>OX422212.1:193519995-196108745 GCA_949130495.1 Sambucus nigra
TAAAATATTTTCAAACTGTTTTAATTGGTCTTTGACCCAGTTTCAAATCTATTTTTGTAAAAATATTTTAGGTGCCCAGCCACAGGGACGCCAGGCTTGAAAGTTGCAGGATCTTGGTAGTAGACGCCTCCACATATATTCGTTCCTATTTAGCATATCTATCTCAGTCGGGCATGTCACCCATCTCTAGATAGTGATTATTTACATAGACCTTACACTTTTATTTTATTTCCAGTATTGACATTGAATTTATATTATGAATGGTTGTATTGAGATTTTCATCTGGGGTGTTATTACAGACATATTTACTCATCTCCTTATTTTTTCATTCCTTACTATGTGGATGGAAATGGTGAATGTAAATTATTTAGTTCATATTAATTGCATGTTGATAACAAGAAATAAAATTTTGACACCGGGCCACTAGGGTATTCGTCAAATAATTTTGTTTTTGACAGTGATACTGAGAATGAAACCATTAATGATTCCTGTTTAATTTAATAATGGAATGATCATCCAGGATTAGAATAGGTGGGGGTGTCACACTCCTTTAGTTTTAAATCATTATCATTGTAATACACACTGAGGTATTCCACAAACCTCTTAATGTGCTCTCCCAGGTTTTATCCCTTGCCAATGAACTTCTCGAATTTTGGCGAAACTACCCCTCAAGCTACAACGATGCATAAAAGGGAAATATTAATCTAGGAAAGGGTATTGAAACTAGATTATGAAAGCGGTAAAACTATAGGTTGCGTCGAATATCCCTCACCCGAGTTAATTTGTATAAAATGGTTACATGGGTCGACGAGTTATTTAGAATGCGTCTCGTTTCGATAGTTAATTGAACCAAGGGTTGTCACGCCCCTAAATCCGCATAAAAAGCCTAATAAGATTTCGGCATTAACAAATATCCCGAAAATTATGCGCGAAAGGTCATAAGCACGGGACATACTTGATATGCCCCGTCAAATATCCTAGGCGCAATAACTAGGACAACGCACCCGAAATAAACCCGTAAACACTATCACCAAGCAAAGCAACGCGTTAACCAGAGTGAGTTCTATTCAAACACAACCTAATTTAAATTAGCTAGAAAGCATCGTAAAAACGCGAAAAATGGAAAGCAGTAAATAAACGCGATAAAGTTACCTAGAAAGCGTGTAAAGAAAGCATGTGAATCTAATTAACAAAGCTTGGAAATTACACTACAAAGCAAGAAATAATGAAAACAAGCTATATTAAATGGTAGGGGAGATGAATAGTCAACTTACAATCCAAATGGGGTGTCAAACCAAAGAGAAATGAAGAAGAACTAACAAAAAACCCCAAACCCTAAGCTATTCTACCCTAAAATCGTGTGTATCTGTTTATTACATCAAAATTGCTTTATATAGTAAGTTGGAATTAAAAGAGAAAAGAAAATAAATGCCAAAATATCTGCAGAAAATTGGGGATCGATCGATCGACCCCTTTGGTCGATCGATCGATCATTGCAATCGTGGCAAATTACTGAAGGATCGATCGATCGATCCTTTTGATCGATCGATCGATCGATCAAGAAGGGAAGAACCAAGGCAGCTACTGCATTCTTCTTTTCTCCCTTTTCTCCTCCTCTTTTGCTTTCCTTATTTTTCCTTCCACTGAAATCGCCGTAACTTCTTCGTTATGAATCGGATTTACGCACCGTTCGCGGCCACGTGAAGCTAGCGAGGAGGGATACAACTTTTGTGTGGATGTTGGGCCAGGTGCCAAAGATATGAAAAGACTAAAATGCCCTTGAACGTGTGGTTGTGTATGAAAATTGAGCGGAATGCGTCTGAACTTCACACTTGGTATCCAAATACCTATAAAAACTCAATTAACCCCTGCAAAACATGTTAACATAAAAATCCGAGGTTGTCTGGTTAACGAGCATAAATATAGGAAATAAGATACCCGAGGGGGCTAAAATGCGTCCGGTCGGAGGATGAAATACGCAATATTTGCGTATCATCACACCCCCTAACTTACACATTGCTAGTCCCTAGCAATGAAATAGCATGCAACAACAACTACAAGCAAACCAAAAGCAGGAGATAGTACATAAGTACGGTATAAAGTAAAAGGCCATTTTTGCGGGAGATTCGATTGCATTTAGCGTATGAAATATGCCGTTAAACACCTGGGTCACCATAGTGGACGAGTGTCGTCTCGTGAGGGTTTTCAGGGATGATACCCACAAACATCACATGGTTTCCTCAAAATATGCCCAACCCAACATGCGATAAGCCCAACAATAGTGAAAAATATTTCATACGCATTATTAGCAAAGTGAATGAATTCAAACAAAAGTCCAAATCATTAACATTATAGAATGCACCTCATAGAATTGAAACCTTAAAATGTGGGAGGGGAGCGAGCACATGCAAAGTGTGATTTGGCAAAAACTTATATAAACCGGATAAACATTAAAGCAAGCATACATTCAATCCTCATGGGCATTACACTCATAAAGTGAAATTCACTCGAAACAGGGAGGTAACTCACGGAACATGCGGGCATAGAGAGTAAATGTAAATGGAAACTAGGCCGCGCACATGTCATAAATGAAGAACGCTATATATAAACTGAAAAACCGTAATCTCAATGAAAGATACCGCACACTAAATGAGGCGAAATGTATTTTCACAGATTATCAAAACTATTTAAACTTTTAAATTACATCTACCTAAGATCACATAGGACTTGTATAGGGTTGTAATGTAGGTTTGGATAGGGTATGAAATGAAGGAATGTATGTACGGATTCAAAGTGTTCGGGATGAAAACTCGGAATAATGGGAAAATGCGAACAATATCAAAATTGGAAAACAAATTCCAAAACGGCTTTGGATATATCATCAGGGAGAGTAATCAAAGCTTATTGACCTATATACAACATTTACGACTTTCTTTTTCTTTTTCTTTTCTTCTTTTTTCATGTTTTCTTTTCTTCTCTTTTGCTTTTTGCTTTCTCTTTTTCTTCACTTTTTTACTTTTTCTTTTTTTTACTTTTCAAACTATCATATGCCTAAATTGCAACCGACATCAGAACAACAACATTCAATCCCAATTAACATTCCAAACAAAGGTGCGAAAGTGTATGTATGGGCTAAAACTCCAATTTAGAGTTGGTTATGAGATTGGGGTTATGAAACAAAAGGCTATATTTAGGCTCAACGGGGTTAATGAAGGTAAACATATAAGGTGAGGTCAAGGTCAATATGGGTGATATAACAAAGAATGCCTATGATCATTTCACAAAGTTTACGCAATTCTCGAATCAAAGCAATATATGAAATCATGATCAAGTAACACATTTCAAGTATGAACGCAATTAATGAATGATCAAATGAAAGAATAGTGAGATTACCAACGAATTCAACGTTTTCAATGAGAAAAGAATAGTGTATACACTCACAAATGACGAAAGGTACAAAGCTTACTCGGTGTAAGTATATACAATCCAACAAAAGATTACCAAGTTATAAAAATCTTAAAGCAAATCAAAAGAACAATAAAAGTGCATGTGCTCATGGGATTAAAGTTTAATTCATGAAGTTATTCATAATAATAATAATGAGACTAAAGTCTAATAACTTCTAAAATCGAGAACATGCATCATTGGATTGTCTATTGGATCGGGCAATTATTGAAATTTATCATCGGAAACAAGGGCAAAAATTCCCAAAAAAGGAGAAAAAAAAAGAAAATCTTTTTGAAATTTTTGAATTTTCTAAGAAAAGCATACCAAGTAACTAACATGTGAGCAAAAACATGGACTAAATAAAGAAATGGATAGAATATCCCACAACCCCTAACTTAAAACCTAACATTGTCCTCAATGTAAATTAAGAACCAAATTAAGAGAGGAAAAGAGCGATATTACCCAAAATTAGAGCGATCCCCATAAGAACAAGTCCAAAGAATCTACAAAACAAGTTAGTACCGAGCATAGCAAAAACAAATAATAAAAAGTTAACTAATTAAACTAGACTAAAATAAAAAGAAAGAATAAAAAATAAAAATCTAACTATATACCACATACTATTTAGGCTTCACACTAACTGTACACTAGAAGACTAAATAGCTGAGGGTCCACCGTGAAAATGATTTGACTTTGGAGGATAACCGGTGTACCCTCACATACAAGCATGCCTTCCGAAAAATATGAATTCCGTTTGAACAACGAAAGGCATGTGTAAAGCGGAAGAAATGAACCATCGCCAATTAAAAGTTTAGGTGAGACGATGGGGGGGTTTGGATTGAACGGGTGACAAAAATAAGTGGGGACCGAGAAAAGCCGAATATCCTCCCAATGATTTTGAAATTGGAATGGGAGGCGGCGCACACAAAGGCACGGATGCGATTATGGAAGGCGACTCGAGCAAGTACTCCTCGTCGGCGAAAAGGTTTAAAACATTAAAGTTTGAAACCGAATCATCGGGTACTTTTTTCGGTATGATAACAGAGAATGAAAATGGGGATGAAAGAGATTCAAACTCATGAGATGAATCATCATCGCATGAAGTTTGAGTTTCGAATGAAATAATATCATTTTCAATGAAATGTTCTTCTTTGGGGGCCAAAGAAGAAATCATTTCATTGCAAATAGATATTACGTCATTTTCATCCTCACTTTCAATATCTATTTCGCAATGGGCAAAGTCTAGAATGGTTTGTTCCAAAGTAGGTAAAAGTACCTCATTTGGTTCAAAACATTCTTCGACTTCAAAAGTCTCGGAAGCAAAACCGTTGTCGGACTCAAAATATAAATCCAATTCATGTTCCTACGAACGATTTTCTTTCAATTTTCTCATGCTCATACATACGCAAACCCTCACCAAATGTCATAGGTCGAGGTGATGCATGAAAATGGGAACTTTGAAAGTTGCCATCAGACTTAAACGAAACCTCATTATGATAGGAATTTTGAAAACTATTCGAATTCGTTTCAAAATTCCTATTATAAGGAGGTAAAGGCCCAAAATCATTGTTATCATCATCGAAATTCCAACAACCTAAATTTTGACTATCGTTATACTCGCCCAAAGTCATATTTTAATTTGTTATACTTTGGGATTCTAAGTATTCACCGAAAGTTATAGGTTTGCGAGAATTTTGAGAATTATAACAAGGATTACCGAAAGAATTGGAATAAGACATACTTACCCTAAAAATGGCTCAAGTGGCGGATTCCACAAAGTAAGTGAGCGCGGGAAAAATTCGAGCATTTCTAAGTGCTCAAATGTGGACGTCCTGCAAAAAAAAGTTAGCAAATAATACAAATAGAAAGAAAACACTATGAAATACTAAATCAAATAAAGTCTAAAACAAACTAGTCCCCGGCAACGACGCCATTTTGATAGCGCGCGAGAAGTGTGCGCATGTAAAGTGCACAGTCGTTATTTTCTGTCTCGTCGCGACTATACAAAAACCTAAATTACTATTACACTTGCGGGGCAAGTCTAGCGGTAAGTCGGGTATCGAGAATCCACTGGGACGAGTTACTATAATTCAAGTGATTTTATATTCCGAAATAAAAAGGAAAAGGGTTGATTACAAACTAAAAGAAAAGATGCATGATAGGGAAATATTAATCTAAGCAAGTGTAAATAAATATAGATTAAGAAAGCCAGTAAAAACTATAGGTTGCGTCGAATATCCCTCACCCAGGTTAATTTGTATAAAATGGTTACATGGGTCGACGAGTTATTACAAATGCGTCTCATTTAGAAAGTTAATTAAATCAAGGGTTGTCACGCCCTTAAATCCGCATAAAAGCCTAATAAGATTTTGGCATCAACAAATATCCTGAAAATTACGCGCGAAAGGTCGTAAGCACGGGACATACATGATATGCCTCGTCAAATCTCCTAGGCATAATAACTGGGACAACGCATCCGAAATAGTCCCATAAACACATAAAGCAAAGCAACGCGTTAACCCGAGTGAGTTCCATTCAAACACAACCTAATTCAAATTATCTAGAAAGCATGTTAAAAACGCGATAAATGGAAAGTGGTAAATAAACGCGGTAAATCTATACTAGAAAGCACGTAAATCAAAGCATGTAAACTATTTAGGAAAGCATGTAAATCTAATTAGAATGCAAGGAAATAAGTAAATACAACTTAAATTAATGGAGAGGGTAATGAATAGTCAACTTACATACCAAATGGGGTGTCCATCCAAAGAGAAATGAAGAAGAACTATCCAAAAACCCAAACCCTAACCTAAACAATTTTCTAAAACTATCTAAAATCGTTCACCCCTGTTTATTACATCAAAATTTCTTTATATAGTAAGTTGGAATTAATTTAGAAAAGAAAAGAAATGCCAAAATATCTGCAGGAAGCAGGGGATCGATCGATCGACCCCTTTGGTCGATCTATCGATCAAGGCCAAAATTTCCACTGCAGAGAAGGATCGATCGATCGACCAAAGGGGTCGATCGATCGAACAAGCAGGGCAGAGCCAAGCAGCACACTGCATTGCCATTTCTTCCTCTTCTCCTCCTCTTTTGGTTTCCTTATTTTTCCCTCCACAGAAATCGTCGTAACTTCATCATACGGAGTCGAAATCGCGCACCGTTTATGAACACGCGAAGCTAGCGAGGAGGGATACAAATACGTGAGATGTCAGACCAGGTTCCCAAGCTGTGAAAAGACTAAAATGCCCCTGAATGTGTGGACATGTACGGAAATCGAGCGAAATGCGTCCGAACTTCACACTTAGCATCCAAATACCTATAAAAGCTCAATTAACCCCTGCAAAACATCTTAACATAGACATCCGAGGTTGTGTGGTTAACGAGCATAAATATAGGGAATAAGAAACCCGAGGGGGATAAAATGCATCGGTTTGGAGGATGAAATACGCAATATTTGCGTATCATCACACCCCCTAACTTACACATTACTAGTCCCTAGCAATGAAATAGGATGCAACAAGAACTACAAGCAAACCAAAAGTAGGAGATAGTATAAAGGTATGGTATAAAAGAAAAAGGCCACTTTCGCGGGCGATTCGGTTGCATTTATCATATGCAATAAGTCGTTAAACCCCTAGGTCACCCTAGTGGACGAGTGTCATCTCGTGAGGGTTTTCAGGGATGGTACCCACAAACATCACATGGTTTCCTCAAAATATTCCCAACCCAACATGTGACAAACCCGATAATGGCGAAAAAGATTTCATACACATTATTAGCACATTGAATGGATTCAAACAAAAGTCCAAGTCATTAACATTATAGAATGCACCTCATAGAATTGAAACCTTAAAATGTGGGAGGGGAGCGAGCACGTGCAAAGTATGATTTAGAAAAAAACTTATATAAATCGGATAAACATTAAAGCAAGCATATAATCAATCCTCACGGGCATTACACTCATCAAGCGAATTCACTCGAAACAGGGAGGTAACACACGGAACATACGGGCATAAAGAGTAAATGTAAATGAAAACTAGGCCGCACACATGTCACAAATGAAGAACGCTATATATAAAATGAAAAACTGTAATCTCAATGAAATGATACCGCACACAAAAAGAGGCGAAATGTATTTTCACAGATTATCACAACTATTATGACTTTTAAATTACATCAACCTAAGATCACATAGGACTTTAATAGGGTTGTAATGTAGGTTAGGCTAGGGTACGAAATGAAGGAATGTATGTATGGATTCAAAGTGTTCGAACTTAAAACTTGGGATAATGGGAAATAGTGCGGGAAATATCAAAACTGGAAAATAAGATCCAAAACGGCATTAGATATATCATCGGGGAGAGTAATCAAAGCTTATTGAACTATATACAACATTTACAACTTTCTCTTTCTTTTTCTTTTCTTCTTTTTCTCATGTTTTCTTTTATTTTCTTTTGATTTTTGTTTTCTCTTTTTCTTCACTTTTTCTTTTCTTTACTTTTCAAACTCTCATATGCCTAAATTGCAACCGACATCACAACAACAACATTCAATCCCAAGTAATATTCCATACAAAGGTGCGAAAGTGTATGTATGGGCTAAAACTCCAATTTAGAGTTGGTTATGGGATTGGGGTTATGAAACAAAAGGCTATATTTAGGCTCAACGGGGTTAACAAGGGTAAACATATAAGGTGAGGTCAAGGTCAATATGGGTGATATAACAAAGATGGCTTATGATCATTTTCAAAAGTTTACGCAATTCTCGAGTCAAAATAATATATGAAAATCATGCTCAAGTAACACGTTTCAAGTATGAACTCAATCAATGAACGGTCAAATGAAAGAATGGTGAGATTACTAACGAATTCAACGTTTTCAATGAGAAAAGAATAGTGTATACACTCATAAACGACGAAAGGAACAAAGCTTACTCGGTGTAAGTATATACAATGCAACAAAAGATTACCGAGTTATAAAAATCTTAAACCAAATCAATAAGGCAATAAAAGTGCATGTGCTCATGGGATTAAAGTTTAATTCATGAAGTTATTCATAATATCAATAATCGAGATTAAAGTCTAATAACTTCTAAAATCGAGAACATGCATCATTGGGTTGTCAATTGGATCGGGTAATTATTGAAATTTATCATCGGAAACAAAGGCAAAATGCCCAAAAAAAGAGAAAAAAGAAAGAAATCATTTGAAATTTTCAATTTTTTCTAAGAAAAGCACACTAAATAACTAACATGTGAGCAAACACATGGACTAAATAAAGAAATGGATAGAATATCCCACACCCCCTAACTTAAAACTTGACATTGTCATCAATGTTAATTAAGAACCAAGTTAAGAGAGGAAAAGGGCGATATTACCCAAAATTGGAGCGATCCCCATAAGAACAAGTCCAAAGAATCTACAAAACAAGTTAGTACCGAGCATAGAAAAAACAAATAATAAAAAGTTAACTAATTACACTAGACTAAAATAAAAAGAAAGAATAAAAAATAAAAAGCTAACTATATACCACCTACTATTTAGGCTTCACACTAACTGTACACTAGAAGACTAAATAGCTGAGGGTCCACCGTGAAAACGATTTGACTTTGGAGGATAACCGGTGTACCCTCACATACAAGCATGCCTTCCGAAAAATATGAATTTCGTTTGAACAACGAAAGGCATGTGTAAAGCGGAAGAAATGAACCATCGCCAATTAAAAGTTTTGGTGGGATGATGGGGGGTTTGGATTGAACGGGTGACAAAAATAAGTGGGGACCCAGAAAAGCCGAATATCCTCCGAATGATTTTGAAATTGGAATGGGAGGCGGCGCACACAAAGGAACAGATGCGATTGTGGAAGGCGACTCGAGCAAGTACTCCTCATCGGCGAAAAGGTTTAAAACATTAAAGTTTGAAATTGAATCATCGGGTACTTATTCCGGTGTGATAACAGAGAATGAAAATGGGGATGAAAGAAATTAAAACTCATGAGATGAATCATCATCGCATGAAGTTTGAGTTTCGAATGAAATAATATCATTTTCAATGAAATGTTCATCTTTGGGGGCCAAAGAAGAAATCATTTCATTGCAAATATATATTACGTCATTTTCATCCTCACTTTCAATATCTATTACGCAATGGGAAAAGTCTAGAATGGTTTGTTCCAAAGTAGGTAAAAGTACCTCATTTGGTTCAAAACATTCTTCGACTTCGAAAGTCTTGGAAGCAAAATCGTCGTTGGACTCAAAATATAAATCCAATTCATCTTCCCACGAACGAGTTGCTAGAATTCAATTGATTTAATACTCCGAAATAAAAGTGTAAAAGGTGAATTTCAAATTAAAGAAAAAGATGCATGAAAGGGAAATGTTTATCTAGGCGAGGGAAAATGAATCTAGATTAAGAAAGCGAGTAAAACTATAGGTTGCGTCGAATATCCCTCACCCGAGTTAATTTGTATAAAATGGTTACAAGGGTCGAGTATCCCTCGCACGCGGGTGACCCGGGTTCGTTCCCCGGCAACGGCGCCATTTTGATAGCGCGCGAGAAGTGTGCGCATGTAAAGTGCACAGTTGTTGTTTTCTGTCTCGCCGCGACTATACAAAAATCTAAATTACCTACAAAAATCTAACTAGGACAACGCACCCGAAATAGACCCGTAAACACTATCACCAAAGAAAAGCAACGCGTTAACCCGAGTGAGTTCCATTCAAACACAACCTAATTTAAATTACCTAGAAAGCATGTTAAAAACGCGATAAATGGAAAGTGGTAAATAAACGCGGTAAATCTATACTAGAAAGCACGTAAATCAAAGCATGTAAACTATTTAGGAAAGCATGTAAATTTAATTAGAAAGCAAGGAAATAAGGAAATACAACTTAAATTAATGGAGAGGGTAATGAATAGTCAACTTACATACCAAATGGGGTGCCAATCCAAAGAGAAATGAAGAAGAATTAACCAAAACCCAAACCCTAACCTAAACTATCTTCTAAAACTATCTAAAATTGTTCACCCTTGTTTATTACATTAAAATTTCTTTATATAGTAAGTTGGAATTAATTTAGAAAAGAAAATAAATACCAAAATATCTGCAGGAAGCAGGGGATCGATCGATCGACCCCTTTGGTCGATCTATTGATCAAGGCCAAAATTTCCACTGCAGAGAAGGATCGATCGATCGACCAAAGGGGTCGATCGATCGAACAAGCAGGGCAAAGCCAAGCAGCACACTGCATTGCCATTTCTTCCTCTTCTCCTCCTCTTTTGGTTTCCTTATTTTTCCCTCCACTGAAATCGCCGTAACTTAATCATACGGACTCGGAATCGCGCACCGTTCACGGCCACGCGAAGCTAGCGAGGAGGGTTACAACTTTCGTAAGATTTCGGGCCAGGTGCCCAAGCTGTGAAAAGACTAAAATTCCCCCGAACGAGCGGACGTGTACGGAAATCGAGCGGAACGCGTCCGAACTTCACACTTAGCATCCAAATACCTATAAAAGCTCAATTAACCCCTGCAAAACATGTTAACATAGAAATCTGAGGTTGTTCGGTTAACGAACATAAATATAGGAAATAAAATACCCGAGGGGACTAAAATGCATCGGTTCGGAGGATGAAATACGCAATATTTGCATATCATCATATAGCATTCATTTTCTTTGAATGATAGTTGTTGATAATTGACCTAGTTATGAACGATTTTGTGAGTTGCTTGAAACTTTTCATATAGCCTACACAAAAGTTATTAAACCACTCACTACAGGAAAAATGAATATTAGGGACGGGAGTATTAGGGACGGTCGTGTTATTTTGTCCCTTATGCTATATCAAAAGGGACGGTTTTAATTACCGTCCTTTTTTATAGTAGCAAAAGGGACGATTTTTAAAAACCGTCCCTTTTGATATGTATCAAATAGGACGGTGATTAAAACCGTCCCTTAAAGTATATGGGATTTTTTTGCACTAATTTTTTGCGGGCTATTATAAGGGACAGATTTTTAAACCGTCTCTTTTACTATACCAAATGGGACGGATTTTTAAAATCCGTCCCATTTTGTATAGTAAAAGAGACGGTTTAAAAATCCGTCCCTTTTGGTATATCCCAAACCTTTAGTTTTTTGCCAAACAAAAATAAGGGACGGATTTTAAAACCGTCCCTTTTGATATAGCAAAAGGGACGGTTTTTAAAATCCGACCCTTTTGCTATACTAAAAGGGACGGATGTTTCCGACCCTTTTGTGTATTTTTCCCTCAAAAATTTTCATTCCTCCAATTTCCCTAACATTTCACTCCCGCTCTCTCTCTCTCTCTCTTTCTCTCAGCTCTCCATCCCGATCTCTCTTTCCCCTCTCTCCGCCGCCCCACCTTCCTCTCCCATGCGTCGCCCCACCCCTGCGCCGCCCCATCCCTGCGCCGCCCACCCCTGCGCTTCCCAACCCCGTCCCACCCCTGCGCACACCCCGTTGTACCCCTGCTCCGCCCCACCCCGCCGCATCCCCCATCCTCCTCCCCATGAGCTCCCCAAACCAGGTACTCTCTCTCTCTCTCTCTCTCTCTCTCTCTCTCTATATATATATATATATATATATATATATATATATATATATATATATATATATGAATGTATTTACTATATAGTTTAGATTATTGCAATAATTCCATTTGCCTCAAAGGTAGGGTTATTTTTTACAGGCGTATGAGAAATTCCATTTGCCTCAAATGGAATTTATTTTCTACAGGAGTATGAGAAAGGTTTGATGATTGCAGTAATTCCATTTGCCTCAAAGGTAGGGTTATTTCGTGGTGAAAATGTTTAGGGCTATGGATTTTTCATTTAAAGTTGTTCATTTTTCATATTTTGTGTTTTGGTTTTGCAGGTACTGATTTGGTGATTATATTTGAATTTATATGGTTTAGCAAATCAGGTATATTCATCTATTTCTCCCCATTTTTTGAACGCGTGATGCTATATAAGAGGTTTTCAGGTTAAAATGAAGTATCATGATACAAAAATTAGTTTAACCTCAAAATTTGTGTGTTTTCTTTGTAGATGAGAATAGTAATCCCAGCTCTGGATTGAGTTCTATAAATCTGGTAGTGATGTGGAAACAATTTATTGGCATCTACTGAATGATTTAGATGTTTAAGATACTACAATTTTTTTAATGTTGTTTCAAATTCACAATTTTTAGCGCCATATCAAGAAGTTAGGTGTGTGTGTGCCCCCCTTTTGAAAAAGCTATGGTTTTCTTCCTTTGGTTTTGAATTTATTTTTTTTTTCTACCATTTTTTTAATTGAACAAAACTGTTTGCATAAAATTCATTATTTTTTTTACTGTCATAGGATACATTGATGTTAGGGGCGAACTACTATCAAACATAATCTGAAATTGCATCGCTGCTGGCATAAGGAAGGTTCTGATTGGCGTTGGGTGTAATAAAATATTCAGGTAATGGACAAACCTATGATGAACTTTATTATAAGGTTAAATATGCATTGATTCAATTTTTTAATTATTTTGGGTTTGGATCCTATTTATTTCTAAACCTCATAATTTTAATTCTTTTGGGTTTAGATCCAATTTATGCCCAATATGTTTGAGATGTGCTAATTAGCAAGTAGAGCCAAATTGGAGTAAAGGTACGAAATAATTGTCACTTCTTGGGGGTATTGTTGGCGCATTTGTTTCTTGTCACTTCCCGGGGGGGGGGGGGGCAGTACATAACTTTTGAACAAAGAATAGTTAGGGTGAACATTAGAAGAAGAAGGCATTATCCAATGGATTACGACTTTCTAGGTTTAAGGCGTGTCAATTTCTCTGCAATGGTCCACATTAAACTAATTGGTAACCATTTGTTTATTACCTTAAAGTTATTCTTGATTAGTCTGCGCTGAATAGGAGAGATGTGAAAATGGGAATAAAAATTAATCATGGTTCGAAAGTTATTCTTGGGTATGTAATTTGTAACTGCCCATCTTATTCACTTGTCGCCCGGGACCAATGTGAGTCGTAGGAACCAATCACGTAGTCACGGGCATCCCGGTTGGAGTGTACGATGTAAATTTGCAAAAATTTAGACTTAAGCATAAAAACATGCCATCGAAGGGTGAAAATGTGAAACAGCCATAAAACGGTCCGGTAAGAGTCACGAACACCTCGTACGGGACCAATGTGACTTGTAGGAATCGACCGTGTAGTCACGGAGCTCCCGGTTGGAGTGTACGACGTAAATTTGTAAAAAATTAGAACTTTAGCATAAAAACATGCCATCGAATGGTGAAAACATAAAATTGCCATAAAACGGTCCCGTAAGTGTCACGAACACCTCGCATGGGACTAATGTGACTCGTAGGAACCGACCGCGTAGTCACGGGGCTCCCGGTTGGAGTGTAAGACGTAAATTTGTAAAAAATTAGACTTAAGCATAAAAACATGCCATCGAAGGGTGAAAACGTAAAACAGCCATAAAACGGTCCCGTAAGAGTCACGAACACCTCGCACGGGACCAATGTGACTCGTAGGAATCGACCGTGTAGTCACGGAGCTCCTGGTTGGAGTGTATGACATAAATTTGCAAAAAATTAGACTTAAGCATAAAACATGCCATCGAATGGTGAAAACGTAAAACGAGCATAAAACGGTCCCGAAAGTGTCACGAACACCTCGCACGGGACCAATGTGACTCGTAGGAAACCGACCGCATAGTCACGGGTCTCCCGGTTGGAGTGTACGACGTAAATTTGTAAAAATTTAGACTTAAGCATTAAAACATGCCATCGAAGGGTGAAAATATAAAACGAGCATAAAACGGTCCCGTAAGAGTCACGAAAATCTCGTACGGGACCAATGTGACTCGTAGGAACTGACCGTATAGTCACGGGGATCTCGGTTGGAGTGTATGACGTAAATTTGTAAAAATTTAGACTTAAGCATGAAAACATGCCATCGATGGGTGAAAACGTAAAATAGCCATAAAACGGTCCCGTAGGAGACACGAACACCTCGCACGGGACCAATGTGACTCGTAGGAACCGACCGCGTAGTCACGGGGCTCCCGGTTGGAGTGTACGACGTAAATTTGCAAAAATTTAGACTTAAGCATAAAAACATGCCATCGATGGGTGAAAACGCAAAACAGCCATAAAACGGTCCCGTAAGAGTCACGAACACCTCGCACGGGACCAATGTGACTCGTAGGAACCGACCGCGTAGTCACGGGGATCCCGGGTGGAGAGTACGACGTAAATTTGTAAAAAGATAGACCTAAGCATAAAAACATGCCATCGAAGGGTGAAAACATAAAACAGCCATAAAACGGTCCCGTAAGTGTCACGAACACCTCGCACGGGACCAATGTGACTCGTAGGAACCGACCGCGTAATCACGGGGTCCCAGTTTGAGTGTACGACGTAAATTTGTAAAAAATTAGACTTAAGCATAAAACATGCCATCGAATGGTGAAAACGTAAAACGAGCATAAAACGGTCCCGAAAGTGTCATGAACACCTCGCACGGGACCAATGTGACTCGTAGGAACCGACAGCGTAGTCACGGGTCTCCCGGTTGGAGTGTACGACGTAAATTTGTAAAAATTTAGACTTAAGCATTAAAACATGCCATCGAAGGGTGAAAACATAAAACGAGCATAAAACGGTCCCGTAAGAGTCACGAACACCTCGTACGGGACCAATGTGACTCGTAGGAACCGACCGCGTAGTCACGGTGATCTCGGTTGGAGTGTACGACGTAAATTTGCAAAAATTTAGACTTAAACATGAAAACATGCCATCGATGGGTGAAAATGTAAAACAGCCATAAAACGGTCCCGTAAGAGATATGAACACCTCGCACGGGACCAATGTGACTCGTAGGAACCGACCGCGTAGTCACGGGGTTCCCGGTTGGAGTGTACGACGTAAATTTGCAAAAATTTAGACTTAAGCATAAAATCATGCCATCGATGGGTGAAAATGCAAAACAACCATAAAACGGTCCCGTAAGAGTCACGATCACCTCGCACGGGACCAATGTGACTCGTAGGAACCGACCGCGTAGTCACGGGGCTCCCGATTGGAGTGTACGACGTAAATTTGTAAAAAAATAGACTTAAGCATAAAAACATGCCATCGAAGGGTGAAAACATAAAACAGCCTTAAAACGGTCCTGTAAGTGTCACGAACACCTCGCACGGGACCAATGTGACTCGTAAGAACCGACCGCGTAATCACGGGGCTCCCGGTTGGAGTGTACGACGTAAATTTGCAAAAAATTAGACTTAAGCATAAAAACATGCCATCGGAGGGTGAAAACGTAAAACAACCATAAAACGGTCCCGTAAGAGTCACGAACACCTCGCACGGGACCAATGTGACTCGTAGGAATCGACCGTGTAGTCACGGAGCTCCTGGTTGGAGTGTTTGACATAAATTTGCAAAAAATTAGACTTAAGCATAAATTATGCCATCGAATGGTGAAAACGTAAAACGAGCATAAAACGGTCTCGAAAGTGTCACGAACACCTCGCATGGGACCAATGTGACTCGTAGGAAACCGACCGCGTAGTCAAGGGTCTCCCGGTTGGAGTGTACGACGTAAATTTGTAAAAATATAGACTTAAGCATTAAAACATGCCATCAGAGGGTGAAAACATAAAACGAGTATAAAACGGTCCCGTAAGAGTCACGAAAACCTCGTACGGGACCAATGTGACTCGTAGGAACCGACCGCATAGTCACGGGGATCTCGGTTGGAGTGTACGACGTAAATTTGTAAAAATTTAGACTTAAGCATGAAAACATGCCATCGATGGGTGAAAACGTAAAACAGCCATAAAACGGTCCTGTAAGAGACACGAACACCTCGCACGGGACCAATGTGACTCGTAGGAACCGACCGCGTAGTCACGGGGCTCCCGGTTGGAGTGTACGACGTAAATTTGCAAAAATTTAGACTTAAGCATAAAAACATCCATCGATGGGTGAAAACGCAAAACAGCCATAAAACGGTCCCGTAAGAGTCACGAACACCTCGCACGGGACCAATGTGACTCGTAGGAACCGACTGCGTAGTCACGGGGATCCCGGTTGGAGTGTACGACGTAAATTTGTAAAAAATTACACCTAAGCATAAAAATATGCCATCGAAGGGTGAAAACATAAAACAGCCATAAAACGGTCCCGTAAGTGTCACGAACACCTCGCACGGGACCAATGTGACTCGTAGGAACCGATCGCGTAGTCACGGGGCTCCCAGTTTGAGTGTACGACGTAAATTTGCAAAAAATTAGACTTAAATGTAAAACATGCCATCGAATGGTAAAAACATAAAACGAGCATAAAACGGTCCCGAAAGTGTCATGAACACCTCGCACGGGACCAATGTGACTCGTAGGAACCGACCGCGTAGTCACGGGTCTCCCGGTTGGAGTGTACGACGTAAATTTGTAAAAATTTAGACTCAAGTATTAAAACATGTCATCGAAGGGTGAAAACATAAAACGAGCATAAAACGGTCCCGTAAGAGTCACGAACACCTCGTACGGGACCAATGTGACTCGTAGGAACCGACCGCGTAGTCACGGTGATCTCGGTTGGAGTGTACGACGTAAATTTGCAAAAATTTAGACTTAAGCATGAAAACATGCCATCGATGGGTGAAAATGTAAAACAGCAATAAAACGGTCCCGTAAGAGACACGAACACCTCGTACGGGACCAATGTGAATCATAGGAACCGACCGCGTAGTCACGGGGTTCCCTATTGGAGTGTACAACGTAAATTTGCAAAAATTTAGACTTAAGCATAAAATCATGCCATCGATCGGTGAAAATGCAAAACAGCCATTAAACGGTCCCGTAAGAGTCACGATCACCTCGCACGGGACCAATGTGACTCATAGGAACCGACCGCGTAGTCACGGGGCTCCCGATTGGAGTGTATGACGTAAATTTGTAAAAAAATAGACTTAAGCATAAAAACATGCCATCGAAGGGTGAAAACATAAAACAGCCTTAAAACGGTCCTGTAAGTGTCACGAACACCTCGCATGAGACCAATGTGACTCGTAAGAACCGACCGCGTAATCACGGGGCTCCCGGTTGGAGTGTACGACGTAAATTTTTAAAAAATTAGACTTAGACATAAAACGGTCCCGAAAGTGTCAAGAACACCTCACACAGGACCAATGTGACTTTTAGGAACCGACCGCGTAGTCACGGGTCTCCCGGTTGGAGTGTACGACGTAGATTTGCAAAAATTTAGACTTAAGAATAAAAACATGCCATCGAAGGGTGAAAACATAAAACGAGCATAAAAAGGTCCCGTAAGAGCCACGAACACCTCGCACGGGGCCAATGTGTCTCGTAGGAACCGATCGCGTAGTCACGGGGCTCCCGGTTGGAGTGTACGACGTAAATTTGCAAAAATTTAGACTTAAGCATGAATACATGCCATCGAAGGGTGAAAACATAAAACAACCATAAAACGGTCCTCTAAGAGTCACGAACACCTCGCACGGGACCAATGTGAGTCGTAGGAACCGATCGCGTAGCCACGGGCATCCCGGTTGGAGTGTACGACGTAAATTTGCAAAAATTTAGACTTAGGCATAAAAACATGCCATCGAAGGGTGAAAACGTGAAACAGCCATAAAATGGTCCATTAAGAGTCATGAACACCTCGCATGGGACCAATGTGACTCGTAGGAATCGACCGTGTAGTCACGGAGCTCCCGGTTGGAGTGTACGACGTAAATTTTTAAAAAATTAGAACTTTAGCATAAAAACATGCCATCGAATGGTGAAAACATAAAACTGACATAAAACGGTCCCGTAAGTGTCACGAACACCTCGCATGGGACCAATGTGACTCGTAAGAACCGACCGCGTAGTCACGGGGCTCCCGGTTGGAGTGTACGACGTAAATTTGCAAAAAATTAGACTTAAGCATAAAAACATGCCATCGAAGGGTGAAAATATAAAACAGCCATAAAAAGGTCCCATAAGAGTCACGAACACCTCGTACAGGACCAATGTGACTCGTAGGAATCGACCGTGTAGTCACGGAGCTCCTGGTTGGAGTGTATGACGTAAATTTACAAAAAATTATACTTAAGCATAAAACATGCCATCGAAGGGTGAAAACGTAAAACGAGCATAAAACGGTCCCGTAAGAGTCATGAACACCTCGTATGGGACCAATGTGACTCGAAGGAACCGACCGCGTAGTCACGGGGCTTCCGGTTGGAGGGTACGACGTAAATTTGCAAAAATTTAGAATTAAGCACAAAAACATACCATCGATGGGTGAAAACTTAAAACATCCATAAAATGGTCCCGTAAGAGTCACGAACACCTTGCACGGGACCAATGTGACTCGTAGGAACCGACCGTGTAGTCACGGGGCTCCCGGTTAGAGTGTACGACGTAAATTTGCAAAAATTTAGACTTAAGCATAAAAACATGTCATCGATGGGTGAAAACATAAAACAGCCATAAAACGGTCCCGTAAGAGACACGAACACCTCGCACGGGACCAATGTGACTAGTAGGAACCGACCGCGTAGTCACGGGGCTCCCGGTTGGAGTGTACGACGTAAATTTGCAAAAAATTAGACTTAAGCATAAAAACATGCCATCGAAGGGTGAAAACGTAAAACAGCCATAAAACGGTCCCGTAAGAGTCACGAACACCTCGCACGGGACCAATGTGACTCGTAGGAATCGACCGTGTAGTCACGGAGCTCCTAGTTAGAGTGTACGACGTAAATTTGCAAAAAATTAGACTTAAGCATAAAAATATGGCATCGAAAGTTGAATATGTAAAACATCCATAAAATTTGACTTAAGCATATTATTTGATTACTGATATCTTTTTTGTTTTGTTTCTTGTGTTTTTTTGCAGGATAACATTTTTGGGTTATATTTTATTCGCGTGGAACACATGAACAAAGCAATTGTTTGCGACTGGTAGATTGCTTATTTATTATTGTTGTTGATATGCGAGATTGTTGTTTTATTTTTTTCCACTGGTCGTGCGGGCTTTTGTGTTGATTAAACAGGTTGGTTTTCATGTATAAACAAAGGAGACTCTGCCGAATTTTTTTAAAAATTGTATTGAATTGTTGATTTGGGAGATTTTTCAATTTTTTTAAAGTCGTTCGGCTTTTGTGTTCATTAAACAGGTTGGTTTTCATGTATAAACAAAGGAGACTCTGTCGAATTTTTTTAAAAATTGTATAGAATCTTTGTTATGCGAGATTCTTATAGCTGTGCGGGCTTTTTTATTGATTAAACAAGTTGGTTTTCATGTATAAACAAAGGCGATTCTGTCAAATTTTTTTAAAATTTGTAAAAAGTTGTTGGTACGATTAACTAATATATTTGGATATTTTATTTTACTACAATATTATTTTGATAAAATGATTATTTATTGATTGCAGGTTGTGCACAAGAAGTTGAAGAGACGTGATTTTGAGTGTGTCTACTATATGCAGCACTAAGATAAGTTTTTGAAGCGTGACAACCATATTTATCATCTTAATTTAGGGATGATATTTTTTTTGACAATTGTATATCTTATTAATTAGTATGATTTTGTACTCGATTAAATATTTCGACTTGAATGTAGTTTAATGGAAGAAATTATTATTGGATTCGTGCTTCAATGAATGTGGCTGATATATTGTGTTTTTGATCGGATGATTTGATTTGTAATGCATATTAGGCGTCAATTATTATTGCAACATAAAATATATAATAATATAACTATTTACGATACTTTTTTATTTATTAATTAGGACGGTTATAAACCGTCCCTAATACTTATTTGTATTAATTGAGAATACCTTTTGGGATGGTTTTTACCGTCCCTAATACCCATTTTTGCATCAATTGAAATTACCTTTAGGGACGGTTTTTACCGTCCCTAATTGGGTTGCCAGTATCTCAGTAGTATTAGGGACGGATAAACCGTCCCTAATACTATTGGCGGGAGCGGGGATTTTTTCGCGGGAACACCATTTGGGACGGTAAAATCCGTCCCTAATGTCAAATGCAGAGTGTCCATGAATTAAAATTTAGGACGGTAAAATCCGTCTCTAAAATATTTAGGACGCCTAGTATAAGAGACGGATTTTTGCCGTTGCAACAACCGTCCCTAATACTCTTTAGGGACGGTTTTTGTACTTTTAGGGACGGTTTTTTACCGTCCCTAATACTATTTTTTCTTGTAGTGACTTCTAGCCCATGGACCCTAGATTAGATGGAAAGATACAACACATCAATGTCTCGCTGTTATTCTATAATCCCATGACTATCGATATTAACAAACATGGTTGATCAATTCGATCTTTCCATTATAAATCTCAAATTATAAAAGAGTGAAATTCTAGAGAGATCTGCTTCAGCTAGATCTTAGGTGAATGGAGATTTCATTTGCTTGACCTTGGCCAATTTTCTAGTCGTGTGGATTCCAGGTTGCATGCTCATTTGTTTAGTTCTTTTCGTATAAGTTACGGATCTCCCCCTACCCCTCTATTTTGTCCGTTCTCCCTTGCTGGTGAAGGGTAATTCATTTCTATGGTATATACTTATCATGACGATGAGGTCCCCCCACGTTAATCCCTCGTGACTTCATTCCTTTCTCAATTGAAAATCTTGCTCACTTGAAGGCTGGAAATTCTCACTACATCTTGGTGCTTACGCCTCTCCTTTCGGATTATAGCCTCAACCTTATTCAAACGACATTAGAGGTGATCATTCTCCTCTCCATAATGTCGATCATTCTTCTCGTGCTCATATAGACGTTACTCAAATGCACCAATCATATGTGAGCCTCATATGCATCAATCATATGTGAGATATGGATGGGTTAGAGTTGGCCATAACCACCTTAATATACTAGTAGTTCTAGTTAGCCAACTTGCCCGAGCACACCCTCAACTTGTAGATGCGCTAATCCCGTTATCCCCCACGAGAACAGAAAAACCAACAGACGAACGATCCAAGGTGACTAGTAAGGGGGTGTGATGACGGATCTAATACACCGCCCTAGTATGGACACAAATTCATTCTCATGAATGTTATTCATGTTACAGTTTTCCTTATGGACGTTGACCACGGATCATAATCATTAACTCAAAATTGAGCCAATATGAAGTAACGAACTTATTTCCCATATATAGCTTCAATTATGTGAAAAATAATAGCAAATGGTATTTTAATCTGATAGACAAAATAATAAATGCAAGTGAGGAGATAGCATATGCATACACAGAGAGAGTGTAGAGATATATGTGGTTAGTATATGTTCTTACTTCCATGTTGTGGGTGTTGTTCTTATTAATTAGTGGGAGAGAACACAATTTGACATAGATATGTTACATAAATTTTGCATGCGCAACCAAGGGAGTAGAGCATCACTATTTATAGCAAGAAATATAAGTTATGGAGTTGGACTCTTTATTTTGTGTTTATCCACAAAGCTGAGCTATCAATAATCCCTTGCTTAAATAGTTAATTTATTTGAATTATGCACATTTAACCACCTCTTGATTATTTGTGTGTGTGTGTGTGTCATTTTTTTAAAACATAACTTGTATCAAAACACAAATATCTATTTAGGGGCATATGATATAAGATGCGGCTTCCGCCAAATATAAAGGAAAAGCTCTTATGCTTGTCGAACCATCGTATATAGGTAAATGAATTCTAGCTATTTTCAAATATATCAAAATTGTCAGGTGGCTGAAGTATAAAGTCGGTGTATCTATATGTATGTAGATATCTATACTGGGATCATACGAAGGGTATGTTATTATTTTAGATCTAACATTACTCCTAAAGGTTCACATCAAACAAGTGCTGGTTAATGAGAGTTGTTTTGGAAATAAAAAGAGAAATATATATATATATATATATATATATATATATATATATATATATATATATATATATATATATATATATAGAGAGAGAGAGAGAGAGAGAGAGAGAGGCTCACCTACATCATGATATATACATCACACCTAGTTCTAGGTCCTAAGCAATCTTTTTTCCAATTTTTTTATTTTCTCTTGAAATTAACCTTCCAATCAATCCATATTCAAAAAATTACGTTAAATACATTTTGTAGGTATTTTTAAAAAATCAACAAAAAACTACTAGCGCAGCCCTTATAAATAAGGTATTTTGAGCAGCTATTTGTGAATTTTTTTAAAAATAGCTACAAAATGTATTTTGACCTAATTTTTTGAACATGGATTTATTGGAAGGTTAGTTTCAAGGAAAAAATATAAAATTTGAAAAAAAAAACTTTTGGGGATCTACAACTAGGTATGATGTATGGATGATGTATAGAGCATGATTTAGGTGAGAATTCTCATATATATATATATATATCAATTCTTGAGACGCTCCAAAAATCTATTAAATGACAAAACTACCCTTAATAATATAAAAAAGAAATCTCTCCATCTTTGTCCAACAATAAGAAGAAAAAAAACTGTTAACTTTAAAATTAATAAATACAAAAATTTTTTTTATCCAAATAAGAACATCACCAAATTAAAATGCGAAACGTCATGATTTTTTTTTTACTTGACACGAATACGATCCAAGTACAAGCGACACGATATAATTTTTTTTATCAAATGCAAACATGACCCAATGAAAGTTGGATACAACACGAAATATTTTTTTAACCTAAGACAACCCAAACTAAATATTATTTTAATTTATTTACAAAAACATAAACACGACCGAATAAAAAAAATGATTTCGTATTGTGCGGCATTTTAATTTGATCGTGTTTCTATTTTTGTAAAACAAAGATTACACAACACGACCAAATTAAAATCGTGTTGTGAAATATATTTTTTTTGCAAAAACAGAAACACGGACAAATTAACATGCCATACAATACGAAATCTTTATTTTTTTTACCAAAATGAGCAAGTTAAAACGACACGACATGATTTTTTTTTTAACAAACACAAACACGATCCAATGTAATTTATCAAACACAAACATTACTTTTCATAACTGTAATGGCGGTTTGTGATGAATTTATCAAAAAAAATGCTTTCATAACTTAATATTGGCTGTTTATCTTGGTTATTTAAAAAAAATCTTTAAAAAATTAATTTACAAAAAAAAAAGAACAAACTATTTTCCCAAACCACCAATATTATACCAGATAATTAAATTATACTTTTATGGTGAATTTTAATCGTGACCAAAAGAGACTAGTTAACACTCGTTATGTTTTTATCAAACACAAACATTACTTTTCATGTTTAGTGCTTACTTATTGTTTTTACATAAACATATAATACTTTTATATTTTATTGCTTACTTATTTTTTATATCAAATATGAACACGATCCAGTTAAAATGCGACACGACACGAAATCTTATTTGTTTTATCTTAAAGGAACACGAAATATTTTTTTAACCTAACACGAACACAATCCAAGTAAAAGAGACACGGAATGACACAAAACATGATTTTTTTATTTTTTACCAAACAAAAATACAATCCAATGTAGTGTGGTTTTTATGTTTTACTTCGATCGTGTCTGTGTTCGTGCTCGGTAAAAAAAATGCAAAAAATTGCAATTAAAATGCAAAAAAAATGCAAAATTACCTAACACAGCTCAAATAAACGCGACACGATACAAAATCTTATTTTTTTCATCTAACATAAACACGATCTAATTAAAATGCAATTTTGCATTTATTTATTTTTTTGTTTTAAAACTCAAGAACCATATATTGGATTTTTTTTGCATTTTAATTGCATTTTTTTGTTTTAAAATTCAAGAACTATATTGTTGATACCAAATTTAGTTTGCTGACATGGACCATTCACTTACGGATACGTGTCAACCAACGTGGCAATTGTAAATGCTTCTACCGAGCTACTCAAGCGCCCCGAGCTACTTAGACGGTTCGAGTAGCTTAGCGTACAGAGCACTCAAATCAGGATAATCAAAGAGACGACTGCGCATTAAATACTCATTATTATCGTAACAGATGTATATGTCTACTAGATAACAGTGCATTGTCCTTTCACATGGACAGACTCAAGGCTATAAATACATTGTAACCTCCTCATTAGAAGGGGACTCTGGATCTCTTGGTAAACCATTTATCGAGAATTCCAGGTAAACAGTCAGCAATACAAAAACAGTGGACATAGGTCATTCTCCAAAGGCTGAACCACTTTAAAAATCCATTGTCTTATATTTATTTACTCATTTTTATCTGTGATTAAAATAATTAGATCGAATCTAGTTTTTTACATCAACAGATTGGTGTCGTCTGTGGAAAACGACTGTAATTAGCGTTTTTCACCAAAATAATTCATCATCAATGGCTGATAATCTAGAACCTAGTAATCGAAACGCTAGGATCCCTCCAAATCCATCTATTCCCCCAAATGTTCAAGATCTGGCTGGTATAATGGCTAATCTAGCCCAAGGCCAGACGACCATGCAGGAAACCATGCGACAACTTATACAAACTGTTCAAGGCGGAATGCCGGCTCAATCAGGACAACGAAGTGTTCAAATTAAATACCTGTTCGCGAACTAGGCGAACGTTATTCCCAGAGGAATCTCGATCCAGATGCACCGACTCATATCGTACTGAGAGATCTAATGATCCTTCTTATCAGCCTGGTCGAACTTCCTTAGTACGAGCTACAAACTCTCAACAAAATATCACTTTATCTCCAGAAAGGACCAGTGCTCTTGAAAGGTTGAGTAGAATATCTCCTTTTGATCGTTTGGGCCCTAGGAGGAATAGAAGTCCCCCTAGGATTGTGTCAAGGAACTCTCAACGACCATCCGAGTTAAGGGAAGGCTCTGCCCAATCACGACCAAGTGCTCGTAATAAAAGAACCCAAGAGGAAAACTCAACACGATCAGTTGCTCGAACCAATAGGCCCGAGGAAGGAAACGATGCATGGAAGGGCTCTATTAAGAGGTTGGAAGATAGATTAGGGGAAATGGCTAAGGCCAAAAATCCTCTACAAAGAACTTTTGTTCAAGGGACACCATTTGTACAGGCAATTGTGAATTTTCCCACACCATCAAAATTCAAAGCTCCTATGGTGACGCCTAAATATGATGGAAAAATTGACCCTGTCCTTCATATAAAACAATACCAAGCTGCTGCTGATATCTATGTAGTTCCAGATAAGATGAGATGCAGGGCATTTTCAGGAACTCTTACCGGATCTTCTCAGATATGGTACAATAACCTTCCTCGGGGGAAAATTGTGACTTTCTTTCAGCTAGCAGAACTATTTATTTAGAACTTCTGTTTTGGAGAGAAACCAGTCAAATGAGTAGCACACTTGCTGAGTGTTAGATAAAAGATAGGTGAAAGCACCAGGGACTATATTACTCATTTCAATAATGAGAAACTTGAGGTAATTGATTACCAGGAGAAAACAGCAATTACTGCTCTAATGAGTGGACTGTTGCCGGATAAATTATACTACACTTTAGCCAAGGACCCGCCTAGGATCATGGCTGAACTGATGGCAAAAGAAGCTAAAATCATGAATGCCGAGGAAGCCATGGCTGCGAAGAAGAATGAAGATACTAAGGAAACCAAGGTCGAGGCTGACAAAACTGAGAGGAAGGATCAGAAGAATAATGGTGGCAATAGACAGTCGAAAGCAAAGCAAGCACTGGAACAGTTGAAGAAATTTGGAAATTACACTCCTTTGAAAGTAGATATAAACCACATTCTGGAAGAGATCAAGAACAACGAGGAGCTAAACTGGCTAGAAAAAATGAAGGCAGATCCTGATAAGAGGAATAAGTCTAAATATTGCGAGTTCCATAAAGACCATGGTCACACTACCAAGCATTGAATAGCTCTCTAAAATGAAATTAAAGCACTCATCAGGCGGGAAAAATTAACCAAGTATGTTGATCGCCGAAATGGTGAAAAGACCAACGACCGAAGAAGGCAAAGATATAAATCTCCTCATCGAGCAAAAGAAGACATGAAAAGAAGTCACGAAGAAGATTCAAAAGATGACCAAGATGACCCCGATCTCCCCAAAAGACCAAGGCAGCCAGAACGTTAGGTATTTTCAATCCATTTTGGATCATTTGAATGTAATGTTATTACATGTGGAGATGCAGGAGGTGGGGACATGACTGCAGAGAGGAAAGCTTACCTCAATGAGGCTCAAGCTTGCTCGTACATTTAGCGAATAAATCTGGCTGAAGATGATCGCCTGAGGAAGGTAAATAAAGACAAATTGGTCATTGTTTTCTCTAAGAATGACCTGGCGGGTGTACTATATCCTCATGATGACCCATTAGTGATTAAGATGAGAATGAAAGAAGTGGTGATTTCACGAGTACTGGAAGATAATGGCAGCTCGGCAGATATCATGTTTTATCCATACTTTGACAGTCTGAATCTGAAACTATTCCAGTTGGAGCCATATCATAGGCCCCTCCTTGGTTTTACTGGTGAGAAGGTTTTTCCACTTGGGACGATCAAGTTAGATATACTTATCGGTACATGGCCTGCTTGTCGAACAAAAAGAATATGCTTTTTCGTGATGGATAAAAATGTCCAATCAACTTACAATATCATCATGGGAAGCGTAGATTTAAAGAAGTTCAAAGCGGTACCATCTACTGTACATCAATGTTTAAATTTTCCAACTAATTTTGGAGTAGGAGTTGTGAAAGGTGACCAGAAAGTAGCTCGGGAATGATACTATTCATCTGGCGAACAGGAGGAACATGAAGCATCCAGGAAGAAGACTACTACCTATCAAGTTGATAAAATAGAATATGCATAGATTGAAATGCTAGACCCTAGAGATGAGTCTCAGCTCATGAAGGGGCAAGTCATGGAGGCTGTTGAAAATATCATTCTGGACGACGAGCATCCAGAACGAACAACTCAAATTGGTGCATCACTGGAGGTATCGATAAAACAGGAATTGATAGCATTTCTAAAGCGTAGAAAGCAGACCTTTGCTTGGAGTCATGAAGACATGCCAGGGATAGATCCAAATTTCTTGTGTCACAAGCTCAATGTGAACAAGGAAATCAAGCCAGTAAAACAACGAAGAAGAGTGTTCAGTCCTGAGAAGAACCAAGCTAAACAGGAAGAAGTGGAAAAACTACAAAAAGCCTCTTTTATTGAGGATGTCAAATATCCTGATTGGTTAGCAAATGTGGTGATGGTAAAGAAGAAAAATAACAAGTGGAGGATGTGTGTAGACTTCACTGATCTTAATAAGGCATGCCCAAAGGATCATTTTCCTTTGCCCCAAATCGATCAGCTGGTGGATGCTACCTCGGGGCATGAATTACTGAGCTTCATGGATGCTTATTCTGGTTACAACCAGATTAAGATGAAACTTGAGGATAGGGAGAGTACCTCTTTTATCACCCCAAGGGGAAATTATTGTTATAATGTTATGCCTTTTGGACTTAAAAATGTAGGTGCAACATATCAGCGGCTGATGAACAAGGTGTTTGCAGAGAAAATCAGTCAAAACATGGAGGTTTATGTTGACGATATGCTGACGAAGAGCAAGAAAGCTGTTGATCATCTCGTTGACCTAGGTCAGACCTTTGATCAACTAGAGAAATATCCAATGAAGCTAAATCCCACCAAATGCATATTCGAAGTATGAGAAGGCATGTTTCTCGGGTATATTGTAAACCAACGAGGGATCGAAGCGAACCCTAAAAAGATCAAGGCCCTATTGGAGCTGTGATCTCCAACCACAAAGAAGGAAGTGCAAAACCTCACGGGGCGAGTTGCAGCACTTAACAGATTTGTGTCACGAGCAACAGACAGATGTCTCCCATTCTTTAAAACACTCTAAAAAACTTTTGAGTGGAATGATGAATGCGAAGAGGCCTTTCAAGAGTTGAATAAGTATCTGGGTAGACCTCCATTATTATCTAGACCAGTGATGGGAGAAAGACTATACTTGTACCTGGCAGTTTCAGAAAACACAGTGAGCTCAGCGTTGATAAGGGTGGAGGACGGTATACAAAAACCAGTCTATTACACCAGCAAAGCTTTTCGAGGAGCAGAAATCAGATATCCAAGGCTGGAGAAGTTGGCGCTAGCACTGATTGAAGCAAGCAGAAGGATGAGGCCATACTTCCAAGCTCATACTATAGTTGTGTATACAGATATGCGATTTAGAATGCATGGAATGCAGAGCATCTGCACAAATATTATCAATGATTGAAATACATATGTAATGCAGTTTCTTCAGTATGAATAAAGTGATGTTTCACCCAGTTTCCTTTCTTTGTTGAAAAATTTTCGGAATATTAGTGCTACACACTACACATCAAATTCAGGGCAATTACCACCAACTCCGGTTGGTCGGGAACCAATTACCACCAACTCCGGTTGGTCGGGAACTAACTACCACCAACTTCGGTTGGTCGGGAATCAATTACCACCAACTCCGGTTGGTCGATAAACCAATTACCACCAACTCCGATTGGTCGGCAAATCAATTACCACCAACTCCGGTTGGTCGGGAACTAATTACCACCAACTCCGGTTGGTCGACAAATCAATTACCACCAACTCCGATTGGTCGGGAACCAATTACCACCAACTCCGATTGGTCAGAAACTAATTACCACCAACTATGGTTAGTCGGGAATCAATTACCACCAACTCCGGTTGGTCGGTAAATCAATTACCACCAACTCCGATTGGTCGGCAAAACAATTACCACCAACTCCGATTGGTCGGGAACTAATTACCCCCAACTTCGGTTGGTCAGCAAAACAATTACCACCAACTCCGATTGGTCGGGAATCAATTACCACCAACTCCGGTTAATCGGTAAACCAATTACCACCAACTCCGGTTGGTCGACAAATCAATTACCACCAACTCCGGTTGGTCAGGAAGCCAATTAGAATCAACTCTGGTTGATCAAATAAAGCAGGAACATGGAATACAAATCATTTCATTACTTAGACCACGACAAATGGGATAAGTATAATATATACATATACATTTACCAACCAACAAGCAAGGACATTCTACAAATTATTTAGAAGAAAATAAAATGGCAAAAGACTAAAAATTTCTTCATTCAAATCAAGTAGAATTACATATGCTGTGAAAAATATACTTCATTGCATAAAAAAATCTTATTCTATTGGTTTTCTCCCTTCTGCTTTTGAAACAGGTTCAACTCCAGCAGGAGGATCATCTAAGGCATAAGGAGAATTTATAAAATTTTCATCTCTCAGCATTCTAATATTCATTACAGAGGGACGATCAAGCAAATGCTCTGGGCGAGATATGTCAAAATTTGCATGAAGACTGTAATCGTCGAGATACTTGCAGATTAAGCATTGAGGAATTGCCCGAGCAGGAATCCAATTGATGTCAAGCTTAAAAGAAGCTACGGGAAAATCAAGCACACCAGGATCATAATAATCCCATAAGTAGTGGCCCTGCTCCAATTTCAGCACACATGGTGCATTCAACCCCCCTTGCTTGTACCCCTCGTTATTCGACTACTGAATCCGAGCATCAAGATGGTAAAGGGCTTCATTATATCCTGCCATCCAAAACACCCTGGGTTGTTTATGGAATTGATAAGTTATCCTCTCCAGTTTCTCGTGGAGACTCTTCACCAGAATTTCCTTATTTTCCAAAGCAGAACTCTGAGAAGAGAGTTGGTCAGTAAAATTCAAAATCTTCTTGGACATTTCTGCTAAAGCTTGATTCTTCGCCATCAACTGAACTGCCTGATTATCTAAGGCCGATTGAGTCCTCGCTTCTTCGATGGAAATTCGACCAGCTCTTGCTCGTCCACGAGAAAAAGATCTTGCTCGTCCACGAGTAGATGTGGAAGGTCCAGCTCTTTTCAAAGTTTCCAACTCATCTCTTAAGTTGGCGTTCTCTACCTCCAAGAAAGAAAAGCCTTCATCATTAACAGGGACCAAGGCTCCCGAAGAAGATGCAGCAGATTTGAGTCATTTTATCTCTTCTTACAAAGCAATGTTCTCCGGCTCCAAAAACTTGGCGATATGCCTATGATCTTCAACTTTAAGCTTTAGAACATTCTCTTTCTTCTCATGAGCAGAGATAAATTTATCATATCCTTTGTCAGCACTCAATTGCTGATATTTCTTCTCGTATCCTTGATGCAAAAGTGTAGAGGACTCTTTGTACTGCTGTTAAAGTTCCTCGATTGTTCTTTGGTGATCTTCAATCATCTCATAGTAGGCAACGTTATTGGCAACAGCACGGTCGAGCAAGCATTTTAGGTATTAGTAAGCTTCGATTGCTCATTCAGAAGTATCTGGACCAAGGATATCAATGATTTGAGCCTCATTAAGATCTGCATGACCAGCTTTAAAATAATCATTGCATTTCTTCATCAATTCTGTGTCATGAGCTGATAAGAGCTCCATCCTGGCCATAAACTAGCAAAGAGAAGAAATAAAAAGAATCAATAATGACACAAACAGAGCAAGTAAAAGAGAAGTTCAAAGTGAACAACCAAAGTTCGAATTTTATTTCATCATAAGAGAAAATACAAAGTTTGAGGTTACATTCAAGACAGCATAAAAATAAAAGCCCAAACAACTTTACACCTTCTCCTTGTTTCCTACGACTTCCTCAGAATGTTTGGAGGGAGTGACCAGTTGCTCGGAGGATAAAGGTAGCTACTCGACAGAAGTGCTGGTGGGTTGGAGTTGCTCGGAGCAAGTTTGAACAATTGGGACAGAAGGGGCCTGATCTCCAATCATCATCGAAGATTCGTCTAAAGCAGCTTCATCCTCTTCTTCTTCTTCTCTAGGAGAGGGAGGAGGGCCATGAGTGTGCTGCTGGAATAACTCAGAGTTCTCAGCAACTTTCAGCTCCTGTAAGGCTACAACCCACCCATCCCTAAAATATTTGAGGCTGACATACTCCATTTGAGAACACATGGCAGCCAAGCCCTTATTCCAGCCTTTGTCCCAACTAGCACTGAATGATTTTTTAATTGCCTTCTTCCTTTTTGCCTTCTCCGAGGAGGTTCTGTCCCTAAGGAGTTCCTCGGCAGCCTTCAACTTCTCCTCCACCTCCATTTTTTATCGCTTGACATCTTGAAGTTTAACAACTTCCTCTTCAGCATACTTGAGCTTAACTTCCAGCTCCTTGTTGCTTTGTTCAAAGACTTTATTGCTCTGCTTAGACTCCATCAATTTCTTCTCCAAATCCTTGGAGGCATTCACATCTTGATTTCTTTCTAGCTCAATGGACTTGAATTTATTCTCCCAAGCAACTTTATCTTCCTCGTATTTCTGACGAAAATCTTTCAGAGACTGGGTCAGCCCAACAAAAGCATCCTCTACTCCTCCCGAGGATCTTGAAGACTTGATAGCTTCATCCTTCTTCAGAATGTTGTTAAAACACGTCACTAGCTGAAAAAGGAAATAACTTTGAGTCAATACATGAATATAATATTAGAAAGTGAAAGAATCAGGCTAACAATACTTACTGAGGCAATGTGTTGAGCAGCCAGGGTAGTGATTCTCTCACGAGAAAGAGTGTCTTCAATTCCTTGGACTTCTGGGATAGTCCAGGATTTCACCAAGCCCATAACAGAGCTCGGAGGAACAAAAGTTGAAACACTACCTTCAACATTTAAAGGTTGAGAGATAGGTTCAACAGGTCTCTCAGAAGATCTTTTCTTTTACCTCCTCGGAGGAGCAGGAACATTTTTAACTAAAGACGTTGTCTTTGTTGGTGATATAACAATAACCTCACTCGAAGGAGAGATAGCAACAGTCTTACTTGGAACCAAAGGGGGCTTCTCGCCAGTTTTCTTGACAGCAACAGGAGGGGGTACACCTATAGTATTTGTCCCTTCTTTTGGGACATCTTGTTTATTTTTCTTTGCCTCTATAGCAATAGAGGCAGACTTATCAAAAAAGGCATGAGCTTTTCTTTTCTTCATTATATCACTGATGGGAATACTTGACTCGGAGGAAGAACTTTCCACACTAGTCTCAGAGGCTGGTACTTGGTCAAGGTTAACTACCACCGGACGAGGACGAGCAATGAAAGATGAAGTATAGCTCTTGTATTGCAGCAAGTAAGAAGCAGATCTAATCTGTTCCTCGGCAACAGACTGATGCAAATCCCAGATGATTTTTAAATGCTTTAAGTTAATATCAGCTTCTTTTGGAGGTTTTCTTTTACTGTCAACTGTAACAAACAAAAACAAATGTCAGCAATGCATTTTATCAAACACAAAGAAAACAAGATTTCAAAAAATAAAAACAACCTATTCCATTGCCATAGGGGGGACACCTGGGACCTTGATATACATTATCTCCATTTAATGGAGGGTGTTGCCAATTTTTCATAACAACCCCATGCTCAAAATAATCCCTATTGTCATCAGGTAGATTGACAACTAAAGCTCTATTCAAAAACCTAGTTTTTAAATAGAATTTGGTATCACTGACAACCCATCTGTAGCAATACATAATCTCCGGAATCCCTAAACGGGTTCCATGAAGTTGATTCAATCTATGTACGCCATTAACTATCCTTCAGATATTTGGAGGTATTCTTGCAGGTACAACGTCAAAATATTGGCAGAACTCCAAATACAGGGGATTTGGAGGAAAAGAAAAGCCACATTCGGCCACAAAAAGACTTGGGAACCAATGTCCCTCAGCCAAAGAAAAATAATCAGAAGGTTCAGAAAGTTCTTCCAAAATAACCCACGAAGGGATTGAAAATTCAGATCAAAATTTGTCCAGCGACTCAACTAGATAAACCATGATGAACAAAGTAAATAAAAGAAAGGGAAGAAAATCTTACAGAGAAAGAGAGATCAGGTGACAATGAATGATGGAAAGAACGAAGGCATAAGACAGAGAGAAAATGAAGAGTTCAAAGATACAGATTTGAAAAGTGAAAGACGATAGGATTTCTGTCGCGCTTAAATACTTTACCTTCGGAATAGGGAAAGGCAATGATTACAAAGAAAGGCGTTTGCATTTTCGGTGGCTAAAAGAAGAAAAGGGCACAAATATCGAAGTGATCATGAAAATTCAAAATATTTATAAGGCTTGATATACCAAGAAAGGCGTTTGCATTTTCGGCGGCTAAAAGAAGAAAATGGCACAAATATCGAAGTGGTCATGAAAATTCAAAATATTTATGAGGCGTGATAATGCACTCAAAAAGAAGCTATATACAACGAACGTTTTCCTAAAAATTATACAAACCAATAATCTATGCAGTTTTCAAGCAGAATGTTCCATACTTTTCTTCAACATCAAACTATGAAATATTGGGGGCTTCTGTTGATACCAAATTTAGTCTGCTGACATGGACCATTCACTTACGAACACGTGTCAACCAACGTGGCAATTGTAAATGCTTCTATCGAGCTACTCAAGCGCCCCGAGCTACTTAGGCAGTCCGAGCAGCTTAGCGTACAGAGCACTCAAATCAGGATAATCAAAGAGACGACTGCGCATTAAATACTCATTATTATCGTAGCAGATGTATATGTCTACTAGATAACAGTGCATTGTTCTTTCACATGGACAACCTCAATGCTATAAATACATTGTAACCTCCTCATTAGAAGGGGACTCTGGATCTCTTGGTAAACCATTTATCGAGAATTTCAGGTAAACAGTCAACAATACAAAAACAGTAGACGTAGGCCATCCTCCAAAGGCTGAACCACTTTAAAAATCCATTGTCTTACATTTATTTACTCATTTTTATCTGTGATTAAAATAATTAGATCGAATCTAGTTTTTTACATCAACATATATATTGAATTTTTTTTTCGAACACAAATAATAAATTTTTTTGTTTTAAAATTCAAGAATCATAGTAAAAACGACACATGATTTTTTTTCAAACACAAATAATATTTTTTTTACCAAATACAAACACGATTTTTTTACCAAGCACAAACACAAACACAAACACAATCGAAGTAAAACATAACAACAAACCACATTGGATCGTGTTTTTCTTTGCTAAAAAAATAAAAAAATCATGTTGTGTTGTTTTTACTTGGCCATATTGATAAAAAAAAATATTTCGTATTGTATCGCATTTTAATTGTGTTTGTATTTGGTAAAAAAAATATTACTTGTGTTCGAAAAAAAAAATCATGTTGTATCGCTTTTACTTGGCCATATTAGTGTTTCGTAAAAAAAAGATTTTGTATTGTATCGCACTTTTATTCGGTCGTGTTTTTGTTTTTGTAAATAAATTAAAATAATATTTCGTGTCTCTTTTACTTGGATTGTGTTCGTGTTAGGTTAAAAAAATATTTCGTGTTCGTTTAAGATAAAAAAAAAATAAGATTTCGTGTCATGTCACTTTTATTTGAGTTGTGTTTTTGTTAAATAAAAAATAAGATTTTGTGTCGTGTCGCATTTTAACTGGATCGTGTTCATATTTGCTAAAAAAAATAAGTAAGCACTAAAGTATAAATCAATTAATGATTAAGCTGTTAATAATTGTTATTTAAAGTTAAAAAAAATATTTGCTTAAATTGTATTTAATTATTAAATGGGATTATTATTAAATGGGATTTGATGTAAGGGTAATATTGTCCATTGATAAAAATTTGGACTGTTAACACAATTTTTGGAGCGTCCTTTGTTGTACCCTATATATATATATATATATATATATATATATATATATATATATATATATATATATATATATATGTGTGTGTGTGTGTGTGTGTGTTATAGTGACTTCAAACGTAAAATGGATAAATATTGTGACACGTGTATAATATTATTAAACAACAAAAGTAGTTCAATTAGATTTTGTCATTTCTTGCTCGTCTTTCAATTTCAAATGTCACTTCTTTTCAAGTTAAAACATTCTCCAACCTATTAACAATCTTTGGTAATTGAATTGGTTAACACAAGCATAGCGATGACAAATATTTTTTATTCGTGTATATATTTTTAACTCATACATAACACAAAATTAGTTGTATAATACTTCCTTAGTTAAGGACACAGTCAATCAATGACAAAGATTAAGCCTTGTTCACTATCGTGTAATTTGATTCATTGATTATATCCAAAAAAAAAAAGTAGATCCTTAATTTGAAACAGGCCACAAAGAAAGAGTGGAATCTTAATTTGGACCGCAGAGAGTATTTCTTATTAACTTAATCAATAAAGGCTTAAATATGATTTCAAATTTATCATATAATTAAGATATATCTTAGAATATAATTTTCTTCTAGTATTTGCATTTATTAAACACATGCACGTCATTGAGGTTTCAAAATTATTTAAATATAATTTCGCTATAATGTAAAGGCCGCAATGACACGAGGTAAGTATCCTTTTTAAAAAAAAACTATTTAATTTTTTTAAAATATAACAAAATATTTAATTATAATGTTTAAAAAACTGAAAAAGAATAGTTTCTTTTTGTAACAAATGTGTAAAACAAAATTAAAGAATATGAAAAATAAGTATTGTAGTCGCCTGATCTGAAAACTTTTTCGTAATAACACACATTTATTACGACACATATGACCCACGTAACCCTCTTGTGACAGTTTGTCTACCGTGTGAACAAGCATTTGCTCCTCCTATACAAACAAATTCATAAGCATTTTGCTCTTAAATCTACTTGTTTAGAAGCATTTTATTAATTTTCAAAATCACCAAATGGGCTTAAGAGCAAAATAGCATTATATTAACCTTCCTCCAAGTCTTGGAGATGATCAATCTATCTAAGTATAACTCAAGTCAAATCACGTACATCATCATATTCGTATGCGCTTGTGGTGTTTCCTACATAACTATTATCGAAGAGATGATTTTCTTGACACCTTTACCTAAATTTCTCGCTCCTCCTATTTTTTTTTAAACGAAGAAAAGGCCAAATGCCAGCACCGGAAAACAAAAAAAAAACACTAAAGCGCGCCTCCTTTCAAGGAGTTTACAAAGATAGGATCATCGAGGGCACTAAGAACATTCACATTAAACCATGAACATGACAGATTTGCAAGTCCGTCAGTCGCTTTATTCTCCTCTCGAGAGATCCACCGAACAGTGAGTTACCTCTTTCTCATGATCCCCTGAATATCGTAGATGACCGCTCTCCAATCTTTGGGGCCCAGAGCATTGACGATTTTGACCACTTGTGGTCAATCACTTTCAATTAAACCTTTCGACCATTCATTCTCCTCGAACACCAGATAAGCATGTCTATTTGCTAATAATTCAGCTCCTAAGGGACTGTCAATCGTCGCCTTAACCCAAAAGAGGTGTTTGATACTATTACCAGTATCACGAAAATACCCCGCGAGAATAGCAGACCCGCTGTCCTTATGAAATGAGCCATCAATATTACATTTAGTTTCACTCATCCAATTTGTGGACTGCTGATTGGTACAATCGAAACCACTTGTTGCAGCCTTATTCTTATGACTTTTAAAACATCTTGCAGTGGACCTTTTGCCTAGGATAATAGATGCCATCTCATATGAATCAAAGGATAACCTGCTACTGCATCCCTCGTCAAAGTCACGAGGTGTTATCACGAGCTCATTGGGAGCGTCAAATGCTTGGCAGCCTTGCTCTTAGCCTGTCATAATCGCTGCAGATATCCTCCTCTTTGCATGAGCAGTCCCGTCAAATCATAAACGAGAGATGGAGTGTAGGACGAGGATACCTCATTCCTCGGACCTACAGTATTCTCATGCAGATCGTACAAACTTTCAGCCCCTTTGCAGATGTCTGCAGCCGTTGAGATAGACCCAACAGTGGCTGGCCAGCTGTGAATATTGGATGGGATAATATCTGCTACAATTGACCTCTTAGACTCACTAGGTCTGTCCCGCCTACTAGCTATAGACCTACCATTTCCTCTATGCTCCAGTGGAATAATCAGGACATCATGGATATCAGGCCACAACTGGTCATACTTTGTTTTAAATGATGAATCCACCCAGGCTTGACTATTGAATATAATATCGTTTATCCTTCTCCATAAAAGCGAGCACATTGTGAAAAAAATTTCTAGAGATATAGATAAGTCTTCTCTCTCCCACGATTCAGCTAGCTTATCAAACCATTTCAATAGTGAGTGTCCATCAACCCCAATAAAAAAGCCACCCATACCAGTTAAATACCAAAGACCCTTAACCCCTTTGCACCTTAGCATGATGTGTTCTATGGATTCATCTTCCTTTCTGCAGGTTTGGCATAATGGTGACCAGGCACATTTTCTTTTAAACGGGTTAGGGTTGTGGGTAGGGCATTTTTACACATTTTCCATGCAAAGTGTTTGAGCTTGGGGGTAAGTTTAAAACCTAGATTTTTTTCCAAAGGGTTGGGTTTGGTCGAAAAGCAAAAGATGGGCTTGACTGGGGTTTTTTTGTTTAATGGTCTCATTCCTCATGTCCTCAAATGTCCTGTAGCCTTGCTTAACTGAGTAAATCCCCTTTTGAGAGGGCATCCAAATCATCGAGTCTCGCCCATCAGTCTGTCTTATAGGAATTTTCATAATAGAATGGGCTTCATCTTCTGAAAACAACTCCTTTATTAACTCTTCATTCCAAACCTTGTTGACTATAATATCAGCCACCCTATCAATCTCACAATTTAGGGGTCGACACGATTGTAATCTACGATTAATTAATCCATGGATCCCAGCATCTTCCCAAATTTTGACCTCCCTCCCAGAACCAACCACCTACCCCACCTGGGAAGCTAACTGAGCTCTGCTCTCCAGCAACCCACTCTAAAATGGGGATGGGTTAGCTCCTTTTTTAGCTTTTAAGAAAGAGTCATTAGGAAAATAAATACTTTTTAAGATTCTTGCCCAGAAGCATTGGGGTTTTTAAGAAGTCTCCATGCTTGTTTGGCCAACATAGTAAGATTGAAACTCCTAAATTTCCTGAAACCTAGCCTTCCCTTGCTCTTAGGGTCACATAGGTCATCCCACCTCCTCCAGTAAAAAAAATTCTTATCTTCATCTCCTCCCCACCAGAATCTGCGTACGAGAGAGTCCAATTTATCACATGTCTTGTTAGGTAGGAGAGCACATGATATAACGTAGGAAGGTATTGGTTTAGCCACAGCTTTGATGAAGGTCTCTCGTCCTCCTGGGGAGAGAGATAAATTTTTCCACCCTTGAAGTTTAGCTCTCATCCTATCTTCCAGGTACTTAAATGTACTAATCTTTGCTCTTCCCCACACTAATGGGTATCTAAGATATTAAGATTTCGGGTCAAGCCTTGTAACTCCAAGAATATTTTGAACACATACTGTCGAGTTCTCCTTTGTGTTAGTTGAGAAAAAGGCTCCCGATTTAGCGAAATTGATGTTTTAGTTGGATACTTCGTCGTATGTTGTTAGCAGCTTCAAAACATTCCTAGCTTATTTTTCATTCTCCTTGATGAACAAGATAGAGTCATCCGCAAAGAACAGGTGCGAAATGATAGGGCAGCCTCTCTTGATAATCACTCCTGAAATATTTTTTATTTATGCTTGCCTTGTTGATCATTCTATAGAGAACATCCTGGGTAATAAGAAACAGATAGGGGGTGGCGGATCTCCTTGGAGAAGTTCTCTCTCCGGGACAAAAAAACCCATATCTCTTCCATTATCCCGGATTATGAACCTAACTATTGAAATACATTGATAAACCCACCCAATCCATCGCTCACTAAACCCCATCTTCCTCATCACCTCGACTAAAAAATCCCATTCCACTCTGTCATACGCTTTATTGAGGTCGAACTTTAAAGCAACCATTTCATTCTTCCCATTTTTTGTGGTTTGGAGGTGGTGAAAGACTTCATGGGCAACAATAATGCTATCCTGAATTTGGCGTTTAAGAACAAAGATTTCCTGGTTGGGGGTGACAAACTTCTTCAGCAAGGGTTTCAATCGATTAGCTAGGCACTTGGAAATAATCTTGTATCTATAGTTACAAAGGCTAATAGGGCGACAGCGATAGAGGGATTCGGGATGGTCCACCTTAGTAATCAGAACAATATTAGTTTGGTTCATTTCTTTAATATGAAGTTGCCAACCACAAAACCCTTAAGCGCTTCACGAACCTCATAACTGACTATATCCCAGTATTGGTGATAGAAAATTCCAGGAAAGCCATCTGGGCCCGGGGCTTTATGGGCCCGCAATTGTTTAACCTCCCTATTGATTTCCTCGTCTGTAAACGGGGCACACAGCTTCAAGTTATCTCTATCAGAGATTGTTTTTTCCACCGCCGCAAGGGGGATTTGCATATTTATACTCTTTTCACTTTTGAATAAATTTTCAAAGTGGGAAAGACAAGTTGTTCTCAGATTTGCCTCCTCATGAATTATCTTGCCATTACAGTCAAGAATATGAATCAAGTTATTTTTATTCCTTCTCTGGATGGTTGAGGCATGAAAGAAGCAGGTTTTCTGATCTCCGTGTTTCAGGCAGCTAACTCTAGATCTTTGGTCCCATAATTTTTCCTCCCTAGCCCATGTCTCATCTATTTCCTTCAAAAGATGTTTCTCGAGGTCTGTGTTGTAGTTATCTCGTGATGCATTTTGGACCACAAGAAGTTTGTCATTAAGTCCTTAAGTTTGATCCTGTTATTACAGAAGTGTTCCCTCTTCCAAATTTTTAATTTTTGGCGCACCCTCTCAGCTTTTTAGACATCCGAAACATGCTAGTTCCCTCTGTTGCCGTCAACCATCCATCTTTAATGGCCTCCTCGCAATATGGGGCTCCAATCCACATAGACTCAAATTTGAATATTGGTTTTTTAATTCCTGTGGGTGGGGTTATAAAGAAAATTTGAGGGCAATGATCCGACCCCCGAATAGACTCGTGCATAATATTTGCTTATGGGAATTGATGGAGAAAATCGAGATTTACTAAGGCTCTATCAAGTCTTTCTCTAACAAGGTCAGTAGCATCTATTTTATTACTCCATATAAATCTAGGCCCCTTGAATCCCAAGTCAATAAGGTTGCACCGGAATAATAAGTTATCATATTCCTCAATGTTTCTATTGGTATCTTCATTCCCCCCTCTTTTTCCCCAATATCTCCAATAATATTGAAGTCCCCAGTAACCATATGGGTCGACCCTTCCTCGGAAATGGCCTGCTCCAACCTCTCCCACGGAATAGATCTCATATTATCATTAGTAGGGGCGTGGATAAAGGAGGACATAGTAATCTAGTCATCCCCAAAACCGATTTTGCAATAAATCCACCATGGAGAGTATTTTTCGATCTTCAAAATCTCGATTTCCCAATTGGGTCGATGTAGAAAGAGAACTACATATTTATTTACTTCTGGATCCACTCCATTTTTTTAGTTTCCATTAGAAAGATAATGGAAGGACGATAGGAGGCAACAATCTCCTTCAACACGAGAACCGTCCGAGGTCGTCCAACTCCCTGACAGTTCCACACCATAACTACCATTAGGACTGTGGCTGTTTAGGGTCAACCACCACCACTCGTTTATTCACCTTTAGCATCACCTTTTAATTCTTCTATGATGACTATATTTTGAATGGGAACTTCCACTAAATTCTCCTCTTCAAACACTGTGATTAGTTTAAAACCTCTCTTAGAGAAATGGGGGTTTATGCATTTTCGTAAACTACCTCTTTTCTTTGAGTCGCCACCTCTACGAGAGCCCATTCCAGGTTGACCCTCATTCTCTTCAGTTTTTTATTTTTTCATATCCCTTTATTCATGGGTCTCATCATCTCCAGCCAAAGTGCGTTTGAGGGATAGAGCTTTAATACTTTCTATGAGCTGGGTTGGGACTTGGGGAGGTTCTTTGTGGAGGTTGACGCTGAGATTAACTAGTTCTTGGAATTGTCAGTTTTTGAATTCAATGATATAAGGGTGTAACATTAATGCACTTGTTAACTCAGCGTCTGTCTCAGAATAATCTATAATGGTATGGTTGGTTGAGGTGTTTGGGCTGGTAGTGGTTGTTAATATATTGGGAACGACAGTTTTATTGGGTTGGGTTTTGGTTTTTTGATACATGAGGTTATTCTCTAGGATAGACTCTTGGGTTAGTAGGGTTACATGTTGGTTAGGGTTCGGTTCTTCCACATTTGGTTTAGAAGCCTCCTTAGACATCTTCTTACTACAATCTGCAAAGAAATTGATAATCTTACCTAGTTTAGCACGCATTCCAGGGCCCAGCTTGCTTTGGATCTCCGTTATGGCTTTTTCATAGTGGCAGCCTTTAGTTATATGTCCAATTCGGCCACAGTTATAACAAAATGTACCCAGTCTCTCATATTTCAACTCTATCCATACTCTATTACCATGGTTATCTCTCGAAAAGAACCCCGCCTTAAGCAGCTGTTGCACTTGAATGTTGGTTCTAACCCTTAGGACGTTCCATCTTTTTATTTCATCTTCATTTTTTGCTTATGTTTCAATAATAATCACGGTTAACCCCAATTTTTACTATCATTCATTGTAAAACAGTCATAAAAGAAAAATGATACATGGACCAATTAAATTGACAAGCGTCACATACCAAGTGACGTCTCATTTGTCAATAAGTGCATTACTTATTACTTTAAATTTACCATACACCCTAACTAATACATTGTTATATCATTTGGTCTCTAAAGTTGATCACTTTAATTGGGCACATAGCATTTTTCATCATAAAATATTCTTAAAAGAAAAAATCGGAGGAAACAAGGATAATACTAAGTGTAAAATCACTACACGTATAGGATATAGTACTTAAAGAATTGACAAAATCTAGTACTTAAAAGAATTGATGCGTCAATTTTAAGAAAATATCGAATTAGGTATCAAGTTGAATATAATACATGAAAATTAGACAAAAACTTCAAAGAGATTTTAGGTCAACTTATGAATCCGACTTATTTTTTGTGTCACATTGACGTGTCATACCAACACTGTTTCGCGTTTTGAGTGATACACGAAATAATAAAAACAAGACAGATGAGTAGTTCACCTAAAATTAAATTACTCTTTGCACCAAATCAATGCTACACCATTTTCAAACCACCAAAACACGAGACCTACTTCTCCAATAACATGGTGGAGCAATACAAATGTGCAAGTCGTGTCAAATTTTATATCAAATTAAATGTTAATCACAATGATATAGAAAAAAAATTAGCATCTTGGACAAACAAAAAATTGGATCCAGTTTATAATAATTACATTTCATCTAAAAATGTTGTAACAGCATTAATAAAATTGCAGAATTAAAGGAATGAAATTACCCAATTAGGAGAGAATAAATCGACATAAAAAATATAAGAAACTCGGAAGCAGAAAGTCAGGCTGAGTCGCCGATAATGTCGCTCGCTTTAAGGTATTTCGCGGCTCTGCCCAAAGTGTGCTGACAGTTACAGTTACCCCGTCAACCCAGGATAAAATAGCCTCCAAAACAAAATACGGATTGATAAAGCACAAGAATCAATTCGGTCCATGTACATCCATTTGTAATAATTTCTCGAGTCTAATAATAAATCTGGGGAGGATTTATTATTCCAGTGTAGGAGAAAAAAATTCGTAAGGAGTTTTTGTGTATGTAAAAGTTGCAGAATAGGTCTGCCAAAAAACTGAGGTGGAATACCTATTTTATGGGGCAACAAAAAAAGACGTTGGAAGAAAAAATAAACGTGGAGAGAAAAATCTGGAAAAAAGTGGGCAACCTGGTTGAAAAAATCAACTCGGAATTAAACACGTTTTTTTTTATTATTTATTTTCGGAATTAAAAAACCGTTAAAATAATTTTTAAAGCCCAAAAAATCGTCAGTTGATTTGTCCAAAAAATTATTTCTTAATGAGCCCAAGACCAAGACCCAAGACCCGAGACCCGGACACAATAAGTCCCCCATCCATACACACAAAACATCTAATGTCGAAAGGGCTTGCCCATTTGTTCCACAAAAATTGTAAATATACCACTTCAAATGTAAGCTCCTTACCAATGTGGGACAAATGTCAAAAGTCTCATTTCAAGTTTTGCACCATTAACAGCTTAGACAACTGTTTTCCAACAACCCCCCACTTGCAAAATTTGAAAACATTTTATTGAGCAATAATCTATAGAATTGTGCATAAGCAAAGGTATCTTTTGACTTGAACCTTTACGTAGTAAAGATGATTCAGAATATACTAGAGTAACCGTAGTTTTGAACTCTATCTCTGACAACATCCCAAACACAACCCTACTTGGACGTAATTCTAATAGCTAGCACGTTAGGGCCATGTGCTTCTATCCCAGTATAGTGAACGCTCTAGGAATTTGCCCAAAATATCCATAGGAAGCGGCCACACTTCCACATTCACATAAGTGAGTCTATCAAGAATACTCATGTGGCTAGGTACCCCACTCAAAATAGAGCTATAGATGTCATTAAGAGTTATAATAACTCATCATTTACTCGCTTCAGGATATCCTGCTCCATAGGGATGGACTCGGAGTAATACCCCGTTCTATATTAATTAATAATAGCATGATTCAACCCATATCACTTGTGACTTGTTATTACCCTTTGAACCTATTTCTTAGGATCTCGAATCGATATGTTGGGTTACCATCACAAATTACTCATTTATCCAAGGCCTTTAGTCCCATCCCTTTCGAGGTGTTCCACACCTTCTCCCTAGCTAGTCCTTTCGTTAAAGGATCAGCTAAGTTTTGTTCAGACCGTATATGATCCACCCTTACAGTACTCGTAGAAATAAATTCTCTAACGGTGCTATGTTTACGACGTATTTGTCGTCTCTTACCATTATAATAACGGTTCTCTATTTTTGCAATAGCCGCAGTACTATCACAATGAATCAAAACGGTTGGTATTGGTCTTTCCCTTAATGGGATATCTGACAGAAGGTTTCTTAACCAACCTGCCTCTTCACTAGCATTAGCTAGCGCTACCATCTCAGACTCCATAGTGGATTGAGCCAAAATAATTTGTTTCTTAGATCTCCAAGAAACTGCACCACCAACGATGTTAAATATATATCCACTAGTAGCGTAAGAATCATCAGATAGGGTGTTCCAATCAGCATCACTAAATCCTTCAAGGACAGTGGGATGTTTGTTATAGTGTAATCTAGGGTTCATCATCCTTTTAAGGTACCACGTGACCCTTTCAATAGTATGCCAATGCTCCATACTAGGTCTACTGGTAAATCTACATAAAAGTCTCACAGCATAAGCTATGCCTGGTCTAGTGCTATCTATAGCATAACGTAAGCTACCTATAATGCTTGCATAAGCATTTTGGTTTACACTGTCGCTAGTGTTCTTAAATAACTTTACACTAGGATCAAATGGAGTACTAGCAGGTTTATAGTCAAAGTAATTGTATTTCTTTAGAACTTTCTCAATGTAATGAGATTGATCCAAAGAAAGTCCATTTTCTGACCTAGTAATATTAATTCTCAATATTACACTAGCTTCACCCAAATCCTTCATATCAAAATTGGCACACAATAATGATTTAACATTTTCTACAGCATGAATATTAGAACCAAATATAAGCAAGTCATCAACATAAAGACATATGATAGTGCAAATGTTCTCTACATATTTATAATAAATGCATTTGTCACTTTCATTAATTTTAAACCCATTAGAGATGACTAAGCTATCAAATTTTCATGCCATTGTTTAGGTGCCTGTTTTAGTCCATAAAAAGATTTATCTAATTTACGTACTTTATTTTCATGGTCGTGTACAATAAAACCTTCAGGTTGATCCATATAAATCTCTTCTTCTAATTCTCCATTTAAAAATGCAGTTTTAACATCCATGTTGTCTACAGTTAAATCATTTAAGGCAGCTATAGAAAAAAGTACACGTATAGACGTTATTCTAGTCACGGGTGAAAATGTATCAAAAAGGTCTACGTTTTATCTTTGTCTAAAACCTTTGGCAACAAGAGGTGCCTTATATTTTTCAGCGGCGCCATCAGATTTTATTTTCTTTTTAATAATCCATTTACGCCCAATTGTTTTACACCCAGGAGGAAGGTCCACTAAATGTCAAGTTTTATTTGTTTCCAAAGTATCTATTTCATCATTAATTGCCTCTTTCCATAAATCAGCATATAAAGAAGATAAAGCTTCTTCAATATTTTTAGGGTCCTCCTCTAAATTATAAGCATAAAGTCGAGACCAAAATCCTTTTCAACACGAGCTCTCTTACTTTTTCAAAGTTCTAAAATGGATTCATTATTTTCTATATTTTTATTTAAAGAAATATTAGTGGATGACTCGCCCCACTATTTCTCAATTTAAAAGGAAATTTATCTTCATAAAAGTCGGCGTCGTTTGATTCAGTAATTACTTGATTTTTCAAGTCATAAAATCGGTATGATTTGCTATTAATAGCATACCCTATAAAAACGCACTCATATGCTCTACTTGCCAATTTAGACCTCTTAGGGTAGAGTATACGTACATATGCTCAGCACCCCCACGTTCTAAAGTATGACACGTTGGCTTAATATTTTCCAAATTTCATAAGGAGATATTTTTATTTTAGTCTTAGGAATTCTATTAAGTACGTGACACGCCGTTAAAATAATTTCACCCCAACAATGTAAGGTGGCCCCCGAATTTAATAAAATTGCAACCACTAATTCAATTAATGTCCTATTTTTTTCGACTTTACTGTTCATTTCAGACGAATAAGGGGCAGTTTTTTCGTGAACAATACCGTGGATTTTATAAAATTCAATAAATGGTGCAGAATCATATTCGGTGCCTCTATCACTACGTAACCTTTTAATTTTTCGATTAAATTGATTTTCAATTTCATTTAGGAAAAGTTTAAACATATCAAACGCTTCACTTTTATTTTTCATTAAATACACAAATGAATAATCAAAACAATCATGAATAAAAGTTATAAAATAACGTTTGCCATTTCTAGTTGTGACACCATCCAATTCACAAATATCCGAATGAATTAAATCAAGTGGTTCAAACTCTCTAAAAACATATTTATGTGGTCTCTTAGTGATATTTACTTGACAACACCATTCACATTTTTCAAAAAGTGCTCATATTTTTAACAAGTCGCGTTTATTAACATGACAAAGCCTAACATGCCAAACATTAAATGAACAAGCAATATAAACAGAAGGAGAAATTTTATTAGCATCAACATTCAACTTAAACATCCCATCAGTGGCATAACCCTTGCCTACAAAAATTCCATTTTTGGTCAAAGTAAATAAATCAACACCGATAGTTTGAGTAAAGCCTGCTTTGTTGAGTAGATAACCCGAAACCAAATTTTTCCTTATCTTAGGAGCGTGAAGAACATCTTTGAGGATAACAGTTTTTTCCGAAGTGAACTTTAATTTCACATTTCCAGTACCAGCAACCTCACTGAAGTGAGAATCACCCAACAATACCTTATCTGCAGTCTCAGAATAAGTCTTAAAAAGAGCACGGTCATAACAGATATGGCGGGTAGCGCCAGTTTCCACCCACCACCCTTTCGGCACCTCTAACTATGTTGATTTTAGATATCATAGCACATAGGTCCTCTTCGACCAAATTCGCTTGTGCGTGTGGCACATTGCGACATTTGCGAGCCATATGGCCAGGTTTGCCACACTTGAAACAGAGAAAATGTCCTGAGTTGCTAGACTGTCCATTTTCAAGGTTCTTATTCTTATTTTGAGTCTGAATCTGATTTTTAAAATTCTGGTTGTGGCTTTTTTCCTGAAATTTCATATTTTTTCATTTTGCCTTTAAAACAACTCGAGTGTGGTTCTTTTTCTGATTTTTGTTGTTAGACACAACAAGAATTTCATCTTTGTAGTGCTATTTTTGAAATTACTCCTCAATTTTCAATTTAGTAATGAGTGACTCTAGTGAAAATTCTTTAGACTTATGCCTCAAAATATTTTTAAACTCTTTGAACAGTGAAGGCAATTTATCAATAATTACAGCCACCTAAATTGCTCATCTAAAGTCATGCGCTCGAAAATAATTTCATGGGCAATAATTTGCAAATCATGGGTTTGAGCAACAACAGATTTGTCATCAGTCATTTGAAATTTCAAATAACGGCTGACGGCATATTTTTTAAACCCACCTCCTTCGTGTCATATTTTTAAAAAAGTGCATCCCAAACATCTTTTGTAGTTTTATAATTGACATAAGAGCATTCAAAAAATAGTTCTTGCACAGAAAATCATTTTCCTCCCACATTCTAATAGTTTTGCTTTCCTCAACAGTAGGGGATTATTTACTACGGGTTTGTCAAATTGGACACATGATACGACATTTTCGTAGTTAAATAAACTAACAGTTTTTTGCTCCAACGTTTAAAATGTTCCCCTTCATATTTGAAAGGCTTGTTTAGATTATAAGAGTTAATTTCGTCCATGACAAATTTGCAAACACCTTAAAATTGTTGTAACAGCAGTAATAAAATTACAGAATTAAAGGAACGAAATTACACAATTAGGAGCGAATAAATCGACACAGAAAATATAAGAAACCCGAAACCAGAAAGTCAACCTGAGTCGCGGACAATGTTGCTTTCTTTACGGTGTTTCGTGGCTCTGTCCCCGTCACCCCCAAGATAAAACAACCTTCAAAACCAGAATCAATCCGATCCATGTACATCCATTCATAATAATTGCTCTGAGTCTAAAAATAAATCTGGGCAGGATATATTATTCCAGTTTAAGAGAAGAAAAAAAATCGAAAGGAGTTTTTGTGTCTTTAAAAGTTGCATAACAAGTCTGTCAAAAAACGTAGGTGGAATACCTCTTTTATAGAGCAACAAAAAAAATGTTGGAAGAAAAAAAAACGTGGAGGGAAAAATCTGAAAAGAAGTGGGCAACTGGATTGAGAAAATCAACTCGAAATTAAACACATTTTTTTTCGGAATTAAAAAACTGTTAAAATAATTTTTAAAGCCCAAAAAAACATCAATTAATTTGTCCAAAAAAGTATTTCTTAATGAGCTCAAGACCCGGACATGGGCCGGGCCGGACGGCGGCACGCGTAACTTGACCCAATAAATCCCCACCCATACACAAAACATCTAATTCCTAAAGGGCTTGCCCATTTGTTACACAAAAATGGTAAATATACCACTTGAAATGGCAAAAGGCTCATTTCAAGTTTTGCACCTTTAACAGCTTAGGCAGCTATTATCTAACAAGAAAATATATTCAAACCTAATGGACAAAGTAACCTACAATTAATGAAAAATTACTATTCAATAAATATACATTTATAAATTAATAGCAACAGTTCAAACACTGGATAAAAGTTACGGTTACGTGTACAGCTACAGATACGAACATACAACTTCAAAATATGGGATCCCAATGAATATCATATGAAGAAGCCTTTAAATTAATAATGCCGCTAAACGTAAGTTTAGCTGGTCTGGCCCTACAACTTTTCTATTTTTCCTCAGGTGCAGAGGAAAGAGTGAATATGGTGGATTGTCGGTAATGGAGAATAGGAACAATTTGTGCTGAATCAAGAAGAAAGCCACTTCTCTCACAAAGAAACACTTTACTGTTATATATTTGAACAAATTAGGACAAAATCAATTTTTGAATGGGAAACTGTGTTTTGAGGCTCTTCCCTGTACATGACATAACACAACAGAATGATGTCTCATCGTAACAGTGGATGGTGTGTCGAGTCACATGCATTCCACATAAAACATCAAATCACCCAATGCAATGATCACACATTACTTGAGTCCAAATATTAGGTGCAAAAAATGGGAATATGAATGCTCATGAGATTCCCATCTCTGTAATGGAATATGAATATACTAAGGCCATCTTCAATGGAGAGGCTAAATGTACACATTTGCATTTTTTCTTCCTCACAATGGGGAGCAAAAGATGCACATTTTGAAAAGAGAAAATGTAACCCGAATGTAGATCTACACACCCGCTACGCAATGTGTAGTGGTGGAGCCCGCATAGGACCCACAGCTGGGCAGATAAGTGTTTACCGCCCAGACTGTGGGCGGTTATATGTTGTCCACCCAAGCCCTTTTTTTTAAAAAAAAATAAACAAACAAATCGTGTTATCTATATAAATAATATAAACAAAAGGGGGCCCACCCTTGGGCAGATAAAACTCTCCCGTCTAAAACCAATTTTAGCATGTCCCACTGTGTAAACCAACTACAAAATGTATCCTAAAAAATCTAACTTTACATTGTTTGTGGCCTGTCCATTGGAGATGACCTAACATCACAAAAGTCATCAAGCAATAACTATTTATTGGGGTATTTTTACTTTAATCCTTTCATAATTACCCCAATTTGAGTTCGCAACTTTCACTAATTTGATTGACTTTAGTACATTTTTCGTCACTAAATATCACATGTCACGAAATTTTCACATTTAGCAACGAAAATATCATGAAGTCAAAATAAAATTAGTTAAAGGTACCAAATTCAAAACAGTGTAATTTTAGAGGTATTAAGGTAAAAAAAAAAAAAAAAAATTGTTGTAATATGGATATTTTAGTTGAATTTTTCAATGTTAAGTAGGCAACATATCATAAAACACATTGACGAAATATCACGACCTCCATTTCAACCATGTGATAAATGTTTATGAAGAACCAAGTTATGACATCATTATTAGTAAACCGAAATAATTCAAAAACCGCTTTCAGTAGCTGCAATAATGTCCATGAGTGAAAACCCTTGATAATAGTTCAATACCAATCCACCAATAATGAGTTTTTCAATGCATCGCAAAAGCAATGGTGCAGCACTTCACAACATAGAACCTGAGCTCCTCCTGCACTCGGACAACATATCCATGTAGAACTGGCACTTGCCAATGTCGTTACCAGAGCTATTCAGACACTGCACAAAAAACACAGATATAACAATCGAGAATCAGTTATAAGGCTCTACAGATCAGGGGAAGTTGAAAACACCTAAAGCCCTACATAGACTTTTTAGACAAGCTTCGTAGCAAGATAAATAGATAAAAGGCATTTATATTTCCTTCCTCATAATATACCATTTTATATACGAACTTTATTGATTCAGAATTTCATATTTAACACAAATTTCCATAATATGTAAATTAATTTTCGTTTTTTGTTATGGAAAGCAACTGAAAATATATGATTACTTTTGCTAGGATAGATTACCTAAAATAAGGATAATTTTGGTGCACGATAAGGGCACAAGTACATGGTAAACTATTATCGTCGATGAGGTATCCAGAGGGTAGCGTTAGTCGGTATGATATTACAGTCTGCAGTCCGCTTGAAACTATGACTGAATTGTTTTAATACTATGTAAAGGGTATAGAGAGATTTCATAAATATTTAGTACACTTGGACGTTCATAAGACTAATTTTTTTAATTTAAATTGGTTTTTATATTAATCAGGCAGCTATTTTGGTTCGCATTTCGCTTGGAACAATGATTTAGATCGTTTTGGGTAACATATATATTGTGCAGACAAAACGTACGAGTATATAGTGCAGACAAACAATGATTCGGATAGTGCAGACGTACGAGTATATAGTGCAGACAAACGTACGAATATATATATTTTGTATATTTAATAATATATATATATATATATATATATGTAATATTGCTCCTGTGCGGACTGGTCTGCATTTTAAAAATGCGGACCGGACATGTGTCACCTAACAGTGCGCCTAGAAATTATCGCCTAAATTATAGGCACTCTCTCTCTCTCTTTTCTGGGCTCACCGCCAGGTGACACATGTCCGGTCCGCATTCTTAAAATGCGGACTAGTCCGCACAAGAGCAGGACTGTATAAATATATATATTAAAATATACGAAATATATATATTTACATATTTATTAACAATATATATTTATGAAATATATAGAGTTTACAAAAAAAAAAATTGATTTTGAGTGATTTGCCACTCAAAGGTGGCAAACAAAAACCTGTCCCCCCGAAAGAATTGAATTCTACCCTAGGGTTGCAAACTGTGCTTAAGGGGTGTTGTACATAGAAAACAAATTCCAAGGCAAATTAAGGCTATCAAACAACCTAAAAGCTGGAAAAGTACAGAATTTTCCAACTTTTCTGAATTTGCCTTGGAATTTGTTGGCTATCAAACGGACCCTTAAGATCATTTTGGGAAACACAAAGTGTATATTGATATATAGTGCTGCACGACAAACATGCATCTGATATTGGTATATTTAAATTAGTTTATGGTATTAGGCAGTTACTACTGGGGTTACTATGGTTTTTAGAGCAGTTCGGGATGGAGAAAATCGTGAGAACCTTCTCGTTCTCCTATGTTTCTCTCAGAGTCAATGCTATATAGACATGAGAGAGAGAGAGAGAGAGAGAGAGAGAGAGAGAGAGAGAGAGAGTGGGGCCATACATCTTGGAATGCCTTGTAGTGATTGCCACAAGCATCAGAGCCACCAATACTGTTTGTGGTGGGAGCAGCAGCAGCCTCGGATGCAACAGTTTCATGTTGAACGGTGCGAGGTCCCATAACAGCATCCACGGCTCTGTGCGCAACAGCACTTCCAGTGCCGAAAGCCATGCCTGTGACAGGGAGACACAAAAGTTCAAACATGCTGTGATTAATTCAATTACAAAGAATTATATATTCATTGTGATAGAAAAACAATAGCATGTGTAAAATGAAAGTAAACACTCGTGTACCTTGAGCAATGGTCGAACCAAGGCCTCCAAGCATAGATCCGCCACCGCCACCCTGAACTGGAGCTGGGGGAGGAGCAGAGCTTACTGCAGTAACAGAGAATTAAATGTATGAGAAGTCGCAGCAATATAAATCTGAACTGAGAAACATTTATAAATAAAAATGAGTGGAAGAGGAATAAGTAAGATGCATTCCCTCTGTTCCAAACTCAAGAGTGCTGTTTCCTTATGACCAGATTTAAATAAGCCTTATTTCTAAAAAGAATATAAAAATAGTATGAAATACCAACTTCCTTTCCAAATACAGAGTACAGTTTTCCTTATGGCCCGACCCAAATTAAGGCTTGTTTCTAAAAAGAAGTATATAAAAGAGCTTGAAGCCTAACATTTTATGTGATATTCATCAAAAGTGTTAAAACAGCACAAGGCTAGAATTGGAAGAAAAAATGTCTACTTAAAAATAGTAAATTTTTAAACAGAACACCTTATTTGGGACATAGGGATAAACAAGAAGGTGTTGAGCTTCATGTTAAAAGGTCGGAGATCATTTGGATGAGCTTTTTGAGTACCCAATAGAGGACATTTCTTGAATGGCCCTTTTCAAGGAAAGGTCTCCTGAATTTAGCGAACTGTCCTAAACATACCCTCCTAAGTATTTATTGATGCAAAACAAGGGTACCTGGTTGTGGGGGGTTACGGACAGGTGCACGACGAGGAGCTGGACGGGGCGCAGACCTTCCTGCATAAGTCACAAAACAATGTAAAGATTCATAGTTCACACAAAGAAATCTTTTATGCATATTATCACACTAATATTAGAAGGGAAATTTACAATTAGGTCCCTTGTTAACAATTTTTAAACATTTAAGGACAATTTACTATTAGGTCCGCGACCTTCCTGCACAAGTCACAAAACAATGTAAAGATTCATAGTTCACACAAAGAATTCTTGTTGTTTATGCATATTATCACACTAATATTAGAAGGGAAATTTACAATTAGGTCCCTTGTTAACAATTTTTAAACATTTAAGGACAATTTACTATTAGGTCCGCTTGTTATACCACAAGCGTTGATTTCAGAATTAATGGACCTAAGTATTTAAAATTTGTCAAAATTCCTTTAGCGTTTAAAATTTGTTTGTGAGGGACCTAATAGTACTATGCTAATATTAGAATTGCTGAATACAGTGTACATAGCCATCAAAGCAAATCAAATAAAAGAAGACCACACGAGGGCAGCACTTTGGAAGTACAGTTCAGCGTTTTAGAGCCATGTCAAACCCAATGCAAACCAGGCAATGTAATGTATGAAAACGGGAATCTGTACCCATTCAATATTTGAATCCAATTTTGGCAAATATTTATCTAAATGGAATCCAAAAGAGAAAATTTGCATAGCTCTTGTAAAAATCCAGAAAACTGAATATATATAGATACAAAATATCTGAACCATGTATTTCAAACCATCAAAACCATTTACCTTTATGTAACAAACCAAAAAAAAAGAAGAGGGGGGGGGGGCTTATTGTCATTTTCTTAACTCCTTGCCTCTAGTAACAAACAACATGTCCGGACAACGTCCATCTTGTTGAAAAATCAATGAATTACAGAGCCACAACTTAAATGATATAAGAACTACTAAATTAAAAATGACTTCCATACAGGACGCGAAATACCATATGGCTATACAATGGGATTCATATGAATAAAAACCAAAAGATTCCCAAACAGATGAGATAATCGAAGTCTTTTCCTGCGTCAATTGGGATCAGTAGAAACCGTTTCTAACGTGATTTGTTTATCTGAAGTCCCGAAGAGCTCCCTCACCTTTATCAAAACAGAATCGACTGGTTTAATACCGATGAAAGAGAGACTCGGGATGAGAATGACGATGTGTGAGCAAACATAAACTATCTCGAAATTACAAAGCAATCATGCCTTCAATTAGATATATCAAAGTATTGACATTTGTTTTTATTTAACCATAAAATATTTTTAAAAAGCCTTTGACATATATATATATATATATATATATATATATATATATATATATACAGCCAGGCTCTAATGCGGACGCAACTTGCGGACGGATTTTTGTATATTTTTTTTAAATAGCAAAATATTAAATTTCGACTTGATTATTTTTTAGTAGTATTTAAACATTTCAGGGACCCTGTAAAAAAAATCAGCTCAAAATGAAATGTTTTACTATTTCTAAAAAATCGGTCAAACATATGTCAGTTTTAAAAAGCTTTAAAAACTGACATATGTTTGACCCATTTTTTAAAAATAGCAAAACAATTCATTTTGGGCTGATTTTTTTCATAGGAGTCCCCTGAAATGTTTAAATACCACAGAAAAAAAAATCTAAGTCTGAAAAAGTTTTTTTGCTATTTTTAAAAAGTACGGAAAAATCCGTCCGCATTAGAGCCGGCCAGTGTATATATATTTAATAACTTTATAGATAGGCTGCCATGTGATTGGGAAAAAATCGTGAAAGGGAAAAAACATTATGAAATTTACGCCTGCAGTTTTATATTGATTAATATGGGATAGATTGATGTTTATAACATATATATGTATGACTCATGGATGCTTTGTTGATGGGCATATCCATCCAATTTAAAATGAAAGATCAACCAACAGAAAGAGTGGGAGTGAGTACAACAAAGTCGCATCCCAAATGTGCATCAAGTGCTTACAACACCCGCATATTACAACACTCAAATGCATTGTGGTGCACAATTGATGTGCACCTTTGGGTGTACTTATGATTAATCATACGGAGAGTAAGAGGAGATAACTAAGAATGATTCAGTCCACTTTTAACTGGGAATCTTATGGTTTCTACGGAAACTTAGGTTGTGCGTGCAAGTTTTTGCTGTCTCTCATAAGGCAAAATACTTTTTAATCAATTTGGTGGCACTTCAAACACAAGCTCACACCTTAAACCCCCTAACTCTTCCTCCAATACCAACAAATCTATTGACATATATAAAACATAAAAATCTACTTAAACGTATGAATCACATTCTCAGGTCAATATTTTCAGAACCATATGTTTTACAGATAATATTTTGTACACATCAACAATTTCTGTATATCCAACACCAATATAACAGATAGAAACCAACCCCTAATAGAAGATTCCAAATACAATTTCAGATCATCCCCACATAGGCATGTAAAAACATACGCAGCCAAAACTTGATATCCTTGGTAATATCAATGCTTCGAAGATATAAATATAATCAGACCAATATCAAAATACACGAATCAGCTAGTATCCATATTCTATAACTACAAACACATATAAATCATAGCATATCAAATCAACAAGTCTAGATCCAGAAAGAGGAAGATTTAAGAAACATGAGAAATGATTGAGATGAAAGTGAAACTCACCACCAGAGCTACGGCGAGCCATATTTACTAGAAAAGATGGAGGCGGCGAAAAGTTGGTAGATAAACTAGCGAGGTGAAGCCGGAGTTAACAGGGTTATGGAACTTCTCGGAAACCCTATTTATAAGCGTACGATGAAAAATGTGGCCACTTTTGTTTCCACGAAAAGAAAAACGTTAAAATGTTATCAAATGTTAAAATTTTGAGTGCTAAGGCATTTTTTTTTAGGTTGAAGACTCGTTCTAGGTCAAATTATATCTTTTCGAGGAGTAGAATGCTCCTTCATCCCTCTCTCTCACCATCTCAATTTCATTAACTTTTCAATTATTTTATTTTAATTTTTATCTTAATTATTTGGATGAAAATTTAAATAAGGACTAAATTCAAATAAATTGAAAAGTTAATAATGAAATTGAGACCAACAAAATGACCGGGATAAAATTGAGATAAGACCAAAGGTAAGGGACCATTTTGATATATTACTTTAAATCACTGTTTTAAAAAATCCGCCTAGGCTTGAGGCTTGGGAGAAACACTCCGCCTTAAGCTTTTGACGCCTTATGCTTGGTAAAACCTTTAAGGCACACTTTTTCTCTAAAATCAACAATGCTTTAGTGAAACGATATCGCCTTTTAAAGATTTTTTTAAAAATCGGACAATTATCTCATCTAAAATAATCAAATAGCATTTTAATTTGCAAATATTCAGACATATTTTTATGATATATACAATTTTAATATTTTAATAGCCTTGTTATGGTTAAAAAATATTAAAATATATCAAAAAGTCTTAAACGTCTTTTCACGCCTAAGACCCGCCTAGGCTTCTAAGGCTTGGCCTCCACCCCTCGATCACGCGCCCGCGTTTTTTAGAACCTTGCTTTAAATATTAATATAGCATACACATTAATATATATATATATATATATATATATATATATATGTGTGTGTGTGTGTGTGTGTATGTGTGTGTGTGTGTGTGTGTGTGTAAATGTTTTTTTATACACTTGTGGATTTATATATATTTATAAATATACGTTAATATGCAAAAAAATAAGGTTATTTTCATTATTTCATAAATAGTTATTCATTGTAAAATTAATTACTCAAATCATTATTCACAAATACTAAGTCACATAAGCATCTATTCTCACTTCATTTAAATAGAAATTTAGTGTTATAGATATTGGATACTAAATAATAATATTCAATTTATATTAACAATACCAAATCTAAATTTTCATACACACTCAATTTGAACAATACTTAAATAATTTGAAGCCATGAGTAACAATACATACTCAAATTTCTAGCGCTAAATAAATTTTCTCGCTGTTGTGGTCAAAATTATTTATCCACGTGGACCAATGAAAAAAGGACACTTGTCCTCATACATGGCTACTTCAGTTTCAGGCCGACCAACGTCATGAATGCGAACAACCAAGAATAGGAAAGATCATTCACATCAGGATATCAACAGCCGTTCTACACGTACCTGCGAATATCAATAGTCTCATTTATTGTACATGGGTGTAAATGCGTGAATATATAAAGACATTCCATCCCTTGATTTTCAAACCAATGTAAATATACCATTTCCCTTAGCTCAAGGGACGAGTCAATTGCGCACAAGCAAGACTGCACAAAGTTTTATGTAACTACCAGTAATATTATAATCGTGGACGTAGGTTTTTCCTTAGCTGAACCACGTTAAAAATCTTTGTTGTCTTGTGTTGATGTAAAAAATTAAATAGCTCTAATTATTCAATCACAGATAAATAAAATGAGACAAAGATTTTAAAGTGGTTCAGCCTTATAAGAATGGCCTACGTCCACTGTTATGTTATTGCTGAGTATTTTGGGAATTCTCGATTATATGTTTTCTCAAGAAATTCCGGTCCTTTTGAATGAGGGTGATACAAGGTATTTATAGCCTTAAGGCTGTACATGAAAGGGTTGATACATTAAATGATATACATATGAAATGGTAATACATTTAATGCAGCGTGTGCGTCAAGATGATAAACATTCAATGAATAATTGAACTGTTGATTATCTGGCAATTAATGTTACGATCGAGATGCAGATCGGACCGCCTTAGTTGCTCGTTGCTCAGGAGTTCCTCGGAGCGCTAGAGTACCTCGGAGTGCTGAAGTTCCTCGGTGTATCCTCGTTGCTCGGGAGTTCATGAGTTGGTCGGGGAAACGAACTTCCTCGTTGCTATTGTGCTAAGTAGATTGACACATGTCTTCATATCATTTGTCCATATTAGCATATTAATTTTGGTATCAACAGAAGCCCCCAGTGTTTCATATTTCGAACTTTGAGGAGTATGGAACATTCTTTCTCGGTATATGGCGATATTAAATGACTTTCCTGGGTTTTAGGAGCCTTTTCTTCATATTTGAATTTCTTTCAAATTCACAGAATCCGCCTTTTTCGAATTTTTATGAGTGCTTCGATCTTCGTGCATTTTTGTCCTTTTAGCCGCCGGTGGCGTATTAGTTTCTTTTGTGTAATCATTTCCTTCGCAGCTTCCCAAGGTAAAGTATTTAAACTTCTTAGGTAACCATACCGTCTTCTACCTTTTCCAATTTTCTGCATTCAAGCTTTCTGTTCTCTCTCTCCCTTGTGCGTTCATCTTTTCCTTCGCTAGTTGTCAGCTCTTCCTTTTTCCTGTAAGATTCTCTTCTTTTCTTCTGTATTTCTTTTATTCACTATGGTTTATCTTGTGGAATCTGTTGAGAAATTTCGTTCCGATTTTTCCATTCCTTCCTGGGTAACTCTGGAGGTTCTTTCTGAGCCTTTAGATTATTTTCGATTGGCTGAGGGACATTGGTTCCCCAGTCTATTCATTGCTGAATGTGAATTTTCTTTTCCGCCAAACCCCTTATGCTTAGAGTTCTGTCAGTACTTTGACGTTGTTCCTGCAAAAATAGCCCCCAATTCGTGGAGAATAATTAATAGGGTGTATCAATTAAATCTAACTCATGGAACTCGTATAGGGATTCCTGAAATTATGTATTGCTATAGATGGGTTATTTTAGATAATGTTTATTACTTAAAAACTAGGTTTTTAAATAGGGCTCTTGTAGTTAACCTCCCTGATGCAAATAGAGATTATTTTGAACATGGGGTGGTTATTAAGAATTGGCAATATGCCCCCTTGGTTGGAGATGCAGTATACCAGGGTCCTAAATGCCCCCCCCCCCCCTATGGCAATGGGATAGGTTTATTCTCATTTTCCTTTACTTATGAAATTATTCTTTTATCATATTTGACAAAATGTATGACTGATATTTCATTATGTATTTGTTTGCAGTTGATAGTAAAAGAAAAACTCCAAAAGAATCAGAGGTTAATATTAAGCATCTGAAACTTATCTGGGGTTTGCATAAGAACGTTGCAGACGAGCATATCAGGTCTGCATTATATTTGCTGCAGTATATGAGCTACACGACTTCTTATATTGCTCGTCCTGTGATTAGATCTGTTGAGCCAGCCTCAACTCCAGAGGATTCTTCTTCAGATTCTCACATCCCTTTAAGTCAAAGAATGGGCAGGAAAAGAGCTCGCCCTGCTCTATTTGATGACACTACTTCTGCTGCTGAAGCCAAGAAAAGCAAACTTGATGTCCCAGAGGGGACTAAGAAGGTGGATGTTGAGCCATCTAAAGCTACCGAGAAGCCCCAGTGGCTCCGAGCAAGAAGGTTGCTCTTGTGGAGATGACTGCTATCTCTCCGACCAAGAGCTCTTCCTTGGTTGAAATTGCTGAAGTTCCTTTGAGGAGATTGAGGAAGTCATCCTCAGTCAATTTGGCTGAAACTGCCAATCTGACTGAAACCATCTCTTCTCTACCAGCTGGTGGTGTTGGTGTTCCAACCATCATTCCTCCGAGCTCTGCCATGAGCTCGGTAAAAACTTGGATCATACCCGAGGTCCAAGGAATTGATGAAAAGATTTCTAGGGATATGCTGACATCCCTAGCTACCCGTCACCTTGCTTCAGTAAATTTCTCACACTCTGAATTTCCTTTCTTTCTTTGAATACTTGTATTTTTGTACTGACCTGTCACTTTTTCCTTTGTTTAGCTGGTGAATTATTTTAACAACATCGTGAAGAAAGATGAAGAAATTAAAGCTTCCATCTCCTCGTCGGGGGTAGAGGATGCTTTGCTGGGTTTGACCCAATCCTTGAAGGATTCTCGTCAGCAGTATAGTGAGGACAAAGTTGTTTGGGAGAAAAAGTTGTCTATAGTTGAAGCTGAGAAGGTGAAGTTGGCTGAGATCTCCAAGAGTTTGGAGAATAAGGTGAAAAGTTTAGAGGTTGAGCATAAAAAATATGACGACAAGCTCAAGAACTTTGGAGAGCTTGAAGATAAGCTGAGAAAGGCAGAGGAAGAGTTGTCCGTCCTGCGAGATGTCAAGCGCCAAAAAGAAGAATTGGATGCGAAGTTAAAGACTGCCGAGGATCTTCAATCCGAGAAGCTCTCCTCGGAGAAACTGAAAATAAAGCTCACAGTTAAAAAATCCTTCAGCGCTGGCTGGGATAAAGGATGGGACAAAGGGATTGATGCGATGACATCCCAAGTACAATACGGGAAGTTGAAATACTTCCGAGATGGCTGGGTAGCTGCCCTGCAGGAATTGAAGATCAAAGACGACTCTGAGCTATTTCAGCTACACCTCCCTGGTCCTCCCCCACCAATTGTAGAAGAAGAAGAAGAAGATGAGGCTATCTCTGATGAATCTTCCATGGCCATGGGTGATCAAGTCTCTGCCTCTCTACCTTCTGCCAACGAGGATATTTCTTCCATGCCTCCTCCTCCTGAAAAAATTTCAACTCCTGCTGATCAAGCTGCTGTCACCACCGAGCAACCAAGCTCCTCGTCCCAGCCTCCCGAGAAAGTCTTGGGAGACAAGGAAAAGGTGTGAAGTTGTTCGGTATCATTTCTATCTTTTCGTTTATCATTTGTAATCAAACAATGTAATCTTTTTATGATTTAATAAAATACATCTTTGTTCTTCTCTGTTGTTGATGATTTATTTTTGTTGACTGTTGTCTCCTCTTCATTAGTTTATGGCCAGGATGGAATTGCTATCTGTCAATGATACAAAACTGATGCAGCAATGTCATGAATACTATAAGCTGGTCACACAGAGCTAAGTGTATCAGAAATTGCTGGCATCCTTGGCCATGATGCTTCAGATCAGGCAATTGAGGCTTATCGGTACTTGAAAGCTTTACTCGACCGAGCTGTGGCCAATAATGTGGCCTACTATGAATTGATCGAGGAGCTTCATTGTACCTTAGAAGATCTTCGGGATCAGCACAATGAATCAACTGCCTTATTGCACAAGGAATATGAGAATAGGTATCAACAGCTTTCCTCTGAGACAGGTCACAAAAAGATCATCGCTGGATACGATGTTAGGGAGAGAACCCTAAAAGGTGAAATTGAGGCCTGCAGACAGATCTCCGAGATGCTGGAACATGAGAACAACAATTTGCAGAAGAAGTTGGCACAATATGAGTCTGCAGCTTCATCCTCTACTGCTTTGGTACCGGTCACTGATGAAGGATTCTCATTCTTAGAGGTTGAAAACGCCAAATTAAGGCAAGAATTGGATATTCTGAGAAGGTCTGGTATCTCTACTACTGCTTGGGGACGAGGAAGAGGGTCTCGTGGGCAAGGAAGAGTTGTTCAAAATGTTGTCGAGGAGCAAAATTCTCCACCTGCTCGGAGTCGATCAAGAGTTCTCAGCCGTAATGTTGAAGAATCTCATACTCTGTAAACATTGGAAACCCAAGCGTACCAACTGAACGCCAAAGATCGGGCTTTGTCTGAAATGTCCAAGAAAAACCTATCTTTGGAAGATCAACTTACTGCGATGAAGTCTGCTTTGAATGATAAAGATGTTTTTTCCAGGAGCCTTCACGAGCAACTAGAGAGACTAACTTTCCAATTCCACAAACAACCTCGGGAGTTTTGGATGGCAGGATACAATGAAGCCCTTTGTCACTTGGATGCTCGTCTTGAAAATGCCCATAACGAAGGTTATAAACAAGGATGGTTGAACTTCCTGGGTGTGTTAAAGCTAGAGCTGGGCCATTTTTTATGGGATTATCATGCTCCTGGTCTACTAGACTTGCCTGTACCGCCTTATAAACTAGACATGGAATGGATCCCAGCTCGTGCCATTCCTCGTAGCTTAATTTCAAAATACCTTGGTGACTATAGTCTTCATTCTCAGATTGAATTATCTCGTCCCGAGCATCTCTTGGATACACCTTCTGTGATGAACGTCAGAATGCTCAGAGATGTTAATTTCATTAATTCTCCTCTTTGCCTAGAGGATCCTCCTGCTGGCGAGGAGCCTGTTTCAAAAGCTAAAGGAAAGAAACCAATAGAATAGGTTTTTCAATGTAACAGTTAGCACATATATGTAGCTTGTAATTTATTTTGATTTTAATGAAAAACTTTCATTTTCTGTTTGCAAATCTGTATTGCTATTGTTTTGTGTTTATCAAACATTTTTACATTTGTGCATATGTATCTGTTAAAAAGATAACAATTTTGTGCTGTTCATCAACTAACTTAGTAATAAGCAGTTACAAGTATCAATGTTGCTCAATCACTTAATAATAAAGTAATGAGTATAAAATGTTTAAATTGTTTCCAACCAACCAAGGTTGTTAAATTGTGTTTGTCGACCATTTACAGTTGATAGGTTTTTATCTCCAATCAGCCATACTTGGTAAATTTTTTTCATAAAATGTGTCCGACCAACCAAAGTTGATAATTTATCCTCGTCGACCAATTACAGTTTTGATCACCGACCAGCTATACTTGGTTCAGTTTGGAATTCTTGTATTTTCTGGAATGATTTTACCTTCCGACCAACATAAATTGGCATATTTTGTTTCTTAACCAGCCAAAATTGGCATTTTTAAGAATGTTGTTCTTGCCCTCTTACCAACCGGAGTAGGTCATGAGTTTGAACTATCGGGTTCTTTCGAACTATCTTGTCCACAAGCTCTTTTACCAACCGAAGTTGATCACGCAAGTGTACGCCTCCTAACCAAAGGAGTATAATTTGTTCTCGCTATTTTACCAACCGAAGTTGATCACGCTTGAACTATCAGGTTCTTTCGAACTAGCTTGTCTACAAGCTCTTTTACCAACCGAAGTTGATCACGCAAGTGTACGCCTCCTAACCAAAGGAGTATAATTTGTTCTCGCTATTTTACCAACCGAAGTTGATCATGCTTGAACTATCAGGTTCTTTCAAACTATCTTGTCTACAAGCTCTTTTACCAACCGAAGTTGATCACGCAAGTGTACGCCTCCTAACCAAAGGAGTATAATTTGTTCTCGCTATTTTACCAACCGAAGTTGATCACGCTCGAACTATCAGGTTCTTTCGAACTATCTTGTCCACAAGCTCTTTTACCAACCGAAGTTGATCACGCAAGTGTACGCCTCCTAACCAAAGGAGTAAAATTTATTCTCGCTATTTTACCAACCGAAGTTGATCACGCTCGAACTATCAGGTTCTTTCGAACTATCTTGTCCACAAGCTCTTTTACCAACCAAAGTTGATCACGCAAGTGTACGCCTCCTAACCAAAGGAGTATAATTTGTTCTCGCCCTTTTACCAACCGGAGTTGGTCGTGGGTCTGAACTATCGTCTTCTTTTTGCTGTCGAGCAGCGTAGTGTACAACACTAGTATTCCCCGAAAAACTTTCAAACAAAGGAGAGAAAAATGGTGAAAATATCAGCGTTTTATTCATATTGATGGAACTGCTTTACATTTTACATCACTGATAATACTTGCGTAGGTGTTCAGCATTCCATGCATTCTTAAATTCCTCTCCTTCTAGAGTTGCTATTCGGTAAGTTCCTGGTCGAACAACTTATGTAACTCGGTAAGGTCCATGCCAATTTGCTTCCAACTTATTGTGCTTCTGAATGACCTTCTTTAGCACATAATCTCCTTCTTTTAAATCGCATTTCTTCACCCTCTTGTTGTAGAACAGAGCTGTTCGTTGTTGATATGCAGCATTCCTAATAGCTGCTTCTTCTCTAACCTCCTCGAGCATGTCTAAATCTAATCTTCTCATCAAGTCACTGACTAGGGAATTAAAATTCAGCACTCTGTGTGTTGGGAGACCCAACTCAGCAGGTATTACAGCCTCACTTCCAAACGCCAGCATATATGGTGATTCTCCAGTCGCTGCTCGGGGAGTTATTCGGTAAGCCCACAATACTGATTGTAGCTCATTAATCCAGTTAGCTTTAGCTTCACTTAGCCTTTTCTTCAAACCATTCAGCAGTGTTCTGTTCGTCACTTCAGTCTGTCCATTGCTTTGAGGATGGCCTGGTGCCGAATGAACCTTCAAAATGTTCGACTGATGACAATAGGTAGAAAATTCCTCGTTATCAAATTGGGTTCCATGGTTTGTGATGAAGGCATGAGAGAGACCATATCGACAAATGATGTTCTTCCAAACGAACTGGTATACCTTCTCGTATGTCATATCAATAAGTGGCTCAGCTTCTACCCACTTAGTAAAATAGTCCACTGCAACGACGAGGTACTTGAATCTTCCTCCGGTGATCGGCAGTGGTCCAACCAAATCAATTCCCCATATGGCAAATGGCCAAGGGGAAGTTATTGGTGTCAACAATGCTTGTGGAGTTCGTCGGATGGAGGAAAAACGTTGGCACTTGTCACATTTCTTAGCATAGGCTATACAATCAGCCCTCATCGTCGGCCAGTAGTATCCTTGAGTCATTACCCTTTGTAAAAGTGTTCGACCTGCTACATGAGCTCCACAAGACCCTTCATGGATTTCTTCAATCAATTCTTTCACCTCGGAGGGATGTACACATCTCTTCAAACCTGCCATAATTCCTCGTCTATATAAAATACCATTAGTTAATACATACCGAGCAGCTTTATACTTCAATTTCTTGGCAGCGAGCTTCTCCTCTGGCAATTCTCCCTCTTCAATATATATCCTGATGGGATCTATCCAAGATGGTCCTAAATCAAGGGTAATAACATTCATCGTCAGGTTTTCATCTATGCTCTGACTTTCCAGTACTTCAATTGGTATCGTTCTTCACAGCTCGGTACGAGTAGCTGATGCTAGTCGGGCCAGTGCGTCTGCTTGTGCATTTTCTATTCTGGGTATTCTGATCAACTGAAGGGCATCAAATTCTGCTAACAATTCCATCACCTTTGCATGATACTTGACCATTAGTTCTCCCTTAACCGCATATGTTCCCATCATCTGATTCACAATCAATTGAGAATCACTGAATACCATCACTTGTTGCGCTTCCATAATCTTTGATAAACTAAGACCTGCTATCATGGCCTCATACTCAGCCTCATTATTGGAGGCTTTGAATTGGAATCGCAAAGCATATTCCATGTCAATCTCGTCTGGGGTGTTCAAAACAATTCCTGCCCCGCAACCTGCTGTGCAAGATGAGCCATCTACATATAAACTCCATATGGGCAACCCGTCTTCAAATTTCTTATCTGACAGAGTTCCTCGGTGAAATATTTGTTGCTTCTTTTCATCCTCCCCTGACACTTTTCGCTCCTCGTCGACCATCTCTTCTCGCTCTTTTACCAATCGGAGCTGGTCTGAGCTCGAAGTTGATGATCTTTCTTCATCCATAAGCCCTTTTACCAACCGGAGTTGATCTGGATTTATGTCTGTTGATCCTGTAACATCCACAGGTTGGTCAGCGAGCAATTTTTATTCCTCGGGGTATCAGGATATGTAAACTCTGCTATAAAATCTGCTACAGCTTGCCCTTTCAGTGATGATCTGGGCTCATACACAATATCATATTCACCGAGCTCTATTGCCCAGTACATCAATCTCCCTGACTTTTCTGGCTTATGAAGGGCTTGCCTCAGTGGCATGTCGGTATAAACGACGATGGTATGGGCCTGGAAATATGGCCTCATTCTTCTACTTGCTTCAATTAATGCCAATGCCAATTTCTCCATCTTTGGATACCTGATTTCCGCACCTCGGAAAGCCTTACTTGTGTAATAGATTGGTTTCTGGACTCCATTCTCCAGTCTGATCAATGCTGAACTGACTGCATTCTCTGATACTGCCAGATACAAGTACAACTTCTCTCCTGTTATTGGCCTGGACAACAATGGAGGTGCTCCCAAATACTTTTTCAAGTCTTGAAAGGCCTTCTCACATTCATCAGTCCACTCAAAAGTTTTCGAAGTGTTTTGAAGAATGGGAGGCATTTATCAGTTGCTCGGGACACAAATCTGTTGAGCGCTGCAACTCGTCCTGTAAGACTCTGCACTTCTTTCTTTGTTGTTGGAGATCGCAACCCTAAAAGAGCTTTGATTTTATCTGGATTTGCTTCAATGCCTCGCTGGTTGACAATGTACTCGAGAAACATTCCTTCTCGTACTCCAAATGTGCACTTCGTCGGGTTGTGATTCATCTGGTATTTATCCAGTTGATCAAATGTCTGAGCTAAGTCAACTAGATGATCTGCAGCTTTCTTGCTTTTTGTCTGCATATCATCGACATAGACTTCCATGTTGCAACTGATTTGTTCGGTGAAAACCTTGTTCATCAGCCACTGGTATGTCCCTCCTGCATTTTTCAAACCAAAAGGCATAACATTATAGCAATAAGTTCCCCTAGGGGTAATAAAAGAAGTACTTTCCCTGTCTTCAGGTTTCATTTTGATCTGGTTGTAGCCAGAGTAAGCATCCATGAAGCTGAGCAGCTCATGTCCCGAGGTAGCATCCACTAGTTGATCAATTCTGGGCAATGGAAAATGATCCTTTGGGCATGCCTTGTTAAGATCGGTGAAATCAACACACATTCTCCATTTATTGTTTTTCTTTTTTACCATCACCACGTTTGCCAACCAGTCTGGATACTTTACGTCTTCAATGAATTGGGCTTTCTGGAGCTTCTCGACCTCCTCTTGTATAGCCTGATTCTTCTCGGGGCTAAATACCCTTCTTCTCTGCTTTACAGGCTTGATCTCCTTATTCACATTGAGCTCGTGACATAAGAAGTTTGGATCTAATCCTGGCATGTCTTCATGACTCCACGCAAAAGTTTTCTTCATGTTTCTTAAGAAAGTTATCAACTCCTATTTTATGGAAGTATCCAACGTAGAACCTATCTGGGTTACCCGTTCAGGGTGCTCGTCGTCCAGAATAATATTTTCTGTAGATTCCACCACCTGTCCTTTTACAAGTTAGGATTCATCTCGAGGATCCAGTGTTTCAATTTCTGTGCCTTCATCTACCTGGTAGGTAGTAGTCTTTTTTCTTGAATCTTCAAGTTCCTCTTGCTCGACAGACGAATAATAGCATTCCCGAGCTACTTTCTGATCACCTTTCACAACTCCTACTCCAAAATTTGTTGGGAATTTTAAGCACTGATGCGCTGTAGATGGAACTGCTTCGAACTTCTTCAAACCAACTCTTCCCATGATGATGTTGTAGGCTGACTGCACATGCTTATCCATCACAAAGAAGCGTATTCTCTCTGTTCGATAAGCAGGCCAAGTTCCAATGAATATGTCCAACTTGATCGTCCCAAGTGTAAAAACTTTCTCGCCAGCAAAACCCAGGAGGGGTCTGTGATACGGCTCCAATTGAGATAATTTCAGATTCAAACTGTCAAAGCATGAATACTACATGATGTCTGTCGAACTTCCATTGTCTACCAACACCCTTGAAATCACTACTTCCTTCATCCTCATTTTAATCACCAGAGGATCGTCGTGAGGATAAAGAACACCTGCTAGGTCGTTTTTTGAAAAGCCGATGACCAGCTTCTCTTTGTTTACCTTCCTCGGACGATCGTCCTCGGCCAGATTTATTCGCTGACTATATGAACAAGCTTGAGCCTCTCCAAGGCAAGCCTTTCATTCTGCAGTAAGGTCTCCTCCTCCTGCATCTCCTCCTGTAATGACATTACAATCAAATGACCCAAAACGTATAGAAAATACCTCTCGTTCTGGCTGTCTTGGTTTCTTGGGGAGGTCGGGGTCATCATCTGGATCATCTTCATGGTTTCTCTTCTTTTTCTCTTCTGCTCGACGAGGAGATCTAGACCTCTCTCTAGTTCGGTCGTTATTTTTTCTTTCACCTCCCCGATCAACATATTTTGCTAGCTTTCCTCTTCGGATGAGTGTTTCAATCTCGTTCTGAAGAGCTATGCAATTTTTGGTCATGTGACCATGATCTTTATGAAACTCGCAATATTTATCCTTACTCCTCGAATCAGGGTCTGACCTCAGTTTCTTTGGCCATTTTACCTCCTCGTTGTTCTTGATTTCTTCCAAGACATGATGAATACCCATTTTCAAAGGAGTATAATTGTCGTATTTCTTCAGGACTTCCCATGATGACTTATTATTTCTGGAACGTTTGTCACCGCCATTGCCCTTATGCTCTTTATTTTTAGACTTGTCGACGTCCACCTTGGTGTCTTTATCCATATTCTTCTTTGCAGCCATAGCTTCCTCGGCATTCATGATTTTGGCCGCTTTTGCCATCAACTCTGACATAGTTTTAGGTGGATCTTTCACCAAGGTGTAATACAATTTATTAGGCAATAACCCACTCATCAAGGCGGTGATTGCTGTCTTTTCTTCGTAATCTATGACTTCCAGCTTCTCGTTATTGAAACGAGTTATGTAATCTCTGGTACTCTCACCAGATTTTTGTCTAACACTTAACAAGTGAGCTACTCATTTTACTGGCTTTGCTCCAAAACAGAAATTGCCAATAAACAACTCGGCCAACTGAAAGAAAGTTGAAATCTTACCCCTAGGAAGATTGTTGTACCATATCTGGGCAGCTCCAGTAAGAGTTCCTGAGAACGCTCTGCATCTCATCTCGTCGGGGACGACATAGATGTCGGCAGCAACTTGATATTGCTCTATGTGAAGAACAGGATCTATCTTTCCCTCATATTTGGGGGTCACTACAGGTGATTTGAACTTTGACGGTGTAGGAAAATTCACAATGGCCTGTACAAAAGGTGTTCCTCGAACAAAAGTTCGTTGTAGGGGGTTCTTTGCTTTGGCCATTTCTCCCAATTTATCTTCCAACCGTTGGAGAGATCCTTTCCACGCTTCATTTCCTTCCTCGGGCCTATTGGTTCGAGCAATTGATCGTTCTGAGGTAGCTTCTTGAGATTTATCTTGAAAAGCAGCCGGTCGTGATTGTGCTGATCCTTCTCTTAGATCTGATGGTTGTCGAAAACTCCTTGACATGGTCTTAGGTGGACTCCTATTCCTCCCAGGGCCTAATCGACTGAAAGGAGACACCCTACTCCGTCTTTCTAAAGCACTGGGTCTTTTTGGAGAGAGGGTGATATGTTGATCAGTATCTGTAGCCCTTATTGACGAAGTTCGCCCAGGTTGATAAGAGAAATCATCAGACTCCTCATTACGACGTGACTCAGTACGCCTGGATCGTGAAGAAAGTAAATAAGTTTGCCTCTGACCACTTTGCTGTCCTGAACGTGCAGGTGCACCACCATGAAGGGTTTGTATGAGTTGCCTCATTGTTTCTTGCATGGCAGTTTATCCTTGAGCCAAATTCGTCATAATCCCGGCTAGATCTGGAGGTGCAGAGGGATTCTGAGGATTTCCAGTATTTCCAGCGTTTCGATTGCTAGATTCTGGATTATCCGCCATTGATGATGGACGATTTTTGGTGAAAAACGATAGTAACAATCGTTCCCACAGACGGCGCCAATCTGTTGATGTAAAAAATTAAATAGCTCTAATTATTCAATCATAGATAAATAAAATGAGACAAAGATTTTAAAGTGGTTCAGCCTTATAAGAATGGCCTACGTCCACTGTTATGTTATTGCTGAGTATTTTGGGAATTCTCGATTATATGTTTTCTCAAGAAATTTCGGTCCTTTTGAATGAGGGTGATACAAGGTATTTATAGCCCTTAGGCTGTACATGAAAGGGTTGATACATTAAATTATATACATTTGAAATGGTAATACATTTAATGCAGCGTGTGCGTCAAGATGATAAACATTCAATGAATAATTGAACTGTTGATTATCTGGAAATTAATGTTACGGCCGAGATGCAAATCGAACCGCCTTAGTTGCTCGTTGCTCAGGAGTTCCTCGGAGCGCTAGAGTACCTCGGAGTGCTGAAGTTCCTCGGTGTATCCTCGTTGCTCGGGAGTTCATGAGTTGGTCGAGGAAACGAACTTCCCCATTGCTATTGTGCCAAGTAGATTGACACGTGTCTTCATATCATTCGTCCATATTAGCATATTAATTTTGGTATCAACATCTTGTTTACTTTCTTCTTTACTTTCTTATATATATATATATATATATGTGTGTGTGTGTGTGTGTGTGTGTGTGTGTGTGATTATAAAATTGGACCCACACTAGTTTTAGACATCAATAGATTGGCGTCATCCGTGGGAACGACTAGTTGTCATCGTTCTCTACTAATCCTATTCACTTGTTCATCTTGCAAGATTTCTAAGGGACGAAGGGCATTCCTGAAGGCAACCTTGTAGCTGTCGATAACGCTTTTAATCTATATGTTCCTCATAGTGTAGCAAATTTTCAAGGAATCTTAATCAATCTTGTCAAAGGGCAAGAAGTAATGTAAGAAACAGTGAGGCAATTAGGTCAAACATTGCAGGATAAGTCTACAACTGCACCATCCTGGAGGGATAAGCCGCTTACTCCTCCCAAAAATGAAAAAAGTAGTTATTCTAGGTCCTCCCATGAGTATAAGATCCAGGGGCAGCCTCATCCATTTGATCTACTGACTACTATGATGATCGATCTTTCACTTCTGAGCGGTCGAGCATGTTGGAATGATTGAGCAAAACATCTACTTTAGATCGTCTAGGCCCCCGAGTAACCAGAGGTCATCATAGAGAACTAGTTAGGGCCCGTGAGCATCGGGAAAAGTCAGTCAGGTCCAAAATCAGCATCTGAGGATCCATGTGTACTGAGCAAACTTTTCACGAAGAAACCTGAGCGCAAGCGCACAGTAAAACCTCCAAAGTTGCCTCAGCCAAATCCAAACCAGAGGAGCACTCTTGGAAGGGATCAATACAGAGATTGGAAGATCGTCTGGGAGAAATGGCTAAGATCAAGAATCCTTTGCAAATGAGTTTTATGAAAGGGTCTCCCTTCATTTTGGCTATTGTGGATTACCCTACACCCTCCAAATTCAAACCACTAGTAGATACACTTAAGTACGATGGCAAAATTGATCTCGTCCTTCATGTTGAACAGTATTAGGTTGCTGCTGATATTTATTATGTTCCTGACGAGATGCAATGTCAAGCTTTCTCAAGTATAATCACTGGTCCAACCCGAATATGGTATAATAATCTACCCCGAGGATAAATTACTAATTTTCATCAACTCATTGAGCTATTGATCAATAATTTCAGGTTTGGGGAAAAGTCGATCAAGAGAGTAGCCCATTTATTGAGTGTTCGCCAGTAACCAAAAGAAACTACCCGAAAATATATTACTCACTTCAATAATGAGAAATTATAATTGGTAGATTATGAAGAGAAAACTGCCATTACCGCTTTGATGAGTGGACTTCTTCCTAAAAAGTTATATTATGCGTTGGCAAAAGAACCTCCAAAAACCATGACTGAACTGATGGCAAAGGCTGGTAAAATCATGAACAGCGAAGAAGCTATGGCTGCCAAGCAAGCCCCCAGGTCAATATTTGATGGCAAAAAAAGCTCGAAGAAGAAGGATCATAAGGACAAAAAGATTGAGAAATTTAAGAAGTATGAGGAATATACTTCAGTTACTATAGGTGTGCATGGCATAAGTCCAAATATTATGACTTTCACAAAGATCATGGGCATACCACTGATAACTGCATTACCCTAAAGAATGAAATTGAATCTCTCATTCGCTAAGAAAAACTGACCAAGTTTGCTGCTCGAACGGAAGGTCGGGATGCGAGAAGATCGTCAGAGTCCCCTTTCAAAAACAAAGATGATAAGAAAATAGGTCAAGATAATAATTCCAAGGATGACCCTGACTTGCCAAAAAAACCTAGGGAGCCTGCGCTTAAGGTAGGCATGATCTCTTTTGGTTGTCATTTCATTACTGAAGGAGATGCTGGAGGTGGAGATGAAGTCACAAAGAGAAAGGCCTATTTAAATGAGGCCAACGTCTGTTCCTACATCAGGTAAATCAACTTATCAGACGAGACAGATAGTCGACCGAGAAAGGTGAATAAAGATAAGATGGTCATCGACTTCTCCAAGAATGACTTATCAAGAGTGATTTACCCTCACGACGAGCCTCTTGTCGCCACCTTCTGGGTGCATGAGAATTCTCGTGGATAATGGTAGTTCAGTATATGTTTTGTTATATAATTGCTTTCGCAACCTAGGATTACGAGATAACAAACTAAAACCCTATCATCGGCCTTTAACTAGTTTCTCTAGAGAAAAGGTTTATCATTTAGGAACTGTTAAGTTAGAGGTTTTTATTGGCACTTGGTCAGTAAGAATAATTGAGAATATATGATTCTTCATTCTAGATAAGAATGTTCCCTCAGCCTATAATATGATCCTCGGTAAGGTCGGATTGAAAAAATTCGAGGCAGTATCGTCTACAGTTTATCAGTGTCTGAAGTTCCCCACTCACTATGGGGTCGGCGTAGTAAAAGGCAACTAAGTGGAGGCCAGAGAGTGCTACTATACTTCAGTCGACCAGCAAGAAGTGGAGAAAACCACAACCACTTACCAAATCGACACTCTAGATCCCCAGGAGGAAGCCGAATTAGTAAAATGGCATGTCATGAAAGCCACAAAAACCATTATATTAGACGATGAAAATCCATAAAGGACCATTCAAATTGGCTCAGCTCTAGAACCATCCCTCAAACAGGAGTTAACTACATTCTTTAAAGAACGAAAAAGCATATTTGCCTGGATCCATGAAGATATGCATAGAATTGACCCAAACTTCATATGTCATGAACTTAACATCAGTAAAGATACCAAGCTAATCAATCAAAAGCGCTGGGTATTTAGCCCCGAGAAAAATATAGCTATCTAAGAAGAGGTAGACAAATTACAAAAAGCTCAATTCATTAAAGATGTCAAATACTCAGACTGGTTGGCCAATGTAGTGATGGTCAAGAAGAAGAAGAAGTGGCAAATGTGTGTGGATTTTACCAACCTCAACCAAGCATGCCCAAAATATCACTTTTCTTTGCCAAGGATTGATCAGTTAGTAGATGTCATAGCAGGTCATGAGCTACCAAGCTTCATGGACGCCTATTCCGGGTACAATCATATCAAAATAAAGCCTGAGGATAAAGAAAGTACATCATTTATCACTAGCCGAGGAACTTACTGCTACAATATTATGCCTTTCGGACATAAAAACGCTAGATCAACATACCAAAGGCTAGTAAATAAGGTTTTTAAAAAGCAAATTGGGAAGAATATAGAGGTCTAAGTGGATGATATGCCCACCAAAAGTAAAAAGACAGTCGATCGCATTTAAGACCTCGGCTTAACATTTGACTAACTTGAAAAACATCAAATGAAGCTCAACCCGGCCAAATATGTGTTCGGCGTATTTTAAGGACAGATTTTCCATCGTTCGTAGTTTACATTAGGTATATCGTATACCGCTACAACCGTAGAAGGAAGTTCATAATCATTTGTTTAAAATGACAGATCTGAATATCAAGTTTCTTCAACAATGATCATCTACGAGATTGATTTTGGTGAAGAATACGCTTAAGTTTTGAAATTGGTTTACGAATGTGTTGGGATATTTTTTGAAACTGTTTTTTTTATCAAAATGAGGCATTTTTCTAAGTCAAAATAATATTTGGAAGACATGCAGGCGAGCTTTATAAAATAATATTTTTCTGCTTATGTCGTACAAGCGACAAAGCTATGTCGTTCAAACGTCAAGCCATTATCGTTCAAACACCCCCTTCTAATGACATCTCGTATCATTTAATAGGTCGCGAGATAGGTCATTCCTTTATTTGTATTAAACGACCCCACACCTCTGCCGCCTCAAGTGTTTTATTTGCCTATAAATACCTGCTTTGGAAAAGTTTTTCATTCAGACTTTTGCTAAACAAAAACTGCAAATCTGCATAATTTTAGTCTTCACTTTTAGTGGAAAATTCATGTTTTTTATTCACGCAAAAGATCCCATATACATTTTATGCATCGTTTTGGAACCTAAAGCATATATTTGTTGAAGTTTCTCTTGTAAAGAAGGATTCTCTACTACTAGATTGCAAGTTCTTACGGGAGCTATTTACTGATGATTGCGATCATTGGGGATACTCGAGGGTAATCACTGCTAAAGGAGGAGCTGCGATTCTTGAGGTTCTTGCGGGAATCTTTGCTGATTTTAAACTGCGGTCTATCCAGATTTTCTATGGGAAATTCATTGCAGATTTCTTTATGTAATTGTAAGTTGCGATTTACATTAGATAGTGAAATATAGTTTTTTTACAGAAAATTATGTTTTCCCCTGCATGCTTTATTTTCTTAATGTTTTGAATCACTTAAATTATTGTTTTAGGGTTAAAAGGAAAAAATTGGTTTAAATAAATTGATTTCTCATATTTAGTGAATAACGTAATTGAAAATTTTGGAAAAAGGTTATCTTTACCGAAAGCCAAGGTTCTAAAAAACGCGGGGCGTGACCGAGGCGTGGAGGCCAAGCCTTAAGCCTTAGAAGCTTAGGCGGGCCTTGGCGTAAAAAGGCGTGAAAAGGCGTTTAGGCATTTTTTTAATATATTTGAATATTTTTTTACTATGACAAGGCTATTTAAAATACTAAATTGGTACATACCTTAAAAATGTGTCTAAATATTTGTAAATTAAAATACTATTTTTTTAAAATACAAAAAAAAAAACAAAAAAATTGTGTCTTTTCACGCCTTACTTCTAAAAAACTCGCGTTTTTTCACGCCTTATCCCCAAAAAACGCGCGTTTTTTCACGCCTTGCCCCAAAAAACGTTGACCATCGTTGACCACGCCTTGGTCCACGCCTAGGGCCAAAACTTGGCGTATCTAAAAATCCTCGCGCCTAGGCGCGCCTTGGCGCCGCCTAGGCGCGTTTTTTAGAACACTGCCGAAAGCACACACAAAATGGCCTTTTCAAATTGGTATTGGAGCAGGTTGCTCCAAGTTATCGAGTGATCCTGATTTTTTTTAAAAAAAATTGTGTCATTAGGTATGCCTTTCGGAGGATTTGATGATTTTAGAACACATTTGTCTGGCGGGTCTAATTGGAAAACATGTATGAAGTCTGCACTTAAGACTTTAGTTAAAAGAGATGACTCTAAGAGGTGTCTTTACTGTGAGGGGTATGGTTATAAGTCAGTTGAGTGTCCTACTAATCTAAGCAAGGATGTTAATAAACCGATAAAACATGTTTCTACCCTTAGTGATAGTGACCTGAAAGAAGAAAATTTTTATACTAGTAAGCAAGTCATTGCCACCTTCGTGGCTAAACATGTGAGTGATGACGACAAATTTTCTCATAAAGATATTTCTTTGCATGATTCTTCCGTAGCCACATGTAGTGAAGCCCAAGAAAGTGAGGGTGATGTGAGTGAGGAAGAAGGGGTGGATAAAAAAGACTTGCAAACTGCCTTCAGTGAATTGTATGCGGAAAGCTTGAAGGCGAAGAAAGCAAACATAAAGTTATAAGCTAAATTGAAATAACGTGCCATAAAAAATAACAATACCGATGCTTTGATTGAGGATCTTAGGGCATGTAAGAAGACTCTTCGGGAGAAACTAGAATACATTGAGGGTGATAGAGATAGTCTTCGACGTTTAATGGAAGCTATGCAAAATGAGTTTTTAGAATTTAAAAGTCTAAGAATTTACTTGAGTCTAGGATGGAGAGCTTAAGGAGAAGTTGAGAGGCTCTAGTAAGGTGAAGTTTGATTTGGATTCTAGGTAAAAAAATCTAGATAAAATGCTAGACACTATCCAAATCAAGGATGATAGGTGTGGTATTAGCTTTGATGATCATGTTACACCCATTCCCAAAGCCAAAACCATGTATGCGAAAGAGACACTATAACACCCCGTAATTTTGAGGATATTGAAATTTAATTATTTTTGGGAGAAATAGAACTTATTGTAATTTGGAGGAATTTAAATTACGATTTGGAGAAATTATTTAACTTGGAGTATTTATTTAATTGGCGAATTGAGATTTAATTATTCGGATTATTTTTGTATCGCATTTTGAGGTTGAAAATTTGGCAATGTTATAAAGTAATTCAGATGGAATTCGGAGTGCACGGTTGAGTCCGGAGTGGTCAAAATAGTCAAAATAGTATACCCGGTAGTAGTAATTGAGTCTCGGGGACTTTGTAGACATAACCGAGCATATACGGTGTATTTTAGCCTTTTTAATTTGGCCCATTGGCTTAAAAACGAGATTAGCCATTTTCAACCTAAGTCTAAGAAGTTTGGGTAGCAGCTAATATAATTCTAAACCTTAAGTTTGAAAGAGGAGAGAAAGGAGCAAGAAGAAGAAGACAAAAAGGAGAGATGGATCCTACTGTGCAAATTTTTGGGAAGAGATCGTCGGATTTAATCCACCAAGGCAAGTATTTTCTTGCTTTATCTGAGTTATAGTTAATGGTGTTATAGTTGAATTTTATGTTAACAAATTTGGGAATTTGAACAATCATAGAGTATAAATTTAAATTGTAAATTTTTGGGTTTTAAGTGAGGAAGATGATGAATAAACCATTTATGTCGAAAATTAAGAATCTGTTAGAAATTGGGTTAAATGTTGTACTAAAAGATTAATTTGGATAAGTTATAAATGTTAATATAATTGGTTTATTAAACCTCCTTAATAGTGGGTGTTGGGAACAAAAATGACGAGAAGGGTTTTGCCTTAACTCATGAGAAAGAGGTATTAAAAATTGGGGGAAAACTCACCCCTTACAGCAGTTGTTCATCAGATCTGAGGGGACCGATCGATCGGGATCCCAGGGCCGATAGACCGGGGGGTCGGGTTTAGCCTGAGGCGCGGGGAAGAAAGGGACGAAGGGGATTTATATATATATATATATATATATATATATATATATATTATTTTGCGAATCTTAAAAAGGGTATAACTTTTTCATACGGACTCGGATTGACGTACCGTTTGTGGCCACGTGTAGCTAGTTTGACTTAGTACACTACCATGGTAATTCAATTATTTAAACTTAAAAAGTGAAAGGTCTAAATTACCCTTAAAGATGTAATGAGTGTCGAAACGTTCCCAGAATTGAAAGATAAATTTGTAGGGGCCTTGTGAATCTAATAGGATATACGAGTATATAGGAGGCGAGAAGTATAATTCTAGAGTTAATATAAATAGCGAGGTGTAGTTATTTTGGTATTGGGTTGTATGTAATACGAATGGGCTTACTGATACGTGGGATATATACATGGATGTGTAAATTATATATATATATATATATATGGGATTGCATAATCTTATCATTAATAATAAATGTCGATGTGTAGCTATTTAATATGGGACGTAGAAATTTCGAACGAACTCGTAAATACTTGGCATATATATAACTATGTGTATTATATATACACATGTATGGTGTGAATACCTATCGATGATTTATTATGCGTAATCATACCTAGGCTACTTACTATCACGAGAGGTTACACGTCGTATACAGTCTTATTCTGATGAGCCCATTGGGGGAGGGGGGTATTGACTTGTACCTCTGGACATAGAACTTAGGGACTGAGCACCGCTTGTGTGAATAAGGGTGTGACCGGTCATTTCGGTGCGTTAGGTATGAGCATAGCCCAAAGTCTTAGAAGTATGTTTGCCTCCAATATGTGTGATCTATTTGATTGGTTTGAGGGTGATATCCAAACCGATGTCCTTATTTAGTACATGATGTATCAGAACTAGATAACAGAGTATGCCCGCACCGCATGTCGCTACCTAGGAGTGTTGTAAACGTATATATGATTTGGGTAATTTATGTTCATATATGTGTGATTGAATCCACTATGGGTATATTGGTAAATCAGACAAATCGTGATATCTGAATTAATCAAAGTGTATGAGAATGTAATCACTTGCTAGTAACTCTTAATGACTCTAAAGAATTGGAATAATGTAGTATCGTATGGCATGGGCTATACGGGTGGGAACAATGAATTATTAGGCGAAAATTGATGACCTTACTTATAGTTTCGTTGTGATATTTAGTATATATGGGCATATGTATACATAGATAAAGTGACGACTATCTATTGACAGTATCGATGTAAGATTTAGTATATTCATATAGATTAGAATTAAACATATTATCATAATCATAAGAGTACACTTAACTTGCGACGAGTTGATTAACGGGATAGTTTGAATGGCTATTATGGAGTAGTTTGATAGAGAAATGATTAGACGAAATAAATAAATGTAGTAGGTGTGCACTATAGAAGAGAGGTGAGGTGGTCCTCAAGTGAGTGCGACCGTAAAATCAATTATGAACATTATATACTAAACATTTCATTTATCGCAATAAAATGCTTGCTATTTTTATAAATTGAGCTCTGACTCGTTTGCAAAATATTTTCTTTTCTTAAATATCTTTCCAGGTGTCCAGCCACAGGGACACCAGACTTGACTTATCTGTTCCAGGGTTATGCAACAGCAACATGTGTGGATAGTTGCAGGATTTGAGCTAGACGTGTCATTTCTTTATTTCTAGATTAATAATCTTATTTCAATTGCAGTTCATTTAAGGCATGTTGCCCACTTACTCTCAAACTCAGTATTTGGTTTATGTATTAATTTGTTGGATTATTATTTTCGGATTTTAGCTGATTGTTTATTCGACAGGTTATTTATTCATTCAGTATTGTTTTAGACTTTGTATTTAGGTGTATGGTTTATATATATCAATCTACATGTTATATGTTTATCTATTAAATGAAAGATAAAATTTAGCATAAGTCTTTTTGAATACTAGATGGTAGTTAAATTAAAAAAGTTTTCGATAGTGATGATAACAATGATCCAGTTGAGATTCTTGTTTTAGTTGGATGAAGTCCTGATCACCCGATATTTAATTAGGCGAGGTGTCACAGGTGGTATGAGAGCATCAGGTTCTAGTGTCCTTATGATCTGTATGACTTTTTACGTTTCAGCGTGGCGTTCTTTGATATAAAGCCTTATGATAGGATTATTGAATTTCTACGTATCGACTTACATTCTCCTGCTATTAAGTATAGTTGATGAGACTCGTGTGCAAGTTTGGTTAGGCTTCGGACACTGAACATTATAGGACGATCAGCATGGGCCGTTATGAGGATTGCATGAGGAGAGTCTTAGAAGTCACCATAATTATTGTTCGAGAAGGTGACGATAGGAGAATCTCGGGGACAGTAGTTTCCTAAAGCACTGTTATAGATGAAGCTAGTGCAATCTTACACTCACCCAAAGTGTTCGGCAAGGGGTAGGAAAGGCCAAAAGGACTCTTTTATGGAGCCATCTATAAGGATTCGAGAAAAGAGGAAGTGTTATAAGCCAATGAAAGGAGGAAATCCAATGATAATTGTTTAGAACAAAATTTTGAGCTCATAGGAACAACATACTGTGACTGGAGTCGGTCACCATATATAAAAAATAAATGGAATAGAACGAAGAATTGAGTATAATTTTCTCGTAAGATCTTCCATCTGCTGTTTGAACAGAGATGCGAATGGAGTTTCAAAATCTATCACAAGTGGGCGAGATACAGACCGAGCGTAAGAGAGAAGTTGATTCATTTAGCGAACTTCATACTCGATGAAGGGAATACAGAGAATTAAAGGGTCCGTAAGTTGATAAAGGACTCATGAGTAAAAGACACAAGTGTTAGTGTAAAATCCGGATAGGATGACTAGTGTCGCTGCCATTAAGGACATACGTTTACAAGTTTATATCAATGCATCCATGAGAAGGGAGCCTAGGGGTTGGGTAATCGACCCGGAGGGCAAGAATGGATTTAACGGTGTTGGTGAAGCACCAAAGAAGGGTATACTCTGTAGGGGGAACCCATTTAAAGGATTCAAATCAATTGAATTCCTATGAAGTGACGATGGATTCAATTAGGGTCATCGAGGCTAGCAACGAGTTCTATAGGGCCAGCGGAGCTAAGAGGACAATAGGGGCAGCAATTGAGGATAAGGCTACCAGGTTTGAGAGAAGGACACCCGACATGGCCAGTGGGGCCAGAGATAATATTAAGACACAATAAGGTGTCCTATACATAGAGAGTGGGTCCACCTATATTGAACTTATCTATAGCGAGAAAGTGAGACTTATTAGACTAGGGACGTAGATGGAAACAGTGCCAGTGGGGCACAACAACCATCGGAGGAGCGAGATTTTTTACAGAGGAATTGGTCTAAGAGAATTGGATCCAGATGTTTATAACCCGAGAATGGTGGGTTTGGTTAGGACCAGTAGGATCCTCAACAAAATCAACATTCCATTCTTCAGGGCTATCAAGGCTAAGACAAAGGCGGGGGAGACTAGTAGGGTCAGGACCAGAGACGATGAAATCCTAGATGTACAACCATTACAGCAGATTGTGGGTCATTCTCGGTATTAAAATTAAGTTTGGGGACCCGATGATCGGGCAAGGCAGATGATATAAAGATGTGTCCTATGTGTGAAGAGTAGGAACACATATGTAGATCTTATCTACAGCGAATTAGGGGACATGAACGGGATGCCCAGTAGGGGCAACAGTTATACAAAGTTTTAGTTTAATTGGGATAAGAGTGTTATGTCCAGGAACCATTTAACAGCCAATACTAGTGACAATTGAAAGTATGAATTTATCCCGGGGTGATAGGAGTCTGTTTTTATGACACGAGCGAGTCAAAGGAAGTTGTTAATACTAGATTCGCAGGTAAAATAGGACTAGTAGAGGTGTCGTTCATTTTAATGTAGCGTGTATATGTTTACCTTTGAGTAGTGGGGCTCTATTTAGTCCCATCTGTAGGGGCGGGTATGGACACTTAGAGGATTTTTTACATTAGGTGTTAGTTTTTGCTTCTTATGAGGATTATAAGATGAGAGCATATCATTTTCTTGCGCAGTGACTGAATATCGAAGGTTGAAATAATAGTAGACTGTAGGGTAAGATTATTGTGATCGCTATGCCATGAAAAGATATTTGGTTTCAAGAGACATCACCAAAAAGAGGTCAAGCCTTCATATATAGTGTATTGAATCATAGACTTCAGTGAGTATAGTTGTCTCGTTACGTTATATTCCAGTAAGTGGGGACTTTCACTAATGTGATTTATTGGTATATTGAGTTTATCGTTAATTGAAGATATTTAACTCATTATTGCTTACATGTTAAAACCTAGTGATAACTCGAACACCGTATTGCGTGACGCCTTAGGAGACATGGGGATAGATGGTTTGATTTAAATGTCGAGAGATAGGATTCGTGATATCTTAGTTATGTGCTCTGGACCTACGAATTTTGTTGATAATGCTAGAAAATAGTGCATTGGGAAAGTTCTATGAACTTAGTTATAGGATGTTACACGTAGAGGCCTTAATTAACCTCCGGAGAGATGAGACGTAGTGGATGCTAATACATCGATTTTATATTTTAATTATTGAATGTGTATAGTAAACACTTTAAGCTGGGAGCTGCTAAAAATAGAGGATCAGTGGTTGAGTACATACGTTATAGTGTATATATATGTGTGTGTGTGTGTGTGTGTGTGATAGTGTGTTGCATAATAGACATACATAAAGATGTTTGTATCGTTATTTATACTCTTGGTGAGTAGTGACGGTTACTGACGTGATTCAGGGTAGACTGGCTTATTACAGAGCTAAGAGATATAACCCGTGATTTATTTTCACTAAGAAACTAGTGATATTAAGAGCGTCGTATTATATATTGTCTTTTGTAGCATAAGAGTGGATGAGTATAATTTTATGTCAAGAGATGGTGATTTAGGGGTACGTACTACGGATTGAGGGCCTAACGGATCTCGACAATCGACAATGCTAAGTAGTAGTGTATCGGGGGGTTCCTTATTTGAATTTCACTTTGCGAGACGTCCCACGCGTGAAACTTAAAGCAACGTTGGAAGTGGGGAGATGTTTGGTCATTAGTACATGGGTTTGGTACCTCGGTTATTATACATGTATGTAGTTATAATTATGAGTTAATAGTCATATTACGACTTAAGGCAAGTAGAGACGTATAGTGTTGATGTGAGAATAGATTAATGGGTTACCTAGAGAGTAATAAGTTGCAATTGGTAAGGTAGTTGAGTATAACCTTATCGTATAATCAAGCCAAATATGAAAAGTTTAGTTAAAGAAAGTTTATTATGTTCAGTTGATTTGGGCAATTATGCGTAGTGTATAGGGTGTGTGGGCGCCCTAGTTAGTAGGATTATTAGTATCTCCCGTAGTCAGCAGATGTAGGAATATGTGTATAATAAGAGTAAACGAATAAGGGAATTAAAACATGGGGATATTGGAGTGTTTCTCCAGTAGAGGAAATACTTCAGCTGTTAGTGGATAAGCTCTTAGTAGTGATAGAAGCTGGACGAAGTTGCAAAGTGTTGTATGGGCACTAATGTGATTTGATAAATTATATAATCGAGTATTTGAGTAAAAGATGACTGAAGCAAATTGATCACCAGATTGAATGGTGGTGTGGGGGCTATTGGACTAAGGGATATTGTTAGGAGAAATAAAACGAGAACAACATAATGATTTAGATAGTGTGGGAAAGGATGGATGTATATGAGAAAATATCCAAAGTTTTGAGTACAAGTCTTATCCGAAATTCGAGGACGAAATCCCTTTGTAAGGGGGAAAGTATGTAACACCCCGTAATTTTGAGGATATTGAAATTTAATTATTTTTGGGAGAAATAGAACTTATTGTAATTTGGAGGAATTTAAATTATGAGTTGGCGAAATTATTTAACTTGGAGTATTTATTTAATTGGCGAATTGAGATTTAATTATTCGGATTATTTTTGTGTCGCATTTTGAGGTTGAAAGTATAACAATGTTATAAAGTAATTCGGATGGCAATTCTGAGTGAACGGTTGAGCCCAGAGTGGTTGAAATAATCAAAATAGTATACCCAGTGGTAGTAATTGAGTCCCGGGGCCTTTTTAGACATAATAGATCCTATACAAGGGTATTTTAGCCTTTTTAATTTGGCCTATAGACTTTAAAATGGGATTAGCCAGTCAAAGAAGGTTGGGCAGCATCTAATACAATTATAAACCCTAAGTTGGAAAGATGAGAGACAAAGAAAGAAGAAGAATACAAACGAGAGAGATAAATCATTCCGTTCAAATTTTTGGGAAGAGATCGTTGGATTTAATACACCAAGGCAAGTATTTTCTTACTTTATCTGAGTTGTAGCTAAGGGTATTATAGTTGAATTTTAAGTTAACAAATTTGGGATTCTGAACAATCATAGAGTACGAATTTAAATTGTAAATTTTTGGGTTTTAAGTGAGGAAGATGATGAATAAACCATTTATGGTTGAAATTAAGAATCTGTCAAAAATTGGATTAAATGTTGTGCTAAAAGATTAATTTGGAGAAGTTATAAACATTAATATAATTGGATTATAAAAGCTCCTAAATAGTGGGTGTTGGGAACAAAAATGTTTAGGAGGGTTTTACCTTAACTCATGAGAAAGATGTATTAAAAATTAGGGAAAAACGCACCCCTTACAGCAGTTGTTCATCAAATCTGAGAGGACCGATCGACCGGGGTCCCAGGGCCGATCGACCGGGGGTCGGGTTTGGCCTGAGGCGCGGGGCAGCAAGGGACGAAGGGGATATATATATATATATTATTTTGCGAATCTTAAAAAGGGTATAACTTTTTCATACGGACTTGGATTGACGTACCGTTTGCGGCCACGCGTAGATAGTTTAATGTAGTACAATACCATGGTAATTAAATTATTTAGACTTAAAAAGTGAAAGGTCTAAATTACCCTTGAAGGTGTAATGAGTGTCGAAACGTTCCCAAAATTAAAAGATAAATTTGTAAGGGCCTTGTGAGTAATAGGAACATATTCGAGTATATAGGAGACGAGATGTATAACTCTAGAGTTAATATAAATCGCGGAGTGTAGATATTTTGGTATTAGGTTGTATGTAATACGAATTGGCTTATTGATACGTGGGATATATACATGGATGTGTATATATATATATATATATATATATATGGGATTGCATAACCCTATCATTAATAATAAATGTCGATGTGTAGCTAATTAATATGGGACGTAGAAATTTCGAATGGACTCGTAAATACTTGGCATAATAACTATGTGTATTATATATACACATGTATGGTGTGAATACATATCGATGATTTATTATGTGTAATCATACCTAGGCTACTTGCTATCACGGTTTGGATTGGGTGCACACGATTTGGGTTGGTTTAGTTTCATTACTAAACTAAAACCATAACCTGAGTGGTTCGGTTCTAGGGTTTTAGAACTAGAACCGAAATAGAGATTTTTTATAACCGAACCAAATCGAACCGACGGTTCTTGGGTTCGTTCAAATCGATTCTCGGTTCTATAAAATTATTTTGTTCACAAATAAAAAACAGAATATTATACTCATTTTGCTCAAAATAGGTGTTAGCAACAAATGAAATAATTTTGCTCCGAATAGGTGTGATTTTGCTCCGAACATACTTTGATATACTTTGCTCCAAAAATTAAAAGAAGTAATCTCCAAAAATAAAAAGAAGGAAAAAACATACATATAATTTTGCTCCGACGACTGAGCTTCGATCTGACCTAGGATCTGAGATCTAAAAATGAAACAAGCGGTCTGATCCGAGTTATCCTATCTGAGTTTCGAAAATGAAATATTTCCAACAGCGAACAAATGTATTTATAAAATTTCTGTATTTGGGTTTTTAGGAGTATGGTTTGATGAGTATTAAGGGTTATAGGAGTTCGTTTTGTAGGGGAGAGAGAGAGAGAGAGAGAGAGAGAGAGAAATGAGCGACTGATATGCTTTGGTTTTAAGAGTATGGTCCGATGTTTTGGTTGAAAGGGTTAAGAAGGGGGAAAGAGAAGAACGACCCATAGACTTTTAGTAAATATATAAATATATTTGTATATGTATTTATATGATCGGTTAGGATCGAATCGGACTTCGGATTGGATTGTTTTTTTCCTAGAACCGAGAATCGAACTGAAAAATTATTTTTTTGGGGAACTGAAACCGAACCATTACTCAGAAAACCCGAACCGAACCAATACCATTGGTTTGTTTCGGGTTGTTGATTTTTTGTTCCGATGCGCACCCTTAGCTGCAACATGTGTGGATAGTTGCAGGATTTGAGCTAATCGCATCATTTTTTTATTTCTAGATTAGGAATCTTATTCCAGTTGCAGTTCATTATGGGAATGTTGCCCACTTACTCTCAGACTTAGTATTTGGTTAATGTATTAATTTTTTGGACTATTACTTTGGGATTTTAGCCGATTGTTTATTCGGCAGGTTATTTATTCATTCAACACTATTTTAGACTTTATGTTTTGGTGTATGGTTTATATATTAATCGGCATGTTATATGTTTATTTGTTTAATGAAAGATAAAATTTAGCATTACTCTTTTTGAATACTAGATGGTTTGTTGAATTAAAAAAAGTTTTCGACAATGATGCTAAGAATGATCCAAATGAGATTTCTGTTTTAATTGGATGAAGGCCTGATCACCCAGTATTTAATTAGCGCTGGGTATCGTAGCCACCTAGGAATATTAGGAGAGATCCACTTGGGAATGTTAGGAGACGTCCACCTTAAGGTAACGTTCACTGCCATATCTACACTTGCACACATTGTGGTAAGCAAGGTCCCCGTAGGCGTTTATGTTACAAACTTATGAATGCTCCTAAGAAGTTTAAGAATAGAGTCACTCCAGTTCCTAACCCCCCAGCATTGTTACACATCTATTTGGGTTAGAAAATCGGACTTAGAGGCTTTAGGAATTATCCTTCGTGACTCTCGTGTGCTTGCACGTGATACTTCCCATGTTAGATCTTTCGGTTGATCGTGTTGGATATTTGTCATATGCTAGTTGTGCTTCATGATATACTTTTGCTAGTGTTATTACGTGTGTACTTTTTGTATTATGTTTATCTTTTATTGAGTCATTTTGAAAAAAAATTACCAAAATATTTTTGGTTTTATATATTTTTTGAAAATACAAAAAGATTTTATTTTTGAAAAATTCAAAAATATTTTTAGTTTTTTTGTGTATTTTAGTTTTACACATTTTGTGTGGCATATTGGTTTGTTTGAATCCAATTCACTACATAATTTTCATATGGCTAGGACATTTGGTTATGACTTTAGATGCTTAGATTGATCTTAACCATGTTTATGGAGTTATTTCTAATTCAACTTGCTTTATGGATTCAACTTTGTTTATGCCTCCACACACACATGCACGAGCTTGTTAGATTTTTGACTTCATGATGTACATTTGAGCTTGGTGAGATGTTCTCCTATTAATCTTGTCATTTACATGTTTATTTAACTATGGAGGATTTGTGCATGTAAGAACCGTTGCGCGTGAGGATTTGTTTAGTATGGAAGAAATGATGAGTGTTCGGGAAATGGCTGCGAGAGAATAATAATCTTGTCGTGATAGCCACCGTTCTAAAAGAGCCCAAGAAAAATTAAAGCAATAAAAAGAATAATATGCCAAAAAGGGGCCATATATGTTTAGTTTGACATGTTCATTCAAAAGAAAAGAAAAGAATATTTTGAGGGAGTTTGGATGAAAATATGAACGGGTTTGCACAATGACAATGTATTCTAGTTGAGCTTATTTTGTCATGATGCTATTGACTTGTAGAATCATTAATATTCTAGGCTTGTGTGCATTGTGCTTGTTTTGCTCATAAAGTTCAATTTTAATTGTCAATTGAGGCTATAGCTTTATTTAATAAAGTTTTGCGATCAATTAGAACTTCTTGAACATATTTGAGTGTTTGGGTTATAATTCTTTTGTTTCTAGTTCACACCCATTCATTCAATTCCACGCACTTGGACACATCGATACTATGTTAGTGTGTAAAGCTTATGTGTTTTATGGTCGTTTATACCTATATATATATGTGTCAAATTTTTCATGATATGTTTTGCATATATTATGTATGGTATTGCATGTTTTTTTTTCTTGTAAATTATATTTGCTTGAAATTTTGAAAAAATAAAAAAGAATTTGTGGAAACCTTTTGAGTATATCCTTGCATGAGCGTGATTGATATATATTTTCTATACTTGCCGTGTCACTCCGTATTTATTTTATTTATTCTTTTTCTTATCTATTTCAGACAAATAAAAATGGGGAGAACGAATTATGAATTATGGGGGAATGAGAGTTTGAATTTTATGGGAGATATGAGATTTACTTGATTTTATTTGTGTTTATTTCATTTCAAACTTGATACATGATGAAGGTATTTGTTTTGTTTATTATGTGTAGGAATTGGATGATCATTTGGAAAGCACACAAAAGAAGAGCAAGAAAAGCAAAGAGCTTTAAAGTTGAAGATTTTTTAAAGACTTGCATTTTTAGTATCTTTCCATTTTGGGTTCATGGGAGGGTATTAGATTTGTATAGGACATTTTGATTGATAAATCAGATTGTTTTTATTTTGAACCGGCATAGACATAGGGGAGATTTGTAAGGACAGATTTTTAATCGCCTATAGTTGACATTGTGTATGTCGTATACCGCTACAATCGTCGAAGGAAGTTCATGATCATTTGTTCAAGACGACGGATCCGAATATTAATTTTCTTTAACAACGATCATCTACGAGATTGATTTTGGTATGGAGTGCATTTAAGTTTCAAAACTGGTTTACGATTGTATTGGGATATTTTTTGAAACTATTTTTTTTTTATCAAAATGAGGCTGTTTTTAAGTCAAAATATTTTTTGGAAGACCTGTAGGTGAGCTTTATAAAATAATAATTTTTTGCTTCTGTCATTCAAAGGAAAGAGCTATGTCGTTCAAAAGACAGATCATTGTCGTTCAAACGACCCCTTCTAATAACATCTCATGTCATTTGATAGGTCGCGAGATAGGTCGTTCTTTGGTTTGCATCAAACAAGCCCACATTGTTTTGTTTTTTTAAGGTAGTTTTTAGAGTCATTAAAACGAAATCTAATGTGATTCAAACGATAGGGCAATGTCGTTCAAATAACCTCCGTCGTCTCAAGTGTTTTATTTGCCTATAAATACCTATTTTGGAAGACTTTTTCATTAAGACTTTTGCTAAACGAAAAGTGCAAATCTGCAGATTTTTAGTCTTCACTTTTAGGGGAAAAATCATATTTTTGATTCACACAAAAGATTCCATATACGTTTTGTGAATCATTTTGGAACCCAAAGCATATCTTTGTTGAAGTTTCTCTTGTAGAGAAGGATTCTCTATTGCTGGATTGATAGTTCTTGCAAGAGCTCTTTGCTGACGACCGTGGTCATTGGAGATACTCGAGGGTATTCATTGTTGAAGGAGGAGCTACGATTCTTGAGGTTCTTGCGGGAATATTTGCTGATTTTAGGTTGTGGTCTATGTGGATTTTCTATGGGAAATTCATTGCAGATTTCTCTATGTAACTGTAAGTTGCAATTTACATTAGATAGTGAAATAAAGGTTTTAACTCGAAAGTTTTTTTTTCCTGAGATTGTGCTTTATTTACTTAATGCTTTGAATCACTTAGATTCACATTTTAGGGTTAAAATGATAAAATTGGTTTAAATAAATTGATTCTCAAAGTTATTGAATAATAAAATTAAGAAACTTAAAAAAAGATTGTCTTTACCTAAAGCACACACAACCTTTTTCACGTACTGAAATGGATAATCTTGGGCTTCATTGTGAATCATAGAGGAATTGAAGCTAACCAAGACAAAATAAAGGCATTAATTGAGGTACAATCTCCAACATGCAAGAAGGATGTGTAAAAATTAACTGGAAAAGTGGCTGCCCTCAACCGATTCACATCTCAAGCTACTGATAAGTGTTTACAATTCTTTAAAGTGCCTTAGGAAAAACTTCAAATGGAATGAAGAATGCGAAAATGCCTTTCAAGATTTGAAGAAATATTTGGGGTCTCCACCACTGATCTCCCGACCAATTATGGGAAATAAATTATACTTATATTTGGCTGTCTCAGAATCTATTGTTAGCTCAGCATTAATCAAGTTGGAAAATGAAGTTCAAAAGTCGGTGTATTACACTAGGAAAGCATTTAGAGGAGTAGAAATCAGGTATCCATGCCTGGAAAAATTAGCCATTACTCATACTGAGGCTTTAAGGAGGATGAAGCCATACTTTTAAATGCATACCATCGTGGTTTACATAGAATTACCTATGCGCCAGGAGCTTCACAAACCAGAAAAATCATGGAGATTGATGTCCTAGACGGTAGAGCTAGGAGAATACGAAATCATTAATGAGCCGAGAACCGCACTAAAGGGATAAGCTATAGCATATTTTGTAGTTGAATTCATATATACATAATTGGTCAATAACCCAAGTTTGCCTACCGAGCATACTTCCTTGGAAGAGAGCTCTGCTCCAAAGTAAACTAAAGCTTACCGCTAACCAACCTGAAACATCAGTCGCATAAGAGATGGCTCAATAATACGATGACCAGAGCAATAAACTATTCCAACAAGGAGTATTATCTTAAGGGAACTTTAACGATGACTTCCCAAATTGGAAGTTGTATGTACACGGATCCTCATGTGCCACTGGTAATGGAGCATGCCTTATCATCAATACTCCGGATGATATAAATATAATATATGCACTTTGTTTTCAATTATAGGCCTCCAACAATGAAGCAGAGTACGAAGCACTAATCACAGGCTTGGAGTTAGCCTTATTATTAGGAGCTGAGCAGGTTACAGCTCATAGTGATTCTCAACTCATTGTTAACCAAGTGCTTCAAATATATAGGGTCAAGGGAGATCTCAATGTCAAGTATTTGTCTAAAACTATGGAAGTCATCTCTAAGTTTCTCGTAATTAAACTAATCAGCATACCAAGGGTAGAAAATGCCCGAGTAGATGCACTTGCTCAACTCGCTTCAGCGACCCGAATAGAGCTCAAGAGAACCATCCCAGTGGAAATTCTTGCATATTAAAGTATAGATATGGGAGATGTTATCCATTTTATTACACTAGATTTAGGACCCTCATAGATGGATCCTATTAAAAGCTACATTGACAAAGGTGTATTGCCTGCTAACCTAAAAAAATGCCAGAAAGTTAAGGTACAAGGCAACTAGTTATGTGCTAGAGCGAGGAGTCTTATACAAAAGAGGATACACTATTTTATTACTTCGGTCTGTACACCCCATCGAGGTACTAAATTTGATCAGATAGGTGCATAAAGGTTCCTACGGAGCTCATTCAGTTAGCTGATCATTGGTGTGAAGAATAACTATGCAGGGGTATTATTGACCAGCCATGAAAGCAGATTATATTTCCTTTGCCAAAAGTGTGAGAAGTGTCAGAAGTTTGTTATTATCCACAGAATACTGGGAGTTACTTTAACTTTAATTACTTCTCCATGTCCTTTTACTATAGAGGGAATTCACTTGGTCGTCCCATTGCTGAGGACCAAAGGAAGATTCATGTACTTGGTGGTAACAGTGGGTTACTTTACAAAATGGATAGAAGCCAAGCCATTAGTTGAAATGCCTTATGAAAAAGTTTTACAATTCATCTGGAAACATATCATATGCAGGTATGGAATGCCATATGCCTTCATCGCCGATCACGGCACTCAGTTCGATAATGAGGAGTTCGAGGAGTACTGCAATAAGTCCAAGATTTAAAAACTTCACTCTGCACCCGGACACCCACAATGTAATGGCCAAATAGAGGTCACCAATAAAACAATACTTGATGGGTAAAAAAAAAGGTTAAATTATTCCAAGGAAAACAGGATAAATGAGTTGCGCAGTGTTCTTTGGCCTATAAAACTACGTCAAGAACGACTAAAAATAAAACTCCTTACATATTTGCTTTTGAAACTGAGGCAATAGTACTAGTCGGGGTAGGTCTACCGACTCACAGGGTGTTGAACTTTAATTCCCCTAAAAGTGACCTCATGAGAAGATTGGATCTAGACTTGGTTGAGGAAGTCGGGGAGGATGTTGCACTCTGAGTAGCTGCTTATCAATAAAGAGCTGTTAGATTTTATAACAAAAGGGTCAAGCCAACCAACTTGAAGGAGGGAGACCATGTCCTTAAAAAAGGTTATACAGAAAGAAAAGAAGTTAGAAATAACCTAGCATGGTCCTTTTCGTATCTCGATAGTTGTTCGATCAGGAACTTATCAATTAAAAACACTTGAAGGAGAAGAATTTAAGAATCTATGGAACGTTGGTCATCTCAGAAAATATTATCAGTAGCTCTGTTACGAATTTGATGTAATCCTTTCATCAAGTTCAATAAAGTTATGATTTCCAACCATTTATGCTTCCTTTTTGTGTTTTTTTGGAGTACGATGATGATACATCCCCAACAAACTTTTCCAACTTCAAAAATAAAAAAATTAGACTTCATGTATGACTTCGTCTTTGACAAGTCATGAATAAAAAGTCCCTAAAACTTCATGTATGACCTAAAGTCAAGAGCAAGAAGTTTTACCCAACCAAATTAACTTCAAGAAAACCCTACATTCCTAAGATATCTGGTCGCCAATGGTAACTAATGCAAACACTTAGCTCTAAAAATGATAAAGATTTGTTTTACCTAAGTACATTAGTAGAACCTAAGGCCCGATAATTCAAGTTCACAACTTGACCAAACATTGATCAATCAAGTAGGTTAGTCGGGTGCACAACTGATCAACTAATCAAAAGCGTAATTATTATACAAAGACTAAAATATATAGACAAATATGAATGCAAAATAAAGTCTTTTTCATTCTGATAAACTTCAATAGAAAATAAACTTAGAAATGATATTGAAATAGGTGATGACAAGAAAAATAAGGTCATTCCATTGGAAGTTTCCCATCAGCTTTATCTATCCCAGTTGGAGGAACATCAAGAGTATTAGGTAGAGTAGTAGTCCTAAAATCCCCAAACCTACTGCGACACTGGTGCTCGGTCGGTCTAATAAATGAAAAGGATGAATATAGGAATATTCGCCATGAAGATCATAATCTCCTAAGTACTTTCTCACCAAGATTTGGGAAATTACGTTAGTCAAAATCCACTTCTGAACGAAGGGTCAGGATAATCCAGCATGCCTGGATCATGTCAATGCCATAACTCACTTTTTTCATCTAACTTTAACAATGTTAGTACGTTCAGCCATCCCCACTTATAACCTTCTCGGCAAGCCTAATCTAATTGATCCTCCGTATGAGATATTACCTCATTATAGCCATCCATATAGACATCTTTGGGTTGTTTATGAAAGTGAAAGGTTAATCCATCCACTTGGTCTTCAAGCTTTTTGATAGCTTTATCTTTATCCTTCAACAGAGCTGCCTGGTCGGCCAAAGTTTACTGGGTTCTTTCTTCATCTGTAATAGGTCGAGTAATGATCACCTGCCTAGAAGATTGGCCATATTTGGTCTTCTTCTTCAAGTTTTCCAATTCTTTCATCAGTCCAGCATTTTTTATCTCCAAGAAAGAAGCATCTTCACTTGGCATAACTTTAACAGATTTCTTCAAACTGTCTAACTCATTCCTGAGATTATTATTTTCTTTTCTAAGAAGACTAGAAATTTCCCAAGAACTTTCCACCTTCATGTTCAACAGGAACTCCTTCTTCCTCAAAGCCTACATGATCTCTTAAATCTTTTTGTCAAAGCCCCGACTAGCAGTCAAGGCCTCAAACTTGGCCTCATAGTCATAATAAAGTAAAGCCTGAGAGAGATTATGGTCGTCTTGAAGTTGCTCGATCATTTTATAGTAGGTTATATTATTCTCCACAACTCTATAAAAAAGATAGTGTAGATGAACACAGGCTTCCTTAACTTAGTCTGACTTAACCAAGTCGAGAAACCCTTTCAGCTCAGCCTTAGTTAAAACTACATGTCCAGCACCAAACAAGCTATTGCTACATCTTAATAATTCAATCTCAGCAGAGCTAATAACATTTCTCCTGGAATTAAACTGGAAAATAACAGTATAAAAATAACAAATCTGACTAAGCAGAGTGAATAAGTACAATTAAAAGAAAACGCTAGCAAGTTGACCAAAGAAGACTTTTCATTCATTGCAACGAAATGTGTTACGCTGGGTTATTCCATTACAATCAAAAAGAAAAAGAAGAAAATCAGACATCAAAGAAAAAAAAGATATAAGATGGAGCGGTTCATCAGACTTAAAAGATTTACACCTTATCGGTGTCCTTTGTTACTGCTTCTGGGAGGATGGATCCAGTCTCAATCACAAGTACCAATAATGATTTTCTTATTCCATCCTCATCATTAACCTACTATTTCAATTTAGGTGGGGTACTAGGATCATATCTCTAAAATAAATCAGAGTCAACAGTGGTGTTGACCTCCATTAAAGTATAAGTCCACCCATCTTGTAGGATACCTTCTTCATACACTATATTTCAATGACAATTGTTGTAAAGTATTTATGGCCTTTGTTGAAGGCATATTCCTTATCTTTTTTACTTTGGGACTTCAATTCTAAGAATTTTTTCTTCTCGGTAGCAGCTTCCACTAACGAATTAATAGCCACCTGCTCGATTTTCTTTAACTTCTCCGCAACGGTCTTCAGCTTCTCCATAGCTTGTTTCAACTGGTCCTACTAGTTTTTTCTATCTTTTTTATGAGCCTCCTTATTGACGACCAATGACTTCTTTAAGCCTTTAAAAGCTTCTTCAACATCAGCCAAGGAGGACCTCAGAGCATCATATCTAATCAATAATTGGTCATAATCGACCAAAAACTGCAGGATAATGCAACAACGAAATCATTATCACACGTACATAAGGAAAAGGGAAATTACTGCAAGAAGGAAAAGGGTCAAAAAGTTGATCAAGGCTAAATTCTGATTTGCCCTCTCCAACAGATGAGCTCTGGGTAGGGGGTTGCCACTGACCTGTCAACTGGAAGAACCCCAGCATGAATTAATTCCCTAATTAATCTAGGGTCCACTACCACTAAGGTAGATTCAATAACAGTTTGGTCAGCTGAGCTTTTCTGGACCAAATCTTGTTGAGAAGTTGGTCCCCTCTTCAATCTCTTAAATTAAGGCTATGTGGTTTTGGCCTCTTCAACATCAAAGACCAGGGTCCTTTTGCCGGCATTATTGGCCTTCTTGGGTGGTGGAGAAGGCAGACCAACCATCAGGTTAGGAATTCTCCTATTTCCCATTTCAGAAGCCGGTGAAGTTTGGATAGCATAACTTTTCCGATTTCTCCCCGTGTGGCATAGATACGGGTGCAGTCACATTTGTGTTGGTGACAATCAGTTTCGTAGGAGTAGTGTTCGTACTTTGTGATTCCATTTCTGTTACAAAAACAGAATTTTTATCAATGATAAAATTCATATATAATGAATTAATCAAAACAGAATACAAAATCCTGTGCAACAATTTCCTCCAATTATAATTCACAATAAATGAATTCCAAAAGAATTCCAAATAAAATTCAGAATTAAACTATAATGTACTCAGCAACAAAAGAGGTCGAAACGTGCTCCTCCTCTAAGTTGACTGAAGCTTGGTGTACAATCTCGATTGGTCGGGCAACAAAGGATGTGATGGACCTCTTATATTCCAGTACACAAGAAAATATAGGGTGGTCTTCCCCTATTATCTGATGGATTGACCACGAGAACTTCAATTTATCAAAGTTCACTTCAGAATCTTTGGGACACCTCTCCTTACTTTCCTCTGCAAAAATAAAATAAGAATTTTTAGTCTGCATATTATCAAACAGTTAGTAGGCATTGAAGAAAAATAAAATTCAAAATTTTAGCCGACCTATGCCACGCACTTCCCGAGGGCATTTGGGACCATTGTATTTCACCCCCCAGGAAGGGGGGAATGCTGCTAGTTCTTAACCATGACTCCATAATCCCAATAATCCTTGTTGGAATCAGGCGAATTTACTACTAAAGCCCAATTGGCCTGCCTAGTCTTCAAGTAGTATGTGTTATCTCCTGTTCTTCCCCACTTATAGCAATACATCAATTGAAAAATCCCAATATGGGTCCCATGAAGTTCATTTAAACGATGGACCCCATTAACAACCCTCCAAGTGTTGAGGGCGACTCTCACAGGGACCACATCAAAATACTGACAGAATTCAAGGAATAATGGTTTGGAGGGAAAGTTATTCCACACTTTGTAATAAATAGAGTGGGGATCTAGTGACCCTCATCTAATGATAATACATCTACGAGTCCTCCTATTAGTTTTAAAGATACCCGGTTAGGTATTTTTCTCTTTTACCTAAACACTTTTTAAGCCTCATCAATAATGTACATCATTGTTGAAATGGAATAAAGCAAAAAAGGGGATAAAGAGGAAGGAAATATTACAAAGCTTACTAAAGAACAACAAAGAAAGAATGACAAAGAAAAGCTTGAAGGAAATAAATTGCTTAAGCGCGAAGGTTGGTGATAAAAAGAAATGGGGGAAAAGCTTCATCAACGATTGAACTCTTGACGGCTGCACGTTTCCCAAAAGCGCAAAAAAAAACAGTGTACCCTTTGGCAGTTCACTATTTTTCAAATTATTCACAAAAATGCCACTGAATGATATACCGGTGAAAAATTTACAACTCCATAAGGTCGGCTTCCAACCACCATTATAATGGGGCACCGAGCAACTTTGTATAACAAATCCTCTATCCTTTCAATAAATCATCAAGCATGGAGCATTAGGAGCTTTTGTTGTGGTCAAAATTATTTATCTACGTGGACCAATGAGAAAAGGATACCTATCCTCATACATGGCTACTTCAATACTCCCTATACATTTGGTCAACTCCAAAGATACTTGGTCGGCCAACAAGCCGACCAATACCATGAATGCGAACCACCAAGAATAGGAAAGATCATTCATATAGGGATATCAACAGCCATTCTACACATACTTGCGAATATCAATAGTCTCATTTATTCTACATGGGCGTAAATGCCTGAATATATAAAGGCATCCCATCCCTTGGTTTCCAAACCACTATAAATATACCATTTCCCTTAGTTTAAGGGACAAGTCAAATTGCGCACAAGAAAGGCTGCACAAAGTTCTATGTTACTACCCTCAACAGTAACACTATAACCGTGGACGTAGGTTTTTTCTTAGCCTAACCACGTTAAAAATATTTGTTGTCTTGTTTACTTTCTTCTTTACTGTCTTTCATACCTATATATGATTATAAAATTGGGCACACACCAGTTTTAGACATCAACACCCACCAATATTAACAAGAGCTAATAAATTTCAACCCTCAAGTAACAATACTCAAACAACCTCAATATCCTATTTATCACTTCGGAAATAATAAATAAATAAATAAACTTACATGGTTTCTGAAATAAAATACTTCATCATAATGATCACCTCTGAAATAAATTAAAAAATAGAATATTCCATCAATATGATAAAAATTTAAGTATTGTTCAAATTGAGTGGGTATCAAATTCAGATGGGGTATTGTTAATATAAATTGAATTATGTTATTTAGTACCCAATATTGATAACCCTTAAAATTTCATTAAAATCAAGTGAGAATAGAGGCTTGTGCGACTTAGTAATTGGGAATATATATTTCAGTAATCAAGTTTAATTTGAATAAACATTTATGAAATGATGAAAATAACCCTAATTTTTTTTCTTCATATTAACGTATATTTATGAATATATATACTACTCAATATGTATATGAACAAATATTTACATATGTATATATATTAATGTGTATGCTATATTAATATTTAGAGTAAAGTACCAAAATAGTCCCTCGCCTTTGGCCCGTCTCAATTTTATCCCTATCCTTTTGTTGGTCTTAATTTCATCCATAATCTTTCAATTACTTATCCCCAAAGGTCTTTTGCTTGCCTGGGAAATTCTTGATGTTTTCGTATTGTTTATGACGAAAACATATAATGTGAAAGTGTTGATTAAGTGTAATCATGCTAGTGCATTCATGCTGAGGACAAGACTTTGATCGAACATAATAACCATTCATAGATAAAGAGAGTAAATCTGCCATTTGGAATAATAATGAAGCTAATTGTATTAAATTGAACTTAAAGTGTTCCAGGAAATAAAACTTAAAAAAATTAAATATAAAGCTAGAAATGAAATTTGCGAGAAATAAACTTGCTAGAAACAAAACTTCCTAAGAATGGCCGCATTCCATTCCCTAGGAATCTCCGTGCTCCCCATTGTTTCCAAATGGTAGGCTCCCTGAGGATCGTTGAGACGATGCATAATATTTGTGCTACATGTGTACCTATGGCTCAAGTGCAAGTCGATCGCTCAAGTAATACCCAGTAAATCTGGGTCGAATCCTTAGGGAATGGGACGATAAACGTTATGATGATGACAAGGTAGGCTTCTAAAATCTAGGTATCGACTCTCGAAAGAAAAAAAGTGATATGATTTTTAGGAAAATTACTAAGTAACTACGAAAACTTACTAGCAAGTGCAATGTAATTCAAAAGAAAGCAAGAAACTAGAATTTTGATTTTTTTGAAAACTATTTGGAAAAAGTGGAGTCGGGATCCAATCCTCCAAACAATAGGTATTTTCGTTAGATACAAAATTCTCAATAATTATTTAAGTGATTAAAACAAAACATTAATTGAATCGAAGCACTAAATATGTGAGAATATGACTCAGCACAATATTTTATCAACAATTAAATTAATGCGAATGATGAGATTATTGATACGTATATCGTATCCTCAAACACTTTGGTTGCCTACGACAAATGGAGTTAAGAGACCTATAATATTGGTCTCAATAAAAATATTAAACCCTAATAATTACATATATGATTACTTTGAAATTTATGTCCAACATCCAACACCTAGGTTGGTTTTATGTTCCCAAACTCTCTAAAATCTAGTCGGACATGATCATAATTTTTATGCATGGATAGATAGATTTGCATGGAGACATTATAAAGAAATAATAAGAAATATGCAGGAAATTAAAGTTACCATTGATGAAGAATATAAAGCATACAATAAGAACCAATCTTGAATGAAATTTTCGAAAATACTACAACCTTTGTAACACCTTGTATTTTAGCGACTTTTAAAATGGGATTAATTAGAATTAATTGTGGGATAATTGAAAATTATTCCGGATTTAAACTCAGGAATAAAGTAATATGTGAATTGTGTTGAATATTACTTATGATTAAAAGTAATATATATGATTATGACTTTACAAATGATAGTGATTTTTATAAATAGTCGCGAGTGACGAATACGACAATTATGATAATTTAGTCAGGATACACGTGTGGGTCGTGTCGGGACTATAATTAAATGGAAATAAAAGTAAAATATTTTTATGTTATCCAAATGGGAGTTTTGACTGCTCCAAAGTGTCCGAAAGAGTTTAAATAGTCGAAAAAGTCTACTTTGGTGTTTGATTTGGGCCTCGGGACACTTTGGAACTGAATAGACACCCCGAAGGGGTATTTTAGTCATTTTACTTGGGAAGTGAATAGTAATCACGAAATTTGAAGAGTAGTTATAAGTCTAAAAGTTGGTAGATTCATAGTTTATTCACCAAACTTAGAGAGAAAGCCTTAGGGGAGAGTATGGGATTTCTTTAGAAATGAAGAGACACCTATAGGAAGCCAAGAGCACCACCACCACCACCACAGAGTGACCGAAAAATGGAGGAACACAGTAGAGTTATCTTCCCCAATGGTTCAGACCTACGAATTAGAGGCAAGTGATTAACTATTGCAAATTCTAGCATGTATATTGTCCATGTTAGGTTGTTTAGAAAATTTTAAAAAGTGATATGAATTAAGATAATTTTTTATGAATCTTTGAAATGATAACTGTATAGGATTGATCTCTTTTTGATTTTAGAATTAAATCCATAAAATATATGAATTAATTGGTGAAGAAATCTGGGATTTATATGTTTAATTGTTGATAAAGTGAAAACTAGAATTCTTGACATTGAATATGGAATCTAGGTAGATTTATACATGTTGATGATGTTTAATTAATTTGGATACGTTAGAACTTGCCCATATATATTAGTATATGATTTGGGTTAAATAAATAGAAGTTTGGAGATTTTTAAATATGATTTTAAGGATGAAAAATGTTAAAACCCGTGGGTAAGCATATACAGAATATGGGTAAATATTTGATCGATCGACCAGTAACAGTTAATCGACTCCCCGTGGGAATGTGATTTAATTCCTATTTAAATATTTATTTAGATCCCAACTTTGAGAAACATTTGGTGATGATTAATTGAACAAATTGGGACTCAGAGGATGGCGGTAGGGTATACTTAAGACCCGAAAAATATTATTTTGTATGGAATGGAATGGGGAAAATTCACGAGTGTGAATTAAATTTGTTGCGGTGGAAAAATATATATATTGGGATTTAAATCGGATAAAGGATGATTTAAGGTTAGGACCAATAGTAAGAGAGTTATTATTACCAAAACAACCTTAGGCTCATGCGGGATTAACCCTAATAGATGAAATAAAAGGGTTAAGATTGAATTGGGGATTATCGAGAAATAAAACTAACTGAAGATGATTTTAATTCATAATCATTCGGGAATTATGATGATATGGACTAGAAGGATATGAGTGGCCACATACTGAATTTACATGAAAAATAACTGATCACCCTTCGAGTGATGAGAGAAGCTCGTGAATATAATTTGAGAAGTAAAGTCATAATCTGTAAATACGTAGGATATGTGAGATAAATATACTACGTGTGGAAATTATTATATGGGGTGTGCGTGTGCCCTATTGTTATTATGTATATGTGGGATGAATACCTATATTGTTATTTATTGTGTGTATGACATAACTACGCTTCTTGCTATAGGGGTGGAGGTTACGCTTTGTGGTCGCTCTTATCCTGATGAGCCCATTTGGGGGAATTTTAGATTCGTACCTTGAGCATAGGACCTTGGACACGTTCTATCAGTGTGAATGATAGTTTCGATGGTTGAATGGGAGCATAGGTATATGCGTGACCCATTCGGATGGGGAGTATGCTCGCCTTCAATATGGGTGTTATGTTATTTATGGTTCGTGAAAGACGCCGAACCAATAGTCCTTTATACAATGAGAGATGTATCAGGATATGATAGCAGAGTATGCATGCACTGCAGCTGTGTCTGGGGTTGCCATATTAGTATATATAATAATGTGATGAATATATATACTATGATGTGATCTACTGTGTGAATTAGTAGATTAAACTATATATACTGGGATGTAATCTACTGTGTGAAATTGGTAGATTAACATATATATACTATGAGGTAATCTACTGTGTGAAATTATAGATAAAAATGAATAATAAGATTTAATTTAATTAAGTAAGTGAATACTTAATCTTAAAGCTGTGGAAGCCTAGTTCATATTAAAGAGAAATGAACATGTTTAATTACCATACGCATTATGTGGGAAATACGGGGAAATGATATGGGATAGAATCCTAATTGAAAACCTTAATTTAGGAGATAATAAGGTACATTTGGCGTTCACACTAGATAAGAGGTGATAATTGTCAAGTGAGAGACCGATAAATCTAACATGGGCATAATACCTGCTTAATTGTACTTGTTAAGCACTTGCTATTTTTTTAAAATCTTTTACAATCGGTATCTGACCCATTTCCTTGCATATTCTCTTCTCTATTGTATCTTGTACATCAGGTATCTAGTATCAGGGATGCCAGCATAAAATATGGATATCTCGACGGGGTATAGTTGCTATTGGAGAGGCATATTTGTTTAAACACTTCCATTCTATTGATTCACACATCTGTAATGTCTACTTTCATTTAGTGCATGCCGTCCGGGATTCTATTTATTTCATTTATATTCTAGAGATTGTAATCATTTATGTCAGTATTATTGATATCACTTTTATTTGATGGTAATGAAATATTTTAACTGGAGAGTTATTCCAGTCACCTTTAGTCTTGTTCAGTTGTGATGTGATGTTGTCTATTATTACTACGCTTTGTGGAATGGTTTAAATGGAAAAGTTTTAACACTAGCTTAATTATTATTTATCAGGTGAATTAATAAAGGAATTATTTTTTGACAATGATGCTAAGAATGAACCAACTGGATATTCTGATTTAATTTAATAAAGTACTGATCACCCAATATTTAATTAAGTGGGGTGTCACAACCTTCTATTGAATTTTAGGTGCAAAAAATGTAAAAGTTGCTCCAAGAAGTTCTTAATCATATGTTGTATTACAATCAATGATAACCATCAATAATGACTCCTGATAGCGATTTACTAGTGATAAAGGTCATTTACAGAAGTCCCCACAAACTTATACTCTTCTAGATGAAAAATAGAAAAAAAATATAAAATTCCCATCTTGGATCGAACCCATATACCGAACCAAACCTGGAACAAACCCATGGGGACGAACCAGTTAACCGGTTATGTTAGGATCTCTGTCTCAAGTTGCCTTATATGCTCGATTTTATCTTAATTACATCTTTGCCACTAAATTCTCTTTTCAGCTTTAAACGCGCATAACTTTCTAATCGTAGCTCGGATCGGGGTACCGTTTCTTCCAGTATTTTGTGACTTCAACTTTTCAGTTGGCTCCTCCTCTAGGTTACGACTAAAAAATTACAAATTCTCCTTGACTTTCCGTTCTCTCGTTTCTTTCACCGCTTCGGCTTTTCTCTTCCATCCACTTGCACAATTTACCTGTAAAACATGAGAAAAATACAAAAACACTAAATACTCACCAAAAAAGGATTAGTAACATAAATATGAGATTTATTCGGGCTAAATGCACAATATGGGATCATAAAAATATCGAAATTAAGGGGATAAATATGAAATATTTATGTGTCATCAGATCCCCCTAACTTAGAACGTTGCTAGTCCCGAGCAATGTAAAATAATGAGAGTATGAGTCTAAATAAACCTTTAAACAACTAACGGGATAGGATACCTCTTTCGTGGATAAGCAATTGCATTTAGGGTATACAACAAGCCGTTAAACCCATAGGTTAGCCTAGCAGGACGATTGGTGTCTCGTGAGGGTTTGCAATGAATTTACCCGCAAAATTTATTTTTCACGACTCAAAGAAAATATCAAAATAATTAAAAATCATATAGTTTAAATTCCAAAAAAATAATCAAAATAAATTTTTATTCGAGAATCTCAATTCATAGTGTGTGTGCGAAACAAAAAATTAGACCTCTAACTTCCACAAATTGATCATTACGTTACTTTTTGAAAAATCGCTTTGATTCAATTTCTCACGGAATTCCCTCACAAAAGAATCATTCGAATTGTGATTTTTTTCTCTCGGAGCGCGTGATATTAAGAATAAATATAATTGGCCACGAGTTCACGCAAATAAATTGAAAGACAAAAAATATTTATAGTGAAAATATCTCATGAACGGAATACGATCATTGGAAAACAAAAAAAATGTTCTTTATTCGCACCGTTTTGTCTCTTTATTATCTTTTTGTGTTTTAGCTCTCCAGACAGTAATTAATTTCATTATTCGGACTCGGTTTGGACCTTCTTGGGTTAAGGTGCTTTGGGTAATAATGGAAATATTTGAGAAGTTTTAGAGTTGGAAAATTTTCTTGCGATATCCGTTGGTACTTTTTCGAGCTTTTGCTCATTTTCTCTTTTTCCTTCTATTTTTCACATTTTTCTAGTATTTTAATTTTTTTCTACTTTTGTTTGAGCATTTTTTTTTCTATTTTTTTCCCCTTTTTATATACCGGACGAACTTAATTGATGAATTATCTTATTTTCACAACTCCAGGCTAATTGGGTTTTTCGGATTGACAAACTAAAGGGTATACAAATTTTGGGCTTAAAGTGGCTTACAAAAGATATTTTTCATGACTATTTATGGCTAATATTTGTGGTTAAACAAATGATGACCTAACTTCATGTGTCTGAATTACTAATCACATTACCATATGCGTCTTGAGATTAATTTTAATTTTGAGACATTTTTAGCGCATTTTCAAAATAATATTTCACTCATTTTTCGTAAATGATCAAACAAAGATTTAGATATGCTAAATGATTTGTTATCACTGAAAATAACTTTTGAGTTAATTTTAACTCGGATTGATTTAATTATTCAGAAAAATGATAGGCTAAAAAATCTCACCAGGTTAAAAATCTCCACAATTATTCGTTAAGTGGTCAATTTTCGTTCAAATTCATTTTTGGTCAATTTCGGCTTAGTACATTAAGTTTTTACAATTTAAGTCTTCAAACAAAAATTTAGTGATATTTTGTAAGATTTGAAATTTGAGTTTCTATTTATTTTGAAGAAAAATATTTTTCAATTTTTTTTTGGAATTTTTGGCATTTTTGATTTTTTAGGCCATTTTAAAATTTGTGAAGTTTAAAAGATGCACGTGTACCCCCCCCCCCCCCCCCCCCAAAAAAAAACCCAACTTAGACTTTTGCATTGTCATAAATCAAAAGGACTAAAATCTAAATAAGAAAAGAGTAATGCGAGAGTAAACAAATAAATATTAAAGTGCAAGAGACACTAATAAACTCCACTAAAATTTCATTAACAAGAGAGATTACATAGTTCAAAAGATAAAACCATACATAAAAAGAACTAATTAATAAAAGGTAACATGTCTAAGAGCTCTAATGCGAGGATCCGAGGGCATTGGGATCGCGAGCATATGGATCATAAAAGTAATCGGGCATTTGCGCATCCGTACCCATACTCAAATAGGACATATCGACATGAAGCTTCATCATCATGCTCATGTCGCTCTGATGATCGCGACGATCATCCCTATATGATGATGATGTGAACACCACCACCAGATGACGTGTTGATAAGCTCAATCTAGCAATAACAATGGCAGCACAAAGAGTAAATATCTAGTAGAGAGAGGTGAGGAGAAGAGGAGGAACACTAGTATATAAGTGGTTCAGCCAATCTGGCATACGTCCACTGTGAGTGTGTGAGTAATTTCACTATAATGAGGGCACTAATGGCATGTGATACAATCTCTCAAGCTTTCTCCATCTACTGTGTAAACCAACAGAGTTTCAGCTAGGGTTGCAATTATCGATCCCCCTCCAAGGTAGGAAAAGGCTTGTATTTATAGTGCTTGGGTGGTTTAATGTACCACGTAAGCATTCCATGAGCATGTATGAGTTGAATTTACTAATCATAAGTGGACACCTGGATATGACATATGTAAGGAATGATGACCAAATATTCCCCCACGTGAGGGGAATGATTTGGTTATAACTGAATTGCCACGTGCTCCAAGTCTTCCATGTGCTTGCGTATGCTCGGACTTGTAATGACACTTGTTGCAACCTCGACCTGGACGAGTACGAGGTTGGAGGAATTTGATAGTTGTTATCTTATCAATTCATCAATATGGCCTCGGCCTGGAAGATTGGGCGAGGTTATGTACGAGGTAGGATGCAACGTCGGTTGGGGCAGAGTACGATGTTGGCAATAACTTGACCCCCATGAGACGCTGCTGACCTCAGCTGATGTCCAACCGAGGTTGGTATATGAGTGGCCGACCTTACAGAAGATGACCTTTCTGATGGCTGTTATAGCTTTCTTGTCAACTCGACTATGAGACAGGCCGAGGTACGTGACCCTGAGAACGAGGTTGACTTTGGGCATATCAATCACCCCCTAACCCTTAGTCTCCTATGTGAGTAGGTGATTAAGGGGTATGTAGGTTAGGCCGAGGCTGAGATGCTTTGGTATATTGGGGTGTGAAGTGATTCCTTGACACATGTCACTCATTGAAGCGACTAACGTACTCCCCAAGGTATGATAATTCTGACAGCGTCTTTTGGGTTCTCTAGGGTAGTGATGGGTGTGTTAAAAATTATTCCCCATCATTGAGAAGGTTTAAAAACCCTTCTCTTTCCTCATTTTCTTTTTCTTCTCTCATTTTCGCGCTTAAGCTTTTACTGCCAAAATTTCTCCTCAATCTTCCATTGACATTGCCGTGACTCAAGGTTTTTGCTTCTAATTTCTTCTTTCTTCCTTCGAACTCTGTCAGGTATTGTTTATCAACTTCAAGCTTTTCATTTATGGGTATTTCTTTACAGTTTCAATTTTTCGGCGAGATTTTCTTTTTCTAGCGAGGGTTTCCACCATTGTCAAGTGGTTATAAGGTTATGATGGCAGTGGTTAGGTAGTTTTGGGACTATTCTAAGATGCTCCGAGGTTACTCTGGCAAAAAATCCCTTCATTTCTAGCCTCCGGTGACCTTCCGGTCACCTTCTCCGGTGACCTACCCTTGAGTGTTCTTGTTAGATACCCTTTGGATTCCTTGTTTGATCTTTAGTTCAAGTTGAACAAGATGTTTGCCTCTTTTAGTTCGAACTCTCAAGTGTAGTGTCGTCTTCTGAATGCTCAGACCTTTGTACAAACTCATGGAAGAGTTCCCGTCTCTGCGTTAGAAAACCTTTAAAAAGATTAGGAAAATAGAGTTAGCTCAGGAGGAAGCTCGTAGGGCTGAGGCCTTCCCCCTCAAACCAATTTTTCCTTCACCCTTGAAGATTATATACCCTGAGCTAACCGAGCCTGTAGAGGTTCGTGAGGATCCTGTACCAATATTTGAGTCCTCTTCCTCAGACCCTATGTCAACGTTCGAAGAAGGAGAATCTGTAGACTCTTTTTAAGAGGCTATGGATTATTCTCCTAAGCAAGATGTGGTTCCGGAGGAAGCCGAGGTTCTCATAGAGGTGCTAGTACTTATCGCAGATCTTCCTTTGTTGAAATTGTAGGTCCCAATGTGGCATTTCCCCGTATTATTGATGTCATTCCCCTATCGACTGCCACTGGGGTTGAATTTGCTAAGAGGTTTCCTGGTGGTGCCCTTACAAATGCCCAGGCCGAAGTTGCTGGGGATGGTAATGATGGTGAGGAGAGCGAACTCGATACCTCTGAGGCGGTCAAGTATGAGAGTACCGTGAACGTGCATGGCCTTCTTTCTTTCAGGCCCCTCTATTCCATAGATTCTTCCATCATCCTTAGGAAGCCTCTGAAGGATGAGAGGGCTTTCGATGGTCGAGATGGCAAAATTTGTGTTTATGAACAAATGTTTAATTTGGGTTTTCATCTTCCTATCCACCCAACCATCAGAGCTATACTCTCACACATAAATCTTGCCCCTTCCCAATTTTCCCTAAATTCCTGGAGAGTTATGATTGGGGTCATCGTCCTTTGGAAGGTTGTTCACCATTCAAACCTTGCAGTTAGAGTTTTTACTGGTTGTTACGTCCCTTCGTCTGCCAAAAATCATCCCAGCTCCTATCACTTCTTAGCCGGGAAATCAGAGAAGAAAAATCTCTTGGTTACCCAAACTTCAAATCATAATTAGAAACATCGGTAATTCTTTATTTCTAAGGCATGGGAGTTTGTCTTAGATGAGGCTTCTGGAACGTCGGTTCTAAGGACCCCTCTGAGATGGGGGAAAGTTTCCCTCGCGGCTAAAGCCGACCCTGGTCTTAGCTAGGACAATTACAAGAATGTTGAGGACTTTCACAATCAAGGCGAGAAAGGTCGTCTCATTAAATATGAACATCTGATGACCCCTATTACCTTTCTCAGACAGGTTTAGGGGGTGGTCCCCTAGAAGAGCTTCGTAAGTCTTCATTTTTTCTTATCTTTTCAAAGTTATGTCTCGTGTATTTTTTACCTCTGACTGACTAACTTAAGACTTGTCTTTTGCAGAGCGTCCATCAGGTATCTCGAACGGCTTTTGGGAGGTGTATGCTCTTAGCCTTGTGAAGCTTATGGAGAAAAGAGATGGCAAAAATGTACCACCGCCGATTGTAAAAAAGAACATTGGCACCTCTAAGGCCGACGCTAGCAAAAAAAGGAAGTCCACGGCTGACCCGGAACATACGAGGCCGAGTAAGACTCAGGCCAAAGATCGTGCCATACCCATTTCTACAGATGATGCCTTGGCTTCTCATCTATCTCAGCTCAAAATCGAAGATAGCCCGATCGGCCACAGTCTGAAGGCTGCCGATGCTATTAGCTCTATAAGGACTGAGGAAGATAAGCGTTTTCTTCGTGCTTTGGACGTCCTTTTGCTGGCCGAGTTCCCCCTTTCACAAGTCAATCCAGGTATCATTTATTAGCTCTTTCTCTTAAGTGTTACCTCGGCTTCATGGAAACTATTACTCATAAGTCTTATCTTCCTCTACAGGGTGTCTTATCTTTTCATCGCCTTGTTGATTCGACCTTGAAGAGGATTTCCCTTATAGAAAAGGATAAGGAAGCTGACACTACACCAAAATGGCCAAATTGTCACCTTTCAGCCAGCCACCCTTGTCAAGGTCATTGATCGTGACACAAATCTCGCATTTTGTGTCACGGTCATTGACCTTGACACGATCGTGACACAGAATTGTCACGGTCGTTGACCGTGACAAGGCCGTGACAAATTTACTTGTCACGGCCTTGTCACGGTCAACGACCGTGATAATTCTGTGTCACGATCGTGTCAAGGTCAATGACCGTGACACAAAACGCGAGATTGGTGTCACGGTCAATGACCTTGACACACCCGTGACAACTTTTGAAGCAAAAAAAGCCCTAGGATTCTTTTTTCCCACCTCTTTTGGTTTTCCCCCTCTCTCTCTCTCTCTCTCATCCGCGATTTCTGCTCTCTCTCTCTCTCTCTCTCTCTCTCTCTCTCTCTCTAAGGTATATCTTTTTTTCCTCTCTTTCTCTTTCATTTCTATATGTATGTGTATGTGTATGTGTATGTGTGTATATATATGTGTGTATATGTATATGTGAATGTGTGTATATATATGTGTAAATGTTAGTGATAGTTAGAATGGTGTAAATGTTAGTGATAGTTAAAATTGTGTAAATGTTAGAAAAGTTCTAGAATTCATATGTTAAATTTAATTATATAAATATTTAAATTGATAATAATTTTATTCATGAAATTAATTCAATTAGGTAAAACCCTAGATAATTTTTTAACAGAATTTGATAATATTATATAAAGTTTAGTAAATTCACAAAATGTTTCCAATTGTATATTTTTAGGAATATCATTAGTTACTTTCGTGCCCAACTATGTAGAATCCATACACATGCATGTTGTTAGAAAGTCTTAAATTTAATTCTCACTTTAATTTGTAGAATCTCTGTACTTGGTTGGATTTATCCCTTTATGATAATGAAATTTATGCTCCAATTATAACTATCTCATGTCATAATTTTATTGATAAACAATAAATGTAGTTGTCACGGTCGTGGTGGGGGGAGGGGGTGGGGGGTCGTGGTGGGGGTGGGGGTGGGGTGTGTGTGTGTGTGCGTAGGTGTGTGCGTGTGTACGTGGCGGGGGGAGGGGGGCAAGGGGTGGGGTGGGGGTGGGGGTGGGGTGTGGGGGGTGTGGAGGAGCAATTTTAACAATTGTATATCTTTAATTAAGAAATTGTATAGCTTTAATTGTAATTTTAATTGTATGGTTTTAGATGAAAGTAAATTAATAATTAGTGCCAATTTCATATGAAAGTAGGATTGTCCCTCATTGTAAATTAGTAAATTAATAATTGTATACTTTAATTGTTAGTTTAATTGATGAAATGTTGGGTTGGTTAGTTTTAAAAGTGGCATGACGTGTGCGTGTGTGTGGTGGAGGTGGGGTAGGGGTGTGTGTATGTGTACTATTAACATTTTTTTTATCTGTACTAATAACATTTTTTTACAGCAAAAATGTCTCCTTCAGATATTAAGGCGAAGATGATGATGCTGTTTATGATGATGTCGTCTGGGCTCAGTGGTAGCGGAGGCGACGAGGGCTCCTCCGCCCCTAGGCTCCCCAAATATGGAAAATTTGGGATTACCGTCGAGAACAAGTCGGAGCTATTAGCGAGATCCCTCGAGCTGCTAAAGACGGTCATCGGCCCGGGGTTTATGAGTTGGAAGGAGGTGCCATATGAGCTCAAGTTAGCTGTTTGGGCGGCACTACAGGTAATATATTTATATTTATATTTATATTTATATTTATATGAATATTTCAATTTCAATTTCAATTTCGATTTCATATTTATATTTATATTTATATTTATATTTATATTTATTCGCAACTAACATTGTATTTGTTGGATAGGAACAATTCAACTTGGATCCAAAGCTACGCGATCCCGTCTTGGAGAAGATTAGGGAGCAACTCAAGTCGTGAAAAAAAAATATGCAGGCATGGTACTTTGGGAAAACAAGAGAGTCGATTATCCAATGGCGTGAATCCGTCCCCCCCAAGGAGCCGATCTCATTGGCACAATGGCAGAAGTTCATTGACAATGAGATCGAGGATCGACAATTGGCATCTCGCCAATCGGGGTGGGAAAATCGGGCAAAAAAGACGGACTTGCACTACTCCGGCCGGACCTCTTACGCCGAGGTGGAGCATAGGATGCAGGTAAGATTTAATTTTTCTATAACTACAGAAATATATTATTCTTCATTATTTTACTTTGCAGGGCCGATACTAATTTTACTTTACTTTATTTTATTTCAGGGGGTAGGGAGTGGGCCAGGGGGTAAGCCACATAGGCTCGATACTTATGTGGCTCTTCGGATGAAGAAGGGGAAGGACAAGGAGGTGTCTCTGAGCATCGCGGCCATGATTGTAAGTAATCCGACAGTTTAATTTTTGTTAATTACGTTATAATTTTTTAGTTTACTTATTTTACTAATCATGTGCTTTTTGTCATTTCAGGCAAAGCTTAAGGAAGTGCATGAGTCACAGTCTGATGCCGACAAGGCATCTTTGTCCACAGACGCACTCAACCAAGTGCTTGGCTCTGATCGCAAGGGGAGGACAAGGGGAGTGAGCTCGCGGGTGGCCAAATCTAGGATCATCGGATTGGAGACGAGCGACACCGGGTTGTCTCGAATGGTGGATTCACACGACGCGAAGCTGTCCCGTTTGGAGGCGACGGTCCAAGATATGTACGCATTCATGAAGCGTACGTTGGGCGGAGACCGTAAAGGGAAAGGGAAAGGGAAGGAGAAGGCGGTGGAGGAGGAGGTGCGGGAGGACGAGGCGCAGGATGACGAGTATGTGGACCTCGCTGCTTCATCACCGACACGTTCGTACTTCGATGATCCACTTCCCTATTTGGCGCCCTTCAACAGACCATTGTCGACACTTGGTTGGCCGAGCGTGTTCATATTGGACGTATTTGATGGCCAGCGGATAGGGCGGGGGTTGAGGAACCCGAATATCGTCGAGGGTGGAATAGTTCATGAACGTGCGCTTCAACAGATGGAGTCCAGGGTGCTCGTCACGCATGTCATACCCGGGAAGGAGAACTCCCTATTGTGGTTGCGCGAACAATGCGGCACGACGTATATTAGTGGGTGCGTCAATTCGTATGTCGTGTGGCCTACTCACCTCCTCACATTTACCCAAGACATGTAGTAACATTATTTTTAAGTTTGTCCATTTTAATTATATTTGGATTATATCGTCATGTATATTATTTCTATTTTGAATATTTGGATTATATCGTCATGAATATATATTTGCATTATCTTTAGTTTGTTTGGATATATGATGTCTGGAACAGGTACGACGTTGATATAACAGGTACAAATATACTGATGGGCAGTGGCAGTGGCCATACTGCCCAGCAGATTTTTTTTAAATTCTGCCCAGAATTGTCACGGTCATTGACCGTGACACGTCCGTGACAAAACGTTATCACGGACGTGTCACGGTCAATGGCCATGACAATTTTTTTAAAAAGGGTCACGGATTTGTCACTGTTATAAACCGTGACAAACGTGTCACAGTCATTGACCACGACACGACCGTGACACGACCGTGACAAAAAAAGTTATCTCGCCTCGAAATGTCACGGTCATTGACCTTGACAAGTTGGATTTGTCAAGGTCAATGACCTTGACAAATGGGCAGATTTGGTGTAGTGTGAGAAGGTTGAGGCCTCTCTAAATGCAGAGGTTGAGAGGTTGAATGGAGTCATCAAGTAGAGGGACAACGACATGTCTCAGCTTAAGAAGGATCATGACAAAGTTCTGAAGGCCAAGGATGATATTCTTCAATCGAAGGTTGATGTTGTAGTCAAAGTTACCTTAGAAGATACCTCAAAGAAAGCCGTTGAGGACTAAAAAGTGTTTGATGAGTTTGACAGCTTCGTTTTTGAGTACCTAGAGAGGGGTATCAAAGCTACCGGCAAATGGGCAGCCATGAAAGAGAGTGAGTCTAGGAGCCTAAATGCTGAGGACTTTATTGGTCTCAGCTTTGAAGACCCTCGGTTTGCTCAGGCCTTGAAGGAAGTTGAAGAGGGTGATGCTGCTGCAGCCGAGACTGATCCTCTCGAGGTCACAAAGATAGAAGATGATACTCATCATGATGATGAAGTTAAAGTTACCAACGTCGGCCTTGATCGGATGACTGCAGCTGTTGGTAGGTTGGCTCCTGCCGAGGCATTGGCCCTCTTGCCAATTAATAACTTTTTAATGTTCATATTTTTTATAGTTGTAATTTTGATCCCTTTTTGTCTGTAATTCTAGTTTCTATGAACTCTGATGTAAGTTTCTTGACACTCTGGATTGTAATTCTGAACCCTCTTTTATGGTATGATCATAAGTAGCTTGGCTTTTTCTGATTCTATTGCTTCGTATGATGTTTTATTGTTCTATAACTATGATACTCCACATTCACAAGTTTTACCACACCAAATTATGATGTTTAAGGTCCGAGATCACCAAATTATGGTGTTTTACCCTCATATTTTCACCAAACTAATGATTTTTAAGGTCCGAGGTCACCAAATTATGGTATTTTACCTCAAACTTTCACCAAATAATGATGTTTAAGGTCCAAGGTCACCAAATTATGGTGTTTTACCCTCATATTTTCACCAAATTATGATGTTTTACCTCTTAAGCTTTCACCAAATAATGATGTTTAAGGTCCGAGGTCACCAAATTATGGTGTTTTACCTCTTAAATTTTCACCAAACTAATGATGTTTAAGGTATGAGGTCACCAAATTATGATGTTTTACCTCTTAAACTTTCACCAAATAATGATGTTTAAGGTCTGAGGTCACCAAATTATGGTGTTTTACCCTCATATTTTCACCAAACTAATGATGTTTAAGGTCTGAGGTCACCAAATTATGGTATTTTACCCTCATATTTTCACCAAACTAATGATGTTTAAGGTTTAAAGTCACCAAATTATGGTGTTTTACCTCTTAAACTTTCACCAAACTAATGATGTTTAAGGTCCGAGGTCACCAAATCAATGATGTTTCACCTCATAGTTCACCAAGTTAATGGTGTTAAGGGCCCAAGGTCACCAAATTAATGATGTTTCACCTCATAGCTCACCAAATTATTGGTGTCAAGGGTTTGAGGTGACCAAATTAATGACGTTTCACCTCATTATTCACCAAATTAATGATATTAGAAACATAATGTAACAAAAGTATCAGCACAACATTACTATCTTATCAGTAGTATCCTTTGTATAAACTGGTACATGTATTACAAAATATAGGAACAACTGCAGCATCATATATAATATTTCTTTAAGTGATTGGCATTCCAAGGGTTGGAGAAAGGTTCTCCTTCAAAATTTTCTAGCCGATAGGTACCAGGTCCAACCTCATCAATTACCATATAAGGACCATGCCAATTAGGATGGAGCTTTTTTATTTTTTTCCACATCTTCTTCAAGACTAAGTCTCCCAAAACTATAGGCCTTGGCTTCACTCTCTGATTGTAGAATCTCACAGTTCTTTGCTGATAGGCTGCCTGTCTTATCTCTGCATCCTCTCTTATTTCCTCAATCAAATCAAGATCAAGTCTTCTCTCTTCCCCATTCTTCTGAGGGTCATATGTCTAAACTCTATGAGTAGTAAGTCCTACCTCTATTGGGATGACAACCTCTGAGCCATGGGCTAAAATAAATGGAGTTTCTCCTGTTGGTGTTATCGATGTCGTCCTGTAGGCCCAAAGCGCAACATATACATCCTCTATCCATCTTCCTTTGGCATTTTCCAGCCTCTTCTTTATCCTGTCAAGGATTATTCGATTTGTGACCCTGGTCTGATCGTTTGCCTGGGGGTGGCCAGGAAAAGAGAAAAACTGCTTGATCCCTACTCTTTCGCAGTATTTTTCTAAGGAAACATTCTTGAACTAGGTTCCATTGTCTGAGATGAGGGTATTTGGAAGGCCATACCTGCACATGATGTTCTTGCAGATGAACTGGAAAGTCTTCTGCTCAGTGATTGTGATCATTGGCTCGGCCTCTACCCATTTGGAGAAATAATCAATAGCCCCTATTAAGAACCGATAGTTGTTTAAATCTCTTGGCAAGGGTCCTACCAAATCATTGCCCCATACTGCAAATGTCCAAGGGGAGCTGATTGAAGTCAGAGGTTGGTGAGGCTTATGGTGGATGGTGGAGAAACTCTGACATTTATCACACCTCTTTATATACGCAGCTACATCTTTGGCCAAGGTCGTCCACCAGTACCCTTGGGTGATTATCCTCTTAGCCAATGACCTCCCTCCTATGTGATTTAAACAAGAGCCTTCATGCACATCGTGAAAAATGTGTGGAACCTCTGAAGGGTGGACACATCTGAGGAGAGGGAGCAAGAATCCCTTTTTATACAAGACATCACCTATAATAGAGAATTTTGTAGCTCTGAACCTTAGCTTCCTCCTTTCCAGCTTTGATTCTAGTAGTAGTCCCTCTCTGATGTATTTGATAAGAGGGTCCATCCATGAGGCCCCCAAACTCAAATTCAAACAAGGTTTAGCAATCTCATCCTCTTCGATTGTCGGCTTGAGCAGAATCTCGACTGGCACTGTTCTCTTTATGTATGTTTTTACCGCTGAGGCCAACCTCACGAGTGCATCAGATCAGTTGTTGTCTAGCCGAGGTATCCTTTTTATCTTTACTTCCTTGAAGCTTTTTAACATCTTTATCATTCTCTTCAGGTATCTAGCCATCCTTTCATCTTTGGCCTCATACACCCCTAAGATTTGGTTCACGACTAATCTTGAGTCACTGTGGACTAGGAGCTGGTCGACATTGAGGTTTTTAGCTAAAGAGAGACCAACTATTAATGCCTCGTACTCTGACTTATTGTTGGAAGCTTTAAAGTTGAACCTCATCACATATTCAATATCCGTACCATCTGGTTTCGACACTATCAGCCCTACTCCACTTTTGCTTTCACAGGACGACCCATCAATGAAGAGGTTCCAGATGGTTTCATATGAAGAGAAGTTACCCTCAGCTAAGGTCCCCTACCTGAATAGGTATCTCTTTTCTTCGTACTTAACTGTTCTTTATTTGACAGCACTTGTCTCGACCTCATTCGAAGTTCGACCGACGTTTCTCTCCTCGAGCTCATCTACAGCCTTATAATTCTTCTCAACATCGGCCTCGTCCTAGGTAAACTCGGACATAAAATATGCTAGTGCTTGTCCCTTGATGGCAACCCAGGGTTGATAAATAATATCGTACTCCACTAACTCGATTACTCAGGTCATTAAACTTCCTGTCTTCTCAGGCTTATGGAGGACCTGTCTGAGTGGGGAATTAGTGAGGACGACCATGGAGTGGGCCTGGAAGTATGGCTTCATTTTCCTGGAAACATGTATCAAAGCATAGGCTAATTTTTCAATCCGAGGGTACTTCTGCTCAGACCCTTAGAGTGCCTTGCTATTGAAGTACACTAGTCTCTGCACTCCATCCCCTTCTCTTACTATTGTAGCACAAATGGCTGACTCAGAGACAACTAAATATACATACAGCTTTTTGCCCTGAATTGGTCGAGATAGGAGTAAAGGTGATCCGAGGTAGGACTTGAGCTCTTTGAAAGCTTTATCACATTCCTCATTCCATTTGAAGGCCTTTATAAGAACTTTGAAAAAAGGAAGATACTTATCTGTGGCTCTTGAGACGAACATGTTAAGTGCAGCAACTCGTCCGGTTAGCCTCTGAACGTCTTTGATGGTTTTGGACTCTTCATTTCCAGTAAAGCCTTGATCTTCTCAGGGTTAGCTTCTACTACCCGTTGGTTGATGATGAAGCCTAAAAACTTCCCTGCTCCTACCCCGAAGACATATTTGGTCGGGTTGAGCTTCATTTTGTATTTGTCCATGGTGTCGAAAGTTCTTTCAAGGTTGGCCACGTGAGTGTCGGTCTTCTGACTCTTCGTCAATATGTCATCTACATAAACTTACATGGACTTGACTATATGATCTTCAAACATCTTATTTATAAGACGTTGATAGGTGGCCCCTGTATTCTTCAGGCCGAAGGGCATGACCTTGTAGTAATAGGTTCACTTGTCTATAATAAATGTTGTCTTCTCTGAGTCATCCGAGTTCATAAAGATCTGATTATACCCAGAATATGCATCCATGAAGCTCATGAGCTCATGTCCTGTTGTGGCATCCACCATATGATCTATACAAAGTGAGGGAAAACTGTCATTTGGACCAGACTTGTTTAAATCAGTAAAATCTACACACATCCTCCATTTCCCATTAGCTTTGGGCACTATAACAACGTTAGATAACCACTTAGGGTATATGATCTCTCTGATGAACTTGGCCTCTTCAAGCTTTCTAAACTCGTCTCTGATGACATCATATTTCTCTATTGAGTATATTCTTCTTCTCTGCTTAATGGTCCTGGCATCCTCTATAACATTGAGTTTATGGCACATAATTTTAGGATCAATACCTGGCATATCTGAATGGCTCCAGGTAAAGATACTTTATCTCTTCCTTAACAGCTTTACTAGTTCCTCCTTGATCTCAGGTCTTAGGGCTTTGCCGACTTGGATGTTTTTTTTCAGCTTGTCCTCATTGAGGACGATGGATTCTACCTCCTCCTCGGTCTCCCCCTTTTTGAGTTTTGTTTCATTTATAGGATCAAGTGTATCGATGTTGTACGTGGTTGTTGCCCTCTTATGAGCCTCTCCCTCCTCTGCAGAGTTGAAGTAGCATTCTCGTGCCGATGTTTGGTCACCTTGCACTTCCCCTACTCCATAGGGAGTCGAGAATTTTAGCATCTAGTAAACCGTTAAAGGCACAACCTCAAATACCTTGAGGGCTACTCGTCTTATAATGAGGTTATACGCTGAGAAGATATTTTCATTTATCATAAAGAAATTAATTTTCCTGGTTAACCTCTTAGGCCATTTATCTTCCATTCTTACATCCATTTCATACATACCCAATGGATGAACCTTTTCACCGCTAAAGTTAATCAAGGGATGATGATAAGGGACCAGCCTAGCTCTACTGAGACCCAAGCTCTTGAAACAGGGCCAGAACATAACGTTTGCAGAACATCCCCTATCAACCAGGATCCTCTGAACTTCACACCTTATGGTGATGACTAAAGGGTCATCATGGGGAGATAAGATACCCTTGAAATCAAGTCATGAGAAGCCAACCACGAGGGTGTCCATATCTACCTTCTTTCTCTTCTCACGCTTAATTTCTGCCACATGAGCCTTGTGATCGGCTACCTCTGAGCCACCACCTGTTAGTCCTCCACATATAGTGTTTAGCCCGAAAGAGATCATACCAACCCTCTTCACTGGGATATTATCGTCTTTTGATGGAGGTCAAGGTCATCGTCATTATCATCTGAGTCATCAGCTCTTCTGGCAGGGGCATCTTCCAGTATATATCATTTATTTTCTTTTTAGGGTTGTCTCTTCCTCCCTTGGAAGCTCTACCGTCCACATACTTTTTGAGCTTTCCATACTTTAACATTTTCCCAATCTCGTCCTTCAGGGTGAAATATTTGTCAGTTAGATGGCCGTGATTTTGGTGGTACTCGCACCATAGACTCTTATTTCTCTTATGTGGAGGAGCCTTCAGCTTCTCCGGCCATCTCAGGGATCTATCATCTTTTATTTCATTGAGGATGTGTTCGTAGCTCACAGTTGAAGGAGTATAGTGTGAAAACTTATCGTCTGCAGTCCTCTTCTTTCCATCTTTTTTCCTTTGAAATTTCCCACTTTTACTTCCATTCTCATCCTCATACTTTGCAGCCATTTTTTCTTCTGCATTCATGACCTTTCCATCTGTTTCTAATAGCTCATCCATAGACTTAGGAGGGTCTTCAATAAGCTTCCAAAGTAACTTTCCCTTTTGAAGCCCTCCAACAAGGGCTCTTATGGCTATGCTCTCTTCATAATCTTCGACCTCCAACTTTTCCTTATTGAACCTCGCGATGTAGTCTCTGAGGCTTTCATTCTTCCCTTGCTTTACATAAAGCAAGTGAGCCATCTTCTTCTGAGGTCGTACCCCAAAACAAAAGTTGTGAATAAATCGCTCGGCCAGGCCTTTAAAATTCTCAATTGAATTTTTAGGAAGAGAAGTGAACCAAATATGTGCAGCCCTCGTTAAAGTTCTTGAGAAAGCTAGGCACCTCATCTCATCAGAGATTAAATAAATGTCTGCGTCATATTGATACATTTCAATATGATGGTGATCGAGTTGGAAACCGAGCGTCCGTGTAAATACGCTAATCATTGTTATCGACTTCCAACCGCAATACAAAAACCTAAACTTTAACTACACACTTGTGGAGTATAGTGGCGAGTCTGGGTATCGAATTCTCAGGGAACTAGGATGAGTTAACGTGACGACAAAGGTAAGACCGTTAACCCTAACTTGACTCTAAAAAGAAATAAAAAGATGATTTGGATTTGGGAATTGGCTACAACTAAATGCAATTTTGAAGTTATGAAAGAAATGCAACTATTCTAAATTACCTAAAATACTAACGATGAATGATTTGAAACTTTTTAACTAAGTGATGAGAAAAACAGAACGGGAATACAATCCCCCAACCCTAGTGTATTGCAATTATAATATTAATCATAAATTTAACTGATTAATTTGACCCAGAATTTAGTACTCCCAAGCATTATGTATACGAGGTTAAAGCCCGCATCATACCTAATCTGAGGACGAGTAAATTGGTATCGCGATAGTAACACTCGAATTGCATTCTAAATCATCCCGGTTACCCAGAGGCAAACGAGATATAAAGACCTACAGTTTTTATGTTCCTACGCAATACGGTCATAATCAATCACTAAATTCAGAGGCCTAATTTTATATACATGCAATTAACACATCAGGATGGGTTCATGTATCGCAGCCTTAGAAAATCTAGCCTAGCATGATGAAGGTAATGAAAACAGTGTTTGATATGCAGAAATTCATGATTAATCTAAAGCAAACTTGTAAATTGATGTAGAATATAATTGAAAAGAGAGAATTACTCACTAATTTTTACCAAGGCAGTAACAACAACAATGAATAAAACTGGTAATCAAAGAAATTCTGAATAAAGCTTCAATCTTGGAATTAAAATGGAAATTGTATCTAAACTAGGGTTTGCTGGAAAAGAAAAGAAAAATCTATTATTCTCCCTAAAATCTTCGTTCTAAGAATGATAATAAAATGGGTTTATATACCCTACAAGACTCCAAGAGTTTTAACAGCACTAGGACTCTCCATTAGAGGAAAATTAGAAAATTAAAACCGCGACAGCCGAACCGGTCCCCCTCCTCCCCCAGACCGGTCCCAGGGCGGACCGGTTCTTTTTATTTTTGCCTTCTTCGATTTGCTTGTGATCCGGGGTCTTTTGGAGTTTGGCAAAGCGGATCGGTTCGGGGTAGGGGCGGACCAGTTCTTTTATTTTTGGCGGACCGGTTCTTTTAATTTCTGGGCGGACCGATCCCCTCTTTATTTGACTTTTTCTTCTATCTTTGACTGCTCATAACTTTCACTCCGGGACTCCGATTGAGGTACCGTTTTTTCCAGTGTTCTTGTAGTTAAAAGATCTTCAACTTTCAAGTTTTCCCCACCTCCGGAATAAGGCTGCAAAATTACGAAAATTCCCTTCAACTCCCTGATTCTCGATTTCTTTCACTATTTTGAGTTCTCTTTTCCATTTTTCTTGCATGAAATACCTGTAAAACACATAAGAGATACACAAAATACGAAATACTTGTCAAAAAGGGTTAGTAGCATAAATATGAGACAAATCCAAGCTATTTACACCGCACGGAATTATTAAAATACCTAAATTAAGGGGATAAATGTGAAGAATTTATGCCTAATCAAACCCCCCTAACTTAGAACTTTGCACGTCCCGAGCAATGTAAAAGAATCCTAGCAAGGCTTAACTCTTGAAAATCACATTTTATTGGGATAGAATACCTTTTTCGCGGACAAGCGATTGCATTTAGCGTATGCAACAAGCCTTTAAACCCCAAGGTTACTCTAGTAGGACGAGTTGTGTCTCGTGAGGGTTTGCAGAGAATATACCCACAAAATTCGACTCAAGGAAAAATCAAAATACGCAAAAATTGTATAACTCAAACTTTCCCAGAGAATAGTCATCATCAAGTCATATTTGCAAGTCTCAAACCGTAGTGCATGTGTGCGAAGCCAAAAATTTAACAGCGAATTTCCACCGATTGACCATTACGTTACTTGTCCGAAAATTCGTTTTGATTTCAATTTCTCACGGAATGCTCTCTCAAACGAATCACTCGGAATGTGGCTATTCTCTCGGTATGCGTGATATAAAGAGTAAATGTAATAGACACAAAGTCACGCATACAAGTAGAAAGACTAAAATTTTATAGTGATAGGATCTCATCAATGGATTACGGTTTTTAAAAACGGGAACATTGCCTCTTTTTCGCGCATTCAATCTCTTTTATTATCTTTTGGTGTATTAGCTCTCCACACGGTAACCAATTTCGCAATTTAGACTCGGTTAGGACTTTTTCGGGTTTTAAGGTATATATGGGGTAAAATGACAATTGTCGGGAAGGTTGGAATTGGAAAAGTCATTTATGATGTCCATTTGTGCTTTTTCCGGGCTATTGCTCATGTTTTCCTTCTTTTTCTCTAATTTTTTTCTATTTTTCACTTCTTTTCTTTTCTCACTATTTTTGTTGAGCATATTTTTTTTTTCTAGCCCCTTTATATGCACTTTTTGGACTTAAATTCTGAATTTTTCCATTTTTTTTCAATTTCGGCCATTTGGGTTTTTCGGGTTATCAAACGAAAGGAAAAAATTTGCTTGGCTCAAATTGGGTTACAAAAGGTGTAATTTTTCGCTACTTTTTCTGGCCAATATTTTTGGGTGACAAACGAGGGCCTACTTCATTGTCCAAAATACCAATTGCATTACCATATGCGTTTCGAGACGAATTTGAGTTTAGTGATCATGTTTGGCACGTTTTTCAAAGCAATATCACACACGTCTTTCATACCCGATCAAAATGAAAGGATTGAGATCCTCGACGACTTTTTAGGCGCTGAAAAGAACTTTGAGTTAACAATTAACTCGGATTGATTTAAAAACTCGCAAAAAGTGATAGGCTCGAATCTCACCAGGTTTGTTAATCTCCACACTTATTCGTTAAGTCGTCAATTTTCGCTCAATTTCCATCTTTAGTCAATTTCGGCTTTGTGTATGTTGAATTTTTACAACTTGAGACTTTAAACCGACTTTTAATGATATTTTTGAAAAATTTGAATTCCAATTTTTATTTATTTTGAACAAAAATATTTTTGGATTTTTCAAAATTTTATGATTTTTTTGAAAATTTCTGAGCATTTTGAAAATTTGTGAAGTTTTAGAAATACGCACTTGTGCCCCCCCCCCCCTAACTTAGACTTTTGCATTGTCCTCAAGCAAAAAGGACGAAAATCGAACTCAAGGCGAATGAAAAGTGCGGAAAAATAAAACAAACAAATATTAAAATGCAACAAGACACTATATGACACTCATGCATGACTCAAAAATACAACAACAATCACCCCATACGCGTCGGGGGTGCGACGACCTCTCATCTCTCCACAAACTCACCCGACCCCACTTACGGGGTTCGATGCTCTCCTTGTCACTCCCGTCCTGGGATTATATTCCAACAATCGGAACAAGTTTGGACCTCGCCCATAGATAAAGGATAGACCGGGAGACTCGTCGTGACTAATTAGAAAGGGATCCTCGTGATGCTGACTCAAAGCGTGGTCTGCGTGCGCTGACTCGGAGGGAACACCTAGGTTTCTTTCAATTTTTAAGATGCATGGGTCGGGCTCTAAGTCGGATGAACCACAACTTTTCTCCTCACTCGCCTTCGGGGCCTCTAGTGGTGTGGGTGGATTGTCACAACGAAGGAATTCATCAATTTTTTCTTTCAATTCACTTTCGTCTAAGTGACTACAAGAGTCTAATAGGGATTGGACTTCAACATTAAGGCTCTCATCCACCGGGCCGAATTCTCTTTCAAATTCTTCCATGCTCATATCCCCTAGATCTCTCTCTCGAGTAGTGCCTACATCTTTTCTTACTTGCTCGATCTCTAACTCCACCATTTTTCTCTCTTCTAACCCCTCTCTCTCTCTTTCAATTGCGGTCACTACACACCTCTCCCCCACTTTTCTCTCATCGTCACAACTACCACTATTACTTGATGAAATAGGGCACACCCCTAACGTCTCTCTCTTGTGGGACCCTTTATTCTCGTGATTTGACACTACAGAGGATCCTAAGGTGTCTCCACTATAATTATTCTCAAAGTATTCCTCTACGATCTCATCTATAAAACTTACCGTGTGAAGATCATCTTCTTCCCCTGTCTGTTGGGTGATATGGAAGATGTTGGTCTCTAAAGTCATGTTCCCAAAAGTGAGTTGCATTCGCCCATTCCGAGTATTGATGATTGCGTTAGCCGTAGCTAAGAACGGGCGCCCAAGGATGATAGGAACATGGTTGCTTGAGGTAAAGGAGGGCTCCGTGTCCCAAATGACAAAATCTATCGGGAAGTAGAAGGTGTCAACTTGGACGATCACGTCCTCAATTATGCCTCGTGGAATCTTCACGGTTCGATCCTCTAATTGGAGAGTGACCTTTGTGGGCTTGAGGTCGCCCAAGTCAAGTTGCCTATAAATGGAGTAAGGGAGGATATTTACACTTTCTCCCAAATCTAGTAAGGCCTTTTCGATGTTATTTTCTCCAATGATGCAAGAAATGGTGGGTGCACCGGGATCTTTGAATTTAGGCGGGAGATCGTTAAGTAGAATGGAGCTCACATTCTGTGCTAGAAAGACGTTTTTCTTTACCTTCATCTTTCTCTTTACCGTCAACAAGTCTTTGATGACCTTTGCATAAGCTGGAATTTGCTTAATGGCATCAAGGAACGGTAAATTCAGCTTTACTTGCTTTAGCACGTCTAGCACTTCATCACGTGGGTTTCCTTTATGTGAAGGAATCAACGTTTGAGGAAATGGTGCCGCGGTGGGTGGTTTCACTACTACCTCGGGCTCACTAGTGTCGTCTTTATCACTCTCATTAAAGGGGACATCTCCGGCCTCTTTCGTGCCGGGCGAAATCTCCTTGTCTTTAGGTACGTCTTGTGGAAGAGGTGACAAGTCAACTACTGTCTCACTACGTAGAGTGGTAATTGCGCTACATTGCTCAGGATGGTCATGGAGTGTCGAGCTAACGCTAGTTTGACCTTGGAGAGGTCTTTGGCCTTGGGCAGGAAACTTGCCCTTCTCTTGAACACTCAACGATGATTGCAACTATGAAATGTTCGCATTCATGTCATTCATCATGCGCTCATGCCTAGCATTAGTTACAGTTTGGGTATTGATAAAGTGGTTGATAGTATCCTCAAGACTTCTTGTGGTTGATAGTATCCTCGAGACTTCTTCACGGCGGAGGGATGTATGATCCTTGAGGTGGTGGTGCTTGCAAATGTCCTTGCATGTGTGGAGCTTGTTGAAAGTATCATGGTGGAGGAGGGGCAACATAGGAAGTAGGGTTCATCGCAGCATTTTGTTGCCCATAGCTAAAACCAGGATGGTTTTTCCACGAAGGGTTGTATGAATTCCCGTGCGGTGTACCGAAATTACCCTTAAATCCTCCTATACCACTAACTTGCTCCTGAAGCATTACTTTGTAGGCGGGTATGGTCGGGCATTCCTCAGTTGAATGTCCCGCCTCACAAATCGCACACACTTTCTCGACGGGATTTGGTATGGATCCAGCTGGTCCTTTTCCATATATCTCGCATAGGTCTCGAAATCCTTTCTCAAGGGTGTCCAATCGACTGTCCGTCATAGAATTCTTATCTACGTGGAATAGGGCGGACGCCGACAGAGTGGTGGTCATTTGACGATTTCGATTTTGAGCGTTAGGATCAGAAGTATCCCAGGATTGGGTAGTCTCGGCGACATACCTCAGGTGAAGCTCAACATCGTGGGCATCTAAATCGACAAAAGGACCACTACCCATGGTTTTAACGAGTTTTTTGGAGTTAAGGTTCAGCCCATTATAGATAAAAGAAATGATTTGCGATGCATCAAATCCATGATGGGGGCATGAAGTAACTAACTCATTGAAACGCTCATAACATCGATGAAATGGCTCACTTTCAGATTGTCTGAACGCTTGGATTTGAGCCTTTATGGAAATTGTTCGATGTAGTGGGAAGAATTTCTTGAGAAATCTAGATTGCAACTCGTTCCATGATGGAATCGAGCTCGGAGGTAAAGACCATAGCCAGGTCTTAGCTTTATCATTAAGCGAGAAAGGGAAGAGTTTGAGGCGGATCACCTCTTGTGTGCAGGTTTGATCATTGAGAGTATCGCACACGTCCTCAAATTCCCTAATATGGAGGTATGGCTTTTCAGAGTCCATATTGTGGTAATGCGGTAGCATCTGGATCATCCCATTTTTGAAGCGGAATTGGCCGGCCTTATACGGGAGTATAATGCATCTCGGAGTGACAGTGCGCTCAGGATATAAGAATTCTCTCATCGGGCGATATGGGGGCTCTTCCTCACCGACGGGTGCACTGCCGTGTTGCGACATCTCTTCCTCACTTACTGACTCGGTGCTCTCACTGGGTGTGCTCGGAGTGTGTCCTAAGAAGGAAAATAGAGTGTTATCGGAGATTGAGTGCGATGGTGTGGGAGATGGGATCCAGAACCGTGGGGCGTTTGGAGTGTGGGGACTATCGGGATTATACTCAACAATTGGATTTTTGTGAATGTTGGTTGGAGTATTATGGGGTGTGGGAGTGGTTTCAGAATTTTGCATTAAAGCTTAGGAGAGATGATGGTGAATCTTTTTTCTTTTTTAAATTTTTTTTTCAAATTTTTGGTCAAAGCTTTGGATTGGCTCAATCTAATTCTTAGTCTACCTAATTCCCCGGCAGCGGCGCCATTTTGATCGAGTCAGAAACTGAGCGTCCGTGTAAATACGCTAATCGTTGTTATCGACTTCCAACCGCAATACAAAAACCTACACTTAAACTACACTCTTGTGGAGTATAGTGGCAAGTCTGGGTATCGAATCCTCAGGGAACTAGGACGAGTGAACGTGACGACAAAGGTAAGACTGTTAACCCTAACTTAACTCTAAAAAGAAATAAAAAGATGATTTGGATTTGGGAATTGGCTACAACTAAATGCAATTTTGAAATTATGAAAGAAATGTAACTATTCTAAATTACCTAAAATACTAACACCCCCTAACTTAAACATTGCTAGTCCCTAGTAATGAAACAAAGAAAACCAGACCACAGAGGGCGGTACAAGATGTATATATGCATCGAAATATAAATGCCGCTTTCGTAGGGAGCACGATTGCATTAGCATATGCAATTAGCCGTTAAACCCCTAGGTTACCCTAGTGGACGAGTGTCATCTCGTGAGGGTTTTCAGGGATGATACCCACAAACATCACATGGTTTCTTCAAAATATGCCCAACCCAACATGCGACAAGCCCAACAATGGCGAAAAGGATTTCATACGCATTATTAGCAAAGTGAATGAATTCAAACAAAAGTCCAAAACATTAACATTATAGAATGCACCTCATCGAATTGAAACCTTAAAATGTGGGAGGGGAGCGAGCACATGCAAAGTATGATTTGGCGAAAAACTTAAATAAACTGGATAAACATTAAAGCAAGCATATATTCAATCCTCACGGGCATTACGCTCATCAAGCGAATTCACTCGAAACAGGGAGGTAACACACGGGACATGCGGGCTAAAGAGTAAATGTAAATGGAATCTAGGCCGAACACATGTCACAGATGAAGAACGCTATATATAAACTGAAAAACTGTAATCTCAATGAAAGATACCGCACACTAAAAGAGGTGAAATGCATTTTCACAGATTATCACAACTATTATGACTTTTAAATTACATCAACCAAAGATCACATAGGACTTTAATAGGGTTATGATGTAGGTATGGCTAGGGTGTGAAACGAAGGAATGTATGTACGGATTCAAAGTGTTCGGGATGAAAACTTGGGATAATGAGATAATGCGGGCAATATCAAAATTGGAAAATAAGTTCAAAAATGGCATTAGATATATCATCGGGGAGAGTAATCAAACCTTATTGACTGTATACACAACATTTACACTTTCTCTTTTCTTTCTTTTCTTCTTTTTCTCATTTTCTCTTTTGTTTTCTTTTGCTTTTTGCTTTCTCTTTTTCTTCACTTTTTCACAACTTTCTTTACTTTTCAAACTCTCATATGCCTAAATTGCAACCGACATCATAACAACAATATTCAATCCCAAGTAACAAACCAAACAAAGTTATGGAAAGTGTTTGTATGGGCTAAAACTCCAATTTAGAGTTGGTTATGGGAATGGGATATGAAATGAAAGGTTATAGTTAAGCTCAAAGGGGTTAACAAGGGTAAACATATAAGGGTGAGGTCAACGCTCATATGGGTGATATAACAAAGAGGGCCTATGATCATTTCACAAAGTTTACGAAATTCTCGAATCAAAACAATATATGAAAATCATGATCAAGTAACACATTTCAAGTATGAACTCAATTAATGAACGGTCAAATGAAAGAATAGTGAGATTACCAACGAATTCAACGTTTTCAATGAGAAAAGAATAGTGTATAACACTCACAAACGACGAAAGGTACAAAGCTTACTCGGTGTAAGTATATACAATGCAACAAAAGATTACCGAGTTATAAAAATCTTAAACCAAATCAATATAACAATAAAAGTGCATTTGCTCATGGGATTAAAGTTTAATTCAGGAAGTTATTCATAATATCAATAATCGAGACTAAAGTCTAATAACTTCTAAAATTGAGAACATGCATCATTGGACTGTCTATTGGATCGGGCAATTATTGAAATTTATCATCGGAAACAAAGGCAAAATGCCCAAAAAGGAGAAAAAAGAAAGAAAATCTTTTTGAAATTTTTAATTTTTCTAAGAAAAGCATACTATGTAACTAACATGTGAGCAAAAACATGGACTAAATAAAGAAATGGATAGAATATCCCACACCCCCTAACTTAAAACTTGACATTGTCCTCAATGTTAATTAAGAACCAAGTCAAAGAGAGGAAAAGAGCGATATTACCCAAACGTGGAGCGATCCGCATAAGAACAAGTCCAAAGAATCTACAAAACAAGTTAGTACCGAGCATAGCAAAAACAAATAATAAAAAGTTAACTAATTACATTAGACTAAATTAAAAAGGGAGGAAAAAATAAAAAGAAAGAAAAAAAAGCTAACTATATACAACCTACTATTTAGACTTAACACTAACTGTACACTAGAAGTCTAAATAGCTGAGGGTACACCATAAGAACTATTTGACTTTGGAGGATAACCGGTGTACCCTCACATACAAGCATGCCCTCCGAAAAATATGAATTTCGTTTGAACAACGGAAGGCATGTGTAAGGCGGAAGAAATGAACCATCGCCAATTAAAAGTTTTGGTGGGACGATGGGGGGTTTGGATTGAAAGGGTGACAAAAATAAGTTGGGACCGAGAAAAGCCAAAAATCCTCCCAAGGATTTTGAAGTTGGAATGGGAGGCGGCGCACACAAAGGCAAAGATGCGATCGTGGAAGGCGACTCGAGCAAGTGCTCCTCATCGGCGATAGGGTTTAAAACATTAAAGTTTGAAACCGAATCATCGGGTACTTGTTCCGGTGGGGTAATAGAGAATGAAAATGGGGATGAAAGAAATTCAAACTCATGAGATGAATCATCATCGCATGAAGTTGGAATTTCAAAGGAAATAATATCATTTTCAATGAAATGTTCTTCTTTGGGAGCCAAAGAAGAAATCATTTCATTGCAAATAGATATTACGTCATTATCATCCTCACTTTCAATATCGATTACGCAATCGGCAAAGTCTAGAATTGCTTGTTCCAAAGTAGGCACAAGTACCTCATTTGGTTCAAAACATTCGTCGACCTCGAAAGTCTCGGAAGCAAAATCGTCGTCGGGCTCAAATAATAAATCCAACTCATGTTCCCACGAACGATTTTCTTCCCGATAACGATTTTCAATTTTCTCATTTTCATACATATGCAAACCCTCACCGAATGTCATGGGTCGAGGTGCGGATGCATGAAAATGGGAACGTTGAAAGTTACCATCGGACTTAAACGAAAACTCATTATTATAGGAATTTTGAAAACTTCGTTTCAAAATTCCTATTATAAGGAGGTAAAGGCCCAAAATCATTGTCATCATCATCAAAATCCCAATAACCTAAGTTTTGACTTTCGTTATACTCGCCCAAAGTCATATTTGAATTTGTTTTACTTTGGGATGTTAAGTATTCACCGAAAGTCATAGGTTTGCGAGAATTTTGAGAATTATAACAATGATTACCGAAAGAATTGGAATAAGACATGCTTACCCCAAAAGTGGCTCGAAGTGGCGGATTCCACAAAGTAAGTGCGCACGGGAGAGATTCAAGCGTTTCTAAGTGCTCAAATGTGGAAGTCCTGCAAAATATTAGCAAATAATACAAATAGAAAGAAAATACAATGAAATATTAAATCAAATAAAGTCTAAAACAAACTAGTCCCCGGCAACGGCGCCATTTGATTGGGGTGCGAAAAGTGTGCGCGTGTAAAGTGCACAGTCGTTGTTTTCGTTTCGTCAACTCAATACAAAAACCTAAGTTACTACTACACTTGCGAGGCAAGCACAACGGTAAGTCGGGTATCGAAAATCCACAGAGACGAGTTGCTAGAATTCAAGTGATTTAATACTCCGAAATAAAAGTGTAAAAGATGACTACAAACTAAAAGAAAAGATGCATAAAGGAAAATATTATTCTAGGTAATGGTATTGAAACTAGATTATGAAAGCGAGTAAAACTATAGGTTGCGTCGAATATCCCTCACCCGAGTTAATTAGTATAAAATGGTCACATGGGTCGACGAGTTATTACGAGTGCGTCTCGTTTCGACAATTAATTAAATCAAGGGTTGTTACGCCCTAAATCATCATAAAAGCCTAATAAGATTTTGGCGTCAACAAATATCTAGGAAATTACGCGCGAAAGGTCGTAAGAACGGGACATACATGATATGCCCCGTCAAATCTCCTAAGCATTAAAACTAGGACAACGCATCCGAAATAGACCCGTAAACTCCATCACCAAAGAAAAGCAACGCGTCAGCTCGAGTGAGTTCAATTCAAACACAACCTAATTTAAGTTACTTAGAAAGCATGTTAAAAACGCGATAAATGGAAAGCGGTAAATAAACGCGATAAATCTATACTAGACAGCGTGTAAATCAAAGCATGTAAATAAAGCAAGAAAACCTAAATTAGAAAGCTTGTAAATTATACTATAACAATGGAAACAAAGGAAATACAACTTAAATTAAATGAAGAGGATGATAAATAGTCAACTTACATAACAAATGGGGTGTCAAACCAAGTATAAATGAAGAAGAACCATCCAAAACCACCCAAACCCTAACTACCACTCTCTACAATCTATTCTAACTAAGTATATCTGAATTAAAACCAAAAATGGGTTTATATAGTAAGTGGGAAAAAGTAAGGGAAAAAGGAAAGAAAGAGGAAGGAGCCCGAAATATCTGGCACTACCGGTCGACCGGTCGCAGGGGTGAGGTCGATCGGCCCCTTAGGCAAAAGAATATTGTCTCCTTCCCACGACAAAAGTTGAAACCGCGATCGACCGGTCCCAGGGACGCGGTCGACCGGTACTCTGTTTTCAGGCTGCATTTGGTCCATGATGAGGGGGAAAAGGTCCATTACGGAAACGAGCCTAGCTTCTTCGTCCGAACTCCAAACGACGCACTGTTTACGGCCACGCGATGATAACTCAATGAACTACGTATCCATGGGATTTCCATGAGCCGGATAAGAAATGTGAATTGACTAAAATGCCCTTAAAGTAGTGTCCAACGATGGAACTTCTCCGAAATGCAACCGAACCTCACTTTTAGCGTTCCAATACCTACAAAAGCACAAATAACCCCTACAAAGCATGTATATATCCAAATCCATGGTTGTTTGGTTAATGAGCATAATTACAGGCATTTAGGATCGTAAAAGCGCTAGAATGCATAAAGATAATGGGCGGAAATATGCAATATTTGATACGAATCACTAACGATGAATGAGTTGAAACTTTTTAACTAAGTGATGAGAAAAACAGGACGGGAATACAATCCCCCAACCCTAGTGTATTGCAATTATAATATTAATCATAAATTTAACTGATTAATTTGATCCAGAATTTAGTACTCCCAAGCATTATGTATACGAGGTTCAAGCCCGCGTCATACCTAATCTGAGGACGAGTAAATCGGTATCGCGATAGTAACACTCGAATTGCATTCTAAATCATCCCGGTTACCCAGAGGCAAACGAGATATAAAGACCTACAATTGTTATGTTCCTACGCAATACGATCGTAATCAATCACTAAATTCAGAGGACTAATTTTATATACATGCAATTAACACATCAGGCGGGGTTCATGTATCCCGGCCTTAGAAAATCTAGCCTAGCATGATGAAGGTAATGAAAACAGTGTTTGATATGCAGAAATTCATGATTAATCTAAAGCAAACTTGTAAATTGATGTAGAATAGAATTGACAAGAGAGAATTACTCACTAATTTTTACCAAGGCAGTAACAACAGTAATGAATAAAATTGGTAATCAAAGAAATTCTGAATAAAGCTTCAATCTTGGAATTAAAATGGAAATTGTATCTAAACTAGGGTTTGCTGGAAAAGAAAATAAAAATCTATTATTCTCCCTAAAATCTTCGCTCTAAGAATGATAATAAAATGGGTTTATATACCCTACAAGACTCCAAGAGTTTTAACAGCACTAGGACTCTCCATTAGAGGAAAATTAGAAAATTAAAACTACGACAGTCGGATCGGTCCCCCTCCTCCCCCGGACCGGTCCCAGGGCGGACCGGTTCTTTTATTTTTGGCGGACCAATCCCAGGGCGGACCGGTTCTTTTTATTTTTGCCTTCTTCGGTTTGCTTGTGATCCGGGGTCTTTTGGAGTTTGGCAAAGTAGACCGGTCCGGGGTATGGGGCGGACCGATCCCAGGGCGGACCGGTCCTTGGACGGATCGGTTCTTTTATTTTTGGCGGACCGGTCCCAGGGCGGACCGGTTCTTTCAATTTTAGGGCGGACCGAACCCCTCTTTATTTGACTTTTTCTTCTATCTTTGACTGTTCATAACTTTCACTCCGGGACTCCGATTGAGGTGCTGTTTTTTCCAGTGTTCTTGTAGTTGAAAGCTCTTCAACTTTCAACTTGGCCCCACCTCTGGAATAAGGCTTCAAAATTATGAAAATGCCCTTTACTCCCCGTTTCTTAGTTTTCTTTCACTGTTTTGAGTTCTCTTTGGTACTAACTTGCATGAAATACCTGTAGAACACATAAGAGATACACAAAATAAGAAATACTTGCCAAAAAGGGTTAGTAGCATAAATATAAGACAAATACAATCTATTTACACCGCACGAGATCATAAAAATACCGAAATTAAGGGGATAAATGTGAAGAATTTATACCTAATCAGATGGACTGGGTTGGTACTTCCATCGTACTTGGGAGACACCATTAGATGTTTAAAGTTGGCAGGGGTTGGGAAGTTGACAATCCTTGCCACAAATGGTGAACCCTTTGAGTACCCCCTATGTAATGGGTCTCAGCTTTTTATGACATCCTGTATCTTCTCTTCTAGCCTTTGAATAGAGTCATTCCATGGTTTGGCCACGTCGTCTTAGCCGAGGTTGTCCCCAGCCACTTTTAATGGGTGGACTGAAGGTTCCCCAACTGCTGCATAACATCGCCTGATGACCTCCCCCTGACCACAGTCTCGGCCATAACGAGGCCGGTGATCACCACCTTCTCTTCGTGAGCCATCTATGCTTCTTGACCTGGACTGCCTCTCCCTCAAATTATTAATTGGGCCGAGCCTTTCAAAGGTCGACCCTCTACTAAAGCGATAAAAAACTGATCATATTTGTCGTGCATCACCATCTCATCTTTCATACTGACATCGGCTCTGCTGTACAGGACGTATAATGTTGTTTGAGACTTCATACGGCTCCCAACAGTCTGTTGGAGCATCCTTTGCCTCAATGTCATCGTACTGTGACACCCCGCCTAATTAAATACAGGGCGATCACTCCTTTATTAAATTAAAATCAAGGTGAACAGTTGGTTCATTCTTAGTATCACTGTCGTTAAAATACTTTTCCAATTTAAACACCCTAAATAATTAAGCTAAGTGTCAAAACCATTAAAACCTTATTTCCATTCTATTAAATCCAATTATAAAACCTTTAACCATTTACATTTTAAGTGTCACACATTAAGTATGAGAATAAAAATGAACATTTAAGAGTTTAACCATCAATCATAAATCTCAACATTAAAACACTAAAGGAAAAAATTACAATCCCTGACAATACCAACTAAATAATGGACAAGGGCGACACATGCCCCCACTGGATAAAGCTGAACTAGAAGTAGAGTCAATAATGAGGTCGTCTAAGCAATGGCCTGCAACTCCCACAAAAGCTACAGCGCATTCCATCCAAAGAATCCTAAGTAAGACACCCCTGTGGCTGGGCACCTATAATACATACACACACACACACACACACACACACACACACACACACACATATATATAAACACACAAGAGAGAAGAGATAACAACAAATGGGTCAGAGCCCGAATGTAAAACAGTTTTAAAAATAGTTTAACAAGTATTTAAATGCTTACCGGCTAATGCAACAGTCATATTAGTATGCGACACTCTCTTGAGAATTTTCACCTCTCATCTAGTGTGCATGTCTACCGTACTAATGAATCCCATATACCTTTCTAACTTATTCTCCATAAGACTTAACACGTGACATTTAGGTTATGATATTCACTTTAGGAAAATCTATCTCTTCAAAATTTCTTACGTTATTTAGAATAATTCCGTATTGCTATAACGTTTCCGAATACTTATAGTGAAGTTGATTAAATTTCATACTTTACTTAACTACTATTTCACTCAGTAGAAAGTTCTCATATAGATATACGTATATATATTAATTACTCGAATAATATATATACAAACAGCACCCCACATAAAAACTATGGTGCTAGACTTCCATATATAAGTATATATATACCAATCACTCATAAATTATATATATACTAACGGCACCCCACATAAAAACTATGGTGCTAGCATACTCTGCTATCCAATCCTCGTCTCACTCGTACTAAGGGAAATACAAGTTCGGAATCACTCTCGAACTGTATTAACACATACACAAACAAAATTGAGGCGAAGCATAGATTCCGAGTCTCTAAGAGGATAGCACATGCCCCCACGTCTCTTAGGATCGTCTGAACTATCAATTCGATAGCCTGTACCAAGGATTTCTATCTTCTAGGGTATGAGTCAATATCCCCCATAAAGGTCCCATCGAGATAAGACTGTCCCAGCGCGGTAACCTCAGGGATAGCAAGTAGCGCGGGCACGATTTTCACACAGATATAATATATGCATAATCACACAGTCATATATATACATGTATTCACATCCACATTATTAAATTTTGGTGCGCTCACGACCCATAATTATAATTATCCGTTATTACACATTTTACTCAATTATATCGTATAACGGACTCATTCCTTTTATTCTCGTAATAATTTATTCTCAACTCACTTCTCGTCACTCGAAGTATTCTCTTTACCTAAGTACAATTTCAGTAGGCCCTCTCTCGCCTTCTAATCCAACTTATTAGATGTTTCGATTATTTAATCAACGCACGTATGATTTCTTAAGTATGAAAGTCTCCCCGTTTACCCTTTATTTCCCTTCACATTAAAGTTCCACTTTATGGGATTTCTCTTGACTCTACTGGTCCTTTTTATGTTCCAATATGTTCTAGCAATCCTAATCAAGGTTTACTACGCATAAAATCGAATTAAGTTAACACGAGCAAAAATGCAGTTTTCCCAGGAGGGGTTGATCGATCGATGAAAGGGGGTCAATCGATCGAACCATCGATCGATCGATGCCCTGGGCTCGATCGATCGATCAAACAGGTATGACAAAATCTGCAGAATGCCAGTTACGGGTTCTATCATCCAAACTCCTCAAATTCCAAAATTTAAACTCCCAAACTCCCAGAAATTGATACCACAAACATAATAAACCCAAATGAGTAATAATCTATGTAAGGCATGCGAGTTTTCATCAAGAATCATGGGTTAAAAAGGGCCAAACTCTATATAATTCTCATGAACCCTAATATTTTCTTTATCTTAGTTTCTTTCATTCTTTTTCCAGATTTTCTATCACTAATACCATGGAAATTCGTGGTTCAACCTCTACATGTGAAATGGATTTCCAGAAATATGATCTCTATCACTATAACATGCAATTTGTGTCTCCTACTAACATTTTTCTTCAAGAACACTAATTCTAATCAACTTTAGACTAATATAAAAGGATGCATTAACTTGATAAAAGCAATATAGATACTTGCCTGGAAATTTAGTCTCTAATTTGTGGAAGAAAAAGGTGTGGTTGTGATCCCCTTCGTGCGATATTATATCATGTGTGATTATGCATATATTATTATGTGAATATTTTCCCTAGCGTAGCGGGATTTTCTTTTGTACTATCCGCGGAGGATGAATGAGTATATTAATAGTGTTATGTACTTTATTGAGGTTACTCGTTGTAATGATACGATAAGCGAGTATAATATTATCTTTGTTAAAATGTTAAAGAAATGGTTAGTACGATAGTGGGCATTTATTACAAGGCTATCGGAGTGGTTGCGTTGGTGCAGCATGTTTTTGCTCTGGCGAGGCTGCACCTGCAAGAAGGTCGGACTCGCACTTATATTATCTATCCTAGGGACTTCGGAGGGGATAGTGGGCTCGAGATATTCGATGCCAATGTATGAATAGACTTTATCATTATGATTTAGTATGTATCGGGTTTACTGTTGAGCGAAAAGACTTAACTCAGTATTATGTTTAGCACTCAGGACTTAGTGATAGGAAGAGTGCATTGTTATATCTATGCTCTAGAGATGCGAGGGTTAAGAGTTATACCCCTATTATTAGGAAAAGAGACTTTGAGAATTCCGATTGTATTTATTCGATGTTTATGGAATGCAATTACCAACACCCAATACTGAACGATAGTGAAATTGGTAAAACGTTCTTTGTTAAGTGAGATTACGGGAGGAAATGTACTTTTTCTGTCAAGAGACGGAATAAAGGGGTACATGCTATGGACGGAGAACCTAACGGATTTCGATACCGATAATGCTAGGTAGTAGTGTATCGGGGGGGTTCCTTGTTTGGATTTCGCTTTGTGAGACATCCCACGCATGAAACTTAGCGTAAGGTTGGAAATAGGGAGACATTTGGTCATTATTCCGTGAATTCGGTACCCCAATCGAAATGGGATCAAGTAATTATAACTATAAGTTAGAAGTTGAATCATGATTTAAAAGCCACTGGAGCCGGATTATGTGGTAAGGAAGCATTGAAAGTTTTGGTGTTATCACCACGAGTTAAGGGGTGGAATGATGATGAAGAGGATTTAAAAAAAAAATTGATTTCTAGGGTGATTGAGAGTACCCGGGTGTTGTAATCACGTTGCGAGCACTAGGGAAAAATAAAGAATTGGGCGTTAGGTGTGTAGCGCGTGTGATACTTATGCTAGTATGCACCGTTTATAGGGTGTGTGGACATGCCGGTTATCTGATAATCGAATTGTCCGAGTTAAGGGGACGTGGTGATAGACATGTGAAATATATGTTTTTGGAACTAGCATAACGAAGTGGAAGTAATGGAGTGGATTAAACGTCATATGAGGGGCAATAATCCATACGTAAGTGTATAATTAGAATATTACACCCTAATTTGACTGGAAGGCTGTGGGAAGCCATTTAGGAAGGAGTATTCCTCGAATAAAGTAGAATTTTATTATTATGTAATACACTCGGAAGGGAGTTGTAATTAGTTAAGTGTGAGAGCGACTTGCGCATACAAAGAGTAATGATGTTAGTATGGTATAAAAGATCCAGAAGTACGCATCGTGGAGAAAAGAGCACGAGTCAAAACTTTCGGCATACTCCAAGGATGAAAGGGAAGTACTACGTGTCACTTAATGTGAGACATTTCAAGGAAAAATCGATGTTTAGCGGGACGTAGTGAGTAGTCTCTACATACACCGCCCATAGGTAGGGTTCGGTTGGAAGACGAGAATCAACCAGAGGATTTTGTGTTTATCGAAATTTCCTGTAATTGGAAGAGGTCGGTAAAGTTTGTAAAGTTCTTAGATGGGTTACCATCCTCAAAACAAGATCAAGGGTTCATCCGAACATGTGAATTAAGTCGCTCGAGAAGGAAGTGATCGATATTCCTTTGGGGTGATTTACAATATTAACTAGTATGCCCCATACTTCCTTTGAAAGGAAGGATCACACCAGAACATGGTACGGCGCAGTCTTAATTCCTGAATCGGGATGAGATTTGTGAATCCCACCGTTAATATGGGATTTCAGGAACCAATGGAGATAAAGTTTCGTTTCGAGTAGGATGTACCACCCTTAGCCAGGGAATAGGCGCACGGTGATTAACAAATAGTGGAGTCGCGTGAAGGTGATTTTAGAATCTTGGTGATCATTTCGTTTCCACAACGGTGAATAGCTAACAAGTGGAACAGTGCGGTAATTGGGGAAGGATATTACATGTAGAGGCAATTATTATGCAAAACAAATAAATATGAGAGAAAGATTATCAAGACGAGAACAAGGAATACAAGATTCCAATCACACAACAAAGGATGTACGTGGTTCAGCCAAGATGTGCTTACGTCCACGGTGGTGCAGTCGATATTATTTCTATATACTCCGGAGAGTGATTATAGAGAACACAACTTGTCCTTTTTCCCCGGACCTAGGGTTTAATATATACATGTGCATGTAGATGAGTGGGGGTGATGGGTTCCTCCACGTTTTCCATTTCCCCCATAACTTCCCTTCATGGGATTGTGGGGGGAGACCGGATCAATTATAAAAGATGAGGGGCCTGGACTTTGGGCCGCCAAGAATGGGCTACTCGTCCAGGCCCATAGTTCTAAATTTCGGGTACCCACAATTGCCCCTAAATTTATTGGGCCATGTTTATGGGTCCAATGGATTTAAATGATCATCCATTATGGCTAATTTGTGATTCTTCAAAAACTGTGAAGTTGCTTTAGCGGCACCCGCTTCGCTATTCGTGCGCTATGATTAGAATTGAAGGCTTGTTGGGATAGCCACTTTTTCATCCGTCGTTTCAGCCTTTCCAGTACTCTTCCTTCTTCTGAGAACTCTAGCGCTTCGTACCTTCTTCTCTGAATCCCCATTCCCATTGCTTCTTAGTCGTCTTGAGCTCGTGCTTCTTCATCGCACGAACCGATCTTCTTTTTTGTAAGTTTCCCATGCCCTTTCTTTGCACTTTCTCTTTGGTTTGTAGAGTTTCTAGAGTTTTTTAATGGAGAAGATTGGAAATAGGTCAATCTCTGAGTTCAGGAAGTTCTACAATATTCCTGAGTGGGTAGATATTGAATGTTGTGCCTCCCCTCCTAGGAACGTTAGGGATATAGAGGATGCCTACTGGATCCATGTTTTGTTGCTCTCCCAGGGGGGACTTACTTTTCCCCCTAATGATCTATTTCTGCATTTTTTTAGTTATTTCAGTATTGTTCCCGCACAGTGCTCGCCCAATGTGTGGAAGATAGTAAATGGCGTCCATAGAATAAACCAGTTATATGTTACTAGGTTAGGACTTACCAAGATCTGTTTCTGCTATTCCTTCTCTCGAACTAGCTCAGGTGTCTTATACCTCAAAGCTAGGAGTCCTGATAGGGTATTGGTAGTAAACCTACCTGATTCCCATAAGGACTATTGGCAAGAGGGTTTCCTCGTTAGGAATTGGCAGTTCCCTCCCCAGTTTGAAGGGTCGAGGTCTGAGAGGTTCACTGTCCCTTTTTACGGGGAAGAATATATAGGTAGACATTGTACTGTTATTTCAACCTTTGCTGGCTTGTGACTTTTCTAACCTTTCTTTGCTTTTTCTTCCACAGCAAGGACAACGAATTTGGAGGCTGCTCTCAGCGAGGTTCATATCTCGGAGTTGGTGAAAGCTTGGAATATTAGGGAGCCTCTGGGTGACGGCGAGCATCCCAGGTCTGCTGCCTTTTTGCTCGAGTACAAAAACGCAGGCTCCAGCTTCATTGCGCGGCCTGTGTATAGTGTTCCAGAGTTTGATTATTTCGAAGAGACTACTGCTGAGCCTATCCAGTTGGACGAAGAGGAGAGAAGCTCTGAGAGTGAGCCTGCAGGAGCTGCGAGTAATTTGGGTGGAGGGAGCTCTGACAGTAGTAGTTCTTCTGAAGAGGATTCTGAAGCTAGAGGATCGTCGAGCACTTCCAGTAGTTCAGGCGAAGAGATGCCTCCCAGGAAGAACCTGATTAGAGACGATGATGATGAGGACCATGTGCTTCTTGCACAGAGGTCAAAGAAACAAAGGTCTTCTTCTGGGGTCGTGGCTACCGGCTCTCGGTCTCCTACTCAGGAGCAAGAGAGAAAGAGGAGAGAGGAAGAGCAGGTGAGAGAGAGGGAGAGAAACAAGGAGGAGGAGAGGAAGAAGGTGGAGGAAAAGAAGAAGATGGATGAGAGGAAAATGATGGAAAGGGAGAGAGAGGAAGAGAGGAGGATGATGGAGTCGAGGACGAAGGCTGGGCAAGCCTTAGTCCCGGTGTCAGCTTTGCCCGAGGGGGCCTCAGTTGCCACTTCCCCTCAGCTGGCTCCTGCATTGCTTGAGAGGGCAGTTCTTCCTGCAGATCGCCAGAGGGCGCTGGGCTTTGATCAATTATCCCTCCAAGCTAGCCATAGAATGGCCTTGGTAAGGTTCTCTCCCTTTTTAATTCCTTAACAAGTTTTAATTATTTCTCCTTCTTGATTTCTTCTTTATTTTTGGCAGTTTGTGATGGACTTCGCTGTGCTCTACCGTTCTCGCGATGAGTTGGTGAGGATGAATGGGGAGCTGGAGCAGCAAAAGTTCGCTCTAGAAGCCAGGGGTTCTCGGCTGGAGGCTGATCTGAAGGCTGCTGATGTCGCCCGAGCTTCCTCTGATCTGGCCCTTATCAATTCTAACCGAGAGAGGGATGCGGCGGTCAAGGAGCTGAGCGAGTTGAGGCAGGCCTATGACCTAGTCTGCTCGAGCAAGCTGGGTGTTGTGGAGGAGAACAAGGCTCTGATCGAGCAGCTGAAGGAGAAGGAGTCCTAGGTAGCCACCATCAAGGAGGATTCATACAACTCCGATGGACTTCGGCTTATGAAGACGCCGAAGTTCAAATAGGCTATATCAGCCGTTTGAACTTCAAGAAGGGCTGGAACAAGGGCCTCCTAGCTGCTGGTGTTGATGCCGAGTCTCCTCTGTTCGACGAGCATGACCCGGGTCCAAGGCCAACCGTGGACGAAGAAGCCCCTGCCACAGCCATCGAGGGTGTTGATCTTACCTCTCAGATAACCCCTGCCGAAGTTGGTCCTGCCCAGGAGAATGAGGGCGTCTCTGTAGAGGGGGATGCCTCTGCTGCTGCTGATAAGGGGAAGCAGCCAGCCACCTCTGGGCAGCCTAAGGTTGCTAGTTAATCCTCCCTTAGGACTATTTTTGTACTTTTTCTTGTAATTTTTCCATTTCCTGCTCGATGTACTTGACCTTCATTAATGAAATAAAAAGGCTTCTTTTTCCAATGCATTGATTGATTTCTCTTTCCCTTGCCCTTTTATGTCTTGTAGTTGACTGATGTAGAAGACTATATTCCTGCCACATCTCAATTGGGCAGGACTCTTGGTCCCAATGCCAGTCCTCAGGTTCGTCAGGCCTTTGTTAGGCTTTGCAAGTCTCTTAGGTCAAGGAACCAAAAATATAAGGATCAGTCCGAGCTAGTGGCTAAGCTGAAGGACAGTCTCCAGGAGATGGAAGGCATTGGTGCCTCTGTAAAAGAGGAAGTCAATGTACTGAGAGCAAGGTTGCTAGAGGCCACCGAGATAAATCAAGTTGGGGAATTCCTGCAGCAGGAGAATGAAAACCTGAGGAGGGAAGTCCTGCAACTTAGAGAGCATGCGCCGATCACTGTTTCAGCGATTCTGCAAGGCTCCTCATCTTTGCGAGTTGGACATACTCCTCCTATGCCATGAGATTCCACTCGTCCTCCCCTCCCGCGAGCTGGTAGGAGCACCAGGGGCAGGAACAGGGAAGCAGAAGAACAGCGGGATAAGGAGATGGAAGAGCTCCATGATGATGTCCGCCGAGCATATGTAACTGCTTCTGGGCTTTAAAGGGACGTTACTCGGTTGCGACATTTATTCAAGAAGGGTCCTCGACAAGCATGGGCTGACGGTTATGATCAAGGCTGGCTAGATGCTCCCACAAGATTATCCGAGTTCGAAGAACTTTCTTTCATCAGAGGGTGGTTGAGTGCCTTGAAAGAACTCCAGGTCCCGATGAACTCAGTGTTATGGTATCGTCACGAGATGTCCTCCTCCACTCTGATGCCCAATCCATTCAGGAGGGATGATAGATGGATCCCTATTGATGTTATTCCTAGTCAACTGTTAGAGTTGGACGTAGATGAGGTTGTGGAAGAGCTGGTCCCTGCTCCTGATGATGGACGAAGAGCTAGGGTGGCAGACTATCTTGTTCGGAGGCTTCCTCCTTCTTGAATTTTTTGCAAGTTTTTTCTTTTTGATAATGTAAACGCTTTGGCCGAGCTTCGCCGACTAAACGTGTATTATCTTTGTTGTAAATATAACAAGTTGTTATTCTTTTATCATTTTTGATAATGTAAATGCTTTGGGCAAGCTTCACCGACTAAACATGTATTATCATTATTGTAAATATAAGAGATCAATGAAAAGTTCGTGTTTTGGGCGATTTTGCCGACTAAACGTGTTCATCAAATCTTTTTATATTCTTGCTGCTTCATAATCCTTTTTATTTTGCCATGCAAGTGTCCCCCCAGTCCAGTATAATACCAAAATACCATTATGCCCCATTTCACCTTTTAGGTTGTGTCTTCACACTCCCTTAGGCCTAAGTAGGGCAATTGGCGAGGACACACTTGGTATTGGATGTCTTCATCCGATCAGGATTTTGCTCAACCAAAGTAGGTTTGATGGCCAGTATAAAATCTGGTCGTATTGCCTAAGAATCCTCTGTAGGGCTTTATATATTGCCAAGGGCAAGTCTAAGAGGTCTTTCGTGTTTCATGACGATGACCTGAGGAGGGGTATTCCCCTGCTATATCGACCATTGTACCTGTGATTTGGAAAAAGATGTGTGATAAAATGCAGTTTACTGATTTCATTAGTAATAAGGGGAATGAACTATTCCTTTCACATAACAAATACAAGAAAAAGATTCAACAATTTGATTCCTTGAGAATTTAAAAATAGAATTTCTTGAGATTAGCTGCATTCCATGCTCGTGGTATCTCTTTGCCCTCCATTATTTCCAAATGATATGCACCTTGCAGGTCGTCCCTAGTTACTTTAAAGGGTCCTTCCCAGTTTGGGCCTAGCTTGCCGTCTGATGACCTTACTGTGTTGCCCAGGACTTTCCTTAGAACATAGTCCCCACCTTGGAATCTTCTTGGGTTAACCCTTTTATGGTAATGCCTTGTGAGCTGTTGCTGATAGCTCACAAGATTCACCAGGGCCAGTTCTCTACGCTCGTCGGCGAGGTCGAGTTCAGCGAGCAACGCCCCATCATTCTGGCCTTGGTCCAAAAGGTCAGATCTCATTGTTGGCAAGCCCGCTTCTAGTGGAATGACTGCTTCCATGCCATATGTTAGAGAAAATGGGGTTTCTCCTGTTGCTCACCGAGGAGTTGTTCGGTATGCCCATAGGATATGGGGTAGCTCGGTTGCCCATGCGCCCTTGGCTCGCTCTAGTCGCTTCTTCAATCCATCGATCACAGTTCTGTTGGAAGCTTATGCTTGCCCATTGCTCTGAGGGTAGGCCACCGAACTAAAGTTGTGCCTGATCCCGTGCTCGTTATAGAAGTCCTGAAAGGGGCCACTCTCGAATTGTGTCCCATTATCAGTGATGATGGTTCTGGGGATTTCGAATTGAGTGATTATATTCCTCCATATGAATCTTATCATGTCAGCGTCTCGGATATTTTCCAATGGTTCTGCCTCGATCCATCTGGTGAAGTAGTCAGTTACAACCAACAGGTAATTGCGATTGCCGACAGCAGTGGGTAGTGGCCCCACGATGTCCATCCCCCATTGGGCGAAGGGCCACAGGCTGGTCAGGGATTTTAGGTCGCTGGCTGGTTGGTGGACCCTTGGAGAGTGAAGCTGGCATTTCGGGCATTTGCGGACATATACTGCGGAGTCCTTTTGCATATATGGCCACCAATAGCCTTCCTTCATTGCTCGAAAGGCTAGAGATCTTCCTCCGACATGACTTCCACAGATTCCTTCGTGAAGCTCGCGCGGCACTTGCTCGACATCGCCTGGGTGGACACATCTAAGGTAGAGACCGGAGAAGGACTTCTTATACAAGTCGCCTCCTGTGGATAAGTGAAAGCGAGCAGCTTTGACTCTTATCTGGTGGGCGATTTTCTTGTCCTCGGGGAGCGTACCCTCATTTAAATAGTCTCTTAAGGGGTCCATCCAGCTGGGGGCTGATCCCACCTGGAGTATTTGTTCCACGTTTGGCAGCTTGCTATTGTGGTTAATGCTTGGACAAATGAGGAAATCGATGGGAATGACCCTTTTAAGACTAGAATCAATTGCCGAGCTTAGGGCTGCTAAGGCGTCGGCATGACTGTTTTGCCCTCTGAGAAACTGCTGGATGTTGATCTCCTCAAAGCTCGTCAGTAGTTTCCTCACCAAGGTGAGGTAGGCTGCCATCCTTTCATCCTTCGCGTTGCAATCTCCACTTATCTGATTGGAGACTAGTTGAGAATCTCCGAACACCTGTAAATGTTTTGCTCCCAGAATTTGCGCCTTTTGGAGACCGGCTATTAGGGCTTCGTACTCTGCTTCGTTGTTGGAGGCTGCAAATCCAAGCCTGATTCCTTGCTCAAGGATGGTGTTTTCTGGGGTGATGAGGACGATGCCTACGCCTGCCCCCTTTCAGTTGGAGGCTCCATCAACGAATAGTTTCCAGGTTTCCACTGTTGCTGGGTTCTCTTTTTGCTTTGTTGGTTGAGGTTGGTAGGGGAGTTCTTCGCCAGTGAATTTGGCTATGAAATCAGCGAGGATCTGACCCTTGATAGCGGTCCTTGGTTGAAATTGGATGTCGAACCGGCGGAGCTCGACTGACCACTTAGATAATCTGCCCGACAAATCCGCTTTCCTTAGGATCGCCTTAAGGGGATGCGATGTAAGGACAATGATAGTATGAGCTTCAAAATAATGCTTCAGTTTCCTCGAGGCTATCACTAGTGCAAAGAAGAGCTTCTCTAATGGCAGGTACCTTTGCTCGGCGTCTAATAAGGTCTTTCTCGCGTATTAAACGGGGTGTTGGATTCCTTCGACCTCGTATATTAACGCCGAGCTGGCAGTGTGACTAGATACCGAGAGGTATAGGTACAAAGAATCCATTGGTTGTGGTATGACAAGCAGCGGTGGAGAGCTTAAGTAAGACTTGATCTCGTCCAATGCTCGCGAGCAGTCCGAGCTCCATTCTATTAGTTTATTCCCTTTTAGAAGCTGGAAAAAAGGCTTGCACTTCTCGGAGGATTTGGAAATGAAGCGATTTAAGGCACCGAGCATTCCAGTGAGATTCTGCACATCCCGGACTGTTCGAGGTGGTTGTACCCTATTGATTGCATCGATCTGGTCTGGATTAGCTTCTATGCCTCTCTTGCTGACTAAGTATCCAAGAAATTTTCCTGACTGTACACCGAAGGAACACTTACTCGCATTAAGCTTCATTCGGTACTTCCTGAGGATTTTGAAGGTCTTTGACAGGTCTGAGAGGTGATTTTCCTTCTTCTTGCTCTTAACGAGCATGTCATCGACGTAGACCTCCATTGTGTTTCCCATTTAATCCTTGAACATTTTTGTGACCAGCCGCTGGTAGGTTGCCCCTGCATTCTTGAGCCCAAATGGCATGACTTTGTAGCAATACAACCCAACCGTCGTGATGAACGCCGTTTTGTCCTGGTCTGGAACATACAAGGTGATCTGGTGATATCCTGAGTATGCGTCCAGGAAACTCATTCGCTCGTGAGCTGTAGTGGCATCTACTAGTTGGTCTATCTTTGGGAGGGGGAAACTATCCTTTGGGCATGCTTTGTTAAGATCAGTGAAGTCGATGCAAACTCTCCACTTCCCATTATTCTTCGAAACTACTACTGGGTTGGACAACCACTTGGGGAATTGTACTTCCCGTATGGATCCTGCATCCAGCAGTTTTTCGACCTCCTTTTTGACCGCTTTAGCCTTCTCAGGTGCAGTTCTTCGTGCCTTCTGCGTGACTGGCTTGAACGTGGGGTCGACGTGCAGTTGATGACAGACCATATTAGGATCAATACCAGGTAGCTCGTATGGTTCCCATGCGAAAACATCTATGTTGTGTCTCAGCAAGGTCGTCAACTCCTTATGTTCTTGATCGGTGAGAGATGCTCCATCAAGAAGACTCTACTACTGTCACCAACTTCTGCTATAACTTCTACCAGGTCCTTGATGACATGCTCGGAGGGGAGGAGCCTGGTCTCCTCTACTCCTGGTCTTCCATACTTTAGTTGCTATTTAGAAGGTATCACACCCTCTTCAACTTCCTCGCTGGGTTGACCGGCCTTCTTCTCTGGCTTTGGTCGGATGGATGCTATGAAGCACTTCCTCGCCATTGCTTGGTCGCCGTGGATCTCCATTACTCCTCGCTCGGTTACATACTTGAACTTCTGATGGTAGGTCGAAGAGATCGCCTTCATTGCATGAAGCCATCCTCTGTCGAGGATGGCCTGGTATGGTGATTCGATGTCAACTACCAAAAACTCAATCATCTTGGAGACGTTCCCAGCACAACTGGCAGCGCTATCTTGCCTAGGGGCATGGTCATTTTCCCAGCGAAGCCGACCAAAGGTACAGTAGCTTCCTTTAGGTCGGCGACGCTCAACTTCAATTTCCTGAACAGGTCGAGGCACATTACTTCGGATGAGCTTCCTTGATCGACGAGCAGCTTGTCGATGTCAAAATTGGCTATCTTGAGTGTAATGACCAGGGCATCATGATGTGGGGTCCTTACTCCCATAAAATCTTCATCCGTGAAAATAATATGCTTGTTATAGTTGACGTCCTCTGCTCGTCGACGCTTTCCTGACTGTGATTTTGCTGGATCGATTTGAAAGGCCTGCATTACCGCTGTAAGTTTTTTCATCTCCATTCGAGCTGAGTTCCCTTGTATCTGCTTGACGTCAGATACTCCATGAATTACGGTGAACTCATGTCCATCATCATCCTCCAGCACATTTTCGGGTCTCATCTCTCTGTTGGCAGTCACTTTCTCTGCCCTTTTCTCCACAAAGTCGTTCAAATGCCCGGACTGGGCCAATTCTTCGAGGTGAGACTTAAGATCTTTGCGGTGCTCGGTCTTGTGCCCTCCCTCTTTGTGAAAAGTGCATCTCAACGCATTGTTCCTCTTCGAGGGTTCTCCCCCCATCTTCCTGGGCCACTTGATGAATGGCTCATCCTTGATCTTCACGAGAACCTTGTAAATTGGTTCTTTGAAGACGGTGTTGACCGCCTGGAATGCTTTCGATGCGTCCTGGTTCCCTCCATTTTTGGAGCCATTTTGCCTCCATTCTTTCCTCTTTTCCTCTGGTTCTCAGTTTTCTCACCTACCTTGGTAGTGAGCTTAGCTCGACCGTTTTCTCCTGTATTAGAGCGGGTGACATCTTCCACCTTTGCGTATTTCTCGATTCGGGCCATAAGGTCGTCAATAGTCATAGCTTCCTTCTTCGTCAGGGATTGGTAGAGGAGGGAAGAATTAGGGAGCCTAATTTTGAAGGAGGCCACTGCCACCTCCTCCGCGTAGTCCTCGATCTCATTGAATAACTCCCAGTACCTCTTCGCGTATTCTCGGAGGGTCTCCTGAGGCGTTTTCTTCATTGTCAGTAGAGCATCCATCCTTTTGGGATGGGAGCTACTGGTAATGAATCGGGCCGTAAAGAGTTCGGCTAGGGATTTGAAATTCTAGATCGACCGGTGGGGGAGCCTTTCGAACCACTTCTGTGCTACATCATGAAGGCTCGAGGGGAAAATACGGCACATCAGGGCATCCCGGTGACTCCATAGGGTCATGGCCTGTCGGTATTTCCTGAGGTGATCAATGGGATCATTCTTTTCGTCGTAAACCTTGAACCTTGGAATGGAAAATTTCTTGGGAGCTTCCTCCTCTTCGATTTCTTTTGTGAAAGGTGACTTCATCTGGGTTTTGAGAGCTCGCCTCGCGAGTTCTCTAGTTGATCTTATCCCGTGGTGAGCGGGATGATGGTTTATCTCCTTGCGGACCATGTTTCGTATGAGCTCGTCGCTGCGAGCAGGGCTCTGGTGGCGGCGAGCTCTTCGCAGCTATTCGTGGAGGTCATCGTCTGACTCGCCTCCTTCGTCCCTTTGAGATTCTCGCCTAGGGCTCCTTCCTCGGCTGCGAGACTTGCTCGCCTGAGGGCTAGGAGTGCGATATGGGCGTCTCCGATTATCAGGACGAAGCTCCCTTTCTAGTCTTTCCAGTCTTCTTTTCAAGCGAGCATTCTCAGCCTCGTACCTGCGAGAAGACTCACTCTGCTCGTGGAGCCTTGCCTCGTACGCATCAATCAACTTGGATATCTGCGTGGACCTCGCTGGTCCCTGACTTTCTTCTGAGGCTGGTCTTTCCAGGCGAGCTCTCTGATCTGAACGTCAGACTTCAGACCTAATCCTGCGAGGAGCAGGTGGCTCTTGAATATCTCCTGCTTGGGGGGCATTGCTGCTGTAACCAGACATCTTAAACTCCTTTCTTGATGTGGGCTCTTCTCAGGGAAAGATGAACGTTTCCCACAGACGGCGCCAATTGTAGAGGCAATTATTATGCAACACAAATAAATATGAGAGAAAGATTATCAAGACGAGAACAAGGAATACAAGATGCCAATCACACAACAAAGGATGTACGTGGTTCAGCCAAGATGTGCCTACTTCCACGGTGGTGCAGTCGATATTATTTCTATATACTTCGGAGAGTGATTACAGAGAATACAACTTGTCCTTTTGCCCCGGACCTAGGGTTTAATATATACATGTGTATGTAGATGAGTGGGGGTGATGGGTTCCTCCACGTTTTCCATTTCCCCCATAACTTCCCTTCATGGGATCGTGGGGGGAGACCGGATCAATTATAAAAGATGAGGGGCCTGGACTTTGGGCCGCCAGGACTGGGCTACTCGTCCAGGCCCATAGTTCTGAATTTCGGGTACCCACATTACATTATGGTAGAATTTCGTGGAAGCACTCGTACCTGTCTGTCTTGAACGAGGTGCTTATTGAAGGTTTGGTGTGGAAAAACCTTAAATACTCTCCCTCTGCGTATGTTTAGAGGTCAGTGGAAAATCAAAATTTTTGGATCGGTCGAGAAAAACTTCGATAACTATGGTGGAATTCCACGACTGACTTAGGCGAACAAGAGTGATCAAATGTTCGTATGGTTTTTCTCAGAATGAAAGTTTTGTATATGAATAAATCCGAGTAGTTGTTATGTAGTGAGGTGCGGCCTCCTAATGATAGTGAGATAATGGAAATTTATAATGTACAGGCGTAACCTATGTGAATGTTGTCGATTAGGAGCACTATGTGAAGTGTCTCCAATGAGAATGTTAATCAAGCTTGCTGTGAGGAAGGGGCTATAGTGATTGAGCGCCTTACTATGTAGATAGTTTGCGTACTAAAAAGGATATCCAGAATTGTGCTACCTGGTAGGCCTTATTTTTCGAATTTCGGGACGAAATTCCGTTATTAGGGGGGAAGTATGTAATACCCCGTATTTTTATGACTTTTAAATTTAGGGATTTATTAAATATAATTGAGTTAAATTAATTTAATTTAATCCAAAAAATTATTTTAAATATTTACTAGCGTGACGAGAGTTAGTAATTATTGGAAATTTGTTGAATGTTACTGGATGAGTATAGTAATATATGAGTTTTATTTTATAATATTGTCACGTGTGAATAAAATGACAACTATGGAAATTTAAGTCGGGACGCGCCTGTGTCGTGTCGGGACTAAATGTTGATTAATAAAAGTGAATGAATTATAAGTTGCTCGTATGGTCGTTTTGAGTGCGCCAAAGTGTCCGGAAGGGTCAAGTTAGTCAGAAAAGTGTACCCGGGGGTTTAGTTTGGGTCTCGGGGCGTTTTTAGGTTTAATTAGCACCCCGACAGGGAGTTTTGGACATTTTGTAATTATGGGTAACTAAACCCACGAATTTGCAAGGGTTATATTAGATGTCAAGTGTTATCTTCTAGGATTAACACAATCAAAAACTAATGACGGCCATTGGAGAGGAAGAGGAGAAGCTCTCCAAGGAGTTCTAGGCCAAGAACACCTCCGATTGCACCGCCGTCACCACCAACGCGTAGATCGCGCGACGGGGAACGCAACCACACCAAATTCGTCCACAAATTAGAGACTAAATTTCCAGGCAAGTATCTATCTTGCTTTTATCAAGTTAATGCATCCTTTTATATTAGTCTAAGGTTGATTAGAATTAGTGTTCTTGAAGAAAAACGTTAGGTGGAGACACAAATTGCATGTTATAGTGATAAAGATCATATTTGTGAAAATCCATTTCACATGTATAGATTGAACCATGAATTTCCATGGTATTAGTGATAGAAAATCTGGAAAAAGAATGAAAGAAACTAAGATAAAGAAAATATTAGGGTTCATGAGAATTATATAGAGTTTGGCCCTTTTTAACCCATGATTCTTGATGAAAATTCGCATGCCGTACGTAGATTATTACTCATTTGGGTTTATTATGTTTGTGGTATCAATTTCTGGGAGTTTGGGAGTTTAAAGTTTGGAATTTGAGGAGTTTGGATGATAGAACCCGTAACTGGTATTCTGCAGATTTTGCCATACCTGTTTGATCGATCGATCGAGCCCAGGGCATCGATCGATCGATGGTTCGATCGATTGACCCCCTTTCATCGATCGATCAACCCCTCCTGGGAAAACTGCATTTTTGCTCGTGTTAGCTTAATTCGATTTTATGCGTAGTAAACCTTGATTAGGATTGCTAGAACATATTTGAACATAAAAAGGACCAGTAGAGTCAAGAGAAATCCCATAAAGTGGAACTTTAATGTGAAGGGAAATAAAGGGTAAACGGGGAGACTTTCATACTTAAGAAATCATACGTGCGTTGATTAAATAATCAAAACATCTAATAAGTTGGATTAGAAGGCGAGAGAGGGCCTACTGAAATTGTACTTAGATAAAGAGAATACTTCGAGTGACGAGAAGTGAGTTTAGAATAAATTATTACGAGAATAAAAGGAATGAGTCCGTTATACGATATAATTGAGTAAAATGTGTAATAACGGATAATTATAATTATGGGTCGTGAGCGCACCAAAATTTAATAATGTGGATGTGAATACATGTATATATATGACTGTGTGATTATGCATATATTATATATGTGTGAAAATCGTGCCCGCGCTACTTGCTATCCCTGAGGTTACCGCGCTGGGACAGTCTTATCTCGATGGGACCTTTATGGGGGATATTGACTCATACCCTAGAAGATAGAAATCCTTGGTACAGGCTATCGAATCGATAGTTCAGACGGTCCTAAGAGACGTGGGGGCATGTGCTATCCTCTTAGAGACTCGGAATCTATGCTTCGCCTCAATTTTGTTTGTGTATGTGTTAATACAGTTCGAGAGTGATTCTGAACTTGTATTTCCCTTAGTTGAGTGAGACGAGGATTGGATAGCAGAGTATGCTAGCACCATAGTTTTTATGTGGGGTGCCGTTAGTATATATATAATTTATGAGTGATTGGTATATATATACTTATATATGGAAGTCTAGCACCATAGTTTTTATGTGGGGTGCTGTTTGTATATATATTATTCGAGTAATTAATATATATACGTATATCTATATGAGAACTTTCTACTGAGTGAAATAGTAGTTAAGTAAAGTATGAAATTTAATCAACTTCACTATAAGTATTCGGAACAATACGGAATTATTCTAAATAACGTAAGAAATTTTGAAGAGATAGATTTTCCTAAAGTGAATATCATAACCTAAATATCACGTGTTAAGTCTTATGGAGAATAAGTTAGAAAGATATATGGGATTCATTAGTACGGTAGACATGCACACTAGATGAGAGGTGAGAATTCTCAAGAGAGTGTCGCATACTAATATGACTGTTGCATTAGCCGGTAAGCATTTAAATACTCGCTAAACGATTTTTAAAACTGTTTTACATTCGGGCTCTGACCCGTTTGTTGTTATCTCTTCTCTCTTGTGTATATATATATATATATATATATATATATATATATATGTATTACAGGTGCCCAGCCACAGGGGTGTCTTACTTAGGATTCTTTGGATGGGACGCGCTGTAGCTTTTGTGGGAGTTGCAGGCCATTACTTAGATGACCTCATTATTGACTCTACTTCTAGTTCAGCTTTATCCAGTGGGGGCATGTGTCGCCCTTTTCCATTATTTAGTTGGTATTGTCAGGGATTGTAATTCTTTTAATTTCAGCATTTTTATTTCAGGATTTATTACTGTCAGGATGTTTTCCTTTAGTGTTTTAATGTTGGGATTTATGATTGATGGTTAAACTCTTAAATGTTCATTTTTATTCTCATACTTAATGTGTGACTCTTAAAATGTAAATGGTTAAAGGCTTTATAATTGGATTTAATAGAATGGAAATAAGGTTTTAATGGTTTTGACACTTAGATTAATTATTTAGGGTGTTTAAATTGGAATAGTATTTTGACGACAGTGATGCTAAGAATGAACCAACTGTTTACCTTGATTTTAATTTAATAAAGGAGTGATCGCCCGGTATTTAATTAGGCGGGGTGTCACACGTACCTATCCTCAGGGAAAGGGTTTCCCTGCCTCCCCAGATGTAAATGCCTAGGGTCAACAACATCCCTCCTCCATTGAGGAGTAGGTTGGTCCTTTCGCGGTGCTTGGGGTGGTCCCCTAACCTCATGCTGTAGCTGAGAAGCTGCCGGAGTAATCATCTTCGGTGAAACCCCATGTGGTCTCATTATTATGTTCTGGCTTAGCTGGGAAAATTGCTCCTGCATCATTTGCTGAGTTGCAGCTAAGGATTTCAAGGCTGCTGCCACCTCAGTAATTTTGAGCTGGGGTGGTGCCTGGCTGGAACTGGGTCTTCCAACACCAGATGGTGGAGGTGGTAACTCTGGTGCCATGGAAAAGGACTAGAGATCTTGTAAATGAAAATATTAGAGATTCTGATACCTTAAAGACCTCTTTCAATGGTGAAACATTTCCACGCGAAGGGTGAGACCTGGATCACCACCAGAGTCTCCGGTGAGGTTAAGCAACAAAAAAGGATGAGATAAATCCTCTTGTTCCCACAGACGACGCGAAAATGATGATGCTGTAAACACCACCACCAAATGAGGTGTTGATAAGATCAAGCTAGCTATAACAATGGGGGCACAAAGAGTAAATATCTAGTAGAGGGAGGTGAGGAGAAAAGGAGGAACACTAGTATATAAGTGGTTCAGCCAATCTGGCCTATGTCCACTATGAGTGTGTGAGTAATTTCACTATAATGAGGGAACTAATGGATGTGATACAATCTCCTAAGCTTTGTCCCTCTAATGTGTAAACCAATAGAGTTTCAGCTAGGGTTGCAATTATCGATTCCCCTCCAAGGTAGGAGAAAGCTTGTATTTATAGTGCTTGGGTGGTGTAATGTACCCCCTAAGCATGCCATGAGAATGTATGGGTTGAATTAACTAATCATAAGTGGAAACCTGGCTATGCCATATGTAAGGAATGATGACTAAATACTCCCCCACGTTAGGGGAATGATTCGACTATAACTGAATTGCCATGTGCTCCAAGTCTTCCATGTGCTTGCATATGCTCGGACTTATAATGACACTTGTTATAACCTCGGCCTGGCTGAATACGAGGTTGGAGGAATTCGATAGTTGATATCTTGTCAATTCATCAATATAGCCTCGGCCTGGAAGATTGACCGAGGTTATGTACGAGGTAGGATGCAACGTCGACTGGGGTAGAGTACGATGTTGGCAATAGCTTGACCCCATGAGACGCAGCTGACCTCGGTTGATGTCCAGTCGAGGTTGGTATATGAGTGGACGACCTTACAAAAGATGACCTTTTTGATGACTTCTATAGGCTTCTTGTGAACTCGGCTGTGAGACAGGCCGAGGTACGTGACCTTGAGTACGAGGGTGCACTTTGGGCATATCACTATACTCAGCTATAAAAATCATCGAGGTGGGCTTCTAGTTTATCAATACAGTTATTGATCACCACCGTATTGATGCACTCTCATCAAAATTGGCCTCGTAGTCCAAGTTAGCCTCATCATTGTCACCTTGTTCATCTCCCTCTAACCCTTATTCCCCTTTATCAACACTTTCCTCGTCGTTGGCACTTTCCTCCATTTCAATATCCTCAAAAAGTGGTGCGGAAAGAGGTTAGACATTCATGATTTATGTGGTACTCCGCCCAATAGATGTAGCATTAATTGGCTTGGGCTCACGTACGACGGGGGCCCACAGACCAACATGATAGTCGGTATAAAGAGAGACGATAAAGCGTTATACGGAAGAGACATCTTGCCGATGTCATTGTAGGCCGCGGTAGTGATATAATTAAATAGATATGAGGGAGGCTAATTTAAGCTTGCTCGTCAAAAAGGAAATAAAGGAATGTACCATGTCAAATTCGAATCGCCGAATCGTTCTTTATAGGAAGAATCACGTCCCAAGTGATAAGATTTGCAAATTGGGCACGCTTGGATAGGTTCTCGAAAGGAAAAGTCTCCAGGGTCCTAGGGGTCTCGGGTGCCCAACGACTTGAGCATTGAATCCGCGTGAGTGTTGGTCCTGAATATGGATAGGTGGGACACTCATAGAACTCAACCCCCATATCACGCATATTCCGCCTTCTAATATTGAGCACGAGCGAAACTCTTGTATCTTGAACATAAGCCTCGTACTAGCCCTTTTAGGTTTTGATGAGGTTGCTATAAAATTTGTGGAAAACATCCTCGTGAGTATTTATCGTGTTGGAGGCCAACCAATTTCACCACCCAAATCTCGAAATAATTGAGTGGCATCGGCAGGAAGTTACTCCCACATGACTTTCCTTTCCGTGAATACGTGCAGGCATTTCCAAAATATTCATTGCACTAATATCTCTCTTGTACTGATTGATATATGTCACGGTCTTCATTGTCCTCAATTTCGACCGAGTCATATTTTCGGACATGGATTCTCCAGGACATGAGAAAAATGCGAAAGGAATTGTAAGAATTTTTAGGAGAAAAAGGAGGAATTTTCGGTGCGGGGTGGAAGGGTGTGATATTTATAAGTGTGTGGGGTGTGAAAAGGTGGGAAAGTGAAAGGGTTTTGGCGTGAAAGGAGGGAGAATGGGGAAATGAAAGGTTTTTGGGTTGGAGAGAGGTTTTTGGTGTGGATTTTCGGATATGGAGGGAAGGGGGTGAATTTTATGGGAGGGGAGGTGAAAAGGATGGAGGGAGATGAAAATAATGGGTGATAATTGCGTGTTGGAAACACAACGGATCGAACCGGTTCGCCTAGGGACCGAACCGGTTCGGTTTAAAGTGCATTCATCCCCCAAGTTTCTCCCATTTTTTTGCTTTCTCTCGGGCGCGGGGGAATGGGAACCTACAAATTGCACCAAATTGAACCTAAATTCACTAAAGATGATCGAGGACGCTCAAAATTCATCGCATTTTCAAATTCATCACTCTTGGGACATGCTAGGACAAAATCGAATGCTCTCCTCTCTTACTAACACGGACGGAATTCACTCTTAAACGTGCTACACACATGACTCTAAAATAAAACATGAAATCACCCTAATGCATCGGGGGTGCGACAACCTCTCCTCAAAGTACCTACTCATTCCCGTATATGGGGTCCGACAACAAAATTATCTCAGCTTCATCAATATATGCCTTGAGATATGGATTCAGGCATTGCCCATTCACCTAAAACATGTTCCCATCCTTAGGATCCCGAACCACTATCGCACCATGTGGGAACACCACTTTCATAATGAATCGGTTGGTCCACCGCGAATGTAACTTGTCGCGAAACAAATGAATACGTGAGTTATACAAGAGAACTTTTTGGCTCAAATGAAACTCTTTTCAATTTATATTTCTTATCATGTGATAGTTTCATCTGATCTTTGGAAATGCAGGTGCTCTCATACGCATCATTGCTTATTTCTTCCAACTCACTCAGTTGAAGTTTTTGCACATCACCGGCTTTATAAAGGTTAAAGTTCAACTTCTTAATGGCCCAATACTCCTTGTGCTTTAACTCAACGGGGATATGGCATGGCTTGCCATACACAAAGCGGAACGGGGACATTCTGAGGGGGTTCTTCTATGCGGTCCGTAAGCCCGTAGCGCATCGACTAATCTATTAGACCAATCCCTACGATTGGGATCAACGATCTTTTCGAGAATATGCTTGATCTCTCAATTGGCTAACTTGGCTTACCCATTCGTTTGTGGTTGGTAAGTCATACAAACCTTGTGGACGACTCCATACTTTCTCACTAACTTCTCAAACTACCTATGCAAAAGTGCACGGCATTGTCACAAATGACGGCTTTCGAAGAACCGAAATGAGAAAGTATGTGTTCATGGATGAACTTGACCACCACTTTACTTTCATTCATCCTCGTAGTTGTGGCCTCTACCCACTTAGACACAAAGTCTACCGTGACAAGGATGTATTTGAACCCGAAAGACTGAGAGAAAGGTCCCATGAAGTCGATGTCCTAACAATCTAACATCTCAATGGTGAGAATAGGTCTCAACGGCGTCATGCCATGTCAAGTAATGGTTCTCATCTTTTGTCATCTATCGCGTGATCTACAATACATGTTTACATCCCGAAAGAGAGTGGGCTAATAGAGATCGCAATAAAAAATCTTTACGGTCGTCTTTTTTATAAAAAAAGTGGCCTCCACACACTTCCGAATGATAAAATTGAATTACACTAGGAATCTCCTCATCCGGCACACACTTCTGGATCATTTGGTTAGCAAAATACTTAAACAAGTATATCGTATAAAAATATGTGCGACCATGTAAAGAACTTCCTCTTCTCTTGGGGTATCCAATCGGAGGGGATGGCCCTCGTGACCAAATAGTTCACGATATTCACAAACCAAGGAAGAGAGGAAGTGGCAAATAATTGCTCATCCAAAAAGTACTCATTTATGGGTACGGGATCCTGAGGTACCTAGATAAGTGATCAACTACGATGTTCTCTACTCCTTTCTTATCTATAATGGAAATATCAAAATCTAGGAGTATCAAGATCCACCTAATGAGGCGTGGCTTCGCATCCTTATTGGAAATGAGATATTTGAGAGCCGCGTTGTCAGTAAAGTATGTTATGGGTGAACCAATAAGGTATGAACGAAATTTATCGAAGGAGAACACTATCGTTAATAACTTTTTCTCCATGGTAGAGTAGTTGAATTGAGGTCTAGCTAACTTAGTATATGACATGGGCCTTCTTATCTCTCCTTTGACCTAAAATAACCCCTACCTCATAGTCACTCGCATCACACATAAGCTCGAATGGAAGGGTCCAATCCGGTGCTTATATAATGGGAGCAAAGATAAGCATGCTTTTTAATTTTTTAAAAGCCTCTTGGCACGCTTCACTCCACTTAAAAGAGGCATCCTTTGTGAGTAGGTTACTTAAGAACCTAGCTATGGATCTAAAAGCATATATAAACCTACGATAAAATCTTGTGTGGCCCAATAGTGAGAGCATATCTTTTAGTGACTTTGGTGGGGGAAGTTTGATAATTATATCAATTTTTATCAACCTCTATCCCTTTGGATAACACGATGTGGCCAAGAACTACTCCTTTGGTAACTATATAATGGCATTTCTCCCAATTTAGTACCAAGTTCTTTTCCACACATCAAGCAAGCACTTTTTCGAGATTAGCAAGACAATGGGTAAAAGAGGGGCCGAAAAAACTAAAATTATCCATGAATGCCTCAAGGCCTCTCTCAAGCATGTCTCTAAATAGACTAAGCGTGCACCTTTGAAATGTCACGGGTGTAAAATACAATCCAATTGGCATACGTTTGTAGGCAAACATGCCAAAGGGAAATGTGAACGTAGTCTTTTATTGGTCTATCACATCCACCACTATTTGATTATATCTAGAATAACCCTATAAAAAAAGTAAATCGGGTGGCTCTAAACTCTATCCAGTATTTGGTCCATGATTGGCAAAGGGAAGTGGTATTTTCTCGTGTCGACATTGAGCTTCTGGTAGTCAGTACAAATGCGCCACCCGATGGTGGTACGTTTTGGAATAAGTTTCCCCTTCACGTTATCAACCATAGTCATTCCCGACTTCTTCGGGACAACTTGAATGGGACTCACCCATTTACTATTCGAGATGGGATAAATGATGCCCACATACAATAATTTAATAATCTCTATTCTAATGGAATCTTTCATGTTCGGGTTCAAACGTGTTTGCATCTTCCTAGAAAGCTTCACGCCCTCCTCCAAGTGGATTTTATGGGTACAAATCACGGGATTTATACCTTTCAAATCTGCGATGAACCAACCAAAAACACCTTTGTTCTTCCTCAAAATGGTCATAAGTTTCCCTTTTTGCTATTCATTTAGGCTCAAAGAGACAATAAATGGATATGTACCATCCTCTCCTATATAAGCAATAAGGAAGCTTCTTCAATTCGAGTTTGGGAACTTTAATATAGGAGGGAACCGTGTAGGCTTCTCTCGGTGGTAATTACTCAAATCAGGAGATCCAAATAACATTTCTCACGTCATCTTCACTCCCGCCCTCATCTAACAATTCTTTCATATCCCTCACCTCTTGGTCGAAATCAGTACGCACTCTCGCTCTCACTCATCGTTACTAGACAGGCCCCAAGTGGATCCCTAGCACGATGACCTTCAAAGTGTTCGTGTACTACCTCCTCAATAAGATACTAATCGTCTAACTCATCCTCATCACCCATTTGCTTTATGATGTTAAATATATTCGTCTTGAGTGTCATATTCCTGAACGTGAGTTGCTTTTGCCCATTCCGCGTGTTAATCAACGCGTTAGCTATGGCTAGGAAATGGCAGCCAAGAATAACGGGAACATGATGACTCGAGGGATAGGAGGACTCCATGTCCCAAATTATAAAATCTATCGGGAACTATAAAGTGTCGACTTGGACAATCATGTCCTCAACTATCCCACGGGGTATCTTTACGGAGCAATTCGCAAGTTGGAGAGTAATTTTGGTGGTCTTAAGATCTCCCAAATCAACCTTCCTATAAATAGAGTAAGGGAGAATGTTTACACTCTCCCCTAAATCTAGTAAACCTCTCTCAATTTTATTCCCTCCAATAATGCACGAAATGGTGGGCGCACCTAGATCTTTATACTTGGGTGGGAGGTCACTCAAAAGTACCGAGCTCACATTTTATGCTAAGAACTCCTTCTTCTTTACCTTTAACTTATGTTTCACCGTGAGTAAGTCCTTTAACAACATATCATACGCGGGAATTTTCTTGATAGCCTCAAGAAAAGGTAAGTTTAGGAGGAGGGACCAACCGTGAGTAAGTCCTTTAAGCACTTCTAGAATGTCATCACAAGAGGCCCCTTTAGGAGGAGGGACCAACCGTTGAGGGAAAGGTGTGAATATAGGGGTTTCACTACCACCTCGGGCCTAACTGTGTTGTCTTTTTCACTCGCTTCCAAAGGGGAATCTTTGGCCTCTTTAGTGCCGGGCGAAACCCCTTTGTCTTTTTGCACGTCGTGCAGGGGAGATGACAAGTCAACAACTCTCCCACTCCATACAGTGGTCACCGCTTGACATTGCTTTTTATTTTCATCGGGAGTGGTGCTCACATAATTTTGACCATGGGGAGATCGTTGGCCTTGGACGGGAAACTTTCCCTTCTCTTGGACACTAAAGAAAGATTGTAACTTACAAAGCGATGCCTTTAAGTCGGGAACATTTTGAGCATTTTAGGAATATATGCTTGACTTAGTTTGCATGAATTGAGAAAAGTTTCCTCGAGACTCTTTCACTGTAGGATCACATAAGGCGCAAGAGGAGGCGCTTGCATGGGTGAAACTTGTTGATAATGTGTTGATTTAAATTCATCGCCGCATTCGATTACTCATAACTAAAATCGGGGTGGTTTCTCCATAAGGTATTGAAAGAATTCCAATGACGGGTGTTATAATTACCCTTATAAGCTCCCACCGCCTCAACTTGCCCTTGAAGCATAACTTTGTAGGCGGGTATAGTCGAGCATTCCTTCGTTAAATGTCTTGCCTAACAAATAGCACAAATATCCTCCTTAATCGCTAGAGATGAGATGGATATATAGATCCCCTAGCTTCTACCACGTCTTCTAGTCGCTTGGATAATTGATTAATTTGGATCTTTAACTCGACTTCTTTGTCCAAGTGATAGAGTCTAGACGAGGAAGGAGTTGTGGATGTGTTTCTAGATTTGGGTTGGGCTTTCAGATTCGATGTGCCCCACGCTTGAGTAGTCTCGACAACATACTTAAAGTGGGCCTCCGTATTGTCTGCATCTAACCTGAAGAACTCTCCCGGGCACATAACTTTAACAAGGTTTTGAGCTTAGGCTAAGCCCATAATGGAAGTTAGATATGAGTCTCCACTTCTCAAAGTCATGATTTGGGCACATATTGACTAACTCGTTGAGCCTCTCCCAGCACTTATCAAAAGGCTCATTATCGTTTTGCATAAAAGTCTAAATTTATGCCCGAATAGAATTAGTCCTATGTACGGGAAAGAACTTTTGAAGAAATTTTGTTTGCATGTCTTTCCATGTAGCTATCGAGTTTGGTGCTAATTACCAAAGCCACGTCTTGGCCTTGTCCTTAAATCAAAAGGGGAAAAGCTTGAGGTACACTACCTCTTAGGTGCAAGCTTGATCATTAAACCTCTCGCATGCCTCGTCGAACTCTCTAATGTGGAGATAGGGCTTCTCCAACTCCATACTGTAAAATTATGGGAGAATCTGAATCACCTCATTCCTAACATGGAATTGCCCCGCATTATACGGGAATATAATGCATCCCAAAGCGATGGTTTGCTTGGGGTATAAGAGGTCTCTTATAAGGCGGTACCACATCAAACCCTCTCCCATTCCAAAACTAGGCTGATCTGACATCACACTCACACTTGTAGAATCACTATCCTTACCAGAGTTCCTAGACGTTCGACTCATGGTGTGACTACTCAGTGTAGGAGGTGGTACCAAGAAATTTTGAGTGTTTGAAGTTCTATTTATAGAAGGATGGAGTTCTACTATTATCTCGGGAATTGGATTGGGCTGAGTATTTTGCATTTAAGTCCTCAAGAGAAGATTTTTATTTTTATTTTTCTAATTTTTTTAGATATTTTAAATTTTTTAAACTTTTTTTAAAATTTTGGGATTTATAATTTTTTTGTCTTTTTTGGAGTTAGAGTCAAATTTTAGATCAATTCGACTTAACCTATGTATCTACCTAATCCCGAACAACGATGCCAAAAAATTGACACGACAGAATATGTGGGCTACGTGTGAACCTACGGCTCAAGTGCAAGTCAGGCGCTCAAGTAATACCCGGTAAGTCAGGGTCGAATCCTCGAGGAATAGGACGATAAACCTTATGAAACCGATGAGGTAAGCTTCTAAAATCAAGGTATCAACTCTTGAATGAAAAGAAAAGGCGATTTGATTTTTGGAAAAATTACTAAGTAAATACGAAAACTTATTAGCAAGTGCAATGTAATGCAATAGAAAGCAAGAAACTAGAATTTTGATTTTTTTGAAATCTATTTGAAAAAAAGTGGAATCAGAATCCAATCCTCCAAACCATAGGTATTTTCATTAGATACAGATTTCTTGATAATTATATAAGTGATTAAAAGAAAAAATTAATTGAATTGAATCGAATCGAATCGAATCGAATCGAATCGAATCGAATCGAATCGAATCGAATCGAATCGAATCGAATCGAATCACTAAATATGTGAGAATATTACTTTGCACAATATTTAGTTAACAACTAAATTAGCGCGAATGATAAGATTATTGATACGTATATAGTATCTTTAAACACTCCGATTTCCCACGACAAACAGAGTTAAGATACCTACGATTTTGGTATTAACAAAAATATCAAACCCTAATAATTACATATATGATTACGTCGAATTTTATATCCAACGTCTAACACCTAGGTTGGGTTCATGTTCCCCAACTCTCTATAAATCTAACCGGACATGGGAAACTAAAGTTGCCAATTATAAAGAATGTAAAGCATGCAATAAGAACCAAGCTTGGATGAAATTTCGGAAATACTATTATCTTCTATTGAATTTTAGGTGCAAAAAATATGTAAAAGTTGCTCCAAGAAGCTCTACAAGATAAGAAAATTATAAAATTCCAGTCTTGAACCGAACCCATGCACCGAACCGAACCAAGACCGAACACATAGGGAAAATCGATTCACCTGATTGAACTGGTTCGATCAGGATCTCTGCCACAAGTTGCCTTATGTGATCGATTTTCTCTTAATTACATCTTTACCACTCGATTCTCTTATCAACTTTAAACGCGTATAACTTTCTAATTGTAGCTCAGATTGGGGTGCCGTTTCTTCCAGTATATTCGTGACTTCAAGATTTTTAACTTTTCAAATGGATACTTATCCTAATTTTGAATGGAAAATTACAAAATTTTCCTTGACTTCCCTTTCTCGCATTTCTTTCACTGCTTCGGCTTTTCTCTTCCATCTACTTGCACAATTTACCTTTAAATCATGAGAGAAATACAAAAAACAAAAAATACCCCCCCCAAAAGGGTTAGTAGCATAAATATTATATAAATTTGAGCTAAATGCATTATACGAGATAAAAAATATATCGAAATTAAGGGGATAGATATGGAATATTTATGCCTAGTCAATCGTCTTAAATAATCTTGATCGGTCCTTCTCAATTAGGACCTAGCTTATCGTCTGATGGATTCTTCAAGCTGTCGAGCACTTTTTTTAGAATATAGTATCCGACTTGGGACCTTCTCAGGTTTACGCCTTTGTTATACTGCTTGGTCAACTGTTATTGGTTGGAAGCTAACTTGGTTAAGGCTTATTCCCTTTATTCATTGATTAGGTCGAGCTCGATCATTATGATTTTTTTGTTCAAGTCTTGGTCATTAATGATCTTCTTCATCATTGGCAAGACAGATTTCAAAGGGATTATGGCCTCCATCCCATAGGGTAAAGCGAAGTGCGTTTCCCTAATCGACCTCCCGGATGTAGTTTAGTATGCCTATAAAATATGGGAAAACTCATCCACCCAATAACCTTTTGACTTTTCCAACCTCTTCTTCATGCCATAGAGAATTATCTCGTTGAAATCCTCGGTCTGCCCATTGCTTTGGGGGTAGGCTAATGTGAAAAAGTGATGCTTAATGTTGTGGTTATCGAGGAAGTTTTAAAATTTCCTGCTTTTAAATTGTGTCCCATAGTCCGTGATGATCATTATTGGGATGCTAAAATGAGCCACAATGTTCTTCTAGACGAATTTGATCATATCAATATCTCTGGTGTTTGCTAATGGTTCAGCTTCAATCCACTTTGTTAAATAGTCTGTGCTGATCAGAAGTTACTTATGATTTTATATTGTTGTAGGTAGTGGGCCCATGATATCCAAACCCCACTAAGAAAATAGCCATAGACTGGTTAATGAATTTAGATCGCTGGTTGAATAATGAAACATTGGCGAGAACGTTTGACACTTCTCGCATCTTCTGAAACTGGAGACTGCATCCTTCTTCATGTAGGACCGCCAGTAACTTTCTTTAATCACTCTAAAAGGTAAAGATCTCCCCATGTGTGGCTCCTACATATAACGTCATAAATTTCATACAGGAATTGTCAATATTATTTGGGTACATGCATTGGAGGTAGGTACTTGTAAAAGATCTCCTATAGAGCTTTCCTTCAAGTGAGAAGTAAAAGGAGCAACTTTTATCCTAAATTGATGGGCTTATTTCTTGTCGACCAACAGGATGTCCTTTTATAAATAAGTTATGATCGGGTCCATCCAGTTAGGAGTTGGATGGACGATTTGTACTTGCTCGATGACCCTTGGTCTAGTGATACTGGTCTGGGTGAGGTACTCCGCCTCAATGGTTCTTTTAATATCAGAGTCTACTACTGAACTGAGGGCGATTAAGGCATCGGTACGACTGCTATTCCCGTGAGGGAATTATTGAATGTGAATTTATTCGAACCTAATAATTAGGTCTTGGGCGACCTACACATATGTTGACATTTGCTTATATTTGGCATTATAGTATCTTGATACTTGATTGGATACCATCCTTGAGTCACAGTAGACATTAAGGTGACTTGTGTCCAAAGATGAGGCTTTACATAACCCATCGATGGGAGTTTCGTATTCGACTTCATTGTCTGATGTTTCAAAGCCAAGTTTGATCCCCCGTTCGATCATGGCTTCGTTAGGAGAAATGAGGACAATTCATATTCCCACCTTTCAAGAATTAGATTCTCTATCTACATAGAGAGTTCGCTTCTTGAGTTGGTTGAACTCCTAGTTGGTCTCCTGGTCAGTGAGACCCTTGTCGTTAGGTCTTTATTCCCATGTGAATTCGAAAAAAAAGTCTTCTAGTATTTGTCCCTTTATTGCGGTCTTTAGTTGATAGTGGGTATCAAACCTTTTGAGTTCCATCGACTATTTGGACATCCACCAGATTGGTCGGCTTTTTTTAGGATTGCCTTGAGTAGGAAAGAGGTGATGACTATGACTGAGTGAGATCTAAGTAATGCTTTGATTTTCTTGAAGCAATAACAAAATAATATGCAAACTTTTCAAGTGGAAGGTAGCGTTTCTCACCATCGAGGAGCATCTTGATGACATAGTAAATAGAAGCCTAGTGTCCCTTCTTCTTACACATTAAGGCCAAGCTGACTGCATAATTTGATACTGCGAGATACAGGTAGACTGTATTCCTTAAATTTAGGATTGTGAGTAGAGGTGGCTGGATTAGGTAGGTTTTCATTTCATCGAATGCCCTTGAGGATTCCTCGTTACATGTTAAGCCTCCCTGTTCCTTTAATAGTTGAAAGAATGGTCGACACTTCACGGAAGATTTTGAGATGAAATGGTTGAGTGTTGTTAATATTCCTGTTAGTTTTTACACTATCTGGTCGGGGTTAGCTTCTATCCCCCTTTGTCTGACCAAGTATCCAAGGCATTTTCTAGATTTAACTTCGAAAGATCATTTGGATGCGTTAAGTTTCATCCTATAGTATCTGAGGACCTTAAATCTTTTCCAAGTCCTGTAAGTGGTTGGATTTGTGCTTTCTTTTAAAAAATATATCTTCAATGTAGACTTCCATGGTGTCCCCAAGTTATTCCTTGAACATTTTGATGACCAGTTGTTGATATATAGCTCCTGCGTTCCTGACACCAAATAGCATGACTTTATAACACTACAGACCGAGAATGGTGATGAACGAGGTTTTATCTTAATCGAATTCGAATAGAGGAATTTGATGGTACCCTAAGTATGTATCCAGAAAACTCATTCATTTGTGGTTGGCTATGGAGTCGACCAATTGATCGATCTTTGGAAAAGGAAACTGTCTTTGGGACAAGCTTTGTTGAGATCGGTGAAAGTCTATGCAGACTCTCCACTTTTCATTACTTTTATTTACCACTAATTGGTTTGATAGAAATTTGAGTAATTGAACATATTTAATGGTCCTTACCTACATAAGTTTCTCCACTTCCTCTTCCTAGGTCCCTTTTTGGGATTATTCGACGAACCTTTTGTGTGATTGGCGGTACGTTAGGTCCACATGGAGTTGATGTCACATGACTTCGGGATTGATTACAGACATATCGTAAGACTTCCAAGTGAACATATCTTGATTTTCCTTTAACAAAGAAATCATTTTTTATCTTTTTTGGTCGGTAAGTCAGCTGCCGACATAAATTTATTCTCTGGGTGTGAATCATCGAACACTACATCTTATAATGGTTCCATAACCTTATCTGTTAGGGATACTCTTGTCTCTTTTACACCCGATCTGCCATACTTTATTTGCTATTTAGTTGGCATGGCCCCATCCTTGGTCGACTCAGTGGTGATCTCTTTTTCCATTTTCTTTGCCTGTTTAGGCCACATGGCAGTGATAAAGCATTATCGAGCAACAACCTGATCTCCCCTAATCTGCGTAATCCCTTGTTCAGTAATGCATTTGAGAATATGGTTATAAGTGGATGGGACAACTTGCATAGCATGTATCCATCCTCTTCCAACGATAGAGTTGTAAGGAGAATTAATGTCCATGATTAGTAATTCAATTAACTTCAAGATATTCCCAGTTCGGACGGGCATAACTACCTTTCCTAGTGGCATAGTTATATTTCCAGTGAAGTCAGAAGAAGGGATGGTCGCTTCTCTCAAATCCTCTATTTTGAGATTTAGTTGGTTGAACAACTTTAGGTATATGCTCTCCGAGGAGCTTCCCTGATCTACTAGTAAATTATCCACATCCCAGTTTGTAATCTTATAAGGACACATATTTCCAATTGTGTCCTTTGTAGTTTTGGCTCAATTCCCGATAAAAACATTTGAGTCATAGGATAGTGTTCTTGTGTATCCTTTAAGCCTATGATATGTTAAAGTTGAAGACGTTGCGACCTTGCTTTTCAAGAGAACATCATTGTCGAGTTTCCGTGCTACATTTCACGTCATCAACATCACATTTCAATGTAACACCCCGCCTAATTAAATACCGGGTGTCCAGTCCCATACCAAATTAAAACAGAATATAAAGTTGGCTCATTCTTAGCATCACTGTCGAAAACATTTACAACTCACCCAATACCCAATTAAGCTGGTGTTAAAAACTTTCCAAATTTTAATTTAACAAAAATCCATTTCCAGTTTAAGAGTAACACAACCCATTTTATTCTACAACACTGATAACCAAATAGATAACACAAAATAATTTAAATACAATTGGAATAAATATTCCCAAATAATATAAATCCATTACAGAAATCCCAACAATATTAAATGTATTAAAAAGACCCGAATACAATAGTATTTGACCCTGATAGAAAAAGATAACTGAATCCTTTGGGCGACATGCCCTAACTAGAAGATCACTGTGAATCAAAAAGATGATAGGCGTCTAAGCAAATCTCCATAGCCTGTCATAATCCGCTAAGGTTGGCGTCCCTGCTGCTGGACACCTGATATAGAAGATACAATAGAAAAGAAAATATGCAAGGAAAGGGGTCAGAGCCCGATTGTAAAAAAATGATTTTTAAAACAGCAAGTATTTAACAAGTGCAATAAAGCATTTATTATGTACATGTTAGATCCAACTCTCACTTGCTATTCTCACCTCTCAACTAGAGTGCACACTTAACGTTTCCTATTAACCTCTTAGTTAATGGTTCCTCTTTTCTAGTCTCCATATTATAATTCCATCCCAATATCATAATCCCCGTATGTCCCATACCATACGTCACATTATTATTCATTTACATTAATTCCTTTACGAATTAAGCTTTTCATTTCTTTAAGAATAAACATTCATTAACTTAATTTCATTCTTTTTCTCTATTCACCGTTATCTACAATTAACACCGTAGATAGATTTAGCCATAATAAATATCCATTCATTCATTTAATCCATTATATATATATTCATATATAATACGTCACCCCGAGTCACAGCTGCGGTGCAATGCATTACTCTGCTATCACGTCCCATCATCGTTGGTCGCCGAATAGGGGACTAAAGGTTCGGTAAGGATTTCACGAACCACAATCATCAACAAACAAATTGGAGGCGAACATAGTTCTCGTATCCATGGGTCACGCACATACCTACGTACCCACAGTCAGCGAACTTATCAACTCCCCGATAAGTCTTTCATAGACCTATGTTCTCGAGCGACAAATCAAAGATCCCATGGATTCATCAGGATATGACTGCCCTCACGCGCAAACCTCCCGTCGATAGGAAGTAAGCTAGGTATGTCATACACATAATCATAAATCAATCAAATAGGCATTATCATACCTATAATATACTAACAACAAGGTACTCACATTAACCTTAGATTATACGTAGCATTATATCTCTTTAAATCCCACGTATTAAAATGTCACATCTTTAATTCTTAATTTAATTATCCCCGAGCCTCACTCAATACTCAAGGTTCAAATAGGTTTTTCCTCAACGTATATTCAGTAAGAAGTCACTAATATCCTACTGGTCCATATCGTCATAACTCCCGAATTACTACGAATTAAACTCTCCTTTTAATTAGGGTTAAAACCGATAGTTTCAAATCTCTTACAAACACATCTTCTTTCACTTAGGATTAAACCCTCTTGTAAACTTAAGGATACCCAGGTGTTATATTACATCACCCCTACTGGTCCTATCTTTAATCCTCATGCATCCCAATTAGAATTCAACCAACGAATCTAGCAACCGAAATTCCATTAAATTAATTATCATTATACTAATCAATTGAAATACCAATCAAACTAATTTAAATCTTATCTAGGGCTTACTGATCTTCTTTAAGTCCCATAATATCCAATTAACAATCACCAAATATCTACCAAAGATTTGGGATAAGAACCAACATTAAAAAGAAACAACTACAGGAATTCTGGTGAGGTCGATCGATCGAAGGCAGGGGGTCGATCGATCGATCCCTCAGGTCACAGCCTGGTTTTTCTGCATTTCTGCAACTACGGGTTTCACCATTTTTGTTCATTCAAACCTTCATATTAACATCCCAAATGACTTATAATTATTACTACATGATATGTCAACATATATGAATGATTTTTAATGTTCTAAACATCCTAGAATCATCAAGAGATCGGATTAAAAAGCATGTTTATCTCCACTTTTTCCAGAAAAATATCAACATCTTAACTTCAAGAACACATCAATGGTTTTCAGATTTCCTTCAACAGATTCATGATCATTTCGTGGATTATTATCATCCTACAACATGAGTTTACTTCCTATATCATTTCAGTTTCTAGAAATTCATTTAACAACTCCATTATGTCTTCCAAACATGAAAAATCATCTCTTTTCATAATTATTCTAACATGGACAATATACGAACTTAAGTTGCAAATATCAAACACTTGCCTCTACTGAAGGTCTGATCCTTTGGTGTAGTATATCTCACGTGGTTCTCCCTTCTCCGGTCAAACTCCGGTGGTGGTTGGTGGTGGTGATCATTGGTTTTAGTTCTTCTCCTTCCCAAATAGCTTTTCCCTTCCAAGGCAACCTTTCACTCTCTCTAGGAAGATGACTTCTCTATTTTGTGTAGAGGAGATGAATAACCCACATACACTTAATCTCCTCATACTTATAATAGGACAAAACCCGAAATCACTATTCACCCCCCCTAGAAAATGACCAAAATTCCCTTTTGGGTTGTCTATTCATTTCCAAATGACCCGAGACTCAAAATTAACATCCAAATAGACTTTTCTGACTATTTCGAACCTTCCGGACGCAACGACACAATCTAAATGACTATAAGGTCGATAGAAAATAAATTTACTTTTAAATCTCACAATTTAGTCCTGATATGTCCCATACCGCGTCTGACTAAAAATTCAAATTACCGAATTTATATCACACCGTCATATCAATGACATCACACTCATATATTACCTAAATATCTTTAAGTAATATTCAGAATTATCCATTTTAATATCCATAATCCGGATAAAACCCAAATGAATTAATTAATAATAAAATCCAATTAATCCATTAATTTAAAATATAACCTATTTTAAAAGTCATACAAATTACGGGGTATTACATTCAAGTCTCCAAAGGTATGAATGCTTTTATATATTTGTAGGAGACTTGGAATAATTTATATTGGGTGTAATGTTATTTTAAAATGAATTTTATTTTCAGAAAGTTATTTTAGAACTTTGAACTAAAAGTTTTTGGGCTTAAAATTGAAAAATGACATTCTGTCAGTTCATTCGATATTATCGTTCGAACGAGTTTATCGTTCAAACGAGAATGTCATTCGAACGAGTTTGCCAACGACTTTTCCTAATTGGCCTCTAGAACTTCGTTAGAAAGGTCGTTCGAATGAGACTTCGTTCGAACGAGATTTTCGGTGGGAAAACTTTTTGGCAATTTTTCTCCATCTTCCCACTACTTTTGTTCCCACTAACTTTTTAAGAATTAATATGTGCGGGAACCAACCTTTTCAAAATAACTTTTTCCTCTTCTATAATATCTAAGAGAGAGTTTTGATAGCATAATTCCTCCATGAAAAGGTTCAAGTTTTGAGTGTTTGTTTTTCAAGAAAATCCTTCTTAAACACTTCTGTTTACACCCAACTATTTAGTTTATTCCAAGTATTTCTACTTCTATACATTTTCTTGGAGAGTGTTTGGCACCGGGTTTTACTCTACCGAATTGAAGAGAAGTTTCGGTTTACTTCTACATCCCATAAAGAAGAAGTTTGTTGTTTTGCTCCTCACACGGTGAAAGGCATTGTGCGAGGGTTGACGGTTGTCCAAAAGCTTCGTTGGTGGATTCCAAGGTTTCGGTGGATTACGGGATTGTCGACTAAGCAGAGGTTGGTACAAGAAGGCACATCAGGGGCTTGAAGGGAGTCGAGTTGAGTAAGTCATTTGTCTTGTACTTATAAAAATACCATACTTAGTGGACTTAAGGCTAGGGTCGTCCGAGATTTTTTCCCGTTGTGGTTTTTTCCTCGTACATCGCGGCGTAGTGGTTGTGAATTTATTTTATCTTGCAAATCACTTAGAACGCATGCTTAGGATTAAAAGATAAAATATGGCTTAATTCGCAATCTTGTTTAAATTGGTGCTATAATTTAATTTGGGTAAAATTTAAGTTAATCTAATTCAAGTCTAAATAATTTAATTTGATAAAATTTGATTTGGCCTAATTTGGTAATTTTGAAAATATTGTGCAGGCAAATTTTAGGACTTGTGTTAAATTAATTTTGGGCTAAAAGTAATTTTCTCATAGTTAACTTTAAGCGCTATTTTTGTTTGTGAGAAAATCCAAAAATTGGTTCGTGTGAATTTTGTGTGTGTGTTCACCATAATTCACTCACTTAGGTATAATTTTAATTTTGTTTTTAGAAATTAAAATTTGTGTTTAATTTAATTTTTCATCTTTTTAAGAAAAGAAAATTAACTAATTTTTGGAAAATTAAATTGATGTGATGGACCGTCCTTATTCCGCATTTAAAAGGATATTATATTTGAAAAATTTAGAATTGGGGGTCATCATTTTCAATAAGTGGTATCAGAGCCGGAGCGCTAATTTATTGCGTTAAGGTATTTTGTAAATATTTTTGACTAAAGTGGAATTTTCTCCATTTTCAAAATTTCCTGTTTTCGATGGTTCCAACTACGCGTATTGGAAAGCGCATATGAAATCGGCAGTTAGGTCTATCGATGAGAGGGTTTGGTTGTCAGTTGTTAATGGGTGGTCCCCAGCTACATATTTGGTAGAAAATGAGCGTGTTCCAAAACCCACAGATAGATGGAGTGAGAATGAATTTAAACTTGCAAATTTTAATTCTTAAGGTTTAAATGCCTTGTTTAGCGCGGTCACACCGAATGAATTCCGACGCATTATGACGTGTGAAATCTCTAAAGAAGCTTGGGATATTTTACAACTCACTCACGAGGGAACTAGAGTCGTAAAAGCTTATAAACTCCAAAACCTCACCACTCAATTTGAAACCATCAAAATGAATGAAAAAGAAACATTCGATGAATTTTATGCTAGACTTTCCGATATAGTTAATTCATCTTTTAATTTGGGAGAGAAAATACCCGACGAAAGAGTTGTAAATAAAATTTTAAGGTCCCTACCTGATAGATTTATTCCTAAGGTGACCGTGTTAAATTCTTTACCTACTTTAGCCTCTACGAAATTAGAAGAGCTCGTAGGTGATTTACAAACCTATGAACTAGACATGTTTCCCTCTAAAACTGAAAAGAAAATAGAAAAGGGCATTGCTTTGAAAGCCCAAAAGGAGGAAAAATAAGTAGTAGAGAGCGAAAGTGATAGTGACTTGGAGGAGATGGCTATGTTTGCTAAGAAATTTCAAAATTTTCTCAAGTTTAACAAATATAAAAATGATTTTAAGAAATTCGAAAACTCTAAGCATGACAAAACCGATAAGATCCCTAAAGTTCAAAAAAGTGATCTTAATAGGGACGAGTCTAATAGGTGTTACACTTGTGATGGTTATGGCCATAGGGCGAGAGAGTGTCGCACTAAACTAAGGGAGAGGGTAAGCAACCAATTTCCTACAATGTAACCCTTAGTGATAGTGATAAGGAAGAGGGACCCGATTCCCCCACTAAGCCCAACTTTGTGGCTTTTATGGAAAGTCATGTGAGTGAAAGTGAGCACTCCTTTATTGATGAAATTTTAACACATGACACTTCCAAGGCCATAGTTTGTGAATCTAAAAAAGATGATGGTTGTGAGAGTGGAGAAGAGAGAGCGAGTGAAAGTGATGAGGAGGTTAACGAGAGTGAACTTCAATTTGCATTTCAAGAATTATATGAATAATCTATTAAATCAAAAAGAGCAAATTTGAAGTTAGAAGCTAGTTTGAAAGAGCGTGTCGAGGTCATTAATGAGAGTGCTTTAGTGGAAGGCCTTAGGATACGTGAGAGAGCTCTTCGTGAGAAGCTTGAATATGTAGAAAGCGAGAGAGATAGCCTTAAAGGTTTAATGGAATCCTTGAAAAAGGAGCTTCTCGCGTTTTAAGAGCGCAATGTTTTATTAGAGTCTCACATTGTAGATTTAGAAAATAAACTAAAAGACTCTAGTAAAGTCAAATTTGATTTGGAGTGTCGTTCGGAGAAATTAGATAAAATATTAGGAACGGTCCAAATTAAAAATGACATGTGTGGTTTAGGCTTCGATACTTGTAATGAGTCAACTCATAAAGCCAAAACCAATATTTTAGGGAAATCACCTAGGAAAGCCTTTAGAGATCAATAATTAGGTACCAAATTTCTACGTGTTTTTACATGTTCACACTGTGGTCAAAAAGGTCATATTAAGAAAAAAATTGATCTTAAAAGATTTTTTTAGAAAATCCCTACGTAAGGCAACCGAGTTAGCCAAGATTCCTAAATCCCGTGGTCGTTATTCGTCATTAGTTTGGGTTAGGAGATCCGACTTGGTAGCTTTACAACATAGGATTTTTTATTCACATTTACTTTCACACGATACCTACCTTGCTAAATTCAAAGGTTGAATGTGTTAGTTGTTTGCATACTCTAGCCTTTTGTGCTTCATATTATATATCATTGCTAGGTGTATGCATGTTTAGTCATTTTCTAGTCATTGCGTTATCTCATATCTCATGCTAGAATTATCTCATATCTCATGCTAGGTGTATGCATGTTTAGTTTAGTTTACATTAAATGAAAAATATAAAAAGATGTTTGTTTATCATTTGTCTTTTATTTAGACTTAATGAAAAATGCAAATGATTTTCGTTTGTCTTTTGAGTAAATATTTTTGTTTGTTTGGTTAAAAATTTCAAAAACTCAAAAAGATTTTTTTTGTGTTATTTTAGTTTGACACACTTTATGTGGCATATACTTGTGTTCGAATCCTTTCTTTTTCGATTCCATGTGGCTAGAACTTTTGGTTAAGATTATCAATCCTTAAAATGTTCTTTACCATGCTTACATGGAGTAGTTGGATTTTGTGTTGCTATAATGGATTCTATTTTTATATTCCTCAATTCACACATGTACGAGCTCACTTGAAATTTTAACTTCACATGTATATTTGAGCTTTGTGAGGTGTTCTCCTACCAATCTAATCATCTACGTATTATGTGACCTAGGAGGACTAGTGCATGTTAAAATCTGTTGCACGTGAGATTTGTGTGAGACATAAAAATGATATCTATAAATGTGCACGGGGAAGTGCTCCGAAAGGAAATATCATCATTTACGAGTAAGCCACCGTTTGCTTGGACCTAAAAGAAATACGTGGTCCAAAGGCCTAAAAGAATAATGGCATTAAAAGAAAATATTTACCAAGGCCTATTTGTTTAGTTTGATATAGTCATTCAAAAATTAATATGCTTATTTTGAGGGAGTTTGGATGGTATATCAACGGTTTGCACAATGTCCGTTTATCGTAGTTGCGCTTTCAATGTCATAACTCTATTGGTTTGTAGAATCATTAAAATTCTAAGCTTGTATGCATCGTGTATGTTTGTTTATTGATTTCAATTTATATTGTCACATGAGGTTATATTCAAATGTGATAAAGTGTGCAATCAAATGAGAACTCCGTGAACATGTTTTTAAGTGATTGGGTCTAAATTTAATTGTTACTAGTTCACACCCTACACTTCCGTTTTCATATGACACATTTTTGCCATATCAGTGTGAAAAGCTTATTGTATTTCGTGTCATGTGTGGTGTTTATACCTATATATATGTGCGTTTGCGTTCGTGCTATTCATTATGTCTACATATATATGGTAATTATTTTTCTTTGCTTTGCTTACTAGTCCATCTGTGCTTCTAATTCATAATTGGTATCTACCTTGTTGCATATTGTTGTTGATATCACATGATTAGTATCTTATGTCTCACATTGGTATCATTTTTATGCATCTTCGTTGGTATACTTTATTCTTTGTATGGATTAGTTATGGTTCCTTTATCCTTTGTCTATTTCTGAACAAAAAGGGGGAGAATGATAGGGGGGGGGGGGGGAAATGGTATCTAATCCTATTGTAATCGTATCTTAGCTTGGGAGATTTAACTTAGGGGGAGACGTCTTTCTAAGTATGTCATTTATTTGATAAAGGGGAGAATTCATTTAGGGGGAGTAATTATCTAAATTGCATTTAATATTTTTATATTCCATATGCGTTTAATGTTTGCTTAAGTGTGCAGGAATTCTATTTAGCGTCAACCTTTCATCGACAAATCTATTCATCATTGGGTTTTAAGTCAAGCTATGTAATTTTTTATTTTGGGTGGGATGTTTTTTACTCTAGTAGAGCTTGACGGCCCTTTAGGATTTTTGTTTTGGTTTTTGTCCCGGAATAGCCAAAGGGGGAGATTTGTAATGACACAAATTTCCAGTTGAGTCCTTTGTAGTTTTGGATCAATTTCGGACAAAAACATTTTAGTCATAGGATAGTGTTCTTGTGTATTCTTCAAGCCTATGACATGTTAAAGTTGAAGACGTTGCGGCCTTGCTTTTCAAGAGAACATCATTGTCGAGTTTTCGTGCTATGTTTCACGTCATTAACATCACATTTCAACTCTCCAAAGGTATGAATGCTTTTATATATTTGTAGGAGACTTGGAATAATTTATATTGGGTGTAATGTTATTTTAAAATGAATTTTATTTTCAGAAAGTTATTTTAGAACTTTGAATAAAAAGTTTTTGGGCTTAAAATTAAAAAATGACATTCTGTCAGTTCGTTTGATATTGTCGTTCGAACGAGTTTGTCGTTCGAACGAAAATGCCATTCGAACGAGTTTGCCAACGACTTTTCCCAATTGGCCTCTGGAACTTCGTTAGAAAGGTCGTTCGAACGAGATTTTCGGTGGGAAAACTTTTTGGCAGTTTTTCTCCATCTTTCCACTACTTTTGTTCCCACTAGCTCTTCCAGAATTAATATATGCGGGAACCAACCTTTTCAAACTAACTTGTCCATTTTCTACAATCTTTAATAGAGAGTTTTGAGAGCTTAATTCCTCCATGAAAAGGTTCAAGTTTTGAGTGTTTGTTTTTCAAGAAAATACTTCTTAAACACTTTTGTTTACACCCAAATGTTTAGTTTATTCCAAATATTTCTACTTCTATATATTTGCTTGGAGAGTGTTTGGCACCGGGTTTTACTCTACCGAATTAAAGAGAAGTTTGGGTTTACTTCTACATCCCATAAAGAAGAAGTTCGTTGTTTTGCTTCGACATACTCACACGGTGAAAGGCATTTGACGGTTGTCCAAAAGCTTTATTGGTGGATTACAAGGTTCCGGTGGATTCCGGGATTGTCGACTAAGCGGAGGTTGGTACAAGAAGACGCATCAAGGGCTTGAAGGGAGTCGAGTCGAGTTGAGTAAGTCATTTGTCTTGTTTTTGTAAAAATACCATAGTGGACTTAAGGCTAAGGCCGTCCGAGGTTTTTTTCCCGTTGTAGGTTTTTTCTCGTACATCGCGGCGTAGTGGTTGTGAATTTATTTTATCTTGCAAATCACCTAGAACGCATGCTTAGGATTAAAAGGTAAAATATGGTTTAATTCTCAATCTTGTTTGAATTGGTGCTATAATTTAATTTGGGTAAAATTTAAGTTAATTTAATTCAAGTCTAAATAATTTAATTTGATAAAATTTGGTTTGGCCTAATTTGGTAATTTTGAAAATATTGTGTAGGCAAATTTTAGGATATGTGTTAAATTAATTTTGGGCTAAAAGTAATTTTCTCATAGTTAACTTCAAGCGCTATTTTTGTTTGTGAGAAAATCCAAAAATTGGTTCATGTGAATTTTGTGTGTGTGTGTATGTGTGTTCACCATAATTCACTCACTTAGGTTTAATTTTAATTTTGTTTTTAGAAATTAAAATTTGTTTTTGATTTAATTTTTCATCTTTTTAAGAAAAGAAAATTAACAAATTTTTGAAAAATTAAATTGATGTGATGAACCATCTTTATTGCGCATTTAAAGGATATTATATTTGAAAATTTTAGAATTGGGGGTCATCATTTCCATCAAATCCTGAGTGTGATTACTTGTGCATCGTGATGCGGGGTTCTAACTCTGATTAGGTCTTCCTCTAGGAAGATTATGTGCTTGTTGTAATTGATGTCTTTCGAATATCGACATTTGCATGTTGTAATTTTACAGGGGTCGATCTGGAAAGCCTCCATCACCAATGTGACTTTTTTTTAACTCCATCCAAATAGTGTCGACTTGAATTTATTTTGGTCTTGAAGTTTCATGGATGACTGCAAACTTGTGACCTACTTCCTCTTCTTCCGTGACATTATCGGGGAAATAATTTTTAACTATGTATGAAGCATAATGAATGACTGCGAAGTCGTATCCTATCTAATCATCCTTTTGGACATTGTTTGGCTTCTGTCCTACGTCGACGATAGATTTAGGACTTGAGTGACTGACTTAGGCTAATTCTTCAAATTAGGAGTTAAAGGCCTTATAGTTTTCCATTTTGTGTCGTGTTCTTTCTGATACGTGCACTTAAATGTGTTGTTTCTCTTCAGTTGGCATCCCCCATCTTCTTTGGCTATGTGAGGAATCACTAATCCTTGATTTTACTCAAGATTTTGTAAATTGGTTCCTAGATAACAATATTGATCACCTAAAAAGCTTTTGTAGGATATGCGGTAACACCCCAGACTGGATTTGGTCTACCGTTAGGTCAACCCACACCTGAGTCAAGGTGTTAATAGGGGAGGGGGAAAGTCCAATTTTATTGTTAAGGAAAAGCCTTTAATTTTTACCATTTTATAAGGAATAGAAGGTAATTAAAGGTTTAAATTTAAGAAAAAGGTTATCACTTTAAGTAATTTAATTAATGAGCAAGATTTATTTAGGAAAATTCCATTAAATCCAACAATGCTAATAATAAGGAAATAAACCATACCACTCTTGTATTATTATAATAAATTGCCCAAGGCCCGAATAAAAAGTTATTCAAAGTGCTATAAATTTAAATGATCCCAAACAAGATTCTTAAAATGTCATAGTAGAGCTCTAACGACGATTCGTACCCTTTGGGGCCTTACAAACATCCTTGCCAACATCCCTATCGGAGGTACCCGGGGGTGGGGGTTTTAACATAAAAAGTAAAGGTGAGCAAAGTGCTCAGTAGGGTGGAAAATACAAAGCAATATATTTTTATACGAAAATACGACGCATATAAGGTTTATTTTAGCAATTATGAAAATGTTATCATTTTATGAGCATAAATGCAACTACCATGCAATGCAACCCGAGCTATGTGATCATACCCACACTTAACCAATTTACACCAATGTTCCATATAATTAGAGACCGTTTAATCATTTTTATTCACTACTCTCCATTTTTACTATTTCCCATTATGTTCTCATTCTTATATTCTCTAAGAACAACCTTATTCATTTACATTGCCATCATCCCGTTATTAACATTATGTTTTTCTCAAAATTTACCAAATAACCGCGTACTTTAACGTGATCCACACCCGGCGAAGCCACCTTATGCTTTTGCCAGTGATTTTGAATTTTTCACCCTAGCGCTCCGGGCCCTTCTTAATTATTTCCTGATTGCATTCGAGTCCATATCAATTTGTTTTAACATTTTATCAAATGTCCACATTAGTCCACCATTCTTGTCATTCTTACGGTTCACATTTACGTTTCACACCGTTTTCATGCCATTTTATTCATTTTATTTATTTTTCATGAAAATGACCGATAAGGCCAATTGAGGAAGTCCAACCACTAAGACCCTCTACTTTACCAAAATTACCATCTTACGATTTATTTTGCCAATACTTTGTGAAAAGCACATTTTCATCATTATAGCATCATAAATTGTCATTTTGTGTTAAAAAATATTCTCTTCATCATTTTACTTCAAGAAAGTCCCATTTCTTCATATTTCTTAACAAGAATTACCTTTGATATTTTGAAGGTCACTTTTCCCAAAATGTCCATTTTAGCCCTATAATTGTATGTTGTCTCTAACATAATTTTTTCTCATTTTATCAACACTTTACAACGTATTTAGGGGCGGAAATTATCAACTTTTCTTTGAAACTCATTTTAATCTTCATTTATCATGTTTAAATATCCTCTATTAACATACTACAAGATTTTACGCAGGTGGGGATGGATTTCAACCTAAAAATCCCATAAATATGAGTCTAAACATGATATTATCATGTAATCATATTTTATGTGCATATTCATCATTTTTTAAGATTAAAATAACACTTGTTCTTCAAAAATCCTTTCAAGTTTAGTTTTCTTTAAAACTTGCATTTTTCATAAGAAATCTCAAAATAAACATACTAAAAATAACTTTGTAAGATTATCTACATTCTAGCATGCATCCTAATTGTAGCTTAGGTTTTAAAGTTGAAAATATAGTGAGGAAAACCCAACCACGAATTTGAAGAGGAGAACAAAAAATGATGACTTTAAAGCTCATAAAATTCCAAGAAGCTCATAGTAACTCCAAAGCTCCAAAAATGCTCCAACTCCTCTTGAAAGTTCTAACAACTCTCTATAACCCAACTTATTTCTTGGATAAGGCTTGAAATGGGTGTTACAAGATTGGAAATAGGTTAATTGTTGCTAAAAATTAGGGCTTAAATCTTGGGGATGGTGAAAGAGGGCTGGAAATGGAGGGAAAAGGCTTGGAAGTGTTGAGAGAAATGGTAAAAATTTGATGGAAATGGAGAGAAATGGGTTATCTCCACCCCCTTACCTCTATTTAAACCCACTAGCCCTCAAACCCTTTAACCTTTGGTCCACCAAAGCCTTGATCCACATTTGATCTGCTCCAATGGGAGCTTAACAAATCAACCCAACTAAGGGTCCACATTGTGATAACACAAAAATTCTGCAGATTTATTGAATTTTTGCAGTCTCGTTTGAATGACACTAGACCTCGTTCGAATGACATCAAATCTCATTCGAACGGGGTTCTAACGAGGATTGAATTAGGAATAAATATTTCTCGTTTGAAGATCATATAAAGATTCGTTCGAATGACGACACTTTCTCGTTCAAACGATGATGCTCTTTCTTTCGAATGACCTGGATTTTCATTCGAATAACCCCAAAACTTTTCCTTTAATAAACTTCAGGCCATCCAGTTCTAATTTAATTTCACAAAGGACATAAGAATAATTCAACATAGACAACCACCCATTATATTAAATCCATGGCCAATAGGCATATAAATTATAAGAAAAGGAAATACAATCTCGGGAGGCATGACCATAATATATTTATTGTCTCCATTCTTCAACCCCCCGTTCTACTTCTTGCCCCCTCTCTTGGGGTATTCTCCTTATCATCATTTTTGGTCGTCTTCAAGCGACCATTGTCATTCTGGATGATAGTGACCATATCTTCCACCTTCACGTACTTTTTTATACGTGATATGAGGTCGTCGATGGTGTCTGCCTCCTTCTTAGTGAGTGACTGGTGCAACACAAAGCTGTTGGGCAACCCAATCTTAAATGAGGCCACGTCGACCTGTTTAGAGCAATCTTTAACTTCATTATTAATTTTCCAGTATCGCTTAGCATATTCCTGCAAGGTTTTTTGAAAATTGTTCCTCATAGTGAGGATATAATCAATTCTCTTGGGATGGGCACTTCTGGTAATATATCGAGCAATAAAGGCCTCCGTGAGCTGCTTAAATTATTGATCGACCTTTGTGGTAGATTTTTAAACCATTTATGCGTAATATCCCCTAGACTGGAAGGGAATATGTGGCACATGAGAGTCACAGCCTGTCTGTACTGTCATACATAGTAAATGGGGTTGATTTATTCATCATAGGTTTTGAACTCAGGAGTTACAAACTTCTTTGGATGCTATGGTTCTTCAATTTTCCTTAAAAAGAGGACTTTATTTGTGTGATGAGGTCCCTCCCAACTAGTTCCTTGGTGGATTTAGCCCCATATTTAGCGGGATGTTGATCCATATCTTTCCTTATGATATTGCAGATATCATGTCTATGATGTCCTTCTTGATATCATCTCATCGTGTAACTCGCATGCTCGAAGTGATCCTGATCCCGATGTGAACTCCTTCCTCGGTTGCAAGTATTAATCGACTAAGGGCTAGGGTTCGTTCATGGTGCTTGTGCTTATCTTAGTGAATCTTTCGCTCCATTTTTTCCAGACATCACAACAGATGTGCATCTTCCTCCTCATGGAGGCGTGTGGCCTCCTCTTGCTGATGGAGTCGTTGTTCGTATGCATTAAGCAATCATAAAATCTGGGTAAACCTAAGTTATTTATTTCTCTACTCATAGGGTTGCCCCTTGGGGTGATAATGTTCATCGGGAGAGCCACGACTCCTATTAGGGTCGATTTCTGACCTCACCATGGGAGCTAGAGGCCAATTATGGTGGTTGCCATTTGATGGCAGAGGTGCGTTGTGCTGGTGTTACGTGGCTATTTGTTGGTTCTAATTCGCTTAGGAAAAGAAATTCGATTCCCGCAAATGATGCCAATTGTAGGTGCAATTATCCTACAATGAATAATTACAAACAACTCAAACTAAACAGAATGAATAAGTCACATAATCACACAAAACAAGTATTTACGTGGTTCAACCATAGCCTACGTCCATAGGGTGTTTCTCACTTTCCTATTACTCGATTCTCAATAATAAGAATTGCATGCCCCTTTTTTCAAGGGTGTGGGTTACATTTATAGAGATTATGAAGAGATTGTGTCATGTAGGACTCTAGGAGTTATTAGTTGATGTCATAATTAATTTGAGCTTATCAACTCCAATATTCTAGTAGATCGGGTATTTCATCGTGTTCATCCCAAATTTAGAACGTGTATCTCCCGATGCTTGTACAAATGTCATTTGATCCTAACAACTCAGAATGCTTGGATTATTCCCTCATAATATTGATTCGTATTAAGACAAGAAGTTCAGACCTTGTATAAAACCCATAAATATGTTTTAAGTCAATCTTGTAAGTCCATTTAATTTTAAAAAATTAACTTGATAGATTATAAGTGTTGAAGCTGTTAATGCATATGTGTATCGTTTGCTTATGTGAATATGTAATAAGAAATTTATCTTAATATCTATAAAAAAACGTGTATCCAATTAAATTTTGTATACATTAACTTTTATTTTAATTGGAATGAAATACAGACATTCATAATTGCATTTGATAAGTATTTTTGAGTTTAACTTATATGTCATTTACTTCACATTGCAATAATGACTAATTACATATAAATGATCTCTTTGTGATTGTGGATATTCGTTATTGTCGCATCACTTTCATATTAAATGTAGATGGTTGCATAAGATGTCATTTTTAAAACACATTGTATATGGATAATATAATAAGTATGATTAAATATTCTTATGCTTTTGTGTTTCAACGAATATGACGTTAGATAATTTCATATCTATACAAATTGGGAGAATCACTATATCACAAACTGATAATGATCACAGTAAGTTGGTCACGGCCCAAGACCTTGATCAGGTGGTCACGACCCAAGACTGTAAAACATGAGACTGTGTGATAATTGATTAAATTCACAAATTTCTCGTTTGGCACACTTATTTAATTAGAGTCTATTTAAACCAAATAAATTCAGTCCCTAAACATGCAACTACGTGTGTACGTGTGTCAAACCATAAATAAATAAAGCATGGGACACAAATTTCAAGAAAAATCCCCGCAGGCCAAAGCCTTTTATTTCTAGAGCTTTGACAAGTTTACAAGACCATTGACTTGCATACCATCTTTCTTTCTCCCACAAGAGTAATGCATGGTGTCTTCGTCAAACCTCCAAAGAAACGACAAGAAATCATCAGTGGTTCACACGTAGCTATACCACAACGACACGAAGTCCTAGACACGCAGTCTTCATGGTGTAGGTTATCATCCCCACAAGAGTAAGTTTATAGAGACTCCCTCCACAATAGCACGCAGCTCTCCGATTGTAGACCTCTCCCCATAAAGGTAAAGTTTCAACAAACTTGAATCTAGGGTTCCAAAATAATTCACTAAAAGATTGGGATGTTTTGTGAATTGAAAACAAAGGTTAAAGAACCTAAAAGAATAAGACAAAAATCGTTTCTACAGTAGCGGTTTCTTCTATTGAAAATACGCAAGTCTTCTTACGAAAAACGGAGTTGAAGTCTCCTATTTATAAAAAAATTAAGGCGGTGCATCGTTCGAACGAGGTTGAATGTCACTCGAACGAACTGCATGTCGTTTGAACGACAAGAGCAGGTCGCTCGAACGAAAAAACATGACACGTGGCAAATGACACATGGCAAATGTCGTTTGAACGACAAAAGCAGGTTGTTTGGATGAACTATCAAATGAGATTTCACGTCTGCTTGTAGATAATTTCGATACGAACGCGTGGCTGCCAGTTTCATATTTTTCTGATTTTTTATGAATTAGTTATGATTTTTCTACGAAAAGGTGTCCGAGAACAAAATCTTTAGAAAAATATTTGATAAAAATATCCCAACACTTTAAGTGAAATGCTAAGGAATTAAAACACAACCTCACCAAACTTAACCTCATGGAGGCTTGAATGTTGAAGATCTTGATATTCGGATCCGTCTTTGATGCTTGAATGTTCTTGAATGCTTTTCGACAATGTAGCGGTATACGACATACTAAATTGATAACGGACTTATAAAATATTATCCTTACAAATCTCGTCCTATGTCTATGCCAGTACAAAATAAAAACTCCGAATTATCAAATCAAAGTGCTTATACAAATCTAATACCCCCCATGAACCCAAAAATGGAAAATAATAAAATTTGCAAGTCTTCAAATTTTCTTCAAAAATCTTAAAGTTCAAATCTTCAAACCTTTAAGCTTTTCTCTTCAGGGTGTGCAACATATGATCATCATTTTTGTACCTACACACATGAGATTTATACCGACACAACTAAGTCATGGAAATGGAATGTATGGGTGTGAACATATTCATTAGGTAAATAAACTCAATCAATCATATGTGCACGATGAATACGTGTACTCCTAACGAATGAACATCAAAAGTATGCTTAGGTGTAAAAATTATTGAATTTAGATGACATCGTCTTATACAAATCAACAAATCAAAGTCAATGTGATTTCCACACCAATAACGTCCAAAACTATTTAACGCTTTTTCAAGACTTTCAAGGACGTACAAACCCATTTTAAACTCCATTCAAACTCCTTCATGCATATTTTCTTTTAGAGGTAATCTAAATTCTCAAATATTGGAGAATTGGTGCAAAAACCTAATGCCCCCTTTTTGGCATGAATTTCTTTTTATTGCCTTTCAATTTTTTTGGGCTCTTTTAACCTCTTCCGACCCCGGATAATTAAAATTCCTCAATTTTTTAGGTCTGATATAATGGTGGCTTAGTATTTGCAAATGTCAAATGAAACTTTCGCAGCCCTTCGTCGTTTTCAAATAAAGCACACAAACGGTTCTTACATGCACAACTTTCTTGTCAAGTTTTATGGCGCTTGGTTCATTTTTAAAGATAGGATTGAAGTGAAAACACCCAACCAACATGTGATAAGACAAGCACAATAATCAAATAAATTCATGTACGTGTGCAATAAAGGAAATCATGAGTCAAACATGTAGGAAGTAACAACTAATTAGATCATAATGACTCCAAACATTATAAAGTACAAAGATGACATGATATATTATCTCAAAACACTATCAAATCATCACATGAAAAATGGAATGATGTTGTGACTCGGTCATCCTAAGTGTCCATCCATAAACGGTGTAAACAAAATACAAAACTCTTTTTGGATTTTCTCAAAATAAAATCTTTTTGGCTTTTTCAAATTTTTCAAAAGCAAAAATTTATACAAAAAGTACACGTCACAATGCTAGCAAACATAAATATCATGAAACAAAAAACTAGCGTATGACAAACATGCGAACACAATCATCTATATGATATGTCAAGAGAAGAGTTATGTGCAAGCACACGAGAATAAACTTTTCTAAAATCTAGCATATCCAAAAGTGATTTCCTAACCTAAATGGATGTGACATGACGCGTGGGGTTTTGGGGAACCAAGGAAACTCTAGACTTCGACTTCCTAGTACTTCTTTTAATATCAAAACAAAATCTCCTAAGGTGACCTTTCCTACCATAATGTGAACATGTGTAAACGAGTGGAACGAAACCTATGGGCTGACCTTTTCTAATGTCCTTGGGAACGGTTGACCCTCTAAAACAAATAATGGTTTTGGCTTTGGAAACGGAAGTATTAGAACACGACGAGCCATTACCATCAATATCAAACCTACTTGAATCATTTAAATCATTTTTCAACTTCAAAATATTTGATTCAAGCAACGAATTAGACTCTTCCAAAGATAGGTATTTCCTTTTCAAATTATCAATTAAACCTAACAGTTTATTGCGCTCCCCATCAATTAAAACAAACTTATCCCTAAGAGTCATTTCACATGCCATAAAATCATCGAATAATTTTTTATCCTCGACGGCACAAACGGGAACCCTAGAATTTTTTAAGTCCTTCAATTCCTTCTCTAAAACCAGGACTCTTTCATCACTCTCCTTTTTGGCAATTTTTAAAGAATCAAAATCAATACATAAATTATTAAAGTGTTCACGAAAAATATCTATTTGAGTTTGAAACGTTTGTAAATATTCAATCTTACTATTAAAACAAGAATTTTCTTTTTCCAAAACTTTAATTCTTTTGCAAAGTTTCAAATTCAAAAGTTTTAATTTTTCAGCACGGTCGTGAACTTTTCCAAAAATAGGCTCCTCATGAAATGGGCGTTCCATTGGAAAAATTGCAATTTTCACAAAACTGATTTTTAAAAAAATCAATATCACACGATTTTGCGAAAAATAGGAATACGAGATAAATTAGCGTAACCTGCTCTGATACCAATTTGTAAAATGAGAGACTGTGTGATAATTGATTAAATTCGTAAATTTCTAATTTAGCACGCTTATTTAATTAGAGTCTATTTAAACCAAATAAATTCAGCCCCTAAACATGCAACTACATGCGTGCATGTGTCAAACCATAAATAAATAAAGCATGCGACACAAATTTCAGGAAAACTTCCCGCAGGGCAAAACCTTTTATTTCTAGAACTTTGACAAGTTTACAAGAGTATTGACTTACATACCATCTTGTTTTTGCCCACAAGAGTAACACACGATATCTTCGTCAAACCTCCAAAACAACGGCCAGAAATCAGTAGGGGTTCATATGCAACTATACCATAAGGACACGCAGTCCTAAGCATGCAGTCTTCACGGTGTAGGTTATCCTCTCCACAAGAGTAACTTCATAGAGACCCCTTCCAATGTAGTACGCAGCTCTCCGGTTGTAGAGTTCTCCCCACAAAGGTAAAGTTTTAATAAACTTGAATCTAGGGTTCCAAAACAATTCACTAAAAGATTGGGATGTTTTGTGAATTGAAAACAAAGGTTAAAGAACCTAAAAGAAGAAGACAAAAATCATTTTTGCAGTAGCAGTTTCGTCTGTTGAAAATATACAGGTGTTCTTATGAAAAATGGAGTTGGTGACTCCTATTTATAAAAAAAATTAAGGCGGTACGTCATTCGAACGAGGTTGAATGTCACTCGAAGGAACTGCATGTTGTTTGAACGACAAGCGCAGGTCGCTCGAACGAAAAAACATGACACGTGGAAAATTTTGTTTGAATAACAAAAGCAGATCGTTTGAATGACCTATCAAATGAGATTTCACGCACGCTTGTAGATAATTTCGATACGAACGCGTGACCACCGGTTTTGTATTTTTTTGATTTTTTATGAATTAGTTATGATTTTCTACGGAAAGGTGTTCGGGAATAAAATCTTTGGAAAATATTTGATAAAAATATCCCAACACTTTAAGTGAAATGCTAAGGAATTAAAACACAACCTCACCAAACTTAACCTTGTGGAGGCTTGAATGTTGAAGATCTTGATATTCGAATCCGTCTTTGATGCTTGAATGTTCTTGAATGCTCTTCGACGGTGTAGCGGTATATGACATACTAAATTGATAACAGACTTATAAAATAATGTCCTTACAAAGACCTTGACCAGGTGGTCACGACCCAAGACCTTGAACAGGTGGTCATGGCCCAAGATCATGACCAAAGCCCGTAGCACGTGACAAAGGTTGTGACCAAGCAAAAGGGTGGCATTAAATGGTTATGGTCACATCCATAGACCGTGACGACAAGGGCCACGACGTAGGTCCGTGACCACACTCGCAACTAATTTGGGGCCAAAACTCCAGCCAAAGTGGGTTAGGCCCTTGATTGTGACCACAAGAATGAAAAATGTGAGGGTTTCAGTTAAGACGTGTCACCGTCACGAATCGTGACCATTATAAAATTGTCATGGGAGCTAGTCACAAACCTGGACTGTGATCCCAAACCGTGACCAATTATTTTTTACCCGTCACCACTCTAGTCATCGTTCTAGACTATGACGTGTAAAAAAATTAATGGTCACGCCCTGGGGTTACATCCCAAGACCGTGACCATACCTTCTACACATAAAAAAACCCAACCCTTTTTTCATTTCACGATTTCTCTCTCTCTCTATCTAACCACTCTGCCTCTCTATCCTTAGTCTCTCTCTTTCTCTCAGGTACTCTCCCTATCTTAACTTTCCAAACCCTAGTTTTTGTATTGAGGTATACAAATATTTCTATATGATTTAAGTTCCAAACCCTAGTTCTTTACTTCTTATTTATTGGGTGTTTAGTCTTCATTTCTTTTGTGATCGTATGGCTTGGTAAATTGGTGCTAAATTTAATTGCATAAATTGGTGCTAAATTTGGCAGAAATTAAATTTGTTGTAATAAATAGTTTATTTATTTGGGTGCTTTTATTTAGCACTTGAAATTAATTAGGTATTACTAATATTAATTGTGTGTTGTTATTTTGGGCTTGAGATTGTTTGGGTATTTCTATTTAAGCTTTAAATTGATTAGTTATTGTTAATAATTATTGTGTATTATTATTTAGGGCTTGAAATTATTTGGGCATTGTAAATATTGATTGAATATTGTTTTTCAGGGCTTAAAGTTTGGTTGAATGTTGTTATTTAGGGTTTGAATTTGATTAGATATTGTTGATATAAATTGAGTACCCGAAAGTTATTTTTTATTTGGAAATGTTGGGCTTTATGCATTATGATTGTATAATGGAAATTTACATCAAATAAATAGAAGGTTAAAATTTTAGACATTCAACTCCATGTTGGAAACTATATCTAAGAGCTTGTTTTTATCTCTGGAGTAAAATGAGAGATTTGGATTCCCCTCTAAGGGTTGACCAATCCAACTTTTTAGATTGGGATTTGGATTTTCCCTCTTTCCACCAATCCAAATTTTTAAATTTTCTTAATTTAATTCATTTATATATTTGGTTCTCAAAATGAGAGATTTTGATTTCCCTATAAAGGTTAACCTACGTAACCCATATGGTAGAACCAACTGCACTACTTACATCATAGCTGGAACCAGAACTACTTCTTAGGCTTCTTCTATATCGCCCTTCAAAGATTATCTGAAGTCCTTGTATGGTTAGACTCGTCTAAACATGCCTTCAATTTTGTGGTGTGTTGGATGATTGGGGTGGGGGATCTAATCGTCATTCCATTTTTGGCATTAAAGATTGAAATAGTTATGTTGTTTTTCTTTTTTTTTTGTTCTCACGGTCTACTAAGTTTTTTACAACCATTTATTTTCCTCCTTGTTGAGGAATTTAAGTAACTCTTTTAATCTTAATGATAGGTGAGACCTAATAGTTCTCAGATTTTTAATAAATATACTGACATGTTTATGTGGATTGCCTTTAGCTCCGTCATATTGTTGAGACTTTAGCGGTCGTATATAACCTATAATGAATCAACTAGCGGGGTTTGTGATGGGGTGATATTGTGTAAATAAGGGTGTTTTTATTACTCCAGGGATGAAAACCTGCTCGATTGAGTAGCTAGTGTAATGTTTATGATGGGGGAATTCCATTATATTATTATAATGCATAAAGTCCAACATGGTGTTGAGACATTTTATGTGACCCTTTTGGGTGTGTTTATGAACCCCAATTTCAGTTTTAGAATGATGCATAATAATGTTAGGATTAAAAAAAATAAGATAAACTTAAATTGGATTGATTGAAAAATAATAACTAGTTAATAAATAATTAGAGTCATTACTTATAGGACTCATATTCGCACCGTCATATATTTTTCTCAGAAAAAATGAGGCACGGTGATAATCATTATCAACAAAAGTACAAGAGGCTGCAATTGGACCGCACTTATACATCTTTATTAGTACGCGCCACATAAAGGGTTGTCATATTTAAAAGTATGGGAATAAGAAGATTGGACATTTTAACTAACTTGCAAATCGTGGAGTTCATCTCTCGCAAGAGTACATATTCGGTCGTATTATGTTTTTCCTACCAGAAAGCTGGGATGAGGTAGTATAAAATATATTTCACCCACATAATCCCGACATATCCCTGACATTACTTACACTAGTAGAGAAGGCAGAAAAAACATTCACCTATTGTGAATACAACTACGTAAAGAGAGTATTGACCAAGACTATGATGTCTTGCGACATATGCACATTAAATAAAATCTTTCTAATAAGTTGAAGAAGAAAGAATTCTGAGTTCTTGTTACAGACATCTATAATACCGAATGGATGGAGATCAGACACAATGAACATATTTTAAAGGCGTATTATGAGAAGGTATATATATATGTGTGTGTGTGTGTGTATGTGTGTGTGTGTGTCGTAAACATGATTAGTTAATCGTAAACATATTAGTATAATGAATTCTTTGCTTATTGTTTTGTTTGTAGGTAATGTCGAACGATAATGGACATAATGTACCAAATGATGACGGGACACCTCCTGGATTTTCATCTCTTGCACCCCAACCGGGATTCTCATCATGATTAGGTGAATAATACCATACTTCGCTAATGGTTAAATGTATCAATCCATCTATGAGTAGGCAAAAAATGCTTGTTAATCTAACACCCCACCCCTTTTTTCCGACATCTTCTGACCAAATGAGAAGAATCTCATTTGGTTCTCCTTTCTCGGGAATAATCCCACGTGCAAAAAAATGACATCCAGATCTTTAAATTCTAGTGTTTTTCTCTTGGAAAAATAAATGTGAAAGTTAGGGAAACATATAACTGGAATGAAGTTAATTAAGCCATCAAGGATAATGTTTTATAACGACTTTGTAAGAGTTTTTCATTCCCCGCCCGTTCAAAGGAAAAGGTTCTTTCCTTGGTTGCTAAACAATTGAGAACATATCGGAGAAACCTTCGGTAGAGACATTTCCCGAAGGGGCGATGAGCTCCGACATTTTGGTTATAAAAGATAGAATCCCTCCGAATGTTGAAATATTGATCGATCAATGGAATAACTTTTGGGAAAATTAGCCGATGGACAAAAATCTGGTCCAGAGGGAGAAAAATAAGCAAAACATAGAGAAGAAAGTTGATGACAATAAGTTGGGGTCTAAATTGTATGAATATTTGAGGATTGAACGGTCAGAAAGGACAAAGGGAGGTCCAGATGCCGGTAAAAAAATAAATCAGGGAAACTTGTATATGCATGCCCGATGGGGCATTGATAATAAATTCTCACCATATTTGGCTCTAACTCTCTGAGTATAACCAGTTATTTATTTATATATACAAACATTATATAAATAATGCTAAAATCATAAGACTGAATATAATTTCACGTTACATTAATCGATCGAAGCCATTAGAAGTTAGTTCGATTCAAGCCCTTATGATGACATTGAAGATGATGCCTGACTCGGACCTTTAAAAATGACAAAAGAGGGAGGATGAGGGGAGTCAGATCACATATGCCAAAAACTAAATTAAAACACACTACACCTCTCATGAACGAGCTCTCTTTGATTAGTAATTGCACCTCAAGCCAAGAGTCAAGTCAGTCTAAGATAAATGGGGATTAGCCAGAGATTAAGAGTAGACTGGTGGTGTTGGCGGGTGAAATCGGGTTCCTTATGTCCTTATTTACTCAAGGTTTTCGGCCCTCGATGCCTCTTCAAGGTTTCCCTTACCCTACTTCTCAAGGTTTCTTATCCTCTGTCTCGAGGTTTGCCCTACGAAATGTTGCCTCCTTCAACATTCCCCTCCCCAAAACCTTTGTCTGCCACAGTTCCTTGATCATCATCATCCACTCACAGGGACTATGGCGAGCAGTATAATATAAAGGACTTGACCAATAGCAGGATTATTTGCAAGCACAAACTCATTTTCTTGAATGTTAGAACTCATGTTCACAATCTCCCTTTGTAGATGGGTGAAACTCGAATAATGGTTGATAACATATACAACGATTGCAGTGAAATGCCTATGCACAATGATAGCGGAGAAAGGACCATGCTAAAATACTATCATAATTGTTTTATCACTTGGCCAGTTTATTTATTGGTCAACCTTGGGCCATGAACAATGTTTAATTTTAGAACAAGTTGTAATATTTTGTTTATTCAAGCTATTTTAAGCTTGTGGGTTATTTGATAACAATTTTAGTGTATGCAACATGATTTCAGTTGTTTAATTTGAGTTTAAGTTAATTTTAATTGTTTAATTTGAGTTTAAGTTGTGTTGAATAATTTGAATGAATTATGAATTGTGCGTTCTTGTGTGCAACACGACCTTTGTTTCAACCAATTAATATAGGTGAATTGAATTATGCATATTATTTAATGGATTTCTCACAATACAAAGAGTGGGTGGGGAGAGTAACTGAATATCTGATAATCATGTAAAGGGATTTCAAGAATTTGTTAAATATGTATATAGAAATCCTAAAAGTGACAAGATTTCGTGTCTGTGAACCTGTTGTATGAACGGAAAATACAAGTCTTTCGAAGATGTTGAGTTGCATTTAATAAAGTAGGGAATTTTACACGATTATAAGATATGGACATACCATGGTGAAAAGAATGTACCTTATGTTCCGGAATAATTACCGGTACCTGATTGCGTGATGGAACGCACTGAGTGAAATTGGAAAATGAATTGCCAACACATCGTCCTTTAACCGACCTAATTGATGATGCTTACAAAGTCCACCACAATTAAAAGCACCAATCAATGGATACAAATAATGTGCATTATAACTAAGTTAAGGAACAAGTTGATGCTGAATTACCAGATGATCAGGAATACATACGGTTGAAAACTGACGCAGATAGACCGTTATATAAAGATTGAAATGAAGGCCACTCGGTATTATATGCAATTATTGGTTTGAATAATTTGAAAAGTCATTTTGGTTTGTAGGAAAAAAGTGTGTGAAAACCTAAAACAACCCTCAAATGGCCCCGTAAGTGGCACAAACACCTCGCACGAGACCAGTGTAAATTGTAATAACTGACCCTGTAGTCAGGGGAACTCCTGATTTTAAAATTTGACGATAATTTAAAAATCTTAGGACTTAGGATTAAAAATATACCGCTAGAGGGAAAAAAGGAAAATAGCCCCAAATAGCCCCGCAAGTGGTACGAACACCTAGCACGGGATCAATGTAACTCGTAAGAACTGACAGCTCACGGAACTCCCTATTTGAGAATATAACGTTAATTTGAAAATATCTAGACTTGGATTATAAAATGCCGTTAGAGAGCGAAAACTCAAAACAACCCCTAAATGGTCCCATAAGAGGCACGAACACCTCGCACGGGACCAATTTAAATCATAGTAACTATTGAGATAGTCACATTACTTCCATTTGAGAATATGATGAGCATTTGAAAATCTTAAGACTTACGCTTAAAAATATGTTGCTAGAGGGCAAAACCCCCAAATAGCCTCCAAACGGCCCCGTAAGAGGCATTAACACGTCGCACGGGACCAATGTAATTCGTAGGAAATACCAAATAGTCACGGGACTCTCAATTTGAGAATTTGATGATTATTTGAAAATCTCTAGGCTTCGGCTTAAAAATATGCCGCTAGAGGGTGAAAACCCCAAACAGCCTCCAAATGTCCCTGTAAGAGGCACAAACACCTCACACGAGACCAATGTAACTCGTAGGAACGGGCCGCGTAGTCAGAGGACTCATGGTTTGAGAAAATGATGATAATTTTCAAATATCAAGAGTTGGGATTAAAACATGTCGTTAGAGGGTGAAAACCTAAAATAACTCCCCAAACGACCCCGTAAGGGGCACGATTACCTGGTATGAGACCAATGTAACTCATAATGACTGGCCGCGTAGTCACACGACTCCTGGTTTGAGAATAAAATGATAATTTGAAAATCTCAAGATTTGGGCTTAAAAACATGCTGCTAGAGGGAAACCTCAAAATTGAACCGTAAGAGGCAAGAACACCTCGCACGAGACCAATGTAACTCATAGGAACTGACCGCGTAGTCACGGGACTTCCAATTTGAGCATATGATGATAATTTATAAATATATTGACTTAGGCGTAAAAATATGTTGTTAGAAGGTGAAAACCCCAAATAACCCTCAACACGACTTCGTAAAAGGCACGAACACCTCGCAAGGGACCAATGTAACTCGTAGGATTAGACAATCCTATTTTTATCCAACTTGTATCCTATTATGATTTTGGCTCTTTAGTTTGATTTATAAATTTTTAGTTTGATTTATGAATATTTAGTATAATTTATGAATTAACTAGAAAGGCACGGTGCTTTACTTTGAATTGTCAACTCCACGGTTACAATATTTCTTAATTGTATATGAACTAGTTGTTGAATACAAGTTTTTTAAGGGGTTGATTACAATAAATTTTATTTATTTTTATTAAATGGATATGGTCACGGACCTAATTTGTGACCCTCGATTTTTTTTAAAAACAAATAAATAAATGGTCACGGTACAAGACCGTGACCATTATATATTTGCTTTTAAAAAAATTGGGTGTCACAGATTTGGTTCGTGACCTAATTTGAACATTATTCCACCCATGATCACAGCTCAACTCCGTGACCCCATGGACACGGATGGGGTCCGTGACCCAATTTGAACATTATCCCACCCATGGTCACATCCCGGGCCCATGACCATGGTGTCAATATTGTCCCGTAGGAGAGACCATGACCTACATTTAGGGTAATGAGGTCCGTGACCCGTCACCCTAGTCATGAGTTAGGTCCGTGACCATCTCCGATATATGGTTTAGTGAATGGTAATCAATAAATCACATAAAGCTTACAAATTATAGAAAAAATATATTTCACCTACATGATTCTATAGTATCCTTGAGATGTACTTGTAATAACCCGACATTTTAATTACTTTTATGGGAATTGAATTTTACAGCGTCATATATATTTTATTATCTGATTATGCATTGGTGAATTTTAGTAGGAATGATTGTGCAATTATTTAATTAGTTGGAATAATTATTGAATTAAGAGTGTGTTTGGTATGACTTAATTTGGAGTGATTGGGTGATTATTGGATTAACATTGGTAATTTAGGATATTAGATATATTTTTGGTGTACTTGGATTGGAGTACCTAAGTTGGATTGAATACATTTGGGGTGAGAATCATCAAGTTGAAATTCTTGTATTAGAACATTATAAAATTTATTATGGTGATTAATTAAATTTTGAGGCAGCTGATTTAGAGAAATGTAGAATCACAAAGGAACATCGCGATACAGGTGCACTCAGCCACTATCGTAGTGAAATGAACCGCGGTAGCGGATTGATGCTGCTACCATGGAAGAAAAGGGGCGTGACCCTAGGGAGAAAATGGTCGCGATCGCGTCTATGGTCAAGTTGGTCATATTGAACCACTGAGGAAATGAAACATGGCCTGATTTCCACTAAAAACCACTTAGGGACCAAAACTTGCCCCAAACTCAAGTTATACCCACGGGAAGGGCATCCGTCCAGTTAGTTGAGAGAAAAATACATTTTCTCTCAAACATCCTTTCTGCCCGAATAATAATAGGAGGAAAATAAACCTAAATGAGTGGGCTTAGGTTGTGTATAAAGGGGTATTTTTGTGTAGTTTTTAAGAGTAAATGCAATGGAAATAATTATTGGAATGTATTTTCAAGCTTGAAACTTGGTAGCCTCTTTAGGCCACTTTTGGAGGTGGAGGTTGCCTTTCCCCACCAACTATTTCCTCATATTTTGGCTTCAAATAGATAGGGGTGCTCTATTATTTGGTTATTTTGCAAGGTCAGAAATGCATTTAATAAATATTATACACGTTTGAGTTTTATATATACATTTTCGTTGTTGATTATTTTTATGCAGTTGGCTAGATTGGATATTAATTTATGTGAAAAATATAAACATTGTTTTAGGGTTATGAGTGAAAAATAATATTCCAAAAATATTATTTAAGCCTTAGACTTTTGAAAAATTACTATATTGGATCAAGGGTGTTATAAATTATGTGTTTTCACCCGTAAACTTGGTAACAAAGGCTTTTGATCAAAACTTTTATGAAATTGCAGTTTAGACCCTCGACTTATCAAAATATTTTATATATTATAGGGAATATTTACATAAACCCCTAAACCTTTGAGTAATTACAAAGAACCTATGAACTTTGAATAATTACACAACAACCCCCAAACTTTTAAATATCGTAAAATAACCTAGTGTTTTGGAATATTACAAAAGTGCCCCAAAACTTGTGATTTTTAAAATTTGCCCATAATATTTAAATGTCATTGGATTTTAACTTTTGTGAAGATTTACAGGGCAACCCCTACACTTTAGAAATTATATATAGACCCTTAGTGTTGTTTTAAAAAAATTGAACCCCAAAAAGGTTCGAAACTTAAAGTTTCAAGGACATAACGAGTGTTTAAAGTGTAAATTATGTGTGAAGTATTGATTCAGTTTGGCCCCTTCGGCCAAGTATAAAAAGTTAAAGCATAAAAGTGATGCTAATGGATAATTGTACAAGCAATAAGTACGACGGTAAGCTGGATATTTTGTTAAAGACAACGATTGGACCGCAAATTAATGAACTTAATGAAAGTGAAAGAGTTTTCACAAACCAATTACCTAGAATAAATTTAAGAGGGGCCCAAAGCCCTTGGGTACGGCTTCAGCTTAGACACAAAACAAATGGTCATTAGTATTTGGCAAACTTGGGGAAAAAGGATGATCAACTAATAAGTGATTGCGGAATTGACAATCCCACTTTAAATGACATAGTCATGAGTCACAGATAATTATGAAAATAAATGGAATTGGTAAAGTTTGGAATATGAATTAAAAATTAGGAACTTAATACTCATAAAATAAAGGAATAAAAAAATGACGACTAGGTGTATAAATAACCTCATGGTGAGGAATAACCCTAGGCTTGACATGGGTATGTGTGGATAATTTAATATGTCTCTAAAAGGATAAAAGGACAATAATTGAATGTTGAGTGGCCGGCATAATCCCATATTTGACATGGATGCATGTGGACAATTTTATATAAAAAGGTAATAACTGGGTATTAAGTGCCCTATGATGGGGCATACTCTCATATTTGACATGTGTGTGTGGAAATTTTAAATAACAAGTAATAATTGGATGTGTGAGTAACCCCACAGAAGAGCATAATCCCAAACTTGACACATATATGAATAATTCTTTTATAAGACCAAGTGTGTGTATTGGAATGCTACGGTTAAGAAACACCTAGCGTGTGTTAGTTTAAAGAATAAATTGATATTATTTAAAAAAACTCGATGATTTAAAGACAACATAAAAACTTGATTTTCCTTAATTAACCATGTGATTTAATGGATTAAAAGATTATCTTTGGAAATAAAATGGAAACTTAGAAAATATAAGGGTTAGTGGTACTTAACCAAATTTAAAGATGATGGTTTAAAGTAAAACATGACTAATGCGGGTATTATAAAGTAATTGCATGTAGAATTAGGTTAGAAATATATTGTTTATAGTATTTCATTCGTTTTTCCTGTCGTTTGCTTCTATATCGCATTTATGTTGGGAACCCTTATTGGGCATTGACTCACCTCGTTCCCTCTGTTACAATAAGATAGTTCATATTACATCTTTTTAAAGAATTTTACAGGTATCTTTTTCGACTTTTACACTAGTATCTCTGATTACTTTAACCTCAGGATATTGCCCCGATTCCACACTTGTCATTATCATGTCCAAATATCTTAAAAATCAAATTTCTTGTTTACATGGTAATTACAATCAACTAAAATGGAATGGAAACCTTATTTAGGTTATTTCACATCACTTAACACCTAATGCGATCAGATCGGATCAAGTTGACCCATGAATAATCCTAAAAATTTGGGTCGAGAAATTTGAACATGGTATCAGAGCTTTAGGTTCAAGTCCCTTTCGAGAGTGACATTTAGTTGTTAGGTTACCTTCGACCCTCAACGTTTGGCTTTGGGACTTCTCCTTGTAAGGCGAGTTTAGGACTCTGAATCATTCGCACATGCAATTTTGACAATGGGGTTGAGTAGTACGACATCTTGAAAGGTTTATTTCATTTGCAACAATGGACTGGGAGTTTAGATCATTGTGGCATATCATATCCGTGTCCTCGTATGAGATAATAAATAACCTAGTATAGTATTAACCTCGAAAGTGTGTATGACTGTTAAATGAATTGATAGGATTTTTAAAAATCATGTGACGTCTCATGGTTATATATAGCAAGACATTAGTAATAAGTTTATGACGTTTCACTTTTAGAATTGAAATACGTTCATCAAGAAAATGCAACAAGTGGTGACCCCATTGTTAAAAATGACAAGGCATCGAGAGTGTGCTTTAACGAAAATTATCATTATGTCAATATTTTTATACAATACATTTGGACAATGGTTCATTGTGACCTTGAGATTGTTACCTTCCTTATTTTCTAACGAGAGCTCTTCAATTTGTAGGTAAGCAATAATTGGGTCCATCTATATGGATTTCTAATAATCTTAGATCCTGGTTTGACTATGCTTGGTAGGTCAATGTATTACACTTCGATCGTCATTTCCAAATAGGTATCAATAGCTGAGGCTAAGGTAGTTCGGACATTAACATAATTGTTGGGGTTCCTCGATAACCTTTCATTTGATATCGATCTATAATCCTTTAGAAGATGACTTATTTTATCTCTATCTGATATAATCTTCATGTGTATGGCTTAATATTCTCCAGTCAACTGATTGGATATTATGCATAAATCACAATGGATGGTGATTTATTTTCCCCCATTGTGATCGACATACAAAGTTTGACTATCATTGCTTCATAATCTGCTTCATTACTGGAGACCTTAAATTTAACTAGGTAGATTGATAGATTAATGACCCTCGTGGCATGATAAATTTGATGTTAATACCAGCGCCTAGTTTATTAGAGGCTCTATCCATAATTAATTTCCATCTTGAGAGATGGTCATTAGATTATGGATGACTTGATCTACCAAGTTGATGTTAGACATTTCTAATGGTAGACTATGATGAATGACTTCTCTTTTGGGTTGCTTGATAACTATGTTATGACATTGGTGAAAACTTGCCCTTCGATGGCAGTTCTTAGCTCATAGCCGATATCGAACTATGCTAACTCTAATGACCACTTTGTCATTATGCTAGTGAGGTTGGCCTTCTTCGAGACTTCCTTGAGTAGAAATGAGGTGAAACCAATTATAGAAGGAGCATCAAAATAATTCCTGAGCTTTCTGGACAACATAACCAAGGCTAAGACAAGCTTCTCTACGGACATATATCTCCTTTTGACCTCAAATAGAGTGTGGTTGATGTAATACACACGTTTTCCTCCATTTTTTTAATTGATCAATGCCCCACTATTGGCATATTGTGAAATGATCAGGTAAAAATAGCGATTCTCACAATTTATCAATGTTGATAATAATAACGAAGAACCCAAGTACTTATTGATCTACTCGTATGCTTTGTCCTATTACGGTGTCTAGATCACTATCCTAGCTTTCTTTACAACTTAAAATAAAGGCCTACATTTATTCAAAGATCTAGATATGGATTAGTTGAGTGCTGCAAGCATCTCTTTGAGAACTTAACCATCTCTAATTTTCATCCCATTTGATCTCTTTTAAAGCCTTAATTTGATTGAAGTTTGCCTTTATACACCTTTAGTTGATTAGATTGTTGAGAAACTTACCTAAAATGGCCCCCAAAGTGTATTTTGATACATTCAGATTCATTATGTATCTTTTGAGGATCTTGGAGGTGATTGAGAGATCATTGATGTGATCAACAATAAACTTTGTCTTTATAAGCATGTCACCGATGTAAACTTCCATAATTGAGTTTATCTGCTTCCTGAATATCTTCATCACCAACTATGATTGATTGACTCAATATTCTTGATGCCTAATGAAATTATCCTGTAGTACTACGACCCCAACATGGTGATAAATGAAGTCTTCTCCTGGTCAAATCCAAATAATGATATTTAATGGTATCCATACTATGCATCCACAAACTCATTCATCGATGCTCTAACTGATAAATCCTAAGCAATGGAAATTCATCCTCAACAAAGGATTTATTGAGGTTGGTGAAATAAACACATACCCTCCGCTTTCCACTCTTCTTTCGAACGACAATTATATTTGATATTATAAAGTCTAGAAATTGGACCTCCTTGATGGAGCAGGCATTAAATAACTTCTCAACTTCATTTCCCACTGCTATTACCTTATTCGGCGTCGATTTCATTGTCTTTTACTTAATAGGTCCGTTAGAAGGGTCTATGTGCTACCGATGACAAGCCCCTTTTGGGTCAGCACCTGGCAAATCACACGTCTTCCAAGCAAATACATCAACATTCTTTTTTAAAATCTTAATTAACTTATCAGATTCCTCCTCTTGTATCTCTAAGATGACGAGGAATAATTTCTCAAGTTGTAATGGATTATGAGGAATCATTGTCAATTCTTCATAACTCTATCAACAAGGGAGAATATAGTCTCCTCAACCCATAACCGAGCACCCTTTTTGCTGTCCTTTTTTTACCTCAGAGCGATTATCCTTTGGGCCTTTATTAGACTGAGCTTACTTTTATTTAATGGTGATGACAAAATAACTCCTAGTTACTACCTTATCACCCATGATTTCTAATATTCCCTAATCAATCACAAATTCAAATTCTAATGGAAAGAAGATGGTACAACCCTCATGGTATGTAGCCACCCTCTCTGGTGGATGGCGTTCTAAGGTGAATCTAAACCCACCAAATGAAATTTTATTTCTCGTTTAGTGGGGATAAGTTTTATGATCTTGATATTTCGTAAAGGACTTTCCACGTTGCCATTGTAGACAATCAATGGTCCTACCTTTGTGAATGCTCCTCAAAGGAGTTTCCACATTGCCCCCTTTCTTGCTTAGAGTAGATTTAGTTCTACCCTTTACTCACTTATTTCAATATCCATTATTCTTAACTTTCATAGGATAATTAACTTAACCATCTATGTTAAAGAGTTTATCCTCCATCTTATCCTACTTTAAAATACAAGCCATGAGGTCATCCATGGATGATAGTAGTTTATTCATTAGTTAGTGGTGCATATCGACTGATCATGAGAGGTCGAACTTAAATGAAGAGATAACCAATTGCTCATTGTAGTCATCTGTCTCAATGAATAAATTCCCAATACCTTTGGCTATATTTTCTTAGGAACTCCCCTTAACTTGAGAAGGGCGATCAGGTTCCACTTGCTTAACGACCAGGCTGCTAGAGATAAAACGGATAGCAAACTATTTGGTCAACTCTTTGAATGTGGAGATATGCTTAAACCATATTATCATCGTCTAATAAAACATTGCCACATGGAGTTACAAACCGGTAATCACATCTGAAATTTAATAGGCCAATTTAGAATAATTGACTGCTTAAATAATTAAAGCATGTCAAGACTTCAAACGATTATTTGGGAACTAAAGCGATGGCTATTTGGGCATTTAAGAACCTAAGCAAGAAAATCAAATTGGGTAAGCATCCACCTGTTATGAAAGCAATTTCATAGCAAGGAACTTCATAAATAAGCAGCTAAAGGACAAAAAAGGGGCTACTTTAACAAAAAAAAAACTAAATTTACTTGTTTTACCCCGTTTTCCTTTTATTTCATTTCCTTTTCATTTATTTACAATTTGCCTTTTATTCGAAGCAGTTTGTAAGGCAGATTGTAATTCTCTTTACATTTTATGAAAAGTTCATTTGCCTTTACTTTTAAACCACTTTTAGATTTTTTAGTGTAGCTTACTTTACTTTTCTTATCATAACTATGTTATCTTGTTTTGTTCGTCTTAAATTAATGCACTATTAAACATAAGCTTTCTTTTATTTCTATTTATGCACTTTACATTTGTTTATTTAGATTATAGTTAAATAAACTTATTTATCATTCACTAAAAAGTCTTCCCTAAGGGAAGCATAAGTCTTCTTAATTGAAGCATCGAATGATACATAGTTACCTGATTATCAAAAGGTTAAGATAAACAAATGGTTGGCTAGACCTAGGGCTGTGTTTCGGACGGATCGGATCGGAAATGACCCTTTCGGAAAATTTTCCAAAACAATCGGCAAATCAATTTAATTTCCGAAATCATTTCCGATTTTTTTCGGAATATTTTTTTTTGCCAATTTCGAAAAAATCGGAAATTTTTGGAAAAATTCGGAATTTCGGAAAAAACGAAAAAATCCGAAAAGTTTATGATTTTTTTTTTATTTTTAGATTTTTAAATGTTATAACAACATATTTATTTACAATGTGTAACAGGCTGTAGTGCTTTTGCTGTTTCGATGTATATCACGGGTAGTTTATTATGTGTGGAGTGACTGGAGTCCTTCATCTACAATGTGTAACAGCATGTTACTAACCGCATATAACTTAAAGCATATAAAAGCATGTTATTAAAAGCATGCTACTAAAAGCATCAACTATGTGACACAGCATATTTATTATAAAGTCATATAAAAGCTAATAATTACACATGTTACTAACAGCCCTAACAATGTGTAACAGCATGTTACTAAAAGCATATAAAAACATATTCAAAATGTCTAACATCAACCAAAACTGTTATAACAGCATATTCCAAAACTGTTATTATAACAACATATTTCCATAGCATAGCATCCAACATATTATAACAGCATATTCAAATGTCTAAATGTCCAACATCAACCAAATACAATCCAATAACATTGTTCAAAATTTCAATTAATTGATCTTCCAAGCTCCTTGAACCAAGCATGACCATCTTCATCCCAACGACAATGCTTCCATATCCTCGCTCACAACTACAATCAAAATAATAGAAATTAGGGAGAATGAATACATAATAAGAAATTGAGAAAATTAAATATAAATAAACTAATATTGTAATACACAATTGCAATAAAATATACCTTCTTCAATAGATTCTAGAACTTCTATTGTATCTTCAATACTAATAGGAAGCATAGGATTTCTAGGCCAATCTTGTGTGCATAACAAAGCTTCCACAATAGTAGGTGTCAAAGAACTTCGAAATTGATCAAGGACTCTACCGGCCGTACTAAAAGTGGACTCGAATGCAACCGATGTCATCGGAATAGGTAAAATATCACGGGCCATTATGGCAAGTGCACGGTATGTTGTAAGCTTTCCTTTCCACCAAGCAACAACGTCAAAATGACGATCATCAATCTCCACAACACTATCCCCCAAATATCTATCTAAGTCATTGGAAACTTCACTACACTCCTTTCTCTTCAAAACTCCTCTAAACAAGTCTTTTGACTTTGTTTTTTTTTATCATTTTTTCTACAATATTAGAATCATTGACTTGATCTCGTGGGGTGGAAAAACCATGTTCCAAATAAGGACTCTCTCCCGCTTTGTAGTAACTATAAAGTCTACTCATTAACCCTTTCAACTTTTCAATAAGGACTTCCATTTTGTAAGTTCTTTCAACATCGGAAAGATCGGGACATTTCTCCAAATATGAGGAATACCAAAACTCGACAAATTGCAATTTATAACGAGGATCCAACACTATAGCAACAACTAATATCGGATTAAGAGAATTAAAATTGCAATACTTGTCAAACTTGGCATCCATTTTAATGGCCATGGAACGAAAAAATAAATCAACACTATGTAAATGCTCAATGAGAAGGTCCTTAACTTGGGTGAGTTCATCAAAATAAGTATTGGAAGTGATATATTGAGAACCCGACACACGTTTTGTTAGTTCAAAGAATTCTTCTAAAAATGTGTGCAAAGATTTTAATTTTTTCCAATCATACTCATCCAATAAACCTTCCCCCTTAACGTTACACTCGATTTTATAATTGGGATCAACCTCGTCTAAACGATCAAATACCCTCTCAAACTCCAGTGCCTCATTTATCATTAGGTAAGTTGAGTTCCAACGCATCTTTACATCCAAGCATACCGCCCTCTTTGTTTCCAACATTTCATCCACCACACATTTAAGTTGCATGCGTGATGGCCCACTTCGCACATATTTAACACTATGCCTAAGGCGCTTGATTGTGTCTTTAACCTCCACAATTCCATCTCTCACAACAAGGTTTATTTTATGTGCAAAACATCTAATATGAAAGAACTCACCTCACAACAACAACCCATTTCTTTTATTCAACCTTTTTCTCAAATCCGCAACACATATGTCATTATTTTTAGCATTGTTGAGTGTTATAGTTGTGACCTTTTCTAATCCCCACTCCATCAAACAACCCTCCACGGCCTTTGCAATCGCCTCACCCTTATGTGTATAAGGAACGATTCTAAAATTTATTATTTTCTTATGTAGAACCCAATCTCTATCAATAAAGTGCGCGGTCAAGGCCATATATCCAAGATTTTGTAATGAAGTCCACATGTCAGTTGTGAGGCATACCCTCGTATTAAAACATTTGAAGTAATCTTTCAACTTTATCCTTTCCACGTGGTACATCTTTAAACAATCCTTAGTGAGTGTGGTTCTACGTATCACCTGAAATTTAGGTTGTAAATCAGCACAAAATAATTTAAAACCTTCTTTTTCCACATGATTAAAAGGGAGTTGATCAATAATAGTATATTTAGTTAAAGACCTTCGACACCTCCCTTGATCAAATTGCCAATTAGAAGGTTGTGATCCTACCATAGAAATAATGGTTTGCATTGTGTTATCTCCTTCATAACCGGGAAACTCTTTACACTTATTAAGGTGATTCCATAATTTGTTTGTTCCCCCGGTAGAAGGTGCTAAAATTTGTACATTACAATAATTGCAATTACAAGTACCCGAATTTTTTTTTGTTCCCTCAACCATAATTTTTTCAAAATGCTCCCACACTCCCGATACTCCATGATGACCAACTAAACCTGATTTTGGTGTTATTTTGCTTTTTTTAGGATTAACTTTAATAGTGACTCTGGTGCTTTCATCCATTGTCGACATATAATTAATAGTGGAGTGGACAGAATATACCTCACATAGAAGAGCTAAATTTTTCGTATGGGAATTATAACTCGCACAATATATTAAATCTGCATAAAACAAATTAAGTTAAATCCATAATCAGTTCACAAAATGTAAATCAACAGGTGTTCTATGTATGTGACAATTTCTGTATGGGTGTAAATAACAAAAAGTGTTCTATGTATGTAAATATCAGGTGTGTGTGTGTTAAGGAAATAGACTAAACTACAGTAGATAAATGGTGTAAAGGAGATAAATGGTGTGTGTTAAGAAAATATCAGGTGTTCTGTATGGGTGTAAATGGGGCAGCCGCAGCGTGTGTGTGTTAAATGGTGCAGCCGCAGCGTGTGTGTGTTAAATGGGGACGATATCTAAGATGAGTAGATGAAGGACTCCAGTCACTCCACATAATAAACTACAGAATCAACAATAACCTAGAATTTTTAACAAGAAATATTCAATAAAAACACCACACACGTAATAAACTACAGAATCAAAATCCAATAGGTTTCGAATCTTTAACAACAAATATCAGGTGTGTGTGGTGTTCGCATAAATCGATGGGACATCAATGCTATATAATTATTAGCAAACCACACAAACTAAATTATTAGCAAACCACAATCTTTCCTGACAAGCTCACACATAACCAAACCACACAAACTAAATTAGCTAAAGAAAAACATATTTTTAGTATGCCCGGTGGGACATCAATGCTATATAATTATTTACATATCTAGAACAAGATGGAGAGATGATGTTACTAAAAATGCTAGTAAAATTGGTTCAACCAGCCAACACATTACCACCATAGAGCAAATAATGGTTGAAATCGCCCATGAGTTGAGACCAAATGCTCAAAACCAAGATTTTAATAAAACAATGGCTCTAAGGGCCGAACATATCAATACAACACCTATTATTGGTGTGGCTTCATACGCCTAAGATCAGTTAATACACTAGTTAGACTCGGTTCTTGATCGTATCGGGAACATAATGTAAAATATTAGCACAATGATCACGATAATGACTAGAAGGTTGTCTATCCCCACTGTTGCAGGGTCCAATGGTCAAGAATATACACCAAGCTGCATTGTTCTCTAGTTCTCTCATCGATAAAACTTTTTCTTAGTTCATAAGATTACCACCTAACGCTATCTAAATCTGGCAGTAAATGAAAGATATGTTTCATGCACAATTGTTTCAACCTGAACCAAAAGTTTCCATGGTTAATTTGGCTAGGCTAAGCCAAAAACGAGATGAAAAGGCAACTACCTTAATAAATATGTTTAAAACGGCTCTGAATAAATGTAAAATAATATTACATGAGCCTGAATTCGTCAAATTGGCACAAAATGGACTGGAATTTAGGCTTTGAAAGAGGTTTGATGCTACCGAATTCAATGATTTGGTGGAATTAACTGCCAAATTGTCCAGATACGAAGCTCTTCTAGAGGAAGAGCAGGAAATAGATACTTTTTCTTTCAAAACATAATACAAATATAAAAATCTAGATATAGATGTTGCTGAGACTATTGAAAATGAATCCATTGTTGATGATCCTTTAGTTCGAAAGAACACAGTAGCATAATCTTATGCCCTAAAATCAAAGGGGGTGATTAAAAAATATTCCTTTGACATCTCTAAGGAGAATAATTTTTTTTATTATCTCTTAAAAGTCAAAATGTTAAAACTTCTTGATGATTTAAAAAAACAAATAAAGTTAAGGGAAAAAGTTATTGTAAATGGCACAACGTTTTCTCTCATTGAACTAATGCTTGTTTTTTTTTCACGACATGATTAAAGAGTTGATTAAGAACGGAAAAATTAAATTCCCTAAGAAATGAGAGAAACACTATGGGGGTTGATAAAGACCCACTCCCTAATGTGAAAGAAATTGCAATACCCCATTATTTAAATTAGTTAAATTGTGAAATTTATATTATATGCTTGTTGTGACATGTGATGTCACTATTTATCTATTATGTGTATTTATAATTCGAAATTGATATCGAAATTAATACACGATAATTCATTAATTAAATATTCAGAAGTGACTGTATATTATGGGCTATTATGGAATGGTCAGGAATTTAGTATCGAGAGTTTCCTTACTTGGATTATCCCCTCGGTGTCGAGTTCCACCGATCTCTAAGTAGTTTCTTATAACCTCATGTTGCGATAAATTAATAAATAATTTAATAATTAATTTTGGGGACTCATATCGATTAGAATATTAGTTTGTTTAATATTGTATTTTGACTTGACTTTGGGGGCATTTATAATATCCAGTTATGACTTAAAATAATGGCTTTTAAGCCCTATGGGTTGGTAAATGACTTGGGCTATGTTTTGAGTCGTTTGGATGTGTATTTGGGCTCGTATGGGGTCTAAACCTAATTTCGGGATTAGTATATTTAAAGGGTCACTAGGTTAGTCTAAGTTCATTCTAACTCTTTAGAGAGGAACCTTAAAATATAGAGAATAGGCAACTTGGAGAAGAGTGGAATTGGAGGCTAAGAGCTTAGGATTCGTCCTACATTTGACTAAAGCAAGTTTACCTAGTGTAATAATTTAACTCTGGTTGTGTTATAGTATAATTATTCATTGGAATCTAAACCTAATTGTATTATAATATGATTTTAATAATTAATTAATTAATTTCAAAATTAACTTACTTAAGTAAATTATGTTAATCTCCATGTTCATAGTATAATATGAATGAATTAAAATCCCTTATGAATCTGAGATAAAATGGACCAATAATTTTTAGGATTATCTTATACACTTATAATTAATTAAAAGCCCCTTGTTAATTTCACGAACTAACCTAAATATGAGCTTAATTGGCTAAAGTTAAAAAATTACGATTCTTGAGATGATTTTGAACTTAAACGCTTTAAATTGTGTTAGAACTGTATAAAATCATTATATATGGGTAATAATAGCTTTTGCACAACTTATATCTAAAGAAGATTGGGATTGGTATTTTGGTGGTTAATGGCAGAATTGACTTTCTATAGGAGGTAAACCTATCGAAGGAGGATTTGGACCTCGCTCGAACGAGATTAGGGAACTCGTTAGAACAAGATTAAAGGTCAGTTGAATGATAGTGGGGATTTCATTCGAATGTCTAAGGGAAATCGTTTGAACGAGATAGGTGAACTCGTTAGAATAATTAGGGTGATTTTGTCAGAATGGATTTAACATTGTTTGGAACTTTATTTCTTATTTAAAAGAGACTAATTAAGTTAATGATTCCGGATTTGAAGTTTTTAATCTTTCGGTGAATAGGATTACTACTCTTGTGTATTATATGCGACATACCATGTGTGAGTGCTCGTGGCATACGTACTATAGGGGATATCCATTATGGAGCTCATACGGCGTCGACCATGCTGATACCCCGGTGATAGAGAAAAAGCTCTACCTTAGTCATTTTACCTTTGACACTGCGTGCTAAAAGTACTTGTTATATCCTTAGGGGATTAACGGGATGATCCTCTCGTATAACCTTAGGTGTGGAGAATTATGATTGATGTTAAGGTGTAATGATTATCTCCTGTCGATGCTTTGAGAATTATGCTTCGAGGGCTGAGGTTAATACTGACCTAGAAGAGGTGACGATCGGGGGCCGAAGTCAATTCTGACCTAAAAGAGGTGACGACTAGGGATCGAGGTCAATTATGACCTAAAAGAGGTGATGACCAGGGGTCGAGGTCAATTATGACCTAAAAAAGGTGACAACCGAGGGTCGAGGTCAATTATGACCTAAAAGAGGTGATGATTGAGGGCCGAGGTCAATTATGACCTAGAATAGGTGACGACCATGGGTCGAGGTCAATTCTGACCTAAAAGAGGTGACGATCGAGGGCTGAGATCAATTTTGACCTAGAAGAGGTGAACCCGAGGGCCAAGGTCAATTCTGACCTAAAAGAATTGACAATCGATGGCCGAGGTCAATTCTAACCTAAAATAGGTGACGATCAAGGGCCGAGCTAATTTTTTACCTAAAAGAGGTGACGATCGAGGGATGAAGTTAATTTTGACCTAGAAGAGGTGACGATCGAGGGCCGAGGTCAATTCTGACCTGAAAGAGGAGACGACCGAGGACCGAGGTTAATTCTGACCTAAAAGAGGTTGACGAATACTGTGGGTCGAAGCCAATTCTGAGGTCTTAAGTAGATACTCTACTGGGCGTATTTATCTTGTGGTTTCGCATTTGATTTTGAGTTTTATGTTCCTCTGGGGAAGAGGAAATAATCTGAGGATTGGATGTTTCTTAGATGGGGAATTTTTTATTTTTGCAGTGTCCTTGAGAGACGTTACTGGGGACATGTCCTATTGATTTCGGGAATTCCACTAGGGAGGCAATAGTTCCACTAGGGAAATGAGTGTAACACAACAATCTCTATGCAAATAAAATGATTTTTTTTATTTTTAGTGACTTAATGAACATGCTCTTTTTACTTTGTTGCTGAGACCGTAAAAAGGGAATTTTTGTTTTAAAATGTTTTAAGAGAGAGTTTATTTTGACACAAGATAAGTAAAAGCGTAAGGAGAAAATTTGGAATTCTTTAAGAATAAAAATTATTTTTATTGAGTTTTTTTATTTTGACAAAAAAGAAAAAAAGGAATTTTCCAAAAATAGGGGGTGCCGATAGGCATGCCCCTTGTCCTGCCTATCAGCATGTCAATCCCATACAATCAATCGAAGGCTTTGATTGCAATTTTTTCAATTTCTTGGTACTTGGTGGGATAAGTTTTTCTCCGATTTGTGCAGGGTTTTTGTCTTTGGTTGAGGTTTTCAAGTATAAATAAGGGGTATGGGTGAAGCATTTTCTTCACACCTCCACATTACTTCTCTTTTGCATTCTTCATGCTCATTGTCTCATCATTTTGTGATATGGCTCTCCTTGACAGTGTTGAATTTTCTAACTACCTCAAAACCTTGGAGGTGATGTGCTCATACAATGTGGACTACAGCTTTCAACATGCGTCGAGTCTCTTTATGGCACAATCGTCCCATAAAGTGGAACATGTTGATAGCAGCGGTGGAATTTTAGTATCCTGAAGACCGTGCGCTTTGGGTTAGATGAGGTATGTCTGACCTATGAGGAGTTCTCTGTCATGTTGGTGGTAGATCCAAGTGTTGCGGCGGTTATGCCTGAATTTTTTCTATCCCCTTGGGAGCTGTTATCCGAACTTCTTCATATTTCGCCATCGGTGGCCAGGTCACTAGTTACGGGAGGAATGATTTCTTTTCCAGTTGTGCTGCATTCTGTGCATTTACAGGATGTAGGTGATGTTGGCTATGCTGGAACCGTCATTCTGGGCTGATTTCAAAACTGTTGTAGATGACTAGGAAATGCTGGTGGACCAATAACTCTCAGCCATCGCTTCCTGGATGACATACCATTGCAATCCTGTGGCGGTGATATTGACAAAGATTTTGAACAGTCTGGATGCCTGGCAAGAAGCTCATTTTGACTTCCTAAGGGGTAGCCCTATAATGATGTTCATGTGGCTGTCGGAGAGGTTCCGTATGAAGATCCCACCCAAGTATCCTTTGTCGAGTGTGTTTAACTTCTTTTCTCGCTACTTTATCAGTGTAGGCACGGACATCAAAATCTGGGAGAATTGGTTTATGGAGTACGCGACTCAAGGCTTGCGTTGGTCAGTGCCTTTGAGGGGGGGTTCTGCGCATTTTGGAATTGGGGGAATACCAGTATGTTCAGTTGGTTGGCCTCAAACATACCTCTTTCTACTTTTCCTGGAGGCTCCTGCACTAATTTGGTTGGGAACAGATTATGCCACCTCGGACACTAGACTTATTTTCGGTGGAGGACTTGACAGAGAGTTTGCACATGCGATTGGGCTCTCTGTGGGAGAATCTCCGACCTCCGACTCGTCCATCCCAGTCTGTTGGTAGAGTCTAGCATATTTAAGAGGACTACATAAAGTGGTTGTGGATAAAATTAGTTGCCAAGATACTGGCTGTGGAGACTGGGCAAAGGTGGTTCGCCATATTTGACACCATAGAGGAATGTGTTGTGTTTTTCCTCAAGCTAGTCCGGGCTTACCATTCTTTGAACCGTCAGCGGCACTCTCTTCAGGCAGGGAAAGTTTGGGGACCCTAAGATGTGGATGATGACGGGTCTGGCTCTTCTGACAGCTGCAGGTAGAATTTGAAAAGCTTTTGTATCGTCTTTGATTATGTGAAGGTTATGTAGGTTATATGGGAATAATTTAAAAATGTTATTTTAGGTATAGTGGGGCTTTTTTTATTTGGATTTAGTAAAGTTAGAGTAGGTTAGCAAGACAAGTTGTTTGACTCCCCATGCCGATGTAATCATAAAGGAATTTAATGAAATGAAGAAACTTTTAATTATATTGTCGTGCCTCTTGATGAGTTTTGCATTTTGAATTATCTATACTAATCGCTAAGGCATAAATAGTCCTTTTATTCATGTACATGTTAAAATGAACTGTCATTCTTGGGGATAAGAAAAGAATAGCATTTTGTGAAAAAGAAGGGAGTCATGCTCATCTAAAGCGTATGAGCTGCCTATATACCTCTGGGGTTTTTGAGAATTTTTTGAGTTCTATTTTTTAAGATGAAAGGTTTTTTAGAGGATAAATCCTCACGTAGTTTCGAGTATAGGTAAATGAAAAAAAAATTAACATAGAAAGGAGATGAGAAGAGTCGTAGTGCACCGAGATTTTGAACTAGGGGTAGAATTTCTTGAGATGGTCCAAGTTAACTGATCAAGCCATCTCTTCCCCATCAAGGTCGGTGAGCATAGCGGCGCCGCCTGGTAAGATCTTCTTCACAATGTACGGGCCACTCCAATTGGGCTTGAATTTCCCTTCTAGGGTCCAGATGGGCTCTATTATTTCTTTCAGGGCTAAGTCCCCTTATCGGACACCATGGTCCTTAACTCTCTTTTTAACGGATTGCGCTATCTGGCGATGATACCCATGTACGTGATATAGAACTTTTAGCCTCATTTCATCCGAAAGTGACAGCTCGTCAAGATGACTTTAATGTCAGTCTTCCTCTCTGACTTTGCTTTCAAGAATGATGAGCAGTGAAGGGATTTCCACCTCCACGGGTAGGACTGCTATTATGCTGTAAACGAGAGAGTAAGGGGTATCTACAATAGAGGTTCAAACTAAAGTGCGGTAGTCCCAGAGGGCGTATGGGATCTGGTAGGCCCAATATCAAAAGCTTTCAGTCATCTTTCTAATGATGGCTTTGAGGTTCTTATTAGTGGATTCAACTGCACCGTTGGTTTGAGGTCAATAGGGAGAAGATTTGAGTATTTGGATCCCATACTCATCTACCACTTCTGTGACTTCTTCTTCGAAATGCAACCTGTTGTTAAACACCAGCTCATGCGGGACCCCATATTGGTAGATGATGTTTTTGTTAATGAACTTAGCTACCTTCTTGGCATTCGACACCACGTATGACTCGACTTACAGCCATTTAGTGAAGTAGTCAATGGAAATTAGGATGAAGTCATGCCCGTTGGACGCTTTGGGTGTAACCTTCCCTATGATATCAATGCCCTATGTAGAGAACTTCCAGGAAGTGGTTATGTTCTACAATTCTAATGGAGGTAAGTGTAGGAGGTTGGAAAACTGCTAGCATTTGAGACATCTCTGAACATAGGCAGTGCAATCCTGAACCATGGTAGTCCAGTAGTAACCCTGTCGGATGATTTTCTTGGCGAGCATATGGCCATTAATGTGGGGTTCGCATTCCCTACTGTGGATTTTCTGCATCATCTCTTTAATGTCAGCCCCTGCAATGCAGTGTAAATAGATTCCATCAAAGTTCCTTTTCAATAGTGCTTTGTCACAGACGATATACTGGGCAAACCAGTCTACGGAGGGTTACTCGATCTTTCTTGTCAGAACTTTGGGGATACCTATCATGCTTGATGAGGCACCAAATATCATAGTACCAACAGTCGGTTACATCAGGATCTTATTCTGTGATGAGCTCAATGTGGTAGTAGTGGGTTAGTTTATCTTATTTTTAGTAAGGGGTCCATCATTATTCCTTCGACCATGTCAATCATAAAGGCTAAAGTTGTAAGGGCATCGGCTATGTTAATCTTCACTCGAGGAAGGTAGTGGAAGGTAATTTCTTGGAATTAGGGGCTAGCTCTTCTAAGTGGGCATGGGAAGGTAAGAGTTCTTCATCCTTGACTTGCCATCTTCTAAGTACTTGACCGATGATGTGGGTTAAGTCCCCATAGACATCTAGGTATCGAATTCCTTTCTTGAGAGAAACTTTGAGTCCTACTATGCATGCATGATATTCAGTCATATTATTGGTGCAGGGGAAATCCAGCTTGATGGCAATGGGAGTGTGAGTGTCATCAGGGGCAATTAGGAGTATCCCAATGCCATACCATTTTTTATTGGCGGTGCCATCAAAGAACATTTTCCATCGGAGGTCTTTTGGGGAGGTACAAAGGATATCCTAATTTGGAAATTCAGAAATCCAAATATCGGCTTCTTCCATAGGGTAGTGAGCAAGGTAGTCAGAGATGGATCTTCCTTTTATGGCTTTTTGCGTGACATACACGATATCAAACTTGTCTAAAAGCATCAACCATTGGTCCATTCGACTGAACAGGGCAGTTTTTTTGAGTAGATACTTAATGGGATCCATTCGAGACATAAGTTTAATGGGAAAGGCGAGCATATAGTGCTGTAGTTTTGGGGTTATCCAGACAAGGGCGACACATGATTTTTCCAAGGCCGTGGAGTTAACTTCGTACCCAGCCAACTTGCGACTGGCATTATAAATGGATCTTTCATTCTTAGATTCTTTAAGGTATTGGGCTAGCAAATCCCCAGCTACGGTATCTGTCATGGTTAGATAAAGGAGTAGGGGAAAACCAGGTTACTACGTCATGAGTATTGGAGGTTGGGTTAGGTATTGCTTTATTCGGTCAAAGTCTTATTGGCAAGCTTTATTCCAAACCTTAGTGGAATCCTTTCAGAGGAGTTTGAAGATGGGTTCATAGATAAAAGTCATCTGGTTAATGAACCGACTGATATACTATAATTTTCTGAGGAATCCCCTTACTTCCTTCTCCTCTTAGGGTGGTGACATCTCGAGTATGGCCTTTAGCTTGGTAAGATCTGCTTTTATCCCTTTTTAACTAACCTTGAATCCCAAGAGCTTCCCTTAAATGCTCAAGACACATTTTTGTGGGTTAAGTCGCATCTGATATTGTCGCAGTCGTTCGAAGAATTTTTTAAGAACGAGAACATGACCTTCCCTAATCTTAGACTTAATAATCATGACCTTCCCTAATCTTAGACTTAATAATCATATCATCCACATAGACCTCGGCTTATTTGTGTATTAAATCATGTAAGAAGGTTGTGGCTGCCCTCTGGTAGGTAGCCCCTGCATTTTTTAAACCAAATGGCATGATGGTGTAGCAAAAGGTTCCCCAAGGGGTGATGAATTGGGTTTTCTCTTGATAATCAGGGTGCATCTTGATCTAGTTATATCGGGCAAACCCATCAATTAATGACTTAAGAGCGTGACTAGTTATGTTGTCTACAATCATGTCAATATTGGGTAGCAGGTAATCATCCTTTGGAGAAGGCTTGCTCAAGTCTCAGTAGTCAACACATATGCGAACCTTTCCTCAGATTCAGGCACGAGTACGATATTGGCTAGCCAAGTGGGATATTCGATCACATGAATGAAACCCGCATTTAACTATTTGACCACTTCTTCCTTAACATTGAGCGACCATTCGGTGTGGAGCTTTCGCAATTTTTGTTTGATGGGTTTGCAATCTGGGAGAGTTGGAATTTTGTGATGCGCTATCTCAAGATCAATGCTAAGCATATCATCGTAGGAACATGCAAAGACATCCACAAATTCTTCTTAATAATATCTCGAGTTGTACGCGCTCATGCTCGTCAAGGGTGGCCCTTATCCTAATCTCACGCAGTTGGCTACTAGTACCGAGATTAATAACAAGAGTTTCATCTTCATTAACTTGAACGCAGTTATGTTGTTTGTTATTAACCTTATTAAGATAAGTTAAGAATTGTTCATTTGTAAAATCATCATCATCAAGAGTTTTATTAGAATCAAGATAATTATTGTAAGGCACAGCAAGATACTCAAAATCTTCGTTATTTTATTAATAGGAAAAACACCATTGAGAACCTCATCAAATGAGGTTTCAATTACATCAGAGTGAGGAAGAACAACAAGAGAAGAGGAGATGGGATAAACATCAGGTTTGGTATGAATTTTATCAAGTGGAACTGGTGAAGCATGCCAGTTAAGAAGAAATGAATTAACAACTTTGATCAGGCAGGATAAATCCGATGATATATCCCCTGAGTGGATCATGCAGCGTGTCAGCCCCAGTTTTTGCAAATTGAATGAATCTCTGATGTCACTTCCCTCGAAATCTCCAGTATCGACTATGGTCTCTCAATGAGTGGTTGCAAATGATGCTGGGAGTTTTCGGCCCAAGAGTAGCTATCTTGGAAAAATATCTCCATTCCTGGTTTCATCTTCTCATCCTTATGATCATACCACGGTTTAGGAAAGCTGTAGAAAGGTAAATCTTCACACTCTCTGATGAATCTTCCATTCAAGGAATCTCGTGAGACAGTCTTGGTGCTTTCTAGCTTTCACTTTATTCGAGGTAAATGAATTATTTTGAGTTCTTTTACTAATGGTTGATAACCCAAACCGCAAGGAGGAAAAGCTTTTTTCAACACAATGGGTTCAAGTATCCCATGATTTCGTCTTCCGAGCCCCAGTTCGGGCATGAAGTGTATATTTTTGAAAATCTAGATCACATTGACATTGTCATGAGGGTTATACTTCAGAAAAATCCTATTTTTGAAATTATACCCAGCTGGGAGTAGAAATGGTTCAACTCGAAAGCCTGACATAAGCATATCATTCACCTTGTATTATATCTCAAGTATTGGATTACTAGTGCTTGCATTCTTGGCATTATTATCGTCGTCCAAGATGGTGATGACATGTCCTTCGATGAAGAACTTCGATTTCTGATAAAGGGAAGAAGACACACCCTTAATGCGATGGAGCCATGGTCATTCGAGCAATAAATTAAAACAAGATGGGATGTCGATGACTTGGAATTCAATAATCGGATTTATAGGCCCAGCCCCTATTATAAGTTTTATTAATCCCATCACTTCTCGGTGGGTATTATCGTAGGCACGTACAGAGGCAGAGGTTAGAGCAAGGTCACTCACTTTCAGTCCTAAACAATTAAGGGTCCTTAACAAGCAGACATTAAGAGTTGATTCATTATCGACAAGAGAGAGCGGGACAGTTTTTCCCATGACTTCGACAACGATACTGGGAGCATAATTATGGTTTGTCCCAATCTTAGGGATTTTTTCTTCAAAGAAAGGGAGCAATCTAGTAGAGGTCAGGGCTTCGACAAGATTCGGTGTTTCTTTTTGTGTGGTTAAAGGAGGAACTATGGATCCTGTGAGTAGCTTGATTAAGGCATTTCGGTGCAGTCAGGAAGACAAAAAGAGTCCCCACAGAGTGATGTTAGCATGGGTCTTATTCAACTGATCGAGGATCTTACTCTCCTAGAGGGTCATTTCGGGCATAAAAGGATTCTCAACACCTTTTCATTTGTCTCTCACTGATGGTGACAGGTTTGGGACTTGATAATGCCTCCCTAACCTGGCCATGTGGTTCACAAAAGAGGGGGGAAACAGAAATCCCATCTCCTTATCAATCTCGAGTTGTTCAGCCACCTTATTGATTTCTCCTAATAGCTCGTCAAATGATATCATCCCGCATATGCTGACTATTGGGATAGTTTTTTATGGACCTTGCTCTTCATCTGAATCATCGAATTTATCTGCCCATTCTGTGGCAACGACATCATCTTTCCATAAAAAAGTCAATACTCTACGCAACCTCAATGCCTTCTTCGTATAAGCACTCCCATTCAACGGGGAGATATTAAAATGAAGGGACAAGACGCCCTTATAGTTTCAAAGCGTCAAGTAGCTCGGACATATTATAAATATCATCGGTCTGTCGGAATAAGTCTGCCATGATTTGGATCACATTATCTAAGCTGACTTCATCGATTGGTACCACCGAATTTTTTTACTCTCGGGCCCATTTTCGAGCTTCTAAGAACAATTAACTGAATCTCTGACAGTCAATGGTCATCTGGGAGGGCAATTTCAGCCCAAAATCAAAGAATTGATTCAACACTTCTGATAATTCCATATATTTCCCTCCAGAAAGAGTACAGACATCATTGTGTGCTCTAATAAGGAGTGATAGTGCCTGATCAGGGAAACTGGTAAGGTGCAAGAGAAAATATGGGCACACTTGGAGAGGTTTAGGAGAGTACATAGGTATAACGGGTGATTTACTTGGTACGATCTGTGTAGATGGATCAAATTCTGGGTCTTCTTCTAGGAAGATGGCATTTGTATAATTTGAGAGTAGATCGTGGGTAGTGTTTGGTTTAGGATTGGCTGGTGGGGGGATGGAACCCCGACCAATCAGGCCTTGGATCATATTTCAAAGGTGGAAACACAAGTCAGTGGTGTGGTCGACAGTTTGATGAAAGTCATAATGGGCGTCAAGTTTGAATTTTTTGGGAAGTGAGTTTAGTAATGGGGACGAGGGTCCAATGGATTGATGAGGTTTCACTTTAAAATGGCTTGGTAAACTTTGGAGAAAGGAGTGTGAAGCTCGGTGTATTCCTTTCAGAATGGGTTAGGGTGGATTTTTGGTGCCCATAAAGTGGAAGGCTAAGAGATGTTATTGACGGTTAAAACTGAGGTGTTGGAGGGCTTCTTATACTTTATGGAAGTGAGCTATCCAGACACTTTCTTTGGTTCCACTTCTATCTTGGCAAGACTTTCTTCGATCCCCACTCCTGCTTCTCGGAAGGCTCGGAAATAAGGGTAATACTGTCCTCCCACCATCGCTCGGATATGGGAAATATATTCTTTTTCACAATGCTAACTTCCTCCTCTTCGAAAGGCCGGTTAGTCATGTTGGATGCTTTCTCTCTACACCTTGTATGAAATTACTGACTGATTCCCTAGGGTTCTGATTGAGTATCCCTAAATCACGGCGGGTGACTTTAAACTCCTTGTTGTATTTGTACTATGACATGAATTCGTGAGCAATATCCTCCCAACTACGGATTTTGAAATCTTCAAGGGATAAGAACCATCGGAGAGCGCTGTCCTTTAAAGTTTGTTGAAATATTTGGGCTATTATTTCTTCAAAGGAAAGTAGGAGAGTAATGGATCGATGATAACTTCAGAGATGAATAATTTGGGGTCCACTACCTTTGAACTTCTCGATATTGAGCATCTTGAACTTTTATGGCTACCTGGCTTTAGGATAGGGTGACATGTGGGTGTAGTCCATGTAGTTTTCAGATTGTAAACGACGTATAAACGTGTGATAATTGATTAACTTCGCAAATTTCTAATTTAGCACACTTATTTAATTTCAGCCCCTAATCATGCATCTAAAGTGCAAGTGTCAACCCAAAAACAAATAAAACAAGTGACACAAACTTAAGGAAAAATCCCCGAAGGGCAAAACGTTTTATTTCTAGAACTTTGAAGAATTTACAAGACCATTGACTTACATACAATCTGATAATCGCCCACAAGTGTAACGCACGGTGTCTTCGTCAAACCTTCAAAGCAACGGCTAGAAACAGTGTCGGTTGGAATCTCCCGTAGGAACTCCAGGTGGTCAGCAATGAAGAAGAGAGACGGCTTCTCCACAAGGGTTGAACAAATACAAGAATGTGTTCTTGGGTTGGAAAAAAATCACAAAGGATTGGCAAAGTTGTGTGAATCAAAACATGAGTCTTGAGACTCAAAAAGCTGAAGACTTAGAGTATTTAGGACTCTTAAAATCGTCTTAAAAAGTCTTGAAAAACAACTCCCCGAAGTTGGTTTAAATAAGAAAATCAAAAGAGATATAAAAACTCACGGCACTGTACGATTTTATCCCAGGCGGACCGGTCTGCATCTGAGGTCGGATCAGTCCGGGGTCGGACCGGTTCCTTTTTAAAAAGGGCTTCTTTGGTTTGCATTTGATCCGGGGTCTACTGTTTTGAAGCATAAGTGAATCGGTCCGGGTAGACGGCGGATCGGTTCTTTTTCCAAACTGGCGGATCGGTCCGTAGCGGACCGATTCCGTTTTAAAACAGGCGGACCGGTCCGGCTGACAAAAAATCTGATTCCTTTTTTCTTTGATATTCGGATTTGTTGATGAAGATACGATCTTGAATTTCTTCAGCGATGTAACGGCAAACGACATACAAATTGATATTGGACAAAAATGTCCTTACAAATCTCCCCCTATGTCTATGCCGGTACATACATAAAAATAAACATCCAAATTATCAAATATCAAAATGTCTATACAGAACGATACAAATGAATAAGACTTCATCGTTTGCTCTTCAAAACTTCAGGAATCTCAACGTTTTTCTCATCAGGGTGTGCAATTCAGAGATCATCAAAGAAGTACCTACACACATGAGATAAAGCAAATACCACGTGACATATCGAGTTTGAAATGAGATAAACATAGATACCGATTTATGATAAAAACATAAGATAAATCTCAAAAACTCCCCCATAATATGATAATTCTTTCTCCCCCTTTTTATAATGTCCCCAAATAGGCAAATGAGAAGAATGAATCAAATAAGTAAAATCGGGGTGTCACGGTATACAAAACAAGACATCAATCAAAATGGTAAACGTGCTCTTGCAAGGAGATGCTCAAAAACAAATGCACAAACTCTTTTTGATTTTTCAATTTTTCATACAAAAAATAAGATACATTAGAAAAAAAAATTGCTACAAAAATCACACCACGGATTTAGACTCAAACAACCAAGTCATGGAAGAGGAATGAATGGCTGTGAACACATTCGATAGGTAAATCAACTCAATCAATCATATGTGCACAATGCATATGTGTACTACTAACGAATGAACATCAAACGTATCCTTAGGTGAAACAATTTGTTAAATTTAGATGACATCGTCTTATGAAAATCAACAAATCAAAGTCAAAGTGATTTTCACACCAATAACGTCCAAAACTATGTAGCGCATTATCAAGCATATCAAGGACGTGCAAACCCGTTTAACTTCTCCAACCAAACTCCCTCGTATATATTTTCTTTTAGAGGTGTAAAAACTAAATTCTCAAACATTGGAGAATTGGTGAAAAAACCTAAATGGCTCCTTTTTGGCATGAATATCTTTTTATTGCCTTTTAAATTTTTTTTTCGGGCTCTTTTAACCTCTTTGGACCCCGGATAATAAAATACCTCCATTTTTTAGGTCCAATTTAACGGTGGCTTAGTATTCGCAAAGGCAAAATGAACCTTTCGCTGCCCTTCCCCATTTTCAAATAAAACAAACAAACTCACAAAACGGTTCTTAAAAGCACAATTTCCTTATCAAAAATTTATCGCGCTTGGTTTGTTTTAAGGACAGGATTGAAGTGAAAACATCCAACCAACATGTGATAAGACAAGCACAATAATCAAACAAATCCGTTCATGTGTGCAATAAAGGAAACATGAGTCAAACATGTAGGAAGAAATACTTAATTACATCTTAATGACTCCAAACATTATAAAGCACAAGGATGAATTAACCTATTGTCTCAAAACACTATCAAATAGTCACATGAAAAAAAATGGAATGATGTTGTGAGTTGGTCATCCTAAGTGTCCATCCAAAAACGGTGCAAACAAAATACAAAAATCTTTTTGGATTTTCTCAAAATAAAATATTTTTGTATTTTTCAAAAATTTTCTTAAAAAATATAAAACATACAAAAATGGTACATACTAGCAATAGGCAAACAATGTCATCATAAAATCACCCTATGCTAGTAAACAAGTCAAACCTCAATCATTAGGTGCATAGGGGTTTTCCAAAGGTGGTGACAACTTACGAAAAACCTCCATCAATTTTTGTGAAGATTTGACCAAAAACTTAACTTGCTCACCTAAATGTGCAAACTCTCTCATGTAGTCTCCGTGAGCATGTAAAGTATCATGTGTGGGTGCATGTGTGCCAGAAACACATGTAGAAGAAAAACGTGACACATAATCCAACTTAAAATAAAATTCCTTAAGGTGACCTCTCCTCTTGCAATGTGAACAAACATAAATAGGCCTAGGATCACCTCTCTCAAAAACTCTAGGATGTGCTCTCCTAATAGGAATGGGACGCCTAGGTGGGTTAGGGTGAGACTTACGTGAATCTAACACTAAAGTGGGAATCGGCTCGGATTCTAATTGGGAAGAAGAAGCACCGTCATGACTTATTCCAAACTTCTCACCTTTACCCTTAAGAACCACCTTTTCAACCTTCTTAGGTACGTTCTCAAACTTGACTTTGACCTCCCGGGCACGTTCGAGATCACTCTCGAGTTGGGATACACATGTCATCAGACTAGACAATGTGTTGGTCAAATCACACTTCTCCTTTCTCAAAAACTCCTTCTCTGTCTCCAAATCTAAAACCCGACGACCTAAATCTCGATTGTACTTCTTTATTTTCAATGTCTCGGTGTACAAATCTCTAAAAGCTTTTTGGAGCTCACTTTCATCTCCACTCTCCTCCTCGTTTTCTCTCTCACTTGACGAACACAAATCACTATCATCGCTCTCGTGTGCACTCTTGTGAGACAAAGTGGGTGTGCTCACACGACTAGAAAAGGCAACAACCATACCATGTCCCAAAACTTTATCAGACTCATCTCCATCATCACCCTTATCACCACTAAGAGTGGCGGGCATAGCAGTCTCTTTGCCCTTTCTCCTTATCCTAGTAGGACACTCTCTAGCTATGTGCCATTTCCCTTCACACTCAAAGCACCTGATCTCATCCTCCTTGTCACTATATTTGGCCTCCTCTTTATTTTTATTTGACTTAAAAGATCTCTTTTTATTGGAAGAATTTTCTTTATTCATTTTGAGAAACTTTTTAAAAAAATTTGCAAACAAGACCATTTCTTTAAAATCAAAATCTTCCTCAGAGTCGGACTCACAAACTTTTTCTTTCTTTTTCTTAAAATGAGTCTTTAAAGCAATGTCATTATCCTTAGCCTTAATGGTTTTGGGAAACATGTCTATCTCATAGGTTTGAAGATCTCCTACAAGTTCTTCCAACTTAAGTGATTTCAAATTTCCCAAAGAGTTCAAAACAGTGACTTTAGGAATAAAGCGTTTTGGAAGAGATCTCAAAAAAAATTTAACGACACGCGTGTTATCAATCACCTCACCCAAATTAAAACAAGTGTTAACAATGTCCGACAAACGAGCACAAAACTCATCAAAGCATTCAGACTCAGACATGGTAATAGTCTTAAATTGGGTGGCCAGATTTTATAATTTTGAGTCTTTGACCGCGTTCGTACCCTCATATGTCAATTTCAAAACATCCTAGGCCTCTTTAGACGTGGTGCACGTCATAATTCAATGAAACTCATCCGGAGTGACAGCACCAGAAATAGCACTCAGATCACGGGAATTAAAATTGTACAATTTATATTCATCTTCAGTCCAAGCTGACACGGGTTTTAAAGTGGTGATTTTATTAACAGTGACCGTGGGAGGAGTCCAACCATTTTCGCAAAGTAACCAAATACGCTCATCAATAGATTTTAAAATCAATTTCATACGAGCTTTCCAGAAGGCATAATTAGACCCGTCAAAAATAGGCATCTGATTATATAAGTGCTCCATAGGAAAAAAATGTGAATTTTCACAAAACTAATTTTTCAAAAAAATTCAATATCACACGATTTTGCGGAAAATAGGAATACGCGATAAATTAGCGTAACCCGCTCTGATACCAATTTGACAACGTGAGAAGTCAAATTGTATCAGGAAAAAACTTTAAAAATCAGGATCACTCAATAATTTAGAGTAACCCGCCCTGATACCAATTTGTAAACGACGTATAAACGTGTGATAATTGATTAACTTCGCAAATTTCTAATTTAGCACACTTATTTAATTTCAGCCCCTAATCATTCATCTAAAGTGCAAGTGTCAACCCATAAACAAATAAAAAGAGCGACACAAACTTAAGGAAAAATCCCCGAAGGGCAAAAGCTTTTATTTCTAGAACTTTGAAAAATTTACAAGACCATTGACGTACATACAACTTGATAATCGCCCACAAGTGTAACGCACGGTGTCTTCGTCAAACCTTCAAAGCAACGGCTAGAAATAGTGTCGGCTGGAATCTCTCGCAGGAACTCCAGGTGGTCAGCAATGAAGAAGAGAGACGGCTTCTCCACAAGGGTTGAACAAATACAAGAATGTGTTCTTGGGTTGCAAAAGATTCACAAAGGATTGGCAAAGTTGTGTGAATCAAAATATGAGTCTTGGGACTAAAAAAGGTGAAGACTTAGAGTATTTAGGACTCTTAAAATCGTCTTGAAAAGTCTTGGAAAACAACTCCCCGAAGCTGGTTTAAATAAGAAAACCAAAAGAGATATAAAAACTCACGGCACTGTACGATTTTATCCCAGGCGAACCGGTCTGCATCTGAGTCCGGATCGGTCCTGGGTCGGACCGGTTCCTTTTTAAAAAGGGCTTCTTCGGTTCGCATTCGATCTGTGGTCTACTGTTTTGAAGCATAAGCGGATCGGTTCGGGTAGAGGGCGAATCGGTCTGGGGGCAGACCGATTCTTTTTCCAAACTGGCAGATCGGTCCATGGCGAACCGGTTCCTTTTTAAAACAGGCGGGTCGGTCCGGCTGACAAAAAATCTGATTCCTTTCTTCTTTAATATTCGGATCCGTTGATGAAGATACGATCTTGAATTTCTTCAATGATGTAATGGCAAACGACATACAAATTGATAATGGACAAAAATGTCCTTACACAGATATTCGGACTTGGTCAAACTTCTTGATCAACATCTTAAGATCCTCCTTGACCTTGTTCAATGATTCCTCCTTTGGATCAACGGTCACGGGTAAGTTAGCCCCTGGCTGGGCAAGATTCGACATAAGAAGTTGGGCAGGCGGCGGTCCATTAGTAGGAGGATCACATGGAGCCTGTTGATATTCCTCGGGAACCCAAATAGGTTCGGGTGGGGGTGGACCCGTAGCGCGGGAGAATAGGGACCCGATTTCTTTGCATCTCCTGAACCTCAGTTTGAAGGTTGTCAATCTTGGTAGTGAGTTGAGCTAGAACCGTCATCAAATCCGTCTGCATATTCAGTATTTGGTGTGTGTTCTCCATGGGAAGTGGATAAAAGTGAATTCCTGACTCAAATGAGGAAAGGGAGCTGACGGAGCTTTGGGGCGGTTTGACTGAAGACCGAAGCCAATAGGGATCCAGGCCAAGGGTCGGGTATGCGATCGACATGAAAAGGAGAAAACTAGGAATTTATTTTTAATAGATAATGAGGGAAAACTGTTATATTTTGAAAAGGAAGGAAAATATTTTTGACATTTTTTGGAAAAGATGAGGACAAAATACTTTTGGTTAAAAGGGAGGAAAAATATTTTTGGTATAAGGAAGATGTTTTTGGTATTTAGATAAAAGAAAGAAAAATGTTTTGGACACTTTTTGTAAAGAAAGAGGGAGAAAATGATAGATGGGTGTCAGTATGATTTTTATTATGTTCTCACTTGTATTAGGTACCTAAATGCAAAAAAGCAATGTCGGACGGGACCCAATCCTAGAAAAATTGGGTTTGAAAAAAAATATGTAAAAAATAATTGGACTTGTTACAAGGCTCATGGGGAGGATTCCATTTTAAAAAAGACAAAATCACACGAAAATCTGGGCGGCATGCCGACCCATCATTCCGGCAGAGTTTCGGGTAGAAACTGGCAAAATAAATATGAGTGCCCTAGGTTTGACACGTATATAAGGGTATGCAGTTGTTGGGTTAATTGGAAGGGTTCCCCCCTTTGGCATGACTTCCACGATATATGTCTTGCTTTTGAGGGTAATCGGTATGTTTGGATAAGACATTTGATATACCTGAGTGTACGTGAATTGCCTAACTATATACCTCGTGGGGATAGTACATGCGAGAGCGAATTCGATATACTCGATGTACATGAAGGAGTTCCCTACGATATACTTCCGGTCATGACTTCAGACAAGCAGTACGATGCAGTGGGAACCGTTTGATATACGTCGAAGGTACTTGGCCAATGGAAGGTAAGAATCATATCGCTTAGGCTAACTGCGACCTGCCAGACCAGCGCCCATCACGAAGTGACCCACTAATTATGGGGAAAAAATTGGTCAATAGCCATTCTCTTTGGTGATGTAGTGTGCAAAATGCATGATTCTTGATGAGTTTATTATGGAGGGAGTATCTTTATTGATAAGCATCATGCTAGGCAGGGTATAATGTACAAGTACAAAAAGTAAATCTATACTAAGTCTGGATATGTAGGAGATGTGTGACTAGATACAACTGAGTGTGTGGTAGTGAACCTAAGCATGGATCGACTACAAGTGGTGGGTGATAAGCAGCAGTGAGCATGGATATATACAAGTGTGATAAGTGGAGGTATGTGTTAGTGACACCTAAGCATGGATATTCAAAGTGGTGTGTGTGTAACATGTGGATATAAGTGATCCTAGGTGTACATAGTGTGAAGTGTACATGGAGAATATCTACAAGTGTGTGAGTGAGTAGTGATATAAATATGAGGTATATATATGTACAAGAAATAGTAGAGGAGAAAAGGGGAACATACAGGTAGGTGCATACGCACACAAGAAAATAAAACACCCATGTAAACAGAGTCTAGACCTTTTATGAAAATAGTGTCCCCAGTGAAGTCTCCACTGTGGCCAGCCCGATCTCGCGATGTCACTCCTCTCTCATTCTTCCCCAAAAAGGGGGGTGTGGAGAAAGAAAGAGGGGCTGAAAGGTTTCGCTCCCTTTTTTACTAAGGAACACTTCGATCGTCGTCGGTGTAGGGTACATGTAAAGAGATGGAGTCGTCAGTCTAATTTGCACAAAAAAGGCAAAAGAATATGTTGTCGGCTCGAGAGAGCGGCATCAAAGACAAACTGATGCTTACGAAACCAGTAGTTCGAAGGGTTTGGGGGCTAAGTTATGGAATGGGAAGGTGTTAGGCACCCATCCCACCATTTCGATCTCTCATGGGATTGTGTTATTTTTTTCCTTTATTTTTTCCTGAAGTGTGTGTACGTGTATATATAATGGAGATTGGAATATCCCAACTCATAGCATGGAAGAGATATAGTGAGGTCATCCATAGCAATGTTCCCAAAATAATACACAAAAAATATGATTTATGCATTTTTCACGATTTTTCACGATATTGATCGTTATGATGAAACGATAATATGTGTTGGATGAAACGCTAACATAATTTGTATAATAATGCAATAATATGATAAATATGAAAATGGGGAATTTGGAAAAATTGGGAAATTAAAAAATTGGACTCGAGCCTCGGGTTTTAATCCGAGACGCCTATGTAGCCTATGAAGGCATAAAAGTCCACGTAGTTCGCATGCGGCGTAAGGATGGCGTTTATCCCATAGATTCAAACGGGATTTTATTATAGGTGTGTGTAGAAAAATGTGTTTTAGTTTTGAAAAAGTGTGATGGATAATCCCGTTCGAAATTTATGAATGTAACCCTCTTTTTGTTTGTTTTTTATTTTTATAGAAAATAAAGTATGTGGAGTATACTAATAAAAATTTAGATATTGATGTGTATGAACTAAAGTAAGAACTAGATTGTGAATCTAATGTATTTAATGCAAAAATAAGATATTTAAAGAGAGGTGAAAGGATTTAGACCTTCTTTGAAGCTTGATAATTGATCTTGAAAGAACTCCATTGAATATGAGATGAAGATTGGATGACAGAGAATGTGATTTTTCCAAATTTAGTATGAAAAGGATGGAAATGTAAGCTTGAATGAAAATTCACATAGAGAAACTTTGCTAATTTCGAGAGAATATTACTGAGATCAGTGATGCTGATGGATCGGAGGTGTGCTTTGGGAGTGAGGTCATGACCTATATTTATAGGGAAAAGGGTGGTGCCGATAGGCATGGACCTAGCCCTGCCAATCTGTAGGTGACCCTAGACACACTGCTAGGCAAAGAAATGGACCTGCCAATTGGCAGTCTCGTGCATATTTTTCAAAAATGGTTATAAAATGCAATTCGCTGATCCATATTATGCTAGGCATACCGTTAGAAAGGTAATTCATAGACCTTCAAGCGTCCTTTGGACCACTCCCAGGTTCGGGAGTTTACTTTGGGTCAAATGTGGCTCGAAAGTGCCCGACGATCCTTTGGATGGGAGATCATTGGACGAAAACGAGTCGTTCATCAGCATGGTAAGTTAGAATCATGCACGGGGCAGAGCGTTGAAAAGGTTAGGTAAGGTACTTTGAATTCCAAAGAGCGTTGCTCGGTTCGAAAAGTTGACCTTGGTCAACGGGGTCCCGAAAGCGCTCGGTGACCTTTTGGAGTAAAATGGATCGTTCGTCTATACCAAAACTCCCCTCGTTTGGCTTACGCTCATTGGTCGTAACCCCACTAGTCGTAATTTCCTTGGACCTATTGAACATAATAGATCATATTGTCTATTCTTGTAAACCTCTTAGGGTCTTCTCCCCCTATATGGTTTTGGACACTAACAAAATTTGTAAGTGTAAAACATTATCGTAAAATTTGTGATAGTTACTTAATTTGTAAGTGGGATAAACTAAAAGGGTTGCATAATAAAAAAAATCATCAAAATCTCCCCATTAAATTTCACCTCAATAACCTCCCTCCAAGTGGACCTTCGTACGAAATCCTTCTCCAAACCTTCAAAGGTGCGATCTTCTCCAAACCTTCGTGTGATCTTCTCTAAACCTTCGTTGTGAAATCATAAGGTAAACTTTGCATAGCCTTCTCCAAATATTCGTGCAATTATCTTTCAAAAGTTTTCAATTTGATCGTACGAAAATATTGGGTGCGTATTATTCTGGTAAAGATACGATTTAGGGTTTTATTTGGTGTGTATGTCTTATTCTGTTAAATATTTGGTGCATATTATTCATACATGATTAAATATTTGTTGCGTATTAATCTATTTGGTGCGTCTTATTCTGTTAAATAGTTTGTAATAATGGTGTGTATGTCTAATTTGATTACTGCCTAACTTGGAATAGCAGTTTCATAAATGATTTGATTGTTGTCTAATTTGTAATTTTCACCCAAGTGGGAATTAGCAGTTAAATTAATGATTTGGGTCTGCCAAATTTGGGTTTTGAATAATTGTAAAGAGATTTGGTCCTGTCAACCAAATTTTAAAAAAGTATTAAAAAAACTTGGAGAGTCGGAGTCATTGACAAGGTAAACCTTCAATATGTACAGGGTGATACAAACTCCCTGCACAGGAAAAGCACGACTCGAAACTAAAATTTGCTTTTCTTTTCTTTTTTCGAACCAAGAAGTAATGCTGAGTTGGGATTTGACATGTTTGGGTTTAAGGTTGGGTGTGTTTATATTATTTTTCGAATATAGAGAACATTATTTATGGTTTCAACCATAAAAATATTTAATTTATACTTCATTTTGTTATAAATTCTATTATATGAGATTTTAAGATCATATTACACATGCTGATAAAAAAAAATTATACCAAAATGGAGGTTGCGGATAGAGTGACTATTAAGTTGTAAACTAGTTCATGTTTGTTTGAAAAATCCACTTATAATCACCTTTTTACTTCAGTAAACATTAATCAAAGATTGTGAATAATAGACTATTTCTTTAACTGTTGTCGGACCCTTAGATATTAAATAGAATATATTATTGTTTTACTAACGTATCTCAACATACAGAATGTCATCGAAAGTTAGTAAAGAGTGGATGAAGGAATGTGAAAGAGGGAGTGAAAAATACATTAATGGGGTTGCTACGTTCATTGATTTTGTGAAGAATAACGGTGGTGGCGAAACCTTATTTTCATGCCCATGCATAAAATATGAAAATGGAAAGTTGTTGGAGCTTGAAGACGTCGATTTTCATTTGCTTCGTTATGGTATATCCAAGTCTTACATGTTTTGGCATTTTCATGGCGAAAAGGAAGTCGTTAAAAGAAAATAAAAAGAACCCACTAAAAGTGTTTAATGCAATGACCCTGTCCTCGATAATCCAAGAATGGAAGAGCTTATTTACGATGCATTCGAAATGTTTAATTGTGAAGTAGATCATTTATGAAGTGAGCATATTAGAATGGGGGGAGGTGACAATCGTGACGAGACTAATGATGAGTTAAAATAAGAAAAGTTATGTGGCAAGGCGAGTGAACCATTATACCCGTCAAGTCCTGAGAAATATACGATGCTATATTTTCTTGTCAAATTGAATAATGTTAAGACAAGATATGATTTGTCAAATAATAGTGTTACGAAAATTTTGGAGGTGTTTAAAGAGTTTTTGCCGAAAAGGAAATACAATACCATCCAAGTGCATAGCCATGAAGGAGATAATCAAAGATGTTGGTCTGGATTATAATATAATTCATGCATGCAAAAATTATTGTATTTTATATAGAAAAGAATATGCAATGAAAGTAAAATGTCAAGTATACAACCTACCCAGGTATAGGTTGGGAATAAATGAGGAGGGTAAAATAACTCTGAAGACTGTTATAGACATTTCCCTTGATTCCAAGGTTGAAGAGATTATTCACCATACCATAGATTGCAAATGAGATGACTTGGCACACTAGGGCGTAGTGTAGCATAAATATCATGCGTCATCATGTTGATTCGTCTATTTGTAAATCTGTTGATGCGATGTGGCCAGACTTTGCGGCTGAAAAATGTAATGCCCGTCTTAGTATAGCCACTAATGGTTTTAATCCATACGGGAATCTCAACTCTAGTCACAGTTGTTGGCCTGTCGTTGTTTCTTCTCTTAATATGGTACCGTCTTTATGTATGAAAAGGGAGTTTTCAATGATGTCAATTTTAATATCCAGGGCGAATGCTCCGAGCAAAGACATTGACATTTACCTGGCCCTTTTTCTATATGAGTTAAAGTAATTATGGTTTCAAGGTGTAATGGCGTACGACTCATATACAAAAATTAATTTTTCTTTGAGAGCGATGTTATTGTGGGCCACCCGTGATTTTCCTGCATATAAAACTTTATCGAGTTGCACAGTTTATGGTTATAAGGGGTGCCCAGTTTGTGTGGAAGAAGTTGACTCTGAACGACTTATGAGTAGTAGGAAAATTTGTCATCATGGTCATAGAAGATTCCTTCCTCGTGATCACAAGTTCAGGGAGGACAAACATATTTTCAATAACAAGGTTGAATATCGTATAGCTCCACGAAGGTTATCTGGTTCGAAGGTTGAGAAGAAGGTGAAATGCATCAAGATGAGAATTGTTAAACAGATTTCTGGAATAAAAAGAAAATGTAAAGGGGATAAATATGTGGTTAGTGACGTTACCACTCCATGGTATCGAAGGTATATTTTATTTGATTTTCCCCTATTAGAAAGAGCATAGTATTCGTCATAATCTAGATGTTATGCACATTGAGAAGAACGTTACCGATCATCTTTTGTCAACCATTCTAGATGCTATAGACAAAACCAAAGAAGACCATGGGGATCAAGAAGAAGATATGGATGGAAATAGACGAAAGTTCAGGAAAAACTGTGAAACCAAAGGCTGCATTCACTCTAAATAAAAAATAAAAAGAATGATTTTTTCGTACTTTAAAGGAGCTAAAAGTTCCAAGAGGTTTTTCTTTTAACTTGAGTAATTGCGTGAGTTTACTACCACTTGGATTTAAGGGGATCAAGTTACGTGACTATCGTGTAATTATGTAATATTTGTTGTTGTTTCTGCTTAAAAACGCTTATCCAAAACACAAGGACTTACGAATAGCAATTCAACGGTTAAGCTTCTTTTTCAACGTGTTATGTTCCGAAGTGATCAAGAGGGATGTTTTGGAGTCGGCAAGGAAGGAATTGTTTGAGGCTATGTGTGTTTTGGATAAATATTTTCCCCATGGATTTTTTATTACTATTGTCCACCTCGTTATACACTTATCAGAGGAAGTGTTGATTTGTGGGACGGTAAGATATAGGTAGATGTATCCTTATGAAGGTAATTAAATAGTAAATGATTATCTTAACCTTTTTATTTCAACAAACATTTTTTTGTAATCGATATATTTTTTTGTGTAGGTTGATGAAAGATTACAAGAAGTATGCTAATAATAAGAGGTATATTAAAGGGAGCATTGCAGAGAAATATATCGTAGAAGAATCGACTCTATAAAATGCATGGAGTACATGCCAAACCCTAGTGAAGGAAATCACAAATATACGCGTGAAGATTTTCTTGATGAAGATGAATATAAGAATGTGCAGGCGAGGGTCCCTTAGTACAAGGGAATAATGTGAAGTTAACTCCATTATAATTTGCACAAAAACGTAAGTGGGTGTTACACCAATCAGGTGAAATGGAGGAATGGCAGAAGTAAGTGTATCAATATGATTTAAGATTTTTTTAATTTAAAAACACTGCTTATGTAGATTGGTGCATGTAGTAGAATGCCTAAGTGTGGGTATTTAATTCGTGTAGGAAATATGATCTTTATTGGGAATCCACATTTGGGCATAACCGAAGAGCGACTATATTAAAGGAAAAGACCGAGGGTTTTATCCCATGGTTGATTAAGGTGGTTCGCTTTTAGTTCGACTGCATAATAAAATTTTACAATTATTCGCGCGTGTGTGTGTATAATAATCTTATGAAATCTTTTTTGTAGTTATTATAAGCGAGATTGACTGATACCGTACTTTGGCGGCTAGCAAATCGGCCATTATATTATGTACAATCATATAAGAGGTATCAGGTGAATAGGATTGAATTTTGCACACATGAGTATGATGAGTCATGGGTAACCCAAAATAGTGGCATGTCAACGAGGGCCATCACGAAGTTCAGGTCAAGCAAAAAAGATATGAATTATAAGGAAGCGGAGACAACATACTTTGGCATTATTCTTGGAATATTTGAGTTGGATCATACATCTTTCAAAATAGTTATGTTTTACTGTGACTGGGTGAGAGTTGAGGACAAGGTAAATGGTTTCAAAGTTAATCCTGAATCGAACTTAATAATGGGTTGAAGAGTAAGGATAGAATCGACGACGAGCCATTCATTGTTGCATCTGAAGCATCTCAAGTGTTTTACTCAGGGGATTTTGAAGACAATGGTTGGTCTACGGTTTTGCATACACCACAGATATTAATAACAAGTGTTGACAAACTTGAGGTTCCTATAATGTATCAGTCTATTCTTGAGGATAATCCCAATTTAAAGTGATTTCTAGTTAAAGCTAAAGCTGATTTTTATAATTTTTGCTTAATTTTTTTTAATTTAATGCTTCACTTACTATGTAAAAGAATTTTAGACATCGCTTCAAGATTTTGTTTCTTGTGATCTATTATGTTTATGTACTACTTTAATGCTTCACTTATACTGTAAGATGCGACGAATGGACCAATTCTTTATAAATTTGGACAGATTATGCATTTGGACAGATTATTAATTTTTAGTAATTTTGGACATAATATGTGAATAATTCATTTAGTCATATTATTAATGCAGAATATTTATGCATTGTATATCTAACACTTGTTGAATTTTAATAATTTCAAATGAAGCTAATGTCTCCAACCCACGCGATGGTCCAGATGGATCATTTATAGACACCATAATTGTGATTGAGATCAATCAACATAATCAGGTTATAGGTATCGAGAAAGGTCGATTTATGTCTCGACTTGGTAAAGTGGTCTAGGCTCAGATCCCAATATCGTATACTGATTGGCGTAAGGTTACAGAAACATACAAGGAAGATGTTTGGATAGACATGAAAGTGAGACTTCTTATGTATACTTAATTTGTTTATTATATTTACTTTTGTATAACTTTACACACTTCTTATAATTTAATAATATCAATTATCTTATTAGAGAACATATGGACTCCTGGATAGTTACAAGATTAGTTTCTACAAAAGTATGTTCAGCTAACTTAAATTATATAAATCCACATTACGGAAGAGATATTATGATAAGTATTCAATGGATGCCGAAATATTGGCCAATGTACCTCCAGGTGTTAAGCCAGAATAGTGGAAAGGGTTCCTGGAGCATGAGAATAGGGAAGAGGCTAAAAAAAGGAAAGCATGAAAAGATAATAGGGAAAAGATTGGGGCCACTCACACAAGTGGCCGTGATGGGCATGCCCAAGTCAGGTACAATATGGTACGCACGACTATGTTTTACGATTTTATTTGATTACTATTACCTTGAAGATAATATCGGTTATGTTTTTTATTTGTAGACAAAGAAATTGCATAAAAACCCATTGCGTGTTGATGTATGGATAGTTAGCCACACATTTAAAGATGGGTCAGTCAAAGAGAGCATTGTTCCAATCATGGTGATTTTCTATAAATAGTGAATGATGATTGTTACATGAAACCATTATACATTCAAATGATTAGTCTTGACACTTCTACATATTTGGCATTTCATAGGACAAGGTGCCCGTGAAGAAAAAAGAATTAGAAGAAAGTTATAGTAATAACACAAACCAGCCAAAATCATTGAGAAATGATTCCTTATCTGAAGTATTTGGTATTAGCAAGCGAGAGCACACTCGTGGTGTGGGTTCCATAGTTTCTCTATCATCCATTGAGGCTTCACCTCCATCTTTATCTTTGCTTGCAGCTGAAAAGGCCAATGGGAACCAAATGAAAGGTTGGCTCGATACATTGGAATCCGAGATCAAAGTCATGAATAATAAACTAAGCAATATAGAGACAATAATAGGTATGGTGTTGGGGAAGTCCCATTCCTCCCAGTTGTTGGAGCAAGTGCTAGTAATGGGACATTTGCATCATGTAATGTAGAATCTTACTCACTAAAAGATGGCGTCTCATATGATATGTTCGGGTTTAATGGTAAGGTTATTGGCGAGGGAAGGTTAGATGTTACCCCTCTATACATAGTGCACAATCACATAGTGAATTACGAGAAAGAGGTGGTATTGTTAGTGGATAAAGTTCTTGAGGAAAATGCTTCTCTTTACTTGGGAACACAAGGTTGTGTTGAGCTTCTCGGAGATGTTGGTAGTGGAAGTTGGGTGGTGTGGCCGAAGAGTTTAGTCACACATATTGTTGGATCCCAATAACTTCTTGCTTTTAATTTTTGTTAGTGACTTGTTAAAGTCATGCTTGTGTTGAGTATGCTATAGACGTTATTATGCTAGTATTTGTTATGGACTTGATTATGTCGTGGACTTTATTATGCTAGTATTGGCTATGGACTTTATTATATTCGTTATGTTTTGCATTTTTGGATTACTTGATTGCTTTTTGCTATATGGTATAACCTTTTTCAACTCCGTCAATGCAAATATTTCCTTTGCATTGTCGGTCCCAAGCCCGAATAAAGGAGGAGGGAAGAGGTTTGTTCTTTTTTATATCTCTTACGATACGCATACCTGTAATCTGTATGACAAATTTATGTGTGTTGTGTTGCAAGATGAAACTATGCGTTATGGGGCAGATGTTGAGGCCTTCACAGCTCCTCTAAATAGGGACATTGAAGGTGATATCTCCACATCTCAGCCCTTTGATTCTGATAGTGGTATGTATCCTCTCACCTTCTCTTTCTTTAAATTGTTTGATTCCATGTGCTGTTGAGGATTTGCATAATTCAACTATGTTATGACGAATGGTGAAAAATCATAGCCCCACTACTTGATGTGTTGGTTTTAGTGGCACAAATAATTAGTTCCTAATGCATATATATGATTGGAGAAACAGTTAGATTTGCAAAGTACATACACTGTGGTGTGGAATGATAATTAGTTCCACTACTGCCCTACAGTAGGACTAAAAAGTTCAAGCACCTCCTATACCAGTTGTTGTTTTAGACTAAATATATACCACCCACGTTCCTACTATATCTGATCAAGACATAATCTGATAGCTCACCTGTTCAGAACTTCACAGCTTACAAAAAATTTTCGAACACTTGAGAACTCATGTAAACACTGCAGATAAGGGGAAAAAAGCAGTTTTCATTATATATATGTAGTTACAAGTTACATATACCCCCTTCCTAAACCATACTACTAAAAGGTTAAAACCTGACCAGTACAGTTTTATGTTCTCCAAATTCAGGGGAGGGAAGCTCACTTGAATGGGATATTAATATCAAATTTAGATCAGTACTTGTTCGGTTTGAATGAGATATAAGAAATGAAAGTCCATGCTCAAATTCGGGCAAGAGAAGCAATCAAGGAGTAGGAGAATATTGAAGACTCAAAAGGACAAAATAACCAAAATGAAACGATGGATTCTCTCCACAACCTTTTATGGAAACACTCGATTCAACAAGGCAAGAGAAGCAAACGCAGTGGAAGAAACAGGGACTTCATTTTGGACCCACAAGTGAAGCATAAAACTCGAGAAAATGAAGCCCCGTCTGTTAGCAGACCAATATCGAACTTTCAACCCCCAAGTCAAATACCAGACTGTTAATTATAATGTAAATGCAAAAAGAAAGGAGACTAGTCATGAACTTAAGTTAAAGGTTCAGTCCGAGCCTAAACCTGAACTTGAACCCGTTTTTCCAAATGGGGCCTTGTTTGATGAGATTTTTGAAGATGAAACTTTTGAAACTGGTGATTTGGAAGAACAAATATCATTGAACAAACAGATTTTAGTGGAATGAAGCAGAATTTAGTCTTACTATAGATTCATAATTTAGTCTCCATAAAATTTCATTTCTTATATCTCAGTCACGAGGTTTAGTCTTTGCTCATTACAAATTACGCTCATTGGCAAGTTATGACCTTTAACTTAGTGAATGGGACTCAGTTGATGTTATAGGGTATTCCGAAATTTGCTTCAACTAAGCTATATTCCCATTCTTATGATAACATAAAAATTTATTTTTTAGAATTGGTATACGAGTTTTTGGAATGCCAATAGCACTATCATTTACCTTCTTTCAATTTATTTTTTATTTTGATAATTTTTTAATTAATGTCTCACAGATAGATGAAAATGTGCAAAGGGAAATAATTAATCATAAATCACTGAGGCATCCCAATATTTTTAGATTCAAAGAGGTTCCTTCATTCCCAAACTCTGTCCTTTTGTTCTGTTTTTTATATTATAAAGGATGAGGCTTAACCGAATGAAGTTTATGATGTAAAATCTTATGCTGGGTCATTTTAACACCGACTCATTTGGCTATTGAAATGGAATATCCATCTGGAGGAGAACTCTTTGAACGGATATGCAATGTAGGTCGGTTCAGTGAGGATGAGGTTTCTATGTGATGCATTAGTTTTCAATTATTTGAGGATAAATTTTCCAATGCATTAAATTTGGTTATCAGTACCCAGTAGTGTTTTATATGTGCTAATGGGTACATCGACTATGGTTTACGTTGTAGGCACTTTTTTTCTTCCAATAACTCATATCAGGAGTCAGCTACTGTCATGTAATGGTATATAATTTAGTTTTTTGCCTTTACAATATCACTTAATTTACCCTGAAGTGACAAACCTAGTGATTTAGATATAAGAAATGCAAGTAATGTTAGGACTATCTTAGTTTTCGAAAGTTTAAATTAGGGATATCTTGGTTTTCAACACCTCACTACAGATTCAGAATATAGTCTCCATAAAATTTGACGAGTATCTTTAGGTCTATCTTACTTTTCAAGTGGTTTTCTGTTCAATTTTATTGTTGATTTTCTTTTGTTTATAATTTATAGCGTTGATTTGCTTTTTTTTTTTTTATAATTGTTTCATTACCAATTTTGGTTGAATTCTTGCATCTGTTGAAATGTTGTTCAAAAGTACAATGAGTTAGTTCTTGCTATCGTAACTGCGTACATCTGTTGAAATGTGTACATCTGTTGAAATGCATACATCTATTTTCTTCTTATTATCTTGAGTTTGTTCTTGCTTTTTTTATCTTATTTTTCGTTCTCACGAGTTAAAGTTACGTGTTAAATTTGTGTTGATGGTGAAGCTCTTCGGTATCTGTTATGTTTTGTGGTTCATATGTGCTCAGTATATTTTAAAACTTTTTTTATGTTCATGTGTTGCTGTTAGATCCACACTTAAAACATCATTTGAAGTGAAAAAAATCATTGTGATTGACCTGGTGAAAGGGAAGAAAACAAGGGATTTAGTTGCTCATTGTGTTATATTGTTTTTGTCAAATCTCAAATAGATTTCCCCTGGGTTGATTTCAGCTTTCTTTCTATCAAATTTATTTTGTTAGTCATACCAATAAGAAAACTTGATGGAACTTCATTCTTTATTTTTCAGAAGCTGGATGTTGGTTCTTTACTCATGGACAGTGAGAATCAGAAAGATTTTGCATCTTCTATTTTGAGAGTCCCATCCGAGACTTCTAATGAATTTAAACATAGAAGATCTTCCAGTAAGTGGAATGATGATCTATCACATGGTGGCAATACAATTACTGAATCAACTCAAGCTGGTTCACGACTGCCAAACGTATGTTTCTGTCTATTCTTTTCTTCCTCATCTGAATATTATACTATGGGTTGCTTACATATTACTCTGGGTTCTAAATGGTCGTATCTTTGGCCTTGTTTTCCAAGACCGCTTTCCTTGGTGCCTCTGGTTGCACAACAATTGTTCTTACTATGCTAAAACGCTTTTTTCAGCTCATATGCCACGTATTGAACTGTACTAAAATGTTTTTTTAGGCTTGACTGTTGAACTGATTCCTTTTTATTTCTTATAACGTGAATGATTAATTCATCTCTTTCCTGTGTTTCTATTTTTGCACAGTGTTATAATCTTTGATGCCTAAGAGGACTTTTCGTAGGCTGGTGCGCGGATAGTCTCTATTTTTATTTATTATTTTTCATTGGGTGACTTTATCATGTTGTTCAGGTTTTTTTACCTAGGCAGTTTTGTGATCCATTAAAAAGGGGCCAATATCTATGTTGCATAAATACATATACTCACTACGAGTTCTGATACGATACGACGACACGAAAAATTTGAATAATTAGAGTTCGGATGCGGCAAGGATACGACACTAAAATAATATATATTATAAGATGATTATATACCTATTCTTTTAAGAAAAATTGTAATTTTGATATTCAGTTTCAGTATAATTGAAAAAAACAGAAAACAGGTTTGAATAGAGAGAACGAGAGTCGCATAATAATAAAGAAAACATCAGTTGCATCAATATAACTAAAGAAACAAAAATAGGAGGTTAAAGTGGTATTTCTTGTTTGTTTATATTCAATACTTTTTCTTGTTTGTATTTCTTCTTGAATGATAACATTAACATATAAGATTGTAAGGACATAATTTTATAAATGTTCGGGGTTGAATCTATGATTTTTTTATTTGTCCTAGATCACAGTATCTATTCTAATACAGCTACATTTGGTACGTCAACACGATCATCCACACGACGGCCTTGATCCGAATCCATGAATCCACCATCTTCACACGTGAATCATGCTACATGTTACGTGATGCTCAATCGTTCCCACTAATCCACTTCACGTTATTGGTAAAATGATTTATTGGAGTTGTTTATATTTGCATAAATATTTGGGAATTTTTCAGAAATATTTTTTCGAAGTCTGATTCGTTTTTATCAAAAGTAAAAAAAATTCTAATTGTAGAAGCGAACTTGCCTCGGTCGACGAGCTCGTTCAAACGACATCACTCTGTCGTTCGAGCAACATGAGGATGTCGTGCGATCTCGTTCGAGCGATGCCACTGCCTCGATTTTCATATAAATATTTGGGTACATTCTACACATTTTTTAAGTCTTTTTCTCACACGATTTCTGTGTTTTACAGCCCAGAAAACAGACTTCAAGTTTTTAAGGTTTTATGCCTTTTTAATTCACAAAACCATTCCCATATATAGGGGTGTGCAAAAAAACCGACCGAACCGAACCGGTCCGAACCGAACTGAAACCGGCGGTTTTTTTTAGCCCGGTTCGGTTTGCGGTTTAAGGATTTAAAAAACCGACAATATCGGTTCGGTTGTCGGTTTAGACAAAGAAAAAACCGAACCGAACCGAACCGAACCGACATCAATATTATATATTAAAAAACCCTTAAATATATTTTATTTTTATATCCAAACACCATTAACCAACCTCCAAAACCGACCAAAACCGAAAACCGACCTACAAAAAACCGACCAAAACTGAAAATCGGTTAAAACCGAACCGAAACCGAACCGAACCGAAACCGATGTGAACCGAAACCGGCGGTTTTTTTCATCGTCGGTTCGGTTTCGGTCTGATTTTTTCCAAAACCGAACCGATCGGTTCGGTCTGAATTGCGGTCCAAAACCGAACCGAACCGACCCGTGCACACCCCTACCCATATATGTGTGTGAATCTTTATACGTTCAAAGGATCGTTTTACTCATCTGGAGTAACTTGTGGAGAAGCCGTCTCTTTTCCATTGCTGCCCATCTGGAGTTCTTACAGGAGTTTCAGCCGACGACATCGGAACCAACACCTGAGGGTATTTCGTATGTCACTCTTATTTTCATTGTAATCCATGTAAGCCGTTATTTGCAAATTATAGTGAAAATAAAAAAGGTTTTGCCCCTTTGGGGGATTTTTCCTCGCTTGTGTGTTTTGTTTGTGATTGAATGTTCTTGCATGATCATATTGTCTTCAATCACACCTAGATGCATGTTTTAGGATTTAATTGAAAAACTGAGTTTAATTAAATAATTTCTTTGTTTGAACAAACGCGCACTCTTCAAATTCGTATCAAAGCCACACAATTATATCGTGTAATTTTTCACAAAATTTTTCTAAGATATTAATTTTCTAAAAAATTGATTTTTAAAAAAGGTCGTGTTAAAAATGGAGAAATTATATAATAAAATGTCAGTTTTTTATGGGACAAACTATGCTTACTAGAAAGACCGCATGAAATCTGCTCTAAAAGCCATAGATGAAAGAGTCTGGATTTTGGTTGAAAGAGGGTGGACACCTCCCTCCATCACTATTGATAACGTGACTAATTTAAAATATGTGATTGCATGGACTGAAGAAGAATTTAAATGGTCATCTTTTAATTCTAAGGGTCTTAGTGCTATTTTTGGATCCGTCAAACCTGACGAGTTTCGGCGGATAATGACGTGCACCACGTCAAAAGAGGCATGGGATGTTTTACAACTTACCCATGAAGGAACTAATGCTGTGAAAGAGTCTAAACTGCAAAACTTAACAACTCAATTTATAACTATCACCATGCTTGAGTCTGAATGTTTTGATGAATTCTATGCTAGATTATTTGATATTGTAAACACTAGCTTTAATCTTGGTGAACACATTCCTAATGCTAGAGTTGTTAAAAAGATTCTAAGATCTCTACCTAAGCGTTTTATCCCTAAAGTCACTGTCCTAAATTCTATGGGTAATTTAAACACACTTAAATTAGAGGAATTGGTTGGAGACTTACAAACCTTTGAAATTGACATGTTTCCTAAGTCTATTAAACCAAAAGATAAGGGAATTGCACTTAATGCCCAGGATAGGAAAAATGAGGGGTCGACAAGAAAGAGAGTAGAGTCATCTAGAAAATGGGAGAAAGAAACGTCTGATTCTAAGTGTGACCTTAATTTAGATGATTTGTCCTTGTTTGCAAAAAATTTCAAGAAAATTCTCAGTGTTGATACCAAATTTAATCTACTGACGTGGACCAATAATAAGAAGACACGTGTCAATCTACATGGCACAATAACAACGAGGAAGTTTATTTCCCCCGACCAAGTCATGTTCGCTCCGAACTACAACACCCCGAGGAACTACAACACCCCGAGGAACTACAACACTCCGAGGAACTCCAGCGCTCCGATGAACTCCTGAACGACGAGCAACTAAGGCGGTTCGAGCTGCATCTCGACCACAGCATTGATTGCCAGATAACCAACAGTTCAAAACTGTTCATTGACTGCTTATCATCTTGACGCACACGCTTGAAGAACATTAAATGAGTTACCCTTTCAGATGATAGCCTCAAGGACCTTTCATATGTATATCATTTAATGCACCACCCTTTCATATGTAAGCCTCAGGGCTATAAATACATGGTATCTCCCTCATTCAAAGGGACCGGAATTTCTTGAGAGAACTTGTAATCAAGAATTCCACAAACACTCAGCAATAACATAACAGTGGACGTAGGCTTTATTCCTAGCCGAACCACTTTAAAAATCTTTGTCTTATTTATTTATCTGTGATTGAATAATTAGAGCAATCTAGTTTTTTACATCAACAGATTGGCGCCGTCTGTGGGAACGTGTTACAAGCGTTGTTCTCCACCAAAAGCTAAGTTTTTATTTTTTTCTACGTATAATCAATTATACATACATCTTTTGATTGAATCATGATTTTTATGTTTATATACATAAATTAATTGTCCAATTTTTATCTGCAAAATGTTGCATATCATGATTTTTAAATCATAACTGTTAGATTAATTCTTATTTAGAAATCTGAAAAATAGTAGATTTCATAAATCATAATTCTTTGCTTGATTCTCAAGTTTTAATTTTATATCATGGAATAAATATTTTAAATGATTACATATGCCAATATACGCGACGATGATAAGATTTGATCATTTTCATTGTTGATTTTGAAATAAATTTTGTAAGATATTTGATGTCTATTCAAATTCCCATCATATTTTTAATAAAAGAATGGGAAAAGGTTAAAGACAATTAAAAGTCTTTTCATGGAAATCATGACCCATATATATTCTCTCTCTCTTCAAGTTTGAGTCTCTTTGCATTCACTTTTATGAATTATATATTTAATTTGGTTCATCTTCCATCTATGTCAATAAAGTCAAATTGATTGATTTTTGATATAAATTTGGTAATAACTTTAATCATTCACCATATTTTTATCTCTCCAAATTGGGAATAGGAAGGGATCAATATAAAAAATAATTTTCTCTCACCTGAAAAATCATTACCCACCTCTTGTAAAAGAGGATTAGTAAAATAATCATGACCATATCAAGACTGGGAACAAATTTGATATTTTGGCCCCTCGTTCATCACATCACAAGGTTTCTTTGACGAAATCACACGATCTAGTGGGTTATATATTTATTCATTTAATTAACATTCTTAAGGCTTAAATTTTACATTGAATGTTATTTTTTGATCTAAAGATTCGAGATATTCTGGTCATCCAACCATATATTCTATAACTTGAGATATTCTTAAATGTTGGTCGGCAACATCCATGTTGTTTGTCGGCAGCAGTAGAATCTTGGGGTATTAAAAAATGCTAAGCACCCCTGATATTTCTTTAAACACGAGTTCGGCTTGGGGACAAGCAGGGGGCTTAAGTCTTTTTAACTTATGATCACCCCAAAAATATTTTTAAACAGCAACTTATACCTGATTAGTTGTTGGAGATTAAATAAATTTACAAAAAACTTTACGATGCATATCTAATAAAAATTTGTACATCTCACACACGTGTGGCACAAAAATATTATTTCATATTTTGAAATTTTTATGCTGATACATATCATATATTGATTGGATGAGTAAATTATTCTCATGACTAATCAATTCAGCCTACACATATGGTAGAGCAAATTATTAATTTTTACAGGCACAAGATTCAATGCCGACGAATGCTGAAGCACAAATTATTCTATATCCGTTCGGATTCATATTTTATATTTATCTCAGCATGGAGCTCGAAAAATTTCTTCTCTATATATATATTCGGCTCCGAGGAAAAGCTACAACAGTTATTATATTTCACCCCCAACGGATAATTGGTCGGGGTAATTCTTATTTATATGCAGGCCTGACAACGATCTCGGCCATATTCTTATGTTCTGAAAGATCTTATTCTTGTTCTGCATTATATGATTCTACCTCGACGGATCGGCGATGCACTTTATTATTTTTAATTATTCTTTATATCTATTTGGATGCATATTCTATTCTCATTTCAGCATGGAGCTCGACAAATATTATATCTTATTCAGCTCCAAGGATGTCTCCAACATTTATTATATCTTATTCAGCTCCAAGGATGTCTCCAACATTTATTATATCTTATTCAGCTCCAAGGATGTCTCCTGCATTTATTATATCTTATTCCCAACAATCTGTTGGTCATCGCCGAGGAGGTATCCTGCATTTATATTATATCTTATTCCCAACAATCTGTTGGTCATCGCCGAGGAGGTATCATGCATTTATTATATCTTATTCTCAACAATCTGTTGGTCATCGCCGAGGAGGTATCCTGCATTTATATTATATCTTATTCCCAACAATTTGTTGGTCATCGAGGTATCCTGCATTTATTATATCTTATTCCCAACAATCTGTTGGTTATCGCCGAGGAGGTATCCTGCATTTATTATCTCTTATTCCCAACAATCTGTTGGTCATCGCCGAGGAGGTATCCTGCATTTATATTATCTTATTCCCAACAAATCTGTTGGTCAGCGCCGAGGAGATCTCCAGCATTTATATTATCTTATTCCCAACAATCTGTTGGTCAGCTCCGAGGAAGTCTTCATCATTCATTATCAATTACCACCAACTCCGATTGGTAGATAAAATCCAACTCCGGTTGGTAGACAAAATCCAACTCCGATTGGTAGATAAAATCCAACTCCGGTTGGTATTGGTCGATAAATCTCATTCAAAGTTCACATTCCACAGTTGGGGGCTTCTATTACAGATATATTTGTTCATTTGGTGGCACATTCTTATAACATCATGCAATCGAGCATCAAATTTAACTCCACAAACTCACATGGTCAGGGCCCCGACTAATCATCATTCAGGAGGAATATTGAAGTTCAGGAGGTATATTGAAGTTCAGGAGGAATATTGAAGTTCAGGAGGTATATTGAAATTCAAGAGGTGTATTCAGAAGTATCAGGACGTGATGAAAGAAAGCGACAAGTATTCCACCGAGGAACTCTGTCAGACCAGAAATTAGAAGACAAGTTGCCTATATGGAGGCTATATGTAGATGGCTCATCTTGCATTACAGGTTGTGGGGCAGGGATTGTTTTGAACAGCCCAGACGAGGTCGACATGGAATACGCCCTATGTTTCTAATTTAAAGCTTCTAATAATGAGGTTGAGTATGAGGCCATGATAGCAGGTCTTAATTTGTCAAATACTATGGAGGCACAGCAGGTTATTGTCTTCAGTGATTCTCAATTGATCATAAATCAAATGTTGGGAATATATGCAACCAAAGGAGAATTGATGATCAAGTATCAAGCAAAGGTGATGGAGTTGGTATCAGAGTTTGTTGTTGTTCAACTGGTAAGAATATCAAGAATGGAGAATGTGAGAGCATACGCCTTGGCCCGATTAGCATCAGCTACTCGGACTGAGCTGCGAAGAACGATACCAATTGAAGTATTAGAAAGTCGGAGCATAGATGAAGACCTGACGATGAATATTATTACCCTTGATTTAGGAACATCTTGGATGGATCCTATCAGAGCATATATTAAGGAGGAACAATTACCGAAGGATAAGCTCGCTGCCAAGAAATGGAAGTTTAAAGCTGCTCGGTATGTACTAATTAATGGTATTCGGAGGATAAGTTCGCTGCCAAGAAATGGAAGTTTAAAGTTGCTCGGTATGTACTAATTAATGGTATTTTGTATAGACGAGGAATTATGGCAGGTTTGCAAAGATGTGTACATCCCTCCGAGGTGAATTGATTAAAGAGATCCATGAAGGGTCCTGTGGAGCCCATGTAGCAGGTCGAACACTTTTGCAAAAGGTGATGACGCAGGGATACTACTGGCCGACGATGAGAGCTGATTGTATAGCTTATGCCAAGAAATAAGACAAGTACCAACGTTTTTCCTCCATCCGAAGAACTTCACAAACATTGTTGACACCCAGCATTTATCCTTGGCCATTTTCCATGTGGGGATTGATTTGGTTGGACCATTGCCGACGACTCGAGGAAGATTCAAATACCTCGTCATCGCAGTAGATTATTTTACTTAGTGGATAGAAGCTGAGCCACTTATTGACATGACATACGAGAAGGAAGGTGTACCAATTTGTTTGGAAGAACATCATCTGCCGATATGGTCTCCCTCATGCCTTCATCACAGACCATGGAACACAATTTGATAACGAGGAGTTTGCTGCCTATTATCATCAGTCAAACATTTTGAAGGTTCATTCAGCGCCGGGATATCCTCAGAGCTAATGGACCAGATAGCTCGAAAGAGCCAAAAGCTCTAAGGAGCCAAAAAGTGCTCTAAGGAGCCAAAAGCTCTAAGGAGCCAAAAAGTGCTCTAAGGAGCCAAAAAAGTGCTCTAAGGAGCCAAAAGCTCTAAGGAGCCAAAAAGTGCTCTAAGGAGCCAAAAAGTGCTCTAAGGAGCCAAAAGCTCTAAGGAGCCAAAAAAGTGCTCTAAGGAGCCAAAAGCTCTAAGGAGCCAAAAAGTGCTCTAAGGAGCCAAAAGCTCTAAGGAGCCAAAAAGTGCTCTAAGGAGCCAAAAAATACTCCTTTGGTTAGGAGGCGACACTAGTGTGACCAACTACGGTTGGTAAGATATCTAGTGGACAGCTCGAATGAGCCAAAAAGTTCGAAAGAACCAATACTACTCCTTTGGTTAAGAGGTGTACACCAGCATGATCAATTACGGTTGGTAAGATAAAAATATACTCTCACATTACAACTTATGTTGGTCGGGAGGTAAGATTATTACAAAAAAGTTCTTTGAAGAACAAAATATTCCAAAATACACCAAGTATAGCTGGTCGGGGATAAAAACCCACTAACTATAATTGGTCGACGAGGACAAATTATTGACCTTAGTTGGTCGGACACATTTTATGAAAATATTTGAAATTGAACCAAGTATGGCTGGTCGGGGATAAAAACCCATCAACTGTAATTGGTCGACAAACATTATTTATCCACCTTGGTTGGTTGGAAGCAAAAATTTAAACATTTTTATACTCATTACTTTATTATTAAGTGATCGAGCAACGTTACTAATACTTATAATTTTTTTTTATTACTAAGTTGGTCGATGAACAACACAATATTGTTATTTTTAACAGATATGCGTAAATGTAAAGTGTTTGATATTTACAAGACAACAGCAATTAAGATTGCGAACAAAAATGAAAGTCTTTCATTAAAATAAAAAATAAAATACATTGAGAATGAAAATGTATACTAACTATTACATTTAGATTCCTATTCTATTGGTTTCTTTTCCTTCTACTTTTGAAACAGGTTCCTCACCAGCAGGAGGATCATCTAAAATATAAGGGGAGTTTATGAAGTTAAGATCTTTCAACATTCTGATATTCATCACAGATGATCTATCCGAGAAGCATTAGCTCATTCCCGAGAAGCACTTGCTCGTCCTTGAGAATCGCTTGTTAGTCCCCGGGAACCTCTTATTCGTCCCCGAGCAGAGGTAGAAGTCAAAATCAGCATCTATAGCATTCAGATCTTTACTACTACTATCTCGACCAATAATGAAGAAGAAGTTGTAGGAAAATGTTTCGAAGTCTGCCACCTGCTTGGTACTAATCAGATTGAAGAGTTGGGATCAAAAGCTAGTATGTTACTCGACAAAGTATTCAGAGGATCATAAATCAGAAAAATCAAGCACGTAAAGTTAGCATTCAGTTGCTCGGCACAAGAGGCAGTTGGTCAGCTAGCAAACCGATCAACATACTTGAAGATTATGACAAGCTACAAGTTGCATACTATGGCATGGCTACATCCAAATTCCCAGGGGTGATACATAGCACAAGGAGTTACTCAAAAGAAAGATTAGCAACCATCGATCAGCCTGCATCATACTTCGTCCAGGAGATAATGAACTTTATGTTGAACAAATCAAGAAGGTAGATCAAGAATTTCACGAGCACCGAGCAACATTGCAGAATAAATACTCCATCCTTTCAAGTAACCCATCAAGCATGAAGCATTGGGGGCTTCTGTTGATACCAAATTTAATCTACTGACGTGGACCAATAATAAGAAGACACGTGTCAATCTACATGGCACAATAACAACGAGGAAGTTTATTTCCCCCGACCAAGTCATGTTCGCTCCGAACTACAACACCCCGAGGAACTACAACACCCCGAGGAACTACAACACTCCGAGGAACTCCAGCGCTCCGATGAACTCCTGAACGACGAGCAACTAAGTCGGTTCGAGCTGCATCTCGACCACAGCATTGATTGCCAGATAACCAACAGTTCAAAACTGTTCATTGACTGCTTATCATCTTGACGCACACGCTTGAAGAACATTAAATGAGTTACCCTTTCAGATGATAGCCTCAAGGACCTTTCATATGTATATCATTTAATACACCACCCTTTCATATGTAAGCCTCAGGGCTATAAATACATGGTATCTCCCTCATTCAAAGGGACCGGAATTTCTTGAGAGAACTTGTAATCAAGAATTTCACAAACACTCAGCAATAACATAACAGTGGACGTAGGCTTTATTCCTAGCCGAACCACTTTAAAAATCTTTGTCTTATTTATTTATCTGTGATTGAATAATTAGAGCAATCTAGTTTTTTACATCAACACTCAGTTTCAAGAAAAATGGAAATTTCAAAGATAAAAAGAATTTTGAGAAAAATAAGTTTGAAAATAAAAATGAAAAAGATTTTAAAGATCCTCCTAAGAAAGATGGTGAGAGATGTTATGAGTGCGACATTAAGGTTCAAAGAGCTTTTGAGTGTGCTTCCAGGCTGAACAGACTTGCCAAAGAAAAGGGCAAAGCTGATCTTAACGCTACCCTTAGTGACAACAGTGAGGTCGAGTCGGTGGACTCTAGAGACGAGTCACCGCATGAGTGTAACTTCACCCCATTCATGGCTAGTCATGTGAGTACCTCTAATGATCCTCACGATGATGAGGATGTTTCTTCACAGGGACACCTTGATAATGAGAACGAAGTGAGTGAGGGGGGGGATGATGCAAATGATAGCGAGAGTGATCTTCAACGCGCCTACGCTGAGTTATATTCTGAGTCATTTAAAACTAAAAAGCGTAACAAAGTGTTAGTTCTTAGGATCACCGCTTTAGATAAAGATTTAGGACAAGCGAGAGAGAGAGAGAGTCCTCCACCTGCACTACCTTGAGAGAGAGAGTCTACCTGTGTTGAGAGAGAAAGTCATTTTAGAGAAAGAGAGAGATTGTTTGGAGAGAGAGAGAGTTATTTTGAGAATGAGAAAGGGGACTTAACTAAACAATTGGTTAGTCTTACGAGTGAGATCCATTCCTCCCTGGAGACTCGAAAGAAACTTGAAGCCCCTGTAGCCCAGCTTACTCATGATCTTGAGAGAGCACGGGAAGTTAAGGTTCAAATCGAGGACAGATCTAGAAAGATGGGAAAAAGGCTCCTCGGTCCCGCTTTAGGTTTTGGTGATAGGCAGGGAATAGGTTTTGATGGTGCCTCCACGTCCAAAATTGCATCTGGACCAGTTCCTGAGTTTACTACAACTCCACATGGCCATCGTCAAAAACCACGAAGGAAAGTTTGACCAAGAAAAGGAAACCAATGTCTGCCTAAGACTGTGTTCTTTTGTACGTACTGCAAAAGAAAAGGCCACCTCAGGGAGTTTTGCTATAGTTTGGGTCGGACACGACGTACTACTGCTCCACCACATTGTACTGATGATTTTACCAGTCTGAGAGAGCATGTTGATTTTTTAACCGCCACACAAAGAGTTTGATGGAGGAATTCCAATGGATGTCTTTACCGTCAGTGAATGCTTCCCGCATCCCGGCTAAAACTAACAAAAACAAGGGTAAACAAAAGGTTACCACTTCTCGGATACCTAAGAAAGATGAAAAGTCCCTTATTGTTCATGTCGCTCTCAAAGCACATAATACCTCACGGTGTTATTTTGATAGTGGGTGCTCTAGACAAATGACAGGTGATGTCTCATTTTTTACCTACCTAGAGGATCATAAGGAAGGTAAAGTCACCTTTGGAGATGGGAGCAAGTCTAGCATAGTAGGATGAGGTACAGTAGAGTTACCAGGATTTTCTAAACTAGATAATGTTTTGTACGTCAAAGGTTTGAAAGCAAACCTTCTCAGCATTAGCCAGTTGTGCAACGTTGACTTTGTTGTAAAGTTTGACCGGGACGCGTGTAAAGTCTATAATCAAGGCGGTAACTTTTAGTGCAAGGGTTGAGGATAGAGGATAGAGGATAATTGCTATAAAACTATGCCTAAGTCCTCACTTGTCTGCAACAGCGTCACGATCACTCCTATAGATATGTGGCACCAATGTCTAGGTCACGTGAACTTTAGAGATTTGACATGTTTAGCTAAAAAGGACCTAGTACGTGGCTTACCAACACTTGGAAAGCCAACTTCCATGGTTTGTGAACCCTGTCAGTTGGGAAAGCAAATTCGTAGCCCCCATAGGAAGTTGTATTCCATTACCACCTCCCATGTGCTTGAGTTGATTCACATGGATATTATGGGTCCTACTCGTATTGAGAGTCTGGGTGGTAAGAGTTATATCCTCGTGATGGTGGATGATTTCTCCAGATATTCGATTGTGGGTTTTCTGAGAGAGAAATTCGATGTTGTAGAGTTTTTAACGACCAAGTGTCGTGTCCTGCAAAATTAACACGGAGTCACTATTAACAGGATACGTAGTGACAATGCCACAAAATTTAAGGAAGCAAGGGTAGATCTTTACAGTAATACCCTTGGGATTAAACATGAGTTTTCGGCCGTAAGGACTCCTCAGCAAAATGGGATTATTGAGAGGAAGAATCGGATGATTTAGGAAATGGCTAGATCTATGCTTTTGGTTCGTAAGGTTGCTAGGAGATTTTGGGCATAGGCGGTGTCTACTGCGTGCCACACGGTGAATATGGTTTACCTACATCCACACACACTTAAGACGCCTTATGAATTATGGACTGGCAAGAAACCCAACCTTACATATTTCTGTGTCTTTGGGAGTAAATGCTATATCCTACGGGATAGAGAGCAATTAGGAAAGTTTGACTCCCGGAGCGACGAGGGAATATTGCTTGGATATTCATCAAACAGTAGAGCATACAGGGTTTTTAACCTGAATAGCTCTAAGGTTGTGGAGTCCATAAATGTTACCATGCAAGATGACGAACCTCCGATGTCTGTTGACCCTAGCCTTCAGTGTGATGATGAGGAATTTTTTATCAGCGATTTACTTGTCGCTCACACACACTCTGTGGACCCTACTCCTGTGTTAGGAACACACCTGCTTGGGTTCACAAGAGTCATGACCCTTCCTCCATTGTAGGCGATCCCACCTTAGGGGTCAAGACTCGTGCTCAGCTAGAGAACATTGTTCTTCATTTTTGCTACACGTCCACAGTCGAGCCCAAGAATCATAAATAAGCACTCAAGGATGAACACTGGATATCTACTATGCACGATGAGTTGCTTCAGTTTAAAAAGAATAATGTCCGGGAACTTGTCCCCTGACCTAGTGAGACGAATGTGATAGGTACCAGGTGGATTTTTAAGAATAAAATGGATGAAAATGGTACCATAATCAGAAACGAGGCTAGGTTGGTCGCTCAAGTCTACACACAGATAGAGGGTGTAGACTTTGGCGAGAAATTTGCCCTTGTTGCGAGGCTTGAGTCCTTCCTCTTACTACTCGCCATCACATGTCATCTGTGCTTTAAGTTATATCAAATGGATGTCAAGAGTTCCTTTTTAAATGGCATTCTACAGAAGGAAGTTTATGTGGTACAACCAAAAGGGTTTGAAAACCCTAAGAACCCTGATCACGTCTACTATCTGAGGAAGGCCTTGTATGGTTTGAAGCAAGCACCTTGTGCTTGGTACGAAAGGCTTACTCCCTATCACTTAGCCCCTGGCTTCAAAAGAGGGGAAGTTGATATGGTGTTGTTCGTCAGGAGAGATGACGGTGATATTTTAGTTGCCCATGTCTATGTGGACGGCATAGTATTTGGATCCACGTTCTCCCAACAAGCTCACCATTTTTGAGGAGGAGATGAAAAGTGAGTTTGAGATGAGCATGGTAGGTGAGCTTACTTTATTCCTTGGTCTCCAGGTTCGTCAGCTAGAGGATGGGATGTTCATCTCCCAATCCAAGTATGCTAGAGATCTAGTGAAGAAATTTGGTTTAAACTTCGCTAAGCATGCACGTATAGCTATGAGTACTTCTACCAAGCTTAGTAAGGACACTTCAGGCAAGGACGTAAAGCAAACCTTGTATCGGAGTATGATAGGTAGTCTTCTCTACTTAACTGCCAGTCGTCCCGACATAGCCTTTAATGTTGGAGTCTGTGCGTGATATCAGGCATCCCCTAAAGAGTCACACTTACTCGCTCTTAAACGTATTATCAAATACGTAAGTGGGACTCTCTCCCATGGCATTTGGTATTCCTTTAATACCACTGACCGTTTGTCCGCATACTCGGATGCTGACTGGGCTGGGGATACAGATGGATGTAAGAGCACTTCTGGTGGGTGTTTATTCTTTGGTTCTGCTCTTGTATCTTGGTTGAGCAAGAAGCAAAACTCCATCTCTTTATCCACTGCGGAGGTTAAGTACATAGCCGCCGAAAGTTGCTGCACACCAATTCTATGGATGAAGCAGATGCTGGAGGATTATGGGATATCATAGGATACCATGACCATCTCATGTGATAATACGAGCGCGATACACATATCCATCCAGTCTAGAATTCACGCATAAAGCATATCAGGATACGTGAGCACTTTATACGTCAATTAGTTGAGGAAAAAGTCGTATCACTGAGTTTCATACCCACTGACCTTCAGTTAGCCGATATTTTCACGAAACCTTTAGATGCCCTTCGATTTGAGAGTCTTAGGAAGTCATTAGGGATTTGCACAGTTGACTGAGGGGATGGTCCTTGTCTAGGATAGGATGCATAGTCATGTTCATATCATATGATTCCTATTTCTAGTTTATATCATTTGTATTCTTTTTTTTGCTTTTTTTATTTTTTGAAAAATCCAAAAAGATTTTATTTTATAAAAATTTTAGAAAAGCACAAAAAGATTTTTGTATTTTGTTTACACCTTTATGGATGAGCATTTAAGATAGCCGAGTCACAACTTCCATTTCCATTATTCACGTGACTGTCTGATAGTGATTTGAGATGTTGCATCATTGCATCCATGTGCTTTACATTGTTTGGAGTCCTTGAGATGTGATTAGTGATATCTTTCTACATGTTTGGCTCATTATCTCCTTTACTGCACACATGTACGGCTTTATTTGATAATTGTACTTATTTATGACATATTGGCTTGAGTGTTTTCATCTTAATTCTGTCTATACAACGAACAATATGCAACAAAACTTGACAAGATTGGAATGCATGTAAAAAAACGTTTGGTGAGATTGTGTGGTATTTTAAAACGGGGAAGGGGTGCGAAAGGTTCTTATTTGACCTTTGCGAATACTAAGCCACCATTAAATCAGACCTAAAAAATTGAGGAATTTTAATTATCCGAGGTCCAAAGAGGTTAAAAGAGCCCAAAAAAATTTAAAGGCAATAAAAAGCAATACATGCCGAACATGGGCTATTAGGTTTCACCATCAATTCTCCAATGTTTGAGAATTTAAATCATCTCTATTCAAAATATAAATCTGAGGGAGTTTGGTTAGAGAATCTAAACGAGTTTGCGCTTCCATGAAAGTCCTAAAAAAGTATTAAATAGTTTTGGACGTTATTGGTGTGGAAATCACTTTGAGCTTTGATTTGTTGATTTGATTGAGTCAGTGTCTCATATTTCCATCTTTTTACACCTAAGGAAGATGTTGAGTTCATTCGTTAGGAGTATCCGTTATTCATATATCATGTTTTTATGCATTGATTTTCCTATCGAATTTGATCACACCCCTACATTTCCGCAATCATCGACTTGGTTGTTTTTGTGTTCTTTCATGGTGTGATCTTTTGTTGTATATTTTGTGTGAAAAATTTTGAAAATTCAAAAATAGAAAGTTTATTACCTTGTGACATTCTCCATTTGCATTTATTTGTGCTTCTCATATCTGTCTATTTGGGGACATCATAAAAGCGGGAGAATGAATTATGGGGGAGAATTGTTTGGTTGATTTATCAATGATTTGCTTAAGCTTAATTGATCTTTGATTTTTGCATATCATTATATTTCAAACTGTTGCGTGTCACGGGTATCTGCTTTACCCCATGTGTGTAGGTACAAAGTTGATAATTATTGGATTGCATAACCTGATAAGAAAAGCTTTGAGAGTTTATGAAGAGATGAAGATTTGAAGATGTTGAAGTTTGATTGTCAACATGTCAGCTAGTATCTAATGGCGATATTATCTTGTATGTCATTTGCTTTATGGAAGATTGCATAATTCGGATTTTTTATGTATGTACCGGCATAGACATAGGGGAGATTTGTAAGGACATAATTTTATAAATGTTCGGGGTAGAATTTAGGAATTTTCTATTTGTCCTAAATCACAGTATGTATGTATAATACCGCTACATTCGACACGTCAACGTGATCATCCACACGACGGCCTTGATCCAAATCTATGCATTCACTATCTTTACACGTACATCATACTACATACTACATGTTCTCAACCGTTCCCACTACTCCACTTCGCGTTATTGGTAAAATTATTTATTGGAGTTATTTATATTTGCATAAATATTTGGGAATTTTTTAGAAAATATTTTTTCGAAATCAGATTCATTTTTATCAAAAGCAGAAATTTTTCTAAGTGTAGAAGTGGACTTACCTCGATTGATGAGCTCGTTCAAACGACATCACTTTGTCGTTCGAACGACATGACGATGTCGCGCGAACTCGTTCGAACGACATCTCTCTGTCGTTCAAGAGACATCAGGATGTCGCGCGATCTCGTTCGAGCGCCGCCGCCGCCTCGATTTTCGTATAAACATCTGGGTATATTCTACACGTTTTCCAAGTCTTTTTTGCACACGATTTCTGCATTTTACAGCTTAGAAAATAGACTTCAAGTTTTTAAGGTTTTATGCCTTTTTTATTCACAAAACCATTCCCATATATGTGTGTGAATCTTTAAACCTTCAAATGATCATTTTACTCATCTGGAGTAACTTGTGGAGAAGCCGTCTCTTTTCCATTGTTGCCCATCTGGAGTTCTTGCAGGAGTTTCAGCCGACGACATTGGAACCGACACCTGAGGGTATTTCGTATGTCACTCTTGTTTTCATTGTAATCCGTGTAAACTGTTATTTACAAACTAAAGTGAAAATAAAAAGGTTTTCCGCCTTTGGGGGATTTTTACTCACTTGTGTGTTTTGTTTGTGATTGAATGTTCTTGCTTGATCATATTGTCTTCAATCACACCTAGATGCATGTTTTAGGATTTAATTAAAAATAGAGTTTAATTAAATAATTTCTTTATTTGAACAAACAAACACTCTTCAAAGATGAATGCATATGTTCATGTGTTATAAAATCTCGATTTTCAATTATTTTTACTGTATAGACATAGGTTCATCTGAGAAATTCTTGAATGGTGGGGAACTCCCTACACTCATAGTGCAGTCAAGTGGCCATGGGTTTCACGTGTTCATCAATGGGAAGCTTTTCGGTACACTGTCAAATTAATTCTTCTGATAATATGATGACTGATCCCATTTTAGTTAGTTGGTGATGTAAGAACTCAACTCTGAATAGATGACAAATTTTACTACTCATGATAGTCTCCATCCATATCCTATATTACTTGTGAACTGCAAATTTTATGGTAGAGGACGTATCTTTAATAGTTGTAACTGTCAAGCACGTGTAAATGTTACAACCCTTGTTGGGTTATCCCCCTTTAGTTTTAATGTTTGTTCTTGGACCCGTGTCCTTGCCTTTTAAGAGTCATTTATTTGTTTATGTCCACAATCGCATAAAACTATTTCTAAATTTGACTTTCGTTATGTTACTCGGCTTTTTAAACAGACTCTCATTGGTAGTGTTGTTTCATCTTCTGCCGATAGGAATGCTGAAGTGGTAGAAACTCTGATTTCCTTTTTTATGTACTTGGATAGTCATTTAGCGACGAGGCAGTGAGTACTGGCAGTGGCCTCTTGAGGGAACTAGTGACAATGCTCTTATCGACACAATTTCCTTGCCATACTAATAAGGTTGTGGCACATGTGTATTTGGATACAATAACTACATGTATGAAGTTTGTTAAGGATAATACTCAATATATACCTTTGGTGTTCTTGCCTCCTTTCTTGATGAGAGTATTTGTTAATGTCGAACATATCATGAAGTATTGTATGAAAGTGTTTGGATATAATTGTAATATTTTTAGCTGTTTTTATTATTTGTTATATGTGAGGTTGGTGGTATGTGGTGGTTAATTTTTATTTGTTTTAATATTTTAATTTATGTAAGTGTTCATAACACTTACAAAATGAACATTGTTTTCCTTACATGTTAATATTTGTAAGTGTTTTGAACCGTTACAATATATATATATATATATATATATTCTTTTGCAAGTGTTTATAACCATTGTAAATTAAAAAAGATTGTTGAATTTTGCAAGTGTTCTAAACACTTGCAAACGAAAATTTTGCAAGTGTTTAAAACACTTACAAAAGTTTAATATGAAAGTGTTCAGAACACTTACAAAGTTTTTTGAAACGGTTGTCCGAAACGGATATGTGTTCCCAATGAACACTTGCAAATGACATTTGCAACGGTTTTGAACAGTTATAATTTTTTTTCAATGCACCAATTTGTAAGTGTTTAAAACACTTGCAAATTGCCTATTTTGGTGTAGTGCTTCTTCACTCTCTTATTAATTTCTCTCGTTGTAGAGAGAGAAAGATATTAAACTCATACTCATACTGTCCACTACACAGCTACGATGTCCATCCGAGTCGAATTCCTCCGGCATGGGTTGGTTACAAAATTGAGACAAGAAAGGGAAAAGGTCGCCCCCTCACAATTTCCCATGCGCATGTGGGTGATTTGAGGATATGTAGGTCCACTTTTTGCCACTCGTGCAGACGTCTTCATGGGCTGAATCGACTTTAAAATTGGTCGTCATTAAAAGAGGATAACATGAAGGAATGGAGTCGCCAACCTATTTTTCTCAAAATAGGAAAAAAGAATGTAGTCACCTCGAGAGAAAGGCATCAAGGTTATACTGATGCATACAAAACCAAGTGATTTGAAGGTCCATGGACTAAGTTACGGAATGGGAAGTGTTAGGCACCCATTACCCCCTTTCGGTCTCCCATGGGATATATTGATTTTCTCATTTTATCGAAAGCATGAGGAGTGTGTACATGTGTGTAATATAAATAACGGTAGAAGGGAATCACCCGACTCGCATCATGGAAAAGACGGAGGGGAATCATCCGTAAGAGCGTACCCAAAAATAATCATAAGCATATGATGTAAGTATTTACCGAATCACGATTTTTTATGAAAGAACAAATGTCTATGTCGGACAAGACACAACTATATAGGAGTTCAAGACTCACAAAATAGATGTACTAGAATATAAACGACATAAAATGGAAAGAGAGGACTCGAATCCCGAGATTGGTCTGAGACGCTTACGTAGCCAAAGGGGCATCAAAGTCCACGTAGTTTGAAAATGGCATAGGGTGGGGTTCAAATCATAAACCCAAATTTAATACTCCTTTTTAAGCGCTTTTGAGAAAAATGTGTTCAAGTGTGAAGGTGTGGAAAAATGAGGAAGTCTTACTTTTGGAATTTACAAGTAAACCCTATTTTTATCTTTTTGGGGTTTTCAAAAAAATAAGTTGTGTGAAATACTAATAATAAAAGTGGATAATATTTGATGTGAGATAATGAAACATGAATAAAAGATATTACAAAACGAATATAAGTTAATAATAACATTAAATGAATAAACTACAAAAGAGATGACGGTGGACCTCTAGAAGAATTTTATTGTTGAATTTAGGAAATATGTGGGCTAATTTTTGTAGTAGTATAAGAGAGATACGATAGGATGTGGTAGGTGACTAAATGTGGTTAGAAAGTGAGGTGGGGTAATGTTGAAAAATGAGCTTTTTTAGTAATGAGAATGCTCTGATTTCGAGGGAATGCTTTATTGACTGCTGAAAGGGACCTCCCTAGGAGTGAGGTCATGGGCTCTTTATATAATGCACTTTAAGGTTCGGGTGCCGATTGGCATGTCCCCTGGCTTGCCTATCGACATGATTGCCTTGTTGGGCAAGGAATGTACACCATGTCGATAGGCAGAAGGTCTGGGGTGCCTATAGGCAATCAGAAACGGACTTTTTTGAAAAAACTGGCATAAAAGGCAAACCATAAGTCCAAATTGTACCCGGTCGAGACCGTTGAAAAAGGAATTTAGATACCTTCAATAATCCATTGAGAGTCTCGGGTTTAGGATTTAAACAAAATCGAACGAGGCTTAGAAGCGCCTGATGGTCTCTAGATATGGGGTTTTAGGAGTAAAATGTGTCATTCATGAGAAATGTGAGGTCGATTCGCGCACGGATCGCTAGATAATGAATTCATAGCCATTCAATATTTTAGCAAGCTTCGCTCAGTTTGGAGAGGTAACCGGAGTCAAACAGGGCCCCAGAGAGCCCAGTGGACTTTCGGAGTAAAACGGTTGTCCAAACCGTGAGGTCGATTCGAGCACGGAATGGACCATTGGGAAGGGAATTCAGAGCCCTTAAAGGTTTCATTAAGCTTTATTCAGGTCAAATAATTGACCAGAGTTAAATGAGGCCCGACAGTGCTCAGTGGCCTTCAGATCAGTACTCGGAGTATGACCTGGGGTTTGTGATGAGTGGAAGAGTGTTAGGGACCTAAGGAGGTTCTTAGGGGGTACCAGGATAGGGTGTCTATAGAACCCATGTACGAGCGAGAATGGAACAAGATAAGGTCATTGAAAAATAGACACCCGATTGATGTTGGAGAAGAGGATTGAGGTCAATTCTGTGGATCTAGGGGGCGAAAGTGATCGATTCAGAGGGTCGAGGTCGATTTCTGAGGACCTAAATATTGGGCCGACCAATTCAACAGTTTGAGGTTAATTCTACAAACTCAGGGATTAGGATGATCAATTTTATGGGTCATGGTCAATTTTACGGACCTAAGCATTGAGATGATAAATTATCCGGGTTGAGGTCAATTTTGTGGACCTAAAGATTGAGGCGACCAGTTCAGCGGGCCAAGGTTGATTATGAGGACCTAAGGAGTGAGATGACCAATTCAGTGGGTTGAGGTCAATTCTATAGACCAAAGATTGAGATGATTAATTATGCGTGTTGAGGTCGTGTTTGTGGACCTAATGATTACGATGACCAATTCAGCGGGTCAAGGTGAATTCTGAGGACCTAAGAATTAAGATGACCAATTCAGAGGGTCGAGGTCATTATGTAGACCCAAGAAGTGAGATGTCCATTTCAGCGGGTCACGGTTGATTTTTCGGACCTAAAATTAAGATAACCAATTCAGTAGGTCAAGGTCGATTATAAGGACCTAAAAGAGTGACATGACCAATTCAACTGGTCAAGGTAAATTCTGAGGAACTAACGATTTAGATGACCAATTCTACGAGTCAAGGTCGATTCTGAGGACCTAAACATGTAGTTTATGGGGACTGTGTTAACTTATTGCTCAATTGGGGAAAGCGTTGAGTATTTTAGTGTAGACGTACCTTAGATTCTTGATTCAATTAAGAAATGTGTTGATGATGAAAGTGAGTTTCGATGATAATATTGGGGATTAACGAGGGTTTGCAACCGATTTGGTGCTCCAAAAGGGGTTTTCCACGGATAAATGACGTTCTTCACTTTGTGGAGTTTTTCTGGGATTGTTCAAGTAATTTTCAAATTTTAAAGCATTTTTTAGACGAAATATTAAGGGTACTGGTGATGGGCAGGTATGGGGAGGTTCCTATCGGCATAGGGCATGGACTCTTATGCTTCTCGAGGAATGGTAAAGGTTGCTGTCGATAGGCAGGACTAGGGGTTTGTCGATCACCATACCCCTTAGCCTTCTATAAAAATGGGCGTCCGTCTTCAGTTTTCCACACCTTCAAATGATTGAATATCTTTTTTTCTCTCTCTAAAAGTCATTTTCAAGTCCATTTCTTTGCAATATATCAAACGGAAGGTACTTATGGAACTAATAATAATAAATGGGTGTCCGTTGATGATTGGGCAGGTTTAGAATGATGGGTTGCAATTTCGCTGGCTCTGGGAAATGAGAATGCGTATGACTCATTTGAATCAGTGACTTACAGAGGATTTTACTATGCGAGCCTATGCATCATCAGTCAATAAGGGTGAGAAACCCTAATGTCTAGTGAGTATTTATCTTTTGGTTTTCCACCTTTTCTTTTCCTTCTTATTTTTGGGATAATGAATGGTTTTCCTTGATTTATCACAGGTTGACATAGCTTCTTTGAGCATTCAGTCCCGAGGGATGACTAGGATGAAGCATATTTGGGACCATCTTCCTGAGACGGTATAGTGGATGGCGATGTCTACCAGGTTCGGTATATTGGTGGGTGCATTAGATGAGACGTCGCACTCTACAGTGGTGTTATGCACGCTTGGCCAGAGATGGTGGGATACAACCCTCACATTTCACCTGGGGATTGAGGATATGATAGTTACTCCCTTGGATGTCCAGCAATTGATGGGGCTGGATTGTGCTGGTCAACAGATCGTAGTGGACCGTACTCTACGGGTCACAAAGATGACAATGTAGGCTGCCTTAGGGAATATTAAAATAATCATGTCGGGGGATTCCATCCATATATCGGTGCTGAAGAAGACTTTGTTGTCTAGGAAGATTGATGATATAGATGGGAAGCAGGTGAGATAGGTAACCCACTTATTTACTCTTCTTTTTCCGTGGGATTTATTGTGGCGACGTCGTCCATCTCTAGTTTTTGTAGTATTTGAGGATCATCTTGGACATCCATCTGTACGACTGGGGGGGCTTTATTTTGGCGTCCCTTTATGCTTTTTTGGATTCCTTCAGTCAGTGCTACTGATAAATGTTTTCAAGACCCATGTATCTTTTGGAAGTAATCTTTAAGTTCAATTTCCTCTTTATTTCTTACAGTCCTTTTTGCTTTCTTTCTTTTGATTCTTGGTGTTGCCTTTTATAGACGTTGTTTTACGAGGTGATAGGGCATAACATGGGGTTAATGTACTTAAAGGTGAGCGATCTGGGAGACTTATGTAGGATATATAGGAGGAGGAAGTCGAATAGGCATTCGGACCAATCCATTTCCCTTAAGAATATGCGGGCGGCGCCGAACGCCCTAACGAGCAGCCAGGTTAGGTTTTCGATCTTCGTCTCTTTTTGAGTTTTTTTTTGGAGTTTTTGCTTCTGGGAAGATTATTAATTCTTTATTAGGTAAACAAGTGGCATTCTACCCTTGGATTCTACCTTCGAGGGTCATAGGGGCTACGGGCATGCATGCGCAGATGATGCAGTTGTTAGGGCACGAGTTCAGGTATGTCTAGTACCTCGAGGAAAGGGTGGTGCCACAGATCATGGAGGGAGAGGTGTAGGTCCAACCATTGGTTCTCCCAGAGTACATGAGGAGGGTTAGGTAGATGACGAATGAGGCCAGGCGGCGACGATAGAGGGCAAGCCTCATACGTATTACACTGATATAACGGTTGGCTATGACTATTTGGACTTTGCGGCTAGATCATTGATGTCGTCGTCCATATATGACATGGATAACATGCCTCCACCTACAACTGGACCGAGGAGAGGTACCAGTGTACCAACAGAGTTGGCCCACAATTTTGGAAGAGGCACAACTGCGGGAGTGGGGGAGTTTCCACTTTTTCAAATCTCCACACCTTCCTATCATTTCGGGATGGCGTCGAGGTCAGTCTATATGAGGGAGTCAACCAACACTTGTTTGGTGCCGCCGGATACGTCTTATGAGAGTTCTGGCTCTGGGAGTTGAGGGTTTACCGCTCGTCGCAAGGGAAAGCGTGTCCACCACGAAGGTTAAAGGTTGGGTTTTGAGGGATTCGAGTTACATCCTGATGTATCTTTCCTTTTTCTATTTCTCTTTTTCTTTCTTTTCTTGATTGAACACAAGAAGATATGTAATGATTCCATAAATATATAAATATAAGAAATACTTTTTTTTTGTTTTATCTTGATTTAATGACTTATTCGATATGCACTTTAATTTGTTGTTGAGGTTTTTAATTATTTACAAAGATGGAGATAAAAATAAAGAAGGGACTCGAAGTAAAAGGAAAATATTTATTTTAAGAATTATGTACAAATGCGAAAATAAGGATTTTTCAAAAAGGAACAACCCAAAGATTGATTTTTTCAAAGCGAATGTTTATATTGGAAATTGATGTTTAAAAGAGGAAATAAGGAATTTCTTTAAAATGGGGAGTTACCGATCGGTATACCCCTTAGTCTGCCTATTGGCTTAAGGGTCAAGTCCAAATCACTCTCTTAGCTTTTGCACTTTCTACCTACTTTGGTAATTTAGGGGCAGGAGAACCGGTGGTGCTTTATATGACTTGTTTTCTTGTGGATTTTTTTAGTATAAAAAGGGGCTTTTGAGGTGTTTTCATCACCACACTCCACTTTCTCTCCTTTGTGGCTTTCTTCTTCTCTTCTCTTCTCTTCAAATTGCTCTTCCAGTATCCAAGGCCTTTTCTGTCTACTGCGAAGGCTTAGAGGCAATGTGCCTCTACAGTGTTGACTATAAAGTCTTTGTTTTGCACCATGTCTCTTTATGGCGTAACCGTCCGATGGATTGGAACCTTTTATAAGCAGCGATAAAGTTTTGGTACCCTCAAGACCATGTTTTTCAGTTTGGCCTAGACGAGGTGTGTCCCACCTATGAGGAGTTCTCTATGGTGCTAGGTGTCAACCCCAGTGTAGAGGTAGCGATACCAGATTTATGTCGTTCTCCCCAGGTGCATTGGCAGAGTTACTTCACATCTCCCCTTCAATTTCTTGACAACTAGTTCATAGAAGAAATGGAATCCTCCCAGTAATCATAAATTCGATGTGTCGAAGGGATTTTTCTGACAATGGCTTTGTCAGAGTTGTGGCCCTGGGTTTGACTGCCAGGCTTTTATGGTGATAGGCGATCTGACGGTTGATCCTCAGGTGGCCACGATAGCAGTGTGGTTGTCCTAGTACTGTAGTCCGACAGTAGTGCTGTTAGTGGATATTTTTAATGGCTTGAATGCCTGGAAGGAAGGTAGGATTGGCTTTCTACGAGGGATCCCTGTCATGCTGCTCATGTGGCTTTTGAGAGACTGCGCCCAGCTGCCCCTCATGACTATCATTTGTTGGGCATTCTTAATTTCTTCACTAGGCCCTTCTTCAGCTTCCCTTTGATGAAGAACTGGGTTAACTATCTTGTGGAGCACGGTTGTCATTGCATTCGTTGGTCTATCATGGTGGGGGGCTTGTATCCCATTTTGTAGTTGGGGTAATATCGGTATGCGTGGTTAGTTTGTCTTTACCATACTTCCTTCAATTTTCCCTGCCACCTTATGTGCCAAGTGAGATGGGAGAAGATTATGCCTCCTAGCATAACCAATTTCTTTCCGGTGGAGGACTTAATCGAGTCCTTGAGAATGATACTAGGGCCTTTATGTCAGCATCGTCTACCGTTTACCCATTCATCATAATCCATTGGAGAGGCTGGGTTTGTATCCGTGGGATTATTTGAAGTAGTTATGGAAACGGGTGGTTGGAAAGATTTTGGCAGAGGAGACTGGCAAAAATAGCCTATCATATTTGATACCATGGAGGAATGTGTTATGGTTTCGTCAAAGTTATTAAGGCATATCGTTGCATGGAGCGCATCCAGAACACTAATCAAGGGTGGGACACCCTGGGCCTCTAGGAGCAAGTAATGAGGAGGAGGAGGAGGGATCATCTAGTAGCTGAGGATAAGGTTTTGAGTAGCGAGTTTTATGTTAGTGGGAAATTTGTGTTTGGGTAGGTGTACAGGTGTTTGGTATACTTTTTTATATTTTTATAAAGCTTGTTTGATGGAGGCGAATTGTATGAAGGTTAGAAAGGGAGTGGTTTGTCTCACTCCCATCGCTGATATTTCGTGTAACAACCACAAACCTGATAATGGATATTGACATATTTTGTTGTGTCTTTTGATGAATTTAGTATTTGAATTTTCTATACCAGCCATTAATGCATACACAATATTGTTGTTCATTTAAATAATAAGATGGACCATTGTTCTCGAGGGAAGAAAATAATAGCATTTTATGAGAAAGAAAGGACTGCGCCCATGTATATTTTATGGGATGCCTATGTACCTCTATGGGTTTTGAAAATTTATGAGCTTCATTTTAAAGGGGTTAATTGAGAGGATCAGGTCCCACTTATTTCTGAGTAGGGGGAAATAAAGAGATTTATCTTAGAATAGAAGGGGGATGAGAAGATTCGTATTGTGATGAGAGTTCGAATTAAGGGTAGAACTTTTTTAGATGGTCTAGGTTAACTGGACGCGTCATTTCTTTTCCGTCGAGATTTGTGACCATAGCAGTGCCTCCTGACAGGATTTTCCTCACAGTGCAGGGGCCACTCCAATTTGGCTTGAACTTTCCCCTTGGATCCCATACGGGTTCTATAATTTCCTTGAGGGCAAGATATCATTCTTGGACCTCGCAGTCCTTGACTTTCTTATTAAATGGTCGCGTGATTCGGCTATGGTACCCTTATACGTGGTATAGAGCTTTTAGTATTTTTTTATCTTCGAGTGAGAGTTCATCATAACGGCTCTGATGCCGATCTTCCTAGTTGCCCTGCTTTCGAGCATGACACGTAGAGAAGCCACTTTTAGTTCGATAGGGGAAAGTGCCTCCATGTCGTATACCAGAGAATAGGGGTTAGCCCCAATGGGTGTCATGAAAGAGGTGTGGTAGCCCCAGAGAGCATATGGGATCTGGTCAGCCCAGTCTCCACAGCTTGCAATCACTTGATGATAATGGTTTTGAGGCACTTGTTGGCAACTTAGATAGTGTCATTTATTTGGGGCCGGTAAGGAGAAGACATGTTCCTCTGAATTAAATACTCGTCGACTAATTATGTGACCTCAGCCTCAAAGTGGAGTCCGTTTTCTAATACGAACTAATGGAGAACTCCAAAGTCGTAAATAACATTTTTTATGATAAGCCTATCCACTTTCTTCACATTCAGTACCACGTATGACTCTGCTTCGACCCATTTCATGACGTAGTCAATGGAGATCGGATGAATTCATGCCCGTTCGAAGCTTTGAGAGTGACCTTCCCATTAATGTATATGCCTCGAGTAGAGAAGGGTCAGGGAAAGGTCATGTTGTGCAGTTCTCGGGGAGGCAAGTATTGAAGGTTGGCAAACTGTTAGCATTTGATACATCTTTGAATATAGGCAGTGCAATATTAGATCGTGGTGGTACAATATTACCATTGACGGATGATTTTCTTAGAAATCATGTGACCGTTCATGTGGGGTTTGCATTCCCCGCTGTGGATTTTCTGCATCTTTTCTTTGATTCCATCCCCTGTTATGCAATGCAAATGGATTCTAAGTTTTTCTTGAAAATCACTTTATCGTAGATGATATATTGGGTAGCCTGCTTGTGAAGGGTCACATGGCCTTTTTTATTTGCATCTTAGAGATACCTACCATATTTGAGAAGACGCCAAATGTCGTATTATCATAATCCCGCCATGTCAGAATCTTCTTAGGTGACGAGCTCAATATTGTAAAAGTGGGTAGGTGTAGCTTGTTTCTGAACTAGGAAGGGGTCCACTATTATTCCCTCAGGCATGTCGACCATGAAGGCCAAGGTTGTTAGTGCGTCGGCTAGGCTATTCTTCGAACGTGGAAGGTAACACCTTTGAATTGGGAGACAAGCTCTTCTAGATGGGCGTGGAAGGGTAAGAGTTTCTCGTCTTTGACTTTCCATTTCCTGAGGATTTATCCGATAATGAGGCATAGTCCTCATAGACATCCATACGCTGTATTCCTTTCTCGAGGGTGATCTTGAGCTCTACGGTGCATGCCTCATATTCTGTCATATTGTTGGTGCAAGAGAAGTCCAGCTCAGTGGCAGTCCGGGTATGAGAGCCATTAGGAACGATCAAGAGTATACCAATACCATACCCTTTCTTATTGGCAGCTCCATCGAGGAACATCTTCCACCTGAGGTCCCTCTAAGAGGTGCTGATGATGTCTTTATCTGGAAATTTAGAGACCTAAACTTTAGTTCAATTTATGGGATGATCAGCAAGATAATCGGAGAGGGATCTCCCCCTCATGGCTTTATGTGTGATGTACATAATATCGAACTCGGCTAGTAACATCAACCAGCAGGTGATAGGCACGGGGTCTCGTCACGGTGCGAGCGTCACCTTCGCACCGGTCGTTTGTTATATTCGGCTCATCAGCTCTATATAAAAACCTAAACTTATGACTACACTCAATAAAGGGGAGTATAGCGGCCAAGTCTGGGTATCGAATCCACAGAGAATGTTGCTAGGTTGTAATCGAATTATTACTTCAGGATGTATTTAGGCATGTATTTAAACTAGACATGTATTTAAACTAGACTAACAAAATAGTAAAAACTATAGGTTGCGTCGGATATCACTCAACTCAGCTTAACGCGTATAACTGGTTACATGGTTCTACAAATTCATTACGATTGCGCCTCGTTTCGACAGTTAATTAAACCCAGAGTTGTCACACCTCTAAATTTTTATAAAATTCTAATAAGATTTTGGCGTCAACAAATACCCCGAAAATTACGCACGCAAGGTCGTAAGTACGGAGCATACATGATATACCCCGTCAAATATCCAAGGCGTAATAACTAGGGCAACCCAATCAAAATAAACATATATCTTCCATCACCAGAGAAAAGAAGCATGCTAAACACGAGTCAAGTTCGATCCAACACAACCTAGACTAATTTAACCTAGAAAGCATGATAAAAACGCGGTAAATCTACACTAGAAAGCATGTAAATAAACGCAATAAATCTAAACTAGAAAGCGAGTAAAAATGCGGTAATAAAGAAATACAAAGCGATTAATATGCGATAAATAAAGAAATACAAACATTGAAAACTCGGATTGATAGAGAAGATGGGGGATCGTGTTCTACACAACCTCAACGGGCAAACCCCTCTATACGAGCAAACCCTCTGATGGAGAAAATGGCACACTCCCCAAACCCTAGCTTCCCTCTCTTATGGAAAATGGTCTATTATTACAAGATAACTCTAAAAAATGAGATAAATTTTATATTTATACTAAGTTATAAGAAAAGAAAAGAAATAAAGGAAAGAAGAAATGAAAAGAACAAAGGGAAATTATCGGGTAACTGCGATACCCGGTCGACTAGTAATACGGGCACGGTCTACTGATCCCTTAAGTTGAAGCCCGCTGGTTACTTCGCAAGGCAAAATCCTAAAACGCGGTCGAACGGTACTCTATTTTCTACTGTCATTTGGTCTTCACATGGGAGGAAAGGTTCAAAACAGAATCGGCTATAACTTCTTCGTTCGAACTCGAAACGATGTGCCGTTTGTGGCCATGCAATGCTAACTCAACAAACTACGCATTCATGGAAATTCCATGAGCCGAAGATGAAGAGTGAATTGACTAAAATTCCCTTGAAATAGTGTTCGATGACGGAACTTCTCCGAAATGCAACCGATCCTCACTTTTAGCGTTCCAATACCTACAAAAGCACAATTAACCCCTGCAAAACATATATATGTCCAAATCCGAGGTTGTTTGGTTAACGAGCATAAATACAAGCATTAAGAACGTAAAAGTGCTAGAATGAACAAAGATAAAGGGCGCAAGTATGCAATATTCTTGACGTATCACACCCCCTAACTAAGACATTGCTAGTCCCTAGTGATGAAACAAACAAAACCAGTCCACAGAAGGCGATAAAAAAATGTATAATACATCAAAATATAAATGCCACTTTCGTAGGGAACACGATTGCATTTAGCATATGCAATAAGACGTTAAACCCCTAGGTTACCCTAGTGGACGAGTGTCGTCTTGTGAGTATTTTCAGGGATGAAATACACAAACATTTTATAGTTTCCTCAAAATATGCCAAATCACACATGCGACAAACTCAACAACAACGAAAAAGATTCCATACACAATATTAGAAAAGTGAACTAATTCACACAACAATCCGTATTATCAACAATATAGAATAAACCTCGTGGAATTGAAACCTTAAAATGTGGGAGGGGAGTGAGCACATGCAAAGTATGATTTAGTAAAAACTTATATAAACCGGATAAAAATTACAGCAAGCATATATTCAATCCTCACGGGCATTACACTCATCAAGTGAATTCACTCAAAACAGAGAGTTAACACACGGAACATACGGGCGTAAAGAGTAAATGTAAATGGAAACTAGGTCGCGCACATGTCACAAATGAAAAACGCAATATAGGAAATTAAAACTTGTAATCTCAATGAAAGATACCGCTCGTTAAAGGAGGCGAAATGTATTTTCACAGATTATTAAAACTATTTTGACTTTTAAATTAAATGTACCCTACGATCACATAAGACTTGTGTAAAAATTGGAAAATAACTTCCAAACAAGCATTAAATATAACAATTGGAGAGTAATCAAAGCTTATTGAACTATATACACAACATATACAAACTTTTTCTTTTCTTTTCTTTTCTTTTCTTTTCTTCTTTTCTAATTTTTTTCTTTTATTTTGTTTTCTTTTATTTTTTTCCTTTTCTTTTCTTTTAAAATACTTTTTTTTCTTCACTTTTTCTTTTCTTTACTTTTCACACGCTCACATACCTAAATTGCAACCGCAACACAACAACATCATTCAATCCCAAGTAATATTCCAAACAAAGGTACAAGAGGTAATATATATGGCTTATAACTCCAATGTGGAGTTGGTTATGGGAATTTTGGGTTATGAAACGAAAGGCTATATTAAGGCTCAAAGGGGTTGACGAGGGAAAACATTAAGGTGAGGTCGGTCAATATGGGTGATATACCAAAGATGGACTATGATAATTTCCTAAAGTTTACGCAATTCTCGAGTGAAAACAAACTTTGAAAATCATGCTCAAGTAACACATTTCAAGATATAAACTCAATTAATGAACGATCAATGAAAGAATAGTGAGATTACCAACGAATTCTATGTTTTTAATGAGGAAAGAATAGTGTATACACTCACAAATGATGGAAGGTACAAAGCTTACTCGGTGTAAGTATATACAATGCAACAAAATAATATTGAGTTATAAAAATCTTAAACCAAATCAATAAAGCAAGAAAGGTGCATGTGCTCATGGGATTAAAGTTTATTTGTGTGGTTTGCTCACATTTAGTTACTAAGTATGCTTTTCTTTGAAAAATTTCAAAAAGATTTCCTTTTTTTTTCTCTCCTTTGTTGGCCATTTTGCCTTTGTTTTCGATGATAAATTTTAATAAATGCCCGGTCCAATAGACAACTTAATGATGCATATTCTCGATTTTAGAAGTTATTACACAAATAGAGGAAAATAACGATATTACCCAAAATTGGAGCGATCTCCATAAGCACAAGTCCAAGCGAATCTACAAAACAAATTAGTACCAAGTATAACAAGAACAAATAACAAAAAGTTAACTAACTAAACTAGACTAAATAAAAAGGAAAAAAAACTAAAGAAATAAAAAAACAAAGCTAATTATTTACAACCTACTATATACAACATGCCTCATGGAAGATATGAATTCCGTTCGAACAACGGAAGGCATGCATGGGTGGTGAAAAAAGTGAACCATTGCCAATTTGAAATTTTCAGCGAACGATGGGGGATTTGGATAACATGGGGGAAAGACACACTTGAGGTCCAAGAAAAATCGACTCATCTCCCAAAGGTTTTTTCAATTGGAATGGGAGATGGTGCACACATGGGGATAGCATCCATCATGGAAAACAAGAGCAGTAAAGAGTCCAAATCGGCAAAAAATTTCTACCGACTCATAGGAATCCACCGGTAATTTTAATGGTTCAAGATTCGAGAACAGATCCCAAATGAAACATTCGCAGGCCAAATTCGAGAACATATCCCAAATGAAACATTAGAATTATCGAAAAAGCTATAAATTAGGACATGGTTACCGAATTATTGGTAGATGGAGAATCCGAGAAGGAAGTTGTGCGGCCGAGAATACAAGTTTCTTAGCGCTCAAATGTGTTATCCTGCGAAAAAAATTAAAACAAAGAATAAAAATACAAAAGAAAAAATACTACGAAATAATAACACAATTACAATCTAAAATAAAATATTTCCCGGCAACGGCGCCATTTGATAGACCGTGGGTCTTGTTGTGGCGCGAGTGTCACCTGCGCGCTGGTCGTTTGTTATATTCGGCTCACCAGCTCTATACAAAAACCTAAACTTATGACTACACTCAATAAAAGGGAGTATAGCGGCCAAGTCCGAGTATCGAATCCATAGAGAATGTTGCTAGGTTGTAATCGAATTATTATTTTAGGAATAAAAGTGTAAAGGGAAAAAAATAAACAGAAGGGAAAAGATGCAAAAAGGTAAAGATTGATCTAGGCATGTATTTAAACTAGACCAACAAAAATAGTAAAAACTATTGGTTGCATCGGATATCCCTCAGCTTAATGCGTATAACTGGTTACATGGTTCTACAGATTCATTATGATTGCGTCTCGTTTCGACAGTTAATTAAACCCAGAGTTGTCACACCCCTAAATTCGCATAAAAGTCTAATAAGATTTTGGCATTAACAAATATCCCAGAAATTACGCACGTAAGGTCGTAAGTACGGAGCATACATGATATACCCCGTCAAATATATTTGGCGCAATAACTAGGGCAACCCAATCAAAATAAACACGTATCTTCCATCACCAGATCAAAGCAACATGCTAAACACGAGTCAAGTTCTATCCAACACAACCTAGACTAATTTAACCTTGAAAGCATGATAAAAATGCGGTAAATAAAGCGGTAAATCTACACTAGAAAGCATATAAATAAACGCAATAAATCTAAACTAGATAGCAAGTAAAAATGCGGTAAATGAATAAATACAAAAATTGGAAACTCGGATTGCTAGAGAAGATGGGGGATAGTGTTCTACACAACCTCAATTTCCAAACCCCTCTATACGAGCAAACCCTCGGAGGAAGAAAATGGCACACTCCCCAAACCCTCCAAACCCTAGCTTCCCTCTCTTATGGAAAATGATCTATTATTACAAGATAACTATCAAAAATGAAATAAGTCTTCTATTTATTCTAAGTTACAAGAAAAGAAAATCAATAAAGGAAAAATAAAGGAAAAGAACAAAGGGAAATTTTCGGGTAACTACAATACCCGGTCGACCGGCAACAGGGGCGCGGTCGATCGGCAACAGGGGAGCGATCGATCGGTACCTTAAGTTGAAGCCCGCTGGTTACTTCACAAGGCAAAATCCTAATACGCGATTGACTGGCCCCCTGAGCGCGGTCGAACGGTACTCTGTTTTCTGCTGTCATTTGGTCTTCACATTGGAGGAAAGCTTCAAAACATAATCGACTATAACTTCTTCGTCCGAACTCAAAACGATGCGTCGTTTACGGCCACGAGATGCTAATTCAAAGAACTACGCATCCATGGAAATTCCATGAGCCAGAGATGAAGTGTGAATTGACTAAAATTCCATTAAAGAAGCTTTTGGTGACGGGGCTTCTTCAAAATACAACTGATGCTCACTTTTAGCATTCCAATACCTACAAAAGCACAATTAACCCCTGAAATATATATATATATATATATATATATATGTCCAAATACGAGGTTGTCTTGTTAACGAGCATAAATATAGTCGTTAAGAATGTAAAAGAGCTATAATGCACAAAGATAAAGGGCGCAAATATGCAATATTCGTTACGTATTGGCAGGCCATTCGGATTAACATAGCGGGTTTCTCTAAATGGTATTTTGTGGGATCCATTTGGGACACTAGTCTCATGGTATATGCAAGCATGTAGTGTCATAATTACTGCATGACCCAGACCAGAGCGATAGACACTTTCTCCAAGGCAATGTAAACTTTGTAACCGGCTAGCTTTCGACTAGTATAGTAGGTTGCTCTTTCCTTGTGGGATTCCTCAATGTATTGGGTCAGCAAAGCCCTTGTTACAATATTAGTGATAATTGAATATAGAATTAGGGGAAGACTTGGCTGCAAAGGCATGAGCACCGGAGGTCGGGTGAGGTGTCGCTTAATCTAGTCAAGGGCTTATTGGCACACCTCATTCCAAACTTTGGTTGAGTCCTTATAGATAAGTTTGAAAATGGTCTCGCGAATAGAGGTCAATTGGCTGATGAACCGACTAATTTATTACAACTTACATAAGAATCCCCGTACTTCTTTCTCCATCCGGGGTGATGACATCTCGAGTATGGATTTTATTTTAGGAGGGTTTTCTTGAATCCCTTTCTCAATGACCATGAATCCAAGGAGTTTTACTATAGTGACACTAATGATGCATTTATATGGGTTGAGCTTCATCTAGTACTATCGTAGTCATTCGAAGAATTTCCTCAGGGCAGAAATATGACCTTATCGAGTCTTGGACTTGATAAGCACACCGTCGATATAGACCTCGACTTCTTTATGGATGAGGTCGTTCATAAACCTCTACTTCTTCATGGATGAGTTCATTCAGGATGGTTATAGCAGCCCTTAAGTAGGTAGACCCGGCCTTCTTAAGACGAATGACATGATTGTGTAACAGAATATTCCCCATGGGGTAATAAAGGTAATTTTCTCCTCGTGGTTAGGGTGCATTTTAATCTGGTTGCAGCTGGAAAACCCATAGATAAATGACTTGAGGGCGTAGATGGACGTGTTTTCTACGATCATGTGGATATTAAGCAGAGGGTAATAATCCTTCGGGGATGCCCTGTTCATATCCCAATAGTCCATGCACATGTAGACTTTTCCTCCCGATTTCGGCACTAGGATGATATTTGTAAGCCATGTAGGGTATTCAAATACGCGAATGAAGCCCACATTTAGATGTTTGACTACTTCTTCTTTGACCTTGAAGGACCATTCTTTTCAGAGCTTCCTTAGATTCTTCTTAATAGGTTTACTTTCTGGTAATGTAGGAATCTCGTATTGAGCTATCTTTGGATCAATGTTGGGCATGTCATTGTAGGACCATATAAAGATGTTTACGAACTATTTTGAAGCTCTTCGAATTACACATGTTCATGCTCACTGAGAGTAGACCATATCCTAATCTCGCACAGATAGCTACTAGAATCAAAATTAATAACAACAGTCTCATCATCATTAATTTGAACGTGGTTATGTAGTTTATTATTTTCCTTATTGAGGTTAGTTAAAAATTGTTCATTTACTAAATCATCATTATCATCATCATCAAAAGTTTTATTAGAATAAATGCAATTAATGTAAGGCACAACAAGATACTTAAAATCCTCATTTATTTCACTCTCAAGAAATACAACATTGATAACCTCATCAAAAGAGGCCTCTTTTACATCGATATCATAAATAGGAGGGACTTTGTAAATGGAGTGGATAGCAGGGTTTAGCTGGGCTTAAGAAGGCTGGACTGGAATGGCATGCCCATTAAGAAGAGGTGCTTCTGTTGTGGAAATCTTCATAAATGGGCCAGACAGCGTGGCCTTTTAGCGAATTATACAGAGACTCAACCCTAGTATCTGCAAGTAGAATGAATCCTCAATGTCGCTGCCCTCAGAGTTTTCAACATTATCCATGGTCTCGTTAGTTAGAGGTTACACCTTATGTTTCCTTTCCTAGCCCCCATGTGTTGTCATCTTGGAAGAAAATCTCCATCCCCAATTTTATCTTTTTGTTAGTGAGGTCATGCCATGGTTCAAAAAATCCACAAAAGGGGAAGTCTTCGCCTTCTAATTCATCGTTTGGGCTTTCAAAATCATCACCCCATCCTGTGGCAACGATATCTTCCTGCGAAGAGTATTCGACGCATTCAATAACCTCTATGGCTTCATCATATAAGTCTTTCAACTCAGTAAATAAGTTCAGGAGTGAAGGGATCAGACACCCCTGGAGTTTCAAGGCTCTGAACAAATTGGGGATGCTGCATATCTCCTCTTTTTAGCGAAACATATCTAATGTGGTTTGCATGACATCATCCAAGTTGATTTCTTTTATGGGTACCACCTATTCATCTAATTCTCGAGCCCACTTTAGGGCTTCCATAAACCGGCCACTGAACCTTTCATAGTCGATGGTCATTTATATGGGCAGTTTTATCTCAAACCTTCGGAGTTGATATAGTACTTTGGGTAACTCAATGCCTCCCCACTTAGATCAGGTGCGAATGATAATACAGGCTCTTATGAGGAGTAACAGAGCTTGATCAGCGAAGTTCATGGGATGTAAGAGAAAGGTGGGTAGACTTTGAGGGGTTTGGGTGAGATTGTAGGTATGTTGGGTATTTTAACGGACATGATTTGGGTAGAGGGGTCGAAGTTCGAGTTATTTTCTGGGAAGATGGAATTTACCCCGGTTTTATGTGTTGGGAGAGGGTTATGGGTGGTGTTAGGTTTAGAGTTAGCTGGTGGAGCAATTATACCCCGGTCTATGAGGCCTTGGATCACATTTTTTAGGTGAAAATGCTGGTTGGTGGTGTGACTTGCGATTTAGTGAAAGTCGCAGTGAAAATCATGTTTGAAGTTATTAGGAAGGGGATTTGGCAATGATCTGGATTCTAATGGCTTGAAGAGATTTTGGGCTAGTGGGGCTTGGTAGTCTTTTGACAGGAGAGCATAGAGTTCGGTATATTCTTTTTTGGTAGGGTTGGGGCGACTTTCAAGTGCCCGAGAAGTGACAGGTTGGGATATGTTATTGATTATAAATACTATGGTACTTGCTGATTTGTCATACTTCTTTAGTGAAAATTTCTCGGTGAATCTATTCAATTCAGATTCCATCCCTTCTTAAATCGCCACACCAGCCTCCCGAAGGGTTCTGAAATGCAAGTAGTATTCTCCTGCCATCGATGTTCAAATATGGGACAGGAAATTCTTCTTCACTCTACTCACTTGCTCTTCTTCTGACAACTTGTTGGTTATGGTGGCTACTTTTCTCTCCATTTTTTATGAAACTACTAACTATTCACCAGGGTTTTGTTTAAGTAGTTTAGGTCTCTGCGTACAACTTCTAATTACTCATTGTACTTATACAATGACATGAACTCTTAGGCCACATCCTCCCAACTGCGGATTCCAAATTCCTCGAGGGACAGGAACCACGGAGGTCACTCTCTTTCAGGAATTGCTAAAACATTTGGGCCATTATCTCTTTTGAATCCCTAAAGAGGGTCATATCTCGATGGTAGTTACTTAGGTGCACAATTGATGGACCGTTGCCTCTGAACTTCTCGATGTCTGGCATCTTAAACTTCTCTTGTAGTCTGGCTTTAGGATAGGGAGACATGTAGGCGTAGTCCATGTAATTTTTGGATATCTTGACTTGGTTGAAATTCTTTGACAGCAACTTAAGGTCTTCCTTGACCTTGTTCATCTCTTTTTCTTTAGGATCCACATGCATTAGCGAATTAGTGTTCGAAATTGGTAGCTGAGCCGATGGTGGTTCATTTGCTGGCAGCGCATATGAGTCATGATGTTACTCCTCTGGGACCCAAACTAGTTCAAAGGTAGGTGAACCCATGGCACGAGGAAAGATGATTTCAGGTTCATGAGCTTCAAGACCTTGGGACCGGTGTCATTGTATCTCATGGACATAAGCTTGAAGGTTGTCAATCTTGACACTAAGTTGGGCTAGGATGGCCATCAGATCTGGTTAGATATTCGGTGTTTGATATGCATTCTCCATGAATAACTTGTCGAGGTAGATCCCAAATTCGATGGAACCACCAAAGAAAGCGATAAAGCTTCAAGGTGGTTTCATGGAAGACCGAAGCCAATAGGGAGCCAAGCCAAAATTTGGGTATGCGATTAATCTGAGAGGGAAAAATGATTTTGATTTACTTTTGGAGGAGAAAGGGAGTATTTTTAGTATTTTTCTTTTTTGAAAAAGGGAAGATGTGTTTTTGGCATTTTTCCTTTTTTGAAAAGAAGGAAAAAGGGAAATTCCTCAGTATGGTTATTATTATTTGGTTCCATCTGTATTATGTTTGCCTAAATGCAAGAACAATGTCGGATAGGACACGAGCCTGGGGAAACGATAAGGTATAAGATGTAAGACACGATTTAACTTGTTTACAGGCTCACGTACAGGGTCATGTTTTAAAAGTGGGCAAAATAGCAAGGAAATTCGGGCGATATGGTGACCCAGAATTTTAACAGAGTTTCGCATTATAACCAACAATTTAGATATGAGTACCCTAAGGCAGACGCCTATATAAGGTTTATGCATTTGGTGGGTTAGTAGAAGGGTTCCCACCTTTGGCATGACTTCCATGATATACCTCTTGCCTACAAGGGCAATCATTTATCGGCACGCGTGGACAAGCCATTTGATATACCTGAGTGTACATAAATTGCCTCATGGTATACCTCGTGGGGATAGTACATGTGAGAGATAATTCAATATACTCAATATACGTGAACGAGTTTCCTACTATATACCAATCGTCATGAGTTCGGTCAAGCGGTACGATGAAATGGGAACCGTTCAATATACTCGAAGGTACAAGGTCAATGGAAGGTGAAAACATATCGCTTAGGTTAAGCGTGCCCCACAGGACTGACACCCATCATGAAGTGACCCCCCAGTACGGGACAAAATTTTGGTCAATATTACCATACTCAGGTGAGGTGGTGTGCAAAAATGCACGAGTCTTGATTAGTATCTTGTGGAAAAAAATTATATGCTAAGAGGGATATCATTAATGTAAAACTAGCATGGAGCATAAAGACTACACAAAGCACGGTGATAAAGTGTGAAGCATGTGGATATACAAGCGAGTGAGATGTGTAAGGTAAGAGAGTGACATAAGAGTGGGGTGAGTGAAAAAGCATAGGAATATATACAAGCAAAAGGAATGTGGAAATGTGTGCTAGTGAGACTAAGCATGGATAATCAACAAGTGGTGTCTGAGATGTGTAAATGAGCATGAAGATATATAAAAATGAGAAAAAATGAGGATGTGTGCTAATGAAGTTACGCATGGATAATTTACAAGTGGTGCTTGGATCATGTAAGTAAAGGTGAGACTATATATGAGTGTGAGTGTGTGAAGTGAGCATGGTGAATATATACAAGTAAGTATAAGGTGAAATATGGTAAACATATACAAGTGAGTGAAGAGTGATATATACATGAGGAGAGAGCCTGGTAGAGATAAACATGAGATAAATATACAAGATGTAAGCATAGGAATAAAAGGGGAACATACAAGTGGAGGCATATGTACGCATGTAGAAAAGCAAGAGAGTAAAGTAGTAACACCCATGTGAAAATATAGTTTAGTCCTCTTGAAAATCCCCAGCCTCCTCTGTGGCCATCCAGGTCGGATTCATCCGGCACGGGCCGACCTCGAAATCGAGACGAAAAGGGGAAGAGGTCCCCCTCTCTCCCCCTTTACCATGCGCATGCGGCTGATTCGAGGATATGGAAGTCCTTTTTCCTCCACTCATGTCGGTATCTTCGTGGGCTTCCTCGGATATAAAATTAGACGTCGTCAAAAGGGGATATCACGAAGGAATGGAGTTTCCAACCTATGTTTCTTAAAACAGACAAAAGAATGTAGCCGGCTCGAAAGAATGGCATCAAGGTCATACTACATACGAAACCAAGTGATTTAAAGGTCTGGGGACTAAGTTACGGAATGGAAAGATGTTAAGCACCCATTTCGCCCTTTTGGTCTCTCATGGATTACATTGATTTTTTTTCTTTTTCTCCAAAGCGTAAGGTATGTTTACATGTGTGTAATATAAATAATGGGATAAGGTAATTATCTGACTCACGTCATGGAAAAAACAGAGCAGAATAATCCGTAGGACTGTACCTGAAAATAATCATAAACATATGATGTAAATGTTTACCGAATCATGATTCGCTATGAAAGAGCGAATGTACATGTTAGACGAGACACAAATATATAGGAGTTCAAGACTCACAAAATAGATGTAGAAGAATATAAAAGATATAAAATGGAAAGAGAGGACTCGAATCTTGGGATTGGTCGAGACGCCTATGTAGCCCAAGGGGCATCAAAGTCCACGTAGTTCAAAAATGGCATAGGGGTGGGGTTCAACTCATAAACCCAAATTTAAAACTCCTCTTTGAGTGTTTTTGATAAAAATGTGTTCAAGTGTGAAGGTGTGAAAAAATGAGGAAGTCTTACTTTTATAATTTATAAGTAATCCCTCATTTTTTCTTTTTGGGGTTTTTATGAAAATAAGTTGTGTGAAATACTAATAATAAAAGTGGGTATTATTTGATGTCAGATAATGAAACACGTCTAAAAGATATTAGAAAACAATATAAGTGAATAATAACACTAAATGAATAAACTTGAAAAGAGATGAGGGTGGACCTCCTAGAAGACTTTTGTTGCTGAAATTGAGAGATATGTAGGTTGATTTTTGTAGTGATATAAGAGTGATACAATAGGATGAGGTAGGTGATTAAATGTGGTACGAAAGTGAGGTGGGGGATGTTGAAAAATAGTTTTTTTTGGTAATGATAATGCTTTGATTTCGAGGGAATATTTGCTTACTGCTGAAAGGGACCTCCCTAGGAGTGAGGTCATGGGCTCTTTATATAATGCACTTTTAGGGTTAGGGGGTGCTGACTGGCATGGACCATGGCCTACCTATCGGCATAGTGCCTGCCTTATTGGGCAAGGAAAGTACACCTTGCTGATAGACGGGGTCCTAGGGTGCCTATAGGCAATCCGAAATGAACTTTTTTTTAAAAAGGCATAAAATGCAAACCGTAAGTTCGAATCGCACACAGTCGGGACAATTAGAAAGGGAATTCAGAGCCTTTCAAGAATCCATTGAGCCACTCTCGGGTTCAGGAGTTGACTGAAGTCAAACAGGGCTTGGAAACACCCGATGGTCTATAGAGAGGGGGTTTTCGGAGTGAAATGGGTCGTTCGTGCGAATCGTGAGGCTGATTCGAACACAGTACGGACCGTTGGAAAAGGAATTAAGAGACCTTTGAGATTTCATTTAGCTTCTCTCGATTTGGATAATCAACCAAAGTCAAATGGGGCTCGAGAGTGCCCGGTGGCCTACCGGGGTAAAACGAATTATTCGTGCAAACCGTGAGGACGATTCACGTACGAAACAGATCATTGGAAAGGGGATTATGAGAGTCAAATGGGTACTGGGAGCTCCCGATGGACTCCAGATCTGTGGTCAGAATAAAAGGGATCACTCGTGCAAACAGTGAGGCTGATTCGTGCACGGAATAAACCGTTGGAAAGGGAATTTAGAGTCCTTCAATGTTTCATTATGATTCTCTCAGGTTGTAGATTCGAACGGAGTCAAATGGGGCCTGAGAGCATCCGATGGCCCCCAAATCAATACTCCGAGTATGACCAGAGTTTCTAGTGAGTGGAGGAATGTCAGGGACCTAAGAAGGTGCTTATGGGGGTTCGAAGATGGGGTGTCTACAGCTGTACATTCGAGGTCTTCAAAACTTTACTTTTAATTCCATTATAGAAGGTGAGTAAAAATATTTTCCCTCGATCCATGCAATGAGCATTTGTTAAAGGTCTTACGCACAAAATCTCATAACTCTCAATTGAAGTCGAACTTATGCGTGGTACATCTCACAAGCGAAGTCCTAACTTGGAACCCTACCGATACACTTGGTCTATATGAGTCATTCTCCAGGAAACAATGGTGCGAAACCTCTTAAATTATCCTAGTTCTAGAGAATACAAACCCTAAACGATAAAGCTCTGAAGTGATTAAAGAACGCAATGCAGAAAAGTGATAAACGAACTCAAGATCCATAGGACACTAGAATAGGGAATGCTATGATACCAACTATGACGCCCTGTAAAATTCATAAATAGATTTATCAGGTCTAAAATAAAAATCACAGGAATAAAAAATAGTTGGTAATAACCTCAGCATAATGAAATAACTAAAACATGAACAAGTAACGAAATGAGATAATGTAATACTGAGTGTTGATGTAAAAAATTAGATCACTCTAATTATTCAATCACAGATAAATAAATGAGACAAAGAATTTTAAAGTGGTTCAGCCTTATAAGAATGGCCTACGTCCACTGTTGTGTTATTGCTGAGTGTTTGGGGAATTCTCGATTACAAGTTCTATCAAGAAATTCCAGCCGGGGGTCCCCTCTACAATGAGGATTGTACAATGTATTTATAGCCCTGAGGCTGTAAAGTGAAAGGGTAATACATTAAATGATGTACATATGAAAGGGTGATACATTCAATGCCCTTTAAGCGTGTGCGTCTGAATGATAAGCATTTAATGAATAGTCAAACTTTTGGTTATCCTGCTATTAAAGCTTTGTTCGAGGTGCAGCTCGGACTGCCTGAGTTGCTCGGACCGCCTAAGCTTCTCGGTGTTTAGGAGTTCCTCGGAGTATATGAGTTCCTCGGGGAAGTAGTGTTCCTCGTTGTATTCTTGTTCCTCGGAGCGTGTGAGTTCCTCGGAAGTATTTATTGTTGCCATGTAGATTGCCACGTACCATCATTCAATTGAGCCATGTCAGCAGATTAAATTTGGTATCAACAGAAGCCCCCAATGTTTCATAGTTCGAAATTTGAGGAGTATGGAACATTCTTTCTCGGAATATGGTAGCTTTAAACGGTCTTCCTGATTTTTAGGAGTGTTTCCCTTGTATTTATTTATCCATCCAAATTCGTAGAATCAGCCTTTTTGAATTTCTATGCCTGCTTCGATTCTCGCGCCCCTTTTCGTCTTTTTAGCCGTCGGTAACGTAACCGTCTCTTTTTGTAATCATTACTTTTTCTTTTCCCAAGGTAGAGTATTTAAACGCTGCAGTAAATCCCATCGTCTTCTACCTTTTCAAATTTGTACCTTCGAATTTTCCATTGTCTTCTACTCTCTTGTGCGTTCATCCTTTTCATCATTCGTTGTCAACTGCTCCACTCTTCTTCTGTAAGATCTTCTTCCTTCTTCTTCATTTCCTTTGTTCACCATGGTTTACCCTGTTGAATCTCTTGATAAATTTCGCTCTGATTTTTCCATTCCCTCCTGGGTCGTTTTGGAAGAGCTTTCTGAGCCTTCTGATTATTTCCGTTTGGCTGAGGGACATTGGTTCCCCAGTCTTTTTATTGCTGAGTGTGGATTTTCTTTTCCACACAATCCCTTGTGTCTGGAATTTTGTCAATATTTTGACGTTGTTCCTGCAAGAATAGCCCCCAACACATGGAGAATAGTTAATGGGGTGTATAGATTAAATCAAATCCATGGAACTCGCATAGGAATTCCAGAAATAATGTTTTGTTATAGATGGGTTGTAGGAGATAATACTTTTTATTTGAAAACTAGATTTTTAAATAGGGCCTTAGTAGTAAATCTCCCAGATGCCAATAGGGATTATTTTGAACATGGGGTTGTCATAAAAAATTGGCAACATGCTTTTTTATTTGGAGATGAAGTTTATCAGGGTCCCAGATGCCCTCCTTATGGCAATGGGATAGGTTATTTTTATTTCATTTTACTTATTTTGAAATCATGCTTCTTTTGTGTTTGATAAAATGTGCCACTGATGTTTCAATGTTTATTTATTTATTTGAAGTTGACAGTAAAAGAAAGTGTCCAAAGGGAGCAGACGTTAACATAAGGCACTTGAAACTTATCTGGAGTCTGCATCAGAGTGTTGTCGACGAGCACATTAGGTCAGCCTCGTATTTGCTGCAGTACAAGAGCTATACCACTTCTTTCACTGCTCGTCCGGTGATAAGTGAAATAAAGCCAGTACCAGCTTCCACCAGTTCCTCGCCTGAATCTCACGTCCCCTTGAGTGAAAGAATGAAGAAGAGAAGACCTCCCACTCTCTTCGAGAAGCCTGCCTCTGGTTCTGGAGAGGCAAAAGGAAGTAAAGTTGATGTCCTAGAAGGGATAAAGAAGAATGATGCACCTTCCTCGGCTACTGTTGTGAAGGTTGCCGAGAAGCCCGCAGTGGCTCCGAGCAGGTCTGCTTCTCCTGGAGAGGTGATTGTAATATCACCAACCAAGGGTTCTTCCTTGGTTGAATCTGTTCCTGTTCCCCCAAGGAGGCTGAAGAAAAGCTCCTTGGTCAATTTGGCTGACACCATCGCTCAACCCCCCGCTACTGGAACTGGGGTTCCAACTTTTGTTCCCCCGAGCTCTACCATGAGCTCGATAAAGTCCTGGATCATTCCCGAGGTCCAAGGTACTGAAGAAAACCTTACTCGGGACATGGTCACTTCGTTAGCTGCTCGCCACCTTGATTCTGTAAGTCTTTTTACTTTGAACTTTTCATATTTCCTTTGTCATTTCTGTTTCTGACTTGCTTTCTTTTTCTTTTTACAGTTGACGAGCTGCTTTAATATAATTCTGAAGAAGGATGAAGCAATTAAAGCTTCATGCTCCTCGTTCAGTGTGGAGGGAGCTCTGAAAGGGGCTATCAAGTCTTTGGACGATTCTAGCCAGACATATGCTACTGACAAGGCTATCTGGGAGAACAAGCTTGCCTCCACCGAGCAGGAAAAAGCTCGAGCTATTGAAGTATCCAAGGAGTTATAGAAGAGAATAAAGGACATGGAGGGTAAAAACAAAGAGCTTGAAGTGAAGCTCAAAACTGTCGGGGAGCTTGAGGGTAAGCTTAAGGTTGCTGAGGAAAAATTGGGCCAACTTCAGGAAGTAAGTCGACAGAAGGAGGAGGTTGAGAACAAACTGAAGACTGCTGAGAACCTTCTGTCCGAGAAGCTTTCCTCGGAGAAACTGAAGAGAAAAATGGTTGTGAAGAAGTCCTTCAGCGCTGGCTGGGATAAGGGGTGGAACAAGGGATTGGCTGCAATGATGTCTCAAGTAGAATATGGCAGCCTAAAATATTTTAGAGATGGATGGGTTGCAGCTCTCTAGGAGATGAAGGTTGATGAATCTTCTGAGATCTTCCAGCGACATATCCATGGTCCCCCTCCAACTCCAGAAGATGAAGAAGAGGACGAAGCTTCCTTAGAAGAATCTTCTATGGTGATGGGAGATCATCCCTCAGCCATCCAGCCTGCTGCCGAGGAACCTCAGCAAATCGCCACTTCTTCCGAGCAACTGCCAGTGATCCCCGAGCAACCTACTTCCTCTTCCCAGCCTCCCGAGAAGGTTTTGGGAGACAAGGAAAAGGTGTAGTGTTGTTCGGGTTTATCTTTATATTTTATTTTTATTTTATCAAATGTACCCAGAACTTGTAACTCTGAACCTTGTACTTTTGTCCTTTATGATATAATAAAACTTGGACTTTTTTTCATACTGTTGTCTATATTCTATCCATACTCTACTTGTACTTCTTATTAATGATTGCTCTTTCTTTCTCTGCTAGTTTCTGGCTAGGATGGAATTGTTATCTGCCCATGATACAAAGCTGCTGCGACAATGTAATGAATACTTTAAAGCTGGTCACACAGACCTGAGTGCAGCACAAGTTGTAGACATCCTCGGCCAAGATGCTTCAGAACGGGCAGTTAAAGCATATCAACATCTGAAGTGTCTTCTTAATCGAGCAGTGGCCAATAATGTGGCCTATTATGATATGATCGAGGATCTCCAAGACACCCTCGAAGACCTTCAGCAACAATACAAAGAATCAACTGCCCTGTTGCATGAGAGTTACGAGAAAAACTACAAGCTGATCATTGCCGACAAGGGCTACGAGAAGCTTTTTGCTGGGTATGATGTAAGGGAGAGAACTCTGAAGGGCGAGGTCGAGGAGTGTAGACAAATTGCCAAATTATTAGAGCAAGAGAACAACAACCTGCAAAAGGAGTTGTCACAGTTGAAGTCTGCAGCTTCCACTTCAAATGCCTTAATCCCAGTGACCGATGAGGGATTATCGTTCTTAGAGGTTGAGAACGCCAAGTTAAGGGACGAATTGGAAACCTTGAAGAGCTTTGGTCCCTCTACATCTTCTCGTGGTCGATCAAGAGCTCCTCGGGGACGAGCAAGAGCAGCTCGGGTTCTTGTTGAGGAATAAAGGACTCAGTCTGCCTTAGAGAACCAGGCCTTCCAGCTAATGGCGAAGAACCAGGCGTTGGCTGACATATCAAAGAAGATTAGGGACCTGGAAGATCAGCTCTCTGAGCAGAAATCTACCTTGGAGAACAAAGAGCTCTTCGTCAAAAATCTCCACGAGCAGCTGGACAGACTAACATATCAGTTCCACAAACAGCCCAGGGAGTTCTGGATGGCTGGCTATAACGAAGAACTATACCACTCGGACGATCGTATCCAGAATGCCAATAATGAGGGCTACAAGCAGGGCTGGTTGAATGCCCTAGGTATGCTGCAACTCGAACAGGGTCATTACCTGTGGGACTACCATGATCCCGGGTTGCTCGATTTACCTGTGCCACCGTATAAATTGGATATGAGTTGGATCCCTGCACGGGCCATTCCTCGGAGCTTGATTTCAAAGTATCTCGGTGACTACAATCTTCATTCAAAAGCCGAGATATCTCGTCCTGAGCACCTCTTAGATCGACAATCCGTGATGAATATCAGGATGTTGAAAGATCTCAACTTCATAAATTCTCCTCTGGCTTTAAGTGATCCTCCTGCTGGCGAGGAACCTGTGTCAAAAGCATAGGGGAAAAGACCAGTAGAATAGGAATTTTGATGTAGTAGTTAGTATACATGTCAATGTAACTTTCATTTCATTATCAATGTAACTTGTAATTTATTTTGAATTCAATGAAAGACTTTCATTTTTGTTTGCAAATCTTAATTGCTATTGTCTTGTAATTATCAAACACTTTATATTTGTGCATATCTGTTAAAAAGATAACAATATTGTGTTGTTTGTCAACCAACTCAGTAATAATTAAAAAGTTACAAGTATCAATAATGTTACTCGGTCACTTAATAATAAAGTTTTGTTTCTCGACCAACTTAGTAAAAATGTTACTCGATCACTTAATAATAAAGTCACGAGTATAAAAAATGTTTAAAATTTTTCCAACCAACCAAGGTCGTTAAATTCTCCATGTCGACCAACTACAGTTAATGGGTTTTTATCCCCGACTAGCCATAGTTAGTAAATTTTTCTCTTAAATGTTTCCGACCAACTAAGGTCGGTAAATTTTCCTTGTCGACCAACTATAGGTGGTGGGTTTTCATCCCCGACCAGCCATAGTTAGTCTTTTTGAAATAATTTTACCCATAAAATGTTTCCGACCAACCAAGATCGATAAATTTTCCTTGTCGACCAACTACAGTTGTTGGGTTTTTATCCCCGACCAGACATAGTTAGTAGACTTTTATCGCTTTCTGGAATAATCTTACCTCCTGACCAACATAAGTTGGCATTTTCGAGAATATATGTACTTCCTAACCAACATAAGTTGGCATTTTTAGGAATATTTTGTTTCCTAGCCAAACAGGTTGGCATTTTTAGGAATATTTTGTTTCCTAACCAACCGAGGTTGATATTTTTAGGAATATTTTGTTTCCTAGCCAAATAGGTTGGCATTTTTAGGAATATTTTGTTTCCTAGCCAAACAGGTTGGCATTTTTAGGAATATTTTGTTTCCTAACCAACCGAGGTTAGCATTTTTAGGAATATTTTGTTTCCTAACCAACCGAGGTTGGCATTTTTAGGAATATTTTGTTTCCTAGCCAAACAGGTTGGCATTTTTAGGAATATTTTGTTTCCTAACAAACCGAGGTTGGCATTTTTAGGAATATTTTGTTTCCTAACCAACCGAGGTTGGAATTTTTAGGAATATTTTGCTGAGTAGTCTGAGCTTTGCCGAGTTTTGCCGAGTAGTGTGTAGCACTAGTATTCCCCGAAAAATTCTCAATAAAAGGAGAGACTTTGGCAGAATATCTTCATTTTATTCATACTGAGGGAACTGTGTTACATATACATCACTGATAATACTTGCACAGGTGCTCTGCGTTCCATGCATTCTTAAACTCCTCCCCCTCTAGAGTTGCTATTCGGTAAGTTCATGGTCGAACAACTTCTGTAACTCGGTATGGTCCATGCCAATTTGCCTCCAGTTTGTTACGCTTTTGAATTACTTTCTTCAGCACATAGTCTCCTTCTTTCAGGTCGTATTTCTTCACCCTCTTGTTGTAAAACAAAGTTGTTCACTCCTGGTAAGCAGCATTTCTAATGGCTACTTCTTCTCTAACTTCCTCGAGCATGTCTAAATCCAGTCTTCTCATTAAGTCGCTAACAGGGGAATTGAAATTCAGTACCCTGTGTGTTGGGAGGCCCAACTCGGCAGGTATAACGGCTTTACTTCCAAATGTCAGCATATATGGTGATTCTCCGGTTGCTACTCGGGGAGTAGTTCGGTAAGCCCAGAGTACTGATTGTAGCTCGTTGATCCAATTCGATTTTGCATCATCCAGTCTTTTCTTCAAGCCATTTAGCAGCGTTCTGTTTGTCACTTCAGTTTGTCCATTGCTTAGAGGATGGCCTGGTGCTGAGTGGACCTTCAAAATGTTTGACTGATGGCAATAGGCAGCGAACTCCTCGTTATCAAATTGTGTTCCATGGTCTGTGATGAAAGCATGAGGAAGACCATATAGACAAATGATGTTCTTCCAAACAAATTGGTACACCTTCTCATACGTCATATCAATGAGTGGCTCAGCTTCTACCCACTTAGTAAAATAATCCACTGCGACGACGAGGTATTTGAACCTTCCTCGGGTCATTGGCAGTGGCCCAACCAAATCAATTCCCCGCATGGAAAATGGCCAAGGGGAAGTTATGGGTGTCAATAATGCTTGTGGAGTTCTTCGGATGGAGGAAAAGCGCTGGCATTTGTCACATTTCTTGGCATAAGCTACACAATCAGCCCTCATCGTCGGCCAGTAGTATCCTTGAGTCATCACCCCTTGCAAAAGCGTCTGACCTGCTACATGTGCTCCACAGGACCCTTCATGGATCTCTTCAATCAAATATTTCACCTCGGAGGGATTCACGCATCTTTGCAAACCTACCATAATTCCTCGTCTATATAAAATACCATTAGTTAATACATACCGAGCAGCTTTAAACTTCAATTTCTTGGCTGCGAGCTTGTCAATTGGCAATTCTCCCTCCTTAAAATATGCCCTGATGGGATCCATCCAAGATGGTCCTAAATCAAGGGTGATAAAGTTCATTGTCAAATCTTCATCTATACTCCGACCAGCCAACACTTCAATTGGGATTGTTCATCGTAGCTCAGTACGAGTAGCTGATGCTAATCGAGCTGGGGCGTCTGCTCTCGCATTCTCCATTCTTGGTATTCTGACCAGCTGAATAGCGACAAATTCTGACACCAGCTCCTTTGCCTTTACCTTTGCATGATATATGATCATTAACTCTCCTTTGACTGCATATACTCCCATCATTTGGTTTACGATCAATTGAGAATCACTGAAGACAATAATCTGCTGCGCCTCCATAATTTTTGCCAAACTAAGTCCTGCAATCATGGCCTCATACTCAGTCTCATTATTGGAAGCTTTGAATTGGAATCGTAGGGCGTATTCCATGTTGACCTCGTCCGGAGTGCTCAAAACTATCCCCGCGCCACATCCTGTAGTGCAAGATGAGCCATCTACATATAGCCTCCATATAGGTAACTCGTCTTCAAATTTCTGATCATTTAGAGTTCCTCGGTGAAATATTTGTTACTTCCTTTCATCCTCCTCGGATATTTCTCGCTCTTCGTCGATTATTTTTTCTTGCCCTTTTACCAACCGGAGTTGGTCTGAGCTCGAATTTAATGATCCTGTAACACCCACTTGCCCTTTTACCAATCGGAGTTAGTCTGATCTAGTGTTTGTTGATCCTGTAACATCCACAGGTTGATCAGCGAGCAATTTTTGCTCGTCGGGGGTATCAGGATAGGTGAACTCTGCTATAAAATCTGCTACAGCTTGCCCTTTTAGCGATGATCTGGGTTCATAGACTATATCGTATTCACCGAGTTCTATTGCCCAGTACATCAATCTCCCTGATTTTTCTAGCTTATGAAGGGCTTGTCTCAACGGCATATCAGTATATACTACTGTGGTATGAGCCTGGAAGTATGGACTCATTCTCCTACTCGCCTCAATCAGCGCCAGTGCCAATTTTTCTAGCCTTGGATATCTGATCTCTGCTCCTCGAAAGGCCTTACTTGTGTAGTAAATTGGTTTTTGCACTCCATTCTCCACTCTGATTAACGCCGAGCTAACTACATTCTCCGACACTGCAAGATATAAGTATAATATTTCTCCCATCACCGGCCTGGACAACAGTGGAGGTGCTCCCAAGTATTTCTTCAAGTCTTGAAAAGCCTTCTCACATTCATTATTCCACTCAAAAGTCTTTCTGAGTATCTTGAAGAATGGGAGACATCTATCAGTTGCTCGCGATACAAATCTGTTGAGTGCTGCTACTCGTCCTGTAAGACTTTGCACCTCTTTCTTCGTCGTTGAAGATCGCAGCCCTAATAGATCTTTGATCTTTTCAGGATTTGCTTCAATGCCTCGTTGATTGACAATGTACCCTAGGAACATGCCTTCTCGTACTCCAAATATGCACTTCGTCGGGTTCAGCTTCATTTTATATTTATCCAGTTGATCAAAAGTCTGGCTTAAATCAACTAGATGATCGGCAGCTTTCTTGCTTTTTGTCAGCATGTCGTCAACATAGACTTCCATATTTCAACCGATTTGTTCAGCAAAGACTTTGTTCATCAGCCGCTGATATGTCGCACCTGCATTTTTCAAACCAAAAGGCATAACATTATAACAATAAGTTCCCCTAGGGGTAATGAAAGAAGTACTTTCCCTGTCTTGAGGTTTCATTTTGATCTGATTGTAACCAGAATAAGCATCCATGAAGCTCAGCAACTCGTGTCCCGAGGTAGCATCCACCAGCTGATCAATTCGGGGCAATGAAAAGTGATCTTTTGGGCATGCTTTGTTGAGGTCGGTGAAGTCTACACACATCCTCCACTTGTTGTCCTTCTTCTTTACCATCACCACATTGGCTAACCAGTCTGGATATTTAACATCTTCAATGAAGCAAGCTTTCTGGAGCTTCTCGACTTCCTCCTGTATAGCTTGATTCTTCTCGGGGCTGAACACTCTTCTTCTTTGCTTCACAGGCTTGATCTCCTTATTCACGTTGAGCTCGTGACATAAAAAATTTGGATCTATCCCAGGCATATCTTCATGACTCCATGCAAAAGTTTGTTTTCTGCTTCTAAGGAAAGTTATCAATTCTTATTTTAATGAGGTTTCCAACGACGAACCTATTTGAGTAGTTCACTCAGGGTGCTCGTCGTCCAGAATGATGTTTTCAGTAGCTTCCACCACTTGACCCTTCACGAGTTGCGACTCATCTCGAGGATCCAATGTTTCAATCTCTGCACCTTCATCCACTTGATATGTAGTAGTCTTTTTCCTTGATTCCTCCAGTTCTTCTTGCTCGGCGGATGAATAATAACATTCCCGAGCTACTTTCTGATCACCCTTCACAACTCCTACCCCAAAGTTTATTGCAAATTTTAGGCACTGATGCACTGTAGATGGTACAGCCTTGAATTTCTTCAATCCTACTCTTCCCATGATAATATTATATGATGATTCTTATTCATCATGAAAAAACTTATTCTTTCTGTTCGATAAGCAGGCCACGTACCAATGAATATATCTAACTTGATCGTCCCAAGTGGAAATACCTTCTCGCCAGCAAAACCGAGGAGGGGTCTGTGATAAGGCTCCAGTTGAGATAGCTTTAGATTTAAACTATCGAAGCACGAGTAGAACATGATGTCTGCCGAGCTACCATTGTCGACCAGTACTCTTGAAATCATTACCTCCTTCATTCTCATCTTGATCACCAATGGGTCATCATGAGGATACAGAACACCTGCGAGGTCATTCTTTGAGAAACCGATGACCAATTTTTCTTTATTCACCTTTCTCGGGCGATCTTCCTCAGCTAGATTTATTCGTTGAATGTAAGAGCAAGCTTGAGCCTTACAGAGGTAAGCTTTTCTTTCTGCAGTAAGGTCTCCTCCTCCTGCATCTCCACCTTTAATAACATTACAATCAAATGACCCAAAGCGTATTGAAAATACCTCTCGTTCTGGCTGCTTTGGTCTCTTGGGAAGATCGGGTTCATCCTCGGGATCATCTTCATGGTTTCTTTTCTTGTTCTCCTCTGCTCGACAAGGAGATCTAAACCTCTCTCTTGTTCGGTCGCTGTTTCTTCTTTCATTTCTACGATCAACGTACTTTGCCAATTTTCCTCGTCTAATGAGTGTTTCGATCTCATTCTGAAGAGCTATGAAATTTTTGGTCATATGGCCATGATCTTTGTGAAACTCGTAATATTTTTCCCTATTCCTCGTGTCAGGGTCTGCCTTCATTTTCTTTGGCCAGTTTAACTCCTCGCTGTTCTTAATTTCTTCCAGGACGTGGTTGATATCTACCTTCAAAGGAGTATAATTATCAAATTTCCTTAAGATCTCCCATGACGACCTATTTTTGGATTGTTTGTCACCACCATTGTTCTTATGCTCTTTCTTCTTATCTTTGTCAACTTCCACCTTGGTTTCTTTATCTATATTCTTCTTCGCAGCCATAGCCTCCTCGGCATTCATGATTTTGGCCGCTTTTGCCATTAATTCTGACATAGTTGTGGGTGGATCTTTGGCCAAAGTGTAATACAACTTATTAGGCAACAACCCACTCATCAAGGCAGTGATCGCTGTCTTCTCCTCATAATCAATGACTTCAAGTTTCTCGTTATTAAAACGAGTTATATAATCTCTAGTACTTTCACCAGCTTTTTGTCTAACACTTAACAGATGTGCTACTCGTTTAACTGGCTTTGCCCCAAAGCAGAAATTTCCAATGAATAACTCGTCCAGTTGAAAGAAAGTTGAGATCTTACCCCGAGGAAGATTATTATACCATATTTGAGCAGATCCGGTAAGAGTTCCCGAGAATGCCCTGGATCTCATCTCGTCTGGGACAGCATAGATGTCGGCAGCAGCTTGATATCATTCTATATGAAGAATAGGGTCAGTCTTTCCATCATATTTGGGGGTCACAACAGGTGCTTTGAACTTTGATGGTGTTGGAAAATCTACAATGGCCTGGACAAAAGGTGTTCCTCGAACAAAGGTTCGTTGTAGAGGGTTCTTGGTTTTAACCATTTCCTCTAATCTATCCTCCAGCCTTTGAATAGAGCCTTTCCATGCATCATTTCCTTCTTCGGACCTGTTGGTTCGAGCAGTTGATCGCGTTGAAGTGGCTTCCTGGGATCTATCCTGACGAGCAGCTGGTCGCGACTGGGCAGATCCTTCCCTTAAGGCTGTTAATCGTCGAAAGCTCCTCGACACTGTATTAAGAGGACTTTTGTTCCTCCTAGGGCCTAATCGGTCGAAAGGAGAAACCCTACTTAATCTTTCCAATGCGCTGGTCCTTTCTGGGGAGAGAGTGACACGTTGTTCAGTATCTGTGGCTCGCACTGACGAAGTTCGCCCAGGTTGATAAGAGAAATCATCAGATTCCTCATTGCGATATGAATTAGTACGCCTAGTACGTGAGGATGGAGCACGGGTGTTTCTTTGAATACTTCGCAGTCATGAATGAGTTGGTGCACCACCATGAAGGGTTTGTATGAGTTGTCGCATTGTTTCTTGCATGACGGTCTGGCCCTGAGCCAGATTTATCATTATTCCAGCCAGATCTGGAATAGTTGGCGGAGCAGATGGATTTGGAGGGCTTCCAGCGTTTCGATTGCTGGATTCTGGAATATCAGCCATTGGTGATGAATTGCTTTTGATGGAAAATGATATTACCAGTCGATTCCCACAGACGGCGCCAATCTGTTGATGTAAAAAATTAGATCACTCTAATTATTCAATCACAGATAAATAAATGAGACAAAGAATTTTAAAGTGGTTCAGCCTTATAAGAATGGCCTACGTCCACTGTTGTGTTATTGCTGAGTGTTTGGGGAATTCTCGATTACAAGTTCTATCAAGAAATTCCGATCTGGGGTCCCCTCTACAATGAGGATTGTACAATGTATTTATAGCCCTGAGGCTGTAAAGTGAAAGGGTAATACATTAAATGATGTACATATGAAAGGGTGATACATTCAATGACCTTTAAGCGTGTGCGTCTGAATGATAAGCATTTAATGAATACTCAAACTGTTGGTTATCCTGCTATTAAAGCTTTGTTCGAGGTACAGCTCGGATCGCCTGAGTAGCTCGGACCGCCTAAGCTTCTCGGTGTTTAGGAGTTCCTCGGAGAGTTCTTGTTCCTCGGAGTATATGAGTTCCTCGGGGAAGTAGTGTTCCTCGTTGTATTCTTGTTCCTCGGAGCGTGTGAGTTCCTAGGAAGTATTTATTGTTGCCATGTAGATTGCCACGTGCCATCATTCAATTGAGCCATGTCAGCAGGTTAAATTTGGTATCAACACTGAGTAAGACAAAACCAACTCTAATGCCAGTTACCATCAATATAATAATCCAACTCTGATACCAATACAACATGTACAAAAGCTGACTCGGGAATACAGTATAAAACATACAATGCTGTTATAAATGTAAAATAATAAAAGAGTGAATGAGTGACCCTCATCCACTACTGCATCCTAGGAATGAAGGATAGAATGCAGCTAGAGATGCTCCTACAATAATCAACTCAGTCAATGACTGGAACAACGATATAAGAACTATGAAAACATGGATATAATAATAACATAAACAACAAGTTCACGAATAATAAGATTATAACTTATTTTGGTCTACAATATAACTACACATCTTCCTCTCGTCTTTTATTGGATTTTAAGTTATTAGTTACCCAACCTAACAACCTAAAACAACATATTGTTCTAATCCCAAATCCATATATAGCCCATGTGATTAAAGCATTATCTCTTAATCCTTTAATCTTTAGTTTCTCATCATTGTGTTAGTCTCGTTAATTATAAAGCATATGTTGTACGATAGTATCGAGCATATGGTACGTCTCACCAAGTAACTAAGGTGATATTCATAGTCTTAAATCATGTATCTCAAGTCTATCCATTCAAGGCTATATCACACCACAAAAATGATACACATCTCTAATATAAAAGACCCAAGCATCCCTAGTCATAAAAATGTAAGTATGCATCAATACTATAAATCATGTACATTTCTAGTATAGTATATAAATAGGTACAACTATCTATAGTTTCGCAACACATAATCATACATGTTAGGAGAAAGACAATCTCTACGTTTAACATCTACCCATAGGTACACGCCTCGACATGTACAAGTGAATGGGATCCTCTCACGCCTACACATAACAAAGGCCTATCCTTAACGCCTTCATGGTTCACTCGTTCGCACTAGGCATAGTCTCAGGCATCCCCAAACCTAAGACATTACCACATCCAAAGGATAAATGACTACGCATATCCATCCTTAATATAGCCTACCATACGCAAGACTACATGATGAAATCTCCCCGTAAAACCACCTCTGGGCATGGGTACAAAGGCATAGAATATGGGGTAAAATGACCATGGTAAGCCTATCTCTATCACCAAGGTACCATCGCGATCGACGTCGCATATGCCCCCATCATGGAATTCCTCGTAGTACGGAACCCATGATCACTCATATATGGTATGCTGTAAATAAATACGTAAGTAATTACAATCCTTACAAATAGGCTCAAGTAAATACATACACAATCATTACTAATGGGTTAAGGTAAACCAAATACACATACCTACCCCAATGCTATAGGACCATGCTAGCATTACTAACATAAAAAGGTGAAATGCATCTTAACATCAGATCCATCCCATACTATACTAACCCAATACCAAGGGTTCCCAAATCTAGGTATAGCCTCACCCTACCATACCCTAAAAACATGCATATCAACTATATTCAATCTTGTATAGCCCTAGACCAATCTCCCAATGCTTCATATCTAGTTATCAACCTGCACCTAATGTATACAAGACCATCGAACATAACAACTAATCTATTCTAGGTTTTTCACTCCATCTTAATCTCACCCAAAGGATATACACCCCACTAGTATATCACAATGACTCTAGTAATCTCGACCAGCATTCCCAATCCATTAAACTTCCAAACTACCAATTAAAACCCATCCAACTCTTAGGTTTGCAAAAAAATGTTCTATAATCAATTTACCCCTTTAATCCAGCTAAGTTCACAAATATCAAAATAACCCAAACACCAATTTCTAACATGTTAAATCATTATAATACATCTCCATTATACAAGTATAAGAAATCTATAAGTCAATACATCCCAGCCCTAAGTTCTAAACCTCAACAATCCAACCCAAATAACAAAAACCCACTCTTAGCCACACCTAGGAGTATCGATCTATCAATGGTCCATGGTTGATCGATCGATGGCTCCAGTAATTTGAAATCTTCCCTAGTTACAGGATTCATCATCTCTAAAGCCCCGTCTCTCTCTCTCTCTCTCAAAAACTCTATTAATGACTTTAAAAGCTTCACCTAAGCCCCAATAAACATTCAAACACTAAAACCACATCAAATAAATGATTGGAACCCAATTCAACCCAAAATTACATAATTTCTATCAAGTTTTAAAGGGGATTTTCTTATTTTATAAGTTTTATCAACTTCTTCAATTAAATAAGGATTTCCATGTTTGTGGTGCAGGAGAAGAGTGCGTTGGGTCGTTATGCACGAGGTCCATGGATCGTAGTTTTAGTGCATCTCGGTGGAGATAAAAATGTATTAGGATATGAGGAGACAATATTAGTGGTTTGGGATGAAGTGGGACATTGCTACGTTTGTATCCCCGTGTAGCACTTGTTATATGGTGAATATGAATCATCAATAATGGTCAGGGAAATTTGTAACCTTACCCATTCCTAAGGGGAAGTAGGATAATATTTCGATGGATTTCATGTCAAGATGCCTTTGACCCTAAGGCAAAATGATTATATTTGGTTTATAATGGACCATTTAACAAAGGTCGCACAGTTCTATCCCGTTCACACGAATTTCACTACAAAAAAATGTACACTTGTATGTGGCAAAAATCGCTTGGTTGCATCAAATACTATTATCGATCGTCTCGAATAGATACCCGACTTTAGTATCTCATTTATGGGGAATTTTATAGGAGGTTTATGGGGACAAAGCTACAATTGATTACTTCGTACCATCCTCAAACAAATGTGTAGACGTAAAGGGAAAACCAGATTTACGAGGATATAATGCGGGCATGCGCGTGGGATTTCAAAGCTAGTCAGAAGATGCACTTTATCTTTGGCTGAGTTTTCCTACAACAATAGTTATATAAAATTAATTAGTATGGCACCATATGAGGCGTTATATGGGTATACATGTAGGCAACTGGTGTGTTGGTTGGATCCGGGGAGAAAGCAACTTATTGGCGGCCGAGTTCATTCGGGAGACTTTGAAAAAGATCAAGATGATTCACGAGCGAATCAAGATATTGCAGAGTAGACAAAAGAGTTATGCAGACTTGGATAGGGAGAATGTGGAGTTCCAAGTGGGCAATAAAGTACTTCTCAAAGTGTCAACCATAAAGGGGGTGATGCGTTTTGGGAAGAAGGGAAAACTGGACTCGACGTATGTTGGGTTGTTTATGATCACGGATCGTGTAGGATATGTTGCTTATCATTTATAACTTCTTGACCATCTACCTCAGGTACACAATATGTTCCATGTATCGATGCTTTGTAGATTCTTACGGGGTGAGGTCGTATATCGGAATACAAAGTTAGATGGTATCCAATTACATGCTCATGTTTCTTACACCGAGGAACCAACCCATATCTTATATCGTAAAGTTCATGTTTTGAGGAGTAAGGAGATTTCGATAGTTCGTGTTCAGTGGGGTCACCATGGTGAGGATGAGTCTACCTATGAGCGAGTGAATACGATGAGATATCAGTATCCACATTTATACGGAGGCAGATATGTGTATTTTACTATGAATTCCGAGGACATAATTTTTTTTATTAAAGGGAAGAATGTAATACCCCATTATTTTTAATAAGATTATTTAATTAATGGTTATTTATTGAATGGTTATTTTGAATAATTAAATTTACTCATGTTTTAATAAGATTAAACTGGGTTACAATGGTGAATGTATAATGTAAACTATTAAAGTGGTTTAGTTAGAAGTTTATTTGTAATTTAACTAATATTGTTAATTGACTTAACTAATTAAATTATTTTTTTAGTTAATTAATAAGAATTAAAGTGGAAATTTTAATGTTAATTCCACTTACTAACTATTTTTTTAAGTGGTCCTAATTGATGTGATTAGTTTAATGAGCTCTGTAATTATTTGGCTTAATAAAAATTTAATGGGCCATATTATTCAAACTAGTGGGCCAAAGATTTCTTTTTTTAGACCTGATGATGACATATGAGGGCAGGGATTTTACCAATTATAGAAGGTTTAAAGTAGGGTGATTATAGTTATGTACAACACTGTAAAAGAAAGGGACGAAGGTTGATCATTGAAAGTTCTTCTCTAAGCATATGAAAGCTAAGTAACTTGGCAACAATCATTTATAAATGATTTTTTGTAGGAACAAAAAGGGTATAGAAGCTGAAACTAAGGATAAAAAGAAAAAAGGTTTATGGTTGAGATGAGAAATGGAGAAATAAAAAAGGGACATCTAGGTCTAGGATTGTCCAATGTTTTAGGAGAAAATGAAGGAAGGCAACAAAGCATTGGGATTTGAGCATTGGGTTTAAAGAGGGAACAAAATAGCTCGTTGGGAATTTGAGGGCCTTGGTCTTTGTTTTTAGAAATTTGCGTGGGATAAAAGAAAGGAGAAATCATTAGCAATCTATTTAATTTTGGTACAAAACCAATAGTTTATCCCTTCTTCCTCAATCGATTCTTCGAATTTACTACCCACTACCAACCCATTTATTTTATTTTTTCTTCTAAAACTCTTATAACTTTCAAACCTTACCCTAAATTTTTGAGATTTAAAAATGAGAGCTTGAAATTGTACAAAAAAAAGATTTCAAAGTGGATATTAAGGACTAGTTTCAAGGGTATTTTTTTAGGACCACTTTTCAAGGATTTTCAATGATGTCTTTCTTCACCAACAAGGAACTAATTTTTGGGACGTGCTTATGAGGCAAGTGACTTTATACCCTCCTCATTTTATATGCGTAGTTGTTAAATATAAATTAATTTTTAATATTAAAATTTATCAGGAACCCCTAGGAATTTGTGTATTCTTAATTAGATTACAAATAGGTGAATTTAAGTAGTTTTAGATACTCAAAATTTTTGTTGAACCCTATTTCTTGTGGAAATTTATTCGTAGAACCTGACTCGTGAAACATGAAAATTAGTATTTAGGTCTAAAACCCCGAATTATAGGATTTGGCGGTCGAAATTTGATAAGTATATGAGATGGACTTAAATTTATAGTGGTTGAATTCTAAACGTACGCATGCTTAGTAGGGTTGTACTTCATACTTTGAGAGTATCACTTTTTATATTAAAAGTCCAGATTGATGAGATTTACTATGAGAACCTCATTCATGTCATAAAAATAAGTGTGAATGCATATTTAGAGACTTGGGATACTGGATATATATATGAGCCCTTATGATGTAACACACTTCTATGTTAATTACATTTCTGTTTTATACAAGAACGTATATAAGCCCCTACTCGAGATATTATTATTATTGGTATGTGCTTTATCGTGTAAATGATAAAAGGAGTATGGGATAATTGTTGGTTGTTGGTTTGGTCGTTGGATTGATTAGATTGATAGTACACATAGACTTTTAAGCTCTTGCCATACTCTCTCGTAATAAACCCTAACTAAATGTGTATTAACAATTACTCTATTTAAACGTAAGTGTATCGGAGGGTTCCTTGCTTGGATTTCACTTCGGTAAGAAGTCCCATGCACAGAGTTTAGAGAAGGGTAGTTGTGACGACTAAAAACCTTAATCAAACTAATATACCCTTACTTAAATGCTTTACTTTACAAAAGGTTACATGTAATTATAATGATGCCTTAGCTCTTTATGAAATGGAATAAAATGTATAGTGATTCTAAATGATATGACTCGAGAGTGGGGTAATTGGGTTTTGAGTAGATTGCTCGGAGTGAATAAAGACGTGTTAAAATGTCAATATAAAATGAACATGTGAAATGAAAATGAATGGGTGGTCACCGTGGATGGACACCCCGATACTGTGATATGTGAATTATAGGCCATGTGAATACCAGGTGGTGTCAGGGGATGAAACGTGATGTTTATGATTTAATGTGATGTGTTTTTTCAGCGCTACATAACGGGCGATCGAGGCATTCGAGATAAAGGGGCGCATGTCGATTACGTGGTGCTTAAATAATGAGAATGAGTAATCACTACACCATATATGGCTAATGGTCACGGTTTTGACCCGTAACCACAAGCATGGGTTACGTTCAACACCCGTGATAATATGAAGCTTGACAAAATTATGGGTTACGATCGCCACCCGTGAACCACTGGGGAGAACACGGTTCATAGTCCCCACCCGTGACCAGGCACCACGCTGGGAAACAGTCCATGCCCGTGATCCATGTGGGGGATTTTTAGTTATTCTCATAACTCGTGGACACTATCACGGGCCTTGCCACGTGTTATGCTAGCCCCGTGAGAGGTGTTTGTGCCTCTCGCGGGGCCGTTTGGGGGATATTTTGCGTTTTCGTCGTTCAACGACATATTTTTAAGCCTAAGTTTGGCTATTTGTAATTTTTTATTATGATCTCAAATTGGACGTCCCGTGAATAAGAGATCAATTTCCACGTGTTACATTGATCTCATGGGAGGTGTCTGTGCCTCTTGCGGGACCGGTTAGGGATTGTTTTGTATTTTTATCATTCAACGGCATGTCTTCAAGCCTAAGTCTGACTATTTGCAATTTTTGGTCATATTCTCCAACCGAGCATCCCATGACTACATGATCAGTTGACACATGTTACGCTGGTCTCGAGGGAGGTGTCCATGCCTCTCATAGGGCTTTTTGGGGTTGTTTTACATTTTTAGCATTCAACAACTTGTTTTCAAACCGAAGTCTGGCTATTTGCAATTTTTGTTCATGTTCTCCAACCGTGCATCCCTTGACTACGCAGTTAGTTGCCACGTGTTACGTTAATCCTGTAGGAGGTGTTCGTACCTCTTGTGGGGTAGTTTGGGGATTGTCTTGCATTTTCGCCGTTCAATGATATGTTTTTTAACAGAAGTCTGACTATTTGTATTTTTTTTGTTACGTTCTCTAACCGAGCGTCCCGTAATTACGCCGCTCAGTTGCCACGTGTTACATGGGGACCGCAGGAGGTGTTTATGGCTCTCGCGGGGACGTTTGGGGGTTATTTCGCATTTTTGTCGTTCAACGGTGTGATTTTAAGCCTAAGTCTGACTATTTACATTTTTTGTCATGTTCTCCAATCGGGCGTCCCATGAATACGTGGTCACTTTCCACGTGTTACGTTCGTCCCGTGGTAGGTGTCTATGCCTCTTGCTCCATTTGGGGGCTATTTTGCTTTTTCACCATTAAACGACATGTTTTCAAGCTTAAGTCTGGTTATTTATAATTTTTTGTCATGTTCTCCAGTGGGGTGTCCCTTGACTATGTGGTCAATTATCACGTGGTAAGTTGGTTCCATGGGAGGTGTTTGTGCCTCTCATAGGGACTTCTGGGGCTATTTTGCATTTTCGCCATTCACTGGCATGTTTTCAAACCTAAGTCTGGCTGTTTACAATTTTTGTTCATGTTATCCAACTAGGTGCCCATGACTACGCGGTCAGTTCCATCATTCTATATTGATCCCGTGGGAGGTGTCCATGCCCCTTGCAGGGCCGTTTGGGGGCTGTTTTGGGTTTACGCCGTTCAACGGCATGTTTCGAAGCTTAAGTATGGCTATTTGCAATTTTTGGTCATATTCTCCAATCAGGAATCCCATGACTATGCGGTCAGTTGCCAAGTGTTATGTTGGTCCCATGGGAGGTGTCCGTGCCTCTCGCTGGGTTATTTGGGGGTTATTTTTGCATTTTCACGTTCAACAACATATTTTCAAGTCTAAGGTTGGTTATTTGTAATTTTTTGTCATGTTCTCCAATCGAGCGTCCCGTGACTATGCGTTCGGCAGCCACGTGTTACGTTGGTCCCATGGGAGGTGTTCGTGCCTCTCACGGGGCTATTTTGCATTTTCTCCGTTCAATGGCATGTTTTCAAGCCTAAGTTTTGCTATTTGTAATTTTTGGTCATGTTCTCTAACCGACATCTCGTGACTACGCAGTCAGTTGCCACGTGTCATGTTGGTCCCGTGGGAGGTGTCTGTGCCTCTCACAGGGCCATTTTGGGGTTATTTTTCATTTTCGTCATTCAACGGCATGTTTTCAAGCTTAAGTCTGGCTATTTGCAATTTTTGGTCATGTTCTCCAATCGGTCATCCCGTGACTACGCGGTCAGTTGCCACATGTTACGTTGGTTCGGTGGGACGTGTTCATCTTCTTACGAGGTCATTTGGGTGTTGTTTTGCATTTTCGTCATTTAACGGCATATTTTCAAGCCTAACTCTAGCTATTTATAATTTTTGGTCATGTTCTCCAACTGGGCGTCCCCTGACTATGCGGTCTATTTCCACGTGTTATGTTGGTCCCGTGGGAGATGTCCGTGCTTCTCGCGAGACCGTTTAGGGTCTATTTTCCATTTTTTCCATTCAAGGACATGTTTTCAAGCCTAAGTCTGGGTATTTATAATTTTTGGTCATGTTCTCCAATCGAGAGTCCCATTATTATTCGGTCAGTTACTACATGTTATGTTGGTCCTTTGGGAGGTGTTTATGCCTCTCGCGGGGCTGTTTTGCATTTTCATCGTTCAACAACATGTTTACAAGGCTAAGTCTGGCTATTTGCAATTTTTGGTCATGTTCTCCAACCGAGTGTTCCGTAACTACGTGGTCAGTTACCATATGTTACGTTGGTCCCATGGGAGGTGTTAGTGCCCCTTGCGGGGTCGTTTGTGGGTTGTTTTACATTTTCTCCGTACAATGGTATGTTTCCAAGCCTAAGTCTCGCTATTTGCAATTTTTGGTCATGTTCTCTAACAGATAAATGAAAGAAAAATCAACACATACCTCTATTGGACGAAGATAAAGTATAGAACATGATGAACAGTAATTTATATATCCTATATCACCCTTCCCATCCCTCAAAAGTCTCTTTATCTCTTCGTCTCTCTCTCTCTCTCTCTCTCTCTATATATATATATATATATATCACAAAGATCATTAGAATATATTACAGCCAACATAACCTTATCAAGCTAGAAACATTTAATAAGTTTGATTTGAAATAACAATTTCAAGTGTAATTCACGTTGACTTAATTGTAGTTTTATGTATGAGTTGTGCTAAAAACACCCACTCTTAGCATGAACTACTTAATATTTTTAATACATTTCACTGTTGTGTTAGTCACTCACCATACAATGTATTTAGAAAATATTTGTTATTAGATAGGTATTAAGAGTATGTGTATTTATATATAATCTTAATGTATATATTTATGGGGGCCCATTTTCTATAAGTCCGTGAGAGTAGTCTACTAGGATAAGTTAAGTTATTTGGCCTAGCCCAAATCATGATTTGATTTCTACATGGGTAGTTTAGTTGGAGAAGGATACTCGCAGATTTAGTCAAATAAGGTGCCAAGAATCTCAGATGAGATATTCAAGCACCTCATGCCCAATTCGCACCCTATCATGGAGTTCCTTAAGCAACTCGATCTCTGTAACAACATATATAAATTGTACACCCTGACTCGAGGCAAGGGAATGAAAAATTATAACTTTGATACACACTTAATAAGAACAAGTAACCTCTCTATGAATGTAGGCAAGTTATCGAACCACGTACATCATTGTTGTGTGTGATTCCATTTACTTTCTGCCATTTGTGATTGTTTTAGTAAATTCTTTTATTGTGAATTTTTCTACACTCACAATTGGCGACGTCTGTGGGAATCGACTTGTATTCCTGCGAAATAATTTATTACCATAAAGCCAGCAATGTCTCACCACATTAGCAACATTCTACAAGCCGACGACGTTAAGGAAGACCCAGCTCCTCCTAAGGTCAGGTATGAAATTTGCTAACATACAAACCTAGGATTTCGCCAATAAAGGCAACCTTCTGAAGTGAGCCATGGTCCACCAAGGTCCACTCAAACTTCTAGGCTACTTAATGCCTATGAAGCCAGACTTCGAGAGCAATAAGCGGCAACGCACGCCAAGAAGGAGAGAATGCTCGCTTTAAGAGGCGACTTGAAAGAATGGAGAGAAATCTCCTCAGAAACACAAGGCGGTGTTGAGACATGAATCTTAGCCCTTAGGGGGGAGACTCCCCCAGATGAGGAAGGGGAACTAGGCATGGCCAGGAAAGAATTAAACGTGACAGATTAGAACGTGGCCAGCATGAGAGGCGCCATATGAACAATGATCGATCGAGTGAGGATTTAAGGATTTTGGTCCGTAGGAAGATGAACTAACACCTGGCAAACCAAGGAGACAGATCAACCAGAGAGCTTACCAGAAGATCTCTCAACTCTCAGATGAAGACCCATTTTTTAAGGGAGATCGAACGCGAGGAGCCCCCAAGAAATTCGTTGTCCCCAGGTTTAAGATCAATGATGGAAAAACATACCCTATAGACCATGTCAGGAAATATTGGCAAGAAATGACCTTATGGAGCCACAAGGAAGCACTTATGTGGTGAATTTTCCCATCTATCCTACATGATGTAGAACATAAGTAGTTTGAAAGGCTTCCCCACTGGTCGATCAGGAATTCTGTAGCATTGGCAAAGGGTTTCACGGCGCGATTCATAACGAGCATCTCATATCCTAAGCGGATGGATGTACTACTCACTATGAAGAAGAATCAAAAAGACAACCTCAGAGATTACGCCAAGATATACTGGGAAGTTTTAAATGAAATCAAAGATTTTTCAGATCATGTTGATGTAACATCCTTCAAAATTGACTTGCCGAGCACCTCTTTACTGCACCAATCCCTCACCAAGAAGGAAGCCATAAACATCAATGATGTTATGGCTCGTATCGAGAAGTACACCAAGGTTGAAGACGTGATACATCGTAGTGGGGGAGACAATGGTCGAACAAAAGCAAACAAGGGGACAAAGAAGAATGACCCCGGAAAAAAGGGAAGCAAGAATGGGGGCAAGATCGACTCCAAGAGTGAAAATAAGAATGACCCCTCTAAGGTGTTCTGGGCTGTTAATAAAGTTTTCAAGGAACCCATCTATAAAATTCTTAGCAAGATCAAGGATAAGCCTTTTATCAAATGGCCCAAGAAGGTGGTCGACGATACAACTAAAAGGAACAATGCGCTGAGATGTGCGTTCCACAAGGAGGGCGATCACCGAACTGAGAATTACAAAGCTCTGAAGTCACATCTGGAAGATCTAGCTCCGGTAGGGCACCTCGGTGAGTATATTAAAAAGAAGGCAAAGAAGGTCGCAGCCAATGATGACCAAAAGCTAGATAATGTCCTCGGTGATGATACATGACACGAGATTGTAGTAATTCATGGGGCGTCAAACCTCAAACAAATTTAGGGAAACAGCATTCGAATGGAACTCAAAAAGGTGACTGGCATGATGGAAGCTTTTCAAATCGACCAAAATTCAGGCAGGAAAGCATTGGCGACCAGAAGATGTTAATTATACCGAGCACATTGTGTTCACAGAAGAAGAATTAGTCGGAGTAAAAACCCTGCATCATTATCCATTGATGATCACACTCAGGATTGCTAATTGGGATGTTGACAAGCTACTTGTGGACCAGGGAAGTTCGTCCGAAGTGATGTATCTAGATTTGTTCCATAAATAGAAATTAAATGTCTTCGACCTCAAATAAGACATTGTTCTACTTGTCGACTTCGCAGAAAGGATCACCATGCCATTACAAAAGATCATCTTACCAGTCAGGGCATGAAATGTCTCAAAGTTAATCGATTTTCTAGTAGTGGACATCGAGTCCCAATATCATGTTATTTTGGGCAGAGGTTGGTTCTACGACATCAAGTTCCCATCCACTTATCATCAAAACCTGAAATGCATCAGAGATCGTGGAGTGGTTGAGATTCGTGCTGATCAGGCTATAACCCAAAAGTGCTTTATCGTAGCCATTCGCCCAAAGAAATAGAAGAATAAGAAGATCAAGAATCCCCAGGAGAAAGACCATTAGGGGCTATTCTCTCCAAATAGCAATTACAGTATAGTCAACTAAGGGTGGAAGAGACCAAGGTCCACCCCGCCGACAGAGTTATTGAAATCCTTGAAGAAGTTACAGCCAATGATAACTTACCAGGGAGGAAATTTTTTATTGGATCTTCTCTCACCGATCAAGAGAAAAGGGGAGTGGTTGCGCTCCTTAAAAGCAACATAAATGTTTTCACATGGGAACCTTACTAGTTACCAGGGATTGACCCTAGCATGGTGTGTCATCGTTTACACGTCGATCCTACTTTTAAGCCTATCACTAAAAAGGCTCACCGAACATCCCCCGAGAAGGCTAAGGCAGTGGATAAAGAGGTAGAGAAGCTACTGGATGCAGGATCCATTAGGGAACTTCAGTTCCTTGTATAATTATCTAACCCAGTGGTAGTACCCAAAAGTAATGGCAGTTGGAGGGTATGCATCGATTTTTATCGACCTCAACCGCACATGTCCTAAGGATAGCTTCCCTCTCCCGAAGATAAATCAGCTGGTCGATTCCACAATGACACACGAGAGGATGAGCTTCCTTGACGCTTACTCAGGATATCATCAGATACCCCTACACGGGCTCGAACAAGATAAAACCTTATTTATAACCTTAATTAGGATGTACTGCTATAAGGTCATGCCGTTTAACCTCAAGAACGTAGGGGAAACTTACCAAAGATTGGTAACCAAGATGTTCAGCGAACATATGAGAGAAACGATGGAAGTGTACATCGACGACATGCTTGTTCAAATCAAGAACAATGAAGATAACCTCTCAGATAGTAGCGACCTTAAAAATCCTCAGGAAGTATTGAATGAAGCTTAATGATAGTAAGTGTTCATTCGATGTCCAATCAAGAAAATTCTTAGGTTACCTAGTGAGAAAAAGCGAAATCGAGGCCAACCCGGATCAAATCGATGCTATCACCAGGGTTCAGTCTCCTCGGACATTAAGAGATGTTCAAAATCTTACTGGGGTGCTCGTGGCGCTCAATCACTTCATCTCAAAGTCTTTGAAACGTTTCCGACCATTCTTCCAGCTCTTAAAGAAAGGCAAATGCCTAGTATGGAATGACGATTATTTACAAGCTTTGGGAGAGATCAAGTCTTACCTTAACAAGCCCCCGCTGTTGATAATTCAAAATATTGGGGAACAACTGTATCTTTACTTGGCAGTATCAGACCATGCTGTGAACTTTGCCTTAGTATGTGAAAGGGAGGGAGAATATCACCCGATTTACTATGCCATCAAGCCACTCCTAGATGCTGAACAACGGTATTTGCCTTTGGAAAAGATCGCCTATGTCCTAGTGGTCGCTTCAAGAAAGTTGAAGCACTACTTCGAAGCCCATTTCATAATAGTAATTACCTCTTACCCACTCAAAGCCGTTCTATAAAGGGCTAACCTCTCCGGATGTCTGTCAAAGTGGTCGATCGAGCTCAGGAGATTCGACATCCACTTTCAGCCCAGAACAACAATCAAGGGATGGATCTTAATAGATTTTATTACTGAGTTCATAAGAGATCGGCCAGCGGATCAGCTGAATAAAGAGAAATCGATCACATGTGAAGCACCGTCAAAATATTGGACACTGTATATTAATGGAGCCTCAAATTCCAAGGGGGCAGGAGTAAGGATTGTTCTCATCACCCTCGAAGACACCATCATCGAGCAGGGAATTAGGTTGGGATTTGAAGCCTCTAACAATCAAGTTGAGTATGAAGCACTGATACTCAATTTGTAAAAAGCCAAACTACTAGGGGCAAAATGCTTCAATGTATTTGGTGATTCCAAACTGATCTCCAAGCAGGTAAATGGAAACTTTAACGACAAAGAAGATCGAATGGTAGCATACGTCAATATAGTAAGAAGACTTATGGGAGACTTTAAAAAAGTGGAAATTCAACAGTTCCCAAGAGGACAGAATGGTCATGCTGACGCTTTAGCAGCACTAAACTCGGCAATTGACTCTGACCTAAGAAGATCAATTAAGATAGAGTTCCTTGCACAGCACAATATCGATTATACAGTCGTATTCGAGCAAGTCCTCCTCATAGATAAAGCCACAAGTTAGATGGACCCCATCGTCAATTATCTACGGAGTGACATATTTGCCATACCACAGGAGGTCGGCCCATCAAATCAGGGTCAAAGTTGTTCTTTTCTACCTCAACCCTAAAGGGAAACTTTATAAGAAATCATTCACAAGCCCCTACCTCAAGTGCGTTCACCCACAAGATATCTATCAAGTACTTAGTGAACTCCATGAGGGCACATATGGGAGTCACACATGTAGAAGATCGTTAGATTTTCGAGCGATCAAGGAAGGATATTGCTCGCCACACATGCACCAAGACGATGGTGCATACACTCACAAATGTGAAAAGTGCCAAAAGCGCTCGCCTATGGTTCACCAGCCCGCCAGTGACCTGAAATCACTTACCAGTCCATAGATTTTCGCTAAATGGGGATTAGATATCATGGTACCAGTACCTACTACATATGTAAATCATAAGTATCTACTGGTCTCCACAGACTACTTCACAAAATGGGTAAAAGCAGAACCATTGCAAATATTCGAGACTCTGACATGATAAGGCTTATATAGAGGAACATTATAACTCACTTTGGGATTCCAAGGATTATCATCACCGACAATGGTACACAATTTGAAAGTGGTTTCTTTTAAGTTTTCTGTGACGAACACAGCATCAAGCACCACTTCAGTTATGTGGCATATCCCCAAAGTAATGGGCAAGCGATAGTTTCCAATAAAACCATAATCGATCTAATAAAAAAATGATTGGATAAAGCTAAGGGTTCCTAGGTGGATAAACTCCTCATATTCTATGGGCTTATCTCACAATGCCCAAGAGACCAACTAGCTAAATAACTTTCGCCCTCGCTCATGGGATTGAGGTTGTCATCCCTCTAGAAGTAGGTCTCCCCACTATGAGAACCACTCTGGTCGACTAAGGCCTCAACAATAAAGCACTACGCACTGAACTTAACCTAACAGATGAGCGAAGAGAGCTAGCCTTGATCAATTTGGCTTCCTAACAACAGCAACTAGTCAAACATTATATCAAATGAGTCAATCTGAGTTTTCAGTAGGAGACTATGCCCTGTAAAAAGTCCTCAGCAGTGTTGTGAAACCATCAGACGATAAATTGGGATCAAATTGGGAAGGACCAATCAGAATAATCAGAGATGATCTTCAAGGAGCATATCATTTGGAAACGCTATAGGGCAGCGAGATACCAAGAGCATGGAACGCAACCAATCTTAAGAAGTCCTACTTTTAGATCTTCTTTCTTCTTATCTTTTTAGTTAGTAAAATTTTTATTTTTTGCATGATAAAATAATTTTCAATGAATAAAGGCCGGGTGGTCCCTTTATTCTCGTATTTTACATTGGCTGCTTAACTTATCTTGATTATATCTCATGAATATGCACCTCTTCTAATGATAACTCCTTTGCGCATATTTAAATACATGATGAACAGGGTTGAAAAGTTAACTACGAGCACTTCAAATTACCCTCAGACCCTTATTACAAACATAAGAAGCCTCATGAGTTGCCCCGACAACAACAAAAGCCCTACAGGGGATCCTTAGGCAATAAAACTAACTTTGGTTGGTCGCCAACTTTTATTGGTTGAAAAAATCCTGCTCGGGTGGATTGCCCACTAGTTAGGTCTATTATCACTATCATCTCACTTAGGCCTGAGGTAGTGTGACGACATGAATTAAAAGGTAAAGTGAATGGAATGATATTGCTTAGGCATATTGGACTGGAAGAATGTTCAAACACATAAAAGGCAGAGCACTAATACTTAAATATCATTTAATCAATCGGTTAAAAAGGTCCAAGCGATTCAAACTAAGTATAAGCTAACCTAAAGCCTAAAATTGACCAACCAGGATCGCTTTAGTCAATAAAAACAATATATAACCATTAATGTCTCTCAAATGTCATTTAGTCGGATATAAAGCTCAAAATGATAAAGTGAGAGGCAAATAAATGTTTGATCGGCTGATTGTATAACTAGCCAAATGTTTAGTCAGCATGAGTTCAAAACATAAACAATTAAAAGGTAGTAAGAAACAATTCTTAATTAAATAAAAAGTTATGTTTATAATCAACACTTGAATATATGCGGGATTTATGATGACCTAGGATGGCGAGCAAGGTAATCTGCTATACGCGCTCTTCGACCATCATCCGAATGAGGCACAAGTTCTTCTCCAACATCTTCTAAGTGATGTTCCAGAAGCCGAGCAAGAATAGCATCGATAGGGATACACTAGTCATCCTTGGAGAAGGGGTTATGTCGATAGGCTGGGGAATTTTTATGCACCTTTTTCTCTCTAAGGGCACTAAGAAATCCCTAGGCAAAGGTAAGGTCTTTTGCCTCCTTCAGCTTCACTGGGGCGTCAGTCCAGCCTTGGTCATAACCATCTGCTCAAACTTGTCTAGAACCCCTTATGAAAAAATGCCTCAACCTTGTCACGTCCCTCTAGAGCCCAACAGTAATTACGTATGCTCTCCTAACATTCCCTTTCAGCTCAGTAACCTCTCTTTGTAGAGCTTGAGTTTCAACTCAGGAAATTCCTCTTGACGATAATGAGGTTTCTTGCAATACCAAGGAGGACCCCGAGGGGATTCTCCCCTTCAGATGAGTAATCTCCCTCTTCAAATCCTTATTCTCCTTCTGGATCAACTCGCTCACTTGGTTTACCCTGATGGCATCCAGGATTTTGGCCTTTAGGTCATTTATCTCCTCTTAAACTGAAGCTCCAACTTCTTCCATTTCCTGAAGGTTATCCTTCAGTTTAGCGACCAACTCAAATTGGTCCTTGTACTGTTGATTCCTTTCTCTTAAGGATTTACAAATTTTTATAAAGGCTTTGCGAGCCTGTAAGTTGATGTCAGGTCCAAGGATTCTCCCCAATTCAGAGTTAGGGGAAATATAGCGATCTAAATTAGCAGACTACAAATGATACACACCAAACCAGAAATAAGTATGTTAGCATATGGAGAATTAGATCAACACATGAAAAAATAGAAAAACTCCATTGCCATATAACATAGAAAGGTGGCCAGAGGCTAATACATGATGTTCTTAAAATATGAGTACAGACTGACAAGACTAAAAATTATACAAGGAAAATGTAAACTCCTAGACTATAAAGCCCTAGTCTTTTACATGGTCTCCCTTAACTACGGCTTTCCCCTTATCGACCACCTATTTCTCCTTATCAGCACCAGCACGTCTACCGACCTCAGAAGGAATGATTTCAGTGTTACCAGCAGCACCTTCTTCTTCATTATAAGGGTTAGGACCAGGATAATGAAGACTAAAAAAATCAGAGTTTGCAGGAGTTCCAGCAGCCTTCAAACCTTGGTCTTATCCCTTTCTTGAAAGAGATCTTGCAAGCATAGGTCATTTGGCTCTCTGCATCCTCATAAGCTTTATAAAAACCCTCGCGATAGCTATTATCCTTGGCTTGGGGAAGATCACCCTTTAGTTTAGAAACTTTATCGGATAAATTTTTATTGGCCTCCACAAGTGCGGACTTCTCAATAATTATTAACTTCTGAGTAGCCCCAATAGCATCATAGGCCTTAGATATCACCTTCTTTTCATGCTCCCGCGCTTATAGAGCATCGACAAATGACTCCTTCTCAGCTTCCATAGTTTTATTCTGCTCATCCTCTCTGATGAAGCTATCAGAATGAATATCTAAAAGACTAGTAAAATCAGATAGCATCTACAAATAAGAGAGAATAATAGGGAATCAAGACTGAAATAGAAAAAGCAAAGTAAAATAAATAAGCAGGAAAGACTTACCAGAGTCATCCCTTATGCAGTCTTAATGGGGAGTTGAGTTGGCCCCATCATAAAGGAATGCTCACGATCAGTAGCGAGTACCGACCTCTTTAGGAGGTCGAGGGCCAAAGAGGAGGAATTACCCACACTAGCCCCCTCAAGACTAAGGAAAGTGGAACTCCAAAGGATTTCAGGGCTAACTTCCTCTTAGCCTCAACCCTCTCCTTCTCTCTCTCTCTCTCTCTCTTTTCTTCTATCTCTCATTCTATGTCTCTCTTCCCTTATCAGATAGGCCAAAACCACTACCCTTGGAAGAGTCTGTTGTAGAGATATTCAGAGCTGGAATCATGTTAGAAAGGACCATATGGTCATCATCATCATCAGGAAGTTGTAACTTCCTCTTTTTAACTAAAGGAGACATGTCATTTTCTTCCTTCTATTCTTCTTCTTATTCTTCTTCCTCCTCTATTTTTTCCTCTTCTTCTTCTTCTTCTTCTTCTTCTTCTTCTTCTTCTTCTTCTTCTTCTTCTTCTTCTTATTATTATTATTATTATTATTATTATTATTATTATTATTATTATTATTATTATTATTATTATTATTATTATTATTATTACTTACTTACTTACTTACTTACTCTTTTTCTTATACCCCTACCTCTCTTCTTCCCTCTCTTTCTATTTTTTAGAACTTTATTACTCTATTTCTTACTCTTTTTCTTATACCCCTACCTCTCTTTTTCCCCCTCTTTCTATTTTTTAGAACTTTCCTCTTCAATAACAATTGGATCATAATGACCTACCTCTGGAGCTTTCAAAGATGGAACCTTGTCAATTGGTCAAGAAATAAAGTTGGTGCTTATGCTCTTATATTCCAAGAAAAAGGTTATCGACCTTGGATGTTCACCATCTTCCAATCTTTCCCTAATGCTCCAAGCCTTCACGAGCTCGTCACCATTAATCTCCCTAAGTCCAGGCTCCTAATTTTTGGCATGAGTTGCAATAATAATGAAGAGGACTACAACCATAAGAATGGGAAGCAATCACAAGAAGACAATAGAAAGGAAAAAATAAGAAGCGACCTATTTTGGCCTCTCCATATTCAAAAACCATAGGGCCATGAGGTCTTTCCCCCTCCAACGGTGGAGGGTATTGCTAATTCCTAGAATTGAACTCGCTATCCCCGTAATCTTTATGGGAGTTTGGAAGATTTACCACCATAACTCACTATACTTTTCTAGTTTTTAAATATAACAGACCCTCTTTGGTCTCCGAGAGTGTATTTATTTTGTGAACTCCATTTACTATCTTCCACGAGTTGGGGGCATATTGGGTAAGAACAATGGCAAAGTACAAAATCTAATAAATAACTCATTTGGGGGGAATATCAAACCCCCTAAGTTATTAGAATGGTGTGAATCCAGTGCCCTACATCAACGTCACAAACGTTCCAAAAAAGGGGGCACAATCGATAATCACACAATTAGGAATGTTATAATAATGCCTAAACTCTTATACAAATTTATTATCTAGCATCACCGTAATTGCACAAGTAAGAAGAAACCCTAGCTACAGTAACTAGCTAATACAAAGAAAAAGAACTGAGAGGGTAGAGACTAGAACTTACAGGTAGTAACAGAGCTTAGGGGCAGCACAAAAGTAGAAGGACTTCGATTTTTAAAGTAGAGGAGAAGCTTAGGAGAAAAGTATGCACAAGAACGACGAGAGACAGTTAACAAATGTTTGAGTATACATAAACTCATCACCAGAACACTCTAATGATGAGTTCATCTTCCCAGAAAGATTTTGGCGCTTCAATTTCTTTCTAAGACAAGCGTACTCCTTATGTAAATCTTGTTATTACTAACATTTCATGACGGTCTCCCATTATATTTTTAGGCCTTGGGCCTCCCACCCAATTGAAATCTATCGGCCCATAATCATTAGCCAAAAAAATTCAGGGGCAGTTGTAGGAGTCCATTTTCTACAAGTCCATGAGAGTAGCCGACCAGGATAACTTAAGTTATTTGGCACAGCCCAAATCATGATTTGATTTCTACACGAGTAGTTTAGTTGACGAAGGGCACTCACAGATTTGGTCAAATCAGGTGCCAAAAATCTCGGATGAGATATTTAATCACCTCATGGCCAATACGCACCCCATCATGGAGCTCCTTAAGCAACTCGATCTCTGTAACTGTAATATCTCGCTCGATAAATTAGTTAAATTATATATATGGAATATATGTGATAGGGCATAAATTATAGTTGAAGAAAATTAATTGAACTATGGATTTTATAAAAGTCTTATATAAGGATTATAGAATTTTTTGAAAATAAATTATGTATGCCTTTATTAAAAGTTGAAACTATTAGGGGCAACTGTGATAAATGAACGTTTTGGATTTAAGAAGCAAACGAATAAACCATATGGATTAATGATTAGATCTCGAAAGCTGATAAGGGGCTAAAGTGTACAGTATATGTGGTAAGTAAATACCTTGAGAAAACGACCATACCCATCCTCTCGTTTGAAATTGAGTCTGGCGTCCCCTGTGCGAGGTGAGGAAAATAACTAGCAAATGAAGAAAGCTTGGATTTCAGAAAAAGATGGTGTCACCCTGACCCGTCGTTCAAACGACACTCATGTCGTTCGAACGACATGAGTGTGCCGTTCAAACGACGACCTCAGTCATTCGAATGACGGCCTAGCCAGATCAGGATATGTTGTCAACCACCCATTCGTCAACATCTATTCCAAGTCAGCCTTGGGACTGACTATGTAATCGAAGTCAGATTTGAGACAGTAGAAAACCATTTGCTTTTTTGTTGCGCTGCTGTCACAATTGATGTCAACTTTGGGGCCATGGATTTAAGTTGATCAACGGTTGTGAGAGGATCTAGGGTATTAGTTTGGTGTATAAAGATAGAGATGTGGGGAGAAAATTCGAGGGAGAATCCTCTCTCTCCGAAAGGGCTCAAAGCCCCTCTCACATACAGTACACTGTCTTCCACCCTTCTGTCAGTGTAGTGCTATACACTTACATCACAAAACATTTATCTTCCTACTGAATAAATACAATTACGGGGGTTTTGATGTGTGTCTAAGGAGGTATTAGTAGAAGAAGATGACTGTGTTATTAGAGATATTTGAAGGGGGGTTCGCAGAGCTTTTCTTGGAGTGTGTTGGAGCTTTCATGGAGGTATGCTTGGTGGAGCTTTTGTGAGTCCCTTTAAGGACATATTTGAAGGTGGGGGAGTCACCTATCTTCATCACCACCACCACTTTAAGACTATTTAGGTGAGGTAGTCCACTCTTATTACATTTGAGACTCTAGATGATAAATATCGTAGTCTTAATGATTCTATATGATTATGAGTAGGATTATAAAAAAAAATAATGGTGTGTTCTTAGCAAACTGAAAATAGATATTTTTATGGTATAAAAATGTAAGAAAATACTATTGGTATGAATTTTCTAGTAAAAATAAATATTAGACATTTTTATAGTGGAAAAATGTAAGAAAATATTATTGGTGTGTATTTGTAGTAAAAAGAAATATTAGACATTTTTATTTTATAAAAATGTTATTCTAGTATATTTTCTAGTAAAAGAAAATGTAGAAAAATGTTATTCTAGCAAATTTTCTCTTAAAGAAAATAATGGACATTTTATGGAATGAAAATGTTTGAAATGTTATTCTAATATGTATTCTAGTAAAGGAAATAAGTAAACTTTTTTATGGAATAAAAATGTAAGAGAATGTCGTTTTAGTGTATTTCTAGTAAAACTAATAAATGGGTATTTTTATGGAATAAAAATGTAAGGAGTTATTATACTTATTTTGAATAAAAAGAAAATACCTGCGTGTTGCAAATGGTATAAAAAAATTAGAATGAATGTGTGCTTAAACCATGTAAAAAGTATTTTTAGAAGAATTAAATTTCACTTTCTCGTGCATATAAACTTAAAGTATTTTTTATAATAAATATGCGAACCAGTTTAAGGAAGTTTTGACTGGGTATGAAAAATAAATAAGATATACGGGAATCTTTGTCTTTAAAAAATGTGTGAAAATGGGGATTTATTTTGTGAATGTGTGACTTATATATTCGAAGTGTAAAAGTGTTAAATGTAACAATTGAGTGATAATGTGGTATAGAACAAGTGATAAAATGGCTAAAGGTGTTTAAAATATTAATTTGAAAACATAATAACCATTTTGAGAAATAATACGCGCTAAAGAACTAAATTGTAAGTTTCGTAAATAAATGGTAAATTGATAATTTACTTAAAGTGTAACATTTTTATGGAGTAAAAATGTCAAAGAACGTCTTTACACTAGTATGGGTGAAATTGAATTAAGTCCTAAAGCGCTAATGATTTAGTATAAATCACGTGTGTGAATAAGGGACTTAAAAGAGAAAGAAGTAATCTTTCCATTAATTTATGGAAAACAGACGGTTAAGTTCGGGTTTTGGCTACGGTCGGGTGAAAGTAAAGAAATAAAATAATGTGAACGTGTGTAAAATGTTAAACACATTAATAAAGACTCAGATGCAACCATAAGGTAAGCAAGAAGCATCTGGAGCCCTTGAGTGAAAAGCCCTAAATCACTGGTCATAGCATATGGTGCACACAGCCGGTGGTGTAGAGCCCATTAAAGTATGTGGTTATATGGAATGATTCCGAAAATAATGTAATGGAATGTGGAACATATCATGAAACGGGTTGCGTGGAAAAATTTGTAAATACAACCTAACTTGAAATGAATTAATAGGTGTTCCAGTTGTAGGTTAAGAGGACTAGTAATGTGTAAAGTGAGTAGTGTCCATAAGGTGAATGAAAAACGGAAGGTATATTGGCTAATGGGTGAGTTAAGAAACATTAGAGATTCAACCAATAATTAACATGAGAATGTGTTCATGAATGATTTCCAAAGGTTAAATAAGTATTTTCCAACGTCATAGGCGTGTATGTTGAATGGGTGCTTTCAATGAAAATACTAAAGTGGACTAGTCGTGTAAAAAGGGGAATTTCGGTAAAGGCATGATTTCTTACTTAAACAAGTGTAGTTGTCAAGTATTTAACCGCGTGAGTTAAGTGAAGGAATAGTTTGTTAAGTAATAACAAAGGGTTCTTTACGAGATTAAGATGAATTAATCTAAATTAGAAACGTTTTGCACGAAACGGTTTCGAGTATTAAAGTATATATATAGATATAAGAAAGTTGCATGTATACGTAGTTATAACATATTGAGTCTCTTTCTGTCGTTCGTTTCTATAATGCTTTGTATATTCCCACTGGGCATCGACCCATACCCTCGCTTTGTCACGACAGGTTGGTAGCACTTTCGTATTTTGAGAGCGTTATACAAGTAAGTACTTTATTTGTTTACATTAGCAAGCTCTGTTTACTTAGACTTCGGGGTGCTCCCTGTGGGTCCCACACATAGTTTATCTTAAAACTGGAATTGCATGATAAATAAATGGAACGTTAATTAAAATGAAATCGAATTAGTAGCATTATATAGGTTGTTCCATTGCACTTCACACATAACGCTCGGTTAGGACCGAGTTGACTCATGGATAACCCATATATCCGGGTCGGGGCGTTACAAATGGTATCAGAGCTCTAGGCTTAAGTTTCCTTTCGGGAGTGGCGTGGTGAGGTCGGTAGTGGATCTTTCGACGTCGATATTGGTTTGGGCCAGTCATGCTAACTTGATGACGGTTTAGTTCGTGTCCTCGACGGTAAGGTCAAAGAGGTCAGCACGATAAGTAAGTTAGTGCTAAGTGGCATGCGATCAAGTTATTTGTTATAAACCACTTTTGTATTTCTGATTAAGTATGTAGTAATTTATTGGTATCCACGTAAGCCAATAAATGGTGGCACCATGGTTCGTAGTGTGGGATGTTTGTTTCAACCCTTAATGACATAGAGTCTTTGGAGTCATAAATAGAATGAGATAATGCCCATTAGGCGAGTATAAAATTTGTATATAACCAAAGGCAGGGATTGCTAGTCAGAGTATCATAAATTAGAAATCGTGATTTCAAATTATATGTAGTCTTAGGTGCAACACTTATGAGAAGCCCATATCAATGTTATGATTAGGTAAATTCGATCCTTGGGTTAAACCCGCGATTGAGGGATAACTGATATGATGTTGTTCTTGTGAAAGAATGCCTTAGTGATTATTAGCATATAGTATATCATATGAGCCTTGAGTGGAGTCATAAAGTGACAATAAAGAGTAATGCGTTGAAAGTGTTAAGTTATGTGATATGAACGTATTGGGTCCTTTGGTTGTGGACTTGGATTTAGTATATCCCGAGTCATGTGCCTTAATTATAATGTGGGTTTAGATGATCTTGATCATTGAGGTAACCTAGGAGTAAAGATAAATAACCGTGGCGACATAGTATTGGGAAAATGAGTTGTGATGCTTTAGAATGGGACCTCTTACGACTTCATTAGGGTGGGCCTCCTTCTGGGAATACCTGACGTCACGTGTCCTACCAGAACCTAGGTGTTATTAAATTAGAGTTTGGTGATTTCAGTGTGGCCTCTAAAAATAGGATCCCGTGTGTTGTTCATGGGCATGGGCCTTGATGGTTTTAGGCAATACCCGATGTCCCGTATCCTACCAATATGTGTACAAATATATAGTTGTGTAACTCGACAAGTTAGCATGTAATATAAAGTTCCATAATAAGGAAATTTAGTTATAATGATGTGGCACCCATTAAGGATTAAAACTTGTAGGCTTGTGAAATCGTATTGAAAATTTCCTTGGCGATATATACTAACGTTTATCTTATGAGATATTGATGGGAGTGATAGTCATTCCCTAGTAATAGTAAATCGAGGTTGTGTAGAATAGTTCGTGGTATGACTCGTGGTTTCATGTAATACGTGTAATCTATCTCTATAATACTCTAAAATGCTATACAAGCATTTATGAGTCTCCAACCCAAGGTATCCACCTGTCATTATTATAATGTTATTCTCACTCCTCAAATATGAGACCTTCATAATAAAAAAAAAGCGTCCGTCCCCTAAATCATTTATGCACTATTCATATCCCCTAACGTTCTCTCTCTTATATCTTCCTCTTCCACCATTTATTTTAAAGGACCAAACGATTAGGATTTTTCATGTTCTCTCAGTATATATTTATAATAAAACCCATTTGGGTTTCCCTTCTCCGCAGAATTGAAGATGTTGCAGAGGAGACTGAACCAAATTGGGATGTTGATTGGCCGTCGAGATAAACCAAAAGGTGAATTGAACTTCTCTAACAGATGTTTGGAAAAAATGGCTTTTTTTTTATTATTCTCATACCGGTGGTTGATACAAATGCTCTTAGAATAACTTTATATGTCGGTAATGCGTTGGTTCTTATGCTTGGTTTAGTTATGTGAGGTTTCTTCTTTCGATTCTTCTTCGATCTTTTTTAAACCAAGCCAAATCCATCAGCTTCTCTCTCTACAATGCCCAATACCCCAACCCACACGCATTACCGATGGACATCGCCCATTACTCCGATAATTGACCCGTTATAGATGGATATCCATCAAACCAAAAACCCAAGAGATGAAAGTGGGGACCCAGATAACGTGACCAGAGGAGCGATCGGCGCATGCAAAGAAGTTCCAAAGAAGATGAAGAAAAAGGAGGATTAGGTGGTTCACCGATGGGGACCTTTGACGGGGAAAAAGAGGAAGGGAAAGTGGAGAGAAACGTTGTTGTTTCACACATAGATAAATAACCGTGAATCTGCAATAAGAGGAATTTTCTCCCATTTTTTTCATTTTATTATCTTCAGAACTGTATATTTTGATGAGATTTTAGATCTAAATATTTGAATCCATTTAGATCTACATTTAGCTCAAATGAACAAGGTTTTAGATCTACATATTTGAACCCATTTTTTGAGATTTGCATTTTATCAAATTATAGTTTATTAGTTGACTGATAATGGCTTTTGTGTATCCGTAATTTCTATTTCTCTATTATTTTTATTAAGTTATTATTTTAGTTTATTTGAAAAAACATTCTTGGTCTACTACATTTTTTCTATTTTTTTATAATCGTTGTCTATTTTTTTACAAGATTTAGTCATTTATATTGTATTGGATATTGAACGAGTGTCATCCTCCTTATAAAATCGATATCAAAATTTGGGATTTAGAGAGCAATATCATTGTGATTGATCTCAAGGTTGACCTCAATCAGGAGTTTGAGATAGCTGCTGATGGATAGTTGAAATTCTGAACAAATAATATGAAACGAATTTTGTTTTGTTTATAGAAGTGAAGTTTTAGGAGTGATTAAAAAATGTTGCTTGATGATAACAGGTTTGAACCACATTCATATGGGATATAACTGTTCCGAATTGGGAGGTGAACCAAAAGGAGGAGTCGAAAGCCCAAATTCAAGAACTGTCTCTAGAAGGTAATTTATTTTATATTTATTTTTATATTTTGATTTCAAAATTTAGGATTTCTTTTTAAGGTATAGTGGATTTGTATGTGGTTGGATTAGTTGATTTTCTTAATACCTTTTTTGTGTTTGTGTTTGTGTTTTTTGTATTTGAATAAAATAGTGCCAAAACCAAGTAGGCAATCCATTCGAAAAAATGGTTGTTTTAACTTTTGGTGTATTGACAATGATTTTATGAAATACATTGAAAAAACTAAGATAAATATTAAAATAATATAAAAATATTTAAAATTAGAAAGTATCATTACAAAATTCTGAAAAATAACAAAGGACTTATCTTATTTTATTTTTAAAAAAAAAAACTGTTTTAGAAAAAAAAGAAGTTAAATCAAGTAAAAAAAAAAGTTACTAGGTGATCTAACCGTGATGATATGACCTTCGGGGATGATTTCGAAAATAGGTTAATCAATACTAGGTGATGCACACGGGAGACTTAGAACACGATGGTGTTTACCATGGCTTTAATGATAACACAGGGGATAAAGCGTTAGGCTTGGTTACAGAACCTGCGTGTGCTACATTTGTCGTTCGTAATGACTCCGTTGAAGGAAATCACTGGGCACATGTAATGCTTGAAAGCTGAGATGCCATTAGAACGACTATGATTTGGGATCATGTACGCGGTGCTAAGGGTGGTTTCCATGGGTCATGAATTGAATGTTTGAAGTTTTGTAAGCGTCGTGTTTTACTATATGAGAATGATCTTAAAAGCTAAGGTTAGCTTTCGTATGTTGAAATTTTGGAGGCCTAGCTATAATAGGTTGGTAACTAATGATAAATGACATGAGAAGTAACTCCGCCTTTAATTAGGATCGTTATTCTTACCGATGATGGATAAGTAGCATTAGTCCTAAGGAGGGAATCATGGTGTTTTAGCTCCTCGAAGAAATTTGTTTTATCCTCCCTTCATTCGGTATGGACGGATGATTCTTGGTCGAACTCGTTGGGGTTATGAGGTAAAGCCAAGAAACATGGCAAGTCCATGGTAATTAATAAGTACCGGTAAGAACTAGAGGATTTATGTATACGTCGTAGGGTTTATACTTCGTATGATTCAAATAGTCATCAGAATAAGATTATTTTCTCTGGCATGGTAGTTGCTTGATTCGTTGCCTTCGTATTCCTTCTTTGGTCCCGATAATGGGAATTTAGCGATTCATTTTAATTCTGGTGCGGTGCTGCATAAGCTCAGTAATGATGGGTATTAGGCATATTGTGGCTGATGTATCACAGTGCGTGAGTGCGCTCTTTTTCAGATGCACCTTTATTCTACACCAGTCCGTGTGTGCGCGTGGTCTCGTGTTCTTGCATATAGTTTGCATATGTTACTTAATTGCTCTAGGTTAAAAGGTGTATTAGTTAACCGGTATAATTAGTTACGACTTGGTCGTGTACCCCGAGGTTGTAACTTGATAATGTTATGAATTTTAGGAACATAGGAGATGATCGTCTCTATGTGTTCGTGTATTGGTACTCAGGATGACTCTAGGTTGACATATGGATCGCGTAGGGATACCGGTCGGATAAAACTATGTGGCGAGACGAGTGTCTTAGATGCCATTGATATGTGTAATGAGAAGTGTTGAAACTATATCCGCTTAGGCTAGGCGCGATCCAAAAATTTATTTGAGGGACGTAGGTTGTGAATCCTAGTGTAGGAATGACCCATGTTAGCAAATTCATTGGTAACATTGCGATATTGGTCAAGTATCAGTCATCCCAAGGTTTTGTTTAAATAGACACGTTAGGCATATTGGAGAACTAGCAATGGGACCTTAAGGTCCGTCATGATTAGATTAACAATGGTGATTGATCGAAGTGAAACCTTTGGGGTTAGACCATAGTACTGAGAATGCCTAGGAGTGGAAGCCGAGCGTAAGTGGCTGGATTATAAATTGTGATAAATGCTAAGAATTTTGAGGAGGAAATTCCCTAAGGAGGGAATTTTGTAATATCCCGCCCAATAAATTAGTCAAACTATATATATGAAATATATATGATGGGGCATAAACTAGAGTTGAAGAAAATTAATTGAAATATAGATTTTTTAAAAGTCTTATATAAGGACTACATAATTTTTCAAAAATAAATTATGTATGCCTTTATTAAGAGTTGAAAACTATTAGGGGCAAATGTGATAAATGAAATTTTTGGATTTAAGAAGCAAACGAATAAACCATATGGATTAATGATTTGATCTCGGAAGCTGATAAGGGGCTAAAGGGTATAGTAGAAGTGGTAAGTAAATACATTGAGAAAATAACCCTGCTAATCCTCTCGTTTGAAATTGAGTCTGACGTCGTAAGGAAAATAACTAGCAAATGAAGAACGCTTGGATTTTATGAAAAGATGGTCTCACCCTCCCCCGTCATTCAAATGACACTCATGTCATTCGAACGACATGAGTGTGTCGTTCAAACGACGACTTCAATCATTCGAACGACGACCCAGCCAGGTCAGGATATGCTGTCAACCACCCATTCGTTAACATATATTCTAAGTCAGCCTTTGGCTTGACTATGTAATCGAAGTCAGATGTGAGACAATAGAAAAACCTTTGCTTTTTTTGTTGAGTTGCTGTCACAATTAATGTAAACTTTGGGGACATGGATTTAAGTAGATCAATAGTTGTGAGAGGATTTTGGGTATTAGTTTGGTGTATAAAGATAGAGATGTGGGGAGAAAACTTGAGGGAAACTCTTCTCTCTCCTAAAGGGATCAAAGCCCCTCTCACTTACATTACACTGTCTTCCACCATTTTGTAAGTGCAGTGCTATACACTTACACCACAAAACATTTATCTCCCTACTGAATAAATAGAACTACGAAAATATAGAAGTTGTTGGGATTTTGATGTCTGGGTTATTAGAGATATTTGAAAGGGGTTTAGTAGAGCTTTTCTTTGAGTGTGTTGGAGCTTCCATGGAGGTATGTTTGTTGTAGCTTTTGTGACTCCCTTTAAAGCCACATATGAAGGTGGGGGAGTCATCCATCTTCATCACCACCACCACTTTAAGACTACTTAGGTGAGGTAATTCACTCTTATGACATTTGAGACTCTAGGTAATAAATATTGTAGTCTTAACGATTGTGTATGATTATGAGCGGGATTATAAAAAAAATAATGGTGTGTTCTTAGTACTGAAAAATTGATATTTTTATGGCATAAAAATGTAAAAAAATATTATTGGTGCGCATTTTCTAGTAAAAAGAAATATTAGACATTTTTACGGTACAAAAATGTAAGAAAATATTATTGGTGTGTATTTGTAGTAAAAAGAAATATTAGACATTTTTATGGAATAAAAATATAGAAAAATGTTATTCTAGTATATTTTCTAGTAAAAGAAAATGTAGACAAATGTTATTCTAACATATTTTCTAGGCAAAGAAAATAATGGACATTTTATGGAATAAAAATGTATGAAATGTTATTCTAATATGTTTTCTAGTAAAGGAAAGAAATAAACATTTTTATGGAATGAAAATGTAAGAGAATGTCATTTTAGTGTATTTCTAGTAAAATTAATAAATGAGTATTTTTATGGAATAAAAATGTAAGGAGTTATTATCCTTATTTTGAATAAAAGAAAAATGCATGAGTGTTGCAAATGGTATAAAAAAATTTAGAATGAATGTGTGCTTAAACCATGTAAAAAAGATTTTTAGAAGAATTAAAGTCCACTTTCTCATGCATATAAACTCGTAGTATTTTTTATACTAAATATGCGAACAAGTTTAAGGAAAGTTTTGATTGGGTCTAAACAATAAATAAGACAAACGGGAATCTTTGTCTTAAGAATGTGTGGAAAATGGGGATTTATTTTGTGAAGGTGTGACTTATATATTCAAAGTGTAAAAGTGTTACGTGTAACAATTTAGTGATAATGTGGTCTTGAACAAGTGTTAAAATGGCTCAAGGTGTTTAAAATATTAAGTTGGAAACTTAATAACCATTTTAAGAAATAATACTTGCTAAAGAACTAAAGTGTAAGTTTGGTAAACAAAGGGTAAATTGGTAATTTACTTAAAGTATACCATTTTTATGGAATAAAAATGTCAAATAACGTCTTTACACGAGTATGGGCGAAATTGAATTCAGTCCTAAAGCGTGAATGATTTAGTTTAAATCACGTGTGTGTGAATAAGGAACTTAAAAGAGAAAGAAACAATTTTTCCAAGTGTTAATGGAAAAACGGACGGTAAAGTCCGGGTTTTGGCTACGGTCGGGTGAAAGTAAAGAAACGGAATAATGTGAACCTGTGTAAAATGTTAAACACATTAATAAAGACTCAGATGCAGCCAGGAAGTAAGCAAGAAGTGCTCGGAGCCCTTGGGTGAAAAGTCCTAAATCACTGGCCAGAGCATATGGTGCACATAGCCGGTGGTGTGGAACCCGTTAAAGTATTTAGTTATATGGAATGATGTATAGAATAATGTAATGGAATGTGGAACATATCAAGAAATGGATTGGGTGGTAAATGTGTAAGTAAAACCTAACTTGAAATTAATTAATAAGTGTTCCAGTTGTAGATTAAGAGGACTAGTAATGTGCAAAGTGAGTACTGTCCGTAAGGTGAATGAAAAACGTAAGGTATATTGGCTAATGGATGAGTTAAGAAACCTTAAAGATTCAACCCATAATTTGAGGATGTGTTCATTAATGATTTCCAAAGGTTAAATAAATATTTTCCAACATCATAGTCGCGTGTGTTGAATGGGTGCTTTCAATGAAAATACTAAAGTGGACCAGTCGTGTGAAAAGGGGAATTTCGGTAAAGGCATGATTTCTTACTTAAACAAGTGTAGTTGTAAAGTATTTAACCGCATGAGGTAAATAAAGGAATAGTTTGTTAAGTAGTAAAAAAGGGTTCTTCACGAGATTAAGATGAATTAATCTAAATAAGAAACGTTTTGCACGAAACAGTTTCGAGTATTAAAGCATATATATAGATATATGAAAGTTGCATGTATATGTAGTTATAACATGTTGAGTCTCTTTTTATCGTTCGTTTCTATAATGCTTTGTATATTCCCACTGGGCATCGGCTCACACCTTCGCTTTGTCACGGCAGGTTAGGCCTATAAATGGATCGGATTCGGACCGGATCAGGCAAATCTAAATCCATATCCGTTTATGTTAAACGGATTCAAATCCGATCCGTTTATTAATCGGATCAAATCAGTCAAATTCGAATCCATATCCGTTTATGTTAAACGGATTCGGATCCGATCCGATTTTCCGTTTAAGTTAAACTTGATTTGCAACATTTTTATTTTCAACTCTTATTTCAAAAATTTATTTTGCAAATGTTCCAAAAAAACTGATAATGAAATAAAGTACTATTATAATAAATATTTAAAATATTATTAAATACAATATTTATTAATTAAAAGTATATTATATATAATATATATATATACATATATATATATATATATATTAAAATTATTAATCGGATCGGATTATTAACGGATCGAAGTATATGAATCCAAATATGCTCCATTTAATAAACGGGTAATCGGGTAATCGAATAATCAAATTTTAGGCATGGTCCATATCCGCTTAAACGGATCGGATTTGGATTCGAATTCGGATAAAATCCGATCCATTGACAGACCTATGGCAAGTTGGTAGCACTTTCGTATTTCGAGAGCGTTGTACAGGTAAGTACTTTATTTATTTATATTAGCAAGCTCTATTTACTTGGATTTCGGGGTGCTCCCTATGGGTCCTACACGTAGTTTATCTTAAATCTGGAATTTCATGCTAAACAAACGAAACGTCAATTAAAATGAAACCGAATTAGTAGCATTATATAGGTTGTTATACTGCACTTCGCACATAACGCTCAGTTAGGACCGAGGTTGACTCATGGGTAACCCATATATCCGGGTCGGGGTGTTACAGTAACAACATATATAAATTGTACACCATGACCCGGGGCAAGGGGATAAAAAATTGTAAACTTGGGAGACACTTATTTAGAACAAGTAACCTCTTTGTGGACGTAGGCAAGTTGCCAAACCACATACATCGTTGTTGTGTGATTCCATTTACTTTCTGCCATTTGTGATTGTTTTCATAGATTCTTTTATTGTGAATTTTTCTGTACTCACAATACTCTATATATATCTACTTCGCTTTTCTTTTCTTATTTATTGTAGAAAATTTCATTTATACACAACAGTGACCAATAACTTCAATTATTTTCTACCAATTGATGTTCTTGAGACTGAATAATTTTAATTTTTAGAACAGAACAACCTCATCACCAACTTAGAGGATATCAGTAATGTTGAAATGGAAGAATTACACATTTTTGCCAAAGAGAAGAGTTTCGTATTTGCAAACCTTCTCAGGCCACAAATGTATATATAGGACACCAAAATCCCTGCCCAACACTTTCTCAGCAGTAAAACATTACATCTTTTACACAACTTTTGATCTCATGGAGTGGCCCACAAGAGAGAATAATGCTGATGATGGCTTTAATTAATCCTAAATAAATTATGGTCGCCAGACACAAGAAGTCCAATTTAACTTCATTTTAATTTAATCCTAAGGAAGGGGTGAAGATTTAAATAAAGTGAGCATTTTAGTTGTTATGATTGGGTCGTTGTTAAGACAAATAATTAGTTAATGGTTTATTATAAAAATTAATAGACTGAGCGTTTTAAGTATCCATCATCTGTACCAAACTAACAATCCAACACAAGATTATCTCGTACTCCTTATAATTCGTATACTTGATTGATTTCCATGAACATCATTATAGAACATGAGTTTTTCTATACAATTCTAGACTAAGGTTTCATATACAATTTCTAACAATAAATAGGATCATATTTCAATATAGAATGTGTGATGTATATATAAATTGGTTGTTGTTCATTATAAGGACTAAAACATATAATTAAAAAATATTAATCATTTTAAAAAATTCAAGGTATGAAAAATATTCATTATGTGAAAAAAAATAGTACAATAAAATGAAAAACAATAACCAATTTCATTTTTTGAATACAATAAAATAATCATTATATTATTTGAATATCAACACACACACTGAATACATACACATACACACATACACACATAATACACACACTGAACACATCCACATACACACACAAAAAAAGACACATAAAATACACACATAAAACATACATTGAACACACGCACGCATAATAAATGAAATAAAATGGAAGAAATACCTTGTGTGGAGAGTGAGAAATAGGTTTTTGCCAGAGCGATAGGGTTTCAACGATAGAGGGAGAGTTTTATGATTTTTAGGACACGAGCGAAACAAAATGGAGGGTTCTGGGTTATTTAACACCTTAGAAACGGTCACAGTTTACGCCCATTACCAATACGGTGACCCTTTTAAAATAGGTTTAGGGTCACGGTTATCGACAGTGACCACCTTTGTGGCCAAAATAAGGGAAATCTTGGCTCCAAAATAACATTGGTCACGGTATGTGGTCATCGGTGGGTCACGGGTCATGACCATAACCAGCAGTGTGACCAAATGTGCACGACATCTGGCACCATCCTAGGTCACGGGTAGGGGTGGGCACGGTCCGGTCCGGTCCGGGTTTTGCCTATTTTTTGGACCGGACCGAATATTCGGTCCTTAATTTTTTTGGACCGAGACCGGACCGATTAATTCGGTTAACCTACTAATTCGGTCCAGGCTTTTTTCGGTCCGGTCCAGGGTAAAATTCGGTCCTGACCCTATTTTATATTTATGTACATTTTATGAATGTTTTTATCTATTTTTCTCACAAATATATATACAAAAAAATAATACTCGAAACTCCAAGTGATATTTACATGGTTTTTTTTAACCAAAATAAAAAAATGTCTATACATATATAAAATGTTCCAAATTAAATTCATAAGTTATATACATTAATTCAAAAACTATACATAAGAAACACAATAACATTATTTTTATTATATATATATATAGGAATCGGTCCGGTCCGGTCCGGTCCAAATCGGTCTTTTAATATAGTGGACCGCGGACCGGACCGATTTAATCGGTTTTTAGTTTTTGTGAACCGATTTTCGGACCGGTTTCAAAATAGCCTTAATTTTCGGTTCGATCCGGTTCGGTCCAATCGGTCCATTCGGGTCGGTCTTTTTTTTGTCCACCCCTAGTCACGGGGGATCATAGTTAGTGATCGTGAACCTGTGGGGTCACGGCTTCTAGCCATGATCAAACCCTTAATAAAGTCACCCTAAACCATGGTCACTTATTTAGTTACGGTAAATATGTAGAGGTCATGGGTGTAGATCGTAACCCCCTGGTCACAGGCGGTGATCGTGACCCACTAACTGTGACCATTTTTTATTTTTGGTGTAGTGAATCTACTAAATGAATTGAATAAATCTAATACATCGTGAGGTTATGTTTATGGGTGAGGACGTTAATTCAAATTATAAATTGTGATTTTATCATCTATTCATATAACTGTTTTGAATTGAGTAGCTAAGTTACTTGGTAGGGTTTTGATCCAGCTCTTTATATGGAACTCAAGTGCTAGTACTGGACCTCCCGTATAGCTTTGTTGTTCCAACGAGCATTGCTATTCATCTCTCTCATCCAGGATACCAGTTTCAGAGACATTACGGGACTCTATTTTATTTAGTTATCATTTTTACTTTTCAATTTTAGGTTATTTTAGAGACATTCTAGTTTGTACGTTGAGAATTAATTGGCTTGTATTATTCAGAGATCTTTAGGATCGTTTGAGGTATAATTGTCGAGACGTTATTGTATCTCTTTAATGTCTATGAACATTTTTTATGAGTTGTCATTTGAGAATCTTCGCATCGCTTCTATATTATTTAAGTTATTGTTTCATTTGATCTCTTCATGCTGAGAATGATATTTAATGGTTTTGATTATTCCGTATAAATTTATATTTAGACTTGATCCACCTAAATGTTTAATTACACGAGGTATTACATTTTTATTTTCACAAACTATACAATAGATAATTTTTATCCAAACATTTACATAATTCCCACCAACGAATAATAATGGCAAACACCATTTTTTTGGTAAATTATACAACCCTTCAAATATATATGGCGTGTGTTTCCCAAGCTTATTCGACACCCAAAAATCTTCTAAAACCCATTGGTAACATGCTAATAAAAAAAGAGGTAGTACACAATATGATAAGAATAAAATGTTCAATATGATAACTATTAAACAAAAGTGCAACAATACGAACACCGTATATGACTCCAATACAACCCTCAAGCATTGTTCCAATTTATTTCTTAATAACACATCAATGGATCACCGGCCCCACCTCACCTAACCTAGGCATTTTAAAGCCTCATTTCAAATATTTTACTTTTGAACTTTTGACGGGTCCCCATGCTCAATGTCATATAAAAATTTCACGACACTTTGCCCACACAAACAAACACACAATATTTTGATCGAACAATATATTAGATTACATGTAATACCCTCTATTTTTTGTGCATTTATTAAGGGTAAATTATATTATACCCCCTTGAACTATCTCAAATTTTTGGATCACCGTCCTCAACTAAAATACCCAATAAACTCACCTCATAAACTATCAACTCTTTTCAAGTAAACTCCAAAATTGGTTACCTCCTTTTTCAACGTAAATGGACAAATTTACTCCTGAAAAAAAAAATTAAATGGGAAACCACCCCCTCTCTTTCCAAACTCATCCCCTTTCTTCTACCAACACTCTTAATACCGCCCTTATTCCCCCCAAACACGCATATAACAACAAAATACCTTGATTTTACACCCAAGTCGCCTAGGCAAATGGCCCAAGAAACTCTCTGGATTCCTCCCATACCTACTGAAAGTCATATTTGAGCAAAACTTGTCCTCAACAGCATCATTGACCCCTGTCAACGTTTGACGAGTCTCATCAGAGCATTAGTTCCCCTCCCAAATGCAAATCGTAGCCCTAAACCCTTCAGCTCCGTCGTGACTCCCATTTGTCGACCTCTAAGTCGGAGACCATATAATCCGTCGTGTATTCTTGAATCGATACGGGGGTTGAGTTGTGATGTTTATAGGGTGTGCGATGAAGCTGGATTGGAGGTGGGTTTATTATTATTGATGATGGTTTGGTGCTTCTTGACGTAGACGGTGGTTTGATGGTGGGACGGTGTTTGAATGGGTGGTTGGAAATGGTGATGTACGGGTTGTATTGGGTTGTGATGTGCCAATTTTATTGGGTTTGGGTGTTTGGTTTTAGTGGGGTGAAGATGGAGGTGCCGTCGGGTAAATATAGTGTTGCCCTGAGGTGAAAATGGTGGTGGGATGGGGACGAAGGTAAGGGAGAGGGTTCGTGAGAAGAGAGAGAGAGAGTAAGGGGGTTTGAATTTTGAATTTGGTTTGTTGATTTGACTTTTTTTTGTTGTTTGGTTTTTTTTAGGGGTATTTTTGTCCATTTAGATAAAAAAGAATGGAAAACATGGTTTTGGGACTTATTTATACGGGTTAATAGTTTAAGGGGTTAGTTTGTCGGGGACTTTAATTGAGGGGGTAACTAATAAATTCGAGATAGTTGAGGGGGGTTCGGTGTAATTTACCTTCTATTTAATTGAGGGGGTAATTATTTATTGCATGTCGTTACATGTGATAGGTCACTTGGTATATTTATATATATTATTATGTGATTCGTATACGTGTTTTGTGAATTCACCTTCCTTGCAAATCGACATAATACACGATAATGCACTAATTAAATACTTTAAGTGACTTAATATTACAAGCGATTTTTAAATGGTTAGGGACTAGGTGTCGGAGGTTTCCTTATTTGAATTATTTCCTCGGTATAGGGTTTCACCGATCGTGAAGTAGTTTCTTATAATGTCGAGTCACACTTAACTAATTAATAATTAAGTTTTAACTTAACTAACTCGTAGTGACTAATAAATTAACTTGTTGAGATAATAACTTTATTAAATATGTTCTCTTTCGAGTTATAATTTTGGGACGTTTATAAAGTTTGTTTTGACTTCAAATAGTGGAATTTAAGTCTATTGGGTTAGTGTATGGTTTGAGCCAAGTTTCGGGTCATTTGGAGCATGTTTTGGGCTCATTGGGTAAAGGTTATTTTTGGGCCTAGGGTTAATTTCCTAATTAAAGCCTTTAATTACTTTATTTTGAAAATAAAAAACACTCATAACACTTTAGAGGAAAACCCTAACATCTAAAGAAGTTGGGAGAGCAACATAGGTTGAAGAGATTGAGGATTTGAGACTCGATTCGTACAATCGCTCGTAGGAAAGTTTACTCTAATCGAGAATTTAACTAAGCTTGTGTTAAAGTAACAGTAGTTCATTGGAACCTGAACTAAATTCATGTAATTTGATTTTAACCATGTCAAACCCTAATTTCATAATTAGATTAATTACATGTTTAAGACTTAATCACATGTTGATGAACTAGGTAGCTTAATATTGAATCCCTTAATTGAACCATAAATTATGTAGTTTGATTGTAATAACATTAGATCTAATTCATAGTAACGATAATATGTAAAACCCCTCATCTTTAAGTGGTTATTTAATTGAAACTGAGAACGAATTCGATAAACTTTACTTAAACTATGAACTCAGAGTTTAAATCTTATAATTTGAACCTAAATCATGAATAGTAGTTATAATCACCTAAAAGTTTTTAATATAGGTTAGTATTATTGTTAAACGTGTTATACTTTAAGGAGAATAGATATATTAATGTTTAAAGGCATTAAAGTTAGGTTTTTGGTAAATTATGGTTATTTATGCACTTGAGGGAAAGATGACTCTTGCAACAGCCTAGTTCGAAGATGCGAATCGGACAGGGGATCTCGTTCCTATTGGAGCGAAAGTCCAAGGGTCTATCGAAAATGCGTATAGATTGAACTATAAAAAAATACACATACATGAAATCCTACACGGCGGAATTAGGATTTACATTTCGAGGTCTATTTGATTTGATCTCGTCTTTGCACGAATATAATATGTGATGGCTCGATTCACCTCACAGTCTTCTATTGTATTCCTGATATGGAGAGTCACGAGTAGAGGGTGGGATCCTATTTCATGACCACCTTCTTGTCTCCTCTTTGTTCTCTGATGCCTCTCTTTCTCACAAGTCCGAACTTGGGTTTTTTGAGTATCCAAGAGTGATGGCTAGGTTAAGAAAGATGAGACTTAGGTGCATATATATAGACTATAGCAGGAACCCTAAGGAGAGATAAGGATGTGACTCCTAATGGGCATGAGAAAACCTAATCCTCCTCGGATCCTAATCTAGGTCCTTTAATTATTATCAATACCACTAAATAATTATAATTGCAACTCCATTCCTTGACTCAAAATTATGTTTCGAGCTCCTTATTATTAATTACTTAATTATCCCACATTAAGGTTATAGATACCCGTTAATAAAATAAATTACTGAAAATTTATTTGATTAACTTCTTTAAGTCCTTTAGTGATCCAACAGTGTCAGATTAACATAATCCACATGCAGGGTTTGACACATACAAAACTTATAAGCATCTCAAGGAAGTATCACCAGTCTCAATATTGAGACGTGGATTCCATCCATAAAAGACTTTCACCATACATTAATCACCATTACCCAATTTATCAAGATTATTGATCCAATAATGAATCTCACCCGATAAGTCAAAGTAATGAATAACTTGTACATGTGTCCATCAATCATATTCGGAGAGCCTTAAGTAAACCTAATAATCACGAGGTGTACATTGTCTTATTAAACCAATATAAAAATAATGACCTCAAATTGGTCTCGTTTAATATACGCAAAGTATGCTAGCACAATAAGTTGAAACTATATAGTTTACCATAATCAAGATAGACCTACTAAAATATTGTGCTACAACCCTACTGATGGTGTGTCCGGTTTCATCTAAGACTGTGAACGCAAAAAATTATATTCTACAAGAAGCGGTGATTTGATCCTCTGTGTGTAAGTCGTACTCTACACACCAGAACACCTACTGAGAAGAATAAAAGAAACCAACAATATATAAAATAATGCAAACGTTTATGTCCATATATGATTCTCATGAAAATATGAATAACTGTTTTTATTATAACAATAAATCCATAACAAAATTATTACATAAAGAAGGTTTTAGTATACTTCTCTAACAATCTCCCACTCACACTCAAAACCATGCTGCAATGCATCTCACTCCTATCCCCTCTACGTAACTATCAAAAGTTTTGGCTGGTAAGCTCTTTGTGAAAGGGTATGCCAAGTTATACTCTGATGCAATCTTCATAAATATGACATCACCCCACTACATAAATTATCGAATGAGATGATTCTTACGCTCAATGTGTTTACCTCTCTTATGGATCCTGGGTCCCTTTGAGTTAGCAACCGCACCTCTATTATCACAATAAAGTATAATAGTCAATTGAACGAAAGGTATCACTCCCAGATCCATTAAGAAGTTTCTAAGACATGTTGCTTCCTTGGCTGCCTCGAAGGCCGCCACATTTTCAGCTTCTATGACCGAATCAACAATGCCAGATTACTTGATACTCCTCCAACTAATGGCTCCACCTCCTAGGGTAAACACATATCCATAGGTAGACTTTCTGGAATCTCTATCAGACTAAAAATCTGAATCGATATACCCAATAGGTACTAAACTCTCTGCCTGGTAAACTAGGATACAGTCTAGTGTTGTTTTCAGGTATTTTAGTATATACTTTATCGCAATCTACTGTTCTTACCCCGAGTTGGACTGATATCTACTAACCATGCCAACTGAAACCCAGATATCAGGTCTAGTGCATAATATAGCATAGATAAGGCTCCCAACTGCCAAGGCATAGGGGATGCCTTTCATCTTCTCCATCTCATCAAGCGTCTTAGGACACTGATTATTGGAAAGAGATATTCCATGTCTGAAAGGGAGGAATCCTTTATTAGAATATTTCATGCTAAATCTGGCAAGAATGGAATCGATATAAGTTGCTTGTGATAAACCCAGCATCCTCTTCTTACAATCATGGATAAGCTTGATCCCAAGGATGTGACTACCTTCTCCTAAGCCTTTCATATAGAATTGGCTGGACAATCACACTTTAACCGAATACAACACTCCAACATCATTTCCAATAAACAGAAAGTCATCCACGTATAATACTAAAAACACCACTACGTTTCCGTTGCATTTCATACACACACAAGACTCATCTGAACATTGATCAAAATCACAAGATTTGATTGCCTGGTCATTATAGATGCTTGCTTTAAGTCCATAAATGGACTTCTTAAGTTACATAATTTATACTCTTGGACTTGGGCAATAAAACTGTCTGGATGCACCATATAGATACACTCGTCAAGATTCCCATTAAAAAGTGCAGTCTTGACTTCCATTTGCCAAATTTAATAATCGAAAGGAGCCGCAATGGATGAGAGAATTCAAATGGACTTCATTATAGCTACTGGTGAGAAGGTTTCCTCATAGTAGATGCCTTCTTTCTGAGTAAACCCTTTCACAACAAGTCGTGCCTTGAAGGTTTCAACCTTCCCATCCACCCATTTTTTCCTCTTATAGACCCACTTGAATCTTATGGGTTTTATACCTTAGGGTGGATCTATAAGACTCCAAACATGATTAGAATACATAGATTCCATCTCAGAATTCATAGCTTTAAGCCAAAGTTCTGCATCCTTATGTTGGATAGCCGCGTTGTAGTTACAGGGATCGACTTTGAAGAGTGCGCTTTTATTCAAATAAAGGAATTAGTTAATTAAAGACAGTTTTTCAACTAAATCCTAAAAACATGTATCTATATGATTTATCAAATAAAATAAATATAGCATGTGACACAACATATCAGGAAAAATCCCCGTATGGCAAAACCATATTAATTTCACTATAATTTGTAAAGAACAGTTACACGAATTATAATGAAAATAAGTGTGACATACGAAAATACCCGTAGGTGTCGGTTCTGATGTCGTCGGCTGGAATCTCCCGCAAGAATTCCAGATGGCCAGCAATGAAGAAGATATCGGCTTCTCCACAAAATACTCTGAAATTAGTAAGAATAATCTTGAGAAGGTTTATGATGTGCAAAAAATAAATGGGAATTAAGTGTGCATTTATAAGGAAGTTTTAAAGCCTAAAAATATCTTTAAGAAAAGAAGGCAGAATCTGGGACGAAATTCGCTCAACATGCTGCAAAGGTATTTTGAGCACTAAGAAGTGGTGACAGCATTTGGCACAGAAATCGAGGTCGGCGGCATCGTTCGAACGACATTGGATGTCGCTCGAACGAGAACACGTGTCGTTCAAACGATATCGCACGAGATGTCTATATCGTTCGAACGACAATGACATCTTGTTTGAACGATCACGCTTTCCAAGAAAAGTCCGATTTAGTATAGAAAAAATTCTGCATTTGATAAAAAATAATTTCAGACTTTAAAAAATATTTTCTAAAAAATTCCCAAATATTTATGTGAATATAAACAACTCCGATTAATCATTTTACTGATAGTGCATCGTGGAGTTGTGGGAAACGGTTGAGCAGTACGTAGTATATAGCTTGATGCACGAGTGAAGATGATGGAAGCATGGATTCAGATAAAGGTCGTCGAGGATGATCGTGATGACGTGCCGAATGTAGCGGTATCAGACATACAAACTGTGATCTAGGAAAAACTTAAAAATCATCGATTCTACCCCGGACATTTATAAAATTATGTCCTTACAAATCTCCCCTTATGTCTATGCCGGTACATACATAAAAAATTCGAATCATGCAATCTCCCAAAAACAAATGACATATAAGATAATATCCCCATTAAACCTTCAAACTGATAATACTGAATGACATGTCTTCAATCAAACTTCAACATCTTCAAATTTTTAACACTTCAGAAACTCCCAAAGCTTTTCTCATCAGGGTGTGCAATCCAATAGATATCAACTTTGTACCTACACACATGAGATAAAGCAAATACCCGTGACACGCAACAGTTTGATTTATAATGATATGCAAAAATCAGAGATCATTTAAGCTTAAGCAAATCACTGATAAATCAACATAATTTTCTCCCTCATAATTCATTCTCTCCCTTTTTATGATGTCCCCAAATAGACAGATATGAGAAGCATAAATATGGAAAATGTCACAAAAAAATATCTATTTCTGAATTTTTCAAAATTTTTACACAAAATATACAACAAAGAATTAAAGAATCTTCTATATTTGAATTTTTCAAAATTTTTACAACAAAATATACAACAAACAATTAAAGAATCTTCTATATTTGAATTTTTCAAAATTTTTACAACAAAATATACAACAAAGAATTAAAAAATCTTCTATTTTTGAAATTTTCAAAATTTTTACAACAAAGAATTAAAGAATCTTCTATTTTTGATTTTTTTTTTTAATTTTACACAAAGTGTACCACAAGGAATCACACCATGAAAGAACATAAAAACAACCAAGTCGATGATAGCGTAAATGTAGGGGTGTGAAGACATTTGATAGGTAAGTAAACTCAATCAATCATATGTGCACGATGCACATGTGAACTCCTAATGAATGAACATCAAAAGTATCCTTAGGTGTAAAATTGTTGAATTTAGATGACATCGTCTTATAAAAATCAACAAATCAAAGTCAAAGTGATTTCCACACCAATAACGACCAAAACTATTTAGCGTTTTTTCAAGATTTCCAAGGACGTGCAAACTCGTTTAAATTTTCCAACCAAACTCCCTCAGATGTATATTTTGCATAGAGGTGATCTAAATTCTCAAACTTTGGAGAATTGATGGTGAAATCTAATGGCCCATATTTGGCATGTATTGCTTTTTATTGCCTTTAAATTTTTTCGGGCTCTTTTAACCTCTTTGGACCCCGGATAATAAAATTCCTCAATTTTTTAGGCCCGTTTTAACGGTGACTTTAGCGCAAATGATAGATAATTACCTTTCGTAGCCCCTTCTCGTTTTTAAAATACCACACAATCTCACCAAATGGTTTTTTACATGCACACCTTTTCTTATCAAGTTTTATCACGCTTGGTTCGTTTTAAGAACAGGATTGACGTGAAAACACCAAACCAACATGTGATAAGACAAGTATAATAATCAAACAAATTCGTGCATGTGTGCAATAAAGGAAATCATGAGTCAAATATGTAGGACGTAACACTTAATTACATCTTAATGACTCCAAACATTATAAAGCACAAAAATGACATGATATATTGTCTCGAAACACTATCAAATAGTCACATGAGTAAATGGAATGAAATTATCACTTGGCTATCTTAAATGCTCATCCATAAAAGGTGCAAATACAAAAATCTTTTTGTTATTTTCTAAAATTTTTATAACAAGAAAATCTTTTTGTTATTTTCTAAAAATTTTATAACAAGAAAATCTTTTTGTTCTTTTCTAAAAAAAATATAAAAAGAAAATCTTTTTGTTTTTCCATTTTTTTTAAATTATAAAAGTAATAAATTATAAAAGTAATAATAATAATAATAATAATAATAATAATAATAATAATAATACACATGATGCAGTCTAGCAATAGGAATCATATGATATAAACATGACAAGGCATCCTATCCTAGACACGTACCAACCCCTCAGTCAACTATACAAATCCCTAAAGACTTCCTAAGACTTTCGAATCTAAGGGCATCTAAAGGTTTCGTGAAAATATCGGCTAACTGATGGTCAGTGGGTACGTAACTTAGGGATACAACTTTCTCCTCCACTAGTTGTCGTATAAAGTGCTCGCGTATCCTGATGTGCTTTGTGCGCGAATGCTGGACTAGATTGCGGGATATGTGTATCGCGCTCGTGTTATCACATGAAATGGTCATGGTGTCCTGTGAAATTTCATAATCCTCCAGCATTTGTTTCATCCACAAAAGTTGCGTATAACAACTCCCGGAGGCGATGTACTCAGCCTCCGTAGTGGACAACGAAATGGAGTTTTGCTTATTACTCAACCAGGAGACAAGAGCAGAACCAAAATACAAACACCCACTAGAAGTGATCTTACATCCATCTACATCCCCGGCCCAATCGACGTCTGAATAGGTGGACAAACGGTCATCGGTATCAAAGGAATACCAAATACCATATGAAAGAGTCCCACTCACGTATTTGATAATACATTTTAGAGCGAGTAAGTGTGACTCTTTTGGGGATGCCTAACATCGCGCATAGACTCCAATGCTAAAGGCAATATCGGGACGACTGACAGTCAAGTAGAGAAGACTACCTATCGTATTCCGATACAAGGTTTGATCTACATCCTTGCCTGAAGAGTCCTTACTAAGCTTGATAGAAGTACTCATAGGTGTACGAGCATGCTTAGCGGAGTCTAAACTAAATTTCTTCACTAGGTCTCTAACATACTTGAATTGGGAGATGAACATTCCATCCTCTAGCTGACGAACCTGGAGACCAAGAAAGAAAGTAAGCTCACCTACCATGCTCATCTAAAACTCACTTTTCATCTCTTCCTCAAAGTAGTGAGCATGCAGGGAGCATGTGTATCCAAAGACTATGTCCTCCACATAGACCTGGGCAAATAAAATAGCACCGTCATCTCTCTTGATGAACAACGTCATATCAACTCCCCCTCTCTTGAAGCCACGAGCTAAGATATAGTAATTAAGCCTCTTCTATCAAGCACGGGGTGCTTGCTTCAAACCATACAAGGCTTTCCCCAGATACTAGACGTGTTGAGGGTGCTGAGGGTCTTCAAACCCTTTTGGTTGTACCACATAAACCTTCTTCTGTAAAATGCCATTTAGAAAGGCACTCTTGACATCCATCTGATATAACTTGAAGCGCAGATGACATGCGATGGCGAGTAGTAAGCGGATGGACTCAAGCCTCGCAATAGGAGCAAATATCTCTCCAAAGTCTACACCCTCGATTTGTGTGTAGCCTTGAGCCACTAACGTAGCCTTATTTCTGATTATGGTACCATTTTCATCCATTTTATTCTTGAAGATCCACCTGGTACCTATCACATTAGTCTCACTAGGTTGAGGGACAAGTTCCCAGACATTATTCTTTTTAAATTAAAGCAACTCATCCTACATGGTAGATATCCAGTGTTCATCCTTAAGTGCTTCTTTGTGATTCTTGAGCTCGACTGTGGACGTGTAGCAAAAATGACTAACAACGTTCTCTAGATGAGCACGAGTCTTTACCCTTAAATTGGGATCGCCAACAATGGCAGAAGGATCATGACTCTTGCGAACGCAAGCAGGTGTGTCCCCTAACACAAGGGTAGAGTCCACATAGTGTGGGTGAGGGACAAGTAAGTCGCTACCAGAAAAGTCCTCATACTGAAGGCTAGGATCAATAAACGCCGAAGTTCGTCATCTTGCACAGTGATGTTTATTGACTCCATAACCTTAGAGCTCTCCAGGTTAAAAACTCGGTACGCTCTACTATTTTATGAATATCCTAGCAATATTCCCTCGTCGCTCCGAGAGTCAAATTTTCCTAGTTGCTCTCTATCCCGTTGGATGTAGAATTTACTCCCAAAGACACGAAAATATGAAAGGTTGGGTTTCTTGCTAGTCCACAATTCATAAGGCATCTTAAGTGTGTGTGGACGTAGGTAGACCCTATTCACCGTATGGCATGCAGTAGACACCGCCTCTGCCTAAAATCTCCTAGCAACCTTACGACCTAGGAGCATAGATCTAGCCATTTCTTGAATCGTCTTATTCTTTCTCTCAATAATTCCATTTTGCTGAGGAGTCTTCACAGCAGAAAACTCATGTTTAATTCCTAGGCTGTCACAGTAAAGATTTATCTTTGCTTCCTTAAATTTCGTGTCGTTGTCACTACGTATTCTGTTAATAGTGACTCCATGTTGATTTTGTAGGACACGGCACTTGGTCGTTAAAAACTCTACAGCATCGAATTTCTCTCTCAGAAAACCTACAATCGAATATCTAGAGAAATCATCTACCATTATGAGGATATACCTCTTACCACCTAGACTTTCAGTACGAGTAGAACTCATAAGATCCATGTGAATTAACTCAAGCACACGGGAGGTGGTGATGGAATACAACTTCCTGTGAGGACTTTGGAATTGCTTTCCCAGCTGACAGGGTCCACAAATCGTGGAAGTTGGCTTTCCAAGAGATGGTAAGCCACGTACTAGGTCCTTTTTAGCTAAACGTGACAAATCTTTTACGTTCATGTAACCTAGACGTTGGTGCCACAGATCCATAGGAGTGATTGTGGAACTGTTGCAGACAAGTGAGGATGTGGGCACAGTCCCATAGCAGTTATCTTCTGTCCTCACTCCTTGCACTAAAAGTTTATCGGATTGATTATAGACATTATACACGTCCCGATCAAATTTTACGGCAAATTCATCGTCGCACAGCTGGCCTTCAAACCTTTGACATACAAAACATTCTCTAGCTTAGGAAATCATGGCAACACAACTGTACCTCATCCTCCAATGCTAGACTTACTTTCGTCTCCAAAGGTGACTCTACCGTCCTTATAATCCTCTAGGTAGGTAAAGAATGAGACATCATCTGTCATATGTCTGGAGCACCCACTATCAAAATACCACTATGAGGTATTATGTGTTTGAGAGAGATATGAACAACAAGGGCCATTTCGTCTTTCTTAGGTACCCAAGAAGTGGTAACCTTTTGTTTACCCTTGCTGTTGTTGGTTTTAGCCGGGATGCGAGAAGCATTCACTGACGGAAAAGACATCCGACGGAATTCCTCCATCAAACTCTGTGATATTGTAGCTAAAAACTCAACATGCTCTCTTAGACTGGAAAAATCATCAGTATGATGTGGTGGAGCAGTAGTACGTCGTGTCCGACCCAAACTATAGCAAAACTCCCTGAGGTTGCCTTTTCTTTTGCAGTACGTACAAAAGAACACAGTCTTAGGCAGACCTCCGTTTATTTTTCTTGGTCGAACTCTCCTCCGTGGTTTTTGACGATGGCCATATGGAGTTATAGTAAACTCAAGAACTGGACCAAGAGCAATTTGAGACGTGGGGACACCATCATAACCTATCACCAAAACTTAAAGCGGGACCGATGAACATTTTTCCCATTTTTCCAGATATGTCCTCGATTTGAACCTTGACTTCCCGTGCTCGCTCAAGATCACGAGTAAGCAGGATAACATGGGCTTCAAGTTTATTTCGAGTCTCCAGGGAGGAATGAAGCTCACTCGTAAGACTAGCCACTTATTTAGTCAAACCCCCTCTCTCTTTCTCAAAACCACTCTCTCTCTCTCTCTCTCTCTCTCTAAACAAGCTTTCTTTCTCAACACAGGCAGACTCTCTTTCTCTCAAGGTAGTGCAGGTGGAGGATTCTCTCTCTCTCACTTCTTCTAAATCTTCCTTTAAAGCGGTGATCCTAAGAATTAGCACTTTGTTATGCTTTTTGGTTTTAAATGACTCATTATATAACTCAGCATAGGGACGTTGAAGATTACACTCGCTCTCACTTGCATCATCCTCCCGCTCATTCACATCGTTCTCACTGTCGAGGAGTCCCTGTAAAGTAACATCCTCAACGTCGTGAGGAGCAATAAAAGTATGACTAGCCATGAATGCGGTGAAGTTGCATTCATGCGGTGACTCGTCCCATAATCCATCGACTCGGCCTCACTATCGTCACTAAGGGTAGCATTAAAGACAGCTTTGCCCTTTTCTTTTGCAAGTCGGTTTAGCCTAGTAGCACACTCAAAAGCTATATGACCCTTACCTTCGCACTCATAGCATCTCTCACCATCTTTAGGAGGGTATTTAAAACCTTTTTCATTTTTCTTAAAAAACTTTTTATCTTTGAAATTTTTATTTTTCTTGAATTTGAGAATTTTCTTAAAATTTTTAGCAAATAGGGCCAAATCATCTAAATCAAAATCACACTCAGAATATGACGTTTCTATCTCCCTTTTTCTAGATGACACAACTGTCTTTCTTGTCGACCCCTCATTTTTTCTAGCCTGGGCATTAAGTGCAATACCTTTATCTTTAGGTTTAAAGGATTTAGGAAACATATCAATTTCATACGTCTGTAAGTCTCCTACAAGTTCTTCCAATTTAAGAGTATTTAAATTACCAATAGAATTTAGCACCGTGACTTTAGGGATAAAACGCGTAGGAAGTGATCTTAGAATCTTTTTAACAACTCTAGCATTAGGAATGTGTTCACCAAAATTAAAACTAGTGTTAATAATATCAGATAACCTAGCATAAAATTCATCAAAACATTCAGTCTCAAGCATAGTGATAGTTTCAAATTGAGTTATTAAATTTTGTAGTTTAGACTATTTCACAACATTAGTTACTTCATGGGTAAGTTGTAAAACATCCCATGCCTCTTTTGACGTGGTGCACGTCATAATACTTCGAAACTCGTCAGATGTGACGGATCCAGAAATAGAACTTAAACCCTTAGAATTAAAAGATGACCATTTAAATTCGTCTTCAGTCCATTCAGTCACAGATTTTAAATTAGTCACGTTATCAGCAGTGACGGAGGGAGGTGTCCACCCTTTTTCAACCAAAATCCAAACACGTTCATCAATGTCTTTTAAAGAAGATTTCATGCGGCTTTCCAGTAAGCATAGTTTGTCCCGTCAAAAACTGGCATTTTATTATATAATTTCTCCATTGAACATGCCCTTTTTCAAAAATTAATTTTTCAAAAAATTGATATCTTAGAAAAATTTTGCTAAAAATTAAGCGGTATATTATGTAATTGGCTCTGATACCAATTTGAAGAGTGCGCTTTTGTTCAAATAAATGAATTATTTAATTAAACACAGTTTTTCAATTAAATCCTAAAAATATGTATCTAGATGATTTATCAAATAAAATAAATATAGCATGTGACACAACATATCAGAAAAAATCTCCGCAGGGCAAAACCATATTATTTTCACTGTAATTTGTAAAGAAAGGTTACACGAATTATAATGAAAATAAGTGTGACATACGAAAATACCCGTAGGTATCGGTTCCGATGTCGTCGACTGAAATCTCCCACAAGAATTCCAGATGGGCAGCAATGAAGAAGATACCGGCTTCTCCACAAAATACTCTGAAATGAGTAAGAATAATCTCTTGAAGGTTTATAATGTGCAAAAAATAAATGGAAATTAAGTGTGCATTTATAAGGAAGTTTTAAAGCCTAAAAAACATCTTTAAGAAAATAAGGCAGAATCTGGGCCGGAATTTGCTCAACATGCTGCAAAGGTGTTTTGAGCACTAAGAAGTGGTGACAGCATTTGGCACAGAAATCGAGGTCGGCGGCATCGTTCGAACGACATTGGATGTCGCTCGAGCGAGAACACGTGTTGTTCGAACGATATCGCACGAGATGTCTATGTCGTTCGAACGACAGTGACATCTCGTTTGAACGAGCATGCTTTCCAAAAAAAGTCTGATTCGGCTTAGAAAAAATTCTGCATTTGATAAAAAATAATTTCAGACTTTAAAAAATATTTTCTAAAAAATTCCCAATATTTATGCAAATATAAACAACTCTAATTAATCATTTACTGATCGTGCGTCGTGGAGTTGTAGGAAACGGTTGAGCAGTACATTGTATGTAGCTTGATGCACGAGTGAAGATGATGGAAGTAGGGTTGTGTTTCGGCCGGATCGGATCGGAAAATGCCTATTCGGAAAAAATTCCGATTTTTTCGGAAATAAAATAACTATTCCAATTTCCGATCCGATTTTTTTGGAAAATAAAAAAAAAATCCGAATTCGGAAAAATCGAAAAATAGGCAAAAATCGGGAAAAATCGGAAATTCACAAAATATATTAAAAATCCAGAAATTTCAAAATTTCAAAAAAATAAATTATGGATTTTCGATTACTCGAAATTCTCATTTTAAAGAAACAATGAAAATGACTTAACCCAACATGTAAACACATGAGGATTTGGCTCACTTTTCATTTGTGTAGAAGTTAGGAGGATACTCTCCTTTTATAGAGCATATTTTGGAGCCCTCTCCCTCTCCCAACCGATGTGGGATATGGGAAACTTTCAAAAAATCGGAAAAGAAATCGGAAAAATCGGAAATCGGAAAATAATTCCAAAAAAAATCGGAAATAATTCGGAAAAAAATCGGAAAAATCGGATCGGCATAGTTTCGGAAAAATCGGAAAATCGGAAATTCAGAATTATTTTCGATCCGATTTTTTTCGAAAAAATCGAAAATCGGAAAATCGAAAATCGGCAAACTAAAATTTCATTCCAAATTCGGAAAAAATCGGATCGGAAAGTTCGGAAAAAAAACACAGCCCTAGATGGAAGCATGGATTCGGATAAAGACCATCGTGGATGATCGTGATGACGTGCCGAATGTAGTGGTATCAGACATACAAACTGTGATCTAGGGAAAACTTAAAAATCATCGATTCTACCCCCGGACATTTATAAAATTATGTCCTTACAGGCTTCGAGTTTATCAAGGACCTTATCATAAGACTCTCCCAAGAACATAAACCATTCAGTTTGACGTATAACCCACCCACTACGGCGAGGTAGTCCATGTGCTGGTGTACTAGTGTCAACACGTTGTATTATTTCATCATGTATTGTGGTGTTGAAGAATTTTGTTGGTTCCCTCGCAACTCTTCAAGAATAACTTTACTTCTGGATTTATAGTCCATCATATAATTCTCTTCCAAGAATCGGGCATTGGTGCTGACAATGACCTTCTGATCCTTAGGATCATAGAATAAACAACCCTTAGTTTCCTTAGGATATCCTATAAAGAAATAAACTTTTTATGTTGATTCCAATATATTAGGATCTCTCTTTAGCACATGTGCTTGACTACCCCAGATATGAATGTGTTTCATACTGGGCTTGCGCCCAATCCACAATTCCTTGGGTGTAGTGAAGACCACCTTTGAAGGTACTAAGTTGAGTAAATAAATGGTCATTTCTAAAGCATGTCACTATAAGAAATCTGGAAGATCTGTATAACTTAACATGGACCTAATCATATCCAAAAGAGTCTTGTTCCTCCTTTTTGCTACACCATTTTTCGGAGGCATACCTGACACAAATAATTGGGATGTGATCCCTTGATCTTCTAGATATTGCCAAACTCCCCTAAGAGGTACTCACCACCACGAAAAGATCGTAGTGTCTAGATACTTTTACCTTAATGCTTTTCCACCTCCGCCCTATAAACTTTTAATTTCTCAAAGGCTTCAGACTTATAGTGCATTAGTTAAACATACCCATACCTTGAGTAATTATCTATAAAAGTTATAAAATACTCAAACCCCCCTCTTGCTCAGGTTGTCATCGATCCACATAGATCAAAATGAACCAATTCCAACAGTTCTTTGGCTCTATAACCCTTGGCTGAGAAAGGCCTCTTGGTCATTTATCCTTCTAAACATGATTCACACACTAGAAGTGCCTCCACTTCTAGTGAGCTCAATTACCCAGTTGTTACAAGTCTACGAATCCATTTTAGATTCATATGACCTAGGCGTAAGTACTAAAGATACGTTTGGTTCACTAAAGAAGGTTCCTTTCTCTTTAAATTTGGTCCAATTGAATTATGAAAAATATTAATTTGTTGTGTGGGATAGATAGGATTAACAATATAAAAATTATCAACTAATGTACTCGAACAAATAAAAGATTTATTTTCTTCATAACCACGAAAGAAACTAAATATCCATAAAAGGTTAAACAAGAAACTGAAATCAAATTCCTCCTAATGGAAGGTGCATAAAGACAATCTTTTAATAATAAAGCCCTATCATTATTAAAGCTTAAATGAACATCTCCCACAGCAACTACCGCTACTCTCGTAGCATCTTCCATAGTCAGATAAATCTCTTCATCACTTAGTCGCTTGGTTTTCAGAAACCCTGGCAAAGAATTGCATACATGGTTAGTGGATCCCATATCTACACACCAAATAACGATAATACGAACCACAAAACATGATTCAAAAATAAATAAATGGAATTCACCTGCATTGTTCTGTTTGTTATAGAAAACCGGATAATTATTCTTCCAGTGTCCTGACTGCTTACAGTGAAAACATTTGTCCTTGGGATTTTTTACACCTTCCTGAGGCCCATGAGCTGCTCGAGGGACCATAACTTATTTCTGAGCCTTCTTCTTCTTTTTATTCTTTCCCATAGGCTTAGAAGAAGACCATAACTTACCGACTTCTTGATGAGACCCTCAGATGCTTGTAGTTCTTTAAATAGTTCCACCAAAGAGTAATAAAGTTTATTGATGTAATTTGAAGAATCTATGGCATTTGATATATTTTCAAAAATACCGAGATATCCCTAGTTTAATATATCAAGCAAATGTCTGATAACTAAAAAAATTCAAATACCCTTGATTGTTACAAAAAATGAATAATCATTTTTTTATTATTTAACCACACATATTAGTCTCCACAATTCAAAATAATTATGAATTATTCACATTTAGCATCTACATGATTTAAGTCGGGTTGGTATTCCATGTTGTCTATATTTATAAGGAAAACTTTAACACATATTAATAACCCAACAATTAAAGGATGAATAATAGATACATAAATCAATGTAAATAAAAAAATCGAGATAAATAAGGATTCCCGACTATTATGGTCAAGATAGAACTCTGCCATTGATTGGAGTTCTGAACAGTCATATTTGAACTCAACGGTAATCTTTGAACCCAAACACTTTATGTTGCCGCTACGCTGGGAAGGCATGGGGTTCCACCTTCCCGGTCAGGTGGCGGGGTCGAGGGGACCACCCTCGTAGGGTTCTAGGGACCAGCGCCCACGCCTCTAAGCACTGTTTAACACTGTTGAAACTGATTTATGTGATAAAAAATCACCACCGATCATCGATCTGGTTTCACACTTTTCCATTGACAATCACGATCAAAGGAGTAATAAATTACACATGTCCTATGCCTCCATGAAGGAGTTCACATTTTATATGAATATTAAATTAATCCAGTATAAAAAAATAACCACGAATAAACTACCGTGGGATCCAATCACATAAAATAAAAATATAAGTACGCGACCATGATAGTGGGATTATATCATTGCAAAATAGAAGTCAACACGGATTTATATTCTACCCAACATCCATGCACATATACGATTATTTTAATTGGACAACATGGCTGAATTCAACTTATACGCGATATCCACAGGGCTCTGATACCAATTATTGAAGCGAAAGTCCAAGGGTCTATTGAAAACACGTATAAATTGAACTACAAAAAAATTATACATACATGAAATCCTACAAGGCGAAATTATGATTTACCTTTTAGGGTCAATTTGATTTGATCTCTTCTTTGCACGAATAGAATATGTGATTGCTCGATTCACCTCACAATCTTCTACTGTAATCCTGATATGGACAGTCACGGGTAGAGGGTGGGCTCTTATTTCGTGATCACCTTCTTGTCTCTTATTTCTTTTATGCTGTCTCTCTTTCTTGCAAGTCCGAACTTGGGTCTTTTGAGTATCCGAGAATGATGGCTAGGTTAAGAAAGAATGAAACTTAGGTGTATATAGATAGACTAGAGCAGGAGCCCTAAGGAGAGATAAGGACGTGGCTCCTAATGGGCATGAGAAAACCTAATCCTTCTCGGATCATAATCTCAGTCCTTTAATTATAATTAATACCACTAAATAATTATAATTGCAACTCCACTCCTTAACTCAAAATTATATTTTGAGCTCCTTATTATTAATTAATTAACACATTAAGGTCATGGATACCCATTAATAAAATAAATTACTGGTAATTTATTTGATTAACTTCTTTAAGTCCTTGAGCAATCCAACTTAACTTATTTGTAGTATCGGATTAACATAATCCACTTACAGGGTTTGACACATACAAAACTTATAATCATCTTAAGGGGGTATCACTAGTCTCTATACCGAGACGTGGATTCCATCTATAAAAGACTTTCACCATACATTAATCACCATTACCCAATTTATCAAGATTATTAATCTAATAATGAATCTCACCCGATAAGTCAAAGTAATGAATAACTAGTGCATCTGTCCATCAATCATATCCGGGTTAAGTGACTTAAGTAAACCACGAGGTGCACATTATCTTATAAAATTAGTATAAAAACAGTGACCTCAAATTGGTCCCGTTCAATACACACAAAGTGTACTAGCACAATAAGTTGAAACTATACAATTTTCTATAATCAAGATAGACCTACTAAAATATTGTGCTACAGCCCCACCGATGGTGTATCCAGTTCCATATAAGAATGTGAATGATAAAACATATATTCTACAACAACTGGTGATTTGATCCTCCGTATGTAAGTCGTACTCTACACATTAGAACACCTACTTAGTAGAATAAAAGACACCAACAATATATAAAACACTGCAAAACATTATATCCATATATGATTCTCATTAAAATATGAATAACTGATTTTATTATAACAATAAATCCACAACTAAAATTATTACGTAAAGCTTGGTTTTAGTCTACTTCTCTAACAGTTCCAACGACCAAGCTTTTTATTCGAATGACTTTGGCTTCTGGTTCAAACGCCAAAGGATTTTGGAATTTTAGGTTACACAGGAAGGCGTAGAGATGTTCCTTTTGTTGTTACTTTGAGGTTATTAGGATGGGGTGACCTATAACTATACATAATACACACGAGTGATCCCCAATGATAATAGGGATAAGCTTTCATGCTTTTATTTGTGGGCTTGATCATAACCCATATGTCTTGCATGTGAGTGGGGTATACTCACTTCAGGACTGGATTTAAGTGAATCCATTCTGTTATATTGTGGCTATACTATGTATATATGAGTTAATGTCTTTTGGAACTACTAATTATGAACACTCGAATAGATTTATAATTATATAACATGGGTTTACTAAGGTTTGAAATTTGGCTTGCATATTATACACAGGTTGTTTGGGTTGGGTTAACTTTAAAGCAACTAAAATATAATAGGAAGGTGCATTATTATTCTTATGGCCCAAATTTAGTTACATTCTTATTCACTGTAGACTTGCTTGGTTTGGAATTATTTTTTTCAGGTCTCAGGCCGCACCAACCACCACAACCCTGATCTTTCTAGCATTTTCAATTCCAACTTCCAGTTATAGGATGTGGGTGTCAGGTCTGCAAGCTCATCTTTATTTCTCGCATTTTAGTTTCAGTAGTCTTCGAGTTAGATTATTAGATTTTGTTATGTTGGAGTTGTTATATTTATTTTATGAGTTGGATATTATTATTATTACACGATAGTTATTTATTCCAGTGTGGAGTTTATTCATTGTGGTTTTGGGATTGGTATCAGAGATGTAATTTTTATCACTTCATTTTATTACTATCAAAATTTATTGTTTTATTTTATTTTGGTCATGCTTAGAATGATACAAATTATTTTGACTCTCATATTATGTATATTTGGGCCTAATCAATCTAGTTGTGGATTTTATAAGATGTCGTCTTCCAATAAACGTCACAATATTAACAATAGGATTACAAATATATGGGAAACAAAAATAATACTCTCGAGAGATTTAGAGGATTATATTATTAAAACCCCTTATCTCAAACAAAAAGTGTTATCACCGATAGGTCAAAAAAATATCGCATAAAAGTGTAATTCATTCTCCACTAAGCCATGTTACAATGCTCAATATTTCTTTTATCACATGAGACAATCACTCAAATATACGCGCGTTTTATTTATTTATTTATTTATATCACCCTTTCACGACCCAAGATGTGTCATTTATAGGACGTGGGTAAGAAATGTTGGAAAGTAAATGTCTAATGTTTAATTACTTGTTAAATGGTTATTGTGTAAAATTGCACCCACGTTTCCTATCCCTATTGCCAATATCCATAACCCCCACGTCTCTTATCCCCATTTCATTCACTACACAATGGATCTCCCACTAAGTCCAAACATCCCCTGCATTAACATCTATATCAAATAGATACTTGAAGAGTAAAGTGACATGGGTTTTAAATCATTACTATTTTTTTAACATTCATAACGCACATTAAAAACAATTTTTAATTTGATTTTTACTAATACAAAAGTTGAAATATAAATAAATAAATTCTACATTTGAACAAAATAATTTTTTTAGATATTATACTTTTATGTCAGAAAACTTTTAAATTTCTATTTTTCCATACACATTTTATTTCAATAAAATAATAGTTTTGTACTATTAAAAATTTACCATCAAAATACAGTTGTGACAACGATTTCGTTTGCTAGGACTATAACGATGGGTTGGTTACCCATGCAATTTGGCGTCACTGGGAGGAGGAGGGGACCTTGAGGGAGAATGGTCCCTTATTTCAATCAAGATCTCGACTGTATACGCCTTTCTCACTGGGAACAGTATAACTGCTCAATACTCATGACAAAAAACTTAACAGATCTACTGGTGCGAGCCTTTCTTCTTCCCACACGTGATGCCAAATTATAAGCGAATCAAGTATACAATAATTATTTTTACCAAATTAGGCCTAGAGTGTTGTGCACGAAGGTAAAATGACACAAAATATACATGGTTCAACAATTGGTCCTTCCCTACGTCCACGAGGAAAGAGGATCGAGTTTCTTTATAATCAAATATTCAATTTGGAGTGCTAGGTTTGGTAGGCGAGAGTCCAACCTGAGTATAAGAGGGTGTGACTTGTGACTAATTATTTATATAAAAATTGAGCCATACCGTGATACAATGCTGAGGGGATTAGAATTAATTATAGTCGGTCACTTTTTGAGTTTATCGTCTTTAATATAGTGGAGATGGAATATGACTTCATTACTTATGATCTTAATTTTTGCTTATCCACGTGTGTTTAAAGAGTTTTGGTGTGATTGGTTACACATATGCTTGATACACTTAACCAAGGGGGATTTTGGGTAACGCTCGCCACGTGTCTTACTTGGTGATCCAATTCAACTACATTTCCCTACATAGTTCTTGTGAAATATAAGCTTTTAATTTCGTAGTCTTAAAAGGAATTAGACATGTCATTTGTAGGACCGCTACAATCTTAACTCACTTTGATAATACATTTTATATGTATTGAAAAATACTATTTTATAGCAATTATCTTTGACTATATAAACAATTAATAACTCATTTTACTACAAGTACCTATGCTATTAATCTTGAAATAACTAATAAACATAGTTGTAAGAGTATGTGTACTTATGCGCCTCTAACTTATTAAGTCGTTTTGATTTCAGTGACCAAAAGCATATTTTGAGTCTTGGTATTCATCTCTTTATAAAGCTTCATCAACGTTCACGAATTAAATTCCGCTCATCATCCTCATGTTACATTGATTACTCTTTCCATTGCATATAAATGACTTAAATACTTAATATCACTTCGCGTTGAGTTGTTCACGGGCAACAAGGTTGATCGTGGATCAAGACACAAGATGTTGAGATACTCATTGTTAAGATTGGTGGAAACGTTAGCTGTTGAGGTAGCGCAAAAGGTATTGTAAGATGTTAATTCCCTTTATAAGTCTTTACTAAGTTGTATCAATATCATTGCATTGACCTAATATTTTTTCCCATCATTGTTTTTTTTCTCACACATCTAGTGTTATGTGCTGCTTAATTTTTTTTCCGCATTATTTGTTATCTAAATGGTTAATAAGATTAAAATTTCAATTGCATGATGAATCGATGGTGAATTTCAGCACACATGCCATTAGGGTGGTGCTTTATTTTACACATTAATTAAAATTAAAAAATAATTTTAATTGGTGTATCTTCATTTTAAGTATGCAATACGCACTCTCTATTACATTTAATGTTTGTACCGTGTAAGGATATTATTTTATTGTCTTGTTTATATTATTGTATGTTGTATATCCCTACAACCGTATAAGACTTATTCAAGTTCAATCATGCGCCAAGACGGATCCGAATATCAACGTTCTTCAACAAAGACGCCTCCCCGGGATTAATTTTGATAAGATTGTGTTTAAGTACCTTAATGGTTCATTATAAGTGTTGGGATAATTTTTATATAATATTTTCAAACCCTTGAGGCCTTATTTTTCGTCAAATAATTTTTTTAAATGTTGAAGTACAGTTTTTTTAACGAAATAATTTTTTTAACTGTCGTTCGAGCAACAGGCAGAGGTCGTTCAAGTGATATTTTCTTATCGCATGAAGCTCGTTCGAGCGACACGTGGCGTCGTTCAAGCGAGTTGACGACTTAATTTTTCGATATAAAGCGTGTTAAATGGCTCCTTTTTTTCGTTAAGAAGACCTGACGTTTTTTATTCTACACAAACTGCAAACTAGCATAATCCTTTGTCTTCTTCATTCAATCCTTTTTGTTTTCAATTGACAAAAATCCCAATCTTTTAGTATATTATTTTTAGAACCCAACATTCAACTTTGATGAAGTTATTTCTTTGTGGAGTGTTATCTCTATGACTGACTACGACTGCGTGTCGATTGAGAGTGCTCGTGGGTGTTTTTGGCTGAATTGGACTGCGCATTCTTATGGGCTACTGCGGTTGTTCCATTGTTGACTCTAGGCAGCATGTCTATATGAATATCTATGCGATATTCATTGTGAATTTCATTGTGTACGTAAATTGCGATTTATTATTCATAGTGAAATAAAAGGTTTTACCCGAAAGTTTATTTTTCTCTAAAATTTGTGTGTAAGTAATTATATTTGTCTTGGTTTGATTTCACCCACGTAAATGCATGTTTTAAAAGTGAATTATTTTGTTTGAAAATTGCTTAAATTGAAAACTTGCGAATTTGATTAAATCAGTATCACACGACATTCTTAAATTGGTACCAGAGAAGGTTTCATTAACTTATTGTGAATTCCTATTTTTCGCAAAATTTGTGTGATATTGATTTTTCTTGAAAAAAAAATCGTTTTGTGAAAAATCGCAATTTTTTCGATGGAGCACTTATATAATAGGATGCCTATTTTTGACAGGTCTAATTATGCCTAATGGAAAGCACGTATGAAATCACAATTAAAGGCCATTGATGAGCGCGTTTGGGTAGTTTGTAAAAGAGGCTGGACTCCTCCCACCGTCACCACGAATAATGCCATTTATTTAAAACTCATGGTAGACTGGACTGTGGATGAATTTCGATGGAGCACTTTTAATTCTTATGGGCTGAGTGCAATTTCTGGTGCCGTCACTTCTGAGGAGTTCCGACGTATTATGACGTGCACCACATTGAAAGAAGTGTGGGATATTTTACAACTTACCCACGAGTATACAAATGTGGTCAAATGGTCTAAAATTTAAAATTTAGCTACTCAATTTGAAACAATTACCATGTTTGATTCTCAGTGTTTTGACGACTTTTATGCAAGTTTATCTGACACTGTCAACACTAGTTTTAATCTTGGTGAGCATATACCTGATGCACGAGTTGTTAGAAATATTTTGAGATCGCTGCCTAAACGTTTTATCCCTAAAGTGACTGTTTTAAATTCCTTAGGTAATTCGAGCAATTTAAAATTGGAAGAGATCGTAAGAGACCTCCAAACATATGAAATTGACATATTCCCTGACACTGTCGAGCCTAAGGATAGAGGGATATCACTTAGAGCCCAATTTAGGGAAGGGGGGAAATGTCCAAGAGAGAGAAGAAAATGAAAGTGAAAGCTTGTGAGTCCGACTCTAAGGGTGAGGTTGATTTTGATATGGCCATGCCTGCGATTTTTTTTTAAAAGTTTCTCAAATTTTTCAAAGAAAATTCTTCTAATAAAAGATTTTTTGAGAAAAATAAAAAGAAATATGAGGCTAAAGAGAGCGGTGAGAAAGAGAGTGAAAAAGATAGAAAGGACAAGGAGAGATGTTTTGAGTGTGACGGTAGAGGGCATAAGGCGTTTGAGTGTCCCACTAGGCTAAAGATAAAGGGCAAGAAAATTGCCATGCCAGCCACTCTTAGCGGTAGTGAGGAAGAGGTGAAAGATTCCAGAGATGAGTCTTCACAAGAGAAGTTTGTAGCCTTTTTAGCTAGTCACGTGAGCACACCTAGTTTGCCCCACAATGATGAGGATACTTATGCGCATGAGCTTCAGATTGCGTTTAGAGATTGTACGCCGAGACCCTTGTAATCCCCCTTATTTATGAGTAATTATTTTTATACTAATTTGCCTAGTGGGTTAATTATATAAAATGAAGAAAGCTGAAGTAAATATTACTTTAAGTGAATCAAGAGATAATATTTACTGAGTTTTGCATATTTACTATTGAGTGGATGTAAATAGCATCATATTATGTTTTGTTGCGTCGTTGTGCTTTAAGCGACGGTTATGACTTATATTCTAAGGGGATTATTATTGATGAATTAATACGACGTTAAACATGAAATAATTTATGATATCCTGGATGCCAATTTAGAGGGCGCGGTTAGTCCGAAAATGGTTGAAATAGTCAAAATAAGTACCAAGTTGTATTTTTGGGTTTCGGGTACTTTTGACCGGTTGTGACTTAATTATGTTATTATGAGTCAATTTAATTATGTAGTGGCATTTAATGTTGGACTTAATGTCTTTGAGACATTTTGGGATATTTGGTCTTCAAAGATTATTTTAATTCTCATTTCATGTTCTAAACCTAGAGAGAGAGAGAGAGAGAGATTGGGAGAAAAAGAAGAGAAATAGGAGGTTTGTCACTCTTGGCTTGGAATCGTTTCAACGAGCAAGAATCCGAGACAACAAACTTGAGGCAAGTTTCTAAATTGTAATTATGTATGATTTAGTGTGAATAATTTGTATTAATAGTTGTGTTATTGGAGATTTGAACCATTGGTGGGTTTTGATGACTTTTGGTGTTTAAACCCTTAGATCTTGATCTAAATATGATTTGAGTTGATTTTATTAGTTTATTGTTGTGTAAGAATGATTGGGTAAAGTTGTTAGATGATGAGGTTGGGAGAAGTGGAAGAAATAGGTTTAGAGATTAAGGTTTTGTAAAATAAATTGGGGCGGTCTACCGCGATCCGGAGCGTGGTCGATCGGGCCTAAAGAGAAAAGCCTACTGCTTCTCTCCAAAAGGCAAAATTTTATAGCACGTTCGATCGCGGTCCAGAGACCGGTCGATCGGGCCTTAAGGGAAAGGCTTACTGCTTTTCTTCTAAGGCTAATTTCATAGAGCGTGGTCGACCGGTTCCCTATTTTTAAGCCCAAAATTTAGTTTTCCTTCTATTCATTTCTTTTAAGGTTTAAGGCTTAGTAACCTTCTTGTATGAATTAAAATAGAATATTAGGGGATTCAATAACCTAAGCTAGAAAATGAGTGTTCGAGCTTATGTCGGGGGTTAATTAATTAATTAATTTATAGAGGTAAGTGTCCTTTTTAGTTAGTAAGCTAGTCTAGGACTAGGGGAAAGTAAGGTTATATGGTTTTGGACTTTTAGAGATTAGGATGTGGTAAATTACACTTAGTAGCTTATGGTGTTGTCGTGAACCCTTGGAGGTTATTATGGGGATAATTAAATGTTGGGGTTTATGTCGTTAAACACACGTGGTTTCGGATATGATGGAATGCACATTTTAAATTGGCATATCTTGTGAATTATGACTTGCTTATACATACCTCTCTAAATGCTATCATAAGGGAAGTCACGCGAATGAGGTGAAGTCCCCTGGCTAGTGAATGCAAGGTGAATATAGTCCTCGGACATAGGACCGGTGGTTATATTGTGCTTTTTTATTCAAAGTGAGGTAATTTCGGGTATGGTTACGACTCACTGTCGAAGGTATATGGCCGTTTCCCACGCGATGCGATTTAGGGTGCCCAGTTGGTCTTGGTTATAGGCCCTAGAAGATGAAAGCTATTTAGGGGCGCATCTAGTGGGGCGACTCCCGGAAGGATGATCTTAGAATCGTTATGTTTTGGTTGTAGCTATTCTCACAATGGTGGCATTTCATAGTTGGCTAATGCATTTATAAATCAACTGTACGGGTTAAGTTTACTAATGAGGAATGGACTTGTGAAGTCATACTGTACGGAACTAAAACTTAAGCTTATTAAAATGGAATTTAATTATTTCTCTTGCATTGATATATAGTCAGCACTATATATGGCATTGCGCTAGGATGTGCACTTAGATGGGAGGTGAGGATTATTCTTATTGTGAATGAGCGATTTAAATTTGTTTATGATGTTAGAAATTTAACTGTTATATATTTTATTCACACGTATATCATATCAAATCGGGCCCTGACCCGTTTATATTTCTCTGTTTTGTATGGATCCTATTTATGCTTAGGTACTCTGCCGCAAGGATGCCTGTGGTAATCTCTCATTCTCAATGTCACGACGCTACAACATTTTTGCGGATGTTGTAGGATTTTTGCGATAGACACATCCATCTTTTGTATAATCTAGTTATGATCAGTCTGTACATTTCGGCGTGTTGCCCAAGTTTTATACTTGCACATATTGTGATATTTAACTGTAATACTTGGTGTAACCTGTTTGTACTTAACCGACAACTTATTCGATTATTATTTTGTATATTGGTTATTAAACTGTTACATGTCTCTATCTTTATATCCACCTTATTTTTAAATTAGATTGTATAAACATTTTTTATTAAAACTTGCAAACTTACTTGACATCCGTTTTTTAAAATAATTGGTGGTTATATCGTACTATTACTTTCACGACAGTGATGCTAAGAATGGGTCATCTATGATTCTTGTATTTATTGGAGTATCGGGCTGACCACCTCTTATTTTAATAAGCGGGGTGTCACAACCCTAAAGACTAAAAAGTTGAACAAAGATCTAACTCTTAGAGTGAGAGATTTGGAGAGCGAGATTGAGAGTTTGAGGGTGTTTGAGGCAAAAGCAAGTCAACTCGAGAAGGTGAAGGTTTCTTTTAGTGAACGGTTAATTGCTTTAGATCGGAAAAAAGTTATTTGACGAACACGGTGTCTAGTCGGGTGACATGTGTATCCCAACTCGAGAGTGATCTTGAACGTGCCCGGGATGTCAAAGTCCCTTTAGAGAATGCATCTAAGGAGGTTGGAAAGATGGTTCTCAATCCCTCTTTGGGTAATGTTGAGAGATTAGGAATAGGTCATGACGATGCTTCCATTTCTCATGTTGTACCTGAGCCAGATATCGAGTTTGTGATAGATTTATATGACTCTCAACCTAACTCATCTAGGCGTCCTATTCCCGAGAGGATAATACGCCATAGACGTTTTGAGAAAGGTGTTCCTAGGCCCATGTATATTTGTTCATACTATAAGAAGCGAGGACACCTTAGGGAGTTTTGTTTTAAGTTAGGTAACGTGTCATGTTTTTCTACTACACGAGTTACCACGACACATGCACACATGATACTTTGGATGTTTCGAATGATTATATGAGAGAGTTTGCACATATTAGGGAACAGGTTAAGTTTTTGGTCAAAACTTCACATGATTTGATGGATATTTTTCATAGGATGTCACCACCTTTGGAAAACTCCACCGCACCTAACGGTTGAGGTTTAGACGTGTCTGCTAGCATATGATGATTTTCATGGTGATATTTTTATGTCTATTACTAATGTGTATCGTTTTTGTATTTATGTTTTCCATTTTTTGATATATTTAAAAAAAAAGTTTTTTTTAAAATTTGAAAAAGCCAAAAATATTTTATTTTCATAATTTTTTTGGAAAAAGATAAAAAGTGTTTTGTATTTTGTTTACACCATTTATGAATGGACATTTAGGATGATCGAGTCACAATTTCATTCCATATCCATGTGACGATTTGATAGTGTTTTGATATGCGTCATCATTTCATTTATGTGCTTTACAATGCTTGGAGTCATTGAGATGTAATTAGCTGTTACTACCTATATGTGTTGACTCATGAGTTCCTCTATTGCACACTTACACGGATTTGTTTAACTATTGTTATTGTCTATCACATGTTGGTCGATGTATTTTCATGTCAAATTTGTCTTTAAAACAAACCAAATGCGATAAAACTTGACAATGAAAGTAGTGCATATAAAAATCGTTGTCGTGAATTTATGTGATTTATTTGAAAAACGAGAAAGGGCTATGAAAGGTACTCATTTATCCTTTGTGATTAAGCCACCGTTTAAATAGGACCTAGAGAATGCAAGGCACAAAAACAGAAACCAAGATCTAAAAAGTTTGAAAAGAGCTCGAAAAAATTTAAAGGCAATAAAAAGAAAAATATGCCAAAAGTGGGCCAATTTATTTTGTCTCATCACCTTAAAAGAAAGATAAAAAAAAAATATTATTTATGAGGGAGTTTGGAGGGAATATAAAATGGGTTTGCACGTCCTTTAAAAGTCATGAAAAAGCATTACATAGTTTTAGGCACTATTGGTGTGAAAATCATGTCTGACTTTAATTTGTCGATTTGATTAGGACGATGTCATATAAATTTACATTTTCAACACCCAATGACAATTTTGACGTTCATTCATTTTGAGTACACGTATTCATCGTGCACATTTGTTATGTTTGATTGCATTGATTTGCCTATCGAATTTGTTCACACATATTCATTCCACTTCCACGATTTGGTTGTCTTAGTGTAAATTCATGGTGTGTGATTTTTGTAAAATTATTTTTACATTTTTTGTATGAAAAATTGAAAAATAAAAAATAGTTTTTGTAATGCTTTTAAGGATATCCTCAATGATCGTAATTGTTTGCTTTATATGACGTGACACTTTATTTTTGTTTTGTTTATTCTTTTCCTTGTCTATTTCGGACAAATAAAAAGGGGGAGAACAAATTATGGTGTTTGCATTATGGGGGAGATTTGATTTTTTGATGATTGATTTACTCTTATATCATTTCAAACTCTATACGTCACGAAGGTATATTTGCTTTGTCTCATATGTGTAGGTACAACATTGAAGATCAATATTTTGCACACCCTGGTGAGAAAAGCTTAAAGATTTGAATATTTGATGTTGAAGATTTTTGAAGAAAGTTTGAGTCTTACATCTTTAGTACCTCTTCAGTTTTGGGTTTATGAGAGGTTGTTAGATTTGTATAGGCATTTTGATTTGATAATTATGATGTTTTTATTTTGTACCGGTATAGTCATAGGGGGAGGTCTGTATGGACATTATTTTATTGTCCTGTTTACATTATTGTATGTCGTATACTGCTACAATCGTTGAAGACTTATTCAAGTTCAATTATGTGTTAAGACGGATCCGAATATCAACATTCTTCAACAAAGACGCCTCTGCGAGATTAATTTGGGTAAGGTTGTGTTTAAGTACCTTAATGGTTCATTATAAGTGTTGTGATAATATATCTAAAATATTTTCAAACACTTGAGGCGTTGTTCTTCGTCAATTTTTTTTTTCTAAGTGTTGATGCGGAGTTTTTTTAATGATTTTTTTTAACTATCGTTCGAGCGATAGGCAGAGGTCATTCAAGCGACACTGCCTTGTCACACGAAGCTCATTCGAGTGACACGTGGCGTCGTTCGAGCGACATGGCGATCTCGTTTGAGCGAGTTTTTGACTCAATTTTTCTATATAAAACGTGTTAAATGACTCTATTTTTGTTAATAAGACTTGATATTTTTCATTATGTACAAATTGCAAACTAGCATAATACTTTGTCTTCTTTATTTAAGGGTTTAATCCTTTTTGTTTTCAATTAACACCAATTTTAATATTTTAGTGAATTATTTTTGGAACCCAAGATTCAACTTTGGTGAAGTTATTTCTTTGTGGAGTGTTATCTTTACGTCTGACTACGACTGCGTGTCAATTGGGAGTGTTCGTGGGTGTTTTTAGCTGAATTGGACTGCGTGTTCTTGTGCGCTACTGCGGTTGTTCCATTGTTGACTCTAGGCTGCGCGTCTATGTGAATATTTGCGCGATATTCGTTGCGGGTTTCATTGTGTATGTAAGTTGCGATTTATTATTCATAGGGAAATAAAATGTTTTACCCGAAATATTTTTTTCTTCTGAAATCTGTTTGTCAGCAATTATACTTGTGTTGGTTTGATTTCACCCACGTAGATGCATGTTTTAGGTCTGAATTAATTTGGTTTAAAAATTGACTCCAATTAAATAAATCTAAATTGGAAACTTGTGAATTTGATTAAATCAGTATCACACGACATTCTCAAATCGGCATCAGAGCAGATTTCACTAACTTATTGTGAATTTCTATTTTTCGCAAAATTTGTGTGATATTGAAGAGTGAGGTTCACTTGTGGGTTACTAATTTAAGTAAATTAAGCAACGACATTACATGTACGGTGGATCTGAATTGTTGAAGGAATTCATGCTTCGATATGGGGATTGGTGATGCCCCTTTTACAAAGGTTATAAGTTTTTATTATGTTAACATTGCAGGTGAATTTTGAATTTCGTATCTGATATATTAAATATGTTTAAGTGAAAGGTCTCAAAGGAATTTAAAGATGTTGATTGAATATAATTATCAATAATTTAAATTAATCTATTGGTATCCGTAATCTTAACATGGAATGATTAATTAAAATTTAACATCATGGAGCTCTAAATATAATTTTGAAATAAGGTTGTGAGTTCAATTATAATTCTTTAACGGTACGAGGTATAATTTGTAAATTTATAAATTTAATTAAGGTTAAATTATAGATATTTAGTTCCACAAGAAGCCCAATCCTTATTAAATACTTAGGGTCCCTGCTGTAGCATGTGTGTGTGTAGCTCTTAGTCCACACTTGAGAATGAAGCCTAAATATTTTGAAACCACATAGTGTAGAAAGAGAGCTAAAGAAGAGCTCAATATTCAGATCCCACCCTCTACTCATATTTTGACATACAAATGAATACAATAGGAGAATGTCGGTTTCTACTGAGGCATTGTCTTGATTCATCTATTTTAACTCTCAATTTATGCTGCGATGAAATCAAACTAGAGAAATTTCGAGGGTAAACCTTAATTTTGCCTTGTAGGGTTTTATAATTCTCGGTAGTTTTTTATAGTTCAATATATGCACTGTTAATGGATTATATAATTTGGTTCTCAACATAATCTAACAAAAAAAATCTTTTTGAGACTATAAAGATGTTGTAGGAAGAAGAAGCCAAGAAGTCCAAAGTTACATTTTTTAGCTTCGTAAATTGAGTTATCGTAAAAGCGGTATACTCTCAACATCCGTACTTATCGCTTTCCGAGTAAGAGCATCAATAAAAATCATAAAAGGACACGAACTCTATTAATTTAACATTGACTCTTGATAGAAAATGTTGTTTGCGAGGGAAACGTCACAAGAAATTAACATAACTAGGAGTAAACCGGCACGATGCGATGGCGAGGCTATCGATTGCATCGATCTGACGTTTGAGTTATAAAAGTATTCAACAACAATTGACTTGAAATTGGGACTAGACATGTCAATGGGTCGTGTCGCGCCGCGTTCGTGTCGTTTTTTATTGTCTTCGGATCTTATTGGGTTCGTGTCTAAATGGGTGACTTTTTTATTGTGTGAAAAAATCATACCCAAACCCGACCCGTTATGTTATCGTTTCGTATCGTGTTCACTCGTTAATACCCATTAAGATAATGAATTATTTTTAATTGTATACAAGTTGACATATTATCTCATTTTTGAACCCAAATAGACCCATTAATTCATTGATATTACTGAATCTCTTATTTAGTAAAATTCATTATGATTAAATTAACATTATGCTACATAAATTATCTATAAGTTCCAAAAAAATATCTCATTTACTTAAATTAATGGGTCATAACGGGTTTTATCGGGTATTAACGGGTGAAGGGGGTCAACCCTAACTCGACCCGTTAACTATCGTGTCTTATCGGGTTGACACCGATATGACCCGAACCCATTAAGGGTCAATCCATTAACTTATAACTTCGCGTCGGTTCGTGTCGTGTTATCGTGTCGTCCCTCGTTTTGTCAGGTCTAATTAGGACATGATTTTTTTTATGTATTTCATAAAAAATGGACTATTATAAGAAAAGTTAAATTACTTGCACAAAAAAAGGGGATAAAATATCACAATTAAAAATTATGTCAATATCAAATCTATCTTCTTATAAATTACATAACTCAAATTGATAGCAGTAAACAATCAAAATGGTCATTCCATATTGAATCAAACTACCAAAAAAAATTATCGTGAGAGTTAAACTAAAAAAATGAAAATTGAAAAAGTTACTTCTGGCAAGTGAAATTTCAAATCCTCCAACACAGTTTCAAACTGATTTTCCTCTCCTCTTAGAACCAATGGGACGAAGCCTGAAAAAATTACACACTTATTAAATATATACCTACATGATATATACAAACATATATGCTTAAAACGTATAATCCACGTTAAACATATTTATGTTCATTGATTATTATTTTAAAATCTAAGAAGAGTGAAGTAAAAGATCACAATTTAAAGAAAAATAAATATACATAAAAATAAAAATTAAATTTATGATTTTTTTTTCTAAATTCAGTTTTAATCTACGTGATTTAAAATTTCCGTTTATTTTTTTTTTCTGCTTTTTCCTAAAAAAAATTTACAGTTTTTTTAATAATTTTTTTTTCTAAATAAGAACTGTTTTTTTTCTAAAACTCTAAATAAAATTTATTTTTTTAGTAACTTATTTTTCTAAAACTATAAATATTTTTTTTTATTATTTTTCAAAAACTTTAAATAAAAATTATTTTCCTAAAACTGTAAATAAAAATTGTTTTTTAGTAACTTAGTTTAGTAAAAATTGTAAACAAAATGTATTTTTTTAGTAACGTTTTTTTACTTGATTTAACTTTTTTTTTTCTAAAATAGTTTTTTTTAAATAAAATAAGATAAGTCCTTTGTTATTTTTCAGAATTTTGTAATGATATTTTTAATTTTAAATATTTTTATATTATTTTAACATTTATCTTATTTTTTTCAATGTATTTCATAAAATCATTGTCAATACACTAAAAGTTAAAACAACCATTTTTTTTTGCGAAGGGATTGCCTACTTGGTTTTGGCACTATTTCGTTCAAATACAAAAAACACAAACACCAAAAAGGTATTAAGAGAATCAACTAATCCAACCATATACAAATCCACTAAAATACCTTAAAAATAAATCCTAAATTTTGAGATCAAAATATAAAAATAGATACAAAAGAAATTACCTTCTAGATACGGTTCTTGAATTTGGGCTTTCGACTCCTCCTTTTGGTTCACCTCCCAATTCAGAACAGTTAGATCCCATATGAAGGTGGTTCCAACCTGTTATTATGAAGCAACATTTTTTAATCACTTATAAAACTTCATTTCTATAAACAAAACAAAATTTGTTTCATACAATTTGTTCAGAATTTCAACTATCCATCAACACCTATCCCAAACTCCCGATTGAGGTCAACCTTGAGATCAATCACAATGATCTTGCTCTCTAAATCCCAAATCTTGATACCGATTTTGTAAGGAGGATGACACTCGTTCAATATCCAATAAAATATCAATGACTAAATTTTGTAAAAAAAAAAATAGACAACGATTATAAAAAAATAGAAAAAAAGTTGTACACCAAGAATGTTTTTTCAAATAAATTAAAATAATAACTTAAAGAAAATAGTAGAGAAATGGAAATTACGGATACACAAAAGCCATTCTCAGTCAACTAATAAACTATAATTTGATAAAATGAAAATCTAAAAAAATGGGTTCAAATATGTAGATCTAAAACCTTGTTCATTTGAGCTAAATGTAGATCTAAATGGATTCAAATATTTAGATCTAAAATCTCATCAAAATATACAGTTCTAAAGATAACAAAATGGAAAAAATGGGAGAAAACACCTCTTATTGCAGATTCACGGTTATTTAACTATGTGTGAAACAACGACGTTTCTCTCCACTTTCCCTTCCCCTCTCTCCCCGTTAAAGGTCCCCGTCGGTGAACCACCTCATCCTCATATTTCTTCATCTTTTTGGGAACTTCTCTGCACGCGTCGGTTTTTCCTCTGGTCATGTTATCTGGGTCCCCACTTTCATCTCTCGGGTCTTTGGTTTGATGGATCTACATCGATAACGGGTCGATTGTCAGAGTAATGGGTAGTGTCCGTCGGTAATGCGTGTGGGTTGGGGTATTGGGCATTGTAGAGAGAGAAGTTGATGGATTTGACCTGGTTTAAAAAAGATCGAAGAAGAATCGAAAGAAGAAACCTCACAGAACTAAACAAAGCATAAGAACCAACGCATTACCGACATATAAAGTTATTCTAAGTGCATTTGTATCAACCACCGGTATAAGAATAATAGCAAAAGAAGCCATTTTTTCCAAACATCTGCTAGAGAAGTTCAACTCACCTTTTGGTTTATCCCGACGGCCTGATCGTGCACTGATAAATCAACAACCCAAATGGGATATGAATAGTGCAACATCTTCAATTATGCGGAGAAGGGAAACTTAAATGGGTTTTATTATAAATATATACTGAGAGAACATGAAAAATCCTAATCGTTTGGTCTTTTAAAATAAATGGCGGAACATAAAGATGTAAGAGAGAGAACGTTAGGGGATATGAATAGTGCATAAATGATTTAGGAGATGGACGTTTTTTTTTATTATGAAGGTCTCATATTTGGGGAGTGAGAATAACATTATAAGAATGACAGGTGAATACCTTGGGTTTGAGACTCACAAATGTTTGTATAACATTTTAGAGTACTATAGAGATTGGGTAAACTTATCAATTTATAATTGTTTAAAGACGTCGATTGAATATAATTATCGATAATTTAAATTAATCTATTGGTATCCGTAATCTTAACATGGAATGATTAATAAAAATTTAATATCATGGAGCTCCAAATATAATTTTTAGATAAGGTTGTGAGTTCAATTATAATTCTTTAACGGTACGAGGTATAATCTGTAAATTTAGAAATTTAATTAAGGTCAAATTATGGATATCTAGTTCCACAAGAAACCCAATCCTTATTGACTACTTAGGGTTCCAGTTGTAGCATATGTGTGTGTGTGTAGCTCTCAGTCCACACTTGACAATGAAGCCTAAATATTTTGAAACCACATAGCGTAGAAAGAGAGTTGAAGAAGAGCTCAATATTCAGATCCCACCTTCTACTCATATTTTGACATATAAATGAATACAATAGGAGAATGTGGGGTTCTACCGAGGCATTTTCTTGATTCATCTATTTCAACTCTCAATTCATGCTGCGATGAAATCAAACTAGAGAGATGTCGAGGGTAAACCTTAATTTCGCCTTGTAGGGTTTTACAATTCTCGGTAGTTTTTTATAATCCAATATATGCACTATCAATGGATTATATAATTTGGTTCTCAAAATGATCTAAAAAAAAATATTTTTTAAACTATAAAGATGTTGTAGGAAGAAGAAGTCAAGAAGTCCCAACCAGGGGCGGTACCAAGAGAGGGCTGGGAGGGGCTCCAGCCCGTCTCAGATAAAAAAAAAAAAAATAGTGTAAATTTTAGAGAAATTACAGTTCAACCCTCCCCTTTCTTTAAACTTAAAACAAAACATAAAGACCCACACAAGCCACAACACAACACAAAACCCCTTTTCTTCTATCCGTCCAAAACCAAATACCTGCTGCTCTCTCATCTCAGTCCCCTCCCCTGCCCTGTTTAGCCTGCCGGCCAGCCGCCCCTGTTCCGGTCCGGACCCGCCGCCGCTGCTGCTGCCCTGCTGCTGCTAGCCTGCTGCCCTATTCACTTGGTAAGTTTTCATTCTTGAATGTTTGCTCCTCATCTTCTCTCCAATAAATTGTTTGCTCCTCATCTTACTATAGAAATAATAAATTGTTTGTTAGATATACCAAGAACTACAACAAATAACTTTTATTTAGGACTTTTATCAAGCTAATTTTTAATTAGGGCTTTTATCAAGCTAATTTTTAATTAGGGCTTTTATCAATTTTGGGACTTTATTGTTGTAATTAGGACTTTTATCAATTTAAATGACCTACATTTTTATTTTCATTTACTTGCTGAAATTAGGGCTTTTAATTCTTTTTTATTATTAACTAATTTATATTTTTTTGGGCATTATTTTAGGTTCCAATGTCAAGAAAAACTTTGTTATCATTTTTCAAACCAAAAAATGATTCACATGCACCTATATTGACGAATGATACTCGTTCAGTCTCCCCCGAGCCACCTCCTAAAATTCAAAGGGTTGAACCTATTGAAGAAGACAACGCTTTCACTCGAGATCCTGGGTTGCGTCTACAAATTTGGCAACAACCCGTTGATGATAGGGATGGCAACGGGTCGGTTCGGGGTCGGGTTTTAACTCCCCGTCCCCGTCCCCGTTAGAAAAACCAGTCCCCGCCCCGTTCCCCGTTATAACGGGTTCGGGGATCCCCGTCCCCGTTTAAAACGGGTATCGGATTCCCCGCGGGGAACCCGTTTTGAATTTTTTTTTTTTTTATAATATAAATGCTTACAGAATTTAACAACACAAAACCCCCCCAAAAAAATGCTTACAGAAACCTATGGAATGAAATATGAAGGTTGTTAAATTCTGTGAGAGGTTGTAACTAAATTAAAGCAATAAAATATGACATCCATGTGGAACTAAATTAAAGTCAGAATAAGACAGTTACTGCTATATTAATTTGTTTGTTAAAAAATGAAATCGGACGAAAAATTTAATCACCATATGCAAACCATTTGAGACCCAAAAAATTTAGTTCAAACCATTTAATCACCATATGCAAACCATTTGAGACAGTTACTCCAATAGATTCATTATAATGTTCAGAGTTTAATCACCATTTGAGACCCAAACAACAAGAGATCTACCTGATGTGTGAGAGCTGTGAGGGGCGAGGGCTGGCTGAGCCGCTGAGCAGGGAGTGAGGGCTGGGCGAGACAGCGGCGACGGCAGCGGGTTGATGGAGTGACAGCGTGAGAGCTGCAGCGGGGAGTGAGGGCGGCGTGACAGCGGCGTGACGGCAGCGGGTTGATGGAGTGAGGAAGGGAGGGAGTGAGGGCCGGGCGTGAGGGAGTGAGGAAGGAAAGGGAGGGAGGCAGCGGCGTTAGCAGTCTAGCAGATGTTGTGAGGGAGTGTGAGGGAGTAATAAGTAGGGTTTAGTTAGTTTATATATTTTTTATAATATAAATATATATTTTTTATTATATGTTAGTAATTCGGGTATCCCCGTGGAGACCCGGAGGTATACCCGAAACCGACCCGAAACTTTTCGGAGATTTTTTCCACTCCCCGAACCCGATCCGATCCCCGAAAATTCGGAGATTTTTCGGGGATTTTTTTCCGGGTATCCGCGGGGACCCGAAATTTCGGGGAAAATTGCCATCCCTAGTTGATGACCGGGATGAGATTCGAAAAAGATACCTAAAAATGGGACCTTATCAACCCATACTTCATGAATATCCACCCATCCAATACGAAAAACAAATTCGCCGCTTTCAAAGTGGTTGGTTTGACAGATACCCTTGGCTTGAGTATTCTATTGAAAAGAATAGAGCATATTGTTTTTATTGTTTCTTGTTTGAAACTAATCCACCCACCCGACCGGCATTTACTGTTGATGGGTTCCAAAGTTGGAAAAGGATTGGTGGCCCCAAATGTTCTTTTCTGAAACACATGGGTTGTACTCCTTCAGTCCATATGAGTTCTGTCCAATCAGCTGAAGATTTGATGAATCCTTTTCAACACATTCGAAGGGTTTTGAATTCACAGTCTAAAGAAGTTGTTGAAAAGAATCGGTTGCGTTTAAAGACATCAATTGAATGTGCACGTTGGCTTGCATTTCAAGCATGTGCATTTAGAGCTCATGATGAATCTCCTGACTCACTAAATGCTGGAAATTTCATTGAATTGATAAAACACACAGCAAATCATAATGAAAAAGTTGCTGAGGTTGTCTTAAAAAAAGCTCCAGGAAATGCGAAGTATACTTCTTCATTGATCCAAAAAGAAATCTTGAATATTCTTGGTGATAATGTGAGAAGTAAGATTCGTAAAGAAATTGGTGATGGGAGTTATTGTATATTGGTTGATGAAGCACAAGATGTCTCTATTAAAGAGCAAATGGCAATTGCCATAAGATTTGTTGATGAAGGAGGGGTGGTACGCGAGCGATTTTTTGGTATTGTGAGCGTAGAAGACACCACTGCCTTGACACTTAAAAAAGAAATTGTTGAGGTACTTTCTTGCTATGATCTACATGTTGATAAAATACGGGGTCAAGGATATGATGTCGCTAGCAATATGCGGGGATCTTGGAATGGATTACAAGCCTCTTTCTTAAGGAGTGTCCATATGCATATTACGTGCATTGCTTTGCCCACCAGTTACAACTTGCATTAGTTTCGGCATCCAGAGATGTGCAAGATATATGGTTGTTCTTCTCAAAGTTGAATGTTGTTGTCAATATTATTGGCGCTTCTCCAAAACGTCAAACTGAATTGCAGTTGAGACAAGCTGCTGAAGTTGCAAATAAGGTGGCACTTGGTGAACTTCAAACGGGAAGAGGTGTTAATCAAAGGAAGTCATTACATCGTGCTGGAGCCACTCGTTGGAGCTCGCACTTGAGTTCTGTTCGCAGTTTGATTGATTTGTTTGGCCCATCTTGTGAAATTGTTGAAAATCTTTGGTTAAATGGTGCTAATCATCCTATACGCTCAGAGGCTAAAGGTGCTTATGATGCGATGACCTCATTTGAATTTGTATTTATTTTACATTTATTGAATGAGATCATGGGTATCACTGATATACTTTGCCAAGCACTTCAGCAAAAGTCTCAAGACATTGTAAATGCTATGCAACTTGTTTCAACAACAAAAAGGCTTCTTCAAAAGTTAAGGGAAACTGGTTGGAATTCCTTCTTTGATAAAGTGCAGTCGTTTTGCGAAAAATATGGTATTGAGATCCCAAATATGGATGCTTGTTATAAAGTGGGCACTCGGCGTACTTGTCAGCAACGAGATAATATTACAATTTATCATCACTACCAAGTCGATACATTCAATGTTGCAATCGACTTTCAAATAATGGAGTTAAATTGTAGATTTTCCGAGGGGGCAATGGAAATTCTTATTCTTAGCTATGCTTTAGATCCTCGTGATGCTTATAAGTCATTTAACATTGATGATATATGCAAGCTTGCAGAAAAATTTTATCCTCTTGATTTTTCCAAAGATGATGTATGCACATTGAGGTGTCAATTGCAACACTATGAGCTTGATATTCCAACTCATCCTAGTTTTCAAAATTTGTCCAGAATCTCTGAATTGTGTTGTACATTAGCTGAAACAAGGAAAAAGGATATCTATTGCTTGGTTGATAGATTGATTCGTCTTGTATTGACTCTTCCCGTCTCCACAGCATCAACAGAACGTGCCTTTTCAGCTATGAAACTTGTAAAAACAACTCTCCGTAACAAGATGGGTGATGATTTCCTCGAAGATTGCATGATACTCACAATTGAAAGAGAGCTTGCTGAAGACATTGATTTGGATTTGCTAATAGATGATTTTGATTCACGAAAGGATCGTAGGGTTCAACTTCATTAGCTCATATGATGTATTTTTTTTGTGTCACATGTGACTAAATATAGCGAAAACGCTCTTTTGTCTATTTTGAATCGACGATTTTGGTATGCTATTGTCTAAATATTTAAATATTTGTGTTTGTTTTATTTGAATAATGTGTAAGTTACTTCTTAGTCCGTCCCAATGTAAAATCCTGGTTCCGCCACTGGTCCCAACTTACATTTTTGAGCTTCGTAAATTAGTTATCGTAAAAGTGGTATACTCTCAACATCCGTACTTATCGCTTTTCGAGAAAGAGCATCAATAAAAATCATAAAAGCCCATAAACTCGAATTAATTTAACATTGACTGTGATATAAAAATGTTGTTTGCGAGGGAAATGTCGCAAGAAATTAACATAATTGGGTGAACTTATCAATTTACAATTTTTTTTTTTGTTTGGTCATGAAAAACAAATGTTGATGAATTTCCTCCAATTTTGTGGTGCCTAAAATCAAACTAAAACCACACCTTCCAATCAACCACCGCTCCCCTCTTTCTTGGGCGGTACGAGAAACATCCCATTTGAAACCCTCTCTCAACTTCACAACTCACACCTCTAGTCTAGGGTTTCACCAAATTATTGGATCTGAATCCATGGCTGACGAACCACTCTCTTCGTCAACTCAGCCATCTCCGTCCTTTTCAAATGCGGCTCCCCTGGGGCACTCCGTGATCCCAATCGTGAACAAGCTCCAAGACATATTCGCTCAGCTCGGCAGCTCATCCACTATCGAGCTTCCTCAGGTGGCCGTTGTTGGGAGCCAAAGCAGTGGCAAATCGAGCGTCCTAGAAGCTCTCGTCGGCCGAGATTTCTTACCTAGGGGTTCCGATATATGTACTCGTCGACCGCTTGTTCTTCAGCTATTGCAGACCAAACGTAAGGCCGATGTGACCGAGGAGGAGTACGGGGAGTTCTTGCACTTGCCTGGGAAAAGGTTCTACAATTTCAATGACATTCGTAAGGAAATTCAGGTACTTTTTCATTTCTTGACTATCCAATTTAGCGTTTGATGGTATATGCAATAATGCACTCTATACAACTTAATTGTGTTGTGTGGAATAATGAAATGCGTGTATTATTGTGTTTCACTTGGGAAGGTTAGAAGGACAAGGGTTAGAAATAATAATTGAACAACAAAAGAGAAAAAACTCAACGTTGACACTATTGTCGTCTCTCCACTCCACTGATAAATTGTTTAATATAGCATGATTTTTGTGTGATCTCCATTAAGAAGCTAAAATAGCTACGGCATCTGTCACAACTAAAGGATCGCAATTGAAACAGAATAACTCTTTCTCCAGATGTGGTTCTCAAAAGGTTTTAAAGTGTACTGAATATTTTACTATTAGGAGCCAATAGTATCCTGTTGTGGATTTCACTGCAGCAATGTTTTAAAAATCACTCGAGGCGTACGTTCGCCTCGAGGTGAATCAGGACAAAAACACACCGAGGCTTGAGGCTTATGCCTCAAGGGGTTGAGGCGTTGCGCCTCAAGGCGTTTAGAGGCGAGGCGTTTTTTTTGTGGGTTCCGAACAGAAAAAAAAGAAAGTCAATTAAAACCCTACCTGTCGGCTCTTCTCCAGGTTCTATCTCTCTCTGAATCTGCCTTCGATTTCTCATGAAATATCAAACTGGGTTCTTCTTTTTTTTGTCCACCCCTTTCTCTTGCTTCGTTTTTCTATTTCGACTCCCGGACGAGTGATTTTTTGGTCCAGCTTTGTTTTCCCTTTTTTTGTGTTAAATTGGATCACACCAGCTGTCTTTTGGTTGCTGGGTTCTTCTTTATCTACAAAATGGTCTTTTGATATACATTATCTTTTTTATTTTTATTTTTTATTTTTAAAATTTGATACAAACTGTTTCTTTCACAACTATTTTTTTATTAACTTTTTTCATATCATGCTGTAATTGAATATCAACATCTAATTTTATTTTTATTGATTAATTTATTTCCATTGGCTACTAAAAAATAGTTTTGGGACATTCTTTTACATTTAAAGTTTGGGACATTACGAAAAAACGGATTTTGTCAATTTGATTTTGCATGGATTAATTTGTTATCATATTATAAATTTACCAATATTTAAATGAAACTAAAAAAAAATTATTTTATCAATTTGATTTTGCATTGGTTAATTTATTGTGATATTATAAAAGTACCTAAATGAAAAAAAAAAAACGATTTTGCATTGATTAATTTATTGTCATATTTGTAAAATAGCCAATATGTTAAAATTGATTTTGTCAAATTATTAAAAAAAAAGCCATCCCGAAGGCAAAAAATATGTTAAGCTATGTGGGAAAGTCCTCTATGATGTATTTTTTTGTTTTATTTATATTTCTTTGTTACATTATCTTTTGTGGTTTTATTAGTATTTTTTTAAATAATATTTTATCCTTTTTTGGTGAGGCTTATGCCTCAGTACGCATGCCTCACACCTTTTTAAACATTGCACTGCAGTAGTAACACACAACATTTGTAATCAAATGTTGGCTAGTACATCCAAACCCAAACCCAAACAATTCGTGCTTCTGACCCTTCGCCGAACACCTCGCGGCCTCCGCTCTGTCGTTGACCACCCTCCCTTTAGCACTGCACCTAACACGCCCATCACACTTGCCAAGCTAACCTCACTCTATGTTGACTAGCCCTACAACCCCTCCCCCTTATGAGACTCACAACGACCCTAATCCATATATCGCTTTGGCTATGGCCCATACCGTAGTTGCTCCCCCGTTTTACGATGAGGATGGATAGGCTTTGGTATTGTCTGTTTTATACTCATTGCGTCTCAAAGGGAAAATTGAATTAAGAGATTATTGATGGCGTCATGACAACTTAGTTGTTAGTGAAATGATTGAAAAGGCCACTTCAGTCTCCGTGCCGCATTGGTTAATTGGGTGACAGGTAATTGTGTCCGATCAACAATGTCGGGTACCGTTTCTTTCGATCGTTATACCGATTAGGTTCCATGTACAGTGATGGCCATGACCATCTGTTTGTTTCTTGTTGTTGGGACGTTCATGGCAATATTGTAAAGTACACAATCACAGGTTCAACAAATACACCTTCATCCAAGCTAGTGGGAAGATTCATTTGCAATCGATGCACTAGTTATGTCCTCGGTCCTTGACCACAACCCTGGTTTCTTCTGACACATTGTTAATAAAAGCTTGAGCAGAGGATATGTGCTGGGGGAATTTTCGGCACCCGACACATGAGTCAATGGTCACATAACTCTTTAATGCACGGTTATCATATAAAGCTCTTGGGCAAATCACACCAGAGCCAATTTACAAGACAATGCTTATAATCAAGGTTCTAAAAAGCGCGAGGTGGGCGTGGGATGGGAGCCTAGGCCTAGGCACACTTGGGCGGGTCTATGCGTCGACTAAGCGTTTTCTTTTTCTTTTTCTTTTTTTTCGTTTTCTATACAAACTAAGTATATTTTGAAATTTAAGTTACTAACAATTAATATTGATTTACTTCCGACATTACTAACATCTCTTTAAATTCTCATGACATTTCCAATCAAATTTCATTACGATATATAAAATATTAATAGACTATTAATCACAACGATTCATAGGTTTCATATTTTATCCAAATTGATTACACATTAACATTGGTAACAATATTTTAAAGCCTTACACTTTTAACATTACTCGCATCTCTTTGAAGTCCGATACATAAATACAAGATTGTTAACACTAAAACAAATAATAAAAATATTACACACAAATATTTTGTGCAATAAATAGAATAGAATTATTGTACACAAAAAAATAATGCTATTGTAGATATAAAACTGAGTAACATTTAAAAATATTATGCAAAAAAATGCTACTAATCATTGTATATATACAGAGAAATATTCATGCATATGATATATATATATATATATATATATTTTTTTTTTGCTATGCAAAACTAGGCAAATTTTATAAACACGACAATTTTTTTCACTCGGGCCACTTTCTTGTTGCCTCTCTTCTAAGCTAGGTGCCTACCTCGCGCCGTTTAAAACACTGTTTGTAATCTCTTGCCACGAATATATAATTTCCCCCGCCTCGCCGAACCACTATCTTTGTGTCATCATTTCTATGCTCTTTCCACTAATAAATATAAATCTAAGGTGTTGATTTTCACTGCAACGTCTTTGACATTGTTTGTGAGAACAACACTTCACGACACCAAGTGATGCAGGTTATTAACAGCGATGTTGAGCAACAGGCCCTCGTGCACTAGTGCAAGTTCAAGAAGATGATAAGCAAGTAGGGGACCAAGTTCTCCAGGAACCAACGCACGTCACTGACCAGAACAGTGAGGATCTTCCTCCATCGCCGATTGTCCTCTTGTTGTAGCTTCGATTTTTTTAGGAAAATCAGTCCCCGGGGCCCTATTATTGGCTATGCTCAATGCGAGCATCAGGAAGATAAACTCTTTGGTCGCTTCGATTAATTGGGATTATGCCAGCAGGGCCCTCTCCGTTCAGCCAAGACATCTTGAAATATCCAATGCCGTATGGCCTTCAAATTCCCAAGAATGGATGCCTTTGATGAGATATCCGCCCATTGGGACCGTATCGATAACTATAAAGCCTATATGGACTTCATGGAAAGTCTATATCGGATTACATTTGCCACCACGCTCAAGGGTCCGTTTGACAATAACTTGGTTCAATTAGCTTCCACCTAACTGTGCCGTGCTTCAGTGAACTCAAGGATCTCTATCCGATATTTCATCGGCAACCGAATTCATAAGAAGACTACTGACTCTCTCTTCAACTTGATGCAAAAGGAGTCTCTAAGGGAGTTCATCAAGCGGTTCAAATACGAGCTCCTCAAGATTGATCACCCAAACGAACTGGTGGCAATCCCAACAATCCTAAGGGGGTTGTACAACAAAAGCATCATCCACTCCCTTCCAATTGCCCACATCTCACAAAGAAAGTTGAGAAGCGTAGTCATGCGAATGACATGGTCAACAACCGACTTCTCCCTCACTTGGAAGAGGGCTCTAGCGGCAAGGGGTCGGAGGGAGATCGAAGCAAGAGGACGAGGGGCTTAGTCAGGCGTAATGGCATAAATTGGCCTAAGTATGACCGCTTCACATAGCTCAATGCTTTGGTAGGCCTTACAACCATGCTGTACGCTTGTATGCTGAATTGATCGAATATGCTGAAGAGCCATCCATTTAGGAGAAGATCCAACCATTGTTTCCACCGCGACCATGGGTATGACCCCAAGGACCACCTCTACTTGAAGAACGAGATAAATTCTCTTATCCAAATGTGGCAAATGTGAGTTTTTGGAACAAATTAATAAACGATGGATCGACGAAGCAGAGAAAAGGAGGACTGATTAGACTGTGAAGGTCGATTAAGAGAATGCAACCAAACTTAAGAGAAACCGCATGAAACCAAGGATGCAGAGAAAATCTGCCCTAGTGTGCAGATAAGCATGGCCTCCTGACTGCGAAGAATCTAACTCTACTTGGAAAGCATACAACAACGAGAAGCAATGGAGGTTCGGGCCCCGATAGCCGTTGGAAGACTGGAAAAGCATTATCTTCACGCCAAAGGATACCCATGATCTTATCACGTCACACGATGACCCGCTCCTCATTGAAGCAATCATTTCAAATTAAGTGACTGAGCGAATCATGATTCTCGCAGGGAGCTTGGCGGATGTTATATACTACGACTGATTCAAGAAAATGCAGTTGATTGGCGCCAAGTGAGGCCAGTTAAGGGGTGTTTGCTCGGGCTTACTGGGAGGAGGTGTGCCCAGAAGGAGCAATTGAGCTACCCCTCAATTGGCAAGAGTCTCAAGTCTGTTACGTTGCAAATGGGACTCCTGGTTGTCAAATCCCCTTCTGTGGATGCTAAGTCGTCTTGATGCTGTTTTGTCCATTAAGTCCCTCACCCTTCGGTTTTCAACACCGAACAGATATTGCACTGTACTTAGAAGCTAGTTCCTCACAATATTTTAAGACAAAATACCCCAAATTATTACTCAATTTTGTAAAACACTCATTTTTTTCCTCTCTCTACAAACCTTACACAAACAAAAACCTATTTAAATTACCCCGTCCTTCTACACAAACAAAATCTCAAAATTTGGTGATGAGTATTTGCTAAAATATAAAAAAATGTTGAAACAAGGCTGAACTCAAATGAAAATTTGGTTTAAAATTGTTCAAACCTAAACCTATGCCTAAACTAAATCGTTCCAAAATGCCCATAATCGTTGAGACAAAATCAAAATTGAATGATTAACATGTGACATGAGATGTGATTCTCATTCAAGGCATCATTGTTGCGGTTGTGCAACTTTAAGTAGGGTGTGCTATAGCCCACCGACACTCCCTTGAGCCCCGAGTTAGTCGGACGCGTGTCGAACTCTGCATACAACCGACACGCTGAAAAGAATGTTCGATTTTTATTTTTTACTTTGTAAAATGGAACATGATGGGCCAAATTTCAAATTTTAAAACAAAAAGGGGGAAAGTGTACTTACACCCAAAATAAAAACAATATAACATATATAAAACCCCAGTCTCTAATAGCGTATAACAGAGAGAAAAAAGATTCGCACGGCGTCTTCTCCCTTTGTGTTACAATGTTCTATTTTAGTGTCTTAGTGGTTCATATTTTTTGGGTTTATAATGGTTTACATTTTAGTTTTCGCCCCCAGATTATATTAGGGGTTTTAAGGTTTTTAAGTTCTCTCTGTGTACATATGTTTATGTTTATTTACAATGTTAAATGTTAATGTGTAATTGTTGTTAGGGTTTCAAGCTCTATCCTTATAGATATGGTAAATGTTGATGTTTGATTTGCTATTTGTATATAAAATGATGAGTATTGAAATATGCAATTTTTTTATTACCCCATTTGTAATATGCGGATGTTAGCTGACTTGTTTAATATATATATATATATATATATATAGAGAGAGAGAGAAAGAGGCTCACCTACATCACACTCTATACAGTACACCTAGTTCTAGGTCCTAAAAACTTTTTTTTTCAATCTTTTTATTTTACCCATGGAGTTAACCTTTCAATCAACACATGTTCAAAAAAATTAGGTCAAAATACAACTTCTAGCTATTTTTCTAAAAATCCAACAAAAGACTGCTGAAAACACCTTATTTATAAGCGCAGAATTTTGTAAGTTTTTTAAAAATAGCTAGAAAATGTATTTTGACCAATTTTTTTGAACATGGGTTAATTGGAAGGTTAATTTCAAGAGAAAAATAAAGTTTTTGGAACAAAGGTTCCTTAAGGCCTAGAAATAGGTGTGATGTAGATGAACCTTCCTCTCTCTCTCTCTCTCCCTCTCTCTCTATATATTATATTATATCCAATGTGTCCCCATGTCTTTTGTTTTTTGAAAAATGTCGTGTCAACGTGTTGTGTTGTGTCATGTCGTGTCTTGTGTCCCGTGTTTGTGTCCGGGCTTCTTAGGATTGGGGTATACTTCTAAGAAGAGCCCTTGCACAGCGGGATTAGTTTCCAGCTCTTGAAGAGCAGCTTTACCAAGATCAAAACAACATACCTCAGAAAAGCTTCGCAAGGTATAGCAACTCAACCAAGTGCTGCTTCTCTTCCTCTTTCCAATCTGGCAGCCCCCTTGGAACCTCTTATTTCCACTGAAATGTCTGGGACAACTCTCCAACTTCAACCACCACAGCCAAAAGGAGATTTCTAGGGCTATGAAACTCATCCCAGTTTCTTTCCTCGACAAAATCTTAACTCATCGAGAGTCGCATCTCCTCTCAAAATTGTAATGTAAATATGTGAAGGGGTATTTTGGTCATGAAATTGCAGTGGGGGTTATGTCGAATTACAGATTAGGAATTTTTAACGGGGTTAGTCTTTCGTCCTAAAACTGGGGTTATGTCAAAGGGATTAACAGAGTGGGCTTATAATGTGCATTAAAAAGTGGGGTTTAAGTCTGAAAGTCCGTTATTTAATCACTACTGTGCTATTACATTTTATCATCGCATGCAGCAATTTCAGTTATCATAGAAGTGACACTATCTTTATCCCAGTATTCACTACTCTCTCTCTCCCCCTCTCCCTCTCTCTCTCTCTGCCCCATTGTTTGTTTATATTTGGCTTTACGATTATTTTGGCGTTTTACTATTTTGTTCCAGTTCAGATGCTAGTAATCATGTTCTAGAAAATTTTGTGAACATTGAAGTCGGAGTTTTATTTTTTTGGTCTTCTAAATGTTAAGCTTGGGAGTTCCCTCTCTCTCTCTCTCTACATATTACCTTCAGATGTATTGATTGTTTCTCTCGATTCTCCTAATTATATGCTTTTTAACTTAAAGGCTGAGACAGATAGAGAAGCAGGAGGAAACAAAGGTGTTTCGGACAAGCAGATTCGTCTGAAGATTTTTTCACCCAATGTTCTTGATATCACACTGGTAGATTTGCCTGGTATAACAAAGGTCCCTGTTGGTGACCAGCCTTCGGATATTGAAGCGCGGATTAGAACGATGATCATGTCATATATTAAACTTCCAAGCTGTTTAATCATAGCTGTTACACCAGCGAATTCTGACCTAGCAAACTCTGATGCTCTTCAAATTGCTGGAAATGCTGATCCTGATGGTGGGTCTGCCAGTATCTCTTTGTTCATAATGAATCGAGTTGCATGAACTGAAATACTAGCTATAGCAGGATAATTTTGGTATTTGACTATAATTTATACTATATTCTGTTGGCAGGTTACCGAACAATTGGTGTGATCACAAAGGTGCAATATACGTAGATTTGTAATCTCATCCACATTATTAGCTTCCTAATCTTGTTGTGCTGGGTTCTGATGTGGCATAGCATATTTTATGTTTCTTTAGTTGGATATTATGGACAGAGGAACCGATGCCCGGAATTTTTTGCTCGGAAAAGTGATTCCTCTCCGACTTGGCTATATAGGCGTTGTGAATCGTAGCCAAGAGGTAATTTCAACTTCCTAAGTGGGGGAAATGAGCTCGTTATGTTATATTGTTGTATTAGTTCTATGTTACATGTTTTCTTTTTCTGTTCAAATGATTTATTTTCAAGTTTTAATAATGTAATTTCTTTGTCACGCCCTCTAAAACTTTTGTTTTAACACTCTTTATCATTTATTTACACCTGAATTATTAGGCATCCAATTAAAATCAAATGAATTCTTCTTGGGATTTTTTCCCAATTTAAATCCTATTTTTTTTGTTCTCCCTGAATATTATCCTTTTGAATATCTAATGGTATATTTGGTTTAACACGCTATTTTTTAATTACATAAGAATTTCCGTTGCAGCTATTGCTATGGAAGAAGAAAAATTCGCAGAATCACTCTGCTTGATCTTTCTTTGCTTCCTTGTTTTACATTTTTTTGATTAGTTTTGTATTACAATTGTTATCAGATCTAGCAACTTTGCATCGTATAAGGTGCACTGACAGAAAATGCTAGGATTCTAGGGATTTACGTATTGGCACCTATGTTTTGATAAATGATACACTTCCGTTTCAATCCAGTAAAATTTGCGATCCGAGAAATATATTTGTTCCCTAAAGTGAGCAAGATTCCAAATTTTAGTACAAATAAAAGGTGTGATATGCTTGTTTGACGGTTTATATCAATAATTCTCCCAAGTATTAACAACATTACACATTGTTAGGTTTTTCCTCTTTTTAATCACTTATTTTTAAGTAACTCGGCTGATTTGAACAACATGATTAAAACAAGTCTACCCCAATTGCACCATATTTTAGAGTGCATAGCATATTGCGTTCCCCTTCCCTTCCATGTACCGATACTATCCGCATTCTAGGTATCCTCAGGTTAGACAATTACATTTTCTTGAATCTGGTACTGCTAATTTCCAGATCCTCCATTCCACACACACGAGGACACACTATGGGAGGTGGCCCCAATAGGATATGCAATCTTTACCTCCAGGTTGTGAGGTAAGAGCTCATGCCACTAGGTTGTCTCCTTGGAGTTGGTTAGACAATTACATTTGTCACCAAACGCAGACAATTTATGAATCACGTAATGGAATCCATCATCTATATAGGTCAAAGTTATTGTTCTCTCTCACTGTTTGGAGTTAAATCATCATTATAATATAATGTAATTGTATTTTGAAATCCATTGAGATTGGACCATAGTTGCCAAAGGCGCACCTAGGCGTGCAAGACGCACCTATACCGCCTTGCCTAGCCTTAGGCGAGGCGACTTCAAAGGGGCGCGTGCCTAGGGGCTTGAGGCGTAAGGCGCACGCCTGGTTAAAGTTGCCTTATTCTAAAAAAAAATATTTTTTTGTAACTTTCTTTTTCTCTGTTTTTTTGGTTTTTTTCCTTCTTTGCTTCATTGTCCTCTTTAGTTTTTTTTTTGTTTAATTTCTTCTTCATGCTATTTTTCTTTCGCCCTTTTTCATTTCGTAATTTACGGTTCTGCTCATCATTTTTCTTTCACCTTTTCTGTTAGTTTCCCGCCTTCTTCTTTTCCTTTTTGATGATCTGTTTTGTGTGTTGCAAAGAAATTTGAACAAAAAAACCAAATATTTCTTCCCCTTTTATGAATTTTTTATACTTCTTTTGCTTAGAAAAGAGGGGGCAAAATGACGCCATATTTCTTTTTGAAAATTTGAATTAATTGACTGATTTTGTACACTCATTTTTTGGTGCTTTAGTGTTCTCAGACTCGTACTTGTTGGCGGTGGTTGTCTTTTTATTTATGTTAAAGATTGCACTTGTTTGATAGTCTCAATTTTATTATTATGTTAATATATTTTTTATATATTGAATTTGAATCTACATTTTTTTATATAAATTATTTTGACCATAAATCATCTTAATAAGTTCTATATTTAAATATATGGGTGATTAACCTTTGGCACCTTGGTGTGCCTTGTTCCGTAATCAATTACAATTTTAGTTTTTTCATCTTGGATTATGCATTAAATCAAAGATATATATCTATTATAAATTATTAGTGATGGTACGATATAATAACATTACTATATATGTATAATATAAATAAAATATGTTTTTTTAATATTTTTTGTAGAAGTTCGCTTTGCTTCGATCAGGCCCGAGTCTCGTCTTGTGCCTAGGCTTCAGTGACACCTTTGCGCCTTGCTGCGCCTTAAACAACTATGGATTGGATTATAAGATAGAACAAAGAATGTCCTTAGACACTCCCCAAAAATGAAGTGTTGAAACTTCTAATGCCCAACTGCACTGATGGGTGGGTGGGTATCAAGTGAGTCTTTTGCTGCTTTACGAAGGTTCAAACATGCGAAATTTAACTCTTCTGTTTTTGGACTTGTCATGTTTGAGTACGTCACCTTGTAGGGTTGGAAGCAAATGCAACTTGTCTAATAATATCACCATGTTTGATTGTCCAGGGCTCCCAGTTTGGATCAATTTTGATGCAAATGCAACATAATATTTTTTATTGGAAACAGATAATCCACTAAATATAAAAAATGGACCAAGGGGACAAGCATCACAAGCTGTCTACCTATACAATCGAAACAGACTGAATCAAACAAAACAAAACACTTGGATTTACATGATACAATCATTCTAATACAGCAATAAAAGGAAAGAAATACTGTCCAATAAGTGGAGACATGAAGGCCCAACCATACCAAAATCTATCTTTTCCCACAAGCCTTCTTTCTTGATCTTCTTATCCTCAAAGATTCTATCATTCCTCTCATTTCACCTAATCCAAATGTCAGCCGTTATGATGCACCTCCATGACTGTTTCTGTCTTATATTGACACCATCGCATACCCTCTCCATTATAAATAAGTCTTTTGGATGTCTTGGGAGCACACCAGCAATGACAAATCATCCACCACCTTACTCCAAATAAAAGCAGCCATCTCAGAGTGTATTTGGTTTAAATCATCGCTTACTTATAACACTGTTCACACCAATCCAGAGATACAAGAGAGCTTGGCCCTTCTCTTTTAGATCATTACATTGGTCACCTTTCTTCAAGCCACTAACCAAGAAATACCAGTGCTTTGAGGGCGTCCTGTTGTCCAAATGAATTTAAGTGTTGCAGACGAGAAAGATGGTAAAGAGCAAGGATGATTGAAGTATGATTTGCAGAAAATCCTTGAAATTATATTTAATTTTGATTATGCCAATCACTATAAGTATGGTGATGTACATCATTGCCGTGCATGATTTGAGTGAGTTGTGGGCCGCCTTAATTGCTGTTATTTTTAAAATTCGACTTGTGTGAGTAATTCATTGTTCATGATTGTTTATGACATTACTTAATGAGCATAAGTAGTGCAGTCTACCCAGTTGTTGTGAATATGTCAACTGCCAAAGGAGAAAAATATACCTATCATCTCTCCTTGAGATAGAATTGACCTGCAAGTTTAAGGTTATGAGCCTTCTCCAATGATTTAGGCGTCATTAAAGCAACTAGCTGTCGATGCACAAATTATTCCCGTGCGACACATGCAATTAGTGAAATTACTCTACTAGTAAATGTATATAATTTGAAAAAAAGTATAACAATAGAATACAAGTGGAGTTAGTAGTCACATGAGAGTGGAAGTTCATATTAAAATATTAAAATTAACATAGGTTGTTGAAGAATACTTCCAATATGGCTGTATTTCATGTGCAACCTCGCTAACTAAACAAAACAAAGTTCACCTCGGGTGTAAAAAACTACAAAAGTTTAATACTATAAAACGAATAAATATAAGTTCATCATCATCATCATCATCATCAGCGTCGTCGTCGTCGTCGTCATCATTCTTTTCTATTGTAAGCCATATTATCAGTTAAACTCAATTTTTAACGGTCTCTTCATATGATTTTCTCACAAGATAATTTTGGACGGCCCCTTTGTCTTTTACCTTCGATTTCAATTAGTTTTGTTATTGGTTTATCTGCCGGTCTAAGCATTACATGTCCATACTATTTAAGTCTATTTTCTCTTATCACTAATGGGAGCTATTTCCAACTTCTCTCTAACATATTGATTTTTAATCTTATCCCTTTTTGTTCTCTCTATTATCCATCGTAGCATCCTCATATCACGCACATGGATACATTGCTCATACGTTTTTATTTTGTTTATTTTTTATATTAGCATGTTATCAAAAATGAAAAATTGTATTTACAAATATAAGATGAGGTGCCGCGGTGTCTGTTATTTGTAAATGATATTGTTTTAATAGATGAGATTTAAGGAGTGGATAGATGCCAGATTGGGAGTTTGGAAAAAATAAGTCCTAGAAATGAGAGGGTAGAAAATAAGTAGGATTAAAACTGATGTAGAGAATGATGTAGAATATGGTTTGTAGCGTAGTTATGTCAATTATTAGTATTAAATGTAATAAAAGGGATTTAGTCATGTTTAGGAAATATTAGAGTGAGGGGTATCTTAGTCTCTTAATGATTTTCTAGTTAGAGTAGGATTATTAATAGTATAAATAAGTAATGATGTAATAGAAATCACTTTGTTCTTTGGCTTGTTAATACAATTTTCAGATTTGTTCTTGTGTTTTTCTCTTCTTTGGATCCAATTAGTGGTGTTTGATCAAATTGGTATCAGAGCGAGGTGAACTCCTTGGAGTGTATGGGTGTGTCCTACCATTGCATCTCCATTAATGGTCCCAAGAAGAGAAATCAAAACATCGATTCTGAAAATCGATTGGCAAAATGAACTAACGAATCGTACTTTTGTCAAATTGGAGGGTTTTACTTTTTCTGAGACCATAACCCCACCCATTCAAACCCTAGTCCGAATCTTGAACCCTAATTTCAATGTTCAAGAATTACATCTACTGCCCAAACCAACGAAGTCCCTTAAAGTGAACAGAAGGGCTTTGATGTGACAAAGAAGCAGAAAAAGACGAAGAAAGAGAAGGGGATGAAAAAACCTATGAATCACGGACTTGACACGCAAGACGTGTTTCGACACGACACGACACGCGACACGCAACACGTGATTTTTCTAAAAACTAGGATACGACACGCTAGGATACGTATAATATATAATATATATTTAAATATATATAAAAGAAATAAAACAGATTTTCCCCCATAAAATACATTATTAGAGCATTCTTAACATAAAATTAAGAAAATGAACCATACTAAACAATATTCAAACACACTTTAACGTTAAATATCATAAATAAAACAGAGCAACCATCACATTAGAACAGTCTGGACATAATTTCATAAATGGTTCTGAGTCTAGTAAGGGGGAAAAAAAGTACAAGCTAACATTCGTCAGATTCTGCTGTACTAGCAGCACTTGATGTTGCTGATGTTATTGTAGCCATCTACAATCTAAAAATAAAAAAACAATCAACAAGTAAAAAACATGGCAAGATTAAATAAAGAATGGAACAAAAGACGGCAAAGAAAAAATTGCATAGTTGTTTCTTTACTTTTTTTTTTTGCTGTTTCTTTTATTTATTTATTTATTTTTGCTGTTGTTGCATAACATAAAGAGGAAGAAACAGTGTGCGAAGAGGAAACAACAACAAAAAAAAAGCAAAGAAAAACAGCAAAGAACGAAGAGGAAACAACAAAGAAAACAAAGAAATCTCTTTCTTTTTTTCTGTTTGTATTTCTTAACTAAATAAAAAAAGGAAACAGCAACCTGGATTAAGAGGAGAAACTTACCCGCGATTAGGGTTTTCTTTTTGTTGGACAGGGATGTGAGATGAAGTTGCGATGGAGAGGGAGAGAGAAGCAGCGATGGAGGGAGAGAGAGAAGTGGCGAGGGATTAGGGTTTCTCTGGGAATTGATTTTGGTTTGCCGCGTGTGTTTTGTTGTTGGGAATTGATTTAAGTAACTTTTTTTTTTGTTATGTTATTTAGTTATAGTTTTAATAATTATACTTTTGACCACATTTTAAGTTTCTAGAATTCTATATTTTACCCCACTTATCCTGATTTACGTGTCCACAACGTGTCTGGACGTGTCCACTTAAAAAAAAGGACACTCTGGGACTCGCGTGTCCCAGCGTGTCGCGTGTCGTACAAGATTCGTGCCGTCCGGGAGAGTGTCCGTGCTTCATAGGAGAAAACCCTCTAATTCAAAACCCAGGTCAGTCCCCAAGGCTCAAGAGGACAAAAAGAAGATGAGAGAGAAGAAGAAATTGAAAAGAGAAGAGGTTCGATCGACCTAACTCATGGCAATCGCATCTCCTGAAAACATTTCATTGCTCCGACAAGTTTGGGCAATAGCAACTTAACTTGACGATTGCTGTAAAGAGATCGACCCAGGGTTTCGCAACCCTATTGTTTGACTTAGGGTTTTGCAACCCTGTTGTGTGACTGACTTAGGAGGCCAAGGCGAAGGGAGAGAGACGAAGGTGCTAGGAGAAGAGCGGGCTTCTTCTTCCCAAATCAGCATTTGGGGCTGGATTTTGTGTTTTGCAGTTCATGAGATTGCAACGGTTAAAACACATTGGTTCAATCTGGGCGGTGAATAAGTGTACGGTGAATAAGTGGGCTGGGCCTATTGTTGGGGATTTGTTAAGTTCGGTTATAAAAAGAGAGAAATGGACCTTAAATTTAAAGATTCAACTACAGAAGCAATTTTATCCAATACAAAAATTATTGCTTTTATCCAATAAAACATTAATTTGGTGGAAATTTTGGATGATAAATTTTGTTCCCTTCATAATTTTTGAAAATTATTTTGGGATCCCAAAGTTTTTCCCTTCTTCTAATCTGCACATATTGGAATTTTTATATTCGGCTCCAACTTCAAGGACAAATTTTTTTCAAAGGAGAGGAGAATGATGTAGAATAGCGTTTATAGCTTAGTATTAACTGTAATAAAAGAGATTTTGTTCTTTTTAGGAAATATTAGAGTAAGTGAAGGATATCTTGGTCTTTAAATGCTTGTCTAATTAGAGTTAAATTACTACTAGTATAAATAAGTAATGATGTAATAGTAATCTCATTATTCATTGGCGTCTTAATACAATTTTCAGATTTGTACTTGTGTTTTTTTCTCCTCTTTGGATCCAATTCGTAGTGTTTGCATCAAAGATAGAGTATATTGGGATGTGGTGAAACTTGTGAATCAAGTGATACCTAAAAGTGATCATTTTATTTTCGTTATTTAAGCTCGATTATTTTGAGAGATGGAGATATTAGTGATGATGTTACCCTTAGAATTAAAGTAAGTTGGGTCAAGTTGAGAAGTGCTACTGGTATATTATTTGATCGCCGTATACCTTTGAAATAAAGAAGTACTATGGGACGACCATTAGACGTGCCATGTTATACAAGACGGAGTGTTGGGCAACTAAAAAATAAAATGTGCATAAAATTATTGTGGCGGAGATGCATATATTACGATAGATGTGTAATAAGACTCGAAATGATAAATTTAGAAATGAACATATTGTGAAACATCAGAAGTAGCTCCGATAAAAGATAAAATTGAGAAAAATATGTAGACTAATAAGTGCCCACGTAAGATATTGTAAAAAATACAGGATCATGAGGTTTAATCGAGGATATAGTGCTGAACAGAATGGTAAAATAGGGTTCTTGTAGATGTTTCGATATAATTGGGAATAAACTTTGTTGAGTTGAGTATATACTAGAAAACTATACGATCACATAACCATACGGTCACAGATGTGTGTTATGATTTCCACAAACGATTCTCCTTGAGATTTTTGTTATTATACATGTGAATTTGTACTGTCCAATGGATTACAATCATGGTTCAAAGTCTCGGTATCGGTATCGGAATCAGACACTCGATTTTCAACTCGGTCGCGGTATCAGGCGATACGCAAAGATACGCTATTTAGAGAGCGCAAAAAATTCCGAAAAAAATATAGAAAATTTCAAAAAAATAAGATTAACAATGTGGATCATTGAGATACATTCAAACCCATCATTCAATATGCCTTGTACTGTAGAATTGGTTATACTGAAAGCGCGATAGAGTTGTCAGATTCAATATTGCATAGTACTAAAAAAATAACATCCAAAAAAACAGAGTTAAAAAATGACATGTTCAAGTATTATCTACCAACATAATTTAAAAAAAAAAAATTTACATATTGCATCTTTTTTTTAAAGAACCAGAGGCAATTTTTGAGGACTAAATGTGTATTAAAAAATGTCGGACTAAAAAATGTTATTTTTTAATTGATCCATCAACACTAAAAAAATATCGGACTAAATGTGTATTAAAAACTATTTGAGGAACTATTAGGTAATTGATCCATGTTTTTTTTAGTAGAGGCAATTTTTTTGAAAAGATTTTCATATTTTTTATAAAAAAATAACATTTCTTTGAAAAAATGTAACATTTTTTAAAAGATTTCTTGTAACATTTCTTTAAAAAAATAACATTTTTTTATAACATTTCTTTGAAAAATAACATTTAAACCTAATTAAACCAAAAAAAAACAGACGAGTCTTTAAACCTAATTAAACAAAAAAAAATCAGCCAAGTCTTTAAACCTAAATTAAACCACACTCACAACACTGAAATAAAAAAAAAACTACAAAGAAACCCCCAAACATCGCCTGGTCTTTAAACCCCAAAACACACACCCCAAAATGCCTAATCCCAAAACACACGCACAACACATAAAAGAAGAGGGAGAAGGAACCTACAAAGAAACTCTCTGGTACAGAAAAATGCCTGATTCTCTCTTTGGTGTAAATGCCCGATTCTCTCTTTGACGTAAAACCTGATATGTTTACTGCCGAGTTGAAGGTTTGTTTTCTAGCAACAGAAGTTTGCCCACCCGTGAGTTTATTTCGTCTTCTCCAGACAAATCTATTGCCAAAAGGTACGTCCTCCACAACCCGTGAGTTTCTTTTACTGTTCTTTGCATTTTACTTCATCTCTCTTGTTTTTTACATTAACTCGGCTGACTCGGACCGATATTTCGGATATTTAACTCGTATCGGCGAGTTGGGGCGATATCATGCGATTTATAGTTTTTTTCGTAACGTGACTCAGTTTCGTATCGTTGGCTGCCGATTTCGAGTTAACTCGGCCGATTCTGAGTTAACTTGGCCGAGTCTTTGAACCATGATTACAATTATTTAATGCAACAAAAAGTCCATAATTATTAATGAATTGATCAAATAATTATTTTAAAGCAAAGCGTAAGCACTTCACATCTCACATAGCAATAATATCTGACATAAAAGTAACAATGCAGTGGCTAACTCGAGTCTTTCTCAAGCAAGATTGAAGATCCATGGCTTCCCCCGAATACTTCCACCTCCTGACATTCCTCAATCCGGAATCATTTCACTCCCTTTTAATCCATTAAGAAACGAAACAAATTTCTCAATTTCAATATCTCTTAGATTCTGTTTGAAGGAGGGGTTCCACACAATTAAATAATTGGCACTTGAGGACAAAGAAGAGATTCTCGTTCTTGTACAAAGACAATCTATACAAATGAGGGATTTGATTTCAAAATGAAGTATCTCGCTCCACACACATTCCCGAAATATGATTGGATATCCACCCTCACCTTGAAGGTAACTCAAGTGAGAAAGGAGCTAAGACCTTTTGATCAATGGGACTCTGCAAGTTATCCTCTTAGCCACGTTAGCATTTCACCTATACTATACAATGGTGCTTGAGAAAATAGGCTAATAATTTCCTGCAAGTATAGCTAAAAAATAGTGACTGATTTTACGGGATTGAATATAACCCCTTGTGCTTTTTGTTCAGTATTAAATATTTTGCTTGTGAACAACTTCCAATTGCCTCCTGTTGATCTGATAGGCTTCCTAACGAGTTACATCCTCCTCTGTATTTATATGCTTACTGCCAAATCCCCTCGAGATGAAGTATGAATCATCTGATGTAGGATAGAACTTGGCAAATTATATTTGCAGGGGATTCATCATTGGTCTTACGCCTTAGGGTGACATATGATTCTTATAAGCCTCAAGTTTTTGAACCTATCATTCAGTTAAACCTGTTACAAGGCAATGTGTTTTCATTGTAGGTCTTCATAATCTCCTTGGAATTTCGAAGAGCTTTTTTATTTGGGTGACCTGATTCAGGGACACAGAGTTGAATGGTACCTTGTATACTTGCAAGTTGGTTCAATATTTAAATAATCTTGTTTGTTTTCTGTTGGAACTTTTGAGAGGGAGGATCCATTTTGCAAGACAGGTTTTACCAATTTTAATAATTTGAACTCCAATCCAATCCTCCAGTCATGTTTTTGGGATTTTAATATGTTTTCCATCAAGACTCTTAAAATTGTTCAATATATATTGCGCCTAAAAGTTGTTAAACAAAAGTCTGTTTAAAAAGAATAAGGAGATTAATGGTTCAGAAGTGGAATGTTTGATAGATGGTCTGATGAGGAGTACAAGGTAGGAAAAAAAGTCTCGGGAACTAATTTTGATAAGTGGGTGAAAGGTTTGGGTTTTAAGGATAGTAACACATTTTTTTTCTTTGCTAGTGGTAGGAACATGGTGAATAAGTTGTAGGTGGAAAGTGGGTGAATGCTTTTAGAAGAAGATGAAGTGATAGTGGGTTTCTTTTAGTCCCTTTGTACGAAGGATGGAGGAATAAGATTGGGTTTAGAAGGCACTGGATGGGGTGTTATTTATTAGTGTGGAGAGGGAGGAAGGTTTAGGAGATCTTTCTAGGAGGAGATTAGGGTAGCTGTTTTTGAGCGCATTAGATACAAGTCACTAGGGTTGCTGAAAAGTAAATAATGAGGATTTGATGAAGCTTCTTAAGGAGTTTTTGAAAATGGTGATTAATGCTTGCATAAATGTTACTTTAATTTATTTGATCTCACGATAGTGCCAATCTATGAGATAAAATAATTTATTCCTATCAATCTGGTTACAAGTTCACAAAGTTTTAGCACAAGTCTGTCATTGAGATCCATGGAGATTTTGAGTGGCATGGCTTCTTCTTCTCTTCATAAGCTTAGGCTTATTTAGTATTAGGCTAATGAAGTGATGGAATAGTATACTGTTAAAAAAGAAGTGTTGGCTAGATTGATTTGAGAAGGCTTACTATTTTGTCGATTGGGATTTTTGGGATTATGTTTTTGTAAGAAAGGAATCTGCATGCCTATAGTCATGAGTGGGCTGAAGGGCCAATTATCTACATTGCCGTAGTTGTTTAAGGTGCAAAATGCAATAAGGTGCCAAATCCCGTCTAGAGCCAAGGGCAAAGCAAGGCGCGCTCTTGATCGAAGTGAGTCGAACATTCTACAAAGCAAGCAAAAAGTATATTATTGTTATAAATAAAATTATTTTATGACCTAAAACTTGAAATACATAGCGTAAATTACTATATTACACGATTATGAAATGACACGTGAGAAGATATATCTAATACACCTTATGACAATATATATACATTTATATATAATATTCCGATAGAAAAATTTATCTTAACATTTTGATTATCACATGTATAACAAAAGAAAAATGTTAACATATATAATACAGATGTAGTCTAATGTATGAGAAGAAAAATCAAAATCAACACATAAATTTTTGCGAGACACAACATTGTTGGAGTTTTTTTTTTCTTTTCCGCAAGTAGTGACCAATGAGAAAGAGAAAGTGTCACAAGGATCTAGGTACATCTTATGCTTGCATTGATTAGTTTTGATTAGTTTTGGGGTGGGGAATGGTCTGATTCTCCATATTTCATTGGAAAATATGTAAAGTCAACATATCAATTGGTCCATTGTTATATTAGGAAGATATTAGAAAAAATTAACCAAGCGGGCCTAAAAGCTACGCCTTTGACCCTGGAGCCTAGGTGCGCACAAGGCGCGCCTTAATGAAATGGCTTTCCCTGAGGTGAGGCGAGCCAAGGCATGAGTGATGAGCCCTGAAGCCGAGGCGTGAATGGGAAGAGAATGAAAATAAATTCCTGCACTTTTAAATGAAATTTGTTGTCTCATCAAGTAGATGATTTCTCTTATATTGGAGTATTGCAATAACAAGACAAGTGTTTAGCCGAAGATATGGTAAATTTAGTATATGATGGATAGTAATTGCGTGTCCACTACCTTTTTGCTGTGCATCATTTTACCAACATGCTCGACATTTTTTTTTTCATTTTGAATTGGATACCATTTTTTTGGTTCCATTTTACTTTCTAATGGCGATTAATGTGTTCAAAATGATATATGAAAAAACAGTAAATTGGATATGCGTATATGGACCCCGGACCACCCACCCCACTCCCCCCACCCACCCACCACCCCCCCCCCCCCCTCCCCCCCCCCCCCCCCCCAAAAAAAAAAAAGAGAAGGAACAAGGTGGAGAACATGATATAGCAGCTTTGTGGCAAGTCTTATTGAACATTGCATCCTAGTATATTTTAAATACATTGCAGTGGTATAGAATTATCAAACGGGAATTGTCTTATTGATTGGCTGGTAATTTACTAAATAAACAGATATATTTCTTTGGAAGTTCATAGAATCCTAATCTTGTTGGTTGGTACCATTCTTAACCAGGACATTATGCTCAACCGGACCATCAAGGATGCACTTGTGGCTGAGGAGAAGTTCTTTCGCAGTCGTCCAGTATGATTGTACCATCTTTTAATTAAAAACTTCATGTATTGGCCCAGTTTTCATTATCCACCTGTTTATTTACACCTGCTTCTGGCATAGGTGTATAGTGATCTCGCTGATCGTTGCGGCGTCCCCCAGTTGGCAAAGAAATTGAACCAGGTAAAAAGTCGGGACTGAGTCACCTTAGCCCAGTCTGATATGATCATGAAAATATGAGATCTCACAAATATTTAGGAATTATGTAAGGCCGTAGATGTTGTATTTCCTATAAACAAAAAGTGAGCATGCAAGGCCATAGATGTCCTATATAAGTTTGCTTCTCTTTTTGCAGATTCTGGTTCAACATATCAAGACGGTGCTTCCAGGGTTGAAGACACGCATTAGTGCTGCACTAGTTTCTGTTGCAAAAGAGCATGCTAGTTATGGAGAAATAACAGAATCAAAGGTAATTAGAAATTTACGTGTTAAAAAATTTCTGTACATTAAGCATAAAATTGTTGCCGAATCGTTTTGTAGAATGTTTCCAGTCACGTACATGTGGTTTTTGCCATGTGCAATTAGAAAAATTGTTTCCATTCCTGTTGTAACTTGTTAGTTTTACTAGTCTCTGTCGACTATTGAGGCTACATTGCCTTAGTACTATTCATTACATAAATTCTCATCTTTTTGTAACCAATAGGCTGGTCAGGGAGCTCTTCTTCTAAACATTCTTTCAAAGTATTCTGAAGGTAATGTGTCTTTGCTTACTTTCTATCACTATCTTAAGCTAGTGACAATTACTTTTGTTTATTATTTTCTTTAATCTATTATGCCCCTTATATTTCTTCATGCTGGAGCTCACTAATAGCATCATCAATTTCTTATTGGTAACAGCATTCTCTTCGATGATTGAGGGGAAGAATGAAGAAATGTCGACCTCAGAGCTTTCTGGCGGAGCAAGAATACATTATATTTTCCAATCTATATTTGTGAAGAGTTTGGAGGTCTGTGGTGTTGCTATAAATTTCTTTAGACATTTATTGTTTGCAGGTTACTTGTTATAGTACATATTTTTATAATGCTGTATTACCCTTTTCCCATATAGTAAAAATGAACGATTTATTATTATTTAAATATTCATTACACTATCTTTGGATGTCGGAAAGTATAGAGGACAATATGAAGGGATGAACGATTAGAAAAAGGGAGAGGAGACGAGGAATACAAATACTTCCAACAACCATCTGAAACTGAGATGGTCTGAAGCTAGAAAGTCTTGTATCTTGCACCTTCATAGCAGCAATCATTAGGAAAATGATCTTATTAAGTATAATATTTTGGCTGCACTTGAACTTATCTTTCAACATAGCAAACCCCGAGATGTGCAGTTACAATTTTTTGCCACTTTTACTCTATTATGAATATATTGCTGATGAGCTAGCTTGTTCCCATCTGATTGTTGTCAGTATCATGATGGTAAATGGGACACAGGGCTGAGTTTGAAGCTACTTCATTCTCTCAAATTTGATGAGATTGGATTATATTGCAGGAGGTGGACCCATGTGAGGACTTAACTGATGACGACATTCGAACTGCCATTCAGAATGCCACTGGTCCTAAATCTGCATTATTTGTACCAGAAGTAGGTCTTATAGTGTTTGTATTCCCTTTTCTTCTATAATTCCTTCTTCTTCACCCCATCCCCCAACCCCCGCCACTTGTTTATTTAATTATTATTTTTTTATTTTGGGTTCCAAGTCATATTTAAATTTAATCATTTTGTTTCAACTTTCAAATACATAGGTTCCATTTGAAGTTCTTATTCGAAGACAAATAGCTCGTTTGTTAGATCCAAGTCTTCAATGTGCTAGATTCATTTATGATGAGTTAATAAAGGTAGGGAATTCTTAATTTTATTATTTGGTGCAAGGAGAAACACCATTCACATCTAGAGATTAACTCAAGTTATTGCATTTTAGATGAGCCATCGGTGCATGGTCAATGAGATGCAGCGGTTTCCTGTTTTAAGAAGACGCATGGATGAGGTTATAGGGAATTTCTTGCGAGAAGGTCTTGAACCGTCAGAGACAATGATTGGACACATTGTTGAAATGGAGGTATGTGATGTTTGAAATATGTACTACTTGTCCTCTATTCATATTATTTAAGCAACACTAACGTATAGTACCTTTATAAATAGCAGCCTGATTAATAAAAAATCCTTTTTAACAGCAGCTGTATATCTGGAATTTATTTTCCTGAGTGCTGATTGACTATGCTATGCTTTACCATGATTTACCAATAATTAAATTGGATGGTGAAAAAATTCATTTTCTTGTATAGTTGGCGTTACATTTCGAAAGCAAAAGGGAAACTGACTAGGATTTGTTTGTTAAATTGGATGGTGAAAAAATTCATTTTCTTGTATAGATGGCATTACGTTTCGAAAGCAAAAGGGAAACTGACTAGGATTTGTTTGTTTTTTCTGCATTCTTGGTTTCTGTTGGGGGAAGATTTCATGTGAGAATTTTAGTTAGTAAAAATGTTATGCATGTGAGAATGAATGGCGTACTTCTCATTTTTTGCTGCGATGATGTATTTAACAGTACCAAATCTTTCCATGTGCTTTTGCTAAACATACCATCCCTTTATTATGTAAATAAGGTAATGCATCTTCTCTTGTCTAATCATATGTATGGATTCTCACAACATTCTAACTTAGTGCAACATTATGTATTTCTGTTTCCAAGATGGACTACATAAACACTTCACACCCGAATTTCATTGGTGGGAGTAAAGCTGTAGAGACGGCACTTCAGCAGATCAAGTCAATGAAGGTAGCTGTTCCCACTCCTAGACTGAAGGTATATTTACTGTCTGTTGTCACGTTCATAATCTTTATTCATTTTTATCACCATTTCTTCACCTTTTTATGTTTTTATTTTTTATTTTTACTTCTAATATTTGGCTTTTGTTTTACATTTTGTCAATCAGGATGCAGTAGAGCCCGAAAAAGGACCATCGTCTGAGAGAAGTCTCAAGTCTCGTGCTTTTCTTGGTAGACAAGTGAATGGGATTGTTCCGGAGCAGGTCAGGCCCCATAAGTCTAATTGGTTTGTTTCTTATATCAGCATGTGCAGTGTTTAGTTGAACAGCTTCCTCACTGTACCTATATTAATTTATTTTGACTTGTAAAACTCTGATTTTCTATTATTTCTTTATTTTTAAACTTGTTGCATGTTTATTAGGGGGTTCGGCCAGTTCAAGAAGTCGAGAAACCCACTCCAGCTGGTAAGACATATTTGAAAACAGTTATGTATTATGCATATAGTCTATAATGCAATTTTCACTTCTTGCAAGAGTGATAGTTCTGCTGTCTACTGTTTTATTTGATCACATGATTAGCAAGGACTAAAAAGGCAGAAGTGCTTGATTTCCCCCCCCTAAATTATTTAGCTGCTCCCGACCTGTGTTCTTCTGAGATATGACTTGGGAGCTTAATAATTATGGAAATACTCTGATTCTGTGACGACTGTCGTTAATCAGGAAGCACAACTTGGGGGATTTCATCGATTTTTGGTGGTTCCGATAATCGTACCTCCAACAAGGAAAACCCGACAACAAAGCCATTTAATGAAACTGTTCAGAGCATGGAGCATGCAGTTTCTATGATCCATTTGAGAGAGGTGTTTATGAGATCATCAATTGAATTTCACCTAATTTGGTTGTTTTTGTACTAACTATTATCTATTTGATTTTTATTAAGCCCCCAACCATCTTGAGGCCCTCAGAAACCCATTCAGATCAGGACACTATTGAAATTGCGGTCACAAAGCTGTTGTTGAGGTCATATTATGACATTGTTAGAAAGAACATCGAGGATTCCATACCGAAAGCCATTATGCACTTCCTGGTAATTTTTACGTTTATATGTAACTTGAAGCCTATTTTTTTTAATGATTTCCCTTTTGTTTTGAACGACTGTCTTGCATAAGTTTGTACAATAGGGTACTACGTGTCGTGTTTAAATAGGACTGCCTAAATTCCAGTTGCCAAAATGTATTCTGATTCTGGTATAAGAATTGCAAGAAGTCTTTTTGATCTTTTAATAGGACTGAAGTTGGTTCTCCGGCAGAGAATTGACATGAATAATTTGCGTAATTAGAAGCAACACAATCAAATAAATTTGATTATTGGATATCCAACTCGGTCTTCTTGGGGAAAATTTCAACTCGTGTCAACGATTAATATTTTGTACCGTTGATCTGAAAGTACAGGAAATAATTGTAATCTGAACCTGTCCACCAGTTTGAAGCTCTCCCTCCCCCTTGTTGTTTGCATCTTTTAAAGGTGTTAACAATGTGTAATATTTATCTATTGTCAATGTATGTAAAAAAAATCCATGCTGGCGAACATTTCTCTGATGACTTCTGACCCTGTTGATGTTTTTTTTTCCATTCCCAGGTGAACCATACCAAACGGGAGCTGCACAATGTCTTTATTAAAAAGCTTTACAGGTAACATTGGGGGGCCTCGTATAAATTTATTCAGTTTCATGATGTTATTGAGCGAGCCTGGTAAGGTTGCACCTATGAAGCACGGACACGTAATACGTGTTTCGACACGCGATACGCGACACGTGATTGGTTCAAAAACTAGGATACGACACGCTATGATACGTAATATATATATATATATATTTAAATATATATATTAATGAAATAGAACAGATTTTTTTCCATAAAAGCATTCTTAACTTGAAATTAAAAAAATGGACTATAAAAAACAAAATTTAAACACACTTTGACATTAAGAATTATAAATAAAGCAGAATCACCATCACATGTCGGAGCGTGTCGCGTGTCCGACTTGAGTCAAAGTTGACTCGTGGCTTCCGGGAGAGTGTCCGTGTTTCATAGAGTCCGACACGACACGTTGCTTTCTGAGAAGTGTCCGTGCTTCCTAGGGTTGGACACAAATGTTCAGGCAGGGGTCTGTCAATTGACACCTCAGTAGGGGTGGTAATTCGTGTTTTTGGGCTGTGTTTCGGGCCGGCACGACATGATACGACAAGTTTTTTCGAACACGAACACGAACACGACACGACACGACACGACACGAATTCGTGTTTTTTTTTAGTTGACACCAACACGACCCAAATAGAATACGACATAACACGAATAACACGATTTCTTAAATTGTACATTAAAGTAAACATAAATAGACACGATAACCCGAATAAAAACACGATTAACACAACAAGACATGATAACAGGACTAACACGGCTCATAATTTTGACACGACACGACACGATTTCGTGTTACAAAACATGAACACGATACGAACGTGATAAGCCGTGTTACTAACTAAAATGGCCACCCCCTACACCTCAGCGCTAATTTGGATGAAAACATCTCCAGTAGTTATTTTTAACGTTAAAATATAATAATTTTTGCCCCGGAATACTGTTTCTATTGAATTTAAGAATCTAGTCATCGAGATTATCAAACACGATCCATATTCAATATTAATTGTCCATCGACTCCTTAGCGCTAATTTGGATGATAACATTCCCAGTAGTTATTTTTAACGTTAAAATATAATAATTTTTGCCCTGGAATATTTTCTATCGTATTTATATTTTTAGAATCTACTCATCGAGATTATCAACCATGATCCATATTCAATATTAAATTACGCAATTTGCGAAAAATTTCAGTCAGCAGTATAATTTTGCTCTGGCATAATTTGTTCATCAATCTGTTGCTCGACTTAAATTTACGAAATTTGTATGTTTTAGAGAGAATATGTAAAGGTTCTTTATAAATGAAGATAGAAAGGACATCAATGAAATAAAAAATTATGTTTAACGACAAACTGGAAGTTTTGTACACTGCCAGTGAAATTTCAAATACTAAGAAATTTTATTGGCAGCGGCATATTTAAAACTAAAATGAGTATAACTGGTTTATATATATATATATATATATATATATATATATATATATATATAGAGAGAGAGAGAGAGAGAGAGAGAGAGAGAGAGAGAGAGAGAGGCGCTCCAACATACCTTCTAACAATACCCATTTTTTTAAAATAGTAAAAAAATGTATTTTTTAATCAAACTCGGTATCTATGATCTACATAGTGAGAAGATCTACAAAAATAATCATACAAAAATTCAACCGGAAAATGGGTGAAATGAAAAGTGGGTATGTATGAGCATTTTCTGCCGTTTAAATTTTTGCCATCATTTCATCCACTTTCGGGTTGAATTTTGTGATGTTTTTTTTGTAGATGATCTCCTTATTATATAGATCATATATACCGATCCTTATTATATAGATCATATATACCGAGTTTGATTAAAAAAATACATTTTTTTTATTATTTTAAGAAAATGGGTATGTTCATAGGTATGTTAAGTGAGGTATGTTGGAGAACCTGACTATATATATATATATATATATATATATATATATATATATATATATAGTAAAAGTGTTGATTTTTTCAGTTTTACTGAAATTTTTATAATGCAGCTGCAAAATTTGTTGAGAATTTTACAAATTTCATAATAAAATTGTTGAGATAATTTCCAAAATTATGTGAATCTACAATTGAACCGATATGAGTCTGCTGTGCATCAGAGATCAAGGGATGTTGGGTTACTCCTGGTAGCAGCTCCTTTGGTTTGCTCTCTTACATTTCTAAATGGTTGTGTTTTGTAACCAGACACATTGTATTTTGAACTTAATTTTTTGTTTTTTGACTCTGCGCCCCCAGAGATAATGCCATAGTTAGGCATAACCCCTCAATATCACATAGATTTTCGGAGGCTGAGATTCCGGAGTCGAAGGCCTAGGGCTCTCCTCCATAGCCCATACCTCCACTGTTAATTATATTTGTAAAATACGAGCTCGGCGTCGATTGATACCACATTAAACCAGAGCTCATCGGTTGCTGTTGCGGCTGCTTCTGCTGATGATCTTAATCCATTGATTCTCTACTTTACTAGAGTTTAGCAAATATTCAATCAGATCAAATTGAGGCCAAAAGAAAAACTTGTATTGCTGGATTTCATATAAAATTGCTCGGTATCGTAATCCACGCAGCATTCAACAGTGAAGAATTGGATGCTTATGATTTATATCACACAAAACTACGAAATCAATAATATATAGTGTAGACGCGGAGTTGGATCCCCGGGTTTGAAATAATAATCTCAAATTAAAATAGTAATTTCCTTTTTTTAAACAAATGCGGAAGCGTTAAATACAAGTGATGGTTCCACAAAACAAAACAAGGCCGGGTTTTAATATCTTAAGAAACAAATTAAAACAATAATTCAAGTCCTAGAATTTGCCTAAGTCATCATTAACAATTATTCAAAGTTAGGCGAAACCATATTAATGCAAGTGACTTGAATAAACCAAATTTTACCCAATATTCAATTTAAGTCCCAAATTAAATGAGTGTGATAATTAAACCAAATTTTATCTTGAAATTATCCTAAGCATGCGTTCTAAATTTTGTGCAAGATAAAATTAAACAATGTCACACTACACCGCGATATACGAGGAAAAACCCACTAACGGGAAAAAACCTCGGGACGGCCCTAGCCTCAAATCCACTAAAAATGGTATTACAAAATACAAGACAAAAGACGTACTTCCTAAACTCGAACCCTCTCAAGCCGTGATGCTCCTTCTTGTACCAACCTCCAATTAGCGGATAACCAACGGAGCTCCACCGTGGTCTCGGAATACACCGATAGGACTTTAAACGGTCACCGTCACCCGAACATGGAGCCTTTCTCCAAACGGGTAGAATCTCAACAAAGGTCTTCTTTGTGATGGGGTGTAGAAGCAAACCCGAAACGTCTCTTGAATTCGGTAGAGAAAAACCGGTGCCAAAAACTCCAAGTAAAGATATGTATATATGGAACTTGGATAAACAACTATTGGGTGTAAACTAGAGTGTGTATGAATTTTTCTTTAGAAATTGACACTCCAAACATGAACATTTTCCCTAAAAAGATTAGCTCTCAAACTCTCTCTAAGAGATGGATATGAAATGGAAAAGTTAGGAAAAGTTATCTTGGAAAATGTGTTTCCCGCACATAATAAAGTATGTAAAAGTTGGTTAAAAACCAAGTGGGGAAAGTGGGAGAAAACTGCAAAAAACTGCTCAAAACTGTTCCCGCCCTGGCGTTCTCGTTCGAATGACTTTGACTGTCGTTCGAACGAGGCTTCTAACGAGCGACCAGCCTGGGCTCGTTAGAACCTCGTTAGATATCTCGTTAGAACGAGAAAGTCGTTCGAACGACTTATCTAACGACTGACCAGTTTGGTTAGAAAGGCAGTCTCGTTCGAACGAAGTTTGGTTCGAACGAAAAATCTCGTTCGAACGAAACTTCGAACGAGTTTCATAAATTTTGTTAAATTCTATTTTGGCCCAGAAACATTTATATATAGATATTAATATAAAGTCCTTTTGAAATAATTTCTGAAATAAACAAGGTTGTATTAAACCTAATCACCCAAATAAACAAAGTTCCAAGTTCCTATATAAATATAATTACATTCATACCTTGGGAGCATGGAACCTTAGTTGATAACGTAGAAACGAGGCACATAAACCGGCATTTTGATGAAGCTTTAAATTCTTTGCCGCTACGTCTTCAACATATACTTCATAGGTCTTGAATATTACAATTAAATAAAAACCTATGAAAAAATGTTCTTGTCCGGAATTGAGCCAAAACTATATATATGGACTCAATTGGAAATTTGTGTCCTTACAAATCTCCCCCTTTGGCTATTCCGGGACAAAAACCAAACAAAAATCCTAAAGGGCCGTCAAGCTCACTAGACTCAAAACATAACCCGCCCAATCTTGACTCAACCCAAGGATTAAACTCTTTGCCATAGAAAGATGCCGCTATAGAATAATTCCTGCACACTTAAGCAAACTCATCAAATGCATAGGGAATATCAAAATATTAAATGCAATTTTTAATTAATTACTCCCCCTAAATTAATTCTCCCTTTAAACACATGACCTACTTAGAAAGACGTCTCCCCCTAAGATAAATTTCCCCCAAACGAAGATACGATAATAATAGGATTAGATACCATTTCTCCCCCTATCATCATTCTCCCCCTTTTTGTTCGGGAATAGGCAAAGGATAAAGAACTAAGAAACAGCAAGTGAAAGCTTAAAGTGATAAGACATGAAAGCATATGGGCAATTAAAAACAAGGCAAAGACAAACAAATATCATATATATATATATACTAGAAATATATCAATGGACCACTTGCATATATATATAGATATAAACACACACATGACACAAAATACAATAAGTTTGCACACTCGTATGGCAAAAATGTGTCATATGGAAACGGAAGTGTAGGGGTGTGAACAAGCAACAATTAAATTTAGACCCAAACACTTGAGAAACGTTCACGGAGTTCTCATTTGATTGCAAACTTCATCACAGTTAAATATAACCTCATGTGACAATATAAAGATTGAACTCAATGAACAAACATACACAATGCATACAAGCCTAGCATGATGGTGATTCTACAAACCAAATAGAGTCATGACATTAAAGACAACTAGGATAAACGGACATTGTGCAAACCGTTGATATACCATCCAATTCTCCCTCAATAAGCATATATATTCTTTTGTTTTTGAATGAATATATCAAACAAACATAGGCCTTGGCAATTGCTTTCTTTGAATGCCAAATATTCTGTTTTTAGGCCTTTGGATCACGTATTTCTTTTAGATCCAATCAACGGTGGCTTACAATCGCAAAGGATTTAATTTATCCTTTCGGAGCCCTTCCCCGTGCATATATTTATTTATCATGTTTTTCATTTTTCGCACAAATCTCACATGCAACGGATTTTGAGATGCACTAGTCCTCCTAGGTCATAGATATGTAGATGACTAGATTGGTAGGAGAACACCTCAAAAAGCTCAAATATAACATGTGACATTGAGATTTCAAAAAAGCTCGTGCATGTGTGAAAAGAGGCATATAGAAATAGAATCCATTTGAACAATACAACATCCAACTACTCCATAAAAATGGTAAAGAACATTTTAAGGATTGAAAATCTAAACCAAAAGTTCTAGCCACGTGGGAGCGTAAATGATGGGATTCAAACACAAGTATATGCCACATGAAGTGTGTCAAACTAAAATACACACAAAACAAAATCTTTTTGAGTTTTTAACATTTTTAATCAAAAATAAAGATATATACTCAAAAGACTAAACAAAAATCATTTGTAGTTTTCATTAAGCATAAATGAAATAAATAAAACACAAATGATAAACAAAAATCTTTTTATATTTTGCAGTTAAATCAAACACAAAAGATAATACAAAAAGATAAACAAGTCATAATTTCTAGCATGTGATATGAAGTAAGGCAATGACTAGAAAATGACTAAACAAGCATACTTTTAGCATATGAATATAGCATGAAGTACAAACGCTAAAGTATGCAAACACTAACACAATTATCCTTTAGATTTAGCAAGGGAGGAGTCATGTGTAAGTAAATGAGAATCAAAATCCATATTTTGTAAGGCAACCAAGTCGGATTTCCTAACCCAAATTAATGAAGAATTACTATCTTGGGGTGTAGAAACATTAGCTATCGTGGTTACTTTACTATGGGATTTTCTAGGAATTCGTTTAAGATCTAAACAAAATTTCCTAAGATGACCTTGTCGACCACAATGGGTACAAGTAAGAGCATGTCGAAAAGATTTATCTAAGGAGTGATCATTAAATGCATTCCTAGAAGATTCTCCTAAAACATTGGTTTTGACTTTAGGGTTAAAATCATTACAAGAATTGAAGCCTAAACCAAAAGTGTCATTTTTAATTTGGATTGTTCCTAACATTTTATCAAGTTTTTCCGAACGACATTCCAAATCAAATTTGACATTACTAGAATCTTTTAATTTATTTTCCAATTCAACAATGTTAGATTCTAGTAAAGAATTACGCTCTTCAAAAGCAAGAAGCTCCTTTTTCAAGGATTCCATTAAACCCCTAAGGCTATCTCTCTCGCCTTCTACATATTCAAGCTTCTCTTGAAGAGTCCTCACATGTGTCCTAAGGTCTTCTATTAAGGCACTTTCATCAATGACCTTGACACTCTCTCTTAAACTCGCTTCTAACTTCAAATTAGCTCTTTTCAATTTAATAGATTCTTTATATAATTCATGAAAAGCATTTTGAAGTTCACTCATATCAACCTCATCTTCATTTTCACTCTCTTCTTCTTTTTCACTCTTACTATCATCAAAAATAAGAGAATCATGTACAATGACCTTGGAAGTGGCATGTGCTATAATTTCATTATCCGATGAGTTCTCATTATCACTCACATGTGCCATAAAAGCCACAACATTTTTCTTAGTGGGGGATTCGGGCTTCTCTTCCTTATCACTATCACTAAGGGTCGCATTATATGAAATGGGTCGTTTACCCTCTTTCCTTAGTTTAGTGGGGCACTCAAAAGCCCTATGGCCATAACCTTCACAACCAAAACATTTATTAGACTCGTCCCTATCAATATTTTCATTACTAGGTTTAGGGATCTTATCGGCTTTAGAAATCTTCTCGTTTTTATCATGTTTAGAAGATTCAAATTTCTTAAAATCATTTTTAACTTTATCTTTGTTAAATTTAAGAAATTTTCTAAATTTACGAGCAAACAAAGCCATATCTTCCGAGTCACTATCACTATCGCGCTCTACTACTTGTTTAACCTCTTTGCGGGCTTTTAAAGCAACGCCCTTTTCGATTTTCTTTTTATTTTTAGAGGGAAACATATCCAGTTCATAGGTTTGTAAATCACCTACAAGCTCTTCTAGTTTCGTAGAGGCTAAAGTGGGTAAAGAATTTAAAACGGTCACCTTTGGAATAAATCTATCGGGTAGGGACCTTAAAATTTTCTTTACTACACGGTCGTCAGGTATTTTCTCTCCCAAGTTAAAGGATGAATTAACAATATCTGAAAGTCTAGCATAAAATTTATCAAAAGTTTCTTTTTCATCCATTTTGATAGTTTCAAATTGAGTGGTGAGGTTTTGAAGTTTAGAAGCTTTAACGACACTAGTTCCTTCATGAGTTATTTGTAAAATATCCCAAGCTTCTTTAGCGGTTTCACACGTCATAATACGTCGGAATTCATCCGGTGCGACAGCGCTAAATAAGGCATTTAAACCACGGGAATTAAAGTTGGCAAGTTTAAACTCATTTTCAGTCCATCTATCGACGGGTTTTAAAACACGTTCATTTTCAATAAGATGAGTTGGTGGGGAATACCCGTTAATAACAGACATCCAAACTCTCTCGTCGATAGATTTTAGTGCCGATCTCATTCGCGCTTTCCAATACGCGTAGTTAGAACCATCAAAAATAGGAAATTTTGAAAATGGGGAAAAATCCATTTTAGCCAAAAATTAAGGATCTTTAACGAAATAATTTATCGTTTTTGGCTCTGATACCAATTTGTAGACGCGGAGTTGGATCCCCGGGTTTGAAATAATAATCTCAAATTAAAATAGTAATTTCCTTTTTTTAAACAAATGCGGAAGCGTTAAATACAAGTGATGGTTCCACAAAACAAAACAAGGCCGGGTTTTAATATCTTAAGAAACAAATTAAAACAATAATTCAAGTCCTAGAATTTGCCTAAGTCATCATTAACAATTATTCAAAGTTAGGCGAAACCATATTAATGCAAGTGACTTGAATAAACCAAATTTTACCCAATATTCAATTTAAGTCCCAAATTAAATGAGTGTGATAATTAAACCAAATTTTATCTTGAAATTATCCTAAGCATGCGTTCTAAATTTTGTGCAAGATAAAATTAAACAATGTCACACTACACCGCGATATACGAGGAAAAACCCACTAACGGGAAAAAACCTCGGGACGGCCCTAGCCTCAAATCCACTAAAAATGGTATTACAAAATACAAGACAAAAGACTTACTTCCTAAACTCGAACCCTCTCAAGCCGTGATGCTCCTTCTTGTACCAACCTCCAATTAGCGGATAACCAACGGAGCTCCACCGTGGTCTCGGAATACACCGATAGGACTTTAAACGGTCACCGTCACCCGAACATGGAGCCTTTCTCCAAACGGGTAGAATCTCAACAAAGGTCTTCTTTGTGATGGGGTGTAGAAGCAAACCCGAAACGTCTCTTGAATTCGGTAGAGAAAAACCGGTGCCAAAAACTCCAAGTAAAGATATGTATATATGGAACTTGGATAAACAACTATTGGGTGTAAACTAGAGTGTGTATGAATTTTTCTTTAGAAATTGACACTCCAAACATGAACATTTTCCCTAAAAAGATTAGCTCTCAAACTCTCTCTAAGAGATGGATATGAAATGGAAAAGTTAGGAAAAGTTATCTTGGAAAATGTGTTTCCCGCACATAATAAAGTATGTAAAAGTTGGTTAAAAACCAAGTGGGGAAAGTGGGAGAAAACTGCAAAAAACTGCTCAAAACTGTTCCCGCCCTGGCGTTCTCGTTCGAACGACTTTGACTGTCGTTCGAACGAGGCTTCTAACGAGCGACCAGCCTGGGCTCGTTAGAACCTCGTTAGATATCTCGTTAGAACGAGAAAGTCGTTCGAACGACTTATCTAACGACTGACCAGTTTGGTTAGAAAGGCAGTCTCGTTCGAACGAAGTTTGGTTCGAACGAAAAATCTCGTTCGAACGAAACTTCGAACGAGTTTCAGAAATTTTGTTAAATTCTATTTTGGCCCAGAAACATTTATATATAGATATTAATATAAAGTCCTTTTGAAATAATTTCTGAAATAAACAAGGTTGTATTAAACCTAATCACCCAAATAAACAAAGTTCCAAGTTCCTATATAAATATAATTACATTCATACCTTGGGAGCATGGAACCTTAGTTGATAACGTAGAAACGAGGCACATAAACCGGCATTTTGATGAAGCTTTAAATTCTTTGCCGCTACGTCTTCAACATATACTTCATAGGTCTTGAATATTACAATTAAATAAAATCCTATGAAAAAATGTTTTTGTCCGGAATTGAGCCAAAACTATATATATGGACTCAATTGGAAATTTGTGTCCTTACATATAGATTTCACTGCACCTGAATGTCAAATGAGCTTCAGCGACATTAAACAGAACACTCGGAATCAAATTTCAGTTCAATAGTTGAACAATCACAAAAAATCGTCATTAAACCACAGTTGACGCAACTTGTTTTGTATTTCCTTATTTTTTGTTCGCTCATTTAAGAATTAAGGTTTGTATGGAGAAATTAGGGTATGCGTTTGAAGAAGAAATTGAAGGTGGAAGGCGAATTTAAGGTTATTTTTGTTATTTAACTATCAGAGGTAAATCCATTTTGCACCCCTTGTTGGAGTTATTGTTGAGAAAACTACTTATAAAGGATCCCCATACTATCCCTTTATTATTTTAGAATAGACTGCAGACAATACTGCTTTTGCTAAATATTTAGCATGTACATGAATTGCGATGCTTGTACGGTCATTGTATGTACATAAAACCAATCTTATGATTTGAACAGAGACAACTTGTTCGAAGAAATGTTGCAAGAACCAGATGAGGTGGCAACAAAGAGAAGACGTACCAGAGAAACACTCCGTCTTCTTCAGCAGGCTTTCCGGGTGTGTTCTAGCTTTCATTGCATTTATTAGATGGTATCATTAGAATCATTCATTTTTGGGCTGCCCTTTTTCCCCTCCTGTTTCTGGAAATTGGCATGTCTGGCTAGTGATGAAATCCCATGATATACATATTGTTTATTTAATTTTTTTTTATCGCGGATGTTTTTCCAGAGTTAAAAGTATTGTATTATACTTTCTGAAAATGAATACATTACAAAATGAATTCCTGTTCGTCTAAACCAATGTCATACCCCTTTCTGAAAATGACTAATAATCCAATTGTGATTGATATGATCTTTCATTATTTTGAAGTTTTAAAGTAGTGTATTATATTTGTCTCAATTTCCCTAAGCTGATCTACTTAATAATTGAATTTGAAGAATTTTCCAAACATAATATTGCTTGTCCTTTAATAGACACTCGATGAATTACCACTTGAAGCTGAGACAGTGGAGAGGGGTTATAGCTTGAGTACCGATCCAACGGGACTGCCAAAAATCCACGGGCTTCCAACATCATCATTTTATTCTACGAGCAGTGGTTCAACGGATTCCTATACAGCTTCCCCTAAGAACCCCAAGTCTCGTAAGTCATCTCATTCTGGGGAGCTACATGCTTCATCGTACGCTACTGCAGATGCTAATGGTGGTGGTCGAAATTCCACTTTTGGTCTCTATCCGACTGTTGATCAATAAACAAGCAGGAGAAAAAAATGGTGGCTACCAAGTAAATCAATGGATCATATTCATTCAATGACTATTCATAATCCTTGGAAGATATCTGCAGTTTCTACCTTCTGGATCTTGCTTCATTTTAGGAAAGGAGGGTGTGGGTGTGGGGGTGGGCGTATTTTGGGGATTTTTTTTTACCAGAGATATGCTATTAATGTTGACCATTTCTTTGCATCCCATATATTAAAATATAGCTGGTTATAAGTGCTTTGTATTCGAAAAGAATAACAGGAGCAGTTGATTCCTTCATATGTATTGAGCATTTTTTGAACGTCCCCTTGCCAGTTCATCGTTTTTTTTCCTCGTGCAATTTATAAATGTTTGGAGTGCGGACGGTTGGAAAAGGGCGGAGTAACTTATATGATAGATTTGTACTAAATTAGTACATAATATATTAATTTTGGAAGGCCTTGTAAATTTGACACTCTGAATAAGGTTCATTTTATTTTGAATAAATTACCCATTTGACCCTTAAACTATCTTCATAAGGTTCATTTCGTTCTTATCATCTTGACAGTTAATTTTGACGCAAATTGATCACACAACCATATTTAAGGGCACAGCAGGAAGCACAGTATTACTAAAGGGCAAGATAATAACTTTATGTTATTATATGCACTTTTAAAATAAAAAAACAATTAGACCCTCAGCAGAACTCTCTCTCTCTCTCTCTCTCTCTCTGTGACGTGCATCTCTTTTACCGTATATATACGATTCCTTCTTTAATCAAATTTTGCATTTCAATTTGGTTGATTGATGAACAATTGGAAATGCGTACTTGCTCTCAAATTGTTTCTTAGAATGATTCAAAATTTTGGCAGCCAATTCAATTTAGGATATCATTTCGTGTTTTTTCTGTTAGTTCATTGGCGGTGGTTCTCTTGAGATGCTATTGGCGATTGAGGAATGCAAGGCTTATCTTGCTTGCGATGATGGTGATTTGGTGTGTTTGGATGCAGTTCTTTCGGGTGGGGTGCCACTGACTAGGGAGGTTATAGGGGGTTTTGCGGAGAGGTGTTGTACAATAGTGGTGGTGTGGGAATATGGGTTGACGGAGATGGGGGGATCGGTCGTAGAGGGACTCGCCGGAGGAGAGCCTGTGATATGAAAATTTGTTTGTTGGTGTTTTGTTTGGCGAGGGACTGGGCTTGTGTTGTGTGTGTGTGTGGGGGGGGGGGGGGGGGGGGGGGAGGGGGGGTTGTCTTTGTGGCTAAGGAGCTGTTTGGGAGGTGTTTAGATGTGATTGCTGTTTTTAATTACTCTCTCTCACCCACACCCACCCACACGCATGCATGCATGGCCGACCCTGGCCACGTGCCAAATGGGAAATCACACAGTGCTCATTTTAGAGTATAGACCTATATATGTATATTATAGGAGTCCAAAAATATTTTATGTATATTAAAAATGTCGATTTTTTAAATAAGTTTAATTTTTTAGGGGTCTATTTTTTTAACTACCCAAAAATAATTTGTACAAAGAATGATTCCCACCCAACTAAAATGGACCCCTACAATATAAGTTTAAATTTCAGGAGTCCATTTTAGGTAGTTAATATCTTTGTACAATTTTTTTTTTAAAGGGTCCTAAATTGATTTTCGCACAGGGCACTCCCAATCTTAGGATCGGTCCTGCATGCATGCATGCACGCACACGCAAAAAATATATTTTTTACATGATATCTAATAATGTTGATTGATTTTTTTAAATAGTAAAAAAATATTTTGGCCTGATTCTTTTTTGGGGTATCCATGGAATGTTTAAATACTCCTTAAAAAAAGTCGTTTCAAAATAATTTTTATACCATAGAAAGATTGGTTCACAACTGATGACCACACTTGATTCTGCATATACATGCATATATACAATCCCATTCAAATACATACCTAAAATGATGTCCTAAGTTGTGGACTAATTTTGAATAAATAACAAAAAAAATATTCACTTGATTTTTTTTACAGGGCATCTTAATGTTTCATTGACGGCGTATAAAAGATAAGCCCAAAATAAGTTTTTTCACTATTTTAAAAAAAATCGGTAAAACATAAAAACTAACATATGTTTGATTTTTTTAAATAGTAAAAAAATTACTCTGGGCTGATTTTTTTATGGATTATCTATGGAATGTTTTTATACATTGTAAAAAAAAAATCAGTTCAAAAGAATTGTTATTTTTTCAAAATTGATCTGCAACTCAGGATCTCATATGATCGTGCATATATAGCAAGACTCTTGTAAGGTCCAAGCTTGAGGAACAAGTATGCTAACCAATTTTGAAAAAATAGTAACAAAAAATACTTTTGACGTGATTTTTTTTTGTGGTATTTAAACATTTCAGAGACTAAAAAAAAAAAAATTAGTTGATTTTTTTTACTATTTAGAAAAATCGATCAAATATATGTCAATTTATAAGATGTTAAAAATTGACATATATTTGAATGATTTTTTGAAAATAGTATTTTTTTATTTTTTATTTTGAACTGAATTTTTTGGTGGGTTCCTTGAAATGTTCAAAACCACACAAAAAAATCAAGTCGAAAATATTTTTTTTTACTATTTTTTCAAAATACGTTCGCATACTTGGTCTTCAAACTTGGATCTCACAAGAGCCTATATATATATATATATAAATTAATAGTTAGACGCGAATAATTTAAAAATAAATGTAATAGATAAACACAAATAATATATTTTTTTTATTTTTTAAATATTAATGCATACACAAATCATTTTTTATATTAATCCATAAATATATAAATAAATATTTACATATGTATATATATATTAATATGTATACTATATTAATATTAATATTTATTTAGTAAAGTCAAAGATGACTGAATATGAGAGGTAGATTAAACAATGTATATTCAAGTTAGGTTGAATTTAGATAGAAAGTTAAAATAAGAATTAAATTGACACAAATTGAAAAGTGATGAATGAAATTAAATTAAATAAAAAGTAAAAAATAAAATTGAGCCAAAATAAAAGGTACGACTAATATAACACTTTACTCCGTACAATATAAACTGATGATGACACCTGCATTTCTAGTTGATTAAAGGGCCGATATATGTCTTACGTTTTTTTTTGTATCATACCATGTGATGTTCGGCTAGTTTTAAGTACACCTTGATTAATCCACGTCCGCGATTCATAGCTTTCATTGATCAAGTATTATTTTGACACTATCAAAAATCGAATTAAGGACCAAATCTAATTCCTCTTAAAATGATTTATACCCAATCCAAGAGAGGCTTGGTTATATATGTTTTACATTTATTCTGTTATCTTATAATAGTACTAGTGGGACCCGTGACACCCCCCCTCCCTTTTAAAAAAAAAAAGAAGCAAAAACCCTATAGCCCAAACACCTTTTACAAAAATAAAAAAAAGGTTGCTTTTCGCATGACATTTCATGCATGGGCATGAAATGTCAAAATATCATCCATACATTTTATCATAAAAATGTCATCCATCCTCCTACTTTAGTGTGTGTGTGTGTATATATATATATATATATATATATATATATATACATACAAAAAGTCTCCTGTAAGGACTTCTTATGGTGCAGATCCCGGTACATACAATTTTTTTAAAATAGTCAAAAAATAATTTTTTGATGAAACTTTATGGATATGATTTTCACGGTCAGAAGACCATCTCCAATTTTTTTGGTAAAAAAAATCAATAAAAAACCCATTGAGACGAGGTGATATGTGAATAAATGATATAAATATGCATTTTCAACCGTTGAAATGTTGGGTCGGTGCCAATCACTTTATTGATTGAATTTTTGATGAAACTTCATGGATATGATCTTCTCACTATCGAGATCATATCTATGAAGTTTCATAAAAAAATTCAATCAAAAAGTGGGTGAGATGATCGCCAACATTTCAACGGTCGAAAATATTTATACCATTTTTTTACATATCACCTCATCTCAACATTTTTTTTAATTGAATTTGTCGATGAAAAAAATTGAAAATGATCTTCCCACCGTGGAGATCATATCCATGAAGTTTCATCAAAAATTTATTTTTTTACTATTTAAAAAAAATGCTATATACCGGGGTCTACACCATAAGGAGTCCTTATCAGAGAAGACCTCTCTCCCGCTCTCTAGAGAGAGAGAGAGAGAGGCTCCTATGCACACCAAGATTGCATACTTGCTGGCGCAAACCTATTTTTTTAAATATTAAAAAACATATTTTTGAGTTGAATTTTTTTGTGTGGTATTTAAACATCTCACGAGACCCATATAAAAAATAAGGCAAACAAACTTTTTTGCTATTTTAAAAAAATCGGTCAAATTTTTGCCGCTTTTAAAGTACTTAAAAAGCTGCGAAAGTTTGATCTATTTTTTTAAAATAGCAAAAAATAGTTTTTTTGAGTTTTTTTATTCTGGTTCCTTGAAATGTTTAAATACCACACAAAAAAATTCAACTAAAAAATAATTTGTTTACTATGTCAAAAAATCGGTATGCAAATTTGGTACATAAACTTGGATGTGCACAGGAGCCCTAACTATACACAGACACACACACACACACACACATTACTTGTTTAGTCAAGTATCAAGCATATGACTCAATTATGTTAGCCTTAACGACATTGATGAACGGAAGGGCCATTTTGAAATTATTTTTGATAGTTTGAGGGCTAACTTAATACTTATTATAGTCTAGAGGTCACTTTGAAATAATTTAGATAGTTTCAGGCCAAATGTGTTATTTACTCTTATTTTTAGAGGTTTTACATGTTACTTAATTACAAGCCTCAAGGTTTAAGTGGAAGGACATCCACCCGACCTTGAGAATGATCAAGACTCGAGGCTCATCAACAATGAACGTTGAAAGAGTGGCCCTACACAAGTGTGTTTCAAATCAAACCAATTTTCACCAAAAAATATCAAACTTTTAATTAGCACCAAACCAAGTTGTGAAAAACCAATTTTTACTTTAAACCAATTTTATCTTGATTAATTCTAAACATGCATCTAGTGATTAACGCAAGTAAAGTAAAGTAAAGTAGAGAATACTCACAACGCAGGATGTACGAGGAAAAATCCAAGACGGAAAAAAATCTCGGACGTCCCAAGCCAGACAATCAATATGAATGTGGAATTACAACGAACAGACAAAAGACTCACTCAACGACTCGATCCTCACGGGTCTTGACGCTCTTCTGATCTTCAACCACTCCTCTCACAGTGACCACGCAGAAAGTCCTTCTTCCATGATACCTGTCCATAACACACGCATCCACGTGTTCACCGAATGACTTTGATACGTCTACGATGTCAAACAAGAAGTCCTTCTCTTTTTTTCACCGCAAAATCCAGACGTTCAAGTATAGAACAAACCTTCTAGTTGCAGCAAGATCACATAAACATATAGTAATGATAACTCGGATCTTTGCAAACTCTAAGAATGCTTTGAAACCTTCGAAAAACATGTGGAAAACTCATACTGGATGGAAAACTGTTTTTCAGATTGCACCACACTTTAATTCTGACGAAACCACACTTTAAATAGGAAAATTTAACCGTCTCGAAAAATGTGTCGCTCGAACGAGATTGACTAGTCGTTCGCGCGACACGGCTATCTCGCTTGAACGAGCGACGCGCGTGTCAGTTTGCCTTTTTCTTTAAAACGTTTCTTCTAAAAGAAATTCAATTAAGTCAAACTCTTTTTCGAGCTTATCAGAATAAAACGTAGTGTAAAACATTTAAAACACTTTTAAAAATATTTTTAATCATTTTTCTTATAAAAATTCATCCTTATCCTTTTATAAAAATTATTCCGAGTTCCATTAATTATACGCATTCATACCCGTGTGATTTCGAAATCCAATTAACTTGAAGACGAATAAACTTGCACCAATTAAACTTCGGCATGATTAATTCTTTGAAGCTTTGCCGCAACGTCTTCAATTTCTTCAATATGTCATAGACCAAGTGGGATCGTGACAAAAATAAAATTTCCCTATGACATATTACAAATATAGTTTTGTTCACGGAATTAAGTCAAAACAATATAGGGACTCAATTGAAAATTTATGTCCTTACAAACGTGGGTCTGCATCCCCCTCCCATTTGTAATGTAATGAAACTTCTCGTGTTAAAAAAAGTTTTATTTTAATTTTCAAAAATAATGGTATTTTAAAATCCCTTTTTTTATCATGACTGAAATACCCCTCTCCACTTGTAATTCTCTATATGCCTCCATTGGGAGCACCCCTCTATTAGTTGTTATGCAATTGTGTTATTCCACTTCCATTATCAACATTTAAATCAACCTCAAGTTAATGACCCAAAAGTCATAGGTAATTTTCGTTGGGCTATTTACATATCAAAATTTCTATCATAGAAATGTAAGATATAAAAAAAAATCCTCGAATGGAGATTGAAATACGACGTGGCGGAGTAAAGGTATTAAAATTTTTAAGGAGAATTTTTACATTTAAAAATTTCAAAATGATTTGAAAAATAATAATTGGACCACACATTATTCCAAAGTTCTTTAAGATCACCTATTTTATAGCTTTCAGTTTAAGACATGTAAATAACATTTCTTCCTTCTCATAGGATAATAGTTTTCAATTTAAGAAAAAAAAAAAACTTCTTCTCTAGCATTATTAATTCCTACTTCAACATCGATTATATATTTTTATTTATTTGTCGCAAGCAGAAAATGTATGAATCCATCTACACAAGTTTGGTTGGATTTTTTCCATGTTAGAGCAATTGAGTCCTGCATAGTCAAGCCAAAATGCTTAATTTCATTTAGACGTGATAGGTAGAGAAAGTCTTGTTCATTAGATATCGGTGAACATTGAACTTTGAAGATCATAAAACTTTTTTACAACAAGGTCTTCCGATGCACCTCAAGCGAAGAATATCCATTTATGATTGATTTGTATGTATGTCTATGGCTATGCGCACACACACACATATTTTCTTTTTCAAAACCATTTTTTAAGATGAAAGAAGTAATTTTGTATTATTGAGAAGCGTGACATTTGTTTAAAATGGAAATTATTTGTTGAAAAAAGCATTTTTCATTGAAAAACTTTCTGCTTTCTTCCGTTTGCACAATTGTGTTGCAAACACGAACTGCATGGTTTTAGGCTCGGTAATATTTCTGTCTAAAACCGCGTGCACAGTTAAATTTTGTTCCCGTGCGCACGAGTGTCATATTTTATACCCGATTATGCCTAAAATTGCGCACATGATTGTATTTTATACCCGTGCACACAATTGTATGTTTATCACGTCACTGGTTCAATGTCTAAATTCGTGCGTATGACGTGATCAATTTTTTGATTTTTTTTTATAAATAGAGCCTTTTCCCTCTAAGATTTTGAGTTACTTACCTCCACTCATTTTCACGCACTCATAGAGCATTTTCGAGTTTGAGAGCATACCACTTGCTTCTCTTTTTGCAGTTTCACCAGTTTTATTTAAAATTGAGTGAAACCTAGGTATACACTAAGATATGTAATTGTGAGGAACATTTGAGTGATTTTTTCTTTCAAATCCGATTATCTAAATATTCATACACATAACTCAAATCAGAATTGATCAGATCTAAGAGAGATCCTGAAAAAGTGTTTGGGATATTGATGAGTTCAAGCATGGTGCGATCCTAAGGAGGAGAATGAGACTTCCTCATTATTGAGATCTTCGAGTAGATTTTTCATCTTCAATAGGGGAAAGTTCAATGTTCATTAGGTAACTTCTTCTTAGGGAATAAGAGAGAGGTACTGTAACACCCCATATTTCTGAACATTTAAATATTTAATTAATTCGGGTAAATTTTAATTACAAGCGTGTCGTAGTTTAATTGAATTAAGAATTACGTGTGCATTTACATATTAATCAGGAGAGACAATGATTAATATAAATAGAATAAAAATTTACTAAGTGTGTAGTAATTCATACGCGACTATTATTATACCTTGTAGCGAGTTAAACATCGGGATTTTATTGTATCTCAACCAGGAGTCGGGTATAGTCTATGTTGGGGTCGAGATGAAGACTTTTGCTAAAGTGACTCAAATGACGATTCTGAGTGCACGGTTAATTCCGTATAGGTCGAGATAGTCAGAAAAGAGTACCCGAGGGGTAGTAATTGGGTCTCAAGATATTTTAAGGCATAACCGAGCCCACACGAAGGTGTTCAAGTCATTTGGGTTTGGCCCATAAGCTTAATTTTGGGATTAATAATATTAAAACTAAATTAGAAAGTTAGTGGCTGACATAGCTGTAACACCCCGTAATTCTGAGGACTTAGAATTTAATTATTTTCCGGAGAAATAGAACTTAATTAATTTGGAGAATTCAAATTTATAAATTGGAGAATTTATTTAAGTCGGAGGAATTATTTAAATTGGTGAATTGACATTTAATTAATTCGGAGCATCTTTGAATTTTGCATGTGTTACATTTTGAGGTTTAAATTAGAGAATGTTATAAAGTATTTCAGATGTCAATTCTGAGTGCACGGTTGAGTCCGGATAGGTCGAGATAGTCGAAAAAGTGTACCCGGGGGTGGTAAATGGTCACGGGGTATTTTTATGCATGATCGGGCTCACACGGGAGTATTTGAGCTATTTTAATTAGACCCATAAGAGGAAATACGGGATTAACACTTTATAACCTAAAAGTGAGAGTTGGGGGCAACCATAACTCATTTTAGAATACCTAAATATGTAGAGGGGAGAAAAATGATAATTTGAGGAGCTTTTGGGGAGCCAATTTGGAGGAAGATTTGGGTGCTTGTGTTAAACCTATCATCTTCATCAAAGGATTCAGACTCTACGAATTTATAAGGCAAGTGGTTAAATTACTTCAATGTAAATTGGTGATATTCAATTCATATCATAGTAGAGGTTATACAAATGATTTTTGGATTGGGTTAATACAAATTGGGTTTTGATTTGGGGAAGTTACGATTCAAGTTTTTGGGACTGTTATGATAAGGCCTTATGAATTCTATACTGTGAAGAAATTATAAATTAATTAGAGAAATTTATTGATTGAAAGTTGGGGAACAATCGTATGTATTCATATCTTTATTATCAATTGGAGATAGAAATTAGGAATTAAGATATTGGGACTTGTTTTGATTCGTAAGAATTACTGTGTAAATTCTGGATAATAAGCTTCACAGAAGCTGTTAATAGCGTTTCTCTCCGCTCAATCCTGTAGAAAATGGCGTTTTCTAACTTTTGTTCTCTAATACGTTTTTTCCAAAACGGCCCCAAAACGCCCCAAAACGGCATTTTAAAAAATCTCGGCAGATTTAGTAAATTGAAAATCTCATATTAATAATTGTGCAAAATTTATTGAGGAGAATTTTGAATAATTAATTGGGGATATTGTATTATGGACCAAGGGGGTGTCCGGATATTTTGGGGGTTGCGTGACGCCATGATAATAGATTAATTAATGGGGGATTAATTAATTAAAGCTCATACCTGGAATAATTTATTATAGGATGATATAATAAATTGTTAAATATTATTTAATTATGAGCGTTCTCTTTATAATGGAATTTTGAGGAGTACGTTCTAAGAGATGAAAATTCGAGACAGGTGAGCGAGTCTGGGTACATTGGTTGTGTGACACCAGGGAGATATTAAATTAATTAATGAGTATATTAATTAAAATAGAGTCGGACCATAGACTCGGGGAGATAATAAGTTAATTAATGGGCATATTAATTAAATTAGAGTCGGACCATAGACTTGGGGAGATAATAAGTTAATTAATGGGAATATTAATTAAATTAGAGTCGGACTATAGACTCGGAAATATGTTGGCTAGTGTTAGGGACTTTGTACACGGTAAAGCCGGGATTAAAAATATATATATATATATATATATATATATATATATATATATACGGCAGTGTGATAGTATATATGTATTGTGTGCTCATAAATACCGGTGGCTAGGTATTTATTTAGAATTATACGCTCTAGTGCTATCGGGGAGGTTGCGCGATGTGGGTGAATCCCCTAGCTTGAGGAGCAGGGCGAGTATATCCCCAGGTCATAGCGTCCAAATAAAGGTGGGCATTTAGATGATTGTCTTCACACTCAATGGAATATGACCGCCTCCAATACGTTTATATTTCTATGTTCTGATTCGGTGGTGGCTAGCTGTCTCAGAAATCCAGGTGGGACTGAGTAGACCTGGGATGACAGCACTTTAGAGAATGCATTCGGTGAGGTATTACTCGGAAGGATGGTTTTAATTATATTCAACATATGTGTGATTGTGGAATATAGTTCTACGTATGTAATGGAGTTGATAATTATATATGGGTAATTAAATACATGAAGAAAATTTGTATTACTTATATAACTAGTGAATGTTATATGGCTTTTAAGAGCGATTTTATTTATATTCAACATATGTATAATTGTGGAATATAGTTTTATGTATATAATGTAGTAAATAATTATATACGGGTAATTAAATACATGAAGAGAATTCGTATTACTTATATAACTAGTGAATGTTATATGGTTTTTAAGAAAATGATTAATTAAGTTATTGCGATAAATAACTTACGAAGTAAAGGTACAAATTACTCAGGTTAGAGTAGAGTTCAAGGAGTTTCATGACAAGGCTAGTTAGACAGGGTAGTGTAACTAGGAGGGTCAGGAAGAAAGCGTTAGGTGTGCACTTTAGAGGAGGGGTGAGATGTATCTCAAGGGAGTGCGACACTAACTTAAATATGAAGAGAATTCATACATTTTAATTGTTGCATTTTAATTCACTTGTAAATATTTTCAAAAGGACTTTGGGCTCTGACCCGTACTTGCAAAATATTTTCAAAACCTTTTAGGTATCCAGCCACAGGGATGCCAAACTTGAAGATCTGTTCCAGGGATGCGTAGCAAGATTTGGACATAGATGCTTCAGTCATTGCATTCCTAGAGTAGGATGCAGCTTGGTAATTCTTTCGGGCATGTTGCCCCAGCTATTTTCATTTAAGTCAGACTTTGTACTGGTTACTATTCTTTGTTGGATTATATTAGTGGATGTTGGTTTTCTGCCGATGGCTTATTTGGCCGATCATTTATTGATTTATTCAATATTACTTTATATTCATGGTTTGTGTGAATGGTTTGTATTGATATTTATATGGTTGTTGTTGTTAAATAAAAAGATTAAAATTTTGACATCAGCTTTTGAATACTGGGTGGTTAGTAAGTTTTAAAAAAATTTCGACAATGATGCTAAGAATGAACCAGATGAGATTCCTATTTTAATTTGATATAGGAATGATCACCCGGTATTTTATTGGTCGGGGTGTCACAATAAATAAAAAAGAAAACCCTAGATTTATAGAGAAGAAAAGAGGGAGAAAGGAGGGGAGCTTTTGGAAGCCAAATCAAAAGGAATTGGGTGTGTTCTTCATCAATTCGTCATATACCTTAAAGGAATCAGACTCAACGAATCTAATTAGGCAAGTGGTTGACTTGCTTTCAATCTAAATTGCATAATTTTGAATTCAAATCATAGTGGGTGGAAATCAAATTTTTTTTTGGGGTGGGTTATCACGTGTTAACTGGTTTTTCGACGGATTTAACACTTTGTGATGAGTAAAAGTGAAATTGATGATTAAAAATGGTTTAATGTTGTTAGATTATGAATCCTATTCGAATCCTTATAGTTGATGTTGCTGTATTTCAGATTTATAGAATTAAATTTGATGAAAGAAACGAATGAAACCCAATTTGGGATTTATGACTTTTGGTGAGAATTAATCATGTTTAAAGGTTACTAAAATGGTTAGGGTTGATCTCAGAGGTGTTGGATGTATTAACCTTAAGAAGGTTGAATTTGGAGGAGAGAGACAGAAGCTCCAAGGACTAACAATGTCATAAGGAAGTCATAGGGAAGAAGAAGAGAGCTGAACCCGGATGATCATTCGAACGACCACGGACCTCCTTCGAACAACCAAGGGCCTCATTCGAACGACGGTAAGAATTTTTGACAGTGCCGTTTTGTAATTGCCTTATTTTGGTTTGGGGTTTCTAAAGGGATTTAATTAGAGTAAAAATTAAATGGAGGATAATACTTAGGGCCTTAGGAAATGGGTTTTTAGTAATATTAAATTTAAAAAGAGTGTCAAACTTAATAATGAAATTTGGTGTAATAAATTCTAAAGGGTGAAAAAACCGACCGAGTGAGTGAGTGCGGGTATTGTAGTTGAGTGGCACTTCTTTAGTAAAATTAATTGAGGTGAAATTAATTAAATTAAGAGTCGGAGAATAGACTCGGGTATTATTTTTGGCTAGTTCTACGGGAGCTAGATACGAATTGGTCGGGTTTAATAAAATTATATATATATATATATTCACCAGTGTATGCCCGTGCCTGAAGGCACGCTGATAATCGCAAAACGACAAAAAAATTCAAAAGTACGTAATTGCAATATGACAAAAATTTTGTTTGCCAACAAAACAAAATGTAATTTTAAATAAATTGGCCATAATCTCTTTTATTTATATGACTAACAACCCTGATTAACAAATAAAAAATAATCCAATAATGTTCAAATAGTCTAAATTCATCAATCAAATTCACATTGTCCCTCAAATTAATAAAGTGTCAATTTAAAAAAAAAATTGGACATAATCTCCTTTGTATATTGGAATGTCCACCCTACTTACGGGGTAATAATCAATTGTATAATATTAAGAAGTCCAAATTCATCAAATAAATACTTGAAAAATCAACTTCTTTAAAAAATCACGATGATATTTGGGAAAACTACCATGATAATAACAAAATAACAATCAACCCTATCTATTTCAATACAAATAAGTTACTTGCCAACTTAGCCTTAATTGCCGTAGCATTTGTCGTATTTCTCTATAATGGCATCATGTGAAAGAATTCTAGAAGTTGGAGAACATGGTTATGTCCCATTCTTTATTAGAGCCCTACTCGGGCCTTTCCTCTTTACCTGTGTTGAGTGATCCGTTGAAATTTTAAACTTCCATGTTGTTCAATATAGCATCCCACGCAACTTTATCAGATGATATTGGGACAACCATATCCTGAACCAATGGATCTGTTTGAAGCATATGGTAAACACCATTAATTCTTCATTGAAATATGCTTGAATCATAGAGGTACAACATTTGATGGATCCAGTTGGTCTCTGATTTAGACACAGAAAGCCCAAGCATGAACTTTTGAAGATCTGCAAAATCAATCAAAAGCAATCAATGATAAGAAAACAGTAGTTTATTCAACTATTAATGTAAACACTATAACAAATCAAGAACAAACATATACAAATAAAAAAATGTTAGAACTCTATAAATCAGACCACAAAAATAGACAACAGAAACAACACCAAAAAAGTAAAAATAATTATTATTTGAAAGAATTTCTAAAAGTGTAAGCCATTTTGGGTTTGAAACCTTAAATGCTAAACCCAATGCACCCAAAAAATGAATTATAAAAAAAGTTTATGGACAGAGAGAACAAACTATAACTGATTTTTATCATGGTGTTATAAGGTATTTGGATTCTTAAATTTATTCTGGCTAAAATTTGGCGTATTCAGTGAACGTACAGAAAGCGTATCGAGTGAATGTACATAAGGTGAACGTACAGAAGGTGATACTGCAGATGGAGATCCACTTCGTATCCCATGTTCGGTGTTATTCACAATGACGTATAACTTCTTCCATTATTTAGAGCGACCTGTCAAAAAATCATATAAGAGGATTATATGAATCGTTATGTAGTAAAAGTTAAATACGAAGATATATTACAACAAATAACTAAGAAATCATAGTAAAATCAAGTAGATCAGTCTCACGTCAAGTAAGACGTCAACATTACGTAGTCCATCTTTATTTTCTACAATTTTCCTTTTGTGCCGTTTTAAACACTTCCTAATATTATTGATGAACACTGACCAGATTATGTCTCTAATTGCAGGTAGTACAGGAAGCACTTGATAAAGCTAAATTAACCGAGATGGATCTCTCTGCAGTTGCTGTCACTATTGGTCCTGGTTTAAACCTTTGTCTACGTGGTAACTTGATATTAGATATGGATTTTATTTTAATGGAATTTATATTTGTAAGACCATATTGTATATTAATTACATCAACACAACTGTTGGTTAGCATTGTTGTAGCTGTTTCACTTCTCGATTTCCAGGTTCTAGGTCTCCCTCTCATAAAAAATGGACTGTATTTTGCGTAGTCTCATTGACATAACTGCACATCGAAAATTGACTATATTTTTCAGATCTATGAGTTAGGATTGCGATTTGACAATCAAATGATCTGAGAACAATTCGATTGACTTTCTCCCCTACTTTTTTCAAATCTATGAGTTAGGATTTCAGATCTAGTTATGTAGAATGTGTAAATTGAATTGTGTGTCAATAGTACCAACAACAGATTTTTTGGACCTTAATTGTTCTCAGATCATCTTAGATCATGAAAGTAGTTACAATACCCATGAATAACTAAAAATAAACGATAATCATAATTTAGTTCAACCGCCATCTTCATCGGAATCTACCTGCACCGTTGAAGCCCCAATCTGTAAAATAAAATACATATTATCCACATGAATACCAAGACAGATAATACCATTCAATAAATACGAACCATATGACACTCACCAACAGTGCAGGCTTGATTTTCTAGTCTGTTCAGCTCCAATTTTTTTGTTATGTTATAATATTTTTTGCTCCCATCAATCATTGCCAATGACTCCATTTACTCCTGTGATAACAACAAAATTGAATTTATATGTTAGTAAGCACTATTGAATGATACAATGAGACAAAAAAAAAACTTTAGAATTTATATGTTAGTAGGCATTGTTGTGAGTAGGTAGACAATGCTTGGGATCATTTAAGAGATGCAAAGTGATATTCAAAAAAGTTTCTTAATAACACAACCAATCCTACTAAATACAAAAGTCGAAGGGAAAAATATCGAATTATAAATGCATAAACTGCACATATGAATAAACCATTTTAACAGAGAAATCATTGCCTAAGCATTACCTGGAGTTGCAACATCTCAAGTAAGGTCGGTTTTGTTAACTTTTTCCAGTAATTAGAATCGAGTAGAGAGGAATATCTCTAGAAGCAACATCTATTATCCTTATCTTTATCCTTGTTTAAGGTAGATGAGGATTTTCCCATTATAATCCCTTTTGCTCTTGTTCCAGACATTTTATTTCATGCCCCAAAATATAGACCCGTGTAACATAGTGCATAATATTATCTAAAGCTAATTCAATCAAGAAATTAATAACATAGTGCATAATGTTGTAACAATAATCACTAATATACACGTGGATACACTTTTCCTTGCTCTTTCTATAGCCTGCAATGAAAAAGAGAGTAATAATTAGTTAGTAGGAAAAAAATGCTATCAAATCATTCAAATCAAAGAATAAACTAACAAAGAGTAAAGAGTAAACACCAAAAGAAAGAGAGGGGGAAATCAGTCCACATGAATAAAGAGTAAAAAAAAAATAGAATGGGTTTCTACGTCATTCTGTTTCAAAGTGCCTCTGTGAACCATGCATGCCAGATAAAAAACAAACCTATAATCCTTGATATAGTCGATCACTTTCTAATCGTACTCAAATCCAGGTTTCCACACCAATGAACCATCTAAGGTTCACCTGCAGTGGCTCTGTAGTATAGTAAATTAGCTACACTGGGTACAAAAATTAGCTCAAAGTACAAATCAAAAAATAAAAACCAATTAGGTCGCATTCGGGCCGGGGAGATGAACATCCATCAGTTGCCTTTGTAATGATATTTGAACAACCATCGGTCATTATAAGATGACTAAGTTTTAACAGATATTTATTTGACAAAACTTGTTTGTCTAGTTCCCTTTGTGATGAGTATTAATTCAAAATGTGGGGAATTCTTACCTTAGCAAATAGCAGATTACGATCAACATCAATAATTCCTGACTTTTATCCCAGAATAGTTGTCGCACTACATATTCAGTGACAAAGTATTTCAAGGCTTCTGTTACACTGACAACTTTTTTAAATTTCATTGTGGAAGATATCTAAACAGATTAAACTTAAACATAAAATAAAAAACATAAAATCTAGTTACAGTAAAGATAAAAAATTCCAGAATTACGGAGCAATCAAATAAATTCAATATTTCTTGCCCTGGTATATATTTTTCTTTTTTTTCTTTTTGTGATAACAACTTGGATCATTGGCACGTGAGTATTGAGATACCAACCGAACCTCGTCTAAAGATGATGAACACCTGTATTGAATCCCAAGAAACCCAACAACCCCGCTTATACGAAAAAATGCCTTCTTTTTCATCTCCTCCAACACCGCACTGTTCACCTTGAAATGCAATTCGTGAGCTGAAATCGGCTCCTTATTCCTCATGATCGACACCAAACTTGAGTTCTTCACATCTTCACACCAAACAGTTTTATTGTAAAGATTGAAATAGTAGAATCACAATGAAGATAATAAAAAGTTCATTGGGAAGGAGAAATTTACAAACTAAAAAAATTACAACTCCAAAGTTCCAAAGCGAGCACAAATTTTACGAAAAATTCCAAAGAATAAGTTTAAGGGGGGAGGGAGAGAAATCTAGAACAAAAAAAACCATGATTCTCAAAAGGTTAGAAAAGAAAACCCACAATCGTCGTTTAAAATGAAATAGGAAAAAAATGGAGAAAAATAAGACACACACAGAAACACGTTAGAAATAGATGTAAAAAAGGCATTTGCCTGGATACCTTGTTGTCGTTTTAGAGTTGTCGCCATTTTTCATCTATTGCCGAAGCTATCCCGGTGTTCTTTAGGTATTAGGTCTCGTCTTTGCTCATATGGGGGTTTGGTAATTGGTACGATATTTGTGCATTTGGTCTGAGATCGTGTGAGGAGAAAGTACCCCTTTTTTGTTGTATTACAAAACTAGCCCTCATATTTGAATTAAAGTAAAATTTAAAGAGTAAAATGAGGGGGGAAATAAATTTAAGTGGGATAAAATTGTAATTCAATTAGAGTGTATAAATTGTGATGTGTTGAGGTACATAATATTATTGTGTAGATACTCATCTTACCCTCCATATAGTGCCTTATTGGCTTCGATATGAACCGTGAAGTGTCTTCCCATCTTATGAATAGTGAAAACACCATTGTAACTTTATATATATATATATATGATTGTGTGCTCATTAAATTTCTGTTTTAAATATTTTATAAACATATACCCCTTTAGTGCTATCATAGGAGGTTGCGCGATGTGGGTGAATCTCCTGGCTCGTGAAAACAGGGAGAGTATAATACTAGGTCATAAAGTCTGGTATATTATGTTGTGATTATTTTCGGGGTGAGATGCCTTAGGTATGATTCGGTCTCACATCTGGGAAACTATGACCGCCTCCACTACGCTTATTATTTATTGCATGATTCGGTGTGAGTTAACCATCTCGTAGTATCTGGGTTGGATTGAGCATACTTGGGATGATAGCATTTTAGAGAAAACATTCAGTGAGTTATTACCCGGGAGGATGGATATTATATACAACATGCATGTGAATGTTGTAGTATATTTATACGTATATACTTAGTGTGAATATTTATATACGGGTAAGATATATGAAGTGAAACTGTATTACTTATATAACTGTTGAAACATTATATGATTTTATTTGAATGGAATAAAATAATTGTTGGGTGAAATAATTTAATAATCCATAGTAATATTACTCGGGCTAGAGTAGGGGATAAGGAAGGGTTCATAATAAGGCTAGTTAGATGGGGTAGTATAACTAGGTGGGTTATGAACACAGCAGTAGGTGTGCACATCAGTTGAGGGGTCAGTATTATCTCAAGGGAGTGCGGCACTATCTTAAATATGAAAAGTATTCATGCATTTTAATTACTGCAAACTTAATCAATTGCAAATATTTTTCAAATGTTTTGGGTTATAACCCTTGCCAAAAATATTTTCACAACCTTTTAGGTGTCCACCCACAAGGACGCCAGACTTGATTATCTATTCTAGAGATGCGCAAGTGTGGCATATGTGGATGCATGTAGGAATTGGACAAGACGCCTCAGTTGTTTATTTTAGTTTAGGATTTCATTATTCCAATATTTCATATTTAGGCATGTTGGCCCTACAATAATTTATTGAGTTTATTCAATTCAGACTTTTGTTGGGATTTATTGATTTATCTATTGGATTTATTATTTAGATTTGGAGTTCGTAGCGGATGGTTTATTCAAAAAAATATTTATTTATTTATTTATTCATATCCTGTAATGGTTTGAACTCTATTAATGTGTGAATGGTTTAATTTAGTTTTTCCTTATAGTGTTAACTGTTAAAATGAAAGATAAAATTTTGACACTGACTTAATTAATCAATAGGCGATTAGTAATTAATGGTTTTTGACAATGATGCTAAGAATGAGCCAAATGGGAATCCTATTTAATTTAATAAAGGACTGATCACCTGTTATTTAATTGGGCGGGGTATCATAGATGGTATCAAAGAATCAGGTTCTAGTGTCCATAGGATCTGTACGGCTTACTACGATTTCAGTGTATCGTTCTCTTGATATAGAGCCCTATTGTTAGGACTGTTGCTTTTATCTTTACGTGTGTGAGATATCGTACTTTTACTATTAAATTTTGTATTGACTGTGAAATCATACAGTTTGTTTTAAATTTTAGATGCCACCTAAGAGAGGGAGACCGACTAGAGCATCCACAAGAGATGAGGTGAGACAGGCTCATCAGGAGACGGAGGTGCAGCAGCCGCAACTACCATTGGAACTAGTGACTACTGCATAAGAGGCTGAGATAGTGACCCAGGCAGTCAACGAAACCATGACTGCCATGACCGTCCATTTTTCATAAACTCAGCCACCACCACAAGTGGCACCAGTGATTCAGTCCCAACCGGGGCCATTGTCTTGGTGGAAAGTTATGGAGGCTTTTCATAAAGGCCACCCATTAGAGTTTTTAAGGAGTACGGATGTGATAATAGCATGTCGATGGAAGAATGACCTACATTGTCACCTATGCATGATTGAGTGCAGCGACACTCAGAAATAGATGCTTGCAACGTTAAGACTTGTGGGAGACGCACTACAGTGATGGGAGTCTATTACCACCTCGGAGGATAGTGATACTATGTTAATAGTAGAATTATGTGAACGATTCAACTATAAATATTTTTCGTCAGCTGTTTTGACGGAGATGATGAGGAAATTTAATGATGTTACATAGCGGGATCGATCAATGGATGATTACGAGGATGAGTTCACTCGTTTGGCTAACTTTATGCCAGATGAGGTGAACACTGAAGAAAAGATGAAGGGTAGGTTCATGGATTGGCTAGCCTGGAGGATCATGCAATATTTACTTGGTAACCCAACATTACAGACTTATATAGAGGTCGTTAATGCCGCTATTTTTCACTACCAAGATCACTGCTTCCACTTGAAGTGAAGAAAGAGAGTGGGTGATATGAGCCAGTCAGGTAGACAAGAGGGGGTAGTGCCAGTGGGGAACCTCAGCAGTAGGTGGCGAGATAGTAGGGGCATGGTTCCGGATAGGGGGATCAGGCCAAGATATTTAGGACATAAGGTTATCGACTGGAGGGTCAGAGTTTCAGATAGGCCAGTAGGGTCCTAACTAGCAGCAACAGGTTCCCCAGGGCTGTAAGGGCCAAGGTAACAATGGGGGAGGGCAACAGGGTAGAGGCCACCAGAGCCAGTATCAGGGGCAACCTCGTCAGGGCTAGTAGGGCCAAAGGCAGGGGGACTTTCAGAGGCATTGCTTTGTTTGTGGCTAGACATGGCATATGAAGAGAGAGTGTCCACAGAGATATAGGGGTCAGTAGCAGGGTGCCCAGTAGGGGCAGCAGGCACAGATGCCTTCAGCAGTACCAACTCCACCAGCCCCACAGCTGAAGGTACAAATGCATTACGAGCGTGTGTATAATGTCCAGGACATACCCATGCCACCAGCACCTCAGACACCGCCAGCAGTCGAGGGTACATTTCCTATTCATGGGCATAATGGTAGGATTCTTTTTGATACTGGGGCATCGTATTCTTTTATTTCCACTAGATTTGCAAAAGAAATCGGTCTTTTAGAGACATCCAACGCTAGCCTTATGCGTCTAGAGTCACCGTTGGGTAGTGGGTCACTTATTCACTCAATATGTAGAGGGGTGGACATCGTTATTAGGAGATTAATCTTAGCATCAGACAATCTTATGTTAGATATAAAAGGGTATGATGTCATTCTAGGCATGGATTAGTTGGCGAGTTACAGGGCGACAATAGACTATTATGAGAGGACCATAGTTTTCGCCATTTTTGGGCATGAGATGTTCTTAGTGGAGATGCCTCTTCCTAAGGGAAGGTCGTGCACCCACTTATAATACATTGAGGAAGAGACCCCACAAGAGGTAGATATCCCATTAGACTCGATTCCAGTTGTGAGAGGTTTTAAGGATGTATTTCAGGAGATACGAGGGTTGCTACCCAGCCGAGAGATCGAGTTTGTTATCGACCTAGTACGGGGTATGAGATCGATTAATCGAGCACCATATTGCATGGCCCCTTCAGAGATGCGAGAGAAGATTAAAAAACTTTTAGGGTAGGCTTTCATTCGATGGAGTACATCGCCATGGGGTGCATTAGTGTTATTTCTGAAGAAGAGGGATGGTTCGCTTCACTTGTGTGTAGACTATAGGGAGATGAACAAGGTCACGATACGAAATAAGTATCCGTTGCTGAGGATCGATGACCTGTTTGACCAGTTGAGAGGAACTGAATACTTTTCCAAGATTAAATTGGTGTTGGGATATCACCAGTTGTGCATTCGAGAGGAGGGCATTCCTAGGACCAAATTTTTTATCATAGTGCGGGTTGTACAAGCTCAGGGTGATGCCATTTGAGCTCACCAATGCGCCAACAATGTTCATAAATCTCATGAACATGGTATTCAGGGAGTTTTTGGACCAGTTTGTGATTGTGTTCATAGATGATATCCTGGTTTACTCTCACACCGAGGAATAAGGTTCTACAGACAGTTCGGGACCACCAATTATATGCCAAATTTGAGAAGTGTAGATTTTGGCTATGGGAGGTGCAGTTTCTAGGCCACATCGTATTCAACACGGCAATTGCTGTTGATTTGAGTAAGGTATCAACGGTGAGAGAGTGGGGACAACCCGCGACACCGATAGAGATTCGCACCTTTCTGGGATTATCCAGTTATTATCGCCATTTTATTAAGGGGTTCTCGAAGATTGTCGGTCCGTTGATGAATCTAACTAACAAAGGGGTACGATTTGTGTGGAGTGATCACTGCCAGTTAGCCTTCGATGAGCTAAAGGACAAGTTAACATCAACACCGGTACTCGCATTACCTAGAGGAGGGATGGAGTATCGAGTTTATACGGATGAATGCTTGCAGGTACTTGGGGGTGTATTTCAACAGGAGGAGAGGTCTATAGTTTATGCATCTCGTAAGCTTAATCCCCATGCGAAGAATTACCCCACACACGATATTGAGTTGGCAACGATTGTATTTGCTTTGAGAATATGGAGAAACTATCTTCTGGGAGAGCACTTTATGTTATTCACCGATAATAAATGACTTTTGTATCTATTCACCCAGAAGGATCTGAATATGAGATAGAGGAGGTGGATCGAGTTCATTCAGGACTACCAATTTGATATTCAGTATCATCCTGGTAAGGCTAAAGTGGTGGTAGACGCATTGAGATGATAACCAACGAGGGAGTTAGCGGAGGTCTGAAAGGTGAAGTGGAGTGGGATTCGACATGATGATGAGATCGCCAAAGCGTGCATGGCAGTTTTAGCTATCACTCCCGAGATTATTATGCGAGTAGTGCAAGCACAGGTAGAGGATCAGTTTTGCCAGGACATGGTATGTCAGTTATTAGCTGGGGGTACAGAGTCCTCCTCGTTCAGCCCAGAGAGAGGCCTACATTTTAATGGGATACTTGTTGTGCTAGAGGATGAGGACTTGAGGCACACGGTTATGACAGAGTCCTACGAGTCGATATTTGCAATACATTATGGCGGGGATAAGATTTATCAGGACACGAAGAGACAGTATTGATGGGCAGGGATGAAGTGGGACATAACATAGTTTATCTAGAAATGTGTTACCTATCAGTTAGTTAAGGTAGACCACATAGGCTTCAGGGGTGCTACATCCATTGGAGATTCCCCTGCTAAAGTGGGAGAGTATTTCGATGGACTTGATTACGGGGTTGCCAAAGTCACATAGGGGTCAAGACTCTATTTGGGTAATAGTGGATCGACTGACCAAGGTAGCCCATTTCTTGCCAGTTCGCATCGATTTAGAGATGATACAATATGTACAATTGTTCATTTCGGAGATAGTTAAGGTGCACGGGGTGCCGATTAACATCGTGTTCGATTGAGATAAGATATTTGTCTCTCATTTCTGGCAGATTTTTGAGGAGGCCATAGGCACAGACTTGCAATTGAGTATTGCATATCATTCGCAGATAGACGGAAAGGCTGAGAGGGTCAATCAGATGCTCGAGGATATGTTGGGGATGTGTATACTTGATTTCGGAGGGGGGTGGGTGGGAGAGATACCTTCCATTGGTAGAGTTTGCATATAATAACTCTTACCAATTAACCATCGACATGACATCATTTGAGGCACTATATGGGAGACCTTGTCATTCGTATGCTTACTAGTTAGAGGTGGGGGACAAAAAGTTGTTGGGGCTAGAGATGATACATGAGATTACTGCCAAAATTGATCTGATTTGGGTGCGTATTCGAATAGATCAGGATAGACAAAAGAGTTATGCCGATGCAAATTGGAGACACGTGGAGTAAGAGGTTGGCAATCAGGTGTTGGTACGGGTGTGACCCATGAACGGGGTTATGAGGTTTGGCAAGAAGGGACACCAATCACCGAGGTACGCGAGAACTTTCCCTATTATTGAGAGAGTGGGTCCAGTAGCATATTGACTTGGTTTATAGGAGCATCTACAACGAATACATGACATGTTCCACATGGCTTCGCTGAAGAAGTATCAGAGGAGCGAGAAAGATTTTTCGTACGTTGCACTTGAGGAGATCGATTTATTGCCAGACGTGTCATATGAGGAGAGACCCATGTATATTCTGGATCGTAGTGAGCGAAAGCTGTGGTTTAAGGTGCTACCATTAGTCAGAGTTCAATGATGACACCACAGTGCTGATGAGTCGACATGGGAGTGGGAGGATGACATGCGAGAGCAGTATCCAGAGTTATTCATCGCATGTATGACCTAATTTTAGGGATGAAATTCCTTTGTAAGTGGGGAAGTATGTAACACCCCGTATTTCTGAGCATTTAAATATGTAATTAATTTCAGTAAATTTAAATTACAAGTGTGTCGAAATTTAATTGAATTAATAATTATGTGTGTATTTAAATATTAATCGGGAGAGGTAATGATTAATATAAACTGAATACAAATTTACTAAGTGTATAGTAAATCATACGCGACTATTATTATAGCTCGTAGCGAGTTAAACGACGAGATTTTATCGTATTTCAACCAGGAGTCGGGTATAAAACTATATTGGGGTCGAGATGGAGACTTCTGGTAAAGTGACTCAGATGATGATTTTGAGTGCACGATTGATTCCGAATGGGTCGAGATAGTCAGAAAAGAGTACCCGAGGGGTAGTAATTGGGTCTCAGGATATTTTCAGGCATAACCGAGCCCACACGGTGGTGTTCGGATCATTTAAACTTAGCCCATAAGCTTAATTTTGGGATTACAATATTAAAACTAAATTAGGAAGTTAGTGGAAGACATAACTCAAAAATAAAACCCTAGATCTATAGAGAAGAAAAAAGGGAGAAAGTAGGGGAGCTTTTGGAATCCAAATTAAAAGGAATGGGGTGTGTTCTTCATCAATTCGTCATACACCTCAAAGGAATCATACTCTACGAATATAATCAGGCAAGTGGTTAACTTTCTTTCAATCTAAGTTGCAGAATTCATATTATAGTGGGTGGAAATCAAAATTTGTTTGGTGTGGGTTATCACCTGTAAACGGGTTTTTCGATGGATTTAACACCGTGTGATGATTAAAAGTGAAATTGATGATGAAAAATGGTTCAATGTTGTTAGAATCTGAATCCTATTCGAATCCTTACAATTGATGTTACCGTATTTCAGATTTATACATAAGAATTTGATGAAACAAACGAATGAAACCCTTAAAACCGAATTTGGGATTTATGATTTTGGGTGAGAATTAATCGTGTTTAAAGGTTACTAAAATGGTTAGGATCGATCTTAGAGGTGTTGGATATATTAACCTTAACTGGGTTAAATTTGGGGGAGAGACACAGAAGATCCAAGGATTAAAAATGGCGAAAGGAAGTCGTAGGGAAGAAGAGGAGGACTGAACCCGGACGGTCGTTACCAAGGACCTCGTTCGAACGACGGTGGGAATTTTGACAGCGCCGTTTTGTTATCGCCTTGTTTTCGTTTGGGGTTCTAAAGGGATTTACTTAGATTAAAAATTAAATGGAGGATAATACTTAGGGCTTTGGGAGAGGGCTTTTTAAGTAATATTAAATTTAAAAAGAGTGTTAAACTTAATAATGGAATTTGGTGTAATAAATTCTAAAGGTCGAAAATACGGATCAAGTGAGTGAGTCCGGGTATTTTAGTTGTGTGAAAATCCTTTAATAAAATTAATTGAGTTAAAATTAATTAAATTAAGAGTCCGAGAATAGACTCGGGGATTATTTTTGGCTAGTGCTACGGTATCTAGGTACTGGTTAGCCTGGTTTAATAAAGTTATATATATATAGATAGTGTGATAGTATACATTTATGATTGTGTGCTCATTAAATATTTTATAAATACATACCCCTATAGTGCTATCGTAGTAGGTTGTGCGATGTGGGTGAATCCCCTGGCTTGTGAAAGCAGGGAGAGTATATTAGCCCCAGGTCATAACGTCCGGTATATTATGTTGTGATTCTTTTCGGTGTGAGACATCGTGGGTATGATTTGGTCTTACACCCGGGGATCTATGAACGCCTCCACTACGCTTATTATTTATTGTCTGATTTGGTGTGAGTTAACCGTCTCGTGGTATTTGGGTTAGATTGAGTATACCCGGGGTGATAGCATTTTAGAGAAAACATCCGGTGAGTTATTACCCGACATGGTGCTTATTATATACGGCATGTGTGTGAATGTTGTAGTATAATTATACGTATATAATTAGTGTAAATATTTATATACGGGTAAAATGCATAAAGTTAGATTGTATTACTTATATAACTGGTGAAACATTATATGATTTTATTTTAATGGAATAAAAGAATTATTGGGTGAAATAATTTAATAATCCATAGTAATATTCCTTGGGCTAGAGTAGGGGATAAGTAAGGATTCATAATAAGGCTAGTTAGATGGGGTAGTATAACTAAGTGGGTTATGAAGACAACGGTAGGTGTGCACATCAGTTGAGGGGTGATGATTATCTCAAGGGAGTGCGATACTAGATTAAATATGAAAAGTATTCATAAATTTTAATTACTACAGACTTAATCACTTGCAAATATTTTGGGTTCTAACCCTTGCCAAAAATATTTTCACAACCTTTTAGGTGTCCAGCCATTCGGATGCCAGACTCGATTATCTATTCCAGGGATGCGCAACTGCAACATATGTGGATGCATACAGGATTTAGACTAGACGCCTCATTTGTTTATTCTAGTTTAGGATTTTATTATTCTAGTATTTCATCTTTGGGCATGTTGCCCCTACAGTACTTTTTTCAGTTTATTCAGTTTAGATGTGTTGGGATTTATTAATTTATGTGTTGGATTTATTATTTAGATTTGGAGTTTGTATCCGATTGTTTATTCGGCAAGACATTTATTTATTTATTTATTTATTAATATCTGGTGATGGTTTGAACACTATTAAGGAGTGAATGGTTTAATTTAGTTTTTCCTTATAGTGTTAACTGTTAAATGAAAAGATAAAATTTTGACACCGGCTCAATGAACCAATAGGTGATTAGTAATTAATGGTTTTCGACAGTGATGCTAAGAATGAACCATATGGAAATCCTATTTAATTCAATAAAGGACTGATGACTCGGTATTTAATTAGGCGAAGCATCACAGGTATCTTCCTGGATTGTATAAAATCTTTTCGAGTTATATGAGAAATTATGGTGCATTAAGTTTTTTTACCCCTAAGTTGTGATTTTACCTCATAATATTTGATTTGTGAATGTTTGGTTTGTTTGATTTTATTTTTATACATTTCTAGTCACATATTTGTTCTAAATGTAGCATTCTAATGTAGATTTAACTATTTATCTTGTTAATTATTGATATTTAGGTTACTAAATCGTTGAATTTATCAAAGTTAAGTTCTACACTTACATTTTCAATTGGTTTTAGAGTCGATTTTTAGTGTGAGTTTGTGTACTTCCTTAGTCGCTTGATTGCCATGGATATTTCATATTTCTATGCCTTAGGGATAAGTTCAGAGAATTTGAAGTCTTCGTCACACTCTCACATTGATAAGAGCACTTCACACGCCTTTAGTGAGTCTAGATATGTAACTGAACCTAATAATATTGAATTGCGTGACGACGAAGAAAATTAGTGACTAAGAAGAAATGTTAAAGATCTTGAAGAAGAGAATGTCATGGGTAAAGACAAAGAAGAAGTTTTAATTTAACTTAAAATTGAAAGATTGAGAGATTGTAATTACTTGGTCGAGAATGATAAAACAATCTTCTAAAAGAGAACAACCAACTTAAAAAGGAAAGGGATTTTTTTGAGGAAAAGAAACATGAGTTTGGAAGAATAATCTTTTCTCTTATGAATGATTTGGAAAATGCTATGAATGTAAAACTTGCATTAGAGGATCATTATGATAAAATAAAAAAATAATTTTTGAGAAGTCTATGATCCAAAATGGAAAAGAAAGGTTTATGTTTTACCTCTTTTGATGATTCTTAAACTTCCTATGATATTTTTGTACAGGATAAGACTAGTAAAGATAATAAAGGAAGTTCTCCTCAAGTCATTGAAAAAATTAATTCTTCAATCAACAATAAAGGACAGGGACTTGAGAAGAATAACTTAACCACTCAAAACATGAAAATATATGATGTGAAGTTAAAAAATAATTTTTAAGACAAGAAACTTAAAATTTTTCAAAAACCTCAAATGAAAGTTAGTCCTAAGAAACATTATGAAAATCATTTGAATAGACAAGGAGTTTTTAAAAATCATGTTGGACCTATAAAATTTTAAAAGTTGTTTAGAATTTGCTCAAAATCAATTTCATACTTACAATGCTCATATTGCTATATGAGAGGACATTTTAGTCATTATTGTCACAAATTATAAAGTGATGAGCAAAATTCATATTCAAGAGGCCCAAGGAAAAATATTTTCGTAAGAAAATTGAAAAACTTGAAAATGGGATTAAGAAACGTAAGAAAATTGTGAATGGAATGCAAACGAGTCTAAAAATTAAACAAATGTGGATTAAGAAATATGATTATAAGTGTTTGGTTGTTCTCATGGATTTGAAAGCATAAAATTCTAATAATTGTTATTTCAATTGTTACTATTCATGTCATATTATAGGATCGGGTTCTTTTTTACTACACTAGTGGACTACAAAGGAGGATTAGTCACTTTTTGCGATTGAAAGAAGTTTAGTGTGAGAAGGAAAGGTACCATTAAGATTTCCAAGAGTGCCACTCTTCATAATGTCTTGTATGTCAAAGGGCTTGCTGATAATCTCATTAATATAAGACAAAGGTGTGATGATGGTCACTTAGTTAGCTTATCCAAAGGAGAATGTCTTGTGAGGAAGGAGAATGATAGTAGTTTGATGAGAGGTGTGATATCCAATGAGAATTGAAATATATTGGTGAGTGATCATAATAAAGTTTGTCAAATTTCTAAGATTGAGCCTATTGATTTATGGCATCAGAGGTTTGGTCACATCAATTATAGTGATTTGGATAGTCAAGCTAAGAAAGAAAGGGTGAGAGATCTTCCTAGGCTAGAAAAATCGAAAAGTAAGGTTTATGGAACATGTCAAAAGGGAAAACAAACTAAGATCTCACCAAAAATCGTAAGGAAAACACTACTTCTATACCTATAGGGTTATTGCACGTTGATTTGATGAGTCCTTCCAAAACCGAAAGTATTAGAGGAAAGGTATATTATTTTGTCATGGTGGATGACTTGTCTAGATCTTCATTTGTAGGATCCATGAAAGAGAAGAGTGATTCATATATCATAATTGTGTCCATTTGTAAGAAATTTCAAAATAAATGATCATTTCCAATTGTGAGTTTAAGAAGTGATCATGGTTCAAAATTCATTGACACAAAAATTTAGTTTTATTCTGATAAGATAGGAATTAAACATAAATTTTTAGCAATTGTAACCCCACAACAAAATGAGATTATTTAGAGGAAGAATATCACTTTACAAGAAATGGCAAGGTGTATGATTGAGGATAAGAATTTACCCAAGTAATTTTGGGCCGAGGAAATGCAAACCTCTTATCACACATCCAATAGGGTTTTCTTAGACCCTTCACCAAAAATAAGCCTATGAATTATGGAAAGGAAAAGTCGATAATCAAATATTTTAGGTATTTGGGAGTAAGTACTATATTCTTAGGGATATGGAGCAAATAACAAAAATTTTATTCAATGAGTGAAGAGGGAATATTCATTGGTTATTCTTAAAATATTCTGGTATATTGGGTTTATAATTTGAAGATTAATTGAATGATAAAAACTTACATTGTTGTGGTGAACAATGATATCACTTTCTGATAATATGGAGGTTAAGAGGGAGATTCTAAGATAGGAAAGGCTATGGGAGATGATGTTGGTGAGTTGAGTGATAATAGGAGAGACTTAGCGGTAACCTATTTGCAAAATGTCTTAAATTGAAAAGGTCTTACCAAGTTAGGTTTGAAAGGAGCACACACCGTCTAGAATAATTGAAAATCTTGAAAGTCGGGTTAGAACTACGAATCAAGTTTTAAATGAACTTAACTTTAAATGTTTCAATTCATAAATTGAACCAAATAATGTTAAAGCAACTTTAAAATATGAAAGTTGAATACTTCAAGAGAGTTTGTTCAATTTGAAAGGCTCAAAGTATGGGAACTAGTACCTAAGCGATGTAAAAAAATCATCACTAAAACTAAGTGGGCACTCAAGAGCAAACTAGATGAAAATTGTGTCATTGTGCAAAACAAAGCGATACTCGTTATATAAAGATTCTTGCAAATTAAAGGAGTTGACTTTGAGGAGACCTTTGCTCTGGTTACTAGTTTTGAAAGCGTACGTCTCTTGTTAGAAATTTTGTGCTATATGAAATTTAAATTGTATCAAATAGAGATCAAAAGAACTTTTCTAAATGGGGTGTTAAATGAATAAGTTTATGTTGAGATGGATTTTGAAGACCTTAACTTTTCAAATAACATTTTCGACTTTAAAAAGATTTTTACAACTTGAAACAAGGTCTTAGATATTGGTATGAAAGGTTGACCACCTACATACTAAATAATAGATTTATAAGAGAAGTTATTGATAAAACACTTTTTTGTTAGGAAATATAGGGATCACATCCTCGTAGCATGTTGATGATATAATGTTTGGTTCAGACATAGGCCAGTTAGCTAATACTTTTTGCGAGAAGGTGAAAAGTGAGTTTGAAATGATCATGGACGATGAGTTGATTTTCTTCCTTGGTTTGCAAGTTAAACAAATGAAAAATAGTATTTTCATATCCTAAAACAAGTCTTCAAAGAAATTAGTCAAGAAATTTGGTATGTAATCAGAAAAACTTTCTAATCAACTATGGGTGTTAACTAAGTTGACCAAAAATGAGATAGGAAATGACGTGGAAGAAAAACTTTATTGGAGTATGATTGGTTATTTGATTTACCTAACCGCTATATGACATGATATTTCATATAGCATAGGAATGTTTTAGGTATCAAGCAAAAATTTACATTGAGAGGATGTTTATTCTTTGGTATCTCGATGGTGTATTGGCTTTCAAAAAAGCAAAATTCGCTATCGTTGTCTATGTTCGAGGCCGAGTATAACACAACAAGGAGTTTTTCCACTCAATTCTTCAGATGAAGCAAATGGTGAACGACTACGGGTTAAAATAATGGACTATGGATTTTTATTCCGATAACATGAGAGCAATTGATATATATATAAACTCGGTGAAACACTTAAGGATGAAACATATTGAATTAAAGCATAACTTCATTAGGGATTTGGTTGAATAAAAATTCATTAATACGAATTACGTACCTACTGAAAAGTAAATAGCCGATATTTTAAAAAAGCCTTTAGACATTTGTAAGTTTAAATACCTTTAGTGTTTTTAGATTTGTGTGAAATTGAGTGATTGGCGTTCTGATGAGTAAAAGTTGGATGTTGATACACACACACACACACACACACAGACACATACACATACAAACCCACACACAAATTTGAGTTTTTGTATATATTGCACATATTCTTGTTGAAAAATGCAAAACGATTTTGCTATTTTTGTATCTTTGATCAAATCTCATACTAAACTTATTGCATAATCAATATAATTGCATGAAAAGTTGTTTAGTTTTTGTGAGCTTGTAGTTGAACAAATTATTGAATGTGTTTGTCAAAATGAGATTTTGAAAAATAGTCTTAAGAAATGACAATGTGTTTGTATTTGATAAATTGAAAGCTTGTCCTCACAGCACTACACAAATGCACAAAATTTGATGAAATTTGTCATTTACATAAGGATTTTTGATTCCATAAGATGAAAATTGATCTTGCATGAGTTTTTTTTAAATCGTCCATGTTTATTTGTGAGAAAGAGAATCCTATGTCTTGATGGAGTTGAAAATGACATCTTTTAAGCAATGATAAGGGCTACCATTGGTTTGTTGATGCTTAATTTAAATTTGAGTATCATTATGTAGGTGATAATCAAAGTGTGTGTGAAAAGATAACCATCAACAAAATATAAAATGTTAAAAAGAGTCACAAGCTAAGAGCTTAACCGACATTAAAAATAAGGTAGGGAAATAACTTGAAAATTCATATGAATGGCTATTTTAGTTTGGCATTAAAAAAATTATTTCCAATTATTGTTGTGTTTAGAATGTGAATTGAATACGCTTATATTGCCTCCCATATGTAGATAATCTTGATTCTATAATCTTATATGATTTTACATATTTGTATCCCGTGAGAATGTTGATTTTCATACTTATTTGGTCTTCGAGATTTGCTCTTGTGTTTCCTTATAGAATATTATTTTTGTTTATTTTATTGATCCTTTCTTAATCATTAGTTTTGAGAATTTCATATTGAATGTGTGTTTTAGTTAGTTTTTTTGAGAATTCATGGTTGTGGAAGGTTAAGAGAACCATTCTTGGGAATTGAGTGTTGCTAGAAAAGCCCATTTTCCTGGGTTGTTTGTGAGTTTTCTATTCATTACCATTTGCACGGGGTAATTTTCTTGCCATTCGCATGATTGGAGCATGGTGGTTGAACTTGGCCATTGGAAAAATCAATTTTCACGAAGTAATTTCTTGTCCATTCGCACGGATCCCATGATCATGCACTACACCAAAACACGCCATTAGTAACATAATTTTACTGTTACTAATAATATTAGTAACACAATTTTTCTGTTAGAAAAAAGGCGTGGGGCACGAAGCTAGTAACGGTAAAATTCTGTCACTAATAGTAACGGTAAAATTCAGAATAAGTAACGATAAAATTATGTTACTAATAGTAATGGTAATTCAGAATTTGTAACGGTAAAATTCTGTTATTAATAGTAACGGTAAAATTCAGAATTAGTAACGCTAAACTTGTGTTACTAATAGTAATAGAAAATTCAGAATTAGTAACAGTAAAATTATGTTAGTAATATTAATACACATTTAAAAAAAACTTAAGATCCAATTTCCTAATTATTATTACCACTATTTAAATCCTAAGAACATATACAAAAATATTCTACAAAAACAAGGGCATTATATTCAACATTTATATTTATGTAAGGCTCCACTCTTTATTTACAAAAGAAACTTAAACCAAACAAATGAAATACAATCCCCCCGAAAGTTGCATTATTTTAATAAAAGCATCCAATATAACATCCTAATACAATCATCCCCCAATGAGATATTTTTATATTATAACAAATCAAATGAAATATAAAAAAGAAGTTCGTTGTTGTTGACTATCCACTTTCGTTCTATTATCATCGTCATCAATGCCACAATCCGCAACGCTGGAAACTTGATGAGGATCCAAAAATGACATTCTGTCAAACAAAATAAAATTATCATATTAGTTATAATATCAACATTTAGTCGTACAAAATTAATTTAGTACAAAAAATTATCCACCAGCAAAATTAATTGCACAAGTATATGAACTTATAATATCATATTTCACATCAGCACTTAAAAGTAGGAAATTTCACATATAAATAAGCATGTCAACTTATAATATCACACTTTCACATCAGCACACAACACATATAGTTTCTAACACATATTCAAACTTTTTTTGGTATAACTAACACTGTTCACACAAACACAGAAACACACACTTACGCTGCACACAAACCCTGAACACACACTTCACACTATTCACACAGACACTATGATAAAAAAAATTAATTAAAATTGCTCTGTGCTTTATATCCAAGCATTTAGTGTGCATTTATGAATTCTGACTATTTTTCATAAATTCACACGGCGTGAGATGTAAGAAATGCAAAAGAAAGAACTCAAGTACAAAAAGTAAGAACTCGGTAAAATTCATTCCAGACTTACCTCATCCAATATAATATGATCCCATTTGACGGAGTGCAAATTAGATCCCATATACTATCGTCTTACGAACATCCTGCACACATGCCAATTTCCGTTATTTAATGACAAATTCCACTTCCACAAATGCACCCTAAATGACACTACATTTGGTAATGAAGACAAATCTATCTTGGTGTCATATATTTATTATCAAAACACCGATATTGGTATGCTTATATTGATGAGAATTCTTAGGCAAACAAAGTCGGGCTTATGATGGACATAAAGGCCCTTTTAAGTTTTGAGTAGGCAAACAAAGTTTATTACATTTTTCGTTAATGAATCTCATCTTACTTTTTGCCTAATTTTGCACTACTATTGCGGCATTATTTTTTATACACTGTGTGAATAGGGATCTTGTTGTAGCATAAAAATTATACACATGTTTTACACCACCAACACTTGTAAAGTTCATACAGTATGAACTTTTTAAGTTTTAGATAAGCTTCAATATGTGAAAGAAAAGCAGCATACCTTTGCAATAAACAGAGTAAAATAAATCCCTATCTAATAATGACATCGAGTTGTTTAGTAAAACCAATAAAATCTTGGTGATGAGCCAACTTTCCAAGCCCTATCTATTTTTTATTCTCTAAATAAAACCCTATCTAATAATGACATTTAGAGAACAACACATGTTGGGAGAAGAAAAGAGACGATGACTCAAGTTTTTTTAAACTCATTTCTAATAAGATAGGTGTACGTGGCTTTGGGTGAGAATGTGTATCATGTCTATCACAGAAGCGTACAAACAACTAAAAATATGCTTCCATCACACTCGTTATCACCCATAAAAATAACTAAAAATATGTGTCCATCACTCATATGAGATACAATCATCATAACATTTGACTACGAAGGAGAATGAGAAAAATGAAGGTAAAATTAAATTATTCAGAAGTATGATTGGCACCTGACCTGTTCGAGAAGTAAATCGCGCACATACACGCCCATTGTGGTCATTCGGCCATTAGATCTAGGACAGAAATCCTATAATAGAAAATCACAAATTTAATGTGAAGTTCATCTAAAAAAAGGCCACGTAATTACTATACACTAAATTTACCATAAACAAAGCTCAAGTTGAGAAACACATAAATTACAAGTTGATTGTGGCCACCCATGCATAGGTCAATATGATTACCTTCATCAAATGGGGGCGCTAAAGAAGGTGGTGCAATGTAATGTCATATATTACGATTATTGGGCATCCTATAAGATTTGAGACCACGTTAAACTAGAACTGATGACTCCCTCAGAAACATCTCATGGCATTTAGCTAACGAAATCATAATGTCTTGTTATTGTATAAAATACCTTTTAGACTACTCAAAACTGAACATTCAATTTTTCTATTTAGTGCTATATAAATACATTATACACACATAACCACAAGGTATGAATGTACTCAGTATTATCCTTAAAAGTTGAAAATTTCCAAAATGTTTATCTAATAAATATAAAAATGAAATGCATTAAACAAAAATAGTAAGGAACTGAGAAGGCAGGTGCTATCATACAAAAACTGAGATTTTTTTAGGAATGGATTTTAGTAGTAAATTCATATCACTCAACTGAATCATATGATATATGAACCTATTTTGCAGAGCGTAGTAAATTAATATCACTCAATCGATTCTGGAAATGAAGCATTGGATTAATAGAATCCCTTTAGCATTTCTTCAAACTGGAAGAGCGTAAGATAGGACACTCCGGTTTGTGCTGTAGTCTTCACTAGAAAAGAATCGGTAACGGAGCCAATACTGTCTTACCTTCCACTACAAGTGCTCCCCTTGGCTTTCAAAAAAAGGTCAGCAAAATAAGAACAGTGATCTATGTGACCCTAGTAGCTGGAACAGCCACAACAGCAGCAACAACCACTGATAAAACACCAAAAACACCCCCCAACACCACAAAAACATATAAAGCTGGCCACCAAAAGAAGCTGGTGTAGATGATGAGATGGATTCATACAAATATACTATAAATTTAAGGAGATTCCAAGAAGTAGATAAGAGTATGCATTCTACTCAACACGTGGAGAAATTACAAAGAAGATGGAAGGATAGCGCCATAGTCAGACTTCTTGGCAAAAGCAAAATTAGAACATTTTTGTAATTTTCAGACTTTGGTTTCTTAGGAGTTGAAATTGCATAAAAAACTCATTTACATAATTAGTTGGGCATTATTTTCGTTAATATATAAAACCCTCACTTATATTTACATCTTAAAAGGGGAAAAGATAACAACAATGATTCAATATTGATAGCTACAGCAGTGGTACATAGATTTGATGCAACAGATATCTTAAGTAGAAAACATCACGACTGACTAAACCAAAATTCAAATAAAGCCTATATTCTGAGTGATGAAAAAAAAAGGTAAATAAGAGAAGGCCATGCACAATGAGTTGCCCACAAAATTAAAGGTTCATATGATACGCACCTTAAATGAATGACGTAAGGGGTTACAATCTTTTGTCTCTCATCCGAAGTTGGTAGCACATCAAAAACAATTATATCTAAAGGCATAGGGTCAAAAGGATCTTTTAGCACGGCTAAGAATCGAGGTTTTAATACAGCCCACACCTGTACACAATTCAAGTAGAGTAAATAAGGGCATAACATACAAAATAGATTGGGGTACTTAATAGACAGACAATAAAATAATAGAATATAGCACCATTTGTACTACATGATGTACCATTGGATAAAGTTATCATTGTCGAAAATGATTTTTCGTATACATTTCAGGGTTTACATATATAAATCCTTAAAATGATTAACAACAATAAAAATCAACCTACAACCCAAAAGTAATCGCTACCCAAGTCAAAACCCTTATCATTGTAGATCTACCCATAAACTTTAGGATGACAAGGCTGTCCCAACAGATTCCATTTTAAAACTTAATGAAAGGTTTTATAGGCAGGGATTTAATCAGGAACAAATTTTGTAGACTGCGGAATGGAATGGAGTAGAAATTGATTAGGGAATGCCATTCATCCCTTGGGTCAGGTCGTGTCGAAGGAGGCGGCTTTGGAGATGGGGCTGCCTGGGGTCAGGTCGAGGACGTGGAGGCGCCCGTTGCCCAGGATGCCAAAGTTTTGGGCGGTGGCTACGGCCAGACGGTGCTCGTAGAAGGGGCTGAACTTTACGGCGTACCCGTTAAAGGGGGTTTTGAAGATCGGCATGGATTTTCTCAATTTTATACGTTTTCTCTCTGTTTATCGATGGGTTATCTAGTTGCTTAGCATGTGTAATTTGTTCACACAAACCAGCAATATGTAGTTTTATAGTTCACAATTACAAAACTTTGGATTCAACTTCCTAAATCCACCCCCCAACAAGGATAAAGTCCCAAAATTATAGCAAAAATCGCATAGCCTTACCCTCCTTTGTTCCCATCAAAAGTCTCTCTCCATCAGATATACAAGCTATATAAGAGGGGAATTTATGTTACACTTCTGATGATGTATACATGGAAAAGAACTTGGAAAAAATTTATTCAGAAAATATTTTATTTTATAAGTTATAATTCTAACCTTTCAATATCTATGAATCAAACTTATCCTTTATATTAAGAGAAATCATTAAACGATGCATCATTTAGCATGGTATTCGATGGACGCACTCTTATCCTGAGGATCTCACTTAGGAAGACTACAAAGTTTTGGTGAAGACATATCGACATCTTTGATCCTTTAAGACAATCATCAATATCAAAGAAGTTGTCAGGTAATCCACCAAATATGTAATAACATATTATTACATATTGCTGTGAACAACATATCAACAGAAACATCCAAATCAACCAAAGTTGTTGTTCTCAAATGTGAACAAACAACAGTTTCTTAGTAACACTATATTACATGATTTTGGTTTCAAATGTGAACTACATATTGTTGGTTTGTTCTCGAGTAATCCACCAACTTTGTTCTCAAATGTGTAACACTAAATGTAGTTCACATTTGAGAACAAACAACAGATTCTGTGAACAACATATCAGCAATATGTGAACAACATATCAACAGATTCTGAGTCTTGCTGGTTTGTTCTCAAATGATTATTTTATCAACTAAATTCATCCTTCTTGATGATGCCTACAGCATCGTCATTGAAAATGATGAGAAAACAACTGGTAGTTTGTATTCTGATTGGGATCTTCTCCTACCAAAGAAGGATCTTACTATAGAAGTTTCTTGATAAAATAAAGATTTCTACCCCTATTTTATTATCTCTTAGGTCTAATATCCATCCCAAGGATTGATAGAGATTGCGAATAGAATATAGTTCTCGTACACAAAATTAATATATATTTTTTACACTATTTTTAGGACACATTACATTGAACGACCGTAATTTATTTTGTGTTTACAGAGGTTGCCCCGGATTTAAATAATATGAAAATAAACTTAAACATTGAGTTGTTGCATTACTTTATCTAGATATGTACCCAACTAAAAATTGATATTGGGCATAACTAAAACACCAACGAGGATTTGAATTGTCAACTGGAAAACCAATAAGGATTATTAGATACAACGCCAATTTGAAGTTGTCTTGTGCCCTTTCCACCATGATATTTATACCTATAACGTTGCTTTAGCTTATGATATAACGTTATCACAGAATTGATAGTAATCTTCTCCAGCAACTAAAAATTTCACGTCACTATTTCTTTGTATTGATGTAACCAAAGTCAAAGTAGCTGAGTTAGAAAAACCTTAGTCGAGGTCATTCTTCTTACGCATAACCAAAATTTATGCATAAGTTTTACTTGTGAAGAAAACATATAAATTATAAACAATACAGAACCACAAAACATTGTAAATGGAATGTGCACTCTAGTGATTGACCAATCTGCCCATGTATACATAACCATTGACGACGACGGAAATATCGAAAGATTGGCAAGAAGCATGACATAGCCACAACCGAAGTACTTAGCTTTTCGTGAGTCCAGTGTTGGTCAGGAAACTTTACACAAGAACCGAACACATGATTACTATAGTTGGCACCACAATGAAGAGGGATGCGCAGTAGAAGATGATTCAATGTCACTATTGAACCGACATTGGCATCAAATTGATGATTCCACCATAAGTTCCCAAATATGAAAAATCATATTTTCTTTTGTTGGGGATACACAATTATTAAGAAGCTTTGTCAACACCAGTTTTACCAAATTGGAGGGAAGAGGTGAAACTACCTCATGAAAAGCCTTGTGCCAATCCATTAACCTTAGAAAGCTATGGTTAATTTTATGAAAAGCCTTCAGGGGACTTTTAATTAGGACATTATGCAGATTAAAAAGGATGTTATAATCTCCTTTTGAGATTAGAACTAGTATAATCTCACTAAGTCTGGGTTTAAGAATTGTAAGTTTGGTTAAAGTTTAATAGTCAATAAGTATCATCCCTCAAAAGACCACTTTTAACACCAACGTGAATGTTTATTAGTCAATTTGGAAAACCAGTAATCCGATGAGGACACGGACACTTCCTACAAGTTACTTTTGTACATCTATGCTATTTTGTACACCTCTTTTCGGGCCACTCGATTGCTATTTTGAGTTTTCACCCCTAAATCCCATTTTAATCCCTAAACGATCGTATAATTGTTTTTGCTTTTCGGGCCTCTTTTCAGGCCACTAGGTTGGTATCTTCTCGGTTATTTGTGCCTCTTTTCGGGACACTTCATTATTGTTTTTGCTTTTCACACCCCTAATGCACGCTTTTAACCCCAAAATGAACGTCTACTAGTTAATTTCGAGAAGCGGGAGTCCGATGAGGACACAATGACTTATCTTAGGTTACCTTCGTATCTTTTGGAGTATTTGTATCTCTATTTACACTACTTAATTGTTATTTTTAATTTTCACCCCCAAAAGCTCCGTTTAAACCCCAAAATGAACGTTTATTAATCAATTTCATAATTATGAGTTAGACGAGGACACAGATACTTCCTATAAGTTATTTTTTACCTCTGTGGATGTCCGTACCTTTATTTGGGCCACTTATTTGCTATTTTGAGTTTTCACTCCTAAACACTATAAGCCCAAAACGACAGTATACTAATCAATTTTCAAATTCAGGAATCTTATTTGGACATGGTCACTTCCCTTAAATTACTTTCGCTTCGAATAGTAAACTCACACAAACAATTATAGACAATCAATAATTCTAACTTGAATGGCATGAACTACTTCCAAAGGACATGAATTAATTAACACAAATAAACATATCAATAATTCGAACTAAAATTCACACAAAAAATAGTACAAATATTCTCATAAATTAATCTTAAAACTATACTACGACAACCAATTGACAATCCGGGTTTTCAATTGGCTCACCCTCAACCTCCTATCACCACTACAAATTGATCCAGTACAAAAACTAATGATATGAATCAATAACCAAGAATTAAAATTACCTTTTATCCGTATCAAGTCGACAATACTATAACTTGAATGTCCGAGGCTAGATCAAATACTTAAATACCAATGAACCCTGTCAAATGCCCATCAATGAGAAATATATGATTGTCATTGAAAGAGCATAATTATGATATTTATATTTAACATATAACTATATATATACATAATTGTGGATAATATTAAGAAATGAGAGTGAAAATATATCACTGTCTGATACTTAAGTCAGGTTGGCCAATGATATGGTTACACAATAATTAAAAACACCTATTATCTTTTTTCACATATTGAAATCATTCAAAGAACAAAGACGAAAAAATATACAAACTGCAAATATTAAGGAATTGTGTCACAAAAGTGTACACAATCCATGTAAAATTTACCCTCGAGATTGAATCTTTAGTGTAAATTTACCCAAAAGATTCAAGATCACGTGAGAATCATGTGGAACTCTTCTTTGAACCCCAAAGCACAACTTTGGTTATGGAGAAGTCTAGGGTGGCAATGACGAGGTCTAGAGCAATGAGAGCTAGGGCTAGAGTAGTGTGCAGCTGAGTTGCTGAGGGCATTGGTCTGAGAGAAGAATAAGAAATAATGGGGTGTTTTTTTTTTTCATTAGGCTTAGGCCAATAGAAAGAGGAGGGAGTGAAAAATGATAAAGGAGGGAAATCAAAATTGGTTTTAACCGTCTCATAAGGTATACCTTTCGAGACGACTTCTAATATGTAGTCTTTAAATCCCACCTTTTGAGACTCAAATTTTAGCCGTCTCAAAAGTTCTAGTCTCAAAAGTATTTTTTTATAGTGACTAGTAATAAGAAAACCAAAAAATCACATTTTACATTTAATAAAGGGTAATCAAAGCACTATAACAATAATCTAAAAATACGAAATAATCTAACAATACGATATAGAGTAATAATCAAAACGCCGACGGTATACTAGAGCGGTAAATACGATATAGAGTAAGTACCTAACCACATTATCCAATAAATAACAACCCTTAGCTAAGATTCATTTACCTTCTTTTTCCTCAATCTTCAAAGCAACCAAACAAATCCCTATAGATCTTATTTTAACTTGTTCAACTTCAATAATCAATGTATCATTGCTTTAAACACTTAAATTCCATCAAACCCAAATTCAACACACAGTCAAACAACTAACAATCACCACCATAGCATCCAATACTTAATGAGCAATGGCATTACACCCTAACAACATTATCCATAATCCAAATAGTCAATATACTCAACAAATAGTGAATATCCCATTAAACCCAAATTCAAGAAAGAAAGATTTAAACAGCTAACACTCACACCCATTTCATAAAATGTAGCATCAACACAAAAATCAGATTCATAAATATAAAAAAAAAAAAGACAAATGAAAGCGTATAAACACATAACTACACACGATTCGGAGATGAATCTAAAATGAAGTGTAGATTAAGAAGAGTTAGAATGAAATCTTACATAGGTTTGTGAATGCAAACCACGACTCTTCCAAAGATACACACGATTTATAGAAGGAGATGGCAGGTCTCGTTTTACACACGATTCCGAATGAACCAATCTTACATAGGTTTTGGTAGGTCGGTTTGGAGAAGAAAGATAGGGTTTTGGCAGGTCTCGTTTGGGTGTAGCTTTTGGTAGATCTCATTTGGGTGTATAATCGGGGTCTTTTTTGGGTTGGGGCAAATTTACCTCTTTTTTTTTTAGAAAACAATTTCTTTTAAAATAAAAGAACTAATATTAGTAACACTTATTCTATAATAGTAACACTAATTTAGTGTAGGTAACAATAACGGGATAATAGTGTTACTAATAAAAAAAATAGTGTGTTACTAAATGAGCGTTTTGGTGTAGTGATGTTTTTTAGAGGGTACTGCCACACACCATTCACATGGTAGTGTTTCTCATAGTCCTTTGTTCTGGTGAATTTCAGTTTTCTTTTAGGTACTATTTTCTTTGAAGCCACATATTGATTGTACCTACTGCATTTTATCATGTACCATGTATGCTTTCATGACATATCCACATGTTATACATTTATACTTATTTGTTGTCTTTTTCATATATGTCCTGTCGTTTTCTCTATGATTAACAATGGTTATTATACATATTTTCTAGCTTTCCTAGACATTGTTTATGCTAGTTTATATGCTTTGCTTAATACTTGTTGCCATGATATAATCTTGATATATTTGTTTTTTCCGTGATAAAAGGGGAAGATATTTTTTAGATAGGGGGTTTAATGAGATAAGGGGATATTTTCTTATTACTGTTTGAGGGGGAGAATTTATGATATGCATTGATATAAATGATATGATTTAGGGGGAGTTATAAATTTTTATATAATAACATCATACTATTTCATTAATAATGATCATTTTTAGAGGATTCTCGAGCAAGAGGAATTTCTATTTGTGTTGTTATAGCGTGATCGTTTATTGTTTGTTGATGCTTTATAGGTATCGACATGAGATTGTGAATCAGCCTAGACCCGGACTCGACTCTAATTTTCTTTTTCTAATCTCTTGGATTATACGTACATTATGACATTCTTATATCATTATATGGCCAATGTGGCGTGAGTCTTGTTTGTTATAATTAAGTATTTTGGGGGTTTGCCACAGAACAACCAAAAAGGGAGATTGAAAATGTATGAATCCATTTATATTAGTTTGTTGGATTATTTTGTGTCAAAGCAATTGAGTGATGCATAGTCAAGCCAAAACACTTGATTTCATATATACGTGATAGGTAGATGGAGTCTTGTTCATTAAACATCACTGAAAATTGAACTTTGAAGAATATACGATTTCTTTACAACAAAGCTTGTCACTATATCTCAAGAAAAATATCCTTTTATTATTGATTTGTATGTATTTCCATGGCTTGCGCACTTGCACTTATTTTCTATTTGAAAATCAATTTTTAAAATAAAACAAGTAACTTTGTATTCTTGATACTTGTGATGTTTGTTATCAAAGGGATTTTTTTAAAATGCATTCTTCATTGAAAAAGTTTATGCCTTTATCCATTTGCACGACTGTGTTACAAAACCATGCGCATGGACTCCATGGTTTTAGGCTTGGTAATATTTCAGTCTAAAATCGTGCGCTCTGTTGAATTCTATTCCCCTGTGCACGAATGTCATGTTTTTTACCTGACTATCTTTTTGCCTAAAACAGTGTGCACGGAGGCATTCTGAGCCGACACGATTTGTTTTATGAAAAATTCTTTAAATATAGACTTTTCCTCCAAACCTTTTAAGTTACTTACCTCCACTCATTTTCACATACTCAAATGGTAATTTTAGAGCATACAACTTTCTTCTCTTTTTGAAATTTCTCAGTTCCATTTAAAATGGAGTGAAAGCTAGATCTGCACTTATATTTATACTCGTGAGGAACATTTGAGTGGTTATTGATTTCAAATCCTCTAAGCCAAATATTCATACCCATGATTCAAATAGGAATTAATAATATCTAGGAGAGATCTGGAAGAAGTGTTTGAGATATTAGAGTGTTCAAGCATGGTACGATCCTAAGGAGAAGAATGCGACTTCCTCATTTGTCCGAAGGAGATTTGGGTGGGTTTCACATCTTCAATGGGAAAGTTCAATGTTCATCAACTAACTTCTTCTTAAGGAACAAGAGAGATGTATTTTATTTCATTGCATAAAATCTTTTCAAGTTGAATGAGAAACTAGAGTGCATCGAGGTTTTCAACAACCGGTGGGGTTTTTTCCTCTTGAGATTCGACTTATAGATGTTTGATTTGATATTATTGCTATAACTTAATAGTCACATGTTTAATCTATATCCATAATTATAATATTGATCTAACTTTTCACCAAGATAATTATTGATATTTATGTTGTTAAATTAATGAATTGATCAAAATTAGTTTAAATTTGGTTAGGAATTTATTCACCACCTCTAGGTTACATGAATAAATTTTTTGTACATCATATTATCCTCTTTTTTTCTTTCAAACAAAATAAATCTTTCATCTCTTAACTATTAAAGGAGTAACCATTTACTTTTTTTTAATTGTTTATTACATAAGTAATTGTGTACTCTATTGGTATTTAAAATAAGTAAATATTTAATTTGAGTGTAAAGAATGGGTGTATATATATATATAAACATGCCATCAAATCCATTCATAACAGTCAAGGTATATAAAGAGTAAAAAAGAGATAAAGATTGATAAACACGAGGTTTAAAGTGGTTCATCCATTAAAAAGCGCCTACGTCCACTATAGAACCTGATTCTCAATAAATTCATGTAATAATAAAAGTTTGGGAGGCCTTAGAGACATAAAAGATGAGAGAAATCAATTGAATTTATAAAGATACTAGTTTTGTGTAAAGGAGACTATGACCTTATAGTGTAGACTTGAGGGAGTCCATGGATGTAGGTGATTAAGGCAGCCGAAGAAGGTGATCAGAGTATGGACTCTAGTGTAGGTAGAAATTGGTGAGAGTTGGGAAGAAATTCTTTAACCAAAACTTTCTTGTCAAAGAAGGAGGCGAGGACCTTTATTTATAGTAGTTGGCAATGGTGTCACATGCACAGTGCACGTGACTTGTGGATAAGTATGGGTTGGATGGAATCTTTTTAAAAGGTGGATAAATGGAGATCCAATTCTGACGTGTCAAGGTCCGTGACCTATACTTCAGGGGTTAGGCCATGTTTGAGGTGCCGCAGTCTGTGAGGCACCTGGTCATGACCTTCTAAGGTAGTCTTGTTCTTACTGATCATAGACTATCCAGGTATAAGGTCGTGGTCTTCTACTATATTGCTCTCACATTCCGTGGCATGTCTGTATACTGGGAAGTGGTGTTAATGGGGAAATTATGGGGTAGTTCATAGCCTGGTTAGGTACCAAGCCATGGCCTTCCTCATAGGCCGAAGCCTTTTACTAATAATTGAGCATATCTTCATTGTGTTTACGTGGGCTTCTATGACACACGTCTCGTGTATATTGGTTGACATATTTTGGATATAATAGATGATCCCCAATCCTTAATTCTAAGAGGCAAGTGATTTAATTCTCGAGATTTGTTCTTGTTTGTGGAGCGTTGACTTAGGGACGTGACCTTATATTATATGGAGAGCTTGTTGAAGCTGTTTCATTAGTGTCGAGGTCTTGTAAATGTCACAACCAACTTGTTCACGCATTTTAATTTATGTGATGTTTAGACTTTTCGCGACCTCTCATATAAAAGGGTTGATGCCGCGGCCTCATTATCTTTTTCCATACTTGAGAGAAAATAACTTGGCAATTTTTGTAAATTCTAAGGATGATTTTCGACAACTGTCAGATGATTTTCAACGTGTTTTTCAGTGACATTTTCTTTTGATTCAGGTTGGTTTTTCTTCTATTCTCTTGAAATTCTTCAAAGATTTTACTCATTTCCCTATTCTTTTCCAATTTTGCATGTTAATTTAATATTTATCCCTTGGATTCATATTGATACATGTGTAGATTAAAAACTAAGGCTTTTTTTTAGTTTTGTTGGGTTTTGAAGATTTTGGGTTAAATAATTGGATTTAAGTGTTGATTGGTGTAGGAGAGGGAGTTTAAGAGTGTATTGTTTGTTTAGATTGTGTTTTAGGCTGAAAATAGAGTGTTTGCAAGGATTTAGGTTCAGTTTAGTTGAAGAACATGAACTTCTATTCATTCGTGTTCTTGTTAAAAAACTCAAGGGTTTGTATTTTTGATCTTTTCGAGTTGTTAACATTTGATTTTAGGTGTTTATATTGATGGATGTGGCCTTGTATAAGTGTCTGTTGAATTTGATTAGTTTTGTACATCCCCTGTCCGTGATCATCTTATCTTGTGAAAATTGATTATGGATGACTGCGGTCTTCTACATGAAGGATGTGTTCTTTATTTGGTTTGGAACTGTTGCCTCCGTGGCTTTAAACTTGAGTCTGCGATCTCAGACTTATGTTTTAAGAGTTTGTGACCTTAGGTATTATAAGTATTGAATAGACATTTTAGAATTTATTTGTGGATTTTACCCATAGTACCTTGAACTTTTAGTATCTATACTTGTGTCGGTTGCTGCAACATTTTATTGAAGCCCTAGTCTTCCAAGCTTGTGCTTCCCTTATATTTTGCTCATAATGGCTGCGACCCTCTAACTGTGGAGCTTTCTCTACTTTTACAGGTTCCTGCCGTGAACTTATGCATTGGAATACGTGGGAGTACTTGGAAAAATTCTGGATAAGACACCTTGGTGTTCCACCTCCCGCGGTGTTGAACGTTAATACCCTTGGGACCTATGGATCTTAAAACTGCTAGACTGTCCAACTTGTATGCATATTAAATATGACTCTACAGACTTTAATTGTAGGGATGGATGCTACTTGATCAAGCCATTAGGAGGATATCGGCTCAATAAATAATAAAATGTCGATGGAGAGAAATACCTTGGATAGGGCAGCAGCTACTGCTCTATAGGTTCAAACTATTACGAAGAGGAGGAACACTGAAGCTGGGACCTCAATTAGTGGACTTGAGAGGGGAAATGACCTCACAACCTTAAATTATCCTTTTATCATGACCAAAGAATGGTTGGGTAATCCAATCGCGACTTGTGAATTCCTAATAGGGCCATATGTATACCTTTCGTGGATTAAAGGTCATGCCTTGCAGTCTCTAATGATGGAGTTTATTTTCCTCGCCATGCCTTCCTCCTTGGTCTTAGGCTTCCAGTCCCACTATCTGGTAGGAAAATTCTCAAAGTGATAAACTTCGCCCCGTGTTAGGTTGATCCCAAAGGAAGGAGGTCCATATTAGTTTCCTTAGTGGTTTAGAAGAAGAAAATTGATAGTGATATCACGATCGCAGAGTTCTTTGACTTTAATATAGCAAAAGAGAACACCATAAAAAATCCTTGATATTACTACATGGTTACGGGGAATGCTATTCGATAAATCATCAGGGGGAGGCCATCCATTACCAAAAAAATGGAAAAGAAAGTATTTTTTAGTTTCATGGGAAAATCAAGAAATTCACTTCGCAGAGTACGAGAGGGAGAGGTCCCATAAGATTCTCCGGACCTGGGGTCGTCCCCCTTTGGAAGGTAGATATCTTCTAAAATGTCTGCGGCCTTTACTCTTTGAAGAACTTGAACTATAACTTGTCTTTTTATTATGTTGTTGTAGGCCGTGCAGGATTGACTCCATCAACGTATTAAAAGGAGAAAATTAAGGCCATAGTGGACATTCTTGACAAGAAGAAGACTTATCCTCTATGGTCACTCTGAGAGCCTTGTACATTCTTAGATATTATACTGTTTACATTACCCCTTTCAAACTATTGGGAGGTAAATTATAATTTTTTTGGCCGCGAACCATTTTACTTTTAAGTAGGTATTCAATTACAATGCTAAAATTTTATTACTGTACTGGTATGCCCGCGGATGGAAAGCTAATTATGGAAATTGTTAGAGAGATACTCCCTCCCCAGCTTGACGAGATGGAAGAAAACACAGAAGCTCTGAGGAAGGCTCCCAAAAAGTCCAAGAAGCAAAAAAAGAAAAAGGGTTACGGACAAAGATGTTGCTCCAGCGGATGAGGCCCCCCTTGGCACCCAAAATAAGGTTACAATAAGTCATGTAAGCATACTGATCTTTGAGGATGACATGGATAACATTGCCAATGCAAGATTGGATTTTCTTACTAGGGAGAAAAATCATGCCTTGAGGTTCAACTTACCTCCGTGTCCCAGAGTCATGCCTTGGCCATGAAAAAAAACAACTGATTAACTAGTTGCAACCATCAAGAAGATTGTCAATGAATATGTTGTGACTTTAAAAGTTGTCGGTGCAGATGACGTGGCTAAGTTTAAAACTTCAAGAGAGTTTTGGGTTGGCCAAAATAAGGCATACATCCGTGGATACAAAGAGATGAGGAATAGAGTTGACAAAACTTCCATGAGGCCAAGGGAACCATTTTTAACTGGCGATCTGATAATGCGAAGCACACTCAGTGCATTAAGGAGCTGAAAGAGGTAGCCGAACTATCTAGGAGGCAGAGGGAAGAGGCCGCGACAACTGCTGTCGAAGGGGATTTTATTGGCAACCCATTTTAAATAGTATTTGAGATGATAAAAGCCATCCCAAATAGGTATTAGGTATGGGAAAGAATACGTCTCAAAGGATTTTTATTCATGGGATAGTTTTTGAGATTGTAAGGAAGTTTTCCTAAATAAAAGTTTATAGGATGGTTATTGGCCATATCAAAGAGAAATGGTGGGATGCTAAAACTTTCGATCCGAAATATTAGGGACAACCAAATCCATCCATAATGTTTACTTTAGAACTGAACATATTATTTGAGAAGATTTGCAAAAATGCCACTAAAATTGTATTTAAAAATATAGTACATAACATGATTTACATTCATTTCAACATGTATTATATATTATCATAAACAAAAACCTGTTACAAAAACAATATATAATCTCTATTTTGCACCATTTTAACATTTCTTAGTTACAACCATGATGATTAGGGTTACCTGGAATTCGATATCCATGAATTATTTGATATTGACTTTAGCCCTCGACAATTGCACATCTTAGGGTTTGACCCATGATATGACTTTTAACGATGGAAAAAGTGTCGTAAAAAACACTTGGTTAAACCTTTGCGATATTTTTTGCATTGCTAAAAGTCATTTTACGGGCCAAACTTCAAAAAATAAAAATTATAAGGGTTAAATAAATTACAAATAACTACTGGGGGCCAAACCTAAAATAACCCTAATCATTAAGACAATAAATCATTTCCCATTCGAATATAATTTTTTTTATACAAGTAACCACTCTATACACAATCAAAACATATAACATCATGTCCACCAACCTATACTTAAATGTCATGACGTTATTGACTTGTAGAATCATCAAAATTCTAGACTTGTGAACATTGTGCTAGTTTCTTCTCTGAGTTCACTTTATCCTGTCAATTTAGGCTAAATCTAAGTTTAATAAAGTTTTGCTGTCAAATAGAACTCCTTGAACATGTTTAAGTGATTGGGTCATAATTATTTTGTATTTAGTTGACACCCTTTCACTCTGTTTACCACAGGTTTATTTAGACACATTTATGCCATATGAGTGAGGAAAGCTTATCGTGCTTATTGCCTTGTGTGGTGTTTACACCTATATATATGTGCTAAGGCATCATTGGTATCTTTTGCATATTTATATATCTAGTATCATTTATTTAGAGTCTTTGCCTTTACATCTAGTCCTTGTATTCCATCAGTTTAAAGCTAAACCCTTTTTGGTATGCTATTTTTTCATATCTGTATCTAGCTTGTTGTGACTTTTCATCGGTATCCCATGCTTATCTTAATACTTATCATTCTTCTATCGCATCATAGTTAGTATTTATTGTTCTTTGTATGGATTAGATGTTCTTGTGTTACCAAGATGCTTTGATGGTACTTGCATCACTATACACCTTTTCATGATATACTCATTTTTCCTTTAGGGGATAATTGTTTTAAGCGGGGAGAAATTAGTTATTTTATGCACCTTAATCTTTGTCTATTCCTAAACAAAAAATGAGGAGAAATGGTATCTATCTCTTTTCGTTAAAGGGAGATCTATTACTTTGGGGAAGACTTCCTTTTTTATGTAGATATTGTTAGACAAGGGGGAGGTTTTTTTTATGTAATTTATATTACTATATTCTCTATGCGTTTTATGTTGTGTTTAAGTGTGCATGTTTACAACAATGCGACAAAATTTTAATGCAAGAAAAGCTAATCAGTAAAGTGTTTTTACTTTTTCTTTTGGGATAAGATTGAGTCTTTTAGATGAGCTTGACAACCCATATGTGTTTTTTAATTTTTGGTTTTGTCCCAAACTAGCCATAGGAGGAGATTTGTAAGGACAAATTTCCAATTAAGTCAATTTGTATGTATTGGATTAATCCCCAACAAAACACTTTGAGTCATAGGATATAAGTTATTTTTATGACCTTTCAAACCTATGACATGTTTATTGAAGACATAACGGCCAAGGAAAAGAGAACACATCATCATGCCGCATTTCGTGCCATGTTTCGTGGTCAACGTTCCAAGGATCTCTCAGGTTTGAATGCATATTTTATTTTGAGCCTTGGATATCTTATTGTTGGGTGTTAGGACTTTTTAAAACTATTTTTAAAATGACTTATATTGTTTGGAGAAAAATATTTTAATTTTTGATGGTAGTTAAAAATACTTTACATATGTCATTCGAATGAGATTGGTGCCCTCATTAAAATGACCTTTTAATGAGGCAAATGTTCGATTTTCCTTTCCCTCTTTGGAATCTCGTTAGATGTCTTGTTCTTTCATGTTTGGACGAGAAGGGGTATGTCGTTCAAATGATATTTGTACCTTTTTTGAATGACCGGGCGCGAATTAAAAAAAAAATCATTTTTCTGGCGATTTTTCCTTAACTTCCCACTAATTCCTTTTCCATGCATTTAAATAGTGCGGGATAGCAGTTTTTAAAATGAATTTTTTCATCATTTGAGAGATATACCTTTCCAAAAAGTCCAATAGAGTTTTCCTTAATGATTTATGATTAAACTCTCGAAACAAAAATCCATGTTTACATCCAGTTAGTTTAGATCCAAGATTTTACACACACTGTGTGTTTTGAGATCAAGTCTTGGTATCGTGTCATTCTCTACATTATTGAGAATTGTTTCTTGTGGAGGATTCTGTACTCCTTAATTTACATAAGGTGCACTTTATATATGTGACGGTTGCTGAGCCCTATTGGTGGGCTCCGAGACATGGGTGGATTCTAGCATGTCATTAAGCCGAGGTTGAAAGAATGAAGAGCATCAAGGTTTGCGAGGGCGTCGAGTCATTGTGTAATTCTTCAATTGTGTCATTTTTGTAATTCCAAACTTAGTGGACTTTATGGATGGTCTGTATGAGATTTTCCCTATTTGAGGTTTCCTCGTACATCGGGAGTAGTGATTGTTTATTTTATCCTGCAATTCACACCTAGATGCATGCTTAGTTAAAAATATAAAATTTGGTTAATCATAAAATTGTTTTAATTGGTGTTTAATTAAGTTGGGTAATTTGTTTATTTTAATTTAAATTAATTTTGTTTAAGTAAAAATTAATTTGGGAAATTGAAATTTTAATTTGGCTTGTGTAAATTTTAAAACCATCCTCCGTATTTTTCCATTTATTCAAATTTTAATAAATTTTATCTTAATTTAATTTACTGTGCATGTGAAGATGAAGTCCAAATAGAATAAGCCAAACCAAGCATGCAAATATGTGAAGAAGTAGGAAAAATCCTTATAAGGCAAAATCTTTAATTCAACACTATAAAAGACTTGACAGATACAGTCGCCTTACAAACTACTTAGCTCACTAAGTATGATGCACAGTTGTTCAAATATTCTATAGGAAAAGAATAGTCCAGCACCTCTCACAGGAAGTGATCATCCCTCCGTATCCACCAATCAACCATCTTCTTTAGCAGTGGAGCCTCAACTCTATAAGTCGGCAGTAGATAAAATCTCTACAAGGGTTCTTAAGCATGAATTGTGTTCCTCTTGATTTGGTAAAGTGATCTCTAAATATCCAAGGGATTTGGATGAAAATTATATAGAGTTTGATCACAAAAAGACCTCTAAAATGGCTAGGAAAAAACCTAATATCGCCTCTCTATTTATAAGAAAAGTAGTTGCCAAGAGATAGGCATTGGAGATTTGGATTAGATTTGATTGAAAAACAAAATCTTTCACGCTTGTTCGAATGACCTGGTACCTCATTCTAATGGTGTAACCCTATTTTATTTGAATAGGTTTCTAACGAAACTTTGAACGACATTCCAAAGTGTGACTCAAAATCGCGACGTTCAACTCATTCGAGCGTGAGAAACTCATTCTAACAACCTACCCAAACTTGTTCAAATGACATAGATTATATTGTTTTAACGAGGATATGAAATTTTCAATAAATTTTCAACCTCTTTTAAAAATATTTTGAAAACTTTAAATGGAAACTCTAATTATAAAAATCCCCTGAATAAATAAAGGCTTTACCAAACAACCATAACTCTTCTGAATATTGTTGAGATGAACGATTCTTCAATTTTCAAAAAGTCTTCAAATTTGTCTTCAAATCCATAGAAGAAGTTATGTAGGTGTGGGGTATGTGTAAGGGGATAATCCAAAATAAAAATACATTGAGCAATTATAAAACTTGATCTTACAAATCTTCCCCTTGGGCTATTTCGATACAAAAATAAACCGAAGCCAAATTCATCCCTAAAGACTAATACAACTAATGCCCTCCCAAATCAAGAAAGGAAAATGCATAAATGTATAAGTTTTCAACTGAAAATCTTCATCATGTGCGGTCCAAGAAATCTTCATCACTACGGAATGACCTACATACATGAGACAAAAGAAATATCATAACGCGTACGAGTTTTAACAGAAAAAATAAACCTCCTCGTCAATTTGTTCTCCCATTTTTTGTCCGTAATAAGCAAAGGAGTAGAATCTGAACATGAATAATAAGAATCACATGAAGAAGAAAATATATCATCATAATTATAAGCAATAAGCACAAGGAATGATAATCTAAAAGGAATGATGTGTTTCCCTCCTATCAAACAAGTATTTTTAAAATTTTTAAGTTTTCAACCACAAAGTATAAAAAAAACGTATAGTTACAAAAATACACAGTCACCATGGAATAACACTAAAATATCTGAATCGTGAAAATGGAATGGAATTATGTGAATATTTTTCATAGGCAAATCAATATAAGAATTCATAACATGGGTGCACGAAGTAATGAGACAGTTTCTAAAGAAATAACTTAAAGTCTACCGTAGGTGTAAAAAGTTGAACTCAAATTAAATTGACTTTACTTATGCACTATGCTATGAATTTAAATGATTCTCAAAACAATAATGTCAAACTATTTAATATTTTTTAAGAAAATCCGTTGTGCAAACCAATTGATCTTCTACTTTATAACTCCCTCAAAATCTCACATATATAAGAATTCACTCTAATTTTTTTTGAAGAAATCATAATGCTCATATGTAGTGAAACATCAATGAATATAAAAATAAATGACCATAGCACTTTTGTTTTTGGGTGTTGATAATCTTTTTAGACTCTTTTTTGCAAATGGTGGCTTTTAACGCAAAGATAATTTTCTCTTTCGTAGTCCCATTCCATTGCTTAACATATATCAAAATTTTTTGGGAAACAAAATCTGGGCATCGGTTCTTACATGCATAACTTATCTCTTTTTACATTTGGTTTGTTATTAAGTCAGATTGAGACGAGAACATTGTATTTGACAAAAAATAAGCAAGTATAATGTTCAAAACGTTTGTGCACGTGTGCAATAAAGGTGACAAAGAGTCTAACATATAGAAAGTAATCATCAGTGATCAATGAAATGCTAAGCACACTAACAAAACAAATCCACATCTCAAAACACTATGAAAAAGTCTTGTGAATTGATGGAATGTAGGGGTGATCCAAATATCTTAAATGTTCATCCATATACAGTGAAAAACGAAAATACAAAAATATTTTTGTCTTTTTCAAAAAATTTATCAAAATCAATTCTTTTTCAAATTTACAAACTTTTTCTTAAAAACCAAAAATCTTTTTGGATTTTTAAACTTTTTCATAAAAATCGAAAATATTTTCGTAATTTTTCAAAATATATCAAAAAAAAAACATAGTAATACAATGATAATGCAATCTAGCAATAGGGATATATGATATGCTCATGAAGAGTACCCTATTCTAGAATCAAGACTCAAACTCAATCATTAGGCGTGGAGGAGTTCTCAAAAGGGGATGACATCCTATGCAATTCCCCCATCAAACATTGTGAAGTCTTGACTAATTAATATACTTGCTCTAAAAACTCTCAAAATATCTATGGTGATGTGTGGGAGAATGTGGAGTAACACGTGTGGGAGTGTGTGTGGGAACATGTGTAGGAACTCGTGTGAGAAACTCTCCATAGCTTAAAACAAAACTTTCCAAGGTGTCCTCTTTGTTTACAATGGGAACAAATATAATGGGCTTAGGTCTAACTTTCTCAAAACTTCTAGGACGAGCTCTCCTTGGTAACTCTCCCAAGCTTAAAACAAAACTTTCTAAGGTGACCTCTTTGTTTGCAATGGGAATAAACAAAAATGGGCTCAGGTCTATTGTAACACCCAGCCTAATTAAATACCGGGTGGCCATTTCCATACCAAATTAAAACAGAATATACAGTTGGATCATTCTTAGCATCACTGTCGAAAACATTAACTAATCACCCAATACCCAATTAAGCTGGTGTTAAAAACTTTCCAAATTTTAATTTTAACAAAAACCCTTTTTTAGTTTATGAATAACACCACACATACTATTCTCAACAGTAATAACCGAACAGCTAATACAAAAGAATTTAAATGCAATTGGAATAAACATTCCCAAGTAATAATCCAACACAGTAATCCCATCAATAGTAAATGTATTAAAATGACACGAATACAAGAGTATTTGACTCAAATAGAAGAGAGATAATTGAATTCCTTTGGCTGACATGCCTAAACTAAAAGAATACTGTGAATCAAATAAAGATAGGTGTCTAAGCAATACTCCATAGCTCGTCAAAATCCTATAAGGTTGGCGTCCCTGCTACCGAACACCTGATATAGAAGATACAATAGAAAAGAGAATATGCAAGGAAACGGGTCAGAGCCCGATTGTGAAAATGATTTTGAAAACAACAAGTATTTAACAAGTGCAATAAAGAATTTATTATGTACATGTTAGTATCCAACTCTCACTTGCTATTCTCACCTCTCATCTAGAGTGCACACTTAACGTTTCCTATTAACCTCCTAGTTAATGGTTCCTCTTCACAAATTTCCATAATATGATTCCCATCCCATATCATAACCCCATATGTCCCATACCATATGTAATATAATCATTCTTATATGTTTCTCCTTTATATGAATCGTTTCTCATTAATATGAATTAAGCACTTCAATAAATATTCATTAACTTATTTCAATTCTTTTCTCAATTCACCGTTATCTACAATTATCACACAGTAGATTGATTTAACCACAATATACACATACATTTAATTCATCATTATATATATATACACACATATGTAATACGGCACCCCGAGTCACAGCCACGGTGCAATGCATTTCTCTGCTATCATGTCCCAATATCGCTGGTCGCTGAATAGGGGACTAAAGGTTTGGTAAGGATTCCACGAACCACAAACAACAACATACAAATTGGAGGCGAACATAGTTCTCGTATCCATGGGTCACGCACATACCTACGTACCCACAGTCAGCGGACTTATCAACTCCCCGATAAGTCTTTCATAGACCTATGTTCTTGAGCGACAAATCAAAGATCCCATGGATTCATTATGATATGACTGCCCTCATGCGAAAACCTCCCGTCGATAGCAAGTAAGCTAGGTATGTCATACACATAAATCATCAATCAATCAAATATGCATTATCATACCTATAATATAATATCAACAAGGTACTCACATTACCCTTAGATAATTCCCATACATAGCATTATATCTCTTTAAATCCCACGTATTAAAATATCATGACTTTACTTCTTAAATTTAATTATCCTCGAGCCTCACTCATTACTCAAGGTTCGAATAGGTTTTCCTCAATAGTATATTCAGTAAGAAATCACAAATATCCTACTAGTCCATATCATCATATCTCCCGAATTTCTACGAATTAAACTCTCCCTTGAATTAGGGTTAAAACCGATTGTTTCTAATCTCTTATAAACACATCTTCTATCGACTAGGATTGAATACCATCATCACATGGATCATAGTCTATAGTGTTTCATTCACACTATATGACTTATCAACAAAATCAATATCCTTGCATCCTATAACATCTCTCCACTCCCGACGTCGTTAAGATTCATGCGCGGAGCGTCTCGCAAAGAGAAATCCAAATAAGGAACCCCTCCAATACACTACTACTTAACTTTATCGATCGTGGTGGTATGTCAACTTCAAATACGCAACCGGGATAACCTCACCCCCTCTTTCAACCAAATGTGGTCTGAACTCCCATCTCTATCCAGGAGCCATACCACTAAGCGTTTGTACTAGACTCAGTCCTTGTGCAATCAATAATGAGCTTAAACTCAGTCCTTGATGCTCAAATTATAACCCTAAGGCTACCCAGATGTTATATTAAATCTACCCTACTGGACCTATCCTTAGTCCTCATGCATAAAAATTATAATCCAACACATGAATCTAGCAACCGAAATTTCTATAATTATCATAATTCTAATCAATTAAATCCCAAACAAATCAATTAAATTCTTAACTAGGGCTTACTGAACCTTCTTAAGTCCCATTATATCCAATTAATAATCACCAAATATTTAGAAAAGGTTTGGAATACGAAAAAGCATTAAAAATAAGCAACTTCAAGGATTCCGTGGAGGTCGATCGATCGAAGGTAGGGGGTCGATTGATCGATCGCCCAGATAACAACCCAGTTTTTCTGCATTTCTTCTACTACGGGTTTCACCATTTTTTATCATTCAAACCTTCATATTAACAACCCAAATGACTTATAATCCTTACTACATGGTATATCAACATATGTGAATGGTTTCTAATGATCTAAACATCCTAGAATCATCAAGAATTTGATTAAAAGCATATGTTTATCCTCTTTTTCCAGAAAATTTATATACATGATATCTTCAAGAACACAACAATGATTTTCAGAATTTCTTCAACAGATTTATGATTATTTCATGGATTACTATCTACCTACAACATGAGTTTGATTCCTATATATTTTCAGTTTCCAGAAATCCATTAACAACTCTTATTTATCTTCCAAACATATAAAAATCTCATCTTTTTATAACTATCCTAACATGGACAATATACAAACTTAGATTGCAATTATCAAACACTTACCTCTAATGAAGATATGATCCTTTGGAGTTGAATAACACAGGTGGTTCTCCCTTTCTCCGGCCAACTTCCGGTGGTGGTTGGTGGTGGTGACCTTTGACATTTGGTTCTCCTCCTTCCCAAACAAACTTCTCTTCTTCCAAGCAACCTTTCACTCTCTCTAAGAAGATGACATCTCAATATTGTGTACAAGAGATGAATGAACCCACGTTCAACTAATATCCAAATATATATAATAAGACAAAATCCAAAATCACTATTTATCCCCCTTGTAAAAATGAACGAAATGCCCTTTTGGGTTGTCTTTTCATTTCCAAATGTCCTGAGACCCAAAACCAACATCCAAATAGACTTTTTTGACCCTTACAGACGCAAGGACGCACTCAAAATGACTATAAGGTTGATAGAAAATAAGTTTCCTTTTTAATTTAACAAATTTGTCCCGACACGTCCCATACCCCGTCCGACTAAAAATTCAAATTACCGAATTAATATCTCACCGCAATATCAATAATCATCACATTCATATATTACCTAAATATCTTTTAGTAATATTCAGAATCATACATTTTTAATATCCACAATTAGGATAAAACCCAAATGAATTAATTTATAATAAAATCCAATTAATCCATTAATTTAAAATATAACCCATTTTAAAAGTCCTTAAAATCACGGGGTATTACATACTTCCCCCCTTATAACAGAATTTCATCCCGAAATTCGGAAAGATAAATCATACTGGTAAGGCCAACTCCGAGTATAAATCTCACATCACAAAAAATCTATGTCGTACCGCCCATATAGTACATTATCAAAATCCCCATTGACGTTACACCAAATCTCACCATATAGTTCCAACTGAATTAAATTTAAACTTTACGCAATCTTCCCTATACCATCCTCGTGAAAAAGTTTGGGAAAAATGGTCCTCAATCATTAGGTAAATAAATCTTGAAGTCACTACTACTTACTATTTCGCAATTATGAAAAATACTACAATCCAACCATCCAGGGCGCCCATACACCCTATCGTATATCTTTCATTATAATATGGATATGATTACCCGCATACTACATTGATTTACCGCAAAGGTTAAAAACTCATATCCTAAATACCTAACTTATTTCGACTCCCAACGGTTATTAGTTTCATGCGCAGGGTATCTCGCAAGCGAAATCCAAACAAGGAACCCCCCGATACACTACTACCTAAAGTAGTCGGTCATCGAAATTCCTCAGGTCCTTAGTCAATAGTTTATAACCTCTCTACAGGTTTTATCGATTTCAAATAAAAGTCTACTCATCTACTCTCTTATTAAAGACAAGATGCTGGCTATACGCTCTCATATACCACAAATCAATCCACGCCGATAGTCACATCATGATCGAACATGCCTAAAGTAAGTAATTCCGTGATAAAAATCAGACCCACGTGATGACATGAAAACTATAGGTGTCCCACAACCCCTCGATGAATCTACGTAAATAACAGTGCTATAGGCTAAGTTTAGCAATCCTTTTTGCCCATATAATATTAATTGCTACAAAGATCAATATATGCCTCATAATTCCTTAGATAGAAAACATACCCTCATTCGCGGGTGGTGGTTGTTGAATCACACTATTATAACTTTGCTCCGATGAGTCAAGAAAAATTTTACCCCAAATTTTCAGCTCTAGTTCACCACACTCCACTATATGCCCAAGCCTTTGAATATATATTGCTTTCGTTAGGTAAAACATAATTCCCGTATTTCAATAACTTCTACTGATGACTTTCATTAATTTTTCCATAATAGGGGTGACCTCGACTACGATCATCATACTCGAACATACTTCATAACCTCCTAAGCACGATCTCCGCTATCCGTCCAATGGCCCTCATCTGCCAGACTTCTTGTACGAACCCGTCCGCACACAGATAAGATTCACTAATATATAAGAAATCTTACCAAAGAAATCAACAGTCCTAAACATAGGTCTCTACATCAAAGAACGCTAAGCTGAAAACACAATAAGCCGTACAGACCCTAAAGGACACTAGAACCCGATGCTCTGATACCACCTGTAATACCCCGCCTAATTAAATACCGGGTGGCCAGTCCCATACCAAATTAAAATAGAATATACGGTTGGCTCATTCTTAGCATCACTATCGAAAACATTTACTAATCACCCAAAACCCAATTAAGCTGGTGTTAAAAACTTTCCAAATTTTAATTTCAACAAAACCCCCTTTTTTAGTTTATGAATAACACTACACATATTATTCTACAACACTAATACAAAAGAATTTAAATGCAATTGGAATAAACATTCCCAAGTAATAATCCAATAGAGTAATCCCATCAATAGTAAATGTATTAAAATGACACGAATACAAGAGTATTTGACTCAAATAGAAAAGAGATAATTGAATTCCATTGGGTGACATGCCTTAACTAAAAGAATACTGTGAATCAAATGAAGATAGGCGTCTAAGCAATATTCCATAGCTCGTCAAAATCCTCTAAGGTTGACGTCCCTGCTGCTGAACACCTGATATAGAAGATACAATAGAAAATAGAATATGCAAGGAACCGGGTCAGAGCCCGATTGTGAAAATGATTTTGAAAACAACAAGTATTTAACAAGTGCAATAAAGCATTTATTATGTACATGTTAGTATCCAACTCTCACTTGCTATTCTCACCTCTCATCTAGAGTGCACACTTAACGTTTCCTATTAACCTCCTAGTTAATGGTTCCTCTTCACAAATTTCCATAATATGATTCCCATCCCATATCATAACCCCGTATGTCCCATACCATACGTAATATAATCATTTTTATACGTTTATCCTTTATATGAATCGTTTCTCATTAATATGAATTAAGCACTTCAATAAATATTCATTAACTTATTTCAATTCTTTTCTCAATTCACCGTTATCTACAATTATCACACAGTAGATTGATTTAACCACAATATACACATATATTTATTTCGTCATTATATATATATATACATATATAATACGTCACCCCGAGTCACAGCTGCGGTGCAATGCATTACTCTGCTACCATGTTCCAATATCACTGGTCGCCGAATAGGGGACTAAAGGTTCGGTAAGGATTCCTCGAACCACAAACAACAACATACAAATTGGAGGCGAACATAGTTCTCGTATCCATGGGTCACGCACATACTTACGTACCCACAGTCAGCGGACTTATCAACTCCCCGATAAGTCTTTCATAGACCTATGTTCTGTAACAACCCGTGACTTTGGAGACTGAGAAATTAAATTTTTGGGAAAATAAAATTTAATTAAATTGGAGAATTTTAAAATTTGGGAATTGAGGTCCCAAAAATAGAGAACATTTCAAAGTGTTTCGGATGTTGATTTTGAGTGTACCATCGATCCCATAAGGGTCGAGATAGTCAAAATGACTGTTATTGGGTTTTATTTTGGCTCCGAAATATTTTTAATTCAGTTTGACTCGAATTGGAGTAAACGAGTCATTTAAAGTGTGTATTAACATTTAAAATTGGGACTTATGTTTTAACGTTTAAGAGGCTTACGGATCAAGCCTTCTCATTTGAGAGAAAGAGGGAAAAAGCCCAAGAGGGAGAAAAAAGAGAGAAAGAAGAAGAAAGGAAGAGTGAGAGGAGAAAAAGCTTGGGAACTCCGGTCAAAACGCGACATCGAGGACGATCCAACCTCTACAAAATCGAGGCAAGTTTTTAATCTTGCTAAATAAGTCATTTGTGTATTTGATTTCATAATTTGTGGGTTAAAGAAATGGTTTTTGGGTATAAATATCAAAACCTAGATTTTGGGTTTAAATCTTGAAATTGACGTTTACACATGGGTTTAAGGGGTATAAAATGATGAGGTGAAGTTATAGGATGTGTTTTGATGTTGGAAACATGATCGGGTTACAAACTTATACTTAGAAATTGTTGATTTGGATTTTGGGAAATTAGGTTTTTGTAGAAAAATGACCATTTCTTAGCCTGCTGAACAGGCCGAATCGATTTGACCTCTTTTCGAATCGATTCGAAATGTTGCAGAATCCCAGGTCTGTGTGACCGAATCGATTCGGACATAAGGTGAATCGATTCGGCCTGAGACAGAAGCCCAGGTATTTGGACCCTAATCGATTCTCCTTGGAGGCCGAATCGATTCGGAATAGGGATGAATCGATTCGGAAACAGGGCATTTGGAAAAATTTTCTCCATAGTGATTTCTAACCCTTTTTTGTTGGGGTTTATTGATTTGGGGTCTTCTTTTATAATGTAAGAGGCACATTTTGGAGACTTATAAGGGGATTTCTCACTTATTATGATTATGGGGACTTCTTTAAATAGTTGAAGGAAGGTATATGTTTACATGTATACATTGGAGTTGTGTGTGTTTATGGAGATAGTGGAAAACCTCATTGGGGTTGAAAATCCTAATTATAAATCAAAAGTGAGTATAGATATGATGGGAGGTTAAGAACTCTTAAAGAGAGTTGCAAGGGTACGTTGGGAATTTCTAGGTCGATATTCACGTTGAATCCTTATAGCGATAGGATTCTATTAAGTTACAATTGGGGACTAACGAGAGAGAGGGGTCACGTATCCTTAGAAATGTTTGAATTAAGGAACAATTGGTAAATACGATAGGAGTGAGGGTTCATAAGAACAATTGAACCTTAGGCAAAATTGGGAACGATTTGAATCGTACTATCATCTAGAATGAGTGGTAGTACAATTCTAGTCAGGATAGTTTATACATAACTGAGTGGAAATAACTATTGGAATTCCAACACTTGAAATGAAGTTGGGATAAGCTTAGGTTTATAGACTATTAGTCATGTATATGCCAATGGTCAAATAGTACTAGAGATATTTATGTACTTTCGAATATAGATGAGATGTGTAGTGATGGTTTCCTACACTAAACTTTGGGTGATAACCCTAATGTTGGATATATATATACATATGTTGTTTGGGAGACTATTCATCATAGGAAAAATGGATGAATATGTTTCGAGTGAGGGATTGTATTCACATATCGAGGTAAATTAAATAAGTTGTGGTGACGGCTTGTATATTGAGGATTACGTATACCTATAGCCGAGTTTATATATCTTATACATATAAACGAGAAATAGTTGGTGTATATATATATATATATATATATATATATATATATATGTGTGGTTATGTGGATATACATGGTATGAATATCTAAACCGTATGTGATGGTTTAATGTTTTATCATATGATGTAATCATATGGATGTATATATATTGTGCATGTGAATGATATATATACTTATGTGGTTAAGCATACCCCGCTCATGCTATCATTGAGAAGTTTTCGCGCAGAGGGTGATTATCCTGGCTCAAGGAGCAGGGTGTGGATATTCCTCAGGTCATAGTCGTCCAGTGTGTTATTATGTGATTTATATTTTCGGGGTGAGGCATGGTGGGTATGTCTCGTCTCATTGACCGGTTAGGAGCTATGACCGCTTCTCGGGACATCGTGTGTGTGTGTATGGCCCCGATGTCGGTGATATTGAGACCGACCGTGGTCCCCAGGATGGTATGTGAGTAATGCCCTGGAAGATGATAGTTTGGTGCAGTTTTATCGGCGATATATATAGACGGGTATATTATGTGTATGGCATTTGTACATCATATGTGGTATGTACACTTGGCTATGGGAATGGATGATTGTATATATATATATATATATGGTTAGAATAAATGCCTATATATATATTTATATATCCTATAGGTGAAAGGCTATGGAGTTTTTATGGAGTACATCTTGGATGATTATGGTGTACTAGATTGATGGGGGTTGATGTATCGTATTTAAGGAATATTTCGGTTACATCATCCCAAGGATATTTTTGGATATTTTAAGTTTTTTTTATATTGTAACCTAAAATTAGTAGTTGTAGTAGCATAATATTGTATGTATGGCATAATGGATTTCTTGGATCGACATTGTCAAGGAGTAGTGTAACGGGGTGGTTCCTTGTTTGGATTTCGCTTTGCGAGACACCCCACGCACGAAACGTAGTGCATTGTTGAGATTAGAGAAAATTTTTGTCAATAATAATTTGTATGCATGTTATTTAGTAATTAAATCATATGATTAAACCCAAATGGATATGGTTAACGTATTAAGAATTATAATTGAATAAATTATAATCCGGAATCCATTAAGCCTAGTATGGCATATATGTTTGAAAATAATCAAGTATGATTAGAAAGGGTTGGATTCTTGGGTAAGCTAGGAAGGCAGGTATTAGGGGTATAGGATATGCCTTTGGTAAGTTAGGTTGTCCTTATAGGTGGGGTAACTTAACTAAAATTTCAGGACGCGAATAGGTGCGCGCCGTTAGATGAGAGGTGAGTTGGGGTTTCACGAGAGTGCGATTCCACTTTAATTATGAAATAAGTGCATCGATATTTATTATGCACGGTTAACACACTTGCTAAATATTTTCACAACTCGGGATCTGACCCGTTTACTTTTCTCTCTTGCATGCATATATATATATATATTACTAGAGGTGTCCTATCGCATGGATGCCGAATGACCTTCTAGCCAGAGTCTTGGGAGTCGTGACTGGTGCGGACTGGTGCAGGATGTAGAATGTAGTCGCTTCCCACTTCTTTAAAAATCTAGGTAGGATTCATGTTGTATATCGGGTTTACACCCAAGGGATATTTATAAATGTTTATACTTATTCCATTTCAGTTTTTGTACTGGTTGTGACCCGACAGCTTATTTGGGTTTATTTCTTTGTGGTATATTCGGTTGTAGGTACTCATTCATTTTATTATAGCATTTCATTTATCATAGTTCTTATATGCATCTTTCTTTTCTTTGTTAATTAGTTTATAGTGTTGGTTTGTTGTCTGTTTTATATTTTATTAAATTTTAACATCTCACTTATATTATATCGGGTAGTTAGTCATATATTATTTAGTACCGACAGTTGGTGTTAAGACTGAGCCATCTGAAACTCCTGATTTAATGTAGTATAGGGCTGGCCACCCGTTATTATTTTAAGCGGGGTGTTACTGATGGTATCAGAGCATCAAGTTCTAGAGTCTTTAGGATCTGTGCGGGTTTTCTGCGTTCTTCCGTTAACGTTCATGATATAAAGCCCTACTATTTGGACTGTTGTGGTCACTGCATTAATCTTCTTCTGTGGAGTGTATTCACTTGATCGACGTTCTGATAACAGTTGCTTTCGTCTCAGACGTCGCCTAGATTATGTCGTCTAAAAAAGGACAAGATTAGAGATACAATACCCATAATAGATTTTGGGTACCCTTTGATCGGGAGTATTTGTTTTTCCCGATTCCGGCGGAAATAAGAAAGAGAACTCTAGCAGTGGTTCAGGGTGACCTATCGGTGGTTGAGTAAGAAAGGGAAATTTACTCGTTTGGCGAATCTTGGACTTAGTAAGGTAAGTCTTAGGAGAGGTATGTAGTGTAGTCCTTGGAAGATTTAGATTGAGAAACCCGTCAACCTTCGTTAGGAAACCTGGTGTTGGTGACTTTTACCGATGTGAGGTAGGTGGAGTTGTCCCAATATCAAGAGTATTGCCTTCTGGGAAGAGGGAGAAAGAAATTGGAGACTCAGATTCGTTGAGTAGGACTGAGGGAGTTTTCGATAGTCGCAATCGCGCTTTGTCCTTCAAAATGGGTAGGAAGGATTTTGAGGAAGATGTTTCTCTTGTGGAGAAATAGGTTAGGGATAATGATTGTCCTGGAAGAAGTAGAGGACCCTGAGTTGAGGTTCAAGGACGGGGTGAAACCATTGGATTATGGAAGTATAAGGTATAATACATTTCTTTGGGTTTAAGTCACACTTTGTGCGATATTGTCAACGTCGCGCGTTAGGTATATTGAGCGGTTAGCCGCTACGCCCCTAGGGTGTATAGAATTTCCTTGGAAGAAGGAATGAGCAAGTACGGACTTTGTATGGCATATTTTGAGACAATAGACCGTCTTGTAAAGAGATAGTAGAAAGTTGTACTATTAATTTCCGAAAGTGCGAAATGTCGACGTTTGTTGAGTAGTGACTATAAGGTTATTATCTTATGGATATGTTAGGGCATGTAATTGTAGTGTTCCAATGAGGGAAGAACTTATTTTATGGAAAGGTGTTGATGTGATGTAGAGGAATTTTTATACTTGAGAGGTTCAAGTTGGTAGATTTGTGTTGAGCGGATAATTTAGCTCATAGTTGTGCTAGTTTTGAGAACTAGGTATTGGTTAGAGTGTTGTATTTGTTGAGTCCTTGTGTCCTAAACATAAGGTGTTTGTTTGGCGTGTCGAAAGATGCGGAATTTAATTATATCATATTGTTACATAGGCCTTCAGGCAATATCTAAAGTATGAAAATCTTTTATAAAACCTTAGCACTGGTTCAACTAATCTCAATCCCCAACCTAGCTACATAGTAGTGTATTGGGAGGGTTCCTTGTTTGGATTTCGCTTGCGAGACCTCCCCCGCACGAAGGTGGCTGGCGTCAGGAATTGAGGAGAGTTCAACCATTGGTAATTTTTAAACTTTTATATAGTTAATATGTTGTTATAGATTATATTGGTGGTAGTTATATCACGATTGGAGGCTAATGGAGCCTGATTATAATTCTATGAGTGGAAGCTCAGGTACGGGGTGTATGGGCGCCCTGGGTAGTAGTTTGCTTTAAAATCTATATGGTTCGACGTGAGAACTAGAAAGGATCGGTATAGTGATCCTGAGGGTTGATGTAAGGACTAGATGAGATTGAGGTCCTAGCCATATCTAAAATTTCGCAGACGAAATTTTTGTAAGGGGGGAAGTACGTAACAACCCGTGACTTTGGAGACTGAGAAATTAAATTTTTGGGAAAATAAAATTTAATTAAATTGGAGATTTTTAAAATTTGGGAATTGAGGTCCCAAAAATAGAGAACATTTCAAAGTATTTCGGATGATGATTTTGAGTGTACCATCGATCCCGGAAGGGTAGAGATAGTCAAAATGACTGTCATTGGGTTTTATTTCGGCTCCGGAATATTTTTAATTTAGTTTGACTCGAATGGGAGTAAGCGAGTCATTTAAAGTGTGTATTAACATTTAAAATTGGGACTTATGTTTTAAGGTTTAAGAGGCTTACGAATTGAGCCTTCTCATTTGAGAGAAAGAGAGAAAAAGCCCTAGAGGGAGAAAGAAGAGAGAAAGAAGAATAAATGAAGAGAGAGAGGAGAAAAAGCTTGGGAACTCCGGCCAAAACGCGACATCGAGGACGATCCAACCTCTACAAAATCGAGGCAAGTGTTTAATCTTGCTAAATAAGTCATTTGTGTATTTGATTTCATAATTTGTGGGTTAAAGAAATGGTTTTTGGGTATAGATATCAAAACCTAGATTTTGGGTTTAAATCTTGAAATTGATGTTTACGCATGGGTTTAAGGGGTATAAAATGATGAGGTGAAGTTATAGGATGTGTTTTGATGTTGGAAACACGATTGGGTTACAAACTTATACTTAGAAATTGTTGATTTGCGATTTTGGGAAATTAGGTTTTTGTAGAAAAATGACCATTTCGTAGCCTGCTGAACAGGCCGAATCGATTCGACCTCTTTTCGAATCGATTCAGAATGTTGCAGAGTCCTAGGTCTGTGTGACCGAATCGATTCGGACCCGACAGAAGCCCATGTCTTTGGACCCGAATCGATTCGCCTTGGAGGCCGAATCGATTCGCTGGGTTGTATCGATTCAGAATAGGGCCTAATCGATTCGAAAACAGGGCATTTTGAATAATTTTCTCCATAGTGATTTCTAACCCTTTTTGGTTGGGGTTTATTGATTTGGGGTCTACTTTTATAATATAAGAGGTACATTTTGGAGACTTATAAGGGGTTTTCTAACTTATTATGATTATGGGGACTTCTTTAAATAGTTTAAGGAAGGTATATGTTTACATGTATACATTGGAGTTGTGTGTGTTTATGGAGATAGTGGGAAACCTCATTGGGGTTGAAAATCCTAATTATAAATCAAAAGTGAGTATAGATATGATGGGAGGTTAAGAACTCTTAGAGAGAGTTGCGAGGGTACGTTGGGAATTTCTAGGCCGATATTCACGTTGAATCCTTATAGCAATAGGATTCTATTAAGTTACAATTGGGGACTAAAGAGAGAGAGGGGTCACGTATCCTTAGAAATGTTTGAATTAAGGAACAATTGGTAAATGCGATAGGAGTGAGGGTTCATAAGAACAATTGAACCTTAGGCAAAATTGAGAACGATTTGAATCGTACTATCATCTAGAATGAGTGGTAGTACAATTCTAGTCAGGATAGTTTATACATAATTGAGTGGAAATAACCATTGGAATTCCAACACTTGAAATGAAGTTGGGATAAGCTGAGGTTTATAGACTATTAGTCATGTATATGCCAATGGTCAAATAGTACTAGAGATATTTATGTACTTTCGAATATAGATGAGATGTGTAGTGATGGTTTCCTACACTAAACTTTGGATGATAACCCTAATGTTCGATATATATATACATATGTTGTTTGGGAGACTATTCATCATAGGAAAAATGGATGAATATGTTTCGAGTGAGGGATTGTATTCACATATCGAGGTAAATTAAATAAGTTGTGGTGACGGCTTGTATATTGAGGATTACGTATACCTATAGCCGAGTTTATATATCTTATACATATGAACGAGAAATAGTTGGTATATATATGTGGATATACATGGTATGAATATCTAAACCGTATGTGATGGTTTAATGTTTTATCATATGATGTAATCATATGGATGTATATATATTGTGCATGTGAATGATATATATACTTATGTGGTTAAACATACCCCGCTCATGCTATCATTGGGAAGTTTTCGCGCAGAGGGTGAGCATCCTGGCTCAAGGAGCAGGGTGTGGATATTCCCCAGGTCATAGTCGTTCAGTGTGTTATTATGTGATTTATGTTTTCGGGGTGAGGCGTGTGGGGTATGTCTCGTCTCATTGACCGATTAAGAGCTATGACCGCTTCTCGGGACATAGTGTGTGTGTGTATGGCCCCGATGTCGGTGATATTGAGACCGACCGTGGTCCCCAGGATGGTATGTGAGTAATGCTCTGGAAGATGATAGCATGGTGTAGTTTTATCGGCGATATATATAGACGAGTATATTATGTGTATGGCATTTGTACATTATATGTGGTATGTACACTTGGCTATGGGAATGGATGATTGTATATATATATATATATATATATATATATATATATATATATATATATATATGGTTAGAATAAATGCCTATATATATATTTATATATCCTATAGGTGAAAGGATATGGAATTTTTATGGAGTACATCTTGGATGATCATGGTGTACTAGATTGATGGGGGTTGATGTATCGCATTTAAGGAATATTTCGGTTACATCATCCCAAGGATATTTTTGGAGATTTTAAGTTATTTTTATATTGTAACCAAAATTTAGTAGTTGTAGTAGTATAATATTGTATGTATGGCATAATGGATCTCTAGGATCGACATTGTCAAGGAGTAGTGTAACGGGGTGGTTCCTTGTTTGGATTTCGGTTTGCGAGACACCCCACGCACGAAACGTAGTGAAGTGTTGAGATTGGAGAGAAGTTTTGTCAATAATAATTTGTATGCATGTTATTTAGTAATTAAATCATATGATTAAACCAAAATGTATATGGTTAACGTATAAAGAATTTTAATTGAATAAATTATAAACCGGAATCCATTAAGCCTAGTATGGCATATATGTTTGAAAATAATCAAGTATGATTAGAAAGGGTTGGATTCTTGGGTAAGCTAGGAAGGCAGGTATTGGGGGTATAGGCTATGCCTATGGTAAGTTAGGTTGTCCTTATAGGTGGGGTAACTTAACTAAAATTTCAGGACGCGAATAGGTGCGCGCCGTTAGATGAGAGGTGAGTTGGGGTTTCAGGAGAGTGCGATTCACTTTAATTATGAAATTAGTGCATCGATATTTATTATGCACGGTTAACACACTTGCTAAATATTTTCACAACTCGGGCTCTGACCCGTTTATTTTTCTCTCCTGCATGTATATATATTACTAGAGGTGTCCTACCGCATGGATGCCGGATGACCTTCTAGCCAGAGTCTTGGGAGCCGTGATAGGTGCAGACTGTTGCGGGATGTAGAATGCAGTCGCTTCCCACTTCTTTAAAAATCTAGGTAGGATTCATGTTGTATCTCGGGTTTACACCCAAGGGATATTTATAAATGTTTATGCTTATTTCATTTCAGTTTTGTACTGGCTGTGACCTGACAGCTTATTCGGGTTTATTTCTTTGTGGTATATTCGGTTGTAGTTGCTCATTTAATTTTATTCTAGCATTTAATTTATCATAGTTCTTATATGAATCTTTATTTTCTTTGTTAAGTAGTTTATAATGTTGGTTTGTTGTCTGTTTTATGTTTTATTAAATTTTAACATGTCGCTTATATTATATCGGGTAGTTAGTCGTATATTATTTAGTACCGACAGTTGGTGTTGGGACTGAGCCATCTAAAACTTATGATTTAATGTAGTATAGGGTTGGCCACCCGTTATTATTTTAAGCATGGTGTTACTTGTTCTTGAACGACAAATCAAAGATCCCATGGATTCATCAGGATATGACTGCCCTCACGCACAAACCTCCCATCGATAACAAGTAAGTTCGATATGTCATACACATAAATCATCAATCAATCAAATAGGCGTTATCATACCTATAATATAATATCATCAAGGTACTCACATTACCCTTAGATAATTCCCATACGTAGCATTATATCTCTTTAAATACCACGTATTAAAATATCATGACTTTACTTCTTAAATTTAATTATCCCCGAGCCTCACTCATTACTCAAGGTTCGAATAGGTTTTCCTCAATAGTATATTCAGTAAGAAATCACTAATATTCTACTGGTCCATATGATCATATCTCCCGAATTACTACGAATTAAACTCTCCCTTTAATTAGGGTTAAAACCGATTATTTCTAATCTCTTATAAACACATCTTCTATCAACTAGGATTGAATACCATAATCACATGGCTCATACTCTATAGTGTTTCATTCACACTATATGACTTATCAACAAAATCAACATCCCCACATCCTATAACATCTCTCCACTCCCGACGTCATTAAGGTTCATGCGCGGAGCGTCTCGCAAAGCGAAATCCAAACAAGGAACCCCTCCAATACACTACTACTTAACTTTGTCGGTCGTGGAGGTCCGTCAACTTCAAATACGCAACCGGGATAACCTCATCCCCTCTTTCAACCAAATGTGGTCTGAACTCCCATCTCTATCCAGGAGCCATACCACTAAGCGCTTGTACTACACTCAGTCCTCGCGCAATCAATAATGAGCTTAAACTCAGTCCTTGATGCTCAAATTGTAACCCTAAGGCTACCCAGGTGTTTAAATCTCCCCTACTAGACCTATCCTTAATCCTCATGCATACAAATTATAATCCAACATGAATCTAGCAACCGAAACTTTTATAATTATCATAATTCTAATCAATTAAATCCCAATCAAATCAATTCAATTCTTAACTAGGGCTTACTAAACCTTCCTAAGTCCCATTATATCCCATTAATAATCACCAAAGATTTAGAAAAGGTTTGGAATACGAACAAGCATTAAAAAGAAACAACTTCAAGGATTCTGGGGAGGTCGATCGATCGAAGGCAGGGGGTCGATCGATCGATCGCCCAGATAACAGTCCAATTTTTCTGCATTTCTTCTACTACGGGTTACACCATTTTTGATCATTCAAACCTTCATATTAATAACCCAAATGACTTATAATCCTTCCTACATGGTATATCAACATATGTGAATGATTTCTAATGATATAAACATCCTAGAATCATCAAGAGTTTGAATTAAAAGCATATGTTTATCCTCTTTTTCCAAAAAATTTATATACATGATATCTTCAAGAGCACAACAATGATTTTCAGAATTTCTTCAACAGATTTATGATTATTTCGTGGATTACTATCTACCTACAACATGAGTTTGATTCCTATATATTTTCAGTTTCCAGAAATCCATTAACAACTCTTCTTTATCTTTCAAACTTGTAAAAATCTCATCTTTTTATAACTATCCTAACATGGACAATATACAAACTTAGATTGAAATTATCAAACACTTGCCTCTAATGAAGATCTGATCCTTTGGAGTTGAATAACACAGGTGGTTCTCCCTTTCTCCGGCCAACTTCCGGTGGTGGTTGGTGGTGGTGACCTTTGACCTTTGGTTCTCCTCCTTCCCAAGCAAACTTCTCTTCTTCCAAGCAACCTTTCACTCTCTCTCTAAGAAGATGAGTTCTCAATATTGTGTAGAAGATATGAATGAAACCACGTTCAACTAATCTCCAAATGTTTGTAATAAGACAAAATCTGAAATCACTATTTATCCCCCTTGTAAAAATGAACGAAATGCCCTTTTGGATTGTCTTTTCATTTCCAAATGACCCGAGACCAAAAACCAACATCCAAATAGACTTTTCTGACTATTTCGACCCTTCCGGATGCAACGATGCACTCAAAATGACTATAAGGTTGATAGAAAATAAGTTTCCATTTTAATTTAACAAATTTGTCCCGACACGTCCCATACCGCGTCCGACTAAAAATTTAAATTACCGAATTAATATCTCACAGCAATATGAATAATCATCACATTCATATATTACCTAAATATCTTTAGGTAATATTCAGAATCATACATTTTAAATATCCACAATTCGGATAAAACCCAAATGAATTAATTTATAATAAAATCCAATTAATCCATTAATTTAAAATATAAACCATTTTAAAAGTCCTTAAAATCATGGGGTATTATATCTTTCTTTCTCAAAACTTCTAGGAGGATATCTCCTTGGTAGGTTCGGTCTCCTAGGTGGTTTAGGACGAGGGCCATAAGGATCCATTACAAACTCGAGAATCGGCTCAGGTGCGACATGGAAACTGGATGCACCGTCATGACCTATTCCTTGCCTCTCAACGTTACCTAACACAAGCCGAGGAGCATCTTTCCAACCTTATTAGACTTGTCCTCTAAAGTTACCTTGACCCCCCGAGCACGTTTGAGATCACTCTCAAGTTGGGATACACGGGTTTCAAGTTTCTCACAAGTATGCAATGAAGCTTGAACATATCTTGTAAGACTAGCTACGATGTTGGTCAAATAGGTCTTCTCCCTACCAATAACAATCAACTGCTCACATAAAAACTTTCATTTTCTATTGCTGACTCAACAATGCCTCACACTCTTTCAAAACATTCACCTCCTCATATAAATCACACACTCTAAGATAAAAACTTTATTAAGATTTTTCATTTTTAAAGTCTCGACGTAAAGTTCACAAAAGGCTTTTTTGAGTCCACCTTCACCTTCACCCTCACTTAAATTATCTTCCTTACTCTAACTCTCTCTAGAATGATTCAAAATATCGTCGAGGCTCTCATGTTTAGCTATGTACTCATCGTCATGGGACAAACTAGAATTACTAACGTGATTCTCCATGAACGCAACACACGATTCATGTGGTGATTCACCCTCGGAATTCACCAACTCGACGTCACTATCGCTAAGAGTGGCCTTATGTGCAACTTTCTTGCCCTTTCTCTTTAGCCTAATGGGACACTCATGTGCCTTGTGTCCTTTTACCTCACATTGATAACATATCACTTCAGTCTTGGAAACACTCTTTCCCCCATTCTCATTTTTGTTTTTCTCAAAAATCTTTTCTTTGGGAGAATTTTCTTTATTAAATTTTGAGAAATTTTCTGATTTTTTTTTAAAAAAGGGCTAAGACGTCCATCTCAAAATAAAATTCAGATTCAGAATCAAAACATTTTCTTTCTTCTTTTTGGAGTGGGTTTTCAAAGCAATCTCTATTTCCTTTTTCTTTTTAGTTTTAGAAAACATGTAAATTTCATAAGTTTGAAGGTTTTCTACGAGTTCTTCTAACCTAAGAGTATCCAATATCCCCAATAAATTAAGAACGGTAACCTTAGGAATTAAATTAGCTTGCAGGGATCTCAAAATCCATTTCAAAACTATCATCTGAGGGATTTTCTCACCCAAATTAAAACTAGAATTGACTATATCCGATAAACGTGCATAAAATTCATCAAAAGACTCGGACTCTAGCATAGTGATAGTGTCAAACTGCGTGGTGAGGTTTTAAAACTTAGAAGCTTTTACAACTTTGGTACCCTCGTGAGGGAGTTGGAGGATATCCCACGCTTACTTGGACGTAGTGAAAATATGATGCGGTGAAACTCATCAGGGGCGACGGCTTCAGAAATAGTACTCAAGCTGCATGAGCTAAAATTACTCCATTTAAATTCATCCTCAGTCCAAGAAGTGACAGGTTTAAGACTTTCAGCATTGTCGTTAGTCACAGTGGGTGGTGTCCACCCTCTTTCACAAACAAGCCAGACTCTTTCATCAATACATTTTAAGGCAGACCTTATCCTAGCTTTCTAGTACGCATAATTTGACCCATCGAAAACAGGTAGCCTATTATATAAATTATCCATAAAACCCAATTTTTTAAAATCAGGATGCAAATTTGAAAAATTAATATTAAAAAAATTCGTAAAAAATCAGGATCACACGATATTTTAGTGCAACCTGATCTAATACCAATTTGAGAATCCAGATTCCATGGATTTATTCGTATATTAGGCCATACACACACAATTTCAAAATTTAACAAATTTTATCTTGATTTGATTTAGTATGCATATGAAGATGAATTCCAAATTAAATAAGCCAAACCAAGTATAGAAATATGCGAAGAAATAGGAAAAATCCCTAAAAGGGCAAAACCTTTAATTAAGCACTATACAAGATTTGACGGACATAGTTGACTTCAAACTACTTAGCTCACCAAGTATGATGCACATTTTTTCAAATCTTCTACAACAACGACACGGTTCAGCTCCACCAACATGAAACAGTCTTCCCTGGGTTTCTACCGATCAACCTTCTTCTTCAGTAGTAGAACCTCAACTCCATAATTCAGCAGTAGAGAAAATCCCAGCAAGGGTTCTTGAACATGGATTATGTTCTTCTTGATTTGGTAAAGTGATCTCTAAAAATCTAAGGAGTTTAGATGAAAATTTCATACAGTTTGAACACAAAAGACCTCTAAAATGGCTTGGGAAAAGTGTAATCCCATCTCTCTATTTATAGGGAAAGTAGTTGCAAAAGGATAGGCATTAGAGATTTGTATCAGATTTGATTAAAAAGCAAAATCTCGAGCGCTCGTTTGAATGAACTGGTACCTCGTTCGAACAACGTACCCTTTTTTGTTCAAACGTGTTTCTAATGAAATTTCGAATGATATTCTAGAGAGTGCCTCAGAATTGCGATGTTCAACTCATTCGAACGTCATAAACTCATTCTAATGTTTAACCTAATCTCGTTTGAATGACATAACCAATCTTGTTCTAACAAGGCGATGAAATTTTCAAAACAATTTAAAAATCCTTAAAAAATATCTTTAAAACTTTAAATACGAACTCTAATTAGAAAAATGCCCCGGATAAATAAAGGCATTATAAAACAACCATAACTGTTCTGAATATTTTTGGGATAAACGATTGTTCAATCTTCAAACAGTCTTTAACTTTTTCTTTAAATCCGTAGAAGAAGTCATATAGGTGCAGTGTATGTGTAACTGGATATGCCAAAATAAAAATACATCGAGAAATTATAAAACTTTCTCTTACAAGAGTCATGTTTTGAAAAGAGAAGATAAAAATAAGCATTATTGTCAAATTGTATGAAACGCAAAATTACAAGTGTGCGTGAATAGTGAAAGCACATTAAGGTGTATGAAATGGGTATTTGAACTCAAGAATTAAGTTTCATAAGAAATGGTAATTAAAGTTGTTTTCAAAATATGGAATACCAAGTGTTGATACCAAATTTAATCTACTGACGTGGACCAATCATACGAAGACACGTGGCTATCTACATGGCAAGAACAAGCACTTCCGAGATGATCACACGCTCCGAGGAACCATGTTACTCCGAGGAACTCATACGCTCCGAGGAACAGACCTCTCCTAGGAACTCTTGAATACCAGGAAGCTCAGGCGGTCCGAGCAACTCAGGCGGTCCGAGATGCACCTCGAACAAAGCATTTATAGTTGGATAACCAACAGTTCAACTGGTTCATTAAATGCTTATCATTTAGATGCACACGCTTAAAGGGCATTAAATGTATTACCCTTTCATATGTATATCTTTTAATGTATCACCCTTTCAGATGACAACCTCAAGGCTATAAATACGTTGTACAATCCTCATTGTAGGGTGACCGAAATCCTGAATCCAAACTCTGGGATCCAGAATGGAATTTCTTACAATCGAGAATTCCTAAACACTCAGCAATAAAACAACAGAGGACATAGGCCATTCTTATAAGGCTGAACCACTTTAAAATCTTTTGTCTCATTTATTTATCTGTGATTGAATTATTAGAGTGATCTAATTTTTTACATCAACAGATTGGCGCCATCTGTGGGAACGACTGGTAATATCGTTTTCTCACCAATAACAATCGAATACCAATGGCTGATATTCCTGAATCCAGCAATCGAAACGCTGAAACCCCTTTAAATCCATCTGCACCACCAATTATTCCAGATCTGACCGGAATAATGGCAAATCTGGCTCAGGGCCAGACCGTCATGTAAGAAACGATGCGACAACTCATCCAAACCCTCCATAGCGGTGCACCAGCCCATTCCGGATCACGAAGCATTCAAAGGAGTACCTGTGTGCCTCCTTCGCGTACTAGGCGTACTAATTCATATCGCAATGAGGAATCTGAAGATTTTTCTTATCAACCTGGACGAACTTCGTCAGTGCGAGCCACCGATACTGAACAACGTGTCACCCTCTCCCCAGAAAGGGCCAGCGCATTGGAAAGATTAAGTAGGGCCTCTCCTTTCGATCGATTAGGCCCTAGGAGGAACAAAAGTCCTCTTAATGCAGTATCAAGGAGCTTTCGACGATCATCAGATTTAAGGGAAGGATCTGCCCAGTCGCGACCAGCTGCTCGTCAAGATGGATCCTATGATCGACCAGCTGCTCGTCAGGATAAATCTCAGGAAGCCACTTCAACACGATCAGTTGCTCGAACCAATAGGCCCGAGGAAGGGAATAATGCATGGAAAGGATCTATTCAAAGGCTGGAGGATAGATTATGGGAAATGGCCAAGGCCAAGAACCCTTTACAACGAACCTTTGTTCGAGGAACACCTTTTGTCCAGGACATTGTTGATTTTCCAACACCATCAAAGTTCAAAGCACCTGTTGTGACTCCCAAGTATGATGGGAAGACTGACCCTGTCCTTCATATAGAACAATATCAAGCTGCTGCCGACATCTATGCTGTTCCAGACGAGATGAGATGCAGGGAATTCTCGGGAACTCTTACTGGACCTGCTCAGATATGGTATAACAATCTTCCTCGGGGTAAGATTTTAACTTTTCTTCAATTGGCCGAGTTATTCATTGGGAATTTCTTCTTTGGAGCAAAGCCAGTTAAACGAGTAGCACATTTGTTAAGTGTTAGACAAAGGGCTGGTGAGAGTATCAGAGATTATATAACTCATTTTAATAATGAGAAACTCGAAGTCATTGATTACGAGGAGAAGACAACTATTACTTCTTTAATGAGTGGACTACTTACGAACAAGTTGTACTACACTTTGGCCAAAGATCCACCTCGAACCATGTCAGACCTGATGGGAAAAGCGTCCAAGATTATGAATGCCGAGGAGGCTATGTCTGCGAAGAAGAATATGGACGCCAAAGAAACCAAGGTGGAAGGTGATAAAGCTAAGAAGAAAGAGCATAAGAACAATGGTGGTGACAAACATTCTAAATATAGGTCATCATGGGAGGTCTTGAGGAAATTTGATAATTACACACCTTTGAAGGCAAGTGTCAACCACATACTGGAAGAGATTAAGAACAGCGAGGAGTTAAACTGGCCAAAGAAAATGAAGTCAGACCCTGACACGAGGAATAGGGAGAAATATTGCGAGTTTCACAAGGATCATGGCCATATGACCAAAAATTGCATAACTCTTCAGAATGAGATTGAAACCCTCATCCGACGAGGAAAGCTAGCAAAGTATGTTGATCGGGGAGGCGAAAGAAGAAACAACGATCGAACTAGAGATAGGTCTAGATCTCCTCGTCGGGCAGAGGAGAACAAGAAGAGAAACCATGAAGTTGATCCAGAGGATGACCCCGACCTTCCAAAGAAACCAAGGCAGCCAGAACGAGAGGTATTTTCAATACGTTTTGGGTCATTTGATTGTAATGTTATTACAGGAGGAGATGCAGGAGGAGGAGACCTTACTGCAGAAATAAAAGCTTACCTCGGTGAGGCTCAAGCTTGCTCGTACATTCAGCGAATAAATCTAGCTGAGGAAGATCGCCCGAGGAAGGTGAACAAGGAGAAATTGGTCATCGGTTTTTCAAAAAATGACCTTGCAGGTGTTTATATCCTCACGATGATCCACTGATGATCAAGATGAGAATGAAGGAGGTAATGATTTCAAGAGTGCTGGTCGACAACGGTGGCTTGGCAGACATCATGTTCTACTCGTGTTTCGATAGTTTAAATCTAAAGCTATCTCAACTGGAGCCTTACCACAGACCCCTCATCGGTTTTGCTGGCGAGAAAGTATTTCCACTTGGGACGATCAAGTTGGATATATTCATTGGCACGTGGCCTGCTTGTCGGATATAAAGAATACGCTTTTTCGTGATGGATAAGAATGTCCAATCATCATACAATATCATCATGGGAAGAGTAGGATTGAAGAAATTCGAGGTTGTACCATCTACAGTGCACCAATGCCTAAAATTTCCAACAAACTTTGGAGTAAGAGTTATGAAAGGTGATCAGAAAGTAGCTCGGGAATGCTATTATTCATCCGCCGAGCAAGAAGAACTGGAAGAATCAAAGAAAAAGACTAATACTTATCAAGTGGATGAAGGTGCAGAAATTGAAACCTTGGATCCTCGGGATGAGTCGCAACTCGTGAAGGGTCAAGTGGTGGAAGCTACTGAAAATATCATTCTGGACGACGAACATCCTGAGCGAACTACTCAGATAGGTTCATCGTTGGAAGCCTCATTAAAACAGGAATTGATAACTTTCCTTAGAAGCAGAAGACAAACTTTTGCGTGGAGTCATGAAGATATGCCCGGGATAGACCCAAACTTCTTATGTCACGAGCTCAATGTGAATAAGAAGATCAAGCCTGTGAAGCAGAGAAGAAGAGTATTAAGTCCCGAGAAGAATCAAGCTATACAGGAGGAAGTCGAGAAGCTCGATAAATCTCGTTTCATTGAAGATGTTAAACATCCGGATTGGTTAGCCAATGTGGTGATGGTAAAGAAGAAGAACAACAAGTGGAGGATGTGTGTAGACTTCATCGACCTCAACAAAGCATGCTCAAAAGATCACTTTCCATTGCCCCGAATTGATCAACTGGTGGATGCTACCTCGGGACACGAGTTTCTAAGCTTCATGGATGCTTATTCTGGTTATAATCAGATCAAAATGAAACCTGAAGACAGGGAGAGTACTTCTTTCATTACCCTAAGGGAACTTATTGTTATAATGTTATGCCTTTTGGTTTGAAAAATGCAGGTACGACATATCAAAGGCTGATGAGCAAGGTCTTTGCTGAATAAATCAATGACAATATGGAAGTCTATGTTGACGATATGCTGATGAAAAGCAAGAGAGCTTCCAATCATCTAGTTGACTTAAGTCAAACTTTTGATCAACTAGATAAATATCAAATGAAGCTGAACCCGACGAAGTGCATATTTGGATTACGAGAAGGCATGTTCCTCGGGTACATTGTCAATCAACGAGGCATTGAAGCAAATCCTGAAAAAGATCAAAGCTCTATTAGGGCTACGATCTCCAACAACGAAGAAGGAAGTATAAAGTCTCACAGGACGAGTAGCGTCACTCAACAGATTTGTGTCACGAGCAACTGATAGATGTCTCCCATTCTTCAAGACACTCAGAAAGACTTTTGAGTGGAATGATGAATGCGAGAAAGCTTTTCAATACTTGAAGAAATACTTGGGAGCACCTCCACTGTTGTCCAGGCCGGTGATGGGAGAAAAATTATATTTATACCTTGCAGTATTCGAGAATGCAGTTAGCTCGGCATTGATCAGAGTGGAGAATGGAGTACAAAAGCCAATTTACAACACAAGTAAGGCCTTCCGAGGAGCAGAGATCAGATATCCAAGGCTGGAGAAATTGGCACTGGCGCTGATTGAGGCGAGTAAGAGAATGAGGCCATACTTTCAAGCTCATACGATAGTACTATATACCGATGTGCCATTGAGACAAGCCCTTCACAAGCCAGAAAAATCAGGGAGATTGATGTACTGGGCAATAGAGCTTGGCGAATATGATATAATTTATGAACCCCGATCATCACTAAAAGGGCAGGCTATAGCAAATTTCATAGCGGAGTTCATCTATCCTGATACCCCCGAGGAGCAAAAGTCGCTCGCTGATCAACCTGTGGATGTTACAGGATCAACAAACACAAGCCCAGACCAATTCCGATTGGTAAAAGGGCGTGTGGATGTTACAGGATGTGATGCAGAGATAGTTGGGAGGACTCCGGACGAGGAACAAGAGTTGCTCGCTGATCAACCTGTGGATATTACAGGATCAACAAACACTGGCTCAGACCAACTCCGATTGGTAAAAGGGAAAGTGGATGTTACAGGATCATTAAATTCGAGCTCAAACCAATTCCGATTGGTAAAAGATCAAGAAGAGATGATCAACGAAGAGCGAGAAATATCCCTGTAGATGGCTCATCTTGCACAGTAGGATGTGGCGCGGGGATTGTTTTGAGCACTCCGGACGAGGTCGACATGGAATATGCCTTGCGTTTCCAATTCAAAGCTTTTAATAATGAGACTGAGTATGAGGCGATGATCGCAGGACTTAGCTTGGCAAAAATTATGGAGGCGCAGCAGGTTATTATTTTCAGTGATTCCCAATTGATCGTAAATCAAATGTTGGGAGTATATGCAGTTAGAGGAGAATTAATGATTAAGTATCATGCAAAGGCAAAGGAGCTGGTGTCAGAATTTGCCGCTATTCAGCTGCTCAGAATACCAAGAATGGATAATGCGAGAGCAGACGCCCTAGCTCGACTAGCGTCAGCTACTCGCACCGAGTTACGATGAATAATCCTAATTGAAGTGTTGACTGGTCGGAGCATAGATGAAAATCTGACGATGAACTTTATTACCCTTGATTTAGGATCATCTTGGATGGATCCCATCAGGGCATATATCGAGGAGGGAGAATTGCCAATTGACAAGATCACAGCTAAGAAATTGAAGTTTAAAGCTGCTCGGTATGTACTAATTAATGGTGTTTTATATAGACGATGAATTATGGCAGGTTTGCAGAGATGTGTACATCCCACCGAGGTGAAAGATTTGATTGAAGAGATCCATGAAGGGTCTTGTGGAGCACATATAGCAGGTCGGACTCTTTTACAAAGGGTGATGACGCAGGGATACTACTGGCCGACGATGAGGGCAGATTGTATAGCCTATGCCAAGAAGTGCGACAAGTGCCAACGCTTTTCCTCCATCCGAAAAACTCCACAAGCATTGTTGACACCCATAACTTCCCCTTGACCATTTGCCATGTGGGGAATTGACCTGGTTGGACCACTGCCAACGACCCGAGGAAGGTTCAAGTACCTCGTCGTCGCAGTGGATTATTTTACTAAGTGGGTAGAAGCTGAGCCACTCATTGACATGACGTACGAGAAGGTATACCAATTTGTTTGGAAGAATATCATTTGTCCATATGGTCTTCGTCCTGCTTTCATCACAGACCATGGAACACAATTTGATAACGAGGAGTTTGCCGCCTATTGTCATCAGTCAAACATTTTGAAGGTTCATTCAGCACCAGGCCATCCTCAAAGTAATGGACAAACGAAAGTGACAAACAGAACGCTGCTGAACGGTTTGAAGAAAAGATTGGATGATGCGAAAACAAACTGGATCAACGAGTTACAATCAGTACTCTGGGCTTACCGAACTACTCCCCGAGTCGTAACTGGAGAATCACCATACATGCTGGAGTTTGGAAGTGAAGCTGTCATACCTGCCGAGTTGGGTCTCCCAACACACAGGGTATTGAATTTCAATTCCCCTGTCAGCGATCTAATGAGAAGACTGGATTTAAACATGCTCGAGGAAGTCAGAGAAGAAGCAACCATTAGAAATGCTGCTTACCAGCAGCGAACAACTTTGTTTTACAACAAGAGGGTGAAGAAGTGCGACCTGAAAGAAGGAGACTATGTGCTGAAGAAAGTAATTCAAAAGCATAACAAACTGGAGGCAAACTGGCATGGACCATACCGAGTTACAGAAGTTGTTCGACCAGGAACTTATCGAATAACAACTTTAGAAGGCGAGGAGTTTAAAAATGCCTGGAATGCAGAGCACCTGCGCAAATATTATCAGTAATGTATATGTAACGCAGTTCTATCAGTATGAATAAAATAAAAGTATTATGCAAGTCTCTCTGTTTATTGAAAATTTTTCGGGGAATACTAGTGCTACACACTACTCGGCACAGCTCGGCAGACTACTCAAGAAAATATTCCAAACTGTACCAAGTATGGTTGGTCGGGGATAAAAACCCACTAACTGTAGTTGGTCGACGAGGAGAAAATATTCCAAACTGTACCAAGTATGGTTGGTCGGGGATAAAAACCCACTAACTACAGTTGGTCGACGAGGAGAATTTATTGACCTTGGTTGGTCAGACACATTTTATGAAAAAGACAAAAATTTACCAAGTATGGTTAGTCGGGGATAAACTCTCAGTAACTATAATTGGTCGACGAGCACAATTTAACAACCTTGGTTAGTTGGAAAATTTTTAAACATTTTTATATTCATTACTTTATTATTAAGTGATCGAGCAACATTACTGATACTTGTAATTTTTTTTACTAAGTTGGTCGATGAACACCACAATATTGTTATTTTTAACAGATATGCATAAATGTAAAGTGTTGATATTTACAAGACAATAGCAATTAATATTTGCAAACAGAAATGAAAGTTTTTCATTAAATTCGAAATAAATTACATTGATAAAATGAAAGTTACATTGATATGTATGCTAACTATTACATCAAAAATTTCTATTCTACTGGTCTTTTCCCCTCAGCTTTTGATGCAGGTTCCTCACCAGCAGGCGGATCGTTTAAAGACTGAGGAGAATTGATGAAGTTCAAATCCTTCAGCATCCTGACGTTCATCACAGAAGGTCGATCTAAAAGATGCTCGGGACGAGATACCTTAATTTGAGAATGTAAATTGTAGTCACCGAGGTATTTTGAAATTAAGCTCAGAGGAATGGCACGAGCTGGGATCCATTCCATGTCCAAATTATACGGTGGCACAGGTAAGTCGAGCAACCCGGGATCATGGTAGTCCCACAGATAGTGTCCCTATTCGAGCTTCAGCACGCCTAAGGCATTCAGCCAGCCTTATTTGTAGCCCTCATTGTTGGCATTCTGGATACGATCGTCCAAGTGGAATAGTGCTTCGTTGTATCCAGCCATCCAGAATTCCCTGGGCTGTTTGTGGAATTGATATGTTAGCCTTTCCAGCTACTCGTGGAGACTCTTGATAAAAATCTCCTTATTCTCTAAGATGGACTTCTGCGCAGAGAGCTGTTTTTCCAGGTCCCTAATTTTCTTTGACATGTCAGATAAAGCCCGGTTCTTCGCCATCAATTGGAAAGCTTGGTTCTCTAACGCAGACTGAGTTCTCTGTTCCTCGACAAGAACCGAACTGTTCTTCCTCATCCCCGAGGAGCTCTTCCTCATCCCCGAGGAGATGTGGAAGGGCCCGACCTCCTCAAGGTATCCAATTCGTCCCTTAATTTGGCATTCTCAACCTCTAAGAATGAAAATGCCTCGTCAGTCACTGGGATTAAGGCTGTTGAAGAAGAGGCTGCAGACTTCAACTGTGATAGCTCTTTCTGTAAGTTGTTGTTTTCCTTTTCCAGCAGCTCGGCAATCTGTCTGCATTCCTCGACCTCGCCCCTCAGGGTTCTCTCCCTTACATCATAACCAGCAAAAAGCTTCTCGTAGCCCTTGTCAGCAATGATCAGCTTATACTTCTTCTCGTAACTCTCATGCAACAAGGCAGTTGATTCCTTGTATTGATTATGAAGGTCTTCGAGGGTGCACTGGAGATCCTCTATCATTTCATAGTAGGCCACATTGTTGGCCACCGCTCGATCAAGCAGACACTTCAGGTACTGATATGCTTCCACTGCCTGTTCTGAAGCATCCTGGCCGAGGATGTCGGCAACTTGTGCAGCACTCAAGTCTGTATGACCAGCCTTAAAGTACTCATTGCATTGTTGTAGCAACTTTGTATCATGAGCAGATAATAGTTCCATCCTGGCCAGAAACTAGTAGGGAAAGAAGAAAAATCATCAATAAGAGGAATAAATAGAGTATGAGAGCAAAAATAGACAACAGTATGCAAAGAAAACTCAAGTTTTATTAGATCATAAAATTCAGAATTACAAGTGCTGGATTATATTTGACAAAGAAAGAAAAATATAAAAGTAAGCCCGAACAACACTACACCTTTTCCTTATCTCCCAAAACCTTCTCGGGAGGTTGGGAAGAGGAAGCAGGTTGCTCGGAGGGAACTGTGGTCTGTTCGTAGAGCATCAGCTGTTGCTCGGAGGAAGAAACGACTTGCTCAGTAGTAGACTGGATGGCTGGGGGGTGATCTCCCATCACCACTGAAGACTCCTCCGAGGTAGCTTCGTCCTCTTCTAATTCTTCTGGAGTAGGAGGGGGACCAGGGATATATCTCTGGAAAAGCTCGGATGACTCGTCGACCTTCATTTCCTGAAGGGCACCAACCTATCCAACCCTAAAATACTTTAGGCTTCCATAGTCCACTTGATATACCATGGCAGCACACCCCTTATCCCATCCCTTGTCCCAGCCAGAGCTGAAGGACTTCTTCACAGCAGCTTTCCTCTTGGCCTTCTCTAAGGCAAGCTTCTCGGACAACAAATCATCAGCAGCTTTCAGTTTTTGTTCAGCTTCCTCCTTCTACCGATTTACCTCCTGAAGCTGGACCAACCTCTCCTCAGCAACTTTGAGCTTATTCTCAAGATCCCCTTCAGCCCTGAGCTTCTCTTCAAGCTCTTTATTTGCCTTATCCAAGGCAGTCTTTTTCCTCTCCAACTCCTTGGAGGCATCAACAACTCGAGCTTTTTCTTGCTCGGAGGAGGCAAGATTTTTTCTCCCAGATAGCCTTATCAGTGGCATACTTCTAGCAGGAGTCTTCCAAAGATTTGATAGCCTCTTCCATAGCTCCCTCCACACTGGACGAGGAGCATGAGGCTTTAATGGCTTCATACTTTTTCAGGATTATGTTAAAGCAGCTCGTCAACTGTGAACAGAAAAAGAAAGCAAGTTAGAAACAAGAAATGACAAAGGAAACTATGAAAAGTTTAAAGTAAAGAGACTTACTGAAGCAAGGTGGCGAGCAGCCAAAGAAGTAACCATGTCCCGAGTAAGGTTATCTTCAGTACCTTGGACCTCGGGAATGGTCAAGGACTTTACCGAGCTTATGTCAGAGCTCGGGGGAACAAAAGTGGGAACTTCAGTCCCAACAGCTGGGGGCTGAATGATGGTATCAGCCAAATTGACCGAGGAGCTCTTCTTCAGCCTCCTCGGGGGAACAGTTACAGCCAAGGAAGAACCCTTGGTCGGTGATATCACAATCACCTCTCCAGGAGCAGCAGACCTGCTCGGAGCCACTGCGGGCTTCTCGATGACTTTAGCAGGAGCGGCTGGAGGAGCTGCATCAGTCTTATTTGTCCCCTCCCTTGGGACATCAATCCTAATCCTTTTTACCTCCCCAGAACCGGAGGCAGTTATCTCAAACAGAGCAGGAGTTCTTCTCTTCTTCATCCTTTCGCTCAATGGAATACGAGATTCAGGCGAAGAACTTGCAGAGGCTGGTACTGGCTCCGCTTCACTGATCACTGGACGAGCAGTGAAGGAGGTTGTGTAGCTCTTGTATTGGAGCAGATACGAAGCCGACCTGATGTGCTCATCAGCAACCCTGTGATGCAGACCCCAGATAAGTCCCAAATGCCTTATATTAACATCTGTTTCTTTCGGGCACTTTCTCTTGCTATCAACTGCAAATAAACAAACATTGTTATCAGTGACACATTTTATCAAACACAAAACAAACATGATTTTAAAATAAATAAAATAAAATAAAAATAACCTATCCCATTGCCATAAGGAGGGCATCTGGGACCCTGGTAAACCTCATCTCCGGTTAATGGAGGGTGTTGCCAATTTTTCACGACAACCCCGTGTTCAAAATAATCCCTATTGGCATCAGGGAGATTGACTACTAAGGCTCTATTTATAAACCTAGTTTTTAAATAGTAAATATTATCATTAACTGCCCATCTATAGCAGTACATGATTTCTGGAATTCCTATACGAGTTCCATGCACTTGATTTAATTTATGCACGCCATTAACTATTCTCCATGTGTTGGGGGCGATTCGTGCAGGAACAAAATAAAAATACTGACAGAATTCCAGACACAAGGAATTTGGTAGAAAAGAAAATCCACACTCAGAAAAAAGAGACTGGAAAACCAATGTCCCTCAGCCAAATTGAAATAATTAGAAGGCTCAGAAAGCTCTTCCAAGACAATCCAAGAGGGAATGGAAAAATCAGATCAAAATTTGTCAAGAGATTCAACAGGGTAAACCATGGTGATTAAAAGAAATAAAGAAGAAAGAAGAAGATCTTACAGGAAAAGAGTAGAGCTGATGACGACAGACGATGGAAGAGATGAATACACAAGAGAATAGAAGACAATGAAAAACTCAAAGATGAAAATTTAAAAAGATAGAAGACAATGGGAGTGTCTGTGAAGTTTAAATACCTTACCTTGGGAACTGGCGAAGTAATGATTACAAAAAGAATGATTACATTACCGGCGGCTAAAAAGATGAAAAGTGGCACGGGAACCAAAGCTGGCAACAGCGACCGAAAAGATGAAAAGTACCGCTGGAATCGAAGCACGCAGAAAAGTCCAAAAAATCATGATTCTACGAATTTGGAAGGAGAAAATAAATACAAGGGAAACACTCCTAAAAATTAGGAAGACTATTTAAAGCTACCGTATTCCGAGAAAAAATGTTCCATACTCCTCAAATTTTGAACTATGAAACATTGGGGGCTTCTGTTGATACCAAATTTAATCTACTGACGTGGACCAATCATACGAAGACACGTGGCTATCTACATGGCAACAACAAGCACTTCCGAGATGATCACACGCTCCGAGGAACCATGTTACTCCGAGGAACTCATACGCTCCGAGGAACAGACCTCTCTAAGGAACTCATACGCTCCGAGGAACAGACCTCTCCGAGGAACTCTTGAATACCAGGAAGCTCAGGCGGTCCGAGCAACTCAGGCGGTCCGAGCTGCACCTCGAACAAAGCATTGATAGTTGGATAACCAATAGTTCAATTGGTTCATTAAATGCTTATCATTTAGACGCACACGCTTAAAGGGCATTAAATGTATTACCCTTTCATATGTATATCATTTAATGTATCACCCTTTCAGATGACAGCCTCAAGGCTATAAATACGTTGCACAATCCTCATTATAGGGGGGACCGAAATCCTGAATCCAAACTCTGGGATCCAGAACGGAATTTCTTGTAATCGAGAATTACCAAACAGTCAGCAATAAAACAACAGTGGACGTAGGCCATTCTTATAAGGCTGAACCATTTAAAATCTTTTGTCTCATTTATTTATCTGTGATTGAATTATTAGAGTGATCTAATTTTTTACATCAACACCAAGTCTAAGGTAAAATGAAAACAGAGTTCCAATAAAATGTGATACTTGTAAATAAAGTGTGTTGGGACTTGTCTCGTCCTAGGTATTTAGCCTTATCGGCCGATAAAAGGAAATAAAGGGAAAATGCTTGAAAATGGATAATAAAGAAATGAAAGGAAAAAAGATTGAATGACTCAATAAGTAAAAGACACTCTTAGGTAATCGGGAAATTTAAGTAGGGCCCGGAGCCCTAGGGTCTGGCTTAATGCTTAGACCAAAGACCACTTATCAGAATCATATTGCGGCTTGGTGACAGTCTGTGAAAGATAATGTAACACTCATGGATTGGTACCCCGATTAATCAAATGAAAAGATGATTTTAAGCACGATGCTCATTAATATAAAAGAAAGTTTATGAAACATATTGGAAATTGTGAAAGTATGTTAATGATTAAATTAATTGGATATGGGTAGTATTAAAAGGAAGATTAAGTGTGGATGGGTTCATCACCCGGGTTGTATAACGAAAACGTCAATTACTTGGTTATGATACAACTTGCATGTGAACACTAAGTCAAATAAAGGATGATTTCATAATGCTAAAATTCATTATATATATATATATATATATATATATATATATATATATATATATATATCTTTGTACATAATACTCTTATACTATTTCTCCTACTGGGCGCTCGCTCATACCCCGTCATTTGCCAACCCCTCCCCCCCAGGTACTTCAGGTAGAGGAAATGGCAATGATTGCGGGAAAGGAAAGGAAAGTTATCAACGCAATTAGACCCATGTCACTATTCATTTTAATTATGTAATTTAATTTTGAACAATGGTTTTTATCATTTGACTTTAATTCAAAGGCTTTGAGTTTGGTTGTAATAAAACGGGGAAAATGTAAATTTTACTTTAATGGCTATTTATTTCATGAAACTGCAACACTCTTTTATTCCATGTCTTCCTATGAATTTCATAAGCTAGACATCATTAAATTTAATTAATTTTACGACACAAATGAATAAAGTAATTGTTTATTTCAAAAGAGAATTTTCTTAACCGAAATCAAAGTATAAAAATGTTTTCCTTATTGACACCAGGAATTGGGGCATCACAATAGGCATATCCTCCTGCATCAATACTCCTCCTATTGAGTATAGCAGTTCTAGTACAGTTAACCTCTGTCATAATGACAATTGTGATTAGTTACAATTGTTAGTTACGATTGTTAGACCAGATTAGTTTGGTTGTTAGAGTATTGTTAAGCAAAATCATAAAAAAAAAATCTCAAGTTGTTAGAGTATATATAAGTTAGACCTCACAATTATAAAAAAAATATTCTTCATTATCACAAATCTCTCTCTCTCTCTCTCTCTCTCTCTCTCTCTCTCTCTCTCACACACACACACACACACACACACACACACACACACACATATTTTGTTTCCCTTTATATTCTCTGAAATCTCAAGTTGGTATCAGAGTTTCTCGACTAACGTCAATGGAAAATTAGAATCCTTAGTCCTCTTCTTCAATCTCGCAAGCCTCTGTTCAATCCTTGCCTGTGCATATGGCTTTTCTCTCCCCTCTAGTTCTACTTGCCCTAAAACTCGATAGGAATAATTATACTTTTTGGAGATCTCATATTCTTCCAACTGTAAGAGCTCATGATTTAAAAGGTTTTCTTCTTGGATCAAGGATTTGTCCACCTCAATTCACTATGTTACAAGAAGGTGAAGATTCTTCTTCATCCTCCCCTTCCTCTACTCATCTCAATCTAGACTATATTTTCTGGATTCTTACTGACCAAGCCCTCATAAGTTGGTTACTTACCTCCTCAATTCTCCTTAGATTTGGACTGTTCTTGAGCAGTTATTTGCTAGAAATTCTAGAGTTCATCTTCTACAGCTTCGGATGCAACTTCAATCAACAAAAAAAGGTTCTAGAAACATCAATGACTATTTCTTAAAAATGCAAAATATTGCTAAAAATTTGGCTTCTGCTGGTCAAGTCATGTATGATGATGGACTTCTTTTGTACATCTATGGTGGACATGGAAATGAATATGATCCAGTTATTGTAAACCTCACCTCTCGTCATGAGCTGGTCACTCTACCTGAAGCCCATTTCTTATTGCAAAGGTAAGAGATGAGGTTAGAGCAATAATTTTCATCTTCTACTATTGATCTTAGTAATTCCTCTGCAAATTTTGCTAGTATAAATAATCGTGGTGGAAAAAATAGTCGAGGTGGACATGGTCTCAATAATAGCAATTATAATCGTTTTGGAGGTGGTCAAGGCAGATTCAATGGTGGGCATTACAATCGGAATAGTGGTCACAACAATGGAAGAGGTCGTGGTGGACGTGGAGGCACTCTTCCTATTTGTCAAATTTATGGAAGAATTGGTCATTTGGCTTCCAGATGCTATTCGCGTTTTGATCCAAATGTATCTTTTAATCCTAATCAAAACTCATGATCAACTCATCTGAATAACTCAACTCAGTCGAATAACTCAACTCAGCCATGTCCTCCATCTGCCTACATTGCTTCACCAAGCATTCTAAATGATTCTTCCTGGTACATTGACAGTGCTGATACTGACCACATGACTGCTGATTTAAACAATCTATCCATCACGGCTGATTATAGAGGTAAGGAGAAAATATCTGCTGGTAATGGTAATCTCATACCTATTACTCATATTGGCTAAATTATCTTGTCTAATAATCACTCTAAGCCACTATTACAAAATCAAATTCTACATGTGCAAAAAATTACCAAGAACCTGCTGAGTGTTTTAAAATTTACTAATGATAACAATGTTGTTGCTGAGTTTTATTCGAATTATTATCTTATCAAGGACATGAACACGAAGAAGGTTCTTATTTAAGGAATACTTAAGAATGGACTATACCAGTTGGATCTGTCCAACTTCAAGCCCAATTCACAGTTGAGTGACAAAGCTACTCAGTGTCTTGTAGCTACTTCATCAAATTCCAGTCCAGTTTCTCATCGTAAGAGTAATATACAGTAGATTATGGCATCCATCTATCAATGTCCTTAAATCTATTTTTTCATCTTGTAATAGCATTTATGAAACTACTCTAGCCTTACATTTCTATTGATCTTGTCAATATGGTAAGTCTCACAAATTACCATTTTCAAGTTCTCTGAATAAAACAAGAGCTCCTTTACAAATTGTTCATTCTGATCTTTGGGGACCAGATTCCTTATTATCAGTAGAAGGATTTTGATATTATGTGACCTTTTTGGATGACTTCACTAAGTTTATGTGGATATATCCATTAAAATTCAAGTTAGAATCAAAAGATATGTTTCACAAGTTTAGAGCTCTTGTTGAAAGATTTTTTGACAAGAAAATTATGTGTTTACAAACTGATTGGGGTGGTGAATACAGAAGTTTTGCTCCAATTTTGGCACAATTGGGAATACACTTTAGACATCCTTGCCCTCACACACATGAACAAAATGGCAAAATTAAGAGAAAACATAGTCATATTGTAGAAATGGGCCTCACTCTTATTCCACAAGCTCAAATGCCTATGAGATTTTGGTGGCATGCCTTTTCAATTGCTGTGTGCTTTATAAACATATTACCCACTCCCACCTTGAATATGAACTCTCCATTTCAGATTAGTCATGATCGTATACCAAAATTTTCCTTTATAAAAATCTTTGATTGTGCTTGTTATCCTCATTTAAGACCTTACAACAACCATAAGATGGAATTCAGGTCATCTCAATGTGTGTTTCTTGGGTATAGTGATCACCACAAAGGGTATCAATGCTTACATTCAACTGGCAGAATTTATATTGCACGAAATGTTGTATTTGATGAAACACATTTTCCATTTTCTGATGGTTTTCCCACTCCTTCCAAACCCAAGTCTGTTTCTCCACCTATACACATCCCTTATTTTCCCTCTCAACCATATTTACCCTCTATTCAACCTGATTCCATTCACAATGTTCCACATGCACTATCCAACATTTTAGTCCCATTTCTACCAACTCAAACCCAAACATATCCACCCCTGCAACTACTAAACCTAAAATTCCAAATCAATCACAATCTGAACATCCAACCCAACCTCCACCAAAAACTCAACCTCCACCTGAAACTACCCTTAACCAAAGTCTGATCCCTACACATCCTATGACCACTCGATCTAAAGCTGGTATTTTCAAACCTAAACTTGCTCTCACTGCTACCCTAGAACCTACCTCTGTCAAGGCGTCCCTCAATGATCCAAATTGGAAACAAGCCATGGTTGATGAGTATACTGCTCTAATGCAGAATAATACATGGAAACTTATTCCTTTCTCTCCTGACATGAATATTGTTGATAATAAGTGGGTATTTCGTGTCAAGTATCACTCAGATGGTACTATTCAAAGATACAAAGATAGTCTTTGTGACACCCCACCCAATTAAATATAGGGTGATCAGTCCTTTACCAATTTAAAACAAATTGTTCAGTTGGTTCATTCTTAACATCACTGTTGAAAAACTTATAAACATATTAATCACCTAATATAGAATTAAGCTAGGCGTCAAAACATTTTCCTTATTAAATATAACCAATAAAACCATTTTTGAATTTAATTATTAAAATATAAACCATTCATCATACACAAGAATATACTAAATACTGAACATGAATCAAATACTGAAATAAATAAGACTGGGTAAAACCTCCCAATTCAAAATTCCAATTCATAAACTCATAGTAAAATTCCATCCAACTAAAAGAACTATAAAGTAAACTGAATGATAACTCTGATGAAAACTAGGAATGGGCGACACATGTCCCAACCGAGATGTCTAGATAAAATGGAATGGGAATGAGGGATGCGTCTAATGCAAGGACCTATAGCTTCCACAACAACTCCAACACGTAAAGCAATCCAAATCTTTAGTTATGGTATCCCTGTGGCTGAGCACCTGATATAATACATATATATAGCAAAGGAGAGAAGATATGCAAGAGATGAGTCAGAGCCCGATGTTTTAAAAATATTTAGCAAGTATTTAAAACTGCACTAAAGTAAGTATTATACGCATGTTAGTTATCGAACTCTCACATGAGATTCTCACCTCTCATCTATTGTGCACGCCTAACGTACATCTAATTCCCCTAGTTATGCTACCCAGTCTGACTAGTCTGAAGCCATTCTAATTCTAGCTATACTCACTAGTAGTGTTCTCGTATCGCTCATACAATACTCTAATAAATTAGCCTATTCCGAATAGCTAATTAAAATATTTCTCAATTTTCATAATAAATCCGTTCTACGTTAAAATTTATTTTCTATACCAATATTCTTATATCTACTAGTTTCACCAAGTAGAAAAATTCCCCAAGTATACTTATATATATATAGTCACACTATCCCTATATATATATTAACTAATCCTGCACCCTTACGTTAAGACCACTTGGTGAAAAGCATTTATTATTATTTCCATAACTACTAGTTTCACACAGTAGAAATATTCACAAATTCATTTATATATATATACACACATACACACATAGTCACATCATCCTCATACATATATATACAAATCCCTCACCCCCAAGCTAAGACCCATTAGCGCACCTAACCATAATAATCTGGCACCTACGGGTTAACACCAATTAGCGCACTTAACAATAATATTCTTGCACCCCTGGGTTATCACCCATTAGCGCACTTACCAATAATATTCCTTGTACCCCCGGGTTATCACCCATTAGTACACTTAATAATAGAATTTCGGCACCCCTGAGTTATCACTCATTAGTGCGCATAGCAATAAGATTCTTGCACCCCCGGGTTATCACCCATTAGTGCACTTAAAAATAAATCACATAATAGGCATACACACATCCTATTAGAATTCAAAGGTATTTTTCCCAACCTAATTATATACTTCTTATAAGTATTTTATTCTCATCACTACGTATAGTATAAATATTTAGATTAGTATCTTTCTCGTAATATCCAAGGTACATTCTCTATACCGAATCATTAAAGTATTAATTCTCACATACTTTCCCGAAATTCTGTCCTATTTCAGACTCACTACCTGCCAGTTTCTCTCACTCCAATAAACTGGTTAACTCAAAGCCGGACTCTAATAAAATTTCCAAAATTCACTACGTCGCTCGAACCAGAAAGGATTGTGGCTCGAACGATTGCCACGTGTCATTCTAACGACATCGCGTGAGACACAAGTTTCGCTCGAATGAAACTTCGCGCGACATTACAATGCCGCTTGAATGACCCCCTTCGCGCGACTTCGCACGAGACGTATTGGTTCGTCGTTTTGCCCAGATTTCAGCGTTTTCCACCATTTTAAGCCTAAAAACCCCTATAATTCATCACCCAACACCTCATCATCGATCCCAATCAATCATAATAGGTTATATATCACTCCTAACATCCTAGGATCGTTAATTCGTCATCAATCATCAAGATTATATGAAATCCCCAAATTAATTCATAAGAACCCTAGTTTCCAATTTTTCAATTAAAGATCCTAATCAATCTAGATTCGTTCATAAATATATAATCCAATTTCGTGATTAATCATCTATATACATGAAGGAATTTAAACTACTAATTAAACCAGTCCTTAATCATAATTTGAATATCCAATTTTCACCCAATTCACATGTAAATCATGATTAATTTCACCTACACTAACATGAGCATGATTATTTCTAAAAGAAAGCAAGTAATAAACATTTGCCTCAAATATGACGATCTGATCCGCTGGTGATGTTGGTATAGATGCGTTCCTCTCTCCGCGATCTACACTTTGGTGGGATTTGTTGTGTGGGAGCTTGAGTTTTGTGCCAAGGACACTAATGTCTTCCTTCCTCTCCCTCTGTGGTTCTCTCTCCCTCTCTCTTTAGGTTTAGAACTGATAACTCCCCTCTACCCCATGTACTCTTTATTTAATTTAATTACTATTCGTCATTAATTAAACTCCCAAAATTCAAAATTACAAAACTACCCCTACGGGGTGCCAATTTGGCCTAAAATATTCCAGAGTTCAAATAAAATACCCGGGTAGTGTTTTATGATTATCTCGACCCTCCCAAACTCAATGGTGCACTCGAAATGACCATACGAGTTAATAAAAATAAATTCTCTTTTTATCCCAATCAATTAGTCCCGACACGACTCAGAGACGTGTCAAACTTAAATTTCCAAACTGTCGTTTTAGTCACTCTCGACAATTTATCAAAGTGTATAATTCCATATTAAATATCACACAATAATATTCAATTAATAGGTATTAACCCTTGTCACGCTAGTTAATAATTATTTTAACCCGAATTAATTAACAATTAATTTCTCGCATTTTTAATTTAATGGATCCTACAATAATAATTAATCACATAATTATTTAAATCATCAAAATATGGGGTGTTACCGTCTTGTTGCCAATGGGTTTCAACAAACCCATGGATTAGATTATTCAGAGACATTCAGTCCAGTTGTTAAATCCTCCACTATAAGGGTCCTTTTTACTCTAGCAGTACAATACAATTGGGATATTCAACAAGTAGATATTAATAATGCATTCCTCAATGGTGATTTACAAGAACTTGTCTACATGAAGCAACCAAGTGGTTTTATCAATCCCAATCAACCCAATCATGTGTGTCAATTAGTTAAGGCCCTCTATGGTTTGAAATAGGCACCAAGGGCTTGGTTTGACAAGATTAAGCTAACCTTAGTCCATTGGGGTTTCAGTCATTTAAAGTCTGATTCTTCTTTGTTATTGTATCGCAGTTTAGATGTAGTTATCTTACTGTTGATCTATATTGATGACATTTTGATTACTGGAAGTAACAAAGATCAGGTGACCAGGGTGGTTCATGATCTTAGTGCTAAATTTTCTCTCAAGACTCTTGGATATGTCAACTACTTGGATTTGAAGTGTGTAGAAATTACAAAGGCTCGTTTCTTACTCAAACCAAGTATATCACTGATTTTCTAAACAAGACTAATATGATACATTCCAAATGCAGTTCTACTCCTATGTGCAATACTACAAAGCTGGAAAAACTTGATAGTCCTTAATTTGAAGATCCCTCTCTCTATAGAATTATAGTGGGTGCCGTCTAATATCCCACTCATTCACGACCAAACATAACTTTCACTGTTAACAAACTCAGCCAATATTTACAAGACCCAACCTTGAACCATTAGAGGGAATGTAAGAGAGTTCTCAGGTACATTGAAAGTACCTCCCCTCATAGCCTGCACTTCAAATCAGTTGACCCTTCTCAATTTAGTTTAGAAGGCCATGCAAATGCAGACTGGGCTAGTTGTGTTGATGATCATCGCTCTACGTTAGGTTACTGCATTTATCTTGGTGGAAACTTACTTACTTGGAGTGCTAAGAAGCAACATGTTGTTTCTAGATCAAGCACTGAATCAGAATATCGTGATCTACCTCAAGCCACAAGAGAATTACTTTGGTTACAATTTCTGTTTGAAGAATTAGGCATCACTATTGCTTCTAAACAATGTTCTATATTGTGGTGTGATAACTTAGGTACTGGAGCTCTGGCCTTTAATACCCTTTTTCACGCTCGCACCAAGCACATTGAACTTGATGTTCACTTCATTAGGGAGAAAGTTACTGCCCAACAGTTGGAAATTAAATATGTTCCAACTCAAGACCAAATTACATATGTTCTAACTAAGCCTTTGAGTGAAGCTCATTTTGTTTATTTTCGAGACAAGCTTGATGTTGTGTCCTCCCCATCTAGCCTGAGGGGGGATATTGAGTATAAAAGTTCTAGTACAGCTAACCTCTGTCATAATGACAACTGTGATTAGTTACGATTGTTAGTTATGATTGTTAGACCAGATTAGTTAGGTTGTTAGAGTATTGTTAAGCAAAATCATGTATATATAAGTTAGACCTCACAATTATAAAAAGATCTTCTTCATTTTCACAAATCTCTCTCTCTCTCTCTTATTTTTTGTTTCTCTTTATATTCTCTAAAATCTCAAGTCCTCCTAATCCCAGAAGTGATGCATCTCCATAAACCAAATAATCCACATCACCCCGTGATAAATCAAGCATATGAGACCATAAGCCTCTTGTTGAGCTTTTCCAATGCTCCATATAAACGATATTACGTTCTGGGTGAGGTGAGTCAGTGGCCCGATAATCTTCCAGAGCCTCTGAGTAAACCACCTGTAGTTCCCTGTCAAACCCAAGAAACTCCTAACCTATGTTGGTATCGTGGTTTGTACCCAATTTACAACTACTGTTACTTTTTGGTTCTATAGAAATCCCAACCTCAGATACAACTTGGCCTAATAATTTCACCTCTGGAAGCTTAAACCCACACACAGAGAACTTAGCATACAACTTGTATTCCCATAGTGTCGGAAAACCAACCTCAAATGTTACATATGTTTCTCTTATGGATGAGAATACTTTAATATGTGGTCAATGAACACTATGATGAATTGATCCAAAAAAGAATAAAATACCCTATTCATCAAGTCCATAAACAAGTTGGTGCATTGGTCAACCCAAATGCCATAACTTGGAACTCATACAATATGTAACTCATTAAAAAAGAAGTTCTTGATATGTACTCCTCCCGAATATGCAACTGGTGATACACCGAGTGCTAGGGGTGGAAATTCGAGTCAATGGGTAATGTTTTCACAGACCTGAGATGAAATGATAAGATTTCTGTCGACATGAACATGAGATGACAAGATATCGTATTTTTTCTTAACCCGAATATAAAACATTTAAAATACGACATCACAAGATAAACACAATAAGTAAGTACAGTTCAATGGGAGATGCTTAGACCCAGCCTGAAATAAAAATTCAATTAAATTTAATCACATTTTCCCCAACCTGTGAGGAATTTAAAAACTTCCCTTTCTAAATTTTCTTAGCAACCAATCAATAGGAACACACAAAAAAATTATTGATTAGTGTCAAGCATTGCATTTTAATGTCCACTTTCTGTGCAGAATTGCATTCCCATACTCGATAAAACTTACATTTTATACTCATTTACTATATAACCTTAAATATTCATGGTTAATCACTTGTACAAGGTTTATTTGAGTAGTTACAGAGTTTTGAAAGAGAACGAGGACGTTTAGATGCATCCGAAGCATAAAATATTCACAAACGTACTTCCATGGGTAAAGTTGCAATTTTAGATGACCAAATCCGAACCGAGACTCTTCACAAAAGTTTTCAGCCTAAAAACAAGGAACGTTTAGGTTCAAACGGCGTATCAATATGATTTCAAATGAAGATAACCGTACAAAAGTTGGACCCAAAAGAAAGTCAAAAGTTAAAGGCCCGTATCAAGTCCAAAGTCAGACCTCATGTCTCGAACACTGCTAAAATATTATTGGCATCAAAACAAGGGTTGCATCGGTTCAAGCGATGTGTGAATCCGACGTAATATGAAGAAGTAACAAAGTTTTGGGGTTTAAATTATAATTATGCAAATCGGTTCGAATCAGGGGTTAAATATTATTGGGTGTAATATTATTATCGAAAGAAGGCTTGTCCTGATGGAATGAAAGGGTCAGTTTGGGGGGAGGTCACATGTTCGATTCTCAAGACCCCATTTTTTTATGGCAACAACACCTACCCAGTCAGCACCATGTGTCAATCAACATCCACATGGCAATCCAATTAGTGTCACATGGCATCGAGTCAGTAGTCCAATCTGTGCCGTGTGGATGTTTAGTAAGCACTAAGTGGTTCCAAGTCAGCATCCCAGTCACTTGTTATGTCACTTTCCCAGATCCTTTCCCCAGCTAACGATTTCTTTTCCTTTTGCCCAACTTCTTTTATTTGTTTTCCCACAACTTTGTCCTCGTGCGAAATCTTCCAAACAAAAGATTAAAAAAATTCATCTACCCTATAATTTCCATCAACTTCATAGTCCCCATGTGTTTTCCTCCACCAATACATTAAATAATGGAAAAGCCTAAGATTGTTCTAAAAGTAGGTAGAAACCTTGCAGAATTTAAGGGTTATGCTCCCACCCCTTTCTCTTTTGGTTGTCCATTTTCATTTTAATATCCCCCCCAACATTCGTGTTATTCCATTTGTAACCCTGATTTTAGTTTCTCCTCACCTATAACGGGGACTCACATTGATCCGTAGATCTTATCTTAGAGTTTAGTGTAGTTTAGTTCATTTTTAGTTTTGCAATTTGTGTTGTAATTCTAGTTATTAATAAATTGTTCTCTTATTTAATTTATTTTTTATAATTAGTTATTTTCATTCAAAATTATTTAACTGTTTTAATAAATAGTTTAATTGTTTCAAAAATTATTTTATCGTTTTAAAATCACATTCTCTCACACACTGTTTTATTTAAATAATTAAAAATGCTTTATAGTTAAATTAAATTAGGTTGAGATTAATAAACTCACCTTGGGTATGTAGTTGCTTCATTATGGTATGATGGAATAGACTCGTTTTGATGGGTTATTTGTCTTTATTTACACTTAGGAATTTAATGGGGTATATCATGTATGCACCGTATTTGTTTTACCTTGCGTGTGTAATTTTAAGAATGTTATAACTCGTATTTAAACTTTATGGAAATTTGGGGAGTGACACTCTAAATTTAAATAATTATTTGAACGAGTATTAATGCCAATTTAAGCGTGTCTAACTATGTAATTATTTATGCTACGTATTTCGAGGTGATGAATTTAATTCTCAACCTATAGTTTTCATATTTGATAATTAATTTACTTTCAATATTCTCCTAGATTACTTGTATTTTTAAAATATTAAAAAAAATAAAAATCATCTTTTACACTTTTTTGAGAAGTAATAAATCAATTAAGTTTTAAACGACATTCTCTATGGATTCGATACCCGAACTCGGCAATATAGATATAAAACTTGTGTAGTTAGAGCTTAGCATTTTACATTGAGGTGCAAAAGTGATGAGAACGACAAGTGAATTTATATGACGCTCAGTTTCTCCTTAATCAAAATGGTGCCATTGTGGCGAAATGATTTTCTTTAAAACTTAATTGATTTATTGTTTTGAATTTGACAACGCTCACAATCAAAATGGCATCGTTGTCGGGGAGTGTCTTGTTTTAGATTTTTATTTATTTATTGCCTTGTACATATATTTGTATATACCTTTTGTTTCAACTTTGCACCGGACATCGGACTGATCAGTCAAACTCTTAAATCCGTTTGTATTTTACGACTAGTTTTTCACAAAACCAATAGCTCGATATTGGCTACCGTAATGCTTAAAGATTCCTCTTAAAAAATCAAACAAATTCGATTAAGGAATTGAAGTGAAAAAAACCTACATATCACACATAAACCTATAACAACAAAAACCATCATCCATAAAGTCACGTAAGGTCATTCGAGCACATACAAAAGGGTGATATACAAGCTTATTTGAGAGGAGTAGCTGGTATTCTTGCATTGGGCACTGACCAATCATTATTGACTAACATTTCAGGTTATGTTGTTGGGTAGCTGTTTAGTATTTGGAGATAACATTACCGGAAATCTTGTCAACCTAGTGACGTAGTTCAATCTTGCATATTTTTCACGTACACACTTATTGTCTCCCAAATTTTACCCTCGAACATTCAGTTGACCAGACTCTAATAGGCGGCCTTTACATTCTTCAAGACGAATGGAATGAACTTCATGTAAGTTTATAACTTACCTATTTGTCCCCTCAATCTTATCTTCCAAGCATGTGTGTATAAGTAAGTGATTTGTGCTATTAAAGAACCCTAGATTGATCCAATTATGCAAATTTTTATAGATTGATTCAATTCAATATAGGGTTTTTATATGATTCTCAACATAAAACATATTCAAATCATTTGAAGTGTTTAATAGAGTTAAGACTCTTTAACTAGTTATATATTAACATAAAAGGTTTGAATATACAATATGACATCCTCAGACTTCATGTTATTTATACCACCAACTCAAAATAACATATATTTCAAAAAACCATCCTTTAATGTTTAAAAAATTACACATTGTACCCATAAACATTTAAAAACATATATATAAAATACCATGAAATAACCCTAAAACTATCCAAGGACTAAACTCCGGCCGACAGATTCACCATGAGTATGATATGTTTAATCAAACAAATAATACATATGTATACACCACACAATGAATTTAAGATCTATATCTTTTCAATTTATTATGACAACACAGTTATTTCTTGCGAGTTATGGGCCTTGGTAATATTATGCATGCAACTCTGTTATTCTTGCACTTTGATAATTGTTTATGTTGGTTGGGATTAAAAAAACTTTTTATACAAAATATCCTCAAACATTATTTAAAAACAACACACAGTGAAATGACAAGGATACCAAATATATACATTCATACCTCATGAGATCATTAAACGTGGGCATGTACACTTTTTTTTTTTAAAATCAAAGAGAAATTACAGAGGACTATTGTGAGTCAACTAAAATAGATGCTCTAATAGATCTAGGAAGATCACTAAAATTAAGAAAAATTTAAGAGCATTGTTGATGGGAGCCACGTTTGGCAAACAAGATAGCCGATCTATTTGCTTCTAAGGAACACAACTTGATAAGACACTGATTATCCTGAATAAAATCCTTGATTTCTTTAATATCTGCTCTTATAATCCACGGAGATGTTGATGAAGATGAGGAGATACTATCAAAAATAGTTTTTGAATCAATTTCAATTTCTATATTATAAAATTGTTTCTCCTTGCATAAATTGTTACCAACCATAGTAGGTTGAATTTGAGCTTCAAGAGAGGAACCTCTAGGGAAGGTCATTGAATAAGCCCAAATGAGTCAACCAACATCATTTCTAACAATAACTCCTATACCCATAATATTCTCTGCCTTACCGGCACAGTTGAGTTTGATTCTACCTCTTGGAGAACATTCCTATAGCACAACTTTGAAAGAAGATATGGAATGCTTAAAATTGAGAAAAAAAAGCAGTTACAACCTCACTACTTAAGTCAGATGGTCCAAACTTGAAGATGGAATTTTGATATATCTCTGCAATGGTTGATATCACCTTTGAAATAACCAAGTTAGCTCTCATTGATTTACCTTCAAAAAGAGCTTTATTTCTTACAAGCCAAATTTCCTAGATGATACTAACTGGAATGATCTTATGCAGCGATTGAGAAAATTTTAAATTACCTGATTGTAACAATCATTGTATTATCAAACCATGAATATAGGAAGACTTTTAGAAACTCCCATTAAGAAGCAAAAATGATTCCAAAATTTAAGAGATATAGGACCTGAGATAAACAGATGGTTGAGAAATTCACAATTCTTATGGCAACACTGACATCTCGAAGCCAATTTAACTCTAACCTTTTGAATTAAATCTTCAATAGGAACACATTTTGATAAGGTTTTCCACATAAATTTAGATATATTAGGAGGAATTTGAGTATCCCAAATAAAGTTAAAAGCCAATGAGGACAATTTAGAGATTCGAATTATCTCATAAGCAGAAGAAAATGAGAAAATTCCACTAAAAGAAGGCCGCCATATTAGAACATAATCTATTTAGATAGAATTAGCCTCCATAGTATCCCAAGTAGATATGATTCTTCTTAAATCCATAGATCCACTTCCAGCAGATACATTATGATATTTAGTATTCATAAACTTATCCCATAGGCTAGTATTCTTCCTTATATTCCATGACTTCCCTAATATAAGCCAAAATTTTGATGTCTAATCCACATTATTTTTTAGGAAAACAAATAGATTACCACTTAATCCAATGATATTTTTTCCCATATTCTTTATTCACACCCCAAAAGAGGGAGCTAATCAATTGATTAATTGATTTGATCACTAATTTAGGAGGTTGTAAAGCAAATAAAGAGAAAATAAGTATAGAGTTTAACAGAGACTGGATCAAAGTGACTCTACCCGCTAAAGAAGGAAATTTTGTCTTCCAACTATGAATTTTATAGGCAATAGACTGTATAAGAGGCTCAAAATACATTGCTTTCATTATACCATTAAAAAGAGGCCAGCCTAGATAAGTCATTGTGCCATTAGAAAATTTAAAACCTGTGATATGAGAAATATTGGATCTGGCAGTCACAGTGGCTTCAAAGCTTAAAGAGAAACAACATTTCTCTTTGTTAATGAGTTGACCTGATTCTTTTTCATATCAATCAATAAACTTTATGAGATTTTGAAGAATTTTCTTTGAACCTCTAGAGAAGATGATTATATCATCATCATAGCCAAGATGACTTACCAATGGACATCCTCGAGGATGAGAGAAATGAGAAATGCAACCAACTAACACCTTCTCATGTAATCATCTACTAAATAACTCTGCCATAATAACGAATAGGCTTGGGGAAATGGGATCCCGTTACCTAATTCCCCTTGAAGGTTAAAATAAACCCATTGGCTGCCCATTGATAATAATTAAAAACCAGGTAAATGAAATGCATCTCCATATTAAGACTATAAAATTCTCTCCAATAGCTTTTTTATCAATAATGTGCATCATCTCTTAAGCTAATAGGATGTTGTCAATAATATTTCACCCTTGAACAAATCCTGATTGATTGTAAGAGATAGGGTATGGAAGCATAGGGCTAAGTCTAGAGTTTATGATTGTGGTGATTATCTTATAACTAAAGTTACAAAGACTGATAGGTCTGTAATCCTTGCAAAACACAGGTTTATGAACTTTAGGAATAAGAAAAATCATAGTTGAACCCCAAGATTTTGGGGTGTCAGCTCCTAAGAAAAATTATTGAATAACATTCACAAGATCCTGCTTAATAATCTCCCAATAAAGCACATAGAAATATCCATTGAATCCATCACATTCAGTTGAGCTATTTTGATTCATTTCTTTAATAACCTTCAATATTTCTTCTTTTTATGGGATAGACATCAGAGAACTATTCATTTCCTCAGTCATTAACTTTGGAATAACTTCAAGTAATCCTTTATATTCAAGAGGGCCCCCAAGATCAATGCCTCCTCCTCTAGCTCTTTCAGCACTGGTATAGACTATATTGAAGTCCCCAACAACTATAAGAGGATAATCATTGCAAATAGAAGAACTATAAGCTAAAGAATCCCATAAATCCCTTCTCTCCAATCTTGTACATTTAGCATAAACTAAATTAACTCCTATATAAGTTTTTATACTAGGATGTTCAAGCTTTAGAAGAAAATTTTGATCCCCATCCATAAGAACCTCATTTTGAATTCCATGTCTCCAAAATCACCAAATTTTGTTCAATTTATTAAAGCAACAACCCTCAAAACTAATAATTCTCCTGATATCTTCAATTTTATAGCTATCAATCATAGGTTCAAGAATAGCTAAGAAGGATAGATTATGATTCTTACAAATCTTTTTAAGTCTTCTTTTAGTATGCTAATTGCCTACTGCTCTAGCATTCCATACTAAGCCTTGAATCATTGATATTAGATATGACAAACTTGCTTGGAACCTCTACTAGATGATCTGGTAACCCTTTTTTTGGAAGTGATTAATTTCTTTTTCCTTTGGATTTGAACTTTTTTCTATTAACGACCATAGGTTAATCATAATTTTTTTTCCTTCCTTTAATTGATAGACCTATGGTAAGTATACATTTTATCAGACAACATAACTGAAAAGAGACTAAAATCCTCCTAATCCAAGTCTTTATGGATCTCAGCTTTATCATTATCTGAGTGGTATCCACTTTTGGAAGATCTAACTTTATAATCCACCTTATCCATTTTATCTCCTGAACTGTTGTACTTTTCATCTTCGAAATTGATTCCATTCTTTAAGAGAAATTCTTCAATGTTTAAATCATCTGTATTTTCTTCCTTCCATTCACCTTTCTTAGCCAAATGCATAACATTTTGACTATCGCAATAAAGACGAATACTCTCTTGCTTCATCCCCAATTCACTCACCAAACTCTTTAACTAAATTGCTTTCTTATGCCCTAGGAAATATATACAGTCACATACATATGGGCAGTGGTTAAGAAATAAGACATGATAGAATGGAATATATTTACTACAACTTATCAGCTTATGTAAACCCACCGTCCTTGAACAATTGAGAGATTTCAGAACGACGTTTACCCTCAAGGAGGATGGATGCGCAAGAATAAGTAATAGTTATGTGGAGGCTCAAAAATGGGTCTGCCAATCGCACGATTGGCGGACCCATTTTTGAGCCTCCATATAAAGGTCACTTATTCTTGCACATATATCCTTTTTGAGGGTCAGTCTTGGTAGAAAATTCATTCTGAAATATCTCAATTATTCCATAATGACGGGTTAGCATAAGCTAATAAGTTGTAGTAAATATATTACTTTCTAGCTTATCTTCTTTGTTAACCACTGCCCATATGTATGTGACATAATATGTTTTTTTGAGCATAAGGAGGAATTTTTGTTGAAGAGTTTTGTGAGTGAATTGGGGGTGAATCAAGAGAGTGTTTATCTTCATTGTGATAGTCAAAGTTCTTTGCATTTGACTAAGAATTGAGTGTATATACCAACATTCAAGGATCTTATAAACTATCAATGTTTGTATTTCTTATCCTTGGCATTTCATTAGGTGTTGATTTTAAATAATATTTGAGGCTATTTTTCATATATTTTTTTCGAATCCCAACCAACACAAACAATGATTATAACCCAATAATAACAGAGTTGCATATATAATACTATCGAGGACCAAAACTCCCAAGAGATAATAATGTTGTCATAATAAATTAAATAGTAAGAGATGTTAAATTCATCGTGTGTTGTATACATACGTATTACTTGTTTGATTAAACATATCATACTCGTGGTGAATTTATCGGTCAAGTTTAGTCCTTCGATAATTTTATGGTATTTTATAATTTTTTGAAAGTTTAGGGGTGCAATGTGTAAATTTTCAAACTTTAAAGGATGTCTTTCTAAAATATATTTTATTTTAAATTAGTGGTAGAAATAAAAAGAAGGTCAAGGATGTCGTATGTTATATTCAAAACCTTGAGTTAGAATATTATCCACCACCTTAGAAATAGAACGAAGTATCTCCTACGACCTTAATATCCGAATTCTCTTATTTAAAATATGCATCGACTTCTCACTCTACGATATGTCTGGATATAGATCAATATCCCCCAAATCCCCATCTTGTGTAAGAACACATCCTAACCCTTGATATGAAGCGTCTGTATTGATAAAAAAAGTCTCCTTCCCACAAGGAATAGTAAGTATAAGTGTTGAAACCAACCAATTCTTTAATTCTTTTCCAATGCCCGTACATTAGGATTGTACTCATTTAGGATATGATAAGTATTATGTTATTAGAATAATAATTTGTTAAACACACTCAAGTTCTAATCGATGACTCAAAGGTTTTGTCCAAACAGGGAATTAAGCCAAAATGTATACAAATTGATGAATGCAAGGCAAAATGAATGTCGCGGAAAATATGAATGGGAAACTCTTCACAAATCATCAAAATAACTAGTCTTTGTTTGCATCTAAATAATGTTTACTAATATCTACTGTAGGGTTTACATTTTAAGTCCCATAATGATCCAAAAATATCTCATAGGCAAGAAATTTCTTGTAATACTCTTGGAATTTTTTATTTGATTTATGATTCATATTGTTCTTTGATTAATCCGAAATCCATACCACACAAAACATCACTTCCTAAAAATCAAAATTTTTTAATATGGGGCGAACGCAACAAACTTCGTTCACAATTTGATCAGACCAAATTTGAATTTTATAGACCCATGTAACCTCTTTTTTCATTACCTATAGTCAATTTGTTTTCTTTGCATGTGCATTGTTGAAGTTGACTTAAATTACAGAAGTATTTATTCTAAGAAATAAATAAGAAAACAACATAGGCAATATCAGACTATAAAAGCTAGAAGCCATAGTGCTTCTACTTTTTAAAAATAGATTCTCTCCACTTTCTCTTACATCACCCTCACCTTACCTTTATCACTCATCTCAACCACCACTTCACCACCATTAAAGGCCATATTACATCATTTCAAATCATAATCAAAACCTCTAGGTATTTCAAGCTAGTAATTGTTTTCCCTCTGTGGCCCCCCTATTAGTTTAAACTACCAGAGGGCACGAACTTAATACTCTACACTATCAGGAAATAGGTTAGACAAGGCACGCCCTTAAAACATGCCCGTGCGCATGATTACTGTAAGGACACAAATTTCCGATTGATTCTTAATGTTGTGTTGGATCAATTCCGGTAGAGTTTGGGTTTACTTCTACATCCTACAAAGAAGAAGAGTTTGTTTGCTGTGACATACCCACTTGGAGAAAGACTCCTTGTTCGGGTGACGGTGATCAGAAAAAGTCCAATCGGTGAATTCCGAGACCGCGGTGGACCTCCGTGGTTATTCGCTAGGCAGAGGTGTGTACAAGAAGAAGCGTCGGGGCTTGGACGGAGTCAAGTCGAGTGTTATAAGTCTTACCGTCTTGTATTTGTAAAAATATACGTAGTGGATTTGAGGCTAGGGCCGTCCGATATTTTTTCCGTTGTGGGTTTCCTCGTACATCGCGACATAGTGTGACTGATTTACTTTATCTTGCAAAATAACTTAGAACGCATGCTTAGGATAATTCAAGATAAAATTTGGTTTAATTGTCACACTTAATTAAATTGGTGCTTAATTTTAATTTGGGTACATGTTAATTTAATTCAAGTCATTATTTTATTGGATAAAATTTGGTTTGGCCTAATTTGCAAAAATGAATTAATTAATTGTTAGGAAAATTTCTAGGACTTTGGATTGAATTAAGTTGTTTAAGTGAAAAATGTATTTGTTGTTTAATTTAATTTCACTTTGTGTTTAAGTTGTATTTTAATTTGAAAGAATTTAAAATTTGGTGTTTGTGTTTGTTTAATTGAACCATCCTTATTTCCGCATTTAAAAAGGAATTTATTTTTTTTAAGATTAAAATTAAAATTGGGGATCAACATTCCCAACAAGTGGTATCAGAGCAGGATCGCTAAGTTATTGCGTTTAGGTCCTTCTTGGGCATTTTTATTTAAAATGGAATATATGCCTCTTTCAATATTTCCTACGTTTGATGGTTCTCTCATGCTTGCACATGACTCTTCTCTTGCCATATCTTATGAGTAATTGCTTGCATGTCTTACATACTTTAGCTTTTGTGCTTAATGATATATTTTTTGCTAGTTGTATGTTTTGTTTATCATTTTTCTAGTCTATGCTTCATAATCAATCACATGATAGAATTTTGATTTTTGTTTATCTTTTGAGTTAATTTTTGTGTTTGGTGAAAAACTTTGAAAAACTCAAAATGATTTTATTTTTGTGTGTATTTTGGTTTTACACACATTTTGTGGCATATGTTTGTGTTTGAATCCTCATTTCGCCTCCATGTGACTAGAACTTTTGGTTAAAATTTTAATCCTTAAAATGTTCGTTATCATGCTTACATGGAGTAGTTTAAGTTTGACTTGCTTAATGGATTCGATTTTATATGCCTTTACACACATGCACGAGCTTTTTCAACCTTAATTTCAAATGTTATATTTGAACTTTGTGAGGTGTTCTCCTACCAATCTAGTCATCTATATACTATGACCTAGGAGGACTAGTGCATGCCAAAATCCGTTGCACGTGAGATTTGTGTGATATAAAAAATAGTATATATAAATGTGCACGGGGAAGGGCTCCGAAAGGAAACATATTATCCTTTGCGAGTAAGCCACCGTTTGGATTGGAACTAAAAGAAATACGTGGTACAAAGGCCTAAAAGAAAATATGGCATTAAAAGAAAACTAATTTGCGAAGGCCTAATTTGTTTAGTTGATTTATTCATTCAAAAGATTAATTTTATATGCATATTTTGAGGGAGTTTGGATGGTATTATCAACGGTTTTCACAATGTCCGTTTATCCTAGTTGCGCCTTCAGTGTCATGACTCTATTGGTTTGTAGAATCATCAACATGCTAGGCTTGTATGCATTATGCTTGTTTGTTCAATGAGTTCAATTTAAATTGTCACATGAATCTATATCTAAATGTGATAAAATTTTGCAATCAAATGCGAACTCCGTGAACATGTTTAAGTGACTGGGTTTTAAATTCATTAGTATCTAGTTCAAACCCCTTCACTTCTATTTCCATATGACACATTTATGCTATAAGAGTGTGGAAAAACTTATGTTATTTAGTTTTGGTGTTTATATCTATATGTGTGTGCTTATTCTTAGTTTGAATCTATTGTGTGTGTATATATATATATATATATATATATATGATATTTTGTTTATTTTTGAGTCTTTGCCATGATTAGCTGGTTCATTTATATTTTTAATTCATTTTTGGTATCTCTCTTGTTGCGAATTTTGTTTCGATATCACATGCTTAGATTACTATAATTAATTGATATCTTTTGTTATATATATATATATGATATTTTGTTTATTTTTGAGTCTTTGCCATGATTAGCTGGTTCATTTATGTTTTTAATTCATTTTTGGTATCTCTCTTGTTGCGAATTTTGTTTCGATATCACATGCTTAGATTACTACAATTAATTGATATCTTTTGTTATCACATCATAGTTGATATTCATATCTTTATGTGGATTAGTTGAATTTTAGTTGCCCACGTGCTTAATGTTCTCGTCACTTTATGCACTATTGCATGTTTAGCTTGTTATCCCATTCTATTTATCCCTTGTTTAGTTTAGTGGGTGTATATGCTTTAATTGGGGGAGATAAGGTAATTTTTTGATTCTTGAGCCTTTGTTTATTCCTGAACAAAAAGGGGGAGAATGATAGGGGGATAAATGGTATCTAATCCTAGCGGGAGTCGTCTTTCTAAGTAGATCATTTGATAAAGGGGGAGAATTAATTAAGGGGGAGTCTTTATTTAAATTGCTTTTAATATTTTAATATTCCCTATGCATTTAATGTGTTGCTTAAGTGTTCAGGTATTGTAAAGCGGCATCTATTTAAAGTGGCAAAGCGTTTAATTCTAAAGTGGTATTCGAGTCAAGCATTGTACTCTTTATTTTGGGTGGGATGTTTTTGAGTCTAGTGAGCTTGACGGCCCTTTAGTTTTTTTTTGTTTTGGTTTGACAAAGGGTGAGATTTATAAGGACACAAATTTCCAATTGAGTCTTAATGTAGTGTTGTCTCAATTCCGAACAAAAATATCTGTGTCATAGGATAGTATTGAGTGAGTATCCTCCAAGCCTATGATATGCAAGAGTTGAAGACGTAGCGGCCAAGACTTATAAAGCTTCATTATTGCTGAGTTTCAAGTGCCACGTTTCAACGTCATCAACATCATATTCCATAGTCTCCAAAAGGTATGAATGCATTTATATATATATATATATATATATATATAGGGAGACTTGGAATAGTTTTGTAAAGGGTGTAATTTTTTTTTAAATGAATTTTATTTTTAGAAAGTTATTTTAAAACTTTTAAATAAAAAGTTTTTGGCTTAAAAGCGATTTTTGAACTTTCTGGAATTTCGTTCGAAATTGTCATTCGAACGAGAATTTTGTTTGAACGAGGTTTGCCAACGACTTTCCACTGGAACTTCGTTAGAAAGTTCGTTCGAACGAAAATGTCGTTCGAACGAGATTTCGGCGGGAACAGTTTTTGGCAGTTTTTGGCATTACTTTGTCCCACTTCTCTTTCAAAGAATTTAATGACTTCGGGACCTGAATTTTTAAAAGGACTTTTTCCATATCCAAAAGAGGTTTTATGAGCTTAATTCTTTCAAAAAAAGTTCCCTTGGTGTTTGTTATTCAAATTGATTTATTCAAAGACAAAACAAAGTTTACACCCAATCGTTTATTTTAATCCAAGTTTCTATCTATATATACACACATCTTGCTTGGAGAGTTTGTTTGGCACCAGATTTATCTCTACCGTAAAAGAGAGTTTGGGTTTACTTATACATCCCACAAAGAAGAAGAGTTTGTTTGCTGTGACATACCCACTTGGAGAAAGACTCCTTGTTCGGGTGACGGTGACCAGAAAAAGTCCAATCGGTGAATTCCGAGACCGCGGTGGACCTCCGTGGTTATTCGCTAGGTAGAGGTGTGTACAAGAAGAAGCGTCGGGGCTTGGACGGAGTCAAGTCGAGTGTTATAAGTCTTACCATCTTATATTTGTAAAAATATACGTAGTGGATTTGAGGTTAGGGCCATCCGAGATTTTTTCCGTTGTGGGTTCCTCGTACATCGCGACATAGTGTGACTGATTTACTTTATCTTGCAAAATAACTTAGAACACATGCTTAGGATAATTCAAGATAAAATTTGGTTTAATTGTCACACTTAATTAAATTGGTGCTTAATTTTAATTTGGGTAAATGTTAATTTAATTCAAGTCATTATTTTATTGGATAAAATTTGGTTTGGCCTTATTTGCAAAAATGAATTAATAAATTGTTAGGCAAATTTCTAGGACTTGGATTGAATTAAGTTGTTTAAGTGAAAAATGAATTTGTTGTTTAATTTAATTTCACTTTGTGTTTAAGTTGTCTTTTAATTTGAAAGAAATTAAAATTTGGTGTTTGTGTTTGTTTAATTGAACCATCCTTATTTTCGCATTTAAAAAGGAAATTCTTTTTTTTTTGAGATTAAAATTAAAATTGGAGGTCAACATTCACAATAATTATAGGCAAAAAAGGGGAAATGGTAACCATATACTTTTAAATACCATGATTTCGATTAAATATAATTAAAAGTGTTTTTGGGTGTTAAGAGAACTGAAGTTTTGTATTGTTCTTCTTTTTTTAAAAGAAAAATTATTCCTTCATCCTTCGCTTTTTCAATATGGCCATTCGATCTAAATCGAAAATATGTGAATTGTTGAGATAAATGTAGGTGATAGAGTCATTAAGATGATGAGAGAGGTGCTCAAAAATGTGTTTGAACTTGACGATCAACTGGAGAAAAGCGTGAAAAAAACTAATTTTTATGATCATTCGAAAAATCGAGGATTTTTATTCTCCAAATTATAAGAGTACTTATATAAAATATTTCTCATTCACACACATACTATTAAGACATCCAAATAACAAAATAAATAAACTACAATGACTTCTTAATATAAGTTACCAAAATCTTTACTTTTTATGAAGTTTATTCCATTTCCATGTTTAAGGATTATTTCCATAATTTATTATTCATTTAAAGTCATGTATAACAAAACCCCTTAACAACATATTTAAATTAATAAGTTTAACAACATATTTAAATTAATTTGTTCACCTTCAAACCGTATGACCTCTATTCGAGCAAAATATTCGCTCTTCTTCAAACATTATCAACATATAAGCTATAGTAACATCATAATAATGAGATTCGTAACCAAAATGTAAAGAAAAATAGATTTACTAAAGAAATGGTGAAATGGGTTTACTCTCTCTCTTTAGAAAAGTAAACAAACAAGTAAAGAAAATCCTTTATAGTTTGACTTACCATGCATCGAGACAACAATTAGGTACAAACATGTTTTCATTTTTCACAATGAACGATTTTTGGATGCACCTTTTGAAACATGACTCGTGATTTTTATAATGATATTAATTACTTGATCTTTAGACTATGTGTTATGCTTAAAAATAATAGTGTGTATTTTATTAAACTGTGAGGTGTCACCATGTGTGCGTGTAAGGTATTACCATTTGGGCTAGCACACTCTATTTGATTGATCATGAAATGAAGGAAAATATAAGAAATGAAAAAGAAATTTAGGGATCTCTAATTCATGTTGTTTTGTCAAGTACACTCCATTGTTTTTTTGTCGTATTACTCCCCAGTAATTGATGGTCAATCAAAATAGTTCATCACAACACCTTATGTAGGGTACACCAGGGAGCCCTATTTTGGTTTGTCCTTTATCTACTTATTTATAGAGGTCATTGCCATGCAACTTCATTCATAATTAGTGGTTGGTTATCCAATTGGATTTAGTAGAGCGTTAATAGAAATAATAATTAATTATTAAAAAATATTGAAAAATAGGAAAATCCAACTCATATTTTCCACCAAAAGTTGAAAAGAACTGCTCCTTATACTATATTTATACATTTAATGCTACATGGCTCTCTATTTTTGTTCCTCCTTGCCATATTATTCATTATCATCACATCATCTCCATTCCATCTAAAAAACCAGAGCATCCAAAACCCGTAGCTTTGAAAAATTATAAAGCATAAATTTAATCTCATCAACGTAGATTCTCATTCACATTTATCATAAATTTGTGCCTCCTCATCTGATTTTTCAATATTCTATTTTTCCCTCATACTTTGTTTTACATGTATTTTCTTTGTCAGAATCATGTATACTCTATGTTGTTCTCTCTCTTTCCCTATCTCTTTACTCATTTCTTTTCTTTTTTAACCACATCAAGTTCTCAAGATTTGGGTTAGAATATTTAGGACTAAGTAAGTTTTTTGCAAATGGAATTCTTTGTTTAAAAATGTGATTTAAAGTGGGGTTCACTATGGTTTTGTTCTTGACATTTATAGTGACTTATGTTTAATTTTAATAACCAATTTCGATGTTTGACTCTAATGGGTGTTCAGATGGATATGATTTATCATAACATAAATAAGGCATTTGAAGAGGTTGGGAAGTAGGAACCCATTAGAGGCGACGTCGAGGTATCAATTTATGTCGCTGCTAATAATAAATGGGATATTAGTTATTAATGAGGGAGATGGAAAGATGAAGAGATAGGGCTTAATGAGTGAATGGGGAAGACGAAAAAGGATGGATAATGAAGTTTGATGAAGGAGAAAAATGGATTCTTTACTGTAGAGAGAGAAACATAAATTATTAACAGAGTCTTAAATGTTGGAAAATTATAGGGATGCTGAGCTACAATTGCCAAACTCTGAAATTGAGATTATACGTACTTTCTAGGTAGTGTAGAATCATAGATAATTTGATACAATTGGCTTCAATCATCTCTTTACGTATCTCTTTCAATGCTTTGTACTCGACAAATGATTGGACTTTAAAGATTTCCATTTGAGGCTTCTCATCTAAGTAGACCTATTGCTATATATATATATATATATATATATTGTGTGTGTGTGTATATGTGTGGAGGAAAACTGCATCCTATGTCTATTCACTTTCCAACATAAGAAAAAGTTGGAAAAGAAAAATGGAGGATACTTTTTATTTTTGTTTTTTTATTGGGTTATGTTGCAAAGATGGAGATGAATGAAACTTAAATGAGTTTTTATATTTTTTTGTTAGTAATGAAATACGAGTATCTTTGAATTGACCAAAAAATCAGAAAATAATTGGTAACTTACAAAAATTTTTGTAAGTTAAGTCTAGTAAATCGTTATAAATTATCGTATTATTTGATAGTAATCTCCTGACCTGCATATCGGGCGGACATATACCTAGTATATATATTATTTTAGTATACAACAAAAATTATAGTCCAACACCACACATTGACACGTGTACTCCAATAAATTGTACCGTGTTATAGCTCTCCTTAACTGCCCTCTTTCTCTGCAATAATATTCACCATGCTCACTGTGATTTATTCACAAATCTGATTTTTAAGTTTTTCTCTTTTTCAAAAATCTTGGTCTTAAAAAATATCTTGCTAAACTTCTCCTTTCTCAATCCTCTTCAAAAGCAAAGGCCGTAAATTCTTCAAATCCATAACAACCCGCGTAATTTTTGGGGTATTTTCAAAATATAGAGGAAAATAAAGTTTTTGATAAAATTATTTTTATTGCTCAAATATGATGGATTTTATTTTAAAAGACGAGAATTTCACACGGTTTCGAAATTGGAGTTAAAATGAATTTTATATGATTTTTTAAATATTTGTCCCTTATAATTTTTTTAAGCGAAACTTTCAAATTTCCTGGGCGATCGATCGATCGACGCCAGGGGTCGATCAATCGACCCCAGCAGATTTCGTGCGCTGTAAGGATATTTGAGGAGTTTTGTTTTGATTCAAACTCTATTATTTTTGCCTTATTTAAAGGGGTCGTGGGTGACCATTTTGGATCAAACTTTTGGCACAAAAGATATGCAGTAAACATATTTTTATTTTCCCCTTTTATATACACTTAGCCCCTTTATATTATACATTCAACCCTAGTTTTGGAGGTGTTCTTGGGGCTGTTTTGGTGTTGACTCTTGGAGATGATTTGTGGATCTTTTGTGGACTGATTTTGATGGTGTAATCTGTGATTTCTGGGAAAATTCTTATTGGTTCCTTTTGGTGGTTTAAGGTATGGGGTTGTACACAATATGCTCCTTAATCTCGCGAGTGTTATTCCCACTGTTTTCTTATGATTATTGACTCATACTTGAATTGTTAAATTCAATTGGAATCTAGAAATTTTGGTTGGAATCTAATTTTGATTCATGTGGTATTATTATTGTGCTGGGCATGTTGTCATGAGATTTTAATATGGAACTGATGTTAGGCACCCGTCAAGACTCCAATTTCCGAATACTTGATAAAGTATGGGCGCGGTATGGTGAGGCCTGGTAACTGATTAATGTGTTGTTGAGAAATTATATTGATAAAAATTCTTATGAGATTCACATTTGATTTGAATATATTCGTACTCGTATTGTTACGCTTTATTCACCGCTAATATTTGTTGAGCATCTTTCCTGTCGTATTGTGTACTTCCCCATATTTTCGTTTAGTGGCAGGTTAGTGCGGCTTTTGGGCGCTTGGAACTTTTTGGAGATGGATTTTTAGTGTGGATTATTTTGGGAAGAATATTTGAGATTACATATGAGAAGATTTGTATTTATTTTTGATGTATAGAGCATTTTAATTTGAGTTAGATAGTTGTATTATTTCGAGATACTATTGGTTGTATTTAAATTTACAGAGATTTAAGATTAGTTGATTCTTTTATTATATTGTGGGTTTTAGATGCTCTATACCTTGTTGATTGTGGATTTAGTATAGTTTTATCGGAGTAGCGCTCCGCCTCGCTCTCTCCGGGCGCTGGCGGGGTGTTACAAAATCCACCTTTCAATTTGAACTTGCAAAGCCGGGAATAATTAATACATATATTCTCTTCATAATGTGGGCAAAGTGAGTTGAGACAAGAATGAATTAAAAATATATTAAGGGAAACCACAACTCAGAACTCTCGTGCTGCCACTAAATGTGCAGCAAAAATCACCCATAAAAGAAGGAGAAGGAGAAGGAGAAGGAGAAGGAGAAGGAGAGAGGTTTGTATGTTGGGTGGTCTCTATAAATATGACTTTCTTGCACCATCACAATAACACACTTAAAAATTATACATTTTACAACTAATTGAACGGGTAATCTCTCTCTCTCTCTCTCTCTCTATATATATATATATATATATATATATATATATATATATAATGAAGGAGCATGATTTTTGAATTGGAAGACTGTAATAGCACAATAAGGGTTGAGATTTGACCACATCATCATTTACCAAATCAATGGTTGTGATTCAATTTCTAAATTTGTAGTCCCTCCTAGAAAAAATATATTTCACGTCCAAATAAGAAAAACACATTTCACTTTAATTGAAACACGCATTTCTCTCTTTTCCAACGTGTTACCTGACATAGTCTATCCCTCAATTCACCAAACTCTCAGTTTATCCCTCATTATTCTCCCATTTATCTCTTGAAACTCTCCTCTCACTATCCTTCCTTCCAAATCCACCCAAGTCTCTCTCTCTCTCTCTCTCTCTCTCTCTCGATCTTCCTATTCCTTTCGTTCAATCATTGTTTTAATCATCTTTTTATGATTGCCTTCAAGATTTGGGTTTTTAGGTTTTAGAAAATTTATATTTTTTGGAGCAATTTTCAAAATTAATAACTTCTTTATTTATTTTTGTTCTAACAATTTTTCTATTTTGTAGATGTAAGTAGATTTTGCAGATGGTGGTTGGGATTAAATTTCGATCTAGTGAGTATTTAATTTTAGATCTTTGATCTGTGTATATGTTCTATCTTTCTGGATCAAATTTTTGTGTCTTGGTTTCTTTTGATTAGGATTTGTATTTAGTTTTCAACCCCTCATTTTGAGATACCTTTAAATTTGAAGAAAACACTGCAGTGAACTATCAAGTGACATAAACACATCTCTGTTGTTAACTGTTGTTATTTGATTCAGTGTTGTAGTTTGCGTCTACAAACTTTCTAAAAAGTGATTTTTGTAATTAAAAACCACACCCTCTAAAATGATTTTTGTGCATCTTTGATCTTACTTAAATCAATTCACTTTAGGGGTCTGAACTAACATTTTAAATTTATTTTTCAACTTTGGGTTTTTAAATTTAAGAAGTAATAAAGGACTGAGATGATTTTCTATTTGAGTTTTCTTTAATGATGGCCACTTAAACTAGGTAGGTTTAGTTTCTTCTCACTACTAATAAAAAATATACATTTAAGTTGTTTGTTGAGGTTGGTATATGTTGCTTGGATTGAATTTGTTTTGTACAAATTTCATTAATTTTGTTTGGTTCAATGTTCTGAAATCTCTCTTATACAATGATTTATCCATCACTTATCGTATCCCTTATGAATAAGAATGAATTGTAGCATGGCACATCATTCTTCAAATTCCCAACAGTTTCTTCATTAACTATTTTTTAGCGACAACTTCTTAGTCAATGGATCATCATTCTTAAAATTCGCAATAGTTTCTTCATTAGCTTTCGGTGTAGCCTCATATTCACACGGACAAGATTAAAGACCTTTGGATATGGAAGTTTATCATTGGGACTGACAATCACTAGGGTGGCTGGAGTACAACATATAGACTTTCTATGTATCATCCACAACCTACTCAACACCTTTTATTTAGCTCCCAACAATAGAGGGAGCAGCGGTAGGAAGGTAGTCATTCTCCTCCACATCTTCATGGTGAGTTAGCTATCATTTTACAGTGTCAAATATGGGTTGGGATGATAAAAGGGCACCACATTAAACCATTTTAAACTAAAATGTTTTTATGTATAATCTAATAACCCCAAACTGAGTTTTGTGTGTTTACATTTGTATACCCTGTTCAAAAATGACTTTTGTGTATACATCAGTATAACCTATATGTTTAACCTGTTTAAAATCGAGTTTCGTGTGTTTACGTCTGTATAACCCCAAAATGTTATGATACATCGCTTAGTTTTATCATTTAGTTTTATCTGCATTATAGCTAACATTGTATACATCATTTCAAACTAATATGATGTGATACGAAAAGCTTGAACATTGTTTTTTATTTTGTCTGTATAATCATTTTAAATGCTTGAAATGAGTTCGGGTTCTGTTGTTTAAAATTTAGGGGAAAGTACTCTTAGTTCCCTCACAAACAAATTTTAAACACTAAAGTAATTTTGAAATATTTTAAAGACCTAGATCCATTAATTCTCTTCTTATAAAAGTTCACGCTGGTAGCATAACAAGTGGACCTAATAGTAAATTGTCCTTAAATGTTTAAAAATTATTACCAAGGGACTTAATTGTAAATTTCTCTTTAATTTATTACCCATGTTCTTATTTGTCCCGATGCTTTCATTTGATTTTGTATGGCAGTTAAATGTATAGCAGGCCCTGTAGCATACCAAGCAGCATCCATGTAGTCCATATAGCATACCAAGCAGTTAACTGTATTTCCCATTTGTACATGAAAAATTTCATTACAAGCACTAGCCAACCAAAAATAGCAGCAGTTGTTTCACCAGAGATAACAGTTACAAATCATTGCAAGCAACACTTGTTGACGTTGATATGGGAACTGCTGTTCACTGGTACAAATCTTTACATAAGATTGATGGAGACAATGATGGCATGTATTGCAATACTAATACCTAGGGTGAAGAAGATCACAGTCTTAATGCTAAATGCCAAATTGACCTTAAGTCATAGTTTAAAAATTGAGCAGGCTTAAGGATTGAGCTTTAAAAATGCTAAATTATAAATTCATTTTTGGTCATATTTTGGAAATTGAACGCACTTGCGAACGAGTTTAAAAACACGGGTTCACTGATGTAGCATTAATACACTATTTAATGTGTGTGAATTAAAGACATCATGGGTTGATTGCAAATTGTGCGATTAACAAATACCTCACCAATGATTTCTCCACTTTTTAAATTTCTAGCAGCAATTACTTAATTTTAATTGGGAAATCTTATTACATTATGGTATGCCTAGGACCACATGAAGCTACTATGTTACTGGTCATATTCGTATGCTAGTTATTACCCAACCCACTATATCATACTAAATTCAATTTCAAGTTATACCAAAAATTTTGTGATCGCTGCCTATACATTTGATTAGAATTTGGTTCAAAATGGTGGGTTACATAAAGTTTTACTTAGTATAAAGTTCACAATTATTGTTATTTTCTTTCACCCGAACAATAAATCAATTGCTATGGTTTTCATATTACAAGAAATCAGAGATGAATTTCATAAGTACCCTGCTGCTGAGACAAGTGTTTTGTGCTAATTGGGACTGGAAAACTATACTATGTATGACTTAATGTTTCAGTTCTTACATAATCTATATATTTGCATATTTTTATTTTTTCGAACAATTGTATTTTTTATTTGAACTCTGCTTGGAGCATGCACTTTTTTTGTTGGATTTTTACTGAGGAAAATGTGTTTTATGGTGGAATTTTAATTAGTAATCATAGAGTTCAACATTTCCAACAATCTCTAATGGATGAGATTAAATCTTGCCATAAAAAAATTACATTTTTACACTTAAACCACCATCATCTCTCCAACTCCTCAAAATTTTAATAACACACTGATTTGAGTAATATATTTTTTGATGTGCTTTTTTAACACTCCAAGATTGTCCATGTATAAAAGTGCATATTGTAAATAATATTTTGATATGGTCTGAGGTTACTTGGAATGTTTCACATCTTATGCAACTAACATTTGTTCATTTCAGTATATCGATTCAGTACATAGATTCATGACTGGTGTTTGACGAAATGCACATTCTCAGGTTTGTTGGGTGTCACACTATAAGAACTCAAATTAGAGACTGTTCATGTTACCATATGGTGAGTTTCATTTTCTACTTCATATTTCCAAATGGGGTTTGTGATGAGTGTTTTAGTGGCTGTGATGAGTTTTTTTTATGCTGTTACATTAGGGATGTTCCCCCAATAGGGGTGGTGATTACTTGCAAAATAGGCTTTTTTTCTTTTGGTTTATTTTTTGCAACTATCTGATTTCGTGATAGTTTATGCAGACATTCTTTTAGCATGTAAACATTCTTTTAGCATTGAAACTCGAGCCACAAAGTCCATTCCTAAAATCGTAGACATTGTGGGGCAGTTGACAAAAGATACAACACTGGAAAGAGAGGATGATGAGTCGGGCTATTAGGAGTCTATTGGATTTGCATTTCGGTTTGTATCATATGTGGCGATTGAATATACAATAGTATGAGTATAGTTTATTTAAGTATACTTGATTGAATGTATAGTAGTATATTTGATTGAACTATACTAAATCGTGTACACATTTTTGTGTTTTATAATAAATTCTATGATTAAGTCTTAGTTGATGCAGTTTTTTGGATTTGTAGTCTCTAAAAAACTACTTTGGCAAGTGGTGTGCGTATACCATTCGCGTTGCAAGAAAGTGTTATATGTTTTGCAAAGTTTGAAGCGTGCCTTTAGGCACGGGCATGTACTAGTATATATATATATGAAATCCATAGTTAGGAATACATGCACATACAATATTTGTGAGATCATACTTGAATATTTGTGAGATCGTACTTGAATATATATATATATATAATCCATAGTTAGGAATCCATATCTACATTCCAATTCAACTTTCATTTTCTTGGAACTTTTAGTTGAGTTAGGTATAAACTTTGAAAGCTAAGGTACGTCTTTAAACTCTTTGTCCCACATCGGTTAGTTGGAAAGAATGGTGTAATTAATATCACCTATTTTGACACTAATGAGATTTTGTGTGTAATGGGGGCGCACACTGCCATCCGTCCGACTAGCCGTGTCCAGGTGTGCATGTAATTTTTTATTTTTTTATTTGTCAAAAGTGGGAGTCTTTTTGTCCCAAATTCTTTGTCTGTCCGGATTTCTCTCTCAACTGTCCTTTTTTAACATTCAGAATTTTATCTCCATTTATGCCCTTTATTTCTATTTTTTCAAAAGGATCGAAAAAAAGAAAAATAAAACAAATCGCAAAAAATCTTCCACCCTTTCTTTTCTCTTCAAACAGAGACAAAAAACACGTATATTAGCTCTCTTTCTGAGCATTTTTCTCTTTTCCTTTCCTGATCAGTTAGTCCCTCAAAATGATATTGTGATATTGAGCAATTAATTGTGAATGGGTGTGAGTATACCGGATTACTACGTTCATAGTTTTCTAAGACATAAATTGATATAAATTTTGGGCTATTTTATCGTGGGGATGACAGGGAATTAGTTCAACTGCAACATAATTTTAGGCAGCGCCGCGAAACACCTTAAAGGGAGCGACTTATACCGTAACTCAGCCTGCTAATTTTTTTTGTTGTTGGATTTTTCACATTTGGTAATTTCGTTTCATTCTCTAATTTTAGATACAACATATTTGAATGGTTTTATTTCTTTTAGGTGAGGAGGATTTAAAATGGTAAATTAGTGTGCATGGAATGATTTTATATTTTCAGATTATTTCATCTACTTAGAAATGAAGAATCAAATCGTTTATAATGTTCGTAAGATATATTGAATAATGACTACTCTGGATCTAAACATTATATATTATTTAACTTTCAAATTGGAATTGTATAATCCAATCATTTGTGATATATGATCCAAGTTACTTCACTAAAAACTACATTTTACCTTCATTTGACGCTTCAAATTTAATGAACATGACTCATGAAATCTTTAACTGTAATTTTCTCTCATCACAGGGAAAAATAGTATCATATGTGGAAGGCATTGCTTGTCCATGCTTAAGACCAATATGAATATGACACGTATACACATTAAATTATTTTATCTCTACAATGGGAAACATGTGGCACCCGTATCACATATGTGTCATGTCTGTGGTGGTGTTGAGCATGGACACGTGATGCCTTCCACAGATGGTACTATTTCTCCTGCACATGATTCAAGTTGCTTCCGAACATACAACTTGACTAATAAGAGTTTTGAGATTGAAAATTCCCATACATAATGTTGCACAGTATACTTTATTATAGATCGAGGTTATTTTAATAGTAATAAGAATAATGACCCACATAATGAAGAGTAGAAAAATATAAATTTTAATATGGTAAAAGTCTCCACACAAAACTATTTTCATAATAGATTTACTATTAATCTGTCGAGACATTGACCAAATTTTCATCATAATGTTTGTAATTGTAGCTATAATTATATCATGTAGTGAAGTTGCATAAAGTAACATCTCTCATTAAGTTTCTTTGTTTTTAAGTGTTAAAATAATTAGATTATTTATCCATCACATATATTTTTATAATTTCACTAGTCTAATAATTAACATATATTTAACTATAATGTTATTGAATTAATTATTTCTTGAAATTTCCATGTATTAAACTTTGGTAATATTTTTATATAAAAATGCCTGCACTTATTTAAATAAAATCAACTTAATTAAATAATATTAATTAACTCATCTTTACAAAACCATACAAATCGTGAACATCTGATCATACAAACGGTGATCATTTATCATTACATCTGATTAACATGGTTTTATGTATGCAGAATACATCTTTGCACAATATGTTTATTGTAATATTGAACTTATTTATACTATTCATGTTTTTTAGAAATGTAAATTAGTAGAAATCTCCCTTGGTGATTGATTCTTAAAATTTCCTATTATTATTTAAATTACAATTGAAATGATTTGAAATTGTGTTATAATAATCACATTACAATAGAATTATTGAATGCTCAACGAAATTATGAATTTGATGAGGAAGAGTATCACAAGTCAAGGTGGAAGTGAATGACAGTGAGAGTGAAAGGGTTTGCCGAAGATAGAATATCAATAATTAAATATGGCGTATATTCCGTAGAGTTAATTTAATGGTAAAAATATACATTTAATGACCCAATTTCACTTTGTTGCATGATGATGATGATGATGACGATGATGATTAGTAATGAGGTGGAGATGGTCAGTATAACTCTCCTATACGTTAACTAAAAAATTTCAAAAACATGCGCGGGTTTGCACACTAGTTATAACTATAAAACGGAATAATATATTTATTTCCTCTAGCCATTCATGCACATGGCACCCATATAACATCCTCATAAACCTTTGAGAATGTACTTTCTTATCCCCCTTGGTTCATTTCGTCTTCTTCTTTCTATTCTCTTTTCAATCCTCTCGTCTTCCTCTCACTCTCTCATATAAAGAATTGGCTTTTATAAGAGATTCATATGATAAAATTATCCCTCTTGGTTCATTTCATCTTCCTCTTTCTATTCTCTTTTCTGTCCTTTACTCTTCCTCTCACTCTATCATATAAAGAATTGGTTTTACACGAGGTTCATATAATAGAATACCATAAGCCAAATATCCATATATAAATACATCTACATTTTACCATATATTGTCCTTTATCCATACATCTAAAAGTATCTTCATTAACAACTTTATACGATCATTGCCATAGATAAATCTACACCTCGATCAAAGAAAACTTCCAGATAATCAGTCCTGATAAGAAATGTTCAATGCATTTCCTCCTTAATCAGTGCCTTCATGTTAATGTGAAACCATATGTGGTATCGAGTAGTAAATGGGAACGATAAATGCCATGCTATCTCTGAAACACCATCGTAATGTGTGTTATTTGAATTATGTGCTTTTGTGTTTAACAAATTAAAATATGAAACAAATCATATTTGTTGAATGGAAAAGTAGATCAATAGAAAACTTATAAATGAAGAAGATGAAATATATTAAGTCGAATGTTGGACACTCTCTCAAGAACACCGATTCACCCCCGCTAAAGGTGCTTACAGATGCAATTAATGGGCATTTGTCTCTCATAATAAAATCATATTGACAAGCGCAAAATGAACTTCAATGTGTGTGTTCCATGAACCAATTATATTTAATACTCATTCCGACTCGATTAGGAATGGAAAGTTTCAAAAAACATTTTATCTCTTAGCTAAATGCATTAACAAGTCTTGTACTTATAGGAAAAATGTGTTGTTTCATGAAAATATGTGTATGTAGGGAAACAATCACTTTAGGAGTGTTTTTCATGAACAGTCACAACTAGTAGTGAACAGTTGCAACCTTTAGCGACGGTTATGATAAAACAATCATTATATATATCGAATTGTTATAAAAACATTGTCCTAGAAAAATAAATAAATTCCCAATAATTTAATAAATAAATGCGACACTTTGAAACCAAATTTCTCATTCATCATTTGTCTATTTTCGACAAATGAATATTCCATGTTACTCGCCTTGCTAAAAGGAAAGCATAAGTATTTGGTCCCACTACGTTAGAAGTACAAGTCTCACTTTTATAATGGCTCAAAGTTGACCAAAAATTTAATTTTGTCAAAATATTAATTTGTGTGAAAACACAATATTTTTCAATAATCCCCCAAATGAATGAAATTTGGGTGAAGAATGAAATGAACATGAAGATAAATTTAAAGACAGTAACAATGGAAAAGAGATGCATCTGTAATAATATCTTTTGGCATTGAATCTGTCCCAGTGAAAGACTACTGGTTTTACTGGCTATTATGTGAATGTGATGTCTTTAATTGATCAACCCTTTTTTGTAAATCAAGATAATAGAACTCACACAGTCTGTAATACCCTGTAAAATTTAAACATTTAGGTTGATCAAGTCTAAATACAAAATCATACGAGATAATAAAAACAAAACAATATCATTCTCAACATGAAGAGATCAAATGAAACAATGAACAATAATTTGGAAACGATGAGAAGATACTCAAATAAAACTCATAATGTCCATTAACCAAATCTATAAACAATATTGTCTCAACAGTAATACATAAATACAAACCCCAAAGAGTCTATAAATATTACAAACCATCTAAGTCTCAACATACAACTAGACATCTAAGTCTAAAAAAACTACAATGTCTCTGGAGCTGATACCCTGAGAGATTTATATCATATGTTGACTGGATTGAAAGTCAGTCTAAGTGTGAGATCAACCCTAGCACATGGTTTCCACAAAAAAGAGGTTAAAACCCTAGCAAGTAACTTAGGTATGCAACTCAAAGCAGTTATATGCATAGATGATAAAGTCACGGTTTAATAATTTAATGAAAGACCAAACCCATAAACTTAGTTTCACAATATATTAGAATTATCTCATTTTATACCATTATTTAGTCATTCTCATTAACTAATCACTAAGTAACCAACATGCTCAATAATTCATTAACACGTAACCGACATGCGCCTGTTCCTCTCGGCCAACTCAAATACATGCGGTACGCTAAGATTAAGTAATCACATGTATTAATCTCAATTACTTTCATTAATTAATTACCATGTAACCAACATGCGCTCCTTCATCTCGGCCATCTCATAAACACATGGTACGCAAAATTAAATTAATTACATTTCACGCACTAACTCCACCTGGTATTTTCATGGCCTCCACCTGGTATTCTCATGGTCGAGAATTAACATATCATAATAAATCATAAACATCACGTCTCACGCCCTGACGCCACCTGGTATTCGCATGGCCGATAACTTATACATCATAATATCGGGGTGTCCCACCATGGTACCCACCCATTCATTTCCATCTAGCAAGTTTAAATAATTTTTTCATTTTAACACGTAATTATTCACTACGAGAAAGCTACTCAAACCTCAATTATCCCGGTTACCCCGACTCGACTCGACTTTTTAGGATTCATTATTTATATTTTAAACGACTTTATAGAGAGCTAAAGGGACAAATATCATGCAAGTGATTCTTCAAAATGCAAAGCGTAAAGTTGAAAGTTTATAATTTTATTAATGATTTTAGCCGTCATGACAACCCGTCTCTAAACTCCGTGAGTGGGACATCTCACCGAAGTGAAATCCAAATCGCGAACCCTCCCGATACGCTTAGGTTTAGATAGACTAGTTGGTAGGATAGCTTATTTAGGGTTTATTATACGAGAGTAGGACAAGAATTTAAATGTCTACACGAGCAATCTGCGAATAAATCCATCACTACTATTTAACAACCAAACGAAATCACAATAGATTCCCTTACTCCTTTTAACGTCTACATAGAAAAATGCGCATTAATAATAACATGGTCTCAAACATGGGTTCATATTGAGTTCTTACATAAAAGGAACACATAATTATTTTCGTGTGTATGTTACATCATAAGGGGTCCATTATTGTGTATTAACTATCCCAATACATTTACAATATTTTCATATTGGTTATTATAACATGAGTAAGAGTCTCGTAACAATTCTCATCAATTTGGAACATACATATCAAAAGTACAACTCTTAAAAGGTAAGGTCCAACCTTACTGAGCATATGAACTTTTCAAACATTATAATTCTAAATTAATTTTATATCGTCTAATCTCGTATTTCAGATTATCAATTTTTACTAACGTGGTCCAAACCTAAAAATATCATTTTCTTGCGTTGGGGTCAATCAATTCATTTTCGCAAACTAATATGCTCAACATGTATTTCTAAGTTTGTGAAACTATTTAAATTCACTTAATATGGCATAATTTTGGATAGCTTAAATTTCCTAAGGGTCACTAATAAATTTTTAACACTTAAATTTGATTTAGGTGAATTTTGCAAATACACACATAAAAGGAGAGGAGTAGAATGATACTTGCCTCGAAAAATGTATCCCGAGATTAGTCCCAAATTGGTGAAGAAGTCTTCCAGAGAGTCCCCTCGTAAATAACTTCGAAAACCTCTTTAAAATAATGAATAAATAAAGTTGGGGCTTGGTTTAAAAATATGGCAAAAGTTTGGGGTAAATATTTAGGTGAAGTTGGAAAGTGGGTTTGCTAAATTTCGAGACCGCGGGAAAACAATATTTGCTGGTTATTACAAACAAACTCATTATTGAAATGATTAGGAGAGATAGAGTCTTATTTCGCTCCAAAAATACTATTGTGACAGAATTTTTAATAAGAATTTTCATGGACAAAGTGCCATGGCGTGCTTCTATTAGTTGGTTTTTGAAGTCCACGCTAATGGGATCAAGAAACTAATCAATATAAACACACCACGTTAGTTTGTCCATGGAAATTCTGTCAAAAATTCTGTCACAATAGAAGTAATCATTTCGCTCTGATTTAAACGCCCCAATCTCTTCTAAGGCCCTCACGATTGTCAGCACAAGCTCAAACATACGATCCCTTCATAAATTTTAGAGGCATACCCCTTGGTTTCCATGCCAACTTTTACACTACAAACCTGCTATCCCTCTCCCCATTTAGTTAACTAATACCATCCTGCTCCTCTCTCTCTCTCTTGATGTCGACACAGGACATAAGGATAAATTCCTGCCTTATTTTTTTTACCTGACCGGCGGTGACTCATACTTTTATCTTTCTCTCTCTCTCTCTCTCTCTCTCTCTCTCTCTCTCTCTCTCTCTCTTGTTTTTTCTTTTCATGTTGCCCACTGTTTACCTCCGACATCATTAAACCCAAGGGATATGGGATATAAAATTAACAACCTTGTTAAGCCTTCTACCCAATTGCCAATAGTTTTTTTTAAAAAAAAATCCCATTGGCTTAACACTTATGTTTGCTTAACTATTAAAGGTCCAATATTTTATTAGTTAATCATAAAATTTTAGTTATTAAGAGACAACACCTTAATTATTTAATCATTATATTTTAACATTTACAAATTGATAATTTCTCTACTTTAAAAATATCAGTTTAAAGTTTTGACAATTAAATGAGGAACCCTTAAAAATATGAACTTCACCCTTACTCAAGTTTATATTTTTTTATAATCTTTGTTATTACTTCATTATGACTGAGTAACACATAATATTTGTCAAAATAAAATTAGTTCTTTATACAATCACGTTAATTATTAGTCGATTAAGTACTGCAAAAATGTCGGGGTATTACATTCTTCCTCTCTACCAAAAAGAACTCCGCCCTCGGAATTCCCCCAAAAATGCATACTTACCTCAATATAAATTTTTGGTACTGTTGTCTATTCATATCCTCTCAATATCATGTGGATTCATCCTCACTACGGAGACCCCATTTGAAATGAATAGACGGATTCTCATCAGTTCTCAAAATATTGACCCATCGATCTAAGATACGAGTTGTCACGTTAGCGTACAAAACATCGACATCTAGTAGCATAACTTTACTTCAATAAGAATCTATGAAACATTGATACATGAAACACATGGTGCACCCGAGATAAATGGTGTGGTACTGCTAAATGATAAAGGAGTGACCTTACACGATTCGTGATCATAGAATTCCCAACATACGTCAAGCCTAACTTGCCATTCTTCCCCCAAAAGCAGTACCCCCTTAATGGGTGATACATTGAGAAGTACCTGGTTTCCCACTTGAAAATCCACGTCCTCCTAATCCAAACTCGCATTTTGTCCTACTCCGAGTTGTCTTGATTCATTCACGAATCATCTTGATCTTCTCCATAGTCTCTTAAACGAACTCGAGCAGGAAGGGGCTAATCTCTCCTGGATCCAATTGACACACCGTTGGATTACACAACCTCATGTAAAATTCCTCATACGGTACCATACAAACGAATTCTAATAACTATTGTCGTACCCTTAAAATATAACGCGCATTCCCGAAGCATATTATCCAAAAATATGGTTCACCCATTTCGTCTTCTTATTCGTTTGAGGATGGTATAATGCAAGGAAAAAATTTCCATTTGAGTCCATTTATAGTTTTGACTTATCCCGTGAACAAAACATTGTAATTGTGTCATAGGTAGATTTTTTATTGTTACGATCACACATAGTATATAATGCATTGAAGTTTATGGAAGACGTTGCAACAAAGCTTCAAAGATTTATCATGCCGGTTCATGGTGCAATTTATGTCTTCAATCAGTTTTGCATTCCGAGATCACACAGGTATGAATGCGTAATGTTAATGGACTCGGAATAGTTTTTATAAAAGATAAGGATGTAATTTTATAAAGAAAATGTTTTCAAAGTGTTTGATTTGGTTTACACTTCATTTTATAAGGATAAGGATGAATTAGAGCAATATTTATTTAGGACTCTAATTCAGCAGGTCGCTCGAATGAAAGTCGTTCGCGCGAGATGTACATGTCGTTTGATCGACATGGCATCTAGTTTGAACGATAGGCCAAAGTCGTTAGAACGAGCTGCCGCCTCAAAGTTTTTATTTAAGGCATGTTTCCTCCCTTATTTCGAAGTGCATGCAGAATGAATTTCAATTTATAAAGAGTAAGTTTTTCTGCAACAGTTTTCTAAGGTTTCAAGTTTAAACACATCTTTAGAGTTTTCAAAGATCCGAGTTTACATTATCATATGCTATTATGATCTTTACTTGCACCTGAAGTTGTTCAACCATCTTGAACAAAAGAGTTTCGTTGGGTTTTTGCGGTGAAGAAGAGAAGGAGTTTGCGTTTGACATCGTAGACGACATAAAGCCATATCGGTGGTGTAGGGGGGATTAAAGATAATCTCGAGCTTAGAGATAATCCCCCCAGATAATACAACAGACTCGAGGGAATAAGGTAGCAAGGAAGCTCAAGCGAGGTAACTTAGCATAGCAGCCTAGGGAGATCTTCCAGCGAAGTAACTGGTCGAGAGGGCTCATCTTTTAGCTTGGTGGTTTTACTTAGTGAGGTTGTATCCTTTTCATATTGGCAACAAGTTATAACGATGGTAATGATGTAACAATATGTGACACCCCGACTAATTAATATCGGGTAGCTACTCCTTTATTAAATTAATACAAAATGCCAAGTTGGATCAGTTAATAGCATCACTGTCGAAAATATTTTAATGATTACTAACCACCTAGTATTTAAAAAGTAAGATGTCAAATTTTAAATTAAATCTGATTAACATGCAATAAATGAATTATGAAAGAATAACGTAACCATTCACAATAAAGTCTCACTAAAATAACCAACAAATAATAACGAGTCTGGAGGAAATACTCCTCACGACAATCCCAATATGGAAATAAATAAAACAAGTCTGCATCCTGAATTAATTACAAACCAAAGTCTGAATAACTGAAATATAAAATGCCTCTAAAGGAAATGGGCGACATGCCCTACAAATGATAAACTGAATATGGAGTCAAGACTAGAAAGGAGGCGCCTACTGTCAAGGCCCTGTAACTTCCACAACAGCTACAGCTCGTCACCTGAATAGAATTTCCTATGCATGGTGTCCTTGTGGCTGGGCACCTAAAAGGTTTTTACAAAAATAGATTTGAAAGCAAACGGGTCAGAGCCCGAAAGTGGAGAGTATTTTAAAAACAGCAAGTGCTTTAATAACATTAAAACAATGAATGCAAAATACATGTTAGGATGTGCACTCACATGAAATTCTCACCTCTCGACTAATTGTGCACTCCTAACGTACCGTACCCATCTAAGTGACATTCATATCTAACTAAACCGTCATAAGTTATACCCCTTTCTACTCGATTCCCATTATACCTTCTAACTTTATCAATTAAATAGAGGTTTTTTTTACTTAAACTCGGATTCTCAATTATTAGTAATACAATTTACTACAGGTTATCCCTTTTTATTTTCTCAAAGTGTTACTATAATTATACTCACAATACCAACATGAAAGTTCTAATTATTTAAGCGTATATTATTCACGTCATGAATATACAATACAAGCACCCGAGACTAAACTGCGGTGCACACATACTCTGCTATCCATCCCGGTACATCACGTACATAAGGATTACGCATTCCGAATCTCTCAGGAATCGTTCTCAGATAACAACAATCACAAACAATGGAGGCGGACACAGTCACATCACATGGGTCACGCACATACCTACTCTCCCACGATCAACATTCTTATTAACTTCCCAATAAGTCCTTCTCTGACCTATGTCCTCGAGGTTCCAATCTAAATCCGGGAAACACAAAGATTAGATGGCCCTAAGCGAATGTAAACCTCCCGTGATAGCAAGTATGGTAGGTATGTCATACACATAAAATCATATACATATACTAAGCATGCACACATCCTAGTAATTACCATAATTTATTAGTGGTATACTTCTCATTCTTATACCAACTTATAATTTTACACCTTTCATATGTTCGGTTCGTATGTATTTAATTCATCAATTATTCTCACAACGTGATTAGTCACTCGCGTCCTAATCCACACATATTATTTGGTTCCAATCACACTTCCATATTTTACTCCGCAATATATCCTAAATATTCCAACTATACCAATTAGTCATCAAGGGAATGTTATCTCTACAATTAAACAAGGTTACGGGACACTAGAAATCAAATCCGGCCAAAAAGGCCAATCTGTCAACTCGTTAGAAGTCTCGTTCGAACGAGGTCGTTTGAACGAGAGTTCATTCAAACGAAAGGGGCATCTAACGAGATCTCATTCAAACGAAGGGCATCGAACGAACATCCAACTCGTTAGAAAGCAAACTGTCAGCTCGTTAGAAACTCGTTCGAACGAGCTCGTTCGAACGACCTGGGCAGGTCTTCTAACGAGGTGACAGTTTCGAGCCTAGAATTTTCCTATCTCGTTTTTTTTCTTCATCTCTAATCTCATCTAAAAATCGCCCCAATAGTATTTTAAAGTTTCTAATCATCACTAAACATTCATAGGTCATAACACAACATTTATATGAGGACAAATCTTCCTACACATCATCTAATTATCATAACTCCCCAATTTTTCCCAAACCTTATGAACATGAACCCTAGAAATTTAAAGTCTTCAATTTCCATAAATAAATCCGTTTTTGTAACATAAAAAGTAGTAATTCTTTTAGTCTAATCACCCAATAACAAATCTACATGCAAACCTATGTCAAATCTGAATTTATGACTCCAATTTCATGGTTTTTTATAAATCTCCCAACACAATGCAAATATATCAATTTTCTAATCATAGAAGAAGCATTCTCTTGAAATTAACGAAATTAAACCACTTGCCTCGGATTGTTCTCTGAATTTGATGTTGGATGTTGGATGTTTCTCTCTTTTCCTCTACAATTTCTCCCAAGGTTGAAGGTTGAAGATGATGGTTATGGTTTCTCTTTTGGAAACCTCTCCTAACTTCTCCTATAACTCCCGTTGCCCTTTAGTTGGTTAAGTGCTGGTAATGGCTTAGTGGGTCACTAAATATTATAATATTTAACTCCCAAAATTCGTTGGTTAATTATCCTAAAATTTTAAAATTACTAAAATACCCTTTTTAGTTGCCGGTATGGCCCAAAAATGCCCCGGGACCCAAACTAAACCCCCGGCTAGTGTTTTCTGACTATTTCGACCCTTCCGGACTCGTTGGCGCACTCAAAATGACCATACGGTTGATAAAAATAAAATTCACTTTTTAATTTAAATAATTACATTCCTGACGCGACTGTCACGCGCGTCCCAACTAAATTTTTCCAAATTGTCGTATTTCAGCCTCGCGACAATTTCAATATTTTCAATATTCATATATTGCCATATATACACATTATAATCAAATACCAACTCACATCTCGTTAGTATTTTATCCAGATTAATTCTCAATTAATTCATTTTTAATTTAATTAATCCCGTAAATAAATATCAATAAAAGTACGGGGTATTACATACTCCCCCCCTAATAACAGAATTTCGTCCCGAAATTCGGAGCTAGAAAGTACCTGGTAAAAATAACTCTGGATAACGTTCGCGCATCTCATCCTCGCGCTCCCATGTGGACTCCTCGACATTATGATGTCGCCACTGAACACGCACTAACGGAACTATCTTTGATCGCAGTTTCCTCTCACTTCGGTCCAAAATAGCAATCGGCCCCTCCTCGTAGGAGCTATCAGGCTGGAGGTCGATGTCCTCCAAAGCAATGTGAGAATGAGCCAAATCGTCCCTAAGATATTTCCTTAGCGAGGAAATATGAAACACATCATGAATCCTGTGTAAATGCTCTGGTAACCCAAGTCTATACGCAACAGACCCAATCCGCTCGATGATAGGAAATGGTCCCACGTATCTCGGTGCCAACTTCCCCTTCTTCCCAAATCGCATAATCCCCTTCATAGGAGATACTCTGAGTAAAACTTGGTCCCCCACTTGGAACCCCCTGAATAACCTCTTCGCATCATCATAGCTCTTCTGCCGATCTTGAGCTACCCGAATGCGACTCTGTATCAATTCTATCCTCGCCGAAGTATCCTGAATCACTTCCGGCCCAAGTAGTTTATTGTCCCCCACCTCCAACCAACATGTCGGGGAACGACAAGGTCTACCGTACAACGCCTCAAATGGAGCCATGCCAATGGTGAACTGGTAGGAGTTGTTGTAAGTAAACTCCACCAGTGGAAGATACTGCTCCCATCCACCCCCAAAATCAATGATGCATATACGCAATATGTCCTCCAACATATGGTTTGTATGCTCGGTTTGCCCATCGGTCTGCGGATGATAAGCCGTACTCAATCGCAATTCCGTGCCCATGGCCTCCTGAAAACTTTCCCAAAACTGTGAAACGAATATCTTGTCTCTATCAGACACGATATTTAGGGGCACACCGTGAAGTCTCACTATTTTTGCAATAAAGAGCTGGGCATACTGTCCCGTAGTGTAGTCTGTCCTTACGGGTAGAAAATGAGCGACTTTGGTTAACCTGTCCACAATTACCCAAATGGAGTCGTGACCCCTCTGTGACGTAGGTAACCCCGTGATAAAGTCCATGGAGATGCTTTCCGACATCCACATCGGGACCTCTAATGGCTGTAAAAGTCCTGCCGGTCTCTGATGGTCCACTTTTACCAGCTGATAAGTGGCGCATTTAGAAACAAACACGGCAATATCTCTTTTTATCCCACTCCACCAATACTGACGTCTCATGTCTTGGTACATTTTGTCCCCACCGGGATGTACCGCGAACCGTGAGCCGTGCGACTCTTCCATCACCTCGTGTCGCAATTCCTCCCCTTTCGGAACTACCAGTCTCCCATTGAAGCGTAATCCCCCGTCTGAGCTAATGGTATAGGACTCAGCTCCCTCTGCTAGTAATCGAACTATCTGCTCCTGATAGAACGAGTCATTTGCCTGGGGCTTTACCACCTTCGTGATAATCTGCGGTGTAACAGTCATCACAGACATGAACGATCGAGCCATTGCATCCTGGTGTCCCAACTCTTTCCACTTAGCCTTCCACACCCCTGCCACCTCATCTACTGGCCTACGGCTCAACGCGTCTGCTACCACGTTAGCCTTCCCCGGCTGATATTAGATATCAAACTAATAATCCTTCACAAACTCAAGCCACCTCCGTTGCCGCATATTCAACTCCTTCTGCGTGAATAGGTACTGTAGGGACTTGTGGTCCGTGAACAATCGAAACTTATCCCCCAAAAGATAATGTCTCCAAATCCGAAGGGAAAATACAACTGCCGCTAACTCCAAATCATGAGTGGGGTAATTCTTCTCGTGAGGCTTAAGCTTACGGGTAGCATAAGCTATGGCCTGACTCTCCTGCTGCAATACACCTCCAAGTCTTTCTAAGGACGCATCGGTGTAAACTAGATACTCAACTCCCGGTTTCGTCAATGCTAACACAGGTACTGAGGTCAACTTGTCCTTCAACTCATCAAATGCCAACTGACAGTCATCACTCCAGATGAATGGCACACCCTTACGAGTCAGATGTGTCAAAGGACCCGCTATCTTTGAGAATCCCCGAATAAACCTCCTGTAGTATCCTGCTAAGCCCAAGAAACTACGGATCTCAGTCGGTGTCGTGGGCTATCCCCACTCCCTCACCGCGAATACCTTCCCCGGATCAACAGATATCCCCCTGTCGGAAATAATATGTCCCAAAAACTGAATCTCCTTCAGCTAAAACCCGCACTTCTCATACTTTGCATACAGCTCGTTCTGACGTAGCATCTGCAAAACCTGCCTCAAATGCTCGACGTGCTCCTCCTATGTCTGGGAGTAAACCAGAATGTCATCAATGAAAACAATGACGAACTGGTCCAGGAACTCTCTGAACACCCTATTCATCAAGTCCATAAACACGGCTGGAGCATTGGTCAAACCAAAAGGCATAACCCGAAACTCGTAGGAACCATATCTCGTTAAGAACGCAGTCTTCGAGACGTCCTCTTCCCTGATACGCAACTGATGGTATCCTGATTGCAAATCTATCTTTGAGAAGAAAGTAGCCCCTCTCAGCTGGTCGAATAAGTCATCGATTCGGGGCAACAAATACTTATTCCGTGTCGTGACCTTATTCAACTCCTGGTAATCCACACACAACCTCAACGATCCATCCCTCTTCTTAACGAACAACACAGGGGCACCCCACGGCGAAGTACTCCTCCGTATAAACCCCTGACCCAACAACTGCTCAATATGATCCCGTAACTCTCTCATCTCAGCTGGAGCCATACGGTAAGGTGCGCGGGTAATAGGCCGAGTGCCCGGTGTCAAATCAATCACAAAATCTATCTCCCTACTCGGAGGTAGTCCAGGTATATCCTGAAATACATCGGCGAACTCAATAACAACGGGTATCGAATCAAGTGGTATCACCACTTCCTTAGAGGTCTCCTCCTCTATGTAGTACAAATGAGTGGACGATCCTCCCTCAGGGCGAGGCATCGCCACTAAAAACATCTCCTGCCCGGGAATGGAAAAGATAATACTCCTACTAAAACAGTCAATCATGGCTCGGTACGCAACTAGCCAATCCATACCAATAATGGCATCATACTCGGTCATCTCTAACACTAACATATCAGCGGGTAAAGTAAACCTCCCAATCTCTATACCCACGCCTCTACACATAAGCGAAATCATGGAACCCCTACTCAACGGTGAGTCTACATAAGTAGCGGTGTTCTCTGCGGTGTCTAATAACCCAATAGTGCGTGTAAATATCATAGCAATAAAACAGTGTGTAGCCCCCGTGTCAAATAAAATGCGCCCTATAGTCCCCTGAATAGAGAACATACCCTCAATGGCCGATGGATTCTGTGGGGCTGCGACCTGCTGGAGCTGATACACTCTACCATGCTGAAGCTGTCCCTACTGAACTGGGACTGCTGGAATGGGTGGTAATGCTGCCATCTGTGGTGCTGGGAGGGCGGCGGGAAACATAGGCCTCTGTGGCTCGTGTCAAGCACCCTGCTGCTGCTGCTGTGGGGCCTTGCCCCTATCAGGATAATCCTGACGTTTGTGGCCAATCTTACCACAAATGAAACACTTCCCTTGAAACTGCTTCACTTTATTACGTTGTTGACTAGTCTCGATTTTTCCCTGGTCTTGCTGGCCTTGGGGGGAGATTTGCGAAAAAACTATGTCAGGGCGAGGACAATCCATCCACTTGTGACCCGGTTATACACATTTATAGCAGAATTTTGAAATTCTTTGCTGGTCAGATTGTAGTTTATCCCCAGTCTGATTCGGACAAGATTTACGTTTGTGATCGTCCATTCCACAACTGAAACACCTCTTTGTGGTTTCATTCGGAACCTGACTTCGTTGGCCCTGACACTTTTTCCCCTCTACATAAATCTCGTTACTTCTGGAACTTACTCGATCTTGATTGTTTTGTTGTCGCAGATTCGGTGCCTTCGCATAATTTTCAACGTTAGTCACATGCATTTGGTTAACCTCTCTAGGTCTTTTGCCTCCTATAAGTTGTATGCTGCGTTCTTGGTATTGTAGAACTGCAGTGGTAACTGCTTGTGCCACGATACCTGCTAACTCGGCGGTTGATATTCTCTCTGGGGATAATTGAGGTGTGAGTCGATCTTGCTCGATGAATCCCCTAACCGTTTTAGCTAGTTCTTCTTGACGATTCATCTGGAATTTAAGTAAATTTGGATGAGTTCATCATTCAAATAAACAAATCGTAGAAGTACGAATTTCCAATGTATAGAGATAAACACAACATTCTTCGGATTAGGGCTCTATATCAAAGAAAGCTCAGCGGAAACATAATAAGCCGTACAGATCCTAAAGGACACTAGAACCTGATGCTCTGATACCACCTGTGACACCCCGACTAATTAAATACCAGGTAGCTACTCCTTTATTAAATTAATACAAAATGACAAGTTGGATCAGTTAATAGCATCACCGTCGAAAACATTTTAATGATTACTAACCACCTAGTATTTAAAAAGTAAGATGTCAAATTTTAAATTAAATCTGATTAACATGCAATAAATGAATTATGAAAGAATAACGTAACCATTCACAATAAAGTCTCACTAAAATAACCAACAAATAATAACGAGTCTGGAGGAAATACTCCTCACGACAATCCCAATATGGAAATAAATAAAACAAGTCTGCATCCTGAATTAATTACAAACCAAAGTCTGAATAACTGAAATATAAAATGCCTCTAAAGGAAATGGACGACATGCCCTACAAATGATAAAACTGAATATGGAGTCAAGACTAGAAAGGAGGCGTCTACTGTCAAGGCCCTGTAACTTCCACAACAGCTACAGCTCGTCACCTGAATAGAATTTCCTATGCATGGTGTCCTTGTGGCTGGGCACCTAAAAGGTTTTTACAAAAATAGATTTGAAAGCAAACGAGTCAGAGCCCGAAAGTGGAGAGTATTTTAAAAACAGCAAGTGCTTTAATAACATTAAAACAATGAATGCAAAATACATGTTAGGATGTGCACTCACATGAAATTCTCACCTCTCGACTAATTGTGCACTCCTAAAGTACCGTACCCATCTAAGTGACATTCATATCTAACTAAACCGTCATAAGTTATACCCCTTTCTACTCGATTCCCATTATACCTTCTAACTTTATCAATTAAATAGAGGTTTTTTACTTAAACTCGGATTCTCAATTATTAGTAATACAATTTACTACAGGTTATCCCTTTTTATTTTCTCAAAGCGTTACTATAATTATACTCACAATACCAACATGAAAGTTCTAATTATTTAAGTGTATATTATTCACGTCATGAATATACAATACAAGCACCCGAGACTAAACTGCGGTGCACACATACTCTGCTATCCATCCTGGTACATCACGTACATAAGGATTACGCATTCCGAATCTCTCAGGAATCGTTCTCAGATAACAACAATCACAAACAATGGAGGCGGACACAGTCACATCACATGGGTCACGCATATACCTACGCTCCCACGATCAACATTCTTATTAACTTCCCACTAAGTCCTTCTCTGACCTATGTCCTCGAGGTACCAATCTAAATCCGGGCAACACAAAGATTAGATGGCCCTAAGCGAACGTAAACCTCCCGTGATAGCAAGTATGGTAGGTATGTCATACACATAAAATCATATACATATACTAAGAATGCACACATCCTAGTAATTACCATAATTTATTAGTGGTATACTTCTCATTCTTATACCAACTTATAATTTTACACCTTTCATATGTTCGGTTCGTATGTATTTAATTAATCCATTATTCTCACAACGTGATTAGTCACTCGCGTCCTAATCCACAAATATTATTTGGTTCCAATCACACATCCATATTTTACTCCGCAATATATCCCAAATATTCCAACTATATCAATTAGTCATCAAGGGAATGTTATCTCTACAATTAAACAAGGTTACGGGACACTAGAAATCAAATCAGGCCAAAAAGGCCAATCTGTCAACTCGTTAGAAGTCTCGTTCGAACGAGGTCGTTCGAACGAGAGTTCATTCGAACAAAAGGGGCATCTGACGAGATCTCGTTCAAACGAAGGGCATCGAACGAACATCCAACTCGTTAGAAGGCAAACTGTCAGCTCGTTAGAAGCTCGTTCGAACGACCTGGGCAGTTCTTCTAATGAGGTGACAGTTTCGAGCCCAGAATTTTCCTATCTCGTTTTTTTTTCTTCACCTCTAATCTCATCTAAAAGTCGCCCCAACAGTATTTTAAGGTTTCTAATCATCACTAAACATTCATAGGTCATAACACAACATTTATATGAGGAAAAATCTTCCTACATATCATCTAATTATCATAACTCCCCAATTTTTCCCAAACCTTATGAACATGAACCCTAGAAATTTAAAGTCTTCAATTTCCATAAATAAATCAATTTTTGTAACATAAAAAGTAGTAATTCTTTTAGTCCAATCACCCAATAACAAATCTACATGCAAACCTATGTCAAATCTGAATTTATGACTCCAATTTCATGGGTTTTTATAAATCTCCCAACACAATGCAAATATATCAATTTTCTAATCATGGAAGAAGCATTCGCTTGAAATTAACGAAATTAAATCACTTGCCTCGGATTGTTCTCTGAATTTGATGTTGGATGTTGCTCTCTTTTCCTCTACAATTTCTCCCAAGGTTGAAGGTTGAAGATGATGGTTATGGTTTCTCTTTTGAAAACGTCTCCTAACTTCTCCTATAACTCCCATTGCCCTTTAGTTGGTTAAGTGCTGGTAATGGCTTAGTGGGTCACTAAATATTATAATATTTAACTCCCAAAATTCGTTGGTTAATTATCCTAAAATTTCAAAATTACTAAAATACCCTTTTTAGTTGCCGGTATGGCCCAAAAATGCCCCGGGACCCAAACTAAACCCCCGGCTAGTGTTTTCTGACTATTTCGACCCTTCCGGACTCGTTGGCACACTCAAAATGACCATACGGTTGATAAAAATAAAATTCACTTTTTAATTTAAATAATTACATTCCTGACGCGACTGTCATGCTCTTCCCAACTAAATTTTTCCAAATTGCCGTATTTCAGCCTCGCGACAATTTCAATATTTTCAATATTCATATATTGCCATATATACACATTATAATCAAATACCAACTGACATCTCATTAGTATTTTATCCGGATTAATTCTCAATTAATTCACATTTAATTTAATTAATCCCGTAAATAAATATCAATAAAAGTACGGGGTATTACACGATAATAACGCTATTCAGTGTGAGGTCAAACGCTACTCGCGAGAGACCAGCCCTGGCAGGGCCTTGGAGAGATTTCATGCTTTATTGGGAGACCTCACCGTGGGAACTTCAGAGGGACTTGGTTTGGAGGATTGATAAGTAAAGCAGCGTTGGGGCTTATCCTGACCATCTTAGATACACCTGGTAAAACACCGAAAGACCTTCGATCATGGGAGGAGCAACCTTGAGTTCCGTCGTGCGTTGAGTTATGAACCAAAAAACCTTCTACTTAATGTCGCATCTACTTTAGGTGATGTCACTAGCCAGCTAAGCAATGTCAAATCTTCACTTGAGTAAACCACCATGGTATTTGGGGCTGTCAACCAGTTGGTGAGACACCTCTGTAATGACAGCCCCTTGACGCACAGTGGTTAGGCAAAAGGCATGTCTTGGCATTTAATGTTTATCACGTGGAGATGACTAGTCCATCAGGCATTTAATATTTGTGACATAAAGTATGAGGGATGTCTTTCACAGTTGTAAAAAAGACTGAGGCACTTCGAGAGTGGTATGGTGGGGCTATTTATGGGCCTCAACCAATTCTGAGGGGATGATGATGTTTTTTCTTTCAGAGTTCTTTGTAGAGAGTATTAGAGAGAAAATATATCAGAGATAAGTTATTGCAAACCAGAGCTTTTACTCACCCGCTATTATCATTTATTACGAAGCTTTTAATAGCTGACTAGAGATCTTTGAGGGCTGGTTGGTGTGTTTGGCTGCCTGCCAAGGTGTATTTAGGGTGCTTACTCCTCTTTCCCTCTGACTGAGTTGTTTATTAGTTTCATTTATTGTTGTTTGGGTTATACACTAGTGTATGGTGAGCCCAATATTTTCGTTGATTAAACACAATATTGTGTGTTTATTTGTGACCATTGAAGAGTTTTTGGATTATCGTTTAGCACCATACTTATAGGGGTTACACCTCAACTAGTATTACCACACTCCTAGTATATGAGGGGACTACCCTCTTACATTTGGCGACTCTGTTGGGGAGGTATTCTTCTAGAAGTATGGCTAACCGTGCTATAGAATTTGATGCTATTCAACGTCAAGAAGAGTAAGCTGCAGGGGAGCTTAAGGCAGCTAGAGATGGGGTTCCTCGGGTGGATGCACCTCCAGTTCAAACGACGACGGGCATCCCAGGGGTAACGTAAGATTCTACGAGCGCTGGGATGGGGCCAGCTCAGGTGGCCCTCCTCATGACTAAGTTTTATGAGTTTCTGCAGACCCCCGTTGCTTCAATGGTGTTGGGGGGATTTGATGCTAGTTCCTTAATAACACCAATGGTGGCTCCGATATCCCCACCAAGTGTAGTCCAAATGGGCACTACCCCATCGAACACAACACCCACTCCAGTTCCAACGATGGGAACCCTAGGTGTGACGGGCGTTCCACCTATGGTGACCATCCCAGGTGCAACTAGTGTTCCACCAGTGGTCCCTCTGAATGTTCCCCCAACGATCGAGAAAACACCAATGTCTGCTCTGGAAGAGATGAGGAAAGAGATGCAAAAAGAAATGCTGAAGATGATAGAAGCTTCCTCGCAATCAACTGGTGAGGTAGCATTATTGTATGATGATTTTCGTACACCTTATCCTCAAGAATACAATGATGGGCCCTACCCCAAGGACTACATTACTCCCATCTTCGAAAAACACACTGGAAAGGAGGGAACCTGAAAGAGCATATTAAACTCTTCATAGAACACTTAGGAGCTCATTGTAATAACAAGAAGCTCAGGTTAAGGAGGTTATCTAAATCCTTGACTAATAAAGCCTATATCTGGTACTCCTATTTAACACCAACGTGGGAAGAGATGCACGCGCTATTTGTCCAGAAGTTCTTTCTGTCAGAAGATGAGTTTATGTTGACCCAATTTGGCAGGGAAAAGTAACGACCAGGGGAAGATATGGTGGCATATGTGCGAAGATTCAGGGAGAGGTACCTTGATATGAATGAGGAGGCCAAAGAGTCCAAGCTATTACAGCTTTGCGCTGAAGGTTTGATCCCGAAATATATCTGTCACCTCATTAATGAAACAAGTGAGGGAACTTTTATAGCAGTTCTGAAAGCACTAAGAAATATATCATTGGTTATTCAGACAAACCTGGTCATAGTACCGGGGTTATTTAGGCAGCTGATCCAACCAGGTCCAATACGTGGCTAGCCCCCATGGGTAGGATACGCCGACGGAGGTGAAGGGGATAAGTAGCCAAAGAAAGGTAATAAGAGAAAGTTTGGAAGAGATAGAGAAGACCCACCACCGCTGCCTTGCTCCGTTAAAGAGGCTGTTAGTTACTACAACACCATGGTCCAAGGAGGAACGGTATACGAACCAAAGGGAATTTCGACCGTGGAGTTAGATCCATCAAAAGTTGGGTCACCCAATGGGGACTTGTTTTACGCTCAGGAAAATCATCAGTAAACACATAAAGACGATAACTTTACAGATCCCTCAAGAGAGTGTAAACATTAACCCCCTCCCACCACACATGGCAAACCTGGTAAGGAGGCTGAACGAGGAACGAGGGAACTAGAGTTCCAATGGGAAGACTTCGAAGACGCATTGGAAGATTGTACAAGGGGCATGGACAATGTAGTTCTAACCTATGATGAAGTAAGTGTGAGGGATATGGAGGAGGTATACAACCTTGAAGGGGAATAAATAGACCCAAGTTTAGAGTACCAAATTGGGGATACTGAAGGAAAGCCGTTTGAAGATAACGTAGGTAATTTTAGATATTACAAGGAAGAACACAGTACCCTCATTAAAATGAAAGGGGCATGTGGCTAGGTTGGTGAGAAAGTTCTTGTACAAAGTAACTTTTAGCGATGCTGACAGGGCTATGAGATTCCCACACAACATGCCCCTATATGTGATGGAAAGTATTAACGGGGTAAGCTTTGTAAGGGACTTAATGGATGGGGGAACATCAATCAATATCATGCATATCAGTTCCTTCTGGATAGTCATTTTAGGCTACGATAATCAATCCTACAAGTCTATTGGATATGTGAATGTGGGGATTATGATGGGAAACTTTACCTCGCATATCAAGTTCCACGTGAATGAAAGTGCCGCTTCATATTACATGATGATAGTGAGGGTATGGATACACAATAAGGGTCTAGTTCCTTTGACGTATCACTAATGCACGAAGGAAAATGTTAAAGGGATTAAGATTATTATACGTGCAATGAAGAAGCCTTTTTCCCCTGAAAAAGCTCATTTGATTGACGCAGCTTTCTACACAGAGTTGGATGAAGATTTCAGGGTGCTGACAAGGAGGATGGAATGTGCAAGAGTTTCCTCTATCAGAGAAAGGATGGGGCCTGTGAATGGCTAAAGAAGCGAAGGGCCAAAAGGAAAAGTAGTATCCAAAGCAGTTCACTTGGGTGCTCCTAAGAGCCAGAATCTCTCAAGGCAGCTTAGGAATCGAATGAGGCCCATAATGGATCCTAAGCGTGCTGAGCAAATATTCAGGAGATAGACTGAAAGAATCCTTGAGGGAAAGGAAGAGAAAATTGGTTGTAATGAAGAGCAGGCAGTGAAAAAAGAAGATCACGGTGGATGGGAGAGTTATTTACCTCTTCTGAGGGTGTGAGCGAGTAGTCGAAAGAGCTGATCTAGGGGCTGACCCTATATAAGAATGTTTCTTGGTGGACCAACAGGGGCAATGCATGGTCATAGATAACTCAAATATACAAGAGTTTATGGAGTATGTAGCCGAAGAACCAGACTGCATGATGGATCGTCCAAGGCCCCAGGTGTAAGAGTTGGAACAGTTAAACCTGACTGAAGAAGGAGACGATGCAAGACCCATTTTCATTCGAAGGACCTGAGCGCGGAGAAAAGAGGGGACTTGATAGAGTTAATTTGAGAGTTTTGATATGTCTTCTCATGGAAATACGTAGAGATGGAGGGGCTAAACGAAAAAGTGAGTTTCCATAAGCTGAACATTATGCCTTCAGCCATATCGGTGAAACAAGACACAAGAACCTATAAGCCAAAGTTGGATATAAAGATTAAGGAGGAGGTCTAACGGTTGCTCTCAGTAGGATTCATTGAGCCAATACAATAACCACTTTAACTGTCAAGCATCATCTTTGTGGGGAAGAAGGACAAGAGACAAATAAGGATCTGTGTGGACTTCAGAGATCTGAATAGAGCCTGCCTAAAAGATGAGTTCCCTTTACCCTCCATTGATAGAATGATTGATTCAATGGAAGATCATAAAATGTACAGTTTCATGGATGGGTATGTGGGATACAACTAGATCAAGATGGATCGAGCGAATGCAGAGAAGACGACATTCAGGATTCCGTTGGGCAACTTCATGTACAAGGTGATGCCTTTTGGGTTAAAGAATGATGGGGAAACATATCAAAGGAAAATGATGGCCATTTTCCATGATTTATTTCACAAGTTTTTATAATTTTTTTTGGATGATTTGGTCATCAATTCGAAGAAGGAAGAGTCCCCATCTAAACGACCGGATGAGGGTGTTCATTCGTTGCAGAAAATACAAGCTGAAGATGAACCCACTGAAGTGTGCTTTCAGGGTCACAAGTGGGAAGTTCCTAGGGTTCATGGTAGATCAGTAGGGAGTACAGATGGACAAGGATAAGCAGTGAGCCATCCTGGAAATTCCCTATCCAAGAACGATGAAGGGGCTCAAAAGTTTCCTTGGGAAAGTCTCCTATCTTAGGAGATTTGTGCTAGGACTAGCCGAGATAACTCACCCGTTAATGGAGTTATTATGAAAAGGCATGAAGTTTATATAGGAGGAAGCTAACTAGGAGTCTGTGACCAAGATGAAGAAGCTGCTGGTGTAATGACCCCATTTTCTTATGACAATATATAATTGTCTTCTTTCAATTTCGTCACACTTACTATCTAATAATGATATATTATTACATATATGATATTCTGAGTTCTTAATATGACACATCCCATTTTTAAATTTGAAGAATCAAAGGTAAAATGGGTCAAACTCAGATTTTATGGCACATCCTAAGCTAAGTGATAAGTTTTGGGGTAGAAAATATAATTTCATGCAACTTTAGGGACTTGGTTTTAATAAAGAAAGTTTTAGGGACCAAATGAAAAATAAAAAGGGGCCTTTTTGTAAATAAAATATTTTCAGTGACCTAAAAGAAATATTGAAAATATATGGTGTAAAATTACTAAAATACCCTTTAGGTGTAAAATGACCCTTATACCCGTAATAACTTTCCACCTCGTGCATTCCACCTCGTTGAACATATCCACTGCACACATGTCACCTCTATAGGAAAGGATAAAACTCATGTAAATCCTCTAGAAAAAGGAAAAACATGTGTCGCTGTTTGGTAAACCAAGACTGCAAGGCTGATCCGTTGCACGACACGTGAACGACGACTCACCAAAGTGAAACCTTATCACCCAGACACGTGTCAACACCTAAATATCTTTGGAAAACTATAAATAGGGCCTTTGGGGGATCATTTGAAACTCACACCAATTCCTTGAGAATTATAGAAAGAAATAGTGAGAGAAAGTGTGAGAAAGTTTAAGAAGAAGGTCTTAGGGATATTCATCTTAAGGTAATCTTAATGTTATAATGCATCTTTATAGTTTTAATTTATTATTGTATAGCTTTACTTAGTAGTTATGCTGGTAAAATACAATAAAGAATTCACTAATCAAAACTTAAAATTTAGAACAAATCCAAGTTGATTTTATAAACTTGTTTGAAATTATACGCTTTTAAAAATGATTCTTTTTAAAGAAATTTCTCGTTATTATAGAATCCCATTTAAGTAATTCCAAAGTTAGGCCCGATGAAGTTCTGTCTAGATGAGATGGTATTTAAGTGGTGCCCCTGTGACCCTCCATCTCTACTGGGAATGAATCCGGAAATGTTCTGTCTAGATGAGATGGTATTTAAGTGGTGCCCCTGTGACCCTCCATCTCTACTGTAAACCGATTGATGAGGAAAGACTATGAATTGAATTCTTCAATTACGATCAAGGAGTTTTAAAAGTTAACAAATGGGGATTCAGTAATCCTTTAAAAGAGGAAGTTATTATTAAATTATAGTATAAACCGGACCTTAGAACGTGTACTTAAATCTTAATCAGATTAACATGTGATCGAAGACTCAATACCAGTAAATTTGACATCCATTTTGGGTGAGTACTCTGACATTCCTTGTGTATTTTGATTATATGATATTATGCAAACTATATATATTTTATGAACTGCTTTTATTCTCAAAATTCATGTGATACCAATGACTGATTCAATTGTGACATGTTTATATTTGTCCATATAAACATACCGATTAAAATGATTATTGAAAAGGATATTGAATATTGAAAATGTGATTCGGCCTAAGGGACCTCTTTTCTGACTGACCTTCCCGGCTGGGTTATCGCTGGTGTGCCCTAAATCAGGCGTTGTGACGAACTAGTTCGATTGACCCTCAACTACCGGGGTATAATACGGTAGAAGAATACGGTATTAGAGTGTACTTGACCATCAAAATGATATGATTGAAATAAAAAGATATCACATTTGATTTGTTGCATTCGTCTTATTCTGAGCTATCCAATTGTGATATATATATACTTTCATTTCAAAATATATATCTATTTACTGCAAGTTCCTATCCATATATGTATATTCCTTTTCTTTTGACTTGAATAGGTATCTATTTTCTGAAAACCCTGGAATGTTTGGAGATTGAACCTCATTCGACTTTTAGCTTATGTTGTATAAATAACCATTTTTTAGGAAACGTTTAGGCTCACGGACGGAACGAAAATGGACTATATTGAAGATTTAGCTTTTAGAGCTCTTTTTATAAAATGTTTATTTAGAGCATGTCTGGCTCTCTTGTAATAAGGTTTAAATTTTCTCTTAAGTTGTAACTCGTTGTTACTTTTAATATATATGAGGTTTCCTTTAGAAAGCTCTGATGACGTAATTCCTTTACTTTCAGTATTTTACGATTCATAACCATGTGATAATATTTTCGTTGAATTTATTTAAGGAAACAATTAAATCAGAATATTTGTTGCCTTGGTGGCATGTCAAGACACTCGTTCCCTAATACTATTTTGGGTCGGGGTCGTGACAGAGGTGGTATCAGAGCATAGGTTATGAATCCGTAGACTACTGAACATAAGTTTCGAACGTTATCGATTTTAAGTCTCCATACATAGGTTATAGGATTAAATATCCGACTTATGTGATAACCCTCCATATTTCTTATAGTCTACATATAATTATTTATATATCATTGTTCTTCTAAAAAGCAATCTTGGGCTAGTATAATACATCTTACGTTTGGCCATGACTGTAGAAAATGACCAAGGCAAGATCAACTCCAGGGACTAGTGGTTCGAGTATGGAAGGACTAGAAGGTGCATACAAGGCAATTGAAAGTCTATCAGGAATTGTGGAGCATCAGGTGAATAATGGAGCACCAAGGAATCTTGAACTAAGTAGTTGTACTATTGAATAGTTCAAGAAGTTGAATCCTCCGTCTTTTAAAGGGACTCCTAACCCCACTGAAGCAGAAAACTGGGTGATGCAAATGGAAAAGATGTTCGATGTTCTTAAGTGTACATATGAACAACGGGTTTTATTTGGAACATTCATATTTGAAGGTGAAGCCGAACATTAGTGGATAATGACTAAGAGAATGCATGGGGAAAGGAATAATCCCATAGGTTGGAATGACTTCTTAGTGATCTTCTACGAGAAATACTTTCCCGAAACGGTGCAAGACCAAAAAGCAGCTGACTTTATGCGTCTGGTTCAAGGAAATATAACGGTTAGTCAATATGAGGAAAAGTTTACTGAGTTATCCCATTTTACACCTCATGTTGCGATAACCGATGTTTTATGAGCCAAGAAGTTTGAACGTGGATTAAGGTTGAATATTCGTAGCCGAATTTCCATCCTAAAGTTGACATCATATAATGACATGGTGGCTAGGGCAACAATAGCTGAGAAGGATAGTGAAGAATATAATCAGGTTAAAGAGGGGAAGAGGAAGTTTGGAGAACAAAGAGGAAGGAACCCTAATAAACAAACCCTTTAGGACTATACCTAATATAGGGCAACCTTTAAACAAACCCTCTAATGTTGATAAATGCCAACGTTGTGGTAATATTCATAGAGGGCGACCGTGTTACCTGGAGACGGGGAGTTGCTTTGGGTGTGGCCAAAAGGGGCATAAAATGCGAGATTGTCCTAATAAGGGGAATACGGCAACAAAGACTTCTAATGACAACAAGGATCAGGGAAGACAAGGTAGAGTCTTTAATCTTTTCGATGCAAAGGCTTCTAATGCAGTAGTGTCAGGTACACTTTCTATATGTGCACAACCTTTTCAAATTTTAATTGATCCTGGTTCTACCCATTCATTTGTTTCTGTGCATTTTTTTAATCGCTTTCCTAATATTCCTGAATCCTTGAATCATATCATACACGTTTCTACTCCTTCGGGTGAGTTATTGACGGGAACATTAGTATATAAGTCTTGCCCTATAAATGTCAGTAGTCATAAACCATTCGCTGATTTGATAGTTTTAGACATAAGAGATTTTGAAGTCATTTTGGGGATGGATTGGTTAGCATCATATCATGCTAGGGTGGATTGTTTTGAGAAGAGAGTTATTTTCCAAATTCCTAACCAACCAGAATTCAGTTTTGAAGGAACTAGCATCTTATCTCCCATGCGTATTATCTCTGCAATACAAGCTTGTAATTTTCTTAAGAAGGGATGTCAAGGATTCCTTGCCAGTGTTATTGATTTACAAACAAAAGAGCCTAGTTTAGAAGATATTCCTATAGCTAGGCATTTTCTAGATGTTTTTCCAGATGATTTGCCCAGTCTACCTCCTAGTAGAGAAGTAGAATTTACCATTGACCTTGTTCCTGGAACTACACCAATCTCAAAACCACCTTATCGCATGGCACCTTTAGAATTAAGAGAATTAAAATTTCAATTACAAGATCTGTTAGACAAGGGTTTTATTAGACCTAGTGTATCCCCTTGGGGTGCTCCAGTATTATTTGTTAAAAAGAAGGATGGAACGATGAGGTTATGTATAGATTATCGTGAACTAAATAAGGTGACCATTAAGAATAAATACCCCTTACCTCGTATAGATGATTTGTTTGACCAACTTCAAGGTGCACAAGTATTTTTGAAGATTGACCTTAGGTCAGGCTATCACCAATTGAAGATTAAGGAAGAGGATATTTCAAAATCAGCTTTTCGTACTAGATATGGTCACTATGAATTTCTTGTGATGCCATTTGGATTAACTAATGCACCAGCCGCTTTTATGGATATGATGAATAGAGTGTTTAGGAAATATCTGGATCAGTGTGTGGTTGTTTTCATTGATGGCATCCTTATTTATTCCAAAGGTATTGAAGAACACGAGAAGCATTTGGAGATAGTATTACAAATCCTTAGGAAAGAGAAATTATATGCGAAATTAAAGAAGTGTGAATTTTGGTTGCCTAGTGTTTCTTTTCTAGGACATGTAATATCCAAGGTGGGAGTGTCGGTTGATCCTCAAAAGATCGAGGCTATACTAGATTGGCCAAGACCAACTAATGTAACGGAGATTCGTAGTTTCCTAGGGTTAGCAGGTTATTATCGAAGATTTGTTGAAGGATTTTCTAGTATTTCCAAACCTCTCTCTAGGTTAACACAAAAGACGGTGAAATATAAATGGTCTGAGGAAGTTGAGAATAGTTTTCGAGAACTTAAGAATCGATTAGTAACTGCCCCAATTTTGACTATTCCTTCTGGTACAGGAGGATTTGTAATTTATAGTGATGCTTCTAAAAATGGTTTGGGATGTGTGCTAATGCAAAATGGAAAAGTAGTAGCTTATGCCTCGAGACAGTTAAAACCCCATGAGAAAAATTATCCAACCCATGACTTAGAATTAGCAGCGGTAATTTTTGCTCTTAAGATTTGGAGACATTATTTGTATGGTGAGACTTGTGAGATTTATTCTGATCATAAGAGTTTGAAATATATCTTTACTCAGAAGGAATTGAACATGAGACAAAGGAGGTGGTTAGAATTGATGAAGGATTATGATGTAAATATTCACTATCACCTGGGGAAAGCTAATGTAGTTGCCGACACTTTGAGTAGAAAGTCTACACCAAATTTAGCATGCCTTATTACCAGCCAGGAAGCTCTATTAAAAGATTTGAGAAGTATGGAAATAGATGTACATATTTATAACGAAGGAGGAATAATCACAAACTTACAAATACAGCCCACGTTGATGGAAAGAATTAAAGTTGCACAAGTAAATGACCCACAACTGAAGAAGATTAAAGAAGAGGTTATTGAAGGGAAGATAATTGAATTTACGATACGAGATGATATATTAAGGTTTGGAAATAGAGTCTGTATACTTGGTGATGCCCAACTAAAGAGGTAGATTTTGGAGGAAGGTCATTACTCGAGATTCACAGTTCATCCCGAAAATACCAAGATGTACAGAGATCTCCGAGAAGTGTTTTGGTGGAATAACATGAAAAGGGAGATAACAGAGTTTGTATCTCAGTGTTTGATCTGTCAACAAGTAAAAGCTGAACATAAGAAACCATCAGGATTATAACAACCTTTACCAATCCCTGAGTGGAAGTGGGAACATATTACCATGGATTTTGTGACAGGGCTACCAAGGAGTTCCAATGGTAATGATTCCATTTGGGTAATGATTGATAGGTTAACTAAATCTTCTCATTTTCTTGCCATTAAGATTACCCATTCCTTATAAAAGTGAGCTAAATTGTATATACGGGAAATTATTAAGCTTCTTGGAACCCCAATTTTAATTGTTTCAGATCGTGACCCTAGATTCGTGTCTCACTTTTGGAAAAGCCTACAAGTAGCCATGGGAACAAAACTGAATTTCAGCACTGCTTTTCATCCTTAAACAGACGGACAATCTGAAAGAACCATCCAAACTTTAGAGGATATGCTTAGGGCATGTGTACTTGAGTTGAAGGGGAATTAGGACGATCATTTACCGTTAGTGGAATTTGCATATAATAATATCTATCAAGCAAGTATTCAAATGGCTCCGTATGAGGCACTCTATGGTAGAAGGTGTCGTTCTCCTACATGTTGGGTAGAAGTTGGAGAAAGAAAATTATTGGGACCAGAATTGATTCAGATCACAACAGAGAAAGTGAAATTGATACAAGACCGACTTCAAATCGCTCAAAGCCGTTAAAAGAGTTATGCTGACAATCGACAACGACCGTTAGAATTCCAAAGAGGAGACTATGTTTTCTTACGAGTATCATCGACAAAGGGAGTAATCTGATTTGGGAAGAAAGGAAAGTTGAGTCCAAGATACATAGGACCTTTTGAAATCCTTGAAAGGATAGGTGTTATTGCGTATCTAATAGCCTTACCCCCTGAACTCTCTAGTTTGCATAATGTGTTTCATGTTTCAATGATGAAGAAATACATCCCTGATCCAGCACATATCTTAAGTCACGAGCCTCTTCAAGTTAGAGAATATTTGACATACATTGAGCATCCAGTGGAAATCTTGGACCATAAAGATCAAATATTATGAACCAAGGTTATTCCACTAGTCAAAGTATTATGGCGGAATCATTCTGTTGAAGAAGCAATATGGGAGCGAGAAGATGAAATAAAAGAGCGATATCCAGAGTTGGATGAAGATTTCAGGGTGTTGACAAGGAGGATGGAATGTGCAAGAGTTTCCTCTATCAGAGAAAGGATGGGGCCTGTGAATGGCCAAAGCAGCGAAGGGACAAAAGGAAAAGTAGTATCCAAAGCAGTTCACTTGGGTGCTCCTAAGAGGCAGAATCTCTCGAGGCAGCTTAGGAATCGAATGAGGCCCAGAATGGATCCTAAGCGTGCTGAGCAAATATTCAGGAGATAGACTGAAAGAATCCTTGAGGGAAAGGAAGAGAAAATTGGTTGTAACGAAGAGCAGGCAGTGAAAAAAGAAGATCACGGTGGATGGGAGAGTTATTTACCTCTTCTGAGGGTGTGAGCGAGTAGTCGAAAGAGCTGATCTAGGGGCTGACCCGATATATGAATGTTTCTTGGTGGACTAGCAGGGGCAATGCATGGTCATAGATAACTCAAATATACAAGAGTTTATGGAGTATGTAGCCGAAGAACCAGACTGCATGATGGATCGCCCAAGGCCCCAGGTGTAAGAGTTAGAATAGTTAAACCTGACTGAAGAAGGAGACGATGCAAGGCCCATTTTCATTCGAAGGACCTGGGCATGGAGAAAAGAGGGGACTTGATAGAGTTGAGTTGAGAGCTTTGATATGTCTTCGCATGTAAATACATAGAGATGAAGGGGCTAAATGAACAAGCGAGTTTCCATAAGTTGAACATTATGCCTTCAGCCATATCGATGAAACAAGACACAAGAACCTACAAGCCAAAGTTGGATATAAAGATTAAGGAGGAGGTCTAACGGTTGATCTCAGTAGGATTCATTGAGCCAATACAATAACGACTTTAACTGTCAAGCATCGTCTTTATGGGGAAGAAGGACACGAGACAAATAAGGATCTGTGTGGACTTCAGAGATCTGAATAGAGCCTGCCTAAAAGATGAGTTCCTTCTACCCTCCATTGATAGAATGATTGATGCAATGGCAGATCATAAAATGTACAGTTTCATGGATGGGTATGTGGGATACAACTAGATCAAGATGGATCGAGCGAATGCATAGAAGACGACATTCAGGATCCCGTTGGGAAACTTCATGTACAAGGTGATGCCTTTTGGGTTAAAGAATGCTGGGGAAACATATCAAAGGACAATGATGGCCATTTTCCATGATTTATTTCACAAGTTTTTATAATTCTATGTGGATGATTTGGTCATCAAGTCGAAGAAGGAAGAGTCCCCATCTAAACGACCGGATGAGGGTGTTCATTCGTTGCAGAAAATACAAGCTGAAGATGAACCCACTGAAGTGTGCTTTCAGGGTCACAAGTGGGAAGTTCCTAGGGTTCATGGTAGATCAGTAGGGAGTACAGATGGACAAGGAAAAGCAGTGAGCCATCCTGGAAATTCCCTGTCCAAGAACGATGAAGGAGCTCAAAAGTTTCCTTGGTAAAGTCTCCTATCTTAGGAGATTTGTGCTAGGACTAGCCGATATAACTCACCCGTTAATGGAGTTATTATGAAAAGGCATGAAGTTTATATAGGAGGAAGCTAACTAGGAGTCTGTGACCAAGATGAAGAAGCTGCTAGTGTAATGACCCCATTTTCTTATGCCAATATATAATTGTCTTCTTTCAATTTCGTCACACTTACTATCTAATAATGATATATTATTACATATATGATATTCTGAGTTCTTAATATGACAAATCCCATTTTTAAATTTGAAGAATCAACGGTAAAATGGGTCAAACTCAGATTTTATGGCACATCCTAAGCTAAGTGATAAGTTTTGGGGTAGAAAATGTAATTTCATGCAACTTTAGGGACTTGGTTTTAATAAAGAAAGTTTTAGGGACCAAATGAAAAATAAAAAGGGGCCTTTTTATAAATAAAATATTTTCAGGGACCTAAAAGAAATATTGAAAATATATGGTGTAAAATTACTAAAATACCCTTCAGGTATAAAATGACCCTTATACCCTTAATAACTTTCCACCTCATTGAACATATCCACTGCACACGTGTCACCTCTATAGGAAAGGATAAAACTCATGTAAATCCTCTAGAAAAAGGAAAAACACATGTCGCTGTTTGGTAAACGAAGACTGCAAGGCTGATCCGTTACACGACACGTGAACGACGACTCACCAAAGTGAAACCTTATCACCCAGACACGTGTCAACACCTAAATATATTTGGAAAACTATAAATAGGGCCTTTGGGGGATCATTTGAAACTCACACCAATTCCTTGAGAATTATAGAAAGAAATAGTGAGAGAAAGTGTGAGAAAGTTTAAGAAGAAGGTCTTAGGGATATTCATCTTAAGGTAATCTTAATGTTATAATGCATCTTTATAGTTTTAATTTATTATTGTATAGCTTTACTTAGTAGTTATGCTGGTAAAATACAATAAAGAATTCACTAATCAAAACTTAAAATTTAGAACAAATCCAAGTTGATTTTATAAACTTGTTTGAAATTATACACTTTTAAAAATGATTCTTTTTAAAGAAATTTCTCGTTATTATAGAATCCCATTTAAGTAATTCCAAAGTTAGGCCCGATGAAGTTCTGTCTAGATGAGATGGTATTTAAGTGGTGCCCCTGTGACCCTCCATCTCTACTGGGAATGAATCCGGAAATGTTCTGTCTAGATGAGATGGTATTTAAGTGGTGTCCCTGTGACCCTCCATCTCTACTGGGAACCGACTGTTGAGGAAAGACTATGAATTGAATTCTTCAATTACGATCAAGGAGTTTTAAAAGTTAACAAATGGGGATTCAGTAATCCTTTAAAAGAGGAAGTTATTATTAAATTATAGTATAAACTGGACCTTAGAACGTGTACTTAAATCTTTATCAGATTAACGTGTGATCGAAGACTCAATACCAATAAATTTGACCTCCATTTTGGGTGAGTACTCTGACATTCCTTGTGTATTTTGATTATATGATATTATGCAAATTATATATATTTTATGAACTGGTTTTATTCTCAAAATTCACGTGATACCAATGAATGATTCAATTGTGACATGTTTATATTTTTCCATATAAACATACCGATTAAAATGATTATTGAAAAGGATATTGAATATTGAAAATGTGATTCGGCCTAAGGGACCTCTTTACTGACTGACCTTCCCAGCTGGGTTATCACTGGTGTGCCCTAAATAAGGCGTTGTGACGAACTAGTTCGATTGACCCTCAACTACCGGGGTATAATACGGTAGAAGAATACGGTATTAGAGTGTACTTGGCCATCAAAATGATATGATTGAAATAAAAAGATATCACATTTGATTTGTTGCATTCGTCTTATTCTGAGCTATCTAATTGTGATATCTATACTTTCATTTCAAAATATATATCTATTTACTGCAAGTTCCTATCCATATATGTATATTCCTTTTCTTTTGACTTGAATAGGTATCTCTTTTCTGAGAACCCTGGAATGTTTGGAGATTGAACCTCATTCGACTTTTAGCTGATGTTGTATAAATAACCATTTTTTAGGAAACGTTTAGGCTCACAGACGGAACGAAAATGGACTATATTGAAGATTTAGCTTTTAGAGCTCTTTTTATAAAATGTTTATTTAGAGCATGTCTGGCTCTCTTGTAATAAGGTTTAAATTTTCTCTTAAGTTGTAAGTCGTTATTACTTTTAATATATATGAAGTTTCCTTTAGAAAGCTCTGATGACGTAATTCCTTTACTTTCAGTATTTTACGATTCATAACCATGTGATAATATTTTCGTTGCATTTATTTAAGAAAACAATTAAATCGGAATATTTGTTGCCTTGGTGGCATGTCAAGACACTCGTTCCCTAATACTATTTTGGGTCGGGGTCGTGACAGCTGGCCTCTCCACAAACGATGACCCCTCTAAAAGTAGGAGTACCGTTGCATCTCTACCTCACGTCTACCTCCAAGTCCATCGGAGCACAATTAGCACCAGAAGTCGATAGGAAAGAGAGAACACTCTACTACCTGAGAAAAATCATACATGGACCAGAGGCAAGGTACATTAGCGTAGAAAGGCACTGTTTAACCTTAGTTTTCATAGCACAAAAACTCAGACACTACATGATGTCTTTAACAATTCACATCGTGACAAGATGTGACCCAATTAAGTTTTTATTGGCAAGAACTATTTTGATTGGGAGAGCAGCTAGGTGGTTCCTCATCTTTTTAGAATTTTACCTAAAGTGCGTGGTTCCTTGCGTGATCAAAATCTAGGCATATGCAGATTTGTTGGCGATCTTTCCATCGGGAGTATTTGAGCAACACCTAGAGAACATCCCTGGGGATGATTTGTAGGAAAACTTCCTAGAGGACAATCTAGATGAATGGACGATGTAATTCGACGGTTCTTTGGCAGAAAAGAAATGAGGGGCAGGGGTTATCTTTTTTAAAGGAAAGGAGGAATTTTTCCTTTCCTATAAGCTGGATTTCCCTTGCTCCAACAACGAAGTAGAGTACGAGGCGTTAATACTGGGGCTGCTAGAAGCCCTTCTAAAGGGCATCCATTCACTATGCATCAAAGGCGATTCCAACTTGGTGGTTCAATAGGTGAATGGGGAATATGCTTTGAAGCACCTCAGTTTAACGCTCTACAGAACAATCATCCAACGATTGATTAATCAATTCCATCAAGTGAAGATAAGAAGGCATCCTAGAACTATGAATAGATATACTGATTTTTATGCCACCATCACTAAAAAATGGCTATGAAGATCGATTCAACTACTGTGGTGATCCAACGAAGAACAACCCCATCGGTTGTGGAATCAATCCTCCCCATGGAAGGTGATTTGGATTGGAGGGGAGAAATTAGAAAGCAGTTGGAGTTTGGGGAAGGCAAGATGGAACTGAAAGAGCTGGCGTAATACTTTGTCAATTATGGTAACCTCTACTTTAGGAACGTGGGAGGATTGTTGTCAAGTTGTGTCGGCCCTGAAGAAACAAAACAAAGATTAAAGAAAGCACATGAAGACCACTACAAAACAACAGAGATCCCTTTATACAAAAGAATTTAGAGGGAAGGATACTTTTGGCTAACGATGAAATGAGATGCAGCTGAGTTACAATGGAAATGTGATAAGTTCCAACGTTTCTTTCAAGTAGCTGAATGCCACTTATTTGGAACTTAAACAGATTAGAGACAATCCTACATTAACTTCATCAAAAATGGAGTTATTAATTTGGATAAAATAGATACGACGGGACTCAAATGAAGGGCTCCACAGTTTTACATCCAGGAGAACTAGCTCTATCGAAAGGGGTACTTCAACAAACCATTGAGATGCATCGCGAAAGAGGAGGCACCAAAAGTATTAAAGCAAGTTCACAATCCATCTCACATTGGAGGGGCCAAACTATATGACCAATTAATGACATTGGGATATTATTATCCAACTATGGAGAAAGATTCTGCTGAGTTTGTGCGAAAGTGCAAGGCGTGCCAGCTATATTTAAATATGATCCATGGTCCTTCAGTGGACTTACATTCTTTGGACACTCCTTACCCATTCCACACTTGGATGCTTGACCTGGTAGGGGAAATACACCCTTGGTGAAAAGGAAATATCTGGATTTTGGTGGCAACGAAGTGCTTCACGAAATGGGTTGAAGCGATACCACTCAGAAGAGCAATGGCTGGTGTGATGGCTAATTTTATCAGAGAATACATAATTTATCATTTTGGGATCCCAAAAGTCATCCCCTTTGATAATGAAACCCCTTTCATCAACAAAGAGGTAATGATACTCACTGACAGATACTTCATCGTCCTTCATACCTCAACGGTGGCATATCCCAAGGGAAACAGTCATGTCAAAGCGACTAATAAGACCTTGGTCAATATTTTGGCCAAAACGATGGAAGATTTTCTAAGATCGTGGGACGACAAGATCCCAGCAGTACTGTGGGCCTACCAAATGACCAAGAGAAAACCCATAGGATACACACCGTTCTCCCTTGTGTATGGAGCTGAAGTAATACTGCCAGTGGAGTTGGAAGTTCTTTCTGCCTATTATGCCCTGCGAAGTAGCATGCTCCCTCAAAGAAGACACGTACAATTGGAAGCGTTAGACGAGCACAGAGATAACGCGATTCAACACTTTTAAATGTATAAGAAGAAACTCTCAAGGGATTATGATAACCTGGTATGACCAAGGAAGTTCTTAGAAGGAGACCTTATTTTGAAATCAGCTGTGAAGCACATCAGATGGCTCCCTCTCCCTAAGTTTGCTACAAATTGAGAGGGAACTTTCATTGTGAAGGAGGCTCATAACTCAGGTTACTGCTTAATTTCTAAAATAAAAGAGGATAAACCTTTCAAGATTAACGACAAATGGTTAAAAGTTTATCATGTATAGGCTGGTAACCTCAGTTAGAATGTATTTGTTTATTTTAGTGCAATCAGTTGTACAAGTCATTTTCTCTTTTGTAATAAGATGAAAAGATTTTATTCGTAAATTGTAAAGACTTGAACTTTGCGATGAAACAAAGATATTGCAACGAAATAACACATGATGACAAAATACTATATTTTTTATTGATGAGAATTGGGTAGATTTACAAAATTAGGAGCAACTGCCCAAGAACTACATTTGGTATAAAGAAAGAAGACAGACAAAATAAAAAAGAAAGGACTTCTAGCCTAGGAGGAACCATAGATCAGGCTGGGAAAAGAAGTCCCCAAGGTAAACCCGATGAAGCCTCCAAATGTGTCTGCTGGGCAGCAACAAAGCCTTCGAGCCGATTCTACACTTGAGCTCTCTCAATCAACAGGGCCCCGTTCCAGTGTAGCATTTACCAAGGCTTCTTCGAGCGCCCTCATTTTGTAAGGAAATTATTTTATAAGTCCGTTATGAATTTAGTATGTCGTATACCGCTACACCGTCGAAAAGCATTCAAGAACATTCAAGCATAAAAGACGGATCCGAATATCAAGGTTCTTCATCAAAAAGACTTCACAAAGTTTATTTTGGTAAGGTTTTGTTTTAAATACCTTAACTTTCCACTTAGAGCTTTGGGATATTTTTACAAAATATTTTCTAAGTGATGGAGCGGACTTTTTCGTCAAATTTTATGAATGAGTATTTTTTTTTAAGTGTTGGAACGGATATTAAAATAATATTTTTTGATGACCAGGTCGTTCAAGCGAGATCAACATCTCGTTCGGGCGAGATTGGTATGTCACGCGATGTCAGTTGAATGACACGCATCCTTCGTTCGAGCGACATCACTATTTCGTTTGAACGAGCTCTAATACCGAGGTGATGCGATTTTGTATAAATACTCATTAAATGGTTTCATTTTCATTAAGAAGTCTCAGCATTTTATAGAACAGAAAAACTGCGATTTGCAGAATTCTTTTGGCTTCTTCCTTTTAGGGTTTAATCCATTTTTGTTTTTAATTCACAAAAATCCCATATGCTTTAGTGAATTGTTTTGGTGTTCAAGAACACTGCTTTGCTTTTGTTCAACCTCTGTGGGGAATGCATCTCCATATTTGATCGGTGGATACTGAGCGTAGTCATTCTGCGTGTGGACGAGCCGAAGATGATGAACTGACACTGGAGGGTATTTCACTGTCTCTCATATCTTTGAAGGTTCGCTAAAGGCACCGTGCATTACACACTTGTGGGCGATTATCAGGTTGTAAGTAAGTCAAAGGTCTTGTGAATTCTTCAAAGTGTTATAAAAGGTTTTACCCAAAAGTTTTTTTTTCCTGAATAGGTCGTCTCTATTTTTCATGCATGATTTGAATGATTTATGACATTTAGATGCAAGTTTAGGGGCTGAATTAATTTTGTTTAAAAATAGACTCTAATTAAATACGGTCTACTTGGAAACTTACGAATTTATTTTAATCGGTATCACACACCGCATTTTATTCATTTTACAAATTGGTATCAGAGCGGGTTACACTAATTTATCTCGTGATCCTGATTTTTTCAAGGATTTTTTTTATATAATTTTACTTCTCACGTCGTCAAATTGGTATCAGAGCGGGTTGCGCTAATTTTTTGCGTATTCTTATTTTTCGCAAAATTTGTGTGATATTGATTGTTTTGAAAAACCAATTTTGTGAAAAATCGCAATTTTTCCGATGGAGCATTTATGTACTCAATTGCCCCCCTTTGATGACACGAGTCAAAGTTTTGATGATATAAATTGTTTGAATTTGAAGTTTGCTAAAAGAATTGATTTTTTGAAAAAACAAAATTCTCGTTTTAAATCCACGATGGATCTTTTGCAAACGGTTCAAAATTAAAGAGATTTTTATCGTGACAAATTTGTTTCCTTGTATTATGACTTTGTTTCTTTAAAATTGTCCAAGTAGAGGGATGATAAGGTCCTATATTTAGAAAGAGAATTAGAGGACCTTAAAAATTCGATGGTTTGTGTTTGTGCCAAAGAGGACAAAAATATTTTAGTCAATGAGTTTGTGGCACGTGAAGAGACTCTTAGGAAAAAGTTTGCTTTAATTGAGGGGGAGCGAGATAACCTTCTAGATTTGATTGATAATTTGAAGAAGGAGTCCCTCAGATTGAAAGAGTCTAATTGCTTGAGTAAAAAATTTTGAAGTTAAAAATGATTTGACAGACTCAAGTAGGTTTTATAGTGATGGTAATGGCATATTTTGTTCTCATGTTTCTAGTGCTAAAGCCAAAACCATTATTTGTTTTAGAGGGTCAATTAATCCCAAGGATGTTAGAAAAGGTCAACCCATAGGTGTCGTTCCACCCGTTTACACATGTTCATATTGTGGTAGGAAAGGTCACCTTAGGCGTTTTTGTTTTGATCTTGGAAAAGTCCTAGGAAGTTTATATCTAGTGTTCCCTTGGTTCCTAAATCCCCCACATTACGTTTCACATCTATTTGGGTTAGGAAATCACTTTTAGAGGCACTAGATTTTAGACAAGTTGATTCTTGTTTGCTTGCACATGATTCTTCTCTTGCCATATAATATAGATGATTGTGTTCGCATGTTTGTCATACGCTAGTTTTTATTTTATGATATTTATGTTTGCTAGCGTTGTGACATGTACTTTTTGTATAAATTTTTGCTTTTGAAAAATACAAAAAGATTTTATTTCGATAAAATTTTTGAAAAATCCAAAAAGAGTTTTGTATTTTTTTTATACCTTTTATGGATGAACACTTAGGCTGACCAATTTACAATATCATTCCATTTTTCATGTGACTATTTGATAGTGTTTTGAGACAATATGTCAATTCATCCATGTGCTTTATAATGTTTGGAGTCATTGAGATGTAATTAAGTGTTACTTCCTACATGTTTGACTCATGATTTCCTTTATTATACACGTGCACATATTTGTTTGATCATTGTGCTTGTCTTATCACATGTTGGTTGGGTGTTTTTACTTCAATCCTGTCCTTAAAGCGAACCAAGCGCGATAAAACTTGATAAAAAGTTGTGCATGTAAGAGCCGTTTGTGAGTTTGTGTGCTTTATTTGAAAACGGGGAAGGGCTGCGAAAGGTTCATTTGGCCTTTATGAATACTAAGCCACCGTTATATCGGACCTAAAAAATTGAGGAATTTTATTAGCCGAGGTCCAAAAAGGTTTAAAAGAGCCCGAAAAATTTAAAGGCAATAAAAATAAATTCATGCCAATTATGGCCCAATTAGGTTTTTGTACCAATTCTCCAAAGTTTGAGAATTTAGTTTATACACCTCTAAAAGAAAATATATATGAGGGTGTTTGGATGGAGAATGAAAACGGGTTTGCACGTCCTTAAAAGTCTTGAAAAAGCGCTAAATAGTTTTGGACGTTATTGGGGTGGAAATCACTTTGATTTGGATTTGTTGATTTGCATAAGACGATGCCATCTAAATTCAACAATTTTTACACCTAAGGATACTTTTGATGTTCATTCGTTAGGAGTACACGTATGCATCGTGCACATATGATTGATTGAGTTGATTTACCTATCGAATGTGTTCACACCCATACATTCCGTTTCCATGACTTGGTTGTTTGAGTATAAATCTATGGTGTGATTTTTGGTATTTATTTTTCTACGAAAAATTTGAAAAATTAAAAATAGTTTGTGAATTTTTTTGAGATATACCTTTGCATGCGCGTAGTTTGATCCATGTGTGATACCCCGCTTATTAAAATAAGAGGTGGCCAGCCCAATACTCTAATAAGAACAAAAATCATAGATGGATCATTCTTAGCATCACGACTATATAAGTATACAAGATAACCACCCACTATTTTAGAAAAATGGATTGCTAAAAAAAATTTGTTTTGTACGTTAATGAAAAGCATTTAAACAATCCAATTGAAGGAAGTGGAAAAATGAGGATAGAAATGATACAACAAACATAACCAATGAAAATAACCGAATAAGCTGTCGGTTAACAGACATAGACATCAAAGTTACACAGAGTATTACAGTACAATCTCACATAATATAATACAAGTACAAACGTGGGCAACACACCTGAACGTATAACCGATCATAATTAGAATACAAAAGATGGAAGCTTCTAAATCAAAATATCCCATAACCTTCGCAAGGTGTTACAACTCCAAGACACTGGGATGGAAAAGTCAATGCGGGCGTCCTTGCGGTGAAGCACCTGAGGGAATATAAGATCCATGCAAAATAAGGAGATATAAACAGGTCAAGGCCCATTTTAATGTATTTACCAAGTGAATAAAATGCATGATAGTTATGGACAACTTAATAATCACGAATGAACTAACTACGATCATCAAAATAAGGATAAGTAATATAACATCTCAATATAAAAGAATAATCTAACACTAATATGATGACCATGATCACAAACCAAAATATGCTAGAGGATAAGAAGATTTTCGTACATATTAAGGGTCCATTTCAATTTTACACCATTTAATTTCACCGTTCCTTATCTTATTAGGAAATATATTCAAGGCAATTTATTTTTAAAGTTCCGTAATCAATAATATTCCACTTTAACAAGAATAGTTATATTATACAACATATAACGATTCTAAGACCGTCCTTCCGAGTTTCCCCACTGGACGCGCCCCTAAATAGCTATCATCTTCCAGGGCCTATCACACAAGACAACCTAGGCATCCTATATCGCTTGACTTCGGGAAGTGGCCATATACCTGCGACAGTGAGTCATAACCACACCCGGAATTACCTCACTTCGCATAATAATCACATCATATATAATAATCGGTCCTATGGCTGAGGACTATATTCACCCTGCATTCACTAGCCAGGGGACTTCACCTCATAAGCGTAACTTCCCCTATGATAACATTTAGAGAGGTGTGTATACACAAATTCTTATTCACACTTTATTTACTTTATCAAGTATGTATTACATTATATTCGGAGCCATAACGTTTAATATCATCATCATAAACTGTATTGATTAATCATCTCTCAATACAAGTCTCCATGAAATAACATACCTTCTATAACCCATTTTGAAATGACATTATTCCCTCTAATTCTATAAGTCCACATTAACTCATTCCAATTCTCCCTAGGTCTAAACTATTTCATTCTATAAGGGAATCATTTATCTTCCTCTAATTGAACTAACCAAATTATCCCTAACTTAAACCCCAACTCTCATTCTAACTTAGGCTTCTAACAAAACCATAGCTAGACTCTAATACTCTAGTTTTACTTCTATTAAGAAGTTTCCTAAGTCCCTATCTTAAAAGAAAGAAGCTAGAAAAAAAATGGGATTTGAAGAGTGAAAAACAGGGGACCGGTCGACCGGTCCGAGGACCGCGGTCGATCGCGTCTCAGGGATTTTTCCTAGAAAGAAATGCATAAAGCTCATCTCGAGGGGTCGGTCGATCGCGCTTACAATTTATACTCATATGGGAAAGTAGTAGGCTCTCCCCCGAAGGCCCGGTCGATCGGTCCCAAGACCGCGGTCGATCGCGCTTAGCAGACCCAAGAACCCCTCTTCTTCTACAAAGCTAAAACCCAAAACCTAAACTCCTTATTCTTAAATCTCTTTCGTTGTAATCAACCTACAACACACCTACAATATTTCTACATCTCATCCAACCCACATAACGAATTTAAATCAAATATACAACAAGATCTAAGGTCAAACATTAATATATATCTCAAAACCTAGCATTTGCTCAAATCTTCCAATTACACAACTACCATTGCAATTTATCCACAAGAAATCATATATTTGCTAGTAAAAACTTGCCTTAAGGTCGTAGTCTCGGATTTCCTTCCGGTAGCAACAAATTCAAAGCCCAATCTTCAATTTTTCTTCCTTTTCCTCTATTTTCTCCACAATTCTCTTTGTCTCTCTTTCTCTCTAGGGTTTAGAATGTGTAAGGGAGAAACAAAAGAGGTTTGGAAGACTTTAAACGTGCCTTAGCATTTGTTTCCATCTTTTAATTGTTAATACCCCATTAAAATGACTCGTAACTACATAATTAAGTTATAACCTTCCAAAAGTGTTCGGAACCTAAAAATACAATATGACACTTATTTTGAGTATCTTGAACAATTCGGGACTAACCGCGCTCTCTAAATTGGCATCCGGAATAATATAATTCATTTTGAGTTCCAACTTCATTTAAACCATAAATGCCATTTACATTCACATAACAGTAAATATGCACAATCTAGTAAATATTATCTTTTAAATTTCATAAAATAATAGTTACTTCATCATTCAATATTTTATATAATTACCTCTCATGGAAAATTAATATAAAGTAAATTACTCAAGATTAAGGGTTATTAAATACTCGCCTCCTTATAAGGGAATTTTGTCCTCAAAATTAGGCATACCTTGCAAAAAGAGATGTGGATACTTTTCTCGCATATCGTCCTCACGCTCCTATGTTGAGTCCTCGGGATTGTGGTGCCCCCATCAGACCCGAACCAAGGGTACCGCTCGAGATCTTAGCCTACGCTCCCCGTGATCTAATATTGCAACTAGTTGTTCCTCATATGATATATCGGACAACAATTCGATATCATCCAAAGGAATGTGCCAGTGATCTCCTTCACACCTTTTATACTTCTTCAAGGATAAAACATGAAATACATCATGAATCTGTTGCAAGTGTTCCGGTAAGGCAAGTTGATACGCCACGGGGCCCTCTCTAGCAATAATTGAAAAAGGACCCACGTAACGCGGTGCAAATTTTCCCTTCTTTCCAAATAGTTTTATACCTTTCATTGGCGAAACTCGCACCAAAACTTGATCTCTAACCTCCAAATCCACATGCCTTCTATTAGCATCAGCATAACTCTTTTGACGATGTTGAGCAATTCGAATGCGATTTTGAATAAGTTCAATCCTCGAAGAAGTATCCTGGATCATTTCAGGTCCAAGAAACTTATTATCCCCTACCTCCAACCAACAAGTAGGTGATCTACACGGTCGGCCATACAATGCTTCATAGGGTGCCATCCTAATAGTGAATTGGTACGAATTATTATAAGCAAATTTTACTAAGGGAAGGTATTGTTCCAAACCTCCTTTGAAATCAAACACACACATTTTAAGCATATCCTCTAACATTTGGTTGACTCTTTCTGTCTGCCCATCTGTTTGAGGGTGATAGGAGGTACTCAACTTTAATTCGGTTCCCATTGCTTCTAGGAAACTTCGCCAAAAATGGAAAACAAAGATTTTTTCCCGATCGGAGACTATATTAATGGGCACCCCATGGAGTCTAACAATCTCCGCAATAAATAGTCGAGCATAACGAGCGGTATTGTAGTCTGTACGTACCGATAAGAAATGTGCCGATTTGGTCAATCGATCGACAATCACCCAAATAGAATCATGACCGCTTTGTGATGTTGGCAATCCCATGATGAAATCCATCGAGATGATTTCCCACTTCCATACCGGTATTTCTAAGGGTTGCAATAATCCCGTCGATCTTTGATGATCTACGTTCACCAGTTGACAAGTATTGCATTGGGAAACTAATTCAGAAATGTCCCGTTTCATACCCGCCCACCAATATTGACGGCGCATGTCTTGGTACATTTTTTCCCCACCAGGATGCACTGTGAACTTGGACCCATGGGATTCTGTCATTACTGCTCGTCTCAAGTCTCCTTCATTCGGAACCACAAGTCTCCTATGGAAGCGTAATCCACCCTCAGAACTCAAGAAGTAGGATTCTGCTCCCTCGTTTAACAATTGGTGTATACGATCCTGACAACTTTTCTCCCTTCCTTGTGATTCCACCACGCATGCCACTATAGTAGGCATAACGGTCAACACCGACATAAACGCCCTAGAAACAACATCCTCTTGGCTGAGCTCTTTCCATTTATCCTTCCATATAGTGGCTAACTCCCCCTTTAGTTTTCGACTCAACGCATCTGCCACTACATTAGCCTTACCCGGGGTGAGAGTGAATATCAAATTGGTAGTCCTTCACAAACTCTAACCACCGAAGTTGTCGTATATTCAAATATTTTTGTGAAAATAAATATTGCAATGATTTGTGGTCCGTGAAAAGACTAAATTTCTCCCCCAGGAGGTAATGTCTCCAAATCTTCAAGGTAAAAACTACTGCCCCAAGTTCCAAATCATGGATTGGATAATTATTTTCATTGGGCTTTAGCTTCTGGGAAGCATAAGCAATATCCCGTTGTTCTTGCTGCAATACACCTCCCAATCCTTGCAGAGATGTGTCGGTAAAGACCAAATATTCCAACCTCGGTCTCGGTAACGCAAGGACTGCAGCGGAGGTCAACTTATCTTTCAACTCATCAGAAGCTAGCTGACAAGAATTATCCCAAACGAACCTCACTCCCTTCCGAGTTAAATTGATCAAAGGGCTAACAATCTTAGAAAAACCTTTGATAAATCTGTGGTAATACCCAGCCAAACCCAGAAAACTACGAATCTTGGTAGGTGTCGTGGGCTGACCCCATTCCCTCATCGCAAAAACTTTACTCAGGTCTACCGAAATACCTTGAGTTGTCACAATGTGACCCAAAAACTGTACTTTTCGTAGCCAAAAGCCACACTTCTCAAATTTAGCATACAACTGATGATCCCTCAACGTCTGTAGGAACAACCATAGATGCGTAGCATGATCAACTTCTGATTGAGAGTAAACAAGGATGTCATCAATAAACACAATGACAAACTGGTCCAGGAAGTCTCTAAACACTCTATTCATGAGGTCCATAAACACTGCAGGTATTGGTTAGTCCAAAAGTCATAACCAAGAATTCATAGGACCCATATCTAGTTAGGAATGAAGTTTTGGACACATCTTGTTCTCGTATCCGTAACTGGTGATACCCCGTCCTCTAGTCTATTTTAGAGAAGTACGAAGCTCCCCTAAGTTGCTCGAACAAATCATCAATCCGAGGCAGTGGGTATTTGTTTCTGATGGTAACTTTATTCAACTCCTGGTAATCAACACACAACCGGAGAGAACCATCTCTCTTCTTTATAAACAATACAGGAGCTCCCCACGACGATGTACTAAGCCTAATGAACCCCTGTTCTACCAACTTCTAAATCTGATCCCTTAACTCCCTCATCTCAACAGGATCCATACGATCCAGAGCTCTAGCAATCGGACGCGTTCCCGGTGCTAAATCAATTACAAACTCAATCTCCCTACTTGGAGGTAAACCCGGTATTTCCCAAAAAACATCTTTGAAGTCTCTAACAACCGAAATCGAATCTAAGGAAACCACTACAACCCGAGAAGTCTCCTCCGTAATACAATACAAATAAGTGCTAGAACCTCCCTCTAAAGGAGGCATAGCCACTAAAAATATCTCCTACTCCGGAATGGATAAGACTATACTTTTCCCATAACAATTTACTATCGCACGATACTTCACTAACCAATCCATACCCAGAATTACATCATACCCGACCATATCAGGGACGAACAAATCGGACTTAAAGCACAAGTTACCAAGATTTATTTCTATTCGTTTACAAACAAAGAAAATAAGTGAACCGTCACCCATAGAAGATTTAACACTAGTGAAAGTACTTTCCGCAGCTTTAATTAGCTTCGTAAACAGAGCAAAACTTCTAGAAATAAACAAGTGTGTCGTACCCGTATCAAACAATACATGACCCATGTGCCCATGAATGGGAAACTTACCCTCAATAGTTGATGGTGCTGGTGGGGCTGGAGGGAGCATAACATCCTGTATGTGGTATACACCCCCATACTGTAGTTGTCCCTGTTGTAGAGGGACTACTGGATTAGGCAGTGGTGGAGGTAGCTGTGACACCCCGCCTAATTAACCCCCGGTGATCAGTCCTAAATTAAGTTAGAACAGGTTTCTTAGTTTGATCATCCTTAGCATCATTATCGTCTTTTTAATTACTAACCACCTAAGTGAGAAAAATAGACCGGTGCCAAGTTTTATATTTCATTAACTTAAATGAGATCTCACGCGGAAAAATAAAATAACGCAGTTAATCAGAATTAACCAAAACAACCATACACAATTACAATGACTAACCGAATAAACCATCGGCCCCAAATCCAACAAATATAAAATAAAGACAAGTAATCAATCTCAACAATTCTGGCAGAAACTAAATGAACTGTGAGCGACATGCTCGAAATAACTAATAGAAGTATCTACACTAGAATGAAGGAATGAGGCGTCTATCAAAACTCCCGCAACATCCACATATGCTGCAGCAACGGATATCCTGAAATAGAGTTAAGCCTGGCATCCCTGTGGCTGGACACCTAAAAGGTTTTAAAATTTTTATAGCAAGGGTTAGTACCCAAAAACATTTGAAAACATTTAGCAAATGATTAACTTGCAGTAATAAATAAATATGCATGCCCTCCATATTTTAGTTAGTGCCGCACTCCCTTGAGGATATCCTCACCCCTCCTCTAATGTGCACTGCTAACGCCGTAATTAAATTTACTCTCCTTACTTGATCACTTATGTACCCCTTGCAATTAACCTACTCTAATATAGTATGCCCTAGATCATGATTTTTAAGTTATATAACACTAACACCTGTATACACATGATACATCATATACTTTGCATTAATTATCCCATATATGATTATTTACCTAATTATATATTTTGTCATATTGGAGTATTCACAAACATACTGAAATAATGTTTAATAATAGTATTTTCCCCGAGTAAAGTCTCACCGGGTATAAATTCTCTAAAGTGCTATCCCACTAGGTGAAATCACATAACCTAGTTACCCCAAGTCAGAATTGCTCACTAACTTGGTTAATATATATATATTGGAGGCGGTCATATTCCTTCCCTGAAAGTGAGATGCCCCTCACCCATATAACGAAGACTATGACCTGGGAATATACTCGCCCTACTCCTCAAGCTAGGGGATTCATCCACTACGCGCAACCTTCCCCTATAGCACTAGAGTATAATAATAATAATATCTATCCACTGATATTAATGTACACACCATATATATATACTACCACATCCCGTATATATATATATATATATATATATATATATATATATATAGTTTATGCCGTGTGCTAAATCCGTAACACAAGCCCATTTAAATTATTAAGAGTTTATGGTCCAACTCTAATTATTAATTAATTTGCACATTAATTAATTAAGTTACTTTTAGTGTCGCTCCACTATAAATTTGGACTTACTCTCGTAGCCCGAAATAACCTCACCCGAGTCTAAATCCCCGACTCTAAATTATTTAGCCTTCACCTAAATAAAAATTTAACTTTAGTGTGACACTCCTAATTTCTCGCAAACTCTAGTTACTTCTAACTATGACGTGTCACACAAAAACTCCCTCAAATCCTAATTAATGTTATTCACAATTAATTAGATTTGCCTCATGTATAAATTTCTCAATAATTATAACATGATAGATTTTATAATATAATTTTCCTTTTTATACACATAACTGGGCGAAGCTGTCAAAATCTGCCGACCCTCGATCGATCACCCCAGACCTTCGATTGATCGATCGTGCAGGTCTTCGTCTTCTTCGCGAAGACAGATTCAGCCATGGACGAAAACCTCAAAACCCTAATTCTTTCTAACAGCAACCTCAATCCTTCTTGTCAATAATACATGTTAGAAACCTCATTAGGGACCCCCAGAATGTCCACAACCATTATTAATTAGTCCATTATCGACTGATTTCATAATTTGGGGAAAATCTATCTTTAACCTTTAACCCATTCAAACCTCAAATTTCTTCCTTAAATTCGTTTCTAGTTATCCAGATTATATTCTACCAGATATATATCAAGTTACTACTATCAGATTTTACATGAATCCTTACCCAAATTCGCAAATCAGATTATTTATTTTCAAAACCCCATGTTTATGCCATTAACACCCAAAACGAATTTTAATCAACCACATCGCATAAATATGAATTGAAAAATAGATTCAATACTATAGCAAGTTAACCACTTGCCTTAGGTTTCGTAGAGTCTGATTTTGGAGATGAATGTCCAAGGTTGAAGATGACTCTCTTTGGCTCTCTTGTGATCCCCAAATTTGCCTCTAACTGCTATTAGGGTTTCCTAACCCACCAAGCCTTTTTCTAAACTCACATTAGCCGTTCTCTTATCTCTTATAATTGTTCAATTAGCCTAAATCCCTTTTTTTGCCTAATGGGCCAAGCCCAAGTGACCCAAATGCCCCCGTGTGGGCCCGACTATGTCTAAAAGCGTCCCGTGACCCGTTTACTACCCCTGGGTACACTTTTCCGACTATCTCGGTGCATTCGGACTCAACTGTACACTCAGAATTGGCATCCAAATTAATTTATCAAAATCCTTATCTCACACCCAATTTAGTCTACACCGATTCCCGGGCTGAGATAAGTGTATACCCCATCATTAACACCCGAAATGACTTAAATAAATTATTACTATTCACTTAGTAAATAAATTTCCCTAAATATTAACCATTCACTCTCTGATTAATATTTAATTATATTTTGCCATAATTAATTCAACCAAAATTACGACACACAGGTAATTTTGAATTCCCGAATTAATTAAATATTAAATACATGAAAATACGGGGTGTTACATACTCCCCCCCTTACAAAGGAATTTCGTCCCTGAAATTATGTCGTACCTGTGGTGAAAAGCTCTGGATATTATTCTCGCATATCTTCCTCCTGCTCCCAGGTAGACTCGTCAAATTTGTGATGACCCCACCGTACTCTAACTAGTGGAATAACCTTGGATCATAACTTCCGCTCACTACGGTCCAGAATACCCACCGGTCTCTCCTCGTATGAGATGTTTGACTGTAAATCAATTTCCTCGAGTGGAATGTGCCAGAAGGCCCTCTCGCTCCTGCGATATTTCTTCAGCGATGCTACATGGAACACGTCGTGTATCCGCTGAAGGTGCTCTGACAATCCCAGCATGTAGGCTACTGGCCCCACCCTCTCGATAATAGGTAAAGGTCCCATGTACCTTGGTTCTAACTTACCTTTCTTGCCAAATCTCATCACCCCTTTCATAGGGGACACTCGGACCAACACCTGATCCCCAACCTCCAACTCCACATGTCTCCCTGAAGCATCAGCGTAACTTTTCTGCCTATCCTGAGCTATCCGAATCCTCCCTCGGATCAGTTCTATCTTAGAAGATGTCTCCTAAACAATCTTCGACCCCAATAGTTTGTTCTCCCCCACCTCTAACCAACAAGTGGGTGAACGACAAGGTCACCCGTATAGTGCCTCGAATGGTGCCATACCGATCGTGAATTAGTAAGAGTTGTTATACGCGAACTCTACCAAAGGAAGATATTTCTCCCAACCTCCCCCAAAGTCTAATATGCACATTCTGAGTATATCTTCCAGCATCTGATTGACTCTCTCAGTCTGCCCATCAGTCTATGGGTGATTGGTTGTACTCAAACGTAACTCTGTGCCCATGGCCTCTTGGAAGCTCTGCCAAAAGTGGGCCCCAATGATCTTGTCTATGTCAGACACAATATTAACCGGTACCCCATCCAGTTTAACTATCTCAGCTATGAACAGCTGCGCATATCGCATCATCTCAAAGTCTGCGCGAACGGACAGAAAGTGGGCCACTTTGGTCAACCGATCCACAATGACCCATATGGAATCATGACCCTTTTGTGATGCAGGTAATACTATAATGAAGTCCATAGAGATTCTCTCCCAGTTCCACACGAGAATCTCCAGGGGCTGTAGCATCCCTGATGGTTTCTGGTGGTCAACTTTCACAAGCTGACACGTGGAACACTTTGAAACAAACTCTGCTATGTCTCGTTTCATTCCTTCCCACCAATACTGCCTCCTCATATCCTGGTACATCTTATCCCCACCGAGATGTACCGTGAATCTCGACCCATGGGACTCTGTCATAACATCATGCCTCAACTCCTCATCCTCTGGCACAATCAACCTCCCATTAAGGCGTAAGCCTCCCTCCGAGCTGATCGAGTAACCCTCTGCTCCCTCAGCTAGCAACTAGATCACCCTATCCCGACAGGTCTGATCCTATGCCTGAGCCCTCACAACCCGCATAATGATCTCAGGTGTGATGGATAATGCTGACATGCAAGCCTTGGCTACATCATCCTCATATAAAAGTTCTCTCCACTTCGCTTTCCAGACTTCTGATATTTCCCCAGTTGGTCTTTGGCTCAATGCATCTTCTACCACATTAGCCTTACCAGGATGATACTAAATATCAAACGGATAGTCCTTCACAAATTCTAGCCATCGCCTCTGTCTCATATTCAGATCCTTCTGTGTGAAGAGATATTGAAGTGATTTGTGATCCGTGAATAACGTGAATTGCTCTCCCAGAAGATAATGTCTCCATATCCTCAAAGCAAAAATGACCGCAGATAGCTCCAGGTCGTGAGTGGGGTAATTCTTCTCGTGGGGCTTTTGCTTCCTGGACGCATAAGCTATAGCCCTTTCCTCCTACTGAAGCACACCCCTAAGTCCCTGTAAGGATGCGTCAGTGTAAACACGATACTCTAATCCTCCTTTCAGTAATGCAAGCAAGGTTGCAGATGTCAACTTATCCTTTAACTCGTCGAAAGCTAATTGACAATGATCACTCCAAGTGAAAGGTACCCCTTTTTGGGTCAGATTCGTCAAAGGGCCCGCAATCTTTGAGAATCCTTTGATGAACCGCCTGTAATAATCGACCAATCCCAGGAAACTGCGCACTTCAGTCGGTGTCGTGGGCTGCCCCCACCCCCTCACTGCCGATACTTTACTCGGATCCACAACAATACCCCGTTCTGACACCACATGGCCAAGAAATTGTACTTCCCGTAACCAAAATCCACACTTCTTGAATTTGGCATAGAGCTGATGATCCGGCAGTGTTTGTAGTACCATACGCAAATGCTCCGCGTGCTCCTCCTCGGTGCACGAGTAGATTAGTATGTCATCAATGAACACAATGACAAACTGGTCGAGAAATTCCTTGAAAACCCTATTCATATGGTCCATGAACACTGTCGGTGCATTGGTGAGTCCAAATGGCATCACCCTGAACTCATAAGATCCATACCGCGATAAGAAAGCGGTCTTAGGAACATCCTCCTCTCGGATACGCAGTTGGTGATACCCTGACCTCAACTCGACCTTAGAGAAATAAGACGCCCCTCTCAACTGGTCAAATAGATCATCAATTCTAGGCAATGGATACTTATTTTGTATTGTCTCCTTTTTCAGCTCTCTATAGTCCATGCATAACCGTAGTGAGCCATCCCGCTTCTTTACAAACAACACCGGTGCACCACACAGCGATGTACTCCACCAAATGAAACCTTAACCCAGAAGATGTTGAATTTGCTCTCTCAACTCACGCATCTCCGAAGGGGCCATACGGTATGGGGCCCGAGCAATCGGCCTCGTTCCCGGTGCTAAATCGATCATAAATTCGATTTCCCTGCTAGGTGGCAACCCTGGTATCTCCTGAAACACATCCTCAAAGTCTCTCACCACTGGGATTGAGTCCAACAGAATAGCCACCTCCTGCGAGGTTTCCTCCTCGATGTAATACAAGTGTGTGCGTGACCCTCCCTCAGGTAGCGGCATTGATATCAAGAACATCTCCTGCCCTGGAATGGAGAACATCATGGTCCTCTCGTAGCAATCCACCGTCGCCTTATAACCTGCCAACCAATCCATACCCAAGATGACATCATAGCCCTCCATATCTAACACTAAGAGGTTCGCTGCTAAACTAAGTCTCCCAATCAAAATGTCCACACCCCGATAAATCGAGTGAATCGTAGCCCCGCTGCCTACTGGCGAATTTACACACATCCGAAGACTACCCGCAGTCTCTAGTAGTCCGGCCCGTTTAGCAAAATTAAACTTAATGAATGAATGTGATGCTCCCATATCAAAAAGAATACTACCCTCATAACCATGAATGAGAAACATACCCTCAACTACTGGCGGTGCTTGCTGCGCTGGGGGATTGGGAACATCCCGGACATTATACACACGCTCGTAGTGCATCTATCCCTGCTGCAGTGGGGCGTGTGCTGCTGCTGGCAGCATCTGCCCCCGTTGCCACTGTTGGGCCACATGTTGTTGACCTCTGCCCCTCTGTGGGCACTCCCTCTTGAAATGTCCTGACTGGCCACAGACAAAACAGCGTCTCTGACCATCCCCCTGTCGTTGGCCCTAGCGTGGCTGGCCCTGGCCCTATTGGCCTCCCCCATTGTTCCCTTGGCCCCGACAGTCCTGCGAAACCTGCTGCTGCTGATTCGTGCCCCGCTGCCCCTGCCTGAACCCCTGTCCTCCCGGTCGGAACCCACCAAGCTTAAACTTCTTAGCCTGATTCCCTTGCTGACTGCCCGTCTGCTGCTGAGCACCACTTGTGTCACCACTAGTAACCGCCTTGCCCTGTTGGCTCGGTTCCCCTGCTCTCTTGCTCCTCTTCGCATGGAAGAGATGATCCTGGCAGTGTACAAGTGCGGCATTAATGACATCTGTATACGTCACCAACGCCGGATTCCCAATCAAATGTTGCCTGATCCTCCAGGCTAAGCCATCCATAAATCTCGATTTCTTCCGCTCCTCATCGCTCACCTCATTTGGCACAAAGTTTGCCAACCGGGTGAACTCTTCCTTGTAGTCTGCCACTAATCGGTCACCCTGAACTAAATCACTGAATTTCATTCTCATCTCAGTCTCTACTGCTGGTGGAAAGTATTTGCGGTTGAACCGCACCCAAAACTCTGCTATTGTCATCAATCTCGCTCCTCGGCGGTGGTAACTGACTCCCACCACTGTAAGGCTTCCCCCAACAGACGAAAGGTAGCAAGCATCTGTTTCTTTACCTCGGTACACTCCAGCATGCGCAGATGGCGCTGAATGTTCTTCTTCCGGTCACATGCCTCTACTACATATGTGCTACCCCGAAACTCAAGTGGGTGACCCTTCTGAAAGGCCTCCCTCACTCTCTGCCAAGATGGTGGCCCCACTGGAGCCTGAACTGCTGGTGCCACAAGAGGCGATGCCTGGGGCTGTGGAAATTGAGTTTCCATAGCTCGCATTGCTGTCTCGACTGCTTGGGCCACAATCACTGCCACCTGGGTAGTGGAAATAAACTCAGGTGGGGGTGGTGGTGGCGGTACGTGTGGCTCCTGATGGGCCTCCCTGACCTCATCCCTAGCCTCAACCCTCTCCGCTCTCTGTCTCCTCGGTGGCATCTGAAACAGATTGAATTGTATAAGTACACAATTTATACAAAAATATTCACAGCAGAAATACGATATCTCACAAGCAGAAAAATGAATCAACAGTCCTAATAATAGGGCTCTATAACAACAGAATGCTACGCTGAAACGTAGAAAGCCGCACAGATCCTAAGGACACTAGAACCTGATGCTCTGATACCATCTGTGACACCCCGCCTAATTAACCCCGGGTGATCAGTCCTAAATTAAGTTAGAGCAGGTTTCTCAGTTGGATCATCCTTAGCATCACTGTCGTCTTTTTAATTACTAACCACGTAAGTGAGAAAAATAAACCGGTGCCAAGTTTTATCTTTTATTAACTTAAATGAGATCTCATGCGGAAAAATAAAATAACGCAATTAATCACAATTAACCAAAATAACCATACACAATTAAAATGACTAATCGAATAAACCATCAACCCAAAATCCAACAAATATAAAATAAAGACAAGTAATCAATCTCAACAAGTCTGGCAGAAACTAAATGAACTGTGAGCGACATGCTCGAAATAACTAATAGAAGTCTCTACACTAGAATGAAGGAATGAGGCATCTATCAAAACTCCCGCAACATCCACATATGCTGCAGCAACGGATATCCTAAAATAGAGTTAAGCCTGGCGTCCCTGTGGCTGGACACCCAAAAGGTTTTAAATTTTTTATAGCAAGGGTTAGTACCCAAAGACATTTGAAAACATTTAGCAAATGATTAACTTGCAGTAATAAATAAATATGCATGATCTACATATTTTAGTTAGTGTCGCACTCCCTTGACGATATCCTCACCCCTCCTCTAATGTGCACTGCTAACGCCTTAATTAAATTTACCTAGGTCTTACTCTCCTAACTTGATCACTTATGTAACCCCTTGCAATTAACCTACTCTAACCGAGTATGCCCTAGATTATGATTTTTAAGTTATTATAAATATCAACTTAATTAAATCATTTCCCTTTTTAATTCCATATAACACTCACACCTGTTATACACATGATACATCATATACTTTGCATTAATTATACCATATATAATTATTTACCTAATTATATATTTTGTCATATTGCAGTATTCACAAACATACTGAAATAATGTTTAATAATAGTATTTTCCCCGAGTAAAGTCTCACCGGGTATAAATTCTCTAAAGTGCTATCCCACTAGATGAAATCACATAACCTAGTTACCCCAAGTCAGAATTGCTCACTAACTTGGTTAATATATATATATATTGGAGGCGGTCATATTCCTTCCCTGAAAGTGAGATGCCCCTCACCCATATAACGGACGGTATGGCCTGGGAATATACTCGCCCTACTCCTCAAGCTAGGAGATTCATCCACTACGCGCAACCTCCCCCTATAGCACTAGAGTATAATAATAATAATAATAATAATAATAATAATAATAATAATAATAATAATAATAATAATAATAATAATAATAATAATAATAATAATATCTATCCACTGATATTAATGTACACACGATATATATATACTACCACATCCCGTATATATATATATATATATAAAATATATCCCGGCTCTGCCGTGTACTAAATCCGTAACACAAGCCCATTTAAATTATTAAGAGTTTATGGTCCAACTCTAATTATTAATTAATTAAGTTACTTTTGGTGTCGCTCCACCATAAATTTGGACTTACTCTCGTAGCCCAAAATAACCTCACCCGAGTCTAAATCCCCGACTCTAAATTATTTAGCCTTCACCTAAATAAAAAATTTAACTTTAGTGTGACACTCCTAATTTCCTCCAAACTCTAGTTACTTTTAACCATGACGTGTCACACAAAAACTCCCTCAAATCCTAATTAATGTTATTCACTATTAATTAGATTTAACTCATGTATAAATTTCTCAATAATTATAACATGATAGACTTTATAATATAATTTTCCTTTTTATACACATAACTGGGCGAAGCTGTCAAAATCTGCCGACCCTCGATCGATTGACCCCAGACCTTCAATCGATCGATCGAGCAGGTCTTCGTCTTCTTCGCGAAGAAAGATTCAGCCATGGACGGAAACCTCGAAACCCTAATTCTTTCTAACAGCAACCTCTAGCCTTCTTATCAATAATATATGTTAGAAACCTCATTAGGGACCCCCAGAATGTCCACAACCATTATTAATTCGTCCATTATCGGCTGATTTCGTAATTTGGGGAAAAATCCATCTTTAATCTTTAACCCATTCAAACCTCAAATTTCTTCCTTAAATTCGTTTCTAGTTATCCAGATTATATTCTACCAGATATATATCAAGTTACTACTATCAGATTTTACATGAATCCTTACCCAAATTCGTAAATCAGATTATTGGTTTCAAAACCCCATGTTTATGCCATTAACACCCAAAATGAATTTTAATCAACCACATCGCATAAATATGAATTGAAAAACAGATTCAATAATACAGCAAGTTAACCACTTGCCTTAGGTTTCGTAGAGTCTGATTTTGGAGATGAATGTCCAAGGTTGAAGATGACTCTATTTAGCTCTCTTGTGATCCCCAAATTTGCCTCTAACTGCTATTAGGATTTCCTAACCCACCAAGACTTTTTCTAAACTCACATCAGCCATTCTCTTATCTCTTATAATTGTTCAATTAGCATAAATCCCTTTTTTTGCCTAATGGGCCAAGCCCAAATGACCCAAATACCCCCGTGTGGTCCCGGCTATGTCTAAAAATGTCCCGTGACCCGTTTACTACCCCCGGGTACACTTTTCCGACTATCTTGGTGCATCCGAACTCAACCGTACACTCAGAATTGGCATCCGAATTAATTTATAAAAATCCTTATCTCACACCCCAATTTAGTCTATACCGACTCCCGGGCTGAGATAAGTGTATACCCCGTTATTAACACCCGAAATGAATGAAACAAATTATTACTATTTACTTAGTAAATAAATTTCCCTAAATATTAACCATTCACTCTCCGATTAATATTTAATTATATTTTTCCATAATTAATTCAACTAAAATTATGACACACAAGTAATTTTGAATTCCTGAATTAATTAAATATTAAATGCATGAAAAGACGGGTGTTACAGTAGTTGTTCCTGTTGATGCTGTGGAACCCTAGGAAACTGTCCTCTAATCAACAGTGGACACGACTTCTTATAATGACCTGACTCCCACACTGAAAGCAACGACCCATCAGATTTTCCTGATTACGGCCCCTATTATTTCTGAACTGTCCAAAACCTTGGCTCGGCTGGCCTCGACCCCCATTGTTACCCCGACCTGCTTGCTGCTGTTACGGGGCACCTTGACCATGCTTGGAACCACCACTACCGAAATTAGATCCACCAAAACGTATTCTTTTGGACAAATCCCCTGGTTAGGCGTCCCTTTCTTTTAGCTTACCTCCCGATAATTGGTAAGAGGGTAGTGCTCCTCCTCCAGCACCATTTCCTCCTGGCTTACTTGCTTTCCCCAAACTGAAGCTTTCTTAATACCTTGAACATACAACCTATGTTCTTGATAATGGAGTAACGCAGCATTCATCACATCCCCAAAAGTTTGCAAAGCAGGATTGCCCAGCAAATGTTGCCATATCCTCCAATGTAAGCCTCCAATGAACTTGGATATTCTCCTTTTATCCAGAGTTACCTCATCCAGCACAAAACTAGCCAAACGAGTGAATTCCTCCTCGTATTCTGCCACCAAACGTTCACCTTGAACTACATCTTAAAGCTTTCTCCTCATTTCCCTTTGGACTGCCGGGGGAAAATATTTTCGGTCAAACAAGACCCAAAAGTCAGTGATAGTCAAGGTATCTATTTGCTCTAGCATGGTCATCGACTCCCACCAATGTAAGGCTGCTCCAATTAGCTTAAAAGTGTCAAGGATTTGCTTCCGTTCCTCACTACATTCCACCATGCGAAGATGGCGTTACATATCCTTTTTCCATTAATTAGCTACTATCACGTCGGAACCACCCTGAAACTCCGGTGGGTGACCCTTTAAGAAATATTCTCTGACCCTTTCCCATGGATAAGGTCCCGCGGGGGCTTGCGCCTCCTGAACCCTCGGCTGTTGGGCTTGGGGAAAATGCCGAACCACAACAGTCATTGCAACATTGACCGACTGGGCCACAATATTGTCTACTTCAGTGGCATTTGTAGTCCCTTGTTGTGGCGGAGGAGGACCTACATCCTCCTCTACTACTCTATTTCTTCTCACAGGGCGACCTCTCTTAGACGACATTTGTGACGAAGAAACAACTGAATTAGAAGACTATAAAAACAATTTATTTTGCAGAAGATCGCATGGATAGGCAGACAAAATAGTCCTACCATTTAGGCTCTATATCAAAGAACGATATAGAAGAACGTGTCAAGTTCGCATAGGTCCTAAAGACTCTAGAACCTGATGCTCAGATACCATATGTGACACCTCGCTTATTAAAATAAGAGGTGTCCAGCCCGATACTCCAATAAGAACAAGAATCATAGATGGACCATTCTTAGCATCACAACTATATAAGTATACGAGATAACCACCCACTATTTTAGAAAAATGGATTTTCAAAATACTTTGTTTTGTACGTCAATGAAAATCATTTAAACAATCCAATTAAAAAGAAGTGGACAAATGAGGATAGAAATGATACAGCAACCCTAACCAATCAAAATAACTGAATAAGCTGTTGGTTAACAGACATATACATCAAAGTTATACAGAGTATTACAGTACAATCTCACATAATATAATACAAGTACAAACATGGGCAACACACCCAAACGTATAACCGATCATAACTAGAATACAAAAGATGGAAGCGTCTAAATCAAAATATCCCGTAACCTCCTCAAGGTGTTACAGCTCCAACACAGTGGGATGGAAAAGTCAATACGGGCGTCCTTGCGGCGGAGCACCTGAGCGAATATAAGATCCATGCAAAATAAAGAGATATAAACAGGTCAGGGCCCGTTTTAATGTAATTACCAAGTGAATAAAATTCATTATAGTTATGGACAAATTAATTATCACGAATGAACTAACTACGATCATCAAAATAAGGATAAGGAATCTAACATCTCAATATAAAAGAATAATCTAACACTAATATGATGACCATGATCACAAACCAAAATATGCTAGAGGATAAGAAGATTTTCGTACATATTAAGGGTCCATTTCAATTTTACACCATTTAATTTCACCGTTCCTTATCTTATTAGGAAATATATTCAAGGCAATTTATTTTGTAAAGTTCCGTAATCAATAAGATTCCACTTTAACAAGAATAGTTATATTATACAACATATAACGATTCTAAGACCGTCCTTCAGAGTTTCCCCACTGGACGCGCCCCTAAACAGCTATCATCTTCCAGGGCCTATCACACAAGAAAACCTAGGCATCCTATATCGTTTGACGTCGGGAAGTGGCCATATACCTGCGACAGTGAGTCATAACCACACCCGGAATTACCTCACTTCGCATAATAATCACATCATATATAATAACCGGTCCTATGGCTGAGGACTATATTCACCCTGCATTCACTAGCCAGGGGACTTCACCTCATACGCGTAACTTCCCCTATGATAACATTTAGAGAGGTGTGTATGCACAAATTCTTATTCACACTTTATTTACTTTATCAAGTATGTATTACATTATATTCAGAGCCATAACGTTTAATATCTTCATCATAAACTGTATTGATTAATCATCTCTCTATATAAGTCTCCATGAAATAACATACCTTCTATAACCCATTTTGAAATGACATTATTCCCTCTAATTCTAGAAGTCCACATTAACTCATTCCAATTCTCCCTAGGTCTAAACTATTTCATTCTATAAGGGAATCATTTATCTTCCTCTAATTTAACTAACCAAATTATCCCTAACTTAAACCCCAACTCTGATTATAACTTAGACTTCTAACTACACCATAGATAGACTCTAATACTCTAGTTTCACTTCAATTAAGAAGGTTCCTAAGTCCCTATCTTAAAATAAAGAAGCTAGAAAAATATGGGATTTGAAGAGTGAAAAACAGGGAACCGATCGACCGGTCCTGGGACCGCGGTCGACCGCGTCTCAGGGGTTTTTCCTAGAAAGAAATGCATAAAGCTCATCTCGAGGGGCCCGATCGACCGGTCCTGGGATCGAGCTCAAATTTTATACTCATATAGGAAAGCATTAGGCTCTCCCCCAAAGGCCCTGTCGACCGATCCTGGGACCGCGGTTGACTGCGCTTAGCAGACCCAAGGACCCCTCTTCTTCTACAAAGCTAAAACCCAAAACTTAAACTCCTTATTCTTACATCTCTTTCATTGTCATCAACCTACAACACACCTACAATATTTCTACATCTCAACCAACCCACATAACCGATTTAAATCAAATATACAACAAGATCTAAGGTCAAACATTAATATATATCTCAAAACCTAACATTTGCTCAAATATTCCAATTACACAACTAGCATTGAAATTTATCCACAAGAAATCATATATTTGCAAGTAAAAACTTGCCTTAAGGTCGTAGTCTCGGATTTCCTTCCGGTAGTAACAAATCCAAAGCCCAATCTTCATTTTTTCTTCCTTTTTCTCTCTTTTCTCTACACTTTTCTTTCTCTCTCTCTCTCTCTCTCTCTCTCTCTCTCTCTCTCTCTCTCTCTCTAGGGTTTAGAATGTGTAAGGGAGAAACAAAAGAGGGTTGGAAGACTTTAAACGTGCCTTAGCATTTGTTTCCATCTTTTAATTGTTAATACCCCATTAAAATGACTCGTAACTACATAATTAAGTTATAACATGCCAAAAGTGCTCGAAACCTAAAAATACAATATGGCGCTTATTTTGACTATCTTGACCATTTCAGGACTAATCGCGCCCTCTAAATTGGCATCCGGAATAATATAATTCATTTTGAGTTCCAACTTCATTTAAACCATAAATGCCATTTACATTCACATAACTGTAAATATGCACAATCTAGTAAATATTATCTTTTAAATTTCATAAAATAATATTTACTTCATCATTCAATATTATATATAATTACCTCTCATGGCAAATTAATATAAAGTAAATTACTCAAGATTAAGGGTTATTACACCTTGTTTGCTATGCATTTTATTGTGACACTCCATGTTTTGATTGTTTCTTCTTATCTGTCTATTTGGGAACATCATAAAAAGGTGGGGAAAGAATTATCATGTTATGGGGGAGTTTTTGCATTATGGGAGAGATTTGATTTATTAAAGCTTTATTCTTATATCATTTCACACTCGATGCGTCACGAAGGTTTTTTATTTATCTTATGTGTGTAGGTACAAAGATTTAAGTTCATTATGTTGCACACCCTGATGAGAAAAGCTTTGAGATTTAATGAAGATTTTTGAAGAACAGTTTGAGTTCTTCCAAATTTATTCAATGGGAGGGTAAATTTGTATAGGCATTTTGGTATTTGATAATTAAGATGTTTTTATGTATGTACCGGCATAGACAAATGGGGAGATTTATAAGGACATTATTTATAAGTCCGTTATGAATTTAGTATGTCGTATACCGCTAAACAATCGAAAAGCATTCAAGAACATTCAAGCATCAAAGACGGATCCGAATATCAAGGTTCTTCATACAAAAGACTATGCAAAGTTTATTTTGGTAAGGTTTTGTTTTAAATACCTTAACTTTCCACTTAGAGCTTTGGGATATTTTTACAAAATATCTTCTAAGTGTTGGAGCGTACTTTTTCGTCAAATTTTGTGAATGGGTATTTTTTCTAAGTGTTGGAGCGGATATTATTATAATATTTTTTGATGACCAGGTCGTTCAAGTGAGATCAACATCTCGTTCGAACGAGATTGGTATATCGCGTGATGTCGTTTGAACGACACGCGTCCTTCGTTCGAGCGACATCACTGTTTCGTTCGAACGAGCTCTAATACCGAGGCAGCGTAATTTTGTATAAATAATCATTAAATGGTTTCATTTTCATTAAGAAATCCCAGTGTTTTACAGAACAAAAAAACTGCGATTTGCAGAATTCTTTTAGCTTCTTCCTTTTAGGGTTTAATCCATTTTTGTTTTCAATTCACAAAAATCCCATATGCTTTAGTGAATTGTTTTGGTGTTCAAGAACACTGCTTTGTTTTTGTTCAACCTCTGTGGAGAATGCATCTCCATATTTGATCGGTGGATACTGAGCGTAGTCATTCTGCATGTGGACGAGCCGAAGATGATGAACTGACACTGGAGGGTATTTCACTGTCTCTTATATCTTTGAAGGTTCACTGAAGGCACCGTCCATTACACACTTGTGGGCGATTATCAGGTTGTAAGTAAGTCAAAGGTCTTGTGAATTCTTCAAAGTGTTATAAAAGGTTTTACCCGAAAGTTTTTTTTTCCTGAATAGGTCGTCTCTATTTTTCATGCATGGTTTGAATGATTTATGACATTTAGATGCATGTTTAGGGGCTGAGTTAATTTTGTTTAAAAATAGACTCGAATTAAATAAGGTCCATTTAGAAACTTACGAATTTATTTTAATCGGTATCACACACCGCATTTTATTCATTTTACACATTTTCTCCTCAGCTACTACCAGTAAAGGGGCCAACTCTGCTAGTCGTTGCTCCTCAGATCGCTAGCCTTTGACCTGTTTCAGATATTGCTCCCTCTGGGTTTCCAAATGACGGATCTTTAGAAGCTTCAAGTAGCTGCTTAGATAAGTTAGTTGAAATCCATCCTTGCCCATGTACTTCGAATTTCCCAAGTGATGATTGATAATTGCCCTGGTAAGGTCAAAAGTTTGGGTATTGATGACCTCAACAATAATGACCACCAAACCTTGTAACACGTGGCTCATCACTAGTACGTTAGATCACTGGAAATCGATAGTAAAAGTCTCAGATGTTACTAGGAAATGCATTCAATGATGGATCAATCCATCGTAGAGACTTGAGGAGACCGGCGAAGGTCCATGAGGCCGAAGTCAGGAGGATCCATATCTGGTGAGAGAACCTCACATCCGGACTCACTGTCTGCTGGAAAATTCGTAGTTGAACCACGATCGTCATTGTTTGAGTTCTCAAAGGGGACTTGACCTTCATGCGTGGATTTAACAACCATCGGAGCATACTGAGCTGTGGTTAGAACGGTGGCAAGATCCCTCACAGCCTGCAAAAGAAAAAAAGTTTACGACAGTTTGATTAAAAATCTTAACAAGTGGGTTTTCGTTGTTAAGTCACCGTTATAGGTGGATTTTGACAAAAAATCTTGACAAGTAGGTTTTCATTGTTAAGTCACCGCTATAGGTAGAGTTTAACAAAAAATCTTAACAAGTGGTTTTCATTGCTAAGTCACCGTTATAGGCGAAGTTTGATGAAAAATCTTAACAAGTGTGTTTTCATTATTAAGTCACCATTATAGTGGAGTTTGAGATTGAGATTCTTCTAACAAGAGATTGAACGTTGTCAAGATAAAAGAGAAAAATATGCAAAAAAGGGCAAAATTTCTCAGCAACGGTTGGAGCAAGAACGGGGGATAGAGCAGAAGCTGCAACGACGGGCACTACAGTGGGCAAATCCATTTATTCAGGAGCCTCCGTAGAACCCTCAGCTAGAGGAATCTGAGCAAGAGGAACCTCAACATATGAAGAAGCACCAAATTCAAAAAAGGGAACTAGGGACAGGGTTGAGGGAAAACTCGAAGAAACCGTTCGATCTTCCATGAGTACATCAACACTTGTATAGGTTAAAGAAACCATGGGGTGAGCAGATGAACCAATGGTAGCCTAAGTGATGTGGGGAGCCATGAGTGAGGATGGCGGGTTCAAACCAGGGGAAAGATGCACACAATGATCCCCCCTCATATGGATCTACCAAAATATAGGGGAAAGCAATGATAGGTGGAACGACAGGAGTGTGTCATGGGAACTTAGAATTTATCCATTTTTCCTTAGCTTGCACTTGCTTTTTTAATTCCTCACTTACTTCGGCAGACATCGGAGGAGGAATGAAGGCAATGGGAAATGTATCTAAGGGAACTTGAGAAAAGGGTTGAGACTTAGACTTTGAAGAAGTTCCACTCTTAGAATCCCTCTCTCTCTTGGATTGAGGCTTAGAAGCTCATTTACTAGAAGCTACACTAATCAGGGGACCCTCACTAGAAACACCTTCAGAAGGGGCAGGCTACTTGGATGTTGGAGATTTCTTAGACTTGGGTATAGTAATGGGAATCATAGAGAAATAAGGAGGAAACTCAGAGGGACAATCTTTGGGAGTTTGGCTCAGAAGGAACTCGACCCCAAGAACTGAATTACCTTTAAGCCCCAACTCTAAGGAAGAAAATGAAAGAACTGGGGGATACATTGGAGGCCCCTGAATGAACTCAGAAAACTGGGCTAGCTGCTTCGGCCAGTACTTCATTGTAAACATTAAAGTCACATCCCCTTGCCTTATAATACTTGGGATGGTGACTCGCCCAGCCATCGTAGAACTGACCCCCCACGCAGCAGTAGAAGTGTAGAAAGAGTAAGCCTCGCTAATTGTGACCTTGGGGTGGGATTGCTGGAAAACTGGGCGAGGGGCCTCTTGATCAAAACTGAATCGGCGGCTGCACTGATTGGGGTTATAGTGCTCATAGGTATATCCCCACACGGTGTAAGAAGGATCATAACCTCCTCTCCATACTTGAAAAAACCCCAAGTGTGGAGGAAAACTTCCTCTCCATAAGGCCTCATCACAAAACAGTCAAGTGTGTTAATAATAGGAATTAACTCTTTGTGACTCTATTTTTTGTAGAAAATATATGAGCGGGGGGGTAGAACAGTTTCCCCAGAGGGAGGATGGATAGTTTTGGCTACTATTGTAGGGAAGCGAACGTAGAGGAAGCCCATTAGAATTATGGCGTTGGCGAAGTTGGCTAAGTTATAACGGATAAGGGACCGTTCTATGTCCAAATGAGTCCTGCCAAGTCAAGTATAAAGGTATCCCAAGGCCATTGCCGCTAGAGTAAGCCTAACACCTCGAGCCAAACGGATTGATATATTGATGAGGTCCCTTCGGGGCTGGTCTTTTGGTTTCCCAGGGAGAACAAAACGAGATGTAATTACAACAATATAAGCTGGTAATTCTAGGTATGTACCTTAGCCTTGGGCAGCAGCAAAAGAACCATCCATAGAAGGATCTTGGAAGAAGTAACTGATGAGAGGACTGAATGTGGCTTTGTTGGATGAACCAATGCACCTTCGGCATATGCAATCCAACTCTAAGTGATCAGAAGCCTCTTCGACGTCTAGAGCTTATCAGAGTAAGGTACTTTGCCTGTGGGTTTGCGGCCTAAAATCTCACAAACATGTTCCAGTGTAACGGTAAACTCACCCCACGCAGCTATGAAAGTTTGGGTGGTAACATTCCAGCGAGAGACCAGAACTTGGAGGGCAATATTGTTCTTTAAAAGAGTGAACTATCCAAACCACTTAGCCCGATGCAACCAAACTTGAGCAAGAGTCACAGCGTGGGAGCTTTTTATGTGAGAATTCCAAGCGGTGAAATGAGCTGGAGAGCCTACAAGCCCCTCGAAATCAATTCGGGACCAAGGGAAGTCACCTCGATCAAGATAAAAATGCAGAGTTCCCTCTGGGGGAAGAAACCCCATTCAACTGAATCCTCATCTTCATCACCAAGAACTAAAGAATAACACTTAACGCTAAAAGTGAAAGTTTTGTAGAGGCCTGAGAAGTCATCGTTTTTGCTAAAAATTGGAGACCGATGGTAAAAGCGTAGTTGCTCTTGGAGAGAAACATCCAAGGCAGTGGCGCCCATAGTGGCAATAGTAGCAGCAGTGGTAGAGGCTGAAGTTGGTTGAGCACCGGTGCATGCAACCTTGGGAGTACCTGAAGAGGCCATTTGCAGATGTTGGTGAATGTAAAAGCTCGTGGGGACGAAGAAAAAAGGGTTGAGTAAGGTGAACACAACCACTAGACGCGGTGAACAAGGCGAAGAAAGAAAGAACAAGAAAATAAGTTTGGTAGCAATGGAGGTTTTATGCTTTCTCTCTCGAAAGCCTCTGGGAGTTTGAAGAAGACGAATGTAAGATAAATGAAAAATAGCTAAGTGCTTGAATAATAATCGTTTGAAATTCTTAAGTTAGATTTTGAGTTTCCCACCACCACACGTGCAAAGCCATCCAAAATCATTTTAAATGGACACGTGGTACTTCGGGGAGTGTCCTGACAGTTGAAAAGTCGGTACCACGTCATCAATGAAATGACGCATGGGGAATAAAAAGGGTTTATTTATAAACAAGCTATGATTTTGGTGCCAAAATTTTTTGTCAGACACATCGGATGTTCCACAATGCAGAAACTGTTACCACACTTAAAAAAAGCTATACGATGTCCCCTCGCCATAAGTCCAAATGGTGTTTAGGGGTGACCTAGGTACATTGGGGAGAATTTTTTGCTTTTCGAAAAATATGAAATGATGGCATGAAACTGCCCAGATAGAGGATAGATTTTCTTTCGAAGAGTCAGAACGAGTAATTGGTAGTTTCCTCAGGCGTTTTGGGAGAATTCCAATAGCTAAGGAACAAGACTGAATGGCCGGGGAACAACGACAGGAAGAAGTTACGATGTCCCTTCGCCATTCACTAACTATTCGTAGTGCTTTGGTTCAGGAATATCGAGGAGAATTTTACTTTTTCCTCGCAGTGGTAATGCCATAAGTTGTAACGTAGAGAGAAATGCAAGAATTTTTTCATAAATCGAAGGTTCATCGGATTGAGAAGTTTTTGTGCAAACATTTCTTGTTACCACAACAAATCTCTACACAAAGGGGCAAATGTAGGGCGAATTGAAGATAATTTCGATCTTAGAGATAATACCCCCATCTAATACAACATACTCAAGGGAATAAGGCAGTGAGGCAGCTCAAGAAAAGCAACTCAACTAGGTATCTCAAGCGAGGGATCTCAGTGTGGCAGCCTAGGGAGATCTTCCAACGAAGTAACTGGCCGAGAGGGCTCATCCATTAGCTTGGTTGTTTTACTTATTCATGTTGTATCCTTTTTATATTGGCTATACACTATAATGATTGTAATGATGTAACAATTATAATGCTATTCAGTGTGAGGTCAAACAATACTTACGAGAGACCAGGCCTGGCAGGGACTGGGAGAGCTTTCATGATCTATTGGGAGACCTCGCTATGGTAACTTTAGAGGGACTTGGTTTGGAGGATTGAGAAGTGAGTCAGAATTGGGTCTTGTCCTGACCATCTTAGATTTACTTGGTAAAACACCAAAAGACCTTCGATCGTGGAATCTTGGGTGGAGCAGCCTTGAGTTCCATCGTGCGTTGAGTTGTGAACCAAACAACCCTCTACTTAATGTCACATCAAGTTTAGGTGATGACACTAGACAACTAAGAAATGCCAAATCTGCACTTGAGTAAACCATCGTGGTATTTGGGGATGTCAGACAGTTGGTGGTGCGCCCAAAATAAAGTTTGTGATTCAAGTGCAAATCTATCGCAACAAGTAATATCCGGTAAGTACGGAATCGTGATCCACAGGGATTGATACACTCCTAAAAGAACTGGATTAGGTTAAAGGGATTCTCTGAACGTCACAAAAGTTGAAGTATAAAAGATGATTTAATAGTTTGGAAAAGTGATTGAGAGTAGTCTCTAAACTAACATACTATTGATGATCAGCTAATTAATTAATAATTACGGAACTATGAAAAGAACTAAGATAAGCTTGAGTTCAAGAAATTAAAGGGATCGAGGATCATTCTCCCACCTTGGATCCACAAAGAAGGGGATTATAGGGCATGGTTGAAATTAATTTTAATCGAGCATAACTAATTAAGTCCGAACATCAACCATGTAGAGACTAAACTCAACAATGGAGGATTAGGGGTTAATTAATTATTGCTAGATGGGTTGGGTTTGTAGTAAAGCTTCAAACACTAACCCTTGCATGACAAGAGAAGTTAAGAAACTATGATACTCCAATACCAACACATGAAGTTCCATTAGAACAATTATAAACCAAACCCTAAATATGAAGTTCAAGCATCCAAGGTGGGATTTTGATCCCCAATCATAAGTCTAGCTACTCATAATTGAAACTAAACTACACATGCTAGTTAACAACATAGTTAAGTTAGTTATCTAGTTTAAACACAAACCAATGCAAGAGAAGGAATTAAATGCAAATTAAAGCTAGTTGGACAAGTAGAGAGGAAGTAAATGAACCTTTCTTGCATTAATAACAACAATTCAACTAGTAATCAAAGCTTTACATGTTGGTAAAAACCATAAATGAACTTAACCTAGGAGAGAGAAGAGAGTGTATTTCTATGTCACCAAAAATCTAACAAAAGTAATCTATATCTACAAAAGAGGAAAAACAAGGGATATATCCCCAAAATCCCACCAAAATGGCAAACTAGTAATAAGAAGAAAGCTGGAAATGCAGGGCCGAATTGATTCGGTGCAAAATTCGAATCGATTCAGAAGTGTAGAGATTTGCCCCTGTATGAAACTGAATCGATTCGACAGCAATCGCGAATCGATTCGGGCTTGCTAGAGAAGGAAGGATGCCTATATTGGCATTAGTTGTCCCATGTTTCACCGAAACTTCCGTAACTTCTTCGTTCGAGGTCGGATTAGAGCACCGTCGGAGGCCACGCGAAGATAAGAAGAATGTCTACAACTTCCGTGAAGAAATCGGGATCAAAACCCGAGTACTGAAATTTCCAAAATGCCCCCGACTGTGCAAGTGTCAACTGAACTTTTCCGGATCAAAACCAAACTTCCCAAAATGCATTCTCGAGACCTATAAAAGCTCAATAAAGACACATACAAAGTATATATGATGAACTCAGGGTTTAGTCAATAAATGAGTATAAGAACCGGGAAATACATGCACGGGAACGCTAGAATGTAGAAATTAACGGGGTATACAATACAATAAAAGTGACGAATCACACCCCCTAACTTATACATTGCTAGTCCCGAGCAATGAATTATGAAGAAACAAGGGCCAACAACGCAACCAAAATAGAAGAAATATGTACAACGAAGGAAAAATGCCACTTTCGTAGGCGAACGATTGCATTTAGCGTATGCAATAAGCCCTTTTAAACCCCTAGGTGGCCCTAGGGGACGAGTGAGGTCTCGTAAGGGTTTCCAGGGATGACACCCACAAACATCAAATCAACTCATACTATGATACGGCAAAATCCAATGCGTAGCTCAACAAATATCTAAGAAGCACAATTTATCAACAAAGTGAACGAAGCTCACACAAAAGACGGCAATTATCGGCATTAAACAAATAACTTCAATAAAAGTCGAAACCATGGAAATGCGAAATAAGCGGACACATGTGGTAATTTAGATTTGGCAAAACTTTCAAAATCCATATAAATGCTAAGTCATGCATACTCAAGTTCTCTCCGGTTGTTACACTCAACAAATGAAACACTTAGAAATGGGATGTAACACACACGGGACATGGGGGCATTAAGAGTAATTGTAAAGGGAAACTAGGCCACACACATGTCATCAATGAAGAACGCAATATAAAAGTGAAAAATACCATCTCATGAAAGGATACCGCATACTAACCAAGAGAAAAGCATTTAAACAGATTATCGCTAATGTTCGACCTTTGAATCACATCACCCTAGGATAAAATAGAACTTTTGGGGTATAGAATTTAGGCTAGGTTAGGGTTAGGAAAAGAAAGGGATGTGTGTAGGATCAAAGGATATTCGGGAATAACGCGCGGGATAATGGATTTAATGGGCAATTAAGGAATCGAAATCAAATTCCACAAGCTGGTATTCATGAGAGTGAGACTTTGATATTCATGCACATGGTGAATTGGGAAACAACTAGGACCCATTTTATTCGATACTTATTCTTTTCTTTTCTTTTCTTTGCTTTTCTTTTTCTTTTGACCACTCATAGCTTGATTGCAATCCATATAAACAACATCATTCAATCCCGGGAATAATCCCTAATCAAGGTACGGGAGGAGTAAATAAGGGGTTAGGACTCCAATGTGAAGTTGGACAAGGGATTTGGGGTTGAAACGAAAGGAATAATAAGTCTCAAGGGGGTTGACTAGGGGAAACATTTAAGGGTAAGGTCAAGGCTAATATGGGTGTTATAGCAAAGAGGGCCTACAATCATTTTCTAAAGTTTCATGTGATTCGCGGAACTCAACACCATTGAAAATCATGCTCAAGTGTTAAATCAATTAATATGCAATCAAATGAAAAGAAAATGAGATCGACAACGAGTTCATTGACAAGAAAGAGATAGAGTGGGTGTATACGCTCACAAGTGATGATAAGTCTCAATTTTCACTTTTGTAAGGGTACATCATGCGCCTTAGAATAACGAATTTGAAACACTTTAAACCAAATCATAAATAATTATTTGTGTATATGCTCAAAGCTTCACAGTTTAATTTTATGATGCTATTCACAATGCAAACAATGACGGGCTAAAGGGTAATAAATCAATGACTCAAAGCATGCTTCATAGCTATACAATAGGATATGTTGATCATATAAGTAATCATAGTAGATATGAGAGAGAAAAAGAAAAAATTATATATATATATATATATATATATTTTTATAAATAAATAAATAACTAACTACTAACATGATAACTGGCATCACAAATGAAATCCATACCCCCTAACTTGAATGAAACATTGTCCCCAATGTTAGTAGGGATAAAAAGGGAAAAGGGGTAAGAAAATAGTCACCCCGTAAGGATTAACTCGAGAAACGCGCAACGGCATGCCTGTTACAAGTTAGTACCATAAACAATAATATATACAAAAGAGATATATACAAGAGGAAATATGAAACTGAAAATGAGTAATTTCATTAATAATTACGAGTTGTGTACATGGGTTACAAAAACCAAAATTAGAAAATACAATCAATGTACTCTCTCTTCCCACACCAAAACACAACTACATAGTTACAAACCAAAAATGAAAATAAGAACCACGGAAATCAGTAGCAGAGAAAGTAGGATGACAGCGGCCTACAAATCGTCCGGATGACGGCTCGGGGATTCGGGAGCGGTGGGGTCACGAGGGGCATATGGGTCATAAAGGTACGGAGGCACAGGAGCCTCGCCCCCGCGTAGATGTGAGAATAGGTCCATCTGCGCCCGAGTAATCATGGAGATATCGCACTCGTACGCGCCCCGGTAAGCAGTAAAATAGGCCTGGAACGATGCAAAGATCGACATATACGTGCCCCAAAAGTCAGAAAAATCCGCCTGTAACTCATCCATCCGCACCCCGAGATACGCGATGAGGTCAACAGTAGATGGGGCTGGTGGTGGGACAGGATGAGGCACATCCGGAATATCCGGCATAGGAGCATCATGGGCATCCGCAACGTCAGGAGCATCAGCAGGAGCATCCAACATTCGCTTCTTCCTCCTCTCCCAATAATCCTTTCCTAGACTTTTCTCAATGGCCTTCTCGCCAAACAACTTGGGGAGGCGAGGAATGTGATCCGTACCCTCCACCTCGCAATCAACATCTCTACAAATTCGGGAGACCAACCGCGCGTACGGGAGGGTAGTGGTACCCTTCTCACAGTAAGCGGCCTTTATCATCCGCTGAAGTACCAATGCGGGAAGGTTGACAATGGAATTGGCGTCCAAGAGATGGTAAAGGAAGTGGGCCTGGGCGGAGCGAATAACATCCTTGGTTTGGGTAGGCGTGATGGAATTAACAGCAACAAGGTGGATGATGCGGTGGTTGTCGGGCATAAGAGATGTAGGGAAAGTCTCCCCAGCCCAAACATTCCCTGGCGCCAGACGCGCAATCAGGGTCTCATTAGTCAGCCTCCCTTCATCGGAGCAAGGGTAATCAAAATCCTCGGGGTTATCGGCCCCAGTCAGATGCATAGCCAAGAGAGGCTTTGAAATAGGAATTCTCTTACCCCGCACGTAAGCCTCAAAAGTTCTGTCCCCAGTTGGGACGAGGGACGCATAGAACCGACGAACATGCTCATCATTGACCTCACCCACCCTGGAAAGGTGTGATTCCCAATTAAACTTCTGAAAGTACCGACGAACAGAGGCAGGGAAATCCTCAAGGTGCACAAGCCTCTCAATAGCAATTGGGTGACCCGAAGGAAATTTAGCCCGGAACCAGTCCTTTTCCTATTTTGAGCGGAAGGATTTGAAACCTCCCTGACCCGAAATTATATTGGATGTGGGCTTGGAGATCTAAGAAACCTACAAGAAAAATCAATTTGATACATACACAATTAGTGTAATGCATAAAATCAATTTAGCATGAAACAGGATCGAAAAGGAATCGGTGGTGCATGTCGGAAGAAAATGATCGGATAAGCGTATCCGACATACATCACCCTCAAGAAAGGTAGAACCTATGTCAATGTTCGATAATAGGCACAAAAATGGAACAATTTGGGGATCAACTCCTCATTTAGGCCTTTTATCGAACATGTGGTGTGCAACCTACTCAAAATAGGGAGAAAAAATGCATTTGATTCTTGAAAGCCCCCAGCAAATACAACACAGCACAATAATCAACAATTAAAAGGTTGTATTTATTAGATAGTGATGGAAATCAGTAATGAAAAATGGACAATTCATGAATCAAATACACCTTATGCTAAGATGGAAATACACACATAGCTCCCCTAGTTTGAATAGAATGAACACACATTTCATATTGAAATTAACATAGAAAGATTGGAGTTGTTACCTTGGATGAGGATGCCTTGGATGAGGAAGCCATGAGGGGGAAGAAATGTGGAAGAAGGGAAATAATATTGGGAGAGGCAGTGTTCGCAGGTAGGAGAGTAGAGAGAGTGAGAAAAGGATTAAAACGAAATGGGGGAATTTTAAGTGGCAGGTGCTCCGAATCAATTCGGTAGGTAAGCCGAATCGATTCGCTATTCTCGAATTGAACACTGGAAGGGGCCGAATCGATTCGGTATTAATCCGAAACGATTCGGGAGAAGAAACCTGACACTTTGGCTTAACCGAATAGATTCGGCTGAATAGCGAATCGATTCGCTAACTCTAAAGTTTGCTACTGTGAAGGGTCGAATCGATTCGGTATTAATCCGAATCGATTCGGGAGCTGGGATAGGACTTTCTGCTAAGATGATTTTTCAATTCTCATGAGGTTTAAGTTTTGGGGCCACCTCAACTGGATTTCACGGACCAAAATGATATACCATATGTACATAACTGGTCCGAAACCAAAAATTTGCAACCCCTCACATGCCGGGGGTTGCTCGGCACAAAAAAAATGAGAATTCACCGAACCGAATCGTCCCTGCTAACGGGGCATCTGTGTACGATGTCCGGTTGTAAATCCGCAGAGATTATTAGGATGTACTTCACAATGTGAACACCTATCCTTCCCCTTGGTCTGACTTTTCTCCAACTAAGGCTCATACACTTAACAATTATATCGGGTTCAAGATCGGAGGATATGACACCTATCCAAAATGGACTATCCCAACCGTTGGACCCGCGTTTGGTTTTGAAAACCGGATTAATATTTGAAAGAGGGGGCCATGGGTTCTTAAAGTGACGGACCGGTGGGTCGGTGCACACATCGATAGAGACATTTTCTACCCTATTTTTCCCCGAGCAACCCTCCTTACACGGGATTGATGACTCTATGTAAATGTCAGCTTCAGAAACGATAAAGTCATCAATCAGAGTGAAATCAAAATTGCCTAAGATATCCTCAATTTCATGGTTTTCTCCCACGCCAACCTCTCCTAGCATGTCAAAACACACATCTAACACACTCCATTAAATTTCCTCTCTCGCAATAAGATCGTCGTCCACACATATCATTCCAACGAAATTCACTTCCCTCACACAATCATCTTCGTCGCTCGAGAGGTGCGACACATTGAAAATATTGACATCTAATGTCATATTCCCAAAAGACAAGTTCATATCACCATTCCTACAATTTATCAAAGCATTCGCGGTCGCGAGGAATGGTCGTCCTAAGATGACGTGAGGTTGATTGTTCGGGCTTAAGACAGGTTGGGTATCAAGAACGATAAAGTCGACCGGGAACACAATGGTGTCTATCTGGACGAGGATATCTTACAAGACGCCCCGTGGAATTTTGGTGGAGCCGTCGGCCAATTGAATTTTAGTTTTGGTAGGACTAAGTTCTCCCAAGTCCAATTGAAGATAAACCGAATACGGCAAGAGGTTCACACTAGCTCCTAGATCAAGAAGAGCGCGATTAATGGCGAAGTTTCCAATCTTACACGAGACCGTTGGACACCCCGGGTCCTTAAATTTTGGAATCGTGTTGTGTTGGAAAATGGAACTAACTTGTTCAGTCAACTCCACCTTTTTGCGAGAAACATGATTTCTCTTAAAGGTGCACAAATCTTTCAAAAACTTGCCATAGGAAGGGATTTGCTTAATCGCGTCAAGGAGAGGGAGATTGATTTTTACTTGTTTGAATGTCTCCATGATCTCTTGATCTTTATTGGGTTTAAAAATGGGAAGGATCCTTTGAGGGAAGGGTGCGGGAAATGGACAAGGGACTGAAGTTTTCGGACCCTTGGTTGGCGACTTATCTCTTTTCTTTTTGGGAGTCACTTCACTCTCTCGGGGAGTTATTGTGACCTCGTCGGATTCTTTCGGGGAAGGTGGAGGTGGATTTTCAATCACCTTCCCACTCCTAAGAGTGGTGATGGAATTAACATGTTCCATAGACCTACATTGATCGAAAGAAGGAGTAGAAACATCGGAACTCATGCTATTTTGCCCAACGGGCCCATGAGGTTGTGACGGGAATTTTCCTTTTTCTTGCACACTCAAAGAAGCGGCCAAATTGGAAATTTCTTTTTCGAGCCTAGCATTTGTGGCTTGTTGAGAAGTCGCAAAAGATTGAAAGATTTCTTCTAGACTTCTCTTGTTCGGGTGCGCGTAGGCAGGTATAACTGGTGGATGTGGTCTTGGAGGGGGACCTTGCATTACAACTTGGGGAGGGGGATGTTGGTTGTACGGTTGTTGGTAATTCTGAGGCGGGGGAGGACGAGATTGTTGATATTGGTAATCGAGTTGGTTACCCCAAGATGGATTAAACCCTTGGTCGGGAACGTTTTGAGATCTTCTAAAAACTCCCATAGCGTTCACTTGGTCATGGAGTATCACTTTGTAAGCCGGAATGGTAGGACACTCTTGGGTCGAATGAGCATTAGTGTCGCAAATGGCGCACAACTCCTCAATTACGGAATGAGTTTGAACAACGGGATCTCGAACCTTCGAACCGAACTCCTCAACTTTCTTAGATAATTTATCTAATCTCATTTTCATCTCAGCCTCGTCAGTGAGGTGATACATACCAGGGTTAGACGAGGACGGAACCGAAGGTCACGAACTTGTTTTGTTTGGATCCGAGGTATCCCATGCTTGGGTGGTCTCGGCACAATATTTGAAATGTGCCCACGCATCATCGGGATCTAAACCAAAGAACTCACCAGAGCACATTGTCACCACCATTTGTTTCGCATTAAGTGTAAGCCCATTGTGGAAAAATGAGATTAATCTCCACTTTTTGAAACCGTGGTGTGGGCATTTATGAAGAACCTCATTAAATCTCTCCCAACATCGCTCGAATGATTCACCTTCGGTTTGAACGAATGTCTGGATTTGACTCTTTAAAGAGTTGGTGCGATGAGTTGGAAAGAATTTTTTCAAAAACTGCGCTTGCATTTCGCGCCAACTCCCGATGGAATTAGGAGCTAAAGACCAAAGCCAAGTTTTGGCCTTGTCTTTCAAGGAAAATGGGAAGAATTTGAGACGTGTGACATCTAGAGGACAGTTTTGATCGCTAAAAGTAGCGCACACCTCCTCAAACTCTCTAACATGAAGGTAAGGTTGTTCACTGTCCATGCCGTGGAAAGTAGGAAGTAATTGAATCATTCCATTTTGAAAATGGAATTGCGCGGCATTGTAAGGAAAAATGATACAAGACGGAGAGGTGGTCCTCTCAGATTGGAAATAATCACGCATGGTCCTATATGGGGGGTCGGGTGCAACCCCTTGACTACCGTGCTCACTAACATTATCGGCCATGGTTGTGGGATCGGAGTGAGCCCAGGTATACGAAAAAGACGAGACCGAACTAGAACGAGAAATTGATGGTAAAGGTCTCCAATAATCTGAGGGTTCACTAGACGATGGTTCACGAATAGGATTCAAATTGATACTACTCGCGTCATGCATTTACAGAATTTTGGAAACCGTGATGTCACGGTGACCACAGGGAACGATAGTGTAAAGAGAATTTCTAAAACCTTGGATGGTTGCCAATCCCCGGCAACGGCGCCAAAAACTTGGTGCGCCCAAAATAAAGCTTGTGATTCAAGTGCAAATCTATCGCAACAAGTAATATTCGGTAAGTACGGAATCATGATCCACAGGGATTGAAACACTCCTAAGAGAACTGGATTAGGTTAAAGGGATTCTCTGAACGTCACAAAAGTTAAAGTATAAAAGATGATTTAATAGTTTGGAAAAGTGATTGAGAGTAGTCTCTAAACTAACATACTATTGATGATCAGCTAATTAATTAATAATTACGGAACTATGAAAAGAACTAAGATAAGCTTGAGTTCAAGAAATTAAAGGGATCGAGGATCATTCTCCCACCTTGGATCCACAAAGAAGGGGATTATAGGGCATGGTTGAAATTAATTCTAATCGAGCATAACTAATTAAGTCCGAACATCAACCATGTAGAGACTAAACTCAACAATGGAGGATTAGGGGTTAATTAATTATTGCTAGATGGGTTGGGTTTGTAGTAAAGCTTCAAACACTAAACCTTGCATGACAAGAGAAGTTAAGAAACTATGATACTCCAATACCAACACATGAAGTTCCATTAGAACAATTATAAACCAAACCCTAATATGAAATTCAAGCATCCAAGGTGGGATTTTGATCCACAATCATAAGTCTAGCTACTCATAATTGAAACTAAACTACACATGCTAGTTAACAACATAGTTAAGTTAGTTATCTAGTTTAAACACAAACCAATGCAAGAGAAGGAATTAAATGCAAATTAAAGATAGTTGGACAAGTAGAGAGGAAGTAAATGAACCTTTCTTGCATTAATAACAACAATTCAACTAGTAATCAAAGATTTACAAGTTGGTAAAAACCATAAATGAACTTGACCTAGGAGAGAGAAGAGAGTGTATTTCTATGTCACCAAAAATCTAACAAAAGTAATCTATATCTACAAAAGAAGAAAAACAAGGGATATATCCCCAAAATCCCACCAAAATGGCAAACTAACAGGGCCGAATCGATTCGGTGCCAAATCCGAATCGATTCGAAAGTGTAAAGATTTTCCCCTGTATGAAACCGAATCGATTCGGGCCTGCTGGAGAAGGAAGGATGCCTATATTGGCATTAGTTGTCCCATGTTTCACCGAAACTTCCATAACTTCTTAGTTCGAGGTCGGATTAGAGCACCGTCTGAGGCCACGCGAAGATAAGAAGAAGGTCTACAACTTCCGTGAAGAAATCGGGATCAAAACCCGAGTGCTGAAATTTCCAAAATGCCCCCGACTGTGCAAGTGTCAACGGAACTTTTCCGGATCAAAACCAAACTTCCCAAAATGCATTCCCGAGACCAATAAAAGCTCAATGAAGACACATACAAAGTATATATGATGAACTCAGGGGTTAGTCAATAAATGAGTATAAGAACCGGGAAATACATGCACGGGAACGCTATAATGTACAAATTAATGGGGTATACAATACAATAAAAGTGACGAATCAGTTGGTTAGCCACCTCTGTGATGACAGCCTACTGACGCACAGTGGTTAGGCAAAAGGCTGGGCATTTAATGTTTTTGATATGGAGTTGACTAGTCCATCAGGCATTTAATGTTTGTGACATAAAGTATGAGGGATGTCTTTTATAGTTGTAAAAATGACCGAGGCACCTCGGGAGTGGTGTGGTGGGGCTATTCATGGGCCTCAACCACTTCTGAGGGAAGGTGATTAAGGGTGAAAAGTGTGCGCGTGTAAGTGCACAATCGTTGTTTTAGTTTCACCACCTCAATACAAAAGAAACCTAAGTTACGACTACACTCAACGGGTGAGTATAGCGGTAAGTCGGGTATCGAATCCACAGAGAATGTTTGATAGATCGTAACAGATTATTAATCCAGGAATAAAAGTGTAAAAAGGTGATGTGTTCTAGGAAATAAAAGAAAAGAATAAGTTAAGTCTAAATAAAAGTAAAGCGAGAATCGGGATATCATCCAACCATACGACTCGAAATAACTATTAGTCTGAATTCCGGCTCGAGAGAAATTTAATCGAGCATTAACAATTAATCATAAACTTCGTATAATAAGGAATTCGAGCCAAAGTTGCGTTAAATAAATAATTAACGGAAAATGGTTGCACGTGGATTAAACTCGGAGTATCGCTATAAACACTACTGTTGCATGACAAAGAAAGTTAAACGCGTAATAATTCGACTTTAATACGTGCGATTTCAATTAAACGCAATTATGTACAGAACCTAATTATCGGAGCTCGGGGCCCGTTAATGGCGAAACGACATCCTGACACTATTTAACTAGGGCACATGATGATTAAACTAAATTACAAGTAATTAAACTAGGAAAGCAAGTAATAAAGCAAGTAAACTAATTAAGAAAGCATGGAAATTAATCTACAAAGCAAGAGAAAATCAAGAACAACTTATATAAATGGAGACGGAAGTGGAAAGTTCAACATACACAACCCATATGGTTGTCAAACCAAAGATAAATGAAGCCAAGCTCTCCAAGCTCTCCAAACCCACAAACCCTAGGCTAAAATAATTAAAACTGAGTATTTCTAAGTGTATCTGATATTACAAGAAAATTGTGTTATATAGTAAGTTGGAATAAGAAAAAAGAAGAAAGAAAACAAGGCAAAAATATCTGCAGAAACAGGGGATCGATCGATCGAACCCTTTGGTCGATCGATTGATCATTGAAATCGTGGCAAATTTATGAAGGATCGATCGATCGATCAAGCAGGGCACGTTTTCTTCTCCGCTAGAATCGCTGTAACTTCTTCATTGGGGATTTGAATCACACACCATTCACGGCCACGCGAAGCTTGCGAGGAGGGCTACAACTTCTGTGAGATGTCAGGCCAGGTGCCCAAACTGTGAATTGATCGGATTGCCCTTGAACGTGCGATTACGTACGGGACTTGACCGGAATGCGTCCGAACTCCATTATTAGTACCTAAATACCTACAAAGGCCCAATTATACCTCATATAGCATGTTAACAATATAAACCGAGGTTGTCTGGTTAACGGGCTTAAATATAGAGATTAAGGCACCCGAGGGGGCTAAAATGCGTAGGTTTGAAGGATAAAATACGCAATATTTGCGTATTATCAGAAAGATGATTTTTTTTCTTTCAAAGTTTTTTCTAGAGAGTATTAGAGAGAAAATATATCAGAGAGAATTTATTGCAAACCAGAGCTTTTACTCACCCGCCATTATCATTTATTATGAAGCTTTTAATAGTTGACTAGAGATCTTTAAGGGTTTGTTAGTGTGTTTGTCTACCTGCCAAGGTGTATCTAGGGGGCTTACTCCTCTGTCATTCTGACTGAGTTGTTTCTAAGTTTCACTTATTGTTGTTTGGGTTATACACGAGTGTATGGTGAGCCCAATCTATGCGTTAATCAAATACAATATTATGTGTTTATTTGTGCCCATTGAAGAATTTCTGGACTATCGTTTATCACCATACTCATAGGGGTTACACCTTAACTAGTATTACCATACTCCCAGGATACGAGGGGGCTACCCTCTTACAGGTGGATACCGAGACATACGTGGACGCGTGTGTTGTGGATGAGAATCATGAAATAAGGTTACTTTCTACGTGGGAACTATGGAGGAGTGGTTGATGATTCAGAGACGCGTCAAGACCCGTGGGGATTGAGTCATTGAGTAAGTCTGTCTTTGTACTTTGTAAAAACATATCATAACGATTATTTGGATTGGGCCGTCCGAGGTTTTCTCTCATTTTTTGTTTTCTCGTACATCCGGCGTTGTGAGTCTTCTTTACTTTATTTTACTTGCTTTAATCTCTAGATGTATGTTTAGGATTAGTCAAGATAAAATTTGGTTAAGTTAAAATTGGTTCACAACTTGGTGTGGTTTATAAAATTTGGAAAAAGGGTTTTTCAAAAAGAGAAATTGTTTTGTCATCTTAAAAACACATTCAGCATTTATAAATTGGGACACGCTATTCTTCAAATTCGTATAAGAGCTATAAACACGATTTTGTTGTGTTTTTAAAAGATGAACTTTGGTGGAATGGATAATTTTCGTGCTCCCTTTTTTTATGGCACTAATTACACTTAATGGAAGATGCGAATGAAAATTGCGTTAAAATCTATTGATGAGCTTGTTTGGTTAGTGGTTGAGAAAGTTTGGGAACCTCCTGTCACGAGAGTAGGTGAGGTCACTAGTTTAAAGTCTGTTGAGACATGGACAGAAATTGAACATAAAATTGCTCAATATAATTAGAAGGGTCTGCACGTTATTTCTTCATATGTGACTCCTGAAGAGTGTAATAGAATTATGACTTGTGAAACTTCAAAAGAGGCTTGGGATATTTTGGCACTTACTCACGAGGGAACTAGCACGATTAGGGTGTCGAAACTTCCAAACCTCACTAAAGAGTTTGAGATGATTAGGATGTTAGAGAGTGAGACGTTTGATGATTTTTATGCTAGGTTGTCTAATATTATCAACTAGTCGTTTAACTTAGGAGAGAAAATTCCCGACAACCATGTCATTAAGAAAGTCCTTAGTCCATTTCCAAGTAGGTCGATGCTAAAGTGACGTTTTTGAACTCCTTGGGTAAATTAGAGTCAACGAAACTTGAAGAGATTATAGGTGACTTACAAATCTATGAAATTTACATATTACCTCCAAGCAAGTGCCTAAGAAAGAAAAAGGGTATTGCTATAAAAAGTCGGAAGGAGGTAGCTAATGTTTTGAATGATGATTCCGACTCCGATTTTGAGGATGTAGCCTTGTTGGCAAAGAAGTTTAAAAAATTTATAAAGTTTCAAAAGGAATCAAAAGATGCTAAGAAATTTGAAAAATTAAAGAACAACAAGGTAGATTCCTTCTCTAAGGATAAGTTTGAGAAGCCTAAGAGAGATGAGTCGAATGGGTGTTTTGGGTGTGAGGGGTATGGTCACAACGTAGCCGAGTGCCCCACTAGACTTAAGAAAGAGGGAAAGAAACCAAATTGCATATAATTCCATCTTAAGTGATAGTGAACCGGAAGAGGGAGAGAGTTCCCCCATTGAGCGTAACTTTGTTGAGTTTATGACATGTCATGTGAGCGGCGATGATAAGTCTTCCCATGAATATTCTCATGTGAATGACACTTCTGAGGATGTTTTGAGTGAATCCTATGTTAGTGAGGGTGAAGTGAGTGAGGAAAAGGAGGTAGACGGGAAAGAGTTACAAGTTTCCTTTAATGAGTTGTATGCCGAGGCGGTGAGGGTGAAAAGGAAAATGTAAAATGGAAAGTTAAGTTGAATGAGCGTTCTGTAGAAAATAATGATAGTTTGATTGAGGATATTAGGGCATAAGACAATAAGTTTAGGGAGAAACTAGAATTTGTAGACAAAGAGAGAGATAGTCTTCGGGGTTTGATGGAGACTTTGAAAAAGGATATTCTAGAGTTTGAGGAGTCTAGGAGGTTGCTTGAGTATAGGATTAGTGAGTTGGAAGAAAAATTGAAAGACTTGAGTAATGTTAAGCTTAACTTGGAGGCTTGGTCGAAAAAGTTGGATAGGATGCTAGGCACCGTTCAAGTCAAGGTAGATTGGGGTGGTATAGGCTACGATGATAGAATTGTTCCCATTCCCAAAACCAATAATGATGGTCCTTTTTAATTTCTTATGCGAAAAGTGTTTTACGGATGACAAAACAAATTTCTCTTTTTGTGAAAACCCTTTTTCCAATTTTTAATTCCCACCAAGTTGTGAACAAATGTTAACTTAACCAAAATTTATCTTGATTAATCCTAAACATTCATCTAGTGATTAAAGCAAGTAAAATAAAATAAAGAACACTCACAACACTGGATGTACGAGAAAAACCACAAATGAAAAAAAATCTCGGACGGACTAAGACCGACAATCATTGTGAATATGGTATTATAAAGGTACAGACAGTAGTCTTGATCAACGACTCGATACACCCACGAGACTTAGAACTCTTCTAATCTTCAACCACTCCTCTCACAGTGCCCACGCAGCAAGTAACCTTCTTCCACGATGTCTGTCCACAACTCACGCATCCACATATGTCTCGGTGTCCACCGATATGGTTTGTAACGTCTACGATGTTGAAATCGGACTCCACCGAATCTTCACCACAAAACCAATCATTTTCAAGTGTAGAACAATTTTTCTTGGTGCAAATGAGATCACAGAACATATACAAATGATACTCGGATCTTTTGAAAACTCTAAGGATGTGTTTTGATTTGTACAACCTTAGAAAATTATTACAGAAAAACGTATTGATTGTAAATTAAAATTCGTTCTGCACACAGACCGAAAAAAGAATAGAAGCACGCCTTAAATAAGGGAGTTAAGGTGGCTTCCTGTTTAAGAGACATTGCCTGTAGTTCGAACGAGACTACATGTCGTTTGAACGACAGTGCATCTCTCGCGGATAACTAAGAGAGTCGTTTGAGCGACACGCTTAATTAGAGTCCAAAACCATTCCAACTCTAATTCGTCCTTATCAGTGTTAAATGGAGTGTAAGGAGTTTTGAACACTTAAACATTTTAAAAAACATTTATTTAATAAAAAAAAACATCCTTATTTTTATAAAAATTAATTCCGAGTCCCATTAATATTATGCATTCATACTCGAGTGATCTTGGAATGCAATTAAACTTTGAAGACGAATAAACTTGCACCAATTAAACTTCGTCATAATTAATTCCTTGAATCTTCGCTGTAACGTCTTCAATTAAACTTCGACATATTATAGTCTGTGTGGGATCGTGACAAATAAAAATTGAGCTATAACTTAAACGTGTTTTGTTCCGGGAATAAGTCAAAAACTACATTAAGACTCAATTGGAAATTTTATCCATACAAATCCCCCCCTTGATTATTTCGGGACAAAACCAACAATGAAATGCCTAAGGCGGGTCGTCAAGCCGTATGGTGCCTAAATCCCATCCCATAAACCCAAAACAAAAATCACAAGACGAGACTAGTACAATGTAGTCTGACAACCATGAACTGTCTCTAAATGTATGAATGCTATGTAGACTTAAAATCTCCAATATCTTTAAGCATACCTACACACATGAGACAAACAAATACCCAGCGAAGTATGGAGGAATAAATGATAAAAAGCAATATATAAAATCAAATCCAAATCATTTGTTAAGTGAGTAAAGCATGATACCAAGTTAAGTGCGTAAAGCATGATACCAATTTGTATACAATTACGAAACTCACAAAAAACTCCCCCTAAATCACAGACATCTCTCCCCCTTTTTGTCTCGAAGAGACAATCCGGTGAAAAGATAAACTACCTAGCATGAGATATACGAATATGTAGCGTATCTAGGTAAACATATGCAGCTAGCTAATTATGATGAACAATATCAAATTCGTAGCTAGCAAACAAATAATCACACAAAAAAATTAATCAATCTACCCATGTGTGACTAAACGATTCAATGCAGCATAACATGTGATCATGTGAATCTGCATATAAACAATCAGTTCAGCAGCAATCCAGTACCAAAAATATGAACAATAGGCAGATGGGTACTGAAGCAGAATAAACTAGAAAACCAAATAGGTCATTCAAATGAAACTACTTGTCGCTCGAATGAGAAGGCTTGTCGTTATAACGACAGCTTCACGCGACACATAAGGTCTCTCAAACGAAATTGGTTCTCGCTCGAACTAGAAAATGAAGCTTTCCTAGAATGCCCAGATAATCAAACAGTTTTGCCTAGTGAAAAAAGTTCCATAAAAAAAATACCAGGAAGGGCCTGATAGATCCAAAACAGTGCCTTTTCAGTAGCTAAAAGAGAAAACTCTATCAAAAAACAAAGTAAGTTATATGCTAACATAGTATCAATGTGCTCAAATAGGAACATGTAATGTATGGACATGAACTACAAAAAATGGATCACAATTGCAACACATCAAAATGATTAACAAGCTCTAATTGATAGTGATCAATCATCAAACTCTATTTTATCCATATGTGATAACTAAAGTGTGAGCTTAATGAACTAAACATTCAAACATGCACACAAATCCAGAATTTTGATGATTCAACAAATAATAGCGTCATGACACGATTTTTCAACATTAGGACTTGTGGTGCAAACCCATTTAATTTATCCATCCAAACTCCCTCATATTATCTTATTATCTTTTGAATGAACATAAACTACTTTGGCCCAATTTTGGTATATGATTCTTTTTATTACCTTTTAATTTTTGTGGGATCTTTTAAACAGTGACTTTCAAGACGAGTCAATTTTACACTCTCGCAGCCTTTCCCGTGAACACTCACCATTTTTTTCAATTTTAATCCTCACCGTAAATGGTTCTTACATGCACACCTCGTCCTTAAGTATTTACGCATGGATGACAAAATTGAGATAAGAACGTCTCACCAAACTCAAATAAGCAAGAAATGTCAACCATCCATATAAACTCGTTCACGTGTGCAAAGATGGCATATATACAAAATCGAATCAAAATGCATATCAACTTCGAAACAACCCCATAATACAATGATTAAGATCATTCTAAGCATAAATAATTATGACCAAATGTCCTAGCCACTTGGATAATGAAAGGAAGGGGTTCCAAGCACACCAATATGACACATGAATCATGTAAACTAAAAAAAAAAATCAAAAATCTTTTTGGCTTTTTCAACATATTTTAACTCAAAAAAATGCAAGATCTTTTTGTATTTTCACAAATTTTTTCAAAAACAAAATCTTTTTATATTTTTCAAATAAGACTCAATAAATGAAAATATAATACAAAATGATATACATGGTAATACACTCAACCTTTAGATCTAGCATAGGAAGAATCAAGTGCAATCAAATGAAAATCATGAAGTTTTAGTCCTAAAGCCTCTAAGTCCGATTTCCTAACCCAAGTAGGTGTGACATAATGGGTGGGGTTTTGGGAACTGACAAAACTTTATTCCTAAACTTCCTAGGAGAATTCCTAAGGTCATAGCAAAAACGTCTAAGGTGACCTTTCCTACCACAATGTGTGCAAGTATAAAGACGACGGTAATGATTACTAAAATATCGACCTTTCCTCACGTTCCTAGTGGGGTCTCACCCGATGCTTTGGGAATGGGAACACTATCATCGTAGCCTATACCATACCTATCACTTTTGACTTGGATGGTTCCTAGAATCCTATCTAACTTCTCTGACCTATATTTCAAGTCAAACTTAACCTTACTTGAGTCTTTCAACTTTTCTTCCAACTCACGAACCCTAGACTCAAGCACATGCCTAGACTCCTCAAACTCTAGCAACTCTTTTTTCAAAGTCTCCATCAAACCACAGAGACTATCTCTCTCTTTTTAAACATACTCTAGCTTCTCCTTAAGCTTCTTCTCCCGTGCCATACGATCCTCAATCAAAGCATCATTATTTTCGGTGGCACGCTCATTTAACCTAGCTTGCAATTTAAAGTTAGCCTTTTTCCCTTTCACTGCCTTAACATACAACTCATTAAATGCAACTTGCAACTCTTTCACATCTATCTCCTCATCCTCACTCATTTCTCCCTCATTTACTTGGGATTCAACGGCCTCAAAAGTGTCATGCACGTGAGAATCTTCATGGGAATATTTATCGTCGTCGCACACATGATATTCCAAGAAATCAACAAACTTTCTCTCATTGGGGAACTCTCTTCCTCTTCCATATCACTATCACTTCAGGTGGAATTATAAGCTATCAATTTCTTTCCCTTTTTCTTAAGTCTAGTGGGACACTCGACAACTTTGTGACCATACCCCTAGCATACAAAACACCAATCCGACTCAACCCAATTAAGTTTATCACTTTTATCTTTAGGGGTGGATTCAAACTTATTGGTTCTTGAATTTCTCAAATTTTTTGGCATCTTTCGATTGACTTTTAAACTTATGAATTTTTTTGAATTTTGTAGCCAACAAGGCGACATCCTCGAAATTGAAATCGGAATCATCATCTGAAACTTTAGTTTCCTCCTTCTGGACTTTCAAAGAAATGGCCTTTTATTTCTTTGGCACTTGCTTAGAGGTAAACATATCGAGTTCATAGGTCTGTAAGTCACCTACAATCTCTTCAAGTTTCGTTGAATCAAGCATTCCTAAGGAGTTTAAGACATTCACTTTTGCATCAAACCTACTCAGCAAAGATCTCAAAATTTTATTTATGACACGGTTGTCGGGAATCCTCTCACCTAAGTTAAACGAGGAGTTGACAATATTAGACAACCTACCATAAAACTCATCAAACGTCTCACTATCTAACATTTTAATCGTCTTAAACTGTGTACTGGGGCTTTTTAACTTAGACGCCCTAACCGTGCTAGTGCCCTCGTGAGTAAGTGCAAGTGTATCCCATACCTCTTTTGAAGTTTCACATGTCATGATTCTATTATACTCTTCCGGTGTGACATGTGAGGAAATTACGTGCATACCTTTAGAGTTGTACAATGCAAGCCTATGTTCAGCATCAGTCCATGACTCAATGGGTTTCAAACTACTGACCTCACCCTCTCATGTGACTTGTGGTGTCCAACCCTTTTCAACTGCTAACCAAACACGCTCATCAATTGATTTTAAGGCACTTCTCATTCGTATTTTCCAATAAGCATACTTAGTGCCATAAAAATAAGTGCATGAAAACTTTCAAAACCTTCGAAATTCATCTTGAAAAACACAAGGGACCAAACACAATAAAAATATGTTTCTAGATCTGATACCAATTTGATGGTACCTTTTAATTTCTTATACGGAAAGTGTTTTAAGGATGACAAAATAAATTTCTCTTTTTATGAAAAACCTTTTTCCAATTTTTAATTCCCACCAAGTTGTGAACAAATTTTAACTCAATTAAATTTTATCTTGATTAATCCTAAACATTCATCTAGTGATTAAAGTAAGTAAAATAAAGTAAAGACTACTCACAATATCGGATGTACGAGGAAAACCACAAATGGGAAAAATATCGAACGGCCCAAGCTAGACAATCACTATGAATATGGTATCACAAAGGTACAAACGGTAGTCTTATTCAACGACTCGATCCACCCATTAGACTTGACGCTCCTCTGACATTCAACCACTACTCTCACAGTTCCCACACAAAGAGTAACCTTCTTCCACAATGCCTGTCCATAACAAACGTGCCCACGTATGTCTCGGTGTCCACCGATATGGCTTATAACGTCTATGATGTTGAAACCGAACTTCATTCTGTTAAGGATTTCTAACTTCATTCTGTTTCAATACCCTGTTGCATATTGTTACATATTTTGGTACCGCTGGAAGTTTCTAGACTGATTATTTATAGGCAGACTCATATGATCACATCTTTTACTGCATAGGATTGTTGTTTATCACACTTGTTTAGACTGATGATTCCTTGTGTGATTAATTATTTTCTAGCTACTGATTTTTCATCTTTTGATAATTATTAGATGGTTATTTCTTGTTTATCTAGTTGTTCTACATTGATCATATTCACATGCTAAATATTTTGATGATTTTTTATCTTTTCACCGAATCGTCTATTCGAGACAAAAAGGGGGATAGATGTATGTGATAGAGGGGATGTTTTGACATTTGAGCACGCACACACACACACACACACACACACACACACACATATATAGGTATCATTTTTGTTGATTGTTTTAACTTAATTAGTATCATGATATTTTTTGCTCACATGTTTAACAAATGATTATGGACTTTCATGGTTTATTTAAATTGGTTATTTCAAGTCTATTTATATCATTTGTAACTCCATACTTCACTGGGTATTTGTTTATCTATTTCATGTATGTAGGTATGCTTCAGCGATTCGAGATTTCAAGTCTACATCACATTCAGACAGTTCATGCTTGCCGGTCCTTTATATACTAGTTCGTGTCCTGCAATTTTTTATTTCGGGTTTATGGGATGGGATTTTGGTGTAATACGGCTTGACGGTCCGTCTTAGGCATTTCATTGGTTTAGTTTTGTCCCAAAATAGTCAAAGGGGAATATTTGTAAGGACAAAATTTCCAATTGAGTCCATTTATAGCTTTGACTTATCCCGTGACCAAAACATTATAATTATGTCATAGGTAGATTTTTTATTATCAAGATCCCACACAGTGTATAATGCATTGAAGTTTATTGAAGACGTTGTGACAAAGCTTCAGATATTTATCATGCTGGTTTATGGTGCAATTTATGTCTTCAATCAGATTTGCATTCTGAGATCGCACATGTATGAATGCGTCATGTTTATGGGACTCGCAATAGTTTTTATAAAAGATAAGTTTTTAATTTTATAAAAAAAATGTTTTAAAAATTTTTGATTTGGTTTACACTTCTTTTATAAGGATAAAGACGTATTAGAGCATTATTTGTTTAGGACTCTAATTCAGAAGGTCACTCGAAGGACAATGGAAGTCGTTCGCGTGAGATGTACATGTTGTTCGAAAAAAATGGCATCTCGTTTGAACGACAGGCCAATGTCGTTAGAACGAGCTGCCGCCTCAAAGTTTTTATTTAAGGCGTGTTTCCTCCCTTATTTCAAAGTGTGTGTAGAACGAATTTCAGTTTAGAAACAATACGTTTTTCTGCAACAGTTTTCTAAGGATTTTAATTTTAAACACATCCTTAGAGTTTTCAAAGATCCGAGTTTACATTATCATATGCTATTATGATCTTTTCTTGCACCTGGAGTTGTCCAACCATATTGAACAAAACAGTTTCGTTGGGTTTTTACGATAAAGAGGCGAAGGAGTTTGTGTTTGACATCGTAGACGACACAAAGCCATATCGGTGGACACCGAGACATACGTGGACCGGTGTGTTGTGGACGAGCATCGTGGAAGAAGGTTACTTTATACGTGGGCACTGTGGAGGAGTGGTTGGATATTCAGAGACGCATCAAGACCCGTGGGGATTGAGTGGTTGAGTAAGTCTATCTTTGTACTTTGTAAACCATATCATAGTGATTGCCTGGTGTGGTCTGTCCGAGGTTTTCTCCCATTTTGGGTTTCGTCGTACATCCGGTGTTGCGAGTATTCTTTACTTTATTTTACTTTCTTTAATATCTATATACATGTTTAGGATTAGTCAAAATAAAATTAGTTCACAATTTGGTGTGGTTTATAAAATTTGGAAAAAGGGTTTTTCAAAAAGAGAAATTGTTTTGTCATCTTAAAAACACATTTATCATTTATAAATTGGGACCGGCTATTCTTAATATAACATACTCACGTGCACTTAGTCCCCACAAACTCTTGAGAAGTGTCCCAAAATCAAGATACAAAAGTCATATCACTGTTTGGTACGATCACCAATGGTACTTCATGTAATCGAACAATATTTACCACATATTAATGTGTATCCTATTCTCCTTTAAGATCCGTGTGAAGTAAAAAGAAATGTGCCACTCTCATCAAAAGGTCCAATATAACCTAGATAAAATATGATGCCTTTGCATCAAAGGCAAGCCGATAATGAAATCCATAAACATATTTGCTAACTCACTAATCATAAGAACGGGACTAACATCAACCAACTAAAGTAAAACAAACTGCCACTAGGTTTGTCAACTCAAAGCATCTGCCACCACATTGGCCTTTCCTGGGCGATGTTGAATCGTAAATTGGTAGTCCTTAATAAACTTGAAACACCTTTACTGTCGCTTGATGAAATCCTGTCGCGTGAACAAATATTGAAGACTCTTGTGATTTCTAAAGAGCACGAACTTCTCATATCTCAAATAATGTCTCCAAACAGTTAGTGCGAACTCTCATATTGCTATCTCCAAATCATAAATCGAATAGTTACCCTCATGTGGTTTCAACTTCCTAAATGCATAGGTAATAGGACGATCCTCCTGCATCAACACTCCACCTAATCCTTGTAAGGAAGCATCAGTGGATACCAAATACTCAACTCCACTCCTAGGTAGAGCAAAAAATGGAGCCGAAGTCGACTCCTTCTTGAAAGTATCAAAGGCATGTGAACACATCACAATCTAAACAAATTAAATCGCTTATAAGTCTGTAAGTACATATTTTATAAGTCCTGTTTACATTAGAGTATGTCGTATACCGCTACAATCGTCGAAGAAAAGTTCAAGTTTGAAAATGCATCAAGACGGATCCGAATATCAACATTCTTCAACAGACAAGCCTCTGCAAGAAGAATTTTAGTAAGGTTGTGTTTAAAGTCCCTTAATAATTTATTATAAGTATTGGGATAGTTTTTTTAAATTGTTTTTAAACATCTGAGGCGTTGTTTTTCGTCTAAATAATTTTTTCTAAGTGCTGAGGCCGAGTTTTAAAAGAAAAAGGATTTTTTGTTTTGGTCGTTCAAACGACCTCATTATGTCGTTCAAATGACATCAATTGTTGTGCAAACGAAGTCGTTAAATGACATGCTATGTCGCATGAAGCTTGCTCAAATCTTTTCATCAAACGAGATCACATTGTTTTAGTTTTCTAAAGTCGTTTGATATGTTGCACGAAGTGGGATCTAATGACCTTCAATGTCATTCGAGCGATCTTCTGATCTGTTCGAGAGACAACACTGACTCAAGTTTTTAATAAATAGCATGTTAAATGAGTAATTTTTTTAAGAAGACCTGAGTTTTTCAGATACACAAAAACTTCAAACTATAGAACAATTTTGTCTTTTTCATGTAGGGTTTAAAACCTTTGTTTTTTAATTCACAAAGATCCCAATAGCTTTAGTGAATTGTTTTGGAACCCAAGATACAATCTTCTAATAGTTTTCTCTTATAGAGATGGTAAATCTATGGGTGATCTAGGTAGCTATTGAGGGAGGTGCCGGGTTGACTACGACTGCGGTCTTTGGGAGTTGTTGCAGGTGATCCTTGTTGTCCTGTGGAGTTGCTGCAGAATTCCATTACCGGTTCAGAACTGGGTGTTCTTGTGGGTATCTGCGGATGTTCATTGTAGAGTAAGTATTATTAAGTGAAATAAAAGATTTTTCCCTTTTTTTTTCCCAAAATTCGTGAATTAGCATTTTTGTAATGGCTTGATTTATCCACCTAGATGCATATTTTAGGGTTTAATTAATTTGGTGTAAAATTAACAATTGATTAAATAAGTATTTAATTGGAATTAGCGAATAACTGAGCAATCGATATCATGCACTCGCATTTACAAAGTGGTATCAGGGCGTTTTAAGCGACTGTTTTACCATCCTCAAATTGGTATCAGAGCAGGTTTCACGAAATTGACGTGAGATCTTTTTTTCACAAAAGTTTGTGTGATATTGATTTTTTTTAAAATTTATTTTTGATATTTCGTAATGTTTTAGAATGAAAACTTATATAGTCGGTTGCCAATTTTTGACGAGACTAATTATACCTATTGGAAAGTCCGTATGAAATCTCATTTAAAGTCCGTCCAGGGAAGAGTTTGGGTTGTTTGTGAAAGAGGTTGGATTCCTCCCACTATCACTGCTAATATTGTCACCAATCTTAACCCGTGACAGACTGAACTGTGGATGAATTTCTATGGAGCACTTTTAATTCTCGTGGGCTAAGTATAATTCCTAGAGCCATCCGCACTACATCAAAAGTAGCGTGGGATGTTTTACAACTTACCCATGAAGACACGACTGTAGTGAAAGAGTCTAAATTGTGAAATTTAACTACCCAATTTGAAATAATTACCATAGTTGAAACTGAGTATTTTGACGAGTTTTATGCACATTTTTCTAATATTGTCAACACGAGTTTCAATCTTGGTGAGCAAAATATTGATGCATGAGTAATTAAAAAGATTTTGAGATCGTTGCCTAAACATTTTATCCCGAAAGTGACTGTTAAATTCCATAGGAAATTTGAGTAGTCAGAAATTAGAAGAACTGGAATGATACCTCCAGACATATGAAATTGACATGTTTCCTAACACTGTCAAGCTTAAGGATAGAGGGATAGCGCTTAGAGCCTAATCTAGGAAGGATGAGGAAGCATCTAGGAAAAGAGAAAAGAAAATGAAAGAGAAAGTTTTTGAGGCTGAGTCTTGGGGGATTTTGACTTTGATGATATGGCCATGCTTGCTAAAAATTTCAAAAACAAAATTCTTCCAATAATTTTTTTTGGAGAAAAACAAAAAGAAATATGAGGCCAAAGAGAGTGGCGAGAAAAAGAATGAGAAAGAGAATGAGGAAGAGGAGAGATGTTCTGAATGTGAAGGTAAGGGGCATAGGGAGTTTGAGTGTCCCACTAGGCTAAAGAGAAAGGGAAATAAGATTGCCATGCTATCCACTCTTAGCGATAGTGATAAAGATGTGTATGATTTCGAGGATAAGACTTCACATGGGATATGTGTTTCCTTTTTAGCTAGTCACGTGAGCACACCTAGTTTATCCCACGACGATGAGGATACTTGTGCACGTGAGATCCCCGCTGAGGATAGTTTGAGTGTTTCGAGTGAAAGCGAGTTTGAGAGTGGAGATAAAAGTGAGCTCCAAATTGCATTTAGATATTTGAACACTAAAAACTTAAAGACGAAGAAGTTGAATAAGGAATTATGTGTTGGGGTGATAGATTTGGAGAGAGAGATATATAGGTTTTGAGAGGTTTTGAGATGTCGGCAAGTCAACTAGAGAAGTTGAAGGTTACTTTGAGTGAGCAGTTGATTGTCTTGCGATAGAAAAAGAGTGAACTTGTAGTCCGTGTATCATAATTAGAGAGAGAGGTCTTGAGCATGCTCGGGAGGTAAAAGTCACTTTAGAGGATACATCTAAGAAGGTAAGAAAGATGCTCCTCGGTCCCGCATTGGGTAGTGTTGAGAGACTGGGAATAGGTCATGACGGTGCATCTACTTCCCATGTTGCACGCGAGACGGTTCCCGAGTTTGTGATTGATCCATATGGCTCTCAACCCAATCCACCTAGGCATCTCATTCCGGATAGGAGAGTACGTAGGAGATGTTTTAAGAGAGGTGTACCTAGGTCGATTTATGTTTGCACACATTACAAGAAAAGAGGACACCTTAGGTAATTTTTCTTTAAGTTGGGAAATGTGTCGCACAAATTTTTGCCACGTCATGCTACGAAACATGCACCCACAAATGATGCTCCTGATGAGTATTTGAGAGAGTTTCACATATTAGGGAACAAGTAAAGTTTTTAGTCAAAATTTCACATGATTTGATAGATGTTTTTTGTAGGATGTCACAACCTTTGAAAAACTCCACCACACCAAACTATTGAGGTTTAGACTTGTTTGCTAGCATATGATGATTTGCACGATTATATTTTATGCCTATTTCTAGTGTGTACCACTTTTATATTTATGTTTTCCATTTTTGATATATTTTTTAAAAAACCAAAAAGATTTTTGTTTTTGAAATTTTTTGGAAAAATACAAAAAGATTTTCATTTTTTTAAACAAAAAATTAAAAAAGGCAAAAAGATTTTATTTTGATAAATTTTTTGGAAAAAGATAAATAGATTTTTGTATTTTATTTACACCATTTATGAATGGACATTTAGGATGACCAAGTCACAATTTCATTCAATATCCATGTGACTATTTGATAATGCTTTGATATGCGTCATCATTTCATTTTTGTGCTTTATAATATTTGGAGTCATTAGGGTATAATATGAGATTACTACCTACATGATTGACTCATAATTAACTTTAATGCACACTTGCACGGATTTTTTTATTATTGTACTTGTCTATCACATATTGGTCAAAGTGTTTTCATCTCAATCCTGTCTTTAAAATGAACCAAATGCGATAAAACTTGACAATGAAAGTAGTGCTTGTAAGAATTGTTGCTCGTGAGGATTTTTTTAAAAAATGATGAGTGAAAAATAAGAAAAGGCTACGAAAGGTACTCATTTATCCTTTGCGATTAAGCCACCGTTTAAATTGAACCCAAAAGAGCGTGGCATTGAAAAAGGTAGCCAAGGTCCAATAAGGTTTAAAAGAGCCGAAAAAGTGTGGCAATTGTAAAAAGTATCCAAGGCCAATTGAGATTAGATCACCTCAATGAAAAAATAAAGATATATTTTTTATGAGGGAGTTTGGTTGGAAAATAAATCAACGGGTTTGCACGTCCTGACAACGTCATGAAAAATCATTAAACAATTTTAGACGTTATTGGTGTGAAAATAATTTTAGACTTTGATGTGTTGATGGATTGAGTCGAGGCCATTTAAATTCAACACTATTGACACCTAAGGACAATTTTGAGTTTATGTGTTAGGAGTATCCGTATTCATCGTGCACATATGTTATGTATGATTGCATTGATTTTCCTATCGAATTTGTTCACACCCATTCATTCCGTATCCATGATTTGATTATCTTAGTGTAAATTCATGGTGTGTGATTTTATTGTAAATTATTTTTGCATTTTCGTTTAAAAAATTTGAAAAAATAAAAAATAGTTTATGGAATGACTTTGATTATATCCTTGATGATCGTAATTTCTTTACTTGTCGTGACACTCCATGCTTATTTTTGTTTATTCTTTTCCTTGTCTATTTCGGACAAATAAAAATGGGAGAAGGAATTCTGATTTAATGGGAGAGTTTTTAACTATGGGGGATGTTTGGGATTTAATCTTTTGTTATGATTTATGTTTATCTCATTTCAAACTTGATATGTCACGAAGGTATTTTCCTTGTCTCATGTGTGTAGGTACAAAAGTTTGAGGATTATGTGTCACGACCCCGACCCAAAAATCGTAGGGAACGAGTGTCTTGACATGCCACCAAGGCATCCAATATTCTGGCATTAAAATTTTTTCTTTTAAAATATATGTAGCAAAAGTATAATCACATGGTTATGAATCGTAAAATACTGAAGGTGAAGGAATTACATCACCAGAGCTTTTTAGAGGAAACTTTATTTATATTAAAATATCCAAGAGTTACAACTTGACAAAAATTTTAAAGCCTTTTAATTAAAGAGCCAAACATCCTTTATCTAATAAAACAAAATTCTACTTAATGTAACAAAAAGAGCTCTAAAAGCTAAATCTTCAACATAGTCCCCTTATGGTCCATCCGCTTGCCTAATTATTTCCTGAAAAATGGTTAATTATAAAACATCAGCTAAAAACCGAATGAGATTCAATCTCCAAATATTCCAAGGTTTTCAGAAAATTGATACCTATTCAATTTAGAACTGAAGGTATATACATAGAGATAGGAATTTCAAGTAATATATATAAAGTAAATGAACTTTTATATATTCAGAATAAACAGTTCAGAACAGAGCAGATAAAACAATTGAGCATATGTCAATTATTCAGTTTTAGTGGCCACGTACGCTCTAATACCCAGACAGATAGTGTTACCAAATGTTTCCACCTGGTAACATCACACACAGATAATCATGATTTCTGAAACAACGCCTTGTTTAGGGTACACCAGCGATAAACCAGCTGGGAAGGTACCACCCAAATATTTCCACCCGGTAGTCAAGGCCAACATAGTAAGAGAGTTTCCATAGGCCTAGTCAATAATTTCAGAATTCAAATCAGAGGTTTATACGGAGAGATATAAACATATAACAAACGACGGAATCATCGGTATCAGATGCATTTTGAGAATAAAAGAATTTCAAAAAATATACTTAGTTTGCATAATATAATATAATCAAAATGCGCAAGAAATTGCATAGAGTACTCACCTGAAATAGAGGTCGAAATTATAGATAATGAGTCTTCGATCGCACGTTCATCTAATAGATACGATAAAGGTTTAAGTATACGTTCTAAACAAGATCCAGTCTACATATTGTATTTTAATAATAACTTGTTTCAAAGGATATCTAATACCCATTTTCTTAACTTTTAAAACTCATTGATCGCTTAAAGGATTCAATTCATAGTTCTTCCTAATCAGTCGGTTCCCAGTAGAGATGGAGGGTCACAGGGGCACCACTTAAATACCATCTCCTCTAGACAGAACATTTCCGGATTCATTCCCAATAGAGATGGAGGGTCATAGGGGCACCACTTAAATACCATCTCGTCTAGACAGAATTTCACCGGGCCTGACTTTGGAATTACTTAAATGGGATTATATAATAACGAGCAATTTCTTTAAAAAGAATCATTTTTAAAAGCGTATAATTTCAAACAAGTTTATAAAATCAACTTGGATTTGTTCTAAATTTTAAGTTTTGATTAGTGAATTCTTTATTGTATTTTACCAGCATAACTACTAAGTAAAGCTATAAAATAATAAATTAAAACTATAAAGATGCATTATAGCATTAAGATTACCTTAAGATGAATATCCCTAAGAATTTCGTCTTAAACTTTCTCACACTTTCTCTCACTATTTCTTTCTATAATTCTCAAGGAATTGGTGTGAGTTTCAAATGATCCCTAAAGGCCCTATTTATAGTTTTCCAAAGATATCACAGCATTGACACGTGTCCATGATGACCAGGCTTTTGCAATGGGAGTCAGCGTTGACGTGTCGCGTAACGGAGGCATCTTGCAGTCTTATTTCACTGGATTGCGACACGTGTTTTAGCTTCTCCTCTAACGACGACACGTGTTTTGGCTTCTCCTCTAATGACGACACGTGTATGGTGGAGGTGACCAGCACGTGGTGGAAAGGTGATAGGGGTATAAGAGTCATTTCACACATGAAGGGTATTTTGGTAATTTCACACTATATATTTTGAATATTTCTTAGAGGTCCTTGAAAATATTTTATTTACAAAATGGCCCATTTTATATTTTTATTTTAGTCCTTAAATTTTCATAAAATTATATTTTCTACCCCAAAACTTATTATTTACCTTAAGATATGTGATAAGACTTCGATTTGATCCAATTTACAGTTGATTCTTCGTAATTAAAAATGGGGTTTGTTATAGGGGCATTTACGTTTAGATCCTATTAGACGTTCTTATAGACATTCTAGTCCCATCAAGTTTTTCTCTTACATATAAGTCCTATTCCTAATTTTTTGGAACTTTTTTTCCAATTTTACCCTTTTAAAACCAACAATCCGTAACTTCCTTGAGGAAGTTACATAAGTGGTTGAACTTTTTTTTTAATCTTCAAATGATCATAACTTTTGATTCACAAATCCGTTTTTCACAAAATTACTATTTTTGAAATCTGTTCGACGAGATCTATCAAACAAGATCCATGAAGGCTATAAAATTTCAAAGAAAAAAATTTACACAAACAGTAAACTTTACTGTATGCACTAGAATATGAAATAGTTTTATATATGTGACATTTTCACAAACAGACAGTAACATTTAATGTGCTAATACTACACAGCACACACATATATATATATATATATATATATATATATATACGGTGGATCCAAACCCTTTTTTTTTTCAAAATTACCTTATATTTGAAGGTTCGCGCTAGCGGTATCCAATCCTTACCACCATTATTAGAGCTTCAACGACCTTCGTCAGAGCTCTGATTTGGGGTGGGTAAGGGTAGCATGTGGTGCCACTGGCGCAGACCTTTAAAAATAAGAGACTATTAAATAAATGGGCTTTGGATCCACCGAAGTATCATGGGGGCAGCTGGCGCGGACCTTTGAAAATAAGATTGGATAAATGGGATCTGGATCATCTGGAGCGCCAATTTGGGGTGAATAGGGGTGGCACAGAACTTTAAAAATAGGAGCATATTATATATATATATATATATATATATATATATATATATATATATATGTATATAGTTTGTAAAAATGTCATAGATATTAAACTTTATTGTATATACCAGAAAATGAAATAGTTTTATATTTCTGACATTTTCACAAACAATAACATTTACTGTGATATTATATTTATGAAATAGTTTTATATATATAACATTTTCACAAAACCAGTAACATTTACTGAGTTAATATATATATATATATATATATATATATATATATATATATATATATATATATATATATATATATATATATATACGGTATATCCAAACCTCTTTTTTTTTAAATTACCATATTTTTAAAGGTTTACGCTAGCGACATTCAATCCCCACCACTACCCACCCCAATTGTCGACGCTTCAACAACTTTCATCAGCGCTATGATTTAGGTGGGTAGTAGTGGCATAGGGTGCCTCTGGCGCGGACCTCTGAAATTAAAAGAATATTAGGTAAGTGGAGTTTGGATCCACTGGCGCTCCGATTTGGGGTGAGTAGGGGTGACAGTGGGTTAGGTTTATATCTATAACATTTTTACAAACGTTAACATTTACTGTGTTATAACACAGTATATATATATATATATATATATATATATATATATATATATATATATATATATATATATATATATATATATATATATATATATACGGTGGATCCAAACCTATTTTTAACGACCCGCGCTAGCGGTATCTAATCCCGACCACCACCAACCCCAATTGTTGGAGCTCGAATAACCTTCATCAGATTTCTGATTTGGGGTGACATGGAGTGCCGCTGGCGCGGACCTTAGGAAATAAGGGAATATTGGATAAATGGAGTTTGGATACACCGGCGCTCCAGTTTGAGGTGGGTAGGGGTAGCATTGGATTAGGTTTATATCTGTAATATTTTCACAAATAATAAATGTTACTGTTTGTGAAAATGTTACATCGGCATCCCATGCCACCTCAAATCAGAGCTCTGATGAAGGTTGTTGGAGCTCCGATAAAGGGGGTGGGGATTGGATGCCGCTGGCGCGGACCGTTAAAAATAAGATAATATCTGAAAAAAGAGGTTTGGATCCACCCTATATATATATATATACTGTGTTATAACACAGTAAATGTTAACGTTTGTAAAAATGTTATAGATATAAACCTAACCCACTGTCACCCCTACTCGGAGCACCAGTGGATCCAAACTCCATTTATCTAATATTCTTTTAATTTTAGAGGTCCGCGCCAGCGGCATCCTATGCCACTACTACACACCTAAATCATAGCTCTGATGAAAGTCGTTGAAGCTTCGACAATTGGGGTGGGTAGTGGTGGGGATTGAATGTCGCTAGCGTAAACCTTTAAAAATATGGTAATTAAAAAAAAAGAGGTTTGGATCTACCGTGTGTATATATATATATATATATATATATATATATTAACTCAGTAAATGTTAATGTTTGTGAAAATGTTATATATATAAAACTATTTCATAAATATATTATCACAGTAAATGTCATTGTTTGTGAAAATGTCAGAAATATAAAACTATTTCATTTTCTGGTGTATACAATAAAGTTTAATATCTATGACATTTTTACAAACTATATATATATATATATATATATATATATATATATATATATATATATATATATACATATATATATATAATATGCTCCTATTTTTAAAGTTCTGTGCCACCCCTATTCACCCCAAATTGGCGCTCCAGATGATCCCGATCCCATTTATCCAATCTTATTTTCAAAGGTCCGCGCCAGCGGCCCCCCATGATACTTCGGTGGATCGAAAGCCCTTTTATTCAATAGTCTCTTATTTTCAAAGGTCCGTGCCAGCGGCACCACATGCCACCCTTACCCACCCAAATCGAAGCTCTAACGAAGGTCGTTGAACCTCCAATAATGGTGGTAAGGATTGGATACCGCTAGCGCGAACCTTCAAATATAAGGTAATTTTGAAAAAATAGGGTTTGGATCCACCACACACACACACACACACACACACATATATATATATATATATATATGTGTGTGTGTGTGTGTGTGTGTGTGTGTAGTCTTAACTCAGTAAATGTCTGTTTGTGAAAATGTTATATATATATTGTGTAATATTAACTCAGTAAATGTTACTGTTTGTGAAAATGTTATATATATAAAACTATTTCATAAATATATTATCACAGTAAATATTGTTGTTTGTGAAAATGTCACAAATATAAAACTATTTCATTTTCTGGTGTATACAATAAAGTTTAATATCTATGACATTTTTACAAACTATATATATATATATATATATATATATCCAATATGCTCGTAAATTTTTAAGTTCTGTGCCACCCCTATTCACCTCAAATTGGCGCTCCAGATGATCCCGATCCCATTGATCCAATCTTATTTTCAAAGGTCCGCGCCAGCAGCACCCCATAATACTCCGGTGGATCCAAAACCCATTTATTCAAAAGTCTCTTATTTTCAAAGGTCCGCGCCAGCGGCACCACATGCCATCCTTACCCACCCCAAATCGGAGATCTGGCGAAGGTCGTTGAAGCTCCAACAATGGTGGTAAGGATTGGATGCCGTTAGCGCGAACCTTTAAATAAAAGGTATTTTTGAAAAAAGAGAGTTTGGATCCACCGGATGTGTATATATATATATATATATATATATATATATATACTGTGTAGTATTACCACAGTAAATGTTACTGTCTGTTTGTGAAATGTCACATATATAAAACTATTTCATATTCTAGTGCATACAGTAAAGTTTACTGTTTGTGTAAATTTTTTTCTTTGGAATTTTATAGTCTTCATGGATCTTGTTTGATAGATCTCGTCGAGCAGATTTCAAAAATAGTAATTTTGCGAAAAACAGATTTGTGAATCAAAAGTTATGATCATTTAAAGATTAAAAAAAAAGTCCAACCACTTATGTAACTTCCTCAAGGAAGTTACGGATGGTTGGTTTTAAAAGGGTAAAATTGTGAAAAAATTTCCTAAAAAGTTGGAATAGGACCTATGGGATTATGAAAAAGTCAATAGGACTTATAAGCTTGTTGACCTAATAAATGGGACCTAGATATAATTTGCTCTTTGTTATATTGATAGCCAATAATACCACATATCTAATAATACAACATCTATAAGATAATAAGTAACACATGAGTGTAAAAACAAACTATATACATATGAGCATATAAAAGTGGGGTCATTACATCCTTCCCTCCTTATAAAAGTTTGGTCCCCAAACTTGACTCATATTAATTTACAAACAAGTACGGATATCTCTCCTTTATTTCAACTTCCCGCTCCCATGTTGCTTCTTCAACTGAATGATTACGCCATAATACTTTGATCAGTGGAATTATCTTGGTTTGTAATATTTGATCTTTACAGTCCAAAATTTCTGTCGGATGCTCAATGTATGACAAATCTTCTCTAACTTGAAGAGGTTCGTGACTTAAGTTACGTGTTGAATCTGGGACATATTTCTTTATCATTGATACATGAAACACATTATGTACACTAGAGAGTTCAGGTGGCAAGGCTATTTTATACACAACAACTCCTATCCTTTCAAGGATTTCAAAAGGCCCTATGTATCTTGGGCTCAACTTCCCCTTTTTCCCAAATCATATTACTCCCTTTGCAAGTGATACTCGCAAGAACACATAATCTCCTCTTTGGAATTCTAGTTGTCGATGTCGATTGTCAACATAACTCTTTTGACGGCTTTGGGCGGTTCGAAGAAGGTCTTGTATTAATTTCACCTTCTCTGTTGTGATCTGAATCAATTCTGGTCCCAATAATTTCTTTCCCCAACTTCTACCCAAGATGTAGGGGAACGAAACGTTCTACCATAGAGTACCTCATACGGAGCCATTTGAATACTTGCTTGATAACTATTATTATACGCGAATTTCACTAACGGTAAATGATCATCCCAATTCCCTTTTAAATCAAGTGCACATGCCCAAAGCATATCCTCTAAGGTTTGAATAGTTCTCTCTGATTGTCCATCCGTTTAAGGATGAGAAGCAGTGCTAAAATTCAATTTTGTTCCCATGGCTTCTTGTACGATTTTCCATAAGCGAGACACAAATCTAGGGTCACGGTCAGAAACAATTGAAATTGGGGTTTCATGAAGCTTAATAATTTCCTTCACATACAACTTAGCTAACTTTTCTAAAGAATGGGTAATCTTAATGGCAAGAAAATGAGCATATTTAGTTAGCCCATCAATAATTACCCAAATAGAATCATTACCACTTGAACTCCTTGGTAAACCTGTTACAAAATCCATAGTGATATGTTCCCATTTCGACTCAGGGATAGGAAGTGGTTGTAGTAATCCTGATGGTTTCTGATGCTCAGCTTTTACTTGTCGATAAACCAAACACTGAGATACAAATTCCGCTATCTCCCTTTTTATGTTATTCCACCAAAATACTTCTCGAAGATCTCTATACATCTTGGTACTTCCGGGATAAAACGTGAATCTCAAGTAATGACTTTCCTCTAAAATTTGCCTCTTCAGTTGGGCATCCCGTGAAACACACACTTTATTTCCAAACCTCGATATATCACCCTGTATCACAAATTTCATTATCTTCCCTTCAATAACCTCTTCTCTAATCTTCTTCAATTGTGGGTCATTTACTTGTGCAATTTTGATCCTTTTCATCAATATAGGTTGTACTTGTAAGTTCACAATTATTCCACCTTTATTATAAATACGAATGTCTATTTCCATATTTCTTAAATCCTTCAATAGATCCTCGTGGTTTGTAATAAGACATGCTAAGTTTGGTGTAGACTTCCTACTTAAAGCATCAGCTACTACATTAGCTTTCCCTGGGTGATAATGAATATTCAAATCATAATCCTTCATCAATTCTAACCACCTCCTTTGTCTCATGTTCAATTCTTTCTGAGTAAATATATATTTCAAACTCTTATGATCAGTATCAATCTCACAAGTCTCACCATATAAATAATGTCTCCAAATCTTAAGAGCAAAAATTACAGCTGCTAATTCTAGGTCATGGGTTGGATAATTTTGCTCATATGGTTTTAACTGTCTTGAGGCATAAGCAACTACTTTTGCTTTTTGCATTAACACACATCCTAAACCATTTTTAGAAGCATCACTATAAATCACCAATCCTTTCGTGCTTGAAGGAATAGTCAAAATTGGGGCATTCACTAATCAATTCTTAAGTTCTTGAAAACTTTTCTCGGCTTCCTCAGACCATTCATATTTTACCTTCTTTTCTGTTAACCTAGATAGAGGTTTAGCAATGCTAGAAAATCCTTCAACAAATCTTCGATAATAACCTGCTAATCCAAGGAAACTACGAATCTCACTCACATTAGTTGGTCAGCCTCAATCTTTTGGGGGTCAACTGACACTCCCTATTTGGATATGACATGTCCTAGAAAAGAAACACTAGGCATCCAAAACTAACACTTCTTTAATTTTGCATATAATTTCTCTTTCCTAAGGATTTATAATATTGTCTCTAAATGCTTCTCGTGTTCCTCAATACTCTTAGAATAAATGAAAATGTCATAGATAAAAATAACATATTGATCCAAATATTTCCTAAAGACTCTATTCATCATATGCATAAAAGCAGCTGGTGCATTAGTTAGTCCAAATGGCATTACAAGAAATTCATAGTGACCATATCTAATACGAAAAGCTGATTTTGAAATATCATCATCCTTAATCTTCAATTGATGATAGCCTGACCTAAGGTAAATTTTAGAGAATACTTGTGCACCTTCTAATTGATCAAACAAGTCATCTATACGAGGTAAGGGGTATTTATTCTTAATGGTTACCTTATTCAGTTCACGATAATCTATACATAGTCTCATTGTCCCATCCTTCTTTTTCACAAATAACACTGGAGCACCCCAAGGCGATATACTTAGTCTGATAAAACCCTTATTTAAAAGGTCTTCTAATTGCACTTTTAACTCTCTTAATTCTAAAGGTTCCATACGATATGGTGGGTTTGAGATTAGTATAGTTCCAGGAATAAGGTCAATCGTAAATTCTATTTCTCTATTAGGAGGTAGGACTGGTAAATCATCTGGAAAAACATCCGAAAATTTCTTAGTGATAGGAATATCTTCTAAGCTAGGCCCTATCGTCTGCAAACTGGTAACAGTTGCAAGAAATCCTTGACATCCCTTCTTAAGAAAACTATAGGCTTGCATTGCAGAAATAATACACATCGGAGATATGATGCCAGTTCCTTCAAAACTAAATTTTGGTTGGTGAGGAATTTGGAAAGTAACACTCTTCTCAAAGCAGTCGACCTTAGCATTATGTGATGCTAACCAATCCATCCCCAAAATGACTTTAAAATCTTTAATGTCTAAAACTATCAAATCAATTAATAGTTTATGACTATCAATATCTATGGGGCAAGCCTTGTATACTAATTTACCCATCAATAACTCACCCGAAGGAGTAGAAACGTGTATGTTATGATTCAAGGGTTCAGGAAATTTATGAAACCGATTTAATACATGTATAGATATGAAGGAATGGGTAGAACCAGGATCTATCAAAGCTTTAAAAGGCTGTGCACATATAGAAAGTGTACCTGACACTACTGCATTAGAAGCTTGGGTATCAGAAAGTGCGAAAACTCTACCCTGTCTGTCTTGATCCTTCTTTGCACTTGAAGGCTTTATCGAAACCCTTGCTGGGTTTGGGCAGTCTTTTATCTGATGTCCTTTCTGTCCACATCTAAAATAAGCTCCTGAATCCTTATAATAAGGTTGTCCTCCATGCATCTTTCCACATTGCTGACATGTCTGGTTATTATACTGTCTATTATCACTAGATCCCCCAATGTTGGATGTGTTCCTAAAAAAATTTCTATTATTAGGGTTCTTTCCTTTTTGTTCCCCAAACTTCCTCTTACCATCTCTAATTCGATTGTACTCCTCACCATCCCTCTCAGCTATTGTAGCCCTAGTCACGACGTCAATATATGATGTCAACTTTAGGATGGAAATTTGACTACGAATATTCAACCTTAATCCACGTTCAAACTTCTTGGCTCTTAAATCATCAGTTACTACAACATGATGTGCAAAACGTGATAACTCAGTAAACTTTGCCTCGTATTGACTAACCGTCATATTCCCTTGCACTAGACTCATGAAGTCAGTTGCCATTTCTTCTTTCACCGTTTCAGGAAAATATTTCTCATAAAAGATTACTAAGAAATCATTCCAACCTATGTAAGTATGCCTTTCCTCGCGTATTCTCTTAGTCATTCTCCACCAATGTTCAGCCTCCCCTTCTAACATAAATGTTGTAAATGACACCCTTTGTTCATCGATACACTTAAGAACATCGAGTATCTTTTCCATCTGCATCACCCAACTTTCTGCTTCGGTGGGATTATGAGTACCTTTAAAAGATGGAGGATTAAACTTCTTGAACTATTCAATAGTACATTTACTTAGTTCAAGATTCTTTGGTACTCCATTGTTCACCTGCTGCTCCACAATCTTTTCTAGACTTTCAATTGCCTTGTATGCACCTTCCAGTCCTTCTATACTCGAATCACTAGTTTCCATTGATGATCTTCTCTTGGTCATTTTCTGCAGTCATGTCCAAACGTAAGATCTACTATACTATATCAATATTGAAAACTAAAAGACCAATTATAAATAATATAACACATAGGGAGGGTTATCACATAATACTATCTCCTAAGGATGGAAACATAAAATCTATAACGTTCAAAACCTATGTTCAGTAGTCTACGGGTTCATAACCTATGCTCTGATACCACCTCTATCACGACCCCGACCCAAAAATCGTAGGGAACGAGTGTCTTGACATGCCACCAAGGCATCCAATATTCTGGCATTAAAATTTTTTCTTTTAAAATATATGTAGCGAAAGTATAATCACATGGTTATGAATCGTAAAATACTGAAGGTGAAGGAATTACATCATCAGAGCTTTCTAAAGGAAACTTCATTTATATTAAAATATCCAAGAGTTACAACTTGACAGAAATTTTAAAGCCTTTTAATTAAAGAGCCAAACATCCTATATCTAATAAAAAAAATTCTACTTAATGTAACAAAAAGAGCTCTAAAAGCTAAATCTTCAACATAGTCCCCTTATGGTCCATCCACTTGCCTAATTATTTCCTGAAAAATGGTTAATTATAAAACATCAGCTAAAAGCCGAATGAGATTCAATCTCCAAATATTCCAAGGTTTTCAGAAAATAGATACCTATTCAATTTAGAACAGAAGGTATATGCATAGAGATAGGAATTTCAAGTAATATATATAAAGTAAATGACAATATATATATTCAGAATAAACAGTTCAGAACAGAGCAGATAAAATAATTAAGCATATGTCAATTATTCAGTTTTAGTGGCCATGTACGCTTTAATACCCAGACAGATAGTGTTACCAAATGTTACCACCTGGTAACATCACAGACAGATAATCATGATTTCTGAAACAATTCCTTGTTTAGGGCACACCAGCGATAAACCAGCTGGGAAGGTACCACCCAAATATTTCCACCCGGTAGTCAAGGCTAACATAGTAAGAGAGTTTCCATAGGCCGAATCAATAATTTCAGAATTCAAATTAGATGTTTATACGGAGAGAGATAAATATATAACAAACGACGGAATCATTGGTATCAGATGCATTTTGAGAATAAAAGCATTTCACAAAATATACATAGTTTGCATAATATAATATAATCAAAATGCGCAAGAAATTGCATAGAGTACTCACCTAAAATAGAGGTCGAAATTATAGATAATGAGTCTTCGATCGCACGTTAATCTAACAAATACGATAAAGGTTTAAGTATACGTTCTAAACAAGATCCAGTCTACATATTGTATTTTAATAATAACTTCTTTCAAAGGATTTCTAATACCCATTTTCTTAACTTTTAAAACTCATTGACCGCTTAAAGGATTCAATTCATAGTTCTTCCTAATCAGTCGGCTCCCAGTAGAGATGGAGGGTCGCAGGGGCACCACTTAAATACCATCTCCTCTAGACAGAACATTTCTGAATTCATTCCCAGTAGAGATGAAGGGTCACAGGGGCACCACTTAAATACCATCTCGTCTAGACAAAATTTCACCGGGCCTGACTTTGGAATTACTTAAATGGGAATCTATAATAACGAGCAATTTCTTTAAAAAGAATCATTTTTAAAAGCGTATAATTTCAAACAAGTTTATAAAATCAACTTGGATTTGTTCTAAATTTTAAGTTTTATTAGTGAATTCTTTATTGTATTTTACCAGCATAACTACTAAGTAAAGCTATAAAACAATAAATTAAAACTATAAAGATGCATTATAACATTAAGATTACCTTAAGATGAATATCCCTAAGAACTTCTTCTTAAACTTTCTCACACTTTCTCTCACTATTTCTTTCTATAATTCTCAAGGAATTGGTGTGAGCTTCAAATGATCCCCAAAGGCCCTATTTATAGTTTTCCAAAGATATCACGGCATTGACACGTGTCCATGATGACCAAGCTTTTGCAATGGGAGTCAGCGTTGACGTGTCGCATAACGGAGGCATCTTGCAGTCTTATTTCACTGGATTGCGATACGTGTTTTAGCTTCTCCTCTAACGACGACACGTGTTTTGGCTTCTCCTCTTATGATGACACGTGTATGGTGGAGGTGACCAGCACGTGGTGGAAAGGTGATAGGGGTATAAGGGTCATTTCACACATGAAGGGTATTTTGGTAATTTCACACTATATATTTTGAATATTTCTTAGAGGTCCTTGAAAATATTTTATTTACAAAATGGCCCATTTTATATTTTTATTTTAGTCCTTAAATTTTCATAAAATTATATTTTCTACCCCAAAACTTATTATTTACCTTAAGATATGTGATAAGACTTCGATTTGATCCAATTTACAGTTGATTCTTCGTAATTAAAAATGGGGTTTGTTATATTGATAGCCAATAATACCACATATCTAATAATACAACATCTATAAGATAATAAGTAACACATGAGTGTAAAAACAAACTATATACATATGAGCATATAAAAGTGGGGTCATTACATTATGTTTTGCACACCCTAATGATGACAAAGAAAAGCAAAGAGAATTGATGATTGAAGTTGAAGATTTTGAAGAAAAGTTTAAGACTTACATATTTAGTACCTTTTCATTTTGGGATTCATGGGAGGGTATTAGATTTGTATAAGATATGTGATTTGATAATTCGGATTTTTATTTTGTACTGGCATAGACATAGGTGGAGATTTGTAATGACATATTTTATATGTCCTATTTACATTAGAGTATGTCGTATACCGCTACAACCGTCAAAGAAAAGTTCAAGCTTGAAGATGCATCAAGACGGATCTGAATATCAACATTCTTCAACAGACAAGCCTCAACAAGATAAAATTTTGGTAAGTTTGTGTTTAAAGTCCCTTAATAATTCATTATAAGTATTGGGTTAATTTTTCTAAAATGTTTTTAAACATCTGAGACATTATATTTTATCAAAATATTTTTTTCTAAGTGCTTAGGCGGAGTTTTAAAAGGAAAAGGATTTTTCATTTTGATCGTTCAAATGACCTCATAATGTCGTTCAAACGACATCAGTTATCACACGAACGAAGTCTTTAAATGACATGTTATATTACGCGAAGCTTGCTTGAAGGTCGCCTGAAGTTTTTCTTTAAACGAGATCACACTATTTTAGTTTTCTAAAGTCGCTTGATATGTTATGCGAAGTGGGATCTAACGACCTTCAATGTCGTTAGACCGATCTCTTGATCTCGTTATCTTTTAGAACCCTCGAATAAATCTCCGATAATACTCGACCAATCTTAAAAATCTACGAATCTTCGAAGGTGTAATGGGATGTTCCCCATTCCAACACGATCAACACTTTCTTTAATTCCATCGACAATCATGACTTCGAGACTACATGGACTAAAAATTGTACCTCTCTTTCCTAAACTCATATTACTGAAGTGTGCCCCTCAAATATTTGATATGTTCCTCCTCGATCTATGAATGATCAGAATATCATCAATTAAGATGATGGTAAACTGATCCAAATATGGATAAAACACTCAGTTCATCAAATCCATAAAGACGACAGGGCATTGGCCAACCTAAACAGTATGACCATGAACTCGTAGGAGCCATAACTAGTAAAAAAGGTAGTCTTCAGTACATCCTCCTCATATACCCTCAATTAGTGGTTCTTCGATCCTATCTAATCTTTAAGAAGAATGAAGCACCCCGAAGTTGATCAAAAAAATCATTGATCCTTGGCAAAGGATACATGTTCTTCATGGTAATCAATAATTTTAGTGAACCATCCCACTTCTTCATAAAGAACCAAAGCTCCACATGATGCCGTACTACGTCAGATGAACCCCTGCTATAGTAACTGCTCTTATTTTCTCTCTCACTCCCTTATATCAATAGAAGCCCTCTAATATGGAACCTTGGTAATCGGCACAACAACGAGATTCAAATCAATGACAAAATCAATCTCTCAAGTTGGTGCTATACCTGGCACCCCTTCAAATACGTGGGTAAAAATCTCGGACAATCAGAATTGAGTCTACTGAAGTGGCAATCCCCTCTTGTATTGCCTCATCAATAAGATACAAGTGTTTCATGGCACTACTGTCCATCGTAGGCATAATCGCATTATACATATCCAGATCTGAAATAATGAAAAGGATAAACCCCCCATGATATATATAAGCCATATATTTCTTAAATCAGTCTATCCCAAAGGTCACATCATAAGAGTGGGTGTCCAAACCTAACAAACTATCCTCACAACTCAATATACGAACATAAATCTCTATGTTATCACAAATCTAAAAAATACGGGTAGATACATCTAAGGTAATAGCTATTGATAAAGATCTATCACAGTGCGTAAGAAGAAACTAATAATCCCCATAAAATAAAGTTATATGAACGAGTGTGTGGCATCGGTGTCAAAAAAATATCTATCTAAAGTGATGAAAACATCAAACGTACGGTATACCACTTAGATCAGCCCCTCGTCCTCCTGTTGGGGTTGTGCCATCTAATAAATGCTCCCATACTACAGTTGGGGTTGCTAATGTGTAACCGGTGATGCGGGTAGTGCTAATAACGGATGTGGCTTTGTCACTAAATACTGCTATTATATGTGTTAGAGGACATATTAGGACTGTTCTTGTAGCTGCCCATAGTGGACATGCTCCTGTCCTGGTTGGCTCTAGTATTATTGTCCTCGAGTCTCAATTATGGGGCAAACCTAAAATTTCTTCCCTCTTCTTCCAGATATAAAATAGACTACCTTAAATGGGTCCATATGCATCCCCTACTATCTCTATCGTTGGCGCATATCCTACACATATTCGAAATGCATTCTCTCAACTTTTCTCCCCCATAATGATTGGGGATGCATGAAAAGGTACTACCGGTGGTATCTCATGCTCGGGTTCCACTAAGTGTGCTTGGACTACCTAGCTCATCATCTCTGATAGACTATTGTGTCCCAAAGTAATATTTCCCTTGGGCATCTGGGTTGGAATCCTAGGTACAATGGGCACCTATAATATGGGGCTGCGAAATCGAATTCCCTCGCTAGCTAAGAATAAATGAAAATTTCCTATTAAGCATCGTTTAAAATTTAATAAGGACATCCTATTTGTAATGAAACGTCAATGAGAGTACAAATAAAGGTACGTATCAAAGAACGCTACGCATAAGTATAATGGTTTCCAACGTTATGTATGGTTCGGTACTTGTGGATTAGGATTTATTATCTGGAGGCATTACAATAAAGTGAGCGATACAACTAGCTAGGCCTTTAGGCTTATTAAAATAAATATTCCAGCTGGGCTAGTAAAACTAAGCTAGTAAAAAAAGGAAGACAAGATAAGAACCCTAACCCTGTGTTATAGGGATGCAAAGGCACTATCGGGGAGAGGCTTTTGAGAGAGATAAGGGTGAAGCGAATCCTTTAATTGACTATGCTAGGCGGCATAAAGAGTCTCTTTCTCAATGATTTTGTTCATGCTCTTTGTTGTGTCTGTTAGTAATGCTTTCTTTAAATTTATTTGTAGGTAGGATAGAGTGAGGGTTTCCCTTTAGAGAAGCTTTTTTGGGTCCCTTCTGGGGTAGTGATTTCTATATAAGTACTAAAAGTTTCAACCCCTTGTTAATAAAAAAAAAAGTAAGTAAGAAAATGCCTTTGTTTCTTACTTTTCAAGGTCATTTCTTCCTTCACGTATCCTTGCGTAAGTGAGTAGTATTAAAGCTTAAGTATCCAGTTGAGTTGTTTGATCTTTTTAAATCGAGATTGTGTTGGTTTATAGTTTTAAGCTATCAAGTAAATCCTAATGAAACAATAGGGTGGATCTTTTCGAAAGCAGATCTATCTCATTGTTCACTTTTGTTTAAATGGGCACTTGTTGTTTATTGTCTCATAATAGTGTTTCCATGAAAGATGCTATCTCGATGACCTTGAAGAAGGTAACTAAAAGGAAAGACGTCCCATCCATCTGCACTAGTGGTTTGTCGCTTCTGATTGCAAGAGCGTCTCCTCGAGTCTTTTCAAAACGGCGAGAACTATCAACTTTAGGATTTTAATTTGCTCGGATTGTGCCTTCATGGTTATCCACTTTCTAGCTAAGCAAGTGGTAAAGGGGTAGCATATCCCTTTGTCTATCGCATGATACCGGTGAGGCCTTTTAGCTCTTATAGCTATGAGTCAGTCGAGGCAGTACCCTCGAGACTAAGACCATGCTCCGATACCAAGTCAAATACTCCATAAAATTTAAATACTTTAGTTGGTCAATTCAAGATATAAAATCATACGGGATAATAAAAAAATTATATCATTCTCATCATGAAGAGATAAAATGGAATAATAGACAATAATTTGGAAACGATGAGAATATCCTAAAATATAACTCGTAATATCCAATAACCAAATCTATAAACAATGTTGTCTCAACAGTAATACATAAATACAACCCCGAGTCTATAAATATTACAAACCATCTAACTCTCAACATACAACTAGACATCTTAATATAAGCTAGAATGAAAAGAAAAATGATAACATGAGAAGGTAGAGAACTACAATGTCTCTGGAGCTGATACCCTAAGAGATGTAAATCATGTGCTCACTAGATCGAAATGCAATTTAAGTGTGAGGTTCAGCCCTATCACTCAGTTTCCACAGAAAAAGGGTTAAAATCTTAGAAAGTAACTTATCTACGCAACTCAAAGCATTTATATGCATAGATGGTAAAGTCACAGTTTAATTATTTAATGAACAAACCAACCCATAAACGTAGTCTCACAATATATTAGAATTATCTCATTTTATACCATTATTTAGTCATTCTCATTAATTAATCAGTAAGTAACCGACATGCTTAATAATTCATTAACACATAACCGACATGCGCCCCTTTCTCTCAGCCATCTCAAATGCATGTCGTATGCTAAGTTTAAGTAATCACATGTATTAATATCAATTCTTTCATTAATCAATTATGCTAATTAATTAATTATGATGTAACCGACATGTGCCCCTTCATCAAGGCCATCTCATAAACGTGCAGTACACCAAATTTAAATAATTACATTTCACGCCCTGACGCATCCTGGTATTCACATGGACGAGAATTAACATATCATAATAAACCATAAACATCACATCTCACGCCCTGACGCCACCGGTATTCTCATGAACGGGAACTTATACATCATAATATCGAGTGTCCCTCCACGGTACCCACCCATTCTTTTCCATATACCAAGTTCAATTAATTTTGGCATTTTAACACATAATTATTCACTCTGAGAAAGCTACTCAAACCTCAATTATCCTGGTTACCTCGACTTGGTTGTATTCTTTAGCATTCATTATCTATATTTTAAACGATTTTATAGAGAGCTAAAGGGATAAATATCATGCAAATGATTCTTGAAAACACAAAGCGTAAAGTTGAAGGTTTATAATTTTATTAATGATTTAAGCCGTCACAACAAATCGTCTCTAAACTCCATGCGTGGGACGTCTCACCGAAGTGAACTCCAAGCAAAGAACCCTTCCGATTCATTTAGGTTTAGATAGAGTAGTTGTTAGTACAGTTTATTTAGGGTTTATTATGCGAGAGTAGGACAAGAATTTACATGTCTACGCGTGCAATCTTTGAATTAATCCATCACTATTATTCAACAATCAAACCAAATCACAATAGATTCCCGTACTCCTTCTAACGTCCACATAGCAAAATGTGCATAAATAATAACATGGTCTCAAACATGAGTTCATATTGAGTTCTTACATAAAAGGGACACATTTATTTTACGTGGGTATGTTACATCATAAGGGGTTCATTAATGCGTATCAATTATCCTAAGACATGTCAAATATTTTCATACTGGTTATTATAACATGGGTAAGAGTCTTGTAAAAATTCTCATCAATTTGGAACATACATATCAAAAGTACAACTCTTAAAACGTAAAGTTCGACCTTACTGAGCGGATGAACTTTTCCCACATTATAATTCTAAATTAATTTTATATCGTCTATTCTCATATCTCGGATTATCAATTTCTACAAACGTGGTGTAAACCCAAAAATATCATTTTCACGCGTTGGGGTCAATTAATTGATTTTCGCAAACTAATATGCTCAACATGTATTTCTAAGTTTGTGAAACTATTTAAATTCACCTAATATGGCATAATTTTGAATCGCTCAAATTTCCAAAGGGTCACTAATAAATTTTTAACACTTAAATTTGATTTAGGTGAATTTTGCAAATACACACATAAAAGGAGAGGAGTAGCAAGATAGTTGCCTCGAAAAATGTATCCCGAGATTAGTCCCGAATTGGTGAAGAAGTCTTCCAGAGAGTCCCCTCGCAAATAACTTCAAAAACCTCTTTAAAATAATGAATAAATAAAGTCGGGGCTTGGTCTAAAAATATGGCAAAAGTTTAGGGTAAATATTTAGGTGAAGTTGGAAAGTGGGTTTGCTAAATTTTGAGATCGCGGGAAAACAATATTTGTTGATTATTACAAACACACTCATTATTGAAATGATTAGGAGAGATAGAGTCTTATTTCGCTCCAAAAATGTTATTGTGATAGAATTTTTGACAGAATTTTTATGGACAAAATTCCATGGCGTGCTTCTATTGATTGACTTTTGAAGTTCACGCTAGTGGGATCAAGAAACTAATCAATATAAACACACCACGTAAGTTTGTCCATCTAAATTCTATCAAAAATTCTGTTATAATAGAAGTACTCGTTTCGCTATGTTTTAAACGCCCCAATCTCTTCTAAGGCCCTCACGATTGTCCGCACAAGCTCAAAAATACGATCCCTTCATAAATTTTAGAGGCAAACCCCTTGGTTTCCATGCCAACTTTTACACTAAAAACCTGCTATCCCTCTCTCCATTTGGTTAACTAATACCAACCTGCTCCTTTCTCTCTCTCTTGATGTCGACACAGGTCATAAGGATAAATTCCTGCCTTATTTTTTACCTAATCGGCGGTGACTCATACTTCTCTCTCTCTCTCTCTTGTTTTTTCTTTTCGTGTTGCCCACTGTTTACCTCTGACATCATTAAACCCAAGGGATATGGGATATAAAATTAACAACCCTATTAAGCCTGCTACCCAACTGCCAATAGTTAAAAAAAATCCCATTGGCTTAACACTTATGATTGCTTAACTATTAAAGGTCCAATATTTTATTAGTTAATCATAAAATTTTAGTTATTAAGAGACAACCCCTTAATTATTTAATCATTATATTTTAACATTTACAAATTGATAATATGATATAATTTAGGATTGTGCAAATTTCCTAAGGGTCACTAATAAATTTTCAACACTTAAAATTTGGTTTAGGTGAATTTAACAAATACATACATAAAAGGAGAGAAGTAGAAAGATACTTGTCTCGAAAAATCTATCATGAGATTAGTCCTGAATTTGTGAAGAAGTCTTCGTGAGAGTCCCCTCATAAATAACTTTGAAAATCTCTTTAAAATAATGAATAAATAAAGTTGGGGCTTGGTTTAACAATATGGCAAAAGTTTGGGGTAAATATTTAGGTGAAGTTGGAAAGCGGGTTTGCTAAATTTTGAGACAGTGGGAAAACAATGTCTGTTGGTTATTATAAACACTAGGTCTTAACCCTGCCCGATGCGCGAGCTTCTTTAAAAAAATAAATATATAAAATTGTAAGTAGAATTTTATCAAATACTATATACAAAAAATAATATAAAGAAATAGACTTTCATACAACATAGAGTATAACACTTTTAAATACATTAACCAAAGTGAATCAACTCGAATAAGAAGAAATTTACAAATTTAATTATTTATTTGACCATCTCATTAGTGGAGTCCTAAAAATGAAAAAAAGATAAATGATGTGAGAATCACTTTTATAACATTTTTTTTCTTATAAGATTATATCAACCGAAACTTTTGGAAGTTTTAGTATTTATGGCAGTTGCAAAATTTTCAAGTCTCATACAACCCCCGAGTGTCTAATTTAATAAGTTTCAAATTGAGAAACAAAATGTACACTTCAAGTAGTATGCAAGTAACAGTTCAAATCAATACTTGAAGCTGAAACTTCTCGTAGAACATAATTGAAGAATATAATATTTAATAGAAAATATAATTAAAGTAATACCAACAAAAAAGATTCATTGTGTTTGAAGAATATAAAGCACCAAGAGAAAATATTAAACTCATGTATTAATCCTTGCCGCACACCTTGTGCCTATATCACATACCAAATGTTGTCCGACTAAAACTTTATGGGGTAGTTATGAAATTCCTTAGCAAATCAGTCACCTTTCATCAAAAGCTGCCCACTTATGTTCATCACAATATCTCATACATTATCTTCCATTAATCATACGTAAAATAACCGCACTCTAACAAAACATTATATTTAAGTAGAAAAATAGTGGCAATGCCCATGAGGAGTATGTTAAATAACCACACTCTAACAAACATTATATTTAAGTATAAAAAGAGTGGTCGTCGATGAGGTGAAAAAACTCAACAACTTCATTATGTGAGTCTTAGTTGTCCTTCTCACCCTCCTTGCTAAGATTTAACTTAAAAGGTCAATATACATGGACATTATTGTTAGTGTGTATTTTTAAACACACATGGGAGACTAAGTCTACCCACTATACCACTTTTGCACAGATTTTTCCCACTTCTTCTAAACTTTTGGCTAAAAACATGTACCCACTTGCTTTCCTCTCTTATTTTAAACGGCTATTTTGCAAAGCTTTTTTTTTTGGCAAAAACATGTGAGGCTAAATGATAAGAAGGGAGTGAGCTTGAGAGATAAAAACTGTTTTTTGAGTTTGTAAGAGAGAAGAAAGCAATACATGCTACAAAAATAAAAAGGAGAAATGGGTTTCTCTCTAAAAATGCTCTCTATGAAGTTTTCTTAGAAAGAAAAATAGAACCAAAATAGAAAAATATTTTCTTCATGAAAATATTTATTTCCCCAAAATATTTTTCAGAAATTGAGCAATTAATTTGGAATGGGTGTTAGAAGACATATAACTACGGTGCATGGTTATATGATACATAGGTGATTCTGGGCTTGTTTTATCCTGGGGACGACGTGACTGAATACTATCTGCACAAAGAGGGTAGAGCCGCGAGACGTCTTAAAGAGAGCGACCTAGTCCGCGACTCAACCCAAGAACCGTCTACGACAAATTTATAAACGATTGAGGTAATATTGTTTATTTTTTATTGTGCAGTAAATATTTGGATTCAACGCATGCGGTTCATATTTTGCGATAATCATATGAGGTAATAATTTAATTTTGAGCAGTAGACGTAAAATTAATTTATGATTTTATTTTTTCGATTTCTCCATAAAACTCTTTGATGTGATTTTTTTTAATCACAATATATAAAGTGTACCAACAATTTTAAGACGTTTAATGTCTACCATGGAGACTGAAAAATAAATTTTATGGACATATATGATTATTTTTATGATGTCGAAATGAAAAAAGGCCAACTAAGTTTCTACGTTTAGAAATTATAATTTTGACCTTGTACCTCTAGAAATGACCGTTTAGCCCCCGAACTTCTATAATATTATATTTTGTGAAGTAGATACATAAATTTTAGTATTTTTTATCAATTCGGAATCGATCAATAATTTCGTGAGAAATTAGAATTTGAAAAAAAATGAACCCCTTCATGAAAAACTTTTAAATAGGTCAATCCTATTTTTTAGTTATGAATGTGAAATATTATTTCACATAAGATGTTATTGTTGGAAATGGAATTGTATACTGTTTTTGGACAATTCATTTTGAACCACTTGTGGTTAAGAAAACAAATTAAAAAATTTGTTATATGTAATCAAATTAAAAAATTGATATTTGGAAACAAATGAAAATTTGTTATATGAAAAATAAATGTGAACATTTGTTATATGGATTCGAAGGGTAAGTTATAAACATTTGTGCCTTGCGCTATGTTTACTATAAAAAAAAATTGTTCAAATATTTTTTGAAGTGTTTATGTGAAAGTGTAGTTGATATTTTTCAACCACACTAAAGTGATCGATGATGAAGAAAAAAAAATCTGAAATTTTTGTTATGAATTTTGTTGGAATATCATCTCGTTTTTTTATGATATATAGACTGAAATTTCGTGAATTTTGGCATGCATATAGTATGTTGAGATTATAAATTTTGGGCTTCAAAATTTCTGAAAAAAGAGTTGTATATCTTTTATGATGATTTTTACAAATGGGATGCGCAATGTTGAATTTTTTGGACAGCTTGTAGTAAAATAAGTTTATCTTTACTTGTACTTAATATTTTCGAGTGATTCCAATTTTAGATAAGACTAGACTCATAAAGGATGAATTCTGGAAAATTTTATATATTTTCAATAAGAGGTTTGGTCATGGTGAAATTTCAAACTTGAAGTTTTTCGGTTTGAACAAAGATTTCGGACAACATTTTCTTAGAAAAATGTATCATGTCGTGTTCCCAACGGATTCAAAATATTTTGAAGCCTTATAAATTTATTTTTCAAGGATTTATGAAGTACTTAGAAAAATTTGGACTCAAATTTATGGAAGATGAATTTCAAAGAAATTATATAAGGACTTATGCAATATTTGAGTTTGAAGCGCAACCGCTAGCATTTTATATAAATAATTCTTTGTATTTATTCATTTATATGAGTTGGAAAATGAATAGAATAAAATTGTATTCTGCAATGTTGGAATCAAGTTGGTGTGCTTCATACGCATGTAGAAATAATTTAGTTGGATAAAATTATTTTGACCGTATTCTTTGATTTGGAATAGAGGTTTAAACTCTAATACGCAGTATTATTTTATACATTGTGAAAAATTGTATATTATAATTTTTTATGAAATAGATTGTATAATCTATATGCGACTTTCAGACACATGAAAATCTGAATTTATGACTAAAATAAATGAACATGTATTTTTTTTATTCGGCTATACATGATGACATTAAGCATGCATTTATTTAAGAAATAAGATTAATTCTTATTTAATATTGAAACTCACAAGTTTAGATTTCATTTTATGAATTGAAGATATAGTGGGGGCACATTATATGTTGCTTCTCAATACTATACCTAGAGAATAGTGGGGGCACTCAATCGAGTACCTCTCAACTATAATTAAAGAACATTTAATAGAATCTGAAACTTTGGTGTTCAAGAGAACTCTTAATTTTTTGAATAAATAAAAGCTTGCTTATGTTATTGAAAAAGGATTCGAAAAATCCTTAGAGAAGTCATGTCATAAATGATTGATTGAATTCCTTGAAATAAACTAGAAATTAGTTTATAATTGACTTATCTTATAACTTTAAAATAAAGAGGTGTATACACATCATTTGAAGGAATATTGAGACCATTATCATTTATGAATATGAGCTTTGTTTAATAGTCGAAATTCATCGATATAACTTAGTTATACATGATGCATGTTAAATTATTTTCATGAAAATGAAGAAGCTTCATTTAATTTGAATGCTATTGATATTATTTATGATGTTGAGTTAAAAACTAAATATATATAATAGTATTTTTCGAATGGTGACCTATGTAATGCAACTTACATGGATCAACTTGAAGTTGAAAAATTAATATGGAAGGCACCAATAAATGGCATGATATTTTGATAAATTATCAAATGAGAATGAATTGAGAATAATATGAATCGTGTTTATCACTAAGCATGTTGAAATATGAATGCACTCTTATTTATTGTGCAAGAATGATTAGCTAATATTTGGTTATAATATTTTGTTGCCTAGAAAACCAAATTCATGCTAAGTCAAAGTGTTAGCATAAAGAGTTTCAATGAAACAAGAATAGTACTTGTTAATATTTCAATGCTATATGGATCAATTAATTGATTGAGTATATTGAAGTACAAGAATATCTATTTATTAGATATATGCTTATTATGAACCATCTTGTACTTCACATGATCCAAGTATAAGAACACTATATATAGAGATAAGAAAAGATGAATATGCGAACATCTTATGTAGTCTCAATTGAGCTACTAAATACAGTTGACTTGGAATAATTTTTTGTGGGAGTACTATGAAGGTTTATAATTAAAAAGTGCATTCTTATGCTATTGAGAAAGGTTATGTGTTTCGATAAAATCACGAACCTAGAATTAATTCTGAATCCATAATGGATATGTGTTTAACACGTATTATGTTGCTATTGTTTGGAACTCCCAGAAATATTAATTATTGGCATAATTAATGATGGAGTATATGGTGATACCATTAGCTATGGCTAGTGAGTAAATGAAAGGTTAAAAGACTTATTATAAGATACCATTTATGGTAGAGATTGACACAGTCATTTTATCCACAACAATAGAACCATGGCTATTGTAAAATTTTAGAACCGTTATCGTAACGACAAGAATGACAAATATGTCGTAATCACAACATATAGAATTTAAAACTAATGAGTTGTGTGTGTGGATTGTATTCGGAATGATGAGAATAAAACCTGACTTCTCCTTTGATGAAAGGACTAGTGCAGGAGAAGGTGTTCAACACCTAGAAAGGGATCGGACTAAAGCCCGTTGATATTGAATCATTTGTGGTGGTAACCCAACCTATAGGCTGGAGATCCTAAGAAATAGGTTCAAAGGGTAACAACAAGTCACAATGATATGGGTTGAATCATGCTAATTATTGTTTACAGTATTTTACTCTGAGTCCATCCCTATGGAGCATGATATCCTGAAGCGAGTTAAGGTTGAGTTATTATAACTCTTAATGATGATCTATAACTCTATTTTGAGTGGGGTACCTAGCTACAGCAATATCCTTGATACACTCACCTATGTGAATGTGGAAGTGTCGCCGCTTCCTATGGTAATTTTGGGCAAATTCCCTACAACGTTCACATACTGGGATTTAAGCACATGGCCGTAACGTGATCGCTTGAGGACTACACCCAAGTAGGGTTGTGTGTGAGATGCTGTCAGAGATAGAATTCAAAACTACGAGTTACTCTAGTATAATCTGAATCATCTTTATTACTTAAAGGTTCAAGTCGAAAGACATCTTTGCTTATGCACAATTCTATTCATTATTGCTCAATAATTTTTCAAAAATTTTCAAGTGGGGAATTATTACCCAAGAGTGTGTTTTTAAAATCAAAGTGGGGGATTGTTGTTAGTGTGTATTTTTAAACACACGTGGGAGACTAAGTCTACCCACTACCCACTTTTGCACAGATTTTACCCACTTCTTCTAAACTTTTGGCTAAAAATATGTATCCACTTGACTTGTGCACCCACTTGCTTTCCTCTCTTATTTTAAATGGCTATTTTGCAAAGCTTTTTTTTTTAGCAAAAACATGTGACGCTAAATGATAAGAAGGGAGTGAGCTTGAGAGATAAAAACTGTTTTTTTGAGTTTGTAAGAGAGAAGAAAGCAATACATGCTACAAAAATAAAAAGGAGAAATGAGTTTCTCTCTAAAAATGCTCTCTATGATTTTTTCTTAAAAAGAAAAATAGAACCAAAATAGAAAAATATTTGCTTCATGAAAATATTTATTTCGCCAAAATATTTTTCAGAAATTGAGCAATTAATTTGGAATGGGTGTTAGAAAACATATAACTACGGTGCATGGTTATATGATACAAAGGTGATTCTGGGCTTGTTTTATCCTGGGGACAGCGTGACTGAATACTACCTGCACAAAGAGGGTAGAGCCGCGAAACGTCTTAAAGAGAGCGACCTAGTCCACAACTTAACCCAAGAATCGTATACGACGAATTTATAAACGATTGAGGTAATATTGTTTATTTTTTATTGTGCAGTAAATATTTGGATTCAACGCATGCGGTTCATATTTTGCGATAATCATATGAGGTAATAATTTAATTTTGAGCAGTAGACTTAAAATTAATTTATGATTTATTTTTTCGATTTCTCCATAAAATTCTTTGATGTGATTTCTTTTTTAATCACAATATATAAAGTGTACCAACAGACATAATTTTAGACTTTGTTACATTTTCCATTAGGAAAACGGCGGATTTAACAGTAATGTGCAAATGCACTTGACCTTTTAAAAATAATATAATTTTAAAAAAATAAGAAAATTAATTTAAAATCTAAAAAACTGAAATATAAATTAAAAAAATAAGATAGACAGGCTCTCACAGTTTTGCGCACAACCTTGCCGCGGCCACTGCACTAACCATGGAAAAATCATATGCTAAGTCGCCAACCCCACCACCACCACTAGCCCAAATATCTCTTCCCAAACATGAAAAGCACTAATTGAATTCAAAAACAAAATGTCAAGCAGGGTTGGTCCATCCAGCGAAATAGGATCCCAAGAGAAATAACAACAAAAAAATGAACTAAGGGTCCGTTTGATAGCATTATTTGCCATGGCAAATGGCATATAAGTTGACAAATATGACATTTGCCTACAATTTGGTGTGTTTAATAGCAAAATTTGCCTACAAGCGATTTACCAATATACAACACCTCCTATGCATAATATGTTGGCAAATTTTGCTTTGCTATATGGGTGAGAAATATTTGCCAACAAATTTGCTAACTTTTTAAACGTTTTTTAATATTTTAAAAATCAATTTAAAAACTGTTTTAAATAATTAAAAAAACTGTTATGAATATTTTAAAAATTGTTATGAATATTTTAAAAATTGTTTTAAATAGTTAAAAAAAACTGTTTTAAATTGAAATCTGTTTTAATGTAAAAACTGTTTTTTCGTAAAAAAACGTTATAATGTAAAAAATAAAAAATTGTTTTGATGTGAAAACTGTTTTAATATAAAAAATTGTTTTAATGTAAAAACCGTTTTAATGTAAAAAATTGTTTTAATGTAAAAACTATTTTTTCAAAAAACTGTTTTTCCGTAAAAACTGTTTTAATGTAAAAAATTGTTTTAATATAAAAATTGTTTTAATGTAAAAAAATAAAAAATGTTTTAATGTAAAAACTGTTTTAATGCAAAAAATTATTTTAATATAAAAACTGTTTTAATGTAAAAAAAATAAAAAACTGTTTTAATGTAAAAACTTTTTTTAATAAATAGTTTTGGCGTAAAAAACTTTTTTATATGTAGTTTGTTACTTTTTTAAGAAATAAAAACGGGAAGTAAAAAAGAAAAGAAAAAACTGTTTTTTTATTAAATAAAATTTGGGACGAAAATTAAAAAAAAAACATATTTTTCATTATTAGATATGTTAATATGAACGAAAAATGTGTTATTAAAATGTTTTGCTTAAAAAACTTATTTTACCTCATTTGGTGTTTGATAGCCTAATGTGAGAAAAAAAATATTTATCTAGGCAAAATTTGCATATGCAAAATTTGTCCTGGTAAATTTTGCCATACCAACACTTTTGTCCAATGTTTATCAAACGGACCCTAAAACAAAATATCTCTCATATCCCAACCCTAAGAAACTATAGAACCTCTGTACTGTCGGGGGCTTCTTAATCCTCACCCATCTCAACGTCCTAGCCGAAAAATCCCACACTCACATGGGCTTTTTCTGAGATTTTTTTTTCTTTTGTTTGTTTTGGTGTTTATTTATTTCTTGTTTGCTTATTTTTCGGTGATAAAATATAGAACATGACCGCAAGTCTAACGGTTACCCAACGGAAAAGGTACCAAAGTCTAACATATTCAGTAAAGTATGCTAAAAACTCACCAAAAAATAAGCTATTGAGTTATATTGTAGCATCACCAAAGGAACCAACCATAAGAAAGGAGATTTCTGAATGTAGCAGGTTTGAATAGAAATCTATCGCACACCACATTGGTACCTCTTTTTTTTTTTTTTTTACAAAAAGTTAGTACCTCTTAATCGCCATATGTATGGCACAGATATATGAATTTCTCAAAAAAATAAAAAATTTCCCCCAACATAAAACAACAGTAGACATTTGTATAAAAACAAAGCATATGCAAAAAAAAATTGTTACCTAACATTGGGAGATTGAATGGATTATGTTTTAACATGCAAATTTTAATATTGAATACACAAACAAATTACATGAGTGAACCCCAAAAATCAGAAAGTTATTGAGTCCAAATAAACTTTATAGCAGAATTCAACGAATCTTGCAAATCGCGCAAGGAAAATTATTTCCTTCTTTATTGTTATCGGCTCCACAACATTTAGACTCGTCCCAAACTCACCGAAACCTCTTTTATGTATAAAAATTTGCCCAACCACCCTGAAAAAAATTCTCTTTCTGCAGGGGTTCTATATATAAGTAAGAGAGAGACAGAGAGAGACTTAACTTACAAAGAGTAACAACGGGAAGATAATTTTCATTTGTTTGATTTAGAGGGAGAATAGGGGGAGTGATTGAATATAAATAGAGTAGTTGGAGAGCCAAAAGGCTTTAGCAGACAGATGAAAAGAGATGAGAAAAGGAAATTAATGATAGGTTAAATAGAGAGACAAATGACTAGGAATTGAAGAGGAAAAGGGTCTGAATTTGAGAAGCAAATCAATTTATTGAATAAGCCACGTGTCAAAAGTACTATTACATACACCGTATTTATATATAAACTAGTTGGAAACTCGGGCGATGCGCGAGCTATACAACAAAGGCTGACTCAAACCCGAGGAATTGCCAAATACGTAAAAACATGTGAAATCAAAATATGATTTTGATAAAAAAAAAAAAAAAAAATCCTCACTTTTTGTGATCCGAAAGCGTGTAAAATAAATATAACGACATATTAAGACCATCTTGAGCCTACAAAGAATAGAATTAAACCATTCATATGAAAAAGACCCATCTTAATACAATTGTTTTTTTAATCAAAAAATTTAAAATAATGCTAAAGTCGAAAAATTCACAAATAATTAACACCCCTACTTCTCACACATTCATAATGGCATGTTGAATTACTGTTTATTTACATAGAAACACAGAAGATGCATTGAAGCCAAAAAAATTGGTAAAAGAACTTGTTCTCGAGTACTTTGAGCTTTAGCAGATTTAGTAGCACCATCCTGGAAAAGCACCACTTTCTTTTTAAATTGACCAAAATAAATAAAATACAAAATCAAAAAAGAAATTAGTTTCTTTTTAGGGATTCTAATAGATATAATTGATAATCAAATATGTAAATAAAAATAAAAAAAGAGTTAGAAGATGAATCAAACCGTTCTATAATAGTAAAATGAAATTGAGAAAGCATTGATGATAAGGAAACATAAACTGGTTGGGGAGGTGTCGATGGCAGTGACACGAGACGTAAGAAAGAAGGTACATTGACAAATACCTCATATTTATTAATTTCCTCTTAGTAATCCATGGTTCAAAGTTTCGGTATCGGTCCCGGTATTGGCCACTTGATTTTCAACTCGGTCGCGGTATCGGTCACGGTATCGGGCGATACGCAAAGATACACTATTTAGAGAGCGCAAAAAATTCCGAAAAAAATCTAGTAAATTTAAAAAAAATACGATTAACAATGTGGACCAATCAGATAAGTTTAAAACTATCATTTAATATACATAACATTGTACAATTGATTATATTGACGTGCTGCGAACTTGTCGGATTCAATGTTCCATAATAAATCAATATTTTTTTTCACGGAGGATACAAATATTATGCTTTTACAAAGAAAAACAAAGGTTACTTTTTTAGTAAGAGGATATTTTTTTTTTACAAAGAGGATACAACTATTATATTCTTACTATTATTTTTAGTAAGAGGATACAAATGTATTTTTTAAGTATGTTATATTTTCCTAAAAAGGATAGAAATGTTTCTTTTTTCTTATTGTTATTTTTTCAGAAAGATGATACAATTAGTGATTTTGACAAAACACTATGTTTTTTTTACAATCGTTTTTTACAAAAAGGATGCAAATGTTATTTTCTTACAAAAAATGACGCAAATGTTATATTTTTATAAAAGGAATGTAAATGTTATTTTTGTTGTTGTTGTTGGGTTGCAAATATTTTTTTAAAATTGATGGAAATGTTATTTTTTTACAAAGAGGATGCAAATATTTTTTTTTTACTTGTGTTACAAATATTATTTTTACATAAATGATGCAAATATTATTTTTACAAATGTTTAGAGGATACAAATATTATTTTTACAAAAATTGCAGTTGTATATTTGTTTGTAAAAGAATAACATTTACGTTTTTTTTATAAATAATAACATATTAAAATAACACTGGGAACATTATTATAAAAAATAATAACAAATAACATTTGGATCATTTGCATTCTTTAAAAAAAAACTTGCTCATATACAATGCACTAAATTAAACCCACACGATGATCAAATAACCCACACACACAGATTCTTAGTAACTTGTATCATCTCGGTCGATATATCACCGATATGGGTCGTACTATTGTGATATCGCTGATATGGGTCGATTTGATCGCGATATCGCCGATATGGGCCGATTCCATCGCGATATCACCGATATGGACCGATTCTACTGCGATATCGCCGATATGGGCCGATTATACCGCTATATCACCAATACTACCGAGAAATTTCAATTCACATCAATAATTGAAAACTCAACTCGTAACTCGTAACTCGAAATCGGTTCGGTGGGCACCGATACCTAGTCAACTCGGTCGTATCGTCGCGGTATCGGCCTTGACTTTGAACCACGCAGTAATCTAACCTTCAAATCAACAAACATGTGCAAAGATTTAAACCCAAATCCCAGAAAATACATTCCATTCATTCCATTTGTTGTATTTGTAAGAGAACTGTTTTTCCCATTTTGATCGTCGTCGAACCCTTTTTAATCATGTAATAGTAGATATGTCAATGTATGACAATGAGGTCATAAATGGGAAACAATTTAAATTACTTTAAACCCATTAGGTAACCGTATAACGGAATTATATTCCAAAAATAAAATTCAATAATACAATATAATTAATAAATTATATTTTGAAATTCTAACATTCTGAACGACCCTACAATTCAATTCAAAGAGAGAAAAAAAACTCAAAATTCAAGTCTACAATTCATAATCATGAATACAATGTGTGAATGATTATACTTTGGTCATGAACCACAAAGGCAAGGAAAAATTTAGAAAGGAAAGAAAACTCACATCATAAACCTTTTTGTTACCCAGTTGTACTTTGGTGTTGAATTTATGATCTGTTGTGCTAGCAGCCACGTTAAAAGCCCATGGTGCGACAGTATAGACTATTGAATGGTATGTCCCATCATTACTCCACAGAAATTGATCTAATATCCCCTGGTTCAAGGCATGAAAAGGCACAGTTAATGTTGATTTGCTGAAATAATCCATAGCAAATTTCGGACCAACTGAAATAGATATAATATCAAACTCTACACCGCCAAGAACCATAACTCTCCCTTTCGAGCTGACCTTTCTGTCAACTCCGGTTGCTGTATATCCACCAGAACCCGTCCACTACGTCTTCTCCGTATGCCAAGAGTTAGACTTGTTATATGTCTCCTTAGCAAGGTTTATCCTTTGCTTTCCACACCACTATTTCCACCTACATAAAATCATGAAAACTTTTAGGTGAAATATGACTTGTGAGAACGTGTGTGCTCGCGTTCAAATGATCAAATGATATATAAAACCCTTTTAACACAAACAAATCCTAAACATGCAGCAGTATGTGATTGAATAAGCTGATAATCTAAGCAAGAACATTCAAACACATGCAATTAAGGAAAAATCCCCCACAGGGGCAAAACCATTTATTTTCACTATAATTTGTAAGAAAACGGCTTACAATCGGATTATAATGAAAATACAAGTTGACTAAGAATTACCCTCAGGTATCGGATTCTGTAGTCGCGGCTGGAAATATCCCTTGTCCAGTAGGGCTGGTGGCTGGAACTATCCTTGTCCAGTAGGGCTGTAATGAAGAAGAAGAACGGTCTCCTCCACAAGGGGTTGAACAGCAAAAGTGCGTTCTTGGGTTGCAAAGTGATTCACAAAGGTATGGAATTTGTGTGAATCAAAGGTATGAATCAATGGACTCAAATACCATGAAGACTTTAGGGCTTTCTCTACTCTGAAAATCGTGTGTAGAAGTCTTGGAAAAACCACTTCCCGTAGTGGGATTAAGTAGGAGAACTTGAGCCCTAAAATTCGGAACATGATCTGACCACGATCTGTTTGAAATTATCCTCGTCGGATCGGTCCGGTCTCTTTAGGCGGATCGGTCCGGTGACATCGGATCGGTTCCTTTTTGAAGGCGGATCGATCTGGTTGACATCGGGTCGGTTTGATTTTTAGCTTCATCGGTTCGCTATGGATCCGGGGTACACTGACCTCACCTTAGCAGGCGGATCGATCCAGTCTCTTTAGACGGATCGGTCCGGATGAACCGGATCGGTTCTTTTATCTGGGCCGGATCGGTCCGGTCTGTTCCCCTTTTGATATTCGGATTCCGTTGATGAGTGTATGATTCTTGAATTTTCTCAACGGTGTAACAACGTACGACATATAAACTGCTAATGGACAAAAATGTCCTTACAAATCTCCCCCTATGTCTATGTCGGTACATACATAAAAACAAACATCCGAATTATCAAACAAATGAAAATGCCTATACAAATCTACCCTTCCATGAACCCAAAACTGGAAAGATATAATTGAATAAGACTACAGCGTTTGTTCTTCAATTCTGCAGGAATCTCAACGCTTTTCTCATCAGGGTGTGCAACCCAATGATAATCCATGTAGTACCTACACGCATGAGCAAAGCAAAATACCAAGTGACATATCGAGTTTGAAATGAGATAAAACATATATACCAATTTATGAACAAACTCAAACTTTCAAAACTCCCCCATAATAAGATAATTCATTCTCCCCCTTTTTTTGATGTCCCAAAATAGACAAATGAGATAAATAAATCAAATAAGCAAGTGCGGGGTGTCACAAGTATAAAATCACACCATGAATGAACACAAAGCAACCAAGCCGATGATAGCGTAACTGAAGTGGTGTGATCAAATTCGATAGGAAAATCAAAGCATACAAACATGACATATGTGCACGATGAATATTGGATATTCCTAGCGAATGAACTCAAATGCTTCGATCCAAGTCCGCGACCCACAGGTTTGGTCAGGGATTTTGGCCGTGACCAATCGCCAGTTTTGGTGTAGTGAGTACAATGATGAAATACATATGTCTAACATGCAAAAAGTGTGTTTTCAATTAAAATGAGGGAAACAAATATCCATTTTCATATCATGAAGAAGAAGAATGTGATTTCATCAGTCCATGTGTCTACAAATTTATACATATGAGAACATAAAATACACAAGGACAAACAGGTGATAAGAGAATGTATACATACTTGTTAGTGGTGTTTGAAAGAATTTGATTTAGAATGAAAAATGCTCTGTAGAACTTCAATGATTAGGGTTTGATCGAAGAGAGTTAGGGTTTTGATCGAAGAGAGTTAGATTTTTTATCTAAGAGAGTTCTTGGTGCTTCGATCAGGAGTATTTATATGTTGTTGACCAAAATTGGATTGAAAAATAGATTCGTTTTGGGGTTTTGATCGAAGAGATGGTACGATTAAGGTTTTGATTCAAGAGAGAATACAGTGTTTTTGGCGCTTTGATTTCTGAATAGTGCGTGTTTGTTTTAATTTCGGGGTATTTATATGTTGGACCTAATCGTTTAAAATTTGTTGGGCCTGAATTTTTTTGTCCAAAATTATTAGTCCAAGGACTAGACCGTAAAAGCCTCTTGTAAGTATGACTAATGCATTTACATTATGACCAATTTTAAATTCTAATTAGACTACATTATGACCAATTGTAAATTCTAATACATTATGACTATTGCACTCCTTTTATAACTTATACTACATAATAAGAACTATAAAACGACGTGGGATTAAAAACTAGCATTCATGTAAAATGAAGTTCATAATGAACATGTAATAAATAGGACAATTCATACTTATCGTATGCGGAAATGTTAGATTAAAAACTCACTCCCGCTCCACTCTAACACAATCGGCAATCCAACCCATCACCCCACTGCACCACTTGCGAAGGAAAATCAACAATGGCTATGTGGATTTTCGGGTTGGGGATTTCCGACGAACGCTGGGGGTGGCGGAGTTGGGCTGGAAATGGGGATGGTGGGGGTTGGATGTGAAGGGGGGGAGAAGGAGGGGTTTGGGGCGGTAGTGAAGGGTATGGGGGTAGGGGTGGCGGGGGCTGGGGATGGGTTAACAGAAAGAGAGACTTGTGTTGTTGTTTTTTGTTTTTTTTTATAATTTTCTTTTTCTTTTCTTTTTTAAAGTCAAATTACTATTGTACCCTTAAAATGGTCATGTGCACTGACTAATGGAATGATCTTGTTAAATTTGTTCACATTATTTGAAGTCTTAATTGACAATTTTAATAGTTTAAGGGTCCGTTTGATAGAAAACTAGAAAAATGCAAATGATTCCAGGACATTTGAATCCAGGGCAAACAATTTCAAGGAAATGAATATTTTTCAACTTGTGTCTGTTTGATACAAGTTGGAAAATCATCAATTTTTCACATTTTCTATCAAACACAAAAGTTGAAAAATAGATATAAATGTGGAAAATTTATTTATGGAATATATATATCCTATTATATAATATATATATATATATATAATATAAATATATTATATTATATAATATAATATAAATATAAATATAATATATTTATATCTATATATAATATATTTATGGAATATATATATCCTATTATATAATATAATATATATATTCCATATATAATATCTGAATATATATATTCCATATATAATATATATCCGAATATATTATATATGGAATATATATATATTCAGAAATATTCGGATATTATATATCGGATTTATATATATTCCATATATAATATATGAGATATATATTATATATGGAATATATATATTCGGATATTCCGTATATAATATCCGAATATATATATATTCGGATATTCATATAATATTCGAATATATTCCGTATATATATATATATATATATATATATATATATATATATATATATATATATTCAGATATTATATTTATATATATATCCGTATTATATAATATATATATTATTAAATATACAAAATAATATATATATTTCGTATAATATTTTGTATATTTAATAATATATATATTATATAATACGGATATATATATAAATATAATATCTGAATATATAATTATATATATATATATATATATATATATATATATATATATATATATATATATATATATATATATAGAGAGAGAGAGAGAGAGAGAGAGGAAGGCTCACCTACATTATGTACTATACATCCCACCATACATCACACCTAATTCTAGGCCCTAGAAAACATTTTTTTTCAAATTTTATATTTTTCCCTTGAAATTAACCTTCCAATCAACACATATGAAAAAAATTAGGTCAAAATACATTTTGTAGCTATTTTTAAAAAATTCACAAAAAACTGGTGGCGCAGACCCTTATAAATAAGGTATTTTTAACAGTTTTTTATGGATTTTTTAAAAATAGTTACAAAATATATTTTGACCTAATTTTTTGCATATGGGTTGATTAGAAGGTTAATTTCAAGGGAAAATATAAAATTTGAAAAAAAAAAGTTTGTTAGGGCTTGTAATTAAGCGTGATGCATGGATGATATATAGAGCATGATGTAAGTGAGCCTTCTCCTATATATATATATATTAATATATATCGAATATATATACATATCAATATATATATATATATATATATATATATATACAATATATATATATATATATATCCAAATATATGAATATATACGAAATATATTTTGCATATATATATATATATATATATATATATATATATATATATATTCATATATTTTGTATATTCAATATATAATATAATATGTATTCATCTATTCCATAAATAATATATTATATTTTCATATAGATTTTGTTTATTTAATAATATATATTTAGTATATATACTAAATATATATTATTTACAGAATATACACATATATTATATATATAATATATGTGTATATTAAAATCTATGAATTATATAAATTATATAAGTGTACGAAATATATAAATATATGAAATATATATAAATATACGCACTGTTCTAAAAAAATCCGCCTAGGCTTAAGGCTTGGGAGAAACGCCTCGCCTTACGCTTTTCACGCCTTATTCTTGATAAAACCCTTAAGGCGCACTTTTTTCTAAAAACAACAATGCTTTAGTGAAACAATGTCGCCTTTTAAAGAATTTCTTTATAAACCGAACAATTATCTCATCCAAAATAATCAAATAGTATTTTAATTTGCATATATTCAGACATATTTTTATAACATGTGCAATTTTTGTATTTTAATAGCCTTGTTATGGTTAAAAAATATTAAAATATATTAAGAAGGCCTAAACCCCTTTTTACGCCTAGGCCCGCCTAGGGTTCTAAGGCTTGGCCTCCACGCCTCAATCACGCCCCGCGTTTTTTAGAACCTTGAATATACGAAATATATGCAATATACATATATGTGCTAAAATATATAAAATATACGAATATATATATATATATATATATATATATATATATATATATATATATATATATATATATATATATATTAAAATATACGAAATATATATATTTACATATTTATTAACAATATATATTTATGAAATATATAAAGTTTCCAAAAAAAAATTGGTTTTGAGTGATTTGCCACCCAAGGTGGCAAACAAAAACCTGACCCCCCCAAAGAATTGAATTCCACCCTAAGGTGACAAATTGTGCTTAAAAGGTGTTGTACATAGAAAACAAATTCCAAGGCAAATTAAAGCTATCAAACAGCCTAAAAGTTGGAAAAGACCAGAAACTTTTCTAAATTTGACTTGAAATTTGTTGGCTATCAAACGTACTCTAAGAGAATTTTGAAAAATTGGTGATAATTTAGTAGTCAAATGTGTAATTTAGTCATTTTTTTCTTCTGGTAAACTTATTTCACCTAAAATAGACTTCCACATGTAAAATCCGAGAGATCTCTTTATGCATGTAAAAAAAATCATGGGAAAATTTAATCTGAAGGAGAACTGGGTTAAGTCTCCGCAAATAATGTTGAACAACATATTCATTTATCGACTAACAAACAAGCAACCATTCAAACCATTTAAAAATCCAATTTGATATGTAATTATAAGACTTGGTTATGGAATCCAATCAAGACAGTAACAGTAAAGACAGATCGAAAGCGAATAAATTAACCTGAGTAATTTGCAAAAGAGAATCAATAGCACGGAAGATTCTAGGATTTACTCATATTTGCTATATGTTTGAAAAAAATTGAGTTCACAATGTGAAGGATAATATGCGGGACAATACATTACTTTTTCAATGATAATTTACATAGCATCATGCTTTTCTACCCAAAACCTTAATATCCGAATAGACAAGCAATCAGTACAAACACTTTTATTCTCAAACTCTGTACAAGAGTATTGCAATAGAATCATAACATATATATTTACTAAACAAAAAACAACAGAAAAAATTATTACCTCATATACATGAGATGCTGAAAATAATGACAATGCAAAGAACTAAGAGCAAAATGATATACACAAGACACTGTTTTTGGAGACCACTGGAATCTATTAAATTCACATATCACATAGACAAGAAATTTTTGCCACTAACAACTGATCTAAGAAGTCTATTTATAAATGAAAACAGCCCCACAACATAACGTTCTAAGTTGAAACAAAAGAAAAGGGATCCACTTTCAAATCAAAGGCCAGGTTTTTGCACCATTAATATTGGTTGTGTAATCACAGACTACGTATTGCGTGAACCAACTTAATTAGTATACAGACGTGATGCAGATGGAGAAGGCGCATCAGAAGATGCTGTGTATTTTGAGGAAGTATAGGTGGAGGACTTGGCTTGGCTGATATCAGAAGTAGTAGCCCCCGAGGCTACTAGTGGCGTAGAGTATACTGGCACGGGCATCTTTGGTGGAAGAACGGGCAATGGCTCTTCTGAGTTTAGAAAATTTATTACTTGTAGTATTGGAGGCCGGAGATAGCTATCCGGGTGAGCACACCAAAGTCCCACAATCATCATCCGCTCCATTTTTTGCTCATCAAAATCTGTGCCTAGTTTTGGATCCGCTGCTTCAAGGAGTTTACCCATTCCATAGAGGTTCCAAACCCACTCCACCAGTTTTATTCGACTTTCTTGTACCTTGTAGTCGATGGATTTTCTTCCACAAGCTATTTCCAGAACCACCACTCCGAAACTGAAGACATCGGATTCTTTGCTAGCTTTTCCTGTCAATATATATTCAGGGGCCATGTAGCCCTTGGTCCCTGCCACAATCGTTGTTTGAGATTCTGTTTCGTGATCGATAAGCTTCGCTAACCCAAAATCCCCAAGCTTGGCATTGAAATCTGAATCCAACATAACATTGCTTGATTTAATATCCCTGTGTAGCACGCATTTATGGAATTGGGTGTGCAAATACAGTAATGCCGCAGCAAGGCCTTTGGCGATATTAAACCGTACCCCCCACGTCAACAAGCTCTCACCATGGAAAAGATGAGAATCCAAACTGCCGTTTGGCATGAGCTCGTAAGCAAGTAGGAGCTCATCTACTTTTTCATGACACCAGCCAAAGAGTTTCACCAAATTCCTGTGGCTCAATTTGCTAATGATCATCACTTCTGATGCGTACTCCTTCATCCCTTGCTGAGACTCTCTTGACAGCTATCGCTGTGCCATTTTCTGTCTAGGGATTACCTCTGTAAACTGCGCCAAACCCTCCCTCCCCTAGCTTGTTCTTCTGTGAGAAATTGTTAGTTGCTTTAGCCAGTTGTGTATATGAGTACTTTCTGGGTCCCGTAACTCTGTCCAATTCGAATCCCAGTATGATTTGGGGACCAGGATGATTACTCCTCCTCCTCCAGAAACCAAACCACGCTAGGCCCAACACGCCCAGTGAAATAACTCCGCCTACCAGGACTCCCACCACTAGTCTAGTGTTGTTTTCACTCTTTGGATTGGGCTCAAAACTGGTGTTTGTTACCACTGGTGGCCATAGTGCTGGCGACCATGGAGTTGGCCCTGGAGCTAGAGCTGGCTCTGGCCCTGGCGCTTCTACATTTGTTGAACTATTATCAAGAGTTGAATTGAAGCTCCATGAGTGAATAGTGAGCGAAGAAGATGCATTTCCTGTTGCCCCCGAAAACCCGAAAGTAACACTATCTGGCAGGAGAAGTCTTAAATCAACAATATAATAAAGACTTTGATAAAATACTTCACCGACCACGTCAAAACCAGTGAACATAACGCTTAGATTTGTCGTACTTGAGTTGTAAGTAATCCAAGCCTCGCTCTCTCTCCCATCCGTAATACTACTCGACCACATCGCGTTAGCAGAGGAGTTCATTGATTTGATATCAATACCGACATGATCACTAGGGAGGTCCCAGGGGTTTTGAAAAATATCGAACTCCACTGCGACAAATGAATTATGGCCCGATTTGTTCAGTTCCTCGTTGTCTTTGGTGAGGCCAAGGCTGCCGCCGGTGGTAACGGCCGGAATTTTGGAACCCTCTGGCGCGAGGAAGAATGCAATTCCGTCTCCGTAATATGTACTTCCATTTGAATCGATAACGAAGGTGAAATGGGTAGTGAAGTCTGCAAGCTTTTTTGAAGTCTTGTCCCAGAGTTGCAAGGGTTGAGCATAAGTGGCTCGACCTATGCTGGCCATGTCCTTTTGGTAAGGTGGATTGAGTTGGATTATGTTGTTAGTTGTATAAGATCGCTCGTAGAACATAGCATCGCCGTCATTGGCACTGAAACCGTTGAAGCTGAACGACAATGGAGTTGCAAAAGGGATAGTTAGAAACAATTCCATGCTTATTATTGCGGTGGTAGTGATAATGAAGAGTTGTAGATTTTTCTCATAATTGCAACGAACCATGGTTTCAGGAGGTATTTAGCTGGTAAGCTTCGTTAAACTAGATTCACCGATCACCAACAAGCAGAGTTTCGAAGCAGAGGAGGGTAAAGAGAAAACCACGTAATGCCAGTTTCCGCTTTCTACTAGCTGTCATGGACCCATCATTGACCCGGACATATTCAAGTCAACTACAAATCTTATACATTCCATACGTTACGCGTATAAATCTTAATTATACCATTTTTTTCGTATTTTTCTCTTATCCCATGAATATGTCAAACATATATTCACTCTTACAAAATTTACTTTAGAGATTCAGTAACTTCAAAAAAATATTCAGTAAAGAAAAAGTAAAGATTATTAGAGGAAGCATTTATAAAGCTAGGAAATAAGCATTTACTTCTCCACGTTAAAACAAAGTCAACAATTGCAAGTGCACTCAAGCTAAAATTTATCTAAATATTAGTGGGAATAAAAATAAAAACAAAATTTATTATATATATATATATATATATATATATATATATATATATATATATAATATGGAGCCATATGTGGATGGCAAAAAGGCATGTATGATATTTTTGACATTTCATGTCCATGCATGAAATGTCATGCTAAAAGTTATTTTTTTTCTTTTTTTTTATAAATTGTTTTTTTTAATAAATAAGTATGGATTTTTTAACTATTTTCTTTATTTTAATTTTAATTTTTTTATGGGCTGGATTTTATCACGGGGGTAAATTTATCGCCGTGCCCTCGGCACGGGTATCCGCTAGTACATATATATAAAACCATATCTATTTATTAAAATAAAAAACTTTTGACATGACATTTCATGCATTTGCTTGAAATGTCAAAATATCATACATAAAAAGTAAAAATGTTATACATACCAAAATTAAGATATTTTTGCAAAAATCATTCAAACATATTATATATATATATATATATATATATATGTATATATATATATATGTATATATATATATATATATGTATATATATATATATTGGTGTTGTTTTAGGGTTGTGGAATGCATATCTGACATATATATATGTATATATATATATAAAAGCAGCCATCTCATGGCATTCAATTTTGGTAAGAAAAAACATGAATGTCATTGTTGATACAAAAATTAGTCAGCTGCCGTGGACCAATTATATGAAGACACGCATCATCCAACATTACACAAGTTGAAATATCAAGCTACTCAATATACCGAGCTACTCAACGTACCGAGCAACTTATTGGGAATGCCAAGCGACCAGACAGATTCAATGCTTATTGTATTAAAGTCATTCCTTACCATGTACAGATGTATACACCTATTCGATAAAGGCACACTATCTATTCACATTGACAGCCAATGGCTATAAGTACATTGTAATACCCTCATGGCAGGGCAAGTGAGAATAATCAAAACCAAGGTAAGACATCGAGTAATACAAACCAGTAGACATAGGCCATTTCCTTAAGGTTGAACCACTATAAAAATCTCTTGTCTTATTTCTTTATTCATTTTCATCTGTGATTAATTAATTAGATCAAATCTAGTTTTTTATATTAACAGATTGGCGCCGTCTGTAGAAAACGACTATATATAGCGTTTTTTACCAAAAACTCATTGCAAATGGATGAAATCCCAGAATCCAGCAATAGGAATTAGGGGTGCACAACGAAACCGAAAATCCGATAAATCGAACCAAACCGATTGCATTGGTTCGGTTTGGATCGGTTTTTTTGCTCAATGGTTCGGTTCCGGTTTGAAAAAAAAAATGATACATCGGTTCGGTTCTCGGTTACAGGGTAAAAAAACCCAATCCGATCCGAAAACCGATCCGATCCGAACCAATCCGGGACCGAACCGATCTATAATTACATATATATATTTATTTAATATATTTAACACTTGTAATTTATATTTTTGTGATTATTTGAGTTTCTAACCTAAGTTATTGAGGTCAAAATTAATTTTGACCTTAAAAAAATTAGTTATGAAACACATTAATCTTAAAAAAAATTAGTTATGAAATATGATTTTGGAACCGAAAACCGATCCGATTCGAGAACCGCTGGTTCGGTTTGGTTCAGTTCTGTATAAATGTCGGGTCGGTTCCGGTTCCAAAAATTTGGAACCGACCCAGGTCGGTTCGGTTCTCGGATTAGTACCAAAATCGATCCAAACCGAACCGTGTGCACCCCTAATAGGAATAATGAAGGGAATCCTTCGAATCCTTCTGTTCCTCCAAATGCGAACGATTTAACAGGAATCTTAGCAAGCTTAGCCAGGGGACAAGAGGTTATGTAGGAAACTATGCGACAGTTAGTCCAGACCTTTTAAAATGGAGTATCTGCCCAGGCAGACCAAAGAAGCATCCAGAGAAGCATGCATCCGTCGTCTTCGCGATAGCCACGATCTATGTCACGATCCAGACATACTGAATTCAATTATTCTGAGAATTCAAGTGATCCATCCTATCGCCCCGGTGCAACTTCCCTTGTAAGAATTTTGAAATCTAAGAAAAACATCACTCTAACTCCAAAGAGACCAAGTGTTCTGGAAAGGTTGAGCAGAGCTTCTCCATTTAACCGTTTGGGCCCAAGGGGGAATAGAAATCCTCCTCGATTTGCGTCGATAAATTCTCAGCGACTAAATGATTTAAGGGAAGGCTCGGCCCAATCACATCCAAACCCGAGACCTACAGCTCGAAAAGAAAGATCCTAAGAGGAAAATTCTGCGCGGTCTGTTTTGTGGGAAAATACAAATAAATTAGGGGCTGGAAATGATGCATGGAAAAGATCTATTCAGAGGCTGAAAGACAGGTTAGGAGAGATGGTCAAGGCTAAGAACCATCTCCAAAGAACCTTTATTAAGGGATCTCCATTTGTACAAGTGATTGTGGATTTTCCCACACCAGCAAAGTTCAAGGATCATGTGGTCACACCAAGGTACGATGGAAAAACAGATCATGTCCTTCACATAGAGCAGTACTAGGCTGCGACAGATATTTATACGGTCCCTGATGAAATGAGGGGCAGGGCGTTCTCAGGGACCATTACCGGATCTACTCAGATATGGTACAACAGCCTTCCTCGGGGGAAGATTGCAACCTTCCACTAACTGGCAGAGCTCTTTATAGGTAATTTCTATTTTGGTGCAAAGCCAGTTAAAAGTGTAGCACATTTATTGAGTGTTAGGCAGAAAGCGGGTGAAAGTACTAGAGATTACATTACTCGTTTTAACAACGAGAAATTGGAGGTCATGGACTATGAGGAGAAGGCAGCCATCACAACTTTCATGAGTGATCTTTTTCCAGACAAGTTGTATTACACCTTAGCCAAGGATCCCCCCAAATCCATAGCTGAAGTGATGGCAAAAGCAGCCAAAATCATGAATGCCGAGGAGGCTATGGCTGCGAAGAAGAATGCTGAGACAAATGTAGAAGCTAAAGTTGAAGGCAAGTCGAAGAAGAAAGATCACAAGAATAACGGTGGGAGCAAGCAGTTGAAAGGCAAAGAAATGTTGGATCATTTAAGGAAGTATACAAATTATAATCCTTTAAAGGTGGATATAAACCACGTTCTGGAGGAAATCAAGAACAGCGAGGAATTGAATTGGCCAGAAAAACTAAGGACAACTCCTCCCGAAAGGAGGGATAAATTCAAGTATTGCGAGTTTCACAAAGATCATGGTCACACAACCAAGAAGTGTATAGATCTCCAAAACGAGATAGAGGCACTCATTAGACGAGGAAAGCTGAATAAGTTTGTAGATCATCAGAATGGCGAAAAGACCAACAACAGAGGTCGACAGAAATCCAAATCTTCTTGCCGACAAAGAAACGATAAGAAAAGGGACCATGAAGATGACCATGAAGATGATCCCGATCTCCCAAAAAGACCTAGACAACCTGAGTATGAGGTATTTTCGATTTGTTTCGATTCATTTGATTATAACATGATTACAGGTGGAGAAGCAGGAGGGGGTGGTTATACCGCTGAAAGGAAATCTTACTTCAATGAGGCTCAAGCTTGTTCCTATATACAGCGAATAAATCTGGCAGAAGAAGATCGCCCAAGAAAAGTTAACAAAGATAAGCTGGTCATTGGCTTTTCTAAAAATGATTTGGAAGGAGTCTTATATCCTCATGATAATCCTCTGGTGATCAAAATGAGAATGAAGGACATAATCATTTCGAGAGTGCTGGTGGATAATGGTAGCTCGGCAGACATCATATTTTATCCTTATTTCGATAGTTTGAACTTGAAACTTGGTCAGTTGAAGCCGTATCACAGGCCCCTCATTGGGTTTTCTGGAAAAAAAGTTTTTTCACTTGGAACGATCAAGATAGACATGTTGATTAGTACCTGGACAGTTAGCAGAACATAGAAGGTGTGTTTCTTTATGATGGACAAGAATGTACAATTAGCCTATAATATAGTTATGGGAAAAGTAGGCCTGAAAAAGTATGAAGTAGTTTCATCCACAGTACAACAGTGTATGGAGTTCCCGACCAACTTTGGGGTTGGAGTTATAAAGGGAGATCAAAAAGTAGCTCAGGAATGCTGTTATACATCTGTCGAGCAAGAGGAATTAGAGGATGCTAGGAAGAAAACAACCACTTATCAAGTAGATGAATCTGATGAGTCTGGGATTGAAACCTTAGACCCAAGAGATGAAACGGAACTCGTTAAAGGCCAAGTCATGGAGGCGACAGAAAGTATTATTCTGGATGACGAGCAACCAAAAAGAACAACTCAGATTGGTACTTCACTTGATCCAGTACTAAAGCAAGAGCTGGTAGCATTTTTGAAGCAAAGAAAATAGGTATTTGCATGGAGTCACGGGGATATGTCGGGGATAGAACCAGCTTTCTTATGCCACGAGTTCAATGTCAACAAGGAGATCAAACCAGTGAAGCAAAGGAGAAGAGTCTTTAGTCCAGAGAAGAATTAGGTTATTCAATAAGAGGTGTAAAAGCTGTAAAAATCTTCTTTCGTCGAAGACGTGAAGTATCCAGATTGGTTGGCTAATGTTGTGATGGTCAAAAAGAAGAAGAATAAGTGGAGAATGTGTGGACTTCACAGATCTGAATAAAGCTTGCCCGGAATATCATTTTCCTCTGCCCAGAATAGATCAGCTAGTGGATGCAACTTCAGGACATGAGCTGCTAAGATTCATGGATGCCTATTCTGGATATAATAAAATTAAAATAAAGCCAGAAGAAAAGAAAAGTACCTCTTTCATTACCCCCCCGAGGAACATATTGTTATAATGTTATGCCTTTTGATCTTTAAAATGCAGGTGCTACATATCAGCGACTGGTAAATTAGGTATTTGTAGAGTAGATTGGCAAAAATATGGAGGTATATGTCGACGACATGTTGACTAAAAGCAAGAAAGCCGCTGACCATATAAATAATTTGAGCCAAACATTTGATCAACTGGAGAAGTACCAGATGAAGCTGAACCCGACCAAGTGCATTTTTGGTGTACAGGAAGGCATGTTCCTCGGATACATTATGAATCAAAGAGGTATTGAAGCAAACCTTGACAAGATAAAAGCCTTATTGGAGTTACAGTCCCCGACTACGAAAAAGGATGTACAAAGCCTTACTGGGCGTGTGGCGGCTCTCAATAAATTTGTCTCCCGAACAACTGATAGATGTCTTCCATTCTTCAAGGTGCTCAGAAAGACCTTTGAGTGGAACGACGAATGCGAGAAGGCGTTCTTAGAATTGAAGAGATACTTGGGGACATCTCATTTATTGTCCAGGCCAGTCGCGGGAGAAAAACTATACTTGTACTTAGCTATCTCAGAAAGTGCAGTTAGCTCAGCCTTGATAAGAATAGAAGATGAATTCCAAAAACTGATTTATTATACTATCAAGGCATTCAGGGGAGAAAAAATCAGGTATCCTAAACTAGAGAAATTGGCATTGGCATTGATTGAAGCAAGCAGAAGAATGAAACCATATTTTTAAGCCCATACAATAGTGATATATACTAACATGCCACTCAGGCAGGCTTTACATAAGCCAAAAAAGTTAGGAAGGTTGATGTATTGGGCAGTGGAGTTATGGGAATACGATATTATCTATGAGATAAGGTCCTCGCTCAAAGGACAGGAAGTGGCGGATTTCATCGCTAAATTTACCTACCCAGATGTCTCCGATCAAAAAGGGGCCAATGCAGAGAAACTCAAGGATTCCAGAGGGTCAAAAGAAAATACCCTTGATCAACTCCCTGCAGTAGAATTGCCAGAAGGGATGGCAACCGATCAACCAGAATCCTCTGGTAAAGTACAAGAGTTGAAAAAGAAGTATGAAGAGATGAAGGATAAGATATTCCATCAAGGGATTATGTCAGACCATGGGTTTGATGATAATTTTCCTATATGGAATTTTTATGTCGATGGTTCTTCATGTGCAACAGGCTGCGGAGCTGGAATTATTCTCAACAGTCGAGATAGGATAGACATTGAATATGCTCTGTGTTTTCAATTTCAAGCTTCTAATAATGAAGTTGAGTATGAAGCTGTGATTGTGGGCCTCAATTTAGCTAAATTATTGAATACAGAGCAAGTTGTGGTATTCAGTGATTCACAATTAGTGGTGAATCAGATGCCAAGACTTTATGCCGCAAAAGGGGAGTTTATGTCAAGATACTTAGCCAAGGCTTTGGAGATTGTAGCAAATTTGGAAGTTGTTCAGGTGGTTAGAATACCAAGATTGGAGAACGTAAGGGCAGATGCACTTTCTCGGTTAGCTTCAGCTACTCGCACCGAGCTACGAAGAACGATCCCATTGAGGTACTTACTAGCAGAAGTATTGATGAAGACCTGATGATTAATTTTATCGCCTTGGATATGGGACCATCTTGGATGGATCCCATTAAGGCTTATATTAAAGAAGGTATTTTACCAGCCGATCTAGTTGCAGCCAAGAGGCTGAAGTACAAGGCTGCCAAATATATTTTGAATAATGGAGTTCTGTACAGGAGAGGTTTGATATGTGGTTTGTAAGGGTGTGTTCATCCAGCAGAAGTTAAAGACCTAATAGAGGAAATCCATGAAGGATCTTGTGGGGCTCATGTAGTAGGAAGGACTTTACTACAAAGAATGAGTATGCAAGGGTATTACTGGCCAACAATGTGCGTTGATTATACAGCTTATGCTAAAAATGTGACAAGTGTTGATTTTCTACTATACGCAGAACTCCTCAGGCGCTGCTAACACCAATCACTTCACCTTGGCCATTTGTTATGTGGGGAATAGACTTAGTTGGGCCTCTGCCAATTACAAGAGGACGATTAAAATATTTAGTGGTAGTTGTTGATTACTTCACAAAATGGGTGGAAGCTGAACCTCTCATCGATATGGCCTATGAAAAGGTTTATCAATTCATTTGGAAGAATATCATTTATAGATATGGTCTGCCCCATGCCTTTATCACTGATCACGGTACTCAATTTGACAATGATGAGTTTGTAGCATATTGTCTACAGTCTAATATTCAAAAAGTCCATTCTGCTCCAGGTCATCCCCAAAGTAATGGGCAAACAGAGGTGAGGAACAGGACTCTACTGAATGGGTTGAAGAAGAGATTATATGATGTTAAAGGTAATTGGATCAACGAGTTGCAGTCAGTGTTATGAGCTTATCGAACAACTCCCCGAACAGCAACTAGAGAAATACCTTACATGTTGGCTTTTGGGAGTGAAGTAGTGATACCTACTGAACTAGGATTACCTACTCATAGGGTGCTCAATTTCAATTCTCCGGTGAGTGATTTGATGAGACGTTTGGATTTGGACATGCTCGAAGAAGTCAGAGAAGATGGAATGATCCGAAATGCAACCTATCAGCAAAGGACTGCTATGTTCTATAACAAAAGGGTAAAGAAATGCGACCTAAAAGACGGTGATTACGTGCTCAAGAAGGTAATCAAAAGCATAATAAGTTGGAGGCCAATTGGTATGGGCCCTATCGCATCACGACAGTTGTCCGACTTGGCACTTACAGAATAGAAACTCTTGAAGGGGAAAAATTCAAAAATGCCTGGAATGCAGAGCACCTGCAAAAATACTACTAGTGATGTAACTGTCAATGTACTCAATTCTTTCAATATGAATGAAAAATACTTTTTCCCCATTCATTTGTGTTTTTTTTTTTTTGGGGGGGGGGGGGGGGAGTACTAGTGCTACACACTACACTCAACAACTTGCATCTTGCAGCATTTGAAAAAGCATAACCACCAACTAAAAGTTAGTCGGCATCAACAACCACCAACTAAAAGTTGGTCAGCATTAACAACCACCAACTAAAAGTTGGGGTGCATCAGAAAACACCAGCTAAATATTGGTCGGTATCAGCAACCGCCAGCTAAATTTTGGTAGACATCAACAAAGATACCAACAATGTTGGTAAAACAATTGAGCAAGGCAAGTCCTGCTTGATTATGGGTGACCCAAGAGGCATCTAAACTGGGCAAAAAGTTGGGTAAAATATCCACTGCCTGGGAACCAAGGCAATTATTAATCTAAATGATTGCTACAACTAAGCAGGAACATGGGATAAACATTCCATTACTCGGGCACTTATGGGTGATCAAAAAATCACTATAACTAGATAAACAAATAAGGCAAAAGTTCCATTGTCTAGGAAATCAAATCAAAAAGGGCCAAATGTCCATTCATATATATATATTCAACGACTGATTAGAAAAGTTATTCGTTATTATTATTAGTAAAGTACTAGTATCATTGATCTAATGTTATGAACAAAGATTGACAGAATAAACATTATTTTATTTCCAAGGAAACAAAATTACAAAAAGATGATTTTTCTTCATTTACAACAACAATTACTAACAAAATATAAATAGCCTTTTCAATCAGTTTCTTTCCTTCGGATTTTGATACAGGATCTATTCCAGCTGGAGGGTCATCTAAAGCATAAGAAGAATTGATAAAATTCAAGTCCTAAAGCATTCTGGTGTTACTTGAACTTGGTCAGTCTAGCAAATGAGGAGGTCGGGATATCTCAAAATCTTCATGAAGGCCGAAATCACCTAGGTACTTGAAAATCAAACAATCAGGAATAGAGCTAACTGGAATCCAATTAACATCTAGCTGGAAAGGCGGTTTTGGCAGATCAAGTAGTCTAAGGTCATACCAATCCCACAATTCAGTTCCTTGCCCAACTTTGATTACAGTTAAAGCGTTCATTCATCCCTGTTTGTACCCTTCATTGTTTGATTGCTTCAATCTGGCATCAAGATGATATAAAGCCTCATTGTATCCCTCCATCCAGAACTCTCTGGGCTACTTGTGAAACTGATAAGTTAGCTGTTCAACATGTTGCTGTAGTCTTTTCAGCTCACTTTTTTTATTCTGCAACGAAGAACTCTGAGTGGATAGTTGTTCTGTAAGAGTTTGAATCTTCTGGGACATCACTGTCAGAGCTTAATTTTTTTACTTCAATTGAGCAGCTTTATTTTCTAAGACTTACTAAGTTCTAGTCTCTTCAATGCTACTCCTATCTTCGCTTGTTCTACCCCAGGAAGTGGATGCATGTCTAATTCTTTTCAAAGTTTCTAACTCTTCTCTTAATAAAGAATTCTCAGTCTCCAAAAAGGAAATACCTTCATCATTAACCGGGACTATATCTCCAGAGGAAGAATCAGATTTTAACTATCTCAATTCTTCTCTCAAAGCGTTATTTTTCTCCTCCAGCAGTTTGGCAATATTTCTATGCTCCTTAATTTTAAATTTCAGCACATTCTCTCTTTTATTATGGGCAGAAACAAATTTGTCATAATCCCGATCAACACTCAATTATTTGTATTTTTTCTCATATCCCTCATGAAGAAGAGCAGTGGCTTCATTGTGTTGAAGTTTAAGTTCTTCAATCATTCCTTGAAGATCTTCAAGCATTTCGTAGTAAGCTACGTTATTCGCTACTACACGATCAAGTAAGCATTTCAAATATTGGTAAGCCTTAATTTCTCATTCAGAGGCATCAGGACTAAGGATGTCAATTATTTCTGCTTCGATAAAATCTGCACGACCAGCTTTGAAGTAGTTTGTACATTTCTTCATTAACTCTGTATCATGAGCTGGCAATAGTTCTATCCTGGCAATAAACTAGCAAGAAAAAATAAAAACAGATCAACAACAGATATATTGAACAGTATGGGAGAAGTTCAGATAAGTAACAAGTCAATTTTATTGATCATAACAGATGAAAGTACGACCAGAGGTACAAAACAAAGGAAAAACAGAGGAAAGCAAAGAAAAATTATCGAACAACTTTACACCTTCTCCTTATCCCCCACTACATTCTCAGCTAATTTTGAAGAAGGAGTTGGTCGCTGAAGTTTCTCAGAAGGCAACATATGTTATTCGGAGGAAGTCGCTGTCTGCTGGGCTTGCTCAGAAGACTGAGGGACAGTGGCAGCGGGTGTTTGCTCCACCACCATCAAAGAAGATTAACCAGATCTAACTTCATCTTCTTCTTCTCCAATGGGAGGAGGAGGGCCGTGGATATGTTTCTAAAATACTTCAGAGTCTTCAGCAACGTTCAACTTTTTCAGCGTTGTAACCCATCCATCCCTAAAGAATTTCAAACTTGTATACTCAATTTGAGCAGAGGCAGTAGTTAGATCCTTATTCCACCCTTTGTCCCAGCCAAAGCTAAAGGACTTTTTTACAGCAGACCTCCTTTTTGTCCTCTCTGAGTAAGCATTCCCCCTTTGTAGATCTTCAACGGAGTTTACCTTTTGTTCAAGATCTTTCTTACATCGTTCAGCCTCTTGAAGCTTTGTCTCAGCTTCTTCCTTGCTGGTAATAGCGACCTTCAATATTTCCTCTACCTCCTTTGCAGCATCCACGGCTTTTTACTGAGCTGTCTCGGCATCCTTGATTTTATTCTCCCATAAAGTTCTATCATCTTCATATTTTTGTTGGGAGTCCTCCAAAGATTTTGATAATCCAGCAAGGACCTCTTCTACTTCACTGGAAGAGGAAGTTGCTTTGATAGCTTCATTATTTTCCAAGATATTATTAAAATACACTAAAAACTGCAAGACAAAGAGAAACTCAAGTTAGTATATGAAAATTAAAAGCAGAACTGAAATGTCAAGGGAAAATAACACTTACTGGTGCAAGGTATTGGGCTGCTAAATTAGAGACTTTTTCTCAAGAAGTAGAGGTCTTAGCAACTCTATGATCAGGGAGAGTTCTAGACCAGATTAATTTCCTGGACAAACCAAGAGTAATGAATGATGGAGGACCAGCATTCATGGAAGGTACTTCAACCCCAGCAGGTTTAAAAGTAACATCAATGGTCTTTTCAGCAAGACTCCTTCTCAGTCTTCTCAAAGGTGCAGCCTCTTCAATCAAAGGTTCTGCCTCTTTTTTAGCAATAAGGGCCTTCTTGGTAACCTCCTTAACAGATGTAGTTGCCTCCTCAGATGGAGCAACATCTTTTGTCTTAATCCCTTCAGCTAGGACATCTTCTTTGTTTTTTTTACCCCATCAACACTAGGGACAATCTTCGTAAAGAGATCAGGCATTTTCCTTTTCAATGTCATCAGATCAGCAACGGAAGTAGCCACATCAGAGGAAGATTCTTCAACAACTGAAGAAGATGTTGGAGCCTGCTCGAGATCAATCACCAAAGAAGGAGGAGCAGTAAACGAGCAATAAAGGAAGAAGTGGTGTTCTTGTATTCTAACAAATAGGAAGCAGATCTCACGTTCTCCCCAGTAACTGATTCATGCAAACCCCAAATAAACTTTAACTCTTTTATATTAATATCACTCTCTTTTGGGGGTTTTCTTTTACTATCAACTGTAAATTAAAATTGAAGAAAGCAAAAGTCAGTGAAATATTTTATCAAACAAAAACAAAGCTAGTTTAAAAATAAAGAACAACAAATCCCATTGCCATAAGGTGGACATCTGGGACCTTGGTACACGTCATTTTCATTTAATGGGGTGTGTTGCCAATTTTTCATCACAACCCCATGTTCAAAATAATCCCTATTAGAATTAGGGAGAATGACCACGAAAGCCCTGTTAACAAACCTAGTTTCTAAATAAAAAGTGGTGTCACTGGTGACCCATTTATAACAAAACATAATTTCAAGAATCCCTAGATGAGTTCCATGTATTTGATTCAGCCTATGTACGCCATTAACTACCCTCCATGTATTTGGAACTACTTTTGCAAGTACAATATCTAAATATTGGCAAAATTCCAAACACAGGGGATTAGGCGGGAAAGAAAAACCGCATTCCGTTACAAAAATAGAGGGAAATCAGTGTCCCTCAGCTAAAGAAAATAAATCACTAGGACAAGAAGGTTCTTCCAAATTAACCCAGGAAGGAATTGAAAAATCGTTTCTAAACTTATCTAATGACTCGATAAGGTAAACCATGGTGACTAAAGCAAAGAAAGAAGAAAGACGGAAGAAATTCTTACAGAAGATTAAGGAATCAACTAAGACAGATGACAAAAAGAATGTTCGTAAGGAGAAAAATGAGAAAACAAATACTTTGGAAACAAAGATGGGAAAAGGTAGAAGACAATCGAATTTTATCGTCTTTATATATGTCGCCTCAGAAAATAAGAAAAGTAATGATTAAAAGTAACGACGGTTGCATTCTCGACGGCTAATCAGAGGAAAAAGATGCAAATACCCAAGTGTTCACCAGAACTCAAAACATTTACAAATTTGCCATTTCGTGCTCAAAACTGTTATGCAAAGTGGAAAATTTTTACAAGTGTTGAAGGTTTGTAATTAACCAAGACATGGGAAATGTGCCCGAACAACTTTTTGGGTAAAATATTCCACACTCTCACATCCAACTTCAATTGTGAGACATTGGGGTCTTCTAATGATAAAAAAATTAGTCAGCTAACGTGGACCAACACGCATCATCCAACATGGCACAAGTTCAAATACCAAGTTACTCAATGTACCGAGCTACTCAACGTACCGAGCAACTTATTGGGAATGCCAAACGACCAGACAGATTCAATGCTTATTGTATTAAAGACATTCCTTACCATGTACAGTTGTATATACCTATTCGATAAATTCACACTATTTATTCACATTGACAGCCCAAAGGCTATAAATACATTGTAATATCCTCATGGCAGGGCAAGTGAGAATAATAAAAACCAAGGCAAGACACCCAGTAATACAAACCAGTGGATGTAGGCGATTTCCTCAAGGCTGAACCATTTTAAAAATCTCTTGTCTTATTTCTTTATTCATTTTTATCTTTGATTAATTAATTAGATCAAATTTAGTTTTTTTCATTAACAGTCATATTTGATTAGACTCTCACTTTGCTAATCTATTTGACAAAACTCTATGTGCATGAGAGAGTTATTTCAAAATATTACATAATATAGAGGGTTAAGTCTAAAACTTTATTTAAATTTATCCCTTATTTATAATGTCAAATTATACTCAACCATATGGGTTGGAAGAAAAGTAAAAAAATTATGAAAATGATGGGGTAAGTCAAATTAGCCATTAAAATTTAAGGGATAAGTCAAAATGACCCCTAAAAAAATATGGGCCCCCATTTTTTATTAGATATTGTAGGTGCTAAAATCCTAATAAGAGTAATTACAAACAACTAAAACCGAACAAGGAAAATAAATCACACAATCACAAAATATAAGAATACACGTGGTTCGACAGTGTGCCTATGCCAGGGTGTGTTTTCATATTTCTTATTAATCGATTCGCAATAATAAAAACAACATGTCCTTTTTCCCATTGGCTGTGGGTTATATTTATAGGGACAAGAAGGTGAAGTAATAGTGTAGGACTCTACGAGATCTAGATGTAATTGCAGTTGGATTGAACTGACCTTGCCCGCGAGATCCAAACTGATCGAACTCCCATATGCAATCTTTTAACCCACTATCCTTATCTTGTGTTATCGATCAGGTGTCACCCAATACGAATAAGTTGGATTATCTAGATAATTTCCCCTTAAGCTTTGCAGTCGGATAAGGATAGAGAGATTTGATCGTCGATGAGTAATGATTTTGGTTGGCAGTGGATCTCGATTTCCAGCAGAGAGTTAGGCTTTGGATTACAACAACATTATGATATTTTTGGGTGCAAAAATACTCAATGTCCTTCTCGTTGAGTGCCTGATGGAACGTTAATAATTCAACGTGAGTTCCTAAGGGTACACTGGTAAAAAGTGAATGAAAAGACCAAAAGATGGGACGCGCACGTGTCAGCTATCACCTTGGGTCCTATTTCAAATTATGAGACGCTTTAGGAGCTCAACCACGCAGTTTCAATGTACTCCCTGTCGCTATTTTTCATTTCATTTCAATTTTTCAAGACGTCAAGAACTATCTTCGTCTTTTTTAAATTGTAAGCCTTTATGTTCTCCATTTTCCTCTAAAAAAAATTTCAGAAAGCCTTTCACTTTCTTAAATCTTCTTGCACTCTTTCTTCTTGAGCTGAAAAAATAGTGTATGGTGTGAACGCCAAAACCCTAAAAGAGTTTGGGAAAACATTTCGATCCCTGATTGGGTGCAAATTGAATGTGCTAAAGAAGCCGATGACTGCTATAATGTTTCTTGATGGCCATTGGATACACACCTAATCTCTAGCGGAGGGTGGTATCACCTTTTCCCAAACTAATTATTTTTAGAGTTTATTAAACTCTTCAGAGTTGTTGCTACCCAATGCACCCCAAACACGTGGAGAATCATGAATACGGTTCATAGAATCAATTAACTATATAGGATCGAAACTAGGATCCTTGAGATAAGTTATTGTTATTTGCGAGTAAGAACGAATGATAATACCTTTTATCTAAAAGAAAGGAAGACTGATATGGTTTTGGTAGTTAACCTCCCTGATTATAATAAGGGTTATTGGGGTTATGGCTTCATTTTCGAAGAATGGAAACATCCACTAATTCTTAAGGGTGGTGAGCCTAGTAGAGGGTTTAGGTGCCCTTGTAGAGGGAACAGAATAGGTTTGTCACCGTCTTGATCATTCTGTGTTGTTGACCACTAGCCATTCTATGAGATGTTAACTAACTCTTCCTTTTTTCTTTTGTAAATAACTTATAGAAGAAGTAGCCTACAACTTGTCATATTAATTGGTCCGAGCTTGGGAAGGTTTGGAATCTGAAAAGACCACTATCTCCTAGTACCGAGCACCAGAGATCAGCATCTTTACTGCTCGAGTATGCAAACACCACCACATCCTTTATCGCCAAGTCCATTGATTCAATTCTCGAGATACCAGTCCCTTCAACCATTTAGGGGTATTCAAGTATGTTTCCCTCATCTTCTCTTAAACCTGTAACCATAAATGCTATCCCTGATGCTGAAGAGGATATGCCTCCAAGGAAAAAAAATCTTATATTAGTGGATGAGTCTGACCTTCCTACCTTTCTAAAAGTCAAGGTTCCTAAGAGGAAGGAGGTTGTCCCTCTGAGCTCTTCAGTCTCTTAAATTCTCCTGATAAGGAGAAGGCAAAGAAGAAGGTCAAGAGAAAGGTACCTCCTACTTTTATTATTATTTCCACTAAGAAGGTGGATGCCCCCAACATGGGGAGAGACCACCAAATCATGTTGGTGGCCAAGAATCCATCATTTGCCCATTTCCTATTGAGGGGGGTCATTCTGGAGCTGGACTGAAAGCAGGTCTACAGGATGACCTCGGACCAGCTTATTTCTCATACCGTACAGGTGTTATCTCTAGTAAGTCATGTGACTTTTTATCTGATGGATACATGAACTTATAAAACAGCCGCCCCATGACTTTGATTGTACTCGCATGATTTGGTGACTTGGTATGACCCATTTGGACTTTGGGCATGTTGGGATGGATCATAAGCCAAATTTGGGCAATGTAGCGGCCCTGATGCAATTGAATTGAAGTTTTCATGTGAGTAAAATATATTTAATTTTGGCACTCATTTGAACGAGGTGTAGGTGTCGCTCAAACGAGTCATTCAAACGAGGTTCAAACGGCCTGTTGGAGAAGTAGACTAAAATCATGCTTTATATAATAATTTTAATTATGGATTTATTGTTATAATAAAATCAGTTATTCCAACTTTAATGAGAATCATATTGGACGTAATGTTTTGCAATATTTTATATATTGCTGGTGTCTTTTGTTCTGCTCAGTAGGTGTTCTGGTGTGTAGAGTACGACATACACATAGAGGATCAGATCACCACTTCTTATAGAATATAAATTTTATCGTTCAGAGTCTTATATGGAACTGGACACGCCATCAGTATGGTTGTATCACAATATTTTAGTGGCAACATGAAGTGTTTGGGTTCAAGGATGACTCTTGAGAACTCCAATCTATGACAGAGTTGTATCTTGACCATAATAGTCGGGAATCCTTATTTATCTTGATTTCCTTATTTATGTTGATTTAGGGTTGTTAATGTATGTTAACGATTCCCTTAGAATTATGGACAACATGGAATACTCACCCGACTTAAATCATGTAGATGCTAAATGTGAATAATTCATAATTATTTTGAATTGTGGACATTAATATGTGTGGTTAGAATAAAATTGAGTATTCATTTTTTTTTAACAATCAAGGGTATTTTAAATTTTTTATTTATCACACATTTGATTGATATATTAAAATAGGGATATTTAAGTATTTTTTAAAATATATCAAATGTCCTAAATTTTTCAAATTAATTAAAAATTGGACACATTTTTTAACCCTCACAAAAGTTTTTTAAATTACTAAGTGGGAGAGGGAAATTTTCAAGAGAAAATTCCATGGTCTCCATCAACGATTTGTAGACTTTCAATAGTAAGTAGGTCTTCCAACGAGGAATGCAAATTATTGTGTTAATCGGTATAAATTTTCTTAAGGGTAATTTTGGATTCATTATTCACATAGTCAGCCCCCAAAGGAGGAGTCTATGTGATATAAGATAATCTAAAATTAGTTGGTGGTATACACTTAGAAATAATGGTAGGTTTTCCAAAGAGGAATGCTATAATTTTGTAGGGCTAAAGTGTCGGCTATTTAATTTTATTTGACATATGTTTTTTTTTAAATAATAAAATTAAAAGGAACAAGCCAGCTTAATTTTTTTTTTTGACAGTAGGTTCTCTAAAGAGGAATACTATTCAAATGGTAATCGGGATGCCAACGAATGATTTTAAAATCGATAGAGGGAACATTAATTTTAATATAGAATTCAAAAAGGTTTAAGCCATATAATAATTCATTTTATTATTTGGTTATCAGTATTAAGATGGGAAGTTCTTTCAATCCACTTTCTGTCATTCTCAAGGAAACCAAATTAAATGGACATAATTAGATTTATGGGAAAAGAAATTTGGATATTGTGTTGACTGCTGAAGGGTACAAGTTTGTGCTCTATGAGATCTGTCCTGAGAAACCTGGTGAGGGGACAATCGAAAAGAAAACCCAGGATTACCAGAAATGGTTCAAGGCTGATGAGATAGCGCGATGTTACATTTTGGCATCTATGTCAAATGTTCTGCAACATCATCATCAGTCTATGGACACCACCTACGGCATGATTCCGAACCTCAAAGATATGTTTGGGGATCACAATCATATTACAAGTCAAGTTGGCATGAAAGAACTCATAAACACAAACATGACTTAAGGGACCCCAGTGAGGGAACATGTTTTAAGGATGATGTCTCTTCTTAATGAGCTTGAAATCCTTGGAGAAAAAATCGATGGGGAAACCCAGGTCGATATTGTTCTCCAGTCACTGTTTGAGTCCTTTAAGCAGCTCTGCCTAAATTACAACATGAACAAACTTTCTTACTCTTTGGCGGAACTACTTAAAGAACTTCAAGCAGCCGAGAGTCTCATCAAGAAGTAAGTAAGTGTTTTTATTGCGGAGAAAGGTTACACTTCTAAGACTATGGACAACAATAAAAAGAAGAAGAATACTCATAAATAGGTTATAGTCCCTTAGGCAGCTCGTGGGCCTCAGTGAGGTGTGAAAACGGCTAAGGAAAAGTATTTCCACTATAAGCAGCCAGGACACTGGAAGAACAATTATCCAATTTTTCGCATTAAACAAAACAACACAGGTAAATTTCATTTATTTATTGTTGAATCTTGTTTTGTGGATCTTACTACCGGTACCTAGTGTGTAGATACGGGAGCCACTAATCATGTATGCAATTCTTTGTAGGGGTTTTTAGAAACTAGATGACTAAGTGATCGAGATATTTATCTTACTATGAAAGATGCTACGAGAATAGCGGTAGTTCGTGTGGGAGACGTTCATCTAATCTTTAATAATGATAGGAGTTTACTTTTAAAATATTGTCTTTATGCACCTTCCATTAGGAGGTATTTGATTTCAATTTCTTATTTAGCCTTTTATGAATATTCAATTTCTTTTAATAAACTCATGGTTATTAAGAAAAATAAATCTTATATTTTTTTTGGTACATTAGTTGATAATCTTTATATTGTTAATCCTATCTCTCCCACACAATAAATTAATATTTTGCATAATTCAGTTGGACCAAATTTAAAGAGAAATTAATCTTCCTTAGTGAACCAAACGTATCTTTGCCACTTAAACATAGGTCATATTAATCTAAAAAGGATTCATAAACTGGTAGCAAGTGGAAAATTGAGCTCACTAAAAGTGGAGGCACTTACAGTTTGTGAATCATGTTTAGAAGGTAAAATGAACAAGAGGCCTTTCTCGTCCAAGGGCTATAGAGCCAAAGAATTGTTGGAATTGGTTCATTCTGATCTATGTGGACCGATGACAACCTGAGAAAGAGGGGCTTTGAGTACTTTATGATTTTCATATATGATTACTCAAGGTATGGGTATGTTTTCCTAATGCGCTATAAGTCTGAAGCCTTTGAGAAATTTAAAGTTTATAGGGGAAGAAGTGGAGAAGTATCAAGGTAAAAGTATCAAGACACTACGATCTGATCGTGGTGGTGAGTACCTCTTAAGGGAGTTTAGGAAATATCTAGAAGATCAAGGGATCAAATCCCAATTATCTGCGCCTGGTATGCCTCAGTAAAATGGTGTAGCTGAAAGGAGGAACGCGACTCTTTTGTATATGATTAGGTCCATGTTAAGTTATACAGATCTCCCAGATTCCTTTTGGGGACATGCTTTAGAAACGGCCACTTATTATATGAACTTGGTATTTTCAAAGGCGGTCTCTACTACACCCAAGGAATTATGAATTTGGCACAAGCCCGGTATGAAACATATTCGTATCTGGGGTAGTCCAGCACATGTGCTAAAGAGAGATCCCAATAAGTTAGAATCAAGAGCAGAAGTTTATTTCTTTGGAGGATATCATAAGGAAACTAAGGGTTATTTCACTACACCAAATCTGCCCATTTGTCAAGGTCATTGACCTTGACAAATCCAACTTGTCAAGGTCAATGATCGTGACATTTCGAGGCGAGACAACTTTTTTTGTCACTGTTGTGTCACGGTCAATGACTGTGATACGTTTGTCACGGTTTATAACCGTGACTAATCCGTAACCCTTTTTTAAAAAAATTATCACGGTCATTGACCGTGACACGTCCGTGATAACTTTTTGTCACGGACGTGTCACGGTCAATGACCGTGACAATTCTGGGCAGAATTTAAAAAAAATCTGCTGGGCAGTATGGCCACCGCCACTGCCCAGCAGTATATTTGTACCTGTTATAGCAACGTTGTACCTGTTCCAAACATCATATATCCAACACAAACTAAAGATAATGCAAATATATATTCATGACGATATAATCCAAATATTCAAAGTAAAAATAATATACATGACGAAATAATCCAAATACAATTAAAATGGACAAACTTAAAAATAATCTTACTACATGTCTTGGATAAAACTGAGGAGGTGAGTAGGCCACACGACATACGAATTGACACACCCATTAATATACGTCGTGCCGCATTATTCGCGCAACCACAATATGGAGTTCTCCTTCCCGGGTATGACATGCGTGACGAGTACCCTGGACTCCATCTCTTGAAGCACACGTCCATGGACTATTCCACCCTCGATGATATTCGGGTCCCTCAACCCCCGCCTTATCCGCTGGATATCAAATACGTCCAATATGAACACGCTCGGCCAACCAATTGTCGACAATGGTCTGTTGGAGGGCGTCAAATAGGGAAGTGGATCGTCGAAGTACGAACGTGTCGGTGATGAAGCAGCGAGGTCCACATCCTCGTCATCCTGCGCCTCGTCCTCCCGCACCTCCTCCTCCACCGCCTTCTCCTTCTCCTTCCCTTTCTCTTTCCCTTTACGGTCTCCACCCAACGTACGCTTCATGAATGCGTACATATCTTGTACCGTCGCCTCCAAACGGGATAGATTCACGTCGTGTGAATCCACCGTTCGAGCCAACCCGGTGTCGCTCGTCTCCAATCCGATGATCCTAGATTTGGCCACCCGCGAACTCACTCCCCTTGTCCTCCCCTTGCGATCAGAGCCAAGCACTTAGCTGAGTGTGTCTGTGGACAAAGATTCCTTATCGGCATCAGACTGCGACTCATGCACATCCTTAAGCTTTGCCTGAAACGACAAAAAGCACATGATTAGTAAAATAAGTAAACTAAAAAATTATAACGTAATGAACAATAATTAAACTGTCTGATTACTTACAATCGTGGTCGCGACGCTCGGGGACACCTCCTTGTCCTTCCCCTTCTTCGTCCGAAGAGCCACATAAGTATCGAGCCTATGTGGCTTACCCCCTGGCCCACTCCCTACCCCCTGAAATAAAATAAAGTAAAGTAAAACTAGTATCGGCCCCGCAAAGTAAAATAATACCCAATAATATATTTATGTAGTTATAGATAAATTAAATCTTACCTGCATCCTATGCTCCACCTCAGCGTAAGAGGTCCGGCCGGAGTAGTGCACGTCTGTCTTTTTAGCCCGATTTTCCCTCCCCGATTGGCGAGATGCCAATTGTCGATCCTCGATCTCATTGTCAATGAACTTTTGCCATTGTGCCAATGAGATCGGCTCCTTGGGCGGGACGGATCCGCGCCATTGTAAAATGGACTCTCGTGTTTTTCCAAAGTACCGTGTCCGCATATTTTTCTTCCACGTCTTGTGTTGCTCCCTCAACTGCTCCAAGACCGAATCGCGTAGCTGGGGATCCAAATTGAATTGTTCCTGTCCAACAAATACAATATTAGTTGCGAATAAATATAAATATAAATATAAATATAAATATGAAATTGAAATTGAAATTGAAATTGAAATTGAAATTGAAATTGAAATTGAAATTGAAATATTCATATAAATATTACCTGTAGTGCCGCCCAAACAGCTAACTTGAGCTCATATGGCACCTCCTTCCAACTCATACACCCCGGGCCGATGACCGTCTTTAGCAGCTCGAGGGATCTCGCTAATAGCTCCGACTTGTTTTCGACGGTAATCCCAAATTTTCCATATTTGGGGAGCCTAGGGGCGGAGGAGCCCTCGTCGCCTCCGCTACCACCGAACCCAGACGACATCATCATAAACAGCATCATCATCTTCGCCTTAACATCTGAAGGAGACATTTTTGCTGTAAAAAAAATGTTATTAGTACAGATAAAAAAAAAATGTTAATAGTACACATTTCGTTTTACCTAATTGAATTAATTGAATTAATAGTACAGATAAAAAAAAGTTTCGTCTATATTATAACGTATGTGTAAGTTCCGTCAATACCATTTCGTTTCAATTTTGTAATATTATGTTTTTTTCAAATATTTTAAAAGTTATTAAATGGGTGCCCCACCCCCACCCCCACCCCCTGCCCCCTCCCCCCGCCACACACACACGCACACCTACGCGCACACACACACACACACACCACCCCTACCCACCCCCTATTATTATCCAACTATTATCAATTATTTATTATCCAACTATTATCAATTATTTATTATCCAACTATTATCAATTATTTATAAAATTTATGTCTACACACACGCACACCTACGCGCAGAGACGAAGCTATATTGTGGCCAAAGGGGGCCATGGCCCCCCTTTAGAATTTCAAAGCCTTGATAGGTTTGATGGCTCCTAATAGTTAACAAGTTATATTTTATAACTTAATTTATTATGGCAAGTTGAATGATTGTGTGCTAACCCTCAAAAAAGTTTGATTATATATACATGTGTGCAATATATATATATATATATATATATATATATATATATATATATATATATATATATATATATGTTTTATGTTTTATGAATTTATATACCACGGGTAAATTATTTCAATAACTTTTTATTTTGTTGTAAATTTATTATAAATCTTTACTCTAATTAAATTTAGAGGTGGTAATTTAAGTGTGTTATACAAGAACTTATACAAAACTATATATAATTATGAAAATATATTTGTCACTTTTTCTACACGGTAAGCAATTAAATATGATTATTTGTGTCATATATAAGTAAAATCGGAGTTTATTATTTGTGTTTTTTTATCATGTCAATTTTTTTTGGTTCGTAAAAAAGGATCAACCTTAATTCACTAACTTCGTATTGCATGCAAGTTGTCTTAATATATTCGTCAAAAATAATTTTCACTAATTAAATTCAATTCATCATATATTACTGAAATCGAGATAAAACCCTAAGCCAAAATTAGTCAACAATCAAACCGATCAAAACAAAATCGACTAAAATTGGTTCGGTCAACCAACCATAATGTGTCTATCTGTCCGCCCGGCCCCCTCTAAGTGTAATTCCTGACTTGGTCCCTGCCTACGCGCGCGTACACACACACACACACACACACCACCCCTACCCACCCCCTGTTATTATCCAACTATTATCAATTATTTATTATCCAACTATTATCAATTATTTATTATCCAATTATTATCCAACTATTATCAATTTTTTATAAAATTGATGTCTACACACACGCACACCTACGCACCTACGCGCAGAGACGAAGCTATATTGTGGCCAAAGGGGGCCATGGCCCCCCTTTAGAATTTCAAAGCCTTGATAGGTTTGATGGCTCCTAATAGTTAACAAGTTACATTTTATAACTTAAAATATTATGGCAAGTTGAATGATGGTGTGCTAACCCTCAAAAAAGTTTGATTATATATACATGTGTGCAATATATATATATATATGTTATATAACAATCTATATGAGGTGTTTTAAGCAATTTTAATTTTACTTTTTATGTTTTATGAATTTATATACCACGGGTAACTTATTTCAATAACTTTTTATTTTGTTGTAAATTTATTATAAATCTTTACTCTAATTAAATTTAGAGGTGGTAATTTAAGTGTGTTATACAAAAACTTATACGCGCGCGCGCGCACACACACACACACCCCACCCCACCCCCTGCCCCCCTCCACCACCCCCTCCCCCACCACACACCACCACACACACACACACACACACCCCACCCCACCCCACCCCCTGCCCCTCTCCACCACCCCCTCCCCCACCACACACCACCGCACACACACACACACACCCCACCCCCTCCACCACCCCCTCCACCACCACACACCACCACACACACACACACCCCGCCCTGCCCCCACACTGCCCCACCCCCTCCCCCACCACACACCACACACACACACACACACACACCACCCCACCCCCTGCACCCCTCCACCACCCCCTCCCCCACCACACACTGCCCCACCCCGCCCCACCCCCCACACACGCACACACATACACACATATATATATACACATACACACATAAATATACACACAAATATATATATAAATATAAGAGAGTGAGAGAGAGAAAATCGACCTGAAAGTAGAGAGAGAGAGAGGAGGGAGATGCGGTGGGGAAAAAGAAGGGGGTAGGGTTTTAGCTGTGAATATTGTCACGGTCGTGTCAAGATCTTTGACCGTGACAATATTTTAAATTATTGTCACGGTCAATGACCGTGACACGACCGTGACAAGTAAATTTGTCACGGCCTTGTCACGGTCATTGACCGTGACAATTAGTTGTCACGGTCGTGTCAAGGTCAATGACCGTGACATAAAACGCGTGTTTTTTGTCACGGTCAATGACCTTGACAAGGCTGGCCGGCTGAAAGGTGACAATTTGCCCATTTTGGTGTAGTGTTTATTCTATGATCCTAAGGATCAGAAGGTCAATGTTACACCAATGCCTGATTCTTGGAGGAAAATTATATGATGGATCATAAACCCAGAAGTAAAGTTGTTCTTGAAGAGTTGCGAGGGAACCAACAAGATTCTTTAACACCACAGGGACTACCTCATCGTAGTGGGTACGTCAACATGAACGGTTTATATTCTTGGGAGAGTCTTATGACAAGGTTCGTAATGAACTCGGAGTCGATCCGTGTAACTACAACGAGGCTATCCAAGATAAAAATGCAAAAATTTCGCTTAAAGCTATGAATTATGAGATGGAATCTATGTATTCTAATCAGGTCTGGAGTCTTGTAGATCCACCCGAAGGGATAAACCCCATAAGATACAAGTGGGTCTATAAGAGGAAAAGAGGGGTGGACGAGAAGGTTGAGACTTTTAAGGCACGACTTATTACGAAAGGGTTTACTTATAAAGGGGGAATAGATTATGAGGAAATCTTCCCGCTGGTAGTTATGATGAAGTTCATCTGAATTCTCTTATCCATTGTGGCTCATTTCGATTATGAAATTTGGTAAATGGATGTCAAGACTGCATTTCTTAACGGGAATCTTGACGAGTGTATCTATATAGTGCAGCCAGTCGATTTTATTATCCAATGCCAAGAGCATAAATTATGTGAGCTTAAGAAGTCCCTTTATGGACTTAAGCAAGCATCTAGAAATTGGCACATTTGTTTTGATCTGGCCATCAAATCTTTTGGTTTTGATCAATGTCCAGATGAGTCTTGTGTGTACAAGAAATGCAACAAAAATGTAGAGATGTTTTTAGTAATATATGTGGATGACATTCTTCTCATTGGAAATTATGTTGGAGTGTTGTCTTCGATTAAAGTGTGATTATCCATCCAATTCGATATGAAAGACTTAGGATAAGCTAGTCACATCCTTATGATCAAGATTATGTGTAATCGCAAGAATTCTTATATTAGGTTTATCACAAGCAACTTACATCGATTCCATTCTTACCATATTTAGCATAAAAGATTCCAAGAAAGGGTTCCTCCCTTTCAGACATGGAATATATCTTTCCAAGGATCAGTGTCCTAAGACACCTGATGAGATAGAAAAGATAAAAGGCATCTATTATACTTCGATAGTTAGGAACCTTATATATGTTATGCTATGCACTACACTTGATATTTGCTTTGTTATTGGCATGGTTAGTAGATATCAGTCTATCCCTAGGCAAGAACATTGAACTACGGTAAAGCATATACTCAAATACCTGAAAAGAACACGAGACTATATGCTAGTTTACCAAGTAGAGAGTTTGTACCTATTGGGTACATTGATTCAAATTTTCAGTCTGATAGAGATTTCAGAAAGTCTACCTCTAGATATGTGTTTACCCTAGGAGGTGGAGCCATTAGTTGGAGGAGTAATAAGCAATATTGCATTACTAATTCCACCATGTAAGCTAAATATGCGATGGCCTCCGAGGCAGCCAACGAAGGAGTATGGCGTAGAAACTTCCTAACGGATCTAGGAGTGATACTTTTAGTTCAGTCGACTATTACACTTTATTATGATAATAGCGATGCAGTATCTAACTCAAAGGAACCCAGGAGCCATAAGAGAGGTAAACACATTGAGCGTAAGTATCATCTCATTCGAGAATTTGTGCCGTGAGGTGATGTCATAGTTATGAAGATTGCATCAGAGAACAACCTAGCATACCCTTTCACAAAGAGCTTACCAGCCAAGACTTTTGATAGTCACATAGACAGGATGGGAGTGAGATGCGTTGTAGCATGTCTTTGAGTCTAAGAAAGAGATTGTTAGAGAAGTAGACTAAAACCATGCTTTATGTAATAATTTTAGTTATGGATTTATTTTTATAATAAAATCATTTATTCTTATTTTAATGAGAATCATATATGGACATAATGTTTTGCGGTATTTTATATATTACTGGTGTCTTTTATTCAGCTCAGTAGGTGTTCTGGTGTGTAGAGTACGACTTACACACAGAGGATCAGATCACCAATTCTTGTAGATTATAAGTTTTATCGTTCACAGTCTTAGATGGAACTAAACACACCATCAGTAGGGTTGTAGCACAATATTTTAGTAGGTCAATCTTGATTACGGGAAAATATATAGTTTCAACTAATTGTGCTAGTACACTTTATGTGTATTCTTATTTTTATATTGATTTTATAAGACAATGTATACCTCCTGATTATTAGGTTTACTTAAGGCTCTTAATCCGGATATGATTGATGGACAAATTCACTAGTTATTAATTATATTAACTTATCGAGTGAGATTCATTATTGGATCAATAATCTTGATAAATTGGGTAATGGTGATTAATGTACGGTGAAAGTCTTCTATGGATGGAATCCATGTATCGATATAGAGACTAGTGATATCCCCTTGAGAAGCTTATAAGTTTTTTATGTGTCGAACCCTACATTTGGATTATGTTAATTAGACACTGCAAATAAGTTAAGTTGGACCACTCAAAGACTCAAAGAAGTTAATCAAATAAATTGTCGCTAATTTATTTTATTAACGGGTATCTATAACCTAAAAGTAGGAAGAATTAAGTAATTAATGATGAAGAACTGAAAAATATAATTTTGAGTTAAGGAGTGGAGTTTCAATTATAATTACTTAGTGGTATTAATTAGAATTAAGGGACTGAGATTAGGATCCGGGAAGTATTAGGTTTTCTCAGGCCCATTGAGAGCCACATCCTTATCTCTCCTTAGGGTCCCTATTGTAGCCTATATATATGCACCTAAGTCTCATTCTTTCTTAACCTAGCCATCACTCTTGGATACTCAAAAGACATAAGTTCAGACCTGTGAGAAAGAGAGGCAGCAAAGAAGAAAGAGGAGACAAGAAGGTGGTCACGAAATAGGAGCCCACCCTCGACTCATGACTGTCCATATCAGGAATACAGTAGAAGATAGGGGTGAAACCAATATGGGTTTTTACCGTACCATACAGTTTTGTTCCGGGAAAAAATGGTTTTGGTTTCATATTATGAAATACCGAAAATCGATTTTATCGAAATCGAAAATATTGCAAAAATTTTGGTTGGTTTTGGTTTTTAGATATAAAAAACTGATTTACCTAATTTACCGTACCGAATTTACTGTACTGAAATACCATACCGAACTTACCGCATAAAAAATAAATACACCCAAATATCAAGAGCCTTAATTTTTTTAAACTCATCTCATCCATTCATTTCACTTACTATAAAAGCTAGATAACCCTAAACTCGAATGACAAATCAGCAGCTGCATAACAAATAACAAACAAACCAAGAATCTTTCCCTCCTTAGACAAGGTAACTCTTCTTCTTGATCATTTTTTATTTCTGATTCAGAATCAACTTGCGTTTAGTTGAACAAATCAGCTTGTGTTTACTTCTTGTGTTGTTCCCGTCTTGTGTATATATTTGTTCGCCGGAGTTGCGTTCATTTTTTACTGGAGTTGTTGTTCTCCCATAGCGTATAAGGATATAACTATTCGGTAAAAAAATGGTTTTTACCTAACTGGTTTTCCATCGTTGTTCTTCTATAGCTTTAACCTAACTGATTTCGCCGAGATGTTCTCCCCTTTCCCTTTCTTTTAAAAATTTCTTAATATATGAGTTGTCCCTTCTTTCCTTCTTTGATTATTATAACCGAGATTTCTCATTCCCCCTGTTCGATTTATGGCCCGAGGTGGAGTCCAATTTGTTATCTTATGTATGAGACGGCTCCATTATTTTATCATGATTGTTGGTTCGGCATCATGATATTTTTTTATCTTGTGTATCAAAGGGCTCCAATTTTTGGTTCGGTATCATGATAGTTTTTTATCTTATGTATCAGTGCTAATTTTGTTAACAATTGGACTCATGTTTTTTATTTAATATATTTGTTAACAATTACACTGTATTAGATTTATTTATAACTTTTCATTTTAATTCTTATTTTTTAAAATATGTTTTCTTAACAATTATACTGTATTACAATCCATTAAATTTTTGGACACTACCCCTTCATATATGGCAAATTTCATGTATTTATAAGTTGTTTATGCAGTTTGGTTTTAATTTGGAGCTTAATGTGTATTGATATAGAGTGGAGACAATTAACTATGCAATTTAGTTTATTTATGCTTTATGATCTTCATTTTATTTTTCAATGCAATTTATATTATATTTTAGTTTTAAGTAATGCATTTAATCGATTAAATGAGTTTAAAATTTTGGTATCAAAACTTGTACAAAATTTTAGCAGAAACATAATATCGAAATATATACCAGATTTACCGAATGCGTAAACCGATTTGAAATTCTAGTATTTACCAGGAAAAAACCGAATTGAAACCGAAATTACCGAAACCAAAAAAACCCGAAAATACCGAAAAATCAGTCAGTTTGGTTTTGGTTTTTGTATTGATGTACCGGTCGATAAATTGGTACGGTATGGTTTTACCATTTAGATTGTGGTTTTGGTATTGGTAAGGGTCATTACCGACCATATCGTACCGTTTGCACCCCTAGTAGAAGACTATGAGGTGAATCGAGCCATCACATATTCTATTCATGCAAAGACGAGATAAAATCAAATAGATCTCGAAAGGTAAATCCTAATTTTGTCTTGTGGGATTTCATGTATGTGCAATTTTTTTATAGTTTAATCTATATGCGTTTTCAAGAGACCCTTGGACTTTCGCTCCAACACAGCCTTCTAACGACTAGGATTTGGACAATTTACTCGCTCTTTGGAATCTCGTCAGAAAGCTCACGTTCGAGAGAAGTGCACTGTCATTCGAATGAGGGGTATTTTTCCATTCGAACGAGGTACACCTCTTGCCCCTTCTAACCCTATAATTTTTCCTCGTTAGTACCTCATTAGAACTATCTTTTAAATAAGGGGGATCTTGTTCGAACAAGGTCAATGTCATTTAAATGACCGAAGAAGATTTTGAAAATTCAGCACATTTTAATGTGCATCGTTGGATTGGATGATGTGTCGAGCTCTCAACGGCTCATATCAAAACTTGAGATAAAGTCTTGATGACCATTGGATAAAAGATGAGTTTAGGGGCATTTATGGGATTTAACCCTTTGGGGTTGGGGGGATTTAAGTGATGTTTCGGCTTATTAAACACATTCCAATCAGATTTGGTCTCTGTCCATCTCTATCTATCTATCTATCTATATCTTGGTGTTCTCATCCACCAACAACCACACACCACCCTAACACCACCATCGTTCCACCCAAAACCACTAAAGATTATCCATCTTCTTCCATATCTAAGCTCATAGAACCCAAATACACAATACGTTATAGCAACATGGGTTTTTATGGAGATATTATTGAGGATTGTTTTAGGATAAGAGGGAGAAATTTTGGAGTTTAAAGGGGGGTTTCATGGATCTTTCAAGGAGCAAGATTTATGGAGATAGGCAACCTCTTTAAGGCCACCTTAGGAGGTGAGAGGTTTCCATATTCTTTCTACATTTCATCCACCATTGTTGAAGCTTCCCTTGAGGTGGGCAACTCTACTCTTTAGCTTAAGAACTCTATTGTCCATAATATTGGTCTTGTAGTTAAAGTTTGTAAAAATAGAATGCATATATGATTTAAGAATGTTATTTCTTATGATTTGTGAAAAATGGTTTACAAAGGGTTTCAATGGTCTTGAGTAAAATTATAAATTTTAAGAAACCCTGTATTCAAACATTTTATGGAATAAAAAATTTTAAAAAGAATTAATTGCCTTGATAAGTTATTTTTCTCTAATAAATCTTGAAGATTTCTTGCAAAAATGAAGATTTTATAAAGTTAGACATTTATTCAAGTTTTGAAGGATAAAAATATATTTTAATCTTGGAAAACATGTTTTTGCAAGTATTTATGAAATTTCTTAAATAAATCATGTGTTCAACTCATTCTTATGAATTTCTAGACTTAAAATCCATCTCCTCATGTATATAAACTTGTAGTATTTTGATGATGAGCATATGAACAAGTTTAATGGATGTTTTAGTGACTTAACTTGAAATAAAGAAAGTGAAATTTTGCCTCTTAAGTGTGTTAATAAGTATAGAAAATGTGATAAGTGGTTACTTCAAGATTACATGTGAAGATAAAGAAAAAATGGTGTTTTCTTATAAAGTAGTCTCCAACATGTTAAAAGGTTTTCTTAGTAAAGGAAGTAATAAAATTAAGAGATTCCTAACTTAAAAGGGGTGTTAACTCCAAAGTGTAAAACGAGTAATATTTTAGAAGTCGGTACGTATAACTTAGTAATGTTTTATGAAAAATAACACTTGTAAAAATGAAGAAAATGTAAGTTTGGAAATAAAAGGATAAAATAAAAATTTTACGTAAAATGCAACATTTTTACGAAGTAAAAAATGTTGGGGATAGGTGTTACCCATATGGTCCTAAATGAAAGTGATTTTCAGGACAAAATCTACACAAGTGTGTAAAGGACAAGAAATGGTAATTTTTAAAGTGTAACACAACAAGGTGAGGTGAAACCCACATGTTTTAGCTTTGGCCGATAAAAGTGGAATAATTTGGACATTTGAAAAGTGTTAAAACACATTAATATGTATTTGGATGAGACTGGGAAAGAATTAAAAATATCCCAAAGCCCTAGGATGAAAGACTCAAGAACTCTGGTCAAAGTATACGGTAGCGTAGCCGGCGGTGTGGATCCCATTAAAGTATGCGGTTATTTGGAGGATTATGAGAAAAAGATGACAAAAAGTGGAATATGTAAAGAGATGAGTTGTGTGGTGAATATAAGAAAAGACAACCTAACTTGAATGAAATTGACAAATGTTCGGGTTGAAAGATAATGTAGACAATTAATATGAGAAATTGGTTAATGTCCATGTAAAGTGAAGGAATGGTAAAGTGAAGTGATTAAATGGGAATTATGCAATCTAAGGAGGTTTTAACTCATAATTAACACAAGTGTGTGTTTATGATAGTTTTTTAACAAAAAATAAGTATTTTCTAACACGAAGCTTGCATGTGTTGAAAGGTGATTTTCAAGAAAAATACTAAAGTAAATTTGGTGTAAGTAAATAGGAAATTTTTAAAAAATAAGTGATTTTTCCTAAACAAAGGGTATTTGTTTAAAATATTTAATCGGGTGAATTAGATTGAAAAATAAATGTCAAGTCAAGTAAAAAGGGGGTTCTCTATAAGACTAAGGTGAATTAATTGGTAAAAGTAACGCTTTAGAGTAAAACGGTTTTATGCACTAATATATATATATATATCCGAAGTAATTGCATGCGTGCGTGGGTAAACGTGTTAAAGTCTTTTTTATGTCTTTCGATTGTATATTACATTATTATTTTTTCCCACTATGCATTCGGCTCATTCCCTTTTCTTTGTTATGGCAGGTTGTGTGCGGTTACTTACTTTGAGAACATGTACAGGTAAGTGTCTTTTCTTTTTATTACATTAGTAGCTCTGTATGCTTGGATTCCGGAGACATTTTCCTTGGGTCCCTCACATAATTGATTTAAACTGAAATCGCATGCTAAATAAGTGAAATGCTAATTTAATAAAATTGGACTAGTAACATTATCTAGGTTGTCTCATCACACTTCACACCTAATGCTCGAGTCAGATCGGGTTGACCACGAGTCACTCATAAATCCGAGTCAAGATGTTACAAATTGTATTAGAGCTCTAGGCTCAATGTTCCTTTTCGGAGTGACGTTGTGAGGTTGGGACTAGATCTTTGACGTCGATTTGGTCTTGGGATGGTCATGCTAGATTTGTGACAGTTTCAGTTCATGTTTTCAACAGTGGAGTCAAGGAGATTATCACGATGGTAAAGTTATTTCCAAGTAGGGAGTGGCCAAGTTATTTACCATGAATAGTTCTTGACGCTTCTAATGTAGACATTTTAGTAATATATATTTCTGTGCAAACCATTAATGGTGACATCACGTCCTTTAGTGTGAGGTGCACTCGTGTCCACCTTGACGGTGTGAGAAGCCTTTTGTGGTGTCAATATAGATGAATGACGTCCATTGAATTAGAGGCTTGAATTGTGTAAAATCAACTGTGGAGATTAAGTGACTAGGGTGTCATGCCTAAGCAGTATTTATTGGTGATAAGGATGTATTAGGTTCCTTGGTAAGGTACATACGGGTATTTAATGTTGATGATATGATTAGGCGAACTTGATCAATAGGGTATTGTCATGTTGCAACCATTTGACAAGTTCGATAGGCCTGTAGTCCCGTGTTGGTCAATACTTGAGGATACATACTCGGGCTTTAATTGATAGGATTCCATCACTATAGGTGAGTTCCTTGGTAATTATTGGTTAAAAGCTATATTTTATGAGATATAATGAGAATTACAGGCCATGATAGTAAGCATGTTATGGGTGTAACAATGAGGAGTTAATGTGACATAGGGGTGAACCCTATGTAGTCCTCTATGATGTGGTTTTTAGAAAAGTATGACACGACCTTTGAGGAATAATATCCCTTATGATGTTGGTGGTGTGGACTTAAAGGCTTATATGTGCACACGACATCCTACATCCCGTCAGAATCCTTAGTAGCATCGACTTGTGGTTTAATACATAGTATATGGAAATAGTTGTTTGAGAGGAGGTCCTTGGAGTATCCTTGGTACTTATTGCCTATGGCATCCTTAGGAATACGAGGTGACTTATTATGATGCCTTGTAGTGTTCAACAATTCTGGCTTTCCATGTTTGGAGACTTCTAGGCTAGTATTTGGGTAACTATCTAGCAATCATTTGAAATGAATGTTGGGAAATCGATTTGGTGATGATTAAGTTAGTATATGATCGATTTCTTTAGGGAACTAGTTAAGTTCGACATTATGGAGTGCATGTGTTCCAATGATAATTGTATTAAGGATTATGTGATGCTCTCGGGTTATTGTCCAAGCACAAAGGAGTTGGATCGTGTAGTCCTTGGTGAGGTCATCCAATTTTATAGGAGATGCAACCTTTTAAGGAAAATTTGAGATTCGTGTCATGATAGGGTATAATACTCATTCGTCACAAGATGACTAGTGTAGAAAGTGTCATACTTGACTTTGACAAGTACCAAGAAATGCATTAGAGACTTGGATTAATGAAGTCATAATTGAGGTCTTACGAATAGCAGTCTAGGTGGGACATCAAGGTATGATTTTGGTATCGGCATGTGTCATTGATGTAAGTTAGAATATCCCCAGTAAAGGAATTATTAGCTTTTGGTTGGACTTCCTAGACTTGTATGAATTAAGAGGTGTAGATCCGAGTAATACTTGCTACCTTTATAGTGCTAACGACGATCGGTGTGGCCGTTACATAATGTTAGTTTGGATATAATCTAGAGATAAGTAACTGAAGACCTTCTGTCAATAGAGGTTATAGTAAGATGAATGTTTATATTATCTAGTCATTGCCTAAGGAGATGTTTGGGATACGATTTTGGTATAATAAGGTAGAGAGTAATCTAGGTGTGTCTGGTTAGTCACTTTCGTCACGTTGACCAGAGTGATGGGCAAGGTCAGCGTTGTTAAAGGTGTTTGCAATTCATCAGCTGGAACGGTTCGTACTGACTAAAGATGAAAGGAGGAGGCGTTTCTCCTAAGGAGGGAAGCCTAACATGGACTTCTCAAGGGACAATAGGTTCTTATGTTACCTTCGTCTACTGGAGATGAATGGTTCGTGATTCGATTCGTCATGATTGATGACTCAAGCCAAGGTAAATGGCTAGGCTAGGATCCAATAAGGACGTCTAGGAGGAGTCATAAATTTTCAGAGTATGGCGTAGGTTCGCCTTTCCTAAACCATAGTCCATCACATGAGAATGAGACTCCCTCGAAACAATGTTCGTTCGTTCTGATTAGATGTGTTCCTTCAGTTCCAGTAGTTAGAGATTGTGCTCCCTCAATTACGGTAGTCGGGGATTGTATTGTGTTATTGTTACAGCGTAGTTTGGCTTAGTAAATTATGATTAGACCTGGCATGGTCAATGCAGCTCGGTGGCTAGGTGCACCCTTATCTAAAGTATCATTTTGTATTGCACAAAGTTTTATGTACGTGTGGTTACACGTTCATGTTTGCTCATATTATTCGCTTTCCTTAGGATTAGTGATCTTATAGATTGACTAATGTGGCGATTAGCGACTTTATTTGTAAAGAGCGTGATGGTGATTTGAGGACATCATATAGTGATACTTAAGGAAACTTATCACGTAGTGTTTTTTTGCCATGGTGAGTGGATTAGTATAATACCCGAGCGAATGTTCCATAGTAGGACACCTAGAGTAATTCTACATTCATAGAAGGATCATGCGGGAGATATTAATCAGACGCATGATATGTGACTTAGTTGGTATATAGACCCTCAATGTGAGTGACTAGCAATGTGAGGTTAGTATTAAGTTTAAGTGAATTTGTGGGGTCAGAGTGGCCCAAATATTCGACGAGACTCGAGATATGTAGTCATAAGCATTGAAATAATTTACGATGATGTTTGAGATATTAATTAGGCTTCAATGTGCACTTAGGTGAGTGTCGATCACTTGGGAGTGTTTCTCTGATGGATGTGTCAGTATGCTTTGGGTGTTAGCAACGAAACCTTAGGACTTGATTGAGTATGACAACCGGGTAACTAGTGACTTGAGGACTATTACGTAACTTTAATGGCTAGCCTGATGGGGAGCATTAGAATATGTTGCATGTTGAGTTATTTGGTGAATGATCTGGTGAAAAAAGCTATGATTATTTCCTAGTGGTTTGGGATTCCGATAATCCAGCCTTAAAAGATCCCGATAACTTAGGATACGAATTGATAACCCTAGGAATTTGAGGAATTGGTGGATTAAAAAAATTCGAGGACGAGATTCCCTAAGGATGGAAGAATGTACCACCTGCCCCACTACTTTGATCATACTCGCATGATTTGGAGACTTAATATGACCCATTTGGGCCATGGTCTTGTTGAGGTGGATCATAAGCCAAATTTGGTTAACGTAGTGGCCCTGGCACAATTGAATTGGTGTTTTTAGGGCCTAAAGTTAATATAGTGGATTTTTGCAGTCGATCGAATGAGGTGTAAGTGTTGTTTGAACGATTCGTTTCTATGAGGTTCGAACGAACGTCTAATGACTAGGATTTGGACGATTTCCCTAACTCTCTTGAATCTCGTTACGTTCGAATGAAATGCACCGTCGTTCGAACGAGGGGTACATTCCCGTCGGAACGAGGTACGTCTCTTGCACCTTATAACCCTGCGATTTTGCCTCGTTAGTACCTCATTCGAAAGAGGGGGATTTGGTTCAAAGGAGGTCAAAGTCGTTCGAACAACCGGAGGAAATTTTGAAAATTTTCCACATTTTAATGTGTTGTCACGACGTGAATCGTCAGATTGGATTACGTGTCGAGCTTCCAGTGACTTAGATCAAAATGTGGATTAAAGGCATGATGGACCATTGGATAAAATATGAGTTTAGGAGCATTTGTGGGATTTAACCGTTAGGGTTTGGGGGTATTTAAGTGATGTTTTGGCTCATTTAACCCATTCCAATCAGATTTGGTATATCTCTCTCTAACTCTTGGAGCTCTTCCTCCACCAACCACCACACACCACCCTAACACCACCATTCCTCTTCCCAAAACCACTAAATATTAACCATATTCTTCCATATCTAAGCTCATCAAAACCAAATAAACCACACATTTTATCCAGATGGCTTTTATGGAGATATTGTTGAGGACATTGGGAGGAGAATAAAGCGAAATTATGGAGTTTAAAGGGGGCTTTCATGGAGATTTAAAGGAGCCAGCTTTGTGGATATAGGCAACCACTTTAATTCCACATTAGGAGGTGGGAGGTTGCTATCTTCGTCTATATTTCATTCACCATTATTAAAGTTCCCTTGAGGTGCGAAAATCTACTCTTTAGCTTAAGAACTCTGTTGTCCATAGTAATGGTCTTTTAGCTACAGTTTGTAAGAGAAGAATGCATATATTATTTAAGAATATTATTTCTTATTATTTATGAAAAAAGGGTTTACAAAGGGTTTCAATGGTTTTGAGTAAAATGATAAATTTCAAGAAACCTTGTATTTAAACATTTTATGGAATAAAATGTTCTAAAATAAGTATTTGCCTTGATAAGATATTTTTCCTACATAAATCTTAAAGTTTTCTCGCAAAAATAAAGATTTTATTAAGTTAGACATTTATTCAAGTTTTGAAGAATAAAAATGTCTTTTAGTCTTGAAAATCATATTTTTGCAATTATTATGAAATTTCTTGAATAAATCATTTGTTAAACTCATTTCTATGGATTTCTAGACTTAAATAAACTTGTAGTATTTTGATGATGAGCATATGAACATGTTTAATGGAGGTTTTAGTGAGTTTTAACTTAAAATAAAGAAAATATAAATTTGAGCCCTTAAAGTGTGTTAATAAGTATAGAAAATGTGATAAGTGGGTATTTCAAGACTATATGTGAACATAAGGAAAAATGGTATTTTCTTATAAAGTAGTCTCCAACATGCCAACTGGCTTTCTTAGGAAAGAGTGTAACAAAATAAATAGGTTTCCAACTTGAAAGGGGTTTTAACTCCAAAGTGTGAAATTAGTGTTAATAAGTAAAAATATTTGAGAAGTCGGCATGTATTACTTAGTAATGTTTTTGGGAAAATAACACTTGTAAAAACGAAGAAAATGCAAGTTCAAAATAAATGGGTAAAATGATAAATTTACGTAAGGTGCTACATTTTTATGAAGTAAAAATATTGGGGATAGTTGTTACACATATGGTCCCAAATAAAAATGATTTATGGGGTAAATTCAATGCAAGTGTGCAAAGAACAAGAAATGGTAATTTTTAAAGTGTAACACTAGGTTGGGTGAAATCCTCAGATTTTGGCTTCGACCAGTAAAAGTAAAATAATGTGGACATTTGAAAAGTGTTAAAACACATTAATATAGACTCGGATGAGACCAAAAAAGAATTAAGAAGGGCTTGGTGCCCTAGGGTGAAAGACCCAAGAACACTGGCCAGAGCATATTGTAGCGTAGCCGGCGGTGTGGAACCCGTTAAAGTACGCGATTATTTGAAGGATTCCAAGAAAAAGATAATGATTAGTGGAACATGTCAACAGATGAATTGTGTGCTAAATATAAGAAAAGACAACCTAACTTGAATGAAATTACTATATGTTCTGGTAGAAAGATAATTTGGACAAGTAATATGAGAAATTGGTTAATGTCCATGTAAAGTAAAACAATGGTAAAGTGAACTGATTAAATGGGTAATTAATCAACCTGAGAAGTTTTTAACCCATAATTAACATGAGTGTGTGTTTATGATAGGTTTTCAATGAAAAATAAGTATTTTCTAATACGATGCTTGCATGACTTGAAAGGTGAACTTCAAGGAAAATACTAAAGAAAATTTGGTGTAAATAAATGGAAAATTTTGATAAAATAAGTGATTTTTCCAAAACAAAGGGTATTTGTTTAAAGTATTTAACCGGGCGCGTTAAATTGAAAAAAAAATATTAAGTCGTGTAAAAGGGGGTGGCGCGTAAGTAAACATGTTAGAGTCTTTTTTTTGTCGTTCGATTCTATATTTCATTGTTGTATTTTTCCACTGGGCATTCGACTGATTCACTCTTCTTTATTACGGCAGGTTGTGTACGGTTACTTACTTTGAGAGAGTGTATAGGAAAGTATCTTTTCTTTTATTACTTTAGTAACTTTGTATGCTTGGATTAGGTGGATGCTTCCCACGGGTCCCTCGTGTAGTTTATGTAAACCGGAATCATATGCAAAAAAAGTGAAAAGTTAATTATATAAAACTGGACTAGCAACATTATCTAGGTTGTCTCATCATACTTCACACCTAATGCTCGGTTCGGATAGGGATGACCACTGGTAACCCATAAATCCGTATCGGGGTAATACAACTTATTCTCATCTTATTTTGGCAGTTTGTGGCAGATTTTATCCCCACGATCTACAGGGGGCTTCCTAGGTCAAAGCAAAGGAAATCCTAGAAAAGGCCCTAATGAAGTCCCAAGAGCCTTCGATGATGACTAAAAGTCATATATTGTTGAGAATACATCCACCGACTTGGAGATGTCCAAGTTGAAGTTGGAGTTAAATCTATTATAAAAGTATGTCGAGGATATTGTTGAGGTCTTAGCAGCAGCCAAAAGTGAGGCCTTTGGTCAGGCCAAGAAGCAATTGGATTACATCTATAATTCAAATTTCAATAAGGGTTAGGATGCATCATTAGTTAAGAATGAGGTTTCCCCTGAATCTAAACTTTTTGGGTAACACAATCCAAGTTCTCCACCAAGGGAGGAAAAAGAGAACAAGGCCTTGGACAAAGGCCAAGTGAAGGATGGGGTAGACAAAAAGATAGTGGACGTCGACTAAGGAAAAGTCCCAACCAGCCAAGAACATGTGAAGGAAAAGGAGGGTCAAGTTAGTTAGGTTTATATTAGGCCTCATTATTCTTTTTTATTTTTCAGCCAATGGAAAGTTTGTAAGGGCATGCCCCACCCATTGATTTAATGAAAAATACTTATGTTCTTACTTTGTCATTGTTTGTCAGTTGTTAATTGCCTTATGGATGCTTTTCAATTATCTCCTTCGTGCCTGAATGTTTTTTTATTGATCCTAGTAGCTTAAAAATAGGTTGCTAGAGCTGTTAATGCTTCCATAACTAATGATTTGGACCTAGTACTTGGTTGGGATGCCAGCAGTTGAGATCGTGGTTCATTTATTTTTATTCAGAACACTCTCCAAAAGGTGATAAGTTCTTTTGAAGAACAGGCACATTTGGTCATTGGTGTCAAATCGAATGTTAGGGAGGTCGGAGATATTATTGAGCTATTATAGAATGAGAATAATTATATAAGGAAGAAACTTGATAAGGCCAAGGAGGGATTTAATAAAGACAGATCGATCAAGCAAGGCATGGGCCATGAGATAATGAAATTAAAGTAACTTTTTAGAAGGGATCCTTCTACAGTTTGGGTTATTATTTATGATGAAGGATGGGCCGATTCCTCTACATCTAGATGAATCTAAACAGGTTGCCTATAAAAATAAGCGATTAAAAGCCCCAGATGTCATGAAGGTTCAAAAAGACTCTTAGCTTTGGTACTAGTACCAAGTGGGAATCCCTACTTACTGTCATCCCCCATTTGGGAGTGATGAAACTTGGATTCCACTTGATATCGTACCCCTACAGTTAGCAAAGGTTTACTTATCGACTCATGATAGTAATGATGAGTTTCAACCCAATCACAACAATAGATTAAAAGTTAAAGTTATCGAGTTGATAACTCACCAAAGATAATGGCTCTGTGTCATGATTGTGTATAGTCATTTTGTAACTTTTCCAGTGGAGTACTTTTGTAAAATTAAGGCTCTATGAAACTATTAATCAATTCCATGTTTTCCACTTTCCCGTCTTTTATGTTGAGCATGTTTTTATTGTTTGTCTTGTCATTTATAGACTATCATCACGCAATTATAGGGTTAGGTCAAACTATGGAAAAAATCCACTTGATCGTTGGGTTGTCCACCCGTTTAGGACTTTATCCAACCAAAGTCTAGATAGTTCCTAGGCATCCCCCTCAGGTCCTTTACTTACCAGGCCAATTATTAATGTTTTATTGTTTCTTAATGACATAAACATATAACCTTAAAGTTTTGATCAAGTGTAGGTTTACTACGGCATTTATACTGACGATAAAACTTTGATTGGACATAATACTAATTAATAAGTAAAAAGAATTGTAGTGCTATTTGGAATAATAATGAAGCTAATTGCATTAATTGAACTTGGAGTCTTCCAAGAAACATGACCTCAACACTTGAAATAAAGTTAGAAATGAAATTTTGAGAAATAAACTTGCTGAAATAAAACTTCTTAAGATTGGCTTCATTTTATGCTCTAAAGATCTCCTTGTACACTATTGTTCCTAAATGGTAGGATGACTCATCCTCTTCTCTGTTAATCTTAAATGTCCATCTGAGTTAGTACCTAACTTGTCATCTTATGGCTTCCTCCTATTATAGAGCACTTCTTGAGGACAGAATCTCTAACTTTGAACCTTTTTGGGTTAATGCCTTTGTTGTACTATTTGGTCAACTACTATTGGTAGGAATCTAACTTGATTTAGGCTTGTCCATTTGCTCATTGGCTAGGTTAACCTCGGGTCTTATAATTTCTCTATTTAAATCTTGGTAAAAAATGGTCGTTTTCATAATTGGCAAGCTAGATTCTAATGTAATTATGGATTTCATCCAATAAACTAAGGTGAAGGGTGTCCAGTCGACCTCCTAGTTGTAGTATGGTATTCCCAACGGACATAAGGGAGCTCATCCACCCAAGCATCATTTGTCTTCTAAAACCTCTTCTGCATATCATCAAGAATTATCTTATTGGAAGCTTCAACATGCACATTGCTTTGGGTGTAGGCCAATGAGATGAAGTGGTGCTTGATTTTTTGGTTGTCATAGAAGTCTTGAAATACCTCATTTTTAAATTATATCCCACTGTCCATGATAATCGTTCTTGGTACGCCAAAACGAGTTACGATGTTTCTCCAGATAAATCTCATCATATCAGTGTCTCTAATGTTTGTTAATGTCTCGATTTCAATCCATTTAGTGAAATAGTTTGTGTTGCTGAGGATATACTAGCTATTTCATAGTGTTATAAGTAGGGGGACACGATGTCCAAACCCCTCTGAGAAAATGGCCACGATCTTATCAATGACTTTTGTTTACCGACTGATGAACCATAGTCAATAACTCTTAGCACTTCTTGCACTTTATAGCGTAGAAGACTGTATCCTTTTGCATATATGGCCACCAGTAACCTTCTTTGATTGCTATGATTAATAGATATCTTCTCATACAAATCTCCCATATATACCATCATGAAATTTGCATAAGGCTTGGTGGACATCATTTGGTTGCACACATTGAAGGTAGGGACCTGTAAAACATCTTCAATAGAGTTTGCCTTCAGGTGATAAGTAGAAATGAGCATCTTTTACCTTGACCTCGTGGGATTATTTCCTTATGGTTAGTAATACGTCCTCTTACAAATAGGTTATGATCGGTTACACCCATCTAGGATCTTTATGGACAGCGAGGACTTGCTCGGTGATCTTCGTTCTGACGATGCTTTGATAGGAGAGATATTCCACCTCAATGATTATTTTAAGGTTTGAGTCTACTATTTAAGTCAAAGTGTCTAGATCATAATTATTTTTTCCATAAGATAATTACTTAATGTTGACATTATCAAACATAACAATCAGCTCTTGGGGAATCAAAAGATAGATTGACATTCAGTCATCTTTGGCATTGTAGTCTCTTAATACTTGATTGGATGTCAACCTTGAGTCACATATAAACTAAGGTGACTTATTCTAAGAGATGAGGCTTTCTATAATTCAATGATTAGAGCTTCATATTCATCTCTATTGTTTAATGGTTTGAAACCTTTGAAACCAATTATGATACCATATTCAATCATAGTCATTTCGGTACTAATAAGGATAATTCACACTCCTAACCCTCTTGAATTAAAGGCTCTGTCTACACACAGAATCCACTTTATGATTTGGTCAAACTCTTGGTTGGTTACTTGATCGATTAAGTCCTTATTATTAGACTTTTCTTCCCCTGTGAACTCAACGATGAAATCTTCCAGAATTTTCCCTTTTATTGCAGTCCTAGGTTGATAGTGTGTCAAATCTTCCAAGTTACACCAACTATTTGGACATCCATCTAGATAGGTCATCTTTTCTAAAGACTTCCTTGAGCGGAAAAGAAGTGATGACTATAACTTGGTGAGCTTCAAAGTAATGCTTCATCTTTTACGAAGCAATAACTAGAGAGTGGGCTAACTTCCTAAGTGGAAGGTAGTATTTCTAAGCATCGAAGAGCATTTTACTGACATAGTAAATAGGATCTTGGTAACCTTACTTCTCTCACATCAAGGTCGAGTTAACTATGTGATTGGGCATCGCGAGATACAGGTAGTTTGGATCTCTTGGGTTTAGGATCATGAGAAGAGGTAGTTAGCTCAACTAGGTTTTAATTTTAATAAATTCCATCGAGAATTACGCGTTCCAAGTTAAGACCTTCTCCTTCTTAAATAGTTGAAAGAATGGTCACCACTTTTTAGAATATTTTGAGATGAATTGATTGAGTACTGCTAACATTCTTGCCAAGTTTTGAATATTGCTAAGCATCTTTGGTGGATTAAAATTATTGATTGTCTTGCCATGGTTGGCTTCGATCCCCCTTTATCTGACCAAGTATCTTAGGAACATCCCAAATTGAACTCTGAATGAGAATTTAGCAACGTTGAGCTTCATTTTATAATATCTGAGGACTTCGAATGTCTTCACTAAGTCTTGCATGTGGTCGGCCTTATGCTTGATTTTGACAAGCATGTCGTCGTTTAAATAGACTTTTATAGTGTCACCAAGTTTATCCTTGAACATCTCGATGAGTAATTGTAGATATGTAGCTCCTGCATTCTTGAGACCAAATGGCATGACTTTATAGAAATACATGCCAAGAGTGGTAATGAATGAGGTATTATCCAAATCAGGATCGAATAGAGGAATTTGATGATACCCTGAGTGCGTTTTTAGGAAACTCATCCGTTAGTTGCTAGATGTAGTGTTGACTAATTGGTCGATCTTTAGTAAAGGAAAGTTATCCTTGGTACAAGCCTTATTATGGTCGGTGAAGTCTATGTACACTTTCCACTTTCCATTACTTTTCTTCAAGACTAATGGGTTTGAGAGACCTTTGGGTAATTGAACTTCTTTCATGGACCTTACCTCCAAAAATTTCCATGATTGGAAGGTATGTTGGGTTCACGTGAAGTCGATGGCACATGACTTCAAGATCAATCTTAGGTATATCATAAGGCTACCAAGAAAAAATATCTTGATTCTCCTTCAGTAAATAAATCAGTTCTTCTTTCTCATGTTTGATAAGTGAGCTGTCGATTAGGAATTTTCTTTCCAGGTGTGAATCTCCGAACACTACTTCCTATAATGGTTTCATGACCCTATCTACAGTGGCCACCCTTATTTCTTCAACCCTCAATTTGTCATACTTTAGTTGTTATTTGGATGATGTGTCCCCATCCTTGGTCGGCCAATAGGAGACCAGTTTCTCTTTCTTGTATCTTGTTTGGGTCTGAAAGCACTGATAAAGCATTACCGATCAACTACATGATTTTCCTTAATCTCTATTATCCCTTGGTCGGTGGTGCATTTCATATTCTGGTGATAAGTGGAAGGAACAGCTTGAATAGCGTGCAACCATCCTCGTCCAAGGATTGTGTTGTAAGGAGAATCAATATCTGCAACCAAGAACTCAATTATTTTTTAGATATCATCACTTTGGATTGGTAGAACCACCTTTCTTAGTGGCATGGTCCTCTTTCCTACGGAGTCGGCCAACGGAATGGTCGCTTTTTTAAGGTCTTAGACCTTAAGGTTATGCTATTAAAACAATTTTCGGTACATAACCTCCAAGGAACTTCCCTAGTCAACTAGTAACATATCCACATCCTAGTTTGCAATCCTAAGTGTGATTAGTGGTGCATCACTATATGGAGTCCTAACTCTAACTAAGTTTGAGCATTGGCGCTGGCATGATAGACTCTTAACAGGGTCGATTTAGAAAGCTTCCATCACTGCAGTGACTTTTTTGTTCCATTCGAATGGCGTTGCCTTAAATATTTTTCGGCTTGAGGCTCCATAGATGACTGTGAACTCGTGCCCAATCTCATCATCTTTTAGGACATTATCAAGTTATAGTCAACATTTATGACGATTTTATTTCCCTTTTCTCCACACAATCGCTCAAGTGGACAGCTTGGTCCAGCACTTTTAAATGGGACTCGAGCGCCTTGTAATTCTCCATTTTATGCCCATGTTCTTTGTGATATGCGCAACTAAGTGCATTATTTCTCTTCGATGGATCTACCACATCTTCTTTGGTCACTTGAGGAATTATTGATCCTTTATTTTACTCAAGAAATTGGTAAATTAGTTCCTTGAAAATAGTTTTTATTGCATGGAAATCCTTGCCAGGAACGGTCTTGTCTCCATTCTTCGATCCTCCATTATGCTTTTTACCCCTTTCTTAGGGGCATTCTCTTTATCATCGTTATTGGTCCTCTTCGAGCAATCGTTTTCATTTTAAATGCCAATAAACACATCTTCCACCTTCGCTTACTTCTCTATACTTCATATAAGATCAACGATGGTGTTCACCTCCTTCTTAGTGAGATACTGGTGCAACATAGAGTTTCGGGGTAATTTGATCTTGAATTAGGCCACAACAACCTGGTCAGAGTAATTTTTAACTTTGTTGTAGCATATTCTCGTTAGGTTTTCGAAGGCTTTTTCCTCATAATGAAGATCGAATCCATACTCTTGGGTTAGGCACTGTTGGTAATGAATCGAGGAGTAAAGGTCTCCACGAGCTGCTTGAGAAAGTATTAACCAACCTGTGTGGCAGCTTTTCAAAGCATTTTTGTACGATATCCTTAAGACTATAAGGGAATATGTGGCACATGAGAGGGTTGTTATTGTTAATAAGGTCATATCATGCTTGTACTGTTGGACATGGTTAATGGGGTTGGTCTTTCCATCATAGATTTTTAACTTAGAAGTTGTAACTTTTGGGTAGTTTCTAGTTCTTCAATTGCCTTTGAAAAAGGGGACTTCATTTGACTGATGATGGCTCTCATGGACAGTTCCTTGGTGGATCTATCCCCATAATGAATGGAGTGTTGATACATCTCCTTCTGGATGAGGTTGTGGATGTCGTTCTTACGATGTCCTCCCCCTGATATCATCTCGTCGAAGGATTCTCGTATGCGAATTGCTCTTGATCACAACACGAATTCCTTCCCTCAGCTGCAGGTTTTACCTGCCTAAGGGCTAGGGGTTCGCCCATGGCGCTTGTGCTTGTCTCTGTGAAGCACTCGCTCCATCCATTGTAGATAATGTTGTGCACATTCATTCTCTTCATCCTTTATAGACGATGTTGTAAATTCACATTCGCTCCATCCTTTTAGATGACGTTGTAGATTCGCGTTCTCTGTGGAGTTCTTGATCCATCCTTTATGTCTTAATTTTTCAACTTTAATGGGGTTAAGTGACAATATTAACTTAGGGGGTTGAGTAAAAAATGCCATTTTTACAGAATTTTTTTATCGAAGGAAGGGAACTAAAATAAATTACACTTTCACTATAATATTTAGCGACATAGCTCATTTTTTTTTGCCAAAAGTAAACCCACCTTACGAAATATCTTTCGTGTTTCTAAATGGTAAACTTACATTTAACTTTGGGAACATAGAATAAAATTTTTACCAAAGGGTAAATTTTTAGTAGGAAACCAATGAAATGGGGGAGGGAAATTGTTAGTTTTGGCAACATTATCAGATGTCACCAAAGGTCAACTAACTTTCAGCATCATAAGTCTTTTCTACAAAAATTGGGCTCACTTTTGGCCACAAGACTTGTTTATTGCCAATATACTTATAATTTTTTCATATTTAATATAAGGTAATTTTTTAAACAAAATGAAAAAAAATATCTATTTCTTGTTTTCTTTTCCTTAACCTCACTATTAAACAAAAATCCTTCATCTCGTGCCCCTCTCATCCTCTCATCCATCAACACTGACCCATCACTCTCACTTTCTATTTATAAAATTCTCTCTCTCTCTCTCTCTCTCTCTCTCTCTCTCTCTCTCTCTCTCTCTCGGGCGCTCTCTATATAACTATATATATAGTCAAGCTCTCCAACATACTTCTTAGCAACATACCTTTTTTTTTAAATAGTAAAAAAAAAATTGAGTTGATATTTTTTATATGGGTTCATGATATTTCTATGTGCTCATGTAAAAAAATCAATTGAAAATATTGTCTTTTGTTATTTTTCAAAAATAGGTCAAAAAACTGACAGTTTTTACCCTTTAAAACTGTTAGCTTTTTTATCTATTTTTTAAAAATATCAAAACACATTATTTTGATCTAAATATTTTTACAGGGGCACATTGAAATATCATGAACCCATACAAAAAATATTAACTCAAAATTATTTTTTTTACTATTTTAAAAAAATAGGTATGTTCATAGGTATGTTTAATGAGGTATGTTGGAGAGCCTAACTATATATATATATATATATATATATATATATATATATATATATATATATATATATATATATATATATATATATATAGAGAGAGAGAGAGAGAGAGAGCGGGTTTGAAAGGTTTGCGTCTAGTTTTCTTGTGATTGAAGGTTTGTGATGTTGTACGGTTTGTGATTTGAAATATTTGCGATGTTGTTGGATTCGAAATTTGAAGTATTTGAAGGGGTTGCGATAAGGTTTTTTGAAGTTAATTTGGATTTCGATTAGGGTTTCTTTTTGGGTTGATTGGGTCTCTATCTGGGTCGATTTAAGTTTCATTTTAGTGTTGGTGGAGTTTGAGCTTATTTGAAGTGATTATAATATGTTGTGTTTTATTGCTCTACATGTGTGCATTACTTTATCCTTTCTGTGATTAACTCTCTAATTGTATAATGTAATTAAAATTTCAACGGTTACTAATTATCTTATTCCTAATTTCATGAATGCATTTAGTTTAATACTCTTAGGACTTTAGTGGATCGTTAATTCCTTAATATCACATCACCTATTTATATAAATTTTTTATTCTTTTGTTCCTAAGTTTGTAAAGGCAAATTTTTGGAGCAAAGCATGAAGTCAATGCAGTTTTTGTTATTTGGGTTTGCTTATGATAAGTAAATAAGATTATTTAGAGTAGTAAAATTTTAACCTTATTAGATACTTTGTTAACTCCATTTATATTTGTCTATTTATTTCATTGTATGGTTTTCTTTATATTAATTTAATTGGAGTTTGTTAAATGGTAAAATACTAAGAAGATGGACCAATTTTGTTCAATAAGCCTTCAAATAATGATTATAATGCATTTTTAGTTTTAAGATCCAATTTGTTGATGATTCCAATAAGATTGGGAATCTTACTTTATTATTGTACATGAAAGCTTTAGTCAAAAAATTATTAAAATGTAAAAATAAGCATATAACGAGCTGAAAATTTTACATGGTTACTTATTATTTTTTCTTGATCACCACCTATTGAATTATAATTGGTTAGGAAAATAAGAAAGGATTTAAAATAACATGAGAAAGACATGAACTTTTAAAATGTGTCGATCATTCATTACAAATAGTTATTTGAGGTGCAATAATATGAAGCTTTAAATTTAATGTAAAGTTCGTGTACTACTGCGGAGAAATTTTATATTTATCTATTTATGTATAAACCCTAAAAATAAACGGCGTTGACTTTTTGTTAAGTGTTTCAGTCATAATATTATAAATGGTAAATGACAAATGTGTGATTTTTTCTTTTAGCGTGATAATGTAAAGGCTTCTTCTTTAGTTGTAGTTATAATGATGATGTTAAGAATGTGCAGTTGGTTATGAAGAGAATAAGCTTATAGATACATTGTCATGGATGATACTAATATATTCTCTATCAGGTCTTGTACATGGCCCACAATAGAGATTGCTTCATGGGTACAATATAACCATGACAGTTTACACTGAAGTTAAAATTGCAATATTCCCATTGACACGGGTTACTCGTTACTCTGTGTGTGTGTGTGTGTGTGCGCGCGCGCGTGCATGCATGCACTACTTATTCATATGTATATAGGGTGATATTTTTGCTAATTACACATGTATATTACCTTATTAACATAATTATTATTTTTAAATATGTATGAGAGGGAGTGTTAGATAGGACATATGTATCTAGATTTTTTTTCCCTGGATATATTATATATATTTTAATATTTTAGGGTATGAAAATTCTCCTTTTCTAGATATAATATGTATTGAGTGATTCTTATTTTTAATTAGGTTGTTAGCTCATTGTGGATATATAATGAGGTCGGTTGGAATTGTTCAGAAGCACTGTAGGATTGTGGGTATTAAAGGGAGAAAACATAAAATAACAATCAAATGACTCAGAAAGAGGCACATATACCATACACAGGACCAAATTAACTATTATTGGGTCTTATTATGTCCTCGCCTCCCTCCTAGGTTGAGAATTTGTCGGAAAGATTGAAAATCTTGTGTATGAATGTATGTCGTTAAAGGGTGAAAAGATAAAATATAAACAAAATAGCAAAGATATTGTTAGGACTTTACTCTTAAAACCATGTATAACGTTTATTTTTTGATAAAAGTGTGTCAGGTTCATTTTGTAATAAGAATCATGTTTATGAGAATGCTTGTATATATGTCGGTCAATTGAACTAAATAGGAATTTTGGTGAGTTGGGTTTGGATTGATCACAAAGGATCATAATTATAGTTCTACTTTAATTGAATAATTCACAACCTATATGGGGAATTGACATCCCATTGATAAACTACAAGTATGATCTTCGTAGTTTATCTTAATTACGAGAACCTATCTGAAGGTTTGGGAACTTTTTGGATACTTCAAAGAAGATTGTGCTAGTACATCGAGAATGTATTGAACGATAGAAGGGTGAGATTCAAGTCTAGGTACTAACTAGATTAGACTTACACAATCTCATAATGCTTGCAATGGGTGCATAGATTCTTATTGTCGAGGACTATGAAGATTATAATATCCACACGGTTATTGATTTTATTTTTATGGGTATGATTCAATTTTTTGGGTCTAATCTACGCAAGTTGGGGAATCATTGTGTTTATGTCTAAGATCATATTTCAGAGGAATTCGCATCTGGGAGAGATCCTAGATTGTGATACCCCCATGATAAATTTATAAGTTTTTATAACACCAGTAAACCCGATCTATGGAATTTATAATTTAGTAGATAAGTTAAGTTTGAGATCAATGAATAAATAAGATGTTGGTGAAAATCAATTAATGAACGAGTTGAATTTCACCAAACAGGTATTGTATACTTTACGTGAAGAATCATATTGTGCACTATCTAACTTTGCAAACAAAACTCATTATTCAAGGAGTTATAAGACAATTAAATTTGAGTGTAGTTATAATTATTTATTAGAATTAATCAGAATTAAATGGTAGAAAAATATATTATTAGAATTTGTGTTCTAAAAAGCTCGCCTAGGCTTGAGGCTTGGAAGAAACGCCTCACCTTAAGACTTTTACGCCTTATTCTTGGTAAAAGCCTTAAGGCGCACTTTTTGTTAAAAACAACAATGCTTTAGTGAAACGATATCGCCTTTTAAAGACTTTTTTAATAAACCGGACCATTATCTCGTCAAAAACGATCAAATAGTAGTTTAATTTGCAAATATTCGAACATATTTTTATGGTATGTACAATTGTAGTATTTTTAATAACCTTATTATGGTTATAACTATTAAAATATATTAAAAAGGCCTAAACGCCTTTTTACGCCTAAGGCCCGTCTAGGCTTCTAAGGCTTGGCCACCACGCCTTGATCACGTCCTGCGTTCTTTAAAACCTTAAAGTAATATAAGATTTTCATATTTTCGTTTAGAACGTAATTTAATTATTAATCTTGGGTCCTTAGTATATTCCATTACCTAAGTATTAGGCCCAAACTCTATTGAAACCCGAATTGTCCTAAACCATTTTATGTACTTATTTATATATGTCATGGAAAATGATGTAAGTAGTGTGACGTTTAATAGGGATAGAGAGGGAGAGGAAAAACTCTATTCACCTTTTTTATGAAGGGTTGAGGAGAGAGAGTTATTTCTCTCATATTTCACCAAGTTTTCATCTTTGGGGGTGCTCACATGGATGGCTTACTTTGGGGGGATCATATACTAAAAGATTCGAGGCATTCAGGTCAATCTAGACATAATTTAGAGGATGAAAAAAATTGGCCTCTTTATCTTCTACATCTAATAATTATCTTCATTCTGATCACCTACAAGATCCATAAATGTATCATGATCCAATCCCTGGATCCATTCTTTGAATCTAGTTGTTTATGATTACTTAATGAATCGTGTTCAAGATAGGTTCTAAAGACGATAAAGCTTTTTATAACTTCAATCCCCATCACTAACACCATTTAATCAACCAATAATTTAACTTGAAATCCATAAAAGACAGAATGAGATACAGGTTCACAAGTCAAGAGCTGCAAATAAATAGCAAGAGATATAAATAAATAGTTACATTATAACATTCAATGTTACACTCTGACAATAAAATAGTTAAACTAAAAGTTAGATTATATTAAAGCAAACACATAAAAAATAAATTATTAAATTAAAAGTAATATTTTGTCAAAAGAGGCAGAAATAAAAATAAAAATAAAAATAAATCATGGTTAAATCTAAAAAAATAAAATTTTCATAACCCTAAAAGAGAGGTGAATGAGATAAATAAATGATGAAAGAGCAAGATTTAATAATTTCTCATAGCTTAGAGATTTTGTTGTATCCCATTACAAAACAAAGTTTTAAACCAAAGAATACATACACATTTTCCTCCACGATCATTTGAAGACATGTTAGTGACCGAGCACCGTTTTCGAATTTTAAATCGTTGGATTTGTCATCAAAAACTTTATGAAGGTATACGACTTATGGTTTTTATTTCTCTGTCGAATTATATTCTAGGATGTTTGTTTTTTAAATCGAGGCATTTTTAGAATAAAACTGGTGCTTTCGCTCGAACGAGATGCAATTTTGGTTTGAATGAGATCGTCGCCTTGATATTCATGTTTATTTTTTACAAAAACTGATTTTGATGAATTTTTCTGAGGACTTTTTGCCAAAATGAATTCCAAATATCTATTCCAAAGTGTTCATCTTTATGTTTTAAAAAAATACTTTGCTTTTCCAAGTCATACATTCCATGTATGATTTGTTGAGTTTGTTCCAACCCAAGTTACATAGTTGATTACATCAAACCCTTGTAGAGTCGTACTCTACTACGGATTTGTGGAGTCGAGGCTCTAATGCTGGAGAATAAAGGATTTTGAATCCTAAGGTTGATCGGCGGATACCGAGGAAAGACCGCTTCCTGTGAATGGTGTTGGATTGTTCCATATCTTTAGAAGAATTGAAGACTGTGCATTGTACTTAGTGGAGCTCTAAGTAGTCTGGAAGTCATCAAGTCTGTCGAATTTTTTACAGTGCTAAATTCTAGGTTTTTGCCCGTAAGGGATTTTTCCTGAGTTTCTTCTTCTGTCTTGTTTTGGTGGTTTGATTGTGTGATTGGACATTTAATTTGGATGTTATCTTACATGCATAACTCAATATAGTCAAGATAAAATTTGGATTAAAAATTGAATTTGTTTATGAGTAACCTAATATACTAACTATCCATACGAACCTGCATTCTCAAGTGATGACTTTGTTTATTTATGAAAATTATAGTTTACTCCCACATCAGCTAAAAAAATAATGGTTTCCAAACTCATGAGTCTTATATTTTTAATATCCATTATAAAACACTTTTATGAAAATTGCCTCGATGTTACCATGTTGTAGCATAAGGTAAGTTCATTTAGAGCTAATCAGGTTCCTAAATTTTGGTCAATCACTATAGCACCCATCATATATAACCCCTAAACCAGTTATAATGCAATGGATAGGTCAAAGTTTACAAAAATATATACTTTTAAGAAACGGGGTCCGTGTATGTGTGTTTCAAATTAAACCAGTTTTCACCAAAAATTATCCAACTTTTAATTAGCACCAAACCAAGCTGTGAAAAAACAATTTTTACTTTAAACCATTTTTATCTTGATTAATCCTAAACATGCATCTAGTGATTAAAGCAAGTAAAATAAAGTAAAGAATACTCACAACGTCGGATGTACAAGAAAAAACCCCAAAAAATGGGAAAACAACCCCGGACGGCCCAAGCCAGACAATCACTATGAACAAAGGTTTTACAAAGACAGATTAGCCTTACTCAATGACTCGACCCCCACGGGTCTTGACGCTCCTTATGATCTTCTACCGTTCTTCAATAATGCCCATGCATAAATTCCGTCTTCCATGATACTTGTCCACAACACACGCGTCCACGTATGTCTCGATGTCCACCGAATGGCTTGATACGTCTACGATGTCGAACAAGAAGTCCTTCTCTTTTCTTCACTGCAAAACCTTGATGTTCAAGTGTAGAACAGACCTTCTTGGTGCAGCAAGATCACGTAAACATAAACTAATGATAACTCTGATCTTTTCAAACTCTAAGGATGTGTTTAAGCTTTGCAAACCTTAGAAAACATGTGCAAAACTCGTACTAGATCGGTAAATTATTTTTTCAGAATGCTCACATATTAAACTCTGACGAAAACACGCTTTAATTAGGAATTAAGTGCCGCCTCGAAAATAGTGTCGCTCGAACGACATAGGATTGTTGTTTGCCCGACATAGCCATCTCTTTTGAGCGAGACTGGTTGTCATTTGAATGAGCCCGCGTGTCAGTTTGACTTTTTATTTAAAACTTCTCTTTTAAAGCAGATTCAAATAAGTCAAACTCTTTTTCGAGTTTATCAGAATAAAAACGTAGTGTAAACATTTAAAACACTTTTAAAAACATTTTAAAACATTTTTCTTTATAAAATTACATCCGTATCTTTTATAAAAACAATTCCGAGCACCATTAATTATACGCATTCATACTTGTGTGATCTCGAAATGCAATTAACTTTGAAGAGGATTAAACTTGCACCAATTAAACTTCGGCATGATTAATTTTTTAAATCTTTTCCACAATGTATTCAATTTTCTTCAATACTTCATAGACTAAGTGGGATCATGACAAAATAAAATCACCCTATGACATATTACAAACACAGTTTTGTTCACGGAATTAAGTCAAAACAATACAGGGTCTCAATTGGAAATTTATGTCCTTACAAAACAAAATCTCCCCTATGAGTATTCTCATGCTAGATACTTGTTGATTGGTTTGTCTTTTCACCAGATTGTCTATTCGAGACAAAAAGGGGGAGAGAGGTATGTGATGTAGGGGGAGACTTTGAGCATGTTTTTTATTGCATATTTTACAAATTGGTATCAGAGCTGGAAAACATAATTTATTTGTTTTGTGATCCCGTGTATTTGTTTATCTCTCTTGTGTTTGTTTTCTTTCGATGGATTCTCTAAGCTTTGACGATTTACATCATTTGAATTTAAAGTTTGCAAAACGTATTGAAGTTTTGGAGAAAGAAAATTCCCGTTTTAAAAATATGATTGGATATTTGCAAACATTTCAAATTCAAAGCGATATCATTCGTGAGAAGTTTGAAACTTTATTTAATGACTTTAAATCTTTTAAAGTTTTGAAAAAGGAGAGTGATGATAGAGTCCTCGTTTTAAAAAAAGAGTTAGAGGATTTGAGAAATTCTAGGGTTTGTGTCGTTGAGGAAAATAATTCGATTAATGATTGTGTGGCACGTGAGAAGACTCTAAGGGATAAGTTTCCTCATATTAAGGGAGAGCGAGATAACCTTCTAGGGGTAATTGAAAATTTAAAGAAGGAGTCTCGAAAGTTTGAGGAGTCTAATCGTTTGCTTGAGTCGAAAGTTTTGAAGTTAAAAAATGATTTAATTGACTCTAGTAGTGATGGTAGCGGCTTATCTTGTTCTATTGGTTAGAATGTAAAATCCAAAACCACAATTTGTTTTAGAGTGTCAACCACATCCGAAGGTATTAGAAAAGGCCAACCTAAAGGTACCGTTCCTCGTCGTGTTTACACGTGTTCGCATTGTGGTAGGAAAGGTCACCTTAGGAGTTTTTGTTTTGATCTTAGAAAATACCCTAGGAAGTTTAAACGTAGTGTCCCATTGGTTTCCAAAACTCACATTTTTAGGTATACACCTGTTTGGGTTAAGAAGTCCGTTTTAGAGATGCTAAATGCTTCGTTGGTTGATTTTCACATGCATGCACATGATTCATCTCTTGCTATTTCTTATAGATAGTAGCTTTCATGTTTTGTCATACGCTAGCCCTTGCATCATGATTTATAATTTGCTAACATGTTTATCTCTTTGTATTATATTTTTAATTTGTTTCAATCTTATTTGAAAAATACAAAAATATTTTGTTTTTGAGAAAACTTTTGAAAAACCAAAACAATTTTCCTCTTATTTGAGTTAAAATAGGTTTAAAAAGATATTCGATTTTTGTTTTTGAGTTTTCATGTTTGATGTGGCATATTAGTGCGCTTGGACCCCCCTCCATCGTTTCATTATCCATGTGGATAGGATAATTGGTCATTATTATCGATGCTTAGAATAATCTTAACCATTGTTTATATGGGGTTGTTTCTAAGTTGATATGCATTTTGATTTGACTTTGTATATGTGCCAACATTGCACACATGCACGGGTTTATAAGAATGTTTGACTTCTCTTGCATATTTGAATTTAGTGAGGCGTTCTTATCTCAATCTTGTCATCTATGCGTAAGTAGACTTAAGGAGAAGTGTGCATGTAAGAACCGTTTACTGTGAGGATTTGAATTGAAAAATAATAAGTGATTCACGGGAAAGGGCTGCGAGAGTTCAAAATTAACTCGTTGTGAAAGCCACCGTTTAAAAGAGCCCAAAAGAAAATGCAATATGCTAAGAAAAGGACCAAATTAGTTTAGCTCATTCCAAAGAAAATATGATATTATTGAGGGAGTTTGTATGGATTAAAATTTTAAACGGATTTGCACAACTAATCCTAATGTTGAAACAGTGCAATTTGACACTATTATTTGTAGAATCATCAAAATTCTGGATTTGTGTGCATGTAGTATGTTTAGTTCATTAAGCTCACCTTTTAATTGTCATATGGCTATGATAAAGTTTGATGATTTATCACTACCAATTAGAGCTTCTTGATCTTTTCGATGTGTTGGAATTGTGACTCATTTGTTGTAGTTTCATAACTATTCATTCCATGTCCATATTTGAGCACATCGATACTATGTTTGCATGTAACTCCCATTGTTAGTTTTTATGCATTTTTGCATTTTGTATTAAAAGCATACTGTTTTAGCACTGTTTAGCTGCTGTTAGGCACTTCCACTGTATTTTTTCTAGAAATTTTTTCACTGGGCAAAAATATAAGATATTTCTGGGAAACTGTGAAAGTTTGGCATGTTGCGAGATCTAGAACGAACGACATTACCATGTCGTGCGATGTATCGTTAGAGCAACGTCCTCATCTCGTTTGAGCGACGTCCCTGGCTCGTTCGAACGACAGCCTGGATTTTTGCTTCTAATTGGTTTGCAGTCCACTAGTTTACTTTGTGATATTTTTGGTACTACTGGAAGTTTTCTGGACTGACTAGTTCATATGCAGGTTTTATTGTCTCATATTGATTTTTTGCATATGATTCCGTTTATCACATCTGATTAGTTTGCTATATTCTTTATGTGGTTCTAGGTTTACCAGCTACAGATTTGTCATCTATTGATCATATTTAGCTGGTTGTTTCATGATTATCTAGCGATTTCAAATCTCAGATTGGTAGTACACATTGGTATCATTTTGTGCTCAATTGTTTAACAAATGATTTTTCAGAGATTAATCATATTGGTATCTATTATCGTTTGGTATCATTGGGATATATATATATATATATATATATATATATATATATATATATATATATATATATATATATATATATATATATATATATATATTGGTTTCATTTGTTCCTCCATACTTCACTTGGTATTTGTTTGTCTGTTTCATGTGTGTAGATATGCTTCAAAGATTCAAAATTTCAAGTCTACATCACAATCAGATAGTTCATGCTTTCCAGTGCTACCTATACTAGTCCGTGTCCTGTATTTTTTACTTTGGGTTTATGGGATGGGATTTAGGCATCATACGGCTTGACGGCCCGGCTTAGGCATTTCACTGGTTTAGTTTTGTCCCAGAATAGTCAAAACAATACAAGGATACATACTTTTTGAAAATTTGGCTTCACCCTTAAAAATCATGAGTTTCTGAATCCATTTCAACATGGAAAAAATCAAGGAAACACTTATCCCCCCTCTAATCCTACTTTAGAGCTCCGTGAGATAAAAATCTTCTCATATAATAAATTCATAGAAATAATTGAAGATATTTTACATTTTTAACTACATTTCGAGATTCAATATACATAAAGAGGTAGTGTGTACTAAATCCCTAAGAAACTAAAGTTGGTATATTAAAATAAAAAATGAAAAAATAAAAAGATAACTTACAATATTATGAAGGCGGGGAAGGATGATTGGATTGACAAAACAAGATGTTTAACCAAGGATTGTAAGAATAAAAAATAACTGAAGCAAGATGAAGTTGGTGAGAAGATGAAGTCGAAAGAAAAGGGCAGTCGTGAGAAAGTGGGCAAGAGTTGGGTCAAAATCATTAGGGTGAGGGTTAGGGTTCGGTGTGTTCAATATTTGTTTTATACTCAAATAAACCTAGAGGGGCTGAATAGGTTTAATTACAACCTTTGTTTAATTTTGATTTTCTTATCAATTTTAGCAATCCTAGAACGATAATCGAGTAGGTGATACGTAAAGAGACATGTGGATCAATAATTTATAGCTTCAACTAGTAAATTTATGTCAATTAACACTATATGCAAAATTCTAAAATTAAATTGATAGATTAGGATAGATCTAAGTGATGTGTGTGGTGTGTGGTGTAGATGAAGTACACAACATTCAAACAATCCACAAAAACAGATTTTATGAGGAAAAATAACCCAGCAAAGGGGTAAAAAACCTCGACACACTCTAATCTTTCATTCAAATTGAAAAGATTTTACACATTGTGTGAAAGTAAATATCTCTCGTAAACTCATGAGAAGTTACTTATGATCATTGAACTTCCCCGCATTGATGATAAGCGATCCATCATAAACTTAATAAAATTAACAAGGAAGTACATTCTCCTCCTTAGAGTTGCATTATAATTTGAAATTTTTTATAGCTCAAAGCACCTCCTCTTTAGAAATTGGGGTGTAGATCAGTAATTCAGATGTAGAAAGGTTCAGATTGAATCTTGGATAAGTGGATCAGACTTCAAATCACTCTCAAGTCCTCACAAATCATATATCAAGTATATAATAGATTTTCACTTAATTTTAAAAGGAACAAGTGAATTTGAATAAAGATAAATAATTGAAAAGATCTCAACCTCAAAAATACTATCTAAGTGTTAGATAAGTAAACAAGAACTCAAATTTTTGTAAAGTGGAGGGGAAAAAACCAATTTGAAGAAATTTTTGAAATTATGGGTCAGTTATGATCACAATTTTAAGCAACGAGCCAAAGCATGGTTAAAATGTCATGTTGTGCGCACATGGTCAATATAGCATTCTTGTGCATGGTTTTAGGCAGAGACTTTAAAAATCCTAAAAGAGTGCAGGTTCGTGCGCACGAGGCAAAAGTAGGATCGTGCCAACAGATTAAGGCACCAAACCCAATCTACTAATCAAAACGCATTTTGAAAAAATGTCGGTCTTTTCTAAGGTTATGCCCATCACTTCTCAAAGATCAAAATCACTTGTTCAGTTTTAAAAACACGATTTTATCAACAAAAAAAATGTGTGTGTGTGTGTGCGCGTAGCCATAGACGTTTAATCATAAAATCATAGTTAAAAGGATATGTCTTTAAAGTTCAGTAATGAAAGTCTTTATGTTGTAGAGAATTCAAGTAGATCTTCAATATCCAATGTCCATGAAGTCTAATGAACAAGTCGTACTCTTTACACAATGTTTATTATAATTTAAGCCTTTTGACTTAAATGACACGAGACACAAACACTTTGATAATGTCATGGAATCATATAAAATAGTGGTTAAGGATGACTCTTATGCTTTGCTTGCTTGTTAATGATGATGACCAAGTCCACGCAAATAATTCACCTTCCGATGTTGATCTCGTTACACCTCGAAGAGACCAAAGAGTTTTGGACCCATCCTTAAACAAGGAGGATGAAACATCTTGGGTAAGGACAAATCACGACTCCTCCTCTATTATCGAAGAACCTTGAAAAGGTTTCCTAATGCGTGTTATAGACGTGAATGATATTAGATACCTATTCTACGTATCATAAATAAAAACCCGGAAGGTTAAGGAAACAGTTGGAGCAAAGCACTAGATCCTTGCGACGCAAGATGAGTTGCTTCAATTTGGGAAAATGGTGTTTGGGAACTTGTCCCTTGTCATAGCAACAATAATGTGATAAGAACAAAATGGGTTCATAAAAATAAGATGAATGAGAATGGTGTAATCACTAGAAATAAGGTTAATCTTGTATATCAAGGCTACATACAAGTTGAAAGTATGATTATTGATTAATCTTTTGCCTTCGTCCCCAGCTAGATTCCATTTGTCTCATTTTTTCCATGGCATATCACTAACTATTCAAGTGATATCAAATTAAAATATAAAAAATGTGTTCCTCAATTGGATGATTAAAGTAAGAAGTTTGTGTTAAGAACCTAAATGGGTTTGAAGACCCTAAGCGATCATTTAAGACTACCAATGAGGTTGTTTGCTCTTACATTTGCTCGACAATAATGTTGCTCATAACAAAGACCTTACATAACCTTATACCACCTCAGTTAAAATCTCAGGCAAGTCATAGGAATATACAAGAGAGAAACTCTTATATATTGAACCCAGATTCCTTAGTAGAGGTGTTGAACTATTCTATACCTTGTGAGGGGTGGCAATTCGGGTGTCACACCCCGCAAAAGCCGACAGATAGGGTGGCCATCCACCACCGTCGAACTACGCCGGGCCTGAACTAAATAAATACCATTCTTATCATGAGACAGATATGAGACATAAATAAATTAGTCCATAAGATAAATAATTGAATCAATCTCAAATAATCACAAACAACTAAGCGATAAAAGATCCATCACATGCTAAAACTCCAATTAAATTCAATCTGAGTAGAAAGTTGAACTCCTCTTGAGAAAACACCAATTGAATCTTCAAAACTTGTTAAAAATTGGGGCTAGGGGTTGAAGATGAGAGAAATATGTTTTGAGAACCTTACTGGAGAAAGTTTGAGAGAAAAAGTTTTTTTCGAAGTCCCAACCCCGTATCAATTTAATATTTAAAGGGTTTAGTTGGAAATAAATAGGAGTCTCAACCAGCCACCGACTTACTGTCGTTCGAACGAGCACACCTGTCGTTTGAACGACATGCGTTGTCGTTTAAACGAGCTGTAAGGACATTTTTATCATGTCCAACATGTTACATTTGTGTATATCGTACGCCGCTACATTTGGCACGTCACCTCACGATCTCACATGACGGCCTCTATCCGAATTTCGGGAATCAAGCATTCAACATCTCCATTAATGTGTCCCACATCTACCTCAACGACTTCACGTTTCAATATTTTAGGGACTTAATGCAAGTGGTACGCAAGGGAAGTCAAAACAGTGAAAAAGGGCACGATAGAGAGTTCAAGGGAATTTTCGTAATTTCACATCCATATTCCGGAGGTCTGGTCAACTAGAAAGTTTAAGAGCTCGCCGTAACGAAGATACTGGAAGAAACGGAACCTCAATCCGAGCTACGGTGAAGGAGTTATGACCTTTTGAAGTTGGAGAAAATTCCTTGAAGAATGTTGTTGTTTTTTTAACCCCAAACCAGAAAGGTACCCCAAACCGCATGAGGTACCCCAAACCGGTTCGAGGTACCTGTACGCTGGATAGAATTTCAGTGTTTTTATTTTTCAAAACTCTTCATCTGTTTTGCTATTTAAACCACCTTCGGGGGAGCAGTTTTGCAAGACTTTAGAAGACGTTTTTGAGAGTCCAAATTACTCTAGTCTTCATATTTTTTGAGTCCCAAGACTCTTGTTTTGATTCACACAATTGACAAACCTTTGTAAATCTTTTTGGTAACCCAAGAACAGAACTTTGAGTTTGTTCAACCCTTGTGGAGAAGCCGTTCTCTTCTTCATTGCTGCCCTCCTGGAAAGGGAAACTTCCAGCCGCCGACATAGGAACCGACACCTGCGGGTATTTCTGTGTCACACTGTTTCTAGCCGTTGCTTTGAAGTTTTACCGAAGACACCGTGCGTTACACTTGTGGGAGATTATCAGGTTGTATGTAAGTCAATGGTCTTGTAAATTCTTTAAAGTTCTAGAAATAAAAGGTTTTTGCCCTTCGGGGATTTTTTCCTTAACTTTGTGTCGCATGCTTTATATTTGATGGGTTGATTTAGATGCATGTTTAAGGGTTGATTTTATTTGGTTTAAAAGTAGACGCTAATTAAATAAGGGTTCTTGGAAAGTTGCGAATTTAATTTAAATCAATTATCACACACCGAACCTATTCGGTTTCTCAAATTGGTATCAGAGCGGGTTACGCTAATTTATCGCGTGATCTTGATTTTTCAAGGATTTATTTTTTATGATACAATTTGACTTCTCACGTCGTCAAATTGGTATCAGAGCGGGTTACTCTAAATTATCGAGTGGTCTTGATTTTTAAAGTTTTTTTTCTTGATACAATTTGACTTCTCACATCGTCAAATTGGTATCAGAGCGGGTTACGCTAATTTATCGCGTGTTCCTATTTTTCGCAAAATCGTGTGATATTGATTTTTTTTTTTTAAATCGTAATTTTTCAATGGAACGCCTGTTCAATGAGAAGCCTATTTTTGAAAAAGTTCACGACCATGCTGAAAATTTAAAAAGTTTGAATTTGAAACTTTGCAAAACAATTAAAGTTTTGAAAAAAGAAAATTCTCTCTTTAAAAGTAAGATTGAATATTTGCAAGCGTTTCAAACTCAAAGTGATATTTGTCGTGAGCACTTTGGTAATTTGTGTACTGATTTTGATTCTTTGAAAATTGCCAAAAAGGAGAGTGATGATAGGGTCATAGTTTTAGAAAAGGAATTGGAGGACCTTAAAAATTCAATGGTTTGTGTTTGTGCCAAAGAGGAGAAAAATATTTTAGTCAATAAGTTTGTGGCACGTGAAAAGATTCTTAGAAAAAAGTTTTCTTTAATTGAGGGAGAGAGAGATACGCTTTTAGGAATTATTGAAAACTTGAAAAAGGCGTCCCTTAATTTGGAAGAGTCTAATTCTTTACTGGAGTCAAAAATTTTGAAGTTAAAAAATGATTTGACAAACTCAAGTAGGTTTGATAGTGATGGTAATGGCTCATCTTGTTCTCATGCTTCTAATGCTAAAGCCAAAACCATATTTTGTTTTAGAGGGTCAATTAATCCCAAGGACATTAGAAAACATCACACTTTAGGTAACATTCCTCCCATTTACACATGTTCACATTGTGGTAGGAAAGGTCACCTTAGAAGATTTTGTTTTGATCTTGGAAGAAGTCCTAGGATGTCGATGTCTAGTGTTTTCGTGGTTCCCAAATCCTCCACACGTCGTTTCACATCTATTTGGGTTAGGAAATCACTTTTAGAGGCACTAGATTTTAGACAAGTTGATTCTCGTTTGCTTGCACATGATTCTTCTCTTGCCATATCATATAGATGATTGTGTTTGCATGTTTGTCATACACTAGTTGAGGTTTCATGTTATATATTTACTAGTGTGTTGACATGTAATTTTTGTATGTATTATTTTTTTTGAAAATTTTTGAAAAATACAAAAAGATTTTTGTTTTTTGTTTGCACCGTTTATGGATGAACACTTTGGATGATCGAGTCACAACATCATTTCATTTTTTTCATGTGACTATTTGATAGTGTTTTGAGACAATAGGTCAATTCATCCATGTGCTTTATAATGTTTGGAGTCATTAAGATGTATTTAAGTGTTACTTCCTACATGTTTGACTCATGTTTCCTTTATTGCACACATGCACGGATTTGTTTGATTATTGTGCTTGTCTTATCACATGTTGGTTGGGTGTTTTCACTTCAATCCTGTCCTTTAAAACGAACCAAGCGCGATAAATTTTGATAAGGAAATTGTGCATTTTAGAATCGTTTTGTGAGATTGTGTGCTTTGTTTGAAAACGGGGAAGGGCTGCGAAAGGTTCATTTTGCCTTTGCGAATACTAAGCCACCGTTTACATTGGACCTAAAAAATTGAGGAATTTTATTATCCGGGGTCCAAAGAGGTTTAAAAGAGCCCGAAAAAATTCAAAGGCAATAAAAAGAAATTCATGCCAATTATGGGCCATTTAGGTTTTTGCACCAATTCTCCAAAGTTTGAGAATTTAGATTACCTCTAAAAGAAAATATATATGAGGGAGTTTGGTTGGAGATTTTATAACGGGTTTGCACGTCCTTGAAATTATTGAAAATGCGCTACATAGTTTTGGACGTTATTGGTGTGGAAATCACTTTAACTTTGATTTGTTGATTTGTATAAGACGATGTCATCTAAATTCAACAAAATTTTTACACCTAAGGATACTTTTGATGATCATTCGTTAGGAGTACACATATGCATCGTGCACATATGATTGATTGAGTTGATTTACCTATCGAATGTGTTCACACCCATTCATTCCATTTCCATGACTTGGTTGTTTGAGTCTAAATCCATGGTGTGATTTTTGTATCATGTTTTACATTTTTTTTTCAAAATGGTATCTATTTTTTGAATAAAAAATAAATAAAAAATAAAAAATAGTTAGTGTATTTTTTATATACTGTGACACCCCGATTTTGCTTGTTTGATTCACTCTTCTTATTTGTCTATTTGGGGACATCATAAAAAGGGGGAGAAAGAATTATCATTTTATGGGGGAGTTTGAATTTTGGGGGAGTTTTTGAGATTTGACTTATGCTTATCATATATTTGCACTGTTCTAAAAAACTCGCCTAGGCTTGAGGCTTGGGAGAAACGCCCCGCCTTAAGATTTTGACGCCTTATGCGTGGTAAAACCCTTAAGGCGTACTTTTCTCTAAAAACAACAATGCTTTAGTGAAACGATATCGCCTTTTAAAGATTTTTTTGCAAACCGGACCATTATATCATCCAAAATAATCAAATAGTATTTTTATTTGCAAATATTCATACATATTTTTATGATATGTACAATTTTAGTATTTTAATAGCCTTGTTATGGTTAAAAAATATTAAAATATATTAAAAGACCTAAACGCCTTTTCTCGCCTTTTTACGCCAAGGCCCGCCTAGGCTTCTAAGGCTTAAGGCTTGGCCTCCACGCCTCGATCACGCCCTGCATTTTTTAGAACCTTGTATATTTGTATCTATGTTTATCTCATTTCAAACTCGATACGTCACTTGGTATTTTTTTCTTTATCTCATGTGTGTAGGTACTACATTGATGATCTCTGAATTGCAAACCCTGATGAGAAAAGATTTGAGATTCCTGAAGATTTGAAGAACAAACGATGAAGACTATTCATTTGTACCTTTTCCAGTTTTGGGTTCATGGGAGGGTAGATTTGTATAGGCAATTTCATATTTGATAATTCGGATTTTTTATGTATGTACCGGCATAGACATAGGGGGAGATTTGTAAGGACATTTTTCTCATGTCCAACATGTTACATTTGTGTATGTCGTACGCCGCTACATTTGGCACGTCACCTCACGATCTCACATGACGGCCTCTATCCGAATTCCGGGAATCAAGCATTCAACATCTCCATTAATGTGTCCCACATCTACCTCAACGACTTCACGTTCCAATATTTTAGGGACTTAATGCAAGTGGTACGCAAGGGAAGTCAAAACAGTGAAAAAGGGCACGATAGAGAGTTCAAGGGCATTTTCGTAATTTCACATCCATATTCCGGAGGTCTGGTCAACTAGAAAGTTTAAGAGCTCGCCGTAACGAAGATACTGGAAGAAACGGAACCTCAATCCGAGCTACGGTGAAGGAGTTATGACCTTTTGAAGTTGGAGAAAATTCCTTGAAGAATGTTGTTTTTTTTTTAACCCCAAACCAGAAAGGTACCCCAAACCGCATGAGGTACCCCAAACCGGTTCGAGGTACCTGTACGCTGGATAGAATTTCAGTGTTTTTATTTTTCAAAACTCTTCATCTGTTTTGCTATTTAAACCACCTTCGGGGGAGCAGTTTTGCAAGACTTTAGAAGACGTTTTTGAGAGTCCAAATTACTCTAGTCTTCATATTTTTTGAGTCCCAAGACTCTTGTTTTGATTCACACAATTGACAAACCTTTGTGAATCTTTTTGGTAACCCAAGAACACAACTTTGAGTTTGTTCAACCCTTGTGGAGAAGCCGTTCTCTTCTTCATTACTACCCTCCTGGAAAGGGAAACTTTCAGCCGCCGACATAGGAACCGACACCTGCGGATATTTCTGTGTCACACTGTTTCTAGCCGTTGCTTTGAAGGTTTACCGAAGACACCGTGCGTTACACTTGTGGGCGATTATCAGGTTGTATGTAAGTCAATGGTCTTGTAAATTCTTTAAAGTTCTAGAAATAAAAGGTTTTGCCCTTCGAGGATTTTTTCCTTAACTTTGTGTCGCATGCTTTATATTTGATGGGTTGATTTAGATGCATGTTTAAGGGTTGATTTTATTTGGTTTAAAAGTAGACACTAATTAAATAAGGGTTCTTGGAAACTTGCGAATTTAATTTAAATCAATTATCACACATCGAACCTATTCGGTTTTTCACGAGCCTCAAAATCCCAAATTAAATCTTTTAAAAAAATTCGACTTAATTATCTGATAAAAATCTATAGTTGAACCAATACACACCTGTTGGTTTAAAAAAATTCTTATAATCTTTTATTATAAACCTGAATTAATTCCTGATTGAAAATTTTAATAATAAAACCAAGTTAAATTCTTAAAGGCCATTAACTCCAAGATTTTATTTTTCTCCAAATTAATCAAGGTCGATTAATTAAAATACGGAGTGTTACATACTTCCCCACTAGCAAAGAATTTTGTCCTCGAAATTAGATGAAGCATACACATTAATGCGTAAATCTCGCAAAAGAAAATAAGGCTCACATATGCCTACCCGTAGAATATCACAATTAGGTGCCCATACACCTAACCTACCCGAGCGTAATCCTTGACAAAAATACAATCTATCTAAAGCCTACATATATTAGTATCTAAGAAGATATTACATACCGCGATACTCTACTTGCCACGCAATCTATCCTGCTCTACCTGAAGCTGAGGAGGCACATAGCACCTCCCATAACCTGTATTGGTTGGTGCTGCAGCTACTCCCTATCTACCGAATGTTGCCGGTGCTGTTGGTGACCATTGGACACCTATTGCAGCGAGAACTGGAAGCCTCAGTCCTTGCTATTCCTGTACCCCTGGACCTTGTTTCCTTTGTTGTCCTTGTGTAACTTGACCTTGTTAGGCCTGTACTCCTTAGTTTTGTTGGCCCGCTCTCTTGTAACATCTAGCCGCTGGATGTCCTACTTTCCCATAGACAAAGCATTCACCCTTAAAAGGTTCGAAATGTCTAGTATTCGCTATCTCTTCTCCTTGACCTTGTTGTTCCTAATTGGTCATCTACCTCTTCCATGCTTGATCATTGCGACCCTTACTCTCATTTCCTTGTCCATTAGACTATTATCTTTTTTCCAACTTCTTTTGATAATTGGCCTTCTCTTTCCATAGCAACATTGTGACATCCACCACCTAAGCCTAGGTAGTGTATGTCGGACTACCCAACACCATCTGCCTAATCGACCAAGACAATCCCTTAATTAAACACTCCATTTTGTTCACCTCAGTGCTAACCTCCTATACTACAAACATAGATAAATTGGTGAACTCCTTTTCATACTCGACAATCGAATTTGAACCTTGCTCCAAGTCCATAAATTCTCTCTTTTGTGCGTTTCTAATTGCATACGAAAAGTACTTATTATTGAACTTGATCAGAAATTCTGCATATCCCAACTGATCCCTATCCTCCGACTTGGTGGCACTCTCCCACCACTACAAAGCATCCCCAGTCAACTTAAATATTGCTAACATCTGCTTGAGCACATCCGTGCAGTCCACTATCCTCAAATGTCTCTCCATGTATCTCCTCCACTGATGAGCAACCGTTGGGTCATATCCCCCTCCAAAGGTGGGAGGTTCCCTTAAGAAAGTTGGTTCTCACCCTATCCCAAGCCAAAACAGGTGTACCATGTTGTTGTGCCTCTAAAGTCACCCATCTCTGCCTACCCATCTCCAAACCGTTCGTTATGGCCTCATGAATGATAGTCGCTAACTCCTAGGCCTCCAAAATAATCTGACGACGCCTCTCCTGAGTCGCGAGACCGAAAACAGACTCCTCTCTCCTATTCCCAGCTCTCCTTGTATTCGCCATCTGAAAAGATAGGAATAAAATAACTTCAGACTCGAAATGACTAAGAGTACAAATCATCAAAAGGAATCAAAGATAAGAAACGCGGAATCTAAGATGGACTCATAACCTACGAGACCTAAGACCATACTCTGATGCCATCTGTCACACCCCGCAAAATTTGACATACGGGGTGGATAGCCACCGCCGCCGAACTACGCCGGGCGTGAACAAAATAAATATCATTCTTAGTTAGGACTGAAAACGAGCCGAGTCAAACCAAATAAGGATATTCTCAGGCTTGACTCGTTTTTTTTAGTTGATGTTCAGATTTGGCTCGAACTCGAGCCATTATTTTAAGATTCTGGCCGAGCTCGGCTTGGTTACAAATAAACATGGTCGAAATGTATTCGGCTCGGCTCGTTTTAGGTGATTTCGAGCTCAAATTCGAGCCAAAGTTTGATATTTGATTCGTTTGTATTCAATTGAATGTTTGCTAGACCCAGTAACAGTGAGTCAGTGAGAGGACTAGGCCAGGACAAAAAGACATTTGCTTTTAATAAAATCAAACATCTAAGAGTGACACGCAATAAGACTTTGCTTTTAATAAAAGCAAAAAAGTACAACTCCTTTTGTAAATGTACATCAAACAGTCAAACCCATCAAGGATTATTATTTTTTATTATTTTTACATCATGCCAATCATCAACATCTGCCACACAACATTAATATAAATTGAAATAAAACTTTATCAGTGAATGATAAAAGACAGGTTTCACAGTGCAACTTGTAGTCTACAATGCAAGATCTGAAATTTAAATATGTTATTATAAAAAAAACTCGTGAAAATATTAGACAACAAACATCATTATAAAATCTCCTTCCAGAATGGAGTTTAAAAAATATCAATGGAAAAACTCCTTCAATTATGGAGTTTAAGCAGTATGAAATGAAGTATTAAACAACAGGATGAAATATACTCATCCATAAGCATCATGTGTTAACTAAAAGGCTCACATTTGATAAAATATTTTTGCAAATCAGAATATAAATTAAACTAAGTTACTTAAAATTACCAATCATAACAAATGAATCTAAACTACAATTTTTAAATCTTAATTGAAATAAGAAAGTAATAAAATTTACCTCAAGCTACTCCAAGCACACTTCTTGCATAGATTCCTCATCGGCCTGCTTGATTTACAATGTAAATTAGATTTAATCCTATTAAATTTATCATATTGAAAAAAATACATCTAAATATACTAAAAGAAATATCTTTACCACAGGTAGTTTTTGAACTCCCCAATTACAACGTAACCAATCTCCGGTACAAACCAAAGCTTGAACAGTCTCCGGTTTTAAAGAGCTTCGATACTGATCAAGAACCCGACCCCCAACACTAAAGGCTGACTCAGACGTTACGGTGCTAACAGGAATGGATAATATATCGCGTGCCATGTTTGAAAGAATTCGGAACTTCAAAGTATTGTCTTTCCACCAATCTAATGCATTTAATTCCACATATGAATCCTCCTTGCAGACATAAAGTCCTTCTTCCAAATATATATCCAAATCAGATTTAAGTGGTTCAATAGTATCCAGCCTTTGAGCCCATGAATTAAATTCAGCCCGACTCTTAGTTTTACCTTTAATGCTTCCCCCAATAACGATGCTAGCACTACACCAAATCTGCACTATTGTCACGGTCATTGACCTTGACAAATTGGACTTGTCAAGGTCAATAACCGTGACAATTCGGGGCGAGACAAATTTTTTTGTCACGGACGTGTCACGGTCATTGACCTTGACTACTCCGTTAGAATTATCACGGTCGTGTCAAGATCATGGACCGTGACAAGTTTAGTCACGGTTAATAACCGTGACAAAACCTTGACCCTTTTTAAATTCTGGGCAGAATTGAAAAAAATTCTGCTGGGCAGTATGGCCACTGCCACTGCCCAGCAGTATATTTGTACCTGTTACAACAGCATTGGTTGTACCTATTCAAACATCATATATCCAAATATACCCAAGATAGTGCAAATATATATTCATGACGATATAATCCAAATATTCAAAATAGAAACAATATACATGACAATATAATCCAAATATAATTAAAATGTACAAACTTAAAAATAATGTTACTACATGTCTTGGGTAAATGTGAGGAGGTGAGTTGGCCACACGATATACGAATTAACACACCCACTAATATACATCGTGTCGTATTGTTCGCGCAACCACAATAGGGAGTTCTCTTTCCCGAGTATCACATGCGTGACGAGCACTTTGGACTCGATCTCTTGAAGCGCACGTCCATGAACTATTCCACCCTCGACGATATTCGGATCACTCAACCCCCGCCCTATCCGCTGGCCATCAAATACGTCCAATATGAACACGCTCGGCCAACCAAGTGTCGACAATGGTGTGGGTAAGGGAGCCAAATAAGGAAGTGAATCATTGAAATACGCACGTGACGGTGAAGAAGCAGCGAGGTCCACATCCTCGTCCTCCTGCGCCTCGTTCTCCCGCACCACCTCCTCCTCCTCATCCTCCTCATCCTCCTCCACCGCCTTCTCCTTCCCTTTCCCTTTCCCTTTCCCCTTCCCCTTTCGGTCTCCGCCCAACGTACGCTTCATGAATGCGTACATATCTTCGACCGTCGCCTCCAAACGGGACAGCTTCGCGTCATGTGAATCCACCATTCGAGCCAACCCGGTGTCGCTCGTCTCCAATCCGATGATCCTAGATTTGGCCACCCGCGAGCTCACCCCCTTTTCCTCCCCTTGCGATCAGAGCCAAGCACTTGGTTGAGTGCGTTTGTGGACAAAGACGCCTTGTCGGCATCAGACTGCGACTCATGCACTTCCTTAAGCTTTGCCTGAAACGACAAAAAGCACATGATTAGTAAAATAAGTAAACTAAAAAATTATAACGTAATTAACAAAAATTAAACTGTCGAATTACTTACAATCGTCGCCGCGATGCTCGGGGACACCTCCTTGTCCTTCCCCTTCTTCGTCCGAAGAGCCACATAAGTATTGAGCCTATGTGGCTTACCCCCTGGCCCACTCCCTACCCCCTGAAATAAAATAAAATAAAATTAGTATCGGCCCTGCAAAATAAAATAATGAAGAATAATATATTTCCGTAGTTATAGAAAAATTAAATCTTACCTTCATCATATGCTCCACCTCGGCGTAAGAGGTCCGGTCGGAGTAGTGCACGTCCGTCTTTTTTGCCCAGTTTTCCCTCCCCGATTGGCGAGATGTCAATTGTCGATCCTCGATCTCATTGTCAATGAACTTTTGCCATTGTACCAATGAGATCGGTTCCTTGGGCGGGACGGATCCACGCCATTGTATAATGGACTCTCGTGTTTTCCCAAAGTACCGTGTTCTCATATTTTTCTTCCACGTCTTGTGTTGCTCCCTCAACTGCTCCAAGACGGAATCGCGTAGCTTTGGATCCAAGTTGAATTGTTCCTGTCCAACAAATTCAATGTTAGTTGCGAATAAATATAAATATAAATATAAAATGAAATCGAAATTGAAATTGAAATCGAAATCGAAATCGAAATTGAAATTGAAATTGAAATATATTACCTGTAGTGCCGCCCAAACACCTAACTTGAGCTCATATGACACCTCCTTCCAACTCATAAACCCCGGGCCGATGACCGTCTTTAGCAGCTCGAGGGATCTCGCTAATAGCTCCGATTTGTTCTCGACGGTAATCCCAAATTTTCCATATTTGGGGAGCCTAGGGGCGGAGGAGCCCTCGTCGCCTCCGCTACCACCGAGCCCAGACGACATCATCATCATCATCTTTCCTTAATATCTGAAGGAGACATTTGCTGTAAAAAAATGTTATTAGTACAGATAAAAAAAATGTTAATAGTACACATATACACACCCCTACCCCACCCCCACCACACACACGCACACGTCATCCCACTTTTAAAACTAACCAACCCAAATTTCATCAATTAAACTAACAATTAAAGTACAATTATTAATTTACTAATTTACAATGAGGGACAATCCTACTTTCAAATGAAATTGGCACTAATTATTAATTTATTTTCATCTAAAACAAAATTACAATTAAAGTTATACAATTTCTTAATTAAAGTTATACAAATGTTAAAATTGCCCCACCACACACCCCCCACCCCCACCCCCACCACACCCCTTGCCCCCCTCCCCCCGCCACGCACACATGCACACACCTACGCACACGCACACACACACACACCCCACCCCACCCCCACCCCCTCCCCCCACCACGACCGTGACAACTACATTTGTCATGACCTTGTCTTTAATCCTTTATCTTTATATTTATTCTTTGAGATTCTTTTATATTTCAAAAGTCTCTTATCCTCATTATTTTTTATCACAATATGCATATCTTATAAGAGAGTCGGGTTTGGCATGAATAATTTGTAATGAAGTCTAGAACGAATTTTACTAAATCAATTGGGGTATTTTCATATTTTTATCACTTTATTAATTTATTAATTTATTGTTTATCAATAAAATTATGACATGAGATAATTATAATTGGAGCATAAATTTCATTATCATAAAGGGATAAATCCAACCAAGTACAGAGATTCTACAAATTAAAGTGAGAATTAAATTTAAGACTTTCTAACAACATGAATGTGTATGGATTCTACATAGTTGGGCACGAAAGTAACTAATGATATTCCTAAAAACATACAATTGGCAACATTTTGTGAATTTACTAAACTTTATATAATATTATCAAATTCTGTTAAAAAATTATATAGGGTTTTACCTAATTGAATTATCATATTTTTAGTTAGAAAATTTCACCCCCACCCCCACCACACCCCACCCCCCTCCCCCCACCCCCACCACACCTGCACCACCCCACCCCCATTACCCCCTTCCCCCCTCTCCCACCACACACCAACACACACATACACACATACATATACACACATACACATACATATAGAATTGAAAGAGAAAGAGAGGGAAAAAAATATACCTTAGAGAGAGAGAGAGCAGAAATCGCCTAGAGAGAGAGAGAGGGGGAAAACCAAAAAAGGTGGGAAAAAAAAAAGCCTAGGGCTTTTTTTACTGCGAAATTTGTCACAATCGTGTCAAGATCATTGACCGTGACACAAAACGCGAGATTTGTGTCACGGTAAATGACCTTGACAATGGTGGCTGGCTGAAAGGTGACAATTTTATCATTTTGGTGTAGTGTAGTTTTGGTTGAAGAATTTCCAGATTGAGATTCGCTGCTATTAAAAACACTTGAAGCGTGAGTGAAGACATATTCAGTGTAAAGTTCATACAAAGAGGAGCGTACCAATTGAATATATATATTATCTTCAAAAGTTGTATATATCTTAGGAAAGCAAAAATCAATCAACTTCATCTTGTATCGTGGATCCAAAACTGCCGCTATTGCCATCAATAAATTGCACTGTCCTCAATACTTATCGAACTTATCACTCATTTTGGAGATCATGTTTATCATGTAATCTCTATCATCCATTGCGTTCTCATTTAAAATTTGTTTTATCTTCCAAATCTCCGGAAGAAACAAATTTGACGTTGGATATAAAGTTCCAGAGAAAACATGAGTAGCTTCATTAAAAGCCTCCAAGACCCCACAAACTACTGGAGCCCTTTCCCAATCCCTCAGAGATGGTAGCCATTGGCAGTAAGGGTCCCTTTCTTTGTATCTTGAAAAGACTTCTCTAAATACCAATGCACATTCTAACATGGCATAAGTTGAGTATTAACGGGTAGGCACATCAAGAATAAGACGCTTTGAAGTTGGGGGTTGTAGTTGTTTAACTATGTCCGCGAACTTATGAAGTCATTTTATCATTTTAAAACCCAAAGTTTTACAGCAATAAAACTTTTATACATTACCCCTTGATTCAACTTGGTACCTAATTCTACATTGTTGGAAGACAAATATTGTTTTATACTTTCTAATATAATGAATAATATGAATTTTGTTAAAAATAAAATTAGTTAAGTTTTATTTATTTTTCAAATCGCAAATTTATATCTATTGTTTTTTTATCAGAGCATCGGTGATCGAAAGCCCTCTGGTGATTGAAGAAAAAAATACAGCAATGAAAGACGCAAAGATCTGGTGGTTGGAAGACAATGTTTTATAGTTTCTAATATAAGAAATAATTGATATTTCGTTAAAAATAAAATCAACTTACAAAAAATAGGGACTATTTTTACAAAAAAAAGAAAAAAAAATGTTGAGTGTCCCTTATCCATAACCAACATTATTACATGTCTTGAAAATGGATAATATATTTCTTTTTATTATTGACAAAAGAAATATGGACAATTTTCATAAAAGAAAAGTTGATTGTCCTAAAACCATAATAGGGACCATTTTTATAAAAGAAAAGTTGATTGTCCTAAAAACCATAATAGGGACATTTTTTAATTAAGGGTAAAAATGGTATTTTTTAAAAAATAAATTCAACTTAATAAAAAACAGGGACTATTTTCACAAATATAAAATTAAATCTCCTATATCCATAACCAATATTATTTAAAGTTCTAAAAGTGAATAATCTATTGAAAAATAGCAAAACAATGTGGAACAATTTACAAGAGATTGGTTTGCCTACTTGAATAATAATAATTTTACTAATAAAACTATACTCCATCTCGCCGAAATTAAGAGTCAATAATGTGTTTTTGTATAGATTAAAGATACACTATATCCATGATTAAAATCAACACTTTTTGTGACTATATTTAAAATAAAAAAGTGAATTATTAATTTGTTACATCCCAAAAAAAATAATTAGATTTTCAGTTTGGGACTTTATGGTTATACATTTAGCCTCCAATTTAAAAAATATATATAAACTCGGATCATCAAGTGATCTCCCCTCCACTCCCACATCCCAGCAACTCAATTCTGGTCTCTCTCTCTTACCAGAATCGACAATGGCCATAACTCCATCTCACTTCTCTTCTCTCTCATCTTACCAATGTTGGTGCCTTATTCTCGCTTTTGCAACCCTACTCTTTAAACTCATCTCCATTCCTCCATACAAGGTAACTCCTATAAATATTACGTTTTCTTTCATTTGTTTTGCTCTCACTTCTCTTCTCTCTCATCTTTCATGCAGCTTGGATTTCTTTTTCAAAAGGTGCACTACAATGTGGACACCGTCGAGTTCTCTGAAATCTACCACTCGCCGTTAGTTTTTGGCCTTGATTACGCCGAAATGACTAGGAATTTCAAGGTTTACATATACCCAGACGGAGATCCAAACTCGTATTACCAAAGGGCCAGGAAGGTTACTGGGAAGTACGCTAGCGAGGGATATTTCTTTGAGAATATTAAAGATAGTGGGTTTCGGACATATGATCCTCATCAAGCTCATTTGTTCTTTATACCCATTTCTTGTCACAAAATGAGAGGAAAGGTATGTATTTTATCTTCTATATTTGCAATCTTGAATTTCTTGCATGGTATTAAAAAAAGAGTCATCAAAAGAAAAGTTTTCGCCGTTGCCGGGGATCGAACCCGGGTCACCCGCGTGACAGGCGGGAATACTTACCACTATACTACAACGACTTTGTTTTAAATCAGGCAGACTTGATTATATATTTTGACTCTAATATATACAGCCTTTGTATGGTCACGTCTGCTGTTTATTTTTTAAAGGAAATGTGATTGGTATCCATTTATTTTTATGGTGTTTTGGGGAAAGGTCCTCATAATTTTCGAAGTATATAAAAATAGGACACTTCAAATAATTTTAATAAATTGATCAAATACCAAAAAGTACCTCAAACATTTTTTAATACATATTTAGTTCAAACCTTTTATTTTGTACCAAAAAACCCCTCAAACATCTATTTAATTAATATTCAGCGGCATGGTGAAGGATCTTTTGGAGCAAAATAAAAAAGTTTGGACTAAACATGTATTAAAAAATGTTCAATGGACTATTTGGTATATGCCCCTTTATAAATTTAGTCTCTATACTAAAAACACCATGAAAAATTATGAAAATGGAGCCGCTGGCACGGACCAAAAAAATGAACTCTTAACTCTAAAGGGACCACACGGATAAATGCTATTGTACCACAGGGACTAGATTTATAAACTTGAAAAGTATTGTTCTAAAAATCCAAGTATAGGAAGGAACATGACCTTTGCCTTAATTCTCTATTTGTTTTATTATTATTTCTCCCTCAATTTCAAATTAAAGTTCACTACACCCTAAATCTATACAAAAAATGAAATTAAGACGGAGGGAATATATAAGAATGAAGTGAATAATATGCTAAGAAGAATGGTCATGTTGACGCCGAAAATTTTAAAATGCAGGGACACATTAATAAATAAATTTTTCTTATAAATTTATATCAAGAATTTGAATGATTACTCGTTGGAAATAATGTCTTTTAAAGTAGAAAATGACATGATGTTTATGTTTATAAAGTCGATCATTGTTCTAGTACTAGTAGAGCGGGGGAGAGTTGCTCAAGTGCTTTCGGAGTATATTCCTTAGAGTGAAGTTCATAAGGATACCACCAATTTAACTTATATTGTAATATAGTTTATACATCAAGTATAGACACGTGCAAATAAGTGTTGGACACGCGAAAATAATAAGTGTCAGACGCGTTAATTTATATACAAATTATGGACACGTGGAAAGGAGTGTCAGACACATGTCGGGAGAGTGTACTGACACGCTGCCCATCTGGGCTTCCTAGTTTGTATGCATGGTACCATGATCCAATGTGACCTGGAACATAGAATGATTTCGTGCGTGATACGGGTATGGGTACGTGGTACGCTGTCATGCTAATGTGCTGTACGTTGGGGATGGATTTAGTTGGATCATTGTTCAAATTAGTTAGATCCAAGAGGTGAGGTACGCTGTCATGCTTAATGCGCAGTCTGTTGGGGGTAGATCTAGTTGGATCATTATTCAATTTAGTTAAATCCGAGAGGTGAGGTAGAAGCGTCTATTAACCATAAATGCCAGTATGTAGCATAGAAATACACCTATTTGCCACTTTCTCGGGTTAATAATCAAGTCTTGAAAGAGAGATTCGTAAGGTTGCTAGAATTTGAAGCATCTCAAATTTGATTTTCGCCACATTCTTCCATTTCAATCACTTCCCCTTGGAGTAGAGTTTTTGTTTCCAGTTCATGGTAGGTGATTGTAATGGAAGCGAAGTGGCACATTTTGAATGAAGACTTGTGTCTCTGGAAAAACTACCTCAATTCAGAGATGGCGTGTTCTTTCTCGGCATCAAGAGATCAGGTTGTGGCTTAAGAAAAAACACAAAAATCCTCGTCACCCAATATAATTCATCCATGTGTTTGTCTCAAGTCATGCCACACGTGAGGAAAATTAAACCCTTGCACAAGAGTGAATCAATATCCTCTCTCTCTCTCTAATCTGTATGTCTTTCCCATCTTACTGTATGCAGGGAATTCCTAGTGCGAAGATGAATATTATCGTTCAGAAGTATGTCGAGAGCTTAATTTCCAAGTACCCGTACTGGAATAGAACCCTGGGTGCTGATCACTTTTTCGTGACTTGCCATGATGTTGGTTTGCACTCAACTGAAGGAGTTCCTCTTCTGCAGAAGAACTCAATTCGAGTTGTGTGTTCACCAAGCTATAGTGATGGATACATCCCACGTAAAGATGTTTGCTCATCCACCAGGAGGAAATGACATTGAAAACAGGTAATATGTTTGTAATGAGGTGCTATGTATTTCCTTCTATTAAAGATGAAACCGCATTCATATAATTATTTGGAGATGAACTGTTTTGGCAATTTTCACATTTGATTTCTAATTTGTCTCATGAAATGTTAATGATATTTACTTGAAAACCTTCGATAAGTTTAGCAACTGATGCTTCAAATATTTTTTGTGTGTATTCTCTTGTGCATCTTATTTTGTGATGTGCACAGAGGGATATTTTAGGATAGTCCTTATTTTTACATTAGTAACAAGTTATTATTTTATTAAGATGTCTTTGTGAGCAAGACTAATTGTAGATGTTAAATCCTTTGGCTCCCCTGGTAATCTTTTATCAATTAAAGTATGGGATAATGGTTAAAGGGAGAAACCCTAGCCTATAGTTGTTAACGCCTCCGCGAGTTTACATCACTATGTTTCCTGCCATTAGCACTTTTATTGATTAAGTTCCTGCTTCATTCATAACACCGTTTAACTTTTATCAACATCATTTACAGTTATTTATTGTATTTGATTCTCTCAGAGATATTTGTTTTAGTCTGTTTAAAGAAACATGTCTTTATTAGTATAAATCAAAACTGAATAAATTGATATGCAGGTAGTCAGAGAGAGAGAGGAATAAAATGAAGGGATTGCGGAGAGAGAGATTAGTTGTTATCTTTTATTTTTTTAGTAAATAATTATTAGGGATATATTTTAGGTATTAGGTAATTGCTAGCCTTTAGTTAGTTACCTCTTTGAATAATGTTTCCTTGTTTATCGAGGATTAGGGCTGATTATAGCCTATAAATAAAGGGCTCTCTCCTTGTAATTCCCCATTCCAAGTAATATAATTTTCAGAGATTTAGATTAGTTAGCTTCTTTATATTACAGTGTTGTCAGAGCAGTGATCACTCTTGGTTGAGTTTGGGTTGAGTTGACTTGAATTGTGTTGAGTTTGGAATCAATGAAGAAGGCATGCAATATGTCCAAATCCAAGAGAAGACAGTTGATGATGGAAGCCATAATTCAAACCAACCAATCCATCCAGCAAATAAAATAATCCATCCATTAAGTTCTTCTACAACAAACCTGCCTGGCGAAGTCCTCCACCAAACCGCCACGTTAACCTGCCAGCCGCATCACCCCCGCAAGCCCTAGGGGGATCGTCGCTGCCCCGCGACTCCCACCGAGCCCAATTTTCATCCCACCGCGACGGATGGAAGCCCCTTGGCTGCCTGAGTGCAGCACCGCCATTTACCGACAGTCGCGACTTGAACAGGAGGAGGGAAAAAGGCCTATGGCTTTCCCTCCCGCACTCTTCACCAGTTCTGCACCACAATGTGGACAATGCGTCCATTGTTAGCCGTGGAACACTTAAGGGTATGCCTCCCCACCGAATCCGTTATCCTCAGTTTGATCAATGGTCAATGAAATCTCCCCGGCGATTGGAATTGTGTGGGACGAGATAATGGGCGGTGTACTAAGGATTTGGTTCGACAAATCATGCCCACCCTTTGCTTTGGTGATTTCACAAAAAATGAGGTTGAGGATATGATGCCCCGACAGTTGGCTACACGACACTCAGTTCACGGGATGCAAAACTCTCCATCGCAGAAAGTTGGCCGGCCCCACCATTCCCGCACGCCGTACGCTCCACGAATACCCCCAACTCCGTGCTGGTTGAAAATAGGGTGTGTGTTCAATGTGAAAGTCCGGAACATATGGCTTTTGTATGTCCTAATTGTCGAGGGGGAGATAGAAGAGGACCCTTGCGTCCCCTCCCAAGCTCCCACACTCGTGAGTTGCAGCCCCGCGTAGCTATCTGCCCCTAAACCCAGTCGTGGGGCCCAGCCACCTTGCCTACTTGTCCTTCGAAGATGACCTGGATGACCTCTTTCCTCCCCCAGTGTAAGATCCAGGTGATATATCATAGATTTTGCAAATTTTGGAGTGTAGCGTGCATGGGGACATTCGAGTCTACGTCCCAAATTTTAAAGAAAAGATGGATCTGGATACGTTCATTGATTGGGCTCGATTGAGTATAGAGTGTTTTGGAATACTAAGGAATAACTAGTGTCAAGTTTGTCCGCACAGAGAATGGTAAGAAGCCGATAGCCACCTGAGAAAAGATGAATTATCATCGGTTTGCATTTATTCCCATGACCTATGAGCGTGATCTTTACACACAAGTCCAATCCCTCCGCAAAATCTGTCTTGTCATGACCTAAACCGAAAACTTCCATCTACTTTACACTCGGGCTGATTTGAATGAGTCGGAGAAACAGATAATTTGTGGGTACAATAACGGGATCCATTCATGTATGAAATCGGAACTTCATTTGCGCAACATTCACAACCTCGAGAAGGTGGTAGAGTGTGCTAAGAAAATGGAGTATTTCTAACTCGTGGGAAGTTTTCAAAAACCCGTGTTACCAACCCTTCGGCCCCACCAACAACGAAAGGTGACGGAGACATTCTCCACCAATTTCAAGTGCTTTGAGTGTGGCGCATTCGGTCACAAGGTGTTCGATTGCCCGAAAATAAATGTCGGTATGTGGTTCTTATTTCAAATGGTACCGAGGTGGAGGGCTATGAATGTGAAGCCCTGAAGAAAAAGGTTTTGCTCACACTCGTACGCTTTCCCCGGGAAACTAATGGCATGCTACTTTAAAACAAGGACGAGCTTTTTCGAAGGAGGGGAGAGTGATGTGACGGGGAGTCAAAGAGAGAGAGAGATCGTTATATTTTACTCCCTCCATCCCAAATTAAGAGTTCACTATTTTTTGGGGGGTTTGTCCCAAATTAAGGGTCCACTTTCCTTTTTTGGACATAATCAATGACCCATGTTCCACAATGGTGAACTATAGTTCATGTTAACCGTTGAACGACTGAATCCTTAATCTATACAAAATAAAGACATGTACTCTTAAGTTCGAATGGGGGGGGGGGGGGGGGGGGGGGGGGAGGATATATTTTAGGTAGTAGATAATTTCTAGACTTTACCTGGTTGCCTCGTTGAATGATGTTTACTTTATTTTGGTTTCCTTGTTTATCAAGGAGTAGGGTTGATCACTCATTCCAATTCATCATTCCAATTAATTTAATTTCCAGGATTTAGATTATTCCGTGTATTTTTCAACGCTTCCACTTATTTACATCATAAAATGGAAAACTTGCTCCAAAACATTTGAGGAGGCGTTTGTGACACTATTGAGAAGCTTTTGTAATCTAAAGCTCGTCAAGAAAGCTAAACCAATCATCTTTTAATAACCAAATTGATTAATAAATTTTAGAACTTTAACTTAATAATGTGCATATGAACTTAAATGCTGTCAATGGGAGAAGCTAAATACTTTCATGAATAATTTGTTAAGATTAGATAGCATTTTTGGCAGGACAACACTTGGTTACTGGGCAGGCCATCGCAACTCTGAAGTAAGAGAGAAACTAGTCCATGAATGGAAGAATGACACAGAACTTGATATCCAGAGCGACAGGATATATACGACTCACGGGCATTTGGTATATCAAGAGAAATTGTATAGATCAAAGTTTTGCATATGCCCCCGCGGTTCACAAGTCAATGGTGCTCGAATAGCAGACTCTATCCATTATGGATGCATTCCAGGTAATTAAAACGATAATCTGCTAAAGTTCTTATATAGGGCGCGGGGAGGGAGGATGTTAAAACCATCAAACTCTCTTCATATTCTGTGTCCATGAAGATGCTTTCTGATCATTCTTTTGTTTATCGCAGTTATTTTGTCAAATTTCTATGACTTGCCATTCAATGATATCCTTGATTGGCAAAAATTCTCTTTGATACTTGGTGAACGTGATGTCCAAAGACTCAAGTATATCCTCAAGGACATACCAGAAGCAGAGTTCGTTGCATTGCATAACAACTTAATCAAGGTAAAAGAGGTATCATATTATATCGTCAATGAGAGAGATTTCGGCAAAGCATTTACATCGACTATTTCATTGTATGAAGTTATTTTCTTATAGGTTGGCCCAATTGATTCTTGTACTTATTAATCATAGTGTGTGTAATAATTGTTTAAGCCTGTTATCTAAAGCACCTGCTGCCGGCAAAAGATTCACTTTTGCATACACAAATAACACCACACTTATATTAATGTTGCTCAAGACTGAAATGCAGAATAAGTTGTGTTACATGTTACGGTCATGATTTACGCTTTTTTCAAATTGCATTTCATGCTTTTTCCACACTAAAATCTTGTAATTGGAGTGGCAAAATCTTATTTGTTTGTGGAACTGACGTAAATTGTCACTTTAACTGTAGCCATCAAGACAACATAATTTTTAGACAGTTCCATTGCTACTGAAAATATATGTATAGCTATGTCTATGTAAGGATTTAAAATAATGACTATAAATAAAGATCGTATTTCCACCTTTAGATCGTATAAAGATCGTATTTTCTCATTAAATGCATCCAATGGTGAAAAACATATCAGTCACTTTAAGCCATTAAATTGTGTTTTTCTTGTAATTTATTTGTGAGATGACCTAGGATCCCCCTTCAGGTGCCTAAGGGGGATATAACCAACACATGGCCGTAAAAAATTTAAAAAAATACATCTCTAACAAGCACTTGGTGATACATAACCCTTTTGCATGGAAACAGACAGTTATACAAACTTGCTTGCCAAAACACTTCGGTGTCCAATTAAGTGGTCATTCTGGAATTTTTTGCAGGCTCAGAAGCATTTTAAATGGAACATGCCTCCAATAGCCTACGATGCATTCCATATGGTTATGTACGATCTCTGGTTGCGCCACCACGTTATCAGGTATTGAATTATAAGATGGCACTTCACCACTGTTCCAAGCAATGGCGCAAACAACGCAGGCGAGTTGTGATTTCCCAGTTTTCTGGTTATGAAACTAGAATGTAGTAATTGATTCATTCATGATTTGTTTCTAAAACCAACCCGACTGTTCTCGATTCTTTTCTCCAACAGCATAACTTCTTAGATGACTCGAACTAAGGGGATAAGATACTTCCCCCATGAGGTCATACCCAATGGACATATTATTGAAAGCATTGTATACTGCAAGAAGGGAAATTATACTCTTCTCATTTTGTCTCTTTCTTTTTAGAGATGTAAACTCAATACAGTTGTCAGCTTGGCAATTCTGCGAAAACAGATCCTTGAATACATTGATGTGATGTTTCTCTTCCAGCAGGGTAATGGTAGAACAAAAAAATAAACAGATCAATGACACCAATGAACGAGGTTGATGCTAAATTGAAGGAAAACTCTCTTTTATGATATCCTTAAAAAAAAGTTTAAACTAGCAACTTTCTCATCACTGTTACTTCCCAAGTTTAGTCTACAAGCAGAACCGAATATTCATGTGCCACAAGCTATGTTGTGGCCACATATTTCAGCTTTACTGAAAATGGGTATTTGGGATGACAATAGGAAAATAACATTACATTCCCAAATCTGGCCCTGTATAACTGTGAAATAAATATGAAAAGAACTAATGATGTTATAGAACAATCTCGTCTATTAAGGCACAGAACTATATGTACAATCTCTGTAATAATGCTGGAAGTTTTTAGATAGGAATTTCCCACTTATTTGACACCTCAATCTGCAGTAGCACTTGGGATGGCATTGACTGCAAGAGAAGTAACTTCTCACTTATAGTTCAGCACTGGTGTGAGAAGTATCTCCATTAGAAGCGATGACATCAGCAGCGGCAGTTACAGCATCCGAGTCATTAGCTTCACCATCGCTCTGTGGAAGTAAAAAATGGATGTGCGAATAGGGAAATGAAAAGGGAAAAAGGAAACAAAGTCATGCAAATATAAATTACAATCAGAATTTGAGAGAAGGAAAAAAAAAAAAAAGAAGGGGGGGAGGTGTTTAAACAAAATCAAGCAAACAAAGACTCAAAGGCGACGAGCGGATTTCACAACTCAATAGGGTGTGTACCTGTTCAGTAGTCTTGATATTAGGGTCCTGGATTCCCACAGTTGGAGTTGGAACCTTAGAAAGGTCTCTTAAAATACCCTGCAAAAATCAAGCTTGAAGAATGAGATGGTTGAAATAATTCTATCTGCACATTTTTCCAGTTGGGAATGGGAAAAAAATTGAACTATGCATTTTGTTGCAAAAACTCCGCATGTGTTGCTAAACAAGTCTCTGAATGTCCTACAAGAATTTAAATTTGTTGACCCTCTTTACAAGAACGTCACGGTGATCCTCTTACCCGGTTGGTTGAATCATTAGAATTGTGGGACCCAAAACACATTGTGTATTAATGAATTAAATGTTTTAAACATTGGAGTGAGGGTCACCATAACCCTTGCTGAAGAGGTCAACAAATTTGATTTCTCTTTACAAAAACCCTGGCAGACTTCCTAATCCTGTTAAAATAGCAATATTAGCAATTAAATGGTAAATATGTGCAGGGAACTTTGCTATATTTCAGTTCAATACTTCAATAGCACCAAATTTCTTCTATCATTCCATTGAGATGAGATATCTGACAGTAAATAGGGCTCAAAACACATTTTGAAGCATAAAATTCATCGCTTACAATACAAGAGAAATGCGGAATACAATATAGATATTTTGACCAATTGAATGTTAGAATTTTGATTGCTACAAGCCAACAAGCAAATATGCAACTTAGGTTTCAACTCATGGGCCTAGAACTAGATCATGGGAGCATAAATATACAAGATGTAAAGGGTCTGCATCAGTTCGAAATTGACCAATTTGAAGAGAATTGTATCCAACCCAATTAAAATCGATTTTGAACCAATCCAAACCAAATTGAAACGACCTATTTGAAGAGAATCCCATCCAAACCAAACTGAAGTTAACAGTTTTTGTAATCGGTTTACATTCCTCTAATTTGGGCCTTTTTGAAGCAAAGTTGGATTGGATTTAGATCTAATCACATTTAATCAAATCAAATCAAATCAAATCAAGTGTTGATAAGATGTATAAGAACACAAACTATAATTATATTCTAACCAATATATATATGACATGTTATTGGCTAGCGTAAATGATAAGGTTTGGTTTGCTTTATCAGTTTTCGGATATGGAGAACCAAAACCGATCCAATTAAGGTTGGGTTTTTTTAAACCAAAATCCAATCCAACTTAGGTAGGGTTTTTAATTGGATTGGATCGTTCGTTTTCACAGTTTGGTTTGGATCTTGCACACCCCAAGTAATACACATCGTACGCCAAACTCATAAACATAAAAATGGAACACTAAATAAAAAGCTAAAGACCAGTTTCACTCAATTATAGTCTTGTTACACTTGGACTACAACAAACTTTAAGACAATAATTATAGATTTAATGTTATGCACTGAATAAACAGGGTCCTAGATGAACATGGAAGATTATAACTGAATTTTAAAAATAAAATAAAAAGTCTACTGACCTTATTGGCCCACTTGAGCCCGCATGCATTGCACAATGTCCTTGGACCATCAGGCCCTCGACGCATCATGGGAGTGGACTTTGAGCTAATTCCACAGTGTCTACATCTGTGTGGAAATCAGACAAATAACTAAATCATAAGATTTCATTTGGCAGCATTGATGTTAAAAACTTGAAATGAAACAAGACATCAACCCAATGCAACATACACGAGTGATTGAATTGCCTTTGGAAAACAACATTAGATACGAGTGATGAATGTACACAGGGATTGACAAATTTATTTTTTCAGGTAGGCCAATATTACTACAAATTGGCTTGATACTCACGAAGTTTCCTGCTCTTCTTGTCCAGTACTTGCATTCCAGTCTGAAGAAGCAGAACCCACTTCATCAGATATTGCCTTAGAGGATGTAAATTGACCCTTCTTACGCTGCATTCTGGAAAAACATACATAAAAACTGTCATTAGATGTCCAGAATAAAAACCATTATTTGCGGTGAAAAAAGTTGCCAATAAGCCCACTATAAGAAAAAAGAGAGTTTCATATAACAAAGAACTTCAATCAGATTCCATAGACATGAAGACAACCCACTTTCTTTTTTGCATTAATTCTTGTATTAATTGTCAATGTCCCTAAGGGCATTATTGAGGACCCACCCTTCTAAATCAACAAGGTTTGTTTAGCCACATTAAGAACATGTCTCAAAGATACCTGCATCTCCAAGCAGAGAATCTAAGGGTGTGTTTGATTGACATGAAAAAATTTCCATGGAAAATATTTGTTTGGACTCATAAATTGCTCGTGTGGTACCTTGATTGCAAACACTTTATTATATAAGAACACTCATTCACGTAACGTGCTCCATCTCAAGACTCATTTTTGTTGGAAAATATTTCTTATCAACCCATCAAAGAATTGGTTTCCATGGAAAACAGAAAAAGTATAAAACTCGTATATTTTTCCACTCATTTTCCAACTTCTCATCCAAATGAATTATTTTCCACGCATTTTCCATGTTTGCAATCAAACACACCCTAAGATTCTTTTTATCCCATTTGTCACAAAATTTACAGACTAACATACAAAGCTTTCCAATCAAAAATCCTTTTTCCTTTTCCATCAAACAAACTTTTTAGGTAATCACTAATTTTGAGGTTTGGAAAATTCTATCGCGTCCTTCTGAGAATTGAAGATTACTGGGACTCGTAATCCATACATACCATACCATCAAATTATAAAGATTATTGACTGCGAAAAGAGCTTCCCCATCCAAACAACATGTGTCCCACTCCTTACCTCAGTTTCATGTAAACTTGTCTTGCATTCAGCTAGCTATATGCTGTAAGGCTCACAAAGAAAACACATTATAAGAAGAAATGGTTGTCCACTTCTCATCTCCAAATTTGCATGCATTACAAATATAAATGATATAAAAGTAGCTATAAAACAGAGAGTGAATCTTTCTCCACCAAATATCGGACACAGTGGGCAGCATAAACTACGGCTGGTCTCGCCCAAGCTACGGTTGGTGCGATGGCAAGTGCCCTCACCAGAGCTACGATTGGTTTCGGATTCGAGACATGGAAACAGCCTCTCCGTATATGGGGGTAAGGCTAGCTGACATCTGCCTCTCCTAGGCCTTGCAGTTAGGTGGGAGCCTTGTGCACTAAGTACGACCTTTTTTTAGTGGGCAGCACAAGCACTTGGCAAGAGTCCAAGTTGCAAAGGTGACAATAATCCTTAAGTAAAAATTAAGAGGATGGGAGGGACCCCACTTTGCATTGAATTACTGCTGCCAAATTATCAGCCCTCACCCCACTCCCCTGCAGGATCATCTCACATTTACCCACATTAATATGCAACCCCAAAACGGTCTCAAAACACATAAGAAGCCTTAGTCTCCTCACCTAATCCTCCTCTGCACCGTAAAAAAAGATAATCATCCACAAACAGATGCGACACCCGCTAAGTTGGACCCCTAGGATCCCCAATAGCAAAACCACTTATCTCCTAAACTTGACCAACAACATCTTTGCCAGCAACTTTGTACACACTCCCCGCGAGACTGGTTGCCTGAAGTCCCCCATGTCAACTGCCCCCTTCTCCGGGACTATAGAAATAAAAGACATATTCAAACTGCACAAAGCGTCCCCTCTCATGGAACTCTTTGAAAAAGGCCATGACCTCCTCTCGCACCACCATTCCACCACTGCTGAAAGAAAGCCATCGTGAACCCATCCGGTCGCGGCACCTTATCTTTCCTTGTGGAATTCAACCCACGCACCACCTCCTCCTCTGTTAACATAGTCTCCAACCCCGCCTCATCCTCCCTCGAGATAACAAATAACTCCACCCTATTCAACGTATGTCTCCAGTCCTCGTGTACAACCTTTCGTGAAACGAACTCACTGCTCACTGATCTCCCCCTTATCTTTATCATCATTGTCCACTACTTTGCCTAGTCTCAACTACTTCGCCTAAATTATATGAATCATTTTTTGCCATTTTATTGCATATACATGAAAATATCTTTTCTTGAAACAGAAGCTATCGTTTTTTACTATTTTCATCCATGCCGATTTGAGTCTTTCGCTCTCCTTGGAATTACAATCAAAACTCATAACATCACTCCTCTTTCACATATTTATTTATCCAAGTTGATTTAGTAATAGTTTAATACAAATTCTTTATTAACCACCTGTAGGTAATTTTACTGTCTCACAAATACATACACATTGTAATTTTACAGTCTTATTTACCAATAATCCATCAAGACAACAGTATTCCCGTCTCACTAATTTAAAAACATGTTCCTTAATCGCCAACATTATTTCCCATGCTTAATGACCAGTCTTATAACTGTCCTGTGAACTTCTCGGTCAGATTCACAAACACATGCTGCATATATCAATTACATAAATATAACAATAGCAGTTCTCCACATGACCTAACCTAACATTAATCCGAGGGATGTCTTCGCCAACCTCTGTCCCTATCATCAATAAATAAATATAAATATATAGAAAGAAAAAAACAATGGTATCTCATGACCTTCAAGCTTCATTGCTTCTCCATTTCTAATCCTACTATTACTAAATTGCATCAAATGTGCCAGTTTTCATCACATATATTTCTTGATTGGTCAAAGATTCATAGACAAACATTCGACAAATATTCAGCATTATCAAAATGCATAATGTAAGAAATAAGAGCCAGTTAATAATTTAGCCCTGTGGTTAACATGAATTAACAAAACATTTGCTAATTTCGATCCTCTGTACTTGAAAGTATAACCCATTACTGAAGTTGGTTAGAGACTTAGAGATGAAAGCAGCATAATAACTTATAATGCACAATTGTAAATAGGTAATTTGGCATTTTGAAGTCAATCAAAAGTTCATAAGTAACAAGAATGGCACTTTGTTTGCACACAATTTGATGAACCTGTTCAACTTCATCTCAGATGATATAGTCTACTTAATAACAATGTAAGAATAATTTCACAAAATTCAATTGCTTTTTAGCTTTTTCATTTTGGCATCACCATTTCAGAGAGGAAGAAAGTTGAGAGAAAAAAGAATAATTTTGAATCAAAGGATACTTTGATGACCATGTGAACAAATTCTCCAAAATAGAAGCAGAGTGGCATTCTCAAATACCAGTATTCCTTTCACAGGTAGATAGATACAAATCTAAAACATGAAACATAGATAAAAACAGGATACCTGAATACATATATGCATGTTCTACATGCAAGTAAATGATTGTATATGTTTACATAGCTTATATTCTGTGACAGAACTTTGTTTTGATCGGACATAATGATTTGTGTTAATATAAATAAGATCATTATATATGTTCGATGGAGCAGCAGTCCACTCAAGGAAAAAAAGAAGAAATAACACATGATAGTATAACAAGGTACAGACGGGCCCCAAGGTACACCCCAAGCTGAAGAATTATGAGACAACCTGATGATTTTGATTTCGATTTCTATATAGCATTTTTAAGAATTGCAAAATTCAGAAAATGGACCTCAATAATTTTTTAGTGTCCGGTATATGTATCTTTCATATCACTCTCATTAATTAGTTAGTGTTCCTTCACAATTGTCTTTTATGGGTATTAGAAATAGCCACTGTATCCATGTTAACTGTGTGCCATATTAATTCTTGGGGGATACACTCAAACATGCTGTTTTGAAAATATAATTGTTTGTTTAGCCTTATCTGACGAGATTTGTACGGACAACTCCGACACAACTCCTCCCATAGAGTATTAGTGGTGGTACCACAACACAATATCAATCAACAACACAGAGTTCTTCACAATAATTATAAGGGTAAATTACAATAAACCCCCTAATCTATTCTAAGTTTATGACCAGTGTTCTAAACGGCGCGTCTAGGCGCAAGGCACGAGTAGGGGCCTTGCCTAGGGGCTAGGTGGCAAAAAAGCGGACCAAGTAGAAAAATCGTCGTTTTGAAAAAAGTTGCCCAATTCTACATAGAAAGTACATGATACTACAGTAGCATAGTAATATATATATATATATATATATATATATATATATATGAGTATTGTTCTGAATATATACAATGATTATGAATATATAAGATGATTATAGTGGCATTTTTTTACATAATATGCTTAAATGTTACACAGTTTTATATCTACAATAGCATTATTTACCATGCGTACAATATCTGCATTATTTGTTTTAGGAATCAAATATCTATTGCATAAAATATTTTTTAGTGTAATATTTCTATTATGTGTCTCTTAGTGTTAGCCATTTTTTATTTTTATGCATGGGACTTCAAAAAAATGTTAGCAATGTTCAAAGTGTAGGGCTTTAAAGTATTGTTACCAATAATCATGTGTAAATCAATGCTAGGTCCTTTGTAACATAAACTTCAAAGCATTTATGGTGTTGCGCTTGCGTGTAAAGACGAAAAAGAAAAACGCCAAGACGTGCCTAGGCTAGGCGGCCATCAGCCGCCTACCGCTTCTTAGAACATTGTTTACGGCTCATCCCTTTCATATAAAAAAACAGACAATGTGCCCCCAAACTTGCAATCCGTAACAACTAACCCAAATATTCAAGTTTAAGGTTTAGGGTTGTAAAATGACTAAAATGCCCTCAATCATTCCATTTTAAACAATTTAAGATTACTAGCTAAGAAGCACGGATGCCGATGCGGAATGCGTGTGCGGCGATTTGAAAATTCTCAGGAAAATAGGATGCGGGTGCGGCAAAAAAAATTGTGATATAATATATAATTCCTTAATTGATATAAATAGATATTCATCATAGAAACAATCTGTAAATCACTAACTATACCAATATTTCATTTATTAATTTTTACGAGTCAGAGAAACAAACATCGTAATTTTTGGAGAACTTCCGGATAGAAAAACAAAAGATTTTAATAACATTAAGTGTATTAAAAGTGATGATTCGAGAGTCCTAGTCAAGAATGATGAGATTATGGAAAGATGGAAAAACCAAGGTTCTAAAAGGCGCGAGGCGTGGTCGAGGCATAGAGGTCAAGCCTCAAGCCTTAGGAGCCTAGGCGTAAAAAGGCGTTTTTCCTTTTTTTATTATTTTAATTAGGACAACAGAGATTAGAATTGCTCTAAAAAAGATGAAAATGGGGAGGGATTTATGTACAAATGGTATCCCTATTGAGATTTGAAAGTGCTTAGAGGAGGAAGGAGTGTCTTGACTTACAAAACTATTTAATAAAATTATAATGAATAATAGGATGACCGATGAATGGAGAAAAAGTGTTTTAGTACCTATTTATAAAAATAAACGGGTCATAAAAAGTTGTTCAAATTATCATGGTATTAAGTTAATGAGTCATACAATGAAACTTTGGGCACTTTGGGAGAGAGTGATTGAATATAAATTGAGATTGAGATTCACGAACTGCGGAAGCCACGAACCGCGAATGGGGATTAGGCGAGGTGCGCGTATGCTGGCCCGGACACCTCATGGTATGCTACCAAAAAAAAAAGTATCTGATAATCAATTTGAGTTTATGCCTAGGAAGTCAATAATGGAAGCAATTTATTTATTAAGGGAATTAATTGAGAGGTATAGGGAGAAAAAGAAGGACCACCTTCATATGGTTTGTATAGATTTAAAAAAGGCGTATGATAGGATACCAAGAAATATTATATGGTGGGTTCTATGCATAAAAAATGAGTGACACGTAGATATATTGATGTGATCAAGGATATGTATGATGGAGCCATGACTATAATAAAAACATCAGCCGAAAAAAGTAGTGAATTTCCAATTACTATAGGTTTGCGTCAAGCTTCAGCACTAATTCCTTATCTCTTTACTCTTGTTATGTATGAGTTAAATGGACAAATACAAGATGAGGTGCCGTTGCGTATGCTATTTGCAGAGGATTTAAAATAAGCGGGACTAAAACAGAATATGTGAAGTGCAATTTGAGTAGTAATAGGGGGACAAACGGGGATATGGTGAAATTAGAGGGTCAAGAGATACCTAGAAATGATCATTTTCGTTATTTAGGCTCGATTATCCAAAAAGATAGAGAAGTGCTATCGACGTATTGTGTGATAGGCGTATACCTTTGAAGTTAAAAGAAAAATTTTATAGGACGGCTATTAGACCCGACATCTTATATGGGACAGAGTGCTGGGCAACCAAAAAACAAAATGTGCAGAAAATGAGTGTGACGGAGATGCGAATGCTAAAAGATGAATCTGTGGTAAAACTTGAAAGGATAAAATTAGAAATGAATAAATTCGTGAAACGGTAACAGTGGCCCCTATAGAAAATAAATTGAGAAAAAAACGACTTAGATGGTTTGGACACGTCAAGCGTAGACTAAAGGATGCCCCCGTAAGGAAGAGTGATTTAGTTAGTATTGATGGTAATGCAAGGGGTAGAGGTACATCTAAATTGATTTGGTGGGATAATGTAAAAAAGGACCTGATATCATGTGGTTTAACCAAAATATTGCACTGAACATAATGGAATGAAAAAATATGATTCATATATAGCTAATCCCAAATAATTGGGAAAAGACTTTGTTGAGTTGAGCAGAGAGAGGGAGAGGTTGTCTAAGTGCAGACCATAGGTGAAAAACCCCGGAGGCGAGAGAAACTATCCATGAGTCTCTTAGAACAACCCTAATGGTGAAGCCGTAGGTTGAGTAGGGGGTCTAGGGTTTGATCGGTTTGTAAGGGGTCGATTATGTTTGAAATGATTTTAAATTGTTCAATTGTGTTGTTTTAAAAGCTTTTAGTTTAGAAATTAAACCACTTGACATTTTTTATTTCAACAAATGACCGCAATTTTACATACTTTTCAAATTTCAGCAAAAAACCAAAACCAAAAAGAATCTTAAACGAATCCTAAAGGAATCCCCGCCGAATCAGAATTTTAAATTGATTATTTTTTTCCTAATTCTTCTTGGGTGCGAATCGGGGCCGCACCCACACCCATTTCGAATCCGATTCAGACTTGAGGCCATTTTCAAAGAATCGCTGCTTCATAGATTACCAGAATAACCCTTTTTTAATTAAACAGTAAAACCCACCAAAAATCAACAATCAAACTCTGCCACCCCGCCTATTTTGATCTTGGCTGATCAATCCTTTATCAAAATAAAACATGATTCTCATAATGAATCATTCTCAGCATCATTGTCGAAAAACAAATTAATTACTAATAACCTATTAGGCACAGTGTCAAAATTTAAACTTTTTAATCTTATTATCTTAAACACACAAAATCCAACAACACAATAAATATACCACTGTTCTAAAAAAACCGCCTAGGCTTGAGGCTTGGGAGAAACGCCTCGCCTTACGCTTTTCACGCCTTATTCTTGGTAAAATCCTTACGACGCACTTTTTTCTAAAAACAACAATGCTTTAGTGAAACAATATCGCCTTTTAAAGAATTTTTTTACAAACCGGACCATTATCTCATCCAAAATAATCAAATAGTATTTTAATTTGCATATATTCAGATATATTTTTATGATATGTACAATTTTAGTATTTTAATAGCCTTGTTATGGTTAAAAAATATTAAAATATATTAAGAAGGTCTAAACGCCTTTTCACGCCTTTTTACGCTTAAGGCCCGCCTAGGCTTGTAAGGCTTAAGGCTTGGCCTCCACGCCTCGATCACGCCCCACGTTTTTTAGAACCTTAAAATATACACATCAACTGAAATAAATAAAAAATAACCGATAACTCTTGATAAAACATTAATACAACCATATCAAATCTGCGTAAACGAAAATGCGAAAAATAAAATAAAATAAAATAAATAACAACAGTTGGGCAACATGCCCGAATATGACGCATGATACCTCATATCTATATCACAAGGGTAGAAGCGTCTAAACAATCCCTGCATGCATCCACAGCAACTGCAACATCGTCTGACTCGAAGGAATAAAATCATCCAGGCGTCCCTATGTCTGGACACCTAAAAGGTTTTTGAAAATATTTGCAAACGGGTCAGAACCCAAAACGTTTTGAAAATATTTAGCAAGTGTTTAAAATACTTTAATATTTAAAATATGATATTCTCCACATTTAAACTTGTGTCGCACTCACATGAGATACCCCTCACCTCTCGTATAACAGTGCACACCTAGCGCAGGTATTTTAAACACCCTAGTTACGCTACCCCGCCTAACTAGCATCTCACCAAACTTCTAAATAACCATACGCTATCTCATATCCCGCGTATATAATATCCTAAGCTTTCGCAGGAGCTTATGCATTATAAATTCTCACTTATAATTTACCTATTCATAATAAACAACTTTCACTAGTTATTATACACAATTCACATTTTAGTGTTATCAGTCTCGTATATAATTTTCTCATCTTTATATACGTATATCACATTGTTATCCCGAATTTTATTCTCCCGGATGTAACAATTTACTTCTCACTTTATCCTTTATTTTGTCCATATATATCTTTTCACATCTTCATATATATATACAATATATTATACACATCAAGTATATCCATACTTATATATCACACACTATATAAGTATAATAATCATCCCTCAGAGCTATAACTTAATGGATGCAGTCTCTAGCATTCTATCATCTTCCAGGGAATATACACATCATCCTGGGTACCACCGGTCGGGATCTCACACCAACCTGATAAAAACATACCACAAACGTATGGAAAGCGGCCATAGTTCCTCACCTGAAAGCGAGACGAATCATACTCAAGACGTCTTACCCATGATAAGAGCCACACTGCATAAATAACTGGACGCTTTGACCTGGGAACTATACTCTCCCTGCATTCACTAGCCAGGGGATTCACCCACATCGCGCAACTTCCCATGATAGCACTAGAGGGGTATGTTCCACATAAATATACCATTCACGCACAGATATATTTATAATCATATCATATATATACTATCTCTATACCCGTGTATATATATATATATCACATCAAATCCGGCTATTCCTGCCTATCTCACTGACATTAGCGTATAATCTCAAATATACCAATTCGTATTAATTCATAAGTATACACACTTATTTTAATCCCATAAGTTTTCACTCACTTGTGATACAATTTTCACATTAACTTCTTCCAAATATTAGCTTATCACGTTTAGCTAGTATTTTTGTTTCATCCCACTCACACATTCGGATTTCATTCACATATCATCGGCACATACATTCTACACAGATAACGTATATATGCCTGCTGAAATGACTTTCCCGAGTGTCGTTCGTCCCAAGCACTCCTAAAATTTATAACCTGGATCTTATTTCCACTCACCTGAGGTTTATATATCACCCAAATAATCTTTTAGGAGCCCTCACCCTCTATTTAGGATCCCCTATTATTTATCTCCCAAAGGAATTCTTCTCCCATCCTTTTAGTTTAAGAAAAATTTCTCAAAATTTACTGTCAAAAACGAACCGAACCGATGGCCAAAAAAACAAACCGGTCCGGTGACAACAAACGAACCGAACCGATGGCCCCTAAAAACGAACCTGTCCGGTTACCAAAACCGAACCGCATTCCATCGGTTCGACGTGTACCGTTCCGGAGTATCATCTTCTCCAACTCCAAAATTGATGGTTTCTAACATCACCAACCATCACTATAAACATCTACACACTTATTTTTACCTAACACATCAATTTATTTCTAGGATTCATCAATTTAACTAAGGTTTTAAACCCTAAATTAGTTAAACACTAACTTTATTCAACTCTTCCAATTTCTCACCAAAAATTTACACCATTAACACGGATTTGAGCTCAGATTTCACATGGAGTTGTTATCACATCAATTTATATGAAATCATTTTCAAAAGCCCCATTTTGGTTCAAGAATCCCAACCCAAAATTCATATAGTTTTCATCAACTATAATATGAATAATAAACACACATAAATAGTTAAAGCGAGCTAAACACTTGCCTCGCTGGATAAATCCGACGATCTCGTGTCGGGATCTATCGGACCTTGGCCGAAAATCTCTTCTTTCTTCTTCCTTTCTTTCCCTCTTTCTTTTCTTTCTTTCTTTCCTTCTTACTCTTTCTCTCGTGACTTATAAGAGAGAAATAAGGGTTCTCCCCTTATTAAATCCAAAATTGACTCGTATACACAAACGCGAGTCCCAACTGATCCAAACAGTCCCCGAAACCCAAACTCTACCCCCGAGTACTCTATTTTGACTATTTCAGCCCATTCGAGACCAACCGTGCACTCAAAATCCCCATCCGAGTCACTTATCAAAAATTCACCTTTTAAACCCATTACAACTCCTCACGTATTTTCCAAATAAAATGTTATTGCTCGTCGCTTTTCCCAACCGCGACATGATATAAAATAATCCAACTTCATTTACTTATTCTCGTAAGTAAATATAGCACACATCAATAATAATCCAAAACTCGCCAATTAATACTTATCCAGTCACTTTAAATTCGCAAATTAATAAATGACACTCACTTATGTAATTTAAATATCCATAAAAGTACAGGGTATTACACAAACCTATTCAAAATGAAAGAAAAACTCATCAATGTCTCTCATTGACTGAAAGAACAAAAAAAACATCAAAATTCCATTTTGATCTCATCTACAGTTTGGTGTTTAAAACCAACATAGAGAAACATGTTTGAAAACCATCATCAGTTGTAAACCAAGCATGAAACCGAAACCAACAATGCGAAAACCAAGATCGAAAGCCCTAGTCGCAGAGCCGCAAACCCGATTTGAGTTTGAAACATCAATTTTCAAATTGATTTTAGGGTTTCAAAAACATCATCGAATCAACCGTCCTAACCATCATCAATTTGAGTTTGAAAATCAATTTAGGGTTCGAAAACTGATTTGTTTATTACCGGATCTGGTGTCAAAAAAACAATTTTAGTTGAAAATAAGATTTCAATAATAGATGTTCAAATCGATACATTTACAGAAAATATGATCTCATTGCCAACAGTGATGCGGTGGATCTTGATTTGGTTGCTGACGGAGGTGATACCCCCATGCTCAGAGTATATCGGGGTCAGGGTCAGCGCCAAAGATTTTGATATGGGTGGAATTAGGTTTTCGATAATGGCGACAACTTGGCTGGAGGTGACAGATTATTGACAATGGTACCATAATTGATGCCAATAAAGTGAATAAGTCGTTGAATGGTGGATATAGCCATTGTGGATGAAAATAAGGTGGGCTGGAGAGTAAAACCCAGTAGCTATAATTTATAGAGGGAGGGAAGAGAGATTTTGTTTGTTTCTAAAGAGTGAGTTTGTGTATTTTTTTCTTTGCTTCTCAAGAAGGTTTTAAGAGAGATAGATTAAGGTTCCATACGCAATTAAAGACCGAGGTTAATATGGTAATTGGACGTATAAATAGTTGGGGTGATTGTGTAATTTAACAATTTATAATATCTGTTGTGAATATATTTTCATCATTTTAGGCCAAAAAATAGCAGAAACTCGACATTATGTTATGTGTAGTTGCCACATGTCGTATGTTTAGGGGGCACATTGTCAGGTTTTTTGAGATGAGGGGATTTTAGTGTAATAATAAAGATGTATCTGACACTGTTTGAATTAAATTCCCAAGTATGTAACTGTAAGTGAAAGTAAATTAAAGAATCCAATCAGCTTTATTATGTCTCAATAAAATCAATATACATATAAATATGTATCTCTGTGTGAACATAAAATATTTTTATTGTGCCATATGTCCAGCACATTACTGTCAGTTGCATGTCAGTCAATTTGTGTCCATGTACATACTAGTTAGCTTAGAAATTGAGCAACTGCAGGACAGTCTGTATCATTTGATCAACCTATTGTCTTAAAATCTTAGTAAGAACACAATATAGTCCGTTCATAAGGTAGTACCATTCATAAGCACATGCCGCTTTTGACATTGAGCAAAAGTTCAAACCTATATATGATAGGAATAACGTCATCTGAGCTAATATCACTTCCATAAGAGTAGATAATCATAGAACAGTTTCACAAATACCATCAATATTCTCTAACATTTGAATGCATGTCAAGTTGAGAAATACACAACAACTAGAGACAGATAATATCAAATCAAATAACAGCATATTGCGAAAAATGGAAGCATAACTAATTCTCAAACAAGAATGAAGCATTCGTGAAGCATAGATACAACCAAAAATATTTCTACTACCTGAGTGCTACTTCCTTTCGGACATTGTAACGGATTTTCTTATCAAAACATCTTTCTTTTCTCTTCTCCCTAAACCGACTCAAAGAAGCAGCTCTTTGCGGTTGAGTTGATCTTCCAGGAAAGTCACCCCCCAAAACCTACGAACTTTACATGTAAGATAGTGCAAAGAATTAAAGATCCATACTATGAGAACTCTCAAGACCTAAATTTATATAAATACCCTTTGATTCTGGGGAGGCATCCCCATAGTAGGAATTCCAGTGGGTACTTCATATCCACCCAAGAGTAATAACACTGCCTGCACCTGTAAAAAAGACAGATCAAAAAGAAACATTCTGAACATCAAATAATGAGATGATTAAACACATAAAATTCATACATAGTATGCTTTAAAGCATTAGATTAAACACAAGTCTGAGCCCCCCAGTGCAAGGCATGGAACTTTTAATGAGAAGGCACTGGATTAGAGAACTTTTTCAATGACATAACACGACATATGGCAAGAGAAAGTACACACTAAGCACAAATTAAGAACTTTCTCTCACTGAAATACAATGGTTGACCAAAGCCTTATTTATAGCCTAAAGTTAACTTGCTAAAAACAAGAATATAGAGGGCACATTAAGAATATTCCAAAGGAATGTTACCCCTTTACCTTAAATACTAACCTAAGTAAGGAAACACAGTAAACGCTAAACAATTAACAGAGTACATATTACAGTAAGCCCCTTGCACTCCTCATCCTCATCACTCATTACTCTCCCCTTCTGACAAAAAGTTCGTCCACGAGCTATAAAAGTTGAAGAGTGGTGAGTAGAAAATCCCAAACCCAAAAACTTTATAGAAAAATTTCCACCAAAATGGACCATATTGTTAATACCTTAGCTCTCCCCCACCCCCTCTTTTTTTTTTTTTGGGTAAAACTTCCGTCCCAATTTTTATTGGACTCAAACCTACAAATTTGACTCAATACCCTTTAAACTCAAAACCAACGTCTCTGGGCTAGGAGAAAAACAATTTGTGGGCCTCTAAACTGATAGCAAGCGGTCAACTAGCAAAACCTTAAGAAAATAGCACCCCTCAGCCATGTTCCTAAACATGCCCACTAGCCCAAATTACCCTAATGCTGTAATGCATCGAACCCCTCTTCGCACAAGACGCCCAGCTAACTAACCGTTCAGATGGAGATTGCCCTAGGGTCTTACCAACAATCTTCGCAACAAAGATAACGCCAAGCCTCTCCGGAAGTTCTGTTCTGCTTGTTGGCGAGTCCCTCGGGGGTCGAAAATCTGCACAGGTTGTGCGACCTTAGACGGCCCTACATCACCCTTGCCGACTAGTGTTCAATCCTTTGCCGAAAGAGTGGTCGCCAGACACTGTTGTCCCCTCGTCTCTCTCTTCTCTACTTGATCTTGAACAAATCGCTCACCTCCCAGGTAGAAGCCTCTGTTGTACAAAATCGCAGTCATCTGCCCGACTGGGAGTATGCCAGATTCAAACCAATGGCTATTAAGGCATCTCTTGCCTTCTTCAATCTCGAGGTTCTCTTCTCCTTTCTCGTTAGAGTCCCTTTTTTTCTACTTTTGCTTCTTTTGTTGAGTTGGCTTTTGTTGGAGGGGAGAGGGGTGGGGCTCGGATTTGTAAAAGATAGTGGTTGAACAGTTGGTAATCGAGGTGGGTGTGGGTGTGGGTGTGGCTTGGACCTCAGAAGTGAGGGCTCCCAATGTCTTCTCCAGGGCGGAGAGGTGTCTTTAAAGTCTGATTTGGCATCTCACAGATGCCATATGAAGTTGTCACGATTCACAACAAGAGCTGTCTTTAGTATCACTTTGATGTAAAATGACAAACGGCACACAAGTTCTCTCGCTAAAATGTAATCTAATATAATGGTTGGCCAAAGGCAAGTTATCCTGTTAGCCAAGATAAGCTTGAAAAAGAAAGAGGGCACATTAAGAATTTTCCAAAGGAATACTATCACCTTGCCTAAAATACTAACCGAACTAGGGATATACAAAAAAGTTGGAACAATTAAACGAGTACCTTTTCAATAAAATATTATACATAATCCCTCTGCACTCCTCATTCTCATCGATTCCCCTCTTAGACCAACCATGAGACAAGGGCAAAGTTTGCTTATCTTCATAAAATGTTTTTCAAGTTTCAATATGCCATCACGGAAAGCGAGCAAGTTAGTACTTACGAAGCAAACAGATTTGACATTAAAAAAAGGACATATGGAAGAGGTTTTCTCAAGATAAACTTCTTAGCTACTTCTCATAATGTTCTAAGATTCTTCTTGTTCGTATTTGTGGCCTGCAGGCAGGGCTCGTGCAATTGTAGCGGGGTTTGAAAAGGAATTAATTGTTATTTTAAACTTGTTCTTTACATGACCCCTTTTAACGGAGACCAGATATCCAATACTTGAAGTAGGAACTGACGGTTACAAGCAAACAATTTTAAATATTTTCCTTGATGGACCATTACAACTTACCGTAGCAACAATTTGTTATGCTAAATTATTTGGTTCATGCGTTATGCTAATTTGCATTATTGTCTTCGATGTTATACTACTAATTGTCATTTGTCCAACTCAAACTTTTCCACAATTACTTGGGGTCGGCTATATGAGAGCAAGTTTTATAATTGCTCAATTTAGTTTAATTGGCTTATCCTGTTACACCCCATTGCACCTTCATGACTACTTTCAAGTATTCGAAGAGAAGAAGTCGGTGACACTTGAATTGAAAGATTGAAGATCGTTCGTCACGACATCATTCAAGAAGATTTATGAGGTGGTTTGGTAAAGCTTTAAATGTTCATGGTCTTTTTAAAATAAAGTTTGTTTTTCAAATATTTTAAAATGATTTTTAAAGAATTTTTGAGGTTCACTTTAAATGTTCACTTGAATTTTTGAGGTTCTGACGCTTCGCTCTTTTGGCGAACACTGGAATGTCGTTCGATCTTTCGTTGGAAAGTCGTTCGTACGAGATTGGGTACTTCGTTCAAACGAGGTGGCAGTTCGTTCGAGTACGCGTGTTTTTTATTTTTAAATGAAATCTTTTCTAATCTCTTATCCTTATCTCTTTTCAACAACTTTCCCTATAAATTGAGATGCAGGATTAGACTTTTCTCCAAAAGCTTTTTTAGAGTTCTTTTTGTGATCAAACTCTACTATTTTTTCATTCAAACCACTTGGATCTTTGATGATCACTCTGCCAATTTGTGGAGTCGAGGCTTCACGACTGAAGAAGAAAGGAATTGCAATTCCCGAGGCTAATTGATGGATACCAAGATAAGATCTGCTTGCTTGCTGTAGGCGGTGTTTCACTATACTGTTTTCTATTAAAGTTTTAAAGACTCTATCGCGTTATACTTAGGGGATCTCTAAGTAGTCTGTAAGTCATCAAGTGTCTGTCTTTTCTTAAACAGTAAGTGTTTGTATTTTCTTAAACAGTGTTAAATTAAAAGTTTTACCATAAAGGAATTTTTCCTCTATTTCTTCTTCCTTCTAGTTGATTTGGATGCTTGGGTTGAGTTTGGCTTCACATCATATTTGCATATTCATTTTAATTTAAATCAAGATAAAATTTGGTAAAAAGTGAATTTGTGTGTGTAACCTAAAATACAAGTAATTCCATATAACCCCCTGTTTTCACAAATGGGTATCAGAGCTGGTTACACTAAATTAGTATCTGATCCTTTTGACTATGGATTTTTTTGGGGGGATATTAATTTCTCAAATTGGTATCAGAGCCGGTTACACTAATTTAATGTGTGATCTTTAATTTGGGATTATATGGATAACTTGTATAATAGGGTTCCTAGTTTTTTGGTCTAGCGTGTAACACTTGTTATCATGTAGATCCTTGTTTTGTGCTTTTTAGGGCGGTTTGTTTGTCTCTCTCTCTCGAATTTGTTTTTGTATGTTTTCTCTCGATGAGTCGTCATTGTGATAAGTGGTCTGCTGCATTGAGCAATGGTGACGACTTTTAATATTAGAGATGACTTTAATGAGCTTCGTGACCGTGCTGAAAAATTAACTCGTTTGAATTTGAAGTTTGCAAAAAGGATTAAAATTTTTGAAAAATAAAATTTTCGTTTTAGCGCTGCAACAACTGAACTTTTGCAAGCTGTTCAAACTCAAAGAGACTTCCTTCGTGAGAAGCCCATGGACAAGAATTGTGATTTTAAAACTTTTAGAAGTGTTAAAGAAAGAGAGTGAGGATAGAGTCCGATTTTTAGAGAAAGAATTAGAGAACCCTAAAATTTCTAGGGTTTGTGTATATGCCAATGAGGATAATGATAATTCGATTAAAGATTTGAGGGCACATAAGAGGACTCTTAGGGATAAGTTGGCTTGCATTGAGGGGTAGCGACAAAACGTTTTGAGATTGATTGAAAATTTAAAGGAGTCCCTAACGCTTGAAGATTCTAATTATTTGCTTGAATCTAGGATTTTGAAGTTAAAAAGATGATTTGCGAGACTCAAGTAGTGTTGGTAGTGTGGCACTCGCGTCCATGATTGTAATGTTTATGTTGCTAAAGTCACGACCATCGTTTGTTATAGAGGATCAACCACATCTCAGGGTGTTAGAAAAGGTTAATCCAAAGTACTACTCGTTGCGTCTACACGTGTACACACTACGGTAGAAAATGTCACCTTATGTATTTTTGCTATGATTTTAGAAAAGACCCTAGGAAGTTGAAGTCTAGTGTCCCCATAATTTCCAAAACCCGACGCGCTAAATATTCATCTATTTAGGTTAGGAAATCGGTTTTGGATGCGTTAAATTTTAGACGTGTTGATTCTCACACGTGTTCTCACACGATCCCCCACGCGTGTTACTCCACATGCTCCCACACACACGATCAAAGAGATTTTGAGAGTTTTCAAGAGCAAGCAGAGTTTTTAGTCAAGACTTCTCAAAGTTTGAACTAGGACTTTCAAAGGATGTCTACTCCTTTTGAAAACTCGATTTTTAAGAAAAAGTTTGAAAAAGTTAAAATGATTTTATTTTTGATAAAATTTAGAAAAAGACAAAGATCTTTGTATTTCTATTTTTCACCATATGATTTGTATTTAAGATGTTCTAATCACGACTCCATTCCATCCATTCATGTGACTTTTTCATGGTGTTTTGCAGCATGGCCTCATTTCTTTACTGTGTTTAATAATGTGTGGCTAGCATTTCATTGTTTATTGATGATTTTACTTTCTTCATGCTAAACTTTTTATTACCTTTATTGCACACATACACGGACTTAGTGAACATTTGTACTTGCTCGATATATGTCGAATACAACGTTCACAACTCAATAGAATTTAATAACGAACCAAATGTAGTTGAGATAAGTTGTGCTTGTAAGAACCATTGTCCAGATTTCATTTCCTAAAAAATTTGTCATGTATTAAGCGATGGAAAGGGGCTACGAAAGAGCATTTTTCTCTTTGCATTCAAAGTCATCATTTGCAAAAGAGCCTAAAAGATTAACAGCACACAAAAAAACAAAAGAGTCAAGGCCACTTATTTCATTGATGTTTTGCTACACATGAGCATTATGACATCTTCAAAAATTTGAGAGTGACTTCTTAAATATGTGAGATTTTGAGGGTGTTACAAAGTAGAAGATCAATGGGTTTGCACAACGGCCTCTCTTAAAAAACATTAAATAGTTTGGCGTTATTGTTTTGAGAAGCATTTAACTTCATGGCGTGTTGCATAAGTCAAGTCAATTTCATTTTATTTTGAAATTGAGCTCTTTCTTTAAAAGTATCTCATGACTTCGTGCAATTTTGTTTCGTATGACTTTGTTGATTTGCCCATGGAACTTGTTCAAACAATTTCATTTCGCTTTCATGATTCGGATATTTTAGTGTTACTCCATAGTGTAATATATTTGTACATATCTGTACTTTTTCTTTTCTTACATATACTTTTTATTCTTTAGAAAATTGAAAATTTTTAAAATAGTCGGACTGCTTCTTTGAAATTTAATCCCATGTGCTTTATTGATTATCTTTGTGATGATTATTTCTTTTAGATTCGCATGATGCTAACATTTCAGGATTAGTTTCTAACCCTTGTCTATTATGAACAAAAAGGGGGAGTTTATTTATTTATTTTTAAACTCATACGCGTTTTGATATTTCTTTTGTCTCATCTGTGTAGGTCATTCCTTGATGATGATTTCATGGAACACACAAGATGAAGACCTTTATGCATTTTCGTTTCTTGGTTTGGGAGGGCATTAGTTGTATTAGTCTTATGGATCAAATTGACTTCGATTTGTGTTTTAAAATGATTTGTAAGAGCAAGTTTTATAATTGCTCAATTTAATTTTTATTTGGCTCATCTCGTTACACCCACTGCACCTTCATGACTACTTTCACGTATTCGAAGTGAAGAAGTTGGTGACATTTGAAAAATTGAAGATCGTTCGTCACAACATCATTCAAGAAGAGTTACGAGGTGGTTTGGTAAAGCTTTAAATGTTTAAAGGTCTTTTTAAAATAGGGTTTGGTTTTCAAAATATTTTTAAAATGATTTTTAAAGAATTTTTGAAAATTTCACTAACTCGTTAGAACGAGATTTACATATTGTTCGAACGAGTTGTGAAGGATCGTTAGAACAAGGTCCCTTCGTGCGAATGAGGTCTGACGCTTCGCCTTTTTGGCAAGCACTGGAATGTCATTCGATCTTTCGTTAGAAAGTCGTTCCACACAACTTTCCTTATAAATAGAAATGTGGGGTTAGACTTTTCTCCAGGCCTTTTTAGAATTCTTTTTGTGATCAAGCTCAACCCTTTGGATCTTTGAGAATCACTTTGTCAAACCAAGAAGAACATATTTCAAAGTTCAAAACCCTTGTAGAGATTTTCTCTACTGTTGATTTGTGGAGTCAAGACTCCACGACTGAAAAAGAAAGGAGTTGCGATTCCTAAGGCTAATCGGTGGATACCGAGGCAAGATCTGCTTGTTGACGGTGCTGGACTGTACCATTTTCTATTGAAAATTTGAAGACTCTACCGCGTTATACTTAGTGGATCTCTAAGTAGTCTGTAAATCGTTAAGGGTCCGTTTGTTTATCAGGAAAGGAAAGGATAAGTGAAGTAAAATAAATTTCCTACATTTTTTTGTTGTGTTTTGTTAGCAAGAAAGTTGTGGAAAAATGGTCTTCATATTTTCCTACAGGAAAAATCTTTCCACAAAACACATCCTACCAAAGACCTAGGATTTTGCAGGAAAGTTCAAGGAAACTTGGTATTTTACCATGTAAATTATTATTGCTATTATTTTTACTGTTATTATTATTATTATTATTAATGTTACAACTACTATGAATGTATTTTCCAATAACTATTCATAATAATATGTTATTTATTGATATTTTTACGAATTAAATGTTCATAATTTTTATTTCATATTTATTAATGTTTGATTTAAATGGATATTTATTATATACATTATACTTTTTGATAATTGAAATAAGAAAATATATTATACTTTCTTATTGTAAGGTTATAATGCCCGTGCCCGAGGGCACGGCGATAAATTTGTTCCCGTGATAAAAAAAAATTTGAGAAAAAAAATAGTTAAAAAAAAAATTGAGAAAAAATAAAAAAAATTTGTGAAAAAATAAAAAATATAAATTAAAAAAAGAAAAAAATATTTAAAAAATTAATAAAAAATAGTTTTAAAAAATGGGAAAAATATTTAATAAAAAAATATAAATTTACACGTATTTAAAAAAATAGTTTAAAAAAATGGTAAAAATATTTAATAAAAAAATATAAATTTACACGTATTTAAAAAAATACATGTATTTATAATAGTATATATAAATAAAAAAATATAAATTTACACGTATTTAAAAAAATACATGTATTTATAATAGTATATATATAACATAAAAAAAAAAGAAAAAAAAAAATTTTAGCATGACATTTCATGTATGGGCATGAAAGAGAGAAATGTCATGCATAAAAAAAGTGAAGATATTTTGGCAAAATTTTCAAAAACCATGCTCCTTTATTATATGGATATATGTGTGTGTGTGTGTGTGTGTGTGTGTGTGTGCATATAATTTTTTATTTTTCATTTATATTTTTCTTGCAATTTTCTTCCTGTTAACCAACACGTAAGAAAGTAACTTCCTTTTTCCTTCACTTCACTTTTCCCAGGAATCATTTTCCGGCTCAACTTTCCTGACAAACAAACAGAGCCTAAGTGTCCATCTTTTCTTCAACAATGTTGAATTAAAGGTTTTGCCCGAAAGAGATTTTTTCTCTATTTCTTCTTCCTTCTGGATGGTTTAGACATTTAGGTTGAATTTGGCTTCGCAATATATTTGCATATTCACTTTAATTTAAATCAAAATAAAATTTGGTAATTTGAGCGTAACCTATGATACAAGTAATTCCATAGAGCCCCTGATTTCTCAGTCTACATGAATCTTATTATTTCTCTATTCTGCTTTGTTTAGCACAGTAGCCACAAGTGAACCGCATGATATCAATTCACGTCCTTTTTAAAAATCCCTCCATCCCAACAATATCATGTCCTTAAACATCCCCCTAACCCAAGTCAAATTAGGTTTAACTCTTCTCTTAGCATTACCATTGATAATAATAAAATCACTCTTCTTAAAAGGGCACCAAGTGAACTACATTTGATGTGTCAAAACCATCCAAGACAAATTTTTTATAAGAGCTACTTATATAATTTCACAAATATATTCATTACTAATTTTATACTTTCTAGTTTTACTAGACATCCATCTTAATATCCGCATCCATGCAACACTCATATTTTGCACACATCGGTTTTTGGTTGCAAGGGTCGCCCTATCGAATATCCCCCACAAGCCCATATCAATTCATAAGTACACATTTATCGCAAAATATGTTAGCTCAACCTATTTTAATTATACTAGTAACATCATTGTCAACATATCGCTTTATGGATGATCGAGACTACAAAATGAAAATGATTACTTTTAAGGATCACTTAACCCTCAAGCTTAACTACAACCTTGTTTATACTTCAACTATTACTAAAATCCCACTCTATATTTTAAGCTATCTTGCTTTTCCAGTCTCTCTCTCTCCACACTTCTACTTTTGCATTTATCTACATCTTAGTTTCAACTACTAAGACAACATCATATGTGAGTATCTCATTATATTTTCTTCTTCTTAATTCGTGCATAAATAGAGCAAGCAATGTTTAAAAAGGCGAAAGGCGAGGCGAGGCGAGGTGTTTTAGTCGCGGCGAGGCGAGGCGTAAGCCTCGAGGCATTTGAGAGCAAAATAATATTTAAAAAATACTAATAAAACCATAAAAATAAAATAACAAAGAAATATAAAATAAAACTACAAAAAAAACATCCTTGAAGGATTTCTCACATAGTTTGACATTTTTTTGTTCCCCCTGAGATAAGTTTTTAGAAAAAGAAAATCAATTTTAACATATTGGTTATTTTACAATATGACAATAAATTAATCAATGCAAAATCGTACTGGCAAAATCATTTTTTTAGCTTCATTCTCATATTGGTTATTTTATAATATGACAATAAATTAATCAATGCAACTTAACAAGCAAATTTGTTAAAAAAAACATTGATTTTCAAGCTAAGATTAAAAAAATAGTAACTTTATTAAAAAAACAATAAAACATATCAACCTAAGTTTATTAAAAAAAACAGCAACCTTTAAAATATATTATTAGAAGTTAAAGAAAACATATTAATCTAAGTTGAAAATAAAAAAACTGAAACCTTTTAAAAAAAAGTCATATTGAAGTTAATTTAGTACATTTATTTCAAACAAACTATATATTTATAACAAAATATAGTTTCAAACAAATTTATACACTTATTTCAATCAAATTAGTAAAGAAAAACAAAATTAAGTGCAATTTTAAAACTAAACTAAAAAAAAAAAAAAAAAAAGAGTTAATAGATTAAAACAACATTTTTTTTAAGTTAAGTGCAATTTTAGAAAAATGAAAAACTTTAACCTTTAAAAAAACAGACTTTGTGATGAAAGAAGAAAAATAATTTTTTTTTTTCCCCGCGCCTCAGCAAAAAGGCGTGAGGCGCATCGAGGCGTAAGCCTCAAATTCAGCCCTGAGGCTTAAGCCTCGAGGCTTTTTTTCAGCGCCTCGCCTCGAGGCGTACGCCTCGAGCGCCTTTTTAAACATTGAGAGCAAGTATATAAGAACAAAGTCGAACCTTAATGTAACCATAATCTACAACTCACTATGTTATTCTTACCATAATCCCCCCATCATACATATCATTGATCATATCATGCATTTTTTTAAACCCATTATACGGTAATCTTGATATATTTTATTATGTGTGTTCTCAAAACCTATAGATATACAAGTCTCTTTTTTTTACGTATATCTTTCCATTAATCTCCTTAATAGCTATATAGATTCCATTGTTGATCTCCCAATCATACACTCAAACTGGTTCTCTCAAGTAACGTTGTTTTCACTCAGAATCTATATCCTATCCTTCTCTCTTAAGTTGCATTATATGAGAGAGAGTACTAGTGAGGCTAGTTGCTCTAACATTTGCCCGAGAGTGATATTGCTCTTAGAAAGAGAGCAACGTCCCGGATAACCATACCTGTTTATAACAACAATTACTGCCTTCGTGTTTGACCGCCTTCCAAACTTTATTCCCCATTTTGGAGTCCTGACCCTCCTTACCATCACTCTCGGGGAGTCCTTTTCAAATAATCATTATTACCTGTCAAAACTATTTAACATTTATCACTATGACAATTTCCTGTTATTGCCTGTATAATGTTGTTATCAGCACTTCTTCAAAGTGGGTTACGTCTCGGTCACATATTCCTAACCCACCAATCACTACCCTCCTATAACTAAATACTTTTTCTCCATTTATCGAGCATCTTTTCAGTAATTATAATTTTATTGAATAATTTTGTTGGCCAAAGCGCTTCTTTCTCCCCTAAACACCTGCAAACTTCAATAAGAACATTGTCTAGTCCTAAATACTATCCCTGTTTTCATCACTTTTGGACTATTTCTACCTCTGATAAACTAAATCTAAAGCAAAACATGTTTCCACGAATCTTCTTAAGTTCCTACTTAGCTACTTTACCCTAATGGATTTCATTTAAGAACTTCTCAAAATAGTTTTTCTATCTTTCCTCAATTTCTCTATCTTAGATTAAGTGACTTGGATCATCACACCCTTAACACACTCTTGACATTATTTGCTGTTATTTGTCCAATGTAGAGAAATTTTAGTGAAGTGACTATTCATTGCATTGCTTGACGAGATAGGTAGGAAAGTCAAGTCGTCGTTGTCATTTGTCCAATGAAATGAAGTGGTTATCCACTCCGCCATTATTTGGTTCGCACCATGAAGACATCATTCTTTTGAAGTAACTGTTCAATGTGTATATTTGGCTTGCATCAGTAATGTGTGCATTGTTTGCCGACATTATAATGGAGTTACTAATCACCCTAATTTTAATTTTCACGAGCACAATAATATAGAAAAATTCATGAACGATGTGTACAAGTAGATGTAAACTCACCGAAGACAAACACATCATTCAAGTGGTTTATTACTAAACAAAAGATTCTCAAGCTTTTTCATTATAGAGATTATGATGGGATCACCCGAGATGAACTAACATAAATGTGTTTTGTGATATGTAGCGCGTGGTTGTGCTCCCGGGAGAAGACTATCTTTTATTTTGTATTTTAGATGTAATAATATTGTTATTTCCTTCTATTAGTTGTTTGATATTTTTGTTACATTTTTAATTGTAGTAAGGGCTGAGATGGAAGGTTCTAAAAGGTTCCATTACTTAATATTGTCATGACAACTCATCTCATGACAACTCGTACTTAGCTAACAACTTCTAGAAGCCTCTCCATTCCCTATAAATACTCCCCATGTAGTAATAACACTTACGCACTCATAGATTCACATCAAATTAGTATCATAGTTGTATTTGTTCTTGGTGTTCGTCGTGGTGCGTGAAGTGGATATCGAGTTGTGGTTCCAACTCGGGCAACCCTTCAATCGTTAGATTGATAAATGTCCAAATAGGAATCGGGCAGATGGAAACCCTAGATTCCATCACCGCTAATTGGGGGGATACCAACCCTTTTAGCCACCACTTTTCCATCCTCTACCACCTCGGCTTCCTCCACCATCACCACCTCCTGCCACCACACAACCACCACTACACTTCGAAATGCAACCCCATCATTTTTTTTAAATTTTTTTCTGGATACCTCAACCCCCACCTCGGGAGCACCTTTCCCCATTAGCCCCGACCAAAACGGCCATTACCGGTGACCGGTCCGGCGGCCCTCCGATCGGCCGAGGCCGCCACCACTCCAGCCCATTTTTCCTCTTCTTTGTAACCCCTTTCCCCCTTCTTTTCAGCCCCACCCTCCTCTATAGTTCTAAACCTAACCCCACCACCCCCAAATTTTACCCTAATCTAACCTAACCTAAACTCTTTTCACCCTATTTTAGGCCTTTCTCCACTCATCCATGTCCAACCACAATCAAACCCGATCGAAAACAGACATTCCCTACTTTGACCCGATTTCCTACCCCTTATTTGACCTCAAATCGGGTCAAAATTGGTCTAATGACCATTTTTTTACAAAACTCAAGACTTTCATGAAAAATGCATCCCAGTTGGGATCAATATTCGACTATTTGCCATTTTTGGGTCCGACTATCCGGAATATCACCGCCTTCAATCTGCTTGTTTCACCACCGTACTTGCAAAGTTACGGTCACCAGAGTTTTCTCCCGGTCAGATTCAAGAATCCACCAAGCCAAATTGCAACCATGTGCTCGTGGTGTAAAGAAGGCAGATATGGTCATCAGTTTTTTATTACTCGAATTTCGTAGAGAACATTGTCGGAATTTGGGTATATTAGACTCATTATTGATGAGGTTCATACGCATAGGACTAATTAAAGTTTGGGCATCCCCCTTTTGGTTAATATCATGTGGCATTGATGAGCCACCCTACACGGTCGAGAACGAGCTTTTCGAAGACAAGGAAAACGATGTGTTGTGTGATACGTAGAGATACATAGCGCGTGGTTGTGCTCCCTGAAAAAGACTATCTTTTATTTTGAATTTTAAATGTAATAATATTGTCATTTCCTTTTATTAGATGTTTGGTATTTTGTTACATTTTTATTTGTAGTAAGGGTTGAGATGGAAGCTTCTAGAAGGTTCCATTAGTTAGTATTGTCATAAATGCGTTGTCATGACAAGTCAAGACAATTCATACTTAACTAACAACTTCTAGAAGCCTCTTCCATTCCTTATAAATACTCCCCATGTAGCCTCATTTGAGGTATTCCTACATTTTTGGAATAGAAAGAAAACATAGAGGGAGAAAGAAACCCATTTCATTAAATTAGTTTTATTTGGTGGTGGTGGTGGTGGTGGTGGTGTGTAGTTAGTAGTTGTTGTGTAGTTGTAATAATAACACTTCCGCATTCATAGATTCACATCATGAACAACTAGCTCGGTTCATACAAGATTTCTCGATAATGAATCGTTTGGATTAAAGGGGACTTTGTAATTAACCAATCAACACTACAGTTCGATAATAGTAGAGATAATAGTAGAGAATATATATTTTTCAGAGGATCCAAAATTGTAGGACCTCCAAGTGGGGCACATGCGATGCATTTTAGGTTTGAAAATATTTTATGGCTAATATTGTATGACCGAAAATGTGATATTGGAGTAATGTGTCTTTACATCGTATCACTGTTCCAAGAGCTCGTTCGGCAGATCTCTGTGTAGATAAAACACAAAATCAAGAGAAGTCGTCGAAATGCTCAAAGAAATTGGTTCATAGAACCACCTTGGGCGATACCATATGCGAAGGAATCTTATAATGTCCAAGAGGCTTTGTTAGACATCCTTTTCTGCCCCAGGAGTATTACTATGACCGACATGAGTAAAACTTCTATTTGCTAGAATACCTGGTAATTATTTAGAAATCATTACCCTGCAGGACCGCATCTCAAAAGTTTAATTGATATTGAAATTAAACTAGCCAGAGGCCGGTTACATTTAAAACGAATGCTTGTTTGGTGTCGGGTCATGTTCTTAATATCAATTACTTTTAGGGAGCATGTTTGGAGAAAAGAAATTTATTAATAGTTTACAAAACGCATGATGCGTAAGCGGTTGCAGTATGTAGTATCATAATGGAAAGATGTAAAGCTAACAATGTGTTCAACAATTTAAAGAAAACGAGATATATTTGATTGGCAGGTGGATATTTGTTTGAAACTAATAATAAATTGATAAATAAACTGACATCATAGAAAACATTGTTGTGAGCAAACACAATGCATTTTGTATCATTTTTATTTTAAACATATTTGTAAATTGTAACTATCCATTTGCATTACAATCTATTTTTCAACAATGTTGTAAACTTGTTAGAAAACTTAGGTAAATATGATTTCGTCATATAATTAGAAGAAAATAGGTGTAGAAAAACAAAACGATACAGTAATATAATAAAACTTATAATGACATGTTGTTGGCAAGGAAACACAGTAAAGACTTCAACTCCTGTCAAACATGGTTGGGCTTGAACCAATCAGGAATGGAAAGATGTAAAGCTAACAATGTGTTCAAAAATTTAAAGAAAACAAGATATATTTGATTGGCAGGTGGATGCTTGTTTGAAACTAATAATAAATTGATAAATAAACTGGCATCATAGAAAACATTGTTGTGAGCAAACACAAAGCATTTTGTATAATTTTTATTTTAAACATATTTGTAACTATCCATTTGCATTATAATCTATTTTTCAACAAAGTTATAAACTTGTTAGAAAACTTAGGTAAATCTGATCTCGTCATATAATGACAAGAAAAAAGGTATAGAAAAACAAAAGGATGCAGTAACACAAAGAAACTTAAGGACATGTTGGCAAGGAAACACAGTAGAGACTTCAACTCCTGTCAAACATGGTTGGGCTTGAACGAATCAGGAAAAGGTCATTTGAGTAACACTTGCTACAATCAGGAGATCTTACTTTTCACTCACTATCAATATGAACATATATATTCTGTGTATGAACATATGGCAAAACGTCAAAATTGCATAGATGCTTTTTAATCATTTTTCGTTAAAAATAAATAAGAGCAATATTCTCACTACTTAGAGCTTCGTCTTTTATATAAAATAAATAAATAAAAAACACAAAGTATTACATTAAATAGAAAGTAAAAAGAATCATTTGCAATAAAAATTACAGGCTTATGAAATGCAGGTATATGTAGTGGGTTTTTACATACTGCTACTCTAATCAAATTACATCAGGTGAGTCAGCGCACGAATGGACCAAAAATTTGTCTATCTAGCCGTACAATGAGGCGGAAAACGTTGATCCCAAACGATGAGCTAAAAATACACTGTGCACCCATAAAAAATAAAATAAATAGATAAATAAACTGAAAATAAAGTGAGGGTTGAGAATAAGATGTGAAAATATATAAAGGAGAGAGAGAGAGAATGGGAGAGAGGGGAAAGGACGGGCAGAGGAAGCGGCATAAGAGGGACAGATGAAAGGACTGGGAAGTGAATGAAAGGGGGGATCTAGAAATGAAACTGAAATAAAGGAGGGACTGCCACATGAAGGGTTTATATGGCTGTCAAAATTAATTACGGAGTTCCGTTTTGTAAGTTTTATATAGATTACATAATTTGTTTACAGTGTGTTTCACCACCATGAAAGGCTAGTGGTCCTTATTTATTATTCAGTTGCAATTCATAATAATTTAACAACGTGGTTACTACATATAAGTGGGCATTATAATAAGAGCCATTTTCCAACATTGAATAGAATTAAATACACGGTAATAAATTAACATTCATAAAATCAAGTGCTGACAAATATGAATAACTGATGCTCGGGGGTACGTTGTCAATCTTTCATTGCGGTGAACACTAGATCATTGAGTGAAAGTTGAAAGATTGAAGTCAATATGACTGAGATTAAACAATCTCACAAATGGAGTGAAACCTGATGTGATCACTTGGAAATACTTTACTGGTTAACTGCACCCTTCAGTGATATTTCCCACACCCAGGCAATTTTATAATTGTTTCAGTCAGTGCCTGTGAGTGACGAAGAATGACGCGCTAGAGAGGTTGCTTAATCCATGGTCTCAAATGTACATTTGCCGCCACTATACCGCTAAATGTGCTTTGTATGGTTTAGCAATGTGTGGCTAGGGTGAGGCCTCTCAACAAGGGTTGTCGTCCTGTCACCGTACGCATTTAGTCGACAGTCCACCGAAGATACAGTGAGACAGGCAATTCGAGAAAAGCTTATGGCTGATACTGTATCGGTGCAAAATTCGGCGGCAAAATGGATGTCAAGACAGACTTCATTTGACACAACCATAGTTGTTGAAATCGTACGATTCGCGAGTCGAATCGTACAATTCGATATGACTCAGGGTGTAAACGAGTCGTATCGAGGGCTGAATCGCGAATGGTTAAAAAATCGGTGATGAATCGTGATTCCAGTGTGAATCGTACCAAATCGGAAGTAAATCACAATTCGCAATTCACTTAACCCTCAAGTTTTACCCGTTTTCTTATTTATCCGACTTCGTTTACGGGTCAAAATTTTTTTGCAACACCTGTTTACTTATTTTACCCTATCTCGTTTGTTAAAACCTTACCTACTGTTTGCTAAAGTCTTTTCCTGAAGAAACCCTACCCGTTTTGGTTTCCGCGTGTTATTTGGTTGCTGCGATTTTGTTTTTCAGCGATTCTTTGAAATCATTTTGGTTGCTGCGATTTTGGTTTTATGCGAATCTTTGAAGGCGTTTTGGTTGCTGGCGTGATTTTGGTTGCTGGAGTGATTCTTTGAAGCTGCCCCACCACTGAAACATTTGATTAGGTACTTAATATTTGTTTAATCTCTGAGTCCGTGCTGCTGAATTGCTGTATCTATAACATTACGAGGGTTTATTGAATCCCCTGTACTGCTGTATGTATAATGTATGTATAATATTATAATTTACTTACCTACCGTTTTAAATTAATATGTATTGTTAGTGATTTGATTTGATTTGTTTATTAAATAAATTGATTTGATGAAAACATGTGCTACGGTTAATTTTTGTGCTATATTTAGGTATATTATCATATGCTACGATTAGTTTTTCTGTCATATTATGCTTAATTACCAATTCTCAATGTTTAAAAAGGCGTTTGAGGCTCGCCTCCACGAGGCGAGACGGGCAAAAAAATCCTCGAGGCTTAAGCCTCGGGGTTGAATTTGAGGCTTATGCCTCGATGCGCCTCACGCCTTTTTGCTGAGGCGCGGGAAAAAAAAAACTCTTATTCTTCTTCCATCACAAAGTCCGTTTTTTTTAAGTTAATAAAGTTCATCATTTTTCTAAAATTTCGCTCAACTTAAAAAAAATGTTTTTTAATCTACTAACTCTTCATTTTTTTTTTTTTAAATTGCACTTAACTTATGCTATTTACTATTGTAACTTGAAAGAAATTTTTAAAAAATAACCAATATGTGAATGAAACTTAAAAAATTGACTTTGTCAATTTGATTTTGCATTGATTAATTTATTGTCATACTATAAAATAACCAATGTGAATGAAACTAAAAAAAATGATTTGGTCAATTTGATTTTGCATTAATTAATTTATTGTCATATTATAAAATTAACAATATGTAAAAAGTCATCTCGGTGGAACAAAAAAAATGTTATGTGAGAAAATCCTCAAAGATGTTTTTTTTTGCAGTTTTATTTTATATTTCTTTGTTACTTTTTTTATGGTTTTATTATTATTTTTTATAATACTTTGTTCTTTTTTTTTTGGGAGGGGGGGGAGGGGGAGGCTTACGCCTCGTGCCTTTTTAAACATTGTCAATTCTATAGTGTTAAATCCCATTTACGTATGTTTTACTACATTTTTTATTATTTGGTTCCGAATCGATTCACGATACGATTAGCGATTCAGGGAGTAAACGATTCACGAACGATACATTCACGATTTGACAACTATGGATACAACTCTTTCATATCCAATGGCGTCAGTGTTGACTTGGCGACTCCGAGGCTGATAGTGGGCCTCGAGAAACTTTCCTCCAGCACGGATAAAAGTTGTCACGTGTGCACCTTGAAACTATATACAAGGGTAGTGTGCTTGGGTGAGAGAGAATATGAAGGCTGAACTCGCCTGTAATTTCGGAGATCAACTTTCAGAATGACTCAAAAAAAGATTTTGAAAGAAGGATAAGAACAGTCACTCTAGAGAGCAAAGTTTGGAAGGGTGAACCACCATTATGGCTTATGTTGTGTGAGATGAAGAGCTAGGTTTTTTGCATCATGTCTTTCTCGTTTAGAGAAGACTTGATAATACAAGAAAAGTCTGAGGTAACAAGGACAGGTGTCCCTGCTTGACAGGCTGACATGATTCAGTCTGACAAGTATGGTACATAGTACGGTGTTTTTTGCATGTATAGGGAATCGAAGAAGGTCCGTCTCGCTAAGAGACGGGCCACGTGGCCTTGCTAATTGGCATGTGGATCATGCAAGGTACAAAGGGTACAAACAGGCACAAACACTTGCTACAGGCAGTGTTTTTTTGAAAAAGCAAGATTCGGCGCAGGCCTTATCAGATAAAGGGCAATATATTTATAGTCCACCTTGTGGTGGGCCCAAGGCAAGGTTTCATAGTGGTTCTCTCTCTGTCCTCGAGTGGTCGGTGCGGGTGCCAGCCCCATCTTTGTATTCTGGCCTCCAAGACACATATCCTCCAAGGGTCTCAGTGGGCCGCCAGGCTGGGCTTCAAGAGCCTCATGGATCCCGCCATCCCTACGCTGATTTTGGTCCGGCACCCAGAAGCCAGCGAGGTCGAGAGACTTGTACTTGTTTCTTATTGTCTACCGGCTGGATGCTGCTACGCCAGTCATGGTTGTGGGGTTGCGACACATCATTTCGTCTGCCACATGTCCTTTACTGGAATATTCCATACTACATTACTCACTGTGGGAGAGGTAACTTATCAGGACAGGCAAAAGTCAAGTTGAGATATTGCAATGTCATATCTTTGCTGAGAGCAACGTTCTCCCAGATATCACATCACCCCATTCTGCAGGTCTAACAAAAACGTGTGGTATTAAAATGGAACGGTGCAAGGAAACTTTGTAAAAAATTAAGAACCCAATACGTGCGCAAAAAATTTGACTAGGGGGATATCATCTCCACTGTTGCGTCATTCCAAATTTTGTTACCGTTGGATTTGATGCATTTGTGTTGTCAATGCAGGGGAGTTGGGGATGGCAATCAGACATTCGTTTGGTTCGGATGGTTATCAATTATCCCATATTGAGATGGCTAATTGTAATCCATCCAATGTTTTAAAAAACGATAGGTGGTCCTCGGGCAGCCAAGGGCCTTCTAGCTTGTAAGCGGCTAGGCGGCCTTCTAAAACTTTTTTAATATGTTTTTAATATGCATACGGTACCCTAACAAAATTATTCAACTACTAGCAATGACTCATTAGAAGAAAAATTAGTCCGAGCATTTAAAAAACTTTTAAGCAATCATTGATAAGTATAATATGCAGGAATTACAGACACAAAGTAATTCATAAAAAAATAAAAAGAACAGCTTTTAAAAAAAGTCAGTACAAAAATTAAAAAACACATTTTGGCCTTCCAACATATTATTAAACGACCATCCAGGATATTAAACAGCCGTTTACATCCAACACCCTTTTTTAGCCTTTTTTCCATAAAATTACAAGGTCTCTCACCTTCTAGGCGGCCTTCCATGCCATTTTAACGCCTTTTTTTAAAACACTGAATCTTTCTGCAATTAGTTCTGTCTTATCTCACCTTCAGTAGACCTCTTAAAGGGATAAAATGAGTTTATATTATTCAGTGCTTCATTGTACTCATTAATTCTGCTCTAAACAAATCCTTCGATCCGCACAAAGAAAAAAAAAACTTAGGCATTTCATTAATTAACCCAAAACCCATGACCCAAAAACAGCAGCTAAAGTTACAAGTTTAACCAAAACCTAAATTATGCCGTGCGGATCAACTTAATGGGATTTTTAACGGACCAGCCAAAACTAGTTCGTTTTTAACCAAAATGCGTAAACACAAACATAATAAATAATCCAAGCAATCAGCCAAAAGCCCAAAACTCAAGTAAAAACGGAACCTTGAAGAGAGATGGGAATATGTACAGCAAAAAAGGTTGATTCCAATTTACAGAGTTGGTGATGAAAAAAAGAAAACCTTTTCAGGAGAAACAGCATCAAAGACATAAACTTCGCCTTGAAAAGAGAGGGTAAGCTGATCAGCCCCTCCACTCACAGCCGGAGAAACTTCAGAACCCGCAACATACAAAGCATGCGGCGCAACACCTTCAACGGCGCCCATGGCCTCCATAGCAGCACCGCCGCCGTTGTGAAGCGCGTATCGCATCTGAGGGTTATCTATGGACTCCCCACCCGCTACTTCATCCTCCTCTTCTTCTTCGATCTGGTGGTTCTGATGTTGGTGTATATTCATAGCCTCAGTTTCGTACATCGAAGCTTGATGATTCGTCTCAGCCATTATTTCTAAAGCATTAGATAGATATACTCAATACATACCAATCTAATTATGTTCCAATATATCAAACAAAAACAAAATAACTAGATTTCTAATGTGAGAGGTGAATCTGTGATTGATTGGTGTTTCGGAGGTCGTGTTGCGGGTGGAAGAGGATGAAGAGGATTATGAAATGGGACAGGATGTGGGATGGAATTACGAGGGATGCCACTGGCTTATGAGTGTGTGTTGGGGGCGTGGGTGAAAAGGACAAAGTGGCGTGAATCACGGAACACGACGAACAAAGTGGAGAACGGTGAGGGTTTCAGGAGAGGTGATAAGGTGTGCTGTGGAGGTTTGACGGGTGTCGGTTCCTTAGGTAAGCACTTTTTTTTTTTATTTGTACACTTTTTTTCCATCTATTTGTACTTTATATTCAAAACAAATAGTTTATTTATAGGGATGTATGTGGAGGTAACACGTACTTCGTAATCATAAAAGAGTTTTCTAAGATAATAATAGCCAAAAAACTAATAAATGATCAAAAATAAATATATATATATTAAATAAATATATATATATTAAATAAATATATTTTTGATTACTCGTAAACTCGTTATGGATTATGTTTGTTTGTGCTACCCTTTATGAATAATGAGGGGTTGCCTATGCACTTATTTTTTGTTACTATTAAGAGTGTGCGTGTATGTCCCTTAAGTTCTCAATTCATTAGTATTTTTAACGCATCCTTCAAATAACGGAGGGATTGTTTGTGTACCCCTCTACATTATCCCCTCGTACTGAAGTCTCTCGTTCGTTTTGAAAAGAAAGGGTTATGTACAAAACGTCGATTTAGAATCTAATAGTGGATACTTGTCATCATTACTTTGGTGGGTTATTAAATGCCTTAACTATCACCCAGAAGGGGAATTATAAGGTTCAAAAGAAAAGGAACACCCCCACCACGATATGTAGAACCTGTTACAATTACCGAATGATTGGACTAGTAGCCTATCGTTTAAGTCTACCACCTGATTTATCTCAGATACACGATGTATTCTATGTCTCTCAATTATGAAAATATATCCCTCATCCAAATTACGTTATCTCATGGGAAGGACTTTTTATACAACCAAATCATGATTTCTAAGAAAGACTCTTAAAATATTAGATAATCAAAATCAAATCCTTCCTACAAAAACCATTTCCCTAGTTATAGTTCTTTAGCAAGGCCATGGAGTAGAAGAAGCTACCTGGGAATTTAAGGAAGCCATAAAACAACAATACCCTGAACTTTTCGAAGGTCATTTCGGGGACCGTTTTTTTTGTAGGGAGAACTATAATCTGCAAAACAATAACCACCATCGGTGTGTGTGTGTGTATATATATATATATATATATATATATATATATGTTGCGATATACATGTGTGAACTTCTTAGAAATGAAAATCTTGAGTATTACTTAAACAAACCTTAGAAAACATTAAATTAGGGAATAATCCTAAAGTTTTAAATATTGCAAAAAGGCCCTTAAACTTTTTATAAAGCATCTAAACCTTTTAAATGAGTTATGAACCCCCAAACAATTTCCATATATGACTTTATAACTATCCTAATTTATGAAGCAGACACTACGAATACCCTGCCTAATTTAGAAAATTAAACGTTATGTCCAAAAGTTTCAAAAAGTATAAAAATGAACTAAATACCACACATAAACTTATCAATGACCAAAATCTAAAACCTTATCTAACTCCCTAGCTGCCTAGTTGACTAGAATGCCACATAAGCTGCAATATAAGCCAATAGTCATGGGTGTACACATATAAACACGTGCCCCATTCTTATTAACCACAAGAAACCAGCTAATAAACTCCCAAACTCCACCTCTTTTTGCACCAATAGACTCACTACGATCAACACTAAAAAGGCCACAACAAATCTCTACATAAACCATTAGTTGAGCTTAGTAAAAATCAAATTCAGAAATTGAGAATTTTGGGTAGTCTTATATTTTATGTACCAAACTCTGTTTGAACAACTCTACTTAGTTTCTGCACTTGTATAGGCTCCATTTATGCTTTTACATGTAATAATTCACGTAGAAATATATAACAATAACTAGTTTCAACCCCATATGCGCGCGCACACACGCACACACACACACACACACACACACATATATATATATATATATATATATATATAGAGAGAGAGAGAGAGAGAGAGAGGCAGACTCCTGTGCACACTAAGTTTGTACACGTGCTGGCATACACCATTTTTTTTAAATATTAAAAAAAATTGAGTTGATTTTTTATGTGATATTTAAACATTTCAACGGAACCGTGTAAAAAAATCAGCTAAAAAAAACTTTTTTACTATTTTAAAAAAATCGGTCAAACTTTTGCAACTTTTAAAATGCTTAAAAGCACCAAAAGTTTGACCGATTTTTTAAAAATAGAAAAAAAGTTTGTTGCGCTTATTTTTTATATGTATCTCTTGAAATGTTTAAATATCATACCAAAAAAATCATATCAAAAATATTTTTTTTACTATTTTAAAAAAACTGAGTGCAAACTTAGTGTGCACAAGCATCTCCCTCTCGAGAGAGAGAGAGAGAGAGAGAGAGAGAGAGACGCTCATCTGCACACAAAGTTTGCACATGTACTGGCGCACGCCAATTTTTTTAAAATATTAAAAAATAATTTTTGTATTGATTTTTTATGTGATATTTAAACATTTCAATGGACCCATATAAAAACAATCAACTAAAAAAATCTTTTTTCTGCTATTTTAAAAAAATCGATCAAACTTTTGCAGCTTTTAAAATGCTTAAAAGCAACGAAAGTTTTACAAATTCTTTAAAAATAGCAAAAAATGTTTTTTCGAGCTGTTTTTTTTATATAGATCCCTTGAAATGTTTAAATATCACACAAAAAAAATCAACTCAAAAATATTTTTGTGACTATTTTAAAAAAATGATGTGCAAACTTAATGTGCACAGGAGTATGTTTGTATATATATATATATATATATATATATATATATATATATATATATATATATATATATATATATATATATATATGTCCATTATGTAGCCATACACATGTATAAACTTCTTAGAAATGAAAACCTTAAGTATTACTTAAACAAAACATAGAAAACATCAAATTGGAAAATAATCCTAAAGTTTTAAATATTATAAAAACGCCGCTAAACTTTTTCTAAAGCATTTATACCTTTTAAATGAGTTATGAAGCCTACATTCTCCATAAGACCCTAAGAATACCGTGCCTAATTTAAAAAAATTCACATTTGCCTCTGAAGTTTTAAAAAGTATAAAAATGAACTAAATAAGACACGTAAACTTACCAAGGACCAAATTCTAAAACCTTATCTAACACCTTAGCTGCCTAGATGACTAGAATGCCACATAAGGTGCAATATAAGCCAATAGCCATGGGTGTACTTGTCACGACCCCAACCCAATGGTAGTAGGGAATGAGTGTCTTGACATGCCACCAAGGCATTCAATGTTATGGACTTAAAATATTTCTTAAAATAAATGCAACGGAAATACATTCACATGGTCATGAATCGTAAACTATTGAAAAAAAAATGGAATTACGTCATCAGAGCTTTCTAAAAGGGAACTTCGTATATATTAAAGTATGAACGGATTACAACTTATGCCAAAATTAAAAACTTATTACTAAAGAGCCAAACATGCTCTATCTCCTAAAAACAAACGTTATATTTAAAAGTATAACAAAATAGCTCCTTAAGCTAGATCTTCAACATAGTCCTTCTACACACTCCATCCTCCAGTCTAATTATTTCCTGAAAAATCGTTATTTATACAACGTCAGCTAAAAGCTTAATAAGATTTAATCTCCCGACATTCCAAGGTTTTCAGAAAATAGATACTTATTCAAGTCAAAAGAGAAGGCATATACATATATGGATAGGAACTCGCAGTAAATAGATATATATTTTGAAATGATAGTATATATATCACAATTGGATAGCTCAGAATAAGAAGAATGCAACAAATCAAATGTGATATCTTTTTCTTTCAATCATATTATTTTAATGGCCAAGTACACTCTAATACCGTGTTCTTCTACCGTATTATACACCGGTAGTTGAGGGTCAATCGAACTAGTTCATCACAACGCCTTATTTAGGGCACACCAGCGATAACCCAGCTGGGAAGGTCAGCCGATAAAGAGGTCCCTTAGGCCGAATCTTATTTCCAATATTCAATCTCATTTTCAATACTCATTTCAATCAGTATGTCTATATGGAGAGATATAAACATACCACAAATGAATCCATCATCGGTATCAGATGCATTTTGAGAATAAAAGCATTTCACAAAATACATAGTTTGCATAATATCATATAATTTAAATGTGCAAGAAATGACATAGAGTACTCACCTAAAATAGAGGCTCGAAAATATAGATATTGAGTCTTGGATCACACGTTAATCTAATAAATACAATAAAGGTTTAATTATGTATTCTAAATAAAGCCCAATTCTAAATATTGTGTTTTAATCCTAAAATATCTTGTTGAAAAAGGTTACTAAAACCATTTTCTCAATTTTTAATATTCATTCATCGTATTTAAAGAATTCAATTCATAGTTCTTCCTAATTAGTCGGTTCCCAGTAGAGATGGAGGGTCACAGGGGCACCACTTAAATACCATCTCATCTAGACAGAACATTTCCGGATTTATTCCCAGTAGAGATGGAGGGTCACAGGGGCACCACTTAAATACCATCTCAACTAGATAGAATTTCACCGGGACTGACTTTGGAATTACTTAAATGAGATTCCATAATACGAGCAACTATTTACAAAAATCATTTTAAAAAGCGTATATGTATATTTTTCAAACAAGTTGACATATTTTGAAAATAAAATCAATTTATATTGTTTTCAAATTTTAAGTTTTGATTAGTAAAGTCTTTAGTGTATTTTACCAGTATAACTACTAAGTAAAGCTATAAAATACGAAATTAAAACTACAAAAATGAATTATAACATTTAAATAAAATCATACCTACGAAATGAATTCTTTCTTCGAAATTATAGAACTCCTTCTTAAGATATTTCCCAAGCTTTCTATCACTCATTCTTACTATAATTCTTAAGGAATTGGTGTGAGTTTCAAATGAACCCTAAGGCCCTATTTATAGGTTTCCAAAAGTATTGCGGTGTTGACATGTGTCTAGGTGATCAAGCATTTACGGTGGCAAGTCATTGTTTGGGTGTCGTATTCCGGGGTGGTCTTGCAGTCTTAACATCACCAAATGATGATAAGTGTTTTAGCTTTCTCTCTGAAGACGACATCTGTAAGGTGGAGGTGACTAGCACGTGGTGGACAGGTGATAAGGGTCATTTTACACATGAAGGGTATTTTGGTAATTTCACACTATATATTTTCAATATTTCTTAGAGGTCCTTGAAAATATTTTATTTACAAAATGGCCCCTTTTATATTTATATTTTAGTCCCTAAAGTTTTATAAAATTATATTTTCTACCCCAAAACTTATTATATACCTTAAGATATGTCATGAGACTTCAATTTGATCCTATTTACGATTGATTCTTCATATTTAAAAATGGGGTTTGTTATATTGATAGCCAATAACACCACATATCTAATAATACAACATTTATAAGATAGTAAGTAACACATGAGTGTAAAAACAAACTATATACATATGAGCATATAAAAGTGGGGTCATTACATCCTACCCTCCTTATAAAAAGTTTGGTCCCCAAACTTGACTCATATTAATTTACAAACAAGTATGGATATCTCTCCTTTATTTCATCTTCCCGCTCCCACGTTGCTTCTTCAACTGAATGATTTCGCCATAATACTTTGACTAGTGAAATTATCTTGGTCCGTAATATTTGATCTTTATGGTCCAAAATTTCTACCAGATGCTCAATGTATGACAAATCTTCTCTAACTTAAAGAGGTTCGTGACTTAAGATATGTGTTGGATCTGTGACATATTTCTTTATCATTGATATGTGAAACACATTATGTACACTAGAGAGTTCAGGTGGTAAGGCTATTTTATACGCAACAGCTCCTATCTTTTCAAGGATTTCAAAAGGTCCTATGTATTCTGGGCTCAACTTCCCTTTCTTCCCGAATCGTATTACTCCCTTTGAAGGCGATACTCGCAAGAACACATAATCTCCTTTTTTAAATTCTAACTGTCGGTGTCGATTGTCAAAATAACTCTTTTGACGACTTTGAGCGATTCGAAGTCGGTCTTGAATCAATTTCACTTTCACTATTGTGATCTGAATCAATTCTGGTCCCAACAATTTTCTTTCTCCAACTTCTACCCAACATGCGGGAGAACGACACCTTCTACCATATAGTGCTTCATATGGAGCCATTTGAATACTTGCTTGATGACTATTATTATAGGCAAACTCCACTAATGGTAAATGATCATCCCAATTCCCCTTCAAATCAAGTACACAGGCCCTAAGCATATCCTCTAAGGTTTGATTGGTTCTCTCAGATTGTCCATCTGTTTGAGGATGAAAGCGGTGCTGAAATTCAATTTTGTTCCCATGGCTGCTTGTAGGCTTTTCCAAAAGCGAGAAACAAATCTAGGATTACGATTAGAAACAATTGAAATTGGGGTTCCATGAAGCCTAATAATTTCCCGTACATACAACTTGGCTAACTTTTCTAATGAATGGGTAATCTTAATGGCAAGAAAATGAGCAGATTTAGTTAACCTATCAATAATTACCCAAATATAATCATTACCATTTGAACTCCTTGGTAAAACTGTCACAAAATCCATGGTAATATGTTCCCATTTCCATTCAGGGATAGGTAGAGGTTGTAATAATCCTGATGGTTTCTAATGTTCAGCTTTTACTTGTTGACAAACCAAAGAGTGAGATACAAATTCTGCTATCTCCCTTTTCATATTGTTCCACCAAAACACTTCTCGAAGATCTCTATACATCTTGGTATTTCCAGGATAAAACGTAAATCTCGAGCAATGAGTTTCCTCCAAAATTTACCTATTTAGTTGGGCATTATATTGAACACACACTCTATTTCCAAACCTCAATATATCATCCCGTATCACAAATTCAAATCTCTTCCCTTTAATAACCTCTTCTCTGATCTTCTTCAGTTGTGGGTCATTTACTTGTGCAATTTTGATCCTTTCCATCAACGTGGGTTGTACTTGTAAGGTTGCGATTATTACTCCTTTGCTATAAATACGTACATCTATTTCCATACTTCTTAAATCTGCTAACAAAGGTTCCTGATTTGTAATGAGACATGCTAAATTTGTTGTAGACTTCCTACTTAAAGCATCAGCTACTACATTTGCTTTCCCTGGGTGATAATGAATATTTAAATCATAATCCTTCATCAATTCTAACCACCTCCTTTGTCTCATGTTCAATTCTTTCTGAGTAAATATATATTTCAAACTCTTATGATCCGTATAAATCTCACAAGTCTCACCATATAAATAGTGTCTCCAAATCTTAAGAGCAAAAATTATAGCAGTTAATTCTAAGTCATGGGTTGTATAATTATGTCCATGTGGTTTTGTAAGGACATTTTTGTCCAACATACTTGTATATGCCATTAGCCGTAACACTGTTGCAAAGATTCAAAGTCCATTTATCATCAACGGAATCCGAAGATCAAAAGAAAGGAAGAATTCAGAAATCCAGACAGACGGACCGGTCCGCCTAGACGGACCGATCCGCTGAGACCCGGACCGATCCGCCTTGCTCTTTTGAAGCCAGTGAGCCCCGAACCGAATGCGAACCGAATCAGCTTCAAATTAAAAGAACCAGTCCGCTATCGGACCGATCCGCCTAAGGCCCGGACCGGTCCGCCCTGGATAGAATTTTCCAGATCGTGATTCAGATTTTTGTAGGGTTCTGACTCCTTATTTAAACCACGATCAGTAGTTGGTTTCGATAAGACTTTCCCACGTTGTTCAGAGCATATCAACCCTAAAGTCTTCACCTATTGAGTCCTATGATTCTAGGTTTTTAGATTCACACATCTTCCATATCTATGTGAATCAAGTTTGGTAACCCAAAGAACACCATTGCTGCTGTTCAACCCTTTGTGAAGTGGACCGTTCCTTCCTCTTCATTGCAGCCCTACTGGAAAGGGATATTCCAGCCGCGACTACAGAATCCGATACCCGAGGGTAATTCTTAGTCAAAAACTTGTATTTCAGTGTAATCCGATTGTAAGCCGTTTTCTTACAAATTATAGTGATATACAAATGGTTTTGCCCCTGTGGGGGATTTTTCCTTAACTTTGTGTGTTGAATAATTCTTGCATGATTTCATATTGTTTCAATCACACCTAGTTGCATGCTTAGGGTTAATTTGGGTTAAAAAGGGTGTTTAATATATAACTTGATCATTTGAACGCGAGCACATACATTCTCAAATTGGTATCAGAGCAGGTTACGCTAATCTATCGCGTATTCCTTTTTCCGCAAAATTTTTCTAAGATATCAATTTTCTGAAAAAATTGATTTTTGAAAAAGTGCGTGTTCAAATGGAGAAGTCATATTATAAAATGCCTATTTTTGACGGGTCAAATTATGCTTATTGGAAAGCCCGTATGAGGTCGGCTTTAAAAGCCATTGATGAACGTGTATGGATTCTGGTTGAACGAGGGTGGACTCCTCCCACCGTGACTGTTGATAATGTGACCAACTTGAAACCTGACATTACTTGGTCTGATGAAGAAATTAAATGGTCATCTTTTAATTCTAAGGGTCTAAATGCTATTTCTGGGTCTGTCACACCTGATGAGTTCAAACGCATAATGACGTGTACCACGTTAAAAGAGGCATGGGATGTTTTACAACTCACCCATGAAGGAACTAATGATGTGAAAGAGTCTAAGTTGCAAAACTTGACAACTCAATTTGAAACTATCACCATGCATGATTCTGAATGCTTTGATGAATTTTATGCTAGACTTTCTGACATTGTGAATACTAGTTTTAATCTTGGTGAACAAATTCCAAATGCTAGAGTTGTTAAAAAGATTCTTCGTTCTTTGCCTAAGCGTTTTATCCCTAAAGTCACTGTCCTAAATTCTATGGGTAATTTAAATACGCTAAAATTGGAAGAACTCGTAGGAGACTTGCAAACTTATGAAATTGATATGTTCCCTAAAAATGCTAAATCTAAAGATAAGGGAATTGCACTTAAAGCCCAAGAGAAAAGGAGTCAGGGGTCAGCTAGAAAGAGAGTAGAGTCATCTAGAAAGAGAGAGACTGACACGTCGGATTCTGAGTGCGATTTTGACTTAGATGATTTGGCTCTTTTCGCAAAAAATTTCAAGAGGATTCTCAAATTTAAGAAAAATGGCAATTTTAAAGATAAAAAGAAATTTGAAAAAAATAAGTTTGAAAAGAAAAATGAAAAAGATTCCAAAAATCCTCCTCTGAAAGAAAGTGAGAGATGTTTTGAGTGCGACGGTAAGGGACACAGAGCGTTTGAGTGTGCCACTCGTCTGAATAGGGAAAAGGGTAAAGCTGTCCTAAATGCTACCCTTAGTGACGACAGTGAGGTCGAGTCGGTGGACTCGGGAGATGAGTCACCACATGAGCGTAACTTCACCGCGTTCATGGCTAGTCATGTGAATACTCCTAGTTCTCCTCACGACGATGGGGATGATGCTTCACATGGACACCTCGACAATGAGAGCGAAGAAAGTGAGGGAGAGGAGGAAGGTAGTGAGGACGAGAGTAACCTTCAACGCGCCTACGCCGAGTTATATAATGAGTCTTTCAAAACTAAAAAACGTAACAAGGCGTTAGTTCTTAGGATCACCGCGTTAGAAGAAGAGTTAGAAGAGACGAGAGAGAGAGAGTCCTCCACCTTCACCGCCATGAGAGAGAGAGAGTCTGCCTGGGTTAGTAAAGAGAATTTGCTCAGAGAGAGAGAGAGTAGTTTTGAGAAAGTGAAAGCGGACTTGACTAAACAAGTGGCTAGCCTTACTAGTGAGCTCCATTCCTCCATGGAGACTCGGAAGAAACTTGAAGCCCTTATTGCTCAGCTTACTCATGACCTTGAGAGAGCTAGGAAAGTCAAGGTACAAATCGAGGACAGATCTGGGAAGATGGGAAAGATGCTCCTCGGTCCCGCTTTAGGTTTTGGTGACAGGCAAGGAATTGGTTTTGATGGTGCCTCCACGTCTCAAATTGCACCGGGACCAATTCCTGAGTTTACTACGACTCCTTATGGCCGTCATAAAAAACCAAGAAGGAGAGTTCGACCAAGAAAAGCAAACCAAGTTCCTCCTAATACTGTGCCCTTTTGCTCCCATTGCAAAAGAAATGGACACCTTAGGGAGTTTTGCTATAGATTTGGTCGGACACGACGTACTTTTGCTCCTCCACATCATACTGATGAGTTTGCTAGTCTGAGAGAGCAAGTTAAGTTTCTAGCCGCCACATCACAGAGTTTGATGGAGGAATTCAGACGAATGTCCTCACCGTCAATGAAAGCTTCCCACATTCCGGCTAAAACCAACAACAACAACGGTAAACAAAAGGTTACCTATTCTTGGGTTCCTAAGAAAGAGAAAAAGGCCCTTGTTGTTCATGTTGCTCTCAAAGCACATAATACCTCTCAGTGGTATTTTGACAGTGGATGCTCCAGACACATGACAGGTGATGTCTCCCTTTTTACTCAGATTGAGGATTATGATGATGGGAGAGTTACTTTTGGATATGGGAGTAAATCTAGCATTGTAGGTAGAGGTACTGTAGAGTTACCAGGACTTCCTAAGCTAGAAAATGTCCTGTACGTCAAAGGTTTAAAAGTAAACCTTCTCAGCATCAGCCAGCTGTGCGACGATGACTTTGCAGTAAAGTTTGACCGGGAAGCTTGTAAGGTCTATAATCAAGCCGGTAAACTATTAGTGCAAGGGGTAAGGACAGAGGATAACTGTTATGGGACTGAGCCCAAATCCTCACTTGTTTGCAACAGCGCCACGATCACTCCTATGGATCTGTGGCACCAACGTCTAGGTCATGTGAACGTTAGAGACTTATCTCGTTTAGTCAAAAAGGACCTAGTACGTGGCTTACCATCTCTTGGAAAGCCAACTTCCATGATTTGTGGACCCTGTCAGTTGGGAAAGCAAATTCGTAGTCCGCATAGGAAGTTGAATTCCATTACCACCTCCCGTGTTCTTGAGTTGATACATATGGATCTTATGGGTCCTACTCGTACGGAGAGTATAGGTGGTAAGAGATATGTTCTCGTGATGGTGGATGATTTCTCTAGATACTCCATTGTAGGTTTTCTAAGAGAGAAATCAGATGCTGTAGAGTTCCTAACGACCAAGTGCCGTATCCTGCAAAATCAATACGGAGTCAATATTAACAGGATACGTAGTGACAACGGCACTGAATTTACTGAAGCAAAAGTAGATCTTTATTGTGATAGCATTGGGATCAAACATGAGTTTTTTGCTGTGAGAACTCCTCAGCAAAATGGGATTGTTGAGAGAAAGAATATAACGATCCAAGAAATGGCTAGATCAATGCTTCAAGGTCGTAAGGTCTCTAGGAGATTTTGGGGAGAGGCAGTGTCTACTGCATGCCACACGGTGAATAGGGTTTATCTGCGTCCACACACACTTAAGACTCCTTATGAATTATGGACAGACAAGAAACCCAACCTGGTATATTTTCGTGTCTTTGGGAGTAAATGCTACATCCTACGGGATAAAGAGCAATTAGGAAAGTTCGACTCCCGGAGCGACGAGGGAATATTGCTAGGATATTCATCGAACAGTAGAGCGTACCGGGTTTTTAACCCGAAGAGCTCTAAGGTTATGGAATCAATAAACGTCACTGTGCAAGATGATGAACCCCCGACGGTTATTGATCCCAACCTTCAGTGTGAGGATGAGGACTGTTCTGACAGTGATTTTCCTGTTCCTCTCCCACACTCTGTGGACCCTATTCCTGTGTTAGGGGACACACCTGCTTGGGTTCGCAAGAGTCATGACCCTTCTGCCATTGTTGGTGATCCCACTCTAGGGGTCAAGACTCGTAGTCAGCTAGAGAACGTTGTTAGCCATCTTTGCTACACGTCCAAAGTCGAGCCCAAGAACCATAAAGAAGCACTCAAGGATGAACACTGGATATCTGCTATGCAGGATGAGTTGCTTCAGTTTAAAAAGAATGATGTCTGGGAACTTGTCCCCCGACCTAGTGAGATTAATGCGATAGGTACCCGGTGGATTTTTAAGAACAAAATGGATGAAAATGGTACCATAATCCGTAATAAGGCTAGGTTGGTCGCTCAAGGCTACACACAGATAGAGGGTGTAGACTTTGGGGAGACATTTTCTCCTGTTGCGAAGCTTGAGTCCGTCCGTCTTCTGCTCGCCATCGCATGTCATCTACGCTTTAAGGTATATCAGATGGATGTCAAGAGTGCCTTTCTGAATGGCATTCTACAAGAGGAGGTTTATGTGGAACAACCAAAAGGGTTTGAAGACCCTCAGCACCCTGAGCACGTCTACTATCTGAGGAAAGCCTTGTATGGTTTGAAGCAAGCACCCCGTGCTTGGTACGAGGGGCTTACTTCCTATCTCTTAGCTCGTGGCTTCAAGAGAGGGGGAGTAGATATGACGTTGTTCGTCAGGAGAGATGACAGTGCTATTTTGGTTGCCCAGGTCTATGTGGACGACATAATCTTTGGATCCACTTGCTCCCAGCATGCTCACCACTTTAAGGAGGAGATGAAAAGTGAGTTTGAGATGAGCATGGTTGGTGAGCTTACATTCTTCCTTGGTCTCCAGGTTCGTCAGCTAGAGGATGGGATGTTCATCTCCCAATCCAAGTATGCTAGAGACCTAGTGAAGAAATTTGGTTTAGACTTCGCTAAGCATGCTCGTACTCCTATGAGTACCACTACCAAGCTTAGTAAGGACACTTCAGGCAAGGACGTAGAGCAAACCTTGTATCGGAGTATGATAGGCAGTCTTCTCTACTTGACTGCTAGTCGTCCCGACATTGCCTTTAGTGTTGGAGTCTGTGCGCGTTATCAGGCGTCTCCTAAAGAGTCACACTTACTCGTTCTAAAACGTATTATCAAATACGTGAGTGGGACTCTCTCATACGGTATTTGGTATTCCTTTGATACCGATGACCGTTTGTCCGCCTATTCGGATGCCGATTGGGCAGGGGACGTAGATGGTTGTAGGAGCACTTCTGGTGGATGTTTCTACTTTGGTTCTGCTCTTGTCTCTTGGTTGAGCAAGAAGCAAAACTCCATCTCTTTGTCCACTGCGGAGGCTGAGTACATCGCCGCCGGGAGTTGTTGCACGCAACTCATGTGGATGAAGCAAATGTTGGAGGATTATGGGATTTCACAGGACACCATGACCATTTCTTGTGATAACACGAGCGCGATACACATATCCCGCAATCCTGTCCAACATTCGCGCACAAAGCACATCAGGTTACGCGAGCACTTTATACGTCAGTTAGTTGAAGAGAAGGTCGTAACCCTGAGTTTTGTTCCTACCGACCGTCAGTTAGCCGATATTTTCACGAAACCTTTAGATGCCCTTAGATTTGAGAGTCTTAGGAAGTCTTTGGGGATTTGCACAGTTGACTGAGGGGTTGGTCTATGTCTAGAATAGGATGCTTCTTCATGTTCATATCATATGCTTCCTATTACTAGTCTGTTTTATATGTACCATTGCTTAGTGTACAGCTTTGTTTTTTTTTTCCTTTTCATTATTCTTTGAAAAATACAAAAAGATTTTATTTTTAGAAAAATTTTTAGAAAAAACACAAAAAGATTTTATTTTGATAAAACTTTTGAAAAATTCAAAAAGAGATTTGCCTTTTATGGATGAGCATTTAAGATAGCCAAGTCACAACCTCATTCCATTTATCCATGTGACTGTTTTATAGAGATTTGAGAGGCTACATCATTTCATCCATGTGCTTTACATTGATTGAAGTCTTTGAGATGTAATTAGTGATATCTTCCTACATGTTTGACTCATATTTCCTTTAATGCACACATGCATGGCTATATTTGATTATTGCACTTGTCTATCACATATTGGCTTGAGTGTTTCTATCTCAATTCTGTCTATACAATGTACAATATGCGATAAAACTTGACAAGATTGGATTGCATGTAAAAACCGTTTTGGTGAGACTGTGTGTATATTTTCATAACGGGGAGGGGCTGCGAAAGTTGATTCTTATCCTTTGCGCAAAAGCCACCGTTAAAAAGGACCTAAAAATGGAGGAATTTTAATATCCGAGGTCCTAAGAGGTTAAAAGAGCCCGAAAAAATTGATAAGGCAATAAAAAGCAATTCATGCCAAATATGGGCCATTTAGGTTTCATCCAATTCTCCAAAGTTTGAGAATTTAGTATTCCTCTATTCAAAATATAAATCTGAGGGAGTTTGGTTGGAGATTGAAAAACGGGTTTGCACTTCCTTGAAAGTCCTGAAAAAGCATGAAAATCATTTTGGACGTTATTGGTGTAGAAATCACTTTGAGCTTTGATTTGTAGATTTGATATAGTCAATGTCTTATATTTCCAATCTTTTACACCAAAGGAAGCTTTTGAGTTCATTCGTTAGGAATATCCAATATTCATCGTGCACATATGTCATGTTTGTATGCTTTGATTTTTCTATCGAATTTTGATCACACCTATTATTCTACGCTATCACCGACTTGGTTGTTTTATGTTCATTCATGGTGTGATTTTGTGTCTTGTGTCCCCCCAATACTTGATTGCTTGATTTATTTCTCTCATTTGTCTAATTGGGGACATCATAAAAAGAGGGAGAATGAATTATCTGATTATGGGGGAGTTTTGAAATTCTGAGAATATCATTTTAAATTGATATATATATTATTTATCTCATTTCAAACTCGATACGTCACTTGGTATTTGCTTTATCTCATGTGTGTAGGTACATCCTTGATAATTCCATGTTGCACACCCTGATGAGAAAAGTGGTAAGATTTCTGAAGATTCGAAGAACAAACGATGCAGCCTTAGTCATTTGTACCTCTTTCAGTTTTTGGGTTCATGGAAGGGTAGATTTGTATATGCATTGTGATTATAGATAATTCGGATTTTTTATGTTTGTTCCGGCATAGACATAGGGGGAGATTTGTAAGGACATTTTTGTCCAACATACTTGTATATGCCATTAGCCGTAACACCGTTGCAAAGATTCAAAGTCCATTTATCATCAACGGAATCCAAAGATCAAAAGAAAGGAAGAATTCAGAAATCCAGACAGACGGACCGGTCCGCCTGAAATTAAAACGAACCGATCCGCCTAGACGGATCGATCCGCTGAGACCCGGACCGATCCGCCTTGCTCTTTTGAAGACAGTGAGCCCCGAACCGAATGCGAACCGAATTAAAAGAATCGGTCCACTATCGGACCGATCCGCCTAAGGCCCGAATCGGTCCGCCCTGGATAGAATTTTCCAGATCGTGATTCAGATTTTTTTAGGGTTCTGACTCCTTATTTAAACCACGATCAGTAGTTGGCTTCGATAAGACTTTCCCACGTTGTTCAGAGCATATCAACCCTAAAGTCTTCACCTATTGAGTCCTATGATTCTAGGTTTTTAGATTCACACATCTTCCATATCTATGTGAATCAAGTTTGGTAACCCAAAGAACACCATTGATGTTGTTCAACCCTTTGTGAAGTGGACCGTTCCTTCCTCTTCATTGCAGCCCTACTGGAAAGGGATATTCCAGCCGCGACTACAGAATCCGATACCCGAGGGTAATTCTTAGTCAAAAACTTGTATTTCAGTGTAATCCGATTGTAAGTCGTTTTCTTACAAATTATAGTGATATACAAATGGTTTTGCCCCTGTGGGGGATTTTTCCTTAACTTTGTGTGTTGAATAATTCTTGCATGATTTCATATTGTTTCAATCACACCTAGTTGCATGCTTAGGGTTAATTTGGGTTAAAAAGGGTGTTTAATATATAACTTGATCATTTGAACGCGAGCACATACATTCTCAGGTTTTAATTGTCTCGAGGCATAAGCTACTACTTTTCCATTTTGCATTAGCACGCATCCCAAACCATTTTTTGAAGCATCACTGTAAATCACCAATCCTCCTGTCCTTGAAGGAATAGTCAAAATTGGGGCAGTTACTAATCGATTCTTAAGTTCTTGAAAACTATTCTCAACTTCCTCAGACCATTCATATTTTACCTTCTTTTGTGTTAACCTGGATAGAGGTTTGGCAATGCTAGAAAGTCCTTTAACAAATCTTCGATAATAACCTGCTAATCCAAGGAAACTACGGATCTCTGCTACATTAGTTGGTCTAGGCCAATCTAGTATAGCCTCGATCTTTTGAGGGTCAACCGACAGTCCCTCTTTGGAAATGACATGTCCTAGAAAAGAAACGCTAGGCAACCAAAACTCACATTTCTTTAATTTTGCATATAATTTCTCCTTCCTAAGTATTTGTAATACTATCTCTAAATGCTTCTCGTGTTCTTCAATACTCTTGGAATAAATAAGGATGTCATCAATGAAAACAACCACACATTGATCCAAATATTTCCTAAACACTCTATTTATCATATCCATAAAAACGGTTGGTGCATTAGTAAGTCCAAATGCCATCACAAGAAATTCATAGTGACCATATCTAGTACGAAAAGCTGATTTCGAAATATCATCTTCCTTAATCTTCAATTGGTGATATCCTGACCTAAGGTCAATCTTAGAAAATACTTGCGCACCTTGTAGTTGGTCAAACAAATCATCTATACGAGGTAAAGGGGTATTTATTCTTAATGGTTACCTTGTTCAGTTCACGACAATCTATACATAACCTCATCGTCCCATCCTTCTTTTTAACAAATAACACTGGAGCACCCCAAGGGGATATACTTGGTCTAATAAAACCCTTGTCTAACAGATCTTGTAATTGAACTTTTAATTCCCTCAATTCTAAAGGTGCCATGCGATAAGGTGATTTTGAGATTGGTATAGCTCCAGGAAGAAGGTCAATCGTAAACTCTATTTCTCTACTAGGAGGTAGATTGGGTAAATCATCCGAAAACACATCTGGAAAATGTTTAGCTATAGGGATCTCTTCTAAACTAGTTGTAATACCCCACATTTTTTATGATTTAAATAATTAAGGGATTTTTATTACAGCGGGATTAATTAAATTTAAATGTGAAGAATTAAATTGTTAATTAATCCGGATCTAATAAAAAAATTAAATATTAACTAGCGTGCTAAGGGTTAATACTTATTAAGTTTAATATTACTGTGCGATATGTAATATGGAACTATACACTTTGATAAATTGTCAAGAGATAATAATACGACAATTTAGTGAATTAAGTCAGACGCGCGTGTGAGTCGTGTCGGGACTAAATTAATGGAATAAATATATCAATTATTTTTAGTAATTTATATGATAATTTCGAGTGTACTGTTGAGTTCGGAAGGGTCGAGATAGTCGAAATAGTATACTCGAGTGTTTAGTTTGGGTCCCGGGGCAATTTAAGCCTCACCGGCACCCCAAAATGGCATTATGGTAAATTGGATTTTTAGGCCTAATTAATGGACGAAAATTAGGACTTAATTTATCAGCCAAACACAATTGCATTAGGGTTAGAAAGCTGGAGAAAGTAAGAATGGCCATAGGAAGTGTGAGGGAGAGCTTTTGCCAAAAGAAGAGGGCCAAATCGACATCACCTTGCACAACCACCACCGTGTAGATCGGGACGAGGGGAACACACCCATACCAACATCATCAAGAAATCAGACCACTCACTCAAGGGAAGTGTTTATAACTTGCTGTATTTCGGTATTGATTTGATTCATGTTAGTGTAGGATTGTTAGGATTATGTTGTAAGTTATAAAAATGGTGAAATTGAGGAATTTGAATGTGTAAATAAATTCTGTGATTTATTAGATTGAAACCCTTAATGGATGAAATCTGGAAATTTTGGCTTCTTGAACATGTATTGGAAGAACTAGGGTTTTGATAAATTTAAATTGGGTATTTCACATTTCATGAATGATTCGTAATGAATTGATGATTCTAGGATGTTAGAATTCACATGTTATTGATGGGGTTCGATGTAGAACTGTTTATTTGGAGTTTGGGGTGTTGAATGAGAAGATTTGAGATTAAAAATGGTGGAAAACATTGGAAAATTTTGGGTAGGAGACGAACAGCGAAATCTCGCGCGAAGTCGCTCGAAGTCGTTCGAGCGAGATTGCAATCTCACGCGAAGTAGTTCGAGCGACATGTGACAATCGTTCAAACGACTTGCCACCTCGTTTGAGCGACATAGTGAAGTTTTGATAATTTCTTTTAGGGCCCAGTTTTGAGTTTATTAGCTCAGAAATGAGAAATATATTTTCTAATGATAAACTTAAGTAAGGCAGAATTTCGGAAGAAGTATGAGGAGATAAATACTTTAATGAATTAGGTACAGAGAGAATATACCGTAGAGATTTCGAGAGGGAGAATAACCCAATAACTATTACGGAATGTTGAAATCAAAATGTGTAAGAGAAGCATATATGTAGGTGAGGGAAATACCTATTTATTATAATAGGACGTGTGTATGCCTATTATGTATTATTATTATTAAAGGCACCAATGGGTGATAACCCGGGGGTGTGAGAATTTTATTATTATAAGTGTATTAATGGGTGATAACCCGGGAGTACAAAAATGTATTGTAAGTGTACTAATGGGTGATAACCCAGGGGTACAAGATTATTTAAATAAGTGTACTAAAGGGTGATAACCCGGGGTATAGTATATTGAATAGGTGCGCTAATGGGATATAGCCCGGGGGTGAAGTATCATGTTATATACATATATAGGGCAAATGTGACTATATATATATATATGTATGAGAGTTGTGAATCAATCTAATGTGTATAGTAATGAATATGGGCAGGAAAATTTGTTAAGAAAATTCTAATCGTATACTTGAATTTTTATGAAATTGGAAAATGTATTAATTAGCTTTTCGTCATAGGCTAATTGGATAACGTATTATATGGGCGATACGGTTTTACAAATAGTGAGAATAAATACTATTATGATAGATTCAGACTAGTTATATTGGGAGGTATAGCTAAGGAGAAAATTTAGATACGCGTTAGGCGTGCACAATAGAAGAGAGGTGAGAATCTCAAGAGAGAGTTCGAACTAACATGTACTTGATACTTGCTTTACTGCAAATTTTAAATACTTGCTTAAACAAATATTTTTACACATCGGGCTCTTACCCGTTTCTTGTATCTTCTCTCTCTCTTGCTATATATATTTATTATATCAGGTGCTCAGCCACAGGGACATCAGGCTTAGAGTTTCGGATTGCGTGGCGTGCTGTAGCTGTTGTGGGAGCTGCAGGACTTTGTTTAGACGCTTCGATTATTTCATTTCTATTCATTATGACATTTTCATTAGGGCATGTGTCGCACCTTCTTTAGACAGTTTCAGAGATTATATTACTCTATTTCTCGTTCATTTTCATTTGGATTGATGGCTACTATTGTTTTGGTTTAGAGTTTTGAACTGGGATGTTTTATCCAGTCTTATTTATTTCAGCATGCGATTTTGATTCAGTATGTCTATTAATTAATTGTGCGTGGATGTTTTACATTAAATAACTTGGTTTGGTGAATAAATGGTTTTTAATTAATAAGAAAAATGTTTTGACACTTAGCTTAATTGTATTAGGTGATTAAATAAGTTATTGCGTTTTTCGACGGTGATGCTAAGAATGAACCAACCGAACATTCTGTTTTAAATTTTATAAAGGACTGATCACCCGATATTTAATTGGGCAGGGTGTCACACTAGTATCCTTCATTTTCAAATTAATAACACTTGCAAGAAATCCTTGACATGCTTTCTTAAAAAACTATAGGCTTGCATTGCAGAGACAATGCACATGGGAGATAGGACGTCAGTTCCTTCAAAACTGAATTTTGGTTGGTTAGAAATTTGGAAAGTAACTCTCTTCTCAAAACAATCTATATTAGCATGATATGTTGCTAACCAATCCATCCCCAAAATGACTTCAAAATGTCTTATGTCTAAAACTATCAAATCGACAAATAGTTTATGGCTACTGACATCTATAGGGCAAGATTTATATACTAATGTACCCGTCAATAAATCATCAGAAGGAGTAGAAACGTGTATGTTATGATTCAAGGGAGGAAAGCGATTAACAAAATGTAAAGACACAAATGAATGGGTAGAACCAGGATCTATTAAAACTTGAAACGGTTGTGCACATATAGAAAGTATACCTGACAATACTGCATTAGAAGCCTTTGCATCAGAAAGATTAGAAATTCTACCTTGTCTGCTATGATCTTTATTGTCATTAAAAGTCTTTGTTGAAGCCTTCCCTTTGTTAGGGTAATCTCTCATTTTATGTCCCTTTTGGCCACACCCAAAGCAATTTCCTGTTTCCAGGTAACATGGTTGCCCTCTATGAATATTACCACATCGTTGGAATCTATCAACATTAAAGGGTTTGTTCACAAAAGGTCGCCCTGTATTGGGTATAGTCCTAAAGGGTTTATTATTGGGGTTCCTTCCTCTTTATTCCCCAAACTTCCTCTTCCATTCTCTAATCTGATTATATTCTTCACTGTCCTTCTCAGCTATCGTTGCTCTAGTCACCACGTCAGTATATGATGTCAACTTCAGGATGGAAATTCGACTATGAATATTCAACCTTAACCCACGTTCAAACTTCTTGGCCTTTAAAGTATCGGTTATCACAACATGAGGTGCAAAACGGGATAACTCGGTAAACTTCGCCTCGTATTGACTAATCGTCATATTGCCTTGAACTAAACTCATGAAGTCGGTTGCTTTCTGGTCTTGTACCGTTTAAGGAAAGTATTTCTCGTAGAATATCACTAGGAAATCATTCCAACCTATGGGATTATTCCTTTCCTCGTATATTCTCTTAGTCATTCTCCACCAATGTTCGGCTTCACCTTCTAACATAAACGTTCCAAATGATACTCTTTGTTCATCAGTACACTTAAGAACATCGAGTATCTTTTCTATTTGCATAACCCAACTTTCTGCTTTAGTGGGGTTAGGGGTACCTTTAAAAGATGGAGGAATCAACTTCTTGAACTGTTCAATAATACATTTACTTAGTTCAGGATTCCTTGGTACTCTATTATTTACCTGATGCTCCACAATATTTGGTAGACTTTCGATCACCTTGTATGCACCTTCCAGTCCTTCAATACTCGAATCACTAGTTCCCATAGATGATCTTCTCTTGATCATTTTCTACAGTCATGGAAAACTGTAAGATCTACTATACTATATCAAGATTCAAAACTAAAATACCAGTTATAAATAGTATAACACATAGGGAGGGTTATCACATAAATAATATATTTAATACTATCTCCTAAGGATGGAAACAGGAAATCTATAACGTTCGAAACCTATGTTCAATAATCTACGGGTTCATAACCTATGCTCTGATACCACCTCTGTCACGACCCCAACCCAATAGTAGTAGGGAATGAATGTCTTGACATGCCACCAAGGCATTCAATGTTATGGACTTAAAATATTTCTTAAAATAAATGCAACGGAACTACATTCACATGTTCATGAATCGTAAACTATTGAAAAAAAATGGAATTACGTCATCAGAGCTTTCTAAAAGGGAACTTCGTATATATTAAAGTATAAACGGATTACAACTTATGACAAAATTAAAACCTTATTATTAAAGAGCCAAACATGCTCTATCTCCTAAAAATAAACTTTATATTTAAAAGTATAACAAAATAGCTCCTTAAGCTAGATCTTCAACATAGTCCTTCTACACACTCCATCCTCCAGTCTAATTATTTCCTGAAAAATCTTTATTTATACAACATCAGCTAAAAGCTGAATAAGATTTAATCTCCCGACATTCCAAGGTTTTCAAAAAATAGATACCTATTCAAGTCAAAAGAGAAGGCATATACATATATGGATAGGAACTTGCAGTAAATAGATATATATTATGAAATTATAGTATATATATCACAATTGGATAGCTTAGAATAAGAAGAATGCAATAAATCACCGGGACTGACTTTGGAATTACTTAAATGAGATTCCATAATACGAGCAATTATTTACAAAAATCATTTTAAAAAGCCTATATATATATATATATATATATATATATATATATATATATATATATATATTAAACAAGTTGACATATTTTGAAAATAAAATCAATTTAGATTGTTTCCAAATTTTAAGTTTTGATTAGTAAAGTCTTTAGTGTATTTTACCAGCATAACTACTAAGTAAAGCTATAAAATACGAAATTAAAACTACAAAAATGAATTATAACATTTAAATAAAATCATACCTACGAAATGAATTCTTTCTTCGAAATTATAGAACTCCTTCTTAAGATATTTCCCAAGCTTTCTATCACTCTTTCTTACTATAATTCTCAAGGAATTGGTGTGAGTTTCAAATGAACCCTAAGGCCCTATTTATAGGTTTTCAAAAGTATTACGATGTTTACATGTGTCTAGGTGATCAAGCATTTACGGTGGCAAGTCATCGTTTGGGTGTCGTATCCTGGGGTTGTCTTGCAGTCTTAACATCACCAAATGATGACAACTGTTTTAGCTTTCTCTCTGAAGACGACATGTGTAAGGTGGAGGTGACTAGCACGTGGTGGAAAGGTGATAAGGGCCATTTCACACATGAAGGGTATTTTGATAATTTCACACTATATATTTTCAATATTTCTTAGAGGTCCTTGAAAATATTTTATTTACAAAATGGCCCCTTTTATATTTTTATTTTAGTCCCTAAAGTTTTATAAAATTATATTTTCTACCCCAAAACTTATTATATACCTTAAGATATGTCATCAGACTTCAATTTGATCCTATTTACGATTGATTCTTCATATTTAAAAATGGGGTTTGTTATATTGATAGCCAATAACACCACATATCTAATAATACAACATTTATAAGATAGTAAGTAACACATGAGTGTAAAAACAAACTATATACATATGAGCATATAAAAGTGGGGTCATTACAGTACACATGTAAACACATGCCCCCATTCTTATCAATCATAAGAAACCAGCTAATAAACTCCCAAACTCCACCTTTTTTTGCACCAATGAACTCACCATGATCAACCCTATAAAAGTCACAACAAATCTTTGCATAAACCATTGGTTGAGCTTAGTAAAAATCAAGCTCAAAAATTGAGAATTTTGGATAGTCTTATATTTCATGTACCAAACTATGTTTGAACAATTCTACTTAGTTTCTGCACTTATATAGGCTCCATTTATGCTTTTACATGTAATAATTCATGTAGAAATACATTGTTAAGGATCAAATTTCATAAAACACCAAGAAAACTTGAGCTTCAATGGAGGATTTTGTGTTTCTGGCCTTGAACCAATTTCAAGGTGGGAATATTAGTCCTTAAACCTTAAAAAACTCAGGTGCAATGTTTAATTTGATTATAGAAATAGTAACATGTCTCAAAATCAAGATATTTAATCTTGGCAGTAGAAATTTAAAAATCAAAATTGTCCTTTTTATACTATGAGTTAGAACCTCAAACCAAAACCATTTTACCCTAAAATCATTCAATAGTAAAACCATATTACTGCCATAGCTCGAATTTTAATGTAAATCCACTAATGTGGAACCGGAAATTTCTAAAATTTGCAGAACATGGAGATGAGGCTACAATTCACCTCAATCCATAAAAGTTACATATTTTGATTCCTTGTGATCAGAAAAATGGCTTTCGAATCATCTAAAATGGTATTTTATACTGGATTTAATTGAAGGTCAAAGATTGAAACCCTAAGTCGAAATTACTAAGGTTGAAGATGCAGTTTTCAATAAGCATACAACTGAGGTTGAAGATGCAGCGGTCAACATGCGTGCGAGTGAGGTTGAAGATGCAGTGGTCAACATGCGTGCGAGTGAGGGCGCATGTCCAATTAGAAAATCCTGAAGTTTTTTTCAAAAAAAATATTTTATTTTTCTGGTCGAAATGGTATATTACAACACCCTGTTTGGTCAACCAAAAATCTAATTCGAAGAACCACCCAACTTTGATTTTAAAACCTAAAATATATCTTGCACATAAACCCCTATTGTTTTTTCAATTTTTGTATTTTTTCCCCAAACTTTGCCCACTAATTTTTGTTAGTTTTATTAACAAAAAAGTCTATTGCACTAAATTCAAAACCCTAAGGGACTATGTGTAATTAATCCAAACATTAATTTACATATTGACCCATATATAGTTATTTTCTATAAAAATATATTTTACCCCCACCTTACTATTTTATGATTTCGACCCTATTTAGATTCTTTTCCAAATTTCAGACTTCTCGGACCCCAACATTAAATAAGAGGATCCTGAACTTAATTCAAAAAGCCCTAACACGTAGGTGATTATTTTTTAATATTATTTCAGTAAATGCATTTGATTAAATGCCTATTTTTTATATCACTGTTTGATAGTCCCAGTTATATGATTATTATTTATGAACTCATTTGTGTAGTTCAAAAGATTCGTTACCATTGATTCGATTTTAAAGACCTATGCTGATTTTAATACAATGATATCATTTAATCTGATTAATTGAACCTGTTCTATTATGGCATACATTATGACCAGTGACTAGTCTGCCGTTATACCCACGGAAATAATATTTAGCTTGTAGGACTTGGGGTATTGAGTGCCTAGTATTTGATACCATATGGATGTCTGTTATTGGCTTGGCGCGGTTACCTTATCTCCAATTATTTGGATTGATTTGTTGTATATATGTCTAGTGCCATAAAGCCTCTAAATGGATAATTATGGGTTATTTGTTTAGAAACCATCCCTAACCAATGACTATTCTATCCTTGATATTTCTAATTGTAGCAATATCATCATGTATTATTATTCTTATCACAACTGAACTATTGAATCCAAGTTCCTATGTACTTATGATATTACTAATCTTCAGGCACGATTAGAATCAGAATTATCTACTGGTCATGTTTTGCTTATTCTTTAAAGATTTCAGATGGATCCTGAGCGTAAGGAAGGCAACATCACCCCTCGACCCCGCAAACTTTAGTGCGTCATCACGGGTGCCTATATCGGTCATATACTCATGGAAATTCAATAGCAAGATCGACAAACCCACCATGATTTCATACGTTACCACTTATCAACTGATATAGCTTTATTACCTATTTTTACTTGTTATTTTTTATTTATTTTAGAAATAGTATCCATAGCTAGTATGATTGTAATTAATAAAGTGCTTAGTCACTATACGTAGGTCGTGTGTAATATAACATTTAATATTTTATTTATGTATGCGATAGAACCTTTTATTATCCACCTAGTCTTAAGTCACCCTAAAAACCCGGGATGTGACACTCCACCTGCGACGGGATCAGGGAGAGGTACCAGCATACCATCAGTGTTGACCCATAGTATCGGAGGAGCCATGACGACGGCAGCGAGGGAGGATCCGTTTTTTCATATTTATATTCCCTCTTATAAAATTTGGATGCGCGTCGGGGATATGGTATCGGTGCCTCACCACCCTCATGCGGCAATAGACGAGTTGGAGGGTCTTCGTGAGGAGGCTCTCTAATTAGAAGTATGATCGTTGCTTTCTCTTTTTTATTCCCTAATTTTTACTCCCTATTTTTTTCCTCCTTACTGATCTGCTCTGATTCTGGTGCTTTTGTTCTCTTTTTTGCATTTTGTCCGCATGTCAACAACTTGGGTGCGAGATATCAAGGATTGAATGGAATTGATGTCAGAATATGTGAGGAAGTCGTCTAGTTCCCACATAGTTTTACCGACCATGTCTGAGAGGAGCTCTGTTCTAGGAGTAGGGGGTCTATTGCTCATCGTCGGGGAAAGAGCGTCTGTCGAGGTGGTTGAAGGTGGGTATTTTGAGGGAGATTTTGGAGGGATTTGGGTTGCGTCCCGATGCATCTTTCTTTTATTTTATTTTTTCTCTTTTTGATTGTATCTGCAAGAGGATGTAATAATTGTAAAAAAAAGTTAAATATAAGAAATGCATTTTTTACCTTAGTTTAATGGCTTATGCTACATGTACTTTAATTTTTTGTTGAGGTTCTTTATTATTTGCAAATAATGAGAAAGGGACTCAAAGATTGATTTTTCACCAGAAAATATTTTTCATAAATTATGTACAAAGGAGAAAATAAGGAATTTTCAGAGGGAAAACTGGAAGATTGATTTTTTCAAAGTAAATGTTTATTTTGGAAATGGTACTTATAAATGAGGAAATAAGGAATTTTTCGAAAAAGGGGTTGCCGATCGGCATACCCCTTGGCGTGCCGATCGCCATAATGGTCAAGTCGAAATCACATACTTAGCTTTGATTGCACTTTTTGGGTAATTCTGGGTACTTTTGAAGCAGGGAATCCGATGACATTTTGAATGATTTTTTTTGTGGGTTTTTTAGTATAAAAGGGAGCCTTTGGAGTTGTTTTCATCACAACATACCACTTTTTCTTATTTTCAACTTTCTTCCTCTCTTCTGCAATGGCTCTTCCAGTATCCAAAGCCTTTTCCTCTTACCTTAATTGTTTAGAGGCCACAGGAAGTTACAAATCCTTTGAAGCCATCTTCTTTTGGTAATTCGTTTGTTACTTCTTATAATCTTATTATTATTTATTTTGGCTTTTTCTCATACATTTTATGTTCCTGTAGAAGCTCCATCTACCTAAAAGTACGTTTTTTCTCATAAGAGGAATTTAACCCGAGAGGAAATAGAGGCTTTGAGGGAGGAAATTAAGGAAGAAGAAGATCCTCCTGTTCGACTAGCCAGGTCAAAGTCTTTTTCTGATGCTCTAGTAAGTACTTCTTCAGGCACACCTGAGCCTTTTAAACCTCCCATCTCAACCATGCTTAATATTACAAAGAGTAAAAGGGTTAAAACACCGTCTAGGGAGCATGTGTCTAAATTTCAGTTGGCATATATGTCAATGCCTTTTCTTTTGAAGTTTATTTTTCTATTTTGGTGTTATCAGACTAATAAGTCTAACTTCGAACTAATTCTCTTATTACAATTTTAGCTGATACCCCAGCCAATGTGGAGGATCCCATGCATATCAAAGATCCCATGGAACCTCTTTCAGTATCCGTAATGAACGAGCTAAATAATCCTCCTTGTCCAACAACTATCCCTAATTCAAACCTAGTTCCCGAGGAAGAAACAACCCCCTTAACTATTGATTATTTTATCCCCATTCCCATCTGTAAGGTTGAGGTTGTTGGGACTTCAGTTCTCATGAAGAAAGATCCCAAAGAAGGTTATAATCTTGTTGGAAGTACTCAAAAGTCCCCTGTTATTCCCACATATCATGAAGATCTTCCAGGGCTAAGCATTTCACCATTGAGGTAGGCTTACCCTCAAGCAGAGGTTAATCCCTTAGCCGAGATGTTCCTAGCTTGATGATATGAACTAAAATCACTATTTTTCATGAAAAACATTAACAAATCATATCCCTGTATCGTATTCGAACCTTAAATATCAATACTAGTAGTGGGGAGCAACAACTATAACATTTTATCAAAGATAAACCAACTCTTACTCATTGGTAATTGGAGACTCCTAATTCTTTACAACTACTTTGAAGCTTTTTTAGATTGCCATTATTAAAGTCTCTAACTACCTTTATTTTTTTAGTGGGTTGAAGATAAGTTTCTCTTGCATTTGGGAGCTATTCCAACCCAAAAGGCTTTCTATTTGTCCGAGAAAGAGTAATTGGATAAACTGTTGGCAAGAGTCAATATTGAGTTAGAATTGGTAGCTATGGAGGAAGCTGACTTTTAACTAAGGATAAGCCAATCAGTGGGAGAGATACAAGTATCAACTAGTGATGCAACTCTGTTTGAAGATAGAAATGTTCAAATAGGAGCCAATATATTTATGTATTAAAACTTTTGGACTAATTTTAGGTCTTTTGTATTAAGACATTTTTATTAATATGTAATTCTTAATGTTTAATATGGAGTTATGTATTGTGTTCTTATTATCTTGCTTCCCAAATGGTTGGGTAATATAGCTTTAAAATTTTGGAATATGTTTTCCTCATGTTAATGTGACCATTAATGTCTCTCAAATGGTAAGATCTACCTTTGAATTTCCTTTAAATGTGGAATGACCCTATGCACTTTGGGGACCACGTTGGATCTTTTATTACCAAAGGTAAAATGATTTTCCAAACCAATTTTCCTTCATTAAAGTTCCTTATCTTCTTGTGGCCATCCCCGATCCTCGCCGCGCTAGGGCGGGCGCACGAAGGGAGAGGATCCTTCGGGTCCCGTGCGTCCCTCCCGGGAGTTCTTCGACCGGCGTCGTTTGAGATGTGGTGTAAATATGTAGAGAGATTCAGAGTCACCAGTCTATTTTACTCAAAACAGACAAAAGTAAAAAGAGGAATCCAACCCGAAGGATGGCATCCAAAGACATACTGGTGCGTGCAAAACCAAGATGATTAGAGAAGGGTTCGGAGGCTTAGTTACGAAATGGGAAGGTGTTAGGCACCCATTCCACCCTTTCGGTATTTCATGAATATTTGCTATTTTCCTTTTATTTCCCCCCGTGATATGTGCGCATGTGTATATATATAGAATGGAGGTAGGAATCCTCGACTTGTATCATAGAAAAGATAAAGCGAGTAGTCCGTAGGAAGATATAAGAATAATATTAGAAAAATAAGATTTACGCGATTACCCCTACGTTGACCGTTATAATGGAACGATAACGCATATGGATCAATACGTTACTAAGGGCAAGTATATAGAATATAGGAAGATTAGATTTAGATCAAATAGGAAGATGAGAGAAAAAGTGGGAAAAAGGACTGGAGTCTCGAGTTTTTCCCCGAGACGCCTACGTCGCCTATAAAGGCATCAAAGTCCACGTAGTTCGCATACAAAACGAGGGGTGGGTTTTATCCCATAAATCCAAATGGGGGATATCTTATTTGTAAGTGTGTGTGTGTGTGTAGAAAAAGTGTTTTAGTTGTGAGGAAAGTGTGTGAAAAGTATGAGTGTTGATACCAAATTTAATCTGCTGACTTGGATCAATCATATGAAGACACGTGGCTATCTACATGGCAACAACAAGCACCTCCGAGGAACGCTTACGCTCCGAGGAACAGATCTCTCCGAGGAACTCATACGCTCCGAGGAACAGACCTCTCCGAGGAACTCTTGAATACCAGAAAGCTTAGGCGGTCTGAGCTGCATCTCGAACAGAGCATTAATAGCTGAATAACCAACAGTTCAACCGGTTCATTAAATGCCTATCATTTAGACGCACACACTTAAAGGGCATTAAATGTGTTACCCTTTCATATGTATATCATTTAATGTATCACCCTTTCAGATGACAGCCTCAAGGCTATAAATACGTTGTACAATCCCCATTGTAGGGGGACCGGATTCTGAATCCAAACCTTGGGATCCAGAACTCAATTTCTTGTAATCGAGAATTTCAAAGCACTCAGCAATAAAACAACAGTGGACGTAGGCCATTCATATAAGGCTGAACCACTTTAAAAATCTTTTGTCCCATTTATTTATATGTGATTGAATAATTAGAGTGATCTAATTTTTTACATCAACAGATTGGCGTCGTCTGTGGGAAATCGACTGGTAATATCGTTTTCTCACCAATAACAATCCAATACCAATGGCTAATGTACCGGAATCCAGCAATCGAAACGCCGGAACCCCTCCAAATCCATCTGCATCACCAATCATTCCAGATCTGACTGGAATAATGGTAAATTTGGCTCAGGGCCAGACCGCCATGCAAGAAACAATGCGACAACTCATCCAAACCCTCCATGGCGGTGCACCAGCCCATTCCGGATCACGAAACATCCAAAGAAATACCCGTGCGCCTTCTACGCGTACTAGACGTGTTAATTCATATCGCAATGAGGAATCTGAAGATTTTTCTTATCAACCAGGACAAACTTCGTCAATGCGAGCCACAGATACTGAACAACGTGTCACCCTCTCCCCAGAAAGGGCCAGTGCATTCGAAAGATTAAGCAGGGCCTCTCATTTTGATCGATTAGGCCCTAGGAGGAACAAAAGTCCTCTTAATTCAGCGTCGAGGAGCTTTCGACGACCATCAGATTTAAGGGAAGGATCTTCCCAGTCACGACCAGTTACTCGTCGAGATGTATCTGCTGACCGATCAGCTGCTCGCCATGATAAATCCCAGGAAGCCATTTCAACGCGATCAGTTGCTCGAACCAATAGGCCCGAGGAAGGAAATGATGCTTGGAAAGGATCTATTCAGAGGCTGGAGGATAGATTAGGGGAAATGGATAAGGCCAAGAACCCTCTACAACGAACCTTTGTTCGAGGAACACCTTTTGTCAAGGATATTGTTGATTTTCCAACACCATCAAAGTTCAAACCACCTGTTGTGACTCCCAAGTATGATGGGAAGACTGACCATGTCCTTCATATAGAACAATATCAAGTTGCTGCCGACATCTATGCTGTACCAGACGAGATGAGATGCAGGGCATTCTCGGGAACTCTTACCGGATCTGCCCAGATATGGTACAATAATCTTCCTCGGGGTAAGATTTTAACTTTTCTTCAACTGGCCGAGTTATTCATTGGGAATTTCTGCTTTGGAGCAAAGCCAGTTAAACGAGTAGCACATTTGTTAAGTGTTAGACAAAAAGCTGGTGAGAGTATTATAGACTATATAACTCGTTTTAATAACGAGAAGCTCGAAGTCATTGATTATGAGGAGAAGACAGCGATTACCTCTTTAATGAGTGGACTGCTGCCAAACAAGTTGTACTACACTTTGGCCAAAGATCCACCTCGAACCATGTCGAACTTGATGGGAAAAGCATCCAAGATTATGAATGCCGAGGAGGCTATGTCTGCGAAGAAGAATATGGACTCCAAAGAAACCAAGGGGGAAGGTGATAAAGCGAAGAAGAAAGAGCATAAGAACAATGATGGTGACAAACATTCCAAAAGTAGGTCGTCATGGGAGGTCTTGAAGAAATTTGATAATTACACGCCTTTGAAGGCAAATATCAACCACGTCCTGGAAGAAATTAAGAACAGCGAGGAGTTAAACTGGCCAAAGAAAATGAGGTCAGACTCTGACACGAGGAATAGGGAGAAATATTGCGAGTTCCATAAGGATCATGGCCATATGACCAAAAATTGCATAGCTTTTCAGAACGAGATTGAAACACTCATCCGACGAGGAAAGCTAGCAAAGTATGTTGATCGGGGAGGCGAAAGAAGAAACAACGACCGAACTAGAGAGAGGTCTAGATCTCCTCGTCGAGCAGAGGAGAAAAAGAAGAGAAACCATGAAGATGACCCCGATCTTCCCAAAAAACCAAGGCAACCAGAACGAGAGGTATTTTCAATACGCTTTAGGTCATTTGATTGTAATGTCATTACAGGAGGAGATGCAGGAGGAGGAGACCTTGTTGAAGAAAGAAAAGCTTACCTCGGAGAGGCTCAAGCTTGCTCGTATATTCATCGAATAAATTTAGCTGAGGAAGATCGCCCGAGAAAGGTGAACAAAGAAAAATTGGTCATTGGGTTTTCAAAGAATGATCTTGCAGGAGTTATGTATCCTCATGACGACCCACTAGTGATCAAAATGAGAATGAAAGAGGTAATGATCTCAAGAGTGCTGGTCGACAACGGTAGCTCGGCAGACATCATGTTCTACTCGTGTTTCGATAGTTTAAATTTGAAGCTATCTCAACTGGAGCCTTACCACAGGCCCCTCATCGGTTTTGCTGGCAAGAAAGTATTTCCACTTGGGACGATCAAGTTGGATATATTCATTGGTACATGGCCTGTTTGTAGAACAGAAAGAATACGCTTTTTCGTGATGGATAAGAATATCCAGTCATCGTACAATATCATCATGGGAAGAGTAGGGTTGAAAAAGTTCGAAGCTGTACCATCTACAGTGCATCAATGCCTAAAATTTCCAACAAACTTTGGAGTAGGAGTTATGAAAGGTGACCAGAAAGTAGCTCGGGAGTGCTATTATTCATCCACCGAGCAAGATGAATTGGAAGAATCAAAGAAAAAGACTACTACTTATAAAGTGGATGAAGGTGCAGAAATTGAAACCTTGGATCCTCGTAATGAGTCGCAAGTCGTGAAAGGTCAAGTGGTGGAAGCTACTGAAAATATCATTCTGGACGACGAACACCCTGAACGAACTACTCAAATAGGTTCATCATCGGAAGCCTCACTAAAACAGGAATTGACAATTTTCCTTAGAAGCAGAAAACAAACCTTTGCCTGGAGTCATGAAGATATGCCTGGGATTGACCCAAACTTCTTATGTCACAAGCTCAATGTGAATAAGGAGATCAAACCTGTGAAGCAGAGAAGAAGAGTATTCAGTCCCGAGAAGAATCAAGATATACAGGAGGAAGTCGAGAAGCTCCAGAAAGCTTGTTTCATTGAAGATGTAAAATATCCAGATTGGTTAGCCAATGTAGTGATGGTAAAGAAGAAAAACAACAAGTGGAGGATGTGTGTAGACTTCACCGACCTCAACAAAGCATGCCCAAAAGATCACTTTCCACTGCCCCGAATTGATCAACTGGTGGATGCTACCTCGGGACACGAGTTACTGAGCTTCATGGATGCTTATTCTGGTTATAATCAGATAAAAATGAAACCTGAAGACAGGGAGATTACTTCTTTTACTACCCCTAGGGGAACTTATTGTTATAATGTTATGACTTTTGGTTTAAAAAATGCAGGTGCGACATATCAGAGGCTGATGAATAAGGTCTTTGCAGAACAAATCGGTGACAATATGGAAGTCTATGTTGACGACATGCTGACGAAAAGTAAGAAAACTACAGATCATCTAGTTGACTTAAGTCAAACTTTTGATCAACTAGATAAATATCAAATGAAGCTGAACCCGATGAAGTGCGTCTTTGGTGTACGAGAAGGCATGTTCCTCGGGTACATTGTAAATCAACGAGGCATTGAAGCAAATCCTGAAAATATCAAAGCTCTATTAGGGTTGCGATCTCCAACAACGAAGAAGGAAGTACAGAGTCTCACAGGACGAGTAGCAGCACTCAACAGATTTGTGTCACGAGCAACTGATAGATGTCTCCCATTCTTCAAGACACTCAGAAAAACTTTTGAGTGGAATGATGAATGTGAGAAGGATTTTCAAGACTTGAAGAAATACTTGGGAGCACCTCCACTGTTGTCCAGGCCGGTGATGGGTGAAAAATTGTATTTGTACCTTGCAGTATCTGAGAATGCAGTCAGCTCGGCGTTGATCAGAATGGAGAATGGAGTACAAAAGCCAATTTATTACACAAGTAAGGCCTTCCGAGGAGCAGAGATCAGATATCTGAAATTGGAGAAATTAGCACTGACGCTGATTGAGGCGAGTAGGAGAATGAGGCCGTACTTCCAGGCTCATACTATAGTAGTATACACCGATGTGCCGTTGAGACAAGCCCTTCATAAGCCAGAGAAGTCAGGGAGATTGATGTACTGGGCAATAAAGCTCAGAGAATATGATATAATTTATGAACCCAGATCATCATTAAAAGGGCAGGCTGTAGTAAATTTCATAGCGGAGTTCACCTCTACTGATACCCCCGAGGAGCAAAAGTTGCTCGCAGATCAACCTGTGGATGTTACAGGATCAACAAACACAAGCCCAGACCAATTCCGATTGGTAAAAGGACGTGTGGATGTTACAGGATGTGATGCAGAGATAGTTGGGAGGACTCCGGACGAGAAACAAGAGTTGCTCGCCGATCAACCTGTGGATGTTACAGGATCGACAAACACTGACTCAGACCAACTCCGGTTGGTAAGAGGGCAAGTGGATGTTACAAGGTCATTAAATTCGAGCTCAGACCAACCTCGGTTGGTAAAAGGGCAAGAAAAGATGATCGATGAGGAGCGAGAAAAATTTGGGGAAGATGAAAGGAAGCAGCAAATATTTCACTGAGGAACTCTAACTGATCAAAAATTTGAAGACGAGTTACCTATATGGAGGCTATATGTAGATGGCTCATCTTGCACTGCAGGATGTGGCGCGGGGATAGTTCTGAGCACTCCGGACGAGGTCGATATGGAATACGCCTTGCGTTTCCAATTCAAAGCTTCCAATAATGAAGCAGAATATGAGGCCATGATTGCAGGGCTTAATTTGGCAAAAATTATGGAGGCACAGCAGGTTGTGATCTTCAGTGACTCTCAATTGATTGTAAACCAAATGATGGGAGTATATGCCGTTAGAGGAGAATTAATGATCAGATATCATGCAAAGGCAAAAGTGCTGTTGTCAGAATTTGCCGCTATTCAGCTGGTCAGAATACCAAGAATGGAGAATGCGAGAGCGGACGCCCTAACTCGACTAGCATCAGCTACTCGCACCAAGCTACGACGAACAATCCCAATTAAAGTGTTAGATAATCGGAGTATAGATGAAGATTTGAAGATGAATTTTATCACCCTTGATTTAGGACCATCTTGGATGGATCCCATCAGGGTATATATCAAGGAAGGAGAATTGCCAATTGACAAGCTTGCATCCAAGAAATTGAAGTTTAAAGCTGCTCGGGATGTACTAACTAATGGTGTTTTATATAGACGAGGAATTATGACAGGTTTGCAAAGATGTGTACATCCCACCGAGGTGAAAGATTTGATTGAAGAGATCCATGAAGGGTCTTGTGGAGCACATGTAGCAGGACGGACACTTTTACAAAAGGTGATGACGCAAGGATACTACTGGCCGACGATGAGGGCAGATTGTATAGCCTATGCCAAGAAATGTGACAAGTGCCAACGCTTTTCCTCCATCCGAAGAACTCCACAAGCATTGTTGTCACCCATAACTTCCCCTTGGCCATTTGCCATGTGGGGAATTGATTTGGTTGGACCACTGCCAACGACCCGAGGAAGCTTCAAGTACCTCATCGTCGCAGTGGATTATTTTACTAAGTGGGTAGAAGCTGAGCCACTCATTGATATGACGTACGAGAAGATGTACCAATTTGTTTGGAAGAACATCATTTGCCGATATGGTCTCCCTCATGCCTTCATCACAGACCATGGGACACAATTTGATAACGAGGAGTTTTCCGCTTATTGTCATCAGTTAAATATTTTGAAGGTCCACTCAGCACCAGGCCATCCTCAAAGCAATGGTCAAACTGAAGTGACAAACAGGACGCTGCTGAACGGTTTGAAGAAAAGATTGGATGATGCAAAAGCAAACTGGATCAACGAGCTACAATCAGTACTTTGGGCTTACCAAACTACTCCCGGAGTAGCAACTGGAGAATCACCATACATGCTGGCGTTCGAAAGTGAAGCTGTCATACCTGCCGAGTTGGGCCTCCCAACACACAGGGTACTGAATTTCAATTCCCCTGTCAGCGACTTAATGAGAAGACTGGATTTAAACATGCTCGAGGAAGTTAGAGAAGAAGCAGCCATTAGAAATGCTGCTTACCAGCAGCGAACAACTTTTTTTTACAATAAGAGGGTGAAGAAGTGCGATCTGAAAGAAGGAGACTATGTGCTGAAGAAAGTAATTCAAAAGCATAACAAACTGGAGGCAAACTGGCATGGACCATACCGAGTTACAGAAGTTGTTCGACCAGGAACTTATCGAATAGCAACTTTAGAAGGTGAAGAGTTTAAGAATGCATGGAACGCAGAGCATCTGCGCAAATATTATCAGTGATGTATATGTAACACAGTTTCCATCGGTATGAATAAAATAAAAATATTCTGCAAAATTTCTCTGTTTATTGAAATTTTTTCGGGGAATACTAGTGCTATGCACTACTCGGCAAAGCTTGGTAGACTACTCAACAAAATATTTCAAACTGTACCAACATAATTGGTCGATGAGGAGAAAAATATTCCAAACTGAACCAACATAGTTGGTCGACGAGGAGAAAAATATTCCAAACTGAACCAACATAGTTGGTCGACGAGGAGAAAATATTCCAAACTGTACCAACATAGTTGGTCGACGAGGAGAAAATATTCCAAACTGTACCAACATAGTTGGTCGACGAGGAGAAAATATTCCAAACTGTACCAACATAGTTGGTCGACGAGGAGAAAATATTCCAAACTGTACCAACATAGTTGGTCGACGAGGAGAAAAATATTCCAAACTGTACCAAGTATGGTTAGTCGGGGATCAACTCTCACTAACTATAGTTGGTCGATGAACACAATTTAACAACCTTAGTTGGTTGGAAAAATTTTAAACATTTTTATACTCATTACTTTATTATTAAGTGATCGAGCAACATTACTGATACTTGTAACTTTATTACTAAGTTGGTCGATGAACAGCACAATATTATTATCTTTTTAACAGAGATACATGAATATAAAGTATTTGATAACTACAATAGCAATTGAAATTTGCAAGCAAGAATGAAAGTCTTTCATAAAATTCAAAATAAATTACAAGTTACATTACATGGATATGTATACTAACTGTTACATAAAAAATTCCTATTCTATTGGTCTTTTCCCCTCAGCTTTCGATACAGGTTCCTCGCCAGCAGGCGGATCATTTAAAGACTGAGGAAAATTGATGAAGTTCAAATCCTTCAGCATCCTAACGTTCATCACAGAAGGTCTATCTAGAAGATGCTCGGGACGAGATACCTCAAATTGAGAATGTAAACTGTAGTCACCGAGGTATTTCGCAATTAAGCTCCGAGGAATGGCACGAGCTGGGATCCATTCCATGTCTAGATTGTACGGTGGCACAGGCAAGTCAAGCAACCCGGGATCATAATAGTCCCACAGATAGTGTCTTTGTTCGAGCTTCAGCACGCCTAAAGCATTTAGCCAGCCTTGTTTGTAGCCCTCGTTATTGGCATTCTGGATACGATCATCCAAATGGAATAGTGCTTCATTGTATCCAGCCATCCAGATCTCCCTGGGCTGTTTGTGGAATTGAAATGTTAGCCTTTCAAGCTTCTCGTGGAGACTATTGACAAAAAGCTCATTAGTCTCCAACACTGATTTCTTTACAGAGAGTTGTTTTTCCAAGTCTCTAATTTTCTTTGACATGTCAGACAAAGCTTGATTCTTAGCCATTAATTGAAAGGCTTGGTTCTCTAAGGCAGATGCTGTCCTCTGTTCCTCCACAAGAATACGAGCTGCTCTTCCTCGTCCCCGAGGAGATGTGGAAGTACCCGACCTCCTCAATGTGTACAACTCTTTCCTCAATTTGGCATTCTCAACTTCTAAAAATGAAAATCCCTCGTCAGTCACTGGGATTATAGCTGTTGAAGAAGAGGCTGCAGACTTCAACTGTGCTAGCTCTTTCTGCAAATTTTTGTTCTCTTGTTCCAGCAGCTCGGCAATCTGTCTACATGCTTCAACTTCACCCTTTAGAGTTCTCTCCCTGACATCGTACCCAGCAAGGAGCTTCTCGTAACCCTTCTCAGCAGAAAGCTGCTGATACCTCTTCTCATACCCTTCATGCAACAGGGCAGTTGATTCCTTGTACTGATTCTGAAGGTCTTCTAGGGTACATTGAAGATCCTCGATCATTTCATAGTAAGCCACATTATTGGCCACAGCTCGGTCAAGTAAGCACTTCAAGTACTGATAAGCTTCGACTGTCTGTTCTGAAGCATCATGACCAAGGATGTCGGCAACTTCTGATGCGCTCAGGTCTGTGTGACCAGACTTATAATATTCATTGCATTGCTGCATCAACTTTGTATCATTGGCAGATAGCATATCCATCCTGGCCAGAAACTAGCAGAGAAAGAAAGACAATCATCAAAAAGAAGATCAAGACAGAGTACAAATAGAAAAGATACAATCGTATGGAAGAGAAAACTCAAATTTTATTAGATCATAGTGCAGAGTTACAAAGATCTTGGTTACATTTGACAAAGAAGAAAAATAGAAAGAGAAAACCGAACAACACTACACCTTTTCCTTATCTCCCAAAACCTTCTCGGGAGGTTGGGAAGAGGAGGCAGGTTGCTCGGAGGGAATTGTGACTTGCTTGGAGAGCACCAACTGTTGCTCGGAAGAAGAAACTCCTTGCTCGACAGCATGCTGACTGGTTAGGACATTCTCTCCCATTACCATTGAAGATTCTTCAGAGGTAGCTTCGTCCTCTTCTAATTCTTCTGGAGTAGGAGGGGGACCAGGGATGTGTCTTTGGAAGAGCTCGGATGACTCGTCGACCTTCAATTCCTGAAGGGCAGCAACCCATCCGTCCCTGAAATACTTTACACTGCCATAATCCACTTGAGAGACCATGGCAGCACATCCCTTATCCCAACCTTTGTCCCAGCCATAGCTGAAGGACTTCTTCACGGCAGCTTTCCTTTTGGCCTTCTCCAAGGCGAGCTTCTCGGACAACAAAACATCAGCAGCTTTTAATTTTTGTTCAGCTTCCTCCTTCTACCGATTTACTTCCTGGAGTTGGACCAACCTCTCCTCAGCATCCTTGAGTTTATTTTCAAACTCCTCAGCAGTCTTGAGCTTCACATCAAGCTCTTTATTAGCCTTCTCCAAGGCATTCACTTTCTTCTCCAAATCCCTGGAGGCCTCAGCAACCCGAGTTTTCTCCTGCTCGGAGGAAGCAAGTTTATTCTCCCAGACTGCCTTATCAGTAGTGTACCTCTGGCGAGATTCCTCCAAGGACTTGGTAGCTTCTTCCAGAGCTCCCTCCACACTAGACGAGGAGCAAGAAGCCTTGATTGCTTCATCCTTCTTGAGGATTATGTTGAAGCAGCTCGTCAACTGTAAACAGAAAAAGAAAGCAAAGTCAGAAACAGATATGAGAAATAACAAAGGAAAATATGAAAAGTTCAAAGTAAAGGTACTTACTGAAGCAAGATGACGAGCAACCAAAGAAGTAACCATATCCCGAGTAAGGTTATCTTCATTACCTTGCACCTCGGGAATGGTCAAGGACTTTACCGAGCTCATGTCAGAGCTCGGGGGAACAGATGTGGGAACCTTAGTCCCAGCAGCAGGGGGCTGAATGGTGGCGTCAGCCAAATTAACCGCGGAGCTCTTCTTCAGTCTCCTCAGGGAAACAGGTACAACCAAGGAAGAATCCTTGGTCGGTGATATCACAATCACCTTTCCAGGAGCAGCAGAGTTGCTCGGAGCCACTGCGGGCTTGTCAGCAACCTTCTCGGAGACTTTAGCAGGAGCAGTTGAAGGAACTACACCAGTCTTCTTTGTCCCCTCCTTTGGGACATCAATCCTGACCCTTTTTACCGCCCCAGAACCGGAGGCAGTTTTCTCAAACAAAGCAGGAGTCATTCTCTTCTTCATCTTTTCGCTCAAGGGAACGTGAGATTCTGGCGAAGAACTTGCAGAGGGTGGTACTGGCTCTGCTTCACTGATCACTAGACGAGCAGTGAAAGAAGTTGTATAACTCTTGTATTGAAGCAGATAGGAGGCTGATCGAATGTGCTCGTCAGCAACCCTTTGATGCAGATCCCAGATAAGTCCCAAATGCCTTATATTGACATCTGTTTCTCTTGGGCACTTTCTCTTGTTATCAACTGCAAATAAACAGGCACTGTTATCAGTAACACATTTTATCAAACACAAAACAAACATGATTTCAAGATAAATAAAATAAATAAAAATAACCTATCCCATTTCCATAAGGAGGGCATCTGGGACCCTGGTAAACCTCATCTCCGGTTAAAGGAGGGTGTTGCCAATTTTTTACAACAACCCCATGTTAAAAATAATCCCTGTTGGCATCAGGGAGATTGACTACTAAAGCTCTATTTATAAACCTAGTTTTTAAATAATAAATATTATCATTAACTGCCCATCTATAGAAGTACATGATTTCTGGAATTCCTATACGAGTTCCATGCACTTGATTTAATTTATGCACCCCATTAACTATTCTCCATGTGTTGGGGGTTATTCGTGCAGGAACAACATCAAAGTACTGACAAAATTCCAAACACAGAGGATTTGGTGGAAAAGAAAATCCACACTCAGCAAAAAAGAGACTGGGGAACCAATGTCCCTCAGCCAAATTGAAATAATTAGAAGGCTCACAAAGCTCTTCCAAGACAACCCAAGAGGGAATGGAAAAATCAGATCGAAATTTGTCAAGAAACTCAACTGGGTAAGATAATGAATTAAAAGAAATGAAGAAGAAGAAAGAGGATCTTATAGAAAAAAGACTGAAGCTGTTGACAATGAACGACGGAAGAGATGTACGCACAAGAGAGTAGAAGATAATGAAAAACTCGAAGATGAAAATTTGAAAAGATAGAAGACGATGGGAGTCTCTGTGAAGTTTAAATACTTTGCCTTGGGAACTGGCGAAATAATGATCACAAAAAAGATGATTACGTTACCTACAGCTAAAAAGCATTAAATGTTGACGCGGGAATCAAAGCGAGCAACAGCGGCTAAAAAGGTGAAAAGTGATGTGGGAATCGAAGCAAGCAGAAAAGTCCAAAAAAGCTTGATTCTACGAATTGGGATGGAGAAATAAATACAAGGGAGATGATCCTAAAAATCAGGAAGAACTATTTAAAGCTGCCGTATTCCGAGAAAGAATGTTCCATACTCCTCAAATTTCGAAATATGAAACATTGGGGGCTTCTGTTGATACCAAATTTAATCTGCTGACTTGGATCAATCATATGAAGACACGTGTCTATCTACATGGCAACAACAAGCACCTCCGAGGAACGCTTACGCTCCGAGGAACAGATCTCTCCGAGGAACTCATACGCTCCGAGGAACAGACCTCTCCGAGGAACTCTTAAATACCAGAAAGCTTAGGCGGTCCGAGCTACTCAGGCGGTCCGAGCTGCATCTCGAACAGAGCATTAATAGCTGAATAACCAACAGTTCAACCGGTTCATTAAATGCCTATCATTTAGACGCACACGCTTAAAGGGCATTAAATGTGTTACCCTTTCATATGTATATCATTTAATGTATCACCCTTTCAGATGACAGCCTCAAGGGTATAAATACGTTGTACAATCCCCATTGTAGGGGGACCGGATTCTGAATCCAAACCTTAGGATCCAGAACTCAATTTCTTGTAATCGAGAATTCCAAAGCACTCATCAATAAAACAACAGTGCACGTAGTCCATTCATATAAGGCTGAACCACTTTAGAAATCTTTTGTCTCATTTATTTATCTGTGATTGAATAATTAGAGTGATCTAATTTTTTACATCAATATCCCTATTTGGAATTTATGAGCAAACCCTCTTTTTCTTGCTTTTTTGGGTTTTATTTATATGAAAATAGGAGATGTGCAATAATAATAAATAAAAAAGTATATTATGATGTGTGAGATGAGATAATAAAAGCGCTAAGTAAGAAAACAAGTTATTGGGAATTTAAGAGAATTTACGTTAGAGTTTGAGAAAGTTGGACCTTCTTGAAGATCTTGAGCTTGATCTTGAATGTTGGAGAGTAGCCATTGAACTTGGATGATGATGGAGAGTGGCTAATTCACCAAGTTTGATGAAAAGGGTGATAAAAAGTGGAAGAAAAAAGGGGATTTGGAAGTTGAAATCACGCTGCCTTCGGGAGAGGTTTCTGGGATGCGTTGAGAGAGATTTCTATCAGATCTGGGCTCTCCTTGAAAATAAGGTGAAGGCCTCTTTTTATAGGCCCAGTTAAGTGCTGATCGTCATAGACCCGTTCCTCCCTATCGGCGCCTGCCGATAGGCAGGGTATGGAACCTGCCATTTGGCAGTGCGCTTCAGGATTTTTCAAAAAATTGGCCGCCGAAGGCAAACCGTTGGTCAGAATCGTGCACGGGGCATACCGTTGGAAAGGTAATTCAGAGACCTTTGAAAGTCTTTTGGACCTCTCCCGGGTTCGGGAGATGACTTTAGGTCAAATATGGCTCAGAAGCGTTTGTCGATCCATGGGACGGGGGATCGTTCGGACGCAAACGGATCGTTCGTCCGTGTGGTAAGTCCGAATCATGCACAGGGCGGATCGTTGGAAAGGTTAGGAGATGTAATTCGATATTCCAAAGAGTTTGACACGGTTTGGGGAGTTGACTTTGGTCAACCGGGCCCGGGAAGCATTCGATGACCTCTCCGAGTCGAACGGATCGTTCATCCGCATGGTAAGTCGGAATCACACATGGGATGGACCGTTGGGAAGGGTATTCAGTGCCCTTTGAAGATTCATTCAGCCTCGGTTGAGATGAAGAGTTGATATAGGTCAAACAGAGCCTGGGAGCGCCCGGTAGCCTCTGGGTTAAGTTTTGGACGCAAACGGTTCGTTCGTCTGCATGGTAAGTCGGAATCGCGCACGGGGCGGTCCGTTGGAAAGGGTATTCAGTGCCCTTTGAAGATTCATTCATCCTCGATCGAGCTGAAGAGTTTGACTTTTGGGTGAAACTGAGCTGGTGAGTGCCCGATGGTTTCTAGGTCTGTACTCGGGACATGACCTAGGTTTGTAGTGATGGAGGGAGGTACTAGGGACTTAAGGAGAGTTAGGGAGTAACATAATGGGGTGTCTATAGAGCCCCTCTACGGGTGAGTTTGGAACAAATAATGACCGTCGAATAGACACCACATGATGTTTTTGAGGGAGTATGATCGATTCAGAGGGTCGAGGCCGATTCTGCAGACCTAAGGAGTGTGCTGGGGATGAATGACGATCGGAGGTTTAGGTAGATTCTGATGACCGGAAGTGGTGCTGGAGGGGGGTGACCAATTCTGCGGGTTAAAGCCAAATCTACGGGCTTAAGGGATGAGGGTGACCGATTATGCGGGTCAAATCCAATTTTGTGGGCTTAAGGTGAAGATTTAATACTCGAGATCAATTCTGACCTAAGAGTGGTGACGACCGAGGACCGAGGTCAATTCTGACCTAACTCAGGTGACGATCCAAGACTGGGGCCAATTTTGACCCAAGAGTGGTGATGATCGAGGACTGAGGTCAATTCTGACCTAAATCAGGTGACGATCCAAGACCGGGCCCAATTCTGACCCAAGAGTGGTGACGAACGAGAACCGAGGTCAATTCTGACCTAACTCAGGTGACAATTCAAGACCGGGGCCAATTCTGGCCCAAGAGTGGATAAAGATTAGATTTTGATTCTGCTGGAGAAAGAGCTTTGTGATTTAGATCTGAGTTGGGGAGCTGATAGCTGTGGAAGCTTTTAGGAGACCTCGCAGGGGGGAATAACTTATTTTGGGTGCTATAAGAGAATTTCGCTGGGAAGTGATCAGGTGACCCTTAGAGATCCTCCGGAGCTTTGCCGGGAGGAGTTTTCACTTGGTTTTTAAGGATTTTGCTGGGAAAGAGGGATTCCGCTCGAGGGAACGCGAGTTTTCTTGGTGAGAATGCTTTAAATCCCTCCTGGAATTTTTAGGAATTTTTCGAGACTTTCTGGTATTTTCTGGGAATTTCTGTACGAATTTTAAGAGGGGGTGCCGGTCGGCATAATATGAAGGGTGCCATTCGGCAATGACACAGACTTTTGGGCTACCTCGGGAAGGCAAGGGGTCAGTGCAGATTGGTATGGTAAGGCAAGGTGCCGATCGGCATGGCGCTTGGCATCCTATATAAAGGGTCATTTTTTTCACAGCTTCTTTTGCTTTCTCTCTCTCTGCGATTCTTCTGCAAATCGTTCTATCATTTTGATCTTCAAAAAATGGCCGCTTTTGTGAGCACTGCAGTCCACCGGGAGTGGTTGACCATTGATGATTGGGCGAATGTGGAGTGGAGGGTTAGGGCTCCTTTTGCTTTGGGGAGTGAGAACTCCTTTGATGCGTTTGAGCCTGTTGCGGATGAGCGGACCTTGCTGCGGGAGATATCGCATCATCGCTCTTCGAGAGTGAGTCCCGGTGGCATTCTTCTCTTTTTGGTGATTTTTCTTTCTTTCTTGACCTTTGATGAGACTTTTCTTTTTGCCAGTCTGATATTTCTTTGAAGAACATGCGTGCCCGTGGGACAACGGGGCTCAAGGATATCTGGGAGCATCTCCCACCTGTGGTGTGTTGGATGGTATCATCAGCGAGTTTTGGGCGATTGGCATCTGCGCTGGATGAGACGCCTCGTTCGACAGCGGTCCTGTACGCTTTGGGAGAGAGGTTGTGGGACACTACCCACACCTTTTATTTTGGATTCGGGGAGATAATGGTGACTCCCACAGACGTGCAGCAGCTGTTGGGGCTGGATTATGATGGAGAGCGGATAGAGGTGGATCGCTCTTTACGGGTAAGACCGGAGGCAGTGCGTGCGGTACTTGGTGATGTAAGGAGGATAGTTTCTAGGGATTCAATTCGGTTGTCCCTACTGAAGGATGTTCTGCTGAGCAGGGTGATTGATGTGGGGGATGGGCTGCAAGTGAGGCAGATGGCCCGGTTATTCATTTTGCTGGTATTGGGAGGTTTCATGGTGGTGTCGAGCGGCGACGTCGTTTATTTGTGGTTTCTGTCGTACTTGAGGATGTTTTCGAACATCCCTTTCTATGATTGGGGGAGTCTGACCTTGGCGACCCTTTACTTTTCTCTGGATGCATTCAGTCGGTGCTTCCGGCAGACCTTTACTGGGGCCACGTACCTTCTTGAGGTATTCTTCAGTCTGTGCATTCGCATTTTCCTTTCATGCATTCGCATTTTCCTTATGCGTCTCTTTTTGCTTGTGAATTCAGACGTGGTTCTATGAGGTGATTGGGTGCAATACCCCACTGATTGCATTGAAGGACGACACTGTTGGGGACTTCTGTCGATTGTATAGATGGCGTAGGTCCAATCGACAGTCGAAGGGATTTTTTTTCCCTAGAGGCAGTGCGTCAGGTCTTGAATGACCTGACCAGTGGTAGGGTAAGACTCTTTCCATTTAAATCTTGGTTTTTTCTCCTTCTGATCTTGTATTGATTTATGCTTGCTCGGAGTTTTTCAGGTGACCTTTTACCCATGGGGGACAGCCATTCAGAATGCGGGGGCCACCGGGGTGAATGCGCGGATGAGGCGTTTGCTGGCGCATGAGTTCGTCCATTCCTGGTACCTTGAGGAGAGGGTGGTTCGTCAGATTTTTGAGGAGGAGGTAGCGGTGCCACCTGCACAACCTCCTACGTCTATAAGGCGGGAGTGACTGCTGTCGGAAGATGAGAGGATCACAGCGATGATCGGCGAGTCCTACTTGTTGTACACCGATACGGCTGTACCGTATGACTATATGGACTTTGTGACGAGATGGTTGATGACGCCTAACATATATGATGCACTGCCCTTCCCTCCGGCGGGTTTGAGTCGGGCGGTGGGATCTTCCCACAGCGGTGGTGGTCCGTCGGCATCTACGGCGGCGGTGACCTCGAAGGTCCCTTTTGTACGGCTGCATACCCCTTCATACAACATTCGATGGGCTGATGGAGGGATGGTGCCTATGCTGCACCGTCCTCATGCGATGGATCCAGAGGAGTTTGGTTTGATAGAGGAGGTCCTTCGACCTGCGATATACCTTTCTCTTCTTCTCTTTCTTTCTTTTCTGTTTTGGTCATTTCTGCTTTGATACTGATTTGGCCTTTCCTTGCAGCAAGTTCGGGTGTCGACCACTTGGCTAAGGGACATCAGAGACTGGATATCTTCGGCGACTGCCCATATTCGGGACGCGGTTCCCATTCCTTCTTGCTTGGTGTCGTCTACCTCGTCCGAAGAGGACTCTGATTCGGGTAGTGGGGGTGCGTCATCTCGCCGTAGGGGGAATAGAGCACGTCGCAGGGGTGGAAGCTCGAGAGAGAGAGAGAGAGAGAGAGAGAGAGAGAGAGAAAGAATGTGGGTTCGGGTTGAGTCCCGTTGTTTTTGCTTTTTCTTTTTATTTCCTGCAAAATGATGTAACACAGAAAACAAATATATGCAATGTAATGGAGTTTTTTATTATCTTTTATTGAATGACGAATGCATGCACATGCGCTTTTTACTTTGCTGCTGAGACCGTAAAAAGAAATATTTTTGGATTTTTTTTTTGAAGTAAAGTTTTTTATTAAAAAGGGGGAAATTTTATAAGGAGAAAAAGGGATTTTGAAATTCTGTTGAGAATATCAATTTATTTTTATTGAGTTTTCTGATTTGACAAAAGAGGAAAAAAAGGGAAATTTCTAAAAATGGGGGGTTGTTGATCGGCAAGCACCCTGACCTGCCTATCAGTAATTCAGTCCAGTCTCATCAATTCAAAGCTTTGGTTGGTATCCTCTTCAGCCTTTGGTACCTTATGGGGTAGGATTCCCTCCGATTTCTGTAGGGATTATGTCCCTTGTGAGGGCCTTCAAGTATAAAAAGGGGTAAGGGTGGAGTGTTTTCATCACACCTTTGCATTCTTACTTACTTGCCCACCATCTCTTAGCCTTGCAAGATGGCTCTCCCTTGTAGCATTGAGTTTGCTGGCTACCTCGAAGCCTTAGAAGCTATGTGCTCTTATAATGTCGACTACGATGCTTTCAACATGCATCGAGTCTCCTTGTGGCGCAATCGACCTTTTGAGTGGAACGTGCTGACAACGGCGGTACAATTCTGGTACCCCGAAGACCATATATTCTTCTTTGGGTTAAAAGAATTTTGTCCTACCTAGGAGGAATTTTCTGCCATACTGGGTATAAATCCCAGTGTTGCTGCGGCTTTACCTGAATTTTCTCGGTCTCCCAGGGATTTGTTGGTCGGGCTTCTTCACATTTCGCCTTCGGCGACTAGATCATTGGTTGCTGGAGGAATGATATCCCTCCCGGCGGTGCTGGAGTCCGTGCATTTACGGGAAGTAGGTGATGCTGGCTATGCTGGAGCCATTGTTCTGGGCCTGGTTTCAAAATTGTTGTTGGTGACTGGGGAAGTGCAAGTGGACCCACAACTTGCAGCCATTACTTCATGGATATCATACCGTCGTAATACTGTGACGGTGATATTGGCGGAGAGTCTGAATGGCCTGGATGCCTGGAGGGAAGTTCGTTCTGACTTTTTGAGGGGTAGTCCTGTGATGCTGTTCATGTGGTTGTCTGAAAGATTCTGCTTGGCGACTCCTCCAGAGTATCCCTTGTCGGCCGTAACCAACTTCTTTTCACACTGCTTCATCAGTGTTGGCCTGTATGTTGAGAATTGGGAGAATTGGCTTATGGAATATGGGGCTCGTGGGATTTATTGGTCAGTGCCTTGGTGGGGACAGTTGCATCCTGTTCTGGAGCTAGGAGAGTATTCATATGTGCAGCTGGTTGGTCTCAGACAGACCTCCTTTTATTTCCCTTGACGACTTTTGCGCCAATTCGGCTGGGCGCAGGTCGTTCACCCTCGGACCTCAAATTTCTTTCCGATAGAAGATTTGACTAAGCGCCTGCGTCTGTTGCTTGGGTCTCTGTGGGAAAATCGGCGTCCGTCGACCCGTCCCTCTCAGTCTGTCGGGAAGGTTTGGCATGTCCCCAAAGATTATATGAAGTGGTTGTGGAGGAAAATAGTCAGCAAGATGTTGGCAGTAGAGATTGGACAAAGATGGTTTATTTTATCTAACATCATGGAAGGGGGTGTTGTGATCTTTTCGAAGATGGTTCGGTCTCATCGGTCCATGGAGTGTTTACGGCACTCTATTCAGGCAGGGGAAACTTGGGGACCTCAGGATGTAGATGATGAGGGTGCAGGCTCCTCTGGTGGCTGTGGGTAGGACTCCTGGGGAGTTTATTTGTGTAACAGATGCGGGGATGTTATTTTTTTAGTATTAGGGGGAAGGGAGTTACCCGTTTTTTTTTCTTATGTAATCCGTACTGTAATTTCTTATTAATGAAATAAACAAGTTTATGATCATCCAGCTGTGTCTTTCGATGAGTTTTTGTATTTTGAATTATCTATACTGATCGCTAAGGCATACATAATCCTTTTGTTCAAATATTTTTAGAATGAACCGCCGTTCTCGGAGGTAAGAAAAGAATAGTATTTTGTGAAAAAAAGGGCCGCACTCATGTGAGGTGCATGAGCTGCCTACGTACCTCTGGGGTTTTTGAAAAGTTTTTTTTATCTGTTTGAAAATTGTTTTTTGCAGAGGATCAGGCTCATGTAGTTCTGGGTAGAGGGAAATAAAGATTTTTTTTTAGAATAGAAGGGGGATGAGAAGAGTCGTAGCGCGTCGAGATTTCGGACTAGGGGTAGAATTTCTTGAGACGGTCCAGGTTGACTGAACGAGCCATCTCCTCCCCATCTAGGTCGGATAAGATTTTCTTCACAATGTAGGGGTCGCTCCGATTGGGCTTGAATTTCCCTCTGGGGTCCCAGATGGGTTCTATTATCTCCTTGAGGGCTAAATCCCCCTCTCGGACACCGCGGTCCTTGAATCTCTTGTTGAATGATCGCGCTATTCGACGATGGTAGCCCTGTATGTGGTAAAGTGCTTTTAATCTTCTTTCCTCTAGAAGGGCTAGCTCATCAAGACGGCTTTGGTACCAGTCTTCTTCACTAACCCTACTTTCGAGCATGACGCATAGCGATGGTATTTCCAGCTCTACAGGTAGGATTACTTCCATGTAGTAGACCAAGCAGTAAGGGGTAGCCCAAGTAGAGGTTCAGATTGAGGTTCGATTACCCCAGAGGGAGTATGGGATCCGGTCGGCCCAATCCCTATAACTTTCGGTCATCTTGATGATGATGGCTTTGAGGTTTTTATTGGCGGCTTCAACTGCACCATTGGTCTGAGGTCGGTAGGGAGAAGATTTGTGTCTCTGAATCCTGTACTCGTTGACTACTTTTATGACTTCTGCTTCAAAATGCAACCCGTTATCTGATACCAGCTCGTACGGGACCCCATATCGACAAATGATATTTTTCTTGAGGAATTTGGCCATTTTCTTGGCATTCAATACTGCGTATGACTCAGCTTCGACCCATTTGGTGAAGTAATCGATGGCAACCAGGATGAACTCATGTCTGTTTGAAGCCTTTGGTGTAACCTTCCCTATGATGTCGATACCCCAGGTGGAGAACGACCAGGGAGAGGTCATGTTGTATAATTCTCGCGAAGGTAAGTGTTGAAGGTTAGAGAATTGTTGGCATTTGAGGCACCTTCAGACATAGGCGGTGCAATCCTGGATCATGGTGGTCCAGTAGTAGCCCTTTCGGATGATCTTCTTGGCGAGCATGTGACCATTCATGTGGGGTCCACATTCCCCACTGTGGATTTTCTGTATTATTTTCTCAATCTCAGCCCCTGCGATGCAGTGTAGATGAGTTCCATCGAAATTCCTCTTGAGTAGAGCTTTATGACAGATGATGTACTGGGCGGCCAGTCTTCGAAGGGTCATTCGATCTTCCTTGTTGGAACCCTTGGGATACCTACCATGTCTGAGGAGGCACCAGATATCATAATACCAACAATCGGCTAGTTCGGGATCTTCGGTGGAGACAAGCTCAATATGATAGCAATGGGTCGGTTTGTCTTGCTTTTGAACTAGGAAGGGGGTTATTGTTATTCCTTCGAGCATGTCGACCATGGAGGCCAAGGTAGAGAGAGCATTAGCTAGATTATTCTTTGCTCGGGGTAGGTAATGGAAGGTGATATCTCGAAATCGGGAGGCTAACTCTTCTAATTGGGTATAAAAGGGTTGAAGCTTTTCGTCCTTGACTTTCCACTTTCTGAGCACTTGACCGATGATAAGGGTGGAATCCCCGTAGACATCAAGGTATTGAATACCTTTCTTGAGAGCAACCTTGAGGCCCACTATGCATGCCTCGTATTCCGTCATGTTGTTGGTGCAAGGGAAATCCAATTTAATGGCGATGGGAGTGTGGGAGTCATCTAGGGCGATCAACAGTATCCCAATGCCATATCCATTTTTATTGGCAGCGCCGTCAAAGAATATTTTCCACCGAAGGCGGTCTTGAGTGGTGCAGAGGATATTTTCATCTGGGAATTCGGAGATCTGGACATCTACTTCGTCTATGGGGTAACCGGCGAGGTAGTCAGAGATGGCTCTTCCTTTAATGGCTTTCTGTGTGACATACACGATATCGAACTCGATTAGGAGCATTAACCATCGGGCCATTCGACTGGATAAGGCGGGTTTCTCAAGCAGGTATTTGATGGGATCCATTCGGGATACAAGTTTGATGGGGAAGGCGAGCATGTAGTGTCGCAACTTTTGGGCGACCCAGACAAGTGCGACACATGCCTTTTTTAAAACAGTGTAGTTGACCTCGTACCCGACCAATTTGCGACTGGCGTAATAGATGGCTCTTTCTTTGTGGGAGTCTTCAAGGTATTGGGCTAGCAAAGCCCCGACTGCATTGTCAGTTATGGTTAGGTATAGGAGCAAAGGGAGACCAGACTATGGTGGCATAAGAACTGGAGGTTGGGTCAGATATTGTTTGATTTGGTCAAAAACTTCTTGACAGGCCTCATTACAAACCTTGGTTGAAACTTTTCGAAGGATCTTGAAGATCGGTTCACAGATGGAGGTTAGATGGTTGATGAATCGGTTGATATATTGTAATTTCCCAAGAAACCCTAGGACTTCTTTCTCTGTTCGGGGTGGTGGCATCTCAAGTATGGCTTTCAGCTTTACAGGATCTGCTTATATCCCCTTTTCGCTGACTATGAATCCCAAGAGTTTTCCCTTTATAACACCGAAGACACACTTTTTTGGATTAAGTCACATCTGATACTATCGCAGTCGTTCGAAGAACTTCCGGTGAGCGGGAACATTACCTTCTCTAGTTTTGGACTTGATAATCATATCATCCACATAAACCTCGACCTCCTTGTGGATCAGATTGTGCAGGATGGTTGTGGCATCCCTTTGGTAGGTAGCCACAACATTCTTGAGACCGAATGGCATAACGGTGTAGCAAAAATTTCCCCATGGGGTGATGAATGCGGTTTTTTCTTGGTGGTATGGGTTCATCTTAATTTGGTTGTATCCGGCAAACCCGTCGATAAATGACTTGAGAGCATGACTGGCTGTGTTGTCCATGATCATGTCGATATTGGGTAGCGGATAATCATCCTTTGGAGAAGCTTTGTTTAAATCTCATTAATCTACACACATTCGAACCTTCCCTCCTGATTTCGACACAGGTACAATATTGGCTAGCCATGTGGGATATTCGATCACCCGAATGAAACCCACGTTTAACTGTTTGACCACCTCTTCTTTGACCTTGAATGACCATTCGGTGCGGAGTTTTCTCAATTTTTGTTTAACCGGCTTGTAATTTGGGAGAGTGGGGATCTCGTGTTGAGCTATTTCAGGATCGATATCGGGGCATATCATCATAGGACCATGCGAAGACATCTACGAACTCCTTCAGCAATTCTTCGAGTTGTGCACGCTCATGCTCGTCAAGGGTGGCCCCTATTCTAATCTCGCGCAGTTGGCTACTAGAACCGAGATTAATAACAACAGTCTCTTCTTCATTAACTTGAACGCGGTTATGTTATTTATTATTAACCTTGTTTAGATCAGTTAAGAATTATTAATTTGCAAAATCATCATCATCAAAAGTTTGATTAGAATTAAAGCAGTTAATGTAAGGCACAACAAGATACTCAAAATCTTCATTTATTTCATTGATAGGAAAAACAACATTGAGAACCTCATCAAAAGAGGTCTCGATTACATTTGAGCAAAGATAGGCAACAGAAGAAGAAATAGGGTAAATATTTGGGTTAGGGGAAATTTTAAGAGATAGAACTGGCACAGCATACCAGTTGAGGAGAGGAGTATCAGCAGCTTTAATCAGACGGGATGGGTCCATTAATGTAGTGCCTGAATGAACCATACAGAGTGCCAACCCCAGTATCTGTAAGTTGAAGGAATCTTCGGAATCGCTTTCCTTAGTCTCTTCGGCATCTTTGATGAGCGGTTGTACTTGGTGTGGGAAACTTTCGGCCCATGGGTAGCTGTCTTGGAAAAAGATCTCCATTCCCGGCCTCATCTTCTTATCTGTGTGGTCATACCATGGTTCTGGAAAACCGCAAAAGAGGAAGTCCTCGCCTTCTTTAATGAATCGTCCATTTAAGGAGTCTCCTGAGATAGTTCGGATGCAGTCTGATCTTCTCTTTGGTCGTTCTAAGCTCTTGTTCTGATGGTTAATACCCCAAGCCACAAGGAGGGAAAGCTTTCTTCAGTTCGATGGGCCCAAGTATCCTTGTTGACTTTGCCCTAGCCCCAGTCCGGGCATGAAGTGCATACTTCTGAACATTTGTATCACATTGACATTGCCATGAGGGTCATATTCTGGACAAACCCTTTCTTTGAAACCGTCCCCTACCGGGAGTAGGAGTGGTTCAACTCGAAATCCTCATAAGAGCATATCATTTGACCCGTGCTGTATCTCGAGAATTGGACTGCTGGTGTTTACCCCCTCGATATTTTTGTTGTCGCCCAAAATGGTGATGACTCGCCCGTCGGCGAAGAACTTCAATTTTTGATGGAGTGAGGAAGACACACCCTTGATATTGTGGAGCTAGGGTCATCCGAGCAACAGGTTGTTACAAGCTGGGATGTCTATGACTTGGAATTCAACGACGGGGTTTATAGAGCCAACCCCTATTACAAGTTTTATGGACCCCATCGCCTCACGACGGGTATTATCGTAGGCACGCACAACGGCGGAGGTTGGAGCGAGGTCGCTTTCTTTCAGGCCTAAACACTTAAACGTTCTCAGAGGGCAAACGTTCAAGGCGGATCCGTTATCGATAAGGGAGAGTGGCACGGCCTTTCCCATAACTTCGACGGAGATATTGAGTGCATGATTGTGATTAGGCCCAATTTTGGGGATTTCTTCTTCAGAAAATGATATAATTCGGGTAGAGGTCAAGGATCCGACCAGATTTATCGCTTCTTCTGGTGTGGTAGAGGGAGGAACTATGGGTCCAGTGAGTAATTTGATTAAAGCATTTATGTGCAGCTGGGAAGACATGAAAAAGCCCCCATAGAGTGATGTTAGCTTGGTATTTCTTCAGTTGATCGAGGATCTTTCTCTCCTCGATGGTCATCTCTGGCATAGGAAGGTTTTCAACGCCCTTCCATTTGTCATTTGCTGGTAGTGAGCTTGGGACCTGGTAATGTCTCCCTGATCTGGTCATGTGATTTACTTAAGAAGGAAAGAACGTGAATATCGTTTCCTCGTCAATCTCAGGTTATGCTTCCACCCTATTTATTTCTCTGAGGAGTTCTTCAAATGATATCATCCCACATATGTCGGCTACTGGGCCAGCTCTTCCTGAAGCTTGTTCTTCACTCGAATCTTCGTATTCTTCCCCCCATCCGGTGGTAGCAACTCTGTCTTTCCATATAAAGTCGATGCATTCCATAACTTCAACGGCTTCTTCATACAAGTTCTCCCATTCTGTGGGGATATGTGTGATTGAAGGGACCAAGCGCCCTTGTAGCTTCAAAGTGTCAAGTAACCCGGTGATACTGCAAATGCTGTTGGTTTGCCCGAATAATTCTGCCATAATCTGGACAACATCATCTAGGCTGACTTCGTCAGTTAGTACCACCCACTTGTCTAAATCTCGGGCCCATTTTCGTGCCTCCAAGAACAGTGTGCTAAACTTCTGGCAATCGATGAACATCTGTGAAGGCAATTTCAGCCCGAACTCTAGGAGTTAGTTTAACACCTCTGACAATTCCATACTTCCATTTTCAGAACGGGTACGGACAGCGATGCATGCTCTGGTAAGGAGTGGCAGTGCCTGATCAGTGAGGCTAGTAGGGTGTAGGATGAAATATGGGTAAATTTGAAGAGGTTTAGGAGAGTATATGGGTGTGATTTGAGTTGAGGGATCGAAATCTGGGTTTTCTTCTAAGAAGATGGCATTGGTTTGATTCGAAAGTGGATTGTGAGTAGTGTCTGGCTTAGGATTGGTTGTTGTGGGCGATGGTACCCCGATCAATGAGATCTTGGATTACGTTGCGAAGGTGAAAGCATCCAGCAGTTTGGTGGAAGGCGCAATGGGCATCGGCCTTGAAGTTTCTTGGGTGTGGATTTGGCAATGGACGGGGATCTAAGGGTTTGATGAGGTTTCGGATTAATAGGGCTTGGTAAACTTTGGAGAGGGGAGCATGGAGCTCAGTGTATTCCCTTCGGATGGGGGCATGGCGGCTTTCTGGTGCCCATGATGTGGTTGGTTGAGAGATGTTATTGATGGTCGAAACGGTAGCACTGGCAGGCTTGTCATACTTTCTAGGGGTGAATTGTCCGGACACCTTCTTTGGTTCAACCTCTGTTTTAACGAGGCTTTCCTCGATTTCCACTCCTACCTCTCTGAGAACTCGAAAGTGGGGATAGTATTGTCCTCCCATCGTCGCTCGAACATGGGGAAAGAAGTTTTTCTTCACTATGTTGAACTATTCTTCTTCAGATGACCGATTGGTCATGGTAGCTGCTTGCTCTCTCCACCGAGTTATGAAGTTACTGACTGATTCCCCAGGGTTCTGTTTGAGCATCTCTAAATAACGACAGGAGACCTCAAGCTCTTCGTTGTATTTGTATTGTGATATGAATTCTCGGAGGGCACTATCCTTCAAAGTTTACTGAAACATTTGGGCCATCACCTCTTCAGAAGCCCCTAGTAGAGTCATGGAATGATGATAACTGCGAAGATGAACAATTGAGGGTCCACTCCCTCCGAACTTCTAGATATTTGGCATCTTGAACTTCTCGGGTAACCTTGCTTTAGGATAAGGAGACATGTGGGTGTAGTCCATATAATTCCTAGAGATCCTGACCTGATCAAACTTCTTGGTGAGCATCTTGATATCCTCTTTGACTTGATTCAACTCCTCCTCCTTTGGATCAACGACCACAGGCAGGTTAGCCATAGGCTGGGCAATGTTTGGCATGAGAAGCTGGGTAGGCGGTGGCCTATTGGCAGGAGGGGCACGTGGAGCATGCTGATATTCTTCTGGAACCCAGATACCCTCGGGTGGACCCACATCACAAGGGAACAGAGCCTCGGGCTCTTGAGGAATAGGAACCTAGTTTCGTTGCATCTCTCGGACCTCAATTTGGAGGTTGTCAATCTTGGACACGAGCTGAGCTAGGACTGTCGTTAGATCCGGCTGTATGACTGGTGCTTGATATGTATTCTCCATGGAAGATGGAAGGATTTCGAACTCGAAATAAGTAGTAGAAGAACGGATGAAACTCCAGGGTGATTTGACTGAAGACCGACGCCAATAGGGAGCCAGGCCAAGGGCTTGCGATCGACCTGAGAAAGCGTAGGATGATATTTATTTTTGAGAAAAAAGGGAGAACTATTTTTGGATTTTCGATAAAGAAGGGAGAAATGTTTTTGGATTTTTAATAAAGAAGGGAGAAATGTTTTTGGATTTTTTGATAAAGAAGGGAGAAATGTTTTTGGAGACGGAACTCAGCATGATTATTACAATTATTATGTTTTCACTTGTATTTAATTCTCCTAAATGCAATACCGGACGGGACCCGAGCTTGGAAAAGTGGGGTTTTTAATATATGCAAAGCTACGATTTGGACTTGTAACCAGTCTCACGGACAGGGCCCCGTTTTAAAAATGCGCAAAAATTAGGCGGCAGGCCGACCTGAAATTTCGGCAGAGTTTCGGGTTAAAACTGACAATCTAAAGTGCGTGTCCTAGGTCTGACACCTATATGCGGGTATGAAGTTGGTTGGGTGAATCGGCATGGTTTCCCCTCTTTGGCGTGACTTCCACGATATACGTCATGCTCATGTGGGCAATCGATACGTGTGGACAAGACATTTGATATACCTGAGTGTACGTGAATTGCCTCACTATATACCTCGTGGGGACGGTACGTGTGAGAGCGAATTCGATATACTCGATGTACGTGAACGAATTCCCCGCGATATACCTCCCGTCATGACTTCGGTCAAGCGGTACGATACGGAGGAACCGTTCGATATACGTCAAAGGTACTTGACCAATGGGAGGTGAGAGTCATATCGCTTAGGCTAACTGCGACCTGTCGGACCAGCGCCCATCACGAAGTGACCCTCCAGTTACTTGGTAAAATTTGGTCAATATCAATGCTCTTTGGTGATGTCGTGTGAATCATGCATGATTCTCTTATTAGTATCTTATGATGAGAATGCCTTTATTGATTATGCAAAACAGGGAGCAAAGTACAAGTACCCCAAAAGGTACACCAAGTATGGATGGGTGATGCATGCAACATGGGGATATACATGTGATCCTAGGTGCACGTGGTGTGAAGTGCACATGGAGAAATTTCCACAAGTGTGTGAACATAAGCATAAGCATGGGATACATATGAGAAAGGGGAACATGCAAATATGGAGGGAAACATAAGCAAATATAACATTCATGTAAATGTAGAGAGATTCAGAGTCTCTAGTCTATTTTACTCAAAACAGAAAAAAGAAAAAAGGGGAAGCCACCCCGAAGGATGGCATTCAAAGACATACTGGTGCGTGCGAAACCAAGATGATTCGAGAAGGGTTCAGAGTCTTAGTTACGAAATGGGAAGGTGTTAGGCACCCATTCCGCCCTTTCGGTCTCTCATGAATATTTGCTATTTTCCTTTTGTTTCCCCCCGTGATATGTGCGCATGTGTATATATATAGAATGAAGGTAGGAATCCTCGACTTGTATCATGGAAAAGATAAAGCGAGTCGTCCGTAGGAAGATATAAGAATAATATTAGAAAAATAAGATTTACGCGATTACCCCTACGTTGACCGTTATAATGGAACGATAACGCATATGGAGCAATACGTTACTAAGGAAAAGTATATAGAATATAGGAAGATTAGATTTAGAGCAAATAGGAAGATGAGAGAAAAAGTAGGAAAAATGACTCGAGTCTCGGGTTTTCCCCGAGATGCCTACGTAGCCTATAAAGGCATCAAAGTCCACGTAGTTCGCATACAAAACGAGGGGTGGGGTTTATCCTATAAATCCAAATGGGGGATCTCTTATTTGTCAGTGTGTGTGTGTGTGTAGAAAAAGTATTTTAGTTGTGAGGAAAGTGTGCGAAAAGTATGAGAATCCCTATTTGGAATTTATGAGCAAACCCACTTTTTCTTATTTTTTTGGGTTTTATTTATATGAAAATAGGAGATGTGCAATAATAATAAATAAAAAAGTATATTAGGATGTGCGAGATGAGATAATAAAAGCGCTAAGTAAGAAAACAAGTTATTGGGAATTTAAGAGAATTTACGAGAGAGTTTGAGAAAGTTGGTCCTTCTTGAAGATCTTGAGCTTGATCTTGAATGTTGGAGAGCAGCCCTTGCACTTGGATGATGATGGAGAGTGGCTAATTCACCAAGTTTGATGAAAAGGGTGATGAAAAGTGGAAGAAAAAAGGGGATTTAGAAGTTGAAATCACGCTGCCTTCGGGAGAGGTTTATGGGATGCGTTGAGAGAGATTTCTATCAGATATGGGCTCCCCTTTCAAATGAGGTGAATGCCTATTTTTATAGGCCCAGATAAGTGTCGATCGGCATAGACCCGTTCCTGCCTATCAGCACCTGCCGATAGGCAGGGTCTGGAGCCTACCATTTGGCAGTGCGCTTTAGGATTTTTCGGAAAATCAGCGGTCTAGGGCAAACCGTTGGTCAGAATCGTGCACGGGGCATATCGTTGGAAAGGTAATTCAGAGACCTTTGAAAGTCTTTTGGAACTCTATCGAGTTCGGGAGTTAACGTTGGGTCAAATATGGCTCGGAAGCGTTTGTAGGTCCTTGGGAAGGGGGATCGTTGGGACGCAAAAGGATCGTTCGTCCGCATGGTAAGTACGAATCGCGCACGGGGTAGATCGTTGGAAAGGTTAGGAGATGTAATTAGAATTCCAAAGAGTTTGACCCGGTTTGAGGAGTTGACTTTGGTCAATCGGGCCCGGGAAGCATTCGGTGACCTCTCGGAGTCGAACGGATCGTTCGTCCGCATGGTAAGTCGGAATCGCGCATGGGACTGACCGTTAGAAAGGGTATTCAGTTCCCTTTGAATATTTATTCAGCCTCGATCAAGCTGAAGAGTTGACATAGGTCAAACAGAGCCCGGGAGCTCCCGATGGCCTCTGGGTCATGTTTCGGACGCAAACGGATCGTTCGTCCGCATGGTAAGTCGGAATCGCGCACGGGGCGGTCCGTTGGAAAGGGTATTCAGTGCCCTTTGAAAATTCATTCAGCCTCAATCGAGATGAAGAGTTTGACTTTTGGGTCAAACTGAGTTGGGGAGTGCCCGATTATTTCTAGGTCAGTACTCGAGATATGACCTAGGTTTGTAGTGATGGAGGGAGGTACTAGGGACCTAAAGAGAGTTAGGGAGTAACAGAATGGGGTGTATACACTTCTCCTTTACTATATTTGTCAGCTATTTTCTTCTTTTGGACTAGTATATTATTCAAGTCCCTGGTCTTATCTTCATCTATCTTTTCCAACTCCAAGTGCATAACCTGGTCATAGCCTTTTAGTGTTAACTCATTTTTTATTTCCACTCTTAATGAATTAAGAGTGAACTATATTGGTAAGATATCATCATTCTAATAGGTTAAGGCTTATGGAGTTACCCCAATACTTAACCTTTTAGATGTCATGTAAGCCTATAATACTTCTGGCAGAAATTATTCCAATACATTGAATTTTTCTTAATCACTTTGCTCAGGTTCTTTTTAATCACTTTATTTATAGATTACGTCTGACCATTTGATTGAGCATAGTAATGTGCTTCCTTTTTTGAGGTTATTCCTGCCTTGAAGTACTTGCATTGTCTAAGATGTACTTACATTGTCTGAGGTTATGGTTTCGAGAGTACTAAGCCTATATACAATATCTTACAAGAAATCTACCAACTCAGTATGGGGAACTGATGTCAAAGCCTTTGCTTCTACCCATTTGGTAAACTAGTATGTTTCCACTAGCACAAAACTATGCAATTTTGGAGGATAAATGGCAAATTTTTCGAATGATAACTATATCCCATCCTTTAAGTGGCCAAGGCTTCACTACATATTGGTCTAGAGGAGGCACATGTTTTAAAGGGCCATGTTGTTGGAATTTTTGGCATCTAATTAAAAACCCAATGTAATCATTTGAGATATAAGGTCAATAGAACCCATGTCTTATTAAGAACCATCCTATTTTAGGACCCGATTAATAATCCCCATAAATTCCCTCATGGACTTATGCACTGTTGTTAGTCCTTCATCGTTACTTAAGCACTTTAGGATCATTTTATCATCATCTCTCTTAAATAATTTTCCATTATAAATAACACAATCGGATGCTCTTAGTCTTGTAGCCCTATCAGTCTTGATGTTTGGGTTAGTTAGAATTCAATTAATGGCTTTCCCCATCTTTTCTAACCTTAATATTCTCAATTTCAACAAAGGTCCACATATTATATAGCAGTGGTAAGGATACATCAATGGAACTGAGCTTTAACTTTGCTTCGAAGTTGTCATCAAGCTTAAAACCTGAAGGTTTTTGAGCTATTTAATTAGTGTCTTCATTCAGAAGCCTGGTAATATAATTTAGTGTGACTTCATCAAATTTGGACATCAAATCAAAAGCCACTCGGTTATATAAAGGTAAACCATCATGAAGACATTTATATTCACCATTTAACTACCTCATAACTAATTGGGTGTCCCAAAAAATCTCTATAAAAGACGCATTACAACTTTGAATTTTTTTTAGGCCCATTATAACAGCCTCATATTCCACTTGGTTGTTGGAACAACTGTTCTCTTCCAACCTGTATCCATGTTTGCTTCTAATATGTTCGAGGAATTCAATAACCACCCCTATTCCTGACATTATTTTAATATTCAATCCATCAAACCACAACTTCCATGGATTTAAAGATACATATCCTATCTCATATTCCCCTTCTAACTCATCCTCACATGGACGATCTACCAAAAAGTGAGTCAAAGCTTGGTCTTTTATTCTGATTTGAGGTACACAGTGTAGACAAAATTCAAATAAAGCCAACACCTATTTACCAATCCTATTTCGTAAAATAAGTCTTGTTAACATATATTTGATTAAATCAAAATTTGAAAGGGTTAATTAGGCAGATATGCAATGAACTTTACGTAATTTTCTATTTTGGTCACTGAACTTTTTTTTCGCGTATATAACACTGTACTTTCATTTTGTTGCCAAAATGTTAACATCATTAATTTATATTAATGGAATGGTGATTTGTCATCCAAAAAGATGATGTGTCATCATACTCAACAAATAGCTTAAAAAATTAAAATTATAACTCAAGTAAAAATAAAAAATGTGATGCGGCAACCTCTCTCTCACTTCCAACCCAAAAGTAACACCAATCATTACTGGAGATATGTTCGACACTCATAACACCGACCAACCCAACATACAATCACGATCATCAATACAAATCATGGATTGAAAAATTAAATATCACTCTTAAGTATGACAGCGAATTCGAATTCATCGCACTTGACAAAGGTTTTGGTAAACATTTGGAGATCCAACCGGACCAAAGGTAAGACCGATCATTTATGAAGATATGTTTATCACTCGAAAAGAACCAGTCGGACTAAAGGTAACCAAAAATTGACACCGATCATTATTAGAGATATAGTTTTGGAGGTCATTAAGGGCTCAATTTCATGGATCTAAACTAAAAGCTACCAATACTTTGCCTAATTAATTTGATCAAACACAATTGCACAAACTTTGATTACTCAATTTGATAAGCACATGGGAAGATCCAATTCGTGAGGTCTTGGGTGTAGCGATAAAATGTTGGGGAAGCATAGAGATTGGACAAAGAAGAATATATTTGTAAGGCTTTATATAGGTTTCAGTTTTAATTTCACTTGAGAGATAGATATAAAAGAGGTTGTATATTGATGGTGGGTTATTTGGTTATGTTATAAATGAACTTATTGGTTCTAGGCCGTAATTTAGCTTATCAGGAAGGTTTTTGGAAATTTCATGTAAGTTTTATTTTGGTTCATATTTTGTATAGTTGGAAAATGTCGTTGGATGGACCAGTCCCTCGGGGAAAATGAGAAGACACCGGAGAAGAAATCAGAGAAGTTGTGCATTGATTTTAATTTAAGGATTTTTTTTAATTATTAGTGGTTAGGATGTCATCTCGTTTATTTTAATTTTTTTAAGTTACTAGTTGAGTATGAGGCCACATAAACTTTTGTGGATGCCAAATCAGCATTCCATTAGTGTTCATTAACGATGTTAACTTTTTGGTAACGAAATGAAAATACATCGTTATATGCGCCAAAAACAAAGTTCAGCGACTAAAATGGAAAATTGTGTAAGTTCGTTGCATATATACGTAATTACACTACACCAAAACTAGCGATTGGTCACGGCCAAAATCCCTGACCAAAGTTGTGGGCCGCGAACTTGGGCCGTGACCATTTCGGGTGTGACCATTTTCGTGGGTCGCGGCCCAAGTTTGTGACCAAAAAATGGTCATTGCCGAGAGGGGTCACGATTGTGGGTCGCGGACTTAGGCCGTGACGGGTCGCGGCCCTCGTCCGTGACCCACAATCGTGACCCACAACAGTGACAAATTGGTGGCGGCCAAAGTCCGCGATCCACGATCGTGACAAAAAAAAAAAAAAAAATGGTCGCGGCCCTCATCCGTGACTCACAACCGTGACAAATTGGTCGCGGCCAAAGTCTGCGACTCACGACCGTGACAAAAAAATAAAAAAATAAATGGTCGCGGTCCTCATCTGTGACCCACAACCGTGACAAATTGGTCGCGACCAAAGTCCGCGACCCACAATCATGACAAAAAAATTAAAAAAAATGGTCGCGGCCCAAGTCCGTGACCCAAAACCGTGACGAAAAAAATAAAAATGGTCATGGACAAAGTCCATCACCATATTTAACTATAATTTTTAAAAAAAAGTATTTTTTTGGTCCAATCCTAAAATTAGGGGTCCTGTGAGTGCACCTTCAGTTGCTACGTGTAACGTTGGACGCGTACGAGGTGTTACAAATATTTATTATTGGAAAAACAATAAAAAAATCACAAATTGCGAATCGAGAACGTTGTTAATAAACAAATATATATACAAACTTAAAAATACTACACGTCTTAATAATTCACAGACCAAAAAAAAAAATTGGGCAGAATTTTCTCTATTTTCTTGACATTCTAAAACTTGTAAATGTAAAACCTACTTATTATAAACCCGCACGACCATAAAACTAAATAATCAAAGCCCGCACGGTTGTAACACATAAAAAACAAAATCATGAATGTCCACAACATACAAACAATCTTCATGTTGTAAACCATTGCCTCCTTCATTTGTTCCGCGTGCAAAAATCCTACAAATGATAGGATACATAAAAAAAATCAGTAACCAAGTAGTTTTACAAAAAAATTAATCAATCTGAAAAATTGCATATATGAGTTAAAATTATCAACATATCAATATTTTTATGCCTAAGTCTAGAAATATGCAAATTACCATCGTATTCTCAAATTGGGAGTCCCGCGGCTGCGCGGTTAGTTCCTATGACTTACATTGGTCCCGTGGGAGGTGTTGGTGCCACCCACAGGGATGTTCGGGGGCTGTTTCGAGTTTTCATCCTCTAACGCCATGTTTTTATGCCTAAGTCTAAAAATATGCAAATTATCGTCGTATTCTCAAACCGGGAGACCCGCGACTGCGGGGTCAGTTCCTACGAGTTACATTGGTCCCGTGGGTAACATGTTATTCCTAATTTCATAGCACCAAAATAAAAAGTCAAATATAGTTTTTCTATTACAAAATACCTACATTCAAAATTATTTAAAAATTTTCTAAGATAATACACAAGTTATTCTTTGTGGTTGTCACAATCTTTTGCTAATAAAACTCGAATTGATGCATCAGAGGCTAAACCATACAACTCTAGTGTCATGTCTTCTCTTGGAGGTGCCAAAACTGGTGGCTTTACCAAGTATCTCTTCAGTGTCTGGAAAGTTAGCTCATATTCTTCTTTCCATTCTATCTCCTTTTAATTATTTAGCTTCAAGAAATGACAAAATACTTTTATTTTTCCTCTTGCATTAGATATAATCCTACAAATGATATTAAATTGACCCAAAAATCTTTACAATTATTTATTATTTTTGGGAGTTGTTCTTTCAATAATAGCTTTATATTTGTTATGATTATCTTCTATCCTTTTTTGGTGCACTAAATATCCTAGGGAATTTCTCGCATAAACTCCAAAGGCACATTTAAAGGATTCATTTTAAGTTGCTAAAGGCCCATTCTTTCGATAATATTTTTTATATTTGTTATATGAGGTCAATTACTATTTTTGATTTTATAATTATATCATTAATAACACTGGAAAAAGGTGTCAACCGTATCATGGAAAATGATATCCATTCCCCTTTGCTATGTGGGGCATGCATCCATTCAAAGTTTCCCAAGTTGTTAGGGTGCCTAAAGGCAGTTTTGTGCACATCTTCTTCAGTTATGCATATTTTATTATAGCCTGACCATCAATCATTCACATGATAGAAAGACCAACAGATTTGTCAATCAATAGCTTTACCACTGGCACTGGATATTCATCTTTTAGAGTGGCATCATTTAGATTTTTAAATTAAATACACACTCTTAATTTGCCATTTTTCTTAATTACTGACAATATATTAGAGATCCATTCAACAAACTTGGCAGTTCAAATGAATTTAGCCTTTAATAGCCTTTTTATATCTTCTTTTATCTTTGTTGTGAACTTAGAAGTTATCTGTCTTGATAAATTTTTAGCAGGTTTGTAGACTTCTTTGATTTGTAGTATGTGTTCCACCAATTTCCTGTCCAAGCTAGGCAACTCATCATATTCCCAAGAAAAGCAGTCCTTATACTGACGTGAAAGGTATTTAATCAATTACTGGCATTCTTTGCTGAGTTTGGCACTAATGTGTGTGACCCTCTTGTTGTGTTCGGTTCACAAATTGATTTTTATTAAAGGATATGATTGATTCATTATAATTTCTTCATATTCTAATAGTGAACTTTCTATTTCCCCATTATTTTGAGAATTTTTATCCTCCATATCCCATTCGAAGACATAATCAACCCAATTGATGGTCTTTTCCTCCCCAACTTTGGTGCTCAATTCCAATTCTTTGAACGTGTAGAACACTATGGATAAAGTTTCATCGACCTTCTCAATATAGATGGGTGTGTTATCCATAAATTAAATACTTTATTTTCTTCAACCGGTCCCATTAGATTAAATACTAACACATCCCAAGCCTTATTTAAAACTTCCCCTTCTGATGCTTCTGTTACTAAAGCATCCGCCTCCACTGGTCCTGCATTATCTTAGTAAAGCCCAACCTCCACAGAGTTGGAGCTGGTGTGATAAGGTAATGGATCACTCTGCACCTCTTCCAAGTTCCCATACTCCTTCATCAAAAGCAAATTTTAATACATGGAAGAAAGAATACATTTATTAGAGTGAATCCAGTCTCTAATAAGTATTGTATTGAATCTTAGTTTGCTTTCAATGATGAAGAAAATAATTTTATATTTTCTCGTGCCTACTCTAATGTCAACTAGTAGTACAACTTTGATTTATTTTGTATCCCCGACAAAACTAAAGATCGTAATTTGAGTCTGGACCAGTTTAATGTTTTGCTTGTTTATTTTAAATAAAATTGATTATGGCATTATGTTAACATCAACACTGTTATCTACCAATATTTTATTGATTAAAACTCCATTTATCCAAGGTTTTATGAACAAAGTTTTAATATAGTCAGTCATATTCTTAGTAAGCCATTCAAACCCATATATAAAATCTAGAGTAGATACAAATAAATCAAACTTATCTACCCCTGACTTCTCAGCTTAGACCATTTTCATTGTTGGAACTTCTTGTCCTTCATGAGCTGTGAATTTATATGGGAGGATCACAACCATATTAATTATCACTTACTAAGGTAGAGACCCAAACTGGATGAATTTATGTGTTGCAGTCCCTTGATCAGGTCATATTGTATCCAATGCCATCATCTCTTCCTTTTCTTCCTCACAAGAAGATTTATTTGAAGATGACCTATCTCCATCTACACTCATGGATTTTTTTTAGTTCTTTAAGGTTTCAAGCAACATGCCTGAAGAAGATTGACTCCCCTTAAGCTTCTTGTGAAATCTTGGGTTTGTCTTTGATGATGAAGAAGAAACCCCCTCTGATCCACTTGTGCGTACAATCTTAGAGGCCTCTTACTTTCCATTATACTTCCTTTGGATTCTTCTCTGTTGGGTGCGATAAATCACCATACCTGGTTATTTTCTCTTTAATTTTGGTTATTGCATCAAATGCCATATAACATGGGATACTTGTTGAGGCTTCATTGTATTTGGACTCCTTAGCATTTCATTAAATTATAGGGAAACCCTTTGATCTTAGACCACAAACCAATCGGGTACCCCTTTTACCATTGGAATTGCTTTTGGAATTTCTATGGGCCCGATCTCCCCAAATGGCATCATAATTTGGCTTACTTGAAGCCAGGCATGATGTATTGGTAGTTTCGTGGTACGTTGGAATTTACTTAAGGATAGTAAAGACTAGAAAATGGTCTCATTTTCCCAAAAATATTGTCTTGGAATTCCTCTTGGTCTTGGAACGCTTGCACCTTAGTAGCATAGACACTATTCCCATTATTATTGATTTTATGTTGTTATTTCCCTTTCGAAGAAACAAACTGGCACATTTTTGCATATTGTTCCCCACACTTGATGCATAGGTGTTTCATGACCTTTTGGTTTGGGTCTTCAATTTATTTAGGCTTCAAAGCTTTTGACTCAACCCTAGTTCACACTTCTTTAACATTGGGAAATGGGTTTTCATCCACACCCATGTTGCTTTCATCTTTTCTAGGGAGTTTGAGTTTTCTTCTTCTAGTCAACTCTTAAACTCCATTGCGAAACAAAAAACAAAAATTAAGTGAGTGGGATAAAATAGTACCCCATTTCAATAGTTTTTTCCTTCAACGTCATTTGGATTTTTAGCATCATCGGGGGGTTTTAACATATTAGAATTTAAGAGATAATCAAAGATCTCATTAGCTTTAGAAATATTAAATGATTACTTTTTTGTATCGTCCCCTTTGATTTAAGGGAAAAGACTCTATTGTTGCGTCCTATCGAACCAATGGTTCACATAATATAATGTCAGTTCTTATAGTCTTAACATCGTTTATTTCAACGTTAGGATCCATATAACATGTCTCGAAAGAAATGGTGTTTCTTTCAAGGTTTTCCTCTATAAGAGCTTTATATCTGGATACCTTGGCCATCAATTTTACCAAATTCATAAATTCAGTTGCATCAAACTTCTTTCAAAACCTAAATTCCAACCCATTTTGGGCCAAGTTAACAAACTCAAACTCAGGTAGGACTATTTTATAATTATTCCTAGCCATGTTGAACCTATTTATAAAGGTAGTTACCTTTTCATTTGGATTTTGAATTAGCCTAGATAAATTATCCATGGACACTTATAGTTTAGTTTGGAAGAATTGTACATGGAACATATCTTCCATTTATTTCCAAGTTTGAACTGGGTTAGGGGACAGAATTATGAACCAAGAAAATGCTGCATCACCTAGAAAACTTAAAAACAAGCGTAATTTGATATGCTCATTTTTCCTAGCATCAAGGCACTACCTAGTGAACCTAACAATATATCCACAGTGGAATGACTTCCATTTCATTAAAAGAGGGAAAAAGTTGGGAATTTAAAACCAATTGGCATTTCTATCATATCTATTCATTCAAGATATGGCTTCCTATTTGCAGGAGCCTGAAACCCCCGAGCCGATTCCACAAATTTTATGTATGAGATCCACAATTCCATTTATCTTAACTGCTAATTTTTTTGGAACAATTGTCTGGTTTATTATGGGATCTGGTTGCACTAATGGTGGTGGAATTTGTGGGGGAATATTTTGTTATGCTTGATAATTTATGGACCGAGATACTTGAGGAATTTGGATTCCAAACCTCTTGTTGTTCCCCAAACCCGCGGGTTCTAGTTCGAACACAAGATTGTTTATGATCCCATAGTTCGAAGTAGCTGGAAAGCCTAAATTGGTTTTGTTTTGGTAAGTCATTATTCTTCTTACCTTCGGGAGATGTGTTCTCCTTATTAGTTTATTTAACCTAATACTAGCTCCTCCCGATATCCTCTTTTAATCCATAAGCAGTTCGAACACCGAGAAAGTGGGTGTTTTTACCTCTTTAATAGTATTTTGCGTATTTTTTAACTCCAATATTTGTGTTATGAGATTTATGGTTCGTGAGAGATGCCGAACCAGTTGTCCTTTATACAGCGAGCGATGCACCGGGATACGATAGCAGAGTATGCATTGCGCCAAGTGGTCCTAACCAAGGGGCGAAGGATTTGTATATATATGTATAGGGATGATTTGACTATATATATATATATATATATATATATATATATATATATATATATATATATGTGTGTGTGTATAGTTATAGTTATAGTTGTGAATAATCCTAATGTGTGAAATTATCAAATATGTAAATGTTGGTAAATAAAGTAACTTAATGGGATAAAGTATTTACTACTAGAACAAAGAATATCAAATGCAGTTAATGGGAGTGAGGTATTAAATAACGTATTATATGGGCGATACGGGATTCTGTTACGAGCTATAACTAGTAGTATATGTCTATGACCTAGTTGGGAATAATATGGATAACTAGGTTATGGTAGAAGTACGCTAGGTGTGCAAATTAGTGGAGGGGTGAGGATCTCATGTGAGAGTTCGGAACTAATATGCACATAATAATTGCATTAATGCAGTTTTAAATACTTGCTAAAACAAATATTTTTACAAATCGGGCTCTGACTCGTTTCTTGCTATCTCTCTTCTCTTTTGTTATATATATATTATACTAGGTGTCCAGCCACATTGTCACTACTAGACTTAGATGCGTGGATCATTCGACGAGCTGCAGCTGTTGTGGAAGCTGTAGGTTATTGATATTAGACGCTTCTATCTTTTCATTCAGTTCCTAGTTCAGGCATTTCAGTTAGGACATGTGTCGCCCTTTTCCACCTTAGTTATTTTAGAGATTGTACTTTCTCATTAGCATTTCTTTTCCTGTTGAATTGAGTATTATTGTTCTATTGGTTTTAGACTATGAACTGGAATGTTTTATTCCGTCTCATTTATTTCAGTATTAGATTCATGTCCAGTATTTATTCTTATGGAATGGGAATGATATAAAACTTAAAGCATGTAATTTATTAATGGATCAATTGGGTATAATTAAATGAGAAAATGTTTTGACACTTAGCTTAATTATTTATTAGGTGATTAATAATAAAATATACTTTTTTACAGTGATGCTAAGAATGAATCAACCAGACACTTTGATTTAATTTAATAAAGGACTGATCACCCGGTATTTAATTAGGTAGGGTGTCACACCTAGCTAGTTATTATCCAAAGGTTTGGGATTACTTATTATTTTGTTTTACTAATAGCTTACTTATTTCTATACCCCTTAGTGAGCTGGTAAGTATGGGATTATTAGTTCAAAGATCCTTGATTTTTTATGTGACCCTTACTAAACTGATAAGTATGGGATTATCAACTTTAATTATTCAATCTTCCTATACAAACTGAATTCTATATACACCCCACCTATTATCTATACATATATTTATTATAAAATTGGTAAAGCCTGCTTAACATATTTGTGCTAATTCCTTTTTCCTCTAAATGGCCCAGGAGAAAGATGATAGTATCTCCTCCCCTTTTAAAACAGATACTAGTCACCTGTTTGCATATGTAACTCTATGGTGGAGACTAAGATAAATGAGAGCAAGGAGTGACACTTTTTGATTTTCTACTTTATAGTTCGCGTTGACAATAAAATATAATTCACCCTTGCGGTGGTAATACACTATGTGTACTGTTTTCATAATGAATAAAGTTTTTTTTCCGTCTTAAATTAATTCATTACTTTATATATATACTCTTTTGCGCATTCATACAAAAAATTAGGGTGTGACAATAAACCATTTTACTGATTATGAAAGAAAAAAGAAGAGAAGAAGAGGGTTCTTATAGTAACAGCAAATAGTTGAAATCCTTAAGGCATCAAAAGGAGAACGCAACAAAGGATGAAAGAGTTCGAAGTATATAGTGAGAAAAATGGATGGAGAAACAAGCCTTTTATAAGTAAAGTAGCGGTTCTTGAAATCTGGAATTTGAGATGATTAAACATACCAATGTTTTGGATATCGATGGAGTTCCATATCCCCAAAAGCAAAAAAGACTAACGTACCCTCGGGCAGTTTGCTATTAAAGTTATTTACAAAATTGACACCGCCTTAGCATGACCAAGTGAAAAATTACAAATCCTAAAGGTCGATCGCCGACCATTACCTTTCCAAGGCACCGAGAAGTGTTTGAGACAAATACCCGAAAAATACTCCATCATTTAGTTAATACTTTAAGTATGAAGTATTGGGGACTTTTGTTGTAGCCCAAATGTATTAGGTTTTGTGGACCAATGAACTAGGTACACCTGGCCCCATATCCATTGAATTTTCTGCAATGCGGCCCTAACAACCTTTGGCAGTCCGCTCAGCCAGAATGTGAACCATTAATAAAATGAAAATACACACATGGGATACTTAACTATTAACATGTATACACATAAAAGATGTCTAACTACATATTATCGTGTTAAGATATAAATGCCTAAACTATAAAGGCATTTCATCTCTTGAACTTCTAATTCCTATAAATATATTTCTCCCCCAGCTGGGGGATAGGACACACTTGGTGTGAAACCCTAAATATTATTCCCAAGAGATCATAACAAAATCCTAAATCATTAGTGGCATTACCCCGTAGATGTAGGCTCCATTCTCGAGTTGAAATACATAAAAATCTCTTGTGTCTCTTTCGATTCTCCTTATTTCTTGTATCTATGATTATATTTTTGGGTAAATAAAGCTAAGATCTATCCTTTATTACCTAAATTTAGACGTCAAAAGTGCCAATTAAACTGAGTGTCGTTCGAAACAATTTACCAATTCTAGTCTTGACCTAATCATGCATTAAGTGAGAATAAGCAAGAATAAAATAGTAAATCATAACATAACGATGTACGAGGAAAACCCATAATTGAAAAAAACTCGGACGACCCAGCCACACAAGTTCACTACGATTTAAGCAGTTTTAAAAGAACAACTTAGACTTACTCATAAACTAAACACCTTCAAGCCTTAACACGCTTCCTCGTTCCTTATAACCTTATTCACAATTATCACTGAACGCCTTTTAATGGCCACACAATGTAAATAATTCCCATGTCTCGGTATCCCACCAATTTTACTCGTCAGGACTGGTCTATCTTTCGCACAAAATGAAACACGACATCCATCGCTCGAATTGCTCATAATATGAAGAGTAAAGTAGCTACAATTCAACACAAATGAGATCTCAAATAGATATATGTATATGGGATTCTTGGATATTAAACTTGGGTGTAAACAAGGGTTTGGAGGCTTTTGGATATTAAAAGGAAAACAATTTTTAAGGGGGGAAAATCTCGTTCGAACGAAAATAATGGGTTCATTCGAACGAAAATAAATATCTCGATTGAACGAAAGGTAAACTCATTTGAACGACAATACCTTTTTCATTTGAACGAATATCGAATGATCATTAAACGATATTTATTTAACAATCAGAGAAATGTCGTTAGAAGTCCGTTTGAATTTTATTCAAACGACATACCACATCTCGTCTGATCATTCTTTTGAAAGACATCTGAAACTTCATTTGAACAACTTAACAAGTTCGCTCAAATGACTTAAAACCATAAATTATTTTTCTTCTAAAATTATTTTTACGATAAAGTCTCAAACAATATTTAAAAAAAAGCCCAAATGAATCCAGGGATGAAACATAAATATGTATTCGTACCTCATCAAGATCCCTCGAATGTTGAAGACTAAACTCAATACGAAACCCAATGTGTACTTGGTGTTGCTTTAACTTGGCTACTACGATCTTCAATCACACATCACAGACTTGAAGGATAAACAATTGAAATCTTAACGACCTACAGCTCAATATAAGTTTTGTCCAAACACGGAATAAAGTGTGCAAGCACGGAATAAAGCCAATACATATAAATTGACACGATTTGAAAATTTATCCTTAGAGTATAGTTCCACACCTTGACCCAACTCTATCAAAGATGACAAAATAAAAGGGAATACGATGTCCACTGTAGAAATGAAGGGAGTGATCTTCACAACTTTTGTGTTCATAGAAGAAACGAACATTTATTGAATAAGAGGAAAATAACTCCAAGTAAAAATGCCCCCATCCTATCCGCGTAAGGGCGAAATCAAAACTCCTTAATATTATCTAAAAGAGGGTTGAGAGAAGTCATGGGTGTTTTCCTGTGCCATTTAACAATACAAACAGTATTACGTGGCAACGAGTGAGGCTTTGGAGCCCAGTTGGGGAATTGCTTGAACAAAAATCCCATTAGGATGAATGAGTTGGCAAAATTAAATACGTCATATTGTCCGTGGGATATTTCCATATCAATACATGCTTGGTCCATCCAATTGTACATAATTCCCAAAGTCATGGTAGCCAAGGGCACATTCCTACCCCGAGCAAGATGAATGACTAAGCGAAATTACAGTTCGTGAGGAGAAACAATGGGTCTTCTAGGGAATAAAAACCTAGATAAGAAAGTCACGAAGAAAGCAACTAAGTGACTAACAGTATTCAAATCTAGCATATACAATCTCTTGGGAGCTCTAGTTCTAGCCTCTTCGTTAAATAAGGTCTCAATATCTCTAAACCAATACCTTTGACATGCGACAAAGGTGTGTTTACTCGTCCCTGTGCGAGTAAGACCTACATAGTGAGTGCAATCGGTTATAACTTTTTTCAGTTCCTTGCACACATACTTATTTGTGGCATCCTCATATCCATCAATAAATACGTGACTTCCTATAACAGATAAGCCAGTTAATTCGCATATATCCTCTAATGTGACAGTAAACTCACCCCAGCCTGTCACAAAAGTATGTGTGTCCATATTCCAACGAGGGACCAGAACATTAAGAGCATTCGAACTCTTGCTAATAACACAACCTTTTAAACTTCTTATGGTCCTACCCAATCGTTTGGCGGTAATGATTAATGAATAAATGTGACCCTCCCCAAAATGACACATGGTGGTTTGTCCTTTATATAAAAGTGTCTTACAAGGTTAAGCGTTAAGAGAACTTGATCCTTTTCTTTGAATTCTAAGGGTTTCCCTTGATGATGTGCGTAGATTTTTTGTCTACTCTGTGCTTCTTTTAATTTCTCCATGATTTAATGTATCTTTTCAGTAGTCTTTTATATTATTTCGAGATCGAAAATATAGTTTTTAACTGATTCGTTCCAACACAGTGGAGAATGACATGGCATTTTCTAGAGTGCTTCATATGGAGTAACTTGGATACTAGCTTGGTAACTATTGTTATATGAAAATTCAATTACGGCTAAATGGTCACTCCATCTTCCTGCTAGATCGAGCGCACATGAACATAACGAATCTTCAAGTGTCTGAATTAGTCGTTAAAATTGTCCATCTGTTTTGGGATGAAATGCAGTGCTAAGATGTAGTTTAATACCCATGGCTTATTGCAATGCTTTCCAAAAACGTCCTACAAATTTAGGATTATGATAGGTAAGGGTACTCCATATAGTCTAATAATTTCCTGGATATATAAGGTGCTGAGTTTCTGAAATGAATCGGTAGTATGCACTCTAAGAAAGTGGGTCGATTTAGTTAGTAAGTTTATAATTACCCATATTGAGTTATATCCTTGTGTTGTAGAGAGTGATCCCCTAACAAAGTCCATTGTAATATGATCTCATTTCCATTCGGGGATTGGAAGAGGTTGTAGTAATCCACCGGGATGTTGGTGTTTGATTTTGACTTGTTGACAACTTAGACATTTAACAATAAAAGTCTTAATATCTTGCTTCATTCCTGTCCACCAATAACGTCCTATGAGATCGTGATACATCTTGGTATTTCCAGGATGTATAATAAATTTGGAATGATGGACTTCTTCTAACAGTTCTTCCTTTAAAGCTGAATTGGAAGGTACACATATTCGATTCCTGAAATTAACTCCATTTTTGAGATGATAAGTCCAATATTCACTTGCTTTTCCCTTTTCAATTTTCCAGCGTTGGGCATCAAGAAAGTCATAATGGATCAATTTATTTAATTAAATGCCCCAACAAACAAATCCAAATTTTAATTAAATTTTAATCTGCAATTAATTAAGGGTGCATGCTAGTTGTGTGCAAATATTTATTGGCAATTTTCTATCCAAACATGTAAAAAAAATTAAGATTAGGAAAAATCCTTTAACGTGCAAAACATTTTCATTCAGCAGTATTGAAAGTTTTTAGATACAAATGACTCACAAGACACTAAGTTAGATGTATGGATCTTCAAACCTTCAATAGATATGCTCAGCTACAGAGCCGTCCACAGGTAGCGGTCTACCCTCGATATCCACCGATCAACCTCATCTTTTTCTTCAGTAGTGAAACCTCGTCCCACAATATCAGTAGTGGAGAAAAGTCTCCACAAAGTGATTTCAGCATTAATCCTTCTTGTGATAGGTAAAGTGATCTTGAATAATTCCTAGTGGTGAGGAATATGATATGAGGTATTTGATCACAAAAAGAGAACTCAAAAGATGTTTTTCTTTGTGAAAAAGAGTTCTTAAGATATCCGAACTCGTTCAGCCTTTTTATAAGAAGGTTGGATAAAAGGGATAAACACAAAAGATTTGGGATAAATATCATTTAAAAATAAAAATTTGCCCAGTCGTTTAAACAAAGCGGGATATTGTACGAACGACACCAACATCTCATTACAACGACTTCAAATGTGGACTTCGAACGAGATTCCAGCGGACCAAGGAAAACACTTTGTTCGATTCTCATTCGAACGACTGTTAGCCTCGTTTAAACGAGGCGTCGTTTTCTGGAAAATATTTTCTAATAATAATTAAGTTCCTTTATGTAAAAAAATGGCCTCATAAACAATAAGTAAGGATCTTTGACCAACCACGATCATGTACTTCTTCCATGTTTGTTGAGGTGACCAAATATTCCAATCTTTAACGGTCTACATTAAAGTTTTCGAGTAACGAGAAATTATGATAGTGACGTGCTTGTGTAACGGGATATGCCAAACCATAAAAATAAATATACGAGTAATCATAAAACTTATTCTTACAAATCTCCCCCTTTGGCTATTCCGGTACAAAACACAAACCTAAGCCAAATTGAATCCAAATACAATAACAACCCTCCCAAAATTATAAAAAGTGGAACGTGAAAGTCTTCAATGAGTCGAAAATTTTGTTTGGTAAGCTTTATCTTCATCCTATGTGGGTCCAAATGATCATCATCTAAGCAGAACATTCTACACACATGAGATAAACAAAGATACCGTGATTCATAGGATTTTAAACAAATATAAAAACTCCCCCTTAATTTGGTCTCCTCCTTTTTGTCCGTAATAGACAACGGAGTCGAAACTAGTCGATAAATATAAGCATCATATGAAGAAGTAAGATATCATCACAAGTATAAGCAAGAAATCATAGGTGATAATAGTCTCAAAAGGCGATATGCACTACCTATTTTTGAAAATTTTCATTTTTCTTTTGAATATAAAGTATAAAGTGATCAAATACAACACACCATGGAATAAAACTAAAATATCCGAACCATGAAAGCGAAATGTAAGGGTGTGAACATTTTCCATAGTAAATCAACATAGACAGTTATAACATGTGAGCACAAAGTTTTAAGGCACTTCTAATGAAAGATCTCAAATTCTACCTTAGGTGTAAAAATTTATGAATTTGTGTGAAATTGACTCAACTTAATCAACATGTCATGAATATAGATAATTCTCACATTAATGATGCCAAACCATGTAATGTTTTCGAGAAATTTTTATTCTGTGGAAACTAATTGATCTTCTACTTTAACTCCCTTAAAACCTAACATATATGATGATAAACTCTCAATAATTTTTGAAGAAATTAATGCTCATATGAAGTGAAGTATCAATGAATAAAAAATTGGCCTTTCACTTATGTTTTTATGCGCCTCTGATATTTTTAGGCTCTTTTATGAAAATGGTGGCTTTTCACGCAAAGATATTTGATATTTCGTAGCCCCTTTCCATTGCTTAACATTTAACAAATTTTTTGGAAAAAATAATTTAAAGCTGGGTAATGGTTCTTACATACACAAATTTTTATCTCCTTTTACATTTGGTTCGATATAACTAAAAATTGAGATGAGAAAACCGTATTCAATAAGTAACAAGTAAGTGCAATATTCAAACAAGATCGTGCACGTGTACATTAAAGGTGACTAGGAGTCAAACATGTAGAAAGTAGTCATCAAATAGCAACGTAATGAATTCACACATTATTAATCACACTATAGAAATGACGTCATGTATCAAAGCACTATAAATAAGTCACTTGAAAATATGAAATGAATGGGTGATCCGGACATCTTAAATGTCCATCCGTATATGTTGATAAAAAAATGCAAAACTCTTTTTGTTTTTTTTTTCCAAAAATTTTGTCAAAATAAAATCTTTTTGTCTTTTTCACCCTTTTCTTAAAAATCGAAAATCTTTTTGTATTTTTCAAAACTTTGAATTTTTAAAAAAATATCAAAATGGAAAATATAGATACAATGATAACACAATGGTAATATAATTTAGCATAGGAATATAAGATCTAAACATTTATTCATCCTACACTAGATAAAGTATCTGAAATCAGTCAACAGTACTAATACCTAAAGATTTCCTAAGATCCTCAAATCGAAGTGCATCTATAGGTTTTGTGAATATATCGACTAACTTACAATCGCTGGTCACAAAGCACAAGGACACGACCTTCTCCTCAACTAGGTCACATATAAAATGATCGTGTACCCTAATGTTCTTCGTGTGCAAATGTTGGATAGGGTTACAGAAAATATGGATTGCACTCGTATTATCACTAGAAATAGTTATCGTGCCTTATGAAATTCTATAATCCTCCAACATTTGCTTCATCCATAAGAGTTGCATGCAATAAATCCCGATGATAACATACTCAGTCTCCGTTGTGGACAAAGATATGGAGTTTTACTTCTTAGTCAACCAAGAGACAAGAGCACTCCCAAATTAGAAACACCCACCCGAAGTGATCCTACGACCATCGATATACCCAACCCAATCAGGATCGGAATAGGCTAACAAATGGTCATCGATATCAGAGGAATACCAAATACCATATAAAAGAGTTCCACTCACGTATTTGATAATATGCTTAAGTGTGAGTAAGTGAAAATCTATTGGGGACGCCTGGTATCGCGCACAAACTTCAACACTAAAGGAAATATCGGGACGACTAGCGCTTAAGTAGAGGAGTATAACTATCATATTATGATAAAGGGTTTGATTTACGTCCTTGCCTAAATCATCTTTGCTAAGCTTTTTCGAAGTACTCGTAGGGGTGCATTCAATGATTAGCGATGTCTAGACCAAGATTATTCACAAGGTCTCTTGTATATTTGGATTGAGATATGAATATCCCATCCTTAAGATTATTAACCTGGAGACCTAGGAAAAATGTAATATCACCTACCATGCTCATCTCAAACTGACTTTTCATCTCCTCCTCAAAAGTGTCAGCATGGAGGGAGCACGTAGATCCAAAGAATATATTGTCCACATAGACTTGGACAACCAAAATAACACCACTCGCTCTCCTCACAAACAACTTCTTATCCACTCCCATTCTCTTGAAACCGCGATCTAAGAGATAGGAAGTGAGTTTCTCGTACGAAGCACAGGGTGCTTTCTTCAAACCATAGAGAGTCTTATTAAGATAATAGACGTGTCTTGGGTGCTTAGGGTCTTCAACCCATTTTGGTTGTTCCACGTAAACCTCCTTCTGGAGAATGTAATTCAGAACGGCACTCTTGACATCCATCTAATATAACTTAAAGCGCAGATGATATGCTACAGTGAGTAGTAAGCGGACAGACCCAAGCCTACTAACAGGAGAAAATGTCTCCTCATATTCTACACCATCAATCTGTGTGTAGCCTTAAGAGACGAATCTAGCCTTATTATGAACTATGGTAGCATTTTCACCCACCTTATTCTTTAAAATCCACTTGGTACCTATCGCATTAGTCTCGCTAGGTTGGAGGACTAACTCCCACACACAATTCTTGTGAAGCTAAAGTAACTCATCTTTCATGGAAGAAATCCAATTCTCGTCCTTGATTGCTTCATTCATATATTTGGGTTCGACTATGGAGGTGTAGCATAAATAACTAACCATATTTTCTAGCGGAGCGCGAGCCTTGACACCTAATGTGGGATCACCAAGTATAGCGAAAGGGTCATGACTTTTGTAAATCCAAGATGGTGTCTCCCCTAAATCAGGAATAGGGTCCACCGTGGTAGCATGAGGGAAGGGTGGGTGATAATACACAAATATTGCGTATTTCATATCTTGAACCTATGCATTTTAGCCCCCTCGGGTGCCTTAATCTCTATATTTAAGCCCATTAACTAGACAACCTCGATTTATATTGTTAACATACTATATGAGGTATAATTGGGCTTTTGTATGTATTTAGGTGCTAAGTATGGAGTTCAGACGCATTTCGCTCAAGTTCCGTACGCAATCGCACGTTCAAGGGCATTTTAGTCAATTCATAGTTTGGGCACCTGGCCTATCATCTCACGAAAGTTGTATCCCTCCTCGCAAGCTTTGCGTGGCCATGAACGACGCGCTATTCCGATCCCTAACGAAGAAGTTACGGCGATTTTAGCGGATGAGAAAACCAACCAAAACAGGAGGAAGATTATGCAGCCCTGCTTGATCTATCGATCGATCAAACCTTTAGATTTTGGCCATCGTGGGGAGACAGTGGGCATGACTTTCAGCCATTGATCGATCGATCGATGCCCTGTTTTCTATAGATATTTTGCCTTTTATTTTTCTTTTTCCTTTTCTTTTCTAATTTTATTCCAACTTACTATATAACCCATTTTTGTGTAAATATCAAAATATTTAGTTTTATTTAGTTTTAGCTTAGGGTTTTGGGTTTTGAGAGCTCTTTCTTCATTTTTCTTTTGGTAGACACCCATTTGGGCTTTGTAAGTTGAACTTTCCATCTCCTTTACCATCAATAAAGTTGTTCTTATTTAATTATTGTTTTATAGATTAATTTACATGCTTTATTAATTAGTTTACTTGCTTTATTTCTTTCTTTCCTAGTTTAATTAGTATAAATTAGTTTAGTTCATAATGTACCCTTAGATAAATAGGGTCGGGATTTCGTTCCACTATTAACGGGCCTCGAGCTCCGAAAATTAGGTTTTGTGCAGAATTGCGTTTAATTGAACCCGTGCGTATTAAAGTCGGATTATTACGCGTTTAACTTTCTATGTCATGCAACTTTAGTATTTATAGCGATAATCCGAATTTAATCCGCACGCGACCAATTTTCGGTTAAATGTTTATTCACGCAACTTTGGTTTAAATTCCTTATTGTGTGAAGTTTTTGATTAATTGATAATGCTCGATTAAATCGCTCTCGAGACGGAATTCTAATTAATAGTTGTTTTTGAGCCGTATGGTTGGATGCTATCCCGATCCTCGCTTTTACTTTATTTAGACTTAACTTCTCGATTTTCTTTTATTTACAACCACCCATCACCCTTTTACACTTTTATTCCTAAATTAATAATCCGATTATGAGATATATTAACACTCCCTGTGGATTCGATACCCGAGTTACCGCTATACTTATATCGCAAGTGCAGTCGTAACTTAGGTTTTTATATCAACGCGGTGAAACAGAAAATAACGATCGGCGTCTTGATCGACGTCGCATTTCACGCGTGATCAGTGGGATCATCACCAGGGGTTGCATCATCCTCACACTGGGGGATAGGAGCAATAAATGCCGGTGGCTCGTCATCTCTTATCATGAAGTTTATTGACTCCATAACTTTAGAGCTTGCAAGGTTAAAAACTCGATAAGCCCTAATCATCGATGAATATCCTAAAAATATCCCCTCGTCGCTCTGGGAGTCGAACTTTCCTAATTGCTCTCTTTCTCGTAAGATGTAGAAAGTACTTCCAAAGACACAAAAATACGATAGGTTAGGCTTCTTCCCTATCCACAACTCATAAGGCATGTGAAGTGTGTGCAGATGAAGATATACCCTATTCACTGTATAGCATGTGGTGATCACCGCCTCTACCCGAAAGCGTCTAGGCACGTCTCTTCCAAGATGCATGGATCTAGACATCTCTTATGTCATCTGGTTCTTCCTCTCAACAATCCCATTTTGTTGAGGAGTACAAATAGATGAAAACTCAATTTTGATGCCCACTCTAACACAATAGCTATCCGCTTTAACTTCTTTAAATTCATTGCCTTTTTTACTATGCATCCGATTAATATTGACCATATGCTGGTTTTAAAGGACACGACACTTGGATGTAAGGAACTCAATCGCATCGAAATTTTCTCTAAGCAATCCTACGACAAAATATCTAGAAAAGTCATCGACCATCGTGAGAATATATCTCTTACCAACTAAGCTCTCCGAGCGAGTAGGACCCATAAGATCCATGTGAATAAACTCCAAAACACGTGAGGTGGTAATGGTATTCAACTTTCAATGGGGACTTAGAATTTATTTTCCTTGTTGGCAAGGTCCACAAACCGAGGAAGTTGGTTTACCAAGAGATGGTAAGCCATGAACTAGGTCCTTTTTCACTAATCTCTCAGGATCTCTAAAGTTCATGTGACCTAGGTGATGTCAAGGGTCCATAGTGGAGACCGTGGCATTATTTCACACAAAGGATGACTAAGGCGCAATCCTATAACAATTATCTTTAGTCCTCAAACCTTTTAGTAAAAGTTCACCGGATTAGTCATAAATGTTACATTCAGATCGGTCAATCTTTGTCGCAAAATTTGTGCTGCACAGTTGGCTTATAATAATGAGGTTCGCTTTCAACCCTTACACATACAACACATTGTCTAGTTTAAGTAATTCGGGTATCTCAACACAACCACGCCCTAAAATGATAAACCTACTGATACATATAAGTGTAGACTCGTCCCTTGATAAGCCCATAAAGGTTCGACTAACACTATTCAACCTTCATCAAACATATCCATTCATTAACCAACATAATGTGGGTCATCCTTAAAGGTCTCGATGTCAAAACTTCACTGTCAGCCGACAAAACTCAATTTATAATTATTCTTAGTATATCTCGTCTCGATCCTGTACCACCCTGATAGGCCTAGATAGTATACAAACCCAGCCTCATAGCTGCCTACTTGGAAGATTGCCTCTGTCGGTGTCGGCTTGGCCAGTACCATCAGAAGCGATAACAATAGTTCATTTGGCACACGTGACTCGGGCATCATTACTCCACATGGACCATGCAATTATAACAGATCTCTATCCCACATGGGGAAATATTTCGTCATCATTGTGCATGCGCTAGACTTGTGTTGGGCTCTCACTAGATATCTTACCTCACTCATACGTGCAACATGCTTCGGTGGCACACTGTGCACCCCCAAGCTTATATATTTACCTTCATATTCTTCATTTGGGGGGATCGAGATATTAAAATCCTAGCCTAAACTCTGCAGAATTTTAATCTAAAGATAGAAAGCTTGAGTGAATGTATCAATGTCCTTTAGTGCCTTATAGTAATACATAAACACCATCACCTTATGCAGTGGATTAGGTTAAGGGTAAACCACTTTACATCGTGTGTTAACTGTCTTTATCTCATATCCTTCTCTTGAATTTACTTTCATGCATCTATATCATCATTGTTGAATTAGCTAGATCTTGAACTTTACGCATAAATTTGAGTGGTGATTTCATAGCATTATCATTATGTCGCCGTCTATGGGAAGAGATTGATCTTCTTCCTCTTGTTTTGAAGCTTGAAAACTCATTTTAGCCTTCGGTGGAGGTCAAAATCCACCATTATTGGGCCCGTACCACCATTAAAAGAGTTGGGTGTGCTCTCTAAGCTCCCTTCCTTCTTACAGTTCATATAACTTTGTTGATCCTCCTCACCGGAACTATGACAACAAATTTACCTCCTGGAATTTGCCCATGGTCCATTCAACCACCACCTAAATCAGAAATGGTTGATGCAGCGGCGGTGCTGTGATCTTTAGTGGCTAGTCAATAAAAAATGCAAGAATAGTTCGTGGTGTTAAACCAAAGTGTGCTGGGTAGAGCACCAAGTGACCCAACCCTGATTCTCACTCCGACCACCAGGGAGACAGTGAATCCAATGATAAGGGGACCACACTTGACCCTACGAAAGGAGCCCCAACCCCACCAGTAGTGGAGAGATGCGTCTAATCCTAGGCATCTTATTCTGGGAAAACAAGTGTAGGATTGCCCAGATGACCAAGATTGCGACGAGGAAGATTATTAGGAGTCGTATCAGGTTTCTGGCGACACAATGCGCACAAATCCAACCTATAAGGGAAAGAGTTCTAGTCCGAAACCAGAAGGCCGAGCAAGAACTTCTGCCTTTGACAGGCTCAATAGAGGGTCAGCATTCGATCGCCTCAACCCGATAGGAGACCTGCGAGATCAAATATCTCATTCTCATAATAATGCAGTCTACAAGGGGAACGGAAGATGTAGTGATGGTTGGCCACAATAAAGCCATGAAATGGAGCAAAGAGAAGTAATTAGTTGACAGAGAACTACTGGATGATAACAAGCACCAAACCCATAGACAGGGAAAGGGGTGCAAATAATGTTGTGGTAGAGGAGAAGCCTTAGAAAAGTTATATCCAAAGGTTAGAAGATAAAATTGGTATGCTGCTGAAGAACCGAAACCCAAACCACCGAGGTTACACATAAGGGTCACCTTTCGTCCCCAAGATTTTAAGCTTTCTTACTCCTGTAAAATTTAAACCTCCTATTGTGATCCCAAAGTATGATGAAAGTGTAAATCCAGTATGCCACATAGAAATGAATCAGGCGGAAGCCGACATATACTGCACCCTAAATGAGATGAGGTGCAGGGCTTTCTCTAGAACTCTCATGAGTTCTGCCCATATGTGGTACACATCCTTGCCTAAGAATTCAATTGAAAACTTCTAGAAACAGGCTGAGAAGTTTATTTAAAATTTCTTCTTCGTTAAGAGAAATTGCCATGGCGGCTCTCATTTGTGGCCTACAACCAGGGAAGCTGATGTAGAAACTCGTTGAGGATCTTCCAAAAACTATGACAAACCTTTTTGGTCTCGGTAAGGAGAGTCATGAATGCAGAGGAGGCCAAGGTGGCCAAGAGAGGAGACACGAAGGAGGCTGGTGGTGGTAATCCGAAAGAAAAGGAAGGAAAGAAGAGATCGACTTAGGGTAATTTTACCAAATATACCCCCTAACAATAAGCCCATATATGATCCTCAATAAGATTAAGGACAACAGGGTGACAAACTCAAGACCCCTCTTCATCAGAGGGACAAGAGAAAGTGGTGTGAGTTCCATCAAGACCACGGGCATACAACTGATAAATATTTTGATCTAAAAGATGAGATAGAGAAGATATTGAAATAGGGAAAGCTCTGGAAGTATGTAGACAGGAGTGGTGCCAAAGACGACTCTAAAAAGAAGAATAGTGGGGGAAAGGGTGATAAGCCGAGATGACAGGCCCCGATCAATAAAAGGATGATGAATCATACAGTGAAGAGGACGACCCAGATCTCTCGTCAAAGATCCCAGAAGTAAAAAGTCGAAGGCATATGATATCCTTGGATGTAGTGATGATATGCAACGGATTAACCAGTGGAGGCACAAAGCCGACAGATGGTAAAACCCATGTAGTGGAGGCAGAGTCGGCACCCAAGAGGTTATATATTAACTCGACTGCGACAGAGCCGAAGCTGAGAAAGTTGAAGAAAGTTGACATGGACACCCTAGTGGTGGGATTTTTGAGAATGGACTTCAATGGAATTTTGGTCCCTCATGACGAACCTTTCATCATTAGCACCAGGGTCCATGGGTATGATGTGTTATGCATACTTTTTGATGGAGGCCTCTCAGGCTATGTGATGTTTTGGGACTGCTTTACAGGTTTGAAACTCAGTAAAAAGAGACTAATCCATACCATCAATTGTTAATCGGCTTCAACGGAGAGAAGGTCCATCCTTTGGGGGTGTATGAAATGGATGTCTGCATGGTCACCTGGCTGAAGTGTCTCACCAGGAAAGTAAGCTTCTTCGTTGTGTATGAGAATGTCTTTTCAGCCTACAACATTATTCTTAGCAGAGTGGCACTCAAAGAGTTTGAGGCAGTCCTGTCCACGTTCCAGTAGATGATCAAATTCCTAACTCCTTATGAGGTTAGGAAAGTTCAAGGGGACCAAATGGAAGCTCGAGAGTATTACTTCCGTTCATCTTGGTAGAAAGAGACTTATAAGAAGTTGACCACTTCCTATAATATAGATACTCTTGACCCAAGGGACGAGAAGAAACTGAAGAAATGTGAACCCGCATAAGAGGTAGAATCCATCGTCCTTAATGATGACGAGCTAAAAAAATCGTAAAAATTAGAAAAGCCTTTAAGAAGGAAGTGAAAGAAGAGTTGGTGAACTTATTGAGGATGAGGCAGAGCATCTTCGCATGCTGGGAATATACCAAAAGATCATCTGCCACTAATTGAATATTAATGAAAAGGTGAAGCCTGTGAAGCAGAGGAGAAGAACATATATAAGAGAGAAATATGATGTCATTCAATAAGAGGTTAAAGATTTGCAGACAATCGAGTTCATTCGGGAGGTACAATACCCAGAATGGTTGTGTAATGTCGTAATTGTCCCAAAGTCCAACAAAAAGTGAGGAATGTGTGGACTTCACTGATCTAAACAAAGCCTAGCCGAAGGATAGCCTTCCTCGGCCTCGTATAGATCAGATAGTCGATGCCATGGCCGGGATGGAGCTAATGAGTTTTATAGATGCTGACTCAGGGTATAACTAAATCTTTATGCACTACAACAAAATGTGATATCGCTAACGGACCAAAATTTTCATTACTAACGGATATAGACCGTTAGTAATCTCTAACATGCGTAATCCGTTACAACATGAAATTATCCGTTAGAAATATATAATTTTTCTTTTTCTAATTCTTGTTTTGGTATTATCCCCCCCCCCCCCAAAAAAAAGTATATAAACCCTAGGTAAAAAAAGCGGGTGTTCTCGCGCTCCCCCATTTTTTTCATCTCTCTACACCATTCCTCTCGTCTCCCACAAAATCGATAACCCTAAAGTATCCCATCACGTTAGTAGAAACCTCCTCGCTCGACATTGGTGGGTGACTCATTCACTTCGATGACAACAGATTTGCTCTCTCTCTCTCTCTCTCTCTCTCTCTCTCTCATATCTATCTATTGAAGTTTTTTGATTTAATTTATATATGTGAATATTTTCCTGTGATTTTAATTCTTTGTGTGTATGTGTGTGGGTATCATTTACATTTGTATGTATTCATGATTGATTTTGATTAAATCACGACCTCGTGAGTTTATCATTGATTTTATTTTTGCTTTAGATTTATAACCCTTATTTTTCGTATTCCATTTTATACATATCATAGCATCGTGTTCGTTATATACATTACTTCATTTATATGTTAACTTCTGCCAATTGTATATTTGTTTTGTTAAGCTCATGGAAAGAACTGAGGGGTTGTTTAAAAGGAAAAAATGTTGTGAAATTTGGGCATTAATGGTTGTACTAATTCCACACTTTTACGCTTGATACCAAATAAAATTTCAACTTTGAAATTTAAAGATTTAATACTCTTTAGTTTGGTTTCTAGTATGTACAAATTGTTAGCAAAATCTTTTCTTTAAGACTAATAGATACCCTTAATGCCAAAATTGCTTCTTCACAGGATGGTGAAAGTACTTTCTTCAAGGTTTAGACAAATTCTTATGTGATAATTAGGCAGTTGCCCTATGAAGTTGTAAGAGGTAAAGGTTGCTGCTTAAAATTGCCTTGAAATGTTTATCAATTTGATTAAAATCATATTTTTGTGTGGGTTTGTGCTAAGGATAAAGGTAAGGTGGACATATGTATTAATTTCAATAAAAGTTAGTTTATATTTGTGTTTCAATAGTGTGTGGTGTAGTAGAAATCAATAAAATGTAAAATAACATTATTAAAGCCCTTCACTAATTGCTTTGGAAACAATCCATTCATTTGTAAAGCGAGTTAATTTGTTTTCAATCGGTTCTAAATTTTTTACAAGATTATGTTATGTTATGTTTTGCAGTTTGTATGTAGAACATTGATGTCCAATTACACAAACAAAACCAAAATACGAGGGCCACAATCTAAAGTCACGGATCTAAAATAAAAATAACACTTTACTTCTTCTTCTCAGGTGAGAAATATTGAATCTCCGCCATTTGGTTGGAGATTTTTTTATCTTCGTTCCACTTTAATTTATCTTATTTATTTTATACTTTTACTAATGTTTCCTATCAATAGCAATATGTTTGACACTGGTTTGCTATACAATATTAGACATATGTTTATTACTTTAAGAAGAGTGTGCTATCTTTCCTCTGCTTGTCTAGCATCAGTCTCAAAATAAATTACAATGTCACCAAATATAAGTTGTTAATTTCATTACCATTGGAACATTTAGACTGAGCATTTATGCAACATGTGAAAATATATACATATACACATATATAATCAATCAACAAGATATAACCTTTTATAATAGCAAATATAAAAATAAGTATATTACCTTCCTACAGAAAGTTAGGATGGTTAAATTGGTGAGGGTAAAAGAATGAGATGTGAGAACTTTTATTGATCTTAAAAGATTGATAAAAAGATTCTCAAGATAGTCAGCTTAGCTACTCTTTGTAATTTGTTGTTGGTTTTTAAACACAGACAATCCAATTACTTAAGGGGTTGCTTGACTGTATGAATTCGTAGAAGACTAATGGGAAAAATGTGGTAACATTTCTTGGAACGTTAGAATGGAAAATGTATAACCAAGAAGTTTAACCATTTTATCGCCGTATCTCGTTGCCGCACCTACTGTGACAACAATCTCTACCAAGCCACCAGGGGCCACCAAGGTCTGTACGATTACTAAACTCATTTTTTTCAAATCCAAGTTAGGACTTTAGTTATAGTTGTATACTCGTGTAAGTTTCATATCAATAATTAACCTTTTGTTTTTGTATCAGGATAACTTGGAATGGGAAACATAACAATTTCATTGACTGGTATTCTTTGATTTATTTTCTATTTATAAATTTTCTTGTGGTTAGAGAAGGATTCATCTGCTGTTCTTATTGCTTATACTATTGGTATATTTGATGGCCACGCTCTTTTTTATTTCATACGCGATTCTGATTCACGATATTTTTGGCTTCCTAAAAAATCGTACGATGAGGAAGAACTAGTGGAGTTTGTTAATTTTGAGCATTTTTGGGATTTAATAAAGCATGATCGTAGAGTATGTCAGTACTTCATTTTTGGTGTTTTGTTAAATTCATCAACATTTTAATGTGTCTTTTGCTAACTTTGGGTAATAATGATAATGGCATCTACAACAATGATTTTGATTTTGCAACTTTCTTTGGACTCATTATTATGGGGATCTTCTAATATAATATCACTTTTACAAGCTAACCATTTGTATAAAAAACGTTTCGGACGAGGATGGTTTGCAACATGTGTTAGTAAAGAGATGGAGGCAAAAAATGTTGCATTATTTGGACTAGACAGGTTAGTATTCTTCGTTCTAGTTGATTATTTTTTTGTACTTAGTTATTTAGTCTTCCTGTGAAAGTCCATAATCGCATACACTAGCAAACACAAGAAGTTATGAGCGTCAAATAGTTTGGTATTAAATGGTTGTCATTCCTCTTGATGATGGTAGTTTTGTATAATTTTTTATTCGGTTTCAAATATCGACTTATGACTTAAGAGGCTCAACTTTGCCTTATGCTCTCTCATCATGATCTTTAGGTTAAATAGTCTCAGTAATACTATTCCATAAATAATTCCAGCAGTATGTTCTAACTTTTCACTCATCTAAGTAATTATAATAAAATTCAATTTATATATGGTAGATCTCTTCCGGCTTAGCCTACAGCCAAATAACGGATCATATTAGCCATTTAGGAGTATAAATTTTTTTGAATTTCAAATGGAGACTATTAATTTGGGTCGGAGGGAGTAGTATATTTATAATATAACAAACTCACGTTTGTTATATATGGCGAAGTGACGGATCACTTACTAGAATTAAACACTTCGGTTAGGAACTTTGGCATCGTTGTTGGTTTTAGATTTTGTCAAATCAAGTGTAATTGTAGGCCTCGATGAGGTGAGGGAGGACGCGCGAAGTCTTGCACTACGATTGGATGCTGAACTCGCCTCTTGTCTTGACGAATTTGGATGATTAAGCTCCCCTTCACAACTTGCCACCACTATAGATTCATCTTCCACACTTCTTTGTACCTGAATAAGAAAAATGAAATTAGACCCCGAGAAGTTACAAAAAGAAAAAACGAAACTCAATTAATGGGATTACTTGTGTATTACTTTAAGGTTTTCACGTTTAGTGTTTTTTTCCTCACCTTCTTTTTGACGGTACAAGTAGGAGAAAATAAGCATTTGAAGTACGCTCGAGCGGGTTGTCTCTGGTGATCTTTTGACGATATTTTATCCATTAATATCCACCTTTCACTATCTGTAACGCACATATAGAGTTGTTTAATACTAGGAACACTATCTCACATAAAAAACTATAGTTAATATCCACCCTTCACTATATGTACATTGATATCCACCCTTCACTAGCTGTACATACAAGAATTCATATGTACTATAGTTAATAGATCCTAAATATTGATAATATAAATAAAACAAGGCAATTTATTTTTCATATCATTATTTAAGACACTCATTTGTTTCATTTCCAATTCAGAAAAAAACATTTTCCTTAAAATTAATGATAATAAAGGCAAAAAAAATACATAACTGTGTAAACTATTAGAGTTCAAATATTGGTTATAATTTTGAAACTATGTGTTATGTAGATCTCTTAAATCATTTGACTGGTACATATAAACCTTTAATCTGCACACGACACAACAAACTATGGTAGATGGTCAAGGTAGGGGTGTTATAATCAACTCTTTCAACATTTGGAATGTTTGACATTATTCTAAACTCACTTGAAAAGCCTTAGTCAGACATGGGGGATGGTGGTTCTCCCACTTGGAATGGTATGGTAATGTAATGAATTATAGGATTACATTACAGTTTCTTTTTAGGTCAGTACAATGCTAGAAATTTCATGCAGACTTATAAGCCTGATAGGGGACACTCTGTCCGTAGAAGCCTAAAATAGACACTTTGTTCACAATTGTTACAATAGATGTGTATAATTTTTTTTTATTGTAATTAATCTATATAACAACTACCTCTTCTACTATTTATTAGGTGTATAAGATGTATTCTTCAGTATATAAGTGCATCAAGTAGGTAAGAGAACTATTTTATACATTTCTGATACTATCAGTTTAATGTATCTACTAAATATGATCTTATGAATTTGACACAGTGTGATCGTTTTCTAGGGTATATAACCTTTATTTGGTGTTCCATAAATTTTTCTTTCAAGAAAAAAAATTATTTGTTTAATATGAATTCTCTAGTGATGGAGAACAATGCTAAGCAATTTGGCACTACCTCTCTTATCTATCCAATTCGTACATTTTTTCTATTTTTTTTTGTTTGGTGTCATGGTCTCTTAGATTCAAGGAAGATTTTCTTACTAAAGAAAAGAGAGAGTGGGTGTGTGTGTAAATGAGAAGATGATGGATTGGGAATGACAACATGAAGAAGTGAGTGGTGAGAATGGGAATGGGAATGGGAATGGGAACAATCATAATGGGATGTTTGTGAAGGTGATGACAGTTGACCAATTCGAGATCCTCTGTAAGCATATCGCTGCTTATGCCACCATTTGTCAACAACTTGTCGATTTGCATAAATCCCTCACTTCTCATCACGATCTTGCAGGTTTTACATTTACTGCCTTTTTTTTCAATTCTAATTTTCTGAAATAATATTTAGTGGATGATTTAATTTCCCCCCGTTATCTCACTTTTCTTAACTCTCTAGACATTGTAGATATGGATATTGTAACCAAAAGTATGCTATATGTTTTAAGTATATCTTCTAGTTTGTTTTTCAAGTGTTCCTTCAATTTTCTAGAATAAATTGTCTCTTGTTATTCCGTTTGAATTGTTTCTTTTGTGGAATAATTCTTAACATCTCATCATTTCAACTAGGATAGAATTACTTAGCTTCATGACTTGTCATTATTATTATTTGAGCTAATAATTAAGAAAATTCTAACAATGACATTCCCCGAGATTTGACATCTTAACTTTCTTCTGTTCAAATAAATTACACACTTTGTCAGGCTACATTTGGTTCTAATATCTTGATTGTAAGTCCATCCATTTATGAGATGTTAAATACCAACTTTGCTCTGGACCACCAGTGTGTAATAAAATTTACAAGATTTCAAACAACCACTACGAAGTCGGTGTTTTTTTAATACGGTTCGGCTTACACAACCCTACTTGTACTTATGTTCGGCACTAGCAAGAGACGGGTCGATGTGCAATTTGGGACCTCATATTTGCTTCTAAGTTCCAGTTGTTTATACTTTATAGTTTCTATTTTCTATTTTATACTATAGATATAATTAATACTAATTATTATATATTCAGGCCTCGGTTCGGGTGTGATTGGTCTTAAAAAGGTGTGCCCAAGCTCGGCCTTATTTTTATCGACCTAAAAAAGAAAAATTCAAGTTTGATATACGGGACTACATAATTAGACCAGACCCTATGAATTAGCAGCTTGGACCTTTCGGGCGGAGAGTCCTCGGCCAGTTGGCCAATATGTTTATTTTGGGTCAAAACACGGCTGATAGAGTTTTGTTGGACGCACATTGCAGTGTTACTGGGGTAAGTGACCTGCTTTGATTTTGGTCTCTGTTGGTGGTTCACATTTATTATTTTTTGCTCAACAGAATCATATGAATTTCATTTATTGTGCAGGTTATATCTAAAGACGAGTCTGTAAAAACGTCTAAAGTCTTAGAAGATATACGGAATTCTTCCAATCTGCAGAAGGTATAAATATTCTTTTGAAATTTTGATTATTAAACTACATAGGATTTATAGGTGGTGTCATTTTGTTTCTTGATTACATACAAGAAGTTCAACTATTTTACTTGTGTATACCCTGACTAGTAATTATGATTCTGACGTTTTTGTATGTCAAAGTGTTTCTATCCGTTTAAGGTTCAGTCAGTACTTAGGTACTTGAACAGGTGGGGAAAAAGGTTAAGAATTCGTTTTGAACTAGATCATTATAATATCGATCCGTAATTAACAATCGTGATTAATCTCTCGACGCACACTATTAACGCAGCAGTGAAAACTTGCAAACTTACAGGATCAATGGTGAATTCTGTTTCAAAAAAGATTTTTGGGTTATTTGGGGTTTGATCCCTAATAATTACTCGATATCGAGTCAAACTCTTATAATTTTCACTTCTTGGGGTTTGACCCGCATTTTGATGGATTCGCTTATTGACTGTTAACCAGATCACTTGTCACTCATGTTATACCAAAAATATCCCTAACTAAAATAGAACTAGTGTGGAGTAAATCCCACTCTTATATCTTGTGAATATTTCTACGAGTATAAACCCAATACATTAATATTAAAAATAATACTAAATTCTCAAATTTCTTGTGGGAGTATTAAGAGTAATGCCTTGCTTGACGTGAACTGTTGAAATGTAACTATACAACATGGGTCATGTGGGATTAGACCTAACCTTAAAAAAGAAAGATAAAAAGTAGTAACATGCACTCAATAAATGAATTGAATTTTTTTTGTAACGTTAATAGAACTAGGTCAGGTACAAAGATTGCAGTTTCTTATAACCCTCCTTTACACCATGGAGTAGTACATCCACCCAATAAAATAAATTATTTTCCACCTCTCTCATATTTAATTAGGAAGACAATGGATCCTTCACACTTGCTAATAACTTCGAAGAAATTAGAAAAATTTGTGTGACTTAGATTTGAACGCATGAGTCCTAAGATTATATTTATTTTAATTGAAATTCTCATTCTCTTAAGGGTGTGAAATTTTTGCGTACATGTTAGGAGCCCTTAAAGCTTGTTGTTGAACCTTCTCTGCCATTTTTCTTCAAAGGCTTCTTTAAAAGCTTGGACGTGATAGCCTTTTCTTTTCTCCGTTGTATAGAATTCCCAAATTCAATGAGTTTTCTTTAAATTGCATCTGTGTATAAGACACGATCCACCATTCCATCTCACATCTTCGGCTAGCTTCTTGCAATAGTGTTTATTGTCCTTACAAGCCTTAAGCTCGAATGAAGTTCTTGTGTAAGGATATATATTTTTTGTTGATTTTGACCTTTATAAGCTACCTGTCTATATGTACAATTTTGCGTCCGGTCAATATATTTTACAGCAAACTAGTACTGCACATGGAATTCGCACTTAGACTTCTGAATATATCTCTTATCTTGCTAACTGTCTCCAGGGAAGAATATATGAAATATCATCACACCTTAATGAGAAATCTTTTTTTTGTTCAAATGCTCTTATTGCTCTTTAAATTGATAAATTAAGGAATGGACCACTTGATCAGGAAAATGGAAGTATTCGGGAACTATAATTCCTATATGCAGATAGACGACTTCAACATGACCGATTGACAGTCCTCTCATGAGTTGCTATTCCACTTGTTTAACAAAGTAAATATATGAGATATATTCATGGAAATATATGGACTCCCTACCAACACCTAACGATCTAGATTTATGTACAAACACATCAAACGATACCAAAGTAACTATGGCCATTTTTTGTGTATCGATTACTCCCTAATAAGATTACACGTGTGTCAATGGCATGAGAATGTACTAGTCTTTTGTGTTATTTACTCATTTATGATTACACATTTACTAAGGTTGATTTTGTTCAACAGGTTCTTATCGAAAAATATGAAGATTAATTTTGGGAGAATTCAGTCTACTTTTGCAAGGAATATAATGAAGAGTACTTTTGGGAGAATAATATGTGTAGAACTCTAATAATGTTATACTTCGTTTCAATTTTGTGGTTCAAAGCTAGATGGTTTATCTTGTACTACATCTTGTTTTGGAAATTGTAATGGTCATGAATGAATTATAGTTTTAGATTGGTTTAATATCATCGAAATGTAGTGTCAGTCATTTTGTCACGTGTATTTTGAAATTATGTCTTGAATGAAATTTGTGGGCATTGGTTCTGCATTGCCATTGGTTGAGCATGCGAGTTATTACAAATCTATTCATATCTATTTATTTAATGAGAAATTAATATTTTTTTAAAAATACAATGATATTGTTAACGGACCTTAACCGTTACAAATAAAAATATATGCTACAAATATATAACACTCCAAATCCGTTAAGATGTATTTTGTAACGGTTTTATCTCCGTTACTAATATATGTTATGTGTACCAACGCCAGATCCGTTACAAAATAAATTGCAACGGTTTTAATCCGTTACAAATATTAATTTTGTAACATATTTTATCCGTTATAAATTTTGTTAGTAAAATAAATAACTATAATTTTCTAACGAATTTAATCCGTTGCTAATATTTTTTGTAACGATTTTTGCCCATTACAATTGACGTGTTTTGGTGTAGTGACGGATGAGGCTGATGCTGAGAAGACTTCCTTTATCACTGATAAAGGAACCTACCGCTATAATGTCATGGCATTCAGCCTTAAAAATGCAGGGGCACCTTATTAGAGGTTGGTCAACAAGATGTTTGAAGACCAAATTGGGAAGACGATGGAGCTTTCCGTCGACGACATGCTGACTAAGAGCCTCAAGGATAAGACTCATGCGGTAGACGTTGAATGGACGTTTGATACAATGAATAAGTTCAGGATGAAACTAAACCCGGACAAATGTGTTTTTGCTGTTGGCGCAGGTTAGTTTCTCGACTTCATAGTGAACCAGAGGGTTATAGAGGCTAACCTCGCAAAAATCAAAGCTCTGATAGACATGCAAACACCAAAGACGATCAAATACGTGTAGAGGCTAACAAGGTGTGTTGCGACTCTCAACCGTTTCATCTCTAGAGCTACAGATAAGTGTTTGTCGTTCTTCAAAATCTCTAGGAAAGAGTTTGTATGGATGAGGAATGTGAAAATCCCTTCAAGAACTCAAAGCCTACCTGAGGTCGCCGATGTTATTATCTCGACCTGTTCAGGGAAAAAAATTATTTATGTATTTGGATGTATTAGAGCCGACCATAAGTGTAGCTATCGTACGTGATAATGAAGATGTCCAAAAGCCAGTGTATTTCAATAACAATGCCTTATAGGGGACTGAGTTGAAGTATCCAAGAATATAGAAGTTGGCATATGCACTAATACATGCTTCAAGGAAGATGAAGCCATACTTCCAAGATCATACGATGGTGGTGCTCACCAATACTCCCTTGATACAGGTCATCCATAAACATGAGAAATCGAGTAGGTTGATGGCATGGTCAATTGAGCTAGGTGTGTTTGACATCATCTATCAGCATATGACTACAATTAAGGGACAAACCCTGACAGAATTTATGGTAGAATACACTTGGGTGAGGTCGACAATGATAGCGTTGAAGAAGCGGTGGCACAACAGTTATTCAGGAAGAAGCCTTAGAAAGTTCAGCAACAACCGATATTGACAAGGCCGATACTACAAATAAATATTTTTTGTTCCGAAATGGGATCTTAGATTAAGGGCGTCTCTAAGAGGAGGGTGCTACGTGGAGCCTATTTATTAATGGCTCATCTTGTGAAAGTGATAGTGGCATCGAGTTGATACTCTCTGCTCTAGATGGCACCAATATTGAATATGCTTTAAGATTTAACTTCAAGGCATCCAACAATGAGTCGGAGTATGAGGCCTTATTGGCAGGCCTCTCCCTAGCCAGAGTATTAAACGTCGGTTAAATGATAGTTCCCAGTGACTCATAGCTAGTCGTGAACTAGATCGTTGGGGTTTATGAGGCCAAAGATGAGAAGATGGCCAAATACTTGGCATGTGTCACGAAAGTGTTGAAAAACTTTAAAGTGGTGAAGATTAAAAGGATTCCTCGACTGGATAATAGTCGAGGCGATAATTTGACAAGGTTAGCATCAACAACAAGAATAAAAATCAGACTCACGCTACCGATGGAGATCCTACATAGGCCGACCATAGAGGAGGAATGGTGTTGAATTTTGCTTAAACTTAAATTTTTGGGATTCGTGGATGGATCCACTAGTCAAGTACATCCAGGATGGTGAAACACTATCATTAAGTTGCAGACCTAACCCCCAAGCATAATAATTTCCCCAACCATCCTCACAACGATGGTAAACTCCTTTGTACAACCACTTATTCTATAAGTGACCCTTAAATCACAATGGACTTCATTATCATGCTTATTTTAGTTCGAATACTCCTCAAGTCTTACGAATGCTCAAAATGATAACGAACAATGTCAACACACACGTTATCATGACACAGGAGTACAAAACCTATGACAAGATCTAACACATCAAAGAACTCTTAGCAAAAAATAAAACAAACACCACACGGATACTAAGGACACCAGAACCTAGATGATCTGATACCAACTGTGACACCCCATAAAAATTAATAATAGATTGATCATGTCTAATACCAAAAATCATGGGAATAAAAATAATTGCCAACATTCTTAGTATAACAAAATAAAGAAATGATGAACTATTAAGTGGAACAGCACAAACTATGATACAATATAACTGACGATATAAAAATTACACCAATTGTATCTTCAATATAAATTCAAATCTGAATACAAGTACCACATGATTACAAGCTGACCCGACAGATAAATAAATAGAAATAAGAGGGTGAGCATGCAGGCTTGACACTTACACCTATAGTGTCATCAACAGAGAGTAGCTCAAAATCAGATCAGAAATGAGGTTGCACTAATAGTCTTAAATCTAAAAAATGTTAGGGAGAGACGTTAACAAGAAGTTCAAGTAGTATAATAATATAATTGACTTTTTACCTCAATATGACTATGCATATTCATCCAGTCTTTTTTATTGTTTTTAACTTAACCCAACCCAAACAACCCTATATATCACAAGCATCTACTCCTGAGACCAATGTGTTCCCCATTATCAAGTCTTTTACATCTTTATCAAATTTCAAATACAATATCACATCTATCCTTATGAACTTCATCATGGTATAATATCACAATAAAATATCTATATCAATATTATCAGCATTTACATCATTATCGTCATAAGCCAATATGGTTTGAAACATGTACCGCATAAAAGGAAAGTATCTACCTCAATTTATGATCTACAACTACATCATATAATGTCGGCACAGTCCAAATTTTGTACCTCAAGTAAGGATCTTTATTAACACATTATGTCTCATGAGGGTAATACTTTCTCAATTTTAATATCATTTAAATTAAAATAATTATTATCCAACTACCAGAAAGAATCAAGTAAAACAAGCTATTGTGTAAGAGGGATATATCGACCTACAAGTATACGATCACAGTCCCAAAACTGAACCCCACATTACTACCCCCACATGATGTATTTTTAAAGAACATAATATATTTTCACATAACGTTGTGTCCATTAACAATTTTCTACTCAATTAGACTACATTAGTTATCACTTAACACACGCACGTGCGCGCGCACACACACATACACTCACACACACACACACACACACATATATATGGAGTTTTTTATTCTATTTAATTTAACATTAGTAAATTATTTTTAAATAGTCTGGATATCTTCATCTATAGTAGATTCTTGGTATGAGTCCATTGGGTTAATATAGGTAATATTTTTGTTGATAGTTGTAATAGTCTTTGGTGACTCTATTTTGATATATTTAAGCATTTTTTCTATTTTATCTAGTGTTTTCTCAGACTTTGTTTGTAAATTTATTGCTTTTCGGACCTCCGAAAGTTTAATTAAAGGTATTTCTCTTTTATATGGTAGGTTTGGTTTGTCTAACTTATTTTCAATGGATTCTAGTTATTTTCCTAAAGTATTCATGTATTAGTTAGTGTAATTATTTTGTTCAATAATTTTTTTTTTCATCACTAGTAAAAGTGACTTTAAAGGGTGTATCAACTACTTTTGTTCGCATGTGATTTACTAAAATGGTTTCTAGTCGAGGGTGACTAGACGAAACTGTAATTTTTTATTGTTTTGTCCACTTTACTTTTGTTAGGACATTTATTTTGTGATAACAGTTATCTAAATAGTCAAAGAACCTTATGTATGTTCTTATCTAATTCATTAAAGTTTTCAATTTTCTTATTATTCTATCCTTTTCTCTTGGGGAGTACTTTTCTCGATATGCTCGTCGTTTAGTACGGTTTTCTTTTGACTCGTAATCTTCTCCTAATTTAATCATGTTCATTTTATAATCTTTGTTGATCATTAATAAATGGTGATTTAATGAACCTATTTCAAAATTTGTTTGAGTGGGGGAATGTTGATCTTCATCATCATTAAAATTTGAGGTCGTTGTATAACAAGGTTTACCTACTTGTGAAGTTGTATCAATTTATTTTAATTTAAGATTACATCTAGGTATTAGATCATCGTCTTTTCTTGTTGAATAACTTGTTTGTGATTTACTATCATCTCTAATATGGAGAGGTTTAAATCGTGGTTGATCAAAACTTATTCTAACTGATACATCAAGGTATTCTTGGATTCGTTCTAGATTAATAGCATTGTTTTGTAATTTTCGGGGACGATTTTCATTTTCTAATAACTAATCGTTTGGTAAATTGACATCTATCCAATTTATTGACCTAGGGACTTGAATATTAGCATCATTTGTACTTCTTTGTATTAGTAGAGTTTTGTCTTTTGGACTTTTTACTAAAGCGTGTACATTTAGTAGAGTTTTGTATTAATAGAGTTTTGTCCTTTGGACTTTTTATTAAAGCGTGTACATTTAGGTTTGTCCTCAATAAATTCTGTAGATTAAAGCAAGTGGTTTACTTCCTTCTAACATTTCATATCCAGATGTTTTAATATTTAGTGTCATGGTTTTTAATATGTGAGGGTCGGTTAAACTTAATGTAAAATCAGGAAAATAATTAAAATGTATTGGACAATTAAAAAGGCTTGATTCCATCATTCCTAAAATACTAGTGTTGTGATTAGTATGTCTAGCATCTCTAAGACATAAGAGGATAGGGGCATTTATTCCTTTACTAGTTAATGGTTTGACTGTTACTTGTATTAATCCTATGTGTAGGAAATTAAATCCTTTCTTTCTTTGTTTTGTAATAGTTTCACTACTTAATAGTTGAATCCTACCGTGTTCTTTATTTAAAGCATAAACATGCTCAACAGTTTTAACATTGTAATTAATACTAAAGGATGACTTTAGGAAACTACTTTTGTAAATTTCTTTTGTTGGAACTTTAGGAATATTCCAATCATTTAAATCTAAATTTTCTTCTTCATAAACATGTTCTTCTTCGTTTATTATGTCTGGTGGGAAAAGTTAAAGAATACCTAGAGCTAGAACTAGCCAAAGAATTTGATCTAAATAATCTATTCATTTTAAAGCTTTTAAAGGAACCTATTTTTTCTGTACAATTTTCATATTTGTTTTCTCAAAATGATTAAATACATACCCTATCATACCTATCCGCTCATGCCACTCTCTTGGGTCTTATTGTTTGGATACCGAATTTACTGTTAAGGTGATTTAACAAGTTTGGATGTGGAAACACAAAGGGTGTAAGAATACCAAAATGGTCAAAATTGGCTTTAAAGCAGAACTGGAAATTTAGATCAAACAAAATAACTGGGAACTTAGCTCTGATACCAAAAGGGAATGCAACAAATATAATAAAAACTGAAATTAATACTAAAAACTAAAATTACAATAACTGAAACTAAACTTACAAAGGTTAATGATTAATACGATCGATTGAATGAGATGAACTTGAAAGCATAATGTTTAACACAAGATAAAACTGGTAATACTGAGAGAATAATAGAGAGATGGAGAGAGAGAGAGAGTTTGTAGAAGTGAGATATGAAATTAGACTCTGCTTTGAATGGATGACTGAATGCTCTATTTATAGCCGAAAACTCCCTTGTTTTTACTTCGGGTGAACTTTTTTAACCTTGGGTAACTAAGTGTAACTTCAGGTAAACTGCTAGCTGATAGACTGTAAACCCGATATATATATATATATATATATATATATATTTATTATAGCACATGAAGGCATCTACCCTCGATGTCCATATCGTGCCTGTAGCAGGAAGTTCGCAAGAAGCCAACACCTAACGGGCTTATGCAAAACATAAAAATGATGGAGTGATCGTACGCAGTAGCACCACTAGCGGGACCATAACCGATCATCAAATAACCTTCCTTCATCGCGAAGGGGAAATCACCGAATGCATGATCTAAAACAATAACCTCCTTTACGGCAGCACATCTCAGTTAGTGTATTATACACGATCCGAAATGGAACGCGAGCCCCAAAATAATAGATCCTACCACGAGTAAAGGTATATTCACATAATCACACAATATGTGTGTGTATATATATATATATATATATATATATATATATATATATATATATAGGATAACTCATACAATCAAGCATACCCAAACATCTAGATCTCCACATCATTGGATTCTTATCTAACTTAGGTTTATAATCTCTCGAAACCAAGTGAAACATAAATAATTAAATAGGATATTGTGTGTACTCAAGTATACCCCAAATCATCTAAATCCCTAAACATCCGACTATTCTTTACATTCTTAAGGCCATCAACTCTAATCGTTATTAAATAAAACTCCTATTTTATTTTATCTCTAAATCATGAACATATATATCTCTTTTGTGCATATACACCAACTCATAACGTACATATATATTTATTTCCTCGTTTAACTATTAAGCAAATGGCACATCCTATAACCTCTCAATAATATAGTTAATTCTCGCGTATATGATTCCAACTTTAACTCTAAACATATTTATGTAATTGACGTCAAGAATTCTACCTATTAACTCATGCTACCTAATGAGATAAGTATCACAAACTAGGCTCGTTAACACAATCTGCAATTCACAGTTCAAACCTAAGAAAAACGGAGAAGTTGATCAATTTTCAACAAATTGGTAGAAGTTTCAACGTAATGCGCTATTTAGAAAATAATTATAAAATATTCACCAAAACTCCAAAAATTACGAATCTAGTGCCTATGCATTCTTAAATCAATTTAACTAGGACCTTCGTTTTTCACAAAAGACATATTCATAGATATATAATTCCAAAAATAACTTGAAAATATCAGATTGGCTTCAGAATTTTTCATCACTACGTTCTCTTCTGAAAAAATCATCAAAACTTCATCACAACTCTGAAAATTATGGAACTAACATCCACGCATTCTTAACTTAATTTAACTAGGACTTTCTTTTGGCCAGAAATCTATATTCGCAGATATACATAGAAAAAATAGGTTTTATGTGACCGATATCCTGTAGAAAAATTCTACATGATCTAAACCTATATGAACGACCCCTTAATTAAATCTTTGTCATTGTTGCCACCAAATTCATATTTCCTAATCCTTAAATAACCCCAAACTTTACCTTTTTGATGTATCTTAGTCCATACTAACCATTCTACAATAATTTTAGGTTTTTTTAATGCAAGATTTAGACATTAATCTCTAATTCTCATCTCAAGAAAATATCAAGAACTCTACTCGTGATCTATTCCTAATTCAACCCAAAATTCGGTATGTTTCACAAAATTTATAAGGGAGAAATTTCAATCATGAATTATTATGGCTATAATATCAATTTGATAATTTCTACTCTAAATCATGGTAATCAATCCCAATATCATAAAAAAGTTATTTAACATTATTTTAATATTAAATTAGGAATATAATAACATCATAATACAACATCAATTATAGTCTTATAGTAAACTAACTTGTCTCAATTCGAGTGGTTTGAATGTTAAGATCCCTTTTCTCCCTCTTCTCCTCTTCATCTTCTCTCCTTGACTTTTGAAATTCCCCCATCCTCTTAGAATTATCTTCTGACCTTTAGATCTCTTTTATAATATTAAATATATGGTTTATCTAAGCTTTACATCCCTTTTATAATGTTCATCACCTTGACCCAATAAGCCTAAAATGAATTTCAAATAGCTTAAAGTCTAGCCCAAGCCTTACATCAATGTATGGGGCTTAAAACCTAACATTTTAATGTGTATACAGACATTCTACCCGTCCCGAAAGTCCTCTATAAATAATTAAATTAATTATTTACTTTCGTTAAATAATTATTATTGCGTCTTAATATCCTTTCTATACAAAATTAATTCCAATTACACACATAAATTGGTGACATCAAGGGTCACTTCATACAAATTTAAATCATAAATTTCAAATAATACTCCTAAATTGGTGACATCACCAGTCACTGCAGATAAATAAATTAATATAATACAAGGGCATGCTTTATAAATGTCCGGGGTAGAATCTAAGAATTTTCCAAGTGTCCTAGATCACATTTAATTATGTCTGATACCGCTTCATTCGGCACATCTCCACGATCATCCTCGACGACCTTGATCCGAATTCATGCATCCATCATCTTCGTACGTGCATCATGGCTAAAGCAACGTACACTTCAATAGTTCCCACTATTCCACGTACTTATGGTAAAATTATTTTTAATTGGAGTGTTTAATTATTTGCATAAATAGTTGGGAATATTTTTTAAATAAACTTTTCGAAGTCTGAAAGATGATAAACACGCAAGATCTTTTTAAGGAGGTTTTTTTAGATACGTCACTGATGTTGTTCGAACGACATCGTATCTCGTTCGAACGAGATGCCATCTTGCTCAACCGACATCGTATGTCGCTCGAACGACGCACCGCCTCAACATTCTTATTTAAACAGTGTACATGCTACACGTTTTTCTCAAGTCTGCATACCTCCGTTTCTCCAAAATAATACCTATTTCCAGACTTCAAATTTTAAGGTTTTCAATACCTTTTTGATTCACAAATAATTACCAATCCTTTATTTGAATCCTCTAAACCCCAAGGAAGATTATAATAGTCATCCGGAGTACACTTGTGGAGAAGATGAAGCTTTTCCATTGCTGACCTTCTGGAGCTCTTGCGGGAACTCTAGCCGAAGACATCGAAACCGACGGCTGCGGGTATTTCGTATGTCATTGCTTGTATTTTCATTGTAATCCGTGTAAATCGTTCTTTACAAATTATAGTGAAAATAAGATGGTTTTGCTCCTATGGGGGATTTTTCCTCAACTGTGATTGTCTTGCATGCTTAAATTATTTCTTTATTCAATCCCTTTTGTTTGCAAGAGTTAAGACTTGTTGGGACTAAAATTGGAATTTAATTAAATAAGTTTGACATTGATTGCTGGCGCACTCTCATATAAATTAAATAATAATTTAATTCATTTAAATTTATGGGGTGTTATACCGGGAAATCAAGTAAGCATCCCCAAAATTTTCAAGGGATTCTATCAAGTTGATAATGGTGGTCACCCTTGTTGTAATCTATCCTTCATATAAATGTAGTTTTGAATCCTTTTGCGAAAATAAATCCTCATGTGTTGGATAACTTGTTGGACAAAGAAACTCCATAAATAAATTTTTTTGTGAGGAATGTTAACCGTTCTCACTTATATCGGGTATTGGGTGTAATATAATACAACCTTGTCCTAAATATATGAAGAAGTCATGGTATGCACCACTGTATCGATTGATAACATCCTCAATGTCTTTAAGTTCTTATCTACACTTAGTTTCCAAGACCAGATAGTCTTGCAAACGTTTAATAAGTTGAACCGTTGTTGATATAAAAATTTAAACGAGTATTAGGGTTTGTGTGTTGATATTTTGTAGAGATGGTGCTGAATGGATGTAGAGAAATAGATATCACAAATATCACATCATTTCATTATCTGACTTTTCAAATGTTGAATCCACATTTTTAGCCTATGCATAGACTATTCATTCACTTTATTGAATACGTAACCTACCATAATTACTCTTTGTATGTTGGGTCACTTATCCGCTCAATTCATTTAATAAAATTCATAATTACAAAGAAGATTATTACAAAATATACATGAATATATATGTTATTTTAGAAGTCATCACTAGAGGGAGCATACAAAGATTTAATTATTATCAATATAAAACAATAAATTTTGATTAAAACATCATAAAATATTATGATATTAACAAACAAAGTTATAATGACATGGAATATATAAAATAGTAATTTTTTATTTCCTCAAGCGAGGACTACTAAAATAACATATTAATACGTGTACATATATTTGTAGCACATAAGTCACGCAATTTAATTTACTGACTACTATTTTAATTTTTTTCCATATGCAAAAAGTATTCATTCACTTGTTTAAATAGGCAGATGGTCATCATCATTACTCCGTGCTCATTTTAATGTAAGCATTCAGTTCATTTAATGGAATTCATTATTAGTTCAATTAGTATTCCACAGTAATGATGAAAATTGAATTAATTACTATTAAGTATACTTAGAAATATGTGATGTTTCACATTGTGAGTTCAAACTGACATTCGTAGTGATATTTCGCATTGCGAATTTTAAGGAAGTTGCTATAAGAATTCATGACCTATAGACAAACATTTGAATTACGGTAAAATCGTATATTCTTCATAATTACTTTCAAGACAAGCCATATATTTTTTGAGGAGTGAGATATTACCCATTTCTTTAAATACTTGTAAAAGTTTTCATAACATGTCACCATTTCCTCTTCTTATATAATTTAAAGAAACATCTCTATTAAAAAATTACACACAAAATGACAAATATGTTTGATCTCGGAGATGAATTGATAATTATGATATTTTCACTTTATATATTGTTAATATTTTTTAGGAACTTGATACATCCAAAAAGTGAGAGATTTTGAAAATACATTTAGATGATGATACACTAGATGAAATTTTCATGAGAGATATACCCATTTAAATTAGGAGAATAGTGACTTGTTAAAAATATAGGTCCATAATAGGTATGGCAAACTTTCAAATGAAATCAAATATATGTAGACTATGATGAGTGTTGATGTAAAAAATTAGATTATCTCTAATTGCTTAATCACATATAGAAAATAAATAAGACAAGAGATTTTAAAGTGGTTCAGCCTTGAACGAATGGCCTACGTCCACTGTTTGTGTTATTATTGACTGTTTGGGAATTCTCGAGGTAGGATTTATCTCAAGAAATTCCCTATTTTTTTACAATGAGGATGATACAATGTATTTATAGCCATGAGGCTGTGCATGTGAATGGGTAATACATAGCTGTTCAATAAGCGTATACATCTATGTGATAATAATCAACATTTAATGCGCATTTAATCCTCTTAATTGTCTGATAATAAATGCTTTGATCGAGGTGCAGCTCGGACCGCCTAAATATCTCGGTATCCATGAGTTGCTCGGTGCAGTAAAAGTTCCTCGGTGAGCATCTACTGCTCGGAGTATCTGAGTTGGTCGGAGAAATTGAGTTCCTCGAAGTCAAGGTATTGTTCATAAATGTTTGTTAGTGCCATGTAGATTGACACGTGTCTCCACTTAATTGAGCCATGTCAGCAGACTAAATTTGGTATCAACAGAAGCCCCCAATGTTTCACAGTTCGAGACTGAGGAGTGTGGAACATTCTTCTCGAAATATGGCAGGATTAAATGGTCATCCTGAATTTTAGGAGCGTTTTCTTTGCATTTATTTTTCTTTTCGAATTCATAGCATCAGACTTTTCGAATTTTTCTAACTGCTTCGATCTCCGTGCCCTTTTTGTACTTTTAGCCGCCGGTAGCGTAAATGTCTCCCTTTATAATCATTATTTTTACTTTTTCCCAAGGTAAGGTATTTAAACGTTGCAGAAAATCATATCGTCTTCTACTTTTTCAAATCTGTATCTTTGAGTTTTCCATTTTCTCTCTCTCTTGTGCGTTCATCCCTTTCATCGTTCGTTGTCAACAGATCCATCCTTTTCCTGTAAGATCTTCTTCTTTCTCTTTTATTTCCTTTATTCATCATGGTTTACCTTATTGAGTCACTTGATAAGTTTCGTTCTGATTTCTCTATTCCTTCATGGGTAGTTCTGGAGGAACTTTCTGAACCTTTAGATTATTTCTGTTTGGCTGAGGGACATTGGTTCCCCAGTATCTTTGTAGCTGAATGTGGCTTTTCTTTTCCCCCAAACCCTTTGTGTCTGGAATTCTGTCAATATTTTAACGTGGTTCCTGCAAAAATAGCCCCCAATACATGGAGAATAGTTAATGGAGTTCATAAATTAAATCAGATTCATGGAACTCGTATAGGAATTATAGAAATTATGTTTTGCTATAAATGGGCTGTCGGCGACAGTACTTTTTACTTGAGAACTAGGTTTTTAAATAGAGCTTTAGTGGTCAATATCCCGGATGCCAATAGGGATTATTTCGAGCATGGTGTTGTTATGAAAAATTGACAACATGCTCCATTAACTGGAAATGATGTGTATCAGGGTCCTAGATGCCCTCCCTATGGTAATGGGATAGGTTATTTTTGCTTTACTTTATTTTTGAAATTATGCTTTCTTTGTGTTTGATAAAATGTGTCACTGATATTTTAATTTTCATTTATTTGCAGTTGACAGTAAAAGAAGGTCTCCAAAAGAGACATAAGTTAATTTAAAACATCTGAAACTTATCTGGGGTTTGCATCAAACTGTTGCCGACGAGCATATCAGATCATCTTCATATTTGCTGCAGTATAAGAGTTACACCTCGTCTTTTACTGCTCGTCCGGTGATAAGTGATGTAGAACTGGTACCAGCTTCTGTAAGTTCTTCACCCGAGTCACATATTCCTCTGAGTGAAAGAATGAAGAGAAGAAGAGCTCCTGCCCTCTTCGAGAAATCTGCCTCTATTGCTGGAGAGGCAAAGAAAAGCAAACATGATGTCCCAGAAGAAGGGATAAGAAAAATCGATGCACCTCTTCTGGCTGCTACTGTGAAGGTTGCCGAGAAGCCCCCAGTGGCTCCGAGCAAGGTCGCTGCTCCAAGCGAGGTTATAGTCATATCCCGACTAAGACTACATCCTTGGTCGAGATCGTTGATGCTCCTCTGAGGAGGCTTAAGAAGAGCTCCTCGGTCAATTTGGATGAATCCATTTCTCAGCCTCCAACTACTGGAAGTGGTATTCCCACTTTCATTGCTCCGAGCTCTGCCATGAGCTCGGTGAAATCTTGGATCATCCCCGAGATCCAAGGCATTGAAGAAAATCTTTCTCGGGATATGGTTACCACATTGGCTGCTCGTCATATTACTTCTGTGAGTATTATTGTCCTAAACTTTCATTTTTCCACTGTTATATCTTTGCACTGACTTGCTATTATTTTCTTTTCCCAGTTGGTAACCTGTTTTAATACAATTTTGAAGAAGGATGAAGCTATTAAAGCTTCAAGTTCCTCGTTAGGTTTAGAGGAAGCTTTGGTGGGTCTGACGCAGTCTCTGAAGGATTCTCGTCAGAAGTATGTTGATGATAAAGCTTCTTGGGAGAAACAACTTAATTCCACCGAGCAGGAAAGAGATCAGGCTGTTGAAGTCTCCAAGGGGTTGGAGAAAAAAAATAAAAGACTTGGAGGAGAAAAATAAAGAGCCCGAGGAGAAGCTCCAACATGCTGGAGAGTTTGAAAATAAGCTCAAATATGCTGAGGAAGAGCTGAGTAGACTTCGTGATGTTGGTCGTCAAAAGGAAAAGGTTGAGAATAAGTTGAAGTCTGTCGAGGAGCAACTCAAGGAGAGGACCTCCTCGGAGAGAGAAAAAAAAAGAAAAGCTGTTAAGAAATCCTTCAGCGCTGGCTGGGATAAGGGGTGGAATAAAGGTTTGGTTGCCATGGTTTCACAAATAGAATATGGCAGCCTTAAATATTTCAGAGATGGCTGGGTGGCTACCCTGAAAGAGATGAAGGTCGATGAGAGCTCCAACCTATTTCAGTAACACATTCCTGGCTCCCCTCCTACTCTTGGGGAAGAAGAAGAGGATGAAGCTACCTCTGAGGAATCTTCTATGATGGTTGGGGATCAGGTCCCTACTGTTGAACTTCACTTCGAACAGCCCCAACCAACTATTAATCCTATCGAGCAGCTTCAGTCAACCAATATTTCAGTCGAGCAGCTTCCAGTACCCACCGAGCAACCTTCTATGCCATCCGAGCAACCTTCCTCCTCGTCCCAGCTGCACGAGAAAGTTTTGGGAGACAAGGAGAAGGAGTAGAGTCATTTGGACTTTTCTCTCTGTTTATTTTTATCAAATGTAACTCTGAACTATGTACTCCTCCTTTATGATGTAATAAAATTTGAAATTTTTGATTGTTCATATTGTTGATTCTTCTCTTGTTGCTCTGCTTTCATTCTTTTTGTTCTGCCTGCACTTTATTGATTCTTTCTATCTCTTTGCTAGTTTATGGCCAGGATGGAACTCTTGTCAGCTCACAATACTGAGTTGATGAAAAAATATAATGAATATTTCAAAGCTGGCCATATAAACTTGGATGAAGCACAAATTTTTAGTATCCTGGGATCAGATGCCTCCAAACAAGCAGTGGAGGCTTACCAATATCTGAAGTTTTTGCTCGACCGAGCTGTAGGCAATAATGTGGCTTATTTCGAGATGATTGAAGATCTTCAAGGAATTATTGCAGACCTTCAACAACAGTATAAGGAGTCCTCTGCCCTTTTGTATCAGGGGTATGAGAAAAAGTATCAGCAACTAAATGCTGACAAAGGATATGATAAGCTCATTGTTGCTTATGATATTAAGGAGAGGACTTTGAAGACATAGGTTGAAGAGCATAGGCAGTTCGCCCAATTGTTAGAGGAGGAAAACAATAATCTTCGAGGAGAGATATCTCGACTGAAGTCTGAAGCATCTACTTCGAGCGCTTTGGTCCCTGTCAACGACGAGGGTTTCTCTTTCTTGAAAGTCGAGAATGTCAATTTAAGAGATGAATTGGAGACTTAAAAAAGGGCTGGGTCTTCCACTTCTTCTCGGGGATGAGGAAGAGGTTCTCGGGAATGGGCAAGGGTTGTTCAGCTTACCATTGATGAGGCAAGAACTCAAGCTTCTCTGGAAAATCAAGCAGTCCAGTTGGTTGCGAAGAATAAGGCTCTGGCAGAGATGTCCAAGAAAATTCTGAACCTGGGCGAGCAGCTATCTGTACAAAAGTCTGCCTTGGAGAGTATAGAATTTTTAACAAAGAACCTCCACGAGCAACTGGATAGGTTAACCTATCAATTCCACAAGCAGCCCAGGGAGTTCTGGATGGCTGGTTATAATGAAGCCCTCTACCATCTAGATGATTGGATCCAAAATGCAAATAATGAAGGTTACAAGCAAGGATGGCTGAATGCCTTAGGTGCGCTGCAATTGGAACATGGTCACTATTTGTGGGATTACCATGACCCTGGGTTGCTCGAGTTGCCAGTGCCACCCTTTAAATTGGATATGAGCTGGATTCCTGCTCGGGTTATTCCTCGATGCCTGATTTCGAAGTACCTCGGTGACTACAGTCTTCATTCTAACTTCCAGATATCTCCCCCCGAGCACTTACTTGCTCGGCCATCAGTAATGAACGTCAGGATGCTCAGAGATCTGAATTTTATAAATTCCCCCTATGCTTTAGACGATCCTCCCGCTGGTGAAGAACATGTTTGAAAAACAGAGGGGAATAAGCCAATAGAATAGGTTTCTTGATGTAATAATTTTTCTATGTATTTCATTCTCAATGTATTTCGTTTTGGATTTAATGGAAAACTTCTAATTTTCTTTGTAATCTTGATTGTCATTGTCTTGAAAATATTTTGTAAGACATTTTCTAATGAATGTGCATGTATATCTGCTAAAAAGATAACAATATTTTGTGTTATTTAAATTGTCGACCAACTAGAGTTGGTGAAAATTTATTGTTGACTATCTGAATTGATTGCCTGCCGACCAAGTAGATTTGGTGACATTTTATTTCTCGACCAACTGTGTATATCTGTTAAAAAGATAACAATATTGGTGATATTTTATTTCTCGACCAACTATGTATATCTGTTAAAAAGATACCGATATTGGTGATATTTAAATTGTCGACCAACTAAAGTTGGCGAAAGCTTATTGTTGAATTGTTCTGACGACCAAGCAGAATTGGTGATATTTTTGTTTCTCGACCAAATTCGGTGGTAATCTAAAATGTCATAAGTAAAAAGTTTATCACTTTTTAATTTTAAGCCCTGAAATGACTTTCATTTGTTTACCCAACTGTTTTCGACCAACCGGAGTTGGTGGTTTTTGTTCCCGACCAACCTTAGTCGGTAGATTTTCATTCTCCACCATTTTCCGACCAACCAGAGTTGGTGGTTTTTTTGAAAATTTTCATTTCCGACCAACATTAGTTGGTGGATTTTCTTCCCAACCAACGGTAGTTGGTATTTCTGGGAAATTTTTATTCCCGACCAACTTATAGTTGGTGGATTTTCTTCCCAACCAACCGTAGTTGGTATTTCTGGGAAATACTTTTTATTCCCGACCAACCGGAGTTGGTGGATTTTCTTCCCAACCAGCCGTAGTTGGTATTTCTGGGAAATATTTTTTATTCCCGACTAACTTATTGTTGGTGGATTTTCTTCCCAACCAACCGTAGTTGGTATTTCTGGGAAATATTTTTTATTCCCGACCAACCGGAGTTGGTGGATTTTCTTCCCAACCAACCGGAGTTGGTATTTCTGGGAAATATTTATTCCCGACCAGCATTAGCTGGTGGATTTTCTTCCCAACCAACCGGAGCTGGTATTTCTGGGAAATATTTTTTATTCCCGACCAACCAGAGTTGGTGGATTTTCTTCCCAACAAATCGGAGTTGGTATTTCGGGGAAATATTTTTTATTCCCGACCAACCCGAGTTGGTGGATTTTCTTCCCAACCAACCGGAGTTGGTATTTCTGGGAAATATTTATTCCCGACCAGCATTAGCTGGTGGATTTTCTTCCCAACCAACCGGAGTTGGTATTTCTGGGAAATATTTTTTATTCCCGACCAACCGGAGTTGGTGGATTTTCTTCCCAACCAACCGGAGTTGGTATTTCTGGGAAATATTTTTTATTCCCGACTAACCAGAGTTGGTGGATTTTCTTCCCAACCAACCGGAGTTGGTATTTCTGGGAAATATTTTTTATTCCCGACCAACCTGAGTTGGTGGATTTTCTTCCCAACCAACCGGAGTTGGTATTTCTGGGAAATATTTTTTATTCCCGACCAACCTGAGTTGGTGGATTTTGCTGAGTAGAGTCTAGCACTAGTATTCCGCGAAAATTTTTCAACAAATGGAGAGAATTGGGTAGAATATTCACATTTTATTCATACTGATGAAACTGCATTACATGAGGGTTTACATTATTGATAATATTTGCGCAGGTGCTCTGCATTCCATGCATTCTTAAACTCCTCCCCTTATAAAGTTTTTATAGGTTCCTGGTCGAACAACTTCTGTAACTCGGTAAGGTCCATGCCAGTTCTCTTCCAGTTTGTTGTGCTTTTGAATCACTTTCTTTAGCACATAGTCTCCTTCTTTCAGGTCGCACTTCTTCACTCTCTTGTAGTAGAACAAAGTTGTTCGTTGCTGGTAAGCAGCATTCCTGATGGCTGCTTCTTCTCTAACTTCCTCGAGCATGTCCAAGTCTAACCTTCTCATTAAATCGCTGACAGGGGAGTTGAAGTTCAGCACTCGGTGTGTTGGGAGGCCCAACTCGGCAGGTATAATAGCTTCACTTCCAAATGCTAGCATATATGGAGATTCTCCAGTTACTGCTCGGGGAGTAGTACGATAAGCCCATAGTACTGAATGTAGCTCGTTAATCCAGTTTGCTTTCGCGTCATTCAGTCTTTTCTTCAAGCCATTTAACAGCGTTCTGTTTGTTACTTCAGTTTGTCCATTTCTTTGGGGATGGCCTGGTGCCGAGTGGATTTTTAAGATATTTGACTGATGACAATAGGCAGCGAACTCCTCGTTATCAAATTGTGTTCCATGGTCGGTGATGAATGCATAGGGAAGACCATATCTATAAATGATATTTTTCCAAATAAATTGGTACACCTTTTCGTACGTCATATCGACAAGAGGCTCGGCTTCAACCCACTTAGTAAAGTAATCCACTGTGACGACGAGATATTTAAATCTTCCTCTGGTCGTTGGAAGCGGCCCAACCAAGTCAATTCCCCACATGGCAAATGGCCAAGGGGAAGTAATGGGTGTCAACAAGGCTTGGGGAGTTCTTCGGATAGTGGATAAGCATTGACACTTGTCACATTTCTTGGCATAGGCTATACAATCAGCCCTCATCGTTGGCCAGTAGTATCCTTGCGTCATCACTCTTTGCAAAAGCGTCCGACCTGCTACATGGGCTCCACAGGACCCTTCATGGACTTCTTCAATCAAGTCTTTCACCTCGGAGGGATGCACACATATTTACAAACCTGCTATAATTCCTCGTCTGTATAGAATACCATTAGTCAGTACATAACGAGCAGCCTTAAACTTCAATTTCTTGGCTGCGAATTTGTCAATCGATAATTCTCCCTCCTCAATATATGCCCTGATGGGATCCATCCAAGATGGCCCTAAATCAAGGGTAATAAAATTTATCATCAGATCTTCATCTATACTCCGACCAACTAGAATTTCAATTAGGATTGTTCTTCGTAGCTCGGTATGAGTAGCTGATGCTAATCGAGCTAAAGCGTCTGCTCTTGCATTCTCCATTCTTAGTATTCTGACCAGTTAAACAGTAACAAATTCATATACCAATTCCATTGCCTTTGCATGGTACTTAATCATCAACTCTACTTTTTCTGCATATACACCAAGCATTTGGTTTACAATCAACTACGAGTCACTGCATATGATTACCTGCTATGCCTTCATAGTTTTTGCCAGACTAAGACCTACAATCATCGCTTCATATTTGGCCTCATTATTAGAAGCTTGAAATTGAAAGCGCAGAGCATATTCTATATCGACTTCGTCTGGACTTTTTAATACAATCCCAGCTCCACTACCTGAGGTGCATGATGAGCCATCCGCATATAGGTTCCATACAGGTATTTCGTCCTCAAACTTCTTATTAGAAAAAGTTCCTCGATGGAATATTTGTTGCTCCTTTATCTCCATTTCTACAACAACTCGCTGCTCGTCGACCTTCTCCTCTTGCTCTCTGACCAACTTAAGTTGATCGGGGTTTAAATTTAATGATCCTGTAATATCCACAGGTTGGTCGGTGTTCAGCTTTTGCTCCTCGGGGGTATCAGGATAAGTGAACTCTGCTATAAAATCTGCTATTGCTTGCCCTTTTAGTGACAATCTAGGCTCATAAATTATATCATATTCACCGAGTTCTATTGCCCAATACATCAATCTCCCTGATTTTTCTGGTTTATGAAGAGCTTGCCTCAACGGCATATCGGTATATACGACTATGGTATGCGCCTGAAAGTACGACTTCATTCTTCTACTCCCTTCGATCAGCGCCAGTGCCAACTTTTCCAGTTTTGGATATCTGATCTCTGCTCCTCGGAAGGCCTTACTAGTGTAATAAATTAGTTTTTGTACTCCATCATCTACTCTTATTAATGCCGAGCTAACTGCATTTTCTGAAATCGCCAGATACAAGTATAACCTTTCTCCCATCACTGGTCTGGACAACAGTGGAGGTGCTCCTAAATATTTCTTCAATTCTTGAAAATCTTTCTCACATTCTTCATTCCATTCAAAAGTATTTCAGAGCGTTTTGAAGAATGGGAGGCATCTATCAGTTGCTCGCGATACAAATTTGTTAAGTGCTGCTACTCATCCTGTAAGACTTTGCCCTTCTTTATTCGTCGTTGGAGATCGTGGTCCCAATAGAGCTTTGATCTTTTCAGGGTTTGCTTCAATGCCTCGTTGATTGACAATATACCCGAGAAACATGCCTTCTCGTACTCCAAATATGCACTTGGCCGGGTTCAACTTCATTTGATGTTTATCTAATTGATCAAAGGTCTGTCCTAAATCGACTAGATGATCAGTAACTCTCTTGCTCTTTGTCAGCATATCATCAACATAAACTTCCATATTGCAACTGATTTGCTCTTCAAACACCTTGTTCATCAGCCGCTGATATGTTGCACCTGCATTTTTCAAACCAAAAGGCATAACATTATAACAATAAGTTCCCATAGGGGTAATGAAAGAGGTAGTCTCCCTGTCTTCAGGTTTCATTTTAATCTGGTTGTAACTAGAATAAGCATCCATGAAGCTCAACAGCTCGTGTCTCGAGGTAGCATCCACTAATTGATCAATTCAGGGAAAGGGAAAATGATCCTTTGGACATGCCTTGTTGAGGTCGATGAAGTCTACACACATCCTCCATTTGTTGTTCTTCTTTTTCACCATCACTATATTTGCTAACCAGTCTGTATATTTAACATCTTCAATAAAGCAAGCTTTCTGGAGCTTCTCGACCTCCTCCTGTATAGCTTGGATCTTCTCGGGGCTGAACACTCTTCTTTTTTGCTTCACTGGCTTGATCTCCTTATTCACATTAAGCTCGTGACATAAGAAATTTGGGTCTATTCCGGGCATATCCTCATGATTCCAAGCAAAAGTTTATTTTCTGCTTTTTAAGAAAATTATCAACTCCTGTTTTAGTGAGGCATCTAACGATGAACCTATCTGAGTTGTTCGTTCAGGGTGCTCGTCGTCTAGAATGATATTTTCAGTAACTTCCACCACCTGACCTTTCACGAGTTGCGACTCGTCTCTAGGATTCAATGTTTCAATTTCTGCACCCTCATCCACCTGATAGGTAGTAGTCTTTTTCCTAGATTCCTCCAGTTCCTCCTGCTCGGCAGATGAATAGTAGCATTCCCGAGCTACTTTTTGATCACCCTTCACAACTCCTACTCCAAAATTGGTTAGAAATTTTAGACATTGATGTACTGTAGATGGTACTGCTTCGAACTTCTTCAGTCCTACTCTTCCCATGATGATATTGTAGGATAATTGAACATTCTTATCCATCACGAAGAAGCGTACTCTTTCTGTTCGACAAGAAGGCCATGTACCAATGAACATATCCAAATTGATCGTCCCAAGTGGAAAAACTTTCTCGCCAGCAAAACTGAGGAGGGGCCTATGGTAAGGCTCCAACTGAGACAACTTTAGATTTAAGCTGTCGAAGCACGAGTAGAACATAATATCAGCCGAGCTACCATTATCAACCAGTACTCTCGAGATCATCACTTCCTTCATTCTCATTTTGATCACCAATGGGTCATTATGAGGATACAGCACACCTGCGAGGTCGTTTTTTGAGAAACCGATGACCAGTTTTTCTTTATTGACCTTCCTCGGGAGATCATCTTCAGCCAAGTTTATTCGTTGAATATATGAACAGGTTTGAGCCTCATTTAGGTAAGCTTTCTTTCTGCAGTAAGGTCTCCACCTCCTGCATCTCCACCTGTAATCACATTGCAATCAAATGATCCAAAACGTATTGAAAATACCTCACGTTCTGGCTGCCTTGCTCTTTTGGTAAGATCGGGGTCGTCTTCTGGATCATCTTCATGGTCTCTTTTCTTGTTCTCATCTGCTCGACGAGGATATCTAGACCTCTCTCTTGCTCGGTCGTTGTTTCTTCTTTCATTTCTTCGATCAACATACTTTGCCAGTTTTCCTCGTCTAATGAGTGCTTCAATCTCATTCTGAAGAGCTATGCAATTTTTGGTCGTGTGGCCATGATCCTTGTGGAACTCGCAATATTTGGCCTTATTCCTCTTGTCAGGGTCTGACTTCATTTTCTTTGGCCAGTTTAACTCCTCGTTGTTCTTGATTTCTTCTAGAACGTGATTGATGTCTACCTTCAAAGGAGTATAATTTTTAAATTTCTTCAATACCTCCCATGATGGCTTTGTTTTTGAGTGCTTGTCACCACCATTATTCTTATGCTCTTTCGTTTTGGTCTTATCAACCTCCACCTTGGTCTCTTTGGTATCCATATTCTCCTTTGCAGCCATAGCCTCCTTGGCATTCATGATCTTGGCCGCTTTTGCCATCAATTCTGACATGGTTCTGGGTGGATCTTTAGCCAAAGTGTAGTACAACTTGTTAGGCAACAACCCACTCATCAGAGCAGTAATCGCTATTTTTTCCTCATAATCAATAACTTCGAGTTTCTCGTTATTGAAACGAGTTATATAATCCCTGGCGCTCTCACCTGCCTTTTGTCTAACACTTAACAAGTGTGCTACTCGTTTAACAGGTTTTGCTCCAAAACAGAAGTTTCCAATGAAGAGCTCGACCAGTTGAAAGAAAGTTAAAATCTTACCCCGAGGAAGATTATTGTACCATATTTTAGCAGATCTGCATCTCATCTCATCTGGCAGAGCATAGATGTCGACAACAGCTTGGTATTGCTCTATATAAAGGACAGGGTCGGTTTTTCCATCATATTTAGGAGTCACAACAGGTGCTTTGAACTTTGATGGTGTGGGAAAATCAACAATTGCTTGGACAAAAGGTGTCCCTTGGACAACATTTCTTTATAGAGGATTCTTGGCCTTAGCCATTTCTCCTAATCTATCCTACAACCTCTGAATAGAGCCTTTCCACGCATCATTTCCCTCCTCGAACCTATTGGTTCGAGCAATTAATCGTGTTGAAGTCGCTTCCTGGGATCTATCTTGTCGAGCAACTGGTTGTGATTGGGCAGAACCCTCTCTTAGATCAAATGGTCGTCGAAAGTTTCTCGACACAGCCTTAGGAGGACTTTTATTCTTCCTAGGGCCCAATCGATCAAAAGGAGAGACCATACTTAATCTTTCCAGTGCACTGGTCCTTTCTGGAGAGAGAGTGATGTGTTGTTTAGTATCTGTGGCTCATACTGACGAAGTTCGACCCGGTTGACAAGAAAAATCTTCAGATTTCTCAGTGCGATATGAATCGCTTTGCCTAATGCGTGAAGAAAGTAAACGAGTATTTCTTTGAACACTTCGTTGTCCTGAATAGGTTGATGCTCCACCCTGGATAGTTCTCATGAGTTGTCGCATTGTTTCTTGCATGGCTGTCTGACCTTGAGCCAAACTGGCCATGATTCCAGCCAGATCTTGGATATTTGGAGGAGCGGATGGATTTGGGGGGTTTCCAGCGTTTCGATTGCTGGATTCAGGATTGTCAGCCATTGGTGATGAATTGTTTTTGGTGAAAAACAAAAATTACAGTCGTTTCCCACAAATGGCGCCAATCTGTTGATGTAAAAAATTAGATTATCTCTAATTGCTTAATCACAGATAAAAAATAAATAAGACAAGAGATTTTAAAGTGGTTCAGCCTTGAACGAATGGTCTACGTCCACTGTTTGTGTTATTATTGACTGTTTGGGAATTCTCGAGGTAGGATTTATCTCAAGAAATTCCCTGTTTTTTTACAATGAGGATGATACAATGTATTTATAGCCATGAGGCTGTGCATGTGAATGGGTAATACATAGCTGTTCAATAAGCGTATACATCCATGTGATAATAATCAACTTTTAATGCGCATTTAATCCTCTTAATTGTTTGATAATAAATGCTTTGATCGAGGTGCAGCTCGGACCGCCTAAGTATCTCGGTATCCATGAGTTGCTCGGTGCAGTAAAAGTTCCTCGGTGAGCATCTACTGCTCGGAGTATCTGAGTTGGTCGGAGAAATTGAGTTCCTCGAAGTCAAGGTATTGTTCAGAAATGTTTGTTAGTCCCATGTAGATTGACACGTGTCTTCACTTAACTGAGCCATGTCAGCAGACTAAATTTGGTATCAACAATGAGATTCATGGAATCAAGAGTCAATGGGCATTGGCAATCTTTACAGAAAGATTTGGGCGCTAGTGGAGATATACATGATTTACATGCTTTTGCAATATTTTTTGTCCGCGCTGGTTTACCAAAGGATAAGTAATTTGTAATAGAATTGTTGAGGGAGAGGTCTTTTGAAATGTCTTAGGATTTTTGGAAGGAATGATTTCGACATTCGGAAGTAGTTGCAAGAAATTCAAGGTTTCATGACTGCTATGCTCGGTATGAGTCTATTTGTAAGATACATGATAATTTTAGAAGACACTTGTCCAAGAATGAGTATGAACAATTAGAGTGTAGAAAATGCAAAACTAATGCAATCCTTAGCAGGATAAATCTTTTTTAAATTTGAAGTGTAGAATTATCATGCTTAACCTATGTTATATTTTTAAGTTCCAAAATGGTGTCAAATAGAGAATATGGTAGAGAAAATGTTTATCTCGAATTGCGAAATGTCCATTTCGCATTGCAAAAGATAATTATTTCACAGTGACAAATATATTTCTCGCTGCTAAATTTAAGAGTTCGCATTAAGAAATGCATATATCACAATGCAAGATTTTATAGAAATAATGAACTTTGTTTGTTCTTTTGCAATATGAATTCCTCTAGCGAGGGCTACCACCAAATTAAATAGATACATTAACGAATTAATTTCACAATTTTTTTTAAAATTTAAAGAAATTATAAAAATGACTATTAGCAAAAAAAGGAAGGAGATATATTAATGTTGCAATTTTAAAAAAATATTAAAAATAAAAGAAATGACTATTTTTTCGCATTATTATATCTCAATTACAATGATCAATTTCGCGTTGGTATTTCTCCATGCTATTTCACAATGCTTAATATCATTGACCATGATTGACTTTTCTATTTGTTAATTCGCAATGTACTGTTTTTATTCTATCGAAATACAAATACCAATTATAGTCCGAACAAAATTGAATTTTTACAATTAATTTAGATGTTATTTCAATTGAAACAATAAAATAAAAACCAATATAATGACTTAACTCAGCAAGTATGAGATTTTGGATTAAAATTTAGTCGTTTTTTTGGTGGATGTGATTCAAAATCAATGCTTTCACATATTGTTAATAATGATATATGTTAAGACGAAAAAAATTGACGTTTTACAGTAGATGAAAACGATTCAAGAAAAGAAATGAGGAATGTATAAAAAAAAACTTACAGTTCAATCTGCAAATGAAACATAACGATATTTATATGTAGAGGTACTCATGAGAAATTTCAATGTACAACACTGGAGAATTTTTTTACTTTTTGGAAGACTTTTTATTTTTTAAAATTCAACACACGTATGGGGGATAATCGCTTTATTATGGTAACCGACTATAGCCAGTTAACACTTTAAACTGATTGTTGCTATTTCACATGTTGCTCTTTTAAGGGTATTTTAGTAAGTTAAGCATTTATTCTTTTAAATAAAAAGGGCCTCAGACTAAACATGTTTCAAGAAATGGTCTTTTATTTCCAAACAATTCATGTCAAGGCTGGATCGCTGATCATCTCTATTTTTTATTCTGAAAAAACACTATTCAATCACTTAATTTGGATTAATATGATATGTTTATTAAGTTTCAATCTCAATCGTTAAACGCTTGATCCTTGTAGCTGTCGATCCACATGAGATTTACCGTTAGATATTTTTATTCTTAAGCATTCATTTGGTAGTGGGTGCCAGTTGTTTTCCATTTAACCTAGAGCTTGTAAGTGATCCCACCCTTAATGTTAAACATGTAGAACAATTAGTCGAACTATAAAACATGTTTAGTGAGGCTCCCTTATCAACCTCAATCATATTTTTCTAGACATATTTTCCCCCTTATCCTTATTTTGTCTTTTTTATGCAAACTATAAAATTAAATATCGCCCAAACTATAAGTTAATTTGAGGCAAAACCTATATATTTAGGAAGCTCTCAATGAGATTTATCAAATCATACCTATGAAGGACATTTAATTTTGAAGTTTGAAATTTCCATCGGAGTCACATTTATATCATTAGGCACTCACCAAAGTCACTAAGGAATTGCCTGAGTGTCGCCAGATTTCATCGGAGTGCTGTTGGAGTTCACCAAAGTGCTACCGGAGTAAGTGTGGACACGGGTCGATCTGGTCCAATTTTTGCCTACTTTTTGTACTAGGCCGTATATTCAGTCCTCATTTTTTTTGGATCGAAATCGGACCGATTGATTAGGTTAGCCTACTAGTTCGGTCTTGGCTTTTTTTGGCTCTGTTTGGTCCGGGTACAATTCGTTCCTGACCCTATTTTATTTTTTTATTTTTTATGAATGTTTTTATCTATTGTTGTCATAAATATATATACAAAATTAGAAAAACGATAAAGATATATAGATTTGTAAATGTCTTCCAAACATTAGCACAACCATACCTATAATTAAAGAAAAAACTTTAGGTACTAATAATAATATGCAAATAAAAACACGATAAAGATCTTTATAAATCCATGTATATAGTGACAACATACCCATATAATATGAAAGAAAAAGGTCATAACATAAAAATTATATCAATAATGCTCGTAACCTCCAGTGATATTTACATGCATTTTCTTAACCCAAATAAAAAAATGTTTATACATATATCAAAATATTCCAAATAAAATTCATAAGTTGTATACATTAATTCAAAAACTATATATAATAAAAATAAAAATATTACTTATATATATATATAGTAGGTCGCCGACCGAACCAATTTAACTGGTTTTCAATTTTTTTAGACCAATTTTTGGACCGTTTTCAAAATAGCCTTAATTTATGATTCGGTCCATTCTTTGTCGACCCCTAGCCAAAGTTCACAGAGCATCTCTAAAATTTATGCGGTGTCATCGGAGACATGAGTGAGGTAAGGTAGAAAGAGAAGGAAATAATAGCGGGTTAGTAATAGTAGAGGGTATTTTGGTCTATTGTAAAATATGAAAGGGTTTTCACTAAACATGTTTTACTCTCGATTTTTTGGTTCCAAAGTTTGGGAATGAGGGGGATATATGATTACCTCTTTAACATGCACATGTTTGAGTCCAGTTATTAACCGTCAACTAATTGACCTAAAATATCTATTTTTAAACCTAAGGAGAGATTGAATAAGCCTTAGATTGCTTTCCATTATTACCACCTTCTAGAGTGTTCTTACTGATCTTATTTAAAGGACCCTTTAGGGAGGAGAGAGAGAGAGAGAGAGACATCTTCAAATAGGTTGTTAGAATATTTTTTTCAAATTTCTTTCTCGATTATGAAGGAGACAGAGGTATCTCCAAAACATGAACTAAATTATTTTAGGGTGTGCTTGATTATAAATATGGAAAATGGTTGTTAAATAGTTCTTTTTTATTAGAGGTTGGAAAAATGGGTGGAAAAACAAGAGTACTTTGATCATACTCTGAAGTTTTTCATGAAAATCAATTCTCTAAGTAATAGGTGAGAAATGTTTTTCATGAAAATTAATAACACCATGAAACACTTTTCATGTTTATAAGTAATGTTTTCATATAATGCATTTTAAATCAGGAACCACAAAAGAAAATAAAAAATAGTTAAAATAAGTATTTAATGGTAGTTGAATATTTTCTATAGATATTCCATAAAATCTATTCTCTAATCAATTTTCAAACATTGATTCAGGACAACAAGTATAAATCCGTTTCATTAAAATTGATAAATATCTCAGAAATGTTTTGGTCGAAATATTTAGCTCCAAAGTTAGAAAGTAGATTTTGATCTTACATGCATCTTTTCTTTTTTTGTATCTAAAAATTCTTCATTACCAGAGTCGTAAGTGGGAAAGACTTTTTGTTAAAAGACTAAGAATAGTTTTTAAAGAATTAAAATCTAGGATCAAATACCAAAAAGTCCCGCAAATATTTTTTAATACACATTTAGTGAATGGGTTGTGATGTTAAAACTTGATACTCCCCCTCAACATCGACTCCCATTCCTTTCACCATGTCGAACAGACGACGAAAGTTTTCAAACTTGCTTATACTCAAACCTTTTGTGAACAAGTCTGCAATTTGATCATTCGTCTTGATTTGTTTCATCTCCATCTCTTCTTCAAGAACCTTCTCTCTAATAAAATGATAGTGCACTTCCATATGTTTAGCTCTTGCATGAAAGACTAGATTCTTCACCAAATGAACTATCGACTGGTTGTCATAATACAACGGAATTACATAGTCTATTAGTTGATGTAGATCATTCATCAACTGTAACAACCACGTACTCTCTTGAGCTGCCATTGCTACTGCTCGATACTCTGCTTTCGTAGTTGACAAAGATACCGTCGGTTGTCTATTACTACACCAAGAAATTGCTCCAGATCAAAGCTTGAACACGTACCCGGTAGTTGAACAACGAGCGTCGTGATCTCCTGCATAGTCAGCGTCAAAATAGCCAACTAACTTGCAATCTTCACCTTTCTTGTACAAAATACCATAGTTAGTTTTAGTCTTCACATGTATCAATATTTAAGGAACTTCTTCCAAATAAGACCATTTTTAGATTTTGCATGTACCGACTCATCACACCAATTGCATAAGAAATGTCAGGTCGAGTCAAGGTTAGGTAGATCAGACTACCTACTAATTGTTGATACATCTTGGAATCTTCCAAATCATTTCCTTCATGTGAACACAACTTGCCATTTTATTCCACCGGTGTCGAGATTGAATTGCATTTGAACATCCCGAACTTCTTCAACAAATCTTTTGAATAATTTTGCTAACAGAGAAATATTCCTTATTGTGTACGATCAACCTCTAGACCAAGAAAGTTCTTGAGTTGTCCAAGTTCCTTCATCTGGAAATGAACTGATAAATTCTTCTTTGTTCGAAGAATTTATGTCTAATCATCACCGGTTATGATTAAATCATCCACGTATACCAGTACGATAACTAATTTTCCTCCATTAGCTTTGACAAATAAGCTAGAATTTGTAGGTGTTACTGAATAACCACTTTAAGTTAGAAATTTAACAATCTTACCATACCACACCCTTGGTGCCTGTTTCAATACATAAAGTGCCTTTCGTATCTTACACACATGCTCATGATGATTTGGTTATGAAAATCCATTAGTTGAATCATGTAGATTTCCTAATCTAATTCCCCATGTTAAAATGCATTCTTCACATCCATTTGCCACATGTTTCAGTCTTTATTAGATACAAGTGCAAGTAAAACTCATACAGTTGTAAGCTTTTTCACTGGACTAAATGTTTCATCATAGTCTAGTCCATATTATTGAAAGAAGCCTCGATCCACCAGTCGAGCCCTGTATCTCTCAATTGATCCATCTGGACGACGCTTTATCTTATAAACCCATTACATGATATGTCTTTCACATCTTTTTTCTTCGGCACGAGATCCCAAGTCTGATTTTGCTCCAGTGCAGTGATATCTTCTTTCGTAGCTTTAATCCAATCAGAATTATGGGATGCTTCTTCAAACATCTCAAGTTCTTTTACATTTGATTCTTCTTTTATGGCTGCGTTAACGTATTTGGATTTCACTTATTCTTGTTGACCTCCTGTGATTATGGAGTTAATAATTTTATTTCACTAGGTCCACCTTCTTAATCTGGTTAGGAATATACACCAGTTTACCAAGGATTCTGAGTTACTTCTTTCTTGACATTATCATCATCATATGAATCTTTAGCTTCGTGTGAACTTTATATGATTTGAGGAGTTTGCTCTCCCATTTTCTGGTGCAGCTTCTCTTCAAATTCCTTCGAGTTTGATAACACCTCATTTTCTGAGGACCACCAAGAAGATGATTCATCAAACACTACATCTCATGATGTGTAACACCTGCCAATCGTAGGATCGCAACATTTTCACCCTTTCTTCTGGCTATCGTATCCCATAAGGATACATCTGACTGCTTTCTTATCAAACTTGCTACGTAAATGGTTAGGAATAAATACATAATGTACAGAGTCAAATACTCGAAAGTAATTAATGGTAGGTTTCATGTCCCATAATTTCTCAAAAGGTGAAACGAATTCTAATCTCGGTTGAGGAAGTTTGTTAATCACATGGACTGCAGTTCTCATAGCTTCACCCCAAAATCTTCCTGGTACATTCTTAGCATGTAGCATACTCCGATAAATTTCTGCAAGATGTCGATTCTTTCTCTCTGCTACTCCATTTTGTTGGGGTGTGTTGGGACATGTAAACTGATGGCGTATTCTATAATCTCGTAGATACTGGAAAAGCTCATTTAAGGTATATTCTCCTCCATTATTTGTGCACAGACAAATAATCTCTTTCCCCACTTCTCTTTCAACTATCTGACTAAACTCTTTAAACTTTGAGAACATGTCATATTTTTCTTTTATAAAGAAAACCCATACATACCTGGAGAAGTCATCAATAAACATTACCATATACCACATCCTGTCGACTGATGGTTGCTTGACAAGTCCGAACACATTAGAGTGAAGTAACTCTAATGGTTCCTTTGCTCTAAACTTTGATTCCACGTTTGGTAATTGGTGTGCGTTACCATACTGGCATCCCGCACAGACTACGTCGTTTCTTGCATCAAACTGAGGAAGTCCCTTAAGCATCGACTTCTTCGTCATCACGCTTAACTTGAATAGCTAACGTGGCCTAATCGCATGTGCCATAAATTTATTATTTCATTTTTCCTTATCTTGTCTACATATGCAGACTTTGTTGACATCATATAGACTGACTCCAATCACCATCCCCCCATTATCGGCATTTTTGAGATCTTGAGGTCTTGATACCTTCACATCTCGTGGACCAAACAAGACAAAGTGGTCTGATGATGTTAACTGTGCCACTGAAAGTAGATTTTTCCTCATACCTGGAATATGGTAGACATTTTGAAGCAACACTTGGTTAGAATTGTATTGAGGTGATACTACTATCTTACCGATATGAGCTTTTGGTAGGCTTGAGTTGTTGGCTATTACTGCAACTCTATTTTCCTTGTAGTTTGACAGGCTCTGTAACTTCTATTTATCACCCGTAATATGATTTGAGAAGTCTGAGTCGACGATCCAATCATTATCGTAGTCGATCCGCTCAGCTGTCGAGACTGTGAGACATAACTCCTCCTCTTCCATAGCAAAAGTTGCTTCATCATCCCAATCATCTTCGCTTCTCTCCTTTGAATTGTAAGTAAAATCATTTTTCTCAGCGGGCCTTTTGCTGGATCAAGAATATTTTGCCACATGTCCCTTCTTGCTATAGTTGTAACATTTGCCCTTAAATCTTTTACCGTAACCACGATTCTTTAAAGCTCTCCCTGGACGAGAACCTCCCGTCTCCTTGATGACTTTTTACCTTTTCATCATCCTTTTTAGATCCACATTCAGCGTGCTGCTTGAAGTAGCCTTTGCTTTTGTTGGTGTATAGCGCTTCCTCCTCACCCTTCAACGAGACTCCTCCCATTTGCTTAGTCATATTTTCTTGACTGGAAAATAAATATTCAAACTCAATAAGTGATGGTTGAGTCGGCCATCCTTGTACAACAACAACAAAACTTCGGTATTCGGACCTAAACCATGGATAATTATTCTTTTTATCCTGGTTTCACCAATAGCAACTGTTGGATCTAAATTTGAATTTTTGTGGCATATCGCCTTCACCTTGTGAAAATACTTGGTGATAGTCATGTCACGTTGTGCCATCGATAGAAGCTCGTTCTCAAGAAGTTGTAGTCTTATGTCTTTTTTCTTTGAAAAAAGTGTAGTGAAAGTGTCCCATACTTCTTTCGGTGTTTTGGCATCTCAGATGTGCTCCAACATATCTTCTTCAATTGTGGTCTTTAAGGCAAACATCGCTTTGCCTACTTTAATCTTATATTTACACAAAGTGCCATTAGCGTCATCTACCTCTGGTTGAATAACTTCACTACCGCCAACGACCTCCCAAAGGTCTTGTCCTTGCATATAAGACATCATATATGTTTCCCACGTGTTGTAATTTTGATTGTTGAGTTTCTTGATTCCTCCAACTACTTGAAGATCGCACATCATGTTAATAAAATTCAGATAATACCAAACAAGCCTGATTTCAAGAGACAAACTTGCAGAATACGAATTTCTCACGACTTAAGAAAACTCACTCCAAAAATACCCGTGCCCGACCGTCCCTCTCTGATACCAATTGTTAAGAATAAAGAGTACAAAACTCTAAGGGTGCGTTTGATTGCAAAGTTGGAAAATGAATTGAAAATAATTGATTTCCATGGAAAATTATTTTACGGAATTATTTTCTATGGAAAATTAGTTTAGTGGTTGTTTGATTACTTTTATTTTCTTATTGAAAAATTAAATATTTTCCAACTTTTGTTGTTTGATTAGCATGATTTTCCAAGTAGAAAATAAGAGGCTTATGACAATTATATATATGTAAAAAGTTTTTTTTTAAAACTATCAAATTTAAAACTTAATAAATAAATACCGTTCAACTTTCAACATTTGGAACCCAAAAAAAATGTCACTGAAATAATAAAAATATAAACTCCAATATTAAAATGCTTAAACGTTCCTTCATAACCAACAAAAACTAGAATGTCTAAAAAACTACAAATAATTAACCCAACAAAATAAAGAAGTCTTAAAACTATTAAAATACGTTGCCAATTTGTCGACTCCTATCCAAGCTTGTCAAGAATCCAAGAACGTGCAAACTCGTCATCATCTAAGTCAATGAATATCCGACCCAATTCTTTGTCTTGCTCGAAAACTTTCATGAGTTGCATTATATCAGTTTTCTCTATGTGCATGGCCTTGAGCTTGTCCAAGATAACTTTCCAATTGACGTGAGTTTGCGTTGCTTGCTTTTCAAATGCAACAGCTTGCATTTCCAAAGCAACTGCAATTTTCTTTGATGAATCAGCAATAACAGATAAGGCAGCAGAAGCATCGTCCACAGGTTGCCGACGCTTACGTCGAACTTTTGAGTTTGTTCCTTGCGAGGTTCGTTTGGACGTGATTGAAGGACTTGCCTCAGTAGTAACATTCTCATCTGCCTCATTTTCATTGTCTAAGTTCACCTCAATATTTTCACTAGCATCATTTTCATTCATTGGGGGAAAGTCATTTCCCGATACGGCTCGATCACCCGTTGCAATATCATCACCAAAAATGATACCCAAATCCTGGTAGTGAAGACACACCTTCCCCTTTAACTTCGCTGCATCAGGTTTATCCTAAATAAAAAAAAATATAAAATTAATAAATAACCAAATTTCATTAAACTAAAAAATATAAATAAATAAATAATTGTTAAAGCTAATTAAAAAAATGGTGCTACCTTAATGTACTCTTCCCAAACATTAGGATCCGCTGTGATTCGTCCAGTTTTAGCATCCCACCCAAAACCGCTAACCTTGAATAGCTCACGGAGATCCGTATAATCTTTTTTCAAAGTCTTCAAACGTCCTCTTACGTTCTTCTCAACAACCGACACGCCACATACAGAATATACGCGCTCAGCCACCTTCAAAATCTGAGTTGCTGTGAATCCATTGTCTGCCCGTTTTGTCCCAGCTAGCACTTGTTCAATGAGTGTGTTTACCAACTGCTCATCCATTTCATCGGTCCAGCGAACTTGCCCTTTTTTTGCATTACCTGGAACTGAGTGAGAAGAGGGTTGACTAACTTCCTCAATATCAGGGTGAGGGCACGTGGTCGGGGTAGGTCGTGGGACACGAAATGGCACAGAACTTCCACTTTGGCGATAAGTTGCCATTAAACCTGTTTGAAATTTTATTGTGAACATTTTTAGATCAAAATTTAATGTATTAAATTAGTCAATTGAACAGGCATACCAATAATTGTACATGAAAATATAATAAATCTAAAATTGCAAATTTAATCTTCCAGCAATAATTCATAATAAAAAAAGCTCAATCAAAGTTAACCCCAACATTGGGGTGCGTTTGATACTCATTCCACATTGCGATAGACGTAATATTCCTCCTAGTATTCCAACTAGCCTCGGGTGTGAAAGTGATGTGGGCATTAAGGGAGGCAACTTCAGGTACATCTTGAGGCGCGGGATTAACATCATCATCACTAACCTCTTCATCGCTACAAACATCATCAATGTCATCAATTCGTATGAAGTTGTGAAGGGCACAACAAGCAAGTACTATTTTTGCTTGTGTGTCAATATCGTGAAAGGGTTGATGTCTTAGATATGCAAATCTTTTCTTAAGCAGCCCTATCGTTCTCTCGATGACATTACGGAGTGATGAATGGCGAAAGTTGAACAATTCTTTACTATTTTCTGGTCGTTGACCCTCGATGTCTCTACGGTGATAACGAGTCTTTCGATATGGTGAAAGAAAACCCGGAACCAATGAAATCCAGCATCAGCGAGATAATATTTACCTAGTATTATGATAAACCGTCATTAGATAATGAGATTTACTTTGTTATAATTTATGAAAGACAATAAAATACAAATTATACCAATAGGAACCGTTAACTTAGGTCCTTGTCGCAAGATAGCACTCCTTAATAAGCGACCGTCATGTGCCGATCCCTCCCAACCAGCAAGTACATAAGTAAACTTCATATCAAATGTACACGCCACTAACACATTTTGTGATATGACTTGCTTTCTATTGCGATATTTAGGTTGCTCTAGTAAATTAACATTTGCAGCGATGTGAGTACCGTCTATCGCGCCCACGGCATCCTAAAAGAAAGCTTTGTTAATAAAAAAAAAACATACATCAATTAGTAAAAAAAATAAATAATTCAGTAATAAGACCTAACCTCAAAGTAATGGTACCAGTCTTCGACGTGATCCTTATCATATGGGGAATTCGCGACAGTTGCATTAGTGACTATATCCCTATAGAGCATAAGACATGCATCTAAAACTCTATGAAAGTAATGGCTCACTGTTTGTCCAGATCTGAAGAAATGCAAACTTTCAACACGATTGCGTTCGTCATGACCAACCGTGGTTAAAAATATAGCAACCTGTTCCTCAACCCTTACAAATCGACTATCGAGTAACCCGTAAGTACGTAAAGTAGCACACAACTTGTGGAATGGACCTCGTTTCATCCTAAGTTGCTCGTGGCAAATCCTATCGCTCATGTTGTACAATCGATGTAGTACTATAGCCCTATCTTCATCCCAATTTCTATAAGGTGCCCTAGTGAGATGTCGGTCACGATAACGCCTAATAGTGCTATACAAAACTACCGCTTGCATTACCATTGCCCAAAATGCACCCACAAGCTGGCCATTGTTTGGTGTTCTTGCCATTTGATAGTAATGCTTCACATACACAACGATAAATTATTAAAAAAATTATAATAGTCATAACGTACAAATCTAAGGTGGCAGAGAAAATTAATTACAAAATTATCATTGAATTATAGAAAACATAATAATCTAAATTATAGAAATAATTACAAAAAACATTGTTGTATTTGAAAGTAATGGGTATGATATTAATTTCCTTGTTGGCATGCACTACTGAAATAAATTTAACCTCGTCCACTAGAGGTAAAATTTGATTTTTTTTTTCAATAAATTATATATATATATTTTTACTTTAGGGTATGGCTATACACACTCCACAAAGTTCTCCCACACTCCATTTTTTTTTCAAATATAAATAAAAGACTCTTATACCCTTATTATTAATCCTTTCATCCTTCTCTCTCATACAAAAGAATAAACATTTTTCCTACCTCAAAATTATACATATAAATAAAAAGTAAAATTTACTATAAACTTAAAACACATAAAAAAAATACTATTAACCGTTTTTATAAATATAAACTGTTTTGTTAATAAAACCATTTTTTTACTAAAAAAGACTCTTTTGTTAAAAAATTGTTTTAATATGAAAAAAATTGTTACTTTTAAAAAAAAAACATTTAAACCGTATATTTTATTTGAAAATAATACTAAATTTTCATTAAAATTTTGAAAAATAAATTTTAAATATTTACGTATATTTAAATATTAATTTTAAATATAAAATATATTTCGTGTTGTATAATTCTCCTGTTAAAATTATTAGGAGTACCGCTATTGGCGCTCCCAGTATTGAAACACGATGACACATTTTTTTTTATCTAACACAAACATGACACGTATAAATAGTGTTTTGTTTTAATTGGATCGTGTTCATGTTAGGTAAAAAATACATTAAAACGCGACATGACAAAGTGTGGTATGGAATTATGAATTATTTGGGTATCATGAAATTCAAAAGAAAATAAAGTGCTACGGAATTACCTGCTAAGTTTGAAATTCATACAAAAGCGACACGATACGCCCCGACATAACATTTTATTTTTTAACAAACACGATCCAAAAGTGATACGACGCGACATGAAATCTTTTTTTTTAACTAACACGATCTAATTTTATTTGGTTCGTGTCGTGTTACGTTTTAATTAGTTTGTGTTAGACAAAAAAATAAAATAAGATTTCATGTCGTGTCGTGTCGTGTTAGTTAAAAAATGTGTCGTGTCGCCAATAGCGGTTCCCTTTACTTTATACATTACTAATTTTGGATTTTAGACTTTAAAGATTAGTAATATTTTAAAGTAAAAAAAACCCAAAATTATATATCGGACTCTTCGCAGAACACAAGGTAATTCTTCAATATTTTGTTATACATCCAATCTATAATTTTTTGATATAACATAAAAATTGCATTTTTTATGATTTCTACATCTTAACTTGAGACCCATCGCTTAGCAGTGTGGTGTATTCTTGAATGATACATGCCTGTGAAAATATCCCACTTGAGAACTACATTGCCACATTTAGAATACAAATTAATTACAGCACTCCCAATGAAGACATCATTTGCAAAACCATATTTGACTAACTTGGAATGAAACTTGACAGCCCATCATGGAGAGATGTGGATTCCACTCTCTTTTCAACACGTATCAAACATTGATTGGGAAATTCAAAAAAATTGGTATCAAAGCTCTGCATAGAACTTTATCCGTGTCCCACCACAAATATGCTTTAATTGCCGGAATTGACTTGGTAGCCACTCAACAAGAAAAGATCATGGCTCATAACAGATCTCGTAAAGCTTAAAGCATAATCAAGCATTTCTAGCCTTTAATATTTTTTTAAACGAGAGGAGAAGGTTCTCAATGTTCATTTTTTCAAGAATGGGAACTGAAGAAACAAAGAGGACGGTGAGAGTCAACACACACATTAGAAACACTTGTGTTCTTATGATATCAAAAGCTAAAAAAAAGATGGAGACAGGTGAGAGTTAACACACACAAGAATGGGGATTAATTTTCTTTCATGATATTCTATGGGTTTTGCACTGAGAGGGAGAGAGTAACATACCTTCAAAGAGAGATGAATGGCAAAGTTGGAGCCCAACAACAACCAGAGAACGGAAGTGAGAGAGAGAGAGAGGGTTACTTTCTCAAATGGGTAATGGAGATCAGGTTATAAATCGAGGATAATAGATAAGCACGATCATTTGGGTGGAAAAGATCGTGTAAAATCCTAACTAGAATCGAATTCTTAGGGGTTAGTGGAGAATTGGTTTCCAGCATTTTAAGGAAAAATGGGTCACGTGAGCTGTTTTTTTGGAAAATAATTCTTTGGAAAATTTTGTAATCAAACGCCATAAAAAATGGAAAATACATAGAAATTTTTTGTTTTCCATGGAAAATATGATCAATCAAACACACCCTAATATTCATATGAAATGATTATAAGGAAGTACACACCAAACCACCCTTTCAAAACACGCAAAGAAGACCAACTCTTAAAATACTACACTCAAACTAAGACACAAATGCTAATTACCTTATTGTTTAACTTCTTCTTGGATGATTATATAAACATAGGACATTGAGTATTTATAGCACGGGAAATACATTTTAGGCAACACATTAAAACAAGTAAGTAAAAATTACAACCACACCTTTCTACAAAGTGATTAACACCTTGCACACACTAATTTATCACTAATGCAATATAGGTAAGCAATGACATAATATAAGTGAAAGGGTTGTGATGTTGAAACTTAATATTTACAATCTTTATCTCTTTTTTGTGCCATTAAAATAGCACAATGAAAAGAAAGATAAAAATAAATAACACAACTACTAAAGGTTATTAACTTCCACCTGCTCCATTTATTCTCATACCACAAAAGTCTTTCCTTGAAAAACCTCATGCACCATCCTCACAACCCTATTTATTAGAAAAGACAGATTCAAAATCCTTAATTGGTCCAAAACTATAATCAAAGCTCATTATCAGAACCATTATTAAAATGTCTGGAAAATGTATAATAGGACCCCCAAAAGCTCGATGAAAATTAAAAGGCCTTACTACAAAACTACAAACCTAAAATCTTAAATTAACACTCAAAAACTAAATGGGTAAGTCATGGGGAACGAGTGGAAGTTGGACAAGGAGTTATTTGATATTTTTTATTATCATATTATCATTTATAATATTTAGGATTTTATGATATTATCTTTTTAGTATTTATCCTTTTGTATCTTAGTTATAGTATGACTATGAGCTTATAAATAACTTTAATCCTCATTACCGAAAGAAGACTTGAACGAATGAAATATTGAGTGTTTAATTTTTTTCTTAGTTTTTTTAGCTTTATTTCTTCTCTAATTGAATAATGATATGGGTGCCAAAACCTCCCCCAAAAGTGACGTGGATTCCACTTATTCTCTCACTTACTTATTAAGTATTGCCTTATAGTATGAGTCTCACCAGGGCACAAAAATTTATTGCTTTAGGGGGAAGTTTTAGGGGACTTATTTGGGACTCATAGGAGGACTCTCTCTAATTATCATGCTCATTTCTAGGATTTTTTTTTTACATTTCCATCAATTTAGTTTGGGGAAAATTATTAATAGTTGGTCCTACACTAGTAAGACTCTAAAATCAACCCAAACATATATTCAATAAAAAAATAATATACTTTCTAAAACCATCTCCAAAGCACTGGGAGCATTTTTACTTCACCAAATTGCTCTAATAAAATTTTCTATTTTGTTTTGTGTCTTTGAGATGATCTAAAGGATTCCAAGTTTCTACACAATAAAGTGAGAACGAATCATTTTAAAGATCCCACACATGCTATGGATTCTTGTTATAAGAGTAGTGGATATTTAAACTCGAACCCAACCACTCTGATGGTCGGATGATTTAGAACCCTTAACTATAGATACTTTAGTGCTAAAGAATTATCCATATCGCTGTGGACTAATGTATTTATTAGGGCCTTTGGTATGCCATATCGCATTCCAGTCAGGGGCATACCTACCTTGTCATGAGTGGGGACGGTCGCACCCATTAAAGATTTAGGATTTTTTCCAAATATATGGTAAAATAAATAAATTTAGGTGACTAAATGTAAGTTTCTAAAGGAAATAACATGTAATATGGGATTTTCAAATATAAGGAGCAAAAAAGTAAATATTTAAGAGGACAAATACACAAGCACACACACTTCTCTTACTTAATTAAACTATCCTTTTAAAATTTTAACAAAAAACCCCAAGTCAAGAAAAGATCTCTCTCTCTCTCTAGTGTGCTCGAAACCTTCCCCCAACGAGCCCGCTCCAGCTCTCCCCGCCTCGACATTCTCCATCTCCATCCATCGCCTATGTTCTCCTTTCATCAAGTTCTCTCCTTATCAACTCTTTCACCGTTGTTTAACATGTATATGGCACATTGTAGTTTTGAGTGGTTGTTAGGACATTTAATTCATCATCATCATCATCCTTGCCTTAATCACATCATATGGGGTCGGACATATGGATTCTCCTTTTTCATTCTAATATATTATATGAAATATCATCATTCAAGTTTAATTCCTTAAGATCTCTCCTAATAATTTCCACCCACGATAGCTTAGGGCGACCTCTTTCTCTTTTATCCTTTATTTCTAACAATCTTCCTCTTGTTGTAGGGGCATCTACTTGTCTACGCAACATATGTCCGTACCACCTAAGTCTATGTTCTCTTAATTTATCGCTAATTAAAGTTACTCGTAACTTTTCTCTCACGTATTGGTTTTTAATTTTGTCCTTTCTTGTAATTCTTATCATCCACCGGAGCATCCTCATCTCACTAACATGGAGTATTTGTTCATGTTTTTTCTTTAACGCCCAACACTTTGCTCCATTTAGGGTCACTGTCCTAACAACTTTTCCATAAAATTTTCCTTTTAATTTATTAATTATCCTCTAATCGCATAACACCCCACTCGTTTATCTCCATTTCATCCAACCAGTCGATATTCTACTCATAACATCCTCGTTAATATCCCCATTACGTTGTAACATTGAACCTAGATAACGAAATTTATTAGTTGAGTTTATCACTTTTTCTTTAATCTTTAAAATTATGTTACTCAACGCCTCATTATTAAATTTACATTCCATAAATTTCGTTTTATTTCTACCAATTTTTAGTCCCTTAGACATTAAGGCTTCATTCCAAGTATCTACTCTCAACGCTAAGATCTCCTTTGAAGTTTCTACTAAGACTATATCATGTAATACCCCGTATTTCTGACGATTTAAATAATTATGTGATTAATTATTATTATGGGAATAAGTATGCGATTAATTATTGTTGTTGGATTAATTAAATTAAAATATGAGAAATTAATTTGTTATTAATCCAGATTTAAATAATTATTAACTAGCGTGCCAAGGGTTAATACTTATTGTTTTGAACTATTGAATATTACTGTGTGATATGTAATATGGAATTATGATATTTGATAAATTGTCGGAAGTGAGAAATACGGCAGTTTGGTAATTTAAGTTTGTCACGCGTGTGAGTCGTGTCGGGACTAATTGAATGTAATAAAAAGGGAATTTACTTTTTATTAACTCGTATGGTCATTTCAAGTGCTCCATTGAGTCCGGGAGGGTCGAGATAGTCAAAATAGTATACCCGGGTGTTTAGTTTGAATCCCGGGGGCGATTTTAGGCCTAACCGGCACCCCGAGAGGGCATTATGATAAATTGTATTTTTGGGAAAAATTAATGGACGAAAATTGGGACTTATTATATCAGCCAGGGAAGTCCATTAGGGTTAAGAAGTGACAGGAAGTTAGAACGGCCATGGAGGGTGTGAGGGAGAACCAAATTCCAAGAGAGAAGACTCATTTGGCATCACCTTGCACAACCGTGACCACCAACGCGTAGATCACGAAGAGAGGAACGCGTATATACCAACATAACCAACGGATCAGACCCTCATATTCGAGGCAAGTGTTTATTACTTGCTTTCTTTTAGCAATAATCATGCTCATGTTAGTATAGGTGGATTTAATCATGATTTATATGTTAATTGGGCGAAAATTGGAGATTTAAATTATGATTAAGGATTGGTTTAATTAGTGGTTGAAATTTCTTCATGTATGTAGAGGATTAATCACGGAATTTGATTATATATTGATGAACGAATCTGGGTTGATTGGGTTCTTGAATTGGAATTTTGAAAACTAGGGTTCATGTGAATTAATTTGGGGATTTTATGTAATTATGATGATTAATGACGAATTAAGGATCCTAAGATGATAGAAATGATTTATAACCTGTTAGGTGTTGATGGGCATTGATGATGAGTTGTTGGGAATTGAATCTTAGAGGTTTTTAGGTTCAAAAATGGTGAAAAACGCTGAGATTTGGTGAAGAAGACGAACAGTGTAATCTCGCGCGAAGTCGCGCGAAGTGGTTCAAACGAGATGGGGATTTCGCGCGAATTGGTTCGAACGACATGTGGAAGTAGTTCGAACGACATTGGAAGTGGTTCAAACGACATGTCATTCTGGTTCAAACCACATGTCATTCTGGTTCAAACCACAGGATGAATTTCTGGGAATTTGCTTATAGCCCAGTTTGGAGTTTATTGGTTTATTAGAGTGAGAGAAACTACCAAATAGTAAATTCAAATAAGAAGGAATTTTGGGAAAAGTATGTGGGGATTAATACTTAAATTATTTCGATATAGAGAGAATGTATCTTGGAGATTACGAGAGAGATAATAATCTAATTATTTATACTATACGTAGTAATGAGGTTAAAATATGTATGAAGAGTATATATGTAGGTTGGAGAAATACCTATAAATTATAATAGGATGTGTGTATGCCTATTATGTGATATTATTGTTAAGAGCACTAATGGGTGATAACCCGGGGGTGCAAGAACCTTATAGTTAAGAGCACTAATGAGTGATAACTCGGGGGTGCAGAAACTCTATTATTAAGTGTACTAATGGGTGATAACCCGGGGGTACAAAGATGATTTTTATTTGGCGCACTAATGAGTGATAACCAGGGGGTGCTAAATTATTATTGGTAGGTGCATTAAGGGGTGCTAATCCGGGGATGCAATATTCTATTGTTAGGCGCACTAATGGGTGATAACCCGGGAGTGCTGAATTATTATTGATAGGTGCATTAATGGATGCTAACCCGGGGATGCATGATTTTCTGGAGATATGCACTAATGGGGCTTAGCCGGGGGTGCATGATTAGTATATATATATGTTTAGGGATGATGGTACTATATTTATATATATATATATATATATATGGACTTGTGAATATTGCTACTGTGTGAAATTAGTAGACTTGGTAATAATAATAATTATTACATTGCACCAAGCGGTTTTAACATAAGGGTGCAGGATTAGTGTATATATATAGGGATGATGAGACTATATATATGTATGAGTGTACTTGGGTAACTTTATACTTTGTGAGACTAGTAGGAAAAAAAAAATGAAAATGAGAAGTAAAATGATCTTAGTGAATAAAAGATTAACCATTCAAACGGTGAATAATGAAATTTAGTATGTGATATAAACTGTCTGAATAGCGTATTGTATGGTCGATACGGGAATACTACTAGTGAGCATAGTTAGTATTAGTATTATTTTTGACTAGTTAGACTGAGAGGTATAACTAGGGTGAGATTAGATGTACGTTAGGCGTGCACAATAGGCGAGAGGTGAGAAACTCATGTGAGAGTTCGGTAACTAACATGCGTATAAGACTTGTTTTAAGAACCAGTTTTAAATACTTGCTAAATCATTTTTACATATCGGGCTCTGACCTGTTTCTTGTATCTCTTCTCTCTTTTGCTATATATATGTATTATATCAGGTGCTCAGCCACAGGAGTATCAGATTTAGAGATTTGGATTGCTTGACGTGCTGCAGCTGTTGTGGAAGCTGTAGGTCCTTGCAGTAGACGTATCTATCCTTTCCATTCAGTTTCATCTAGATTTCTTATTTAGGGCATATGTCGCCCACTTCTAGTTCTTTCATCAGAGATATTGTATTCAGTTTATTGTATGGTTTGGAGTTTTGAACTGGGAGGTTTTATCCAGTCTTATTTATTTCAGTACTTGATTCATGTTCAATATATATTTACATTCCTATGTGTGGTGAATGGTTTATATTTTAAGATGGAAAGAAATGGATTTACTTGGTTTTATTAAAATTGGAAATGTTTTGACACCTAGCTTAATTTTATATTAGGTGATTAATATGTTAAAAAGTTTTTCGACAGTGATGCTGAGAATGAACCAACTGAATATCCTGTTTTAAATTGGTAGAGAACTGATCACCCTATATTTAATTAGGAGGGGTGTGACAGGTGGTATCAGAGCATCGAGTTCTAGTGTCCTTAGGATTTGTGCGGCTTATTACGTTTTATCGTATCGTTCTTTGATGTAGAGCCTTATGATAGGATTGTTGTGTTCCCTTACGTATGCGATTTACGTTCTCCTGCTATGAATTATAATGGATGTGACTCATTATACGAAATTCAGTGTGATTCGAACACCGAACATTTTAGCACGACCAACAAGGGCCGTAAGAAGAACTGCGGGAGAAGAGGCTCAACAGAAGACATAGAGTAATCAGGGGAAGAGTGATCGGGACAAAAAATCACCACGAGAATTACTTAAGTAAGAGATAGTAAAAATCGTCACTCGGGAACGGTGGGTTCCCAGGACACAGTCATAGATAACGGTGGAGTGATTTTAGGACCACCTAACATAGTCAATAAAGGGGAAATCAAAGGAACTCTTTTGAAAACCCATCGGTGAAGATGCAGAAAAGAAAATGAGAAAGTGTAACAGACCAGCGGAGGTAGAAAATTCGAAGGAAATTGTTTAGAGTGGGGCGTGACGGCACTCATAATTAAATTTGGAGTTAAAATCTATATCTCTTAGGAGCATCATGTAGTGATTAGAGACAATCACCATACATGAAGAAGTGTGTTTGAAATTTAGAGAGAAATTTGAATACGATTTGACCGTGAGGTCTTCCATTCGGTGTGGTAACAAAATGTGAGTGAAATTTTGATGTTTAGCACAATGGGTAAGATAGAAAACGATCGTGAGAGAAAGGTTGAATTGCATAATGAACTTCGTACCTGACATAGGGGTATAAATTATCCAAAGGGTTTATAGTTGATAAAGGACCCGTGAGTAGAATACCAGTATGGATGAGAAATCCATCTAGGATGACTAATGTTGATGTCATTAAAGTTATACGATTGCTGGTGATTGCAGTCCTTCCAAGAGAAGGGAGTAAAGAGGGTTAACGAACCTGTTGAAGATCAGAAACTGAATTTAACGGTGTTAGTGAAACCCTATGTGAGAGTATACCCAATAGGGAACTCGATTAGATGATTTTAAGTGATTACGTTCAAGAGGACGATGAAGTCAATCAGGCTGTAGAGGCCAACCATAGTTCTGAATAGCTAGCGTATCTGTAAGGACATTTTTCTCATGTCCAACATGTTACATTTATGTATGTCGTACGCCGCTACATTTGTCACGTCACCTCAAGATGTCACTCGACGGCCTCAATATGAATTTCGGGAATCAAGCATTCAACATCTCCATTAATATGTCCCACATCTGCCTCAACGACTTCACAATCCAAGATTTTAGGGACTTAATGCAAGTGGTACACAAGGAAAGTCAAAACAGTGAAAAAAGGAATGATAGGAGTGTTCAAGGGAATTTTCGTAATTTCACATCCATAGTTAGGAGGTTTGGTGAACTAGAAAGTTGAATAGCTCGCCGCAACGAAGATACTGGAAAAAACGGCACCTCAATCCGAGCTACGGTGAAGGAGTTATGACCTTTTGAAGATAGAGAAAATTCCTTAAAGAATGCTGTTTTTTTTGTACGTTGGATAGAATTTTAGAGTTTTAAGAACATGAGACTCTTCATATTTTTTCCTATAAATACCAACTTCGGGGGAGTTGTTTTGCAAGACTTTAGAAGACGTTTTTGAGAGTCCAAATTACTCTAGTCTTCATATTTTTGAGTCCCAAGACTCATGTTTTGATTCACATAATTGCCAAACCTTTGTGAATCTTTTTGTGTAACCCAAGAACACAACTTTGGGTTGTTCAACCCTTGTGGAGAAATCGTTCTCTTCTTCATTGCTGCCCTCCTAGAAAGGGAAAATTCCAGCCGCCGACATAGGAACCGACACCTGTGGGTATTTCTGTGTCACACTGTTTCTAGCCGTTGCTTTGAAGGTTTACCGAAGACACCGTGCGTTACACTTGTGGGCGATTATCAGGTTGTATGTAAGTCAATGGTCTTGTAAATTCTTTAAAGTTCTAGAAATAAAAGGTTTTGCCTTTCGGGGATTTTTCCTTAACTTTGTGTCGCATGCTTTATATTTGATGGGTTGATTTAGATGCATGTTTAAGGGTTGATTTTGTTTGGCTTAAAAGTAGACGCTAATTAAATAAGGGTTCTTGGAAACTTGCGAATTTAATTTAAATCGATATTACACGCGTTCTTCAAATTGGTATCAGAGCGGGTTACGCTAATTTATCGCGTGATCTTGATTTTTCAAGGATTTTTTTTATACAATTTGACTTCTCACGTCGTCAAATTGGTATCAGAGCGGGTTACGCTAATTTATCGCGTATTCCTATTTTCCGCAAAATCGTGTGATATTGATTTTTTTTGAAAAATCAATTTTGTGAAAAATCGTAATTTTTCAATGGAACGCCTGTTTAATGAGGAGCCTATTTTTGAAAAAGTTCACGGCCATGCTGAAAATTTAAAAAGTTTGAATTTGAAACTTTGCAAAAGAATTAAAGTTTTGGAAAAAGAAAATTCTCGTTTTAAATCCGCGATGGATCTTTTGCAAGTGGTTCAAAATCAAAGAGATTTTTATCATGAAAAAATTGTTTCTTTGGACCATGAATTTAATGCTTTAAAATTGTCCAAAAAGGAGAGTGATGATAGGGTCCTATTTTTAGAGAAAGAATTGAAGGACCTTAAAAATTCAGTGGTTTGTGTTTGTGCCAAAGAGGAGAAAAATATTTTAGTCAATAAGTTTGTGGCATGTGAAAAGACTCTTAGAAAAAAGTTTTCTTTAATTGAGGGAGAGAGAGATACGCTTTTAGGAATTATTGAAAACTTGAAAAAGGCGTCCCTTAATTTGGAAGAGTCTAATTCTTTGCTTGAGTCAAAAATTTTGAAGTTAAAAAATGATTTGACAGACTCAAGTAGGTTTAATAGTGATGGTAATGGCTCATCGTGTTCTCATGCTTCTAATGCTAAAGCCAAAACCATTATTTATTTTAGAGGGTCAACTAATTCCAAGGACGCTAGAAAAGATCACACTTTCGGTGTCATCCCACCCGTTTACACATGCTCATATTGTGGTAGGAATGGTCACCTTAGGCGATTTTGTTTTGATCTTGGAAGAGGTCCTAGGAATTCGAAGTCTAGTATTTTGTTGGTTCCCAAAACCCCTTGTCGACGTGTTTCATCCATTTGGGTTAGGAAATCACTTTTGGAGGAACTTGATTTTAGACAAGTTGATTCCCGTTTGCTTGCACATGATTCTTCTCTTGCCATATCATATAGATGATTGTGTTTGCATGTTTGTCATACGCTAGTTATGCTTTTTGATATATTTTTGCTAGCATTGTGACATGTACTTTTTGTATATATTTTTTTTGAAAAATACAAAAAGATTTTTTTTGTTGCACCGTTTATGGATGAACACTTTGGATAACCGAGTCACAACATCATTCCATTTTTTCATGTGACTATTTGATAGTGTTTTGAGACAATAGGTCAATTCATCCATGTGCTTTATAATATTTGGAGTCATTAAGATGTAATTAAGTGTTACTTCCTACATGTTTGACTCATATTTACTTTATCGCACACATGCACGGATTTGTTTGATTATTGTGCTTGTCTTATCACATGTTGGTTGGGTGTTTTCACTCCAATCCTGTCTTTAAAACGAACCAAGCGCGATAATTTTTATAAGGAAATTGTGCATATAAAAACCGTTTTGTGAGTTTGTGTGCTTTCTTTAGAAACGGGGAAGGGTTGCGAAAGGTTCATTTTACCTTTGCGAATACTAAGCCACCGTTAAATTGGACCTAAAAAATTGAGGAATTTTATTATCCGGGGTCCAAAGAGGTTAAAAGAGCCCGAAAAAAATTGAAATGCAATAAAAAGAAATCCATGCCAAATTATGGGCCATTTAGGTTTTTGCACCAATTCTCCAAAGTTTGAGAATTTAGATTACCTCTAAAAGAAAATATATATGAGGGTGTTTGGTTGGAGAATTAAAACGGATTTGCACGTCCTTGATATTTGAAAATGCGCTACATAGTTTTGGACGTTATTGGTGTGGAAATCACTTTGACTTTGATTTGTTGATTTGCATAAGACGATGTCATCTAAATTCAACAAATTTTTTACACCTAAGGATACTTTTGATGCTCATTCGTTAGGGGTACACATATGCATCGTGCACATATGATTGATTGAGTTGATTTACCAATCGAATGTGTTCACACCCATACATTCCGTTCCCATGACTTGGTTGTTTAAGTTTAAATCTATGGTGTGATTTTTTTTTGAATCATGTTTTACATATTTTTTTCAAATGGTATCAGATTTTTTTTTGAAAAAAAAAATCAAAAATAGTTTGTGTATTTTTTTGTAAACCGTGACACCCCGATTTTTCTTTTTTGATTCATTCTTCTTATTTGTCTATTTGGGGACATCATAAAAAGGGGGAGAAAGAATTATCATTTTATGGGGGAGTTTGAATTTTGGGGGAGTTTTGAGATTTGACTTATGCTTATCATATATTGGTATCTATGTTTATCTCATTTTAAACTCAATACGTCACTTGGTATTTTTTTTCTTTATCTCATGTGTGTAGGTACTACATTGATGATCTCTGAATTTCACACCCTGATGAGAAAAGATTTGAGATTCCTGAAGATTTGAAGAACAAACGATGAAGACTATTCATTTGTACCTTTTCCAGTTTTGGGTTTATGGGAGGGTAGATTTGTATAGGCAATTTCATATTTGATAATTCGGATTTTTTATGTATGTACCGGCATAGACATAGGGGGAGATTTGTAAGGACATTTTTCTCATGTCCAACATGTTACATTTATGTATGTCGTACGCCGCTACATTTGTCACGTCACCTCAAGATGTCACTCGACGGCCTCAATCTGAATTTCAGGAATCAAGCATTCAACATCTCCATTAATATGTCCCACATCTGCCTCAACGACTTCACGATCCAAGATTTTAGGGACTTAATGCAAGTGGTACACAAGGAAAGTCAAAACAGTGAAAAAAGGAACGATAGGAGTGTTCAAGGGAATTTTCGTAATTTCACATCCATAGTTAGGAGGTTTGGTGAACTAGAAAGTTGAAGAGCTCGCCGCAACGAAGATACTGGAAAAAACGGCACCTCAATCCGAGCTACGGTGAAGGAGTTATGACCTTTTGAAGATAAAGAAAATTCCTTAAAGAATGCTGTTTTTTTTGTACGCTGGATAGAATTTTAGAGTTTTAAGAACATGGGACTCTTCATATTTTTTCCTATAAATACCAACTTCGGGGGAGTTGTTTTGCAAGACTTTAGAAGACGTTTTTGAGAGTCCAAATTACTCTAGTCTTCATATTTTTGAGTCCCAAGACTCATGTTTTGATTCACACAATTGCCAAACCTTTGTGAATCTTTTTGTGTAACCCAAGAACACAACTTTGGTTTGTTCAACCCTTGTGGAGAAACCGTTCTCTTCTTCATTGCTGGCCTCCTAGAAAGGAAAAATTCCAGCCGCCGGCATAGGAACCGACACCTGTGGGTATTTCTGTGTCACACTGTTTCTAGCCGTTGCTTTGAAGGTTTACCGAAGACACCGTGCGTTACACTTGTGGGCGATTATCAGGTTGTATGTAAGTCAATGGTCTTGTAAATTCTTTAAATTTCTAGAAATAAAAGGTTTTGCCCTTCGGGGATTTTTCCTTAACTTTGTGTCGCATGCTTTATATTTGATGGGTTGATTTAGATGCATGTTTAAGGGTTGATTTTATTTGGCTTAAAAGTAGACGCTAATTAAATAAGGGTTCTTGGAGACTTGCGAATTTAATTTAAATCGATATTACACGCGTTCTTCAGTATCTAAAGGGATAATGGAAGAATAATAGTGAGTTGAGACTGTCGGTCCGAGAGAAGGACATTCCCAAAATGGTCAGTGGGACCAATGACGAAGAAATGGTTCGTGAAGTTTTCCTTATATGAAGGAAGTAGGACTACAAGTGTTGAATGTGTCCACAATTGAGAAGTGAGACCGAGGAGATTAGAAATGGTAAACCGTGCCAGTTAGGCATAATGACTGGAGGAGCGAGACTTCCAGCGAAAGAATTTGTGGTCAGGGGAATTAGGCACAGGAAATTTATAACCCGAGAGTGATGGGTTCAGGCTGGACTAGTAAAGTCCTCGTTAATAGTAGCATACAGTATGACAGGGTCTACGGGTCCCGAGATGTAAACGGGAGTTTAATAAAGCTATAATTGAGGCCTGGAGAGTTTGGGCCAACGTTTTAATAACGGGCGTGAAATCCACATGATGGAATAAATTGTCCATGATGAAAGAGGACAACTATAGGATGAAATCCTAGGATGTATGACGATTACAGAAGTTCATGGGTCGTGACGACAACCACGTGCTGAGACCCTGTGATTTGGCGAGACTGGTGTGGTTTTGCTTCTTCCTTGTGAGTAAAGGATAGATTCTAGTGATATGAGTGTGCCACAACTTTTATGTATATTGGAAACCCTAAACTTCGCGTGTGGGTCGAGTTTAGTGGGAACGTTAGTTTTAAAGTCTTGTTACAAACGTATTTTTCGTTGTCAGCAGGGCATTTTGATGATTTCCTGTGAGTGAATCGGGTGGGCCCTAAGAATATGTTTTGTTGTTATAATTTACTACTGCATTGAGTCAGCTTTAGTAGAGTTTATTATGGTAATCTGTAGTGATTAATTACCGTATGGTTAAACGATAGTAAAAATGTAGTGATATGACTATCGTGCCGGATACTCCGGGAGGAGTGATCTTAGTTTTGTGCGGCGCCACCTGAAATAGGGTTGGGCCCAGATATGAGTATATATATAAAACTTTTATGGTATTATAGACCTCATCGAGTATAGTGTCTAATTATATGCGATTCCCGAGCATAGGGATTTATTTGTCTGTTAAGACTTAGAATACATTGTGTTCTTATCGAGCGACAAAATATAGCTCGTTATATATCTATAGCGCCAAGTACTTGGGATAGTGTGGGCGCCATGATTCATGTTACATTTCTAGGGACATGAGAGTGGACGAGTAAAATTTTATATCACAATACGTAGATTGTGGGAAAGTACATAGTAGGTACTGAAGGCCTTACAGACCTCAACAACCGACTAGGTTAGATAGTAGTGTATCGGGGGGGGTTCCTTGTTTGGATTTCTCTTTGCGAGACATCCCACGCATGAAACTAGCGAACTTTGGGAGTTGGAGAGAAGTTTGGTCGATAGTACATAAGTGTTGTATGTTGGTTATTGTACCTATAAGAGAATATATTTGAGAGTTAATAATTCTTTATAACTTAAGGCCAATAAAGTAGCCTAGCCTTAGTATTTTTCGAAATAGATGAATGATGCCATTGAAGGATTGATTAAGTTTTGACTAGTGGGGTGGTTGAGTGCACCCTTACCACATCAGCATAACGGGTATGCGAGAATTGAAGTAAGATAATTTTATGTCATTTGTATAATGATGCGCGAAGCATAGGGTGTATGGGCGCCCTGGGTGATTGAATCAGGTAGTGTATTATGATTAGCATGTGAATTCGATAACATGTAGTTGGGTAAGCCGAAGCTTATTCACGAAGTTTTATCAGAGACTTACATTTCAAGATAAATTAAAACTTATTCAAGAGAGTATAAAATGTATCAGAATACAAACAACAATGGTGATGGCTTACGATGTAGGTTAATATTGCAAGGATGGTCTTGCAGTGGGTCAACTGGCGGATTGAAAAATGGTGGACAATTCGAAACGAGTAGGGGCTTCTTCCACTAGAGAATGGAAGATGATCCCCAAGGATCTTCTCATGCAGCTGAGATGGCAAGATTATAGGTACTAAGATGTGATTGAGTACGACCTAATACCCACAGAGGGATGGTCAGGACAAGCGGTCTAATTGGATGCTGGAGAGAAAATTTTATGTGAACCCTGAGATCTTAGGGGAGGACGGGAGTAGTACCTTCCACTAGTGGAGTTTGTGTCCAAATAACTCCTATAAATTCACGTTCGGGCTGAATGCCAGTAGAAGTATGGCACGGTAAACTTGGTTGTTGTCCTACTTAATAGTTAAAGGTGAGGGACAAGTTATGATTACAAATGTCGGAGAAGAATCAATATTATCGTATATATTGTGTGTGAAATATATATTGCACAACGAATTTACTTGTATGAACGACACGAGACGAAGTCGTATGTATATGAAAAGAGGATAAATCTACTAAGGTGCAAATAATAGAAGGCTAGACAGTGAAAATCTAAAATAAAGTTGAAGTAGTGAAACTTAAGCAGAAAGGCTTAGGCAAGAGCCTACATGACAGGGTAACCTGGAGTTTAAAGCAAACACATGTGAAGTGTTCATTATTAAGGGTATTTGATAGCGTACTATATGGGTGGTACGGAGTAGCTTACTTGTGAGCGCCGGGATGCGATGCACAATATTTTTATAGCATTGTCTGTACCTGGTATACTTTTTCCAAATTTCGGGACGAAATTCCATTAGACCGAGTGGAATAGTTTAGAAAGTATAGCATAAAAATTTAGATACATGTATAAATCTTACTGACATGCGATTTCATCTGAAAAGATAAAACTTTACTCTGGAAAAATAAGAACAACAGATGTGAAATAACTGCAGGTTAAACAAGATAGACTATCAATTTAAACTTATTACAAAAACTTAGAATGATGTGAATATAGAGAATGATAGGATCAATGGTATTTAGGATAATATTGATTCCTTTATCTCAAATTAAGGGGAAATGATACATGTGTGAAGGTATCTTGATTCCATCTTAGTCAACATTCTAATCTAGTTTATTTAAAAATTCACGTTCTATTTTTCATAGTTTTTGGAGTTCTTATCATAGGTACGATACATCTTTCTAGTGATTCTAATACTTAACAAGATTAATGCATTCATAACTTATGCTCCATCTCAATGTAACATGCGGACAAATAATTAAAAAATTCTCTCATTTCATAAAACACTTCTTTGATGTTAGTAAATACCTCGTGCTTATCATCCAACGCCAATTCTATGATCTCATTAAGTTGATTGTCAAATCTGTTTTGTTGTTTAATATACATATATATTAAAAAATAAAAATTAATAAGTAATTCTCCATAAACCCTATTAGATGTCACCTATCATCCTCAGAAAAGAACCTATTTGTTGCTTGATATATATTACCAAATCACAAATAATAATCCATTGGCCTTTTATCAAACAAAAGGGCTAATGTATCTTGAAAGTGTCTCCATAGTTTTTAAAATTATACAAAACATCACCTTGTATGATTATAAAGCACGTTCAGTAACTTAGGGAATAAACTATACATTATATCCACACAAATATTTAGTTACCATCTTATCCAAGTTCATAATTATATAAATTAACACTTGTGGTAAATGGAAACAGACCTAGGAGATTTCACTAGTACGGGTCACATATAATACTCAACTTATAATACCCCTGCAATACTTATCATTTTGGGTCAGTTTTATCTCAGAGTTGGAGGTCATTTTAGCTTCTGAACTTCCATTTTTTCTGCCCTTTTGGGCATTTATAGCCAATTGGTTCCGCTAAACATGTTTTCAAGTATCAATTTGAATTTCACCAGTGTTCATTTGTGTGGCAGGAGTCTCAAAAAGCTTCTTTGTGCCTTGATCCAATTCAGTAGGCTCTAGTTTCTTGAAACTCCTATCAGTGGTTTTAGGGGGGGATTTAAATAGGCAAGAAGTAATATCATGGTCTTTTTCATAGAAGTATATGCAGTATTTGGGCAAGTGCTCATAGCAGACCTCCTACCAAAATCCCTTTAATTTTGAGAAAAAATGAATTGGGAGATGTGGGTGAGAAATCCAAACAGGTGTTAAGCTACTTTCAACGTCGGATCTGAAGTTGATAGTCCAGCAGAACATCCTCATAGGAAATTTCCCTATGTACTATGATTCATGAAGCCACAATCGTGTGAAATCTTCTTCACGGTGAACCTTGATTAGCACATATTTTTTGTCAATTAAGCCAATAGAGTACGCAGTGTTGAAGTCCCCTCCTACTAACCACAGGTGTTGAGTTGACTAACTAGATAAATAGCTCCACAGTTGATGCCTATAATTCATATTTCATTTGGCATAAATAAGAGATAATTTGATAGGATTTGGTAATATAGGATAGGTGATAAGCAAGGTCTTGGCATGCTCCATCTGAGTTTTGATTGAAACTTCCTTGTCCATGACAAGAGGAAAGACAAATTGAGTTGATATCATTTACTATACAAGGATAAAAATTAATTTTCTACTGAACTCCTCTACCTTGGTCTTACCCACTTTAGGGTCCTGGTAGACCAATATATACAAATTATGCATCCTTTTTAATTTATTAACTCTTCTAATAACAATCTTTTTAGCAGCCGCTCTAGTGTTCCAAATTAAAAAATTCTTCATTTGGATAGTTTTGGAGAAGAAATCTTATTGACAGGTCTTAAATCCATTTGTTGGTTTAAAATTTTGTTTTTAGACTTCTTGTTGTTTTTCTTCTTAACAATAACTCCAGTCTAGTTGTAAATGTCTATAAGAGGCAATCGAAGGAGGTGGTTTTAGAGCTTCTATCACTTTTTATCCTCTCCATCAATAATAGCATCCACTTATTGTTATGTTCTTATATCTCAACTAATCTCATTATCCATAGAAACTAAATTCTACACTAGTTCATTACTAGTTATAATGTGATCGAAATCACTCGCATCAGTGTTTGGAAGAGTAATGTTAGCTGGATTCGTTATATTCAATTTGAGCTGGATTGGTTATATTCAATTTAAGAAAAGAGGTTCGATCATTGCATTCTACACTAAATATTTGATTTATTATAGAGGTGAGTTGATAAAACAGGGAGGTTAATCCATAGAGGGGTGCGGGATGATTACAATCCAGGGTGGAAGTTTTATAACCATTGAAACACTCGAGGAAACACCAATATTGTTGGTTATATAACGATATAATTTGATATTAAAAAAAATGATTCTCAAACACAATAAAAGTAATTTTTTCAAGAATAAGTTGAGCCCTGAACCCAATATAGAATAGACGAGGTTATGTTTAGAATCAGCGGTCATGGCAATGGCCACGGAGAAATATGGTTCGCTAGAAAGGAAGCTAGGGTGTAAAATACTCAGAATGGGTTAAAAAAAATATCCATGCATTATGACGAACAGTTGGTGCAAAAATTTTGAAAATATCAATGGCTGTGATGTTGGAACAAAGTTCTTACTAAACATTCAACAAACAACAGTCATCGAAGACAAAGTGAGTGTGTAATACCAATGTTTCAAAGATCAGGAGAAAAAAACTTTTTTATACTCAATCATCGTTTAGTATGCATAACATTATATAAATCAGTATATATTTAGTAATATATTCTTCATTAATGTTATAATAGTACCTATTACTAGTTAAGGATATATACAATGTAAGTAATCATACACGTTGTTGATGTAAAAAATTAGATTATCTCTAATTATTTAATCACAGATAAAAAAAAATGAATAAGACAAGAGATTTTAAAGTGGTTCAGCCTTGAACGAATGGCCTACGTCCACTGTTTGTGTTATTATTGACTATTTGGGAATTCTCTAAGTATGGTCTACCTCAAGAAATTCCGGTCCCCCCACAATGAGGATGATACATTGTATTTATAGCCCTGAGGCTGTACATGTGATAGGGCTGTAAATAGTTGCCCAATAAGCGTATACATCTGTATGATAATAATCAGAATTTAATGCGCATTTAATCCTCTTAATTGTCTGATAATAAATGCTCTGATCGAGATGCAGCTCGGACCGCCTAAGTATCTCGGTATCCATGAGTTGCTCGGTGCAGTAAAGTTCCTCGGAGAACACTTGTTGCTCGGAGCATCTGAGTTGGTCGGGGAAGTTGAGTTCCTCGAAATCAAGGTGTTGTTCAGAAGTGTTTGTTATTGCCACGTAGATTGCCATGTGTCTCCACTTAATTGAGCCATGTCAGCAGACTAAATTTGGTATCAACATAAGCCCCCAATGTTTCACAGTTCGAGATTGAGGAGTGTGGAATATTCTTCTCGGAATATGGCGGGATTAAATGGTCATCCTGAATTTTAGGAACGTTTTCTTTGTATTTATTTTTTTTCTTTTCAAATTCATAGAATCAGACTTTTCAAATTTTCTTAACTGCTTCGATCTCCGCGCCCTTTTTGTCCTTTTAGTCGCCGGTAGCGTAAACGTCTCCCTTTATAATCATTATTTTTACCTTTTCCCAAGGTAAGGTATTCAAGCGTTGTAGAAAATCATATCGTCTTCTACTTTTTCAAATCAGTATCTTTGAGTTTACCATTTTCTCTCTCTCTTGTGCGTTCATCCCTTTCATCATTCGTTGTCAACAGATCCATCCTTTTTCTGTAAGATCTTCTTCCTTGTCTTTCATTTCCTTTATTCACCATGGTTTACCTTGTTGAGTCGCTTGATAAGTTTCTCTCTGATTTCTCTATTCCTTCATGGGTTATTCTGGAAGAACTTTCTGAACCTTCAGATTATTTCCGTCTGGATGAGGGACATTGGTTCCTCAGCCTTTTTGTGTCTGAATGTGGATTTTCTTTTCCCCTAAACCCTTTGTGTCTGGAATTCTGTCAATATTTTGACGTGGTTCCTGCAAGAATAGATCCCAATACATGGAGAATAGTTAATGGAGTTCATAGATTAAATCAGATTCATGGAACTCGTATAGGAATTCCAGAAATCATGTTTTACTATAGATGGGCTGTTGGTGACAACACTTTTTATTTAAAAACTAGGTTTTTAAATAGGGCTCTAGTAGTCAATCTCCCAGATGCCAATAGGGATTACTTCGAGCACGGGGTTGTTATGAAAAATTGGCAACACCCTCCACTAACTGAAAATAATGTGTACCAGGGTCCTAGATGCCCTCCCTATGGCAATGGGATAGGTTGTTTTTATTTTATTTTATTTTTTAAATTATGCTTTCTTTGTGTTTGATAAAATGTATCACTGATATTTTAATTTTGATTTATTTGCAGTTGACAGCAAGAGAAAGTCTCCAAAAGAGACAGAAGTTAATTTAAAACATCTGAAACTTATCTGGGGTTTGCATCAGACTGTTGCCGACGAGCATATCAGATCACCTTCACATTTGTTACAGTACAAGAGTTACACTTCGTCTTTTACTGCTCGTCCGGTGATAAGTGACGTAGAACCAGTACCGGCTTCTTCAAGTTCTTCACCTGAGTCACATATTCCTCTGAGTGAAAGAATGAAGAAAAGAAGAGCTCCTGCCCTCTTCGAGAAATCTGCCTCTGTTGCTGGAGAGGCAAAGAAAAGCAAACATGATGTCCCAGAAGAAGGGACAAGAAAAATCGATGCACCTCCTTCGACTACTCCTGTGAAGGTTGCCGAAAAGCCCCCAGTGGCTCTGAGCAAGGTTGCTGCTCCAAGCGAGGTTATAGTCATATCCCCGACTAAGACTACATCCTTGGTCGAGACCGTTGATGCTCCTCTGAGGAAGCTGAAGAAGAGCTCCTCGGTAAATTTGGCTGAATCCATTTCTCAGCCCCCCACTACTGGAAGTGGTGTTCCCACTTTTGTTGCCTCGAGCTCTGCCATGAGCTCGGTGAAGTCTTGGATCATTCCCGAGATCCAAGGTATTGAAGAAAATATTTCTCGGGATATGATTACCACATTAGCTGCTAGTCATATTGCTTCTGTAAGTATCATTGTCTCAATATTTTATTTTTCCACTGTTATATTTTTGCACTGACTTGGTATTGTTTTCTTTTCACAGTTGGTAACCTATTTTAATATAATTTTGAAGAAGGATGAAGCTATTAAAGCTTCAACCTCCTCGTCAGGTGTAGAGGAAGCTTTGGTGGGTCTGACGCAGTCTCTGAAGGATTCTCGTCAGAAGTATGACGATGATAAAGCTACTTGGGAGAAGAAGCTTAATTCCATCGAACAGGAGAAGGATCAGGTTGTTGAGGTCTCCAAAGGGTTGGAGAAGAAAATAAAAGACTTGGAGGAGAAGAATAAAGAGCTCGAGGGGAAACTCTAAAATACTGGGGAGCTTGAAGGTAAGCTCAAGGTTGCTGAGGAAGAGCTAAACAAGCTTCGGGAAGTAGTTCGTCAGAAGGAATAAATGGAGAATAAGTTGAAAGCTACAGAGGAACTTCTATCCGAGAAGATTTCCTCGGAGAAGGTGAAAAGAAAGTTAGCTGTGAAAAGGTCATTCAGTGATGGCTGGGATAAGGGGTGGAATAAGGGTCTGGCTGCCATGATGTCACAAGTGGAATATGGTAGCCACAAATACTTTAGGTATGTCTGGGTCGTTGCTCTGCAAGAGATGAAGGTTGATGAAAATTCTGACCTGTTTCAGCGACACATCCCTGGCCCCCCTCCAACTCCTGAAGAAGAAGAAGAGGACGAAGCTGCCTCTGAGGAATCCTCTATGGTGATGGGAGATCAAATTCCTCATCCCACAGTTGTCCAGTCTTCCTACGAGCAACTTTAAGCATCCATTATTTCAACCGAGCAGCTTCCAGTACCCCCGAGCTACCATCTGTGCCATTCGAGCAACCTACCTCCTCGTCCCATCCTCCCGAGAAAGTTTTGGGAGACAAGGAGAAGGTGTAGAGTTATTCGGTTTTTTCTCTTTGTTTATTTTTGCCAATTGTAATTCTGAACTATGTACCTCTCTTTTATGATATAATAAGATTTGATGTTTTGCCTATTCATACTGTTGTTTCTCTTCCTCTTGCTCCTTATTGATTCTTGCTCTTTCTTCTTTTTACTAGTTTATGGCCAAGATGGAATTATTATCTGCTCATGATACAAAATTAATGAAACAGTGCAATGAGTATTTCAAGGCTGGCCATGCAGATTTGATTGATGCTCAAATCGTTGATATACTTGGTCCAAATGCTTCAGAACGAGCAGTTGAAGCCTACCAGTATTTGAAGTGCCTGCTCGACCATGCAGTGGCTAATAATGTAGCGTATTATGACATGATTGAAAACCTCCAGGGCACTCTTGAAGAGCTTCAGCAATAATATAAGGAATCTACATCCCTTTTGCACGAGGGATACGAGAAGAAGTATCAACAACTCAGTGCTGATAAGGGGTATGATAAGTTGTATGCTGCTTACAATGTGAGGGAGAGAACTTTGAAGGCTGAAGTCGAAGAGCATAGACAGATAGCTGAGTTGTTGAAGTAGGAAAATAATAATCTTCAAAGAGAGGTATCTCAGTTGAAATCTGCAGCTTCTACCTCAAACGCTTTGGTCCCTGTGAACGACGAGGGATTCTCTTTCTTGGAGGTTGAAAATGCCAACCTGTGGGATGAATTAGAAACCTTAAAAAGGATTGGGCCCTCTACCTCTACTCGGGGACGAGCAAGAGCTTCTCGGGGACGAGCAAGAGCTGTTCGAATTCCTGTCGAGGAACAAAGAACTCAATCGGCCCTCGAGAACTAAGCCTTCCAATTGATGGCAAAGAACCAGGCATTGGCCGAGATGTCTAAGAAAATCATGAATCTGGACGAGCAGCTCTCTGCTCAAAAGTTTGCTTTGGAGAATAAAGAACTCTTTATAAAAAATCTTCACGAGCAGTTGGAAAGGCTGACTTATCAATTCCACAAGCAGCCCAGAGAATTCTGGATGGCTGGCTACAATGAGGCTCTCTATCATTTGGATGATCGAATCCAAAATGCGAATAACGAGGGTTACAAACAAGGGTGGCTGAATGCCTTGGGTGTATTGCAATTGGAACAGGGTCATTATTTGTGGGACTACCATAATCCTGGATTGCTCGACCTACCAGTGCCACCATTCAAACTTGACATGAGCTGGATTCCCGCTCGGGCAATCCCTTTGATTTCCAAATATCTTGGCGATTACAATATCCATTCCAATGATGAGATATCTCGCCCAGAGCACCTACTCGATCGGCCATCTGTGATGAACATCAAGATGCTCAAGGACCTTAATTTCATAAATTCCCCTTATGCCTTAGATGATCCTCCTGCTGGCGAGGAACCTGTTTCAAAAGTAGAGGGGAAGAAACCAATAGAATAGGAATCTTGATGTAATAATTATTTCATTCTCGATGTATTTTGCTTTGGATTTAATAAAAAACTTATATTTTTCTTTGCAATATTGATTGCCATTGTCTTGTAGATATTTTGTAAAACACTTTGCATATGTGTATGTATATCTGTTAAAAAGATAACAACATTGTGTTATTTGCTGATAAACTAAAGCTGGTTAAAACTTATTGTCGACTATCCTGAATTTGTGGTAATCATTTGACGACTAACCAAAATTGATGATATTTTGTTAACAACATTGTGTTATTTGTCGATCAACTAAAGTTGGTTAAAACTTATTATTGACTATCCTGAAATTGTGGTAATCATTTGACGACTAACCAAAATTGATGATATTTTGTTTCTCGACCAGCTTGGTGGTAATTTAAAATGTCACGAGTATAAAAAATTTTGCTTGATCACTTTTTAATTCTAAGCCACTAGCTGAATTTTATCACATACTCATGCTTTGTTTAATAAAAATGTTCCTGACCAATTGTAATTGATAGCTTCTTATTCCCGACCAACCTGAGTTGGTGGATTTTCTTCCCAACCAACCGGAGTTGGAACTTTTGGGAAATATTTTTTATCCCCGACCAACCTGAGTTGGTGGATTTTCTTTCCAACCAATCGGAGTTGGCACTTTTGGGAAATATTTTTTATCCCCGACCAACCGGAGTTGGTGGATTTTCTTCCCAACCAACCGGAGTTGGCACTTTTGGGAAATATTTTTTATTCCCGACCAACCGGAGTTGGTGGATTTTCTTCCCAACCAACTGGAGTTGGCACTTTTGGGAAATATTTTTTATCCCCGACCAACCGGAGTTGGCACTTTTGGAAAATATTTTTTTCCCCGACCAACCGGAGTTGGTGGATTTTCTTCCCAACCAACCGGAGTTGGCACTTTTGGGAAATATTTTTTATCCCCGACCAACCGGAGTTGGTGGATTTTCTTCCCAACCAACCAGAGTTGGCACTTTTGGGAAATATTTTTTATCCCCGACCAACCGGGGTTGGTGGATTTTGCTGAGTAGTGTGTAACACTAGTATTCCGCGAAAAATTTTCAATAAAAGGAGAGAACTGGGTAGAATATTCACATTTTATTCATACTGATGAAACAGCATTACATGAGAGTTTACATTACTGATAATATTTGCGCAGGTGTTCTGCATTCCATGCATTCTTAAACTCCTCCCCCTCTAAAGTTTCTATTCTTTAGGTTCCTGGTCGAACAACTTCTGTAACTTGATAAGGTCCATGCCAATTCGCTTCCAGTTTGTTGTGCTTTTGAATCACCATTTTTAGCACATAGTCTCCTTCTTTCAGGTCGCACTTCTTCACTCTCTTGTTGTAGAACAAAGCTGTTCGTTGCTGGTAAGCAGCATTCCTGATAGCTGCTTCTTCTCTAACTTCTTCGAGCATGTCCAAATCTAACCTTCTCATTAAGTCGCTGACAAGGGAATTAAAGTTCAGTACTCTGTGTGTTGGAAGACCCAACTCGGCAGGTATAACAGCTTCACTTCCAAATGCCAGCATATATGGAGATTCTCCAGTTGCTGCTTGGGGGGTAGTACGATAAGCCCATAGTACTGAATGTAGCTCGTTGATCCAGTTTGCTTTCGCGTCATTCAGTCTTTTTTTCAAGCCATCTAGCAGTGTTCTGTTTGTCACCTCAGTTTGTCCATTGCTTTGGGGATGGCCTGGTGCCGAGTGGATTTTCAAGATATTTGACTCATGACAATAGGCCGCGAACTCCTCATTGCCGAACTGGGTTCCATGGTCTGTGATAAAGGAATAAGGAAGACCATATCGACAAATGATGTTCTTCCAAATAAATTGGTACACCTTCTCATACGTCATATCAATGAGAGGATCGGCTTCTACCCACTTAGTAAAATAATCCACTGCAACGGTGAGATATTTAAATCTTCCTCTAGTTGTTGGAAGTGGCCCGACCAGGTCAATTCCCCACATGGCAAATGGCCAAGGGGAAGTGATGGCTGTCAACAATGCTTGGGGAGTTCTTCGGATGGAGGAGAAGCGTTGACACTTGTCACATTTCTTGGCATAGGCTATACAATCAGCCCTCATCGTTGTCCAGTAGTATCCTTGTGTCATTATTCTTTGCAGAAGTGTCCGACCTGCTACATGGGCTTCACAAGACCCTTTATGGACTTCTTCAATCAAATCCTTCACCTCGGCTGGATGTACACACCTCTGCAAGCCAGCTATGATTCCTCGTCTGTATAGAATACCATTAGTTAGTACATAACGAGCATCTTTAAACTTCAATTTCTTGGCTGCGAGTTTGTCAATCGATAATTCTCCCTCCTCAATATATGCTTCGATGGGATCCATCCAAGATGGCCCTAAATCAAGGGAAATAAAATTCATCGCCAGATCTTCTTCTATGCTCCGACCAGCTAGAACTTTAATCAGGGTTGTTCTTCGTAGCTCGATACGAGTAGCCAATGCTAATCGAGCTAAAGCGTCTGCTCTTGCATTCTTCATTCTTGGTATTCTGGCCAGTTGAAAAGTAAAAAATTCCGATACCAATTTCATCGCCTTTGCATGGTATTTAATCACCAACTCTCCTTTTGCTGTATAGACACCAAGCATTTGGTTTACAATCAACTGTGAGTCACTGCATACAATTACCTGCTCTGCCTTCATGATTTTTGCCAGACTAAGACCTACAATCATCGCTTCATATTCGGCCTCGTTTTTAGAAGCTTGAAATTGAAAATGCAGAGCATATTCTATATCGATCTCGTCTGGAATTTTCAATACAATCTCAGCTTCACTACCCGAGGTGCATGATGATCCATCCATATATAGGTTCCATACAGGTATTTCGTCCTCAAACTTCTTATTGGACAAAATTCCTCGATGGAATATTTGTTGCTCCTTTATCTCCAATTCTACCACACTTCGCTGTTCGTCGAGCTTCTCCTCTTGCTCTCCGACCAGCTTAAGTTGATTGGGGTTTAAATTTGATGATCCTGTAACATCCACAGGTTGGTCGGTGCTCAGCTTTTGCTCCTCGGAGGTATCAGGATAAGTGAACTCTGCTATAAAATTTGCTATTGCTTGCCCTTTCAGTGACGATCTAGGCTCATAAATTATATCATATTCACCGAGTCCTATTGCCTAATACATCAATCTCCCTGATTTTTTTGGTTTATCAAGAGCTTGCCTCAACGGCATATCGGTATATATGACTATGGTATGAGCCTGGAAATATGGCTTCATTCTTCTACTTGCTTCGATCAGCGCCAGTGCCAACTTTTCCATCTTTGGATATCTGATCTCTGCTCCTCGGAAGGCCTTACTAGTGTAATAAATTGGTTTTTGTACTCCATCCTCTACTCATATTAATGCCGAGCTAACTGCATTTTCTGAAACTGCCAGATATAAATACAATCTTTCTCCCATCACTGGCCTGGACAACAGTGGAGGTGCTCCCAAATATTTCTTCAATTCTTGAAAAGCTTTCTCGCATTCTTCATTCCATTCAATTGTCTTTCGGAGCGTTTTGAAGAATGGGAGGCATCTATCAGTTGCTCGCGATACAAATTTTTTAAGTGCTGCTACTCGCCTTGTAAGACTTTGTACTTCCTTATTCGTCGTTGGAGATCGCAGCCCTGATAGAGCTTTAATCTTTTTAGGGTTTGCTTCAATGCCTCGTTGATTGACAATATACCCAAGAAATATGCCTTGTCGTACTCCAAATATGCACTTGGTCGGGTTCAGCTTCATTTGATATTTATCTAATTGATCAAAGGTCTGGCTTAAATCAACTAGATGGTCAGCAGCTTTCTTGCTCTTTGTCAGCATATCATCAACATAGACTTCCATATTGCAACTGATTTGTTCGGCAAACACCTTGTTCATCAGCTGCTGGTATGTCGCACCTGCATTTTTCAAACCAAAAGGCATAACATTATAACAATAAGTTCCCCTAGGGGTAATGAAAGAGGTACTTTCCCTGTCTTCAGGTTTCATTTTAATCTGGTTGTAACCAGAATAAGCATCCATGAAACTCAGCAGCTCGTGTCCCGAGGTAGCATCCATTAGTTGATCAATTCGAGGCAAGGGAAAAAGATCCTTTGGACATGCCTTGTTGAGGTCGATGAAGTCTACACACATCCTCCATTTGTTGTTCTTCTTTTTCACCATCACCACATTTGCTAACCAGTCTGGATACTTTACATCTTCAATAAAGCAAGCTTTCTGGAGCTTCTCGACCTCCTCCTGTATAGCTTGGTTCTTCTCGGGGCTGAACACTATTCTTCTCTGCTTCACTGTCTTGATCTCCTTATTCACATTGAGTTCGTGACATAAGAAATTTGGGTCTATTCCGGGCATATCTTCATGATTCCAAGCAAAAGTTTATTTTTTACTTTTTAAGAAAATTATCAACTATTGTTTTATTAAGGCATATAACGACGAACCTATCTGAGTTGTTCGTTCAGGGTGCTCGTCATCCAGAATGATGTTTTCAGTAGCTTCTAACACCTGACCTTTCACGAGTTGCGACTCGTCTCTCGGATTCAATGTTTCAATTTATGCACCCTCATCCACCTGATAGGTTGTAGTCTTTTTCCTAAATTCTTCCAGTTCCTCCTGCTCGGCAGATGAATAGTAGAATTCCCGAGCTACTTTTTGATCACCCTTCACAACTCCTACTCCAAAATTGGTTGGAAATTTTAGGCATTAGTGTACCGTCGATGGTACTGCTTCGAACTTCTTCAATCCTACCCTTCCCATGATGATATTGTAGGCTGATTGAACATTCTTGTCCATCACAAAGAAGCGTACTCTTTCTGTTCGACAAGCAGGCCATGTACCAATAAAAATATCCAACTTGATCGTCCCAAGTGGAAAAACTTTCTCGCCAGCAAAACCGAGGAGAGGTCTGTGATAAGGCTCCAACTGAGACAGCTTTAGATTTAGTCTGTCGAAGCACGAGTATAACATAATATCAGCGGGCTACCATTATCAACCAGTACTCTCGAGATCATCACTTCCTTCATTCTCATTTTGATTACCAATGGATCATTATGAGGATACAACACACCTGCGAGGTCATTTTTTGAGAAATCGATGACCACTTTTTCTTTGTTAACCTTCCTCGGGCGATCATCTTCAGCCAAGTTTATTCATTGAATATATGAACAGGCTTGAGCCTCATTGAGGTAAGCTTTTCTTTCTGCAGTAAGGTCTCCACCTCCTGCATCTCCACCTGTAATAACATTACAATCAAAGGATCCAAAACGTATTGAAAATACCTCACGTTCTGGCTGCCTTGGTCTTTTGGGAAGATCAGGGTCGTCTTCTGGATCATCTTCATGGTCTCTTTTCTTGTTCTCCTCCGCTCGACGAGGAGATCTAGATCTTTCTCTTGCTCGGTCGTTGTTTCTTCTTTTATTTTTGCGATCAACATACTTTGCCAGTTTTCCTCGTCTAATGAGTGCCTCGATCTCATTCTGAAGAGCTATACAATTTTTGGTCATGTGTCCATGATCCTTGTGGAACTCGCAATATTTAGCCTTTTTCCTCTTGTCAGGGTCTGACTTCATTTTTTCCGGCCAATTTAACTCCTCACTGTTTTTGATTTCTTCTAGAACATGGTTGATGTCTACCTTCAAAGGGGTATAATTCTCAAATTTCTTCAATACCTCCCATGATGGCTTTGTTTTTGAGTGCTTGTCACCACCATTGTTCTTATGCTCTTTCTTTTTGGCCTTCTCACCCTCCACCTTAGTTTCTTTGGTATTTATATTCTTCTTTGCAGCCATTGCCTCCTCGGCATTCATGATCTTGGCCACTTTTTCCATCAGTTCTGACATGGTTCTGGGTGGATCTTTAGCCAAAGTGTAGTACAACTTGTTAGGTAACAACCCACTCATCAGAGCAGTAATCACTATTTTTTCCTCGTAATCAATAACTTCGAGCTTCTCGTTATTGAAACGAGTTATATAATCCCTAGTGCTCTCCCCTTCCTTTTGTCTAACACTTAACAAGTGTGCTACTCATTTGACAGGTTTTGCTCCCAAAAGAGAAGTTTCCAATGAAGAGCTCGGCCAGTTGGAAGAAAGTTGAAATCTTACCCTGAGGAAGATTATTGTACCATATTTGAGCAGATCCTGTAAGAGTTCCCGAGAATGCCTTGCATCTCATCTCATCTGGCACAGCATAGATATCGGAAGCAGCTTGGTATTGCTCGATATGAAGGACAGGATCAGTTTTCCCATCATATTTAGGAGTCACAACAGGTTCTTTGAACTTTGATGGTGTGGGAAAATCCACAATTTTTTGGACAAAAGGTGTCCCTTGGACAAAAGTTATATGTAGAGGATTCTTGGCCTTGGCCATTTCCCCTAATCTATCCTCCAGCCTCTGAATAGAGCCTTTCCACGCATCATTTCCTTCCTTGGTACTGTTGGTTCGAGCAACTGATCGCGTGGATGTGGCTTCTTGGGATCTATCTTGTCGAGCAGCTGGTTGTGATTGGGCAGAACCCTCTCTTAAATCAAATGGTAGTCGAAAGTTTCTCGACACAGCCTTAGGAGGACTTTTATTCTTCCTAGGGCCCAATCGATCAAAAAGAGAGACCCTACTCAATCTTTCCAGTGCACTGGTCCTTTCCGGAGAGAGAGTGATGTGTTGTTCAGTATATGTGGCTCGTATTGATGAAGTTCGACCCGTTTGATAAGAAAAATCTTCAGATTTATCAGTGCGATATGAATCGCTTTGCCTAATGCATGAAGAAAGAAATGAGTATTTCTTTAACCACTTCGTTGTCCTGAATAGGTTGATGCTCCACCTTGGATAGTTTGCATGAGTTGTCGCATTATTTCCTGCATGGTTGTCTGGCCTTGAGCCAAACTGGCCATGATTCCTGCCAGATCTTGGATATTTGGAGGAGCGGATGGATTTGAGGGATTCCCAGTGTTTCGATTGCTGGATTCAAGATTGTCAGTCATTGATGATGAATTGTTTTTGGTGAAAAACGAAAATTACAGTCGTTTCCCACAGACGGCGCCAATCTGTTGATGTAAAAAATTAGATTATCTCTAATTGTTTAATCACAGATAAAAAAATGAATAAGACAAGAGATTTTAAAGTGGTTCAGCCTTGAACGAATGGCCTACGTCCACTGTTTGTGTTATTATTGACTATTTGGGAATTCTCTAAGTATGGTCTACCTCAAGAAATTTCGATCCCCCCACAATGAGGATGATACAATGTATTTATAGCCCTGAGGCTGTACATGTGATAGGGCTGTACATAGCTGCCCAATAAGCGTATACATCTGTATGATAATAATCGGCATTTAATGCGCATTTAATCCTCTTAATTGTCTAATAATAAATGCTCTGATCGAGATGCAGCTCGGACCGCCTACGCTGCTCGGACCGCCTAAGTATCTCGGTGTCCATGAGTTGCTCGGTGCAGTAAAGTTCCTCGGAGAACACTTGTTGCTCGGAGCATCTGAGTTGGTCGGGGAAATTGAGTTCCTCGAAATTAAGGTGTTGTTCAGAAGTGTTTGTTATTGCCACGTAGATTGCCATGTGTCTCCACTTAATTGAACCATGTCAGCAGACTAAATTTGGTATCAACACACGTTAAGGACACTAGTCTAAATTAATATATATTAAAAGTGATTGCTCTGATCGTGACGTGGATGAAAAATCGAGACTCAATTGAGTGCATTAGAAGTTGAGATAGAGAGATCGATGCTTAATAATTTATACCATCTCGATCGATATATCACCGATATAGGTCGACAGTACCGTGATATTGCCGATATGGGTCGTATCTACCGCAATATCACTGATATGAGCCGATACAACTGATAAATTAATGATATAGGGTCGATTCACAACAATAACAAAAAATAAACTCATAACTCAGAGTCGGATTGGTGGGTAACAATACTTAGTTAAATCGGTCATATGGCCGTGGTATAAGCCTTGATTTTGAACCATGACTGACATCCTGCAACCTTTGAAACATCGAGTCTAAAATTGAAAATGACGCAAACTTTAGGATTAATTTTTCATTTCATTTTATATAACATAACAAAAACTTTTCTCCCAAACCCTAACTTTTCTATTTTTAGAATTCCATAAACCCTATCTTAAAGAGTCGCAAAAGTAAAGTCCATTCCAAACTACATCACATAAATTCAACACACCAATAGTGTAGTTCGTAGATACATATATGTGGTCCAAATTAAATCATAATGTAATAGTAAATCAAATTAATGGCATAAACTACTTGCAAAGGACATGAATTAATTAACTGAGACAAACATATCAAGAATTCTAACTAAAATTCACACAAACAAGTATGCGCATATTCTCATAAATTAATCTTAAAGCTAAACTACAACAACTAATTGATAATCCGGGTTTTTAATTGGCTCACCCTCAACCTCTTATCACCACTACAAAAACTAATGACATTAATCAATAACTAAGAATTAAAATTACTTTTTATTCGTATCAGGTCGATAATACTATAACTTGAATATCCGGGGCTAGATCATATATTTAAATGCCAATGAACCCTTTCAAATACCCATCAATGAAAAACATATGATTCCCATAACTATGATATTTATATTTAACATATAACTAATATATATATAATTGTCCATTAAGAGTAAAAATTTATCACTGCCTTATATTTCAGTTATAGTAACACAATAATTAAAAACACCAATGATTTTTTTCACATATTTAAATCATTTAATGAACAAACATGAAAAAATATACAAACTATAGTAATTGTGTCACGAAAGTGTACACAATCCATGTATCAATTATTGCAGCGATTGAAACACAAATAGAACAAACCAAATCCCAACTATGAAACACAAATCTGAAATAAAATTATTGAAACCAAAAGTCAATAAAAAAAATACTACTTACCTGATTTTATCTGTTTAGCCATCGGATTGGGCTATGGTGAAATCTAGGGCGGTGATGGCTAAGGCTAGGGCGGCGAGGACTAGGTCTTGAACGATGTTTCCGACATGTGAACGAGGGCTAGGGCTTGAGTGGTGAAGAAGAGAAATGACGGGTGGGTTTTTCTTTTTCTTTTCCTTTGATTTTTTTTTTGTTTTCTTAGGTTAAGGCTCTAATAGAATGAAGCGGGGAATGAAAATTGAAAAGGAGGGAATCCAAATTAGTTTTAGCCGTCTCATAAAGTTAACTTTTTGAGACGGCTTCTAATCTGCTGTCTCTTAAATATCCTTTTTTGAGACAGGTAAAGTTAGCCATCTTAAAAACTAATAATTTTTAAGACGGCTAATTTTATCCGTCTTAAAATGTTAGTTTTATAGACCCAAATTTTTGCCGTCTCAAAAGCCTCCGTCTTAAAAAGTAGTTTTTTTTGTAGTGCAGGTTTACTCGTCTTCAAAGGTTTTGCATTCCGAGATCACTCGGGTATGAATTGGTATAATTAAAGGTGCTCGGAATTATTTTTATAAAAGATTAGGATGTATTTTTATAAAGAAAAATATTTTAAAATGTTTTTAAAAGTGTTTTAAGTGTTTACACTACGTTTTCTTCTGATATATTCGAAATAGAGTTTGACTATTTTTTATCTCTTTTAAAAGAGACGTTTTGAGCTAAAAGTCAAAAAGTCAAACTGACACGTTAGCTCGTTCAAACGACATAAGGATCTCGCTCGAACGAGATGCCTAAGTCGTGCGAATGACTTGGTTATGTCGTTCGAACGACACGTATTTTGAAGCGGTGCTAAATTGTTATTTAAAGTGTGTTTCTATCATAGTTTCGTAAGTGTGCATCTGGAAAACAGTATACGAACCAGAAACTTGTTTGCACATATTTTCTAAGGTTTTCAAAGCTTAAACACATCCTTAGAAGTTTGTAAAGATCCAAGTTATCATTCTTATATGCTTACGTGATCTTGCTGTACGAAAGAAGTTTGTTCTATCATTGAACATCAAAGGGTTTTGCGGTGAAGAAAAGAGAAGGACTTCTTGTTCGACATCGTAGATGAATCAAATCCAATCGGTGGACACCGAGAAATACGTGGATGCGTGTGTTATGGACAGGTATCGTGGAAGACGAAATATCTGCGTAGGCACTATTGAAGAACTATTGAAGATCAGAAGGAGAGTCCAGACCCGTGGGGATCAAGTAATTGAGTAAGGCTAATCTGTCTTTGTAAAACCATTATTCATAGTGATTGTCTGGCTTGGGCCGTCCGAGGTTGTTTTCCCGTTTTGAGTTTTTTCCTCGTACATCCGGCGTTGTGAATATTCTTTACTTTATTTTACTTACTTTAATCACTAGATGCATGTTTAGGATTAATCAAGATAAAATTGGTTTAATGTAAGAATTGATTTTTTCACAACTTGGTTTGGTGCATAATTAAAAGATGAACAATTTTTGGTAATAAAATTTGGTTTGATTTGAAAAACACATATTGGGCACTTTCAAAATCAAGTCAAAGACCAAGGAAAAATATCAACAAAAGAATGGGTCCAGAAGAAATTCACAGAGGCAACGATAGCTAATGTGTTAAAACAAGGTAATGAAGATATAAAAGATGGATAAATAATTCTGAATATAGAAAAGGAACCCCCCAAGATGCTCAAACTCAATCTGTAATAGTCTTGGAGAATCAAGAAAATATAGTTATGGAGTAACATAGGGAGACAAATAAGGAGGTTGCTATAGCAACACATGGGAAGATTGATGGTTCTAAAGAGGTTGGCATTGATGATTATTTGTTATAAAGAAAAGTGATTAACAATCTCCATTTATCCCCTAGGAAAATTCCTTCTGATGCGGACTCTATAGGCCAAACCAAAAAAGAATGGACACAAGTATCAAACAAGAAAAAGAAGAAGATAATGCAAAAATCCATTAAAATCACTGATAAGAAATTGTTAAGGTCTTCATCTAAGACTATCCATAAACCTAGTTTTAAACGATTAAAATTATGATTTAGAATGTGAGGGGAATTGGGAAGAAGGGAGTTATTAGAAGAATTAAAAGATTTATGAAATGCATAGCTTGGTGATGTTGGTATGTTTAGAACCTAAAGTGGACCAGTCTAGATTGGAGAAATTTCGCATTAAATTTGGCTTTCAAGCTGCAATTGCAAATGAAGCCAATTTTATATGGAGCTTTTTCTTCTATGAAATTTCTATAAACTTAGTTTCTCAAATTCCTCAATGCCTAACCTTATCTTTGTCTCATCCTTTTCTGGTTAAGGATTTCCAAGTTTCCTTAGTTTATGCTAAATGCACCAAAAGATATAGGGTAGAGCTATGGGAGTATCTGAATTCAATTCAAGATTGTGATCCTTGGTTTGTAGGAGGAGCTTTTGATACAATATCTAACTCTATGGACAAGGCTGGAGGTCTTCCTTTTGATATGAATGATGCAGAAGATTATAATCAATGTATGGATACAGATGGTTTGATTGATCTTGGTTTCCTGGGATCTAGATTCACGTAGTGGAATAAAAGGGAGGCAAATGAGGCTATTTGGGAGATAATTGACAAAATGTTGGTGAATGTTAATGATAAAATGATGTTTTCCAAGGTGGTTGTTGATCATCTAAGCAAAAAAACCTCAGACCACTCTCCTATGTTGCTTTCTTTGTCTATTGGAATTGATAATCACCCCACTCGATTTGTTTTTCATAATTTTTGGTAATCTCATCCTACTTACCTATCATCCATTAAAGAAAACTGGCTTCCTTTCACTAGTGTTAACCCAATGTATTGCTTGGACGTTAATTTGAAGAATCTCATAGCAGGTCTTAGAGGTTGGAATAAAGACAAGTATGGCAATTTATTTCAGAACACATCAGATGCTGAAGATGAAGCCCTCAGAAGTGAAATTCTTTTTGAGAGTGATCCATCAAATGCTAAAATGGAGGAGATGAATAGATGTCAGGCCAAGCTAACTTATCATCTAAAAATGGAGGAGCAATTCTGGAGAAAAAAATACAACTGCAAGTGGGATAAAGAAGGAGATACAAATTCTAAGTTTTTCCACAAGTCAGTTCAAGCCAGAAGACAAAAAAGATTCATTCATAAAATAAAAATGAAGAAGCTAATTGTATTGATGATCAACAGTTGATTAAAATTGAAGGCCTCAAATTTTTCCAGCCCTTGCTTGGTTTGGATATGATTAGACCTGATGATGAGGAATTTATGGCTATGATTCCCGATTTTATTAATGAAGAAGACAATGATATGCTTATTGAAATACCATATATGGAGGAGATAAAATCTACAAGTTGGGCCCTAAGTGGGGATATTGCCCCAGGTATGGATGGATTCACTGATAAAATTTTCACATCAGCTTGGGAAATCATTGGTGTGGATGTATGCAAACTATAGAAGGTTTATTCATTGGAAATTTTTCAATGAGGTATGGTTAGATTATATCTGGAGAATTATTTCTAATAATTTTTTTCCAGTGATGATCAATGGGTAGTCATGTGGATTCTTCAAATCTTTTAAGGGATTAAGATAAGGAGATCCATTATCTGCTGCCTTATTTATCATTTGTGCTGAAGTCCTTAGCAAGAATCTAGATAAAGTCTTCATCAATCCTAAAATTCCCAAATTTAAAACCCCAATCACTAGTCCTATGCTATCTCATCTTGCCTATGTTGATGACCTAATCATTTTCTCACCGGGGAGTGTTAAAGCCATCAAACAAGTTTAGAAAGTATTGGACAAGTATGAAGCAATCTCTGGTCAAGAAGTTAATAAGCCGAATAGTTCTCTTTATTGATCAAAGATGATCATCAATGCTAAATCAAAGAAAATCTGTGAGATTATGCATATGCCCATTAAAAAACTTCCTTTTGTGTACCTGGTATGCCCAATTTATGTAGGGAGGTTGAAATTCTCTCTTTTTGAAAGCTTAATCGATAAGATTAGAATCAAATTGGTTGGCTGGAAGGCTAATTTGATCTCAGTGGGGGGGGGGGGGGGAGATTACCCTAATCAAGAATGTGCTCTAATCTATTCCCATATATACCCTTGCTGCAATGAAACCTCCAAAGAAAGCTATAGCGCTCATTGAACAAATAATAGCAAATTTCTTACGGGGATAAAATGAAGATAGAAATAAATACCAATGGATTGCTCAGAAGGATCTATGTTGCACAACTGAGGAGGGTGGTGTAGGTTTTAGATAATTAAAGGATATAATGGAAGCTTTTAGTCTGAAATTATGGTGGGAGTTCGGGAAGCAAGAATCTCTTTGGGCCCTTTTTATGCTTTAAAAATACTGTAGGATTAATCATCCTATGTTAGCCAAGGCATCTAGAGGATCTCATATTTGGAGAAGAATGGTGTTAAATAGAGAGATAGCAGATAAAAATATTAAATGGATCATTGGGAAGGAAAATATAAATGCTAAATGGGGCAACTGGACATGTATTAATTCCTTTGATTCAACAGGTATTTCAAAGTCTCTCAAAATTTCTGAGTTGTTGGACAGTAATGGAGAGTGGGATCATAATAAAGTTAATAGTTTGATGCCTCACAACTTATCATATACTTGCTCTAACGTGGAGGCCATGGGGAAAAATAACTGTGATAAATTGGTATGGAAGCCTTTATATTATGGATCTTTTAAGCTTTGCCCAACATGGAATATTGTTAAGAAGGCTAAAAGTCATTCCTGGACTAGAACTTTCATTTGGAATAAGTTTATCCCCAATAAAATCTCATTCTTTCTTATAAGGCTTCTGCGAGACTATTTACCAGTTGATGAGAATTGGAATCCGATGCCTATCTAAATGTGTCTATTTCCTAGGCCCAAACATTGAATCCGCGGAACACTTGTTTAGCCAGAGTGATTTTGCTAGTTCTATTTCAAAGCATTTTGAGGACCTTTATGGGATTAAGAGTTTAAATAACTCAATAAGAGGTAGACTAATTTCTTTGCAGTCCAGTTCTAACAACTCTATGTGGGGTAAGCTTATAAAAGTCATTCCAACTTTTATATTGTGGGGGATGTGGAAGGTTAGGAACAAATAGAAGTTTGAAAAATCTAGAATGAAGGCAGATAGATCTATTTTGGATATCCATTCTCATTAACCTACATCTAGATATAAATCTCTATTCTAGGATGTATTAACAATCGCAACAAAAGACTATCAGACTTGTTCAATGGAGACTTCCTGAAGACAATTGGCTCAAAATAAATGTTGATGGAAGTTGTAAAGGCAATCCAAGGTCTATAGGAGGAGGAGGTATTTTAAGAAAATCTAAAGGGAAGTTAATTAAAGCCTTTGATTGTATCTTTGGTGTTGGTTCTAATGTGATTGCAGAAGCCCTATAAGTTCTTAAAGCCATTGAACTATGTGATTCTATCCTAAATAAAGGCCTAATTATGGAGTCAGATTCATTAACTATCATTAAAGTGCTGAATGACCATATGAAGTGTCCATGGAGTATTGTCCCTTTTATTTCTAAGATTAAAAAGAAGACTCAGAATCTCAAGGTGCAGTTCAAGCATATTCTCAGAGAAGGAAATAAATGTGCTGATTTCTTGGCTAATCATGGAGTTTCTTCTCAAATCCATCTTATATCTTCCTCTTTTGATGATTTTCCTAAAGAATTGAAAGGTCTCATTAATTTAGATGCTTGCGGTCTCCCCAATTTTGGATTCTCCAAGTAATTGTTTTTTTGTTTCACGTAAAGGTGGCTACTTATAAAGTCATCACTAATTATTGTAAGTTCATTTTAGTTTTTTCCATATATCAATAAATTAGTGGGCCTTTGACCCTATTAAAAAAATATGTACATACGAATTCTTTCAGGACCCACCATGTCCATTTTTAATTGAGAGTTATGTATTTTGGGCTCACGAATGCCCCTGCAATCTTTTAAAGTATCATGAATAATGCATTTAAATCTTTAAGAAATTTTGTACTTCTATTATTTTGCGATATATTGGTTTTCAGCACATCTAAAAAGGAGCGTATATTTCACCTACAATAAGTTCTACTGGTGTTAAGAGATCATAATTAATATGTTAAACAGTTCAAGTGCTCTTTTGGTCAAGTAGCAATAGAGTATCTATGCCACATCATCTTAGCCAAAGGAGTGGACACAGACCAAAGAAAAGTTGAATGTATGCTTAACTGGCTAGTGTCACCTTCTGCCAAAAGAGTTAGGGGGTTTCTAGGCCTTACAGTCTCTTATAAAAGGTTCATCAAGGGCTATGGGAGAATTGGTAAACCACTAACTGAGTTATTAAAGAAAGAAGAGTTTAAATGGGATGTTAATACTCCTATTTTTTTAATTTTTTTAAAACAACTATGACTTCTGCTCTAGTGCTGGATTAACTAAAAATTTCACATCATTTTTTTTTGTTGAAACATGTGCTTGTTCAAGGGGACTTAGAGTTGTTCTAAATCAAGAGGGAAGTCCCATTGCATTCTCAAGCAAGGCATTAGTACCTAAATATATCAACCTCTCTATCTCTGATAAAGAGAGTTGTTATCATAGTTGTGACCAAATGGAGTGATTACTTACGAGGCCACCAGTTTATAATTTAAATAGATCACTAGTCCCTGAGTTTTTTCAAGCATAAATTTTTTATACACTGCTACAATAGAAGTTATTAACAAAGATGCTTGACTTGGAGTATAAGATCATGTACGGGAAGGGGTGTGACAACACCATAACTAATTCTTTATCTCGAAGAAACTTGAATCAATCATCTCTCTATAGCATCACAGTGTTAGAAAATAAGTATTGGACAACAAATTTTGAGAAACTTTGAGCTCATATATAGATGGGATCCACACCATGATATTTGCGGGACCATATAAAAATGCGTTCTCCTTTGCAAGGAGACTAACGTAGTATGTTCACATGTCCAATTCTATTAAGTTATGAATGATAAATATGTCTCCAAAGTGGCACATAAAGCAATTAAAGTGACACATAAAGAACACTTGAGGAGCACAAGAAATTGGTGGAAGGAATCTTGAAACAAGACCAAAAAAAGCAAAAGAGGATTGAGGCTGCGGGTATTGACTACGAGTTCCCCAAAGTTATGGGTAGCAACCATCCCGTATCAAATAAGATCAGATTTGATGAAGATTAGGACTTTGTGGCACTAGATAAGTTGGTTTTGGATTAAGGCAAAAGAAACATACGATTTTCATTTGTTGAAAATGTGTTGGGATCCCAGCAGTAATCTTCTATGCAATGTTAAAGCTTATATATCACTGGTTTTAGCTTAGAAGTTTTCTTTTATGCAAATGTTTTAAGCTATATGACCTCTTAAATTTCATTACATTTTGTATGTTTCAATGAACTGGCTAGATTGAAGCAACGAATGTTTACTGAAAGTTGGCTTGTTGATAGTCATCACATGATTTCTCAAAAAATAAAACAATGAAAGTTAATGAATTGGGAGTGTGTAACTCTCGTCCCACATTGGAAGAGTAATGGGAATGTGAAGAGTTATTATACAAAACATTGGCACTAAGGTTTGGTGCCTGAGAGGTATCCCAACTCTTTGAAGGGGATATGACCTAAGCTATGCTTGGGTTGACTTTTGATCAAAGGTCCATATGCGCGCGTGCATCCGGACGGCCGACTGTGCTTGACTTTAATTAAATTTATGGGCGAAATTAATTAATTAAATGATTAATCAAAATTAATTGTGTGACAGTTAAAAATAGTTTTTTGAACTGTCACTTGCCTTTTCTATAAATACATGTTCTCCCTCCGAGTTTTAACTAATGAAAAAATTCTCCCTCCATTTATCTCGAACCCGAAATGTTGTTCCAGTTTCAGAAAAAATATTTTCTGCATTACTACATTCATTTCATCCATATTACTTATGTTTTTTGGTTGAGTAAATACATAACATTGTGTTCGTTGGGATTATACATTGTCGTGCTGCTTGTTTAATCCGAAAATTTGTTCTATCTTGGGAGGCAATTGTTCATCAACCTTGATGCACTTATTGGAGGGAATAAATTTACCTTAAGGACACTATTTAAAACAGGGTTTGGATTATTATTGTTACTACTTTCCTTATACATATATTCTTCATTATCATCTTGTTTCAAGTAAGTCTCCAAAATTGTATTATTCCATTACTTTCTGTAATTAGTAAATTTTATTATGTTTTATTCCGAATTTATAATATTAGTGGCATAACAATCTTAAGGAAAATTTAATTTGTTTACTATTTTACAACTTCATACATAAATACTATTTTATTGTTACAAAAATTCTAATTTTGTGCCAATTTACATTTATAATTGAAAATCCAAATTTTAATTATTCTTGTGAAAATTTCATTTTGTACAGATTTTTCTAAATTGTGTACTTTCTAATAATTCTGTTTTGTATAGACTTCAATTAATCATCATAATTAATTTTACATATAATTTTTTTTCGTTCTCAATTTAGACTAGTAAAAATTATTATTTAATATTTCTTCAATTTTGTGTTATATATTTCAGAATAGTGTTTAGAATTCTTGTTAGAATTCATTTCATATTAATTCTAGCTTGAGGAAATTGGTATACCGAATTTAGTATTTTATTTTGAGAAATTCATTATAAATGAATATTATTATTGATAAAAATTATGTTTTTGTAACAGAAATGGAATCACAAAGTACAAACACAGTCACACCGACCGTGAATGTGACTCATGCTACTATTACTACCCCCGTGAACATGCCACATGGGGAGAAACCGAAAAAGTTTACCGGGACCGATTTTAAACGCTGGTAAGGACATATGTATTTCTATCTCACAACCTTCCAATTGACAAGATTTGTACACGAAGATTGTCCTTCTTTACAAGAAGGATATGAGACTGAAAAAGTGGCTTCCGTTGACACATGGAAACATTCTAATTTTCTATACGTCAAATACATCCTGACGTAGGACAATACATTGTACCACGTGTAGCACAAAGAAAACCACAAAGGAATTATGGAATTCTTTAGAGAAGAAGTACAAAACGGAAGATGCGGGTATGAAGAAATTCATCGTGGGCCATTTTCTAGATTTCAAAATGATTGACTCTAAGTCGGTTGTTACACAAATTCAGGAACTTCAGGTTATTCTTCATTACATTCAAGCTGAAGGAATGTTGATCAGTGACACTTTTCAAATGGCGACGATAATTGAGAAGTTGCCTCCATCTTAGAACTTGTTCAAAAACTATCTCAAGCACAAACGCAAGGCAATAAATGTGGAAGAATTGGTCGTACGTTTTCAGATTGAAGAAGACAACCATTAATCTCAAAAGAAAAATGGGAAGAACATCATGTATTAAAAGGCTCATGTGCTTGAAGTCCTAAATGCAAACGTAAGCGTGATGGGGAAGGCACATCTAAGCAAATAAAAAAGTTCAAAGGAAAATGCTACAATTGCGGAAAGCCAGGACACCGCTCAAGCGAGTGTCGCAAACAAAAAAAAACTAAAAAGACCAATGCTCAAGCAAATGTGAAGGAGAGTGATAACATTTCCGATGGTATCGTACACATAAACCTCTCTACTGTTGTCTCTGAATGCAATCTGGTAGGAAATACCAAGGAATGGTGGGTGGACACAGGGCTACAAGCCACATTTATGCAAACAAATGGATGTTTACTACTTATACAACTTTGGAAAATGAGGAGACCCTGGTTATGTGTAACTCTTTGAGTTTTAAAGTCGTGGGACAAGGAAATTATCACACCCCACCCGATTCTAGCAAGAAGTATGATATCAGTCCTACCAAGACACCCGTAGATATAAATTTACATCTAGCAAGAAATAATGGTGAAAGCATATCTCAACTAGAGTACTCTCGTATTATTAGAAGTTTAATGTATATCATGAACTGTACTCGACCGGACATAGTATACTCGATAAGTAAGCTAAGTCGATATACGAGTAATCCAGGGAAAGATCACTGGAAAGAGTATTGGGTTATTTAAAATACACTAAAAACTGTAGACTGCACTATTCAAGATATCCAGCTGTACTTGAAGGACATTGCGATGTGTAGACACCCCATTCTAGTACCCCCTAAGTCTTTCCTTAGGCCTCTACTACCTCCCCATTTCACTACAAACCCTAGGTCATACTCCAAGTACTGATCTAGAGGCCACCGGATTCTTTCGGGTCCCGTTTAACTCCGTTCATCTCCATCATCATAGAAAAATATATTTGAATCCTCGAAGGGCACTGAATCCCCTTTCCAATCCTCCACCCTGTGCACGAAACGGCATAACCGTTCAGACGAACGATCCATTTTCCCTCGAAAAATGATATGAAGGCCACCGAGCTCTCCCGGACTCCATTAGACCAAAGTCAACTCTTCATCTCGAATGAGACTGAATGAATTTCTGAAGGTCATTGAATACCCTTTTCAACAGTTCACCTCGTGCGCGATTCTGGCTTACGGTACGGACGAACGACCCGTTTTACTCCGACAGGTCACCTAACGCTTTCGGGCCCCGATTGACCAAGGTTAGCTTCCCGAACCGAGTGAAACTCTTTGGAATGTCAAAGTACATCTCCCAACCTTTCCAACAATCCTCCCCATGTGCGATTCTAACATACCATGTGGACGAATGATCCGTTTTCGTTTGACGATCTCCTGTCTAAAAGACAGACGTGTGCTTTTGAGCCACATTTGACCCAAAGTCAACTCTCGAACTCGGGAGCGGTCCAAGAAATTTTGAAGGTCTCTGAATTACCTTTTTAACGGTATGACCCATGCACGATTCGTATCAACAGATTACTTTCTACGACCATTTTTCTAGGAAAATCTGCACGAGACTGCCAATCGACATGTCTAGAATCCTGCCTATCGGTAGTGTGCCTAGGGTCACCTTTCGATTGGAAGGAATAGGGCTATGTCGATCGACACCCCCTAACCCTATAAAAGGAGGGCATGACCTCACTACCAAGCACACCTATAGCTCATATCCATCATCATCACTAATCTCATCAATATTACCTTAAAATCAACAAAGCTTCCCTGTGTGAAATTCCATTCAATTTTAGATTACCATCCTTTTCATATCCAATTTGGCAAAATACCATTCAACATTCATATCAAGCTTTAAGGGAGTTCTTCCAAGATCAACTTCAGGCTCTAAAATTTCCATAAGAGGTCCAAATCCTTCCCTCTCTCTTAAAATTTCTTATTTTTGCATTAATTACATTTGATCCATAATCTAGTTTTACTTTAGTTCATACCCATTAATATCTTTATTTGTATTAGTGTATTGCACATACTTTATTTTCTATAAAAAAAACCCAAAACCAACAAAAAGACGGTTATAACCATAAATTCTTAATGGGATCATCCATCACACTTTTTTCAAAACAGTAACTCTTTTCCTACGCACACATTTATAAGAAAATCCCGTTCGAATCTATGGGATAAACCCTAACCTTATGTCGCATGCGAACTACGTAGACTTTGATGCCTTTATAGGCTACGTAGGCATTTCAAATTAAAACCCGAGACTCGAGTTCAACTTTTCAACTCTTTAATTTTTTAATTTTCCTAAAATCCTCATTTCTACATCCATCATATTCTTGCATACTATATTTATAATCCTATATTAAGCACTCTATCCAACGCATATTATAATTCCTCCACAATGATCGATATTGCGATAAGCGCATAAATCATATTTTTATATATATTATCCTGGGAACATTCCTATGGATGACCTCACTCTATATTTCCCATGATATGAGTTAAACGATTTTGATCTCCATTATATATACATGCACATATACTTCACGGAGAAATAAAGGAAAACAATAACAACACAAGCCCATGAGAAACTCAAAGGGCGGAATGGCTGCCTAACACCGTCCTGTGACACCCTGCTTAATTAAATACCGGGTGATTAGTCCTTTATTAAATTAAATCAGAATATCCAGTTGGTTCATTCTTAGCATCACTATCGAAAAATATTTATTTTATTTATCACCTAATAGTTTATTAAGATAGTGCCAAAAGCATTTAATCATTTAATTGTTATCCAACAATTTAAACCATTTACCACATTCACCATTCTAATGAATAAAACAATAATAAATGAGAAACCATTTAACTGAATAAACAATATTGGACTAAACGTTCCAGTTAAATGTCTGATTATGTGCGAGTTTCAATATCTCAAAAATTTCTTCGACAAAACTACACAAATCTATCGAGAGAAAAACAAACCACTCCAGATGCAGGCGAACAAGATCAAACGCAATAAATTAGCGTAACCCGCTCTGATACCACTTGTTAGCCCAAGAATAATTACCTATGTGTGGTTTCAAACAACTTTTAATTTTTTAATCAACTAGAGTCCAAAGCATATAAAACCCAATCTTAAACCAAAGTTTAGTTCATCCCAAAATTATGCAACTACGTGTCAAAACAAATAAAATAGGTACAAACTTCAGGAAAAATCCCCGCAGGGCAAAGCCTTTTATATTTCTAGAATTCTGAAATAATTTACAAGACCCTTGACTTAAAGACCACTCTATAATCTCCCACAAGTGTAACTCACGGTGCCTTCAGCAAATCTTCAAAGTACTGGTCTAGAAATCAACAATGGTTTACGCGTGGCAACACCACAGGGGCACGCAGTCTTGACATATAATCTTTAGAAAATAATCAACATGCAGAAGATCCTCAATGACACGTAATCATAAAACTTCGTAAAGTCTCCCTCCATAATAACACACAGCTTTACGGTTGTAGATATCACCCTCCAAAGGTTGAATCAGCAAAAGACCTAGCACAACTATGTTTTGGGTTTCAAGAAACAACTCACATAAAAGCACTAGGATTTGTGAATTGTGAAAAAAAATTTTGAACCCTTAAAGTGGTGGAGAATAAACCAAAAACACTTAAAAACGTATTCTATTAAAACCAGTGTACCAAAACTTTAACTACTCTAGGAGAAGCCGTAACAATTATGTTCTGCCTAGACAACAAGACAAAAACTCTAACTATAGAAAGAGAAAGACCAAACCTAAAAGATCAGTTATAAGAAGGATTACTATGCACTTTTCTAAACCAAATGCTCATATCCTCCATAAAACTCAAATGCATGCGCAAAATACTTTTCCACAAAAATTTAATACTCGCAAGTTTGATCAAATGAGAGAAAATATGCGCAAAACAAAAACAAGAGCTATTGCCCCAGATGAAGTGTAATATTGTGATTACTGCTTTAAAAGCTGAACACACCTCTTTTGGTTGGTATTTATACTCTGGGTGCTCAAAACATATGATTGGGGATGTTACAAAATTTTTAGACAAAAACCAGCTTTGCTGGAGGAAAAGTTATTTTCAGTGATGGTGTATCATCTCAAATCATTGGCAAAGGAACACTCAATGAATAAGGAATGCCTGTGCTTGAAAATGTTCTTCTACTAAAGGTCTTAAGTCTAATATACTTAGTATCTCGCAATTTTGTGACTCAAATCATACTGTCACTTTTTCAAAGAATAATTGCAAGATTTTAAATGAAAAAAGTGAGTGCATAATTACAGGATTCAGGACTCCTGACAATTGTTATACTGTCATGAACAGTACTGAAACCTGTTGAAGAGTGCCCAATATATGTGTTTCAAATCAAACTAAATTTTCTTACCAAAAATTGTTCAACTTTTAATTATGCACCAAACCAAGTTGTGAAAAACTCAATTCTTACTTTAAACCAATTTTATCTTGATTAATCCTAAACATGAATCTAGTGATTAAAGAAAGTAAAATAAATTAAAGAATACTCACAACACCGGATGTACGAGGAAAAAACCCAAAACGGGAAAAAAACCTCGGACGGCTCAAGCCAGGCAATCACTATGAATGTGAATTTATAATGAACAGACACAAACTCACTCAACGACTCGATCCCCACGGGTCTTGACGCTCTTATGATCTTTAACCACACCTCTCACTGTGCCCACTCAGAAAGTCCTTCTTTCGCGATACCTGTCCACAACACACGCGTCCACGTATGTCTCGGTGTCAACCGATTGGCTTTAATTCATCTACGATGTCAAACAAGATGTCCTTCTCTTTTCTTCACCGCAAAACCCTTTGATGTTCAATGTGTAGAACAAACTTCTTTGATGCAACAAGATCACGTAAGCATATAAGAATGATAACTTGGATCTTTGTAAACTCTAAGGATGTGTTTATGCTTTGTAAACCTTAGAAAACATGTGCAAACAACGTACTAGATGGTAAACTATTTTTCCAGATGCACACTTACGAAACTTTGATAGAAACACGCTTTAAATAACAATTTAGTGCCGCCTAGAAATAAGTGTCATTCGAACGACAATGCCAGGTCGTTCGCGCGATATATGCATCTCGTTCGAGCGAGATCCTTATGTTGTTTGAACGAGCTGACGTGTTAGTTTGACTTTTTGACTTTGAGTTCGAAATGTCTCTTTTAAAGGAGATCCAAATAAGTCAAACTCTATTTCGAGTATATCAGAATTAAAACGTAGTGTAAACACTTAAAACACTTTTAAAAACATTTTTCTTTATAATAATACCTCCTTATCTTTTATAAAAACAATTCCGAGCACCATTAATTATACGCATTCATACTCGAGTGATCTCGGAATGCAATTAACTTTGAAGGCGATTAAACTTGCACCAATTAAACATCGGCATGATTTAATTCTTTGAATCTTTGCAGCAACGTCTTCAACTTCTTTAATACGTCATAGACCAAGTGGGATCGTGAAAAAATAAAATCTCCCTATGATATATTACAAACACAATTTTGTTCACGAAATTAAGTCAAAACAATACAGGGTCTCAATTAGAAATTTATGTCCTAACAAATCTCCCCCTTTGACTATTCTGGGATAAAACTAAACCAGTGAAATGCCTAAGACGGGTAGTCAAGCCGTATGATGCCTAAATGCTATCCCATAAACCCAAAACAAAAAATGACAGGACACGGACTAGTATATGTAGCACCGACGAGCATAAATTGTCTGAATGTTATGTAGACTTGAAATCTCGAATCACTTAAGCATACCTACACACATGAAATAGACAAACAAAAACCCAGTGAAGTATGGAGGAACAAATGATACCAATTTATATTTCTAATTAGAACAAATCATTCGAAACATGTGAGCAATTATTTAATACCAATTTGAAAGAAATATAATCAAACAATATGTAAATCCAGATATCAATAGAAACGCTCAACAAATCTCCCCCAACATCACATACATCTCTCCCCCTTTTTGTCTCGGATAGACAATCCGGTGAAAAGATAAACCAATCAAAATATCTAGCATGAGAATATAAACCAATTTGAATCAATGTGATATCGCTAGATAATCATGAAACGACCAACTAATTATGATCAAGAAATGACAAATCAGTAGCTAGTAAACCAAGGAATCACACAAAATATAACAATTTAATCAGGTATGATAAACAGACTATATGCAAAAACCAAATTTGAACCAATAAAACCTGCATATAAACCAGTCATCCCCAAAACACTTCCAGCAGTACAAAAAATATACCAATTTAAACCAGAGGACTGCAAACCAATTAGAAGCCAGATTTCAGCTTGTCGTTCGAATGAGCCAGGGACGTCGCTCAAACGAATTGATGATATCGCTCGAACGAAGTACAACTGTCGTTCGCGCGAGATGGATATGTCACTCGAACGACTTCTCGCGACCAGCCAAAATTTCCCAGATTCCCAGAAATATTATATAATATTGCCCAGTGAAAAAATTTCCACAAAAAAATTCCAGGAAGGGCCTAACAGAAACAAAACAGTGTTAAAATATTATGCTTTTAACACAAAACACCAAAACTCATAAAAACTAACAATATGAGTTACATGCAAACATAGTACCGATGTGCTAAAAAATGGATATGAAGTGAGTGGGCGTGAAACTACAACAAATGAGTCACAATTCCAACTCATCGAAACGATCAAAAAGATCTAATTGATAGCGATAAATCATCAAACTTTATCATAGCCATATGACAATAAAAGTGTACTACATGCACACAAATTCATAATTTTGACGGTTCAATAAACAATAGCGTCAAATTGCAATGTTTCAACATTAGGATTAGTTGTGTGAACCTGTTTAAATTTTTAATCCATCCAAACTCGCTCAATAATATCATATTTTCTTTGGAATGAACTAAACAAATTGGGCCCTTTTCTTAGCATATTGCATTTTCTTTTGGGCTCTTTTAAACGGTGGCTTTCACGACGAGTTAATTTTGAACTCTCGCAGCCCTTTCCCGTGAATCACTCATCATATTACCAATTTAAATCCTCACGGTAAACGGTTTTTACATGCACACTTCTCCTTAAGTCTACTTATGCATAGATGACAAGATTGAGATAAGAATGCCTCACCAAATTCAAATATGCAAGAGAAGTCAAACATCCATATAAACTCATACATGTATGCAATGTTAGCATATATACAAAGTCGAATCAAAATGCATATCAACTTCGAAACAATCCCATATAAACAATGTTTAAGATTATTCTAAGCATCTATAACAATGACCAATTGTCCTAGCCACATGGTTAATGAAACAATTGGGGGGGGGGGGGGGGGGGGGGGGGGAGGGTCCAAGAACACCAATATGCCACATCAAACATGTAAACTCAAAAATAAAAACCGAAAATCTTTTTGGTTTTTCATATTTTGACTAACATAAAGCAAAATCTTTTTGGTTTTTCAAAAGTTTTCTCAAAAGAAAAATCTTTTTGTATTTTTCAATAAGACTCAAACAAATGAAAACTATAATACAAAATGATACACATGTCATGATACTAGCAATGAATATATCATGAAGCAAACTAGCATATGACAAACATGGCAACACTATCATCCTTTAGATTTAGCATGGGAAGAATCAAGTGCACCCAAACGAGAATCATGAAGTTTAATTCCTAAAGCCACTAAATCCAATTTCCTAACCCAAGTAGGTGTAAAACGATGCATGGGGGTTTTGGGAACCGGGGCCACTTTATTCCTAAATTTCCTAGGAGCTTGTCTAAGGTTGTAACAATTTAAAAAGTTTCGCCTAAGGTGACCTTTCGTACCACAAAACGAGCAAGTGTAGTGGTGGTGAGAATGATTATACCTATATGTGGACCTTTTCTAACCTTCCTAGTGTTTCTCACACATACGGGGGGAATGGGAACAACTCTCTCATCAAAACCTATACCTCCCCTATCTCCCTTAATTTGGATGGTGCCTAGGATCTTATCTGACTTCTTCGACCTAGCCTCCAAACATACTTGACTCTAGACGAGTCTCTCAATCTCTCCTCCAACTCATGAATCCTTGACTCGAGTAAACGCCTAGACTCCTCAAACTCTAAAATCTCCTTTTTTAAGGACTCCATCAAACCACGAAGATTATCTCTCTCTTTCTCCACAAACTCTAGTTTCTCCCTAAACTTCTTCTCTCGTGACCTAAGATCCTCAATCAAACTATCATTATTTTCTATGGCATGCTCATTCAACTTAGCTTGAAATTTAGAGTAAGCCTTTTTCACCTTCCCTATTTCGGCATACAACTCATTAAACGCATTTTGCAACTCTTTCACATCTACCTCCTCCTCGTCACTCTCTTCGGTCTCACTAACATGGGATACACTCAAAACCTCCCCGAAAGTGTCATGCACATTAGAATCGTCGTCGCTCACATGACATGCCATAAACGCAACAAAGTTACGATTAATGGGGGAATTATCTCCCTCTTTCGGATCACTATAACTTAAGGTGGCATTATAAACAATAGGTTACTTTCCCTCTTTCTTAATTCTAGTGGGACACTCCTTAACTTTGTGACAGTACCCCTCACACACAAAACACTTATCCGACTCATCTCTCTTACGCTTATCAAACTTATCCTTATAGGTGGGATCTACTTTGTTGTTCTTGAATTTTTCAAATTTCTTGGCATCTTTCGATTGCTTTTGAAACTTAATAAATTTTTTAAATTTCTTTGCCAACAAAGCAACATCCTCAAAATCGGAATCGAAATTGGAATTCGAAACTTTAATTTCCTCCTTTCGAGTTTTCAAAGCAATACCATTTTCTTTCTTAGGCACTTGCTTGGAGGTAATCATGTCGATTTCATAGGTTTGTAAGTCACCTACAATCTCTTCTAGTTTCGTCGACTCTAACCTACCCAAGGAGTTTAAAATGGTCACTTTCGCATCAAACCTACTAGGCAACGACCTAAGGATTTTCTTAATGACACAGTTATCGGGAATTTTCTCACCTAGGTTAAACGACGAGTTGACAATATTGGACAACCTAGCATAAAACTCATCAAAAGTCTCACTTTCTAGCATCCTAATGGTCTCAAACTGTGTAGTGAGATTTTGAAGATTTGATGCCCTAACCGTGATAGTGCCCTCGTGAGTGATTGCCAAAATATCCCAAGCCTCTTTTGATGTTTCACAAGTCATAATTCTATTATATTCATCATGTGCGACATGTGAAGCAATAACGTGCAGACCCTTAGAATTATATTGTGCAAGTCTTTGTTCAGTTTCGATCCATGACTCAACAGACTTTAAACTAGTGACCTCACCTACAATAGTGACAGGGTGTGTCCAACCTTTCTCAACTGTAAGCCACACACGCTCATCATTAGATATTAATGCACATCTCATTTTTATTTTCCATTAAGTTTAATTAGTGCCATAAAAAACAGGAGTTCGAGAAAATTCATTCTATCCAGAATTCATCTTTGAAAACACACAGGATCACAAAATAAATAAAATATGTTTTCTAGTTCTGATACCAATTTGAAGAGTGCTCAATATGTGTGTTTCAAACCAAACCAAATTTTATTACCAAAAATTGTTCAACTTTTAATTATGCATCAAACCGAGTTGTGAAAAACCCAATTCTTACTTTAAACCAATTTTATCTTGATTAATCCTAAACATGCATCTAGTGATTAAATCAAGTAAAATAAAGTAAAGAATACTCACAACATCGGATGTACGAGGAAAAAACCCAAAACGGGAAAAAAAAACCCGGACGGCCCAAACCAGACAATCACTATGAATGTGGATCTACAATGAACAGACAAAGACTCACTCAACGACTCGATCTCCACAGGTCTTGACGCTCTTATGATCTTAAACCACTCCTCTCACAGTGCCCACATAGAAAGTCCTTCTTTCGCGATACCTGTCCACAACACACGCGTCCATGTATGTCTCGGTGTCCACCGATTGGCTTTAATTCGTCTACGATGTCGAACAAAATATCCTTCTCTTTTCTTCACCGCAAAACCCTTTGATGTTCAATGTGTAGAACAAACTTCTTTGGTGCAAAAAGATCACGTAAGCATATAATAATGATAACTTGGATCTTTGCAAACTCTAAGGAAGCGTTTATGATTTGTAAACCTTAGAAAACATGTGCAAACAACGTACTGGATGGTAAACTATTTTTCTAGATGCACGCTTACGAAACTCTGATAGAAACACAATTTAAATAACAATTTAGTGCCGCCTAGAAATACGTGTCATTCGAACGATAATGCCAGGCCGTTCGCGCGATATATGCATCTCGTTCGAGCGAGATCCTTATGTTGTTTGAACGAGCTGACGTGTTAGTTTGACTTTTTGACTTTGAGTTCGAAATGTCTCTTTTAAAGGAGATCCAAATAAGTCAAACTCTATTTCGAGTATATCAGAATTAAAACGTAGTGTAAACACTTAAAACACTTTTAAAAACATTTTTCTTTATAAAAATACATCCTTATCTTTTATAAAAACAATTTCAAGCACCATTAATTATACGCATTCATACCCGAGTGATATCGGAATGCAATTAACTTTGAAGACGATTAAACTTGCACCAATTAAACATCGGCATGATTTAATTCTTTGAAGCTTTTTCGCAACGTCTTCAACTTCTTTAATACGTCATAGACCAAGTGGGATCGTGATAAAATAAAATCTCCCTATGACATATTACAAACACAGTTTTGTTCACGGAATTAAGTCAAAACAATACAGGGAATCAATTGGAAGTTTATGTCCTAACACCTGTAGCGTTGCCAGAATGGATGACAATGAAATATGGCATAATAGGATGGGTCATATAAATTATGATAGTTTTAGTAGATTGTTTTCACAAGAAATAGTTAGATGAATTCCAAAAATCAAACCTATCTCTAACATTGTTTGTGGATCATGTCAGGAAGGAAAAATTGTTAAGGCACCTCATAAGAAAGTTAAAGATATCCGTACCTCTAAACCCTTGGAGCTCATCCACATGGACCTAATGGGTTCTTCTCGTACTGTTAGTGTCTGTTTTATATATTGAAAAACTAGTTTGGAAGAAATGAATGGAGCAATTGTGTATTTATTAGATGTCATTAACCTCTAATACTATTGTATTAGAGGTATAATATATAATAGAGATAGAGATTTCATTTTATACTTAACAAAAAAGGGGCGATTTCAATCCCTGTGTCATCTTCGTGATCTTCGTATCCAATAGGGATGTGAAGTAAAGTGAATATTACATCTTCAAAGCAGCAGCACACAAAAGCACTCATAACAATAACAGGGCATGAGAAAAAGCAATGTGTTGTGTTCATGTATTAAAGCAGTAGAAGAAAATATGAATAACATTCAAATTTTTCTACTATTCGTATTTCCCTAATTTTTAGTTCCTCCGAGCATGACTGTTTTGGTGTATGTGATGAAAATATCCAAAAGCGTTGCTTTGAATAATATGAACAAAAATTCCAGACAAGGACCGTCGTGTATGTATTCTACAAGGAGTCCCAAAACCATTATAACCCGCAAACCATTACAAATGAATTCATGAAGCACAATGCCATCCAGTTTATTGGAGAGGAATTTTTCACAAAACTTCTCGAAACCAACCATGCTAAGATCTTACCCACAATTTGTCCCCACTTATGGCCAAGTAACTCCGTCACCTTAGTACTAGACTAGGTGCACACACCTTCATTGGCGAGTATTCCAAACTCCACGATTAAAACAGCAACAGGTATCCAGAAGATCATATACTGTTAATTTTAGGAGGTAGTTTGGAATGCAGTTAAATGCTTAGTTTAGGAAATTGGAATTTCTAGATATGGGCAACCAAGGATTTGGAGGGAGAGAATTAGTTGGTAACATATTTGAGGAGAATTTGGGAATATAGAAAAAGAAGGAAAGACTTTGTAGTGGACTTGATAAGAGATTACAATGCTTAGTTAGGATTAGGATAGTTTGCCCAAATGACCACCCCACCTATTTATAGGCATATAACCTCCTTAATAAATGGTAGAGATTAAAATTCATCAATGGTCTAGATTAATTTTCCATAAGGTTCCCACCTCCTTATGGGAACATTACAGAATTCTACAAACTTCCTCACTATTCTAGAATATTATATACATTACAAGTATTCTCTATATTATCTAATATGAATTAACTTATATTTAATAGTTGACATTATCTAGAATATTCTAGACTATTCTAGGAATTAGTATCGCATTTCAACATAAACTGCAGTTGAATTTTTTCGAATAGTACGGAACTCTGAATATTCACGAAAACTGCAGAAGAAATGCATAAAATAGTAAACATGACTATGGCGATAAAGCGAATCATCATGTTTGTTACGAATGCACTGTGGGTGTGAGAGAGGGAGAGTGGGAGTGAGTGAGAGTGAGAAAAGCTGAAAGAATATATTTGATTTGAAACGACTTCGGTTAAGAGATGATTTTCGTACTTGCAAATTACACCAGCACTCGAGACAGTCATGTGTGCCCTTACCCAATTTCTTACCCTATTACCTATTAGGTAGGGGTGTGCAAAAAAACTAGCAACCCAAATAACCGAACTAATTCGACCTTCGTGGATTGGGTTGGTTCGGTTTTTTTCTCCATGGGGTGGTTCTAGTTCTAAAAAATTGAAAACCAAAGTGTTCGGTTCTGTTCTCAATTTTATACCTTAACCAAACCACTAAACCGAACCGAGAACCGAATCCATGGAACCAAACCAAAAAATTGAATAAAAGAATTGAACCAAAGAACTGACCTTAAGAACTAACCCGAGAACCGACCCGTGAACCTGAACCATTAACCAGAGCCACTAACGATAACCATTACCCATAACCATTAACCAACCCGAGAACCAACCTGTGAACCAGAACCATTAATGTGAACCGCGAACCGGAACTACGAACCAGAATCGCAAACAGAACCGCGAACCAAAACCATGAACTAGAATCATGAACCAAACCAAACCAAACCGAGAATCGATGGTTCGGTTCAGTTTTGGTGGGTATCGGTTCGGGTTCCAAAACCACAAAATCGATAAACTTCAATTCTGGTTCGGGTTCCGTAGTGGAACTGAATCGAACTGAACCATGTGCACCCCTACTATTAGGCATGCCAATAGATCGAATTTTATCAAAATTTGAATTCGAATCCGATCCATTTAAGTGAATTTGGATCATGCCTAAAATCCGATTATCCGTTTACCCGATTACCCATTTATTAAATGGAACGGATTTCGATTCATATACTCCGATCAATTAATAATCCGATCCGATTAATATTTTTAATATATATATATATATATATATATATATATAATATTTTTAGTTAATATATATTTTATTTAATAAAATTTTAAATATATATTATAATAGTTCTTTATTTCATTATCTGTTTTTTTTTAACATTTTCAAAATAAATTTATGAAATAAGAGTTGAAAATTAAAATGTTGCAAATCAAGTGGTGAAAAGTATATTAGATTGGATAATTTGATAATCAGATCGAATCCGAATCCGTTTAACATAAACGCATATGGATTTGGATTTGCCTGATCCGATCCGTCGGATAATCGGATCGGATTCGAATCCGTTTAACATAAACGAATATGGATTTGGATTTGCCTGATCCGGTGTGAATCTGATCCGTTTACATGCCTATTCCCTATCTTGTCCCTTCTTTCAATTTGTGATATATGGCATTAACTAACAACTCATCAAATAACTAGTCAACTCAACAGTTAAAAAACTATTTATATAAAAAATACACAGTTTTTTTAAAAAACAAATTTATTTATTTAAAAAAAAAATTATAGTTTGTTTTTCAAAAAATATCTTGTTTTCTCTGTAAGGACAAATTTCCAATCTAGTCATTTGTAGTATTGGCTATATTCCATTGGAGAAAACATCCTTAGGTCATATCGAGTCATACATCTATCATCCATGAAGATTTTGGGCATCCGATTTTTCACGCATCATCAAATTGCCTTCACATTCTCTTTTCCCTAAATGTATATGACCTGAATATAATTTTATGTGTTGGAGTTAATTTTAATCTAATTAAAATGGTTACGCAAATTTTTTTGATTAATTTTAATCAATTTTAAAAAATTAAAATTTTCGTTCGAAGTCAGCCCAGGTCGTTCGAACGACCTAATTCTAACGAACATTGCCAAAATAGCCTGGCATTTCGTTATAAATGTCGTTCGAATGAATATGTTCTAATGAAGATTCTAACGACTTCCTTTAGTAAATGCCTGACTTATCATTAGTAAACTTGTTCGAGCGACCTCCCTCGAACGAGTTGCGTCAGTTATGAAATTTGTTTTAATTTTCAGCAGTTTATTTTGGTAACTGTTTTTGCTCCACTACTTCTCTCATATCCTTATAATGGACGGAAATACAGTTTTTGAACTGAATGAAAAACTTGCACTTTTAAAAAGAGCAATTCGTATCATCTATTTAAGAAAAACTCTCTCCAACACATTTGATTTTGAGTGAACATATTGAAGATCCAAAACCCCATACATTTTACCTTGAATTCATCATGGACATACGCGGTGGATTTATGCATCCTTGTTGATTAGAGACGGTTCTTTGGGTTTCGATGGATACCAAGACACGGGAAGTGTTGTGCAATGTGTTGGATCTTCGCGTACTACAAATGGAGGTAGATGAGACGACATCAACGAGTCTTAGTGAGTCAAGTCTGTAAGTCTTTTGAGTCTCTTTGTAAACTTATATTTGTAGTGGATTTGTCTAGGCCCAACCGTCCGACGTTTTTTCTCGTTTGAGTTTTTCTCGTACATCGACGTGTTGTGGTTGTGATTATTTATTTTATCTTGTAAAATCACCTAGATGCATGTGTAGGTTCAAAAGATAAAATTTGGATTAAATCATAACTTTAGTTTTTTGGTTATTGTGCATGCTCACTTAGAAATTATTAAAGAATATTTATGTAGACACCCCATTCTGTTACCCCCTAACTCTCCTTAGGTCCCTAGTACCTATCTTCACCACTGTAAACCCAGGTCATGTCCCGAGTACTGACCTCAAGGCCATCGGGCACTCCCCGGCTCAGTTTGACCCAAAATTCAAACTCTTCATCTCACTCGAGACTGAATGAATCTTCGAAGGGAACTGAATACCCTTTCCAATAGACCACCCCGTGCCTGATTCCGACTTACCACGCGGACGAACGATCCATTTGCGTCCGAAACTTGACCCAGAGGCCACCGGGCGCTCCCGGGCTCTGTTTGACCTATGTTAACTCTTTAGATCGACTGAGGCTGAATGAATCTTCAAAGGTCACTGAATAACCTTTCCAACGGTCCATCCCGTGCGTGATTCCGACTTACCACGCGGACGAACGATCCGTTCGACTCCGAGAGGCCACCGAATGCTTCTCGGGTCCGGTTGACCAAAGTCAACTCCCCAAACCGTGTCAAACTCTTTGGAATGTCATAGTACATATCCTAACCTTTCCAACGGTCCACCCTGTGAGCAATTCGGACTTACCATGCGGACGAACTATTTGTTTGCGTCCGAACGATTCCCCGTCCAATGGACCGACAAATGCTTCTGAGCCATATTTGACCCTAAGTCAACTCCGAACCCAAGAGCGGTCCAAAAGACTTTCAAAGGTCTCTAAATTATCTTTCCAACGGTAGGCCCCGTGCGCGATTATGATCAATGGTTTGCCCTCGACGGCTGATTTTCTGAAAAAGCCTAAAGCGCACTGCCAAATGGCAGGTTCCAGACCTTGCCTATCGGCAGGTGCCGATAGGCAGGAACAAGTCTATGCCGATCGGCACTTACCTGGGCCTATAAAAAGAGGCCTTCACCTCATTTGCAAGGGGATCCCAGATCTGATAAAAATCTCTCTGAACGAATCCCAGAAACCTCTCTCGAAGGCAGCGTGATTTCAACTTCCAAACCCCTTTTTTACCTCCACTTTTCATCACCCTTTTCATCAAACTTGGTGAATTAGCCACTCTCCATCATCATCCAAGTGCAAGGGATGCTCTCCAACATTCAAGATCAAGCTCAAGATCTTCAAGAAGGTCCAACTTTCTCAAACTCTCTCTTAAATTCCCAATAACTTGTTTTCTTATTTAACACTTTTATTATCTCATCTCACACATCCTAATGTACTTTTTATTTAGTATTATTGTACATCTTTTATTTTCATAAAACCCAAAAAACAAGAAAAAGAGGGTTTGCTCACAAATTCCGAGTGGGATTCTAACACTTTTTTCACACTTTTCTCACAACTAAAACACTTTTTCTACACACTCACACACACACTTACAAATAATAGATTCCCCATTTGGATTTATGGGATAAATCCCACCCCTCGTTTTGTATGCGAACTAAGTGGACTTTGATGCCTTTATAGGCTACGTAGGCGTCTCGGGGTAAAACCCGAGACTTGAGTCCTTTTTTTCACTTTTCTCTCATTTTCTATCTTCTCCAAATCCATTTTCCTTATATTCTATATACTTGCGCTTAGTGACGCATTACTCCATATGCGTTATCGTTCCATTTTGGTTTCGCACGCACCAGTATGTCTTTCGATGCCATCTTTCGGGGTGGCTATCCCTTTTTCTTTTATCTGTTTTGAGTAAAATAGACTGACAACTCTGAATCTCTCTACATTCTTACACCACATCTCAAACGACGCCGACCGAAGCGCTCTCGAGAGGTACACGCGGGATCCGAAGGATCCTTTCCTCCACGCTCCCGCCCGCACGGCGATGATCGGGTATGGCCATAGTGGCGACTTTACTGGGGACATGTGTTTTTGTTTGTGGGCTTGACTCTATTTACATGAATGCTATATTTGCTTATGTTTCCCCCCATATTTGCATGTTCCCCTTTCTCATATGTATCCCATGCTTATGCTTATGTTCACACACTTGTAGAAATTTCTCCATGTGCACTTCACACCACGTGCACCTAGGATCACATGTATATCCCCATGTTGCATGCATCGCCCATCCATACTTGGTGTACCTTTTGGGGTACTTGTACTTTGCTCCCTATTTTGCATAATCAAGAAAGGCATTCTCATCATAAGATACTAATAAGAGAATCATACATGATTCACACGATATCACCAAAGAGCACTGATATTGACCAAATTCTACCCAGTAACTGGAGGGTCACTTCGTGATGGGCGCTGGTCCGGCAGGTCGCAGTTAGCCTAAGCGATATGACTCTCACCTTCCATTGGCCAAGTACCTTTGACGTATATCGAACGGTTCCCCCGCATCGTACAGCTTGGACAAAGTCATGACGGGAGGTATATCGCAGTGAATTCGTTCACGTACGTCGAGTATATTGAATTCGCTCTCACATGTACCGTCCCCACGAGGTATATGGTGAGGTAATTCACGTACACTCAGGTATATCAAATGGCTTGTCCACACGTACCGATTGCCCGCAAGAGCAAGACGTATATCGTGGAAGTCACGCCAAAGGGGGGAACCCATGCCGATTCACCCAACCAAATGCATACCTGCATATAGGTGTCAAACCTAGGACACGCACTTTAGATTGTCGGTTTCAACCCGAAACTCTACCAAAATTCTAGGTTGGCTTGCCGCCCAATTTTCGTACATTTTTAAAATAGGACCCTGTCCGTGAGCCTGGTTACAAGTCCAAACCGTAGCTTTGCATATATTGAAAACCCCACTTTTCCAGGCTCGGGCCCTGTCCGGCATTGCATTTAGGAGAATTAAATACAAATAAAAACATAATAATTGTAATAATCATGTTGAGTTCCGTCTCCACAAACATTTCTCCCTTCTTTATCAAAAATCCAAAAACATTTCTCTCCTCTTTATCGAAAATACAAAAATAGTTCTTCCCTTTTCTAAAAAATAAATCTCATCCTACGCCTTCTCAGGTCGATCGCAAGCCCTTGGCCTGGCTCCCTATTGGCTTCGGCTTTCAGTAAAATCACCGGGGAGTTTCATTCGTTCTTCTACTACTTCTTCTGAGTCCGAAATCCATCCATCTTCCATGGGGAATACAAATCAAGCACCAATCATACAGCTGGATCTGACGACAGTCCTAGCTCAACTTGTGTCCAAGATTGACAACCTCCAAACTGAGGTTTGAGAGATGCAACGAAACCAAGTTCCTGTTCCTCAAGAGCCCGAGTCCCTATTCCCTCGTGCTATGGGTCCACCCGAGCCTATCTGGGTTCCAGAAGAATATCAGCATGCTCCACGTGCCCCTCCTGCCAATGGGCCGCCTGCTCAGCTTCCAATGCCAACCATTGCCCAACCTATGGCTAACCTGCCTGTGGTCGCTGATCCAAAGGAGGTGGAGTTGAATAAAGTCAAAGAGGATCTCAAGATGCTCACCAAGAAGTTTGACCAATCAGGATCTCTAGGAATTACATGGACTACACCCACATGTCTCCTTATCCTAAAGCGAGGTTACCTGAGAAGTTCAAGATGCCAAATATCGAGAAGTTCTGGGGGAGTGGACCCCCAATTGTTCATCTTCGCAGTTATCATCGTTCTATGACACTACTAGGGGCTTCTGAAGAAGTAATGGCCCAATTGTTTCAGCAAACTTTGAAGAATAGTGCCCTCCAATGGTTTTTATCTCTTGAGGAATCCAGAATCCGTAGTTGGGAGGATGTAGCCCGAGAATTCATGTCACGGTACAAATACAATGAAGAGCTTGAGGTTACCCAACGTGATTTAAAGCTACTCAAACAGAATCCAGGAGAATCAGTCAGTACTTCATAACCCGGTGGAGCGAGCAAGCAGCTACCATGACCAATCGGCCATCTAAAGAAGAACAGTTCAACATAGTGAAGAAAAACTTCTTGCCCCATGTCCGAGCGACGATGGGAGGATAATACTATCCAAACTTTTGAGTTCTCAGAGAGGCAGGAGTGGAAATCGAGGAAAGCCTCATTAAAATAGAGGTTGAACCAAACAAGGTGTCCGGACAATTCACCCCTAGAAAGTATGACAAGCTTGCCAGTGCTACCGTTTCGACCATCAACAACATCTCTCAACCAACCACATCATGGGCACCAGAAATCCGCCCTGCCCCCATCCGAAGGGAATACACTGAGCTCCATGCTCCCCTCTCCAAAGTTTACCAAGACCTATTAAGCCGAAACCTCATCAAACCCTTGGATCCCCGTCCATTGCCAAATCCACTCCCAAGAAACTTCAAGGCTGAGGCTCATTGCGCCTTTCACCAAACTGTCGGTCATACCACCGACTAATGCTTTCACCTACGGAACATAATCCAAGATCTCATTGACCGGGGTACCATCGCCCCACCAGCTAATCCTAAGCCAAACACTACTCACAATCCACTTCCGAATCACACCAATGCCATCTTCTTAGAAAAAAACCCAGATTTCGATCCCTCAACTCAAATCACACCCATATACTCTCCTAAACCTCTTTAAATTTTGCCCATATTTCCTCCTACACCCTACTAGCCTCGCTGATCAGGCACTGTCACTCCTTACCAGAGCATGCATCGCTATCCGTACCCATTCTGAAAATGGAAGTATGGAATTGTCAGAGGTGTTAAACCAACTCCTAGAGTTCGGGCTAAAATTTCCCTCACAGATGGTCATTAATTGCCAGAAGTTCAAAACACTGTTCTTGGAGGCACGAAAATGGGCCTGAGATTTAGACAAGTGGGTGGTAGCAATCGACGAGGTCAGCCTAGATGATGTTAGCACCGGATGGGGGGAAGAATTCGAAGATTCGAGTGAAGAACAAGCTTCAGGAAGAGCTGGCCCAGTAGCCGACATATGTGGGATGATATCGTTTGAAGAACTCCTCAAAGAAATAAATAGGGTGGCAGCACAACCTGAGATTGACGAGGAAACGGGATTCGTGTTCTTTCCTTCTTCAGTAAATCACATGACCAGATCAGGGAGACATTACCAGGTTCCAAGCTCACTACCAACAAATGACAAAGGGAAGGGCGTTGAAAACCTTCATATGCCAGAGATGACCATCGAGGAGAGCAAGATCCTTGATCAACTGAAGAAAACTCAAGCTAACATCACTCTATGGGGACTTTTCATGTCTTCCCAGCTGCACAGAAATGCTTTAATCAAATTACTCACTGGACCCATAGTTCTTCCCTCTACCACACCAGAAGAAGCGATAAATCGGGTCGGATCCTTGACCTCTACCCGAATACTATCATTTTCTGAAAAAGAAATCCCCAAGATTGGGCCGAATCACAATCATGCACTCAATATCTTCGTCGAAGTTATGGGAAAGGTCGTGCCACTCTCTCTTGTCGATAACGTATCCGCCTTGAATGTTTGCCCATTGAGAACCTTCAAGTGTTTAGGCCTAAAAGAAAGCGACCTCGCTCCAACCTCCGCCACTGTGCGTGCCTACGATAATACCCGTCGTGAGGTGATGGGATCCATAAAACTTGTAATAGGGGTTGGCCCTATAAACCCTATCGTTGAATTCCAAGTCATAGACATCCCAGTTTGTTTCAACCTATTGCTCAGACGCCCCTGGCTCCACAATATCAAGAGTATGTCTTCCTCACTCCATCAGAAATTGAAGTTCTTCACCGACGGGCGAGTCATCACCATTTTGGGCGATGACGAAAATATAGAGGGAGCAAGCACCAGCAGTCCAATCCTTAGGATACAACACGGGTCAAATGATATGCTCTTATCAGGATTCCGAGTTGAGCCACTCTTACTCCCGGCAGGGGACGATTTCAAAAAAAGGGTTTGTCTAGAATATGACCCTCATGGCAATGTCAATGTAATTCAGATGTTCAGAAACATGCACTTCATGCCCGGACTGGGACTAGGGCGAAGTCAACAAGGGATACTCGAGCCCATCGAATTGAAGAAATCTTTCCCTCCTTGCGGCTTGGGGTATCAACCATCAGAATAAGAGCTCAGAATGATCCGCCAATCTCGACCAAATAGAAGATTAGACTGTATCCGAACTATCTCAGAAGACTCCTTGAATGGACGATTCATCAAAGAAGGCGAAGACTTCCCCTTTTGCGGTTTTCCAGAACCATGGTATGACCACACAGACAAGAAGATGAGGCCGGGAATGGAGATCTTTTTCCAAGACAGCTACACATAGGCCAAAAGTTTTCCACACCAAGTACAATGGCTCATCAAAGATACCAAAGAGACTGAGGAAAGTGATTTCGAAGATTCCTTTAACTTACAGATACTGGGGCTGGCACTCTGCATGGTTCATTCGGGCACTACATCAATGGACCCATCTCGTCCAATTAAAGTTGTTGATACACCTCTCCTCAACTGACATGTTGCGCCAGTTCTACCTCTTGAAATCTCCCCTAACCCCAATGTTTACCCTATTTCTTCTTCTGTTGTCTATCCTTGCTCAAATGTAATCGAGACCTCTTTTGATGAGGTTCTCAATGTTGTTTTTCCTATCGATGAAATAAACGAAGATTTTGAGTATCTTGTTATGCCTTACATTAATTGTTTAGATTCTAATCAAAATTTTAATGATGATGATTTTGTAAATGAACAATTCTTAACTGATCTAAATAAGGTTAATAATAAACAAAATAACCGCGTTCAAGTTAATGAAGAAGAGACTGTTGTTATTAATCTCGGTTCTAGTAGCCAACTGCGCGAGATTAGGATAGGGGCCACCCTTGACGAGCATAAGCGTGCACAACTCGAAGAATTGTTGAAGGAGTTCGTAGATGTCTTCGCATTGTCATATGATGATATGCCCAGCATTTATCTTGAAATATCTCAGCATGAGATCCCCACTCTCCCAGATTACAAGCCAGTTAAACAAAAATTAAGAAAACTCTACACCGAATGGTCGCTCAAGGTCAAAGAAGAGGTGGTCAAACAGTTGAACGTGGGTTTCATTCAAGTGATCGAATATCTCACATGGCTAGCCAACATTGTACCTATGCCGAAATCAGGAGGGAGGGTTCGAATGTGTGTGTACTATCAAGATTTAAACAAAGCTTCTCCAAAGGATGATTATCCACTACCCAATATCGACATGATTGTGGACAACACAGCCAGTCATGCTCTCAAGTCATTCGTCGATGGGTTTGCCGGATACAACCAAATCAAGATGCACCCCGACCACCAAGAAAAAACTGCATTCATCACCCCATGGGGAACCTTTTGCTACACCGTTATGCCATTCGGTCTCAAGAATGCTGGGGCTACCTACCAAAGGGCTGCCACAACCATCCTGCACGATCTGATTCACAAAGAGGTCAAGGTTTATGTGGATGATATGATTATCAAGTCCAAAACTGGAGAAGGTCATGTTCCTGCCCTCCGGAAGTTCTTCGAACGACTGCGACGATATCAGATGCAACTTAATCCACAGAAGTGTGTCTTCGGCGCTACAAAGGGAAAACTCTTGGGATTTATGGTCAGCGAAAAGGGGATAGAATCAGATCCTGCAAAGCTGAAGGCCATACTTGAGATGCCACCACTCCGAACAAAGAAAGAAGTTCAAGGTTTTCTTGGGAAATTGCAATATATCAACCGGTTCATCAACCCGTTAACCTCCATTCATAAACCGATCTTCAAGCTCCTCCGAAAATATTCAACCAAGGTTTAGAACGAGGCCTGCCAAGAAGATTTTGACTGAATCAAATAATACCTAACCCAACCTCCAGTGCTCATGCCACCACAGTCTGGTCTCCCTTTGCTCCTATACCTAACCATAAGCGACACTGCAGCTGGGGCTTTGCTAGCCCAATATCTTGAGTACTCCCGTAAAGAAAGAGTCATCTATTATGTCAGTCGCAAATTGGCCGGGTACGAGGTCAATTACACTTCTTTAGAAAAGGCATGTGTCGCACTTTTCTGGGTCACCCAAAAGTTACGACACTACATGCTCGCCTTCCCCATCAAACTTGTATCCCGAATGGATCCCATCAATACCTGCTTGAGAAACCCTCCTTATCCAGCCGAATGGCCCGGTGGTTGATTCTTCTAACCGAGTTCGATATCATGTACGTCATACAGAAAGCTATTAAAGGAAGAGCCATCTCTGACTACCTCGCCGATTACCCCATAGAAGAAGCGGAGGTTCGGATTTCCGAATTCCCAGATGAAAATATCCTATGCACCGCTCGAGACCTCCTTCAATGGAAAATGTTCTTTGACGGCGCTGCCAACAAAAAGGGATATGGAATTGGGATACTCCTGATCGCCCCAGATGACTCCCACACTCCCATCGCCATTAAATTGGATTTCCCTTGCACCAACAACATGACGGAATACGAGGCATGCACAGTGGGCCTCCAAGTTGCTCTTAAGAAAAGGTATTCAATACCTTGCTGTCTACGGGTATTCTTCCCTCATCATGGGTCAAGTGCTCAGAAAGTGGAAAGTCAAGGACAAAAAGCCCCAACCCTTTCATGCCTAATTAGAAGAGTTAGCCTCCCAATTCTGAGATATCACCTTCCATTACCTACCCCGAGCAAAGAATAACCTAGCCGATTATCTCGCCACCTTGGCCTCCATGGTCGACATGCCCAAAGGAATAATAATGACCCCCTTCCTAGTTCAAAAACAAGACAAACCGACCCATTGCTATCATATTGAGCTTGTCTCCACCGAAGATCTTGAACTAGCCGATTGTTGGTATTATGATATCTGGTGCCTCCTCAGACATGGTAGGTATCCCAAGGGTTCCAACAAGAAAGATCGAATGACCCTCCGAAGACTGGCCGCCCAGTACATTATTTGTCATAAAGCTCTACTCAAGAGGAATTTCGATGGAACTCATCTACACTGCATCGCAGGGGCTGAGATTGAGAAAACAATGCAAAAAATCCACAGCGGGGAATGCGGACCCCACATGAATGGTCACATTCTCACCAAGAAGATCATCCAACAGGGCTACTACTGGACCACCATGATCTAGGATTGCACCGCCTATGTCCGGAGGTGCCTCAAATGCCAATAATTCTCCAATCTTCAACACTTGTCTCCGCGAGAATTATACAACATGACCTCTCCCTGGCCGTTCTCCACCTGGGGTATAGACATCATAAGGAAGGTTACACCAAAGTCTTCAATCGGACATGAGTTTATCCTGGTTGCCATCGATTATTTCACCAAATGGGTCGAGGCTGAGTCATACGCAGTATTGAATGCCAAGAAAGTGGCCAAATTCCTCAAGAAAAATATCATCTACCGATATGGGGTCCCACAAGAGCTGGTATCAGATAACGGGTTGCATTTCGAAGCAGAAGTCACATAAGTAGTCAACGAGTATGGGATTCAGAGATACAAATCTTCACCCTACCGACCTCAGACCAATGGCGCAGTTGAAACCGCCAATAAAAACCTCAAATCCATCATCAGCAAGATGACCTAAAGATGTAGGGATTGGGCTGACCGGATCCCATACGCCCTCTGGGGCTATCGAAACTCAATTCGAACCTCTACTGGGGCTACCCCTTACTCCCTGGTCTACGGCATGGATGTATTCCTACCTGTGGAGCTGGAAATACCCTCTCTACGCGTCATGCTCGAAAGCAAGGTTAGTGAAGAAGACAGGTGCCAAAGCCGTCTTGATGATCTAGCCCTCCTAGATGAAAGAAGATTAAAAGCTCTTTACCAAATACAGGGGTACCATCGCCGAATAGCGCGATCATTCAACAAGAAAGTCAAGGACCGCGGTGTCCGGGAGGGGGATTTAGCCGTAAAAAAGATAATAGAACCCATCTGGGACCCCAGAGGGAAATTCAAACCCAATTGGAGTGGCCCCTACATTGTGAAGAAAATCTTATCTGGTGGTGTCTCCATGCTCACTGACCTAGATGGGGAGGAGATGGCTCGTACAGTCAACCTGGACCATCTCAAGAAATTCTACCCCTAGTCCGAAATCTCGGTGCGCTACGACTCTTCTCATCCCCCTTCTATTCTAAAAAAAAGAGCTCTTCATTTCTCTCTACCCAGAACTACGTGGGCCTAATCCTCTATAAAAACTATCTTAAAACTTTTCAAAAAATCCCAGAGGTACGTAGGCAACTCATACTCCTCACATGAGCGCGGCCCTTTCTTTTTCACAAAGTACTATTCTTTTTTTACCTCCGAGAACGGCGGTTCATTCTAAAAATACTTGAACAAAAGGATTATGTATGCCTTAGCAATCAGTATAGATAATTCAAAATACAAAAATCATCAAAAGGCACAGCTGGGTGATCAGAAACTTGTTTATTTCATTAATAAGAAATTACAGCACGGATTACATAAGAAAAGGAACGGATATCCCCCTTCCCCCTACTACCATAAAAAAGCCAAATAAAATCCCCACATACATTCCCTATTACATAAATAAACTCTCCAAGAGTCTTACCCACAGCTACTAGAGGAACCTTCACCCTCGTCATCTACATCCTGAGGTCCCCAAGTTTCCCCTGCCTGAATAGAGTGCCGTAAACATTCCATGGATCGATGAGCCTTAACCATCTTCGAAAAGACCACAACACCCCCTTCCATGGTGTCAGATAAAACAAACCATCTTTGTCCAGTCTCCACTGCCAACATCTTGCTGACTACTTTCCTCCACAACCACTTCATACAATCTTTGGGGATATGTCAAATCTTCACGACAGACTGAGAGGGACGGGTCGATGGATGCCGATTTTCCCACAGAGACTCAAGAAACAGACGCAGGCGCTTAGTCAAATCTTCTATCGGAAAGAAATTTGAGATCCGAGGGGGCACGACCTGCGCCCATCCGAATTGGCGCAAAAGCCGCCAAATGAAGTAAAAAGAGGTCTACCTGAGACCAACCAGCCGTACATATGAGTACTGTCCTAGCTCCAGAATGGGCTGCAACGGCCCCCACCAAGGCACTGACCAATACAGACCACGAGCCCCATGATCCACAAGCCAATGCTCCCAGTTCTCAACATGAAAACCAAGACGGATGAAGTAGCGCAAAAATAAGTTGGGTACGGCCGACAAGGGATACTCTGGAGGATTCGACAAGCGGAATATTTCAGACAACCACATAAACAGCATCACAGGGCTACCCCTCAATAAGTTGGGTATAGCCGTAGGATTGTGATGATATGACATCCATGAGGTAATGGCTGCAAGTTGTGGGTCCACTTGCACCTCCCCAGTCACCAGCAGTAATTTTGAAACTAGGCCCAGAACCACGGCTCCAAAATAGCCAGCATCACCTACTTCCCGCAAATGCACGGACCGCATCACCGCTGGGAGGGAGATCATTCCTCCAGAAACCAATGACCTGGCCGCCGAAGGCGAATACGAAGAAGCCCGGCCAACAAATCCATAGGAGAGCGGGAAAATTCGGACAAAGTCGCAGCATCACTGGGATTTACACCCAGCATGGCAGAAAATTCCTCGTAGGTAGGACAAACTTCTTCCAACCCAAAGCGGAATACATGGTCTTCGGGTACCAGAATTGTACCGTCGCCATCAGCACGTTCCACTCAAGAGGCCGATTGCGCCACAAGGAGACCCAACGCATGTTGAAAGCATCATAGTCGACATTATAAGAGCACATAGCTTCCAAGGCTTCGAGGTAGTTGGAAAACTCGGTGCTACCAGGGAGAGACATCTTGCAAGGCTAAGAAATAGTGGGCAAGTAGATAAGAATGCAAAGGTGTGATGAAAACACTCCACCCTTCCCCCTTTTAATACTTGAAAACCCTCACAAGAGACACAATCCCTGCAGAAAACGAAGGGAATCCTACCCCACAAGGTACCAAAGGCTGAAGAGGTTACCAATCAAAGCTTTGAATTGATGGGACTGGACTGAATTGCCGATAGGCAGGTCAGGGTGCTTGTCGATCGGCAACCCCCTCCCCCCCCCCCCCCCCATTTTTAGAAATTTCCCTTTTTTCCTCTTTTGTCAAATCAGAAAACTCAATAAAAATATATTGATATTCCCAACAGAATTTCAAAATCCCTTTAATTACCCTTTTTAATCAAAAACCCTCCTTCAAAAAAATCCAAAAATATTCCTTTTTACGATCTCAGCATCAAAGTAAAAAGCGAATGTGCATGCATTCATTCATCATTAAATAAAAGATAATCAAAAAACTCCATTGCATTGCATATATCTGTTTTCTGTGTTACATCATTTTTCAGGAAATAGAAAGAAAAAGCAAAAACAACGGGACTCAGCCCGAACCCACATTCTTTCTCTCCCTCTCTCTCTCAAGAGCTTCCACCCCTGCGGCGTGCTCTCTTCCCCCTACGGCGAGATGGCACACCACCACTACCCGAGCCAGAGTCCTCTCTAGACGAGGCAGACGGCACCAAGCAAGAAGGAACAGGAATCGCGTCCCGAATATGGGCAGTCACCGAAGATATCCAGTCTCTAATGTCCCTGAGCCAAGTGGTCGACATCCGAACTTGCTGAAAGAAAAGGTGAAATCAGTATCAAAGCAGAAATGACCAAAACAGAAAAGAAAGAAAGAGAAGAACAGAAAGGTATACTACAGGTCGAAGGACCTCCTTTGTCAAACCCAAATCCTCCGGATCCATCGCATGCGGATGGTGCAGCATAGGCACCATCCCTCCATTAGCCCACCGAATGTTGTATGAAGGGGTATGCAGCCGTACAAAAGGGACCACCGAGGTCGCCGCCACCGCAGATGCCGACGGACCACCACCGCTGTGGGAAGATCCCACTGCCCGACTCGAACCCGCTGGAGGGAAGGGCAGCGCATCATATATGATGGATGACATCAACCAACTCGTCACAAAATCCATATAGTCATACGGCGCAGTCGTATCGGTGTATAGCAAGTAGGGCTTGCCGATCATCGTCGCGATCCTCTCATCCTCCGACAGCAGTCGCTCCCGCCTCATAGACGTAGGAGGCTGCGCAGGTGGCACCACCACCTCCTCCTCGACAATCTGACGAACCACCCTCTCCCCGAGGTACCAGAAATGGCCGAACTCATACGCCAGCAAACGCCTCATCCGCGCATTCACCCCGGTCGCCCCCGCATCCTGAATGGTTGTCCCCCACGGGTAAAAGGTCACCTGAAAATCTCCGAGCGAGTATAAATCAATACAAGATCAGAAGGAGCAAAAAATCAAGATTGAAATGGAAAGAGTCTTACCCTACCACTGTCAGGTCATTAAAGACCTGACGCACCGCCTCCAGGGAAAAAGATCCCTTCGACTGTCGATTGACCTTACGCCATCGATACAATCGATAGAAGTCCCCAATAGTGTCGTCCTTCAAAGCAATCAGCAGGGTATTGTACCCAATCACCTCATAGAACCACGTTTGAATTCATAAGCAAAAAGAGACACATAAGGAAAATGCGAATGCATGAAAGGAAAATGTGAATGCATGAAAGGAAAATGCGAATGCATGAAAGGAAAATATGAGTGCATGAAAGGAAAATGCGAATGCATGAAAAGAAATGCACAAACTGAAGAATACCTCAAGAAGGTACTTGGCCCCAGTAAAGGTCTGCCGGCAGCACCAGCTGAATGCATCCAGAGAAAAGTAAAGGGTCGCCAAGGTCAGACTCCCCCAATCATATAAGGGGATGTTCTAAAACATCCTCAAGTATGGCAGAAACCATAAATGGACGACGTCGTTGCTCGACGCCACCATGAAACCTCCCAATACCAGCATAATGAATAACCGGGCCATCTTCCTCACTTGCAGCCCGTCCTCTACATCAATCACCCTGCTCAGCAGAACATCCTTCACCAGGGACAACCGGATTGAATCCCCATAAACTATCCTCCCTACATCACCAAGTGTCGCACGCACTGCCTCCGGTCTCACCCGTAAAGAGCGATTCACCTCTATCTGCTCTCCATCACAATCCAGCCCCAGCAGCTGCTGCACATCTATGGGAATCACCATCATCTCCCCGAATCTAAAATGAAAGGTATGGGTAGTGTCCCACCACCTCTCTCCCAAAGCGCACAGGACTGCTGTCGAACGAGGCGTCTCATCCAGCACAGATGCCAACCATCCAAAACCCGCTGATGATACCATCCAACACACCACAGGTGGGAGATGCTACCAGACATCCTTGATCCCCGTTGTCCCACGGGCACGCATGTTCTTCAAAGAAATATCAGACTGGCAAAAAGAAAAGTCTCATCAAAGGTAAAGAAAGAAAGAAAAATCACCAAAAAGAGAAGAATGCCAAAGGTCGGGTTACTTATATCACCGCCAGGGATCACTCTTGAAGAGAGATGACGCGATGGCTCCCGCAGCAAGGTCCTCTCATCCGCAACAGGCTCAAACGCATCAAAGGAGTTCTCACTCCCCAAAGCAAGAGGCGCCCTAGCCCTCCACTCCACATTCGCCCAATCATCAACGGTCAACCACTCCCGGTGGAATGTAGTGCTCACAAAAGCAGTCATTTCTTAAAGATCGGAATGATAAAACGATTTGCAGAAGAATCACAGAGAGAGAGAAAGCAAAAGAAGCTGTGAAAAAATGAGGGGATTCGCCCCCTTTATATAGGATGCCGATCGGCACCTCCCCCTACCATATCGATCGACATTGACCCCTTGCCTTCCCGAGGTAGCCCAAAAGTCCGTGCCACTGCCGAATGGCACCCTTCATACTATGCCGATCGGTACCCCCTTAAATTTCATACAGAAATTCCCTGAAAATACCAGAAGGCCTCGAAAAATCCTCGAAAAATTCCTAAAAATCCCAGGAAGGATTTAAAGCCTTTTTTACCAAGAAAATTTTGCATTCCCTCAAGCGGAACCCCTCTTCCCCAATGGAATCCTCAAAAACCAAGTGAACTCCTCCCGACAAAGATCCGGAGGATCCTTAAGGATCACCTGATCAGTTCCCCAGCGAAATTCTCTGACAGCACCCAAAATAGGTTGTTCCCCCCTATGAGGTCTCCTAAAAGCCTCCCCAGCTCAAATCAAAATCACAAAATCTCTTTCTCCATCAAAATCAAAACCCAATCTTCATCCACTCTTTAGGTCAGAATTCACCTCGGTCTTGGATCGTCACCTGAGTTGGGTCAGAATTGACCCCGATCCTCGGTCGTCACCACTCTTGGGTCAAAATTGGCCCCGGTCTTGGATCATCACCTGAGTTAGGTCAGAATTGACCTCGGTCCTCGGTCGTCACCACTCTTGGGTCAGAATTGGCCCCGATAGTGGATCGTCACCTGAGTTAGGTCAGAATTGACCTCGGTCCTCGGTCGTCACCACTCTTGGGTCAGAATTGGCCTAGTCTTGGATCGTCACCTGAGTTAGGTCAGAATTAACCTCGGTCCTTGGTCGTCACCACTCTTGGGTCATAATTGGCCCCGGTCTTGGATCGTCACCTGAGTTAGGTCAGAATTGACCTCGGTCCTCGGTCGTCACCATTGGGTCAGAATTGGTCCCGGTCTTGGATCTCACCTGAGTTAGGTTAGAATTGACCTCGATCCTCGGTCGTCACCACTCTTGGGTCAGAATTGGCCCCGGTCTTGGATCGTCACCTGAGTTAGGTCAGAATTGACCTCGGTCCTCGGTCGTCACCACTCTTGGGTCAGAATTGTCCCCGATCTTGGATCGTCACCTGAGTTCGGTCAGAATTGACTTTGGTCCTTGATCATCACCACTCTTGGGTCAGAATTGGCCCCGGTCTTGGATCGTCACCTGAGTTAGGTCAGAATTGACCTCGGTCCTCGGTCGTCACTACTCTTGGGTCAGAATTGGTCACGATCTTGGATCGTCACCTAAGTTAGGTCAGAATTGACCTCGGTCCTCAGTCGTCACCACTCTTGGGTCAGAATTGGACCCGGTCTTAGATCGTCACCTGAGTTAGATTAGAATTGATCTCAGTCCTCGATCGTCACCACTCTTGGGTCAGAATTGGCCCCGGTCTTGGATCTTCACCTGAGTTGTGTCAGAATTGACCCCGGTCCTCGGTCGTCACCACTCTTTAGGTCAGAATTAACCTCGATTATTAGACCTTTACCCTAAGCCCGCGGATTCGGCTTTGACCCACAGAATTGATCATCCCCAGCACACTCCTTAGGTCCTCAGAATCGGCCTCGACCCTCTGAATCGGTCATACTCCCTCAAAAGCATCATGTGGTGTCTATTCGACGGTCATTATTTGTTCCAAACTCACTCGTCGAGGGGCTCTGTAAACACCCCATGCTGTTACCCCCTAACTCTCCTTAGGTCCCTAGTACCTCCCTCCACTACTGTAAACCCAGGTCATGTCCCGAGTACTGACCTGGAGGCCATCGGGCACTCCCCGGCTCAGTTTGACCCAAAAGTCAAACTCTTTATCTCAACCAAGACTGAATGAATCTTTGAAGGGCACTGAATACCCTTTCTAACGGACTGCCCCGTGCGCGATTCTGACTTACCATGCAGACGAACGATCCGTTTGCGTCCGAAACATGACCTAGAGGCCACCGGGCACTCCCGGGCTCTGTTTAACCTATGCTAATGCTTCAGATCAACTGAGGCTGAATGAATCTTTAAAGGGAACTGAATACCCTTTCTAACGGTCCATCCCGTGTGCGATTCCGACATACCATGCGGATGAACGATCCGTTCGACTCCGAGAGGCCACCAAATGCTTCTCGGGTTGACCAAAGTCAACTCCCCAAATCGGATCAAACTCTTTGGAATGTTGAATTACATCTCCTAACCTTTCCAATGGTCTGGCCCGTGTGCGATTCGGACTTACCATGCGGATGAACGATCCGTTTGCGTCTGAACGATTCCCCGTCCAATGAACCGATAAATGCTTCCGAGCCATATTTGACCCTAAGTCAACTCCCAAAACTGAGAGTAATTCAAATAATTTCAAAGGTCTATGAATTACCTTTCCAATGGTATGCCCCGTGCGCGATTCTGACCAACGGTTTTCCCTCGGCAGTCGATTTTCAGAAAAAGTCTGAAGCGCACTACTAAATGGCAGGTTCCAGACCCTGCCTATCGACAGGTGTCGATAGGCAGGAATAGGTCTATGCCGATCGGCACTTACCTGGGCCTATAAAAATAGGCCTTCACCTCATTTGCAAGGGGAGCCCAGATCTGATAAAAATCTCTCTGAACGAATCCCAGAAACCTCTCTCGAAGGCAGCGTGATTTCAACTTCCAAACCCCTTTTTTACTTCCACTTTTCATCACCTTTTTCATCAAACTTGGTGAATTAGCCACTCTCCGTCATCATTCAAGTGCAAGGGATGCTCTCCAACATTCAAGATCAAGCTCAAGATCTTCAAGAAGGTCCAACTTTCTCAAACTCTCTCTTAAATTCTCTTAAATTCCCAATAACTTGTTTTCTTATTTATCACTTTTATTATCTCATCTCACACATCCTAATATACTTTTTATTTAGTATTATTCTACATCTTTTATTTTCATAAAACCCAAAAAACAAGAAAAAGAGGGTTTGCTCATAAATTCCGAGTAGGGATTCTAACACTTTTTTCACACTTTTCTCACAACTAAAACACTTTTTCTACACACACACACACACACTTACAAATAAGAGATTCCCCATTTGGATTTATGGGATAAATCCCACCCCTCATTTTGTATGCGAACTACGTGGACTTTGATGCCTTTATAGGCTACGTAGGCGTCTCGGGGTAAAACCCGAGACTCGAGTCCTTTTTCTCACTTTTTCTCTCATTTTCTATCTTCTCTAAATTCATTTTCCTTATATTCTATATACTTGCCCTTAGTGACACATTACTCCAGATGCGTTATCGTTCCATTATAATGATCAACCTAGGGGTAATCGCATAAATCTTATTTTCCTAATATTATTCTTATATCTTCCTACGGATGACTCGCTTTATCTTTTCCATGATATAAGTCGAGGATTCCTACCTCCATTCTATATATACACATGCACACATATCACGGGGGGAAACATAAGGAAAATAGAAAATATTCATGAGAGACCGAAAGGGCGGAATGGGTGTCTAACAACTTCCCATTTCATAACTAAGCCTCTGAACCCTTCTCGAATCATCTTGATTTCGCACGCACCAGTATGTCTTTGGATACCATCCTTCGGGGTGGCTTCCCCTTTTTCTTTTGTCTATTTTGAGTAAAATAGACTGGCGACTCTGAATCTCTCTACAATCTTACACCACATCTCAAATGACGTCGGCCGAAGCGCTCCTGAGAGGGACGCACGGGACCCGAAGGATCCTTTCCTCCATGCACCCGCCCGCATGGCGAGGATCGGGGATGGACACAATTTAAAATTTGAATATTTCTTCATTTGGTCTAATTTTTATTCTGTTTTGAAGTGTATTCATCGAAATCAACTAGATCCATATAACCGTGCAACTTCATTCTCGATCACAGAAAATAAAATTTTGATGTCTCTAAAACATTAAATTTTGATGAATTTATTGTTTTGCAACTTCATTCTCGATTGCGGTTAAAGAATCTAAACTTCAAAACTTAACCACTCAATTTGAAATCATCACCATGAAAGAAAGTGACACATTTAATGAATACTATGCCCACATTTCCGATATTGTTAATTCATGTTGCAACTTAGGTGATAAAATTCCTGAAAATCATGTAGTAAAGAAGATTCTTAGATCTCTTCCTAAGCGTTTCATCCCAAAAGTCACGGTTCTTAATTCTTTAGGAAAATTAAATTCATTAAAACTCTAAGAGCATGTAGGCGATCTCTAAACATATGAATTAGACATGTTTCCTAAAGATATTAAAACAAAAGATAAGGGAGTAGCCTTAAAAGCTAAGAAAGAAGAATTGTCTGAATTCGAAGAGTCCGACATGGACCCTGATGATATAGCCTTATTTTCTAAAAATTTAAAAAGTTTCTTAAGTTTAAAAAGCAAAATTCTAAGTTTGAAAAACCTAAATTTGAGAAAAACAAAAACAAGGCAAGTAGGAGTTTTAATAATTAGGAACAAAAGAAGTTTAAAAATGACAACTTTAAAAGAGATAACTTCAAAAAGGATGATTCAGAGAGATGCTTTGAGTGTAAGGGAAAAGGTCATAGAGCCTATGAGTGCCCTACTAGATTAAAAGACAAGGTGAAGAAAAAACCGTTTATAATGCTACTCTTAGCAATAGTGAAATTGAGTCTGATGATTCCGATGATTCTATTCCTTCTAAAAATAACTTCACTACTTTTATGGCGAGTCATGCTAGCAATTCAAGTGAGTTATATCCTAATGTTGATAATTCTGAGCATGATCATGAGGTTGTATCCACTCATTCATCCAGTAGTGATGAAAAGGGAAGTAAGAGTGAAGTGGATGAGAGTGAATTGCAATCTGCATATTCTGAACTATACACTGAGTCTCTACGTATTTAAAAGGTTAATAAATAGTTAATTTTTAAAGTGTTAACTTTAGAAAAGGAGTTGAAAAGCCTGAAGGAGAAGGAGGCTTTAGTTAGTCAATTAGAGGCTATAAAGATTACTCTTTCTGAGAAGCTTATTTTGGTGAATAAAGAAAAATGTGATTTGATAGATTCTCTAGTTTGTGTTAGTAAAGATCTTCATGAATCCTTGGAGATTAGAAAAACTCTTGAAGAAAAAATTGTCAATCTTGAGGAAGATCTCAAGTCCTCTCGAGAAGTCAAAGTCACACTTGAAGATAATTCAGGAAGAATGGGAAAATTATTTCTAGGTCCAGTTTTAGGGTATAAGGAGAAAGGTTACCAAGAGAGAGAGGGTATAGGATATGAAGAAGGAGAGTCATCCAATGTTAAATTCGAACCCGTAGCTAAGTTTGTTACCAAAACAATCCCTCCTAAACCTTATCTACAAAAAAGAAGTCCACCTAATCAAACTCCAAATGTGACTCCAAAAGTTACTCCAATTAACCCTATATGTGTACTTATTGTCACAAATGAGGTCACCTTAGAGAATTGTGTTGCAAACTTAGGAAGAACTGTTACTTCACAACTTCTAAGCCACACTACAGCTCCTTAGATAGCCTTAAAAACCAAGTTGAGTATCTAGTCAATAAATCCAAAGAATTAATGGGAGAGCTTCTAAGGTTCTGTACGGCCCAAGAAAATTATTCTAACCAAAAGACTAGAGTCAACAAAGGGAAGAATATAACTCAAGCTTGGGTTAAGAAAGATGAGACCAATTAAGCTTTGGTTGTTCACGTCGCACTTAAGGCTCAAAATACCTCCCAATGGTATTTTGATAGTGGATGTTCGAGGCACATGACAGGTGATAAATCTCTTTTTACTACACTTGAAAACTATAAAGATGGAAAAGTCCCCTTTGGCGATGGAAGTAAGTCTCGAATCATGGGAAGAGGCACCATAGAAGTTTCTGGTTTTCCAAAGCTAGAAAATGTCTTTTATGTTGATGGACTCAAAGCCAATTTAATAAGAATTAGCCAATTATGCGACGACAACCTTGATGTTAAGTTTAGTCAATCGAAGTGCAATGTTTATAATAAATCGGGTGAGGCTATTTTACAAGGTGTGAGGACGAATGATAATTGTTATGGATTTGTTCCAAAGTCCTACTTAGTTTATAATAGTGCCAATGTCTCATCTGTCGATCTTTGGCATCAACAGTTAGGTCATGTCAACTTTAGAGATATCGATCGTCTAGTTAGGAAAGACCTAGTCCAAGGCTTACAATCCTTAGGAAAGCCAACCACCTCAATTTGTGGACCTTATCAACTAGGAAAACAAATCAAGAGACCTCATAGAAAGTTGAACTCTATAATCGCCTCTTGCGTCTTAGACTTGATTCACATGGACCTTTTGGGTCCCACTCGTACCGAGAGTATTGGAGGAAAGAGATATATCTTAATGACGGTAGATGACTTTTCTATATACTTTATAGTAGGATTTATAAGAGAAAAGTTAGATATTGTTGAATTTCTAACGGTTAAATGTTGAATCCTTCAAAATAAACATGGTGTTACCATTTACCGCTTTAGAAGTGATAATGGAACTGAATTTAAGGAATCCGGTGTGAATGCTTTTTGTGATGAAGTTGGTATTAAACATGAATTCACGGTCGTTCAAACTGCACAACAAAATGGTATTGTTGAGAGAAAGAATCGAACGATCCAAAAAATGGCTAGATCAATGCTCCTCGGTAGGAAAGTGCCTCGTAGGTTTTGGGAAGAGGCGGTTAGCACCGCTTGCCATACCGTGAATAGGGTATACTTGCGTCCTAATACTAACAAAACTCCATATGAGATGTGGAGTGGCAAGAAAGCAAATCTAACATATTTTAGAGTCTTTGGGAGTCCATGTTACATCCTTAGGGATAGAGAGCTTCTAGGTGAATTTGACTCGAGGAGTGATGAAGGTATTTTCTTAGGTTATTCTCAAAATAGTCGAGCTTTTAGAGTTTATAACTTAATGAGTTAAAAGTTATGGAATCAATAAATGTAGTCATAAAAGATGATGCTCCGGCTACTGGTGTTGATGATGAGGAAGATTCCCCTTGTGAGTGTGATGCTCCCACCGATATTGAAAACATCGAGTTGCACAATGACTCGGTGGACCCCATAATTAAAATAAAGGATCCGCCTCCATGGGTTCGTAAAAGTCATGACCCCTCCAAAATTATAGGAAATCCCGAATTAGGTGTCAAGACTAGGGCAGGCACAAATAGAAAATTAGGTTACTTATTTGTGTTATACCTCTAAAATTGAACCTAAATTTTTTAAAGAAGCATTAAAATATGAACATTGGATTAATGCCATGCAAGAAGAGTTGTTTAAATTTAAGAAAAACGATGTTTGGGAATTAGTACCTAAGCCTACTAATACTAACGTCATTGGTACCAAATGGATTTTTAAAAATAAAATGATTGAAAATGGTGTCATTGTTCGTAACAAAGCTATGTTAGTTGCCCTAGGATACACCTAAATATAAGGTTTTGACTTTGATGAGACTTTTGCTCCGATTGCTAGGTTAGAATCAGTTCGTCTTTTACTAGCCATAACATGTCATATTAAATTCAAATTGTATCAAATGGATGTCAAAAGTGCATTTTTAAATGGAATCCTTCAAGAGGAAATCTATGTTGAACAATATAAATGGTTTGAGGACCCTAAGTATCCTAGTCATGTCTTCTTTTTGAAGAAATCATTATATGGTTTGAAACAAGCACGCTTTAGGTGTAATCCTAACCTTAGATTTTCATCATTAGCATAATGACCCATATTACCACACTTGGAGCATAAAATTTTACTCAAGTCTTTCTTAGGCCTCTAATTGTTATTGTTGGTAGGTCCGTCACCATTATGATAATGGGGTTTGGGAACTTGAAAGTTTTGATAATCGACTTTCCGCTTTTTAGTTTTCATGTTATTCCTAAAAATTTTAATCTTTTTGAAATGTTTATTCATGAGGGTTGTGTGGTTATTGATACTCTCAAGATCACAGTCATCTCCTAAATCTAAGTTATAGTCAGGTACATTTAACTTAGGCACAGTCATTTGAAAAGAAAAAACTAAATTTGACCAGAGGATTATTTAGCAGTAGAGGTCATATGTTTATTATACTCTAATTCTAGTTCTACTATTCTTAATCTTCTACTTAACAGTTCAAGAGTCAAATTTGGATCGTTCATTTCCTCTATGGCATACCATTTGTTGTCAAACTTAGTAGGGAGAGATCTATATATTTTCTGTACAATTTATTATCTATCATATGTGATACCATTAGTATGCGATTTAGTTATAATGTATGTGAGTTTAGTATAGAAGTCATCAAAGGTTTCTGTGTCATCCATCATAAGGGTATTATAATATTGAACAAGCATCTGATTTTTCCCATCCTTAACACGCTCGTCACCCTCGTGGGTTGTAACAAGAGTGCACCAAGCTTCTTTGGATGTTGTGCAAATTGAAATTCGCTTAAACTCGTGTTCATTTACAGACATGAATATATAGTTTTTACACTTATTATTGTATAAAGACATCTATTTCTTGTCCTCTGTAAACTCAGTAAGCATTTTCTTAACTCTTAATGTGCTTCCTTCACTTATAGGTCTAGTAGGATGTGAATAACTATTTTCTATATTCTCCCAAACTTTATCACCCAAAGTGCCTTGGATGAACGTAGTCATTCTTACTTTCCAGTAAGGGAAGTTGTGTCCATCAAAACGGGGGGTCTGGAGAGGTTACCAAGTTTTTCAAATTTCTTATTTTTTTAAAAGACAAAAACAGTTTTAGGAGATTCATGATTAAAAACTTTTGAAACCACTCTAATACCACTTAACATAACTCAATCAAAGGTTTTTTTAACACAGTTGAAGTCAGGATTGAAAATTCAAATAAACTCTTTGAAGAAACTCTTATTTGTTGAAATAAATTTGACACAAGATGTGTTAAATCATAAATATTAATCTAGATTTAATATTTCAGGTCCCTGGTAACAAAGTTTTAAAAAATATTAAACCCTATAAACCTAAGTTAGGTTAAGGTAGCACGCAAGATTTATGAACATCCAGAGTTATTTTACACACAAGATTTAACGTGGTAAAACCCCAAAGTTAGGCGAAACATCTATGGTGATCTCTATGTCACAACACAAAATCCACTAAAATAGAAATAAGGTTATGGATTACAAGCTGAAAATAGGACCAAAGAAACCAAAAGAAAATATACCTATACTTAGATCTCCGCCTCCTAGGTAATCTTTATGATCGAGCAGCTTCCGGACCTCCAATCCTTAGTGTTTTTACGTCTACTCAAAAGTCAGTCTCTCCAAGAAACAACCACACTTTCTATGTGAAGTGTGTGACATTGAAAATGGTGTGTTCTATCAATTTGAACAAGCATGTACACACACACTCTTATTACAAGTTAACCTACAAATTCACAAGTTCTCTAAATTCTCAAATCTAAACACGTTATAATATATTACCATTAAAAACCTTATATGTGGTGAGATCTTTTAAAAAAATAGACCTAAAAAGATATTTACACGAAAACAAATTTAATAGAGTATAAAATCAAGTTTTTTTAAAAAAATAGTCCAGATCTAAAGCCAACTCATTTTTCGATATTTCAATTTTTTTTATCTCAAATAATATGAATCAAAAAGTTTTTGAAACATGTAAAACAGATCAATACATAAATATCAATGTTGAAGAAAACATTTCAAAATAGTTTCTATACTAATATTTTCAAACATAACTAACAAATATGCGTGTGAATGTGTCACAAGGATTAGATTATTGATTTTATAACGAAAAATCAAGCCTCTAACAGTGTAAGGATTGTTTGAATTGAACCAGAATAAAGAGGAGTTTAATCTTCTAAACTCTCACTCTCAGACACTCATTTTAAAAAACCTAACAATCGAATCTCTCAAAAAAGATTTACACTCTTGTTTTCTAAAAACTCTCACTTTGAAAATATTTTCCTCACAGATTTTCTCTATGTTTTCCCTCAAAAAATATTTTCTCTCACTTTATTTTTCAAACCTATCCTCTTTCTTTCTTCTCTCTTTCTAAACTAAGTAAAAAAAATCGTATAGGCAAAAAGATGATATACGTTTATATAGAGAGGTTGGAAGGATTTGGGCGCTGAGGTTTGAGTCAAATGGTTATGATGTAATTAACTAATTGAGAATTGATGGAGCCAATAAAAATAATATGTAACTTATAAGCTAAATGGTTAACAGTCGGTTATTAGGGCTCAAAGATAATTAGTCTATACGGGGTTCACTAGGATCCTCTAACTCATAAATACGGTCATCGATGGTTTTGATCTAATGGCGTGAGATGAGTGTGAGTTGTGTGAGTATGAGGAAACACAATGTGAACCAATACAGGGGGCATACACGTGCTACACACACGCACACGAGATAAATACGGGTTGCAACTTCTGATATTTATAAAAGCTAATCCAATGGTTTTAAAACCAATTTAAAAAAATGTATATTTAAATGTGTAAAATTTATTTAAATCTAAAAAAAAATTTAAATTTTTTTTAAAAATTCTAGAAAATTATTTAAACACTTAAAATGCATATTGTGCAAATTGTATCCTAAAGTGTGGATTTTATACCTTTGTAGCCAATTTTGATAGGGTTGAATTTGTTGGGGATGACAGTTTAAAGTAGACAACCATCTTGAAATGCAGATTATGAGTGGAGGAGCTATAGTCTACTAAAATAACATTTTGTCTTAATATCCAAACTAGATGAAAGACTTATATAGTGCAGGCTCCTAATGAGTCAACCATATAGAGTGTTTCAAATTACCCTAGACATTTCTAAGCTTCTTTCAAATTCCATCCAAATTAGTCTTATTGCAGGTTTTTGCTTACCAATTGCTCTTTAGATAATCCATCGAGCTATAGAAATGTCTGATCCCATGGTCGGGACATAATTCTTAAAATGGTCTATTTTCTAACTTGGTATCACTATTTATTATGATGATCCTTGGAGTATTAAACCTGATTAATATGTTCCTTCGCATCAACTTGATCATGTTTGTGTCCCTGATGTTCACTAATGGCCAGGCATCAACCCAATTGGTGAAATAGTGTATACTCACCCATACATCCTTGTGATTATCGGACTCTCTATGTTACAGACTCGTAAGAGCACAAGTATGCTCAAAGGATCATTAAGATCAATTCATCTTATCTCTTTCTAAAATATATTGAGTTATTATCTAATTTATCGCGAAAAGCTTCATGTTCAATATTACAAGACCGGACTTCTTCATCTTCATTCGAGAGCTACCTCATGTCATGACCAACAAGAATGTCGCTTTATGATAAAGGTAAATGACTGGAATGAATTAGATTCACCCTTGGTTTAACGTAACTAAAATTATATTTTCTTAAATTGTAAAATGTGTTAAAACTTATGTATGAGTTTATTGGACAATTTGACAAATACACTATGCAATATACTTTTCATATAGAAAAACAACTTTCGTAAAATTGCATTCTTATTCGTGTATTTTAAATATGATTTTTCAATATTATGAACAAACATACTTAGAGTACGTAACAAACTTATTTTTAAAATCTTCGATGGAAAATACTAGTGTAATTCACTAGCCAAGTACGCGACCTGCATCGTCGTAGAGTCATTGCAGCAAAGGTTTTCTTTGCTACAACGAATGACCTTTCATTCGTACTTGTCTTAAGTCCAAAATCTCTAGCTTCTTACGCGACTTGGCTTTACTGTAGGTTCGCTACATTGATGCACTTCTTCGTTGTAGTGATGCTCCAACGATGGCTTAAGATTTTGCAAACAAAGAGATCCTTCTTAAAGATTTACTTATAAAACCTATAGATTATTTTCTTCTGCCATATATTTTGTTGTGTTGGAGAAGAAACCTATTTTGTGTAAATAATAATTTCTTAGGGTCTTTGAGAGCTTATGGCCACAAGTTTGAAAATACATAATTAATTCATCTTCTTCTCCAAAAAACAAAATAAGGTTAAGGGATTATTTTTATAAGGTTTTCATTATTTTATCAAGCTAAAGAAATCAGGGTTTTTAAAAGCGAAAAATTTCTTTTTATTTTTTAGGTATCCATTGCAATCATTATAGTTTAAATTTGTTTGAAGTTTGATTACTTCATCTCCTGACTTCAACAAATGTTTTGTAAAATTTGTTCTTGGAAAACTTTAAATATTTTTTATATCTCAAAAATACTTTCTGAGTTTATTTTGATTAGCAAAACACTTTCAAAACTTTTATCAACCTTTAATAATCTCACATCCTAGGAAGTTAGATCTACATTAGTGGATTTTCACTTGATCCTTTGTAACAAAAAGTTTTATTCAACTTTAAAGGAGATTTGAATATCGGAGCAAATGCGGCAATATCAACAAAACTTGAAACTTACGATGTGGCAAGTGGTTGGAGAGAAATTCTTGCTTGCTCTTCTTATTAGATTGGGGAAAGGTGTCTTGTGGAGTTTGTGAATTATTGTCTAAGAGAGGTTCAAGTTTGTAAGTAAATTATCCCTTTATTAAATCTTTACCTATATAGTGAAAGGTGTAAATTTAGCTCGAGATTTTCCTCACTAGGGTTTTTCCCTCATATAAACCCTCATTTAAGTTCTTGATTTACTATTCCACGGTTTGATTTCTCTTATAGGCTACACAAATGTATATTTTTATGTTAAATTGATTTGTAAATCACGTTTTTTCACTTAGACGCTAGAATTAACTTTTACCCGAATTTGAATTAAAGATAAACATTACCTTCACTTTAGTAATAATTATTAATTTGGGAAGTTTATCTCTACGCACAAAAACTTTAAAGTGACATCATATCTAAACAACATTTTTGTAGGTTTAATCACCTAGAGGTAGATCTTGTGTGTGTAGTAATGGATTTTGGGTATGAAATTTTTCAGGATAAACCTAATAGTACTTATAATGACTCTTATACCAGACTTTATTCTAAGTCCAATTTTACATGTTGTGTATCACCCGAAAATGGAAGATTGGGATGATATTTGTTTCTTGACTCTTGAATCTAAATATGATAAATCATATAAAGAGTTTTTATAAAAAAATTAAAATGATGCTTTATTGCCCTCCAAACTCAATGAATACATAAAGGAAAACAACAATTTACAACTTCAGGCATCTATACTCAATCAACTTCAAGTTGAACGTGCTCACAAGTGTGAAAAGAATAAGTTGTTAAGGTAAGAGCCTCCAATTATTGATTATTATTCAGCAAAGGTTTTACAAGAAGAAAATTGAGCTCTTCGAAAAAATGTCAAAAATCTTGAAAGGAAGCATTTAGAGTTTTTAAATGAGCTTGCGCTTGTAAAATATGAAAATGTGTACGCTTTGGAAGCTCAAGGACCTATTCTCTTTGAGAAACTTAAACGTATTGATGTTTATTTTTTATCTTTTAGACTTTTTGAAGGAGTTAAAAGAAAAGAAAATTATTTCAAAACAAGAGGATGGAAATTTTAAATATTTTGAAAAAGAAAGAAAATATGTTTCTACATCTCTTGAAAAATTGAAAATGGATCTTCTTTTACATGAAGAGTCCAAAATCGTTTTAGAAAACAAAGTTAAAAATTTTCAAAATAATTTTATCTCGGCCCAAAATGTGAAAGTGAATCTAGAGGCAAAAATCATAACAACTTGGGGATATTTTTTGTATACCAACCCATAAAGGAAATGCCAAAAGAGGGTTAGGTTTTGATAAGTTTGATGTATCAACTTCTAAAAGAGAAACAATTTTTGCAACTTTCTTTTCTCAAAATGAGACAAAAAAAATTAAAAATGTTCCATTGAAAATATAAAATAAAAATAAAAATGGTGTATATAATTTTGAAAAGAAAATAAACTTGTGCATCCCAAGTTTGATAACAAAAACCATGTGCTTAATCATAAGAAACCTAAAAAGGACATTGTTTGTTCTTATTGTCATAAGAAAGGCCACACTAAATATTTTTGTTACGAGTTGATAAAAGTCCAACATTTTGAAAAGGTTGGTGTGGCCATCCCGAGGGGGTGCCTCTGATGGTGGATCCTTCCTTCCCCTTCTAGGCGTGCACGTGGGATTGTGTCCTTTATCGGGGCACTCGGTCCTCGTCGATGTGGGGTGATATATAGAGAGAAAGTCAACAGATTATTTTGCACAAACGAGAAAAAGAAATGTTGCCACCTTGAGAGAATAACATTAAGGATAATACTGATGCTTGAAAAACCAAGTAGTTCAAGGATCCGGGGACTAAGTTACAAAATGGGAAGGTGTTAGGAACCCATCCCACCCTTTATGTCTCTCATGGGCATGTGTTAATCTTCTCCTGTAGAAATCTATGATGTGTGTGCTTATGACCATAATATACATGGAAGATAGAATCACTCGACTCGTGTCGTGGATAAGGAGGAGCGAGGTCATCCTTAGGAGTGTTCCAAAAATTGTAATAAAAAATACGATTTAAGTGCTTATCGATCCACAACTCGTTATGAAGGAACGATTGTGTATATATATATATATAGAGAGAGAGAGAGAGAGAGAGAATAAAGTAACAAATATATGTGGGAGGACTCGAGTCTAGGGATTTACCTAAGACGCCTACGTAGCCTGGGGGCCATCAAAGTCCATGTAGTTCTAAGACAATACGGGGTGGGGTTTAACCCATAAATCCAACCAGAACATTATATGTGTGTGCGTAGAAAAAGGTGTTTTAGTGTGAGAAAATGTAATGAGAAATCCCCGTTTGGAATTTACAAGTGAACCCGCTTTTTCTTGTTTTTGAGTTTTTCTATAAAAATAAAGTGTGTGTGAACACTAATAATAAAAAGTTTGAAATTAAGATGTGTGATGTAACGAAGAAAAGTAATAAAGCAAAAATGAAGAAACTAAGGCAAAATTAAGAGAAAGGGGAAGAAATGGACCCCCTTTTGAAGACTTGAAGTAGATATTGCTTGTAGATGCGCTGATATCAAGATGAAGTGATGGTGGTTTGAGTGAGTGGGTGGTAATTTACTCAAAATAGTAAGAAAATGATGGAAGGAATGCGGCAAATGGGTGTTTAAGGAAATAATAGCTCTGAATTCGAAGGAACTATCTTTGAATTACTGAGAGGGGTGTTCAGGGATGCCTATTAAAGTGAGGTCACGGCCCTCAAGAAAGGGGGATTCTGGTCAATGGGGTACTTGACCTACCTATCGGCATAAAACCCTAGACACAAGGCCAACAGGCAGGCTCCTGGAGTTGCCAATTGGCAATCTAAAGCAGTTTTTTAAAAAAAAAATGTAAAACTCCAACCATGAGTCAGAATCATGCACAAGGCAAACCGTTTAAAAGGTTATTCAGATCCTGTTAAGAATCCATTGAACCACTACCAGGTTTAAGAGTTGACTAAGATCAAACGGGGCTCGAAAAAGTCCGTTGGTCACTAGATAAGAAACTCCCAAAGGAAAATATATCATTAGTCTAAACTATAAGGTCGATTCATGCACGAGATGGACCGTTAGAAAGGGTATTCAGTGACCCTAGAGATTTCATTCAGCTTCGTTCGGTTCAGAGAGTTGACCTAGGTCAAACAGGGCTCAAAAGCGCCCAATGACCCTTCAGAGTAAAATGGATAGTTCGTCTGTACCCTAAGAATGATTCATGCATGGGGTGGACCATTGGAAAGGGGATTTAGAGTCCTTTGAAGATTCATTCAGTTTTTTTTATTTCAAGAGTTGATAGGATGCAAATGGAGCTCGGGAGTGCCCGGTAGCCTCCAGATCAGTTTTTGAGGTAAAACGAATCGTTATCCAAATCGTAAGGCCAACTCGTGCACGGGGTGGACCTTTAGAAAGGAGATTCAGATTTATTCTAAGATTCATTGATCTTGTACTCAGGTGAGAAATTTGACCGGAGTTAAAACGGGGCCTGGGAGCGCCATGTGGCTTCCAGATGAGTTTTGATAGTAAAACGGATCGTTCGTCCAAACCATAAGGTCGATTTATGTGCGGGGTTGACCGTTGAAAAGGGAATTCGGTGCCCTTTGAACATTCATTAAGCTTTTTCTCAGAAAATAAAGGTGATCAGAGTCAAATGGGGCTCGGGAGCGCTCGATGGCCTCTAAATCGGTACTCGAAGTACAACCTATGGTTTGCGGTGAATGAGTGAGCGCTAGGGACCTAAGGAGGTGCTTAGGGGGGGTCCTATAATAGGGTGTATATAGTTGTTCTTAAGCCTAAAACACAAATGACTAGACCTAAAACTTTTAAATATGATCATTGTCACAAAATTGGTCATTTGACAAAAAAATATTTTTTACTCAAACCAAACCTACCTTTGAACCATCGTAAGAATGGTAATAATTTTGTGCGGAACAACAAAGGTCAAAAGGTTTTTTATTTTAAGAAATTTTCAACTAGAACCATTGAAATAAAACTGTGGGTTAAGAAGAATTAAAGTTTTTGGAAAAACGACAATAGAAAGAGAGGCAAAGTGAAAAAATGTGCCTACTGTTCTATCTTTACCCAAAGATCCTCATGTGAATCATGTATGGGTTAGGAAAGATACTTCGAAAAGAATTAAAATTGAGAATAAAAAAAATTCCAAAATTGATCCCGTCTACCTCTAAACTTTAGAGTTGATATGTTTTATTTATAGCCTTATTAACATGTCATTTCATATATCTTATGTTAGGCTACTTGCCTTTGATTCGTATATAAGTCTGTATATTATTTTTATCATCTTTGGTAACTCATGTGTTTTTTTATCTTCCTAATTTGTTCTTATTCATATCTTGAATAATTTGAAAAGATTTATTTTTTAGAATACTTTGCATTATTTTTCCAAAAGTATGCTTCCAGGATTTTCACATCCAGTTGGTTTTTTTTATTGATCCATGTATGTTATATGCATATGTAGGTTAAAAGTGTTTTCATCTTACCTTGGATATATATTAATTGTGTATGATTATTATTATAGACACCCTATTCTAATACCCTCACACTCTTCATAGGGTCAAAACGAAGTCCCCTTACACCACTACAAGAAAAAAGAGTTGCAAAACAAAATTGTCACAACTTTGCTACTAAAGACCTGTTGCTAATACCTTTAGTGACAATGTTTTGGCGTTTGCTACTAACTATTACAAATTTAGTGGTAAACAGATTTTGCTACTAAATGATGTACTTTTAGTGGCAAATTATTTGCTACAAAAAATAATCGAAATTGTCACAAAAATATGTTATTTTCCACTAAAAGGTTCTTTTTGTAGCAAATATATGATTTGTTACCAAAAATAAGTTTTGCTTAAGGTCAAGATAGTTCTATGGTAATTGTGATTTCCCACTAAAAGGTTCTTTTGTAGCAAATATATGATTTGCTACCAAAACTAAGTTTTGCTTAAGGTCAAGATAGTTCTATGGTAATTCTGATTTTCCACTAAAAGGTTCTTTTGTAGCAACTATATGATTTGCTACCAAAACTAAGTTTTTTCTTAAGGTTAAGATAGTTATGTGACAATTCAAATTTTCCACTAAAAATATTTTTCTGTAGCAAATTATTATATCCACTAATAGTTATTGCATTTAATATTCATATTTTATGCATAAAATAATTAACAAATAATACTAAATGCGTTCAATTTTCTTATTTAATATTTGATATAATTAAGACAATCTAGTAAGAACTTTGATGCTTCATTACTTTACAAAATATATTTATAATATTGTATACTCAATTATTTATAATATTCCACATCAAAATCAAGTCAAATACATCAATTACATAAATCGTTTCATTGTTGACTAAAAAAAATAACTACAAAAGAAATAAATATGAGACGATTTATCATTTATGCTTCATGCATCTCTTCTCTCCTCATTAGCTTCTCTCATCGCCTCCGAGATGATGATTTCGATATTCTCATCCCTTTCAAGTTTCTTTTGAAAATCAATTCCTTGTGTTAGTCCTCTGACTCGTTTCTTAAAAGATGAATTTATTAAAACTTAAATACAATGAAAACATCAGCCAACAAATTTATATGCTAAACATCAATAAATTTATGAACACCACCTAACATTAACGAATAAATTTAGATGCAAAACAACCAATAAATTTTGATGCTAAATTTATGAACATCATCGAACATTAACGAATAAATTTATATGCAAAACAACCAATAAATTTAGACGGAAATCAATTTTTATCTGAGACCTAATTAAAAAATAAAAAAGGCGAGAAAAAGTAAGTGTGTTGGGGTATGTATATAAGAGAGACTTTTGGAAATGAAACTTCAAATGGTGCTTACATGATGTTGTCTGGGATAAAACAATATTTTATTCTCAACACTGTTCCTGCAAAACATTCAAACCACCTCCAGCATTACGAATATAAATTCAAAAGTACAAATTCGACAAGCAATGTTATGGTGGACTACCCCCCATTTCTTGTCCTGATTTGTGTGGGGAGGAGTCCATTTTCCCCTAGATCACGAGGGTAAAAAAACAAACAATCAATTAAGTTACATCTCAAGCATATAAATCATGAAGTCATCATGTGAAAAAAATAGATAAGTCAACAATGAAAGTTCATATTCCCAGTAAAACAATCAATTAAGTTCCATCTCAAGCTAATGTCATTCATATATAGTAGAGGAATGTAGTATAATACCCCTTACTTTTATAGATATTTAAATTACATAAGTGGCGTAATTTGGTAATTAGAGAAAATTACTGTGAATAGTAATTTTAGAATTTATGACTGTGATTTAATAAATTTAGAAGTTAAAGTGAATAGTAAATATTAGTTTGCTAGTGTAGGAGGAATATTTACACGGGTTATATTTTCTCACGGGACTATGTAAACGAGTTAGAATATTTTATAAGTCATGTCAAAGTTGGGTTAAGTGACGGGAGATAGTTTACGTTGTAGAAACGCGTGTAGAGAAGTGCTAGGTACGACTAGTGAATTTTAGTCAGCAAACTCGGTTGGAGATTTCAAGTGCACGGTTGGTTTTAGAATGATCGAGATAGTCAGAATAGAGTATCTGGGGGTAATGTTTAGGTTTTGGAGACTTTTGGACTAGTAGGGATTCGCATTTGAGTATACGAGTCATTTTTGGGTATTATATGGGACAAGCCCTTATTTATCTCTTATAAGGCACGAGAGAGAGGAAGATAAAGGAAAGAAAAGAGATAAAATAAAGAAGAGAAGAAAGGAAGGAAAAAGAGGAAGAAAAAGGAGATTCCAGGCCAAACTCCGCAGGATTCGACTCGAGGTCGTCGAATATTATCCACGAGGTAAGTATTTACTTACTTTATTCATTTGAGTGTGTATCTCATATTATAGTTGGTAAACTAGATAAATTTTGGGTTAGAACCCTTAAAATAAATTTAGGAAATTTGAGTTTAAGCTTACAAATTGATGTATTGTAAACTCTTAATGATTTCTAGTGTTAAACCCATGATAATGGAGTGTAGAAATGGTAGAAATGGGAGAAATGATAAAACTAGGGTTTAATGGTTTTAGGATTTAAATCAAAGAGAAATGGTTTAATACCACAAATTAATTGATGTGTTAGTTATAAATCAGTGTTAGGATGATTATATTGTTGTTGGTTGAGACTAGAAACCATAAAAAGTGGAGATTTGGTTGATATTTGGGATTTTTGGAGATTGAGAAATTGCACAAACAGTGCCCTCCGAATAGGGAGAATCGATTCGGGTCTAGACCGAATCGATTCGTATAAGGGGACCTATAAGGTTGTCTTAGTCCGAATCGATTCGAATTTGAGACCGAATCGATTCTCCTTTGAGGACCTGCTTGCAGAACACTTTTTGAATCGATTCGGATTGAGACTGAATCGATTGGCTAGCCCGAAGCATTTCGCATTTGGGGAGAGTCGATTCGCCTTTGCTGAATTTGGCAGTTTTCTTCCCTTAAGTGTATGGGGAGTTAAATCACAAATTGGAGATTTTTTTAGGGGATTCTAGACGTGATATTAGGAATCCTAGATAATGGAATCAAGGGTGGGTAGACCTTGGATTATAAGAGGGAACCTTGGATTAGTTAAGGGTAAAATCCGAGGTATGGAGCTAATGAATGTTTAGTACGAGAGATATTCGAGAAAATTATTCGGCAAGCGTATGTAGGTATATTTATGCAGTCAGGATAAATATGGACCGATTGTAATTGAGTAAATCCTAAGATGCGATTAGGATGGAATTTAGGAAATGGGCTAAAGAGAATTGAGCGGTTATCCTATATGTCTATTGATGACTATTAGTATAGTTGATGCGATACCTATGGAATTAAGATAAGTAGTTAGTATACTTATTTAATTATTACGAATTGGTATATTCAGGTTTATATTATAACCCTTAAAAGTGATTAAGGTGCGAGTTATACTTTAAGTAAGAGAATACTTATGGGTTTAGTATTTTAAGGGTATGAATACTTATATACTATTTCAAATGGGAACATTCGGGTTATTGACTGTCACTATAAGAGTTCGGCAATTATAGCTAGAGCATATTGAGGAATGTTATATTATATACAGGTATTGTTACAGTATATATATACAACTTGTTTACAAATATATTGGTATGCAAACGATATATTTATGTATGTTAATATCTCTAGTCCTATCCAAGGAGGTTGCATGATGAGGGTGAATCCCCTGGCTTGCAGAGCAGGGAGAGTATATCCCCAGGTCATATCGTCCCGCATATGGGTGAGATATTTTTATTCCACTTTCAGGAGGGAATATGACCGCCTCCACCATTTAGTATTTCTACTATGCTCATGAGAGAGTCTGGCTTGGTACCGGGGTTAATTTGAGAAAACCCGAATATGGATAGGTACATTGAGACTGCATCCTCGAGTCATAGCTCGGTGGGATGGTAATTATACTTATAATTGTAAAATAGGTGTAAATATACTTGTTGTTTATAGTATATTGTTTGTATATGAAGATGAGATATCATATAACTTTAATTGGGGTAAAGTGTAAAATGAATAAAACGTTATTCTTCTTCAGGTAGTTTTATGATTTAATTAATTGGATAATTAAATAGAAAATACGTTATATTTAAATTACGAGAGTAGAGTAATTTAATGTGATTTAATATTTAAATTACGTGAACGAAGTAATTTAATAAGAGGAATTTATAATTATGATTATTGAGTGGTCGAATAATAATCATGATTTTTCTATATTAATCAAGAGATAGAGACTGATCAATATTTCTGATATGATATTTACTAAGTGTGAATAGTAAATAATTGATAATTAAGATTATACGTCATAGCGAGTGATGTGGTCGTATTATATGTTATCTCACTGAGAGTCGCGTGTTAGACTATGTCGAGGTGGGAAATGAGAAATATATTTTGGGTGACTCGAAAGATAATTTAGAGGTCACGGGTGAGTCCGAAAGGGGCGAATTAGTCAAAAGAGTATACCCAGGGATGTCAATTGAGTCACGGGTCAACTTTGGACCAAACCGGCACCTTACAGGGGTAATTTGGTCATTTTAAAAATAGAGGTTAAAGGGCCTACGAAAATTAGAGTCCTATATCTGATAATTAGAATTGGGGATTAGGGTTAATAACTCAAAAATATTAGAAAGGCCATTAGAGAGAAGAGGGGAACCTTTCCCAAAAGCTTAAGGAGGATTCTTGCACCTAAGCATCTAAGGAGAGGGGATTTGAAGAGAATCACATCAAATCATCATCTTCGCCATGAAATCAGATCACCTCTGTATAAGGCAAGTTATTTATTGCAATTAAATTCAAAGTTACAATACCCATGTGTAGGGTTACATAATTTATGAAAATTCTATTTAATCTCTTGGAGAAAAAGATTGATTTTGATGCATGTTTGGTTAGGATTGCATGTAGTTGATATTAAAAACTGTAGAGGATTGAAAATCAAATGAAATTGGATTGTCGCTACGAATTGTAATTCTGGGATATGTTAAAATCAATATGAAGGACACCATTGTCTAGGGTTTAATGGAAACTGAATTTTGATGAACCTTGGGAGGATTTCGTATGGATTTGATGATATATTTACGTTAGGATTAGCCCCTATACATGTTAATAATGTTTAGTGATGATGGGAGAATGTTTCATAAGGTTTTAAGAAGTTTAAAAGGGACAAGTTCGGAGAAAACCGAAATTGGGCATGGCTGGTATCTGGTCGATCGATCGATCGACCCATGAATGTCGATCAATCGACTTGTCGATTGATCGACCAAAACCTTCGATCGATAAGTCTGATAGGGTCCTTTAGAGTGAGACTTAAAGTAGGGACCGACGAGGATAAATCGATTGTGATGTGTATTGGGAAATACCTGGTATGAGTTATGGAGATAGAGTAACATTAATCCATGATACATACCAAAAGAGTAAGTTAGGATTAGCTACTGAAATTAAGAAGGGTTAACTAGGTCCCTTAGAGTTGGGCGAATACTCGAGAAAATGCGATAAAGAGAGAAATTGAAAAATGCACGGTACGGTGAGTAGTAGAGAGAAATTACTGCGTAGCAATGTAAATCTTTAGGTTGTGTGAATACCTATAAATTTTGTACTTAGGTTAGGTGAATACCTATAGTGCCTATATGATATTAAAATTGAGGATTAGACTGGGCCAATATTGTATTATTTCATTTACATTTGGAGTCGAGGATTAGACCGGGCTAATGTAAATGATAGGAGAATTGGAGTCGATGATTAGACCGGGACAATACTCCTTATAGTATATATTGTGTGTTAAATATATACTATATAAGTAATCTACTTAGGTAGAATGGTAGATGATTATATGATGTGCATACATCTAAAAGATAAATAATTTGGGATAATTGGAGTCGATGATTAGACCGGGCCAATTATCCTTATAGTCTATATTGTGTGTGAAATATACACTATATAAACAATATACTACGATGGATTAGTAGATAATTAGCTGACATGAATACATCTAAATAGTAACTTAAGTGGAAAAAGCTTAATTGGAAAAATATTATATTAGATAGTGATCATCTAATGAATAAGATTAAGTGGTCAGACTTAACATTCAAATCAGAAACTAACATATGTGAAATGTTACTTGAAAATTTATTAACATAATAAGAAAAGTTAAAGAAACTTAGTACTGTATGGGCGATACGGGAACTTAGACGTGTAGATGAGTTAAGACGAGTACTATAGTCTAAATAGCTTGGGTAGTTGTAGCTAACTAGACTAAGTATGGAACGTTAGGCGTGCACTATAGATGAGAGGTGTGGAGATTCAAGTGAGTGTGCGTAAGCCTAACATGTGTAATCAATAACTTATCTTTACTGCAATAAATTTACTTGCTAAATATTTTCAAAATGTTTTGAGTACTAACTCTTGCTATGAAAAATATTTTTAAAAACCTTTTAGGTGTCCAGCCATAGGGACGACAAGCGTGAATTCATTCCAGGGATTTCGGAGCAGCAGCGCAGGTGGATGTTGCAGGACATTGATTAGACGCTTCTTTTATCATTTCTGATCTAGTGTAGGATTTCAGCTTCAGTACGGACATGTTGTCCCACCGTACTTTCTTTAGTTGGGATTTTGATATTTGTTATCTTTTGGACGATGGTTTATTCGGCAAAACTTGTTTACCTTAGTTGATATATTTAGACTTTTATGTTGGTATTTGATTTATACATTGTTCCGCTTGTTGTTGTATGTTTAATGAAAGTTAAAATTTGGCACTAATCTAATTTCACCTAGGTGGTTAGTAATTAAAAAGTTTTCGACGGTGATGCTAAGAATGAACCAACTAGAAAACCTGTTTTAATTTGATTTAGGACTGATCACCCAGGATTTAATTAAGCAAGGTGTCACATTTTATATCCGGACTTATACAAAGGTAAATTGTAGGTTCAAGTGAGAACTATTTATTCAAGGGTTATTACATGTTGAAGTGAATACAGTATCTTAAACTAGTGAAGTTTTGGAATATGAACAATATGTATATACTTAATAGAGAACTATATATATATCAAATCGAGAATTATATCCATTAAAGCTTATGTATTAGCTTACGGTATAACATAGTATATCACGCCAGGTAGGTGATAGTAATGAGGATTCAGAAGTTGGGTGAAAGAGATTAGTTAAGCGGGGTAGCTTAACTAGGTTGTTTAAATTGAATGTGATAGGTGTGTACTATTAGAAGAGGGGTGAGGTGTATCTAATGGGAGTGCGATAACAAATTTAAATATGAGAGATTACATATTTTAAAATATGTCATTTGATACACTTGATGAATATTTTCAAAACTCAGGCCCTGGCCCGTTTCTCTATTTTTTCCAAGGCCGGGGTACATGAACCCAGCCTGATGTGTTAATGTGTGTATAAAATTAATCTGATGAATTTAGTGATTGGTTATGATCGTATTGCGTAGTTACACAATAATTGTAGATCTTTATATCTCGTTTGCCTCTGGGTACTCGTGATGATTTAGAGTGCAATTTGAGTGTCACTAGCGCGATACTGATTTACTCATCCTCAGATTAGGTATGACACGGGCTTGAACCTCGTATACATAATGCTTGGGAGTACTAAATTCCGGGTCAAATCAATCAGATAAATTTATGATTAATATTATCACCGCATTACACTATGGTTGGGGGATTGTACTCCCGTTTTATTCCTCTCATTATTTAAAACAAAAAGTTTTAAATCATCGTTCATTCTTAATTTCGGTAGAATAGTATAGTTGCATTTTTTTTTCATTATCGCATTTAGCTGTAATCAATCTCAAAACCAAATCAATTTTTCCTTTTCGTCTTAGAGTCAAAGTTAGGGTTTCTCCGTCTTTTCCCGTCGTCACAACTCTGTTGTCCTTCTTCCCTGAGGATCGATGCCCGACTTACTGGGATTATTACTTGAGCGACAGGCTTGCACTTGAGCCTAGAGTGAACGCATTCCTGAGACACATTTTCAGTCGCGTCACGTTTTTGGCGCCGTTGCCGGGGAATTAGGTAGACTTAGGATTAGATAGAGTCAATCCAAAGCTTTGACCAAGAATTCCAAAAAAAAAAAAAACATAAAAAAAAAAAAATTAAAAAGCACAAAAAGATTCATAATCATCATCTCTCCTAAGCTTAATGCAAAATTCTGAAACCACTCCCACACCCCATAATACTCCAACCAACATTCACGAAAATCCAATTGTTGAGTATAATCCTGCTAGTCCCCACACTCCAAACGCCCCACAGTTCTGGATCCCACCTACCACACCGTCGCACTCAGTCTCCGATAACACTCCTTTTTCCTTCTTAGGACACACTCCGAGCACGCCCAGTGAGAGCACCGAGTCAATAAGTGAGGAAGGGATGTCGCAACACGACAGTGCACCCTCCGGTGAGGAAGAGCCCCCATACCGTCCGATTAGAGAATTCTTATATCCCGAGCGTACTGTCACTCTGGGATGCATTATACTCCCGTATAATGCCGGGCAATTCCGTTTCAAAAATGGGATGATCCAGATGCTACCGCATTATCATGGTATGGATTCTGAAAAGCCATACCTCCATATTAAGGAATTTGAGGACGTGTGTGATACTCTCAATGATCAAACCTGCACACAAGAGGTAATCCGCCTCAAACTCTTCCTTTTCTCGCTCAAAGATAAAGATAAAACCCGGCTATGGTCTTTACCTCCGAGCTCGATTCCATCATGGAATGAGTTACAGTCGAGATTTCTCAAGAAATTCTTCCCACCACATCGAACAATCTCCATAAAGGCTCAAATTCAAGCATTCAGACAAGCTGAAAATGAGCCATTCCATTGATGTTATGAACGTTTCAGTTGCTTCATGCCCCCATCATGGATTTGATTCAGCGCAAGTCATCTCTTTTATCTATAATGGGTTGAATCTTAACTCCAAACAACTTGTTGAAACAATGGGAAGTGGTCCGTTTATCGATTTAGATGCCCACGATGCTGAACTTCACCTGAGGTATGTCGCCGAAACTACCCAATCCTGGGACACTTCTGATCCCAACGCTCAAAATCAAAATAGACAAGTGACCACCACTCTGTCGGCATCCGGCCTATTCCACGTAGATAAGAATTATATGACGGACAGCAGATTGGAGACTCTTGAGAAAGGATTTTGAGATCTATGCGAGATATATGGAAAAGGACCAGCTGGACCCATTCCAAACCCCGTCGTGAAGGTGTGTGCTATTTGTGAGGCGGGACATTCAACTTAGGAATGCCCGACGATACCCGCCTACAAAGTAATGCTTCAAGAGAAAGTTAGTGGTATAGGAGGTTTTAAGGGTAATTTCAGTGCCCCTCACGGGAATTCCTACAACCCTTCATGGAAAAATCATCCCGGTTTTAGCTATGGGAAACAACATGCCGCAATGAACCCTCCTTCGCATGCTGCCCCTCCTCCACCATAACATTTTCAACAAGCCCCGCACATGCAAGGACGTGTGCAAGCACCACCACCTCAAGGAAATTATATCCCACCACAGCGAAGAACTCTCGAGGATACCATGAATCAATTCATCGCAAGCCAGACCGCAACTAATGCCAAATATGATCGTCTGATTGGCGACATAAATGTGAATCTGTCAAAAATACAATCCTCATTGAGTGTTCAAGAGAAGGGAAAGTTTCCTGCCCAAGGCCAAAGACCTCCCCAAGGTCAAACTAGCATTAGCTCCACCTCCACTGAACATTAGGAGTAATGTCAAGCTGTGACCACTCTTCGTAGTGGGAGAGTCATTGATTTATCACCTCCCCCACCCGACACAACGAAAGACAAGGAGATTTCTCCCGGCACGAAAGAGGCCGAAGATATCCCCTTAAATGAGAGTGACCAAGAAGATGCTAGTGGGCCAGAGGTAGTAGTGAAACCGCCCTCTGCGGAACCATTTCCTCAAAGGTTGATTCCCTCCCATAGAGGAAACCCACGTGAAGACGTGCTAGAAGTGCTTAAGCAAGTAAAGCTGACTTTACCTTTCCTCGATGCCATTAAACAAATTCCAGCTTATGGCAAAGTCATCAAAGATTTGTTGACGGTAAAAAGGAAGATGAAGTTAAAGAAGAACATCTTACTAGCCCAGAACGTGAGCTCCATTCTATTAAATGATCTCCCGCCTAAATTCAAAGATCCCGGTGCACCCACCATATCCTGCATCATTGGAGATAATAAAATCAAAAAAGCCTTACTTGACTTGGGAGCAAGCGTTAATATCCTCCCTTACTCCATCTATAGGCAACTTGACTTGGGCGACCTCAAGCCCACAAAGGTCACTCTCCAATTAGCGGATCGAATAGTGAAGATCCCACGAGGCATAGTCGAGGACGTGATCGTCCAAGTTGACACCTTCTACTTTCCGGTAGATTTTGTCATTTGGGACACGGAGCCATCCTTCCACTCGAGTAATCATGTTCCCATCATCCTTGGGCGTCCTTTCCTAGCTACGGGTAACGCAATCATCAATACTAGGAATGGGCGAATGCAACTCACATTTGGTAACATGACCTTGGAAACCAACATCTTTCACATAGCCCAGAATGCAGGGGAGGACGATGATCTTCACTCAGTGAGCCTCATAGATGAGATAGTAGAGGAGTACTTTGAGGAGAATTACTGTGGCGACGCTTTAGAGTCCTGTCTAGCGGCGAGACACGAGAGTGAGGGGACGTATACCGACTTCGAGAGGGAGTTTGGAGAGTTGAGAGAGCTACTCGATGAGAGTGCGTCGGACGAAGATGTGAGAGAGGTTAATTGGGTTTCTAGATTCGAGGAATTACCTCCGAGGGATACACAAATGGTTCCCTCCAGTGAAAAATTTCCAACCCTCGAATTAAAGAAACTCCCCTCCCATATTAAATATGCATACCTAGGAGAGGATGAGAAATTTCCTGTTGTTATCTCCTCTAGCCTAGATGAAGGGCAGGAGGGTAAATTATTGAGAATTCTGAGGAAGCACCAAAGTGCTTTTGGTTGGTGCATAGCTGATTTGAAGGGGATAAGTCCTTTGATTTTCACTCATAAGATCCATCTCGAAGAGGATGTCAAGCCCTCTAGAGAAATGCAAAGAAGACTGAATCCCAACATGAAAGAAGTTGTGAGAACCGAGATCATCAAATTATTGGATGTCGGGATTATCTACCCAATCTCGGATAGCAAATGGGTAAGCCCTATTCAAGTCGTCCCGAAGAAGTCGGGTATGACTGTGATTGCGAATTCTAAGGGAGAGCTAGTTCCCCAACGTACCACCACCGGGTGGCGCGTTTGCATTGACTACCTAAAACTCAATGCGGGAACTATGAAAGACCATTTCCCCTTGCCATTTATTGATCAAATGCTTTAGAGAGTAGCGGGCCACCCTTATTATTTCTTCCTTGATGGTTATTCCGGATATAACCAAATTGAGGTAGATGTACTTGACCAGGAGAAGACGACCTTCACTTGCCCTTTTGGTACGTTTGCCTACAAACGTATGCCATTTGGCTTGTGTAATGCACCCGCGACATTTCAAAGGTGCATGTTGAGATTATTTAGCGACATGGTCGAGAGAGGACTCGAAGTGTTTATGGATGACTTCAGCGTTTTTGGCACCTCTTTCGATCATTATTTAGAAAAGCTGGAAAAAGTACTTACCCGATGTGTGGAAAAGAACTTAGTGCTGAATTGGGAAAAGTGCCATTTCATGGTCACCGAGGGAATAGTTCTTGGCCACATAGTATCATCCAAAGGAATAGAGGTTGATAGGGAAAAGATAGATGTCATAGATGATCTTCCCCCATCAAAATCGTTGAAGGACGTGCGCTCATTCTTGGGCCACGCGGGGTTTTATCAAAGGTTCATTAAGGACTTTAGCGCCATCGCTAGGCCCTTAAGAAACTTACTCATGAAGGACACCCCATTTGAGTGGACGGAAGCATGCCAAATCCCTTTTGACAAATTGAAAAATATGCTTATGTCCTCTCCCATCATGCAAGTTCCGGATTGGTCCCTACCATTCGAACTTATGTGTGATGCAAGCGATTACACGATCGGGGCTGTTTTGGGCCAATGAAAAGATAAGCAAGCTCATGTCATCTACTACGCTATCCGGACCCTTACCGGACCTCAACTCAACTACTCTACCATGGAGAAGGAGTTGCTAGCGGTAGTCTTTGCCCTTGATAAATTTCGGTCATATCTCATTGGTTCTCCTATTACTGTCTTCACCGACCACGCAGCCTTGAAATACCTACTTGCAAAGAAAGATGCCAAGTCGCGCCTCATAAGGTGGATCCTACTCCTACAAGAGTTCAATCTCTCCATCAAAGATAAGAAAGGAGTAGAAAACGTCGTTGCCGACCATTTATCTCGGCTTTCGTCCGACGTACCTAGTGATCCCATACCCATAGACGAATACTTTCCAGATGAGCAACTTTTTGCTACCTCTTCGTATCCCTGGTTTGCGGACATAGTGAATTATCCTGTCACGGGAGCCGTCCCTCCTGACTGGACACCGCAAGATAAGAAGCGGTTTCTTACTTGGTCGCGCATGTTCTTTTACGATGATCCATTCCTTTTTAAATACTGCGCAGACCAAATCATCCAACGATGTGTACCGGATGACGAGATCCCGAAAGTCATCCAGTTTTGTCATTCGAAAGCTTGTGGAGGCCACTTTTCAACGAAAAAGACGGCCGCTAAAATTCTGCAATGCGGCCTCTATTGGCCCATAATCTTCCGGGATGTGAACGATGCTTTCAAATCATGCAATAGGTGCCAATGAATGGGAGCCATTACTCGACGAGACATGATGCCTCTTACCCCTATACTCATCATTGAGATATTCGACTGTTGGGGTATTGACTTCATGGGACAAGGTCGATGAAACTCGCTCATGATAGCATCGTTCGACGAACGGAGTTTCTCCCCGGGCAAAAAGTTCTCCTCTATAACTCTGGGCTTCACCTCTTTCCGGGCAAGTTGCGGTCACGATGGTCTGGCCCGTTCGTTGTGAAGAATGTTTTCCCTCATGGAGCTGTTGAATTGGACGATTTAAAAGGGGGAAATACATTCAAAGTGAATGGACAATGCCTAAAGCCATATCTAGAGGCGTGTGCAGAAGAAGTCGACACCGTATGGTTATCAGACCCCGTTTACGGGGTTGAGTGAGCTGTTGAAGTAAGGTCGTCATACCCCCAACGCGTATGGGGTGAGAGTCGTGTGTGTGAGAGTCGTGTGTGTTTTGAGAGTCATTAGGACTAGGTTTCTTTCGGGAGAAGCATTCGTGTGTGTTGGGAATTTTGAGTAAAAAGGGCGTTGACCAATGAAATCGAGAGGGTTTTTAGTCCAATTGGATAGAGAGTATGTCGGGAAAGTGAAATTTTTTGAAGAAGAGAGATCAAAACGAAATTAGGAGAATTCCAGCCCAAAAACCCTGGGGCGGACCGGTTCCTTTTCAAGGCGGACCGGTCCGACCCCGGACCGATTCCTTTTATTTTTAAAGGGACCGGTCCGCCTGTCGAGGGTTTAAAAAGTCAAAAGGCCGGACCGATCCGCCCCTACCCCGGACCGGTCCGCCTTCTGCAGATATGTCTTCTCCCCTTCCCAAGATTCACCCCCTTTCCCCCCAATCCTATTCATCCCCTCCAATTCGTTTTTCCTCTTCCCAAACCCAACCTTTCCCTCCCAAATCCATCCCCTTTTCCCTCCAAACCCCTTCCCTCCAAAACCAACCCCTCCCCTCCCTTTTTCACTATAAATACACCTCCAGCCCTCCCCTTCTCCTCAAACCTTCAACCCAAATACTCTCTTCTTCCTCTCTAGTTTTTCAACCATAATTCCCTACTGTTTCCATGGCCCCGCGTGTTGCCCCCACCAAATACGACTCCACCGTGATCCAACCCTCCGGTCACGGCGAATTCTGCTCCCGCCAAGAGGAGCGATGGTGCACTCAATACTTTAGTTTGGGCCGCGAACTCCATATGGAGCGCGCTGTCCAATGGGAAGCCCTGCCCAACTCCGTTACCGCCCTATTCATGGCTCGGGGCTGGTGCCGATTCCTCAACCAACCTCACGAAGCGGTTTGGGTAACCGAAGTCCGCTCATTCTATGGCACGCTAGTCCGGACGGTCCAATTTAAGGCCGAAGCTCATGTGGATGGGACTCCCATTCCATTTTCCTTGGCCCGTCTCACGGCCAAGTTGGCCGAGTTTGACGTCCCGGACGTCCAAGAATTCACCAATCCCCGAAATGTCCCCCCGGTCGACAAGGATACCATCATGGCCCGAATTGCGCCGAATGTGGCTTGGACGGGGCAAACCGTCGCCGTTGGACGCCTCAACGAGAAGGCGCGTCTCACATTTCAGATTGTGTGCGCCAACATTTTACAAACATCCAACGACTCCGCCATGAGACCCCGGCAAGCCATCTTGACATATCACCTCTTCGACCCCCAAACTTCCATCCATTTGGGCCGAACCTTATACGCGGATATCATTAACGCGTCCTTGGATGAGAAGGGCACCGCCCCAATTCCCTATGCCCGATTGATCACTTTTATCCTTCAGGATGCTGGCATAGAGGTGCCGAGCGACCATACACGCATCCCCGGTCCTTTCGGCCAAGGGACCCGCACCAAAAGCGCCAAACAGTTAGCTGTCCTCCGGGCTAGGCGGGGAGGTGATAGTGATGAAGAGGCTGCTCCGAGCGACAGCGAAGAAGAAGCAAGGGCAGTCGGTGAAGACGTCGAGATGGGGGATATCGGTCCGGACGAAGAGTCGGTCGACGAGGAGGACGACCCAGATTTCGAGTGAGAGGGCACGGACCTATCCGCGCGTATGTCGGCGCTTGAGACCAACTTCAACACCTTTCAGATCAACTACGAGCGCGACATGGACATCGTCCTCCGCTTCCAAGCGGACATCTATCGCCGCCTCGGGGATCCGAATGAGCCACTACCTTCCTACTACCATAACCCTTATGACCCCACTACGCCCGGTTCCTCCCATCCCCCACCCCGGTGAAGCTCTATATGGTCCTGGCAGCTTTTTATTTTTCTTCCTGTTCACATTTGTATGCTTTTTCCTGCACATGTAACACAGTCCTCTTGTAATAAAAACTGCATTTTCTCTATTTGATTGTTTTATTTATCGCACTTATTATTTTGCCTTATTTAGATTTTAGTCCTTTTTGCTTGAGGACAATGCAAAAGTCTAAGTTAGGGGGGGTCGCAAGTGCGTATTTCTAAAACTTCACAAATTTTCAAAATGCCCAGAAATTTCCAAAAAAAAAATCATAAAAATTTCAAAAATTCAAAAATATTTTTGTCAAAATAAATAAAAAATTGGAATTCAAATTTTTTAAAAATATCATTAAAAGTTGGTTTAAAGTCTCAAGCTGTAAACATTCAACATACACAAAGCCGAAATTGACCAAAGATGGAAATTGAGCGAAAATTGATGACTTAACGAACAAGTGTGGAGATTAACAAACCCGGTGAGATTCGAACCTATCACTTTTTGCGAGTTTTTAAATCAATCTGAGTTAATTGTTAACTCAAAGTTCTTTTCAACGCCTAAAAAGTTATCAAGGATCTCAACTCTTTCATTTTGATCGGTTTTGAAAAATGTGTGTAATATTGCTTTGAAAAACGTGTCAAAGTAGTCTCTAAACTTAAATTCATCTCGAAACGCATATGGTAACGCAATTGGCATTTTGGACGATGAAGTAGGCCCTCATTTGTCACCCAAAAATATTAGCCATAAAAAGATGCGAAAAAATTATCCCTTTGATAACCCAATTGAGCCGAATAAAATTTATCATTTTCGTTTGGTAACCCGAAAAACTCAAATAGCCCGAAATTGTGAAAAATGAGAAAAATTCAGAATCTAGTCCAAAAAGTGAATATAAAGGGGAAAGAAAAAAATAGTATGCTCAACAAAAATAACAAGAAAAGAAAAGAAGTGAAAAACAGAAAAAGAAGAAAAAAGTGAGCAATAGCCCGAAAAAAGCACAAATGGACATCATTAATGACTTTTCCAATTCCAACCTTCCCTACCTCTTTCAATTTACCCAATATACCTTAAACAACCCAAAAAAGTCCTAACCGAGTCTAAATCGAGAAATTGGCTATCGCGTGGAGAGCTAATACACCAAAAGATAATGAAGGAGATTAAGTGCGCGAAATAGAGGCAATGTTCCCGTTTTTAAAACCGTAATCCTTTGATGAGGTCCTTTCACCATAAAATTTCCGTCTTTCTAATTGTATGCGTGATTTTGCTTCCATTACATTTACTCTTTATATCACGCATACCGAGAGAATAGCCTTAATCCGAGATATTCGTTTGTGAGAGCATTCCGTGAGAAATTGAAATCAAAATGAATTTTCGGATAAGTAGCGTAATGATCAATCGGTGAAAATTGGCGGTTATATTTCCGGCCCCGCACACACGCACTATGATTTGAGACTATTGAACATGACTTGAGGATGACTATTTTCTGGAAAAGTTTGAACTACACAATTTTTGCACATTTTGAATTTTCTTTGAGTCGAATTTTGTGGGTATATTCTCTGCAAACCCTCACGAGACAACACTCATCCTACTAGGGTAACCTTGGGGTTTAAAGGCTTGTTGCATACGCTAAATGCAATCGCTTGCCCGCGAAAAAGGTATTTTATCCCAATAAAATGATTTTCAAGAGTTGGGCCTTGCTAGGATTCTTTTACATTGCTCGGGACGCGCAAAGTTCTAAGTTATGGGGGTTTGATTAGGCATAAATTCTTCCTAATTTATCCCTTGATTTAGCTACTTATAGCACCTCGAACAACGTAATTGAGTTGACTTTATCTCATAATCTTGCTACTGACTGATCCTAATGAGTACACCGAGTTTCTAGTATTAGGTATTTGATGTCAAGAAACGAAAGAAGGAAACCGAAAGAATCAAGAAAGAAAGAAGGAAAAGTCTCAAGGGCAAAAGCGTAATTTCCACCCGGAATTCGGATGAGGTACCTAAAGAGAAGTTGAAGACATCTCATTCACGAGCACATAGGAAGAAACGGCACCTCAATCGGAATACCGAAACAAAAGTTATGAGCAGTCAAAGAGGAACCAAAAAGTCAAATAGTCGGACCGGTCCGCCCCTACCCCGGACCGGTCCGCCTTGCCAAACTCCAGAAGACCCCGGACCACAAGAAAATCGAAGAAGGTAAAAATAAAAGGAACCGGTCCGCCCCAAAATAAAAAGAACCGATCCGCCTTGAGGGCAGACTGGTCCGCCTAAGGCCCGGTCCGAGTTTCGAGATTTGAAAATTTTATCTCTTCCTAAAAAGACTCCTAGTGCAGCTGAACTCCGAAATTGTTGTAGGGTATAAAAACCCAATTTATTATTGTTATTGGAACGGAGAATTAGTAGGATTTTTCCTCTCTTTTTCCAGAAACCCTAGTTTAGCTAACAACTACAGTTTTAATTCAAAGATTGAAGATTTATTCAGTGATTTTTGTGAGTATCAGTTTCATTCATTGTTTCACTTATTTTTTGATTAATCGTAGTGAGTAATTCTTAATTCTAATTCTTTTCTACATCTAATTACCATTTTCATTAGAGTAATTATGAACTCCTGCACATCAATCATTGTTTTTATTAAATTCAACATGTTAGGCTAGATCTTCCAAGGCCGGGGTACATGAACCCAGCCTGATGTGTTAATGTGTGTATAAAATTAATCCGATGAATTTAGTGATTGGTTATGAGCGTATTGTGTAGTTACACAATAATTATAGATCTTTATATCTCGTTTGCCTCTGAATACTCGTGATGATTTAGAGTGCAATTTGAGTGTCACTAGCGCGATACTGATTTACTCATCCTCAGATTAGGTATGACGCGGGCTTGAACCTCGTATACATAATGCTTGGGAGTACTAAATTCCGGGTCAAATCAATCAGATAAATTTATGATTAATATTATCACCGCATTACACTATGGTTGGGGGATTGTACTCCCGTCCTATTCCTCTCATTATTTAAAACAAAAAGTTTCGAATCATCATTCATTCTTAATTTCGGTAGATTAGTATAGTTGCATTTTTTTTTTCATTATCGCATTTAGCTGTAATCAATCTCAAAACCAAATCAATTTTTCCTTTTCTTCTTAGAGTCAAAGTTAGGGTTTCTCCGTCTTTTCCCGTCGTCACAACTCTGTTGTCCTTCTTCCCTGAGGATCGATAACCGACTTACTGGGATTATTACTTGAGCGACAGGCTTCCACTTGAGCCTAGAATGAACGCATTCCTGAGACACATTTTCAGTCGTGTCAAATATTCAGACCGATAGCCCAATTGTATTCATTTATTCTTTTACCGCCTTTTTAGTGCGGCATTCGATTTGGTTGTATTGTGTTGTACCGAGTGTTCGGTTATATTATTTCATTTCGGTTTCGTGCACGTAAACTGTTGTGATTGGTTTGATTAAAAAGATTAGTTAAATAAAATTTTGACGCTAGCCTAATAAGTTATTAGTAATTAATTTGGTTTTCGACAGTGATGCTAAGAATGAACCCTATGAGATTCCTGTTTTAATCTGGTAAAGGATTGATCACCCAATATTTAATTAGACGGGGTGTCACACGTAGCTTCATCAATAAAATTTGAAACACAAATAGCTAATATAAAAACACCATTACACCATACCATTTCACTACAAAGTTTTTCTCGCTACTATCCATTCGAGGACAGTGTCAAAAATAGATATCTTGTCCTCGTTCATATTTTCACTACAATAAGAGTAAGTTAATCAGTTTTGGGTGATCCAAACAACATAATATTTGTTGAAGCCGAATTAAATCAGTGGAAACATTGTCAAGTAGATTGAGATATGTAAGTTATTTAAGCATAATGTGTAAATGTTACAAGAAGATTACATAATTTAAACAAGAGAATACATATACACACTGGACACAAATGTTTCAACTGGAGATATCGTCTAAGTAACCTTTGAAATATAATTTAAAAAATTATTCTTAGGGGGGCACTGCATCTTATTAAAATCTGAAGCAAAGACTGAAAAAATCTATATTGAAAATTTATTTGTTTATATCTTCATGAAATCAACTCTTATTAAGAATATTCATGGTGAAATGGACCAACTCAATGAGGAGGTGTATGCTACACGTGAGAAAAATGGTGTTTATATACCAAAGGAACGATACTATCAAGAGGAGATTGAAAGAACGGTAATGTGAGATCAAATTGAACAAATGGGGGTTACTATAGAAATCCATCAGATGCAACTTAAGGAATTACGAGTTAAATATGATGCCAAGATTCAACAATGCTCTGATTTGAGCAGCAAACTTGATGCTATCGGGAAAAACTTGACAATGAGGAATAATTAAGGAAATGCCGATATGCTATCAAGGAGCGAGACTTTAAAATATCTAAACAGAGAAAAGCTTAAATCGCATTGGCTCATCAGGCATATATTTTACGGTCTGAAAGAGTTGGTGGATGCAAGTCTCATTGGCTTATTGGGAAGAAGAAAATTTTGGATAATACACGAATTAATTAGCACAACTGAAATAGCTTTTAAGCACTGGAGAAAGACACATATCATAAATGTTTTCGACAGTAATGATCAACATGATATTAAGATTTGTTCTGTGAGGGTTGCTGCTGAAGATGGCCTAGCAAAGATTAGTGAAGATATTGTACAACACAAAGATCCAATATGAGAAAATTAATGCCTTACAAGCAGGGACGTAGCCAGGAATTTTTATATGTGGGGGCTACAAAATTGTTAAGATAAAAAATAATAAGCATAACAAAAAATACTTAATATTCGATTAAAAATTTGTGACATAATTACAACTACAATTGTCCTCGACGGCTTTTCATAGATTGAAAGCGTTGAATGATACACTCATTATCAATAACAGCAAATACATCTTTTTCTACATACACGATCATATTATCATTCATCCATTGATCTTCCATCCGATTGCGCAATGAAGTCTTTATGAGATTCATAGCCGAAAACACCCTTTCCACGGAAGCCGTGGCAACCGGTAATATCAACGCCAAAGTCACAAGCAAATAAACCAACGGAAATACCCCACTTTTCTTTGTCTCAACCATCTTTTTTGCAAGAGAAGAAATTCCAAACAATCCTTGAAAGGTGGGATTATATTGCACATCAAGAAAATAAGTTTCAAGTTGAATATCAAGTTCAATGAGTTGGACGCTTGAAAATTCATTAGGATAAAAATGGGCAAGGCGAATTAATTTTACCTTGTCAAATGAAATAAACGAATCATCGGGACAAAGGCATGCCACACATAGTAGTAACTCGGTGTTCGCCTCAGTGAAACGTTCATTAAGCTCATGAAGTTGCATATCAATGACCGCATAAAATATCTCAACACGATAATGATGCAAATTTGACCTTTTCGCCGCTTTACGTTGTGATCTTTTTATAGCAATGTATACATCCTCCATAATAGGAACTTCAATTTCAAGTTTCTCACAAAATGTACAAACTTCATCCAACAACAAGACCCATCCATCATCCCGCATCCTTTGTAGTCGTTGCTTGCATACCCGGACCAAAGACATGGCATTTACAATATCTTGATCTTTCCTTTGCAATGCCTTTGATAATTCATTTGCAAACCCCAATACATTTTTCATTAAGTGCATACAAAAAACAAATTCAAAAGTATGCAATGAATCTATTACATTTTTTGCATCAAATCTATGCAAGGGGTTGATTGCATCCACTTTGACAATCTCAAGAACACCAATTACGGAGGGGAACATGCTCATCAAACTAAGTAAAGTGCGAAAATGTGATCCCCAACGAGTGTCACCTGGACGTTGGAGAGATGTACTCTGATTTAGTCCTTTTCCCGTTTGAATCTCACCCTTTCCAATTGCACAATTAATGCTTTGAAGTTGTTGCTCACGAAGAAGGTCACGACGCTTACATGAGGCTCCAACTAGATTAAGAACACTAGAAACCAAGACAAAAAGAGTCATAATATCATCATTTTTCTTTTGCCACCGCAACAAGAGCCAATTGTAGTTGGTGAGCAAAACAATGAACATAAAAAGCACATTCATTCTCCCTCAAAATAATTGTTTTGAGACCATTGAATTCACCTCGCATATTACTTGCTCCATCATATCCTTGCCCACGTAGTCTATAAATGCTCAATCCATGGTTTGCAAAAAGACTATCTATTGCCAACTTAAGCGACACGGCCGTTGTATCCTTAACATGCACTACACCAATAAAGCGTTCCATGATTTCCCCCCTTTTATCAACATATCTCAAGACGACAGCCATTTGTTCCTTAATCGACACATCACGGGACTCATCAATTAAAACTGCAAAAAATGAATCTCCGATGTCTTTGATAATGAAGTCCACAATCTCACTTGAAATCGAATTAACAATATCTTTTTGAATATCCGGTGATGTCATTGTGTGATTTGAGGGAGCATTCTTCAATGCAACGGCTCTAATATCAGGATTTAAATCACAAGAAAATTTCATAAGTTCAAGAAAGTTCCCTTTATTTTTTGACTCTTCCGATTCGTCGCTACCACGAAATGCAAGCCCTTGGCGTAAAAGAAATCTAATAGAGTTGATTGATGCACTTAATCGTGTTCGGTAATCCATACGAGCTTTGTCCGATTGCTTGTGTAAAATTGTCTCAATGTGTTGACTTTCATTCATTAAATTCGCACATGCCTGCAAAGCCTGATTATGGGTACTAGTAGGACCTCCCACGTGAGTAACAAATCTCTCTTTCTTCTTCCAATTAGAAAAACCTTCGCCCACAAATACGTCCCCACCTGCTTGGTCACCCACATTTTTCTTGAAAAGATAACAACACAAACAATATGCAGCATTAGTAGTGATGCTATATTCTAGCCATTGAGAAAATTCATTAAACCAAGCAGGGTTAAAACGCCGCAATTGTTTGCCCATAGTTTTATACGGGAACGTGTGGCCACGAGGTTGACAAGGCCCCTTTTGTATATAGGCTCTACGGAGTTTATCTTCAAGTTTAGGATTGCCACGAGCAATTGGAGTTCGTAGGGCGGGATCGGCATGTAAATCCTCCAAAATAATTTCATCCGGTTCTATATTGCTGTCAATATGCGGTGTCGATGTCGACTCCAATTTTCTTTTATAAAACCTCTCCATAAGTTGACTGAATTGACAAAAAAATTAGGTCCATTAATAACGCCAAAAAAAATTAGATTCAATAATAACCCCCAAAAAATTAGGTTCATTAATATCCCCCCCAAAACCAACTAAATACCAACTAAATACCAAAACCAACTAAATACAAACTAAATACCAACTAAATACCAACTAAATACCAAAAACAACTAATTAGGTTCTTTAAATTAACAAAACTAAATACCAACATAAATTAACTAAACCAAAAAAAAAAAAAACAAGTTTAAAATAGAGTACCTGTAGCCTGTAGGCAGGGCAGCAAAGGAGGCTGGAGCTGGTCCGGAAAAGGCTCCGGGTCCGGCCGGAAATGGCGAGTCTTGCTGCCGGAAATGGGGTTGGGCGTGGAAATGACTTCTCCTCTCTCTCTCTCGACAGTTGGCTTGGCAGGCAGGGGCAGCCGATCTCCTCTCCTCTGTTTCAGACTTTGAAACAAGAGATAAAAGGTTTAGGTTTTAACATTTGGGTTTTAACATCTGTTAGACTGTTTCAGACTTTGTAAATATAACTCCCAATACTTTTTTATTTCAACTTTTACCCCAAATCTTTTATAAACCTACATTTCTAAAAAAAAAAAAAACTACGTGGGGGCTGGAGCCCCTGCTCGGCCCCATGTAGCTCCGCCCCTGCTTACAAGTTAAAATATTTCGTAATTCACCTAGTTTTATACACTATTTATAGGGACGTGACTATTTTTGAATGGATTAAAAATGAAAAAAGGCTATTAATTTGGGAAAGAGGTAGTATGTTTTTTTTGTCTAATTTAATATTCTTCAAGTTAAAAGAAATTTAGATTCTGACTTGTGAGAATTTTTGAACTTGGTTGAAATTGCAGTTTGCCTGTTTGGTGAATCATCATAGTATCCATCGTATATCAGTTATAACCAAGTCTACCATTTTGAAAATTAGTCAATTATCCTCTTTGGATTCTCGTAGTATATCTGAGGCTGAGTTTGTCAGATTTCAAACACTACGTACCCAAATTTGTCTAATGTTTAATACCAACATTATTGTACTTTGGATAATTGTTGGACCAACTGAAACAAGGGTATCGCTCTCATCAAATAACCTGATTACCAAGTTGCACTACATGTTTTACACTTTATTTTTTGTATTAATGAAAATCTTGGCATCTGGGCCAGTCTATAAAACCTATATATATAGGCATAAAGTCTTGAACCATTGATATTCTTTTAGTTCCATGCAAAAATTTCTACTGTTGCTTCTGATTCTCCTATGTTTATATTCTGCTAGCCTCTTAGATAATATGAAATAATCTACTTAACAAACATAACTTTGGGGTGACATAAAAGGCTATCTGTGCACAAAACCAAGACTTGAATTGTTGGAGAAACAACTGAGGATGGAGAAATATATTATAGTTGCTCAATATTCTCTCTACAAGAAAAAAAGGTCTTTTATGACGTTTTTTAAGTGTCCTAAAATGCATTTATGACACTTTATTTTTCAATAAAAAAAATCATAAGTTTGGGTATCATAATTAATACCCATAAAAAGTGTCATATTAAGTCACGGTCATATATGACTTTTTTTTCAAAAATGTCATATCTACTACAAAAAGGATCATAATATACTCTATAAAATGTCATATTTGATTTAAAAAGCGTCATACTAAATAATTTTCAAAATTTTAAAAAGGTCATAAAAAATTTCATCACGTGAGGGTTTAATATAAAAGTTCATAAATTAAACATATAATAAAAAAATTAATAACCAGTATTAATGTCATAGTTGACAAATAAATCTAAACACAAATCAAAATTTACAATAACATAAAAACAGTCTTGAAATTTTTTGTATTTGAAATCACGTACTCCTAAAATGCACCAAACCAAGTCATTTGTCCATATAAAAAATAGTGGGACACAAATAGATATATCCACCATCTACATTAATTATCCACAAAAAATAATGACCTACTACATGTATCATAGCTAGATATGCCCACTATGAAAATCATTCAAAAAAATATCTCCAAAAAAATGTACATCCAAAAATCATGCATATAGGTGTCGCTCTTCCTTTGACTTTCGTGAAATTGTATCGACATCTCAAAAGCTCCAACCACCGACCTACTACACCTACAACATCCTCGCCTTTGTAGACGGCGATTGGGACATGATTGGTATAGTCCTCTATCGCTCTACACCACAGCTCAGTCAACGAGCTCTTTCTCATCCACAGCAATCACCAACCCCAGTGACAATGAAACAGCGCTGATGAGTATTCCAGCAATCACCAACCCCAGTGATAACGAAACAACGTGATCAGTAACATCATCAGCAATGTTCTTGACATATATGTTTGAGGCCTACACTCAAAGTTAAATAATAAATCATCATTTTCTAAAATAAGGAAAAATTTATGAGGATGAAAGTGGGTAATTATAGTACCTGGCATTTCAAGATTTGCTCCTTTCTTCGGTCTTCAAAACTACGAACGCAAAATATGTTCACGCTCAGCTTTCTTTTGTGCCCTGGCTACATACAACATCTTCGAGCCTATTCAATATCAAAGTCTCCCTGTAAAAATAATAAAAAAGCATAAGAACTAACCCTCACTTCGTTTGAATAGCAATTGGTGTAGTGTCAATTCCATCCCAGACATATATCATCCACTCATCTTTTGTAATTTCACATATATAAAGAACATTGTATCAAAAACATGAAAGATGGTGGTGGATCAACACTTTTGAATTACTACAGTTGAATATAGATGGAACAGTTAAACATTTATTAATATCAAAATTGGCACCATATGATCGGAAAACATCATAGATACTCTCGGGGGAAATTCATTAGTATTAGATCGTTTCCATCAAGGGACTTACCAAATTGATTCCTCTATCATCACAAGCAAGACATAAAGTTGCCCAAGACAAAGTGACCAAATTTCAAAATTTTGTAAATCCAAACCAAATGAAGTTTTTTATCGTTTACCCGAACTTTTTAAAGAGCGGAGGCCACTGATAAATGCGAAATGAAGAGGCTAGTTGAATCCTCCTAGCCATGGATTGTACTGGACAACATTATTGTTATCACCTGTTGCGATGAAGGCATTGTTTTCGCCTTCTTATTCTTTTTTCAAAATGCTTGATCAGTCATAAACATGTAAATTCAATGAAATTTAGCTTCATCAACAATTTAACACAAGCACAAACTCATAACCGAACTATAAATTTAAATCAAACACAATGGAAATGTGAAATTTAGCTTCAGTTTCATTACGATCTAATTCAAACTCAAATTCGTCAAAATAGAAGATAAATTCAATCCAAAACAGTTAATAAACTGATAAGGTAAGATTCATAATCAAAACTATATATTCAAGATGTACCAGTATAAAATGAAGAAATTATGATCACCTTGATTTCGAATCAACACTATCTTCAATTATCAAACTCGTAGAATCACTTGATTTCGAATTAACACTCTTCATCTTACTTCTACAAAATTCACAAACACAATAAAATTTGAATAGAAGAAAATCAAATGAAAATTTGAAGTGAATTTGAATTGTTTTTACATCACAACGAGTGAACCATCAGCTGAATCCTAAAAAGCGGATAACAGCTGAATCCTCTCTTAGACATGAGTGGTTCCGCAAAGTTCCTCTTCCGAAATCCAAAGACTTCATGCCTACCTCTATTTATCTGACATAACAAAATTATCTTCATATCATAATTATCATTATCATAGGGAATTTTCTAAAACAAAACTAAATAAAAAATTAATATTGTTATTAGTTTAGTGTACATAAACTAGAAAAGTGTCCGTGCCTCCTAGCAAAATTTCCCACAATAATGTAGTAACTATATGAATTCCTAATATTCTTTTGGATCAGACCATTTCCTGTTGATAACAAGAGCCGAATATGTGGAAAATTTTATTCTCATCCAGGTAGAACTGAGCTTATCAAAATTGTTTTCCATCCCACATTACTTTATAATTTCATAATATATTATTGACCTAAACCATTTAAGGATGGATTTATACTTTTCTCTATACCGGTAAGATCTGCAAAAATGTTCTTGTCATAGTCCCATAGAAAAATGTTTGCATAGTTAAATCTAAAGGTAGCCTTGGCTATAGATTTATTATGGCCCTTAATAAAGCAGCAAGCCTGAAGAAGAGGTGAGAAGTTTTAACTCATTATTCTAACTAGAACAAATTTTTAAAATCTATATTTCAATTCTATCCTATGGTTATGCCTACAAGAACTCTTTTATTTGGTCATAATACAGACATGGAATTACAATCATCAATATACATGCTTAGTGGATTGTTGGAAATAAATAAAGCATAAAATTTTGGAACACTAATTAGTTGGGGCAAACTATTTCTAATATACTAGGGATCAATACCACTCATCTTAGAACAAAAGTATCCCGGTTCATTAACATCCAAAGATGGCTTTATTCAACTATTTAACTTAGTCATTTCATGTCTTGTGCATACAAATAATTTTCACCGCTGTTACTAGTAATCCATCACCTGACACTCTGATTTGGTCTCATAACTGCAATGTCACTCTCACTTTAAAAGAGTCATATCATTTTGTTGCTAATAGGTTCCATATCCTGCCCTAGTTTAAACACCACTGGAAACCTCACACACCACCAAGAATCTCCACACTAGTCTGAGAACCATCAATTTCAAACTTCCAAACATGGACTAACTTCAAAAAAAATATTTCAACGTTGTATCCAAGTGCCATATCTGCAATCAATCAGTGGAATCTATCCAACCCATCTTTATTGATCTGGTTTGAATCTAAATTAATCTATAGGAATGGGAGGGGGATCATTTGATCCTTTTTTCTTCTTTTTAGTATCTCTGAGACAAAAAACCTCATATCTTCTTCATTTTTTCATGGTAATGATGCACCATTCGAAGCCATATAAAGATGCGTTGCCAACTCCCTCCCTTGCCAGCCCTGACCACCCCTACAGGAATCGTCGTCGCCAGCCAAGTCTTGGGATGATGCTCCATGTTGTCCCTTCTCATTGACCCTGCTAATTACAAATCGAAGAGGGTTGCGACATTTTTTTGTGCTCGAACCAACCTTTTGCCCTACCAATGGAGATGAAAACCCTCAAGGGTCTGATAGCCATCGTCGACAAGGGTAAAGCTCCTCTTGGGGGTCGTCCAGGCGGGCTGAGGTGATGCCACTGATAGCTAATCGCACACTCCCCAGGCCCTTGCTAGCCATCGACACAGAGAACCACCCTCACACTAGATCTTGCACACCACCACCAACATCGTCTCCCACCACTAGCGAGCACACAGTTCAGTTTGATGAGGGCAGGGCACTGATCAAGCTGTCTAGGGTTCCAATTATCACTCAATCCACTTTTTCAGCCACATCTGACCCCCAACACTATGAGAGGGACAATGGGAGGAGGGTGTGGGAGTGGCCCCAATATCCCCAGCCATGGATATTCGTGTTTGGTGACTTTAGGGGAACGAATTTTAGAGAGGAGGGTCCACCCGAGGTCATTTACATGCGATTCAGAATTTTAGGACCTCGAACAATCAGACCGAGATGAGTGGGAGACCGATCGCTCGCCATTCGAGGAGTCTTAAGTCTGATTTGGAAAAGGCGATGCTCGTTCAATAGTCTAAGTTTTTGTGTGCAGTGCAAAAAAAGTGAACACTTGTGCTTTGATGCGACTCAAGGGTCCTAACACATGCTTTATCCCCATCTTAATGTATCCTACCTAAAAGATTGAATGGAGACAAAAGGTTAATTATTATACAATGTGAATTCTCTAGATTCTTGTGGGAACAAAATTTGGAGCTTGAAATGATCGAGTGGTCCGAAGATTATTTAAGGACTTCCTTACTATTTAAAGGAAAAGTTAATTTGGGAGAGCATTATTGAGATGTATTGTATTAGTGGTATCATGCTGCGTTTGGATAGTAGGAATTATGCAATTTTTACTAGAATGGTACCCTGGGGAGGATTTATGGGAAAGAATTAAATTCTTAGCTTCGATTTGGATGTCGACATCGAAATCATTTAAGGGATTGGGTTGTCACTTATAGTGAAAAACTAGGATGAATGTCTGATGTATCTCTATGAATATGTACACCAAGATAAGGGCACTAGTGCATTGATGCTGGAATGCAAAAGAAAGTTCGAAATGAAACAAGCAGATCCGATGATGCCGCCGATTTATTTTTTCTTTATGTTTGTATGTTTTTCTATTTTTCCTTTTTCCTAGATATAATGCTTTCCGTATCAAAATTAGTGAACCACTGGTTCAATGCTTCTTGTATTGCACATTCTTATGATTACCAATAACATTTGTGGTCTCAAATAAAAAAATATATAAAATATTTCTGCTAAAAAAACGCCATGTGAAGCTAACTTGATGGTATATAACACTTGTGAAGGGTACAAGATTGTGTGGAAAGCAATGAATTTATCAAAATGCCCCTAATGATGCATCTTCTAATGAAATTCCCTGAAATGTCTCCAATTTCATACTTTGCATTCCCAATACCTATAAAAGCTCAAATAGACCTTGTGTAATACATTAACGATTCGTATAGAGTTTATTAAGTAAATGAGTTTGGGGATTAACAATTCATCTGGTGTATCATATATCTTCTCTTGAATGCCAGGTGTATAAGATTCTTGAAGAGTTTTGGGTCCCTTGGTCCATGCCTACATAACATACACGAAATTAATTATAAAAAAAAAAGACAGTAAAAGATACAATTCTCTTCCATACTTGGAACTAATGTACACTGGTCCACTTGGTCATTCTTTTGAATTCGTCCACCCCTTAACGCTCACTTTAAACCCCAAAACAAGCCTATACTAGTTAATTTCTGCAACCGGGAGCCCTGTGAGAATGTGGTCACCTCCCACTGGTTACTTTTGTTCCCCATGGGGTGTTCATACCTCTCTTCGTGCCACTTGGTCACTGGAGTTAAGATTTATAGTGTATTCCTACAGTTAAGAAATTTATTAGTTACTTTAAAATGCAAAAGAAAACTAGAAAAATAAAATTATTACTTACAATTACTATCAATAATACATAAATCTTCTAAGGAACTACTCCAAAAAATTAGTTACAATAATATATGATTGAGGGGAAGAGAGAATGAGTTAATGACAAAAAAAAATGAGTGAGAGAGTGAGTTAGCTCATCTAATAAATTACTTACCAGCAGACCAAATGACAACTCTCCTACTTAACCATAAAAACTCTTTTCTTCAGTAGAAATTCATTTAGTGCTTCCCTGCATTGGTGCTAGCTAATAAGAATTCTATACTCTTAACTAATTAGAGAAATGGATGCTCCGGTTGATCCCCCAGCATTAAATTCCATACACTTTGGGGAGGCAGACAGCTAGCTCAACCATTTATTTCATCTACTAAGCTATTTTTTGAAATGGTAATATTTTCTCACTATATGAGGATGAAGTCAGCGATTACAAATTATTTTAAAAAATATATAATGGAGACTGAGTCTGCCTCCACTAATCCACCCTCCTAAGAAAGTTATTCGTTGTAGCCATGTACTACTCAAAGGGCTGTAGTTATATCTACAAAAGATGCCCTATAAATTTACACACTAATCTTGTGGTTCTAGCTTAGTGTTGAGCAGGTATAAAATTCACCATTAGTTATGAAACCCCACCACTAAAACGCTCCTAACAGATTAAACATGCACATGTTTTGACATGTTAAAAGGACATGCACTCTGGAGACTAGAATATAAAAAAAATGAGCTCCAGATGTAATTTTTGTCTGCTAAAATGTGTTAATTCCAATTAAAGGGATCAAAGTATGATATTTGTTAACTATTGCAACAATCATAGTTTTATATTCAATAATATATACAAAAAATGAATAATTGTTTGTTCCATATAACTTAAGGTAGCACTGTTTTCAAATCTGTTCCTCTGATATATACTAAGCTGTTAGAATTTTAATGAGATTTTTCCTTGTGTTTGCTCAAAATGTATTAATTCAGGCTTTTAGTTTTTTTTCATTAGTAAAACAGTATGTATTGTGTATAAAGTTTTCCTATAACACACAGCTTCCGTACTAGCATATTGTTTACTAGTTGTTAAATGAAGTAAAATTTGAGCATACATGAGATAAAATGAAAGAGGAGAGAGAATATAATGTTAATACCCGTGAAAGCGAGTCGATGGAGGTAGATACCAAACGATAAGGACCGCACCAAGTGGCAATGAATTTAACTAGAACCGGTGGATCAGATTTCAATACCACATTCGAGAACTAGCTCTCATTAATCTCCGTAACGCCACAGTCTATTGTCAATCTACAAATTGATGAAATCTGCAAATAAAGAATAAAAAACTGAGGAAATTTATTGAGACATGTTTTAGTTCAATTTCATACTATTAAACATAGAGACCTAAAAGCTATAATAATATTTACAGAGAACAAATTATGACTAAACAAACCTAAACAACATGAGCATAACATGGTTTGATACCAAAAAAAAATGAATGATGTTGATTGCTTATTGGACTGGAGAATTTTGGACTGTTGATTACTCTATACTAATGCATAATTTGAGAATGTGTAGTGGAGTAGCATAAGTTTAGTTTATTTCTATAAAACAACAATTTTGGACCGCTGATTACTCCATATTAATGCGTAATTTAAGAGTATGTAGTGATATAGCAAAAGCCTAGTTAATTTTGATAAACATAATTGGGAGTACATGAATTGAGAGTACATGAGCATTTTGTAATTGAGAGTACATACCTGAATTGAAAGTACATAAGACTCACTGTAATGTAAAGTAATGACCTTGTGTTATGAACTTCCTTTAGGTGAATTTCTTTGAAATGTAATTTTCAAAAGCAGGAGGGTCTAAATAACTTTCAAAACTAGGTGGACTTGTAAATGTATGAAAGGTTGGGATAGTAAGGCAGAGGGGTAAAAGATAGTGGGAGTAGGACACTAAAATTTTCCGAAGTAATATCACCCTCGTCCTACCCTAATGACTCTAAATTAAGGAAAATAGACAAAAATAAAACTAAATAAAAAAGCTACAACTAAATAAAATACAAATATTCCTTAAGAAGGTTTCGTATACAACATCAAGTTCTTAGTTTGTAATACTTGATTCATTTCGTATCAAATAATATAAAAATTGTAAGAGAACCTTGGCTTGGCACAATTAAACATCCTTTCCTGGTTGCTCCTCTTTATTCTTCTTCTATTATTTCAATTATTTTGTGTGATCGAGTTGCTCTTCTTTATTATCCTTCTATTATTTCAATTATTTTGTGTGATCGAGTGTATTTTTCTATTTAGTTTAACTAGAATACAATAATGAACAGACTAACAACACTAATCTGCAATAAGTAATGCACAGGCAGTATCTCATTAACATGTTTCTACAACAATAATGAAAATCAAACATCGATATGAAACTAGATTTTTACCACAAAATTAGCCATTGGATTGATGAATTATCTAATTAAGGATCTGTATACTATTACATACGAGTAATAAATATAAATGCATGTAAAACAACTAAAACTGAGATGCATTCACTATAAAGAACTAGTTAAAATAGGTGTTAACAAATGGTCCCAACAAATCAATAAAAAAATTTCTTAATTAAGCATCCAGACTCTAGTTCCAGATATAAATGTAAGAAAAATATACATTTCAATCCTAAATTTAATATAAATTGTCACCTCTAGTAGAGAGTGTCATTCTTCACCAACGACTCGATCACCCCTCTAGTTTGCGTATGAAATGTTTAGTTGATTACCATTCTAGCATTAATCATGATTTCAATAAGTTTGTGATATTTGCCAATTGGCAAAACAAACACGACTAGCATATGAAATTCATCTCCCACCGTCGATTTGTAACTGAATTTTAACAACCCTGATGTGAGGATATATATACAGTTATCACCCTCAATTGTAGCATCCGTTCATTCGCCATCAATAATATCAGTTACTACTGCAATCCATAATCCTCTCATCCCCAACCTGTGCTATTCTCTGGTTAATCTTTTAGAGTATAAAATTTTATTCGCGTAGTTAAAAGCATTCTAGGAGTACCTCCTAGCATCAGTGCAAACTAGGGATGAGGTTCAACCAAGCCCCATTCTAACGAGTAAAAGCAATAGCTCCCTACTAACATGACTCATACGATACACAATATGTAGTCTAGTATATAAATACAGAGAACGAATCTAAATAATTATTTCGCGGTATCATAGCGTTCAAAATACCAACAAGTTCAAACTTATCTACCATTGCTTATGTTCAAGTCTACCATTGTTATGTCTTGTTTATTGAGGACCATTATTCTATTGCACATGGATTTTTCCAATTCATAGAAAGTCTGAAGTAATTATTCACTTCAAAATATTTGCTTGATTTCATTAAAAATCAAATCTCTGCTTGTCCACAAAAAATTTAAGAGTGATGGTGATCACAAATTTGATAATAAGTCAATTCATCGCCTATGTATACCAAAGGATATTCACCATAAACGATCATCATCATCAACCATTAAAATATAAATTATAAAATGTTGACTAAACATAGATAACTCTAAGCATAATCAAAACACAACTAACACTCTATTTATTTTTTTATTATCCATCCAATTACCCTCACAATCTACACGTGCACACAAATCTTCACTTTCATTAATCAACTCAACGTTAGGCAATCCGTTGGTGGTAATATGATTTTCAGCGCATCCAGCAGTGTAGTCATCATCATCACGCCCGTAGTTATAAACTCTTTGTGGAGTCACAAGAACGATTGACCATTTAGGATCGAGTTGGTCTTGAACATAAAAAACTTTTCTAATTTGAAAAGTATGCATGTGTTTTAGACGATTCATCTTAGTTTAAGTCAATAATAATATTATTAATGATGTAATACTAACACTGCCGACACACATTAACTTCATTACAAAAGATAAGTGATAGAATGAATGCATGTTAACTCAAGCTCCCGAGGTGCATAATCACATTTATTACACATAAAAATAAGTAAGAATTTTTACGCAAAACATTCCAAATCAAACAAAAAGGCAATGCCGATGTGAAGTTCTTTTACACCATTACTCTGACTCTTTTGTGCACTACACTAACGTTGCAGACATGGCACGTCGATGTCGCACAAAATCAATCAAAATCACTATTTTTCTTAACTACCACCAAAAGACAAGGAAATTTAGGGTTCCACTCATTATTCAAAAAACAAAATTCTTCTAAAATACTAAAAATTTAACTTGCGAATAATGATCTCACATACCAAATTGATTAACTTAATCTAACTACCAATAAATTGACAGCTCAAATGCACATTTTATATATACATAGGGTTTAATTCGAGAGTGTATAAAGAAACTGACACTGTTATTTATCACCTAATAGTCCATGGTTGAATATAAAGATCAAAAATTAAAAAATAAAGATAATGTATTTGTGTATATAATATGTATTTGTTAATCTCTTCTGTATTTCTTTTGTGTATATAATATGTATTTGTTAGTATGTATCGATTAAAAAACAAAACAAAATAAATCTAATCAAATCAGTTACAAAAACCTAAAATACAATTGAGACTAGTGACGAAACTAAGGCATGGACAAGGGGGCCATGGCCACCCCTAAGAATTTCAAATTATTAGCCTTGTATTGATGAATCATTGATTAAGGACCCATGCTTCTTTCGTTTTAAAGTTTATACCATGTTCTTTTTAATCAAGGATGACTCAAAATAATTAATGAAAAAGAAAGTCCACAAAAAGTACTTATAATCGGACTCATTTTCTTACAAAGTGAATATGAATTTTTGTGCACTATTTTGTGATTCTAAATCTATTTAATTTCAAATATCACTCTAAAAATCTATTTAATTTTTGTGCACTATTTAATTTCAAGTCCATTAAAACCTACCTTATTCTTCTCCAAAATCCCCTAAATAATCTTCCCAAAATCCATAGCTCTTCTCTGTCCATGGTGGAAATGGGTATATTTGGTTCAAATGTGGGGAAATACATCATAAAAGTGGTGGTTTATGGGTGGTCTATTGTGGAGGAGTGGTGGTTTAGTGGTGGAAGACCACCCACCTCCCTCTATCTCTCTTACTCTATCTCTCCTTATTCTATTTTCTCCCAACACAATATAACCTCAAACGACCAAACAACACCTTATAAAACCTCCCTTAACACCAAAAATCTCATTTTGCCCCTTCTGGGACGATCTGGGTTGGACAGCACACAAAATCAACGCTCCAAATTGTGACAACGCACAAGGAAAATCAGATCTAAAAAGTTGACCAACGTCGTTCAAACGACTTCCTTATGTCATTCAAACGACTTATGCTATGTCTTCCTTCCCGGCTTTGTGCGACCTGCTACTGTAATTCAGTAGCACATCGTTAGAAGCCCTGCTTTTAACGACCCATCTCGCGACTTGTGTATTGTCGTTGGAACGACAATACTATATCGTTTGAACGACCCTACTTCTTTTTATTTTTATTTTTCTCCAACTTTTCCCCCATAATTCTTCCATAATTATGATTAACTCCTCCTCGATTATAATAAATATATAATTTGGTGGGATATTACATTTTATTATTTTCTCTATATTAGTATCTTGGTTGTTATTATCTCTTATATGTTATCGGTTCATAATTAGTGTAATTAAGCTAAGATAACACATACACTGGCTTTGGACGATAACAAGGACCCTATCCATGAATCTGGAAATAAGTTCAACTGTGTCTTGCATTTCATACCATATTTTTCTCCCAAGCTTGGGTCATATCCATCATTTTACTTGCACCCTAGGATGAACATAATATAAGTGGAACTTCATTATAACAACTACATTGAGGGAATTTTCTCCCTTTTCAAAAATACCAAAAACATTATTTTTTAAATAAATAAAATAAAAATTATTTCATAGTCAGGACAGATCGCACTCTCCTAGCTTGGCTTGGTTTCTTATTGGTTAAGTTTTTCTATCAAACCACCTCGTAATTATACTTCATAAGCACCCACTTCAGTGGATGAAAAACCGTCTTACCACAAATTCCTCATGGAGAACCCTAATCAGAATGTCAATGCTCAACCAAATTTGATGTCATACTTCCACAGCTCACCGTAAAGATCAACATCCTACAGTCGAATGTTCATGATATGCAAAGAAACTGGTCCCAGATCCCAGAGATGCACGAACCTGAGATCCTACCAAATCTCGATGCTTTTTATACCCATGTCATGGGACCATAGATGCCTGAACCAATATGGAATCCTAAAGAATACCAACATGGTCCACATGTTATAAGGCCTCCACGTGTTTCGCTCATCAATGGGCCACATCCTACTCATGTACCCATACCTAATCTTGCTCAACCCGCAGGGGCTAACTTACCCATTCCTGCTCTTGTTGATCCTAAAGAGGAAGAACTTACCCAGGTCAAGGAAGATCTCAAGTTGTTTTACTAAAAATTTGATCAGGTGAAGCTTTTGAGAAACTATATGGACTACACCAATATGTCTCCCAATTCGAAAGCTCAATTAACCGATAAATTCAAGATGACAGACATTGAGAAATTCATAGGAAGTGGGCCTCCCATCATATAATTTAAAATTATCATCGCACCATGAGTCTACTAGAGGATACGAAAGAAATCATAGCCCAGATGATTCGGTAAACCCTTAAGGAATGTCGTTTATTGATTTTTGTCATTGGAAGAATCCTGAACATGAACCTGGGAGGACGTTGCCCGAGAGTTTATGGATTAGTAATAAGTACAATGAGCAATTGGAAGTAACAGGCTAAAACCTTGATCTCCTCAAGGGAACCTTATAGAATATGTTCACAGTTTCATAACAATGTGGAGAGAGAAAACTTCCACCATGACTAATCGGTCATCTAAAGAATATCAAGCCAATATAGTAAAGAAGAACTTTATGTCACACATCTGGAATACTATGGGTAGCATGTATTATCCCCACTTCAGAGAACTCCGAGAAGTTGGGTTATAAATTGAAGAAAGTGTCGTTAGTTAGAAAATAGAATTAGAGGTGAAGAAGTCAACTGGCCAGTTTGCTCCTCAAAAGTACGATAAGTCGATTATTGGCTCCATCAATAACATCTTATCTCAGTTATCCACCTCGTGGACACCAGAAGCCCACCACCAAAAAAGAGTGTATTGAACTTCATAATCATGTCCTTAAAGTATATCAATCACTTATATCCCATAATTTCATTAGACTCTTGGACCCTCGTCCACTACCTAACCTCTTCCTAAATACTTCAAACATGATGCCCGTTGTGACTTTCACCAAACCACCAGGCATACCACCGACCAGTGTCACAGCCTAAAGAATGTCATAAAAATCCTCATTGATAAAGGTTTCATTGATCCTTCCGTAGGCCCGAAACCAAAACACTACATATTACCCTTTACACATACATCAATCTGATGTAAATGTTAACCTTAGCGATAAATATCTCGATATTGACCCTTCAACCATAATTGAACCCATCAAAAATCCCACCTCATCCATCAGTCTAGGGAAATCTCCAATTTATTTCCATATTTGTCCATCATTCTTATTACATCCTAAAAATGCTCATGATCGAGCACTTTCCTTGATAACGAGAGCTTGCATCATACTCCGAACCAGATCAAAAATAGAGAGTATGGACGTACTCGTTGTCCTCGAACAATTGAGAAGATTTGGAATGAAACTCCCATAAAAAATGACCCTTAAAGAAGGGTAATTTTCAAGAGTCATTGATCTTTACATGAAATCCCAAAAATGTAGTCGACAATCCCATGGTTGGTCTGTACCACTGGAAGAATTCAACTTGGACGACATTGTTTAGACCATAATAGAAGAAAGTATCAAGAGAAAAAGACTTTTTGAAGCTTCTAATCTATTAATTTCCCCGAAGTTGAAGGGGTACTTGTCCCCTTCCCATAATAATTTATCTATAGCATGGGAGAAATTATACTTTGAAGCACTCAAAGTTGTTAAATGCATTGACTTCTCTTGGAACGGCCAAATTATTTCCACGTGATTGGGAGATATTCCAATCCTTCAGATAATTCAAACGGTGAACCCGACATTAAAACCCCAGTGCAATTGCCTCCCTTTGTGGGGTGAGCTCTTTTGAAGAGCTCCTATCTGAGATTAACGTGTAATACCTCGTATTTTTATGGCTTTTAATTATAAGGTTAATGAAATGGAATTGTTTTTAATTATGGGATAATTAATTGGAAAATTAATTTGGATTTAAATGCTAGTGAGACGACAGTTAGTATTTGATTATTAATATGTATTTGAATATTACTGAGTGATTATGGTAATATGTGATCATTGAATTTATTAAAAATGTCGTGAGTTGAAAATACGATAGTTTCGGTAATTTAGTTGGGACGCGCGTGTCAGTCGTATCAGGACACAATTTAATGGATTTAAAAGTACTTTATTTTTATGTCATATGTATGAGCATTTTGAGTGCGCCAACGTGCCCGGAAGGGTCGAGATAGTCAGAAAACACTAGTCGGGGGTTTAATTTGGATCCCGGTGCATTTTTAGGCCTAACCGACAATCCGGAAGGGTATTTTGGAGATTTTAAAAATTAAGAAATATAGACCCACGAATTTGAGAGTTTATTTATATATTATTATAAAAGACATTAGGGCCATTATCAGCCAAAAACAAGAGAGTGGGCTACGTGAGTTAGAGGGAAGTTTCCATAGGGTTTCCAAACCAAAACCACCACCCACCACCACCATTTTGGACGAAAATTGTGACCGAAAAGAGAAGAGGAAACAACCAATAACGTCATCAACGGATCAGAATCAGTATTTTTAGGCAAGTGATTTATCTTGGAAAGATTCAAGGCATATATTTTACATGTTATTATAGAATTGAAGATTTATCATGAATGACGAAAATTGAATGGATTTGAAAGGTTTAAATAATAATCTAGGTAGGTCTTGCATGTAGTTTAATGTTGGAGATGATAACAGCCACGAATTTATGATTTATGGGTAGAGAATTATGAAATTTCATTGAATTATGTGATGTTCTTGAAGAAATAGGAAAACAAGGGTTTTTATATGATAATTGGGTATTTTGATCCAAGAACTTTATATTCTATGTTGATTTGATGATTCTAAAATGTGGGGAAAGATGTAAACATGTTAGTATTATAATTAGCATACTTAGTTGTGAGTTTTGGATGTTAGGATGAAGAATTTGAGGTGTAAAAATAGGAGAACCCGTAACTGTTAAGAAATTTTGGGTTGATACCTGCTTGATCGATCGATCGACTCAAGAATGTCGATCGATCGAACCATCAATCGATCGACCCCTTCTGATTTTTGACAATTGTTTCTCTTTGAGGTTTAATGATTATTCCAAAGCCGATGTTGGTTATTAGGGTGATTAATATAACATTATGGGACTTAGATAAAGTAAGTAGGGTCTTAGTTATTATCGAAAAATGTTATAACTTATGGGATTGAGCATTATAATTACGAACGGTTACCGAGTGAGGACGGTTTGAGATCTTTTGATTTTGGGACTGAAAGTGGAATGAAAGATAATTTAAGGGATTTTATATTTGCTGAGAAAACCTTAGGAACAATTGGAAGACCTAGTATTCACTTGGGATAGGTATAGGTACCCGAATTCGTGTGACGAGACTTGTCACGTTAAATAAATATTACGTAGAATATCCAGAACGTAAATATTGTGGGCAAGACTTAATATATAGGGGAGGAGTATACCTAAATTGAAATTGTATATATACTGGTTGTGTGATTTTCTAGTATATGGATTATTATGTGTATAACATGCCTACCATACTTGCTATCACGGGAGGTCGTTCGTAAGAGAATAGTCTAGTCTCGATGTGACCTTCAGGGGGACTTTAGATTTATACCTCAGAACATAGGACTTGGAAGGGCTTATCGCTGAATGGATAAGTCTGCTGACCTTGGGAGCGTAGGTATGTGCATGACCCATTGGTATGTGAACTATGTTCGCCTCCACTATGTGTGATTTTTATTTAAACGGTTCCTGAGTGATTCGGAACTTGTGATCCTTACGTATGTGATGTACCGGGATTCGATAGCAGAGTATGAGGGCATCGTAGGTTCTATCCTTGTGGGGTGCCTGATTTGCATATGAGATATTATATGGGTGTATATACATATACTTGAGATAGTTCTGTTGTGTTGCTTAGTAGATGTGAATAGCTAAGATATTTGAATGGGTTAAAAATATGAATTTAATTAATGCTGGATATGAGTAATTTAATGAATGTGAATATGAGTTATGAATATGACTTATTTGGGATTTACGAGTAGATAGCCTATGTTAGAATGTGAAAGCAGGAGTGGTACAAACTAGTTAGACAGCGGCATAACTAGAATGGGTTAAGGGCATACGTTAGGCGTGCACATTAGTTGAGAGGTAAGAAACTCATATGAGAGTACGCAACTAACGTGTTTATAATATGTGTTGTTTAATTGTAATTTAAACACTTGTTAAACTTTAAACTGTTTTCACCTCGGGCTCTGACCCGTTTTCCCTCCAAATCTATTTTGTTTTGTAAAATCATTTTAGGTGCCGAACCACAGGGACGCCAAGCATAGGAGTTCCATTCTGATGACGTGCTGTAGCTGCTGTGGAAGCTACAGGATCTTGGTAGTAGACGCTCTCATTTTATCCTTGATTCCTTTAGAGTTATTTGTATCAGTTAGGGCATGTCGCCCATTTTTATTTAGAGATTGTAGTTGTAGACTTTTATTATTTCAGTTTTTGGTTATTATTTATTTAGACTCTTGTATTGGAACTTTATTTACACTAGCATTATTTTATTGGAGTGTTTACTCCAGACTCAATTGATTTTATTTCGTTGGTTATTCATATTAGATTGTTTATGCGATTGATGGTTTATAAATAAATTCTTGTTTATTTGTTAACATAATTAATAAAATTTGACATCTCTCTTTTTAAATATTAGGTGGCTAGTAATTGATTAAATGTTTTTCGACAGTGATGCTAAGACTGAACCAACTTGATATTTCGTATTAATTTAATAAAGGAGTAGCTACCCGGTATTTAATTGGACAGGGTGTTACAGGTGGTATCAGAGCATCAGGTTCTAGTGTCCTTTAGGATCTGTGCGGCTTATTATGCTTCCAAGCATAGCCTTCTTTTATATAGAGCCCTATGTTTAGGATTCTTGATTTCTTTGGTGAGATTTCGTTCTCCTGCTATGATATATAAGATGGTAAATCTTATTTGCATTCGGGTGTGTTCGGGTGCCGAACAATGCAGTACGTCAGGCGAAGACTGTTGGCCGGATAATAGGAGGCAAAGATCAGTTGAGGTTATTTAAATTTATTAAAGAAGGATGATCGTAGTTGAAGTCACCCATATTATGGCACGGATGTCCAGGACGGTATAGACGGCTAAGGTGCGATTTGCGACTTCCAGGTACAACTATAGCAAGAGTGGGGTCAAATTAGACTCACCCAACAAGATTGGAATGGGAGAGAGAGAGAATTAGGTGAAACATTGAAGAGAACCATCAGTGGAAATACTCGAAATGTGGAGATGGCGTGTGCTAGCCAAACGAACGTAATACATCAAAAGGCTTGGGCATATGTCGGGGTATAGCCAATCGGGATTGAAAATTTGGGGAAAATTTTTCTTGGCTCGTAAGAGCGGAGTTTCAATGGTAAGAGGCAATCACCACACTAAGAAGTGGAATATGACATCGAGAGAAGCAGTACACGTATGGTTTGACTATAAGTTCCTTCACCAGATGTTCAGGGTGAAAGGCGAATGTTGTTCTGAACTCACACAAGAGGGCGGGACAGAGGCCACTTTGTGAGAAGAAAATTAATTATTTAGCGAACCTTACACCGGGTGAAGTAGGTGAGGTGGAGAAGAGGACATTAAAGGGAGAATTTACATACAAGAAGAATTGTTAGCCCTTCTGAGGAATTCTGCTTGGACGGTCAACGCAGATGGTAATAATGTCGCGTAGTGTTAATTTGGAGGTAAACGTTTCCTTGGGTGGGGAGATGCAAGAATCGAGTAATTTATAAAGAGTAAGACTGGGGAAAATAGTGTTGGAAAAGCACCACAAGGGGAAGACCCGTCGGGGAACCCGTTAAAATAATTCGGATAGATGAATTATTACCGAGCGATGGTGATTACAGTAAGAGATGTGGAAACTAGTAGCATGTTCCTTAGGTCCATCAAGCTAAGGGAACAATGGAGGTAGTCATCAGAGCCGAGACGACCAACGTCCGAGAGAAGGACCACCTTAACATGGTCAGTGTGACCGAAATGGAGTATGTGTAGAGGTATTTTGTGAGGAGTGAAACCCGTGCGTTATAAATGTTTCCTGATGCCAGTGTAGGGATAAAGGTATTGTGCCTGGTAAGGGCAACAGTTATTGAAATATTCGTTTTGGTACGAACAGGTGTGTTAAGTCCAGGAACCATTTGAGAAGCCAGGACAATTGTCAGGATAGAAGTATGAGTTATATCCTCAGTTGATGTTGCATGATTGTTTGTGGCACGAACGAGTTGCTACAATTGTTATTATTATTTTTTCTTGAGAGTCGAGTTTAGTGAGTATCGGCAATTTTATTATTTATGTGAATATTTTCCCTGATAGTGTGGGGTTACCTTTATTGTCATCCGCGGAGGATGAATGGGTATATTGATAGCGGTATATACTTTATTGAAATTAATCATTTTAGTGTTGTATTATACGAGTATGATATTATCCTAATTATGGTTTTACATATGATTATACCGATAGTGTGCTGGTAATGCAAGTTTATTGGGGTTACTACCTTGGGGTAGAATGTTTCGTTCTAGCGAGGCCCCATCTGTGAGAGGGACGGGCTCGTAGTTGTACTTTTGTATATATGTATATATATATATATATTGTTGTGATTTCAAAAAATGTATAATGGTCTCGGATATTTAATCCCAGTATGCGTAGGGATTTAATTGATATGATTCGTATGTAATTGGTTTACTAGTCAGCGAAAAGGTTTAGCTGGTTATTATAATTAACGTTCAGGATGTTATAATAAGAAGAGTGCATTGTTTTATCACCCTTTAGAGATTTGGGAGTTTAAACTCATAGTTGTGTGTCTGGGGACGGGATTTTGAGAGCCCCGATTATAATTGCATAATGTATATGAAATGTGATTACCATCAATGTCAAGAGAAAGTGTCTTTCGAAAGGAGTTCCTTGTTTGAGTGTCATTGCGAAAGGAGATGTAACTTTGTTGTTAAGAGACGGGAATATAGGGATACATATTATGGACTGAGGTCTCAACGGATCCCGATGACCGACAATGTTAGGTAGTAGTGTATCGAGGGGGTTCCTTATTTGGATTTTACTTTGCGAGACATCCCATGCATGAAACTTAGCGTAAGGTTGGTAGTAGGGAGATGTTTGACCATTCGTCCATAAATTGGATACCTCGATCGTTATGGAAGTAAGTAGTTATAACTGGAAGTTAACAAGGGGTAAATTTACGATATAAGGCCAGAAGAGCCAGTTGTTAGTGAAGAAGTACTGATAATTTTGGTTTTTTTTCTGGTTGAAGGACGCATTGAGGTTAAGAAGAATTTAGGATTTCAAATTCAGAGGTGATTGAGAACGCCCAAGTGGTATAGCCACGTTGTAAATGCAGCGGAAATAAAGAGTTTGGAATACGTATGAAGCGTATATAATGTTTAAAAATCGCATGATTAGGTTATAAGGGGTGTAGACATCTTGGTTTGCTAATGTAGTAATAGCCGGAATAAGGGACATATATGGGTGAGATTATTACTTATGGGATTAAACGTCGTAAGAAAAGGTGTTAATGAATATCATGTGTAATCAGTGTAGCACGTTCGAATTTGGTGAAAAGGCAGTGGAAATCCATTTAATAAAGGGGTATCTCTTGAGAAGGCATATATTTAACTATTATGGACAATTTGGAGTAGAAGTCCGACCAATCGAATGTTGAGGGTCAAGAGTAAATAGAATGAAGATGTCAATAACGTATAAAGAGTCTAGATGTGCACAAAGTGGTGAAAAGTGTAAGGGTTGAAACTTTTGGTATACGCCGAGAGAAGAAGATCATTAAGTATCACTTAATGGGAAGAATTATACGTGAAAGTCGGCATTGAAAGGGGTGCAGTAAGTAGTAGAACGGTTGGGGTTAGATGATCAACTAGATAATTTTGTATCAAGCCGACGACTCCAGGGCTGGAAGAGTCAAGTTGGTAACTTTCCTTGAGGGGTTGCCAACTTATAGATAAGTAACGAGTTCCTTCGAATATGTGGGACAAGTTGTCCAGAAGGAGAGAAATGGTTATATACTTGGGTGATTTGCACTATTAGATAGTGAACACGCCGGTACGTGGTCCTACGCAGTATTATTCAGAACCAATAGGAGATCCCCGAAATCCACCTTCAACGTGGGGTAGCAAGAAGTAGTGGAAATAACGCTCCGTTCTGAGGGTTGTATCACCTATAGCCCGAGGTGTAGGCGCAAAGTGATTGACGACTGGTGGATTGTATGAAAGAAATTTTGGATTCATTGCGATCTTTTCATTTTTAAATCGGGTATTACTAGTAAGTGAGGTATATTGTGGTAATGGGGAGAAGATATTACCTAATGGTAGAGTTGGGGAAAAGCCCTCGTATCTATTTATAGTGGACAAGGTGCTTACCAATGTTTTGTGTAACACCAACCGGCTGAAGTGGTTTTCCCTCGTGTAAAAGTCACAACACCGAAAATAGAGATTCAAAGAATGGGCAAGAGTAGTCAGATGTGTTATTGATTTCTTCCAGGATGGGAATTTGGTGTTTTGATAAACGCGGGAGTTAATGCGTAGTGAGGTGCAGACTCACAATAATATTGAGATAATGCGGCCAATGATGTACAAGCTATTTTTATTCGAATGATGTTTAGTAAGAGCACAACGTGAGGTGCATTTATTGAAGTGTAATCTGATAAGTATCAAGACTGTTAAACAAGCTTGTTGTGAAGCGAGGGCTTTAATGATTGGGCTTTTCTTCATATTTTGTTTTGAGTACTGGAGAATACCTAATTTTTCCAAGTATGCCTTACTTTTCCGAATTTTGGGACGAAATTCCGTTATTGGGGGGAGTATATAATACCCCGTATTTTTATGGCTTTTAATTATGAGGTTAATGAAATGGAATTGTTATGGGATAATTAATTGGAAAATTAATTCGAATTTAAATGCTAGCGAGATGAGAGTTAGTATTTGGTTATTAATATGTTATTGAATATTATTGAGTGATTATGGTAATATGTGATCATTGAATTTATTAAAAATATCGTGAGTTGAAAATACTACAGTTTCGGTAATTTAGTTGGGACGCGCGTGTCAGTCTTGTCAGGACACAATTTAATGGATTTAAAAGTATTTTATTTTTATGTCATATGTATGAGCATTTTGAGTGCGCCAACGTTTCCGGAAGGGTCGATATAGTCAGAAAACACTAGCCGGGGGTTTAGTTTGGGTCCCGGGGAATTTTTAGGCCTAACCGGCAATCCGGAAGGGTATTTTGGTAATTTTAAAATTTTAAAAATTTAGACCCACGAATTTTATTGTTTATTTATATATTATTAGAAAATCCATTAGGGCCATTATCAGCCAAAAATAAGAGAGTGGGCTACATGAGTTAGAGGGAAGTTGCCATAGGGTTTCCAAACCAAAACCACCACCCACCACCACCATTTTGGACGAAAATTGTGACCGAAAAGAGAAGAGGAAACAACTAATAACGTCATCAACGGATCAGAATCGGTATTTTCAAGCAAGTGATTTATCTTGCAAAGATTCAAGGCATATATTTTACATGTTATTATAGAATTGAAGATTTATCATGAATGATGAAAACTGAATGGATTTGAAAGGTTTAAATCATAATCTGGGTAGGTCTTGCATGTAGTTTAATGTTAGAGATGATAACAACCAAGAATTTATGATTTACGGGTAGATAATTATGAAATTTCATTGAATTATGTGATGTTCTTGAAGAAATAGGAAAACTAGGGTTTTTATATGATAATTGGGTATTTTGATCCAAGAACTCTATGTTCTATGTTGATTTGATGATTCTAAAACGTGTGGAAAGATGTAAACATGTTAGTATTATAATTAGTATACTTAGTTGTGAGTTTTGGACGTTAGGATGAAGAATTTGAGGTGTAAAAAGAGGAGAACCAGTAACTGTTAAGAAATTCTAGGCTGATACCTGCTTGATCGATCGATCGACTCAAGAATGTCGATCGATCGACCCCTTTTCTTCGATCGATCGACCCCTTCTGATTTTTGACAATTATTTCTCTTTAAGGTTTAATGATTATTCCAAAGCCGATGTTGGTTATTAGGGTGATTAATATAACATTGTGGGACTTAGATAAAGTAAGTAGGATCTTAGTTATTATCGAAAAATGTTATAACTTATGGGATTTAGCGTTATAATTACGAACGGTTACCGAGTGAGGAGGGTTTGAGATCTTTTGATTTTCAGACTGAAAGTGGAATGAAAGATAATTTAAGGGATTTTATATTTGCTGATAAAACCTTAGGAGTAATTGGAAGACCTAGTATTCACTTGGGATAGGTATAGGTACCCGAATTCGTGTGATGAGACTTGTCGCGATAAATAAATATTACGTAGAATATCCGGAACGTAAATATTGTGGGTGAGACTTAATATACAGGGGAGGAGTATACCTAACTTGAAATTGTATATATACTGATTGTGTGATTTTCTAGTATATGGATTATTATGTGTATAACATACCTACCACTCTTGCTATCACGGGAGGTCGTTCGTAAGAGGATAGTCTAGTCTCGATGTGACCTTCGGGGGGACTTTAGATTTATACCTCAGAACATAGGACTTGGAAGGGTTTATCGCTGAATGGATAAGTCTGCTGACCTTGGGAGCGTAGGTATGTGCGTGACCTATGGGTATGTGAACTATGTTTGCCTCCACTATGTGTGATTTTTATTTAAACGGTTCCTGAGTGATTCGGAACTTGTGATCCTTACGTACGTGATGTACCGGGATTCGAAAGCAGAGTATAAGGGCATCGTAAGTTCTATCCTTGTAGGGTGCCTGATTTGCATATGAGATATTATATGGGTGTATATACATATACTTGAGATAGTTCTGTTGTGTTGCTTAGTAGATGTGAATAGCTAAGATATTTGAATGGGTTAAAAATATGAATTTAATTAATACTGGATATGAGTAATTTAATGAATGTGAATATGAGTTATGAATATGACTTATTTGGGTGTTACGAGTAGATAGCCTATGTTAGAATGTGAAAGCAGGAGTGGTATAAACTAGTTAGACAGCGGCATAACTAGGATGGGTTAAGGGCATACGTTAGGCGTGCACAGTAGTTGAGAGGTAAGAAACTCAAGTGAGAGTACGCAACTAACGTGTTTATAATATGTGTTGTTTAATTGTAATTTAAACACTTGCTAAACTTTTAAACTGTTTTCACCTCGGGCTCTGACCCGTTTTCCCTCTAAATCTATTCTATTTTATAAAAACATTTTAGGTGCCCAACCGCAGGGACGTCAAGCATAGGAGTTTCATTCTGATGACGTGTCGTAGCTGCTGTGGAAGCTATAAGATCTTGGTAGTAGACGCTCTCATTTTATCCTTGATTCGTTTAGAGTCATTTGTATCATTTAGGGCATGTCGCCCATTTTTATTTAGAGGTTGTAGTTGCAGACTTTTATTATTTCAGTTTTTGGTTATTATTTATTTTGACTCTTGTATTGGGACTTTATTTACTCTAGCATTATTATGATTGGAGTGTTTACTCCAGACTCAATTGATTTTATTTCGTTGGTTATTCATATGAGATTCTTTATGCGATTGATGGTTTATAAATAAATTCTTGTTTATTTGTTAACATAATTAACAAAATTTGACATCTCTCTTTTTAAATATTAGGTGGCTAGTAATTGATTAAATGTTTTTCGACAATGATGCTAAGACTGAACCATATTGATATTTCGTATTAATTTAATAAAGGAGTAGCTACCCGGTATTTAATTGGATGGGGTGTTACACAATGGGGTTGTTGTTGCCTCAAAATTGATGAAGAAATTAGTTTCCTCTTTGTCCCCCATCAGTGAACCATATGACCCGATCAAGACGATACTATAAAGACCAGTCCTTCCCATAGAAAATGAGCCCATAAATTATTATATTGTTGTGAATTTATATATTTGGACTCGCACGAAACTCACAATCTAAATTGGATCTTGTAATTGACATAATGACAGTTATCTAGCAGACGGTAGACAACCCACATAATTATGAAAAATCTTAAGTTTTTCAGTATTGGTATGTAATATAGTAAAGGTTCCAACCATAGTTGAACCTGTTAAAATGTTTAAAGGCTCCAAAAGAGCTTACATGGTGTTGTCACTTGGTACTCGGCCATTCATATGCAATGATTTATATGAAGCAGTTCCTAAAGAAATTTGCTTAGTTTTATGGGCATAAGAATACATGGGTACCATATTGAAATAAATAATAAAAAATTATTTTACATTACTTCTGATGTTGGAAGTTAGAAGCTTACACTACCAAACCGTCATTTCATTATTCACGAGGATATATTATACGACATTTATTATTCTTGAACTGTACTATGTAATGAGCCTGAAGCTCTATGGTTCATTTATGTGATATTACACAATGACCTATTTAATGATTTTTTACAAGATAATTATGATTCTAATTGATGCAAGGGTTTATATATGGTGTTTATGATCCACTCTATTGAACTGTTGACAAATGTAGTGTTTATCATATATTTTGATGATAAATAATTTCCACTGTTAGAGAGAGGATATAACTTACCTGAAGTACAAATCGTTCTTGGAGAACGGTATGTTCCTGAAGAATGACGAGAATTATCGTGGAATACTTTCATTTTATCTCATATAATTCCTCATATTGCTCATTGCAAAAATAAAGTGAAAATGATATTACAACATCAAATGATTACAAAACCTAAAATATTAAATGCAGTCACATATACTAGTTACAAATATGCTTGCCAAAATCATTGTCCTGGTAGGACAAAATAAATTCAACAACAAATAAATTTATTTCACGCTTAAAGCATGTCAAACCTATATGTCCCAAACTAAATAAAAGCATGTTCAAATAACGCTCAATAAGAGGTTATAATAAAAGATCAACTTTCTCCAAAACTCTTGAAGAGGATATTGTCTTTGAAAATGAATAAATCCCTGAATTGACTATAAAGCCCCTGAAGTAGGAAAAAAGTACTGTAATACCCCATGATTTTTAATGACTTTTAAAATGGGTTATATTTCAAATTAATGGATTAATTGGATTTCATTATTAATTAATTCATTTGGGTTTTATCCGAATTGAGGATATTAAAATGAATGATTCTGAATATTACTTAAAGATATTTAGATAATTTATGAATGTGATGCCATTGATATGGCTGTGTGGTATTAATTCAGTAATTTGAATTTTTAGTCGGACGCGGTATGGGACGTGTCGGGACTAATTTGTTAACTTAATAAGGAAACTTATTTTTACATCAACCTTATAGTCGTTTCGACTGCGTCGTTTCATCCGAAAGGATTGAAATAGTCAGAAAAGTCTATTTGGATGTTGGATTTGGGTCCCAGGTCATTTGGAAACGAAAAGACAACCCAAAAGGGCATTTTGGTCATTTTTACAAGGGGGTGAATAGTCATTTCGGGTTTTGTCTTATTATAAATATTTGGAGATCAGTGTACGTAAGTTCATTTCATCTCTTCTACACAAAATTGAAAAGTCATCTTCTTAGTTAGAGTGAAAGGTTGCTTGGAAAGAAAAAGCTTGCTTGGGAAGGAGGAGAACCAAAGGTCAAAGGTCACCACCACCATCACCACCTGTGTTATTCAACTCCAAAGGATCAGATCTTCATTATAGGCAAGTGTTTGATAATGGCAATTTAAGTTTGTATATTGTCCATGTTAGAATAGTTATAAAAAGAGATGATTTATCATGTTTGGAAGATAATAATGGAGTTTTAAATGGATTTTTGGAAACTAAAAATGTATAGGAATCAACCTCATGTTGTAGGTAGTAGGTAAACCATGAAATAATCTTAAATCTGTTGAAGAAATTATGAACACCATTGATGTGTTCTTGAAGATATTATGTTGATAAATTTTCTGGAAAAAGAGGATATAAACAGGCCTTTAATCCAATCTCTTGATGATTCTAGGATGTTTAGATGATTAGAAATCATTTATATGTGTTGATATATCATGTAGTAAGGATTATAAGTCATTTGGGTTGTTAATATGAAGGTTTGAATGATAAAAAATGGCTAAACCCATAGTTACAGAAATGCAGAAAAACTGGGTTGTTGCCTGAGTGATCGATCGATCGACCCCCTGCCTTCGATCGATCGACCTCCCCAGAATTCCTAAAGTTTTTTATTTTTAAATGTTGATTCTTATCCCAAACCTTTTGTAGATCTTTGGTGATTATTAATTGGATATTATGGGACTTAGAGAAGATCAGTAAGCCCTAGATAAGGTTTGAATTGATTTGATTGGGATTTAATTGATTAGAATGATGATAATTAAATTGAAAGAAATTTCGGTTGCTAGATGCATTTGTTGGATTCTAATTGGTATTCATGAGGATTAAGGATAGGTCTAGTAGGGAAGATTTAATATAACACCTGAGTAGCCTTAGGGTTACAATTTGAATATGAAGGACTGAGTTTAGTACACGTGCTTAGCGGTACGACACCTGGATAGAGATGGGAGTTTAGACCACATTTGGTTGCAAGAGGGGATGAGGTTATTCCGGTTGCGTATTTGAAGTTGACGGACCTCCACGTTCGACAAAGTTAAGTAGTAGTGTATTGGAGAGTCCTTATTTGGATTTCGCTTTGCGAGATGTTCCACGCATGAACCTTAACGACGTCGGGAGTGGAGAGATGTTATAGGATGCGAGGATGTTGGTTTAGTTGATAAGTCATGATATTTAAATACGTAGGATTTGAAAGATATAATGCTACGTATGGGAATTATCTTAGGGTAGTGTGATTACCTTATTGATATTATATTATAGGTATGATAATACCTATTTGATTGATTGATGATTTATGTGTATAACATACCTAGCTTACTTGCTATCGGTGGGAGGTTTGTGCGTGATGGCAGTCATATCTTGATGAATCCATGGGATCTTTGATTTGTCGCTCAAGAACATAGGTCTATGAAAGACTTATCGGGGAGTTGATAAGTCCGCTGACTGTGGGTACGTAGGTATGTGCGTGACCCATGGATACGAGAACTATGTTCGCCTCCAATTTGTATGTTGTTGTTTGTGGTTCGAGGAATCCTTACCGAACCTTTAGTCCCCTATTCGGCAACCAGCGATAATGGGACATGATAGCAGAGTAATGAATTGCACCGCAGCTGTGACTCGGGGTGCCGTATTATATATGTATATATATATATATAATGAATTGTATGTATGTGTATATAGTGGTTAAATTATCTACTGTGTGATAATTGTAGAAAACGGTGAATTGAGAAAAGAATTGAAATAAGTTAATGAATATTTATTGAAGTGCTTAATTTATATCAATGAGAAATGGTTCATGTTAATGAGAAACGATTCATATAATGAGAAACTTATAAGAATGATTATACGACGTATGGTATGGGACATACAGGGTTATGATATGGGAATGGAATCATATTATGGAATTGGTGAAGAGGAACCATTAACTAGGAGGTTAATAGGAAACGTTAAGTGTGCACTCTAGATGAGAGGTGAGAATAGCAAGTGAGAGTTGGATACTAACATGTACATAATAAATGCTTTATTGCACCTGTTAAATACTTGTTGTTTTCAAAATCATTTTCAATCAGGCTCTGACCCGTTTCCTTGCATATTTTCTCTTTTATTCTATCTGCTATATCAGGTGTCCAGCAGAAGGGACACCAACCTTAGTTGATTGTGACGAGTTATGGAGCTATGGAGTATTGCTTGGACGCTTATCTTTATTTGATTCACAGTGTTCTCTTAGTAGGGCATGTCGCCCAAGGGATTCAGTTATCTCTTTTCTATCGGGGTCAAATACTATTGTATTCGTGTCTTTTTAATACATTTAATATTATTGGGATTACTGTAATGGATTAATATTGTTTGGGAATGTTCATTCCAATTGCATTTAAATTCTTTTGTGTTATCTATTCGGTTATCAGCGTTGTAGAATAAAATGTGTTGTGTTATTCTTAAACTAGAAATGGATTTTGTTGAATTAAAATTTGGAAAGTTTTTAACACCAGCTTAATTGGGTATTGGGTGAGTTGTAAATGTTTTCGACAGTGATGCTAAGAATGAGCTAACTGTATATTCTGTTTTAATTTGGTATGGGACTGGCCACCCGGTATTTAATTAGGCGGGGTGTTACAGGTGGTATCAGAGCATCAGGTTCTAGTGTCCTTTAGGGTCTGTACGGCTTACTGTGTTTTCAGCTTAGCATTCTTTGATGTTGAGCCCTATGTTTAGAATTGTTGATTTCTTTGGTAAGATTTCGTATATATTAGTGAATCTTATTTGCGTTCGGACGGGGTTCATACAAGAAGTATGGCAGATGAGGGCCATTGGATGGATAGCGAAGGTCGTACTTAGGAGGTTATGAAGTATGTTCGAGTATGATGACCGTAGTCGAGGTCACTCATATTATGGAAAAATTGAGGAGAGTCAGTAGTAGAAGTTCTTGAAATGCGGAAATTATGTGTGTTACCTAACGAAGGCAATATATTCAAAGGCTTGGGCATATAGTGGAGTGTGGTGATCTAGAACTGAAAATTTGGGGTAAAAAATTTTCTTGACTCATCGGAGCAAAGTTAGTCAACAACCACCGCCCGCGAATGAGGGTATGTTTTCTATCTAAGGAATTATGAGGCGTACATGATTTTTGTAGCGATTAATTATTGTGTGGGAAAAGGGTTGCTAAACTTAGCCTATAGCATTGTTATTTACGTAAGACTCACCGAGGGGTGTGGGACACCTATATTTTACATATTATCACGTGGGCTTGATTTTTCTCATGGGATTACTTATTTTGGGCATGTCTGAGCACGATGTGACTATCGGCGTACATTGACTTGTGGTATATGAGAGCGTATGTACTATTACTATAGCTAGCATCTTGTCTTAATTAAAAGAGTAGATGAGTAGTCTATATTTGATCGATAAAACCTATAGAGAGAGGTTATAAACTATTGACTAAAGACCTGAGGAGTTTCGATGACCGACTACTTTAGGTAGTAGTGTATCGGGGGGGTTCCTTGTTCGGATTTCGCTTGCGAGACACCCCACGCATGAAACTAATAACCGTTGGGAGTCGAAATAAGATAGGTCTTTAGGATATTAGTTTATAGCCTTTGCGATAATATTATCATGTAAGATATACGATAGGGTGTATGGGCGCCCTGGATGGTTGGATTGTAGAGTATTCATAATTGTGATACTATAAGTAGTTGGGACTTCAGGATTTATATGTTTAAATACGTGAGGCTCATTTTTCAAAACTTTGTCACGAGGATGGTATAGGGAAGATTGCGTAAGGTTTGAATTCGATTCAGTTGAAACTATATGGTGAGGCTTGGCGTATAACATCAATAGGGATTTTTGATGATGTACTGTATGGGCGGTACTACTTAGATTTCTTGCGATGTGAGATTTATACTCAGAGTTGACCTTACCGGTATGATTTATATTCCTGAATTTCGAGACGAAATTCTGTTGTTAGGGGCGAAGTATGTAATACCCCATGATTTTTAATGACTTTTAAAATGGGTTATATTTTAAATTAATGGATTAATTGGATTTTATTATTAATTAATTCATTTGGGTTTTATTCGAATTGAGGATATTAAAATGAATGATTCTGAATATTACTTAAAGATATTTAGGTAATATATGAATGTGATGCCATTGATATGGCTGTGTGATATTAATTCAGTAATTTGAATTTTTAGTCGGACGCGGTATGGGACGTGTCGGGACTAATTTGTTAAATTAATAAGGAAACTTATTTTTACATCAACCTTATAGTCGTTTCGACTGCGTCGTTTCATCCGGAAGGGTTGAAATAGTCAGAAATGTCTATTTGGATGTTGGATTTGGGTCCCAGGTCATTTGGAAATGAAAAGACAGCCCAAAAGGGCATTTTGGTCATTTTTACAAGGGGGATGAATAGTCATTTTGGGTTTTGTCTTATTATAAATATTTGGAGATTAGTGTACGTAGGTTCATTTCATCTCTTCTACACAAAATTGAAAAGTCATCTTCTTAGTTAGAGTGAAAGGTTGCTTGGAAAGAAAAAGCTTGCTTGGGAAGGAGGAGAACCAAAGGTCAAAGGTCACCACCACCATCACCACCTGTGTTATTCAACTCCAAAGGATCAGATCTTCATTAGAGGCAAGTGTTTGATAATGGCAATTTAAGTTTGTATATTGTCCATGTTAGAATAGTTATAAAAAGAGATGATTTATCATGTTTGGAAGATAATAATGGAGTTTTAAATGGATTTTTGGAAACTAAAAATGTATAGGAATCAACCTCATGTTGTAGGTAGTTGGTAAACCACGAAATAATCTTAAATCTGTTGAAGAAATTAAGAAAACCATTGATGTGTTCTTGAAGATATTATGTTGATAAATTTTCTGGAAAAAGAGGATATAAACAGGCCTTTAATTCAATCTCTTGATGATTCTAGAATGTTTAGATGATTAGAAACCATTTATATGTGTTGATATATCATGTAGTAAGGATTATAAGTCATTTGGGTTGTTAATATGAAGGTTTGAATGATAAAAAATGGTTAAACCCGTAGTTGCAGAAATGCAGAAAAACTGGGTTGTTGCTTGAGTGATCGATCGATCGACCCCCTGCCTTCGATCGATCGACCTCCCCAGAATTCCCAAAGTTGTTTATTTTTAAATGTTGATTCTTATCCCAAACCTTTTGTAGATCTTTGGTGATTATTAATTGGATATTATGGGACTTAGAGAAGATCAGTAAGCCCTAGATAAGGTTTGAATTGATTTGATTGGGATTTAATTGATTAGAATGATGATAATTAAATTGAAAGAAATTTCGGTTGCTAGATGCATTTGTTGGATTCTAATTGGTATTCATGAGGATTAAGGATAGGTCTAGTAGGGAAGATTTAATATAACACCTGAGTAGCCTTAGGGTTACAATTTGAATATGAAGGACTGAGTTTAGTACACGTGCTTAGCGGTACGACACCTGGATAGAGATGGGAGTTTAGACCACATTTGGTTGCAAGAGGGGATGAGGTTATTCCGGTTGCGTATTTGAAGTTGACGGACCTCCACGTTCGACAAAGTTAAGTAGTAGTGTATTGGAGGGGTTCCTTGTTTGGATTTCGCTTTGCGAGACGTTCCGCGCATGAACCTTAACGACGTCGGGAGTGGAGAGATGTTATAGGATGCGAGGATGTTGGTTTAGTTGATAAGTCATCATATTTAAATACTTAGGATTTGAAAGATATAATGCTACGTATGGGAATTATCTTAGGGTAGTGTGATTGCCTTATTAATATTATATTATAGGTATGATAATACCTATTTGATTGATTGATGATTTATGTGTATGACATACCTAGCTTTCTTGCTATCGGTGGGAGGTTTGCGCGTGAGGGCAGTCATATCCTGATGAATCCATGGGAACTTTGATTTGTCGCTCAAGAACATAGGTCTATAAAAGACTTATCGGGGAGTTGATAAGTCCGCTGACTGTGGGTACGTAGGTATGTGCGTGACCCATGGATACGAGAACTATGTTCGCCTCCAATTTGTATGTTGTTATTTGTGGTTCGAGGAATCCTTACCGAACCTTTAGTCCCCTATTCGGCAACCAGCGATAATGGGACATGATAGCAGAGTAATGCATTGCACCGCAGCTGTGACTCGGGGTGCCGTATTATATATGTATATATATATATATATATATATATATATATATATATATATATATATATATATATATATATATATATATTTATATATATATATAATGAATTATATGTATGTGTATATAGTGGTTAAATTATCTATTGTGTGATAATTGTAGAAAACGATGAATTGAGAAAAGAATTGAAATAAGTTAATGAATATTTATTGAAGAGCTTAATTTATATTAATGAGAAATGATTCATGTTATTGAGAAACGATTCATATAATGAGAAACGTATAAGAATGATTATACGACATATGGTATGGGACATACGGGGTTATGATATGGGAATGGAATCATATTATGGAAATGGTGAAAAGGAACCATTAACAAGGAGGTTAATAGGAAACGTTAAGTGTGCACTCTAGATGAGAGGTGAGAATAACAAGTGAGAGTTGGATACTAACATGTACATAATAAATGCTTTATTGCACTTGTTAAATACTTGATGTTTTCAAAATTATTTTCAATCGGGCTCTGACCCGTTTCCTTGCATATTCTTTCTTCTATTGTATCTGCTATATCAGGTGTCCAGCAGCAGGGACGCCAACCTTAGTTGATTTTGACGAGCTATGGAGCTATGGAGTATTGCTTAGACGATTATCTTCATTTGATTCACAGTGTTCTCTTAGTAGGGCATGTCTCCCAAAGGATTCAGTTATCTCTTTTCTATTGGGGTCAAATACTATTGTATTCGTGTCTTTTTAATACATTTAATATTGTTGGGATTACTGTAATGGATTAATATTGTTTGGGAATGTTCATTCCAATTGCATTTAAATTCTTTTGTGTTATCTATTCGATTATCAGCGTTGTAGAATAAAATGTGTTGTGTTATTCTTAAACTAGAAATGGATTTTGTTGAATTAAAATTTGGAAAGTTTTTAACACCAGCTTAATTTGGTATTGGGTGAGTTGTAAATATTTTCGACAGTGATGCTAAGAATGATCCAACTGTATATTCTGTTTTAATTTGGTATGTGACTGGCCACCCGGTATTTAATTAGGCGGGGCGTTACAAGTACCTAATAAGTGATATTTTTATGTTTTTTACATATACAAGATGAAGGTGGGATCGCCAAAGATGATCATCGATGACATAATTATATATGTTGTAACTACACAAAATCAAAGGGCAATGATACTATAAATACACATACTATAAATTAATGTTGACAACGAATATATCGACCAAAATGAGAAAACGCCATGATGGCATAATTCGAGTCTTTTAAAATACGTGGTCTATTTGTACCTATAACCCCATGAGACGTTAACCATGAAGGTTACGAATGAGTGTTTATAAGAAAGTGGAGTAAGAAACTCACTAAAAAGTGCACAACTTATGGTAGAAGGTTTCGTATAGAAACCAAATATTGATTATATACGAACATATTATCCAGTTACAACTGTAAATACTTTTCAGTTATCTGACTAGACTAGTATAAAAGTTTTTGAAATATATCATATGTGAGACTCATGAATCTTATAAGTGCTTATTTATATGAGACTTAGACAAAGAATACATATGAAAATCCCAAAAGGATATTATTTTCCTTAAGCAAAGCCAAAGAGAACATATATAATTCGAATAAGACATTTGTTATACATCATAAAGCAATCTGAAAGGATATAGGTACAATCGTCTTTCCAAATACTTGTCTAATGAAATAAGTGAAAACAATCATATGTGTCAAAGTGTCATTATACAAATATCCTTAAAGGATGTGCTCCTGAAGAGCTCAAATGAAATGCAAAATACTCAAATAAGGAATTCAAAAATGAATAACCTTGGGGTATTTATTTATTGTCTCGACCTGTGGATCGAGAATAATACATGCACGTTATTTATGGGATCCTCACATGGAACAATCACTATACATTATGTACTTATGACTTGCCTCAAACAACAAATGTCACTACCACTACCTATAAAGGCAATGATGCATGTATTGATCAAATTTAAAGAGTTTACATCAAAGGAGATATTTCTACATAGATGAGAATTAATTGAAGTCAAATAGATTCGATAAAGTGACATATTTAACCCTCTTTACCAAACTCCAACTTCAGAAGAAAAATGTGATTGAAGTAATAACCTATCAAATCTTTTCACCAAAGAAACATTTCAAGATGTTGCGTATAAGATAGGAATGCATCGACTTAATCATCGTAATCAGGGGGAGTATCCAATCAGGGAGATCATTTTATCAGGGGGAGGGATAATCGACGAAGATGATATTTTGGACATATACACATTGCACTCTTTTTTCTTTAACTAGATTTTTCTCGTTGAATTTTTCTGTTACAAGTGTTAATTCAATGATCACAAAAGTTGTACTATTTTTCCTTCACTTTGATTTTTTTCATCGAGTTTTTTCTTAGTAAGATTTTAATGAGGCAATAATTAGTTAATGGTGAAAACAGTAAAAAGTGTAATAAATTATGTATGGGACATTTACAGTTTAGGGTACACTTATTTACAATATTTTCTGGTTGGAGTACGCTAGTTTTCATTATTGTTGGATGGGGTTGATTTGGATGGAATCCGTTAACTTCCGTTTAAAAGTTTTCTCTCACCTGTCAAATCTCTTATTTGCCCCTGATGATAAAAAAAATACGCATATGTCCCTCTATAAAATACATTTCTTTTATAAAAACCATATAAACCATACAAACCATACATTTCTTTTACATGCTTTTTTAAATAAACATTGTTTAAAATAAAATTAACTATTTTAACTGTTTTAAATCAACTTTACATGCTATTTTAAATTGTTTTGAAATAAAACAGTTTTATTTAAATTGCTTTAAATAAAACTGCAATTTTTTGAAATAAAAACTCTTTTAAAAATAATAATGATTGTAGCCAAAAAAATATTAAAATAAAACTGTCTATATGTTAAACCGTTTTTAAAAATATTAAAATAAAATAATTTTCCAAAAAATTCCGGCTTATATGTTTAAAAATGATTTTTAGTTAAAATAAACAGTTTATAAAATGATTTTTAAAAAAAAATTAGAAAGGAATTTCAGTTAAAAATATGATTTTCAAGATGTTTAAAAATTATTATACGAAGAAAATCATTTTTAAAAAAATATATGATTTTCTGTTAAAAATGTTTATAAATGTTTAAACGAAGAAAATCATTTAGAAATATGATATTCAGGGAAAAAAAGTTTTCTACGAAATGAAAAAATAAAAATAAAATGTTAAACCCTGTTTTTTTAATTAAAAACAGTTAAAAAAACTTTTTTAGGAATTTTAAATGTTTTCCACCAGTTAAAAATTATTTTCACCAAATAAAAAATGTTTTCCACCCAAAAAAAATATTTCTAGAAAATAAAAACGTTTTCCAGCAAAAAAAGCAAAAAATAAAAATGATTTCAGTTAAAAAATATATATTTCCGGAATAAAAAAAGTATATTCAACCAAATAAAAAATGCTTTCCACCCAAAGTGTATTAGATTATTAGGAACTTTATAATCCATCAATATAAACTTATTTATTAGCCTAAATTGTTGAAGAAATAGATTAAAATAATATATCCAAACCTCCGGTCATAATTTCCAACCAAACAAATAACTACCCAAGCCTCCGGTCTAATTACAAAATTTTGGGTATATTATTTTCATTTGTTTTTGCTGGAAATTATTTATTTTGTAATTAGAAATCATTTTTTGGGTAGAAAAAAAATTTGTTTGGTTGAAAATCACGGTTTAATATCTTAAAATCATTTTTAAAATATATTTTCATTTTTATTTTTTACTCTTTTGCTGGAAAACGTTTTTATTTTCTGGAAATAATTTTTTTTGGGTGGAAAATATTTTTTATTTTGTGAAAATAATTTTTAACCTTTTTTTCTAAATATTCAAACATTATTATACATTTTTTTCTAAATATTCAAACCTTCGAATTTATAAACAGTTTTTAACATTTTTTAAACATTATTAAAAACATATTTTATAAGTGAATATATTTTATAATATATTTTGTTGAAAATCATTTTAATTGGTTGAATATACTTTTTTAAACATTATTATAAAACTCATTTTTAAATATTATTACACAACATATTTTGAATTGCGGTATAATGGTTTTAATTGAAATGGGGTTAAGGTTTTAAATAAGAGGTATATACCAAATAGTCCCTTGAACTTTTTTCAATACATGTATAGTCCAACCTTTTTATTTTGCACCAAAAAATCATTCATCATGTCAAAAAAGTTTTACCATATCGCTGGCGTGGAAATTTACCATGCCGTTGGAGCGGACCTTTAAAGATAAGAGAATAAGGGACTTTTTGGTACAAAATAAAACGCTTGGACTAAATGTGTATTAAAAAATATTTGAGGGACTTTTTGGTATTTGATCATTTAAATAAGGGTATAAGAGTATTTAGATATAAGGGTATAATGGTAAATGACAATATAATTTTAAACAGTTAACGGCAATTGACAGAAATCGTCAAAATAATATTCATGTAACTAATACGGAAACAAACGTACCCCACGAACAAAATATTATAAACAAAGGTACTCCAAATAGTCAATGCCCTAATATGTATTTAGTGAATGTCCACTTATATTCCATAATTATTAAAAAAATATATTTTAAATGTTTTATTTTATAATATAAATAAGAATAGGGACATATACCAAATAGTCCCTCGGACATTTTTTAATACCCATTTAGTCCAAACTTTTTTATTTTGCCTCAAAAAGTCCTTTGCCACATATTTTGGAGAGGGAGTGCCGCTGTCGCGGACCTCTAAAAATAAGAGGATATTGAGTGCTTGAGGGACTAAATGGGTTAAACTAAAAATATGTATCATTTTTTAAAAATATATATTTATAGCAGGGACTATTTAATAATTGACCCTAAGAATAATACTCTATGAATATTGAGAATAATGAAAGAAAAAGTTTGAAGTCTCTAAATTGTGTATGTAATCTTTATTTTAGAATAGTTTTCTTTTCTGTTTTGACCTTTTTTTGGCCTTTTTATTTTATAATATTATTGGAAAGTGTGTCGTATAAAAAGAAATTGTTGGTCCAATTGAAGGAAAGTTATCTGGAGTTAGATCCAAATCCACCCACATCCACACGACCGAAACCATGAATGTTGAGGAAGAAGTTGAGCGACTCAAAGTAGAAATCAAACGACTTGGCAACCTCCAAGATGATGGATCTTACAAGGTACATAATCTTCCATTATTTTTGTCTTCTCTTCTTCAGATTTAACAAATTCCTAAACTTCTGTCTTTCTCTTTAACCCAACAGCCTTCCACACATACAAAATATAAATAATTTTGGGTTCAATTTTAATATAATAGAATTTGATATAAAAAAATCGATATATGTTCTGATTTGACGCGGATCATTTAACCGCTGATCTGTGAGATGCTAGCAAGCTTAATTGATATTCCAATGCAACTAGAAATTGCTATTTGTTCATTGGACCCATAACTTCATAATTTTTAGTTGCAGCAAGCATTGTTGATAAAATCTTAATTCATAATTCATAATTTTGTATATCGAAATAAAATAATATCGAGATCTTGTGGTTAGTTTTTGTGTTCCTTCATACTCTTCACAATTTAGAGGTCCAATTCCTTGGCTATTGGTGGTGGTGGTTTGTAGCCCCTGGATAAGTACTACAGCAAATGTGTTATATTATAATAATACGATAATACAACATGAATGGGTAGTTATAGAACACAATTGATAGTCATGTAACGTAAATTAATAGTTTATTTATGCATGTTTATAGTCACTTGCGCATATTGAGTGTCATATTCGGGTACTAGAATCGTTTGATAGTCATAGATCAGCGAAGGACCTAATCCAACAGTTAAATCTTAAGTTTATACCCTATTTTTTTTTATCTTGGGGATCAAAATCACAAGCACCGAAGAAATAAAAGGTGCAGTTATCGATGGATCAGAAGTTTGCAATGGTGAATTGTTGAACTAGAATACTTGAACAAAGTTTTTTTTTTTTTTTCTGGATTAGTTTTGTTCTGGTTTCTTCCTGGAACACAAATGGAATTGGTGTTGGTTAAGAATGCATTCATGCAATGATTTGTTGAGCACATAGGTTTAGATCCAAACCAGTGGCGGAACCAGGATTTGACGCTGGGACCGGCTGATGTTGGGGGTTCGGGGGCGGGAGCCCCCGAGCCGAATTTTTTTGAGGTTATTTAAAACATTTTGACGAAAATCATCAAAATTCCTATTAAGGGTGGGCTGAATTTAAATTTTAACACTACTTTTTTTTTTTTAATAATTAACACAACTTTTTTTTTTTTTTTTTTTTTTAGGGGCGGGCTGGAGCCCCCCCTAGCCGACCACTAGTTCCGCCCTTGATCCAAACCACTGTGTTGTCACACCACCACTGCCGACATGATTTCTTGAAAGGATTTTATTTCATAAACTACTAGCATGAAGGTCACGCGATACGTGGCCGAATATATATATATTTAACTATGAAAACTGTACAAATTAAGTATGAATTTTATCCAGGGTAATATTTTATACCCGTCACCAATTTTGTCATTGATAAAAAAAAAATAGTTCATCTCACTAAAATCAATGTTAACATAATTTCAGAGAAAGAGAGAACAAATAATAAGAGACTCACCATGGATGTTTTGCGATCACACACATGCACCTCCACGAAAGAAAAATAAAAACAAAAAAAGAAAAAGCGTATTAGTGTGATAATAAATTAAATGTACCACTTCCGTAAAGGACCAAAATTACAATTCCCATTGTCCAAAGCCAAGATTGATCAAACTAAGGCTGTGTTTCGGCCGGATGGGATCGGAAAATGACCTCTCGAAAAAAATTCTGATTTTTTCAGAAATAAAATATTTGTTTCGATTTCCGATCCAATTTTTTTGGAAAATCAAAAAAGTTTCTGAATTCAAAAAAATTGGAAAATCGTAAATTCAAAAAATATACTAACAATTCAGAAATTTTGGAAATTCCAAAATTTAAAAAAAATTCATATAGGATTTTCGATTACTCAAAATTCTCATTTTAAAGAAATCGAAAAAAAGATTTAACGCAACATGTAAATATATAAGGATTTAACCATTTTTTTCATTTGTGTAGAGGATAGAGGGATATTCTCCTTTTATAGAGGACTTTTTTGGGTCTTTCTTCCTCTCCTAGCCGATGTGAGACACATGAGAATGTTTAAAAAATTGGAAAATTGGAAATCGGAAAATATTTTGGAAATATTTCGGAAAAATCGGATCAGCATAGTTTCGGAAAAATCGGAAAATTGGAAATTCAAAATTATTTCCAATTTTCGATCTAATTTTTTTCGGAAAAATCGGAAATCGAAAACCTTATATACGTTCCAAAATCGGAAAATATCGGATCGGATATCGGAAAAATCGGAATGTTCGAAAAAAAAAACACAGCCCTAGATCAAACCATCAAAAATGGGAAGATGTTACTTGTGAACATAGAGGAAAGTCAATCAACTATTATATATCAACCAGGCAGAGTATCTACAACAAATATAGATTTTCAAATGGTTAAGTTTTAAATTTACAATTAAGATTTAAAAAAATACATTATTTCATACCTCAAGCCCATAATATTAATACCTTAAACAGATCATTATCATGAACAGAAGGCAAGTATGGCACAAAAATGATTCCACTTGTAAAGATTAGTTGCTGCTTCTTGACTATAAGGCTCTTTTAATTTTTCCAATTGCCTTCAATCACTTCTTACACCTTCAAAGACATCTAATCAATAGTTTTAAATTAATACAAAAGTTATACTGATTTTTTTAAACATTCCAGCGAAAAATCCATACCATGATGGTGTCAAAAATCTGCAAAAAAAAAAAAAAATTAGCATTACCCATTTTTTCCCTTCGTTGTTCCGATTCATAGCTGCCCTTCTTCTCAAAAAAATGGCCAGGCTTGGTGTAATATATATACGACTAAAATAATAATGTTCCAATGGTAGAACACTATCTGGAAAGAAGGAGGTGAAATTAGATAAAGAGGAAGAAGGGAGAATATGAAAATAAAGAGCCATTTAGAGAAGATAAAGAGATATGACAAATGGGTTTTCCGTGCTCTTAATTTACTATTCACATAGGAGAGTGTATGCATTTTGGAAGTGGAAACATCAATGCTGAATTGTCATCAAGTTTTTATTTCGTGGATTATTGTAATTCTTCATTAAAGAAATGGGCCACATGTCATCACCTCTTCATGTTAGACTTCTATTTTATATATATACATAGATGTGTTTAGCTTTCCCTTATAATTTCTCGTTTTATTGAGACATTTATTACATTTTTGTGCCCAGCGGATATTTTTAACATGAACACATTATCCAATTTTTCAATTTTTTTTCATAGAAAATGAATTTGAAAATAGAGACGGAAAATGTCAAAAAAAATCTGCAACTAAACCACCCCTTAATATTCTGTAAAAGAACCTCAAACTCTTTCATTTTAGAAAAGTATTAGGTAAATACAATACAAGGAATTGTTATCTTCATTATTTCATTCTACACTGCTTCTCAACACTTAGGTCGATCTGACTCTTGCAGAAAAGATGAGTCTCAACTTCTATATCGACATATACCAATAAGTTTTCATATTGTGTCAGCAGCTTTATCAGAATGCCTCATCTTAGTTTAAGTTGATTATTGCAGCCGCTTCATCTTTAAGAATAAATCTGTTAAATTTTCTATTATAAACACTATTTTTTCTGTCTTGGAGGTCACATTTGGTGTGCTATTTCATGACGACAAATGCGCAAACATATTTGAAGCGCTGGTCGGGACATTAAGGGCAGCCAAGAGACGTAAATATTTGACCTATGATGGGGAACTGTTACTACAAGGTGTTCATGATAATGTTGAAATTGTTCTCAAACCCACGCCAGTGGTCATGAACCCATCCAATGTTAAGGGTTGATGAATAATATAAAGTGTGTATCGTACATTTTGAACCATTCTGCCTTTATTCTATCAACAATGTTTGGACCCCAAGTGAAGTTAAACGATTCAAGAGGGAACCTGATTATGAGCATCTCATAAGTAATATATCGTTTCATTTTTATGATGTTCGGATGTCTTATGCTACCTCGGACCATCTCTAAGCCAAATAGAATTTTAATAAAATCTTATTTTTGCTCCCCATCTTGTAATTTTGGCTCTCCTAAGCAAGGGGCAAAAAATGCAAAAAGTAGCAATGCAACCAATTTTACAACTTCTGACAGTAACGGAATGGGTCACACGTGACATGACTTGTTTATACTTTTAGCACTTTTTTGTATTTTTTTTTTTTCACTTATTGCTCCGAAGTTGGTGCATTTTGAGATCTCAATAAGACTCCCCGTATGAGATAGAACAAGGAATTGTCTCACCACCCAACAAAACAAATTTTACAATGGCAAATCATCAAAATGTACATTGGTTTGTTGTACTTCAGTGCAAGTTAAAAAATTATCATAGCAATTAAAATCTATCGAACATGACAAATCCAAAAGATTTTGAACTTTTCATGGAAAATTTTGTTAACTTGTATGCTATCAAACATCACTTAATTGCAAACAGCACTGATCATATAGATTTTGAACTTTTCATGGAAAATTTTGTTAACTTGTATGCCATCAAACGTCACTAAATTGCAAACAGCAATGATCATAGAGATTTTCAGATTCTGGAAAATGCTGCCAAAATCGACGACCCCCCATTTGTGCACCACTTTTTTAGATTCCAACAAATAAAACCAAATTAGACAGTTACCTGCTACGGTTGTTCAAAACGCAGTGTCTTAGTTGAAGTTATTGACTGGAGACACTTTATTATGATATCTCATTTCTTCTCTAGTTTCTCTCGTGTCCAATCAAAACTCGAGAAAGATATCATATATTTAAAACTATACCTGCATACTTTTTGAACTTTTGGTGATGCTATAACAAGACAAACGCGTGGAGCCAAAGGCATAAGTAGTACCCAGCAGTTAATAAACAACGTCCCATCTTTTTTCTCCCAAAAAATCTAATCACAGTAAATAAAACGCAATACCTTAATAGTAACTAATTTGAGCTAAGAATCTTTGACGAAACGAGAGGATTTAAACGCAATAATTTAGTGTACAAAGTTGCGAAATGAACTAAAGGAGATTAAAAGAAGCAACTGGTTTTCCACTTGATGAGATCATAACGGTCCAGTAAGTATGAATGCATGAAGGAGGCTCTGAGCTGCCTGGGTTTCATCAGGGCTCCCAGATATAATTACCACCCGATCCCTTGTTCCTGGACGAGGCTCATGCACCACAACCTTTGCACCAGATATCTGATAAAATAGGTTCCAAATTAAAATAAATGAAATGAAATGAAGGTGAGTTAAAAGATCAGATAACATTGATAAATACGGCAACCAATAAAACCGGAAAAGCCGAGAGAGTATTACTAGGAAAGTATGTTTAATAGTTAAAATGTGGTTACACGAGAATTAGCTTGGTTAAACATAACATCATTAAGTTACGCACTAATCTCACTTGATCGCTATTGGAAAAAGCAGAAGGGATTTTTTCTCCCATCTAAACCCGTAATTGAGACCACCGATGTGAAGAATTCTATGAAATGGCTACATGAACTCACTCTATATATAGAGCATACTGGATAAAAAAGGAAATTCTTTTATTTTTGATAAATAAATAAATAAACTCGTGTGATTAAGATTATGCGCGCGTGCGCGAGGGGGGGAGGGGGGGCCGCAGGCAACCATAGTGTCATAATGATGAGATAAATGTACGACAGACAATAAATGAAATGATGCATTTAGAGGAATAAATAGTCATTAGAAGAACAAAGAGGAACTCGGTAATAGAGGGTAATTACATTCAACGCTTTTTTTTGTTTGTTTTTGTACATTTATGAAAATCCAAATTAGCAAATGTAAATATAGTCTCATAATTCATGTCAAAAGTTTAACTATAATCCCAATTATTTACCAATCTGGAACTGCCAGAAAGTACAAACGAAATAAACCAAATGAGCACACCCAGAAATGTTGATGAGTCTTTGATGCTGGTTGATGTAATAAGGATAATAGTAGTAGAATGCCGTCCAAGATAAGTAGAAGCGAAAACAAAATCTGTGCACCTAATCTCAAATATTTGACAGTTTTCTAGGATTTAAATCATAACAGGCCAAATAAAAACCAAACCTAGGATTTAGAAATTATCTTCCACAATCGTCAGCTGCTATTAACAGCCACTACAGCATGACTCGTATCATCTACAATAAAGAACTAATCCTTTTCAATATACTAAAAAGTATAGTTACCTTTCTTAGACGAGCCAGATTACTACCATTCTCTCCATAAATAGAACCAACAACATTTTCAGGAACTACTATTTCAACTGTTGTATTTGTCACAATAGCCGTTCTGTTTCCACTGCACAACCGAAGAAAAATAAGGTGTAATTTAGCAGAAAAATTAGACAACACAAAAAGAAACTAGGGCTTTCAATTTTCAATCTCTCATTCTCAATATTAATATTTAATAAGATGTCTGTGTGTTGGGGGTGGGGGTGGGGGGGGGGGGGGAGTACAAAATTGTTGACCCTACCCAGATAAGGGCTAACATTACCCTCTTTGACCCTCTAATGTGATCATTCTAAAGCCAAAGAGGGTCATGTTAACCCTCCTTAAAGAGGGTCAATAAATTTGAACTCCGGGGTGGAGCCCTTTCTTAGATACAATACACTCCTGTTAAGGCAATGACTCTAATTAATGGGTGATCAATCTAAAGCCAAAGACATTATTTATAGATATTATTAGACTCCTATTAAGGTAATGATTCTAATTTAGGGGTAATCAGTCTATTACCTAATGTAAAAAAAAAAAAAAAAAGATAAACATGAAAAATAACAACTATCAATATCTCCCTTATCTTGATTAATTGAAATATATAAAGATACCCTTGCATGACTTGGATATCAAGCCCCAAATGGGGCTCGGAACCGTTGAACTTGCGCTTCATATCACCCGTATACATCAGAATAATTAGCTGACAAATGCAAGTGAACAGTTAAATTTTTTCCCTAGAATATTTCTTACTTCCTCTTTTCTTTTAAGCCATTAGACTTTATTTCATATAGGTGGTTTAGTCCAATGTCAAGTTCAGGGTATAAAACTGATTGGATGGCCGCAGAAAAGCTCATTTTGATAATATCTTAACAATATTTCTATCGACTGGTCACTTTAAAAAGATTTGATAAAAGGATATGACAGTGGAATAATTTAGTTTAAATTACGTATCAGAGGGCTCCAATTTATTCACAGGCTGACTCAGAATTTATTTTAATTTTAGTTTTGAGAATTGGAAGTGCTTATACAAAAATGAAACAACAATATCTCCGATTAATTATTGTCAAATGATCATTTGTTCTCACAATCTCACAGCAAAAATATGATCTTGATGAAAATATTAAAGTAATAATTTGCTTTCATTGCTTTAAATTACAGCACAAGGTGATTTATTGATTTCAGAGAATTCCTAGAGAAGATTAAACCTTTGGATGCTGAAAAATAGTTAAGTAAAGAAAAATGATGCGGTTTTTTGCAACAAGAACCCTCTTACATTTATCAAAGGCCAACTGTCAAATTACCTCCATCACAACTTGCATGCCTTGTCTGTTTCTCGGTCCCTAAATATACGTACAGTTTCTATTCTTGCAAAAAGCTCACAGCATTACTATTTCTCTTTTCTGCTTCCACTAACCCGTACTACAAATTATATCAACCAGAGGGCAAAGCATTTTTTTCTCTTTTGAAATGGGCTATTTTAGTATGTGATAATACTAGAATGTAGGTGTCCATTCATGCAACCATTACAATTTGTGTTTGCTCAAGGAGACTCTCAATATGGGACAGAGGGAGCATGTATAATATGCTTATTTATTTACTAAGAATCTGAACATAAATTTAAAGAACTATATGAAGAGGAAAAAAAATTCTCCAACTCTTTGAAGAGCGTATAAGAAAATGAGAAACCAAATTGTCCCTACGGACAGCTGTCATTTTTCAAGCACTATTGAAAAATTCCCCAAGACTTTAAGAGAAAGCTCTGAGGCATACAAAATGTTTCTCCAAGAGTGTTTGGCTGGCGTCACATCCCCCCCCCCCCCCACACACACACACACACCCTTTTGAAATTACTGGTTTTTTACTATGTTTTACTTGTGGTGGTGCTTGGTTACAAATATATTTATGAAAACAATAATCATAAATGTGACACGTGTTCCATATTTTTCTCATCTTCAATAGAAAACTCTCCAAAAAGATTGGATTTTATGGAAAACTGGAGACGAGAATGTCTCGCTAAGACTCATTTCTCTTTCCTACTTCTCATAAAATGAATTTCAATCTTGTTTCAACTTTGTAATCAAACACACCCATAGGTTTCCCTATATTTTTCCAAGAGCTTACACAAGCTATGAGACTGGGAAAACACGTTCGTCATCTTAGTTGTAAGTTTTCAGCAACAATAGCCCCGACAGTAGGGTTTTGGCGCTTACAGTATCACTGGATATTGTTTTATATAAATGGTAAATATTAATGTTTGCAAGATTGAAACTGCAGTCATTTCATAAAGCACTACTAATTATCTTCTATGTTTCATATGGGACTCTTATTACCTAGTGATGATTGCATTCAGACAAGGTGCAGCTGTTTTAATTTAACCTCACGAAACACACAGCAGACGTTTAGGAGTAACCGACTCCATCATTAGATAAAAGGACCCACTGGGAACAACTTCAGATCAACAATAATCTCCACATTACATAAAAGCACTGTTCTAAAAAAACGCCTAGGCTTAAGGCTTGGGAGAAACACCTCGCCTTACGCTTTTCACGCCTTATTCTTGGTAAAACCCTTACGGTGCACTTTTTTCTAAAAACAACAATGCCTTAGTGAAACGATGTCGCCTTTTAAAGAATTTGTTTACAAACCGGACCATTATCTTATCCAAAATAATCAGATAGTATTTTAATTTGCATATATTCAGACATATTTTTATTATATGTGAAATTTTTGTATTTTAATAGCCTTGTTATGGTTAAAAAATATTAAAATATATTAAGAAGGCCTAAACGTCTTTTCACGCCTTTTTACGCCTAGGCCCGCCTAAGCTTCTAAGGCTCGAGGCTTGGCCTCCACGCCTCAATCACGCCCTGCGTTTTTTAGAACCTTGCATAAAAGGTTACTCTAAAATTTGTTTCTACCATTAAATGTATCAGTAAGTAAGATCAAAATATTATTTATCATATTATTGACTTTATCTCGCGGATGTGCATTATAAGTAGTGTCCCATTCTTATATACCCAAGCCATTTATGAAGCGAGCATTTAGAGTTGTGTATGACACAAACCTGCCAAGTTCAAGGCCACCTTTAACAGAAGTGAATCCTCTGCCAACATCCAGGAAGCTGCTCCTTGGATTTAGTACAGCTTCTGTCTGCAACCAAGGCCACCCACAATAGGGGAAAAGCGTTGAGATTTTCAACAAGGATATAAGGAAGTATGGGAAATAATTTTATTGATTTGGTTTTTACCTGTGATGGCCATAATCTTGGTGATGGGGGACGATCAATATCATGAAGGCGTTCAAAATGATCCATACCCTGTATAGTATGTCGGTTAAGACTCTGAGAAACACCAACAGATGAATGCAATCCAAGAGCGGGAGGATCCCTTGCTCGCCCATAAGGACTGATCTCGGTAAATACAGAAGAACTACTGCGAGTGCCAGCACCATTAGGTATTTTAGTGGGGAATAAGTTTTCGCGCAGCCTGCTAGTCACATTATACAAAGCACTTTGTACATTTGCAATCTCGCCTGTAATCTAATAAACAAGAAAACCAGTTCATTTTAGCAAATACTTGACAACCACTACTTAGAGAAATAGAAACTCAACTATCTGCATTTTTTTAAAAAGCTATCTATCAATACAAAACACAACATTTTACTAATCAACAATTAGAGGTATTTGAAATTTGACAATGCATCAACCAGTTCTCAAAATGTTTGATGATAAAATGCTTATGTGCAATACAAAAGGATATAAATTAAAGATTTCTCCAAGAAATTCATGACAATTTCTATAAGATGAAACGCATCATATAATTTAACAAAATAAATTGATAACAAATTGCTCGTGTGAAATACAAAAAGATATGCATCAAAAAATTCTCCAAGAAATTAACAACAATTTCTAAAAGATGAAATGGCTTGTTTAGAAACCAAAAGATTTTCTTACATTAAAACTGTCATGTAGGTTATTCAGACCTAAATATCAAAGACGAGACACCAAAACATAAACAGGGAATATGAGATAATTCAATCATTTCTTAGACATGTCCAGACATCCGAAGGAACGGCATGGAGGGTAGCAAGAAGAGATATTTTTTTTCAGTGTTCTAAAAGGCGGGCCAATGATCAGTTTGCAAAGTCAATTAGGGTCAATGAAGCTTCTATGAGTGCGAGCAAGAAAAAGAAACAATAAAATATTAATGATTTAGTTGGCAAGAGAATGTTACAAGAGGTTCATTAATATTTGGCAAGATGGGTATATGAAGCGGGCATTCCTTTCAATGCAATCGGCAATGACAGCTTCAAAGAAATTTGTTTAACGCTTGGTATACATGGCCCAGGTTACACACCTCCTTCCCAAAACCAACTAAGGGAGCCACTTTAGAAGGGGGAAATGGAGAGAACAAAAGAAGATATTAAGAAGCAAGAGGAAAAGGAAGAGGAAGAGGAAGAGTGGAAAAATAATGGGTGTTCTATCATGACCAGCACTTGAAGCGATAGAAAAAGAAGAAGCATCATGAATTTTTGTGTGAATTGTAAACTAGGAACCATCTTTCTTTCTACAAAGGAAGCGTCGGATGATGCTCACAAAGGTCAATACATATTTAACTACGTCAATGAATGTATTAAAGGGATCGGTGCCGAAAATGTGGTTCAAGTGGTGACCGACAACACTTCTAATAATATGGTCATGGCGAATTTGTTAGCTTTAGAAAGGCCTAACATCTTTTGGACATCGTGTGCCACTCACACCTTCAACCCATGCTTGAACGAATCTCTAAACTTCCTACCCTCAAGAGTGTGATTAAAAAGGCAAAATCCTTCACTATTTTCATCTATGCCCATCACAGGACTTTGGCACTGATGATAAAGTTTATAGAAAAGGAGATATTTAGGCTGGGAGTCACGAGGTTTGCAAACTCTTTCTTAACATTGCAAAGTTTGCTTGATAAGAAACAAGAATTGAGAAATATGTTTACTAGCAATGAATGGGAGTCAACTAAATGGTCTAAGAGCAAAAAGGGAAAAGAGGCATTTGCTATTATTGTTCTCAATGAGTTTTGGAGCTTGATAAAGTTGTGTTTGAGGGTGTTCACTCCGTTAGTGAAAGTGCCTAGACTTGTGGATGGTGAGGATAAGTCTTCAATGGGGTTTGTTTATGGAGCGCTACTAAAGGCAAAGGATGACATCAAAAATTCATTAAAGAAGGAGCGTGACTATATGTCAATCTTAAACATTAGTGATGCAAAAAACAAAGATCACTTTGATAGTCCACTTCTTACAACAGCATATTTGTTGAATCCGTTTTATTTCTTCAAGAATCCAAAAATCAAAGATGATCGATTGATAACGAATAATGTGATTATTTGTGTTGAGAAGTTCTTTCCCGATGATCAAATGCAACATCATGTGATAAATACCGAGCTGCAAAAATACATGCAAAAACAAGGTAGATTTGGAAAAAAGCTCGCAATAAGTACATGTGAGAACAATGATATAAATTATAATCCGGGTATATTACCATTCCTCTTTTATTTATTTCATTTACATTGCTCTCTTTATCTATCTATCTCTTTCATTTACATTGCTCTCACTCATTCTCTTTTTCTTTCATATTAACTAGTTGGTTGGTGGGACTTCTATGGAAATGAAACTCCAAATTTGAAAAAAAAAAATTGCAAAAAGGATTCTTGTTTCGGGGTGTGAGAGAAATTGGAGTGTCTTTGAAGGGGTAAGTACTAGGTACTAATTTCGTTGTTGCTTATTACTTTGGTAATAGTAACTAGTTACTAGTTTTGTAATTTTCAAGATAAAGTACACTAAATTTTTTGTAATTTCGTTTATGTAAAAACACCAAAAAGAGAAATATACTAGATACTACGAGAATGAATAATCTAGTCTATGTCCAATTTAATGCAAGGTTGATGGACAAGAATAAAAAGTTTAAATTAGTAGCAACTAATGCTAGTAATGAACAATCATGGCTTGTTGATGGTTGTGATGATGATGAGGTGGAGGCAGGTTCCAAACTTACATGGGACGCAATGGGAGAAGCATCCAGCGCAAATGAGATCTTATAAACTAGAAAAAGTGGTAGAAATGGTCATATTGAAAATGAAATAAGGGAGCCAGATAGGATGACAAGGAAGATGAGTTGGATGAAGAAGACGAAGTTGAATTAGAGTCCGACAAAGAGTTAGACTAGAGAGCTATTGAATTTGTCTAATAGCATGGATTATTAGATTATTGTAATATTTATGATTTTGAGACTTTTTTTTTTGTTGGAAGCTTGGAATGTACTAAGTTCTTATGAATCTATTATGATTAGTTATATATTATGATTCTAATTTAGAAGATTTTAGCCCATTACTTTAAAATTTTGATTGCATTTACATTATATTTAAAATATATTGTTTATTAACTTATTTTGAATTTTGATTGCATGTATTAAGGTGATATGGATTTATGGAGCATGCATATTGGAAAAAGGACTACCAAATATCAAATTTCAAAGTATCTATTATTTTATTGTTTTACTAGCCTTAGTATAATTAAAAATATTAAAAAAAACGTCTTTTTACGCCTAAGCTCCTAAGGCTTGAGGTTTGTCCTCCACGCCTCGCGCCTTTTAAAACCTTATGTTTTTCAATCTGATTGGGAGACCTTTTAATTGAGCGAGGAGGCCTCCAATGGAGGCAAACGTTTACGATTCAGTGAGAAATGGAGGGGGTACTCGGATGTGTAGTTGGGAGCATAAGCGATTCAATCTACACTACACAACATGTTTAAAGGTCAATAGCTTAAACGCCCAAATTTTCTCTAATTCACCTCAAAAATAATAGTAGTGATTACAAAAGTAAGTTAATATTCTTAATTATAAGTCAAGTCATCTTGCTATCCAAGATAACCCTAAAAAGATAAAGTGGCTAAAGAGGGCACACTATGGGAATATTAACTTCGACTACATATACTAACTAAAAGGGGAAAAATTACTAAACTAGACATGAAAATAAAATAAAGAAAAATACAATTAATTCCCGACAGGCCCGTGTTCAGCATTCTCCTACACATGAAAAAGCTCATCCTGAACGTAGGGGTCGGCGGCAAGGGAATAAAACAACCAATAGTGGACTCCCCCACTTGAGATGGAAGTCGTCCTCGAAAACGTCCAACATTTAGGCTAGCAAACAGGTGAGAACAGGTGATCACAAATCCCAACCATGGTCGACATATATGCACTCGAACTCGAAACTTGCCATAATAATAATCATCACGCCCCCCTCTCGGGAAGGGCCAACCTCTACCGCATCATCACCGTTCCAAGAGAGTGGGAAGAAATCGTTGATATAATAAGGCTCCACATCCCTGAAGTGAACGCGGGTCACCCAACTATCCTCAACATAAATATAAAAAAATCTTCGATGCATAACCCAACTTCTTCCTCGAAGATAAGAAAGAAATCATTGATTTCATATAGTTAAATCCCGAAACCGAGAGTAGGTGTAATCCATTGTCTACCTCAAAAATGAGAAAGAAATCACAAGGATAAAACTCGAGATCCATACCATCCTCTGAGGACTACTAGGCATCCTCTTGGAAGGCATTGTCATGCGTGATAGAGGAGTGCATCATCTTACATGGAAACGACGTCGTTCAGAGGAAATATTGCATCGGTGGACAAGTATTCGAAATATTTGGTCAAACGCCGTAGAGGAAGGTGGGAATTTCTAAAATATAAATTTCTGAAGTTGAGAGGGGCTTGGAACAAATTTCAAAACTAGCGGGTTGGGCTGTGTAATTTTGGTAATGGGCTTGTTATTCTATATATCTAGGGCTGGCTTAAAATATTTAAAGTGGTCCTAAAACTGAAGGGGTGAATATGGGATTTGTGGAAGCTTGGTTTAAGGCACTCGATTGTCTAAGTGACCCACTGGCCTACAGCTATCCTGGGATTAAGCCGAATAAGTCGAATTAGAAACAGACCACCAGCTTCTCGGGGTCTTCTACTAAGATCGTCGAAGGTAACCCTAGCAGACCCGTTAGATTCCCTAACTAGCCCCACTGGAGCTCTGGTCGGGTTTGTTTTCCTCATGTGAGTCTCTTACGCCCGACGATTATAACTGGTGGTTCGTGGTTCAAAGCCTGGGGTTTTGAACATTTCTTTTGTGGTTGGACCAGAGCCGACTTTGTGGAGTTCTAACTGTGGGTACCGGACATCTGGTAGGCTTCGTAATACTTCAGCGACCCTATCCAGTCTTGTGAAATGCGCGAGAAGTTGCCGACATTTGCGGTATTGGAACTGACCTAGGTTTTTGAAAACCTTTTTGTTATAGCATACTAGATGGGTGTGACCTTCAGTTGGGATCGCTAATGGCCAGCTCCGACAAGGGTGAGAGGTAGACCGATATGATGTTTTATGGCAATTTAGGGTGGTGTTAAGTAGGATTTAGTTATAAATTACAGATCTAGATCTAAGGATTTTGAGGGTATGGCGGTGAAGGTGAAGGTGCCGCATGAGTACATTTTTTTAGAAGTGACTCGTCGGTTCCATCGAGCCCTACCCATGGCTCTATAACTACATCGGCAAACGCATCAAGAGAGAACGTCGCTTTGATACCAATTTGATGTGTAGTTGGGAACGAAAGCTATTTAATCAAAACTACACAACATGTTTAGAGGCCAATAACTCAATTTCTCTTTCTAATTCATCTCAAAGTGATAGAAGCAATTACAAAAGGAAGTCGGTGGCCTTATTATGCGCTAAGATATCTTGCTAGCAATAAAACTCCTACAGGTAAAATGACTAAAGAGGGAACACTAGAATATTTAAAGGGAATATTACTCTCGACAACTAATACTAACTAAAAGATGGAAAATTACTAGACTAGACATGAAAATAAAATAAAGAAATAAAAAATTCCCTTATAGGCCCGTGTACATCATACTCTCTTGTCGGGGTTTTCAAAAAGGACGAAGTTTGTTGAGTTAGTTTTTATCTTAATCAAGCTTCGCCGCACAAAGCAAGGTTTTTTAAGAAAAGAAGCCAAGCTTTTTTTTATAAAAAATGGTATTTGCTTTTATATTGCCATTGTTCGACATTAGACCATGTTCAACATCCCAGAGTTGGTACGAGGCAGTGGGTAGTTATTCGCATTGTAGTTGAAAGTTGGGGTGGAACTACAGGTGCTACGTGTTTTAATTGAGGGGAGGGGGCGGTGGCAATGATGTCGGCAACCATCATACCTATAGGCACTGGCTATAAGGAGCTAGCCATAAAACATTAGGTGTCCATGTTGAGCTCACCTAATAAATCTGATGTAGAAGTTTTATTAGAATCTTAATTATCAAGGTTGTAGTGGGTAAGAGTAGAAAGGGCCTTCGTTGTTTCGTTGTCGCTTCAGAATATGGTGTCCTAGTTAAATGAGCGGTGAAAATCACACTGGGGGCGTTGGGTGGAGAACTTGTGTAGAGGCCTTTTTCTTTTTGTTTTCCCGGCGCCAAGTGAAGCCCCCAAGTTGAACCTGAAACAATGGACTTTTTTTTTAGCCGTTGTGTTTGGCCCGGTGACATTCGGTGGGGTATCTAGGTGTTTGTCCTCCGATTGCATGTGCGGGGGAGCGAACATGTTCAAGTGAATCGGAATTTTTTATGGTGGTTTAGCTGGGGTGGATGGCAACACAGCCGGAGAAAGAGAAATCCGAAGGTTGGTGCTCTATGTGTGTTGTTGGATGAGGGGAGGGGAGGGGAGGGGAGCGGGAGAATAATCCGGAGAGGGTCGTCGTCATCGTCGACAAATTATTTTTTGAAGTTCTGGTGAATGAAGAAGAGTCGGTGAGTTGTTTTACTTTGCCACAAGCAGTGTCCAACATTGGAAAAAAGAAGACAATGGAAAAGAAAAGACTAGGGGGGAAAGCGAAGGAAAAGGTGGGGAGCAAGCGCCGGGAAAGTTAAGTGAGGGAATAAGGTGTACAGCCCTGCCAAGAGAATTGCTGGGCCTGTTGTGACTGAAAACTAGGCCTGCGAAAGAAGGGTACATGGCAGGAGGTGGGGAGGTGGGGTTGAAAAAGATAAAATACTTGAACATGTGGTCTAAAAGAAGGGGAAAGCTATCAAGTTGGCTATAGTTTTTGACTGTGTCTGATGTAAGTGGTGGGCCGAGAAAGGTGTTGTCTAAAGTTGGGCCTTTTATATCTGGGCAGCAGTGTTAATAAAAGGCCGGCTGTGAAGGCATATGGAGAAGTGAGAAAAAGAGTGATGGAGTTTCATTGATTGCAAAGAGTATAAAGGAGAGGAAACTAAAGAAGTAGCAACACTCCATTAACTACAAGGGGAAAAAAGGAGGTAAGGCAAGGAAAGGGGGTTTACGGGTTCACGGAGCATAGTTTGTCATTGAAGCTTTATATCATTTTGTGGAATGTGAAGGGGTGGAGGTTTCGAAAGACAGCCATCTCATCTTATTTCCATCTTATAACATATCATTGTGGAGGATGTCAAAATTTCTAACCTCTTCTCTTCAAAAGCAAAAGTTGTCTGCAGAGTGTTTCTTCACTACCTCAACAGACAACTAAGGGAGGTGGACCCTGTGGGTGTATACATCTGCAGAGATTCAAACTCTTGGCTTACACGATACCAAGGGGATAGTCTAGTGGCATGGGCTCTTATTTCACAATTCGGTTCAACTCCCATAGTGTGGATAACAGGGTCTAAACACATGCTTGGGGAATAGATGCTGCTCAAAGAGGACTGAATATCCCATGATTATATATATAATTCTCTTGGCTTACGCTTCATGAGGTGCTTATCAACCTTAGTGACTTATCAAGCTAATCCATTCATTACTCAGAAGTGTAAAATTGATACATTTATATAATCCCAATAGAAGTTCATATACACATTGTGTTAAGTGAAGAACCTCCTACAAATCAATCATTAATATTCCAACTGATTATTTACTATACTAAACTTCTTTTATATAAATACTAGCATGCAGGCCACGCAATGCGTGGCCGACTTTATCTATACTATATTGTTTTAAATAAGAAAATGTCGAAGGGTGAAGTAAATAAAAATAAAAAATTAAGGAAGAAGATGATTAAAATTAAGAATCTGTAATAGTGGGAAAATTTACAATATCGACAATGTAATGTAACTACATATATTATTTCAATTTTTTGTAGAATCATATAAAATAAAAATATAACTAAAAAAATACAAAGTTAAAGCAATGCAAAAGTTCCACGATTTGTTACACTTTTTTAGATACACAATCAATAAACCAGAATTCAGCTCAATGAGCATTGTTTGCACAAAAAAAAATTACAAAAAATTTATGATCCAATTGAATAACAGTAAATAAATAAATTTATCATCGTATTTCACATATATATAACAATTACTTGTGATTATTACCGACTACCCAAATTTGAACATTTTTCAATGCAATCATCAAATCTCAAATAGTAGATAGATCAATTGACATTTAGTTCTAAGTCATATAAAAGCATGCATAAACAAAACAGAAGCTCAAACGAGACTGGAAAGAAAGAGAGAGATTGGAAAAAAAAAATGAATGATTCCATCCTGCAAACCCATTTTCTCTTTTTGTGAATCCTGAGACAATAGTGGGTGATCTAATTTGCTCCAGGCCCTCACCAAGTATAATCATCTCTTACAAAAGAACGCGAGGAGACCAAAAGGAGAAATGGAGAGACGACCAAGGGATAGGAAATGGGTATTGAGGGGATATAACTCTTGAAGTACGGAGAATAAATAAATATTTAATGTTGTTGACACGTGGCGATGTAGTATGAATTTAAGGCTATAATTTATATATATACATAGATTAGAAGCTATGAACACACTATACTCATTACACAGACATAATAGATTCATTAACCAAAAAAACATATAAGCAAAAAGAGTATTAGTAACCATTACCCCTAACATTTACCCTGATCATAAGCTAAAAAATACTTTAAAAAAAATCTCAGGCAATCAAGACCCATTAAACAAGCATCATATGCCCAAAAATAAGCTAAAAAATCTTATTAAATGAAAGAAACAAAAGCCCTTTCTCAAAAGGGATAAATATATATTAAACCCTTTCACATACCCAGTTCGAAACTAAAAATTCTTATTTAAAAAACTATTTTCTCAAAGAGGATCAATATTAAACTCCATCATATACCACCGTAACCGGAAGTTAAAAATGGTTATAAAAAACACAAAAAAAAAAAATATAAAAAAAAAACTCATTTCTCAAAGGTGATCAATACCCATCAAACCCAATCATATACTCATTAAACCCATCATATACCTAATCAGAAGCTAAAAATTATTTTCTTTTTGATAAAAAAAATATTTCTCAAAGGTGATCGATACCCATTAAATCCTTATACCCAATCAATAGCTATAAAAACACAATTTTTATTTTATATATATTCATGTAGCCGACCCCAAATAATTGGGAAAAGGCTTTGTTGAGTTGAGTATATATATATATATATATATATAGTACCGATTTGTGACGGCTTGGAACCAAGACTCAAATCTTTTGTCCCAATTGCAACGGAGGCTTCGTTGAAGAAATTGAAACCCCAACCGGATCCACCCTTTCATCCTCTCGTCGCTGTCGATTCCCAACTGCAGCTATGGACATGGTTGCAAATCCCCTAAACTCCAGCCCCGTTGTTCGTCAAAATCGAAGGAATAGTGGGAATCGCTCGCCTTTTAATCCGGTGATTCTCCTTCGTGGCCCAACTGATGCTCATGGTGCTGCTCCTGATGAGGATGGCTTTGAGATGTATTATGATGACGGTGCCGGGTCGGGTTTAAGATCTTTGCCCGCTACTATGTCCGAGTTTTTGTTAGGGTGGTTTGATCAGCTATTGAATCAGTTATCCCAAATTGAAGTCGACGGGCTCGGGAGGATCGAAAATCCCCAGGAATCAAAGTCGGCAATTGAATCCATGCCCACTATTCAAATTTCTGATGCCCATATTGATATTGAATCTTATTGTGTTGTTTGTAAAGAGGCGTTCGAATTAGGGATAGAAGTAGGGAAATGCCTTGTGAACATTTATACCATTCTAATTGTATACCGTTGAGAGAGAGAGAGAGAGAGAGAGAGAGAGAGAGAGAGAGAGAGAGAGAGAGAGAGAGGTGCACCGAACGGAATTAATACTTGGAGTCTTTTCATCTCTCAAAAGAGGAAATTGCAGACGTTTAGATTCCTAGAATACAATGATCGCAGTGCTTAATTAAGTCAATTGCCAAATGAGGCAGCCTAAACGCACGCTTAAAGAGGGAGAAAGATTTGGGACTTAATCATATTTAATACATCAGTCACGCGTCAGCCTCACACCACTTGGGACAACAATTTTTATATAGTTATATAGATGTGTGTGTGCAAGCGCGTGCGTGTGTATAGAATTTATTGAATAAGACGAAAGAGAACATCCCAAAACTGCTAAAGCTAATACATTCATTACTCCGAAATGTAAAATTGATGCATTCATATAATCCCAATAGAAGTTCATATACACATTGTGTTAAGTGAAGAACCTCCTAAAAACCAATCATTAATATTCCAACTGATTATTTACAATACTACACTTCTCTTATATAAATATGTGTGTGTGCAAGCGCGCGTGTGTATATAGAATTTATTGAATAAGACAAAAGAGAACATCCCAAAACTGCTAAAGCACATAGATATACATATAGTATCTACATACACACGTATATGTATATTTTCTCACTCAATATTACCCAAAGAATTTTAGGACCATGTCAGCATTGATATTTATCTCCAGATGAGTTTCTATATGATTTTGAGCTAGGTCGATATCTACTGCATAAAATAGAGTACAGATCTAATTCAAATGTAAAAATGCCACGGTCACCCGGTAAGGATATTGTAGCGAATTTACAGCCATTGTATAAATAAATTGATAACATGCAACTAAAAATAAGAACATTTTTTTATAGAAAATTACAACTTACCAATCATAGTCAGATTAAACCTTACAGCATGCATCAGAACTCAAAACCATAGTTAGCACTGTAATCAGTCAACAATAAATCCAACTTTCTTTAAAAAGTCTATGCATATTTGAACAAAAAGAAACAGCAGAATTTAACACTGGGTTAAAATGAATAAAGGAGTTTAAACTGATTTGGGGTTCCTATGACAAAAATATCCTGACATAATGATATAAGAGAATGTGCTATACTCATCTACTGATTTACAGGGGGGCTGTTTTGGGGTTTAATTCTTATTGTTTGACCCTTTTCTTTACTGTATTTGGTGGACTCCTTGTCCATCTATCTATTTTATATTCTCAGCTATATCAATAGTATTTCCTGTTTCTGATAAAATAATAATTATAATGATATCCATCTATATTTTCAGTTAAATCTATAAAATTTCCTGTTTCTGATAAATAAATAAAGATTATAATAATGATGATGTTATAATGGTTGCGATGGAAGAGATTGTGGAAATTATGGAAAAGTAGAAGACATTTATTCTATTAGGATGGATGATTGTGCGGCTAGAAACATTCTTTACATGGATTTTAATTTAAGTTCCGTAATATTGATATTTCAAATCCAACAAATAAGGCACTCGTTTTTTGCCCATGCATCATCTTGAATTTCAAAGCTAGGTCATTAACACTAAAAACTGTTGTAGTGATACAAATTAGAAGTGCACCAAAATTTGAACAATTCTACACGAATTGAATCATGGGGAGGGAGGGAAGTAATAACCATTATTCTCCCCTACTAATATATGCTAAACGAAAGCCAAGACATCTCACCTGTACCACATGATCGTTCTCTGGAGCACACTTTGGGACCTCGTTGCCCCCCATTATCCGGATGCCAACACCGGTTACCTTCCTTATCTCTGAAATTATTGTGCCTCCCTTCCCCATCAAACAACCAACTTGGTTTGATAGGACTACAAGTCGTGCAGAAATAGGTGAACCCTTTACACCCGAATCTAGACCCTTCTCAATGCCGGCCTCTACAAATCTATTGAAAACGAGAACAACAGCATTCTGTGCAGGCGAGTACTTTGATTCTGGGTTCTATACAATAAGAGACCAAAGCAAATTATAAATTCATATACACATTGTATAAACACAAGAACACTGAAAATGGCGTCGTAACAAACCTCCATGGCAGTTACAGTTATCAATCGTTCATCACATTCAGCTACAGTAGCTCCAATAGTTACAGATGCACCTGTTTCATTTTGAAGAGCCCTGATGATTGTTCCTCCCTTGCCAATCACACCCCCTACCCTATCATTGGAACAGAGGATCCTAAAAACAACTTCTTGCTGTGAGGACACTGGTGTTCTGGCGGAACCCATGTCAGCCTCTAATGACAAAAGACGGCCTCCCGAGGCATGATTGGCTGAACTTGGTGGCATGAGTTGCCGTCCTGAACTTCGTGGTGGAGGACGATCACTGCTCATATCAAGTAAGGTCTCCTGGGGAACTGCCTCGAGAGGTCTACTTATAGGCACCCTTGTTTTGTCAAGTTGAGGACAATCTTGAAGGCGTTGAGAGACAGCAACAAGAGCTTTCTTAATGGCCAAAATATCACCCTCAATCTGTCACAATAAATGCCAATTTTCATGTGAGGACAAGGGCTAAATTCTTTTTAAAGAAAGTATAATGAAGCATAGAAATTGGACTGACATGAATTGGCCAATAAAATTCGATTCAGAAGCCTCACAAGGCACAGCATGGAGGTTTCTATGATTTAATTTTTCCTCTACTATTGCAAGCACGGCTATATTGATAAACTTATCTTTTTCTTTTTTGTTATTTGAATGTATTGATAAACATCTAAAGAAATAAAAAATAAAAAAAAGGGCCATTTGCAATTGCAGTAGCCCAAATAAACTGATGATATAGGTACCACTTAAAAGTTTTGCAGCATATTTTAGCACTACACTGAAGTTTAAACAGTGAGATTAAGATCAACTAAATTATTTATTTTATTTGCATTAGGAACTGAAAAAAAAATTAAGAGAGAGCAGATTTACAAGCTTTTGGAAAACAATGGATTATAATATCCGGTACTGAAAAACTTCCCACCTCGCTGCACCCTGCTACAAATATCTATTCCAAAATTCCAACTTTTCTGCCGCCAGTATGGGACAAAAAACTATTCCTTTAACATGTATACATATTGTGTTGCATGGTAGCCTTTGGCACAAAGAAGAAATATAATTGTTTCGGTTCGCACTCGAGGCCTTGGAGAAGCACATTCCATAGTATTTCATTATCTAATAAAAGGAATACTAATTATGTAGAGAGGTAGGCAAGCATGGGTGTAATGGCCAATGGAGTTATCATATCAGAGAGAGTTCAAAAGAAACCAAGAAATAGGTTCATTAATTCTGGCAGGTCAAGCTAAGGTTTCATTTGGCTTTTAAGAGAGAGAAATATAAACACAAAGATAATCTTAATCTTTTGTTATTGTAAGGGTGAAATTTTTAATATTACATGGTGTTGCATAATATTCGGTATAATATTAAAAGAGGATTTTAGTCATAAACCCCAACAGTTTTAGCGTAGAGAGATAAAAAGTTTTGGGAAAGAAAGGGTTTGACATTTTAGAGAGAGACAGATTACAATTTTAGAGACAAATCTTTTTAGAGAGAGGAAGGATTTGCATGTTAATGATAATACCTTTTATAAAGAGAATGAGAGCATCATGCAGTTGAACGATCGAGAACTTTGACATAAAAAAATCATCTAGCTAATTTGTCATTTTATCAATTGTTTAAAATGGGTAAAGTTTCACCCATCTTTTCACCATGGTGAATGTCCAATTAAACACATATTTTACTTAAGTGAAGTTTATTTTAACATGGTGAAAAATATTTCACCATGAACCTGTGTACTGTTATTGATGTCATATTATGAAACTTTTCATATAACAAAGTTCATGTCTTATATTAGAAATTTTTCTCCCATATTAGAATTTATTTTTTTGGTCAAAGACTTGAAAAGTGTTTAAAAGTGTTTGGCCACACACAAAAACACCCACCCTAGGGGCTTTAGACAAATTCCCTACCCTAGTATTATAATCAGGGATGACACCAACCATTCTTTATGGGGCCTTGCCTCCCCCCCCTCCAACTTGAAAAATTTCATACAATGACACCATATTTTTATATGATATGCACTTTAGTTTTTTTCTTAACAAGTTTTACCAACACAATGTATCATTTTGAGATATCATTTAGTTTATGATGTGGCTTGTAATAATAAAATCATAATAACATCCAAATTATTATTATTTTTGCATTGTAAGAATTTTAATATTAACTTTATTAATTGAGTCACTCTTTTTTAATTTCCAATCAAATAGATAAGGGACCTTTGAGAACATAAAAAAATAAGGTGAACTAAATGGCCCTTTTGTTAACCTGATTTTAAAGATATCTATATTGCCCCCCTTGACATAAATTTTGGGCTTTGTCAACATATTCGTGACAGAAGTAGCTCTATACAACAAATAGAGGAATAAGTACTAGGAAGAGTCGTTTGACGAATATTGATGACGTAGACCTACATTGACTTGGTGTAAATTGTTAAAAATAACACGATAGGCTGGAATTCATTTAGGGCTCGTTTGGTTCGAAGTTTGGAAAGAGAATTTAGGATTCCTGGAATTTAGAATTTCCCTCATCTAGAATTAAAGGGCCCGTTTGGTTCTCTATTCAGAAAACTCGATTTAAACGCTGTTTTTAAATAAAATTTTAAAATTCAGTTTTTTTTGTTTATAATTATTGGTGTGCTTTTGGTAAACTTGTTTTTAAATACAGTTTTTTGAAAATTTGACAAAATTGGCAAACATGTATATTTATATCATACATGTGTGTGTGTGTGTGTGTGTGTGTAATGTATTACATATATATATACTTAGATGGGATAAGAGAATTTTAATTTTGTGAGAATTCTAAATTCTAGAAATTCTAAGTTCTACCCAAATTTCCAATTAAACATTTTGGGCCAGTTTGGTTTGCAACTATAATTTTGTTTTCTGTGTTTAAATACAATTCTGATAATAAAATTCGTTTGGCAACCTGTTTTTAAACACATAATTATAATATTTCTGTGTTATAATCAGGTTTTTCAGAAAACCGGTTTAGGGTGTTTTATAACTTCTGTTTTTTATTTTTCAACTCAGAATTATTCATTCTTAATATTTTAATGCAGTCATACCTTAATATATAATATACATACATAATACATTAATATGTGTGTAATTCTTCTAAATAAAATATATATATGTATATGTACACAAAATTACGCATGGAATAGTATAAAGTTAAATAATATTATCAATAGATACATGATACTTATATATAGTTTTATACATGAATTATTAATGTATGGAATAATATAAAATATATATATAGTACATATGCATTAAAAAATATTATCAATTCATGTATGTATATAATTTTATAGTGAATTATACATGAAATATCATTATATATATACACAGGCCGACTCTAATGCGGACGCAACTTGCGGATTTAACTTGCAGACGAATTTTTTCATATTTATTAAAAATAGCAAAAAAACTTTTTTCGATTTGATTTTTTATATTCTGTATTTAAACATTTCAGGGAACCCCTATAAAAAAAACAGTTCAAAATGAATTGTTTTACTATTTTTTAAAAATCGGTCAAACATATGTCAATTTTTAAATGATGTATAAAATACATGATATTAAATGATGTATAAAATACATCATTTAAAATATTAAATGTTTTATCGATTTTTTAAAAATAGTAAATACAGAATATAAAAATAGTAAAACATTTCATTTTGAGCATATGTTTGATCGATTTTTAAAAATAGTAAATACAGAATATAAAAATAGTAAAACATTTCAAACATATGTTTTAAAAAATATGTTTTTTAAAAATAGTAAACATTTCAAACATTTCAAACATATGTTTTATCGATTTTTTAAATGATAAAACATATGTCATGTTTTACATGATAAAACATATGTTTGATCGATAAAACATATAAAAAATCAAATGTTTGATCGATTTTTTAAAAATAGTAAAACATTTCATTTTGAGCTGTTTTTTTTATAGGGGTTCCCTGAAATGTTTAAATACAGAATATAAAAAATCAAATCGAAAAAAGTTTTTTTGCTATTTTTAAAAAATATGAAAAAATTCGTTTGCAAGTTAAATCCGCAAGTTGCGTCCGCATTAGAGTCGGCCTGTGTATATATATAATGATATTTCATGTATAATTCACTATAAAATTATATACATACATGAATTGATAATATTTTTTAATGCATATGTACTATATATATATTTTATATTATTCCATACATTAATAATTCATGTATAAAACTATATATAAGTATCATGTATCTATTGATAATATTATTTAACTTTATATTATTCCATGCGTAATTTTGTGTACATGTACATATATATTTTTTATTTAGAAGAATTACACACGTATTAATGTATTATGTATGTATATTATATATTAAGGTATGACTGCATTAAAATATTAAGAATGAATAATTCTGAGTTGAAAAATAAAAAACAGAAGTTATAAAACACCATAAACCGATTTTCTGAAAAACTTGATTATAACACAGAAATATTATAATTATGTGTTTAAAAACAGGTTGCCAAATGAATTTTATTATCATAATTGTATTTAAACACAGAAAACAAAATTATAGTTGCAAACCAAACAGGCCCAAAATGTTTAATTGGAAATTTGGGTGGAACTTAGAATTTCCAAAATTAAAATTCTCTTATCCCCTCTAAAACGGGGGAAATCCTATATTGTCGGGAATTGTAGCTTCTTTCATGGTGAGACAAAAATAAACTCTCTCTCTCTCTCTCACACACACACATACGCATAAACAAACATACACAAACTCACACCTAGTAGTGGCAAATGGACGTTTATGGACGGTTATGAACGGGTCAAAAATGGATATGGATAAATTTGGGCGGGTCAAAAGCGAGTCGAACATAATAATTTGGGCTGGTTTGGTCGGGTTACATCCGGGTCGGGTCGGGTTGACCAACTTTTTTTTTTGAAAAAACAATTATTATACCATATACAAATAAATATGGTATAATAATTTTGAAAAAAAATATACAAGTAAATACTTGAATAAAAAAAATCTTTTAACTCTTTAGTAATTTGAGTTTTATTTTTGTGATGGTCCAAAACCATTTTGACCCGCTAATGACCCGCCAACAAACCATCTTATTGGATTGTTCAAACCATTTTGACCCACAAACACAGTTAATGGGATCCAAACACATTATTTTTGGCGGATTATGGGCGGTTTCATCCTCAAGAACCCATATTGCCGGCGCTACTCACACCACACGCTCTCTCTCTCTTACACACACATACATGCATACACTCACACTCACACTCACACACACACGACCATACACACTCACATTCAAACACACACTCTAACACACACATAAACTCACGCGCGCGCGCACACAAATAAAGTTCATCGTTATTTTAGTTAAATGATATTTATTCCTAATATGCAAGAAATTATAATAAGTATTTAAACCAAAACAAAGTGTACAAGTAGTAGATAAAACCGTTACCTCAACCATTTCATCGTTAGCGGACGCGCAAGCGGGCAATTTATCGGAACTCAAAACCCTAATCTTGCAGCCAGTATCCTCCCTAATCTTCTTAACCACATTCCCTCCCTTCCCAATAACCGAGCTAGCCTGACTCCTCTCGGCCAGCAACCTACACGACACCACACTCCCTTTCCCCACTACCAACCCATCACTCTCCACCGCCACATCAATAACCCTCTCGAAAACCCTAACCAACGCCTCTTGAGCCGCAGATACCTCAAACTCCTCCTCCAACCCACTCAACCTAATTCTTTTGGCAATCGAGTTTGAAGCAATAATTACAATGACCCGATCTTCGCAACCGGGCGGGGCATCTTCGATACGGATCTTGGCGGAAGTTGATTGCTGGAGCTGCTTTATGCTAGCGCCGGATTTTCCGATGACGCCGCCGATGCGAGAGGCGTTGCAGAGGAGACGAAGAGAGATGTTGCCGGCGGGGATGGAGAGAGGGGGTGCTTGGGGTTTGGAGCGTTTGGAGGATGGGCCGTTGGTGGTGAGTTCGATTGAACGTTTGGCTGGTGGAGAGATAAATGGTACGTCCATTTCTCTCTAAACTTGGAACTTCAAAATCGAGTTGGGGGAAAATGAATAGGGCGTAACAGGGAGGGTTTTTCTACTGATGGCTTTGCTACTCAGCGAGAGCGGGATTTAGGGTAACATCGGCAAACTTTATCTCAATCTCACTTGGGGTTGGCAATTTAACTCGCTTCACGGGTTCCCGTCTCTCGCCCCCTTTCTTAATGGGCGGACGGGTTAAAAATTCGATTAAAATAAATGAGGCGGATATGAAGTTTTTTTTAAAACACGTTTATTAAACGGGACGGAATCGGGCTTATTATATATAAACATAATCCGTCCCGTTCCGCCCCGTTTGTTTCTTATAATTACTAAAATACTCATATTTAATATATTATTTACAAATATCCGACACAAATATCCGATATTACAAGTCTAAAAGATTCAACAACATTTCGTTGATAATTTCGATATTACAAATATCCGACACACATAAAACTTGTTTAAACTTAATTTAACATCAAACAAACCCTTATTGGGCGCCAAGTACAAAATGAACATAGAATAAAAAATAAACTAAAAAAATAACGACACAACACTTCGATGACATGAAAATGTCATGAACATGTAACAAACCATTCTAAACCTAGACCATGGGTCACCACGCAGTGGATAGGCTGCGTGAATTCTAGGTAAATCAACCGTGGGAGTATTGATGCGATGACATCCTCCCTCGTGTACTCGGAGTATGCCTGTTGAGCAAGTTCAATGGACTCAAATTTTTTTAATACAACGCCTCGATATCCATTGACTTGTGCTTGTGGTGCTTGCCACGAAGTGTAAACACCTGGATTTAACCCTTTGAATACTACGTATGTCGGGTATGCCATGTGTATGCCTGCAAACAATAAAATATAACTATGTTATTTAAACTAGTCGTAACGGTAGTTAATGGTAAATAATATAATAATGACGCCCATAGATTAAGGAATAACTATATTATATGGTGGGGTTTTAATAGGCATTAATATGTCTTAATTTTTTAAATAATGATGTATATAAGTTTCTGATAAAGTACTTCTTGTGTGTATTATTTTGAAAATATTGAAGAGCACATATAAATCTATATATGAAAGCATGAAGATGAATGGGAATGTTATTTTTCAGCAGATTATCAAGCTTGTTAAAGACATCAGTTACCAAAAATTACTTTCAAGTTAGTGGTAATGAAGAGCTCTGGATTTTTCATTCTCCGATCGAAATCTACCTACCTTGTGCACAGAGCTACGAAAACAGACAAAACAAGTCCAGATCCAATAGCCTTCACACTGAACAACTCCCGTGTTAACACTAAACAACTCCCGTGTTAACACCGAACAACTCTCAGCTACTTCACCTTCGAATACAACTCCCATATTAACAGCTTTCTCAACAACAGCTTCAACCTCTTCAGTTTCAACGCAAAAAATAAGTCCATATCCATCAGCCTTCACACTGAACAAGCACAACGTTATATTATAAACGTTTCATCAGAAAATAAAAACAAGACAAACGAAAAATTAATTAAAACGTGCAAGTATGACACACAAAAAATCAACGAAAATATACCAGCGAAAAATATGTGCTCAGTACAGAGTATTGAATAAAAACAAGGTCTAAACTTATATGTAATGCACATAATGGATTATCGTTATGTGTAATCATTTATAGATATATGTTATATTTGTATGTATACATCTTATTATGAAGATCCGCACATATAAATGCATAGATAAGAAAAAACATCAGTCCAATTGTTTACAGATATATATTTGTTATATCTGTATGTATCATTATCAACAACAGAACAACCAAACTCGATAAATAAAAGTACATAGATAAGAAAAAACATGTGAAAAGCTAGTAAATGTCATAAACAGTGTTTTTACATCTCTATCTAAGCAGATCTTGAAAAAATAAAAAATCGTTGAACGGCTGGATTTTTCATTCTCCGATCGGATAAGACTTTCATTAATCGAAATCTACATTTTTATTGTGATGTAGTGTACCCGTGAAGAAAATTTCTTATGCTGAAATAAAAGAAAGTAGAGATAAGGGTCTATGTTATTACTGTGATGTAGTGTTCAAAGAAAATTGATCATGATGAAAATAGAGGAAGAAGATGATATTACTAAGCATACAACATACACTACCAAATTCTCTTTTATTTAAAATACACCAAGAACACATCATACACTAAGCACACAGCCAATAACATACACTAAGCACACATCATACACTATCAGCGAACAACATACACTAAGCACACAGCATACACTACCAAACATGTGGCATATTGGTGTATGTGGAATGTTGAGTACACAGTAGTCTTACCAACATACACAATAGTCTTTACTAGTTTTTGTACATACTGAATTTTTTGTGCCGTGGTCTATAATTCAGTCAGTACATTATACGTTTGTGCCATTATCCAAAAGCCTATTGTTTCTAGGATGCCCATTGGTTTTGATCTTGATGTGTGGGAGATTAAAAAAAAAGTAGACACATAACTTCTGTTAAGATTTGGCTGGAGTATGAAACAGTAGACGTTTGGATGATGACCAGGGGTGACAGTACATGTTTTTGGGTCGTGTTTGGGCCTGAGAAGACATGACAAACACATATAGACACAAATACAATATTGTGTTTCTTTTAACCTGATAAAAACACAACCCATTTAAAACATGACATGACTAACACAATGAACATTTTCCCTATGTGATACCTCCCCACCACAGTAGGGACGGGAGCAAGTCCTGGTACAGACCCTTCTCCCATATCTTGATACCTCCCCACCACAATGAACATTTTCCCTATGTGATAATGTTGAACCTGTGAACTAATATTTGACAGTTCCGAACTTTCTTTACAGTGATAGAGACAAACAAATGCAAATAAAGGAGTCTGATCTTCTCATCTTAAACACCAGCTATATTTGACAGTTCCTAATAATGTTTGACAGCTATGTTTGGCAGGTTCGAACTAATGTTGATAGTTCCAAAATTAAAGCACCTGTAAGAGCAAAGTGAGTGCAAAAAATTAAAATCATAGAAAAATAAACAGAAACAGAAAAAAAACGATGTCCAAATTTCAAGTGTAACTCAGTCCTAAATTAGGCCAAATTAGGAGACTATCGATAATGCAAAAGAATTTAAACTCTAATGAATAGAATACGGGACACTAGTATCATCACCAAGTCTGCTGAACACGGGACACGAACTTCCTTTACTCACAGTCGTGATGCGACCACTGGACCTGATATGACCGAACCTATAACATTTAATGGACCACTCAAAATTATACTCGGTTGGAGCATCACTGATTAGCTCCAACTGGTCACTTATCAGGAGTTAAATCAGGTCACAATTTTTATTGTGCCTACCATATATATTAACCAACTTCTAATGGATTTGTAATTGTTAATAAGAATAGTGGGAAGAAACAAATTACGAACATCAAAATGTATTAATAGTGCAAGTAACACAACAATGGAAATTCAAAGCTTACATTCCAAATAGCATCCCAACAGTTCCATAATCTAAATAGAATCCAAACAGTTCCATAATCCAAATAGAATCCGAACAGTTACATAATCCAATAGTTTGCCTAACAGTTGCAACAAAAATAGAAAAATAACATCTTGAGTTGCATCCACGATCACTTAGGGCAAAGACAAATCTACGGCTAAACCACCCAAGATTTCTTGACATCCTTAATATTGTCCGCCCCATAACTTTGTCAATACAACGGATGATTCTCTTATCTTAGCTCAACACTACTAACGTAAACCTTACATTTAAATACCAACAGTTGATGGCTATGCACCACCGTTCCAGTAGTAGATGAAGCAATAACTTGTCCACTTGTAATCTTCCTTTGACTTGAAAAATATAATAAATTGACATATGGATCATGTGGAGGATCAGCATAATCTCCAATGTGTGGCTCAGTTATATCTCCAAAGTTTGGCTCAGTTAACGAAGGGATAGGCGTGTAATCTTGAGAACTTGGATGCGAGATATGAGTGTAATCTTGAGAACTTAGATGTGGGACGGGATTGTAATCGTGGGGACTTAGATGCGGGGATAATAGGTCGATTTGATTTGGTAGTTTGAAACCATTCTTTTCAAAAGCGCTTAAAATCATGGTAAAGGACAATTTGAGAAAAGTTGTATCCGCATTCAACTGTGACTGTGAGGATAATGACCCATTCAACTGTGATACTATATGAGCAATGGCCTTAAGTTTACTTTTAGGCACGGGTCCAATGCCACGAGTCGCCCCCTTAGTGTCATTTCCTTTAAAGACAGTAAAAGTATTAGTATCCAAATTGGTTTAGCTTGAAGAACCTTGGTTACTTCTTATCTCACTCAATTTTTGCTGTAAAATTATTAATGAATCGATTAAAACGATTGAACGACTAAACTTGAAGGAATTTAATTATTACAACTGAGGTTACGAAACTCATCATATCATCCGTTAACTTTAGGTGAAACTCCCCAGTTTTTCGCCTACGATTTTCGATATACACTTCTGAACGATCAACAAGTCGTTTATTTTTAAGCACCTATAAATTAATTTTGTATTAACTATTTAAGCAAGACATATTATATATATACACACATTAAAAAAAGTGTAGGTACCATCTCCTCGATTTTCTCAGCATATGACATCCGACCAAGATAATGGACGTCAGTTATTTTAGCCCTATTCACCCGACATTGGTGTCTTTGTTTCAATTTTGCCTCAGATGCTTTATGTAAGACAAATTCATTCCACTCATGGACGGGGATAAGCTTTTTTCGATACTCGATCCCTCAGGGCCTTAATCCCATTACAGTCCAATCCCTTAAAATAAGCCGGGCGTAGGTTACTTCTAAACGCCTTCAATTGAATACAAAGGGCTTTCATGTTCTCCTCCTTCCGGTTGGCCGAAAGATTGAACTCTTTCATGAGTATATTCCACAAGTCATCCTTTTTACTTGCTCAACCACGTCCCAACTCTTATATTGTAAGAGGGCACTTTAGATCAAATGGAGGTGTAACCCCTTTGAAGTATAGTAATGATAAGTTAATTAGCCAAAACCTTGGATTAGTGATAGAACATGTAAACACAAACCTAATGAAGATAAGACTCAGTTTAAACTCACAAATCTCTCGTGTATAACTCATAAGGTAGTAATGACCTTAGAAGTAACTTAGCTAGAGGGAGAGAGAAGTAAGCACCTAGATACGCTTTAGTAGGCAGGCAAACACACTAAACACTCTCAAGAATCTCTGTCACGTATTAAAAGCTTCGTAATAAATGACAATGGCAAGTGGATAAGACCTCTGGTTTGTAAAAATAACTCTCTCTAATGTGTATTCTCTCTAGTAATAACTTTTTAAACTCTCAAAAGATCATCCCCCCTCAAAGGTAGTTGGGGTCCTTAAATAGCCCCCTACACCACCCCCGAGGCAACTCAGTCATTAAAGTCTATAAAAGACGTCCCTTATACTTTATGTCACAACATTAAATGCCCGATGCACTAGTTGTCTCCACGTCATAAACATTAAATTCCAAGACATGCCTTTTGCCTAATCACTGTGTGTCAGGGGGGCTGTTGTCGCAGAGGTGGCTCACCAACTGCCTAACATCCCCAAATACCACGGTGGTTTACTCAAGTGTAGGTCTGACATTATTTAGCTGGCTAGTGACATCACCTATAGTAGATGTGATATTAAGTATAGGGTTGTTTGGTTCACAACTCAACCCTCGATGGAACTCCAAGCTGCTCCGCCCGAGGTTCCACGGTCAGGGTCCTTCGATGTTTTACCAGGTGTATCTAAGATGGTCAGGACAAGCTCCAACGGTGCCTTACTTCTCAATCATCCAAACCAAGTCCCTCTAAAATTCTCACGGCGAGGTCATTCGATAGAGCATGAAAGCTTTCCCAGGCCCTGCCAAGCCTGGTCTCTCGCGAGTACCGTTTGACTTCACACTAAAACTCATTATTATTCTCGTTACATCATTACAACCGTTATAGCTTATAATCAATATAAATAAAGATACAATATGACTAACACAACAAGTTAAAGTATGAGTTATCGCGCTAAGTTATCTCGTTGAGTTGCCACGCAGTGTTGCCACGCTTGAGCTGCCTCGGTTCCTTAATCTAAAACACTATTACTAATTAGGAAATTATCCCTAATCTCAGGATTACCTTCAAGCCCCCTCTACATTTGCCTCTTCGTGGAGAGATTTATTGTGGGAACAAGAAATTTTTGCACGAAAACTTCTCGATCCGAAGAACCCTCTCTGTGTGAAAAAAAAATTTGGCCTCATTTCCTTCGTTAGAACCGCAGCGTTATAATTTCTAGGAAAAAAGTAAAATTCTCCCCGATGTACCTGAGCCAAAGTGCTACGACTTATTGGGGCTTTGACGAAGGGACATCGTCACTTTTTCTTTATACTCAGCCTCAACCGTTCTAGCTTTTCATTATTTGAAATTCTCTCGAAAGGCCTACTAACCTTCTCAAATACTCGATTTAATTCTTAGTAAGTGAAATTCTCCCTTGTAATGCTTCGCTATGTTCGAAAAAGCAGAAATTTTCTCCGATGTAGCTGAGTCACCATTTGAACGATGTTTGAACTTGTGGCGAGGGGACACCGTAGCTTTTTTGAACCGTTGGGAGTTTATTGGATATGTCTGATAAAAATTCTGGTGCCAAAACTCAATCTTGTTGAAGAAGGCAACCCTTTCTATTCCCCAGGTTTCACTTCGTAAATGACGTAGCGTTGTCTTTTCAGATGTCAAAACACTTCCCAAAGTGCCATGTGTTTATTTGAAATGATTATAGACGGCCTTGCATGTGCGATGGTGGGAAACTCAAAAGACAATTTTAAAAGGTTTAAAAGGCTTCAAACGCTCTTTTATTTCAAACCCTTCTCTTTCCTTTTTCTTCTTCAAGCTCCCGTATTCCTTAGAGAGAGAAACATGTGCGAAAACCTCCATTGTTGTCCAGTTCTTTACTTGTTCTCCTCATTTTCTCATCTGTTGCGCCACCACCCGTGGTTGTGTTGTTCCCTCCTTGTTCGTAGCCCTTCTTACCCAGCTATACCACTCATCACCACTCTATTATGTCTTATCCGAGTTCTTACAAGTTTGTCACCACCGCCACTCAGATAGGCTCCCCCTCCGCCACTTCTGGCGCTGCTGCTGCCCCTAGCGCCGCTGCCCTGAATGTTGCTTGTCAAAAGCAACTACGCTTCCATCGTCGGGCGCCCATTTTTGACAAATATGATAAATTTTCTGATGCATGCAAGACTTGCCATTTCTCATCCAAATTCGACCCTTTATTGTTGGGTGATGAGGAAATGGATTCATCAAAGTGGGGCTATCTACCCCCAGATAGGACGCTTCATTTTCGTTTGGACCGTGGTGACTTCCCTTACTCCCAGATTGACTTCGAAGCACCCAGGGGGTCACCAGCCCATTTCAGTGCCTGCCATACATATATGTAGAGTTCTTACGTTGATGCTCTTGTCAAGGTTGGGCTTCATCGAGCCTACTGGTTTGGGGAGTTCACCCTCTCTAAGCACAACGCGGCGTTATAATTAATAGTTTTCAGATGGAACATCACAACTCACACTTTTTTGCTGTGTGGGGGGAGTTCACCGTTACACTGGAGGACGTCTGTGAACTCCTTGGATTCGAGTCTATGGGTGAGTTCACCTACCACGATGAGGCTCTGGATGCCGAAGAGACTACTGATCGATTTGAGCTGGATCGGATCTGCTGCAGTTACACCGATTCCTCGAACAAAGCCACATTTACCCCCTTATCAATTATTTTTTTGAAGCTCCGACGTCGAAGGATGTCAGTGCTGTAACGGGCCGAGGTAGAGGTACATATTCGGAACTACCAACCTATATACTCGCATTTCTTTCACGCTTTTTCCTAATCGGGAAACCCAACGATCAGCCCATGAGGGATCTAATAAATATTTCCATTCGTTTGGCAAGGGGGTTCAACCTTTCTCTAGCAGCCATCGCCTTAGGGTCCTTCTACACCTGGTTGGATCGAACCCACATAGATATGGCATGATCACTGGGCTGTTATAACTTTGCCAATTTTGCCAACACTATTATTTTAACGGACTTTCTTTACACCCGCTTTCTTGCTATTGCCGCCAAGTTAATTTCGCTTCCCGTGAGCCAAGGTATCAAGCCCCCACACCTCCTGTATTTCCATTAAAAGCAAAGTCGAAAGGAGATAATGGAAGTTTTTTATCTTCTAGACTCATTTGTGATGAGGCCATACAGTGAGTTTACGTTTGCCCATAGTTGGGATTTTTTTCCTTCTGCATCCATAACGGTCAAGTTCATCCCAGTTGTAGAAGATCCCTCGCAAGTCGTGGTGCTTCTATTTACCCCAGTATTTATTCCCTCCTATACTGAATGGGGATACACCTCAGAGCCCTACAACCCTGATAGATATAGCAGGCAGTTCGGGTTTGATCAAGGAGTCCCTCGACCTATTTTTTAACACAGCTATGCAAAGGCCACTTTCGCTGAAGCCTGTACCTTCTATACTGCAGCAGCGGTGCTTGGTGTGACGTCTACCATTGATGGGTGAGTCACCATTCCTAGTGCCACTAGGAAGGGAGATGTATCCACCTCTTTCACCACCAAGTTCCATTTGGGGTAGCTGGAAATGATCCATGAGTACATTCAGTCCCCCCCCTTTATATCCCCCGATCCTTTCTTTTTCCTTTACTGAACTAGGTCTTAAGGGGAACTCCGTGCTTAGGGTTGAATTTCCTTTGAGTACAACGATTAAAGAGTCTCCCCAGGAGCTACCCCCTTATTATCCAATTATTCCCACTGCCACCCCGAAGTCCAAGGCCGATGCAGCCCCTAAACAGGCTGCCCCTTCAACCGAAGCTACAACGGGCGAAGGACCTTCTCAGACACCTGCCAAAAAAGCTAAGAAGTCTAAGTCCTTGAAGTCTAAGACTCAGGTTCGAGCACAAACTCCCGTGGAGGCATTTCCTATTGCCTCCGTTCCCCCTCCCATGTCTCCAGAGATGGCTGAAGAGCTGAGGAGGCAGGTTGGAGCCGAAGTCGCAAGAATAAATGTCGAGTTTCAACGGCGCGCTATCGTCGTTCCTCCTTCGACTGCTTTTCCCATGATCGTGGTTGATCCCAGTGAGCCACTAGCAAAAAGTAGAAGAAGGTCGAGGGTACCTAAAACTGGTGGTGCAACGAGCTCAAGGAAGAAAACGATGGGTACCAAGACCCAGAAGAAACAGACATTTGAGAAACCTCCATCCCCAACTCTTTGTGATGCTGCCTCCTCGCCACCTTCATCAGTGGTTATCCCTTCCCATTCTCCCTCTGGATTTGAGGTATGTGTGCATTCTTTATTTCTTATTCCCCTTCTCTTAAGGTGTGTTGCATCTGCTCATTTCTTAATAAGAAAATGTTTTGGTGCAGGGAGTTGGAGAAGAAAGGCTCAATCCCCTCAGTCCCCCAGTCCCCTGTAAGCCGTTTTGTGGGGGGACGTTGCGGTATCTCTCAAGATGATACCACTCCTTCTCGTTCCCCCTTGACAGGCCTTACCTACTCACGAAGATTGTCCTCCCAACGGGCCAAAGAAACTGCTACGAGGGTTGCTACTGTTAAGTCTGCTGAAATGTCTGGTCAACCAGAGGGAACTAGTGCAGCCTCCGATGAGTTACCATCGGAGCAAGAGGTCCCTCTACCCCTCGTTGTGGATGAGGAGAGTGCCCCGCAGGTAAATTTCTTGTCAAGTCTTACATCTTTTATTTGTCCCATTATTTTGTTTATCATTTCTAATATGTTGGGCCATTTTAGGTGGAAGTGGCATCACTGATAGCTAACATTCTCCTTCCTCCTGCATTGTCAAGGCCCCTTACTACAGTTTCTCTTTTTGGTGCCATAACAGGGGTAAGTTAGATGCATTCCTGCCCCTTATTCTTTTTTGTTTACTCCTTGTGTCTAACACTTGGTTTTACATTTGCAGCTTTCTCTAAGTCTCTCTCCGCCCTTTGCCCATAGTAGCCTTTTACCCTCCAAGGCCACGGTTGATGCTACTGCTCTCTTTGGGGCATCTCTTGAAGGTCCAACGTCTTCTTCCGATGATGCGCCCGTGTTGGCTTTAGTACCTTATGTTGGTGAGGGAAGTTTGCCTACCGTTGAAGCTTCTTCAGCCAAGGGCCCCGTTGAAGCTGCTGAGGCAATGAGCCTGCCTCCAACGATTTCTACCATTATGGCCCCATGGTGATTCCCGTTCTCACTCCTACTGCTGCTGAGGTACTTCTCTAATTTTTCTGTATTTCTCAGTTTCTCAAACTTCACCTATGTTGGTGACTTAATCAATGAAAACACTTGTTAAGATTTTTCCGTAAACTCCACCTATATAGGTGACTTAACAACGAAAACACTTGTTAAGGTTTTCCAAAAACTCCACCTAAATCGGTGACTTAACAACGAAAACACTTGTTAAGATTTTTCCAAAAACTCCATCTATATCGGTGACTTAACAACAAAAACACTTTTAAGATTTTTCCAAAAACTCCACTTATATCGGTGACTTAACGACGAAAATACTTGTTAAGATTTTTCCCAAAACTCCACCTATATCGGTGACTTAAGAACGAAAACACTTGTTAAGATTTTTCCAAAAACTCCACCTATATCGGTGACTTAACAACGAAAACACTTTTTAAGATTTTTCCAAAAACTCCACATATATCGATGACTTAACAATGAAAATACTTGTTAAGATTTTTTCATAACCTCCATATTTCCTCTAACTGTTCTCAGGTTGCATGAGAGGATTCTCCACCAGTTCCTTCGCCTGTTGGCTCGCCCCATCGGGAACCTATCGTCTCGGAAGATTCCAGCCATAATGATTAAGGTTCCACGACCGGTGCTGCTACCGACAACGAATCTGGGTGCGAGTTTCCTCTGTTCGACCTGGCTCCTCACGCTTTCTGCTTGATGGTGCTCCAATATTCCCCTCAAATGCCTACCAACCATAGTTTGGTAGTTGAGCAACTTACGAACCATCATCCTGAAACATTCACGGTGGATGGCCTTCGTTCAAATATCTCAGTTATGAGCTACAGGCTTCAGGGTATGGCCACCGTTGTTGCTGAAATTACCAATACTCCAACTGCGAGCGTTACCAGACCCCTCCTTAACTAATTTTTGGATTTTCTGAGGGAGTTGGGTCGTGACGGCTTCCGTTTTGATTGGCTCATTGCGCATTTGAAGACTTTGAAGAGCCAACGATTGGACAGCCAGAGGGAACTCTTGTGAAAACATCAGGAAGGCCAGCGGGCCGAGGAAGCTAAGCTAGCACCTCTTTTGGAAACCATTGACAAATAGGTGGGGAACCTCGAGGAAACTCTACGCACGACAAAGTCGAAACGATAAAAACTCCTCATCGAGCGCACACAAGCGCAAACGAGACTAGAGGTTTCTATGAATGCCCAACGGTCTTACCAAGCAGCTTCTTCGGGACTCCTTGGAGATTTTTTCTCTTCCCCATGCCTGTGGTTTCTACTAGGCCCATGAGTTTTTGTATATATTTTTCTTTTGTTCTTCTTCTCATGTAATTCTTGGGCAATAGCTCCCAATTTTTTAATGCCCCAAAGTTTATGAATGAAGAAAGATATCAATTCTCTCATGCCATTTCTTTGTGTTACAATCGTTTGCATAGCTTGTGAAGTTCTGTAATTCTTTTATCTCTGCTTGAGTTATAATAAAAAGAACTATCATACTCATCATAAAAAGAACTTGTGTATTCATAACAACCGCCTAATACATCAGTGGTCAAATATAATTGCCTACACATGATAGATTTTTAACCATTTATTGCTAATCTTTAATGGTTTGTCTTCTTCCATTTTTGAAATTAAGAAATAACATGAGTCATGAGTCTCTTTTACGATGAAAGGTCCCTCCCAATTTGCTGCAAACTTAGGTAGAGGAATCCCCCTGATATGTTTCACTGCTGCCTTTAATACAAGGTCTCCCTCCACGAACTTTCTTGGTCTTACTAAGTTATTGTATGCCCTGAACAACTGTTTCGTATACATTTGAAAGTGTTGCATCGCATTATCTCTGTATTCATCCAACGCTTCCAACTGCACATGCCTATTCTGAAGGAGCATGCTACTTCACAGAGCATATCGAGCAGAGGGAACTTCCAATTCCACTGGGAGAATCGCTTCGGCCCCATAAATAAGAGAGAACGGTGTATACCCTGTGGGCTTTCTCTTAGTTATTCGATAGGCCCATAAAATGGCTGGTATCTTATCATCCCACGATCCTGGGAAATCCTCCATCGTTTTAGCCAAGATATTGACCAAAGTTTTGTTAGTCACTTCGGCTTGACCGTTTCCCTTTGGGTATGCAACCGTCGAAGTGTGATGGATAATGGAGTATTTGTCTATGAGCATTGTTACTTTTGAATTGACAAAAGGGGTTCCATTGTCTGAAAGAATAACCTTTGTGATTCTAAAATAACAAATGATGTATTCTCTGATGAAGTTGCTCACCACCCACGTTGTTTCCCTCCTCAGTGGTATCGACTCAACCCACTTTATAAAGCACTCCGTTGCTACTAGTATCCATATCTTCCCCCTCGAAAAAGGGTGTATTGCCCCTACCAGGTCGAACGCCCAAGTGTGAAAAAGATAAGGCGTTGCCAGGGAGTGTAACTCCACTTACGGGGAATGGATCATATTTTCATGAAGTTGGCAAGCCTTGCACTTTCGAATGAACTCAGTCGAATCTTTCTCCATCGTTAGCCAATAGTATCCTAAAGTCATCAACTGGTCATATGACTTGGCCCCTCCTATATAAGAGGAATCGTGTGCCTGTTTGAGGACCTCCGCTACCTCTTCTCTCGTGATACAATGCAAAGGCCTGTTAAAGTATCCCCTTCGATAGAGCTGTCCCTCCTAAATGTAAGATCTCGAGGCCCTTCACCGAAGTCCCATCGCATCAATTTTCTCCGTCGAGATAACTCCATCTTTAATGAAGTCAGTATAGGGCTGTCTTCAGTCAGGTTGAGCCTCCATGAAGTGACATTCAGCTACCTCAAAGAATAACTGGCATTTATCGCACTTCCATTGTAGCTCTGTCGCATCCTGTTTGATCTTAGGCCAAAAATACCCCTCCTTTTGCATTCTTTGATAAAGGGGTATCTCAGTTGTTTCGCAGTGTGCTTCGTATTTTTTTTCAATCTTTGCTTTGCCTCTTCAGGACCAGTGCATCTCGATAGCCATCCTCCTGTATTTCTGAAGTAAAGGTTTCCCTAGTTTGTAAAGTACTGGGCCAATTCTCTGAGCCCCATCGTTCCTTCACCAGCCTCCAGTTGCCTCTTAATCTCTCCCCTACAGTCCCCATCCTCTTTCATTAGTAGAATTGACTGTACCATTGAAGGAGTTGTTCTTCGGTGGATCATGACGGTAGTTATATTGCTCTTCATGACTATTTTATGGGCAATGGTGGCATAGGCGTCTAGATGACGATTCATCGTTCTGGGCTGTCTCTTGATCTTGGTCCGATGGAACTGGCAGAGGAACCTCTGAATGATTATTCTGTATGGTGCCAAACTCATATGTTTCAATGCATACTCTTTATTCACTCGCTGAACCGCCAAATTTGAATCCCCTTTGATGCAAAGTGAACGGATCCCCCTTCGAAGAGCCTCTAGCAATCCCAACACCAATGCTTCATATTCTGCCTCGTTGTTAGAACAAGGGAAATCCAACTTGTAGGAAAGGAAAATCTCCTTCATTCCATTTGAGAGAATAACCCCTGCTCTTCCTTTCTTTTCCACAGAAGATCCATCGAACTGCATTATCCATTCCTCATTCGTTGCGTCTATGTGGTTGGCTTGTAGATCGTCTCCTGGAATATTTTCTTTGGGTGGCTCAAACGTTCCTGTAGGGAAAATAGCCAACAGATCAGCGTATGCCTGGCTTTTGATTGCACGAGGAACTACGCACTTCAAGTCATATTCAGATAGGATGAGGAACCACCTAGCTGCCCTACCAATCAAAATCGTTCTTGCTAGCAAATACTTAATAGGATCACATTTAGTTACAATATGAATTGTAAAAGATAACATATAATGCCTAAGTTTTTGCGCTACAAAGACTGAGGCTAAACAATGCCTTTCTAAGCTGCTATATCTGACTTCTGGCCCATTGATGATCCTGCTGAGGTAGTAAATTGGTCGTTCTTGCCCGTCAATCTCTTGTGTGAGTAAAGCTTCCACGAACCTCATGGTGGATGTGAGGTACAGCTGCAACGGTATTCCTGCCTTTGGGGGAACCATGGTCTGTGGTGGAACGAGCAGTTTCTTCAGCCCGTCGAGAGACTCCTGGTGACCCTCTTCCCACCTGAACTTCGTGTTCTTTTGCAACAGCTGCATCAACAGATGTGTTATTTCGGCTAACCCAGGCACAAATCTCCTAAGGTAGGAGACTTTATCGAGGAAACTCTTCAGCGCCCCTGCCATTCTTGGGCATGGCATTTCCAAAATCGCTCACTGTTTGTCCTGGTCCATCTGTACCCCTTGTCGATCAACCACAAAGCCTAGGAATTTCCCACTTGTCACTCTAAAACACACTTCAATGGGTTCATCTTCAATTTATACTTCCTGCAACGGGAAAATACCTTCCTCAAATCGCTCAGATGGGACTCCTCCTTCCTCGATTTGATAACCAAGTCATCCACATAAAATTCCACAAATTTGTGAAAGAAATCATAAAAAATGGCCATCATTATTCTTTGGTAAATCGCCCCAGCGTTCTTGAGTCCAAACGGCATCACCTTGTACATGAAGTTTCCCAACAGGGTTCTGAACGTTGTTTTCTCTGCATCCATGGGGTCCATCTTGATCTGGTTGTACCCTACATACCTATCCATAAATCTATACATCTCATGACCTGTTGTTTCATCTATCAGGCTATCGATGGAGGGCAGAGGGAACTCGCCTTTGGGGTAAGCTCTGTTCAAACCTCTGAAGTTCACGCAGATCCTTATTTGGTTTTTATCTTTCTTCCCCACCGAGATAATACTGGATATCCAGAGTGGGTGCTATATCGGTGTGATGAACCCTGTTGTTAGTAAGTGTTGAACCTCTTCCTTAATCTTCAAATCTAGCTCAGGTTTGTACGTTCTCGTCGCTTATTTCACCTGAATGGCTGAAGGCATTATGTTCAACTTGTGGTAGCTTATTTCCTCATCCATCCCCTCCATCTTTGTGTATTTCCATGCGAAGACGTCTATAAACTCCCGAATTAACTCAACCAAGGCCTCTCGTTTCTCCTTACTGTGATCCTTCTAGATGAAGATGGGCCTTGGATCTCCCCCTTCTTTTGCCATATTCAACTGTTCTAGTTCTTGTGCATGTGGTTTCGATCGATCCGTCGTGTACTCTGGTTCTTCAGCGACTTCCTCCACCAATTCCTGTATGCCGGAGTTATCTATCACCATGCATTGTCCCCGTTGATCCACCAGAAAGCATTCATATATCGGGTCAACCCGATCATTAATTTCCTCGGCCGCTCGCTCATACCGTTACAATTAATACACCACCTTTCCTTAATCGGTAACGACCTTCTTGCATTGTCTGCTGGTAGTGGTAACTGCCTTCCTCTTCTTCTCTCTAGAAACCTCGACCGCTCTTTCTCCTGAGAACTGGTTCAGCACGCTTTGCCCCTGGATATCATGCACTATCAGATCCACTCTGGGCCTCATTCTGTCTTTGAGTTGCTTCGAGATGCTTTGGGGCCGAGGGAAAACTTGGTGAGCTTCCTCGGCTATTTCCTTTGTGCTGCTCGCAGCCTCCTTCTTCTACTCGTTCAAGGGCCCCATCCTTTCTCTGATCGAGGGAACCCATGCTCCCTCCATTCTTCTCATTAGGACCCGTACATCTTCCTCTAACTCTGTGTAAAATACTGCGTCCACCAAGTGAGCCTCCTCAACACCGAAATGCCTCTTCGTAGCCCTAATGGTCACCTTTTTCCCCTTGATATTCGCTTTAGTACATTGGTGGTACGTTGAGGGAACTAGCCCTTGGTTTTGCATCCATACTCTTTCTATCAGCAAATGGTAGGAAGTTGCACACTCTATCACGTGGAACTTGACATGGGAACTCAATTTTCCCATTACAATCCCAACATTAACTTACCCAATGGATTTAGAAGATTGGTTATCATACCCCGAAATTACCAAAGGCATGGGGACCAACCTTTCTTCTGGAATATTTACTGCATGGAAAGAGTTAATTGGCATGATATTGATGGAAGCTCCCCCATCCATAAGAGACCTTACAAAGCTAACTCCGTTGACATTGGCAGTCACATACAATGGCCTGTTGTGAGGGGACCTTACAGCCCTATCTGCATCGCTGAAGGTTACCTCTGACAGAAACCTTCTTACCAACCTGGCCATGGGCCGCTTCCATCTCAGCGAAGGGACTGCGTTCTTCCTCACAATATCAAATATTGCCTGGGTTATCTCCAACCTACTCTCCTTCGGTATCCTCACCTGGTCGAAGAACCAAGTAAACTTTGGGGATTTCGAAACTGCACAGTATTCTAGAACTGGGTCTACTTACTCACCTTCAACACCGTATACATCCTCCACATCCTTGGCGCTTGCTTCGTCATAAGCCAACATTACATTAGCCATTCCCCTCGTACAATCTTCTAGAGCCTCTTCGTACTCTTCTTGCTTCGTTGTTGACTCTCTTTCTCCTCTCTCAGCCTCTTCATCATAGGCCACCACGAGATTAGCCCCATATGCTGGCAGTGGGTTATTATTGACGTTAGTAGAGGGATTTGCAACGTCCCTGCCTTCATGTACTTGTCGACAATTCTTCTAAGCATGAAATAACTCTCGGTTGGATGCTGGATCCTCCGATGAACCTGGCAGTACTTTGGATCCGCCTTCGTTGCCGTATCGGGCTCCCCAACGGGAATATCCTTTGGCTCATAGACCGTTCCCCCTTGGACCATCGCGTTGTAATAGTTGACAGTTTCTTCCACTGTATAAGGCAATGGTGGTGGGTCCTTACTGTCTCTTCCAAACTTCCTCTTATTATCCTTCTTCGGTGCCTTGCCCCTATCTCCCCCCTCAGTGTATCCTACCCGTGGGGGCTGAGACCTCCCCCCCGCGGGTTGCATCGGCTGTCTAAACATTATGGGCACCACCATCGGATTGGGCTGCACCACTAAGGAGATATTCCTCGTCGCAAAAGTCCCCTCGCACATCTCATTGATAAGATGGTAGATGTACTCAGGAAGCAGCCCCTCAGCGCAGATCTGCAATAACTGGGATTCTTTGGCCTCTTCCCTCACGTCGAGGGATCTTTCCCTGAACCTTCGAACATAGGCCACCACTTCTTCCCCGGGTCTTTACTTCTCCCTACCCAGTTGGGTCAAAGTAAACTCATCTTCTGCCAGAAAGAACTTCTAGACAAACAATACGTGCATCTCCTCTCATGTAGAAACGCTATTAGGAGCCAAATGGGAATACCGGGTATATGCTTTATCGGTTAAGGATTTAGAAAATTCCCTCAACCTAAGCTTCTTATTATTGCAATGCGCTCCCAATTGTTCAATAAAGTGCTTAATATGCTTCTTCGGGTTCCCACCTTTCCCTGTGTATTTTTCAAAAATAAGAGGAATATAGTCCTTTGGATAGGGCTCATCGTTGTATTCCTGAGGATAAGGTGTTCGAAAATCATCATAAACCGAAGCTGCTGTGACACCCCGCCTAATAAAATACCGGGTGATCAGTCCTATACCAAATTAAAACAGGAATCCCAGTTGGATCATCCTTAGCATCACTGTCGAAAACTTTTTAAAACTTACTAACCACCCAGTACTCCAAAAGCTGGTGCCAAATTTTAACTTTTTAATTAACCAACCAGTACATGCGGAAATAAATATAATCCATTTACACAACTGAATAAATCTCAACAGAATAAATAATTAAACAATTTTCCGAATAAACCATCGACCACCAAAGTGAAATCCAATATAAACATCCAACACCTGAATAAATACATTTGAAATCTGTAGTGAGAAGACTGGGCAACCAGCCCTAAATAAAACTGGAACTGATAGATGATTCCTACTCTAGGAATAAATGAACGACGCGTCTAATCCAAACTCCTGCTAGCATCCACATATACCGCAGGTCCGTGTCCCTGGAATAGAATATAAATCCTGGCGTCCCTGTGGCTGGACACCTAAAAGGTTTTGAAAATAGTTTTATAGCAAGGGTTAGAACCCAAAATATTTTGAAAATATTTAGTGAGTGAATTAACTGCAGTAATTTAAAATGGCGCTTCATATTTAAGTTAGTGTCGCACTCCCTTGTGGACATTCTCACCCCTCCACTATTGTGCACACCTAACGGTCACCTTGACCCCCACCTAGTTGTACTACCCCGTCCAACTAGTTCTGGTATAACCTCCCCTTGCCATACTACTCTACCCCGAGTATAATGATTCTTGAATTATAAGTTATCTCACAATTAACTTAATTAATTCATTCTTAAACAGTGGCTTATAATCGTGTCACAAGTTATATAAAGTAAATACATCACACACTGTATTATTACCCGCATATAATATTGAATACCATTATATACGTACCTTTACTAAAACATCCACACATATAACATACGTATATCCATCCCTTCGAGTATACCCTCGCCGGATGATTCCCTCTAAAGTGCTATCCCACTAGGTGTGCTCACATAACCTAGTTACCCAAGTTGGATTCGCTCACCAACCTGGCCCAAAACATAAACGAAGTGGAGGCAGTCATATTCCTTCCCTGAAAGTGAGATAATCCCCTCACCTATATACCAGACGCTATGACCTGGGGATATACTCACCCTACTCCTCAAGCTATGGGATTCACCCACATCGCGCTACCTCCCTTGATAGCACTAGAGTATATAAATTAAATAAATATCCACTCACTGATATTTAATAGCACACACAATAAATACACACATATATATATACTATCAATGTACCGTATATATATAATAAACCCCGACTTTACCGTGTACTCAAAAACTCATAACGCTAGCCTGAAATTTCTCGAGTCTCTGGCCCGACTCAACTTAATTAATTTTTTCACTTATAAAATTATCATTACCCGAGTCTGTGGTCCGACTCTAATATATATAATTCACACTCAATTAATATAATATTTTTCCCCGAGTCTGTGGTCTGACTCTCATATAAATACATTACACAATAATTGTTCGACTCTAAGATATTTAATTCACATCTCAATTAACTTATTACTTTCCCGAGTCTATCGTCTGACTCTAATTAAATTAATTAACACACCTATTAATTTAATACCTTCCCTAGTCCATCATCCGACTCTAATTAAATTAATTAATACACCTATTAATTTAATACCTTCCTGAGTCCATCATCCGACTCTAATTAAATTAATTAACACACCTATTAATTTAATACCTTCCCGAGTCCATCATCCGACTCTAATTAAATTAATTAACACACCTAATAATTTAATACCTTCTCGAGTCCATCATCCGACTCTAATTAACTTAATTAACACACCTATTAATTTAATACCTTCCCGAGTCTATCATCCGACTCTAATTAAATTAATTAACACACCTAATAATTTAATACCTTCCCGAGTCCATCATCCGACTCTAATTAAATTAATTAACACACCTAATAATGTAATACCTTCCCGAGTCCATCATCCGACTCTAATTAAATTAATTAACACACCTATTAATTTAATACCTTCCCGAGTCTATCGTCCGACTCTTAATTAAATTAATTAACACTCCTATTAATTTAATACTGACCCGAGTCTGTGGTCCGACTCCCAGTAAATTAATTTACACATTAATTAATTCATACTAAACTGAGTCTGTGGTACGACTCTCATTTAATTAATTTACACATTAATTAATTTATACCAATCCGAGTCTGTGGTCTGACTCTCATTTAATTAATTTACACATTAATTAATAAACACCCTTCCCGAGTCTGCAATCCGACTCTAAATTAATTAATTACAACATCAATTAATTTAATACTTTTTCGAGTCTACTTTCCGAGTCTACTTTCATTAATTGACACATCCATTAATTTAATAACTTGGTGTCACCCAACCATTATTCCCGGACTCGCTCACTTGGCCCATAACTTAATATTTTCCGAGTCTATGTTCCGACTCCAAATTAATTTATTCTCTCAATAATTAATTTAATACTTTGGTGTCACTTAACTAACATACCCGGACTCGCTCACTTGGTCCATTTTTACATCTCAGAATTTCATTCTCACATATTCGTCCACAATGTGTTGCACATTTATCACCATCAAATTTCCCAATTATATTTACCTATAATTATCAACATACCCGGACTCACCCACTTGGTCCATAAATAAATATTTCACCTAAACTTTCTTTAAATAATGTAGCGTCACCCCACTACAATACCCGAATATTATTCCTCGGCCCAATTTCAATACTTATGAATTATTTCCCAAATTCGTTCATCTCATGGCATACCGTTCACACCCTCCTAAACCCAATTATGTCACCCTATAATTGTTAAGGAATTATGTGCCACAATGAATTTATCACTAAATAAAAGTATGGGATTAAATCTTAAATAAAATCCTCTTTATAAACAAACTGGCCGAATTGTCAACTTTCTAGGATCGTCGATCGATCGATCCCCCGGGGTCGATCGATCGAGCAGGTGATCATCTTCCCCGGCTTGCTGTTTCAGCCATTAACGAACCCTTAAGCTTTTGGTTTCTTCCCAAACCTTTACCCCTTTCACAACCAACATATTCTCCACACCATAAAAGGTTCTAAACACCCTAGAGACCTTAATCCATCAACAAATTTATACAAAAACCCTAAGTGTATCCGATTTGGGTTTTTCACCCGGGTCTCGTTCTACCAAATCCAACCCTACCATAATCAGTCCATGTAATCACTATACATATTGTAATCCACTCTACAATTTAATCTTAACAGACCCAAATCATAACTTAACATCCATTGAGTAATTAAATCTGCCCATTACTCTAAATTCATAAAACCTAATTTTAATTATGGTTATACACCCAAAACGAATTTTGATTTACACATCACTATGATATGAATTGATTATCATCAATTTAGAAATCACACCAGTTAACCACTTGCCTGGAATTGTTCGTAGAGTCTGATCCGTTGGTGTAGTCCCTTAATTTGGTTCCAAAATCCCCAAATTGGCTCTTGATTTGCTTTCCCCCAATTTCCCTCTCAAGCTTTAGGCTTAGAATTTGTGTTTACTGCCGTTTAACACTTATTCATTTAGGTTAAAAACCTTAATCCCGTTTTTGGCCATCTGGACCTAATTAAAATGGTCCAACTCGTGTGGGCCCGGTTACGCCCAAAAATACCCCGAGACCCAATTACTACCCCCGGGTACTCTTTTCTGACTATCTCAATCCATCTGGACGCAACCGCACACTCGGAATTGCCATCCGAAATACTTTTTAACATTTCCAAATTTCGACCTCAAAATGCGACACACGAGATTTTGAGCCATTAAACTTAAAAGTCGCCAATTATAAATAATTCGGCTCACTCAAATAAATTCTCCAACTCATGAATTTAAATTTCTCCAATTTAAATATTTTTATAACTTCCAAAAATAATTAAATATTAAATCCTCAAAATTACGGGGTGTTACATACTCCCCCCCTTACAAAGGAATTTCGTCCTCGAAATTATGATGAGCGTAATGTTCCAAGCTTCGCATATTACTCTCTAGTCATGTGCCTCCAAGCCCGCTATATCTATTCCATCCGCTTCTAACCATACGTTACACAAGTATGCATTTAGATTAACCAGGGCGCCCATACACCCCATACCCGTGCTTAACCGCTTGAAATTTGCCTTAATTAACCCGGGTGTCCATACACCCTATCCCCGCGCTTTATCGCACGAAAGTTACCCGACTATGCTAGTCGTAACCCGTAATATAACTTCGAACTCGTAGTCATATCACACACACACACACACACACACACACACACATACACACACACACACACACACACACACACACACATATATATATATATATATATATACACACACACATATGTATCTACTGTCCGGGTACCCAACCCATGTACTAACGTCCAACATCTCCCCACAAAATACTTGTCTCTCAACACAAAAGTATATACGCTTACTCTTATGTTACCAAAGACGACATAAAGTACCGTGCCCTTACCATCACTAGTCCTTGCGCAAAATAAACCCCGAGCTATCTCTCTTTGCTCGAACATAAATCTAACCACCCTGATTTACTTTAGTAAACACCCCTACTTACCGGGATAAAATGTGATAACACAAGACCTCACTTTGTGTCTATCGCACCACACAATATAACATATATACACACATATACATAGGCTAAACCCCCTCTCAGTTGATACCTTGTACCAATCATATCCTGGTGTCGCGAACACCAAAACTTACCCCCACTATTCACAATAGTTCAAACCCATCGCATCCAGCCGATATTTAGGGAATATTATCAACCCTACTCCCATAATTCTCGAAAGTAGTAACTCTTCACATAATTCAAACCTTCACTCAGTGTACGCCTCCACTCTCCCGTGAAGAACACCAAGGAACTCCGCTACCCCACGGAAAGTTTATCCACATACTATGGCTGCTATAGCCAACGCACCCACTAAATTCGACTCACCCGCGAACTCTAGTGAAAAATAAGTCTTATATTGTTACATCCTCCTTGTCACTCAAAAATATATCCCATGCCCATAGGGTACAAATAATTACCTCTATACTCCAGCTGCAACGGCTGATCCTCGGGTTCCGGAGCATCTTCTCCTTGCCCGAATGCGCCCGTGACTTGCTGTAGTGGCTGTACATCCAGGACCTCGTCCTGTAGTTGGCCCCTGCCTCGCTTAAGACAATCTCTCTTCTTGTGTCCCACTTCCCCACAAACGAAACACCTTCTAATACATTCACCCTGCCATTGATCCCTTCTATGCCGACCTTGTTGGCATTCCTGGCCATCCTACCGATAGCCCCCAGCTCTAAGTTTAGCACGATTTCCCTATCGGAAATCCTGCCCCTGATCTCCCCCTGCCTGCTGCTGGGATACCCTACTGGTACTATTCCCTCCTGCCTTATACGACTGGCTAGTTTCCACTCCCCTCCCGCTTCCTTTCGCGTGGAAGCGATATTCCCGATAGTGTAGGAGTGTTGCGTTAACGACATCAGTATAAGCTACTAATGAGGAATTACCAATTAAATGTTGTCTGATTCTCCAGAATAACCAATTCACAAACCTTACTTTCTTTCTTCATCGCTTACCTTATCCGGTTTAAAATTTGCCAAACGAGTAAATTATTCCTCGTAATCGGCCACTAAACGGTCTCCCTGAGTCACCTCACTAAATTTTAGTGGCTAGCATTTGCTTCCGCACCTCATCATAATCTCCCATGCATAGGTGATGCTGGGTATCTCTCTTCCTTGACACGCTAGCACTACATCTGAACCCCCTCGCAATTCTGGTGAATGCCCACTATTGAAAAACCTCTCGTACTTGCTGCCATCCCGACGGCCCTGCGTGGCCTGAACATTTGGTGCCATTAACACTTGTGGTTGATCCCGTGGAAGGTACCCTGCCATTGCGACCACCGTCGTTTTAACTGCCTGCATCACTAGTTTAGTTACCTGTGCTGCCAAAATTATCTCTGGCAGTTGCTGCGGTAACTCTTGCTCCTGACGAGCCTCTCTAGTCTCATCTCCCCCTGCTACCCTAGATGCTCTCTCTCTCTTCTGGGCGGCATCTAGAATGAGAATCGAATCGTATGAGTTCACTCTCAAATACAAATTTGGTAGAAGAACGTATATGCACATACGTATGAGAATACAACAATCCTATAATAGGGTTCTATATCAAAGATTACTAGGCCGAAACGTGAAAAGCCGCACAGATCCTAAGGACACTAGAACCTGATGCTCTGATACCATCTGTGACACCCCGCCTAATAAAATACTGGGTGATCAGTCCTATACCAAATTAAAACAAGAATCCCAGTTGGATCATCCTTAGCATCACTGTCAAAAACTTTTTAAAACTTACTAACCACCTAGTACTCCAAAAGCGGGTGCCAAATTTTAACCTTTTAATTAACCAACCAGTACATGCAGAAATAAATATAATCCATTCACACAACTGAATAAAACTCAACAGAATAAATAATTAAACAATTTACCGAATAAACCATCGGCCACTAAAGTGAAATCCAATATAAACATCCTACACGTGAATAAATACATCTGAAATCTGTACTGAGAAGACTGGACAACAAGCCCTAAATAAAACTGGAACTGATAGATGATTCCTACTCTAGGAATAAATGAACGATGCGTCTAATCCAAACTCCTGCTAGCATCCACATATGCCGCAGCTCCGTGTCCCTGGAATAGAATATAAATCATGGCGTCCCTATGGCTGGACACGTAAAAGGTTTTGAAAATAGTTTTATAGCAAGGGTTAGAACCCAAAACATTTTGAAAATATTTAGCAAGTGAAAATAGTCTTTAATAACTTCTTAAACTCTCAAAAGATCATCCCTCCTCAAAGGTGGTTGGGGTCCTTAAATAGCCCCCTACACCACCCCCGAGGCAACTCAGTCATTAAAGACTATGAAAGACGTCCCTCATACTTTATGTCACAACATTAAATGCCTGATTCACTTGTTATCTCCACGTCATAAACATTAAATGCCAAGACCTACCTTTTGCCTAATCACTATGTGTCAGGGGGCTGTTGTCGCAGAGGTGGCTCACCAACTGCCTGACAGCCCCAAATACCACGGTGGTTTACTCAAGTGTAGGTCTTACATTATTTAGTTGGCTAGTGACATCACCTACAGTAGATGTGACATTAAGTAAAGAGTTGTTTGGTTCACAACTCAATGCTCGATGGAACTCCAAGCTGCTCCGCTCGAGGTTCCACGGTCAGGGTCCTTCGATGTTTTACCAGGTGTATCTAAGATGGTCAGGAGAAGCTCCAATGGTGCCTTACTTCTCAATCCTCCAAACCAGGTCCCTCTAAAGTTCCCACGGTGAGGTCATTCGATAGAGCATGAAAGCTCTCCCAGGCCCTACCAAGCCTTGTCTCTCGCGAGTACCGTTTGACCTCTCACTAAAACTCATTATTATTCTCGTTACATCATTACAACCGTTATATCTTACAATCAATATAAACAAAGATACAATATGACTAACACAACAAGCTAAAGTATGAGTTGCCACGCTAAGCTGCCTCGCTGAGTTGTCATGCAGAGTTGCCATGCTTGAGCTGCCTCGATTGCTTAATCTCAAACACTATTGCTAATTAGGGAATTATCCCTAATCTCAGGATTACCTTCAAGCCCCCTCTACACATATTTTAAGCCACATATTTTAAGTCGATACATGATTTTAACAAAGACAAGTCTCGAGCTTTCAAAGGATTCTTGCCACCTGTTGGCAAACCAAATAGGTTAAAGGAAACCTCTGCATGAGAATCAATGGAAAAATGTTCATCGTGGCTTGAACTTTCTGTCCATGATGATGGAATTTCATTCTCAGACGTCATTTTATGCATTTATATATTTATGCATTAGTCCATATGTTAATGCAAGAGTAAGGAAATAATATAAAAAAGAATTAATATAAGTTATAACTTTTCAACATATTTTAAAAGTTTTGATAATTCGATCATGTCATAAGTTTCATACTTCATCATTTCGCGCAAAAATTTTATTGGCCATGTCAGCAAAAGTGTGTTGACAATTGCATTTCTGACACTAAACATGTTAGGACGTATGCCTTCTCTCTTAAGCTAATAGTATATGTCAACTTTGTTATGCATATGTTTTCTCACGGTAGAGTCTGAATGCATCATTATCCTTTTCAGTTTTATCCACAAAGGATGGATTTTTCTTTTTTTGAGTTCTAAAACTTTACTAACAGCATCACATTACTTGGATTGTGTTTTATAAAAAACCTTTCAACTGCTTCATCCCAACTTTGAGGTAGTGTGTCTAGTATTGATTGAAATAAATATGGTTCAGGTATGTTCCACCCATGATCTCTTAAGTAATTACACTGTTTGATTTTTCGATAGCCATACCGATAAATTGATGTGTTCTCTATAGAAGACCTGTTTTGAAAGTCATTACATGTATATACAATATATGACATCCTAAAAAAAATAATAATAACTCGTGAACAAAAGGCACTATGAATACGTGCTACGAAATAACTGAAACATGCTATTATAAATAACTTTCAAATCAACATTAAAATAACAGAACATGCTACAATTAAACATCTACTCCTCTAACGTGTCTAATAATTTTTTTAATTCTGGATTATCGTCCAGACAGACTGAATCTCGATAGGTGCCGCTATATCGTCTACCGATGTAGTCAAGCGCTTAGGGGAATGTAAAACAACAGACCGTGGATCGTTGTTAGGGCTCTTTGCATAAAACACTTGCCTTAAATTTTGGAGTGCACCATACTAATGGCTCATCATTCACATTATCTTTACTTTTCAACTTGGATAAATCAACCTTCACCATATGGGTGTCAGGGTCGACCATACAGGCATTCTTGTCCTTCACTCTCGCCCAATCGCAGTAGAATACAGGTACGCTGAAAGATATATAATCTAATAACACAATTTATCTTATAATCCCATAATACATCATCTCAGCTTCTATCAAGTTTTTGTCTTTTGCGCTTGCCCTGAAATAAGTTAACGCTTTATATGAAATACCGTTGCTTTGTTTCCCAGTGAGTTTTAGCTCGTGTGTGCTTGAAGAGAACACAAAACCATTGACACGATGTTGTCCAAATCCTTGGCTACAAAACTAAGCCCATTTCTTAGACGTGCAATCCTCGTTGATACTTCACCAGCTTTCAATAATTGAAACCATGAAAGTATTTACATTGTGAATATGTTGCAAAGACAGTAAATAAAATTGAGGTATTGCTATAGTCATCTCGTAAGCAACCCAATGCCTAAAGTCATTATCTATGCTTGCGCCTCCCTTCCTCCTCTTAGCACACCCCTGCTCATTATATTGCCTAGATTGAAATCATCAATATTAACTTCTTATGAATATAACATTGAACATATTACATTATTTTACAAAACTTTTATAATAAACTCACATTTTCCATTTATCTATGTTGTCATGCGTCTTGAATACATATCGAGCCACCTGATTATATTGTGTGCTTATTAGTTTCACTACCTTACCATTCCCCAGAGCCTCCTCATCTGCAAACTCTTATAATTCATCAACAAACCGTTCACAACCTCTAATGTTTGGGTTAGGCATATATTCCTTTGCATACAAGGAAGCCTCTTCCATAATGTACTCCTCAGCAATGGACCCCTCAACATATCGTGTATTCTTAACGTAATCTTTAAATGTTTTCATTAAACGTTCGAACGGATAGATCCATCGATACTTTACTGGTCCACATAAAAGTGCGTCATCACATAAATGCACTAAAAGGTGTATGATTATGTTAAAGAATGAGAGAGGGAAGTACGTCTCCAAAACACATGTAGCCTCGGCCAAATTTTCTTTCGCCACCATTATATGCTTCATGTTGACAACTTTCTCACACAGTAGGGAAAAACATAAGCTAATTTGTAGAATATCCCTCCGAAGATCCTCGTGTTTCGAAAAACAGTGTCCGAATAACAGAGGGAGAAGCTGCATTATCATATGCCAATCGTGAGACTTGCACTTTTTCAATTCTTTTGTTGCATCGCAGACAATCATGCGTAAATTGGATGAGAAATTAGAAGGGATCTTCAAGCCCTTTAATGTTTTTAAGAACATATTTCTTTCTTCAATGCTCAAAGTATAAGATGCAACTGGCATATGCTTTTCGCCAGTGTTCGGATCTTCTTTCAACCATAATGGTCTTTTAATCCTCAAATCATGAAGATCTTCATGGTTTTTTTATCCATCCTTGGAATGAGAACCACCAATACATGTGCCTAAGAGATGCTCAATAATATTCTTCTCAGCATGCATAATGTTTATCACGTGCCATACGGGATGTTCCTTCCAGTATGGCAAATCAAACATTATTGATCTCCTCGACCACGTTATCTTCACATTAACATCCTTTCTTTTACGCTTCTGGGCTAAAATTATGGGGTGTTTCCCCCTCAACTTTTGATCAGCTTTTAATGACATTTTTTCAATTTCCATACCAGAAAGTCTTGGTGGAGGTGGCCTCATCTCGGTGCCTTCTGAGAGAAAATTGCTTCGTATTAACCTGAATTTGTGACTTGGCGGCAGAAATCTGTGATGACTATGATAACAAAGTTTACTTCTTTTCTTAAGCCAGTTGGCTTTAATCTCCTCTTCACAAATAGGATAACCCAAGTAACCATGTACATTGCACCCAGATAAGGTACCATAAGCAGGAAAATCATGAATTGCCCATATCAACATAGCTCTCAAAGTGAATTCCTCATGTTTGTATGAGTTTAACGCTCTTACACCTTCAACCCATAACTCATTCAATTCATTTATAAGTGGCTCTAAGAAAACATCAATGTCACTACCCATTGCTTTTGGACCTAGTAACAACAACGTTAAAATTGAAAACTCTTTTCTCGTGCACAACGACGGGGGGAAATTTAAAGGCGCAGCGAACACTGGCTATATACTCTTGTCTTTGCTCAATTTGACAAATGGGTTAAACCCATCGGTTGATATTCCTAGCCGAACATTGTGTATTTCTTTAGCAAAGTTCGAGTACCGCAGATTTGCAGATTTCCACACAAATGAATCAATCAAATGTCGCATGAGATTCTCACCCACCTCCGCTCGACCATGCCAAGTCATTGCCTCTGCTATCCAAGGTATAGTGTAAAGTCTCTTCAATCTAGGACCTAAAGGGAAATAATTTAATACCTTCTTAGGTATTTGTGTATCTACTTTCAACAAGCGTTTATTGTGTACTATCATCTTTTGTTCATATCTAGGTTCCTTACATACATGACAAGCTCGTTTATCCTTGTGCTCCTTATAGTATAAAACACAGTCATACTTGCAATAATGAATTGATTTGTATTTCATACCTAAACCTTTCAAATTACGCTTCACGATTGGATAATTGATTGGCAATGTATTTTCTTTCGGGAGCAATTCTTTTGCCCAAAGGAGTATTATCGTCACACTTTTTCTCGAGAAGCCAAATTGGCTCTTTAAGTTGTGCAACCCAACCATGGCATATAACATTGTGTGGTCAGGGTTGGAGTTATGGTATAATGGTGTTGCTACTGCTGCTTTTATCCTTATATAATCCCTATCTTAGTCACTAGTGTTGTCAACATGATCCTCACATCCTAAACCATTCCCTCTACTGTCTTGCTTTTCTTGTGCTGTGTGCACTTAGTACGTATAATTTATGAGATCGTTTAACCTATAATGTACTAACGGGTCACCATCTGTGTGAACCATTTCATTGAAAAGTATTTCTTCTGGAATATACTTAAAATCCCTCTCCCTGTGGAAATTCCAAAACGTGAAGTCAGCTTGCATACCCCAATGAAACAAATGTACTTTTACATCCACCCCTTTCAAACGTTTATCATTTTTACAACGATTGCACGAGCATGGGATAATATCAGTTTTGAGATTATTCATTGCACAATTCACAAAGTCTTTAACCCCATTAACGTATACTTGCCCCACTCTACAACTTTCACCCATCCACTCTTTATATTGGGGAAACCCCATTAATTCTACAATATAAACAAATAGAAACTCAGTAAATTATAAAACTAAATGAATATGTCCTTTATAATGAAAAATGAATTGGTTCCATATATGCATATATGCTTAGCACAAGTATTTTAGTTACTAGATGAATTGGTTCCATATTCTCCCAAATTAAAGAAAACCCTAACATTGAAGAAAACTTAGCACTTCCCATTTTTTACTACTATATACGTATTTTGTTTAAAATTAAGTGGGTACTTAAGCCCCTCATGGGTGTCGATTTTATTCTATAATGATAAAAATTAATTCAATGATATCATCCAAAATGTAAATAGAGTAAACAAAACCAACCACAATTACATCCTCAAGTTGTTCAAAATCCAAACAAAATCATGTAATATGTTTAAAACATACAAAAAATATATTTGTTTACATCTATAAAAACATGTAATATGTTTACATCTAAAAAATGTATTTGTTAACATTTTTTAGATGTAAACATATTACATGTATTTTTTTACATTTCTTCCACAACAAATACATGATATGGATATGAAAGAGCAAACGAAATAAATAGCGAACAACAAATACTCACAGCAAACAAAATGAATAAAGTTTTAAACAAATACTCATAGCAATCGATTCGGCAACAATCGATTCTTAAAACGAAACAACAACCCGCATCAAATCGGTTCTTAAAATGAAATAACAATCGACAACAATCGGTTCTCACAGCAACAAAGTTAGGTCGAAAAGAAATGAAAGAGAGAGAGGGGCGGGAGTGTGAAGAGAGAGAGAGAGAGAGAGAGAGAGAGAGAGAGAGAGAGAGAGAGGAAAGAGAGAGAGGGAAATAAAAGTTAGGTCGAAAATTTTGTGACTGCTAATAGCGGTTACAAACCAATTATTAGGCCAAAATTTGTGACTACTCTAAGCAATTACAAATTTATGATCGCTAATAGCATTCACAAATTTAGTATTAGACTAAAATTTGAGATTACTCAGAGCGGTTACAAATTTATGACTGTCGATAGCAGTAAAAAATTTAGTATTAGACCAAAATTTATGACTCCTTTTAGCAGTTATACTTTTGTGACTGCTCATAAGAGTCATAACTTAGCCCTAGTGATAAATTTGTGACTGCTTATAGGAGTCGCAAATTAATTTTATGGTAAAATTTGTGACTCTCATTAGCGGTGACAAACTAATTGACTCAATTTTTTTATTACCCATTGATTTTTTCATCCCTAATGGGAGTTACAAATAGTTTTGCGACTGCTCTCGGGAGTAATAAGTTTGTCACCCCCATTAATAGTCACAAAAAGGCAGTCACAAAATTAGTATTTGGGTGTAGTGATAAAACACCAACATAAAAAAAAATAACGTAAAAATGGTTTAAATGCAACATAATTTATAACAGCACATGACATGCAAAATTGTTCGTAGACATGTTATTAGAATTTTTCGATCAAGAATAAAACACAAACATAAAAACAAGTAGCAAAGAAAAAGAATATACAGGTAGTATACAAGGATAACATGCCAAAATAAATACAAATCTACATTAAAATGAGTTCAGTTTGTTAAAAAATATAAACTTCCCATCAGAGTCGCCACTGTGAGAACCCTAACCCAAAGAGGTGCATCCCCCCTCCCCCCGCACACATATGTGGGCATGTGGAAAAAAGAGTTTTTTAGCGGTGATATGTGGCCATTGCTTTGTTCGCTTTAAAAAAATGAAGTTATGAGTGTGTTTTACACAAAACTGTCAAAAAAGGTGATAGGCATGCGTAGAGACATAGTGGTGGCAAGTGATTTGCATGTTTAACTAGAGAGTCAAAGGTCCGGGGAATGGGTTACGGGCTGGGAAGGTTTTAGGCACCCACTTCGCCCTTTCAATCTCAAATATAGGCATGAAGCATTTATATCAACATGTTATAGTGTAAAAAAAATAATAAAATAAAATAGTTAATGTGTAAGTTGACTGTGTAGTGCAGTGTGGATTGTGTGTATAGATAATATATACAAAGGATAAATATGTAAAAAGTTAGACTTGTTCACTCGAATGACCTTATGAGTGAGCCTACGTACTTGCACAGAGCGATTCAAAGTTCACATAGTTTAGAAAGGGATAATAGGGATTCTACCTTTTATGAAGGCTCGATGTAAGATATCTAAACTTTATTTGATGTTCTAAGGATTTTTTATAGTGAAACGGGTGTAAATATGAAAATAGAATGAATTGGTGTTCAAGAAAATATGTGGATGAAATAGATTTACTCATAAATTCACTTTTGATGAAAAAAGAGTGTTGAGACTTCCAACATTAAGAATAAAATGATAGGTAGAATCCCGAGATCTAACGACCCTCTAACTTATGTTTATGTATTTCAAGGATTTTCAAGATTTTTTTTTATATTTGTAAAAATAAAGAGCAAAACGTGTAAACATATACAATATCTAACTTGAGCTTTAGGGGGTAGGCCTCCTATTACACCTACGTATCTACTGCATGCAGAATCAAAGTTAGCATGGGTCCAGAATGACCTTTAAGGAAAGTTCATATGTGAAGAACAAAGATATGGAGAAAAAGATGATTATGGGCGGTGTTGCAGCACCACACCACTATTTTCCAACTCTAGACTTTAGAATAAAAAAGTTATGAAAAGCGTACTTGAGGTGTTATACGTGAACCTTTTCATTAGCGTTTCGTCTTGAAATCAACTCTTTAGAAGATGGATCTAAGACTTTTTTAAAAGAAAATACCTTTTTGGAAAAGGAAAAAAAGAAGAAGAAGATAAAAGATAAATAGTGTTTTGGGGTTTTCTAGGCTTATGTGAAAAGGAAAATGAGTTGGAACTTTTGTGTTAGAAGTTGGGATTTAGTTTTGGAGGGGTTAAGAATTCAAAAGGTGAGAGTTTTGAGGCTTTTATAGGGAGAAAGAGCATCAAAATAGAAAGACAACAATTAAGAGGCGGAGTTCAATGAGATTGAAGTGGTTGGCGAGGCCCCCTTTTTATAGGCAAACTACCTAGGGCTCAGGACCGATCGATCCCTTGATAGGACCTGTCAATCATGGCACACTTCACTTGTGAATTTATCGATCATGGGCGCATATCTTTGATATGGATCTTCTTTTGGGAACGATTTTTGGTGTTTTGGGATCGTTCCTTGGGCTTCCAAGGCTTGGGCCTTTATCTTGAGGTGTTCTTTGGGTCATTCCTTGGGTTGCTAAGGTTTTGGGCCATATTAGGGATTCAAAGTGTGACGGGTGGTGCCATGTTCATCCGGGATTTTTGAGGGAGTGGAATGGGGTGTATACATGTAGCATTATAAAGAGACCTTAAAGGAACTACTAAGGTTAAAACAAAATATAGAGTAATAAAGGATCATTTTGTCCAATCACTCGGATGGGTTTAAAAATTGAAAAAAAAATCATTAATTAAGGTGATAAAAGTGAGAGTTAAAATACACTCCATTGTCTCGTTAATCCAAAAGTCGAGAAAATTATGTTTTGTAAACACACATTTATTAAAAGGCAAATCAAGTTTATAATCATCTTATGAGAATGTAACATATCATGAGTTATGAGAATATTACCCTGAATATGTTACTAGGAGTGAAAGGATTTGAAAAGGAAAAATTTATTTATTTAAAAAGGTCTCATCATATTTGTCATTAAAGAGTAATGGTTTTGTGAATAACATTATGGATATTATATTTTAGGAATAAAAACTAAAACGTTTTATTAGGATATTTAAGGAGGTGTAATGTGTGAAAAAATTATTAAATGGTGTTGATAAGAAAAAGAACAAACCTCAAACCCAAAATATTTAAAAAGAACTCAATGGTTAAACCATTTCGGTCTCGAGATTTATGGGTGGGCATTCTCCACGTGTGATTTTTTTATTTGTTAAAATCAACGAAGTCAATACAATATACTACATAAGGTTTAAGATACAAATGATAAAAATTAATATACGAATTTGCTAATTTTAACGAATTTTCATAAAAAAATCTTTTTAAATTTATATTTGAGATGAAATTCAAGAATTAATTTTTATATTCTTTTACTTATTCTATGATGATCAACAAATACATGAAATTAAAATAAACTGAGATCACTAATCTTGGCCCAATTTTGCTTTGAATTTTGTTCCACGAGTTATTCTCTTAATAAAAGGCCTCGTTTTTTATTTTCCAAAATAATTTCCTCATTTAAAAAGATAAAATTTATATTCGCATAGAAACATTTTATAATCGAGTCAATTGAGATTGAGAATTTTTAATTAACAAAGCACAATTTTAAAATTCACGTGTTTCCATCTTTTAAATATCCATAAAATGAATTTTAAATATCTAGCAAACTTAAAAGCCCAATAGCCTTTATTACAACTACTCCAACAGCTGGAAACTAAAGGCTTCAAATATTTTTGGTCATATATAATGTTGAAACATCCTATAAATTCATTGGGGTTTGTGTCTAAAATTAAAGGAAATTGAATAGATTTGGAATCTGAGATATGTCACACTTTATAAAAAGGGAAACATTATTCCAACAAACATTAGGTATACATTAATCTAATCTTTCTCTAGTGTGGGTGTATTATCCCTCTTTATTAGACCAGGTTTGAGTATGCCCATAAAATCTTAAATTTTATAGATTTCAATTATCTAAACATGACCTAAAATGATTAGTTTCACTATAAATATAAGGATTCCCCCTAAATGAACACCCTTTTTTGAATTATAAACCATTAATATAAACATCTTTTTATTCCAAATGATCCACATACCTCGCAATAATCCAATAGGTGGAATAATATGAATTACGTCAAATGGGAGTCTATGGATTATTTTTTGAAGTTGATTTTGTCCAAGCTAGTGTCCATTATGAAAAGTAAATACAAGTTATATTAGTTAATGACGTTATGAATTTCTTCCCTAAAATGACCCCGTGTGCTCCTCTAGCATTCCATATAGGCCTGTAAATTGGGCTTAGTGAGTGAGGCTTGGGGTTGCTCAGTCTCAGTCCAAATTGAACTACGTCTTCCCAAGCTAGAGCACAGTCCAAACGAGAATTAAGACTTATCATTCAAGCTCGTCTCACACTCTATTACAGACTTCGAGCCCGAGTTCGGGCCAACCCGAACTCGATATCAATGAGCATTTTTTAAAATATTATTTCATTTAAGGCTTAAATAATCATACAAATTAAAACAGATTAAAGAAAAATAGTAAAATAAAATTGTCTACAACCTTAAATAAACATTATAAATTTTAAAAGTTACAGTATGGAAAAATAAAACATTAAAACCATTTTCTAAACCTCTTTAAATATATTGTTTAAATCGATAACACATTACATTTATTTGCATAAAATGAATAAATATAGACAAGTATAATATCATTTTCGAGTTTGGGCCCAATTTGGGCTTTAACACGCGTAGCTGAAGCACGACCTGAATAGAGCTCGGGCTTGAGATTTTGGCTAAAGATCAACTCGGCTCAAACTCACTTAAATCTCAGCTCAAATTTACAGGACTAATTCTATAGTCTCACCTTTGTAGCTTGTATTCAGAAGAGATTCGCGAAGCCCTTTAATGCCGGCTCTTGTAGCCATGGCATCACAGAATTTCTTAAGTTATTGCTTATGAATTGATGTAGCACTATCTTCGACTCTTGACATGCTTGGAACATGTTGATTTATTCTTGATCTAACACTATATGATCATCTAACTTTTCTAATTAAACAAAATCTCATGAGTTCCCATGAGATAATTCATAATTGAGGGTTAATGTGAAAAGATTTTAGCACAAATATTTATTATCATCGAATTAGGAGAGCGTCCCTTGAAAAATTTATTAGTATGGTGGTTTATACATGTGGTTGTGGGTTATGGGGAATAAACAGGGGTTTTGTTGGTGAGGTGGATGCTCTGGAAAATTCAAACCTTGGTGGTAGGGTTGACTCTATAGTTTTCGGGGCCCTAGGCGAAAAAATAAAATCGGGTCTCTTTTATATAAAAAATCAAATTAAAGAAAATGTATTATTCTCGCATTTTTCGATGCGAAAACCAATTTTGATATCACAAATCAATTTTAATATACTAAAACTAAAATTACCATTTGTACCACTCAGTACAACCTAATGTAAACCAAAACCAAACTCTGCAGTTTGCGGTAAAATCAATTTTTTGGGTAATTTTTGAAATAATAATAATTTTTTTTAAAATCATCAAGTAGAAAACTAAACCATGACTAAAATAATTGAAAGCCAAAATTTGAAAATTATCTCATTGGAGTTTGCCCAAATAATGTTTGAAAACATCACAAACTTAAAAAAAAGGAATTTAAAAAATATATATCAGACTACATTTTGTATTTAGTCAATTTGTTTACCAAAATAATGATGTTTACTAAATGAAAGAAATAAAATTTTCCAAAGAAAATGAAAAAAAAAATAGGATTAACATTATTTTATCAGTCAATCTTTTTTACTAAAATAACAATGCACACCAAACTTTAAACTCAAAGTCTATCAACTATTTAAATCTTAACTAACTTAGGTTTATAGTGGTCAAGAAAGGTTATTTATAAGAAGGGGTTGAAAGAAGATTCCCATATTCAATCGATGTGGAACTTCATCAAAGCACTGAAAGTTAAATTTTTGTATCATTTGTTATTGGGCTAAAAGGGATTGTCGAATGATTTTTTTTAAATTGTAAAAATAATAATGTTGAGTTAGGTTTTTTATGGGTTCTTCACATTCGAGGGTACCTCACAAAAAACTTTTAGCTAATAATGAACTATTTTTCTATTTTAAAAAAATTGGTCAAAAAATTATGAGTAAACCCCTTGTAAACTCACATTTCTTTTCTATCCAATTCAACCTAAAAATTATTTTAGACTTTTTCCCCCAATTAATAATAGAAATCAACAAATTCTGCAAGTGGGTGTGTTAAAAGTGCGTGGGAGGGTGTGTTAAAAAATGGATTAAGTTTTTTGAGTTTAGTATTATAGTGGATTGGGATTTTTGGAGGGCCCTTTTTAAGTGGAAAAAATGTTTAGTAATACATTGATTTATTTCTTACGGGGCCTTTTTAGTTTTTAGGGGGGCTTTTTAAGTGGTAAAATCTATTTTTTTTTCATAATTACATTTTTTTAAACAAATTTTTTATATAGCTAATTTTTATATTATTATTTGCAACACTCCGTATTTCTGAGTATTTAGAATTTAATTAATTCGGTTATTTTTAAATTACAAGCGTGCCGTAATTTAATTGAATTAAATATTACGTATTGATTAAAATATTAATCGGGAGAGAAAATGATTAATGTTTATGAATAAAATTACTAACTGAATAGTAAATAATTATTTTACGTCATAGCGAGTGATAGTGACGTGACGATGTTATATCTCAATCGGGTGTCGTGTGTAAACTATATGAGGTCAAGATAGGAGACTTGTGTAGAGTGAATCAGATGGTGATTTCAAGGTCACGATTGATTTCGAATGGATCAAAATAGTTGGAATAGTGTCCCCGGGTGTATAAATTGGGTCTCGAGGCGATTTTTTACCAACCTGACACCACGTAGGGGCTTTTCAGTCTTTTGGGGGACTAGGGTTGAAGGAGCTATGAATTTATAAGTGTTATATAGGCATATAGGTGTAGGAGGCTAGGGTTAGGAACAAGAAAACTAATAGAGGCTATACGAGAGGAAGAAGAGAGGATTCTTGGACCATTCTTGCACCGCCATTACCATGGGAGTGTGGAACAGAAGGGGAAGAAGACACCTTCATCATTTGAAAATGAAATCAGACCACCTTCATAAGAGGTAAGTTTTAATCTTGGATATTTTTGAATAGTTATAATATCCATGGTAGAATTAGATGTAATCTAGCATGAACACATGATTTTGAGATAATGTGATGGGATTAATTCATGTTATTAATGGGAATTTATATTAGAGATTTGATTTATGGGTCTTATAATATGAAATTCTGACTTTTGTGATAATATGAGAGGTTTAGTTAGGGGTTATGTGAATAACATTCATGAAAAGGGAAAACTAGACAAACCTTTGATGAATTCTTGTTAATTATGGATTTAATGATGTTTTAGTAATGGAAATTCGTTAGAAACTGTTTAAATATTCATAGTTGATGTTGAGTTGAATTCTATGGGAGTTGGGGTACGATCCATGGAGTTTTTGTTGAATAAAAATAGAGGAAAATCGTAACAGTGCAACAAGGAAGACGACATGCTTGTGGCGAATCAATTCGGTTCCTTGGTCAAATTGATTCGTCTGCCCAGATTTTGGCCATTTTCTTTATTTCTGCCATATTTTCATAAATAAACAAATGGGAGACTTTTGTATTATTCTTAAACTATAGGTAAGGACTTAGTGAGTTATAGTTCTTAAACTATAGGTAAGGACTTAGTGAGTTCCAGTAGACCTATGGTAGGGACTAAGGTTTGAGCCAAAATGAAAGGATCGAGGTTAGGGCTGATTGGGCATAATATGAAATTACAGAATTCATAAAAATAAAAAATGGGACACGGAGAGCAGGAGTGATCACAAGACTTAGACCAATAGTATAGGTATGTACGAACTACTTATATATCTTAAGGGATAGTTGGGACCCTTTGGGTAGCGAGTGATACTAAAAAAAATACGAAATATATCATTATGTGAGAACCATTAGTAAGTCGAGTATTCAAGAGATGTAAATACTACATACGGGTTATGTGATGGGTTGTGTGTATACCTACTGAATATATGTATATATATGTTGTGTGAATATCTATTATGTGATTAGTTATGTGAGTGAACATACCTAATCTTCCTGCTATCACGGGAGGTTCCGCGCAGAGGGCGATCCCACGTTGACGATTCCAGTGAGGTATAAAAGTGTGCCCCAGAACATAAAACTTAGGGAGTCTCGTTCTGTGTTGTGTATTAGTGGGATTGATAACTCATTTCGGTACTTTAGGTATGTGTGTATTCCAAAGACTTAGAATTATGTTCACCTCAAATATGTGATGATTTGACTTATGGTTCGAGGCAACATTCGGAACCGACAGTCCTTGATATAGTACGAGAGGTACACGAACTTGATAGCAGAGTATGCATGCATCGTGATTGGCGTTCCGGGGATGTCGTAGTATATATATATATATATACGCACACACTTATGTGATTATCTACTTTTGTGTGACGGTAAAATAGATAGATAGTGTATATATAAAAGATAATCCAAGGATGAGAAACTTAATGAAATGATTTAACAATAACATACGAGAAATGTTAATACGGTAGCGTACTGTATGGGCGGTATGTGGGAGCTAAACTGATTGAGGTTAGATACTTACTTATGTCTAGGTAGGCTGGGTAAAATAACTAGGGGTAATTAGGAGACGTTGGGTGTGCACTTTAGTTGAGAGGTGAGGAAGTCAAGGGGGAGTGTGCGAAACTAACATATATATTTAATAACTGCTCTTAATGCATTTTTAATACTTGCAATTGTTTTGAAAAGGTTTTTGGGCTCCGACCCGTGTCAAATCTATTTTTCAAAAAAATTTAGGAGTCCAACCACAGGGACACCAAGCTTGGTGATTCATTCCAGGGATGCGTAGCTGCAACACTTATGGAGGCTTGCAGGATTGATGTAGACGCTTCACTTATTCATTCCTAGATTAGTTTTTTATTTCAGTATTTATTTAGGCATATTGCCCTTCAGTTGATACAGTTATTCCGTTATTTATCAGACTATGTTTTGGATTCAGTTTATTACTTTAGACTTGTAGTTAGATTTTGTTTTGGGAACCGATGATTTATTCGGTATTATTTATTCAGCTATTTATCGTGTGATTGGTTCAGACTATCATATTGTGTGAATGATTTGGTTATTATAATTATATTCCGTATGTTGTTATAATAATGAAAGATTAGATTTGGCATCGACTTAATTTGACATGGGTGATTAGTAATTTAAAAAGTTTTCGACAGTGATGCTAAGAATGAACCAAATGAGATTCCTGGTTATTTTGATAATGATTGACCACCCATGGTTAAAATAGGCAAGGTGTCACGAATGGTAATAGAGCATTAGGTTCTAGTGTCTATAGGATCTGTGCGACTGACTACGATTTTAGCGTGGTATTTTTTTTATATAGAGCCCTATTATTAGGACTGTTGCATTGATGTTTATGTATTTGCGATTACGTTCTTCTGTTGTTATATTTTTATTGACAGTGAACTCATACAATTCGATTTGGTTTCAGATTCCACCCAAGAGAGGATGACCAGTGAGGGCAGCGGCCAGAGCTAACGAGAGAGAGGCTCAGCAGGAGCCACAAACACCGCAGTCACAATCACCACAGGGGACAGTGTCAGCAACAGAGGTGGTTGCTATTGTGGCGCACGGAGTTAACACCGTTATGACCATCATGGTTCTCAACTTTCCTCAGGACCAACAACCGTTGCAACCAATGGCACTGGTTGTCCAGGCACACTCGGGGCCATCAAATTGGCAGAGGGTGAGGGAGGCATTTTAGAAGGGCCACCTGCGAGAGTTTCAGGGTAATTATAACGTGATCCTATCTTGCCAGTGTAATAAGGATATACAGTGCCACCTTCGCATGGTTGAGTGTAGCGACTTGTATAAGTAAATGTTGTCCACTTTTAGGCTTGTCGGAGCAGCTTTACAGTGGTGGGAGTCTATTACGATTACCGAAGAGAGGGACACTATGTCAATTGCTGAGATATGGGTACGGTTTGAACACAAGTATTTTTTGTCAGCTGTTGAGACGGAGATGAGAAGTAAGTTCAATGAGGTGGTTCAGGGTGACCGCTCAATAACTGAGTACGAGGAGGAGTTCACACGTTTGGCTAATGTTATGCCAGACAAGGTGAACAGTGAAAAGAAGAAGAAGCTGAAGTTTATGGATAGACTTGCCTGGAGGACCAGGAAACACTTAATAGGCAACCCAACATTAATGACTTACACTAATGTCGCACTTTTACATTGTCAGGATCATCTCTTCCTTCTGAAGGGAAGCAAGAGAGGACGCAATTCTAGCCAATCGGGCAAGGCATATTGGAACGGTGTCAATGGGGCATTGTATCACCAGTCAGGCAAACACCAGGGACATTATTCTTGACAGGGGAATCCAACCAAGAGATTTAGTTTCGGGGTTTACCGAACGGAGGGAGGTTTTAGGCGAAGCCAACAGAGTCCTCATTAGCAGCAGATTCCTTAGGGCCGCCAGGGCGACCAAGGGAATAATAGGGGAGGCCAAAAAGGTCGAGGCCAATATGGCCAACAACAGGGTTAGCCTCAATAGAGCCATCAGGGTCATAGGCAAATAGACTTCTAAGTATAGTGCTTTATTTATGGACAAATGGACCACAAGACGAGAGACTGCCCATAACAGGGTAGAACACCGCAACAATAGGGTGCCCAGTAGGGGCAACAGGCGCATTTACCACCTGCAGCACCAGCCCCACAAGCCCACCGCAGTAGGGGAAATTACAGTATGGGCGTATGTACAACGTCAGGGGTGCAATTCTATCGCAGGCACCGCACGCGCCACCAGCAGTTGAGGATACGTTTCCTATTCATGTGTGTAAGGGTAGGATTTTATTTGATACATGGGTATCATACTCTTTTATAGCGACCAAATTTGCACGAGTTGTCGGTCTATTAGAGACAGCTGATAGTCTCCTTATGTGTGTAGAGTCACCATTGGGTAGTGGGTCCCTTATACATTCGGTCTGTAGGGGTGTGGACATTGATGCGGGCAGACTATGTTAGCCGTCAACCTCCTAGCATTAGGCATGAAGGGTTATGATGTCATTTTGGGGGTGGATTGGTTAGTTGGTTCGTTGGTAGATTATTTCTGGAGGACCACAATATTCTCTATCCCAGGCCAGGTGATGTTCTTTGTGGCGATGCCTTTTCCTGAGGGATGATCGAGCACCTATATTATATTAAGGAGGAGACCTCATGGGAGGTGGTAGTCTCTTTGGACTCGATTTCAGTAGTGCGGGAGTTCGAGGATGTGTTTTAGGAGATACCCAAGCTGTCGCCTAGTCGGGAGATTGAGTTCGTTATTGACTTAACACTGGGTATGAGGCCGATTGCCCGAGCACCTTATCGCATGGCTCCATAAGAGATGCTGGAGTTGAGGGAGAAAGTTTCATTTGACGGAGTACGTCACCGTGGGGTACGCTGGTGTTGTTCATTAAGAAAAGGGATAGGTCGCTTCGCCTGTGTATTGACTACAGGGAGCTGAACAAGGTCACAATACGGAATAAAAATTCGTTGCCTTAAATCGATGACCCGTTCGACCAGTTGAGAGGAACAATTGCGTATTAGAGAGGATGTATTATCAATTGCGCCTTAGAGAGGATGACGTTCCTAAGGCCACTTTCCTGATGTGGTATGGATCGTACGAGTTCAGGGTGATGCCGTTTGGTCTCACCAATGCGCAGACAGTGTTCATCGATCTTATGAATTTAGAGAGTTCCTTGACCAGTTTGAGATCGTATTCATAAATAATATTCTAATTTACTCTCGTTCGGAGGATGAGTACGCGAATCATCTACGTTTAGCTCTGAAGATTCTTTAGGACCATCAGTTGTACACCAAATTTGATAAGTGTGGATTTTTGCATCACGAGGTACAGTTTCAAGGCCATATTGTGTCTGACAGGGGCATTGCGGTTTATTCAAGTAAGGTATCGGCGGTGAAGGAGTGGGGATAGCCCACGATACCGATCGAGATTCGCTATTTTCTGAGATTGTCCGAATACTCTCGTCGTTTCATTAAGGGTTTCTCAAAGATTACAGGTCCGTTGACAAATCTAAATCATAAAGGGGTGTCATTTATTTGATATGACTACTGTCAGTTAGCTTTCGAAGAGCTCAAGGACAAGTTGACTTATGCACCTGTGCTTGCATTGCCTAGGGGGAATGGAGTACCGAGTTTTTATAGATGCATCATTGCAAGGACTTGGGGGTGTACTAAAGCAGGAGGAGAAGGCTATAGCTTATGCATCTTGCAAGCTTAAGCCTCACGATAGGAATTACTCCACACATAACCTTGAGTTTGAAGTGATTGTGTTTGCCTTACAGATATGGAGGATTTATCTTCTAGGGGAACTGTTTACCTTATTCACAGACCATAAATCAATTCAGTATCTATACATGCAGAATGATCTGAATATGAGGCAGAGGCGATGGCTATAGTTTATCAAGGATTACCAGTTAGATATTCAGCGTCATCCTGGGAAGGCTAACGTGGTGGCTGGCACATTGAACTGACGACTTGTTAGGGAGATAAAAGAGGTTAGGAAGGCAAAGTGGAAGGAGCTTAGACACGACGGCGAGGTTGCCAGAGCTTGTATATCTGTTTTGGCTATCACTCTCGAGGTCGTTATGTGGGTGGTGAAAGCTCAGGCAGGGGATCAATTTTTCCACGGCAGGGTAGGCCAGTTGCTAGAGGATGGAGTAGAATCTTATTCGATTAGTTTTGAGGGAGGCTTACGCTTCAATGGGAGACTCGTGGTTCCATAGGATGAGTATTTGAGACATGCAGGGATGGCACAGTCTCACGGATTGAGGTTTGTAATATATCCCAGTAGGGATAAGACGAACCACGATATACGCAGACATACTGATGGTAGGGGATGAAGCGGGATATAACTGAGTTTGTCTCGAAGTAACCTACTTGCCAACTAGTGAAGGTAGACCACTAGAGACCGTCAAGGATGTTGCAACAACTAGATATTCCAGTGTGGAAGTGGGAGAGCATTTCCATAGATTTTATTATCGGGTTATAGATATCTTAGAAAGGCCACGACTCCATCTGGGTGATAATGGATCATTTGAATAAGGGTGCCTATTTTATACCGATTCATATAGATTATGAGACGAGATAGTATGCATAGCTGTTCACTGCATAGATAACGAGACTGCATGGGATTTCGATTAATATTTTATCTGATCGAGATAAGATCTTTGTGTCTCGTTTTTGGCAGAGCTTTCAGGCGGTTATGGGCGCAGATTTATGTTTGAGTACAACATATCACCCACATATGGTTGGGCAGATGGAGAGGGTTAACCAAATGCTGGAGGATATGCTGAGGATGTGTATACTTGACTTCGGGGGTGGATGGGAGCAGTACCTTCCTTTAGTGGAGTTTGCGTATGATAACTCCTACCAGTTCACCATCGACATGACACCATTCGAGGCACGGTATGAATGCCCTTGTCTTTTGCCCTCTTACTGGTTGATGGTGGGGGATAATAAATTATTAGTGCCAGATATGATTCAAGATACTACTGCCAAGATTGAACTGATTCGGGGACATATTTTTATAGCTGCAAATAGGTAGAAGAATTACGTCGATGTAGATAGGGGGCACATCGAGTTGGATATTAGTGACCAGGTCTTGGTGTGGGAGTATCCTATGAATGGAGTCATGAGGTTCAATAAGAAAGGGAAGCTAATTCTGAGGTTTGTGGGACCTTTTTTCGATTATCAAGAGGGTGGAACCAGTTGTGTATAAGTTGGGCTTACTAGAGCACTTATAGTGGATTCACGACGTGTTCCACGTATCACCCCTAAAGAGGTACTAGAAGGGCGAGAGAGATTTTTGGCATGTTCCATTAGAGGAAATCGACTTGCAGCCAGATATCTTGTAAGAGGAGATACCAGTGGCTATACTTGATCGTAGTGATCGTAAGCTGCGGTCCAAGGTGGTACCCTTAGTTCGAGTTCAGTGGGGGCACCATAATGTGGATGAGTCGACGTGGGAGCAGGAGGATGACATGCGAGAGCAGTATCCAGAGTTATTCACCATAGGTACGTTTAAATTTCAAGGACGAAATTCCTTTGTAAGGGGGAAGTATGTAGCACCCCGCACTTCTGAGTAATTAGAATTTAATTAATTCAATTATTTTTAAATTACACGTGTGCCGTAATTTAATTGAATTAAATATTATATATTGATTAAAATATTAATCGGGAGAGAAAATGATTCATGTTTATGAATAAAATTACTAAGTGAATAGTAAATAATTATTTTACGTTATAGTGAGTGATAGTGACGTGATGGTGTTATATCTCAACCGGGTGTCGTGTGTAGACTATATGAGATCGAGATAGGAGATTCGTGTAGAGTGACTCGAATAGTGATTTCGAGGTCACGATTGATTCCGAATGGGTTGAAATGGTCAGAATAGTGTACCCGAGTGTATAGATTGGATCCCGGGGTGATTTAGATCAACCCGACATCACGTAAGGGATTTTCGATCTTTCAGGAGACTAGGGTTGGAGGAGCTACGAACTTCTAAGTGTTATATCATCATATATGTGGAGGAGGCTAGGGTTAGAACCAAAGAAAACCAATAGAGACCATAAGAGAGGAAGAAGAGAGGATTCTTAGACAATTCAACACCATTCTTGCACCGCTATTACCATCGGAGTGTGGATCAAAAGGGGAAGAAGACACCTTCATCATCTGAAAATGAAATCAGACCACCTTAATAAGAAGCAAGTGTTAATCGTGCATATTTTTTTAATAATTATAATATCTATGGTAGAATTATATGTAATCTAGCATGGACACATTATTTTGAGATAACATGATGGGCTTAATTCATGTTATTAATTTGAATTTATATTAGAGATTTGATTTCTGGGATTTATAATACGAAATTTTGACTTTTGTGATAATATGAGAGGTTTAGTTCTAGGTTATATGAAGAACGTGCATGAAAAGAGAAAACTATGGTTGGGCAGACAAACCTTTGATGAATTCTTGTTAATTATGGATTTAATGATGTTTTACTATGGAAATTCGTTAGAAACTGTTTATATATTCATATTTGATGCTGGGTTTAATTATATGGGAGTTGGGGTACGATTAATGGAGCTTGGTTTGGATAAAAATGGAGTAAAATAGTAACAGTGCAACGAGGAAGATTACCTGCTTGCGGCGAATCGATTCGGGTCAAGGCCGAATCGATTCAACTGCTTAGATTTCGGCCATTTTCTTTATTCATTCCCTATTTTCCTAGATAAACATATGGGAGGATTTTGTATTATTCTTAAACTATAGGCAAGGACTTAGTGAGTTCCATCACACCTATGGAAGGGACTAGGATTTGGACCAAAATAAGAGGATCAAAGTTAGGGTCGATTGGGCATAATATGAAATTAAAGAATTCACAAAAATTAAGAATAGGACACGAAGAGCATGAGTGATCCAAAGACTTAAACCAATGGTATAGGGATGTATGGGCTACTAAAATATCTTACGGGATAGTTGGGACCTTTCGAGAAGCTAGTGATACTCGAAAAAATACAAAATATATCATTATGTGAGAACCATTCGTATGATGAGTATTCAAGAGAGAGAAATACTACATACGGGTTATGTGTATACCTACTGTGTATATATATATATATATATATATATATATATATATATATATAGGCTGTGTGAATACCGATTATGTGATTAGTTATGTGAATGAACATACTTACGTTTCCTGCTATCATGGGAGGTTCTGCGCAGAGGGCGATCCCACCTTGACGATTCCAGTGAGGTCTGGATGTGTGCCCCAGAACATAAACTTATGGCGTCTCGCTATGTGTTGTGTATTAGTGGGATTGATAGGTTATTTGGGTACTTGTGGAGGCTTACAGGATTGATGATTCATTTAAGGGATGCGTAGCTACAACACTTGTGGAGGCTTACAGGATTGATGTAGACGCTTCGGTTATTTATTCCTAGATTAGGATTTTCATTTCAGTATTTCTTTGGGCATGTTACCTTTCATACAATTATTAAGTTATTTATCAGACTATGTTTTGGATTCAGTTTATTACTTTAGACTTGTAGTTGAATTTTATTATGGGAACTGGCGATTTATTCGGTATTATTTATTCAGCTATTTATCGCGTGATTGGTTCAGACTATCATATTGTGCGAATGGTTTGGTTATTATAATTATATTCCGCATGTAGCTATAATAATGAAAGATAAAATTTGGCACCGGCTTAATTTTATATAGGCGATTAGTAATTTAAAAAGTTTTCGACAGTGATGCTAAGAATGAACCAAGTGACATTCCTTATTATTTTGATAAATGACTGATCACCCATGGTTAAAATAGGGGGGTTGTCACATTATTTTTTAAATTTTGAGGCCCAATTAATCATGGGCGCTAGGCGATATTGTAGTTAGCCCATGCCTAGAGTCAGCCCTGCTTGATGGTTCTAAATATTCTGATTCAGATCATGCATTTGTTAGAGTGACAATTTGATAGGTTAGAATTTTTTGAATCTCTCCCTACTCTATCGGAGTTGGAATATTTTTGTTTATTATTGGAATGAGTGTAGGTTGATTGTTTGAATTATTGGCCATACATAGAAGATATTTTTCGTAAGTAAATGATTTTTTACAACGGTGGGTAAATTTTTTGAGTTTGGGATATATGAAAAATCATTGAGTTTGGTTTGAAAAGGAGTATTTAACCCATTCTCTTCCTGAGAATCAAACTTAGTCGGGTCAGCCATGTATGGCTAATTTGTAAAAATTAATCTACATGGTTAATATATACATGTATATGTACTAAATATCTTGATAATTTGTGTATGAATACTATTATTATAGGTTTAATTCTTAATTAGGAGAGATTGAAACTTTATCTAAAGAATTATATGTTAATAAAGTGGATTCCACATGCTCATGAGAGATTATAAGTTTATCTATTCGACTATATTTCTTGCCACGTGCCTTTAATTTCCTTTTAAGGGAGACTAGCGATAATAAAGAAGAATGGGCCATGTTTATATTACCATGTGGAAGTAGGGCTTGAGTCCAACAAATTTTTAGCGTAAAATACTCTTATGATTACAGATCATTTTTTAATTTTTAAAATTATCATTATTTTGTGAAATTGCAAAGTTATTTGAAATACTTACGTGGGTCTTTTGATCATTTTCATTAGATTTGGGATTTAAAATTTTATCTCTTGTTTTCCAATCATAAAATTGGACTTGTAGCCCATATACCCCTTATATGGGGTCCTAAGGTTAGTCCTAAGAACCAAAAAATGATGCTTTATTACTGTCAAGAATTTTTTTTTTTTTCCAGAGATTGTATATCTTGATATTTTTTCCTCCATGGTATAAATTTATTTTATACCACTTTTCCCCTATAACGTTCTCATGTGTGGACAAACTTTTTCCTATCTTTTTCATCTTTGTCGATCTTCACAATAATCCCTTTAACCAATCCTACCACAAATTGTATATATAGATGTTTTTAGTTAAAAAGAGACGAGTTGCAAAATATAACTTAATTTGATTTTTGATGGTAGAGGATTATTCAAATCAAATTTTATACATATTATAACATACCTAAATTTATTCGTTGAACTAATATGTAAATCTATATTAACGGGGTGCCTAAAGCATTTTCTACTGTGAACAAGATATGAGGATCGTAATATTTAATTGGAAGTTTAGGGAGTTGAATTATGTACGAGTATATGTATACTCGTGTTCCCTTGACTTCTCTATCGGCTTAATTATGTTTTATCAATACATACTTTAAGTCTTTGTCTAGGTTGGTCCGAAAGTTTCATGCTCAAGACTTCATGATCGGACTTCGCCAAAGTTTCATCACGAAAATTTTCCCTAATGAGACAAATTTAGAAACTTTTAGGATTAAGGTAAAAACAACTTAAATAAAATAGTTCACCCTTGGGTTAACACGACTAGAATATGGATTTTTATTGAATTGGAAAATGCGTTAACCTTGAGCGTGTATGGTCATTAGATATTTTTCTATAAACATATGTCATATATTTTTTGTATTAAAATAATATTTTGAAAATGAATATATGGACTATTTACGAGACTTGGTTTAGTTTTAAGAACTTCATATGTGTTTTGTACCTTTCACTTAAGAAGAGGAAGGCTTCGTTGCCTGTGAACCTATTTTGTGAAACAACAAATTTTATGTCTATTTTTGTGTTGTTTCTCGTGACCTTGTCACTAAAGCATCACTAAAGCGAAGCTTGTCTTTGTTGTTGCAGTCTTCTTGTGATATTACTTAATAAGGTTGTTAAATTCGGATTTTTGGGATCTTAAGTTGGTAAATTGACTCGAAATTTAGGAAAATCACTTTTGCACCATATTGTGTGGTTCGATGGATGATCTTTTAGTAGGGGGTCCTGTAAACCTAGTTGTCCCCTTAAACTTGCTTTGCAAGCTTTGAGCCGATATTTATGCTTTCCTTATCTCCATTCTTAAAAAAATTAAATACGTCTTTCAAAACATAGTTATCTTTTATTTTCTTCAATCCTCTTTATATATTTAAGATATATTTGTTTCATTTTTTACTTTAAGATTAGTTTAAGTTGAATACTTATTTTCGATACTTGAACACATACTTTCTGACTTTATTCTTAGAGTCTTTAACTATTTGATATCAAAAAAATACTTATAAGTTTGTTCATTTGAATTTGCTCATTTTTTATTATCATTGGGGAAAAAAAATTCATTTTCAATTTTGAAGAAGATTTTTTAGGTTGATTGGAAGACATTGGTTGCGGATTGTGATTAGTCACTGTTTGAAGCTTTCTCTAGATATTGGCGCATTCCTGTTGTCAGAAGATATGGTGTGAAAGATTATTAGTGGAAGTTACGTCGAAATGAGTGTAAGAAATAGTTCCTCTTTGTAAATCTTTGCCATAATTCATTTATCGTTCATTCGACCCAAGATTGTTTTCTTTATGTTTTTTTTTCTTTTCCACATTTTATTTCATCACTTTAATTTTAAAGAAAATAAAATTGGTTTTGAATCATTTTGTTAAATCGTGTCACATATACATATGAATGTTTATTTTCCCATAAAATGAATAAAATACGAATATTACCTCAATTCTTGTAAAAATTAAAATAATAAGCTAGTTAAACAAAGTCGTCATATCCCTCTAAATTTTCAAGCCCCGTCTCCACGTACACAAACACTGTTCTCAATGGTTATCATATCGGTTACACAATTATATGTTTAATCACATTGAGTTGATCCTCTAGTTGTGTGTCTGAAAATGGGATGTGACGCGACTAAGAATGTGTCTCAGAAGTGCGTACTCTCTAGGCTCAAGTGTAAGCCTATCGCTCAAGTAATAATCCGATAAGTCGGGTATCGATCCTCAGGGAAATAGGACAATGGAATTGTAACGACGTTGGACAAATAAATGAATCCTAACTCTGACTCTAAAGAAAAAATGGAAAAGATGATTGGTTTGAGAATTAACTACAACTAAATGCAAATTTTGAAAATGTTTAACTAATGAACTTAAGTACGAATGAAATGCAACTATTCTAAATTAATTAAAATACTAACGATGAATGATTTAAAAATTCGAACTATGTGATTAGAAAAACAGGACAGGAATACAATCCCCCAACCCTAATGTATTGATGGTATAAAACTAATCGTAAATTTGAATGATTAATTAGACCCATAATTTAGTACTCCTAAGCATTACGTATATGAGGTTCAAGTCCGCACCATATTTAATCAGAGGACGAGAAAATCGATATTGCAATAGTGACACTCGAATTGTATTCTAAAGCATCCCGATTACCCGAAAGCAAACGAGATCCAAAGATATACAATTGTCGCGTTCCTACGCAATACGGTCGTAATCAAATCATTAAATTTAGAGGATTACTTTTATACACATACAACTACCACATCAGGTTGAGTTCATGTATCCCGACCTTAGAAAATCTAGCCTAACATGCTAAAATTAGTGAAAACGATTTTTGAATTGCAGGAAATCATGATTAAACTAAGGGAGAATTGAAGAATGATGTAGAAAGAAGATTAGACAGAAGAAATCAATCACTAATCTTGCCAAAGCACTAAAAGCATTAACTAAAATTACTCGTAATCACAGAAATCTGAACAATCTTCGATCTTGGAATTAAATTTGCAATCTATCTTCAAACTAGGGTTTGACTGAAAAGAATGGAAAATTAGGTAAATTCTCCATTATTTAGAATGATAGTAAATCGGGTTTAAATACCCTACAAAGCTCCAAGAGTTTTAGCTGAACTAGGACTCTCCATTAGAAGAAGAATAAAAAATCAAAATTCAACAATCGGACCGATCCGGGCCTTCTTCGATTCGGGCTGGCTGGAATCCGGATTGGTTCATTTATTTCTTGGTCGGATCGGTCCGGTACGGATCGGTTCGATTATTTTCTTTCAGCTTCGATCCGGGGTTCTCTGGCAATTGGCATTTCGGATCGGTCCGAATTTCCTTTGACTTTTTCTTCTACCTTTGACTGCTCATAACTTTCACACCGGGACTCTGATTGAGGTGCCATTTCTTCCTATGTGCTCGTGAACTTGATATCTTCAACTGTTCTTTAGATGCCTCATCCGAATTCTCGGTAAAAATTACAATTTTTCCCTTTTGACTTTCCTTTTTTTCTTTCTCGATTCTTCCAATTTCTTTCTTTCTTTAATTGACATCAAATACCTATAAAATCAGTACGAAATACCAGAAACTCGGGGTACTCATTAGAATAAGTCAGTAGCAAGATTATGAGATAAAATTAAATCGATTACGTTGTTCGAGGTGCTAAAATTATCTAAATTAAAGGGATAAATTAGGAAGAATTTATGCCTAATCAAATCTCCCTAACTTAGAACTTTGCGCGTCCCGAGCAATGTAAAAGAATCCTAGCAAGGCTCAACTCTTGAAAATCATTTTATTGGGTTAGAATATCTTTTTTGCGGGCAAGCGATTGCATTTAACGTATGCAACAAGCCTTTAAATCCATAGGTTATCCTAGTAGGACGAGTTGTGTCTCGTGAGGGTTTGCAGAGAATATACCCACAAAATTCGACTCAAAGAAATTTCAAAATACGCCAAAATAGTATAATTCAAACTTTCCCAGAAAATAATCATCATCAACTCATGCTCAATAGTCTCAAATCATAGTGCGTGTGTGCGAAGCCGGAAATTTAACCGCTAATTTCCACCGATTGATCATTACATTACTAATCCAAAAATTCGTTTTGATTTCAAATTCTCACGGAATGCTCTCACAAACGAATCTCTCAGATTATGGCTATTCTCTCGGTATGTGTGACATAAAGAGTAAATATATTGGACGCAAAGTCACGCACACAAGTAGAAAGACAGAAATTTTATAGTGATAGGATCTCATCAACGGAATACGGTTTGAAAAACGGGAACATTGCCTCTTATTCACGCATTTAATCTCTTTTATTATCCTTTGGTGTCTTAGCTCTCCACGCGGTAACCAATTTCGCAATTTTGGACTCGGTTAGGACTTCTTCGGGTTTTATTGTATATTGGGTAAAATGAAAATGATAAGGAAGGTTGAAATTGGAAAAGTCATCTATGATGTCCATTTGTGCTTTTTCCGGGCTTTTGCTCATTTTCTCTTCTTTTTCTCTATTTTTGTTTCTATTTTTGTTGAGCATATCTATTTTTTTCTTGCCCCTTTTTATGCACTTTTCGGACTTAAATTCTGAATTTTTCCATTTTTCACAATTCCGGGCTATTTGGATTTTTTAGGGTGTCAAACGAAAGAAAAAATTATTCGGCTCAATTTGGGTTACAAAAGGGATAATTTTTCGTTACTTTTTATGGCCAATATTTTTGGGTGACAAACGAGGGCCTACTTCATTGTCCAAAATACTAATTGCATTACCATATGCGTCTCGAGATTAATTTAATTTAGAGATTTGTAGCGCACTTTGCACGGCAATATCACACACATTTATCAAAACCGATCAAAATGAAAGGATTGAGATCCTCGATGATTTTTTAGACGCTGAAAAGAACTTTGAATTAACAATTAACTCGGATTGATTTATAATTTTCACAAAGATGAAAGGCTCGAATCTCACCGAGTTTGTTAATCTCCACACTTATTCGTTAAGTCTTCAATTTTCGCACAATTTCCATCTTCGGTCAATTTCGGCTTTGTGTATTTTAATTTTACAACTTGAGACTTTAACCGACTTTTAATGATATTTTTTTGAAAAATTTGTATTCCAATTTTTATTTATTTTGAACAAAAATATTTTTTGATTTTTCAAAATTTTATATATTTTTTTTTGAAATTTTTGGGCATTTTTGCAAATTGTGAAGGTTTAGAAATACGCACTTGTGACCCCCCCTAACTTAGACTTTTGCATTGTCCTCAAGCAAAAAGGACTAAAATCTAAACAAGGCAAAATAAGAAGTGCGATAAATAAAACAAATAAATGGAAAAAATGCAGATTTTTATAAAACATGACTGTGGTACAATAAGAGGAAAGAACATACAACATGTGAACAAGGGAAGCAACTAAAAATTGTCACAAACAAACAAAGCTTCACTAGGGTGGTGGGTGGGAAGAGCTAGGCGCGTCGGGGCCATAAGGGTCATAAAATTAAGATGGCAATGGCTCGTTGGGATCCCCTTGGCGCCGGTACAAGTCCGCTTGGAAACGAAACATCATGCTTATATCGCGGCGGTAGTCGGTCATAAAGTTGCTGAATCGCGTCTCCAGGGCCGACATACGATTAGTGAGGTCGCTACCCGCCCATTCGAAATCTGGGTCATCTTCTTCTTCGTCCGACTCTTCATCCACACCCACGTCTCCCATCTCCACATCAACACCTGCCTCTTCTTCTTCCTCTTCCTCACTTGAGGCAACATCGTCCTCGTCATCACTTCCACGCCTCGCCCGAAGGATGGCTAGCTATTTGGGGCTCCGAGTGCAGGTGCCCTGTCCAAAAGGACCGGGGAGGCGAGTACGGTCAAGCGGCGCCTCAATGCCAGCATCCTTGAGAATGGAGGTAATCAGGCGTGCATATGGAAGTGGGGCTTTACCTTTCTCATCCATGGCTGCAACAAGGATGTCAGCGTATAGGGTGCGAGCCAGGTTAATTGAAGTGTGGGGATCGAAGAGGTGGTATGTCAATGTGGCTTGGCGGGGACGCATCGCGGAATCGTTGGACGTTTGCAAAATGTTAGCACACACAATTTGGAATGTGAGGCGTGCTTTCTCGTTAAGTCGGCCAACAACGACATTCTCCCCCTTCATGCAACGTCGGGGGCAATTCGCTCCATAATCAGTTCCTTGGCTACCGGGGCGACATTCCTTGGGTATGTGTAGTCTTGAACAACGGGAACGTCGTATTCGCCCAACTTGGCAGTGGGAAGGGCCAAAGAAAAGGGAATGACATTACCGTTAACATAGGCTTGAGACTCGAATTGGCCCGTTCGAACAAGGGAGCCATAAAAGGAACGGACCTCGATGGCCCAAATTGCCTCGTAGGGTTCATTAAGGAAACGAAATTAACCCCTAGGCATGAAGAGAGCGGTGATGGAATTGGGCAACCTTGCCCATTGGACTGCGCGCTCCATGTGGAGTTTACGATCCGGACCAAAAAAACGAGTGAACCAACGCTCCTCTTGGCGGGAACGGAATTCACCATGGTCGGAGGGTAAGATTTCGGTTGAGTCATATTTGACGGGGGAGGGGGGGGGGGGGCTCTTTGGTCCATTGGGAAAAAGGAGAGGTTGCTGAAACAAAATAAGTAGAGAGAAGAGATGGGGGATGTGGTTGGAGGTATGGAGGAAAGTGGGGGAATTGAGTGTGTATTTATAGGTGAGGGGTGGGTAGGTTTTTGCAATTAGAGGGGAAGGGTTTGGAGGGAAAGAGGGGATGTATTTGGGAGGGAAATTGAAGGGTTGGGTATGGTGGGATAAATTGGGAGGGAAGGGAAAGGATTGGGGAGAATGGGGGTGCACCTAGGGAAAGGGGAAAGACTGCAGAAACCGGACCCATCCGGCTGGTACATGACCGGACCGGTCCGATCCTTTTAATTTTTGAGCTTTTAAATTACCGAATCGATCTGGCTCTAAAAGAAACGAAATGATCCGGTCCGGCCCAAAAATAAAGGAACCGATCCGATTCTTGCATTTAAGCTGGAATCCTCCCCTAACTTAATTTCAATCGCTATTCTCCGAAAGTTTTCGACTCTCCGCACTGCTTCCTATTAATTTGGACTCAAAACCCTCTCGCTACCTATGGTCAACGCAACTTGACTCAATTTCCCGAAATATGTGAATGATCTCACCTTATTGCACTATAATCCTAGGGACTCTCACGACTCACACGACTCCTGTCTACTATACACAAGACTTCACCCCATACGCGTCGGGGGTGCGACGACCTCACTGTAGCAGCTCACTCTACCCCATAAATAGGGTCCGACAACCAAACGGTGTCAACTTCTTCCACACACGCCTCTAGATATGGCTTTAGGCGTTGTCCATTTACTTTGAATGTATTTCCCCCTTTCAAATCGTCTAACTCAATAGCTCCGTGAGGAAAAACATTCTTCACAACGAACGGGCCAGACCATCGTGACCGCAACTTGCCCGAAAAGAGATGAAGCCAAGAGTAGAGAAGCATTTTTTATCCAGGAAGAAACTCTTTACGGCGAATGATGTTATCGTGAGCGAGTTTCATCATTTCTTTGGAAATTTTTGCTTTCTCGTACGCATCATTGCGTATCTCTTCTAACTCATTCAATTGAAGCTTATGAGCTTCACCGGCCTTATCCATGGCAAAGTTCAACTCCTTAATCGCCCAATACGCCTTGTGCTCCAATTCCACGGGAAGATGGCAAGGTTTTCCATACACAAAGCGGAATGGGGACATGCCGAGCGGATTTTTGTATGTGGTACGATAGGCCCATAACGAATCGTTCAATCTAAGTGACCAATCTTTTCGGGTAGGATTGACTGTCTTTATAAGAATGCTATTGATTTCCCAATTTGCTAGTTCGGCCTGCCCATTTATTTGTGGGTGATAAGTTGTTCCAACCTTGTGAAAGACACCATACTTTCTCATGAGCTTCGCGAATGGCCTATTGCAAAAGTGCGTGCCATTATCACTAATTATCGCTTTCGGAGCACCGAAGCGGGAAAGTATGTGTTCTTGTAGGAACTTAATCACCACTTTGTTGTCATTAGTATTGGTAGCTCTAGCTTCCAACCATTTATAAACGTAGTTTATCGCGACAAGGATGTATAAGAAATCAAAGGACGGGGGGAAAGGGTCCATGAAGTCAATACCCCAACAGTCTAAGATCTCAATAATGAGTATGGGGGTAAGAAGCATCATGTCTCGCCGGGTAATAGCTCCCATCTTTTGGCACCTATTGCAAGATTTACAAGCATTGTTCACATCTCGAAATATTGTGAGCCAATAGAGGCCGCATTGCAGAATTTTAGCGGCCGTCTTTTTTGTCGAAAAGTGGCCTCCACACGCTTTGGAATGATAAAATTGAATGACTTTCAGGATCTCGTCATCCGGCACACAACGTCGGATGATTTGGTCGGTGCAATATTTAAACAGAAAAGGATCATCATAGAAAAACATACGCGACCAAGTAATAAACCTCTTCTTATCTTGCGGTGTCCAATCGGGAGGGACGGCTCCCGTGACAAGATAGTTCATGATATCCGCAAACCAGGGCAAAGAAGAGGTAGCAAAGAGTTGCTCATCCGGAAAGTATTCATCTATGGGTATTGGATCACTAGGTACGTCGGACGAAAGCCGTGATAAGTGGTCGGCAACGACGTTTTCTACTCCTTTCTTATCTTTAATGGAGATATTAAACTCTTGTAGGAGTAGGATCCACCTTATGAGGTGTGGCTTTGCGAGTAGGTATTTCAATGCCGCGTGGTCGGTGAAGCAAGTGATGGGAGAAACGATGAGGTAGGATCGAAATTTGTCAAGAGCAAAGACTACCGCTAGCAACTCATTCTCGGTAGTGGAGTAATTGAGTTGTAGTCCAGTAAGAGTTCGGCTAGTGTAGTAGATGACATGAGCCGGTTTGTCTTTTCTTTGGCCCAAAACAACCCCTATCGCATAATCGCTAGCATCACACATAAGTTCGAATGGTAAAGACCAATTCGAAACTTACATGATGGGAGTGGACACCAGCATGGTTTTCAGTTTTTCAAAAGCGCTTTGGCATGCTTCCATCCACTCAAATGGGGTGTCCTTCATGAGTAGGTTGCTTAAGGGCCTAGCGATGGCGCTAAAGTCCTTAATGAACCTTCGATAAAACCCCGCATGGCCCAAGAAGGATTGCACGTCTTTGAGCGATTTTAGTGGGGGTAGATTGGCTATGACATCTATCTTAGCTCTATCAACTTCTATTCCCTTGGATGAAACTATGTGGCCAAGAACTATTCCCTCAGTGACCATGAAGTGGCATTTTTTCCAATTCAGCACTAAGTTCTTTTCCACACACCGGGCAAGTACCTTTTCCATTTTTTCAAGACAAAGATCGAAAGAGGTGCTAAAAACGCTAAAATCGTCCATGAACACTTCAAGTCCTCTCTCGACCATGTCACTAAATAGGCTCAACATGCACCTTTGAAAGGTCGCGGGTGCATTACACAAGCCAAATGGCATACGTTTATAGGCAAACGTACCAAAAGGGCAAGTGAAAGTTATTTTCTCGTGGTCAAGTACATCTAGCTCAATCTGGTTATATTAGGAATAACCATTAAGGAAGCAATAGTAAGGGTGGCCCGCTACTCTTTCAAGCATCTGATCAATAAATGGCAAAGGGAAATGGTCTTTCCTAGTTCTCGCATTGAGTTTCCGGTAATCAATGCAAACACGCCACCCAGTGGTGGTACGTTGGGGGACTAGCTCTCCTTTAGCATTCTAAATCACTGTCATGCCCGACTTCTTCGGGACAACTTGAATAGGGCTCACCCATTTGCTATCCGAGATTGGGTAAATAATCCCGGCATCCAATAGCTTAATGATCTCGGTCCTCACCACTTCTTTCTTATTAGGGTTTAGTCTTCTTTGCATTTCTCTCGAGGGCTTGACATCCTCTTCGATATGGATCTTGTGGGTGAAAATCAAAGGACTTATCCCTTTCAAATCAGCAATGCACCAACCAAAAGGACCTTGGTGCTTCCTCAGAATCTTTTGTAATTTACCCTCCTGCTCTTCGTCTAGGCTAGAGGAGACACAACAGGAAATGTCTCATCCTCTCCTAGGTATGCATATTTAATATGGTAGGGTAGTTTCTTTAATTCGATGGTCAAAAATTCGTCGCTCAAGGGAACCATGCGTGTTTCCCTCGGCGGTAACTCCTCGAATCGAGAAACCCAATTCACATCTCTCGCGTCCTCGTTCGACGCTCTCTCATCAAGTAACTCTCTCGACTCCTCAACCTCCCTCTCGAATGCGGTGTACGTCCCCTCACTCTCGTGGCTCGACACTAAACAGGACTCTAGGGCGTCTCTATAATAATTTTCCTTGAAATACTCCTCTACGATCTCGTCTATTAGGCTCATCGCGTGAAGATCATCTTCTTCCCCCGTCTATTGGGCGATATGGAAGATGTTAGTCTCTAAAGTCATGTTCCTAAAAGTGAGTTGCATTTGCCCATTTCGAGTATTGATGATGGCATTAGCTGTAGCTAAGAATGGGAGCCCAAGAATGATGGGAACATGGTTGCTCGAGGTAAATGAGGGCTCCGTATCCCAAATGACAAAGTCCACCGGGAAGTATAAAGTGTCAACTTGGGCGATCACGTCCTCAACTATGCCTCTTGGTACATTCACGGTTCGATCAGCTAACTGGGGAGTGACCTTTGTGGGCTTGAGATCGCCCAAATTAATTTGCTTATAGATGGCGTACGGGAGGATATTGACATTTGCTCCCAAATCGATTAAGGCTTTCTCAATTTTATTTTTTCCAATGATGCGGGAAATGGTGGGTGCACCGGGATCTTTGAACTTGGGTGGGAGATCATTGAGTAGGATGAAGCTCACGTTCTGTGCTAGAAAGACATTTTTCTTTACCTTCATCCTCCTTTTTACCGTCAACAAGTCTTTGATGACTTTTGCATAAGCTGGAATTTTCTTAATAGCATCGAGGAAAGGTAAATTTAGCTTTAGTTGCTTTAGTACATCCAGCACTTCATCACGGGGGTTTCCTTTGTGGGAAGGAACCAACCTTTGAGGAAACGGTGCCGCGGTGGGTGGTTTCACTACTACCTCAGGCTCACTAGTGTCCTCTTTATCACTCTCCTTCAAGGGGATATCTTCGGCCTCTTTCGTGCCGGGCAAAATCTCCTTATCTTTGGTTACGTCGTGTGGGGGAGGTGATAAATCAACAACTCTCCCACAACGAAGAGTGGTCACAGCTTGACATTGCTCCTGATGTTCTGTTGAGGTGGAGCTAACGCTAGTTTGACCTTGAGGGGGTCTTTGTCCCTGGGCTGGAAACTTGCCTTTCTCTTGGATACTCAACGATGATTGCAACTGTGAAATGTTCGCATTCATGTCGTTGATCATGCGCTCATGCCTAGCATTAGTTGCAGTCTGGGTATTGATAAAGTGGTTGATCATATCCTCGAGATTTCTCCGCGGTGGAGTGATATATGCTCCTTGAGGTGGTGGTGCTTGCACATGTCCTTGTATGCGTGGAACTTATTGAAAGTGTTATGGTAGAGGAGGGGAAACATGTGAATTAGGATTCATCGCAGCATGTTGTTTCCCATAGCTAAAACCAGGGTGGTTTTTCCATGAAGGATTGTAAGAATTCCCGTGCGGTGCACATAAATTACCCTTAAAGCCTCCTATGCCACCGACTTGCTCTTAAAGCATCACTTTGTAGGCGGGTATAGTCGGACATTCCTCAGTTGAATGACCCGCCTCACAAATTGCACACACCTTCTCGACGGGGTTTGGGATGGATCCAGTTGGTCCTCTTCCATATACTTCACGTAGGTCTCGTAATCCTTTCTCAAGCATACCGAGTCGACTGTTCGCTATAGAATTCTTTTCTACATGAAATAGGCCGGATGCCGATGGAGTGGTAGTCACTTTACGATTTCTATTTTGAACATTAGGGTCAGATGTATCCCAGGATTGGGTAGTCTCGGCGATATACCTCAGGTGAAGCTCAGCATCGTGGGCGTCTAAGTCGACAAACGGACCACTACCCATGGTTTCAACAAGTTGCTTGGAGTTAATGTTCAGTCCATTATGGATAAACGAAATGATTTGCGTTTTATCAAAACCATGATGGGGACACAGAGCAATTAACTCATTAAAATGCTCGTTGCATTGATCAAATGACTCATTTTCTAATTGTCAAAAAGTTTGAATTTGAGGCTTGATGGAATTCGTTCGATGTGGAGGAAAGAACTTCTTGAGAAATTTGGATTGTAGATCGTTCCATGAAGAAATTGAGTTTGGAGGTAAAGACCATAGCCATGTCTTAGCCTTATCCTTTAGCGAGAATGAGAAGAGTTTAAGGCAGAGCACATCTTTTGTGCAAGTTTGATCACTCAGAGTCTCGCACGCCTCCTTAAATTCCATGATGTGGGCATATGGATTTTCTGAATCCATTCCATGGTAAGTGGGAAATATCTGGATCATCCCATTCCTAAAGCGAAATTGCCCAACATTGCACGGGAGTAAAATGCATCCCGGAGTGACAGTGCGCTCGGGATATAAGACGTCTCTCAAAGGGCAATACATGCCTCTCCCTCATCGGCGGCTGCACAACCGTGTTGTGACATGTCTCTCTCCCTCAAAGATTCGGTATCCTCACTTGGTATACTCGGAGCGTGCTCTGAAGTGTGTCCTAAGAAGGAATACGGGGTGTTATTTGAGATTGAGTGTGACGGTGTGGGAGGTGGAACCCATAATTGTGGAGCGTTAGGAGTGTGAGGGCTATCAGGGTCGTACTCCACTATTGGATTTTCGTGAATGTGGGTTGGAGTATTATGGGAAGTTGGAGTGAGTTCAGAATTTTGCATTAACAGCTTATGAGAGATGATGATGAATCTTTTTATGCTTTTTTCAATTTTTTTATGTTTTTGGATTTTTTGAGATTTTTGGTCAAAGTTTTAGATTGACTCGATCTAATCCTAACTCTACTTAGTTCCCCGGCAACGGCGCCAAAAACTTGACGCGACTAAGAATGTGTCTCAGAAGTGCGTACTCTCTAGGATCAAGTGCAAGCCTGTCACTCAAGTAATAATTCGATAAGTCGGGTATCGACCCTCAGGGAAATAGGACAATGGAATTGTAACGACGTTGGACAGATAAATGAATCCTAACTCTTACTCTAAAGAAAAAAAAGGAAAAGATGATTTGTTTGAGAATTAACTACAACTAAATGCAAATTTGGAAAATGTTTAACTAATGAACTTAAGCACGAATGAAATGCAACTATTCTAAATTACCTAAAATACTAACGATGAATGATTTAAAAATTCGAACTATGTGATGAGAAAAACAGGACAAGAATACAATCCCCCAACCCTAGTGTATTGGTGGTATAAAACTAATCGTAAATTTGAATGATTAATTAAACCCATAATTTAGTACTCCCAAGCATTACGTATATGAGGTTCAAGCCCGCACCATACTTAATCAGAGGACGAGTAAATCGGTATTGCAATAGTGACACTCGAATTGTATCCCTATTACCCAGAAGCAAACGCGATCCAAAGATATACAATTGTCGCGTTCCTACGCAATATGGTTGTAATCAAATCATTAAATTTAGAGGATTGCTTTTATACACATACAACTACCACATCAGGTTGAGTTCATGTATCCCGACCTTAGAAAATCTAGCCTAACATGCTGAAATTAGTGAAAATAATTTTTGAATTGCAGGAAATCATGATTAAACTAAGGGAGAATTGAAGAATGATGTAGAAAGAAGATTAGACAGAAGAAATTAATCACTAATCTTACCAAAGCACTAAAAGCATTAACTAAAATTACTTGTAATCACAAAAATCTGAACAATCTCCGATCTTGGAATTAAATTTGCAATTTATCTTCAAACTAGGGTTTGACTGAAAAGAATGGAAAATTAGGTAAATTCTCTGTTTTTTAGAATGATAGTAAATCGGGTTTAAATACCCTACAAAGCTCCAAGAGTTGTAGCTGAACTAGGACTCTCCATTAGAAGAAGAATAAAAAATCAAAATTCGACAATCGGACCGATCCGGGCCTTCTTCGGTTCGGGCTGGATGGAATCCGGATCGGTTCGTTTATTTCTTGGACGGATCGGTTTTCTTTCAGCTTCGATCCGTCTTCGGTCCGGGGTTCTCTTGAAATTGGCATTTCGGATCGGTCCGAATTTCCTTTGACTTTTTCTTCTACCTTTGACTGCTCATAATTTTCACACCGGGACTCTGATTGAGGTGCCGTTTCTTCCTATGTGCTCGTGAACTTGATATCTTAAACTTTTCTTTAGATGCCTCATCTGATTTCTGGGTAAAAATTATAATTTTTGCCCTTTTGACTTTTCTTATTTTGTTTTTCTCGATTCTTTCGATATCTTTCTTTCTTTAATTGACATCAAATACCTGTAAAATCAGTATGAAATACCATAAACTCGGGGTACTCATTAGAATAAGTCAGTAGCAAGATTATGAGATAAAATCAAATCGATTACGTTGTTCGAGTGCTAAAAGTAACTAAATTAAAGGGATAAATTGGGAAGAATTTATGCCTAATAAAAAATGTGGAATTAATGACTAATTTTAACATATAGTTGATCCTAGATATGATCATGTTTTTACTGAAGTTATAACCCCACCTGGTTATTTGCATTATTCATATTTATATAATAAAAATGTCTTAAAAGAAGAGAGTGATAATGGACAAGGTGATATTTGCTTATGCACGATGGGCTTTTTAAAGAATCCAAATGGCACTACTTCCCAATTGAAAAAACCTCGAGGTAAAATTATCCTTAAGGATAAATTTCACCATTGTTATCGCCTATCCATTTAAAGGGACATATATTAGAATAAACACAACCCACTAAAGTGGTTAAATTGAAATTTCTAATCACTTTTAAAAGATGAAAATGAATTTTTGTATGCTTTGGAAGATCAAGGACCTATCGTCTATGAAAATCTTAAAATTGTGAGCGTATTTTTTCGAATATTTTACACTTTCTTGATGATTTAATAGATTGGGTCATAACATAAAAGATAAGGGTGGATGGATGCCCACTTTTAAAAGAGAAAAGACGTGGTTTTACCATATTCTTGGACATTTTAACAAAATAATATTTAAATTATGAAGAATCCAATGCTAAACTTTTAAAGAAAATTAAGAAATTAAAAAAGACTTGGATTCTAGAAAACTAAGCATTTCTAAAGAATAAACAAACCTTTATCATCAGAGGAGATAACACATTATATAAATATTCCCTCCAAATCTCAAAGTAGAGGGAAACGTGTTTCCACTCATTTGAGATGGGATAATGGTGTAGGTCCCATTTGTGTTAACAAAAATAAATATTTTAACATTAGGGGACCTAAAAATTATTTTGTTTGTTCTTATTGCCACAAGAAATGTCACCTAAATATTTTTGTTATGAGTTGAATAAATTTCAACATTTGGAGAAAGTTGTTCCTAAAATAAAACTCATATAACTCTAAAGAAAACTTTTAAAAGTGATAGTTCTCACAAAGTTTGTCATTTGAGGGAGTCTTGATTTTTACTCAAATTAACCTGATCTTTTCATCATGATAGGTGTGGTAAGAATTTTGCGATCAATAAAACGGCTAAAAATATTATTTATTTTAGTAAATTTGCTCATAATTCCATTAAAATAAGATCTTGGGTGAAAAAAGTATTTTAAAATACGCCCACATCCCGCAAAAAGCCAAGCCCCCCATGTGACTATAGAATGGATGAGAAAGAACATTTTGGATTGGATTGGAAAAGAAACCAAAAGAATATAAATTTGATATTCTCCACCTCTAATCATTAAAATTTGTTTATTTTTGTAACGGGATTTGTTAGCATTTCATATATAATATATTTTTGTTAGCCTATGTTCTTTTGATTTTCGTGAGTTTAGTGATTATCTACTTAATACATCCTATGTGAATAACTTTTTTCTTTATTTGTTCTTGACAATATATCTTGAAAAAATCAATAAGATTTTGTTTTTGATAGAGTTATTTTATTTATTTTCCCAACAACATGTTTTTAGGATTAACACATCTAGTTGATATTTATGTCGATCCATATATGTTATATATCCTTTGTATAATGGAGTGTTTTCATATTTCTCTTGGATCAATAGATTTGGTATATGTTTGTTATCATTAGTTTTGCCTATTTTGGATTTAGGCCTCATTTACATTGCTTATTGGGTTTGAATGTTTATGATGATGTACGCCATGCATATGCTTATAATAACATACCATGATTTTATTTTGATTGCAGATATTTTTTTATACAATCATTTTAATGCATCTTAAACTATACACTCCATCAAATATTTTCTTATATCTAAATGGATTATTTAATAATTTCCTCTTTTATATGGGAATATGACAAGTGCTTCATAATCCTGATTTTATTTTTCTTATAAGTCTAGTAAAATTTTAGAGATTTTTTTTGAGTATGCATGCTCATATCTTGTTTTACTTTACACTGCACTTCATATTCTTTAATGCTACTTAATGAGGGATGGGAAAGTTTGTCGTATATTACAACATGTTAAAATATTCATTAGAATTGTGAGAGAATGTCTAATTCCTCAAGTATATGTGTGAGATTTTATGGTTCATGATTTAAGGAAGTTAAAAAAGATAAAGTTATATTTAAAAATCACGAATGGATAAGGAAAGGGTTTCGACTTTGAGATCAGGACCCCAAAATCTCATGCGATTAATCATGATGTTATTTAAAAATCATGACGGTATTTTTTTCCTATAAAAGGCACGCTCTTTAATTGAGAAAAGGACCCCAAAATCTAACTTTAATAAGGTTTTATAAAAGTTCTTCTCCATTAATACCGCTTCCCAACATTCCCAATGTTGACTTGGCTCCACGAAAGTTACTTTTGAAGCCCAAAATAGTCCATTTCCCAAAACATGAAGTACCCAAACCCGTTTACCTACCCGAACCAATCCGTTAATTCCAAGGATCCACCTTGCAAACAACAAAAGGAGCGTACTTCGCACCCCGTTCTTATCACACTCCTGAAAAGTTCTAGGTAAGTAAATACTAGTTTGGTGCCACCACCATAGCGTAGGTCCACGAGGAGGTCAGACACATAGCATGTAAAAACTAATAAACTCACGTTATCTAAGGCATGGTCCTTATCGAGTAACCCACATGTGAAAATACATCATTACACCACTAAACATATATATATTTTTCTACAAAAAATATTTGTTTTGGCTCGACGAATCCTCACACCCATTAGTGTAAATCTTTGCTTGTCAAGTACTTGCCTAAAGTTCATTAAGTCATTTTAACATGTATAACTGATAATAAAACCTATATAAATAATATTTGCTTAAAAATAATAGCATTTGCGTTTTGGTAAATTAAGATTAAGTTTTTTGCCTTGATTGAACTCTGTTCCCTGTTGAACTGGAGACTGGATGTATATCCATAAAAGCCCATAATCAGTTTAGAGCAATCCTTACCTAAATAAATCAGTACGCACCACCATACATCAATCAATCATTGCCTTAACAATAGAATTCTTCAAGCAAACATACTTCAAACTTTTACATGCAAATTATATCCAAGAAATATCCCGTATAGAGAAATGTCTCGAACTCTTTGACACAGTCGAAGTCGAAAACTGGTACATCTCTCTACCTTTTCATGCCCGTAACATTTTTGTCTCCAAAAGACAAGTATTACCTTAAACTATGCTTCAACACCAAGCCGATTGTTTTCTAAAATAAGGATGAGATGTCACGGTAGAACGTGAATGCTATGTTAGGATACAATCTCGAGTAACATAACACTTCCACACCTTTTACATTTGTCCCCCACGACCAAGAAACTCCCCGATACAAACTATGTAAGCTTTAATCTTGTTAACACACGAGTATCTAAGCGCAATACTGAACCAACTCATGAGCACAAGCCTCATGATTTGTCATCCAACACATTGTCGCTACAATGTGTCACCCGATCCTTTTTCCCCGCAATATATCCCTCAATATATTTCTCCACGTATGCGATACACCACGACAATGTTTTGTCTCTGAGATATACAAATATATCCTCACGACACACTGTTTTCCACCATAGATATAAAATATCTCCAACCGCGTCATCCTGCATTCACACCCCAAGATATCATCATATCTCCATATCGATTGTATGCTATAATCGAGTCTCGCTCGTAAGCACAAGTCCCACAATGTGTCACCTAATATAGTCCCCCTGCAATATATCCATGGATAAATTTCTTCGCGATATTTCCCTTGATATATTTCCTAGTGATATGTCCTAACAATGTATTACTCCTAGGACATATCGAACTCTCTCCCTTTCCTCAAACAACCCAACTACCCACACCCTCTGAGATATCCAACCATCTCCCCACAACACCCATTGTCCATTTGAGATACAAATATCTTCATCTATGGCTTACCACATTCACACCCCAAGATTCTACCTTATATGCATAAAATTTTCACACTATCCCAAACTACATTGACTTTAATGTCGTAACTTAGTGAGTATTTATGTTCAATACTAACTTATAACTGTGAGGCTAAACCCCTTAGACTACACACACAAGCACACTCATCAATGTACCTTCCTAACTACATTGACTTTGATCTCGTCATCTCATGTGTATATAGGTGAAATACCAATCTCTAACTCGTGAAGCCCCCCCCCCCCCCCCCCCCCACACACACTTTCACACCCTTTATTCCTACCATAACAAACATAAGCATCACCCTGATATACAATGATAACCATATAAGCGTCACCCTTCTATACATTTCATACTTGTATACGAGTTACCCGCATAGACACTCACCGACACGCAAGTGACACTCAATTGTCCACCTCCAGTGACACTCCACTTCGGCCTCTTACATTACTCTGTGAGTCTAAGTAAAACTTCTATATGTATATGGGAATCTAACTAGTAACGTTATTCAAAATTTCACTATATTTCATGTTAAGTAATATAAAACAAATGAATATATAAAATAAATAAAGATCGAATGGGGTGACTAACACTTTCCCCACTCATAACATAGTCCTCAAACCCCACATCCTAAATATCTTATAAACGTAGGCTGACAAAGCCTTAGGATGAGCCTATAAGGGCTTATTTGACCTCTTTTTTTCATGTAAAATAAATTATAAACTTTGATTAAGACCCTTATTCATCCTCTTACTCTTACCTTCAAGCTAGATGGGTTATAAATCATCCAAGGGGACAAACTAAAGGACACAAACCACGACCCATACGGTGATTTGGGCCCACAATACCATAGTGGAGACTCCATTAGGGACTGAGATAATTTATTTGTATCTGAAATACGCCATATTATCCTTACCTTCTTTATTATATATGTTTATTTTCATACTAATTCATAATCTCGCATATGAAATATATGGATTATGTAGAAGCTTTAGTTTTAAGGCTCCCCTAAGAACGTAAATGCTTTTCTTAGGCTTTATGTACATTTACTTGTTTTATTATTTATAAACCTTCCAACGTATAAGTGCCCTCTATTGACCTAGCATAAAATAAACTTCAAAGAATGTAAATATAAATATTACCAAATTCATCACTCACTACATAGTCTTATTATTCTTATTTTTAAATCCAACACTCTCGAGGCCAAAAGTGTCCCATTGAGAGTTTGGTCATCGATGAATTTTCTCACTATTTTCATCAATCACCAGTTATATTGAATAACTTATTTCTCTATTTTGAAGTCTCTGTGACAGATAGCAATATGTGCATATTTAGTATTAGAGTATGTCAATTAGGCTTTCACAATTATTTAATATCAAGGAAAAATTGTCTTGCTCATTCATCAAAGACCACTCTATCCTAGCGCTCTAGGTATATTATGATCTGCAACAATGAAAAGCAACCCCAATAATAACGGAGTCACATCGCCATTTCACATATAAAAAACTCATAAGAAACACCCTTTATATGGGATAAAAGAGGTTCAGACCTAGTCTTACATCCCGACATACTTTTAAAAATTATCAGATGGTTAGAGAGTGACTAAACTCCACTAAATTATAGGGAGCCCCACTCACCTTTTAATGAGAGGATAAACTGTACGAATAAGTAGTGCTCCGTTAAAACAAATTTACCCCACGTCGAATTCCACCAACCAAAATTTATTTTTGGGAAGGCTAAGTTCCAAACTAGCCTCTTCCTATTTTTCTCGTGATAGTGAAATCCAAGCCATTCCACTAGAATCCATCCCGGCTTTCACTGTAAAACATACTACTAAACAAAAAAGAACAAAACAATGTTGTACATAACTCGATAAAAAAATAGATACAAGGAGCATACATCAGTACATTTCCCCATAATTCATATATATTCAGTCCCCTTTTCATTTTCTGGCACATCGTACATTTGCATAAATCACTCCGACTATCATATACTGGATCCATGGATGTGATCACCGTGCGATAGTCTATTTTTTCTTAGTGATATCCTCATAAAATATTGTTAAATATGTATAGCACCGGCCTCCATGTCAACCAAATAATAACTAAATCCTAATGTCATCGACCAAGTTTTGTTGTAGATGAAAAGTATCAATGCATCCCAGAGTGTCATCCAGACTGAGCTCCAAACTCTACAACTATAAAACGCCCACCTACAAGGTCTCAAAGATTTTAGAATGTGGAGATTCAAGAATTATCTCCCCCATGTCAGCATCATTATCCATCCACTAGTAGTCGACTCACTAGTTCTATATAACCTAACTGCTCGAGTTTATGATTGTACTATGATTAATGTTAGTCTTCCCATGTTTAGGTGTCATTCGTTCCTCACGGGTATTTTGACCCATATCCTTAATAACCATAAGTACCCCAAATTCGCCTATCCACATCCTCCTATATCTGAGTCAATCGCTCACCTCGCCAGAAAGAAAGTTCCTCCCCCACCCTCATCGAGCCTAGATATGACCCATGTCCAAGCTGAAATGAAGCTTTTACAGAACCCATTGATAAGAGAAAAACTTAGGACGATCTCGGTAATATTAAGAGAATGTCTCTTTACGTGACTGCCCACCTCTACGAAAAATTTAAGATACCACTCTTCAAGACATACAAGGGGATCGGGTTACCCTTTGCTCTAGCATTCTATGGAATCTTCCACTACGTCCATAAATGGTATGCCAACACATTTTCTCCTTAGCCAACCGAAGTTTTCTGATGGAAATAACCGTGTTTGCTCCTAAAAGTAAACTAGTGGTCTCCCTATGCACGTAACACCCTACTCGTATTATCATAGTCTTTCGAGTTGGATATGTAATATGTCCATAGGGATGACATCACCCCAAATGTCCTTCTTTGACTTCCCCAACTCTAACTTAATAGAAAGGGTCACCCCTTACTCAACATAGGGCCGCTGCTCATGCCCTTTTTGGTCTAATTTGATAGGGCTCTGGATGAGGCCCTTACTTTAAAAGGTTTCAGCTCCAATTGATCCACCATCTTCGTGGACATTATTTTATCCAAATTCCCAGCATTAATAATCATTTTTGCACTGGCCAATTTTGACATAGATTCGAAATAAAGCCTTCCGCCTCCTCCTCCTTTTCGGTGACGTTAACTCATGTTGACTCACAATCTAATAACAACAAAACCGTCTCCTCTCCTAAGCTTCAGGAAGAAAGAAAAAAAGAGGGGATCAGTATTAATCACGAATATTTAATTGTTGCTCTAATCTTCGTTATTCCTTTCCATGTCAATAATTAGAATGAAAAAAGGGGAATGTCAACGCATTCGGAAAAAAATAATTAATCTCTATCAATAGACCTACTAAAGTCCCATACCTAGAGTACTTAGTACCAGTGTCGGGGGAGAGATATGTTTTGATAACTCGCATTGAAAAACCTTCTTCTCTTGTATAAAAAAATCTTGTAGACGCCACAATCGCAAAATTTTCACCCTGTAACTTTTTATTTTGTCGAGTACGTAAATAAATAGCGAATACGATCCAAGTAATAAATTCCCAAGTTTCCTTTGGTTCACAATTCCAATATGATCCCCGTGCTTCATTAGCCCATACTTCTCTGGAAAGAATGCCTATATTTCAAAAGATAAACCCTACACAAATCACATGATAACTCTAATTATCCAATTGTTGAATCAATTGACATCTGTAGTAATTCTAAACAAAAAGGCAGTGTATCGTAAAACATTGCTTCTTTCATTCATGTATTGGATTTCACCAAAGGAAAATGACTCATTTAATAAATATAAATGATTATTTTTATGAAAAATATTTTTATTTTTCTAAATGTAATGACTAGAAGTACTATAGATAATACACGCAAATGAAATTTAGGGACCCGACGCTTGTATTATGCAGAGAGTGTTTTCCACTCTAGGCGGTGATTATCTTATTTAGTATATGGAGCCGGATAATGAAGTCATTGCAAACACATGTGATGGAAATTGTAGAGACTTAGGTGTTATTTGATTTTACCTCTTAAGTCTGAATCTGAACTATTCAGACTTAGGATGTACAAAATAATGTTTGTTTTTTCAAATGATTAAGAGGTAAATGTACTTCTGAAGTCTGAATCAGTTTAAATACATCCATTTAAATGCCCATTTAAACATAAAAACAAACATATTTTTCAAATTCAGATTTCATACTTCAAATTCAGTCTTCAAATTTCAGATTCAAACTTCAGTTTCAGATGAAAAAACAAAATCAACCTTAGTAGAGTAGTGCAAATACAACAAGGAATCATGTATCACGTGAAAGGAACTCGAGATGTTAAAACAAATAGATTTTATATTGTAGGGACCTTCATCACCCATTAGAGGGAAAAGGTTACTCAGATGGTCGTTTTCACATTAAAAGTTACCAGATCGGGATCATAAAAGAGAACGTTTAGAAGGATATGCAAAATAAATTTGGGGCTCACCCTAATCCCCGACTTCAAAATCACAACAATGTAAGATGTTAAGTAGAAGAGAACCTTGCCACGAAGGCTGCTAATATAACACCTCCTAATTTCTGGGTTATTATTTTAATTAATTAATTCAGTAATTAGTAATTTATAAATTAATGAGAACTAATTAATGGAAATATTTAACAGTGCATATATTTAAATAAGTTAACAGGTGAGCGCTAATTTTAGAAATTTATTCCGGATGACGATTTTAAGCACGCGGTTGAGTACGGTAGGGTTAGGACCGACAATATGGGCTCTTGAGGATGAAATCGTCCATAACCCACCCAAAATAATGTGTTTGGGGCCCATTAATTGTGTTTGTGAGTCAAAATGATTTGAGCGATCCAATCAGACGGTTTGTTGGCGGGTCATTAGTGGGTCAATATGATTTTGGAACCTTTTAAAAATAAAACTCAAATTACTAAAGAGTTTAAAGATTTTTTTATTTAAGTACTTACTTGTATATTTTTTTGAAAATTATTATACCATATTTATCCGTATATGGTATAATAATTGTTTTTTTTTTTAAAAAAAGTGGGTCAACCTGACCCGACCCGAATTTGACACGACCCAACCCGTCCAAATTATTCTGTCCGACCCGCTTTTGACCCCCCCAAATTTATCCGCATCCATTTTTGACCAGTCCATAACCGTCCATTTGCCACTACTAGGTAGGGTTGGTATAGCCCGAAATGAGTGGTCATATGCATATATTGGGTATTGGGGCCTAATTAGATACATGTGAGCACTATATGGAGAGTATGTACCCTTTTTATAAGGTCCATAGGCCCAAAAATGTGAATAGGGTTTTTAACCCCAAATGTGTAAGGGTTAGGCAACATTATATCACATTAGAAGACTAAAGAGGGAAAAAGCTAAAGGGAGAACCAAAGAGAAGAGGAACTTGGGGATCTTGGAGAGATTGATTCAATTGCAATTCAATACCTTCATTCAAGCCCTAAATCTTCATTTTTGAGGCAAATGGTTTAAATTGCATCTATCTTTTCATATTAAAAGATGTGAAATCCAATTGAATTCTAGGGTTTGTTCTTGAGTAAATTGGGGATTTACTTTTAATAGGAGTTATAAATCTGTAGGGAATTTGATAGTTGATGAAATTGATGATTGTATTGGTGAAATTATTAGGGCTAGAATTATTATAATGAAAGAATGAACTTAGGATGAATTTGGGGACGTTTTAATGCAGAAACCTGTTCAGAACTGAGGTATAAAATTTGTTAATGGCGGACTGGGTTTTAACAGGAGAGAGATAGAAGAAATACAAGTGTCGTTCGAACGACATGGTATTTCCTTCGAATGAGATCCACTGTTATTCGAATGACAGGGCACTTCGTTCGAACCATCTCTGATGTTTGCCAGATTTTTAAAAGCTTCCCTGATTCAGAGCTGCTGTGTTGGAAATTTGTAATTCCTACCCTAACTGAATTACGAAATTAAGTATTGAATTAGGGTTAATTTGGGGGATACTTAACCTTGAAACTTATTTGGCGAAATTGCATGAAATTGGAGTTGTAAGTTCATGATTTAGCATATTGTAATCTCGTTGTTTAAGTAAGTAAACTTGATAGTATGAAAATGAAGGGTGGATTGAAACAATAGGATTTCGGGCCGAGAGATATCAAGTCCGGGTATACTTGAAAGAGGTTACGCCAAAATAATGAGAATGAATTAATATGTAATTAATTAAAATGAAGTCGGACCATAGACTTAAATGTATTAGGCTTGGATATGGGCATAATACTCCGATAGCCTGGATTTCTATATATGTCGATGTGTAGTACATATATGATTTATATATATTTGTGTGAATAATATATATAGTAAAGCCATACCAATATTAATGCTATTATAGAAGGTTGCGCGATGTGGGTGAACCCCTGACTAGCGAATGCAGGGTGAGTATACTCCCCCAGGCCATAGCGTTTGTGACTTAGGGGTGGGGACGTTATGGTATGGAGTGGAAACTTTCGGCGGGAACTATGGCCGCCTCCTATGCATTCGGTGATAGCATTGTATATCTGACATGTGTGTGAGTGTTGAGATATGATACGTATGTATAGTGGATAATTATAATCTGGAATTTATATATATATATATATATATATATAAATGTATAGATAATATAACTTGTGGGAATGTTATATGAATTAAAGTGAGAATTGATGCTTCATGAAAGTTAATGTGAATAATAACTCATAAAGAAATGTACTATACTCACTTGAGAATTGATATAAGATTGATCACCCGATATTTTATTAGGCGAGGTGTCACAGATGGTATAAGAGCATCATGTTCTAGTGTCCTTAGGATCTGTGCGTCTTTTCACGTTACAATGTAGAATTCTTTTCATATAGAGCCCTATTGTTAGGACTGTCGCTTCGATCTTCACGAGTTCGAGTTATCGCGCTTCTGCTATTTATATCTGGTTTTAAAGATGAACTTATACAATTCGATTTAAATTTTAGATGACGATTGGGGGAGAATGACAAATTGAGACCACCGAAGAATTAATGAGCAGGCAAGACAACAAGTTCTTCGAACACCACAGGTAACGATAACAGTCACGGAGATAGCCGAAATTATAGCACAAGTAGTGACTACCGCACTATTGCAGTATCAGGATGGTCAGGTACAAAGTTCAGGGAGCAAGAGAATAAGGGAAACAAGTCAAGAAGAAAATACCATAAATAATAATGCTAGCGAAACCCCACATCAGGAACATATTTCTCCACAGAAGCAGGGGCAAGACCAGAAAAGGATAGATCGCTCAGACTGCTGCTTTGCGTGTGGGAGGAAAGGTCATCAAGGGAAGAAATGCCCCTTCAAGAAACGTTACTTTATATATGGAGCAATGAGTCACCAACGAAAGGATTTCCCACAACGGAATACCATACCAGAATTGAAGGTACAGGGAGGATAATAGGACCCTAATTAACAGCAGTTCACTCAGGGTCGCCAGGGCTAGGTGAACAATGGGGGTGGCCATGAGGGCTAACCCCAGTGACCGTAGCATCAGGACCATCTGGGTCAGTATCGGGGAAAATGTCATAAACACTATTTCATTTGTGGTCAAGTAGGCCACCTTAGGAAAGATTGCTCGTAGAGAGTTAGGGGTCAAAAGTTGGGTGCCTCATAGGGATATCAGGCACCGGGACCTCAGGCACCACCAGCTCCCCCGATCCAGCAACAGTTGGGACAGTTGCCATACAGACACATGCACAATGTCCGAGATGTTTCGATCCCCAGCACCGTTAGTGCCGCCGGCAGTAGAGGGGACGCTCCCCTATCCTTGGACTAGTTGGTAAAATCCTTTTGATGCTGGTACATCACATCCATGTTTAGAATTTAGAGGGTTATGATGTTACTTTGGGGAGAGATTCGACGAGAATGACAGGTGCCATTGTCGTTAAGGTAGTACATTTGCTGATATTTGTATAAATACTCTTGAGAGATGGGAGTTAAGGGAGTTGGAGAAACTATCAGAAGAGTAAGATTGGATGTTAGAACTAGTGAGGCATCAAGGGGAAGGATACCCAGTAAGGGACCCAGATAAGTGATCGAGATCAATAGAATTTCTATCGAGTGAGGGTGGGTCCCGTAGGGCTGTCAAGGCCATCGACAAGTCCCAAGGGACCAATGGGTATAAAGGGGAAATTGAGGTAGCAATCAGGTTAGAGACTACCCGGTCCGTAAGAAGGATGACCCCGATATGGCTGGCAGGGCTATAAAAAGGAGAATGACACAGTGAGGTGTCTTATGTGTAGGAGAGTAGAAATACTTGGGAGAATATTGTCCGTAGCAAGTTAGGGGACATGAGTGGGATGTCTAGAAAGGGCATTTGTTAGAAAATGTTAGGTTTTGGTTAGGAAGATGGTGTTATGACTAATAATCATTGAGCCAGCAGTGTTATGAGCAAAATGTATTAGTACTAGATTCATGTGAGAAAAAGATTTAGTGGAAGTATGGTTAATATCACTAGCATGGGAGACACATGCCCTAAATAAGTAGAACTAAAACAAGAACAAAATCAATGAAGAGGTCGTCTAAAGCAAGGGCCTGCAACTCCCACATAAGCTGCAACACATCCTATCCAAAGAACTTATGTATGACGCCCTTGTGGTTGGGCACCTGTAAAACATACATATATACGAGAGAGAGAAAAATGATGGGAAACGGGTCAGAGCCCGAGTATAAAACAGTTTTAAAATAGTTTTGCAAGTATTTAAAATGCTTACCGGTTAATGTAACAACCATGTTAGTATGCGACACTCTCTTGAGAATTCTCACCTCGTATCTAGTGTACACGCCTACCGTACTAATCAATCTCATAAGTCTATCTAACTTATTCCCATAAAGTTTTATTTTGAGAATTAATCAAGGCTACGATATTTAGTTTAGAGATCAATCCCTTCATGATTACTTACGTTACTTAGAATATCTCAGTACCGTTACAAAGTTTTCGAACAATTACTATAAAGTTTGGAGCATTTATTAAATACTACACTACTTACGCACAATAGAAGATTTCCATATATACGTCTCTCTCTCTCTCTCTCTCTCTCTTTATATATATATATATATATATATATATATATATATATATATATATACTATCGGCACCGCACATAAAATCTATGGTGTTGGCATACTCTGCTATCAAGCTCCCGTAACTCTCGTATTAAGGGAAATACTAGTTCGGAATCACTCTCGAACTGTATTAACACAATACACATAAAATGGAGGCGAAGCATAGTTCCAAGTCACTAAGAGGTCAGCACATACCCCTCACATCTCTTAGGAACGTCTGACTACAATTCTCAGATAACCTATACCAAGAAAACCTATGTTCTAGGGTACAAGTCAATATCCTCCATAAAGGTCCCATCGAGAAAAGACTGTCCCGGCACGGCAACCTCCGAGATAACAAGTAGCGCGGGCATGATTAATCATAAATTATATTTAGTATATGCACAGTCACACGACCATATATATAAATATGCACATTTTCCAATTAGGTTCGCTCACGACCCATAATAATTATTATTAACCGTACTTAGTACAATTTTACCCAATTATTTCGCATAAAGGATTCATCTCTTTTATTCTCAATTATAATCATTTCATACTTACTTCTCATTTCTCGAAGTATTCTTTCTTACTAAATATAATTTATGTAGGTACACCCTCTCTAACCTTCTGGTCTAAGTTTTTCACGAGTTTCTCAATTCTTTAGTGAATGTACACATAATTTCCAATGTGTGACGAAACCCCCCCTGTTAACCCACAATTTCATCCCATATAGAATTTCACTCAACGGAGTCTACTTAGACCCTACTGGTCCTCTTCATGACCCATTGTACTATTTAAATGATATTCAAGTGTTCCTACGTATTTTATCCGGATTAAACAAAATGGGAAAACATGCAGTTTTTTAGGAGGGGTCGATCGATCGAGGAAAGGGGTCGATCGATCGATCAGTCGATCGATCGACACTCTTGGGTCGATCGATCAATCAAGCAGGTATTTCGAATTCTGCCATTGTTAACTACGAGGTTTCTTCTCCAACCTTAACCAAAATTCCATCAACGATTCCAAAACTCCCAAAAAAATTTACTACTGGTTACATATACCTATATACATGATTTTCTACGTGAAACATGTACAAATTCATCAAAGGTATTGAATTAATGGGGTAATTCATCATAATTATCAGGAGTCCTAATTTTTCATTAAACTTCCATTCTTCTAATTCTTTTTCCAGATTTCTTACTTCTAAACCAATACAATTTCGTGGGTAATCCTTTACATATGTTGAGATTTCCAGAATATACCTATTTCCTCTAAAACATGTGATTTAAATTCTCTAAATCATCAAATTCTTCCATGAAACATGTGTTTAACAATCCTATTCTAACATGGGTGAAACATTAACTAAAAAGAATAGCAAGATAGGTACTTGCCTGGGATTCGAATGTCTGATTTGTTGGTGATAAGGATATAGTTGCGTTCCTCATCTTACGATGTATGTTTTGGCGGTGGTGGCGGTGCAATTGAGTGAGTTCTTGGCCTTGGATTTCTTGGAAAGCTTTCTACCTTCTTCTCTAATGGGCGTTCTTATGTTTATGCGATTGTTAACCCTAAAAGCTAAACTCTAATAGCTGATATAACTTATGAAAATTCGTGGGTTTAATTACCCAAAAATACAAAATGACTATAATACCCTCCCCGGATGCCAAGTAGGCCTAAAAATGCCCCGAGACCCAAACTAAACCCCCGAGTACACTTTTCTGACTATCTCGACCCTTTTGGACACGTTGGTGCACTCAAAATGACCATACGGGTGACTTATAATTTATTCGCTTTTTGTAATAATAATTTAGTCCTGACATGACACTAGCGTGTCCCGACTTAATTTTCATAATTGTCATATTATTCACTCGTGACAATTTTAATAAATTCAATTGTACATATTACTTTACTGATTATGTAATATTCAACAAATTCCCAAAAACTACTAACTCTCATCACGCTAGTAAATATTTAAAGTAAATTTTTGGATTAATATTAAATTAATATCTCAAATTAAATTTAATAAATCCCCAAATTTAAAAGTCATAAAAATACGGGGTATTACATACTCCCCCCTAATAACGGAATTTCATCCCAAAATTTGAAAAATAAGGCATACCTGGTAAAAATAGATCTGGATATTTTTCGTGCATATCTGCCTCGCGCTCCTACATTATGATGCTCCTACTGGATCCGTACAAGTGGAACTACCTTCGACCTCAATTTCCTCTCGCTATGGTCTAGGATAGCCACTGGTCTCTCCTCATAAGAAGTGTCGGGCTGTAAGTCAATCTCCTCTATCGTGATGTGAGTGTGGACCATATCATCCCGAAGATATCGTCTCAACGACTAGATGTGAAATACATCGTGAATGCGGTGCAAGTGCTCTGTATGCCATCGCCCTAATCCTATCGATAATGGGAAATGGTCCCACATACCTCGGAGCCCACTTTCCCTTCTTCCCAAATATCATTACTCCTCTCATAGGAGACACACGCAGTAATACTTGGTCCCCCACGCCAAACTCTCGAAAAGATCATTTTGCATCGACATAGCTTTTCTACTGGTCCTGGGCTACCCGAATGCGACTCCTGATAAGCTCTATCCTAGTTGAAGTCTCCTGAATTACCTCTGGTCCAAGTAATTTATTGTCCCCCACCTCTAGACAACAAGCGGGAGAACGACAAGATCTGCCATACAATGCCTCAAATGGGGCCATGCTGATCGTGAACTGATAGGAGTTATTATAAGCGAACTCGACCAGTGGAAGATATGGCTCCCAGCCTCCTCCAAAATCAAGGACACACATCCGTAGCATATCCTCTAGGATCTGATTGGTACGCTTTGTCTGTCCATCCATCTGTGGGTGGTAAGTCGAACTCAATCTCAACTCTGTACCCATGGCCTCCTCAAAGGTCTCCCAGAAGCGCGACCCAAAAATCTTGTCTCTATCAGACATAATATCCTGGGGCACCCTTGGTCAACCGACAAGGTCAGCCTTGATGAGAGATCAACAATGAATAACTGTGCATACTGGCCCGTGGTGTAGTCTATTCGTACTGGCATAATATGAGCTACCTTGGTCAATCGATCCACTATAACCCATATGGAATCGTGACCCCGCTGTGATATAGGCAACCCAGTAATGAAGTCTATGAAAATACTCTCCCATTTCCACGTAGGTATCTCCAATGGCTGGAGTAATCCTGGCGGTCTCTGGTGGTCCACCTTTACCATCTGACAGGTAGAAAATTTGGACACGAACTCTGCAATGTCCTTCTTCATCCCACTCCACCAGTACTGCCGCCTTATATCCTGGTACATCTTATCCCCTCTAGGATATACCATAAATCTGGATCCGTACGACTGCGTCATCACTGCATGACGCAAGTCTTCTCCCTTCGAGACCACCAATCTCCCATTAAACCTCAAACCCCCATCAGAACTCACCGAATAGGACTCAGCATCCTCAGCTAAGATCCATATAATCTGCTCCTGGCAAAACGTATATGTTGCTTGTGCCTATATTACCCTCATAACAATCTCGGGTGTGACTGACATAACAGATATAAAGGAACAGGCTATCGCGTCCTGGTGACCCAACTCTTTCCACTTCGCTCTCCATACTTTCGCTACGTTTCCTATCGGTCTACGTCTTAACGCATCAGTAACCACATTAGCCTTCTCCGGATGGTACCGTATCTTGAACTGGTAGTCTTTTATAAATTCCAACCACCTACGTTGACACATGTTCAACTCTCGCTGAGTGAACAAGCATTGCAGTGACTTGTGGTCTGTGAACAGGCAAAACTTCTCTCCCAACAAGTAATGCCTCCAAATCTGTAATGCAAATACGATCGTTGCAAGTTCTAGGTCATGGGTGGGGTAATTATTTTCGTTAGGCTTAAGCTTGCAGGAGGCAAAAACTGCTCCTCCTGCTGAAGTACTCCCCCGAGTCCCCGTAAAGAGGCATTAGTGTCTACCAGATACTCCACTCCCGGCTTGGGAAAAGCAAGAACTAGCGCTGAACTCAACTTATCTTTCAGCTTATTAAAAGCCAATTAACAAGCATCATCCCACACATACGGTACTCCCTTGCGAGTTAGATTCGTCAACGAACCCACTATCTTCGAAAAGCCTCAGATGAACCGCCTGTAGTACCCGACTAAACCCAAGAAACTACACGCCGCTGTCGATGTCGTGGGCTGTCCCCACTCCCTCACTGCCGACACTTTGCTCGGGTCAACCAATATCCCCAATTCCGATACAACATGCCCCTAAAACTATACCTCACGTAACTAAAATCCGCACTTCTCATACTTAGCATACAACTGATGCTCTCGTAGTGTCTGAAGAACCTGCCTCAAGTTGTCGCCATGCTCCTCCTTAGTCTGCGAATAAATCAGGATGTCATCTATAAAGATTATGACAAACTAATCCAAGAACTCTCTTAACACTCGATTCATCAAGTTCATGAATACTACTGGAGCATTTGTCAGCCCAAACGACATAACTCTGAACTCATAGGAGCCATATCTCGTCAAGAAAGCAGTCTTCGACACATCCTTCTCCATAATCCGTAGCTGATGGTATCCCGATCTTAAATCTATATTCAAAAAGAAGGTTGCTCCTCTCAGCTGGTTGAACAGGTCATCGATTAGAGGTAATAAATATTTATTCCGTATCGTGACCTTATTTAGATCTTAGTAGTCCACGCATAACCTCAGTGAACCGTCTCTTTTCTTCATAAATAACACCGGAGCGTCCCAAGGCGAGGTGCTCCTACGAATGAAGCCCTGTCCTAACAACTGCTCTATCTGATCCCGTAACTCCCTCATCTCTGTAGGAGCCATGCGATACGGTGCACGTGCTATCGGCCGAGTTCCCGACATCAAGTCTATGACGAAATCTGTATCTCGACTGGGGGGTAGGCCTGATATCTCTTGGAATACACCCAAAAACTCACAAACGACTATAATCGAATCCAGGGGAATCACAATCTCCTTAGAGGTATCCTCCTCTAAATAATACAAATGGGTGGAAAATCCTCCCTCTGGGTGAGGCATTGCCACCAAAAACATCTTCTGCCCCGTAATGGCAAAGATAAGACTCCTACCAAAACAATCTATCATGGCTATGTACGCAACAAGCCAATTCATGCCAATAATGGTGTCGTGCTCATGCATATCTAAAACTAGCATGTCTGCAGATAAAATCAAGCTACCAGTCTCTATACCTACACCCCGGCATATAAAGAAAATCAAAAACCCATTCCCCAGTGGTGAGTCTACGCATGTCACTGTTCTTTCTGCAGTGTCTAATAACCCTAAGGCTCGTGTAAAATGAGTAGCTATAAAATAGTGCGACACCCCCGTATCAAATAAAACTCACCCCATAGTGCCATGTATAGGAAACGTACCCTCAATCGCGAGTGGTGCCTGAGGTGATGCTGCTTGGTGAACGTTATAGACACGTCCATACTAAAATTTCCCCTGCTGAACTGGGGCCGCTGGTAGGGTTGGCATCTGAGCTGGCGCTGGGAGGGCGGATGGAAAGAGTGGCCTCTGCGGCTCATTACGGTCACCCTGCTACTGTAGGGCCCTATTCCCCTCTGGGAAATCCTGACTCCTATGGACATTCTTGCCACATCCAAAACATCTTCCCCTGAAGTTACCTCCCCTCTGCCCCTGCTGACCTCGACCCTGTTCGTCGTTACCACCCCGCCACCGACCCTGCTAAAAATTCTGTTGGCCCTATTATTGACGGTGTTGGCCCTGTTGGCCATACTGACTGGACTGCCCTGTTGGCCCTGTCTAAATCCCCTAAATCCCTGGCTGGAATCACCTAATCGAAAGTGCTTGGCAGGGTCCCCCTGATGGGAACTTTGCTCACGGTGATGGGTCTGCCCTTTGGCTGCTGGTGCCCCACCAGTACTACTTCCCCCTGTCCTCCCTTGATGGCTAGACTCCTCTGCTCCTTTGCTCCCCTACTGATGGAAGCGGTGATCCTGACAGTGCAATAAAGCGACGTTGAGTACGTCAGTGTAAGCACCCAACGATAGATTGCCTATGATTTGCAGACGAATCCTCCAGGCCAATCCATCTAAAAATGACAATATCTTTTTCTCCTGAGTGGGTGCCTCATTCGGCACTATAGTGAGAAGTCTAGTGAACTCATCCTCGTATTCAGTAACGGTCATACTCTCCTGCTTGAGATTTAGTAACCTCCGCCTCATCTCAGTCTGCACGGCGGATGGAAAATACTTACAATCAAATCGCACCCAAAATGACTGAATCGATATGCTGTCCCTCTCCTCCAAGGTGGTGGTGGTCTCCCACCACTGTAAAGTGGCCCCCACTAGCTTGAAGGACGCCAGTAACTGTCTCTGCACGTCACTGCAATCATACATGCGTAGATGCCTCTGGATATCCTTCTTTCGTTGGCTGGCGATCACGATGTCCGAACTACCCAAGAACTCCAAGGAATGCGCCTTATGAAAGACATCCCTGACTCGCTCCCATGCAGTGGAAAGATGTGCCGGTACTAGTGCTACCGATTGAACTTGGGGTGGAGCCTGCTGCACCACCGCTAATGCGGCATTCACCTCCCGATCAACAATGACGTCTACTTCAGTTGCATTCATCATTTTCTGAGTCGGAGCTGCTGGTTGCTCGAGCAGGGCATTCCTGTCTCGGGGTGCGCATCTCGAAGGCATCTAAAATGAGAAGGAAGTTTATTAGTCTATAGTTATCATCAAATCTTAAATAGCTAAAGACGTAAGCGTAAACACAATAATACAACCGTCCTAAAATAGGTCTCTACATCAAAGACGCTAAACTGGAAGTGAAATAAGCCGTACAGATCCTAAAGGACACTAGAACCTGATGCTCTGATACCACTTGTGACACCCCGCCAAATTAAATATCGGGTGATCAGTCCTTTATTAAATTAAAATCAAGGTGAACCGTTGGTTCATTCTTAGCATCACTGTCGCAAAATAAAATTTCCAATTTAAACACCCTAAATAATTAAGCTAAGTGTCAAAACAATTTAAAGTCTTATTTCCTTTTTATTAAATTCCGATATGAAAACCTTTTTAAGAAATCATCAGTTTAAGAATCACATAAATGCTAAGGATAGCAAGCAACACAAAAGAATTAAACCATCTAAATTAACCAAACCAATTTAAAGAACCACAAATGAAATCATCCTGACAAGAGTTAACTCCCAATGAGTACTAAATACTGGAAATATAAATAAACAAAAATCTCTGACAAATCCAAACGGAATAGGAAATCGGACGACACATGCCCTAACTAAGTAGAACTAAAATAAGAACAGAATCAATGAATAGGTCGTCTGAAGCAAGGGCCTGCAAGTCCCACATAAGCTGCATCATGTCCAATCCAAAGAACTTATTCATGATGCCCATGTGGCTGGGCACCTGTAATACATACATATATATACAAGAGAGAGAAAAATGACAGGAAACGGGTCAGAGCTCGAGTGTAAAACAGTTTTAAAATAGTTTAGCAAGTATTTAAAATGCTTACCGGCTAATGTAACAACCATGTTAGTATGCGACACTCTCTTGAGAATTCTCACCTCTCCTCTAGTGTGCACGCCTACCGTACTAATCAATCTCATAAGTCTATCTAACTTATTCCCATAAAGTTTTATTTCGAGAATTAATCAAGGTTATGATATTTAGTTTAGAGATCAATCTCTTCATGATTACTTACATTACTTAGAATATCTCAGTACCGTTACAAAGTTCCCGAACACTTACTAGAAAGTTTGGAGCATTTATTAAATACTACACTACTTACGCACAGTAGAAGATTTCCATCTCTCTCTCTCTCTCTCTCTCTCTATATATATATATATATATATATATATATATATATATATATATATATATATATATATATATATATATATATATATATATATATATATATATCACTCATATAATATATATACTATCGGCACCCCACATAAAATCTACGTTGCTGACATATTCTGCTATCAAGTCCCCGTATCTCTCGTACTAAGGGAAATACTAGTTCGGAATCACTCTCGAACTGTATTAACATAATACACACAAAATGGAGGCGAAGCATAGTTCCAAGTCACTAAGAGGTCAGTACATACCCCTCACGTCTCTTAGGACCGTCTAACTATCATTCTCAGATAGCCTGTACCAAGGAATCCTATGTTTTAGGGTACAAGTCAATATCCCCCATAAAGGTCACATCGAGAAAAGACTATCCCGGCGCGGCAACCTCCGAGATAGCAAGCAGCGCGTCGCGGGTATGATTAATCACAAATAATATTTAGTATATGCACAGTCACATGACCATATATATAAATATGAACATTTTCCAATTAGGTTTGCTCACGACCCATAATAATTATTATTAACCGTACTTAGTACAATTTTACCCAATTATCTCGCATAAAGGATTTATCTCTTTTATTTTCAATTATAATCATTTCATACTTACTTCTCGTCTCTAGAAGTATTCTCTCTTACTAAATATAATTTCAGTAGGTACACCCTCTATAACCTTCTGGTTTAAGTTTTTTATGAGTCTCTCAATTCTTTAGTGAACGTACGCACAATTTCTAATGTGTGACGAAACCCCCCGTTAACCCACAATTTCATCCCATATGGAATTTCACTCAACGGAGTCTACTTAGACCCTACTGGTCCTCTTCATGACCCATTATACTATTTAATTGATATTCAAGTGTTCCTACGTATTTTATCCGGATTAAACAAAATGGGAAAAATATGCAGTTTTTCAGGAGGGGTCGATCGATCGAGGAAAGGGGTCGATCGATCGACACTCTTGGGTCGATCGATCGATCAAGCAGGTATTCCGAATTCTGCCATTATTAACTACGGGTTTTCTTCTCCAACCTTAACCAAAATTCCATTAACGATTCCCAAACTCCCCAAAAAATTTACTACTGGTCACATATACCTATATACTTGATTTCCTACGTGAAACATGTACAAATTCATCTAAGGTATTGAATTAATGGGGTAATTCATCATAATTATCAAGAATATTAATTTTTCATTAAGCTTCCATTATTTTAATTCTTTTTCCATATTTCTTACTTCTAAACCAATATAATTTCGTGGGTAATCCTCTACATATGTTGAGATTTCCATAATATACCTATTTCCTCTAAAACATGTGATTTAAATTCTCTAAATCATCAAATTATTCCATGAAACATGTGTTTAACAATCCTATTCTAACATGGGTGAAACATTAACTAAAAAGAATAGCAAGATAAGTACTTGCCTGGGATTCAAATGTCTGATTTGTTGGTGATCAGGATATGGCTGCGTTCCTCGTCTTACGATCTATGTTTTGGCGGTGGTGGCGGTGCAATTGAGTGAGTTCTTGGCCTTGGATTTCTTGGAGAGCTTTCTACCTTCTTCTCTAATGGCCGTTCTTATGTTTATGTGATTGTTAACCCTAAAAGCTAAACACTAATAGCTGATATAACTTATGAAAATTTGTGGGTTTAATTACCCAAAAATACAAAATGACTATAATACCCTCCTGTTCCAAGTGGCCTAAAAATTCCCCGAGACCTAAACTAAACTCCCGAGTACACTTTTCTGACTATCTCGACCCTTCCGGACATGTTGGCGGACTCAAAATGACCACATGGTTGACTTATAATTTATTCGCTTTTTATAATAATAATTTAGTCCCGACACGACACAAGTGCGTCCCGACTTAATTTCCATAATTGTCATATTATTCACTCGTGACAATTTTAATAAATTCAATTATATATATTACTTTACTCATTATGTAATATTCAACAAACTCTCACCACCTTAGTAAATATTTATAGTAAATTTTCGGATTAATATTAAATTAATATCTCAAATTAAATTTAATAAATCCTCAAATTTAAAAGCCATAAAAATACGGGGTATGACAGTGTATGGGAACTCTGGGGGGTGCCATAACCCCTACTGTGCTGATAATTAGCAGATCCGGGGAGAAGACGCAAAGGCAATGCTTTTGGGTATATTTCGGAGGAATGTGAATAAGTTGCCTCCCGAATTATGGAATGATTCAGCATGGGTGTGTTTGGAAGTGAGAGTGAGTGTGTCACAACCTACAATTTTCTATCACTAGGATTGGTGAGTGAGACGGATATTAGTGGATGTGTCGGCCGTAATAGCCACAATATATATATTTAAGTACCGTGGGATAGCGGGGTTCCTTGGTGTTAACCACGTGAGAGTGGGGGTTACACTAAGAGGATGGTTGCATTATACGAGAGATTTCTACTTTCAAGGATTATGGGAGTAGTGTGGAAGTTTTTTCCAAGTTTCAACCGTGTATTAATAGTTTGGGGGCTGTAGTGGATAGTTATAGTGAGACTGGGTGTTCGCGGCACCAGGGTGTGAATTATCGTTGCTAAGTTTCACCTGAGATATGGTCTAGTGTATATATGCAGTGATGTATGTTAAAATGCGTTGCATGTCAATGTACTAATATTGTAATTGGAAACCCGGGGAGTAGGGACATTTCTGATGTGATTCAGGGTGGTTGGATTTATTGTCGAGTGAGAAGATATGGTTCGGGTTTTATTTTTGCGCAAGGAAACTAGTGATAGTAAGGGCGCGACAGTATACATTGTCTTTTTACATAGGAGTGTATATGTTTACTTTCATGCCAAAAGGATGGTATTGGGAATGTTATAACCGTGGGATTGAAGGGTATTACAAATTAAGGGCTAGTAAATACCGTGCATCCTTTAGTGCGGTTAAGAACGGGTACAGGGTGGATGTGCGCTCTGGTTAATTACATTCGATCAATAAATTAGTGTAGAAATGCTAAGGGTAAATGTTTGTGAGGCTAGTTGAGACCGGGAGTACGAGGCTTATCCGAATTTCGAGGACGAAATTCCATTGTAAGGGGAAAAGTATGTAACACCTCGTAATTTTTGGGTTATTATTTTAATTAATTAATTCAGTAATTAGTAATTTATAAATTAATGAGAACTACTTAATGGAAATATTTAAAAGTGGATATATTTAAATAAGTTAACGGGTGAGAGCTAATTTTAGAAATTTATTCCGAATGGCGATTTTAAGCACGCGGTTGAGTCCGGTAGGTTCGATATAGCCCGAAATGAGTGGTTATATGCAGATATTGGGTACTTGGCCCTAATTAGACTCATGTGAGATCTATAAGGAGAGTATTGACCCTTTTTATAAGGCCCATAGGCCCAAAAACGTGAATAGGGTTTTTAAACCCAAATGTGTAAGGGTTAGGCAACATTATATCACATTAGAAGACTAAAGAGGGAAAAAGCTAAAGGGAGAGCAAAAGAGAAGAGGAACTCAACACCTTCATTCAATCCCTAAATCTTCATTTTTTAGGCAAGTAGTTTAAATTGTGATTATTAAATTGCATCTATCATTTCATATTTAAAGAGGTGAAATCCAATTGAATTCTAGGGGTTGTTCTTGAGTAAATTGGGGATTTCCTTTTAATAGGAGTTATAAATCTGTAGGGAATTTGATAGTTGGTGAAATTTATGATTGTATTAGTGAGATTGTTAGGGCTAGAATTGTTATAATGAAAGAATGAACTTAGGATGAATTTGGGGACGTTTTAATGCAGAAACATGTTCAGAACCGAGGTTTAAAATTTGTTAATAGCGGATTGGGTTTTAGCAGAAGAGAGAGAGAGAGAGAAGAAATACCAGTGTCGTTCGAACGACATGGTATTTCCTTCGAACGAGATCCACTGTCATTCGAACCACAGGGCTCTTTGTTCGAACCATCTCTGATGTTTTCCAGATTTCTAAAGGCTCCCCTGATTCAGATCTGCTGTGTTAGAAATTTGTAATTCCTGCCCTAACCGAATTATGAAATTAAGTATTGAATTAGGGTTAATTTGGGGGGTACTTAACCTTGAAACTTATTTTACATATTGCATGAAATTGGAGTTGTAAGTTCAAGATTTAGCATATTTTAATCTTGTTGTTTAAGTAAGTAAACTTGATAGTATGAAATTAAAGGGTGGATTGAAACAATTGGAATTCGGGCCGAGAGATAGAAAGTCTGGGTATACTTGAAAGGGGTTACGAATAATGGAAATTAATTGATGAGTAATTAGTTAAAATGAAGTCGGACCATAGACTTAAATGTTTTAGGCTTGGATATGGGCATAATACTCCGATAGCTTGGATTTCTATATATGTCGATGTGTAGTAGATATATGATTTATATATATTTGTGTGAGTAATATATATAGTAAAGCCATACCAATATTAATGCTATCTCACGAGGTTGCGCGATGTGGGTGAGCCCCCTGACTAGCGAATGCAGGGTGAATATACTGCCCCAAGCCATAACGTCTGTGACTTAAGGGTGGGGCTGTTATGGTATGGAGCGAACACTTTCGGTGGGAACTATAGCCGCCTCCTATGCGTTCGGTGATATCATTGTATATCCGACATGTGTGTGAGTGTTGAGATATGATACGTATGTATAGTGTAGAATTATATACAGGAATTTATATATATATACATGGTGTGAAATATATAGATAATATAACTTGTGGGAATGTTATATCAATTAAAGTGAGAATTGATGCTTCATGAATGTTAATGTGAATAATAACTCATAAAGAAATGTACTATACTCACTTGGGGTGTAATAGTGGGGTAATTAGTATAGTATTTTGGGACAAGGCTAGTTACAGGGAGAGTGGCTAGGTGTATTATGTATAATTCGTTAGGCGTGCACATTAGTTGAGGGGTGAGGTAAACTCGAGGTAGTGCGCGACAATAATTTAAATATGTTGAGCATTTTCATATTTATTTCTTGCATTTAAATTGACTTTCTAAATATTTTTTAATATTTTGGCTTATAACCCTTGCTGTAAAATATTTTCAAAAACCTTTTAGATGTCCTACCACAAGGGCGCCAGGCTTGACTCCTTCCTACAGGGTGCACAACTAAAGCTTATGTGGATTGCTGTGGGTTCTTTGTGTAGACGCTTGTTTCATTCGATCTCTAGATAGGGACTTGTTCGGTTGTACTTTTATATTCAGTCTTGGCATGTATCGGTATACTTTTATACTTGCACTTTGTGGATGACTTGTAGTCGATGTTTTTCGACAAGCTCTTATACTGACTTTGTGGCATGTTTAGTTTCTTTCTTGTATTAGAGTATTTGCTTTCCTAGTATGTTGGTTGGGTTGGATTAATGAAGATAAAATTTGGCATCAGCTTAATGAAAGACTAGGTGATTAGTAATTAATGACTTACAGATAGTGATGCTAAGAATAAACTATATGAGATTCTTGTTTAATTTGATATAAGACTGATCACCCGATATTGTATTAGGCGGGGTGTCATAGATGGTATCAGAGTATCAGGTTCTAGTGTCCTTAGGATCTGTGAGGCTTTTCACGTTACAACATATCTTTCTTTTCATATAGACCCCTATTGTTGGGACTGTCGCTTCGATCTTCGCGAGTTCGAGCTATCGCGTTTCTGCTATTTATATCTGGTTTTAAAGATGAACTTATACAATTCGATTTAAATTTCAGATGACGATTGAGGAAGAATGACAAACTGAGGCCACCGAAGAATTAATGAGCGGGCAATCAGAACAAGTGCTTCGCATACCACAGGTAACGGTGACAGTCACGGAGATAGCCAAAATTGTAGCACAAGCAGTGACTACAACACTATTAGAGTATCAGGATGGTCAGGTACAAAGGTCAGGGAGCAAGAAAACAAGGGAAAAAAGACAATAATAAAATACCATAAATAATAATGATAGTGAAACTCCATATCAGGAATAGAGTTCTCGACAGAAGCGGGGGAAAAATCAGAAAAGGATAGATCGCTCAGACTGCTGCTTCGCGTGTGGGAGGAAAGGACATCAAGGGAAGAAATGCCCTTTCAAGAAACGTTACTTTATAAGTGGAGCAGTGAGTCACCAACGAAATGATTGCCCACATCAGAATACCGTACCAAAATTGAAGGTACAAGGAGGATAACAGGACCCTAATCAGCAGCAGTTCACTCAGGGCCGCCAGGGCTAGGGGAACAATGGGGGTGGCCATCAAGGCCAACCCCAGGGATCGCATCATCAGGACCAGCAGGGTCAGTATCGGGGAAATGATCAAAAACGCTGTTTCATTTGTGGTCAAGTAGGCCACCTTAGGAAAGATTGCTTGTAGAGAGTTAGGGGCCAAAAGTTGGGTGCCTCGCAGGGATATCAGGCACCGGGACCTCAGGCACCACCAGCTCCCCCAATCCAGCAGAAATTGAGACAGTTTCCATACGGACGCGTGCACAACGTTCGAGATGTTATGATTCCCCAACACTGTCAGTGCCGCCGGCAGTAGAGGGTACGCTCCCCTATCCTTGGACTAGTTGGTAAAATCCTTTTGATGCTGGTACATCATATGCATGTTTTGGACCCATTTTGCTAGAGTGATTGGGTTGCTAGAAATGCCGAATAGTCTACCCATGTGTGTGGAGTCGTGATTGGGGGGTTTGAGTTGTGCGACGGGTCTCTTAGATTTGGAATTTAGAGGGCTATGATGTTACTTTGGGGAGAGATCTGGCTAGAATGATAGGTGCCATTGTCGTCAAGGTAGTACATTTGCTAGTATTTGTATCAATACTCTTAAGAGATGGGAGTTAAGGGAGTTGGAGAAACTATCAGAAGAGTAAGATTGGATGGTTAGAACTAGTGAGGCATCAAGGGGAAGGATACCCAGTAAGGGACCCAGATAAGTGATCGAGATCAATAGAATTTATACCGAGTGAGGGTGGGTCCCATAGGTATGTAAAGGCCATCGACAAGTCCCAAGGGACCAATGGGTATAAAGGGGAAATTGAGGTAGCAATCAGGTTAGAGACTACCCGGTCCGTAAGAGGGACGACCCCGATATGGCTGGCGAGGCTATAAAAAGGGGAATGACACAGTGAGGTGTCTTATGTGTAGGAGAGTAGAAATACTTGGGAGAATATTGTCCGTAGCAAGTTAGGGGACATGAGTGGGATGTCTAGAAAGGGCATTTGTTAGAAAATGTTAGGACGATGGTGTTATGCCTAATAATCATTGAGACGACAGTGTTATGAGCAACTGAAACTACCGGTTTATTTCTGAGAAAATTAAGGTCGATTTTGTGTGACGTGAGTGAATCAAAGTAATGTATTAGTGCTAGATTCACGTGAGAAAAAGATTTAGTGGAAGAATGGTTAATATCACTAGCATGTGTATTTTTATCATGGAGTAGCGGGGTACTCTTCGGTTCCACCTGAAAGGAATGGGTGGGTACATTGAGACAATTATTTCTTGAGGACTAGCTCCTTTGAGAGGTGATAATTGAGGTATGGTTTAATCGTGGGTGCGAACGGGTTTGCAATGATTGACAATTATAGCAAGGCAATCGTGTTCGTTGTTCGAGGGTAGGAGGTATGTTTGTGCAATGTTCTACTTGAAAGAGGTTGATCTTGGGATAATATTTTAGTGTTGTAGACTTCAGAGGGTATGATGGGTTATCGTGGGGCCGAGAGATTTAGCTCGTTATAGATATCTAGCGCTAAGGGCTTAGTGATAGAGTGAGCGCAGTGATATAGGACCCTCTTAGAGACGCGAGAGTCCAAGATAGATTTCTGAGTATAGGGGCAAGGTGTGAAATTCCCGGGGCTATGCTTGGGTTCTGAGGAGATCAAGGACCGACAATGTGAAGAAATAATTCATTGAGAAAAGTTATTTAGGAATTTGCTAGGAGGCGTTAGAAACATAAGTCATCACAACATGTCGGAAGTGTGGAGACGTCTGGAGAGACTACGTTGGGCAAAGGGACACCAAGAGATAAGGCCAGTGGAACTGAAAAAGTGTGGCGAAAGAAACACTGCGAAGCTTTGGCACCACAAGTTTCTAGGTTGTGCATATTGTTATGTGTTTTGTAGGCTTTATTTTTAGCCAATTTTGCCATAGCAGGGAACCTTAGGTATAGGACTAAGGGAGTATCTTGAGGATATCACATCAATACTAAAGGTAGGGTAATGTCAGGGAGAATCGAATGGTAGTGAGTAAGTCATCGGAAAATAATTGGAGGACATAGCCACGTAGATAATGCGGGGGGGGGGGGGGGGGGGGGGCAAAATTGAGACAAATATGGTTACGTAATCAATGATCGAAAGGTTGTGAAATTAGGCTCGAGTTAGATGGTGTATGGGAACTATGGGAGGATCCAGAACCCCTACTGTGCGGATAATTAGCAGATCCGGGGAGAAGACGCAAAGGCAATAATTTTGGGTATATTTGGGAGGAATGGGAATAAGTTGCCTCCCGAATTATGGAATGATTCAACATGGGTGTGTTTGGAAGTGACAATGAGTGTGTCACAATCTATGATTTTCTATCACTAGGATTGGTGAGTGAGGCGGATATTAGTGGATGTGTCGGTCGTAATAGCCATAATATATATATCTAAGTATCGTGGGATAGCGGGGTTCTTTGGTGTTAACCACGTGAGGGTGGGGGTTACACTAAGAGGATGGTTGCATTATACGAGAGATTTCTACTTTCGAGGATTATGGGAGTAGTGTGGATGTTTTTTCCAAGTTTCAACCGCGTATCTATAGTTTGGGGACTATAGTGGATAGTTATAGTGAGACTCGGTGTTCGCGGTACCAGGCTGTGAATGGTTTCACCTGAGATAGGGTCTATATGCAGTGATGTATGTTAAAATGTGTTGCATGTCAATGTACTAATATTGTAATTGGAATCCCGGAGAGTAGGGACATTTCTGATGTGATTCAGGGTGGTTGGATTTATTGTCGAGCGGGAAGATATAGTTCGGGTTTTATTTTCCCGTAAGGAAACTAGTGATAGTAAGGATGCGACAGTATGTATTGTCTTTTTACATAGGAGTGGATATGTATAATTTCATGCCGAAAGGAGGGTATTGGTAATGTTATATAACTATGGGATTGAAGTATATTATGGATTAAGGGCTAGTAAATATCGTGCGTCCTTTAGTGAGGTTAAGCATGGGTACAGGGTGGATGGGCGCACCGGTTAATTAAATTCGCTCAATAACTTGGTGTAGCAATGCTAAGGGTAAATGATTGCGAGGCTAGTTGAGACCGGGAGTACTAGTCTTATCCGATTTCGAAGGGCGAAATTACGTTGTAAGGGGTGAAGTATGTAACACCTCTTAATTTCTGGGATATTATTTTAATTAATCAATTCGGTAATTAGTAATTTATAAATTAATGAGAACTACTTAATGGAAATATTTAAAAGTGGATATATTTAAATAAGTTAGCGGGTGAGAGCTAATTTTAGAAATTCATTCCAGATGGCACTTTTAAGCACGCGGTTGAGTCCGGTAAGGTCGTTATAGCTCGAAATGAGTGATTATATGCATATATTGAGTATTGGGGCCTAATTAGACACATGTGAGCTCTATAAGGAGAGTATGGACCCTTTTTATAAGGCCCATAGGCCCAAAAACGTGAATAGGGTTTTTAACCCCAAATGTGTAAGGGTTAGGCAACATTGTTGATGATGCTGGAAACAACACCACCAGATAAGGTATTGACAAGCTCAAGTAAGTGATAACAATGGCTACACAGCTGAGTATATGTATATATATGTAGAAGGAGGTGAGGAGAAGAGGATGAACACTTGAATATAAGTGGTTCAGCCAATCTGGCCTACGTCCACTGTGAGTGCGTGTGAGTAATATCACTGAATGGGGGCACTAATGGACATGGATACAATCTCTCAAGCTCTCTCTCTCTCCACTGTGTAAAATGACAAAGTTTTAACTAGAGTTGCAATTATGGATCCCTTTACAAGGTAGATGATGATCTCTATATATAGTGTTTAGGGGGTGTAATGTACCCCCCAAGCATGCAATGAGAATGTGGATGAAGATCCAACCAGTGCCAGGATGACACCTGACTGATCTTAACTAAATAATGATGACCTAAATATTTCCCCACGCAGAGGGAATGATTCAGTTATAGTAGATTTGTCCACGTGTTCCAAGCCATACATGTACTTGTAAATGCTCGGCTGTCTTTGATTGGTGCCAACCTCGGCCAAGATGAGTACGAGGTTGGTGAAGTCCGAATGTTCCTTTACCCGAGGTCAATATTCATGTGGACCTCGGCCAGGTCACTTGGCCGAGGTAGATGTAACGTCGACCTGGGCTGACCCATGTCATGATGATGGAGCTTATGAGGCTTTGCTGACTGGCTGATAAAATATAACGTCGGCCGGGGCCGATGTTGTTGATGGATGCTTGAACCCAGGTACAAGCCTTGCCAACCTCGACTGTTACCCAACCGAGGTTAATGTATTAGGTTGATGAAACGTCGGTTGGGGCCGACCTTCTAACAATGACCTAGTTGATAGGATTTTGAGGCTTCTGGCAACCTCGACTGTAAGACTGGTCGAGGTTGGTTGCTCTGACAAAGAGGGTACACTTTGGGCATTTCAATCACCCCTAGCCCTTAGTTACCTATATAAAATAGGTGATTGAGGGGTATGCAAGGTCGAGGCCAAGCTTTCTTGTGCGCAAACATTCTCTTGACACATGTCAATTTCTGAAGTGGGTAGCGTGTCTGACAGGCGTGCTGATGTTGATTTGGCCTTTGGGTTCCTAAGGCAATGATGGGCCTTGGGATGCGTGCCAAAATTACTGTGGGTTTAAAACCCTTTCTTCTTCATTTTTCCATTTCTTCCCGCCTTGGTTCTCTGTGATTTTCTCTTTTTTTAAGAGCTCAATTGTTGCCGTGTTTGAGGGTTTCTTCACTTCTAAACCTCTTCTCCCTTATTTCGCAATCATCCAGGTATCATTCCCAACATCTTTTCCTAATTTTCAGCTTTATTTCTCATTTCTGCATTTTTCGGTAGAGTCTTATGTTTCCCGGTGGTAATTTTTGAGTTTTTCGGCAGTCCTTTGCATTTTTCGGTGACCTTATTCTTAGGTGTTCTTGGTTTGAAAACCTTGCACCTTCCTTATTTGATCTTTAGTTTAGGTTAAGTTAGGTGGTTTTCCTGTTTGTAGAGTCCAAGTGTCGTGTCATCCTCCTTAGGCTTAGACCCCTGTATCAACTCATAGAAGAGTTCCCTTCACTTAGAGATAAGACCTTTAAAATAATTAGGCAGATAGAGCTAGCCCAAGAGGAAGATCATAGGGCTGAGGCCTTCCCCCTCAGACCTATCTTACCTCCACCTCTGAAGGTTATATACCTTGAGCCAGCCGAGCCTGCTAAGCCAGCAGAGGTTCCAGTAAAACCAACACCCATGTCTAAGTTTGAGTCTTCTTCCTCAGACCCTATGTCTGTAGACTCTTTCTAAGAGGCTATGAATTACTCTATTAGGTAAGATCAAGTCCCTGATCAGGCCAAGGTCCAAAGCCATGCCTCGTCTTACAATGGTGCTAGCACCTTACAGTTTTCTTCTGATGTCGAGATTATTGGGCCGAGTGTGGCTGTTCCCCCCATTATTGATGCTATTATCCTGTCGTCCACCATCGGGGCTGAGTTCGCTTAGAGGTTTCCTGATGGTCCTCCAATATCTGCCCAGGCCGATGTTGCTAGGGATGAAGATGATGGTTATAAGAGCTATGTTGATACCTCCGAGGCAGCCGAGATAGAGAGATTGGTTAGTGAGTATGATCTTCTAGCTTTTAGGCATATCTACTTAATAGACCCTAACATTAATCTCAGGAGACCTCTGAGGTGTGAGAGGGACTTTGATAGCCGAGATGGGGATATCTGTGTCTATGAGCAAATGTTCAAGTTGGGCTTCCATATCCCCATCCATCCTTTAATTAGAGACATACTGTCCCATATAAATCCAGCCCCTTCACAATATTCCCCTAATGCCTGAAGGGTGATGATTGGGGCCATCGTCCTTTGGAGGGCTGTCCACTACTCATACCTTCCCGTTAGAGTCTTCACGGGTTGCTATGTCCCATCCTCTGCCAAAAACCACCCTAGTTACTACCACTTCTTAGCTATGAAGTCAGAGAAGAAGACGCTGTTGGTTACCCAGACCTCGAACCACAATTAGAAACCTCAGTATTTCTTTGCCTCAAGGGCATGGGAATTGGTCCATATGCTACCTCTTCAACATCGGTCCCGAGGACACCTCTGAAGTGGGGGAAGGTATCTCTTGCTGTTAAAGCCGACCCTAGGCTTAGCCTGGATAATATTCAGAAAGTTAAGGATCTTCAGGATCAGGGGGAACATGGTCTTCTAGTGAAATACGAACATTTGATGACCCCCTATTACCTCTCTCAGACAGACCTGGGAGGTGGTCCTTTGACAAAGCTTCATAAGTCTCATTTTTAACAATTTATACCTCTTATTTTTCATTACTCTGATTTACTGACTCGGGAATTTTATTTTTACAGAGCGCCCTGAAGGTATTTCTGACGACCTGTGGGAGATGTCTGCCCCAAGCCTCGTGAAGTTAATGTAATTGGCTGGGAATAATGTATCCCCTCCTCCTACCAAATAGAATATCAGCACGTCCAAGGCCGACATTACGAAGAAAAGGAAGACCACAATGGACTCGGAGCATCAGAGGCCGAGTAAAAATAAAAAAAGGGATCTTGCCATTCCGATCTCCTCAGACGATGCCCTTGTAGCTCATCTTTCTCAGCTGAAAATAAGTGATAGTTTGATTGAACATAGTCTGAAAGCTGCTGATGCCATCGGTGCTGTAATGATTGAGGAGGATAAGCATTTCCTACGCTCCTTGGACATCCCTTTGTTAGCCGAGTTTACCCTCCACTGATTAATTTGGGTACTAATTTCTGCTCATTTTCTTTTCCCTAGTCTAACCTCGGCTACATTATAGGTTACAACTTAAAAAATTCATACATCTGATCTATCATTACATGGTATTTTATCCATGCATCGCTTTGTCGATTGGACCCTGGAGAAGATGCCCCTTATAGAGAAGGGAAAAGAAGCTCTGACGGTCCAAGCCTCTTTAAATGCAGAGGTTGATCATCTGAAGGAAGAGCTGAAGGAGGATGACCAGCTGGTTAAGCAGGGGGATAGGGAAATTGTTAACATCAAGAAGTACCATGCAATAGCCCTGAAGGCCAAAGATGATGCCCTTCAGACCAAGGTGGATGCTGTAGTCAAAGCCTCGCTGGAGGATGCCTCAGAGAAGATCCTTGCAGACTATAAGGTCTCTGTTGAGTTCATCAGCTTTCACTTTGAATACCTTGAAAGAGGTATTAAAGCAACTGGAAAATGGGCAGCTTTCAAGGAACATGAGTCAGGGAGTTTGAATGCCTCAGACTTTATTGGTCTAGGCTTTGGTGACCCCCGTTTTGCTCAGACCTTGCAAGAGGTTAAGGAAGACGGTGCTGCTCCTGTAAAGACTGCTCCCTTGGAAGCCACTGACACTGAAGATGTTAATCCTCAGGACGAAGGAGCCGAGGTCACTAACATCGGCCCAGAGGACACCACTGTGGCTATAGATACTTAGGCCTGATTCTGTGAAGCTTTAAGTTATAATTTTTGCTTCTTTTTGTCTGTAAATTTTGTGAACTCTAGCAGTATATTTTGGCATATTTGATTTGGAACTCTGACTGTTTCTGTGATAAATATTATTACTATATTCCTCAGACTATATAGCTTCTTTGTGTGTCTTCTCTTGCATGTTGTTTTGAAGTCTTAATGTCTGAAGTCACCATATAATGATGTTTACCTTAAATGTTTAAGGTCTGAGGTCACCATAATATGATGTTTCACCTCACAAATTATCACCCAATTAATGATGTTTAAGGTCTGCGGTCATCAAATTATGATGTTTACCCTCAAAGTATTACCAACTTAATGATGTTTAAGGTCCGAGGTCATCAAATTATGATGTTTACCCTCATAAATTATCACCAAATTATGATGTTTAAGGTCTGAGGTCACCAAATAATGATGTTTTACCTCATAATTTCACCAAACTAATGATTTTTAAGGTCTGAGGTCATCCAATTATGATATTTACCTGATAAATTGCCACCAAATTAATGATGTGTAAGGTCTAAGGTCACCAAATTATGATGTTTCACCTCATAATTTCACCAAATTAATGATGTTTAAGGTCTGAGGTCAACATATAATGATGTTTCACCTCATTAAATTAATGATGTTTAAGGTCGAGGTCACCATATAATGATGTTTCACCTCGTAATTTACTACCAAACTAATGATGTATAAGGTCCGAGGTCACCATATAATGATGTTTCACCTCATATTTTTCACCATAATGAATGACGTTTAAGGTCTGAGGTCACCATATAATGATGTTTCACCTCATGAATTATCACCAAATTAATGATGTTTAAGGTCTGAGGTCATCAAATTATGATGCTTACTCTCAAATTTGTACTAACTTAATGATGTTTAAGGTTTGAGGTCACCATGTAATAATGTTTCACCTCGTTATTTACGATCAAACTAATGATGTATAAGGTCTAAGGTCACCACATAATGATGTTTCACCTCATATTTTCACCATAATGAATGATGTTTAAGCATAATGAAACAGTATTGACACATGAACTGCTCTTTTCATTAATATCATCTTCATAAAATGATACATGTATTACAAAGAAATAGCTGCAACATCATATGTAATATTTCTTCAAGTGGTCAGTATTCCAAGGGTTGGTAAAAGGTTCCCTTTCGAGATTTTCTAGCCGGTAGGTACCAGACACAACCTCATCAACTACTCTGTAAGGACCATGCCAGTTTGGGTGGAGCTTATTTGCCTTCTGCAATGTCTTCTTCAGGACTAGGTCTCCCACAGCTATAGGTCTTGATTTCACCCTTTGGTTGTAGAACTTTGCTGTTCTCTACTGGTAGGCTGCCTGTCTGATCTCATCATCTTCCCTTCTTTCTTCAATTAGATCTAAGTCTAGTCTTATCTCTTACCCATTCCTCTGAGGATCATAGGTCTGAACTCTGTGGGTGGGGAGTCCTACTTCTGTAGGGATGACAGCTTCTGAACCATGTGCTAGCATGAAAGGAGTCCCTCCTGTTGGCATTCTTGCGGTCGTCTTGTAGGCCCATAACACAGCGTATACCTCCTCTGTCCATCTCCTTTTTGCCTCCTCCAACGTCTTCTTTATCCCGTCAAGGATTGTTCCGTTCGTGACCTCAGTCTGCCCATTTACTTGGGGTCAGCCAGGAGAGGAGAAGAACTGCTTGATCCCCACTCTTTCATAATATTTTTCTAAGGAAGAATTCTTGAATTAGGTTTTATTATCTGAGATGAGGGTATTAGGAAGGCTATATCCACATATGATGTTCTTCCAGATGAATGGAAGGTCTTTTATTCCATAATTGTGATCATCGGCTCAGCCTCTACCCACTTAAAGAAGTAATCAATTGCCACCACCAAGAATCGATAATTATTTGTAGCTCTTGGCAAGGTCCTACTAAGTCAAAGCCCCAAACTGCAAATGGCCAAGGTGAGCTAATTGACGTTATAGGATGATGAGGTTGATGACGGATGTTGGAGAATCTCTGACACTTGTCACATCTTTTTACATAAGCAGCAGCATCTTTGACCAAGGTCGGCCACCAGTATCCTTGAGTAATTATCCACTTAGCTAAGGGTCTTCCTCCTATATGACTGGAGCAAGAGCCCTCATGCACATCTCGCAGGATGTGTTGAACCTCTGAGGGATGGACACATCTGAGGAAAGGGAGCAAAAAACCTTTTTTATACAAGACTTCTCCTATAATTGAGAACTTAGCAGCCTTGAATCTCAACTTTCTCCTTTCCAATTTTGATTCTGAAAGCTCTCCCTGTCTAATGTATCTAATGAGTGGGTCCATCCATGGGCTCCCATATTTATATTGAGGCAAGTTCTGGCAACCTCTTCTTCTTCGATGGCTGGCTAGGGCAGGATTTTAACTGGTACCATTCTTCTTATATCTGTCCTCATTGCAGAGGCCAACCTAGCGAGTGTGCATCAGCTCGACTGTTATCTTGCCAAGGTATCCTCTTCATCTTTACCTCTTTAAAGCCTTTTAGCACCGCTCTTACCCTCTTTAGGTATTTGGTCATCCTTTCATCTTTAGCCTCATACACCCCAAGAACTTGGTTGACAACTAACCTCAAGTCACTATGGATTAGGAGTCGGCCAACACTAAGGGCTTTTGCCAAGGAGAGCCCCGCTATCAATACCTCATACTCTGACTCATTATTTGAAGCCTTAAAGTTGAACCTCAGCGCATATTTAATATCGGTAACATTCGGTTCAGACACTATCAGCCCCGCTCCGCTTCCACTTTCACAAGAAGACCCATCAACGAAGAGGTTCCAAACATATTCATTTGAAGAGAAATTCCCTTTTAACAGGGTCCCTTGCTTGAAGAGGTACCTGTCTTCCTCATTCTCAGCTACACTTTTTTGAATTTGCTTGACCCAACCTCGTTCGGGCCACGAAAGATGTTACTGTCTGGTTTATCTGGAATCTCTTGACTATTCTCAATCTTAACCTCTTCTCAGGTGAACTCTGCTACAAAGTCTGCAAGAGCCTGCCCTTTGATGGTAACCCTTGGTTGATAAACAATGTGATATTTCCCCAACTCGATGGCCCAAGTCATCAACCTGCTCGACTTCTCAGGCTTGTGGATGACCTATCTTAGTGGGGAATCAGTGAGGATAACCATAGAGTGGGATTGAAAGTATGGCTTCATCTTCCTAGAAGCGTGTATCAGGGCATATTCTAACTTTTCCATTCGAGGATAATTTTGTTCAGATCCATGAAGAGATTTACTACTGAAGTACATTGGCCTTTGCACTCCATCATCTTCTCTTACTATGGCTGCACTGATGGATGACTCTGAGACAGCTAGATAAACATATAACTTCTCCTCCAGAATGGGCCGAGATAAGAGAAAAGGGGATCCGAGGTAGGACTTGAGCTCCTTAAAAGCCTTATCGCATTCCTCATCCCATTCAAAAGCCTTTCTAAGCACTTTAAAAAAGGAAGTCACTTATTCGTAGCTCTAGAGATGAACCTGTTCAGCACAGCAACTCTTTCGGTTAACCTCTGAACGTCTTTGATGGTTCTGGGTGTCTTCATTTCCAGTAGGGCCTTGATCTTCTCAAGGTTAGCCTCTATCCCCCTCTGATTGACGATGAATCCCAGAAACTTTCCAGCTCCTACCCCGAAGACACACTTAGCCAGGTTGAGCTTCATCCTATATCTGTCCATGGTGTCAAAAGTTTTTTCAAGGTCGACCACATGTGTGTCAGCATTCAGGCTCTTCGTTATCATATCATCCACATACACTTCCATGGACTTGCCTATTTAATCTTCAAGCATCTTATTTACAAGAGGTTGGTAAGTAGTCCCTGCATTCTTCAGCCTGAAGGGCATGATCTTGTAGCAATAGGTCCCCTTATCTATAATGAACGCTGTCTTCTCTGAGTCTTCAGCATCCATGAAGATATGATTATTCCCTGAGTACGCATTCATGAAGCTCATAAGTTCATGTCCTGCTGTGGCATCTACCATCTGGTCAATTCGAGGCACGGGGAATCTGTCTTTTGGGCAAGACTTGTTCAAATCAGTGAAGTCTAGACACATCCTCCATTTCTCGTTAGCTTTTGACACAATGATAGCGTTTGATAACCACTCAGGGTATATGACCTCTCTGATGAACTTGGCCTCTTTCAGCTTTCTAACCTCTTCCCGGATGACATCATACTTTTCCTTAGAGTAAACTCTTCTTCTTTGCTTGATTGGCTTAGCGTCTTCCGCCACATTGAGTTTGTGGCACATAATCTCAGGGTCAATGACTGACATGTCCGCATGGCTCCAGGCAAAGACACTTTGCCTCTTCTTTAAAATCTTCACCAACTACTCTTTGATCTCGAGTCTTAGGGCTTTGTCGATTTGGATGGTTTTTTCCGGTTCATCCTCATTGAGGACGATAAAATCTACCTCTTCTGCGGCCTCTCCATTCTTCAGCTTTGTCTCATCCCTAGGGTCAAATGTGTCAATGTTATAAGTTATTTTTGCCCTCTTATGACCCTCTCTCTCTTTCGCCAAGTTGAAGTAGAATTCTCATGCCAAGGTTTGGTCACCTTGCACTTCCCCTACCCCATAGGGAGTTAGAAATTTTAGCATTTGGTGGACCGTTGAAGGCACGACCTTAAATTCTTTGAGGGCTACTCGTCCGATGATGAGGTTGTAGGCCTAGAAGACATTTTCATCCATCACGAAAAAAATGATTTTTCTGGTCAACCTCTTAGGCCACTCGTCTCCCATTCGTACATCCATCTCATATATGCCCAACGGGTGGACCTTCTCTCTGCGGAAGCCAATCAACGGATGATGATAGGGTACAAGCCTAGCTTTGCTGAGGCCTAGGCTCTTGAAGTAGGGCCAAAACATTACGTTCGCCGAACTTCCCCCATCGACAAGGATTCTCTGCACCTCACATCCATGCACCATTGTAGTGATTACCAAAGGGTCATCATGTGGAGCTAGGATACCTTTGAAGTCAAGTAGGGAGAATCCAACTATAAGAGTATCCATATCTACCTTCTTTCTCTTCTGTTTAGCCTATGAAGACGCCATATTCACAACCTCTACTTTGGTCATTGACTTAGCCTCTGCCACATGATCTTTACGGTCGGCTACCTCTAAGCCACCCCATGTTAGTCCTCCACAGATGGTGTTAATACCAAAGGAGATCATACCAACCCTCTTTATAAGGGCATTGTCGTCTTTTGGTGGGAGGTCAGGGTCATCCTCATCATCATCATCTGAGTCCTCGGCTCTTCTTATTGGTGTATCATCCCAACATCTGTCATTTCTCTTCTTTTTAGGGTTGTCTCTTCCCCTTTTAAGAGTTATACCATCCGTATACTTCCTGAGCTTTCCAGACTTCAACATCTTCTCAATCTCATCCTTCAAGGCGAAGCACTTGTTAGTCAGATGACTGTGGTCTTGGTGGAACTCGCACCATAAATTCTTGTTCCTCTTATGCGGAGGAGCCTTTAGCTTCTCCGACCATCTCAGGAACCGATCATTTTTTATTTCATTGAGGATGTGTTCGCAGCTCACAGTTAGAGGAGTATAGTGTGCAAACTTGTCGTCTGCAGACCTCTTTTTTTCGTCTTTCTTACTTTGGAATTTTCCACTGCTACTTCCGTTCTCAACCTCATACTTTGAGGCCATTGCCTCTTCAGCGTTCATAACCCTACCAGCTGTTGCTAACAGCTCGGCCATGGACTTTGGAGGGTCTTCCGCAAGCTTCCACAGTAACTTCCCTTTCTGCAACCCTCCTATAAGAGCTGTCATAGCTATATTCTCCTCGCAGTCTTCACTACACCAAAATAGATAAATTGACACCCTTCCAGCGGCTAGCATTGTCACGGTCATTGACCGTGACTAAAAAACACGCATTTTTTTTATCATGGTCAATGCCCATGACAAGACTGTGATAAAGACTTATCACTGCCATTGACCATGACAAGATCGTGACAACTATACTTGTCACGGTCATTGAACGTGACAATCCTTATAATATTGTCACGGTCAAGGATCGTAACACGTCCGTGACAAATGTTACAGCAAAAAACCCTTTCCCTTTCTTTTTTTCCCTCGCCGATTCTTCCCTCCTTTTCTCTCTCTCTCTCTACGCTACTCTCTCTCTCTCTCTCTCTTCCATTTATATATATGTGTGTGTGTATATATATGTGCATGTGTGTGTGTGTGTGTTCATGTGTGTGGCGGGTGGGGGAAGGGGGTGGGGCAGGGTGGGGGGGAGGGGGCAGGGATAGGGGGCTCTTTATGTGTGTTTGTGGTGTGTGTGCGTGTGTGTGCATGTGTGTGTAATGGTGTGTGTGCATGTGTGTGTGGTGGGGGAAGGGGGTGGGGCAAGTATGGGTGGGTGGGTGGTGGGTTAGGGGTGGGGGGCTGCGAGTGTGTGTGTGAATGTGCGCGTGTGTGTGTGTAGTGTGCGTGTATGTGCGTGTTTGTGCGTAATGTTCCTTGTAAACGAATTGACTGGTTATTATTTTTTTTAGTAAATTAATATATGATTGCCCCTCATTGTAAATTAGTAAATTAATATATGATAAATTATGAAAGTAGGATTGCCCCTCATTGTAAATTAGTAAATTAATAATTGTATACTTTAATTGTTAGTTTAATTGATGAAAATAATTAATTGAGTAGATGAATTAGAAGGAGTACGGGATACACATTTGTTGTTGACATAGCTGTTGGATTATAGTGGATCAATGTTGGGTTGGTTAGTTTTAAAAGTGGCATGACCACTGGATTATTGTCCATATCGGGGTGGGATTTTTTTAACTTTTTTTGAAAATTACTTTGTATATCGAACAATATATATATAGTATGATAATTAAATAAAACATACTTGAAATTACATATAGTGTGCATAGATACTAGCCTTCTAGTTCTTATATGTACGCATTCAATAGCCCTTAGACCAGTTCGAGAGTCATTACCCCTGTAATGAGATCTCTCGAATTGTCCGTTTGGACAGTTTGGGACTGCATAATTTCTATATAATATTCTTAGTGGCTTAAAGTTGTTACTTTTGGAGGAAGTTCTGCAGTCGTATCCTAATGTTATTTGGGTACATACTAGATTGACAAGTGTGATTGTTATTTCAATTGATCAATTGAAATAACACTCACACTTGCCAATCTACGTCGTGTACTTGGAGAACTACGGGAATATGCTGTCGAATTTTTTTCAAATCGTAACAATGTGCATGAGCTGTTAAGTATATTACAGAAAAATGCAGTCTTGAATGGGATAGGACCACTCACCCTTTAGAGGAGATGGAGGAAATAGAAATTTCTATTATAAATTGAATTTGAATATAAATAAGACATAATTAAATGAAACATACTATAAATCTAAGTTTTATTTATACTAATCCATGAATATACGCTTTGTACCTTTAATAGGTGATTAGTTGTGGTAGCTGTGATGGGATATCCGAAATACAAAGAGTAGATGGGTGAGACAAATAGAATGGGGGATGTGTTTCACAGAGGTGCTAACAAATTTGTGAAATATGCAAAAAGATGTCATAATGATGAAGAGTTTCAGTGTCCGTGTGCTAGGTGTAAGAATGGTTTGGTAACGAATTTGTTTATGCATTTCAAAAGGTTAACCAAGTGTTTTACTCGGAGTATATCAACAACGAGCCGTGGTCAATTGTCCAACACGCGTCAAAACATCTAAATAGTAGTGTGGATGATTTGGTTGCTCCTACCGAATATCAATCCATTTTTGATGATAACCCGAATTTTAAACAATTTTTCAATTTGTAATAAATATTTTAATTTGTATCGAAACATCCATTTTTAATTCTTTTAATTGATTTGCACTTTATCATTTTCACTCTTGTGTAGTGTGCGTGTGTGTGGGCAGTAGGGGTGGGGGTGGGGATGTTTCAGATTTTTAGTAATTGTACATATTATGAGCTAGATGCTGTTGTTTTGAAATTCAGAATTGAGGTGTTTGACAGTAACAATTCATTTTTATTTGTAGTAATTGTACATATGTGCATGTCTTCTTTTAATTTATTTTGATATGTATTAATAACATTTTTTTATAGCAAATGTCTCCTTCAAGTATGATGATGTCGTCTGGGCTCGGTGGTAGCGGAGGCGACGAGGGCTCCTCGGCCCCTAGGCTCCCCAAATATGGCAAATTGGGGATGGCCATCGAGAACAAGTCGGGGTTATTAGCGAGATCCCTCGAGATGGTAAAGACGATCATCGGCCCGAGGTACATTAGTTGGAAGGAGGTGCCATATGAGCTCAAGTTAGCTGTTTGGGTGGCACTACAGATAATGTATTTATATTTATATTTATATTTATATTTATATTCATATGAATATTTCAATTTTGATTTCAATTTCATTTTATATTTATATTTATATTTATTTGCAACTAACATTGTATTTATTGGACAGGAACAATTCAGCCTGGATCCAAAGCTACACGATTCCGTCTTGGAGTAGTTGAGGGAGCAACACAAGACGTGGAAGAAAAATATGCGGACCCGGTACTTTGGGAAGACACGAGAGTCCATTATCCAAAGGCGTAAATCCGTCCCTCCGAAGGAGACGATCTCATTGGCACAATGCCAAAAGTTCATTGACAATGAGATCGGGGAGCGACAATTGGCATCTCGCCAATCAGGGAGGGAAAACCGAGCACAAAAGACGGACGTGCACTACTTCGACCGGACGTCTTACGCCGAGGTGGAGCATAGGATGATGGTAATATTTAATGTTTCTATAACTACAGAAATATATTATTCTGCATTATTTTACTTTGCGGGGCCGATACTAATTTTACTTTATTTTATTTCAGGGGACAGGGAGTGGCCCTGGGGGTAGGCCACATAGGCTTGATACTTATGTGGCTCTCCGGAAGAAGAAGGGGAAGGACAAGGAGGTTTCCCCGAGCGTCGCGGCCACGATTGTAAGTAATCCGACAATTTACTTTTTGTTAATTGCGTCATAATTTTTTAATTTACTTATTTTACTAACCATGTGCTTTTTGTCGTTTCAGGCAAAGCTTAAGGAAGTGCATGAGTCGCAGTCTGATTCCGACAAGGCATCTTTGTCCACAAACGCACTCAGCCAAGTGCTTGGCTCTGATCGCAAGGGGAGGACAAGGGGGGTGAGCTAGCGGGTGGCCAAATCTAGGATCATCGAATTGGAGATGATCGACACCGAGTTGGCTGGAATGGTGGACTCGCATGACGCGAAGCTGTCCCGTTTGGAGGCGACGGTCCAAGATATGTTCTCATTCATGAAGCATTCGTTGGGAGACGAAAAATGCAAGGGGAAAGGGAAGGAGAAGGTGGGGGGGTAGGAGGTACGGGAGGACGAGGTGTAGGATGACGAGGATGTGGACCTCGCTGCTTCATCATCGACACGTGCGGACTTTGATGATCCACTTCCCTATTTAGCTCCCTTCGACCTACCAATGTCGACACTTGGTTGACCGAGCGTGTTTATACTGGACATATTTGATGGCCAGCGGATAGGGCGGGGGTTGAGGGACCCGAATATCATCCAGGGTGGACTAGTTTATGGACGTGAGCTTCAAGACATCGAGTCCAAGGTGCTCGTCACGCATGTGATACCCGAGAAGGAGAACTCCCCGTTGTGGTTGCGCGAACAATGCGGCACGATGTATATCAGTGGGTCTGTCAATTCGTATATCGTGTGGCCTACTCACCTCCTCAGATTTAACCTTACCCAAGACATGTAGTGACATTATTTGAATTGAATTGTATTGTTTTTAAATTGGTACATTTGAATTATTTTTAAGTTGGTACATTTGAATTATATTTGGATTATATCGTGAGACATATTGTCTCTATTTTGAATGTATATTTGCACTATCTCTATTTTATTTGGATATATAATGTTTGAACAGGTACAACATTGCTATAATAGGTACATATATACTACTAGGCAGTGGCAGTGGCCATACTGCCCATCAGATTTTTTTTTAATTTTGCCCAGAATTATCATTGCCATTGACCGTGATAATTTTTTATTAAATGTCATGGGTTTGTCACGGTCCTTGACCATGACAAAGCTTGTCACGACCAAGGACCGTGATATGACTGTAACAATTCTAACGAACTTGTCACGGTCAATGATCGTGATAAGTTCGTGATAAAAAAAGTTGTCACCCCCAGAATTATCACAGTCATTGACCTTGACAAGTCCAACTTGTCAAGGTCAATGACCGTGACAATTCGGCAAATTTGGTGATTTGGTGTAGTGCTTCAACCTCAAATTTTTCCTTGTTGAATCTCGCGATGTAGTCTCCGAGCCTCTCATTCTTGCCTTGCTTTACATAAAGTAAATGGGTAGACTTCTTCTGAGGTCTTACCCCAAAACAAAAGTTGTGTATGAACCGCTCCGCCAAACCTTTAAAGTTCTCCACTGAATTTTTAAGAAGAGAGGTGAACCAAATATGCGTAGCACCCGTCAAAGTGCCTAAAAAAGCTCGGTACCTCATCTCATCAGGAATTGAATAAATATCTTTCGCGGATTGATATATCTTAATATGATGTACGGGGTTGGTACTTCCATCATACTTGGGAGACACCTCAATATGATGTCGTGGATTGAATTTGGCAGGAGTTGGGAAGTTCACTATTCTTGCCAGAAATGGGGAGCCCTCTGAGAACCACCTTTGCAGTGGGTCTCGGCTTTTGATGAGGTTCCCTATCCTCTCTTCCAGTCATTGGATGGAGTCATTCCATGGTTTAGCAACATCGGTCTAGCCGAGGTTGTCCCCATCCACCTCCAAGGGGTGGACTGAGGGTTCCTCGGCTGTAGCACGACGTCGGCTGTTGACCTCTTGACCACAATCTCTGCCATGTAGAGGTCGGCCGTGGTGAGGCCGATGTTCACCATCCCCCCTCTGAGAACCAGCTTCACTTCTCGACCTGGATAACCTCTGCCTCAGATCATTAACTGGGCCGAGCCTTTCAAAGGCTGACCATCTACTCAAGCGATTAAAAGCTGATCCTCTTGGCTGTGCATCACAAACCTTGGCCCTTATGGCTCCGTAACCTCGGCTCTGCTGTATAGGATGCACAGTGTTATCAGAAACCTCATAGGGATCCCCGCAGTATGCTGGAGCATCTTATGCTTTGATATCATCATATCTATCCTCAGGGTAAGGGTTTCCTTGCCTCCCCAAACGCAAATGCCTAGGGTCAGCAACGTCCCTCCTCTGCTGAGGTGTAGGTTGATCCTTTCTTGGTGCCTGGGATGGTCCCCTGGCCTTTAGATGTGGTTGAACAATCGTCGGAGTAATCATTTTCGGTGAGATCCCAGGTGGCCTCATCATATTTTGGCTTAGTTGGGCAAATTGTTCCTTCATTGCTTGCTGCATTGCAGCCAACGACCTCAAGGCTGCTGCCACCTCAGCTATCTCGGACTGGGTGGTGCCTGGATGGAGCTGGGTCCTCTAACACCAGATAATGGAGGAGGTGGTGGTAACTCCGATGCCATATGTTATTGCAAAAGATCTTGTGATGAAAATATGAGAGCTTAAATACCTTAAAAGGACCTCTTTCAATGGCGAAACAACTTCATATGAAGGGTGAGGCCCGATCTACAACCAGAATCTCCGGTGAAGTTAATCTAGGAAAGGAAGAGATGAATCTTCTCATTCCCACAGACAACGCCAAAATGATGATGCTGGAAACACCACCACCAGATAAGGTATTGACAAGCTCAAGCAAGTGATAACAATGTCTACACAGATGAGTATATGTATATATATGTAGAAGGAGGTGAGGAGAAGAGGATGAACACTTGAATATAAGTGGTTCAGCCAATCTGGCCTACGTCCACTGTGAGTGCATGTGAGTAATATCACTGAATGGAGGCACTAATGGCCATAGATAAAATCTCTCAAGCTCTCTCTCTCTCTACTGTGTAATATGACAGAATTTTAGCTAGAGTTGCAATTATGGATCCCTTTACAAGGTAGAGGATGATCTCTATATATAGTGTTTAGGGGGTGTAATGTACCCCCCAAGCATGCAATGAGCATGTGCATGAAGATCCAACCAGTGCCAGGATGACACCTGAATGATCTTAATTGAATAATGATTACCTCAATATTCCCCCACATGGAGGGAATGATTCAGTTATAACAGATTTGTTCATGTGTTCCAAGCCATACATGTACTTGTAAGTGCTCGGCTGTCTTTGATTGGTGCCAACCTTGGCCTGGATGAGTAAGAGGTTGGTGAAGTTCGAATGTTCCTTTGCCCGAGGTCAGTATTCATATGGGCCTCGGCTAGGTTGGATGGCTGAGGTAGATAACGTCGGCCTGGGCGAACTCATGTCGTGATGATGGAGCTTATGAGGCTTTGCTGACTGGATGATAAAATATAATGTCGTCCGAGGCTGATGTTGTTAATGGATTCTTGAACCCAGGTACAAGCCTTGCTAACCTCAACTGTTACCCTGCCGAGATTGATGTATGAAGTTGATGCAATATCGGCTGGGGCCGACCTTCTGACGATGACCTAGTTGATAGGATTTTGAGGCTTCTGGCAACCTCGGCTGTGAGACTGGTCGAGGTTGGTTGCTCTGAAAAAGAGGGTACACTTTGGGCATATCAATTACATCACATTAGAAGACTAAAGAGGGAAAACGCTAAAGGGAGATCCAAAGAGAAGAGGACTTGGGGATTTTGGAGAGATTGATTCAATTGCAATTTAAAACCTTCATTCAAGTCCTAGATCTTCATTTTTGAGGCAAGTGGTTTAAATTGTGATTATTAAATTGCATATATCTTTTCATAGTAAAAGAGGTGAAATCCAATTAAATTCTAGAGTTTGTTCTTGAGTAAATTGGGAATTTCCTTTTAATAGGAGTTATAAATTTGTACGAAATTTGATAGTTGATGAAATTGATAATTGTATTGGTGAAATTGTTAGGGTTAGAATTGTTATAATGAAAGAATGAACTTAGGATGAATTTGGGGACATTTTAATGGAGAAACCTGTTCAGAACTGAGGTTTAAAATTTGTTAATGGCAGACTGGGTTTTAGTAGAAGAGAGGGAGAGAATAAATACCAGTGTCATTCGAACGACATAGTATTTTGTTCGAATGAGATCCATTGTCATTCGAATGACAGGGCTCTTCGCTCGAACCATCTCTGATGTTTGCCAAATTTCTAAAAACTCCCCTGATTCAGACCTGCTGTGTTGGAAATTTATAATTCATGCCCTAACTGAATTTTTGAAATTAAGTATTGAATTAGGTTTAATTTGGGGGATACTTAACCTTGAAACTTATTTGACTAAATTGTATGAAATTGGAGTTGTAACTTCATGATTTAGCATATTGTAATCTTATTGCTTAAGTAAGTAAACTTGATAGTATGAAATTGAAGGATGGATTGAAACAATTGGATTTCGGACCGATAGATAGAAAGTCCAGGTATACTTGGAAGGGGTTACGCTAAAATAATGGGAATTAATTAATGTGTAATTAATTAAAATGAAGTCGGACCATAGACTTAAATGTTTTAGGCTTGGATATGGTCATAATACTCCGATAGCCTGGATTTGTATATATGTCGATGTGTAGTACATATATGATTTATATATATTTGTGTGAATAATATATATAGTAAAGCCATACTAATATTAAAGCTATCATAGGAGCTTGTGCGATCTGGGTGAGCCCCCTGACTAGCGAATGCAGGGTGCGTATACTCCGCTCGGCCATAGCGTCTGTGACTTAGGGGCGGGTCCGTTATGGTATGGAGCGGACACTTTCGGCGGGAACTATGGCCACCTCCTATGCGTTCCGTGTTAGCATTGTATATCCGACATGTGTGTGAGTGTTGAGATATGATACGTACGTATAGTGCATAATTATATACGAGAATTTATATATTTATATATATATATATATATATATACACACACACACACACACATGGTGTGAAATGTATAGATAATATAACTTCTGGGAATGTTATATGAATTAAAGTGAGAATTGATGCTTCATGAAAGTTAATGTGAATAATAACTCATAAAGAAATGTACTATACTCACTTGGGGTGTAATTGTGGGGTAATTACTGTAGTATTTTGGGACAAAGCTAGTTATGGGGAGAGTGGCTAGGTGTAATTTGTATAATTTGTTAGGCGTGCACATTAGTTGAGGGGTGAGGTAAACTCAAGGGAGTGCGCGATACTAATTTAAATATGGAGAGCATTTGCATATTTATTTCTTGCTTTTAAATTCACTTGCTAAATATTTTTTAATGTTTTGGGTTATAACCCTTGCTATAAAATATTTTCAAAAACCTTTTAGCTGTCCTACCACAGGGGCGCCAGGCTTGATTCCTTCCTACAGGGTGCGCAACTGCACCTTATGTGGATTGCTGTGGGTTCTTTGTGTAGACGCTTGTTTCATTAAATCTCTAGATAGGAACTTGTTCGGTTGTACTTTTATATTTAGTCTTGGCATGTATTGGTATACTTTTATACTTGCACTTTGTGGATGGCTTGTAGTCGATGTTGTTCGACAAACTCTTATACTTACTTTGTGGAATTTATAGTTTCTTTCTTGTATTAATTTATTTGCTTTCCCAGTATGTTGGTTGGTTTGGATTAATAAAGATAAATTTTGGTATCAGCTTAATGAAAGACTAGGTGGTTAGTAATTAATCACTTAACGACAGTGATGCTAAGAATGAACCATATGAGATTCCTATTTAATTTGATATAGGACTAATCACCCAATATTTTATTAGGCGGGGTCTCACAGCTAAGCCATCATCAAATGAGACGCCTACGTCTTCCAATTAGTTAATTTAATTATTTGATTGGGCTTGGTTTGTGATTAAATTGTCAATGAAGTGTTTTGAACATATTTTTGGAAGTATTATATTCCGTTTGACAAAATTTTTGAGGAATTTAGTTTTTGTTGAAAAATTGAGTTCGAATTCACAAATAGCACTTAATTTTTTGCGCATTTTCATTTGGTATATGAGAAAGTTTCTCAATCATGGTGAACAATCACTGAGTTGCGTTCTTCTATGTTCTTATGGAGTGTGTTTGGCATAATTATAAATGTTTTTGAGTTTTCAACATAGTAATGCAAAGCAATCATATTCTCATGGTGAAGAAGATGTAGTTACATTTATTCTTTCAAGTGTCTCACATTTTTATATAAATGATGATGATTTGAGCAAGATTGAAAACCTAAGTGAATTGAATCATGCTTACAATAAATTTTTTCATGAGTTACTTAAACTTAAAAATTTAAATTTCATGATGATGATAAACTCAAAATCATTACAAAATAAAATATTACAAACAAATAGGAGTTTGAAGTCAACTTAAGATTGAATTATCAAACTTGAGTGATATCAACAAAACTCTCAAATTGGAAACAAAAGACTTGGTGATGAAGTTCAATATTGATAATACCAAATATAATATTTAACTGTTGAGAAGAGGTCGCAAGTGTTAAAATTGAGGTTTAAACATGTGGACCCTTAACCCTTTTGATCAAAATCCATCACCATGTCAAATTTCACAACTCAAATAAATGAACCCCTTAGGGCATGTTTGGGAGTTTTGGAGAGAAAGGAAAGGAAAGGAAAATTTTATTAGGAGAGAAAAGAAAATAATGGAAAGTTTATAAGAGAGAAAAGAAAAGAAGTGAAGAGAAAAGAGTTTGGGATCGAAAATAAAACAACTTTCTTTTTGTGTTTGGGAGTAAAATAATTTTTTTAATGGAAAGAAGGTAAAATTCATTAAAAAAACTTTCCTTTCACTCCATTTTTTTCGACTTGGAAAGAAAGTTTTGTGGAGAAAGGAAGGGAAAGTTTTAAAAAAAATCTTTTCTTTTCTCTCCTTTTAAACTCCCAAATGAGAGAAAGTTATTTTCTTTCCTACTTAAACTCCCAAACAAAGGAAATGAAACACAATTTACCTTCCTTTCCCTTATTTTCTCTCTAAAATAGAACTCGCAAATAAGGCCTTAGGCTCCTCCAAATTCTTGTCAAATAACATTACTTCACCAATGTAATGCTCGAGCAGTAATTTGGGATTATCCGTGGGTCAACCCGGTCCAGTCCGATTGCGTTAAGTGTGAAGGGATGTGAAACAATCTAAATAAAGTTTCTTGTCCATTTTAATTGATTAAAATTACCAAATGAGTGAAATTTCTTTTTTATAGCATATAAACACAATAATGGCAAGTGTGGAACCCATTAGACAATGCCCTAGGGTTTAAGTAATCAAAGCTACTAACGTAAGAATAAGTAATTACTTACCTGTAAAATACTCTCAAAAGACGGAACATCGATTAAGTTGTCGTAACAGAGGGAAAAGGTTAGTCAATACCCATTAGGTGTTTCCAACAAAATGAAATATAAAAACGAACGACAAAATGGACGAAGGCAATACTATAACAAGTATAATTCTACCCAGCTCTGCATTAAACTACTGTACCGTAAATGCAGTAAAAATATTTTATTTTCAAAACATTACCTTTAAATTATGTTAATACCATTAGACCTTGTGTTCACAAGTTGCCATTTATTCCCAAAATGGTTATTTAATCTATTAACTCACACGGTTAATTTTTGAAAAGTCATACTCTTAGACTATATTTAAATCATTTTATTTCCTTATATAAAAATCAATTTGTACTTAACACACGCCTGGTGTTTCTTGAAAGTAGTATTTATCAGGTCCATAAACATGGCTGGGGCGTTGGTTAGGCCAAAAAGCTGAACTCGTAGGAACCATATCTCGTCAAGAAGGCAGTCTTCGAGACACCCTGCTCCCTGATTCGTAACTGATGGTATCCCGATCTCAAGTCAATCTTTGAAAAAAATAAAGCTCCTCTCAACTGGTCGAATAAGTCATCGATTCGGGGTAGTGGATACTTATTCCGTATCATGACTTTATTCAACTCCCGATAATCTACACACAACCTCAAAGATCCATCCCTTTTCTTAACGAACAACACAGGAGCACCCCACGACGAAGTACTCCTACGAATAAACCCCTTACCCAATAGCTGCTCTATCTGATCACGTAGCTCCCTCATCTCCACTAGAGCCATAAGGTAAGGTGCGCGGGCTATCGACCGAGTGTTCGACATTAAATCGATAATAAAGTCTATTTCTCTACTAGGAGGTAATCTCGGAATATCCTAGAATACGTCAGTGAATTCCCTCACAACTGGAATCGAATCAAGTGGTATCACCACTTCCCTAGAGGTCTCCTCCTCTATATAGTACAAGTGAGTGGACGATCCTCCCTTAGGACAAGGCATTGCCACTAGGAACATCTCTTGCCCGGGTATGGTAAAAATAATACTCCTACTGAAACAATCAATCATGGCTCGATACACAACTAGCCAATCCATACCGATAATCGCATCGTACGCGGTCATACCTAACACTAACATATCAGCAGGTAAGGTAAACCTCCCGATCTCTACACCCATACCTCTACATATAAGGGAAATCACATAACCCCTACTCAACGGTGAATCTACGCAAGTAGCAGTGCTCTTCACGGTATCTAACAACGTCATAGTGCGTGCAAATCTCATGGCAATGAAACAGTGTGTGGCCTCCGTGTCAAATAAGATATGCCCCATAGTCCCCTGAATAGAAAATATACCCTAAAAAATGGGTGAATCTTATGGGCCTGCGGCCTGCTGGAGCTGATAAACCCATCCATACTGAAGTTGTCCCTGCTGAACTGGGGCTGCTGGGATGGGTGGTAAAGCTGGCATCTGCGGTGGTGCTGGGAGGACGGCGGGAAATATAGGTCTCTGGGGATCGTGTCGAGCACCCTACTGCTGTTGCCGTGGGGCCCTGCCTCTTTCAGGACACTCCTGGCGTTTGTGGCTAATCTTGACACAAATAAAACATTTCCCAGTAAAGTTTCCCCTCTCTGACCCTGCTGCCCATGGCCCTGATGGCCGTTACCATTCCTACCCTAACTATGCTGGCCCTGCTAAAACTGCTGCTATTGGTTGTGCTGGCCCTGATGGCCGTGCTGACCCTGCTGGCCATGTCGAAAACCTCCTTGACCATTTCTGAAACCTCTAGATCTAAATCTCTTAGAATCCCGCTGCTGGGAACTCTGATCACCCTGCTTGTGCTGACCCTGAGCTGATTGTGCCCCGCTGGCACCATTCCCCCCTGTTCTGCCCTGATGGATGGACGTTCCTGCTCGCCTACCCTCTGACAAGTGAAAGCAGTGGTCCTGACAGTGAAGCAATATTGCGTTAACCACATCAGAATAAGTGGCCAACGAGAGATTACCTAGAAAGTGCTGACGAATCCTCCATGTCAACCCATCAATGAACTCTTGGATCTTCTTCTCTTCAGTCAAAATTTCATCGGGAACGATGTTTAGAAGATTTGTGAACTTGGCCTCATACTCAGCCACTGTCTTCCCCTCCTGCTTAAGGTTCATCAGTTTCCTCCTCATCTCGGTATGAACTGCTGACGAAAAATATTTACAATCGAACCGCACTCAGAACTCCTGAATAGTAAGAACATCTCTCTCCTTCGCTGTGGTAATAGATTCCCACCACTGCAACGCTGCTCCTACCAAGTAGCCAGTATCTGCCTCTGTACATCCGTACACTCGTACATCCTCAAGTATCTTTGGATGTCCTTCTTCCACTGACTGGACACAACGACGTCGGAGCTACCTGCAAACTCCGGAGGGTGTGCCTTCTGAAAGGCATCTCGATCCCGTTCCCAAGCAGACGAGAATGCATGATCCTGAACTGGGACTGCCACATGTGCTTGAGGTGGCGCCTACTGCACAACTGCTAGAGCGACATTTACTGCCTGGGCTTCAATGGCGACAACTTCTGCAGCGTTCATAGAACCCTGAACTGGTGCAGGCTGTGGTTCGGGCTGGGCACCCCTAGGAACTTTCTGTGCACGTCGTGGAGGCATCTGAAATGAGAGAGAAGTCTTATAAGTCCATAATTAATATCTCAAAATAGCTAAAGAGTGCAAGATAAATAAAAGAGTACAACAATCCTAAAATATAGGGATCTATATCAAAGGACGCTATGCGAAAACATAACAAGCCGTACAGATCCTAAGGACACTAGAACCTGATGCTCTGATACCACCTGTGACACCCCGACTAATTAAATACTGGGTAGCTACTCCTTTATTCAAATTAATACAAAATGTCAAGTTGGTTCAGTTCATAACATCACTGACGAAAACATTGTTAAACAATTACTAGCCACCTAATATTTAAAAAGTGAGTTGTCAAATTTTATAATTTACATTAACATGCAACCAATTAAATTATTTGCTAATCACAACACAATCTCATCACAGCCACAATAGAATATAAATGCAATAATAAATGAGTCTGGAGTAACACTCCTCTGAATAATCCAAATACTGAATAAAAATCCCAAATACAAAGTTTGTATAATTAAATAACTCCAAAACGGAAATAAAACTGAGAATATGAAAAGTTGTCTCTAAATGATAAGGGGGGACATGCCCTAACAGATGAATGACTCCGAAATAATCAAAGTAGAATGTGGAGGCGTCTACTTTCGAGACCCTGTAGCTTTCACAGCAGCTACAACATGCCAATGAAATGGAACTCCTATGCTTGGCGTCCCTGTGACTGGGCACCTAAAAGGTTTATACAAAAAAAATAGTTTTGAAAGCAAACGGATCAGAGCCCGAGGTGAAAACAGTTTAAAAAATAGCAAGTGTTTAATTGAATTAAACAGTAAATATTAAATACATGTTAGTTGCGTGCCCTCACATGAGTTCCTCACCCCTCAACTATTGTGCATGCCTAACGTGTACCCTTAACCCGTCCTAGTTATGCCACTAAATAACTAGTCTATCTATCGTTTTATCCTCACATTAATAAGGGATTTTATTTACAACATTCTAATATAACCTACGTATATCTCTCTATTTCATTAATCAATTGAATGTATAACAGTTACGATAGGAAATTCTTCGTATTAAGTTCCATTAAAAAATGTCCCAATAATTTATATTCACACGTTAACATATGAGTTCATTAAAGTCACAAGTATATTATCCTCAGCACAAATATACAAAATAAGGCACCCCTAGGCTAAGCTGCGGTGCACACATACTCTGCTATCGAATCTCGGTACATCACGTACATAAGGACTACGTATTTTGAATCTCTCAGGAACCGTTTCAATAAGCAAAATCACACATAATGGAGGCGAACATAGTTCACATACCCATGGGTCACGCACATACCTATGCTCCCATGGTCAGTTGACTTATTAACTCACAAATAAGCTATGCACAGTCCTATGTCCTTATGGTACACATCTAAATCCCCCCGTAGGCACACAAAGATTAGATGACCCTGTTTCGAAAGCCGACCTCCCGTGATAACAAGTATGGTAGGTATATTATACACTTAATAATTAATACACTAAGCATTCACACAACTTAGATAACTTATAATATTATTAAAGGTATGTTCTCAACCCTATACCGTTATTCAGATTCGTACGCTTTCATATTTTCATATGGTATATCATATATCTTGACGATACGTCTCGCGTCGTATAGTTTAAGTACTTAAAACCTAACCAAGAAGGTTACTAAGTCTCCTATTATTCCCACATTTTAATTCATTAATCTTAAGGTCCATATTTCTGTCTCCAACCTTAAATTATCAACTATATAGATTTAATTCATTTTCCCGACATCTCCAATAGTATTTCACTCGTTTAACCCTATTAAGTCAAACATAAAGTCCCAATTCAATTCTGATATAATTCGGGTTCTATATTCACCCCTACTGGTCCTCCTTAAACTTAAATGTGTTCACAAGGTCCTTATCAATAATTTACAAGGGTCGGAATTGGATAAATTCAAAAAGGGGAATAATATCATAATTTCTGGGGAGGTCGATCAATCGATCGACTATGAATGTTGATCGATCGATCAAGTAGTTACAGGGTTCTTTGTTTTTCAGTCCCAGATTTGTTTCAAAATGCCATTACATGATCAGAAACTCTAATGTAAGTATAAGGGGTCATTATACCACCTAATTACATGATTTCTAACGTTCCAAAACCTGTAAAACATCAACAATTAACCTTTCTTGGATTAAATCTTCGTATTATCCTAAAAACCCTATTTTCTTCTATTTCATCAAGAATCATCATGTTTCTCTTCCAAATTAGTTTTTAATTTATCTACAATTACGGTTTTTCCACTGAATAATTTCCAGAACTAATCTTCATGCAAGTCCTATCCAAGATTTAGGTTTATTCTCCAAATTTTCATGAGTATTCATCATTTTTCAAGGTTATCATCTAATCCTACCCAAGCATGGATGATATATTCACTGAAATTAATTGAAATCAAATCACTTGCCTTATAAATGGTGTTCTGATCTGCTGGTGGCGAAAATGGCTGGTTCTCCCTCTCTCTCCGGTGATAAATCCGGTGGATTTTGGTGGTGGATGGTGGTTATGGATTTGGAATCCCTTTTGTAACCTCTTCTCTAACTCACGTTTCCCACCCTTGATTTTTGGCTGATAATGGACCTAATGGACCTCCTAATAACTGTTAAATAAACCCTAAAATTCGTGGGTCTAAATTCCTTAAAATTTAAAATGACTAAAATACCCTCTCGGGTTGCCGGTTTGGCCTAGAACTGCCCCGGGACCCAAACTAAACCTCCGACTAGAGTTTTTTGACTATCTCAACCCATACGGACACGTTGACGCACTCAAAATGATCATACGATTAATAAAATTATAATTTACTTTTTGATCTAATTAAATTGATTTCTGACGCGACTGACACGCGCGTCCCAACTTAATTTTTCCCACTGTCGTATTTATAACTCGCGACAATTTTAATAATTTCCATAGTCATATATTACCATATATACTCATTAATACTCAGTAGTATCATCTTAATTAAATACCAACTCACGTCTCGCTAGTATTTAAATCCGGATTAATTTTCAATTATTTTGCATTAATTTAATTAATCCCATTAAATAAAATCCATAAAATTACGTGGTATTACATGTCGCTTACAATTTAAGTTGTTTCAAATGGACGTCAAATCAACTTTTCTTAATGGGATTCTGTCTGAAGAGGTTTACGTTGAGCAGCCCAAAGGATTTTAAGATCCTAAATACCCTAATCATGTTTACAGACTTAAAAAGGCCTTATATGGTTTAAAACAAGCTCCTCGGGCATGGTATGAGTGCTTAACTGCTTTTTTGTCTTCACATGGCTTTGTTAGAGGAGGAGCTGATCAAACTTTATTTGTTAAGAAGTATAATAAAAATGATGTTTTAATTGCTCAAATTTATGTAGATGACATTGTTTTTGGGTCAACCTCTCAAAACGAAGTTAATAAGTTTTCAAAAGACACGAGCAATGAATTTAATATGTCGCTTATGGGGGAGTTACAATATTTTTTTGGAATCCAAATCAAACAATGTAGTGATGGCTTATTTATATCCCAGTCTAAATATGTTAAGGATTTAATTACTCAATTAGGACTTAAACATGCTAAAACATTGTCTACACCTATGTCCATAAAAGCCAAGTTATCAAAATCTGAAATTGGTCTTGATGTAGATCCTACATTATACCTTAGTATTATTGGTAGTTTGTTATACTTAACTTCTTCTAGGCCCGATATTCAATATGCTGTCGGTATTTGTGCGCGATTTCAATCCATTATGAAGGAGTCTCATCTTATTTGTGCTAAAAATATTTTAAAATATGTCAAGGGCACAATTGAGTATGGACTCTGATATACCAATGACTCATCTTGTGAGATAATTTGGTACTCGGATGCGGATTGGGGCGGTAGCACAAATGACTATCGTTCCACCTCAGGTGGTTTATACTATTTAGGACAGAACCTCGTAGGATGGTTTAGTAAAAAGTAGACTCATGTTACTCTATCAACTGTCGAATCTGAATATATTATTGCTGGTGCATGTTGAGCTCAACTAATATGAATCAAACAAAGAGCTTATAATGGAATATATTTCAACTGATGAAAAATTTATCGATCTCTTTACAAAACCTTTATATAAACCTAGATTTGAAAGATTGAGACATATGATAGGCATGATAATACTCGATGACTAGATTGTGTTTATTCTGCATCTTGAATACTAGATCTCTAGATCTCTGAGGTTTTAGGATAAATATATCTACTAAAAACGATATCTCTTAAAACCATGTTTAATGTGGGAGACATTTATTTTGCAGTTTTATAAACATTTATTTTGTTATTTTCTCTCCATTGTCCAATTTAGTCAAAATGGGGGAGATTTGAGTACATGTTCCTATCTTGTGTGTTGATATTCTTTCCAGCATATTATCTTGTCTTATTCTTTCCTGCACATTTATTTCTATTTTTATTAGTTGAGTAGAACAAATGCTTCTAATTTGATTTCCCAACAGAAAGGTATTGATGTTTTGCAGGTCTTCTTATCGGTTATCATGAGTTGAGTCTTTTCTTTTCTAGGATAGGTGGGTAGTTAGAAACACTTTTGTATAGGACATTCTAGGAATTTTTTTACCTTATTATATCATTTGATGTACTCAAGGGTTTTGTCAAAATTAGTCACTGGGGGAGTTTGAAGGTACCTATATAGAGCACTCCCAGGGTTTGTTTTTTGTGATGTAGCTATATAGACCTTCGTCTAGTTGGTCTCAAAATTTGACAAGATTTTTTTTGTAATTATGTATGTCTAGTTACCTTGCAAAGTTTCTACTCTAGCCTACATCAATTTCAGAATCCATAATTCAACCATACTCGGGTAGTCTCACACCTATTCATTGGCTCATATGATTATATTTAATGGCACGTAGGACACCTAAGACATTGCACTACATTTTATTATGACTAATGATTGTGTGTTAGTGTTATTTAAAATGGGATTTTTATAACAGTTTAAAAAATTTAATTTGGAATTTAATAATGGGATCAAATATTTTTTTAAATAAATTTCAGAAATAATTTTAAAGTTTAAATAATCTTTTGTTGAAATTATATTATAAATTTATATGTATGTATGGATACGTGGCTCTATTTATTCGTGTAGCATTTGTTATATATATATATATATATATAATATACATGTCTTGATTTGTTATAATATGTATATTATCTTAGCAAGTCATTGCCTCATTTGTTATAACTGTTGGACGATTTGACCGTATAAAGACCCTCATGTGATTTGTCCATTAGTAAGGCCTATTGGCTTATAGCCTTAGCTGCCTTAACAGATTTCACCCTTGACTTGTCATGTACATTTTCTCTTGGATGATATGACCATTAGCAGGTATCGATTTGACCAAATGGCCCTTGGTTTTGAATTAAAAATAATAGCTTGCCTCTAAACTTTTTGAAACGATGTTGTGTTATTATACCAACCCACAGTTTTTTGCATCGCCCATTGTTTTAATCTTTAAACCAATAGTGGTTTTCATTTCTCTCAAAACGAAGTGGCTCTATTTACTCAATGGTAATCTTTGGACGTGTGTTTTCTAAATCGTTAGTTGGATCCAGCTGGTACCCACTTCATTTAAACGACTTCATTTTTTAAAACCCTCGATCACATTTTGTTGACACTTGGCTTCCACTTTTGATATAAATGCCACCGTTTTATAAACGGCCATACATGTTTTGTTTAGTTGGTTAAACCTGTTAGAGACGCATGTCATGATTTTAATAGCATGGTTTGTGTTTCTTTGTAGTCCCTTCGATCTGTTTTAATCAACGGCTGTGTGTATCCCTTTTGCAATCCTTGTGCACATTTTTACACCAATCAGCACACAACCACTAAGTCTATAAATACAAGTTTTTGGGTCCTCATTTTTTTTAACTCGAGAATATTAATTTGAGAGTTGTTACTCTGCCGGATTATAGAGAGAGAGCGAGAGTGCACATTTTCTTCACACTGATTTTTCACTTGTGTTTATGTTTGAAGAATAATTTTTTTCATAGGTTATTTCTAAAAACTAACACTATATTTCTATTTATGTGTGTACGCTTTTTGAAAATCGTTTTTGATATCTTTTCAAAATTATTTTAAACTCTCTTAGGGTTCATATGTGTTCTTGAAAATTTTATCAAAATGAACCCTAACTATTTTTCACTACTGATTTGTGCGAAAATTCGTGTAATAGTGAAATATCTCTCTTCTAGTGCTTTTAGATCTTATTTCTAGATCTTGTGTGCATACTTGATATGTTTGGTGTATATTCTTTATATACTTCGTTGCATATCACATAGCCCTAGTATATTAAGAAAATCCCTCAAAGGATTAAAGGTTTTTGGCTACTTTGTGACAACCACTTCACACACTAATTCACATACTTGTGTTAGATACATCTGTTAGATTCGTGACAATACTTGCCTGCATGTTTTATATTTGTGCCTAGTTACACAAATTACACACGACATTTTCACAATAAATGTTCAAATCTATTTTGTTCTCTTAGATCTGTTTTGGTGTGTAAGTTTGAATAATATTGAACACACAAATCACGATTGTGTGGATTTTGATTTGTCAACCTTGTTTCTAAGTTCATACTTGATTAAAAGTTGTTGTTTTAAATCAAATATAAAAAGGTTTAGTTAAAATAAGGTTATAACTATAAGAGGTTAGAAAGTTAAACCTAAGCTGCTTAAGGACAGAAATTGATAGAAAGAAATATTGATTGCCCTTAATCTTTACTTGAACCTTACTTGACTTTGGATAAAGGACCTTAAATCAGAACTGATAAGAACTTGCATAGTAACTTGTTAGATTAATCTTGTTTTAATCTAAACAAATTTAAAAAAAATAGTTTTGTATTATTGACTTGTCCTTAGATTGTTATATACATTAGTCAAATATTGTGTGGATATATTCAATCTTAGAATATTTGTGTTCTTGATTGTGCTTGCCTTATTTGAATATATTTGTGGCACAATATTCTGTCACGAACTTAGAACACCACATTCACGTAGGCACATACTATTGTAAATATCTTGCCATATCTGATTGTTCTAATTTTGAAAATCAAATTTTTCCTAATATCAGTTTAAATAAAGATAGCTTGATTTAAATAAGAAAGAAAGAACATAAGATTTGTTCTTGATATCTAGGATATTTGAGACGTGTTTCATAAATCATTCGGATTGTAACATTAAGGGTAAGTGTGTCACATAGAATAGGACACATCACGAAGCACTGTACTATAAGGTCACTATTAGAATCAATAGGCCCTGAGCCAACTTGTGCTAAGGAAGCTATATGGAAGGCTAAGAAGTGAAGAAGGCAATATACAAAAGATAGGTTGAAGATGAGATTCAAAAAAAGCAACCACTGCAGAACGCTTATATATGCTGACGTATCTTAATACTTGGTCTTACTAGAACTGTGTTATGTAATCAAGGTAAGATACTATTAAATCCTGATGAGGTTTTGTCTAAGCTCATGTATTTGAGGTGGTAAGTATAATAAAAAAGAGTATGTTCTCATCCCAAAATTTAATATAATTTGAGTTTCTAGGTACGTTGGTGTAACTATGCCATGAGCTACTAGATTTGTTTATGCTAATCAAATTACTATAAATTTCTCTAGCAGGAAAAGAATCACCCAATTTTTTTTGGAAGCAAAAGGTAAAATTGACAAGTCGGTTTACTAACATTCATACTGACTCGTATACTTGAGACGTATGAAATATTTAATTAATAAAATTCGTTGTGATGAGATCCTATTTACATTTCGGGATCAGAAGGAGTTAAAGAAATTCATGGAAATACTAATGCCTTATTTAGACTTGGTGACAATTACGATATTTCCTCGAAAAATTCTTAATATCATTCTTATATCGGCCACTAATGATATTCCTTCTCTCCATGATATATTCTTAAGTTCTTAAGGTATATCTTGAATATAGAATGGTGAACTTCTGGTGATATTGATCAGGGATATGTAATCTATTTTTAAATTATATATTCATTTCCCATCGTAGGATAATTCTTAGTTCTCAGTCTGGTTTGTGTTTCATCATAAAGGGATATTGAAGACTGTCGTTCTAAGGTTTTCTTTCTTAGATTTGGATAAGCAATGGTATGGGTAATATTTGGAAAAATGTGGTTTTGCTAAAGTTCACATGGTTCTTTTGTATTAACATCATTCTATATGATCAGATGGTTAAGTTTCCTAGTAAGGTTATGATATAAGGTGTCGGATGCAACATTTTTTTTCTTCTTGATGATAGTCTAACTTGCTTTGGTACTCATTCCATTCCACGTTTCTGTTTCCAATTCGAGTCCTATCCAGTGAAGACGTATTCCAAACCTGGGTGACCTGAAGTTACTTGATATTCTAATCGTCCATCACAAGATTAAGGTCTCTTATATTTATCTAAAAGGTAACACAAATATGAAAATTATAAAGTCTCTTAGAGGAGGCTAACTAGATATCTGAGGTGCTGGTAATAGGGTGGACGTAAGTAGATGTAACGGGGTCTAAATCGATGATTATCTTAATTTGCTTAATTACGATACATAATTGATAAAAAAACGTGTAATAATTTCATATGCTAAAGGATTCAATGTTTATTCCTAATCCATCGATGATTTTGAATTCTAAAATGTCATAAGGGTACTATATTTGAATAATCATTCTGGGATACCCGGTAAATATTTGTAGAAAAGAGTTCAAAAATTAAATAGGTTACTAATTCAATTATCTATTAAAGGATCTTACATACGTTGCAAGTAGTTGAGCTATATTGAATAAGGAGCTAGCTAATATAAAGTTTATCTTAACGTAATAGGAATATATGTTGTCGAACGTAACTTGTTTAATGTGGTCATAGGAGTTCTATAGTTAAAGCGTAAAGTTTAAGTAATAATCTATAAATTGGATTACTGTTTACAGTTAATTATTTTCTGATAATCTTACAATAACTTAATAAGAAACATAACATGAAATCTGGGACTAGGGATTTTAAAAAATTCCAAACTCTAGTTTATTAAAGTAAATAACTACTATTTTATGTAAGGCTCAAGTCGTCTTGATCATTTATACAAAATTAATTAACGCAGGTGGTTAACATTCACATGGTTTATTCATTTTATTTCTAGAGGGTGAAAATCCATATTACCCAATAGGAAAATTATCCGGATTCCATGTTAAGGTTACTTTTGGAAAATGGTTTATAAGAAAAATATATTTGGGATATCCAAGTCTTGTAGGGGTATGAGGTAAGGTTTTATGTAATTACAACTAGGCTCGTTGTTTAGGATAAAAATTATATTTCACTACTGAGACCGTAGTATTTCTAATGATAAGATTTTCAGTATTATCCTGAATCATAGTAAACTGTGAAAATAATTAACAGTGGCTATTAGGCGTATAGTATTGGTGCAACAGTCAAAATGTGTAACCAACTTATGTAGTATTCGAGAAAATTATAAACATGGGGTAGGATTCAGTAAATAATATCGTTACGTTCTTAAGAGTAGAACGGTTAATCTTAATATTTCTAATGCCTTCAATTTTCTTCTAGAAAACTCCTACTATTCACTAACAAACTTTATTATAGTGTCTTATCTACTCCTGAACAAGTACCATTCTAACATAAATGATTCTTCTCGTAATCTAATGGGAGTAGTATACAATATAACAAGATCACAATGCAGAAGTTGATGATAAACGTTCAAATAGAGAAGTGAAATAACTTTCAAAGATGAAAGTTTTTGGAATTTCAAACGAAGTAATTCATTTTCATGGGGAGTATCAATTGAATAGTTTAGACAAAGAATGGTGCTTTATGTAAAGACTTGTGGAGTATATTGTATACAATCCTGTCCTAAGATAACTTTCTTAGTATGTCTCTAAATCCTCAATCACATCGTGACAATCCACAAATTCTTAATGATTCGTTCGATCACGTACATCTAAATATCGAAACTAACCACATATCTCCAATTCGTAGTTCAAGGATTTATTCTCGTAATCCATCTATCTAAATATCTTTCTGTTATCGTTACAATCATATCCTTAATACCCTTCCCCTAACCAAAGTCCTAGTATCTCATATACTATCCATTTAGATTAAAAATAAACTTTCCTTAATTCTCGTATAAGTATTTTATACTCATTATTCCTACGATCTAACCATCCTAGTGGTAAACCCAACTATGTCCCGCATAGGAGTATGGACTGGTGCTCTGATACCATATTATCACATCCCCGTTTACCGAGCATGAGGCTTACCTGATAATAATTCTAAACCACAAATATATATGAAATACTGAAACAATTGACGGGTTGATACTAAAATGGGTTACAATTGAAATTTAAGAATCTATTCTTTATTACAGACTTCTATACAAAAGTATTTCTCTTGAGAAATTATGCTCCTTTTCTTCTAATATGACTTTTTTTGCTTTTATGTATCAATTGATCTCTGAAATTATCATCATAGCCTATAGGTACTTGGTAAAAGTAAATGAAAAAGAAGGAATAAGACAAACTTTACCCAGTAGATGATTCTAATTCTATAACAAGTATAAAAATAATTTTCTAGATAGAATCATGATTTAAAAGATAATAACATTAGGAGTACAATAAAAAATTGGATTCAACAGTCATAGTGAGATAAGCATAATGATACATGATGATATTATTAAAAATAGAAATATCAGGGGCTATATAAGGTTAAAGGCTGCGGATGATTTCTAAACAAATAACCCATAATTATCTATACCGAGGCTTAGGGCAATAGCAAATACATACAACTAATTAATCCAATTAAACTGGAGATAATCAATCTAGATAACTGGAGATAAAAGTAACCGTGCTAAGCCAATATTAAGAGAGGCATTCCAAATGGTAAGCAATAGTCCAGGCCCTCAATCATTTGAGTCCTTCAAGACAAATAATACAATCGTGGATATAACGAAAGATTATTCCTTGATTGTAATGTATGCTATTAATAAGTAACCGGGTAATATGCATCATGTGAAATAATATGATTGCATAGTCATTTTAAGTATATGAATCAATTGTACGTAAACAAGTTGAACTACTTAAATGAGTTCCACAATGAGAATATGATATAGTGGGTTTATCACAAAGTGATATCAACGATAGGCATAATTCAATAGCATTACGAGAAAATAATATTGAATAATAATTCACCTACCAGTGTTTACGTAACATCTAAGAATGTTCCATTGTTGTATTCCAGTTCCCATAGATAGTTTTGCACCAGGGGTTAAATGAAAGTGGGTATATCAGTGTTTGAGAAGAATGGTTTGGGTTTATGAAAACTCGCGTCATTCGGATAATACAAATAATGCTTGTGCTATAAAAATAGTTTAATATATAAATTCCATTTATATATTTTTCGTAAGTACGTTAGTGGCCTAACAAACCTCCTATAATTCGTTGACGAAGTAAGTAACATTCTGAATTTCATAAATATGGATTATGTTGTAGCTTGATATTTGAATAATATCATTTTTTTGAAAAAAATATCCTTTAAATGGAATCAAAGGATTCAATTTGTCCAAATATATTGAATAAACAACAATTTAATATTTTAATAAAATATTAAAGACCTCTATATTGAACCTTAATTTGTCCAAGTAAAGACCTGTTTTTAGGTATTGTCCCGATATGTGATTCTAAAAAATATTAATTTCCAAAGTTGGTCCGAGAATAATTGCGTAATTAAATTAATTAAAATAATACTTCTAATTCGATATCGAGTTGGTGTTTACTATTCCCTGTCGGTCACATTTTATATTATCCGAGTGTTAAATAATCGGTATGAGTAGTTATAAAATTAATGTTCATGACACAAAATAAATTTAGAAAATAGTTGAAAATTCACCCCTTTTTTTGCACAATGATCCAGTGGTCGTGCCACTTTCAAAATTAGCTAACAGAACGAAAATAAACAGTCCAACACCTGCATAATCCCAATTTTTATAAATTTGATGCGTAATATAATCTCGGATTATAAAAATGACATAACCTCGAGTCGTTGAGTTTCGTGGCTTGTTTAAATATATTTTTAAAAGAAAAGTGACAATTTTTTTTTATAAAAAATGACACGAGTCCAAATATTTATAAAAAAATTTGATTACTCGTATGTGTCTGGGTCGCGTGTTTATGAAAATTTTATATGTATGTGACTATAAATAATAGATATGGAGTGATTTATCAATAATAATAAAAATTGACAGTAGAGAAAAGTCATTTAAAATTATAGTACCCCAAATCAAATTCGAAACCGTATTTGAGTCGTGTTGAAATTCCAACCCAAAATGAAAATTTCAATGAGCTGATTCATGACTAAAACACATATATGTATATGAGTATGTATATATATGTTTATATATACATAAATAGAATAAAATTTATATATATAAAAAAATGCACCCCCGATTGGGGTTTTCTGGAGCCGGTCACCACAAAAGGGTTATATATATATATATATATAAACTTCACATATTTAAATCCATGGAATAATAATAAAAAAATTAAATAGATGAAGAAGGAGAAGAAACAAGGGTTGTCCGGTATGAGCATGGCTCCGACGGATGAGGGAGGCCAGCGGTTAAGGGCTTGGGGGAGAAGGACGACGGGGTGAGGAGATCAGGCTTGGATGTAAACAGGGAAGGGGGGAATCGGTTTTTGGATTGTGTCTTTTCTCACCGAGAATCGTGATTTGAGAGAGAGAGAGAGAGAATTTGTTTAGTTTAAAGAAATATACAAATGGTTATCCTTCTTTTATAGATTTATATAGGTACAATCACCTTAGGATAATTATTCGACTGCGTCTATTTGGTACTCATGTATAATTTTTAATGGGTATAAATTTTTATAATTCTTGAGATTTCAATTAACTATAAATTAGTATTGGGACATATAGGTCACGTTAACATATTTTTTTCCCATTGAAAGCACTTTTGAATTACGCTAATTTATACACGCTTTTAATTCGAATAATAATTTAAAAATTATTCATTTTAATCTCATGCTACTATCTGTTTATATGAAAAATAATTATTTGAATACGCAAATAAATGTGACGACCTATTTTCATGTTACAGGATATACGTATGGGTCACAAGCTTCACGAAAATTATTAATGGTCCGTAAAAAGTCATTTTGACACGTAAATAACTTAATTTAAATAAAAATAAAAATCAGGGTATTATAGGTGATCCACACTCCTAGATCTAAAATGGGAGGTGTCTTAAGTTATTGAAAAGTTCAAGACATGATACGACTCTATGGAGGAGAATTACTTCCTTATTCGTCCTATGGGGCTTAAGATGGATCTCTTATCGTCGTTGGGGGAAAGTTTGATGTTCATAGGTAAGTTTTCGAGAGTGACAAGTGAGAGATACTTGCTTGTATTGTATAAATACTTTTCATGTTGAATAATAGATTAGATTACGTTGATGATTTTACCCCTTGGTGCGGGGTTTTCCTCATAAAATCTGATTATGGATTGCTTGTATGTTGTGTATGTTGTTTTGTTCATTTACATCACACACTACACATAGATTTCACTTAGATCTTGTTTAATCCATAAAATTGAAATTAAGATTGTGCATCCAGTGTAGTTGATCTATATTTCGTAATTGAGACATGGATTTTTTTATCCATATACTTAATTTGATTTCGCCTAGTTGTTACATGTTTCAGGATTGCTAAAATTGGAAAGAAATATGAAATTGGCAAAAAAATGGGGAAAATTATCAATAAACCTATTTACCTCCCCTCTTTAGGTTTATTGGATAAGAACACTTGTATTTGAACATACACACATCCTCAATTGGTATCATAGAGGTTTCACTTTTTTTCATTTATGTTCTAAGCATTTGATCTTGCGTTGTTGTGTATTTTCTATGCGTTTGTTACTCTTAGATCTTTAGTGTTTATGAGTAGATATTGCTTTGTGACTATTTATGGATTAATATTGAGATAATATCTCCATTAATAGGCCATTGTATTTTGATGGATCAAATTATGGGCATTGGAAGGTTAAAATACACACACTTGAGATCCAAGCACGAGATAGTATGGATGAGTGTTGAAGAGGTTAGTCCTGCCCTACGATTGAAGATGGTGGAGTGAGAGATTAAAAAACATGAGTGTTATGGACCTAAGAGGAGTTTGTGGATTATAACCACAATTTAATAGCTTTGAATTCTTTGTTTATATCTGTAACTACTAAAGATTACAACCACGTTCTTAATTGTGAGTTAGCCCAAGAAGCTTGGGATATCTTTGGGGTGATAGATGATGTCACTTTGAGTGTTAAGTTGCAAAACATTGCCACAAAGATTGAGATGATGAGAATGAATGAAGAGGAAAACTTCAACGATTACTACACTAGGTTAACTGAAGTAGTAAATGCGTCATTCAATCTTAGGGAGAAAATCCCAAAAACTAAAGTCGTCAAGAAGTTTCTTAAAACTTTAGCTTTTAGTTTTAGTACCAAAGTTGCTATCCTAAATGAGATTAGGGACAACGATACTTGTATCTTGGAAGAACTAGTTATTTCACTTAAAATTATGACTAAGAGGAGTATGCAGGTATGTTGCAACCAAAGAATGATCTAGAATTTATGGTAGAAAATAAGTAGAGCGTGTCAAGCAAGAGTGAAGAGAACTTAAAGAAAATATGGAGGCAAATATAGCTCTTTTTGGGAAAAGTTTTAGCAAATTATACAAAAATAATTAAAAGTTTTTAAAAAATGATTGGAAAATTTGAGCCTAAACCATACAAAGCCATTAAACATGTTTCTTATGATGAGAAAGGTGATTCCAAGAGACATAATGAGAAGGATCATGACTATGTCTATCGTTCTGGAGGAGTGGGACACCATATCAGTCTGTGTTTGAATCATTTGAGAAAACAAGAGAAGGTCAAGGGCCCAGATAATAAGAAAAAGGTCTAAAAGGATCGTTTGAGTTACTCTGATAATGATTATGAGAAGAGCATTACTAGGGAGGAGAGTGGAAGTGAAATTCCTTTCATGGTGAGATTTTATGAGAGTGAAAAGTCTAGTGAGCAAAGGATATTCTTAGAGAGTGTGCTGATGAAGAATATGATCAAAGCTTCCAGTAATAGGTTACTTAATGATTCAACCTCATGTAGAAGCAAGGGTTCATGCACCTCTATTCGTAGATCACTTGAGGATAGTGATGATAAAGTCAATGGTATCCATGAGTCCTTTGATGAACTATATCGATAATCATTAACGTTGAAAAGGTTAAGCATAAATCTTTAAACAAAATTAAAACTTTTCAATGTGAACACGATGACAAATATAAAAAAAAATGGAAAGTGTTCAATTGGAATGTTTAAATCTCAAACAAAGAGTTGATGTTTTGAAAAATGAATGTGATTCTTTGAAAAAAAATGAATCCAGTTTGAAAGAAAAAGAAAAGATTAAACTTCAAAGGTATATTTTGAAAAAATGAAATTAAATTGCAACATGCCAAATATTTGAAACTTTAGATGCTTGAAAGAACTTGTGTTCTAGACAACATTTTGATGAATCAAGCAAAATTAAAAATGATAAACATATTATTGGTTATGTAGGACCATCAAAAGAGAATGTTGTGATTTCAAAATTAAATATTATAGTTTCTTGTGTTGAAAAAAAGACTTAAGGAGCAAAATTCTATGATGAAAAATAACCAAATTGATCTTAAGTCCAAGTTGCTGGAAAAAAACTGGTTGCTCATTTTGCAAGAAATTAAATCACATTGCAGAAAGAAACTTGAAAAAATTTAGATGAGATCTCATGGAGTCAAGGTCATTTTGAGAAGGAATGTTACCTTTTGCACTTATTGCAAGTTACAAGGACATTCAAATCAAACATGTAGGTGCTTGAAAGAGATAAATGGAAAGTTCATGAGCAATAGGTGAAGAGTGTTTCATAAGGATCCTAATAGTGGCTAAGGAGCGAGATTATAGATTAATGAAAAAATTGGACTTTCTAGTCAAGGGTAGTAGTGGGGGTAGGAAGGATTTCCCTAGACCCGCATCATTTGCTTAAATCCCAAGGAGTGGGCATAAGAATCCTATGAGGAATGTGAGATGGATTCCAAATAATATGAAACGCATGCCTAGGAAGACTCGTAGAAAGAAAGTACAGGTTGAGGTCCCTTATTTTTTTTTAAAAAGGGAAGTTATTTTTGTTCCTCCCAAGGATATGGGAGATGTAACACCCATCGCTATCTAGGTGATAGTTTTCTTAGGATACCTAGGATCTCATTGCATGTAGGTCCTCTTCTTAGGCACTCCTTGATTTGTTGGGCTCAAATCTTTACGGGTGAGAGATTGAATTGTTTATGTGAATCATTTTTTATATGTTGTGAGGATTTTTCATGCATTCTCCACTTATATGCATTTTCTATATGCTTTGTTTCTTACATAACATGTTGTAAATATTGCATCATTATTTATTTAAAAATACCAAAAAGATTTTTTCTTTACTTCTTTTATGATTATGAAATTAAGTTATTTGATTCATGAGATTTGATGGTTAAATTTAATTTGAATGATGATTAAAACAAGGATTTTTAACCAAAATGTTGATAATGTCAAAGATAGGTTATAATTCACATGATAAATCATGATAGTTAACTTTGTTAAAATCTTTTGTTGTGATTTCACTTTACATTTGCACTTGCATATCATGTGATGCATATGATTATAGTTATGTGTTTTTCTTTTAGTGCTTGATTTAATTATGATTAGATATCGATATTTCTCATCGGTGCTTAAAATATTTCTATGGTCCATTAATGAGGATTGAGGGGTTTTCATACTTATTGGAGTAGAAAAATGACAATTTTTATACGCGTTGATAAGGTCTACCATTATAGTGATTACACTCGATTTGAATTTGAGTATCGTTGGGTATGTGTAATCTAGGTGTGTTAAAAACCAATCAACGACATAAGCCAATATGTTGAAAAGAGCCACAAGCCAGGTGATTAACTGACATTAAAAATAAGATTGCGCCACAACTTATTTCAAAAGAGATTGCTATATTAGTTTAAAATAAAATAATTCTTATAATATATGCTCGAGGGAGATTTATGGTTGGAAACTACCATTTAATGAGATCTTGAAAGGATATTGATTTAATGATAAACTTAAGCATCATTTGTAATTCTTATGACTTGGTTATGTGTATTCATTTGATTTTATAACTCTTATTTGCTCACAAATCTTACCTTTATTGAAATACAAAGTTTCTTAATTTGATAGGAATTTTGAAAGTTGTTATTAAAATTGATTGAAGTTTATGTTATATGTTTTCTCAAAATAAGATAATTATTAAGATTTAAAGGAATTTTTTTTGTTAAATCGTGTTTATCATGTAATGCCAAATCCCTATCACACCTTTTCATATTAGAGATTTCATTTGTAAAAATGTGTGTGTGAGTATTTGGATTTGTGCATTTTTATCTCAAAATTTTGCTTAACGAGTCATACATGAATGTTTTTAGTTGCTTTTGCATATATCCATAACATAATTTGAGATATTGAGTTTTTGGGTTCCTACACTTAGTCTTTTCTAGAAAATATTCCCTGACTGAGTACACTGCACAAAATCGTATGCACGGTGATACTTTAGCAATGTATGCATGGATTTTCCTTTGCACAACTTGCCGTTCACACGATTGTACTAGCACCATGCGTATGGTGTTCGGACATTGAAAAGAGTTTTTAGGGCTAAATTGTTCATTTCAAATATTCAACACCTCCAGATCATAAAAAAAGCCGATTTTATCTTAATATCACTTTTTTAATTGGTTCTTGATTATTTCTAGTGGAATTTGGAGTTTAATTGACGATATCTCATATTTAAACCCTAGTTTTTGAAATATGTTTGGTTTCATCAAAGTATGCTCATGTAAGTCATCATTCTTTATTTTTATGGTTAATTCACATCTCTTAAAGTCTATCTAGGTTAATTTCATATATCTAGGTATTTGGTTTATGCTTGAGGTTGATATTTTTGAGATTTTAGATTTTTATATCTTAATGTTTTCCCATTCACTCTTTGGATCCATTCTATTTATGATTGTGTGTTGTTTAAGACCATATTCTTGACATTACGGGTCATTTGAAGACACATGAACACAAAAGAATGTTGTCTAGACCCTAGGGGTTCCAAAGAGAGTTCTTGTTCTAAATATTCATCACCTTCACCTCCACGCACATCGCGTACCCGTACTCATGCCCTAAGTGCATCGATTCTTGCTCCAGATTTGAAATCCTATGTGTCTAGGATTTAATTTATGAAAGATAGTTCCCCTGCACACACATATTTTATGTATGGAGTAGTAAGGATATAGAGGGAGATTAATTTAGATCATTTGGAGAGGAGTAAATAAGGGCAGTTTTCTATTCCCTTGATTCAGAGACTCCATGGCACACGGTTGCTACGATCGCACTCATCGACCAATCCTATCCTTATTTGCAACTTATATAGGACCATGGTTGCGACTTCTACATCTCTTCTGATTTTGACCTCATCTATTCGAGTTAATGAGATTATTTTGATCGAGGAAGTGTTATCTCCTCATTTAAGTGTTGAGAAAGTTGATCGTCTAGGTTCTGTTCTTTTCACTAAGATATTTTCTCACTCGATGACGGTGATTCTTTTCTTACTGGTAGGGATATGGTATGGGTTGGGAACCTATTTCTATAGACTACTGTGAGGAAGAAGTATTATATACTTCATCCTTTAGTTATTTATAATCTTATGCCCCGACTTCGTTCCGAGGAATTTCCTTTTATGACATGGCATTTGATGTATGAAATAGCTTGTCGCGAGTTTATTAATTACCTCAAGATCAATCTAGAGGTGATGCATTATTGTTTTACTGATAAAACTCAAGAGGCCTTACCATATGGTTGCATGATCACCATATACCTTTATTAGCAAGGAGTTTCGAGACTTTATACTAATTATGGTATTGTGATCTTAGGTACGATTTATAGCGTTATCATATCACGCTCTACCAGTCAGACCTCACGCCGACCTTCTCCTTAACCTATTTATCCAGAGGGAGGCCTTGCACTAACACCATTCCCAACTCTAGCTCCTCATGCTCATATGACATTCCAAGAGTGCACAGATACACAATTTGCTTTCATGAGATCATTTTTTATGTAATGACTACATAAACGATCATGATGTATGACTACTTTGATGAACATGTCGATCAGATGGATAGAGATCATGGTAGCCTAAGCACTGATGTTACTTTCATTACAAATTTGAGACATATCGGGCTTGTACCAAATTATTTGAGATTTTTTATTCACCACCACCTTCACCTTTTTGGATCATGCTCCTACTATTAATGATGATGATGATAAGGGTAAACATGACTAATATAAAGATGATGAGACTCTTAATGAGTGGACCGAGGAGGATTAGGTATTTTCGATGTTGTCTCTATGTTTGTTTCTTTTGCGGAGACATTTATTTCCTTTTAATTTGTACTTGGATAATTGTTTTAATATTGTCAATTATTACTCCTTGATGGTTTTAGAGTATTGGTTTTATGGATGATGATACACTGGGTTGCCTTTTGTGGATTTTATGGTTATCCATATGATTTTATATCATTTATATATCCATTGTTTTCTTATCTCTGTCTAGATATATAATTTTATATCATGTATCCCACTTCACATGGTTACTTGTTTGATATATCTTATCTTAACAATTTATAATCTTTGTTTTACTCTTACACTTAAAAAATTTATACTCGTCTTGTCTCCATATACAATGATTGTATAGACACCCTTTGTTTTACTCTTACATTTAAATCATTTATTCCCGGCCTACGTCCAAACCACGTAAAATACTTTACTTGTAATTTACAGTTTGTTTACTATTATTTTATGTTCCAAATCAACTAGATTTTTTTAGTTTTTTTAGATCATATTTTTTTAGATTCTTTTCTTTCTTAGTTCAATGGTTTGATTGCCTCATATAATCATTTATTTTGATTCTGATTGTATCTAAAAATAATTGAAATTCAATTTCTTGATCTGTATCTTCAATTTTTGGAAACTTATAAAGTTCTTCCGTTAAGCCCTGATCAATGAACCTACAAAATCCTTTAAATTATATCTGATTAAACCCATCATCTTTTCCTTTTTGAACCGTTTTATTGGTATTTGGATATTTGTTTGGGACCTTGGTATGTATTACTCCTTGTGGGTTTTGGAGTATTTATTTCATGGATAATGATACATTGGGTTGCTTTTTATGGATTTTTTGGTTATCCATATGATTTTATACTATATCATTGTTATATCCATTTCTTTGTGATTTGTTTCTAGATAGAGAGTCTTATATCACATATCTCGATTCACAAGCTTACTTGATTGATATACCTTATCTTTTTGTTCCTTAAAACTAGATTCACATTCTATTACAATTGTACGTTTCCCATACCCATGATATTTACCTATGAGTATACTCTATTATAGCATTGATTGGTTCACACAATTCTCTATCTTTTGCTTTGCTAGCGTTACTTTTCTTTGTGATTATCGCTACTTGCCGTGCTATACCCGTTATCTATGTTTGTAATTCTACTTGTCTTTGACTTTTCGTGTCAAAAGGGGGAGCAACGTCTAAAATAGGGCGAGTTTCGCCGATGTTTCTCTTTTTACTATTTTTATAGGAGCTATTCTCATGTTTCAACATTTAGGGGGAAATATTCATTTTATGAGAGAGAAATACTTAATGTAGGGGTAGCACTTACTTGCTGTACTTGATGACATTACACGATGTTATCATTTTGCATATGTTTCGTGTATTACATGATCTATATATCTCTTATTACCTACATGATCTTGTATCTTTAATTCGTCTATTTTAGGTATAGTCATGTTTGAACATCGAGTCAAACACACAATATCAACCTTGTGAGTTCATCAGACCTCACAACTGGCCAAAAACTTCTTGATTTTATTCTTCAATATTGGGGACTAAAAGAATTGATGTCCTCTCTTGTATGTAGCTTTCATGCCTATGTATCCCCCCAAGAGAGAATCATGCGGTACCTCTTATAGCTTATTCCCCAACTTACCTCCTTGGCCTATGTATAATGTTTCCTTTTCCCTTAATAAGCCTTGCAATAATGATAATTATATTGAGGATGCAAGATCAATCATTAATTAAGGGTATTTATTAATATATAAACCTAACTTTTCAATCTACAACCCCCATATTTTGTAAACCCACGAAAATGGGCTTATGCCCATTTATGACACCCAAGTGAAAGGGTTTCTTGAATAGAAATGGGACATTAGACATATCAAGAACTTGTTTTAACAACATAAAACCCTAATTATTCATCCTCCAAAACTGTTACTTTCCTTCCCTGTGACCTTTTACCGATATACGATGAATAATTTTGTCTTAACTCAAATGGCTCTTGGAAGATAGAAAAGTTTAATGGATGAAAGATTACTATATGGACTCACAAGAGGAAACATGAACTCAAAATTATTAATCTTTGAAACTTGAAACTCAATGGGATACTTTTGAGTTTCACCCCTAAATTCGAATTTTACCCCGTGATTTATGAATTTTAACGGCACTAAAAAAATTTAATATTTGTAAATAATTTTGTTAGTGTGATTTGAATTAGAAAGTAATTCATTTTTTTAGCGGAGAGTGCATAGTTCAGTTTGGGTTTTAATGAAGACGAGTTCTTTAATTTCAGGTTAATGGCTTTTCTTACTTAACCCAAACTTTTGCGTGGTGTGGAAGGGGGAAATGCTAAAGAATAAGTTTTGTTATGATATTGTGTGTTTGACTCCATTATTTTCTGGTTAATACATTTTAATGTATGTTTGAGTAGTTGTTCTCTTTTTCTTCTTCTTTTTAATACAGATCATAACCTGCACAGTAATTAATTGAGTCATATGAACATAATCATCTTCATAGGGTGAAATTGTTGAAACCTATTTGATTTTAGAGTCCTATATATTTGTCGTTAGAGACTGGATGATGGATATGCTACTGTTGGGGGCTTTTGAAAGGATTATAAATGTATTTTTGGTTACTTTTTATTTTCAATATCAAAATTTATTGATGGGGGATGTTAATGAATGAGTTGGGTTCATATAAAAAAAAACTTAACTAAGGAATAATAGAATCAACGAATAGATCCCCCCATATATCTATATTTTAGTTCATTCATTCATAGTGGTTGAATTATTATGTGTTATGCCATTGAAATTATAAATTCGAAATAAAACATAATAGAATTTTCTATTACAGAAAGTAAAGGAATAAATACAATTTCAGAGACTTACTTGAAAGAAGATGATAATGCAGAATATATGTATAAAAAAAGAGTAATAGAAATAATCCGAGACCTATTTTCAACAATGTCCTTAAGGAAAATTTATTCCCTCCAATATGTGCTTCAATACTGAGGAATAATTGCCTCCTAAGATAGAACGGATTTTAGGATTAAACAAGCAGTAAAACAATGTATAATCCCAGTGAACACAATTCTATGTATTTACTCAACCAAGCAACATAACTATTGTGGATGAAATGAATGCAGTAATGTAGAAAATATTTTTTCTAAAACTGGAACAACATTTCGGGATGGAGATAAATGGAGGGAGAATTTTTTCATTAGTTAAAACTCGGAGGGAGAACATGTATTTTTAGCAAAGGCAAGTGACTGTTCAGAAAAACTATTTTTAACTGCCAAATAATTAATAGTTAATTTCGATTAATCATATAACTAATTAATTTTGGAATTAATTAATTTCACCTAAAAAGTTAATTAAATTCAGCCCACAAAAGAAAAGGAATTTTTTTATAAGCCCAAGCCCAAGCCAAGGCCCGGGCCCGAACCGAGCCGACCGATCTGTGGGATGACTGCGCGCACGTGTGCATGTGAGGAGGTACCTTTGATCGAAAGTCAATCCAAGCATATCTTAGGTCATCTCCCCTTCAAAGAGTTGGGATACCTCCAAGGCTCCAAACCTTAGTGCCAATTTTTTATATATTAACTCTTCACATTCCCATTACTCTTCCAATGTGGGACAAGAGTTACACACTCCCAATTCATTAACTTTCATTGCTTTATGAGTCACTTTGGAGACATATTTATCATTCATAACTTAATGGAATTGGACATGTGAATATACCATGTTAATCTCCTTGCAAAGGAGAATGCGTTTGTATATGGTCCCATCTAAATTTGAGCACAAAGTTGCTGAAAATTTGCTATCTAATACCCATTTTCTAATAATTCCCCACATGAATTATATATCACTATATAAAGATATGCAAGATGCAGATGCAGGCACAGACACAGGTTGAGTAAAATTTGAAAATTTATTGCATCAGTAGAATTAACCTAGTGGCTTTGAACTTTCCTTAGTGATATACTATTGGATATACTTGGTTAATCGATAGACTTCATGTACTTGAATTATCAACCCTTTTTGTAAATCTAGACAATGATATTCATACAATAATTCTTCAACACAGTTGGTTCTCACGCTTATGTTCGTTTTGTCCATGAACACCACTTGGTTTCGTGAGTACTTTAGAGAATTTTCCTTTCATTATTCTCATAGAATTAACCTCTTCTTAGTTACATATGTGACTTCCATAAAGAGTATCCTGTAATACCCCACCTAGACATACTAAGATATGGATGTCATTAAAGGCATGACTTCTCCTAATTTCACGGCAGATGTGCACTGTCTAATCTTTGGAATGGATATTTAATCTTATCCATTATTGTTCGATTTTTCTAGCCTCAAATCGAGAGTCACATAAGTACACGATTAGTTGTTACATGTTACGCTGGTTCCGTTTAAGGTGTTTGGGATTCTTGTGGGGACGTTTGGGGGTTATTTTGGGTTGGCTCCCTTCAACATGATGTTTTCAAGCCTAAGTCTAACTATTTATAAGTTTTGGTCTTATTCTCAAAATGGGAGTCCCGTGACTACATGGTCAATTTCTACATGTTACATTGTCCGTGCATGGTGTTCGTGCCTCTTGTAGGGTCATTTGAGGGTGGTTTTGTATTTTTACCCTTCAACAGGTTATTTTCAAGTCTAAGTCTAACTATTTGATAATTTTGGTCATACTATCAAATAGGGAGCCCCATGACTACATGTTTAGTTGTTGAATGATATGTTGATCCCGTGTGATGTGTTCATGCCTCTCGCGGGACTATTTTTCTTTTTCACCCTTTAACGGGGTGTTTTCAAGCCTAAGTCTAACTATTAACAAGGTTTGGTCGTATTCTCAAAATGAGAGTCCGACGATTATGCAGTTATTTGCTACGTGTTGCGTTGGTCTCGTGGGAGGTGTTTTTACCTCTTGTCAAGCCATTTAGGGGTCATTTTGCATTTTCCCTTTAATAGGGTGTTTTCAAGTCTAAGCCTAACTATTTATATCATATTCTAAAGTCGAGAGTCCCATGACTATGTGGTTAGTTGCTACATGTTATGTTGGTCTCGTGCCTCTTGTAGGGTCGTTTTGGGGTTATTTTGCCTTTTTGCCTTTTATAGAATGTTTAAAGCCTAACTCTAACTATTTCAAGTTTTGGTCATAATATAAATACCGAGTCTCGTGACTATGCGGTCAATTGCTACGTAGGTGTTCGTGCCTTGTTTGGGGGTTGTTTTGCATTTTTACCCTTTAATGGGGTGTTTTCAAGACTAAGTGTAACTATTTGTAAGTTTTGATCATATTCTCAAACCGGGAGTCCTGTAACTTTGCGATTAGTTGTTATGTGTTACGTTGGTCTCGTGCCAGGTGTTCGTGCCTCTTGCGGGGTTGTTTGGGTATTTTTTTTAGTTTCTCTCTTCAATGGGGTGTTTTCTAGCCCAATTCTAATTATTTGCAAGTTTTGGTAATATTCTCAAATTTGGAGGGACTACGGGACTTGTTGCTACATGTTACATTGGTCTTGTGCGAGGTGTTCAGGCTTTTTGCGGGGAGGTTTGGAGATTGTTTTAAATTTTCATCATTTAAGGGAGTATTTTCAAGACTAAGTCTTAATATTTACAAGTTTTGGTCGTGACTACATGGTTTGTTTTTACGTTTTACGTTGGTCCCGTGCTGGTGTTAATCCCTCTTATGGGGTCGTTTGGGGATTGTTTTGCATTTTTACCCTTTAACGGAGTGTTTTCAATCTAAAGTCTAACACTTAGCAAGTTTTGGTCATATTCTAAAGCTGGGAGTCTTGTGACTATGTGATCAGATATTACATATTACGTTGGTACCATTCGAGTTGTTCATAGATCTTACAAGTTTGTTTGGGGTTGTTTTTATTTTCACCCTTTAACGGGTATTTTGAAGCCCAAGTCTTTCTATTTGGAAGTTTTAGTCATATTCTCAAATCGATTGTCTTGTGACTGCATAATCAGTTTCTATGTTTGCGTTAGTTAGGTGCGAGGTGTTCGTGCCTCTTCTAGGATTGTGTGTGATCTAGTTTTCATTTGTGCCCTTTAATGGGGTGTTTTCAAGCCCAGGTCAAACAATATTCCAGTTTTGATTTGAGAGTGCATTTTCTGTTCAATCAGAGAAACTAATTTAATTAAATCAAATTTTTAATTATCCAGCATATTCACATCTAAAGGTGATTAATTAGACATTCAACATATTCACATCAAGCATGGATCAATCACACACAACAGATTAGGGGAAACAATTTATTTCAATATGGTTTGTAGACACTTACATACATAAAGAAATACAGCTTGACACGCGAAGACCCTCAGGCACCGGTTCGTTGTCGTCAGCAAGAGCTCCCTTAGGACGCTCCAAGTTCAGCAGTGTAGAGAACCCTCTGTAACAACCCGTGTAATTTTTGAGGTATTTTCAAAATAAAGAGGAAAAATAAATTTTGAGATAAAATTATTTTTATTGCTAAAACTTGTTGGCTATTATTTTTAAAGGCGAGAATTTCAAATGGTTTCGAAAACGGAGTTAAAGCGGATTTTATATTGATTTTATAATATTTTTCCTTATAGGCATTTTTTTAGGCGAACTGCCAGTTTTCCTGGGCGATCGATCGATCGACCCCAGCAGAAAACGTGCTCAGCAAGCAGTTTTTGAGGAGTTTGATTTCTTTACAACTCTTATTCTTTGCCTTATAAAATAAGGACGTGGGTGACCCTTTTTGGTACAACTATTTGGCAGCGAACATATTTTTAATTCCTCACTTTTATACACAAATAAGCCCTTTGATTTATGCATTCAACCTTAGGTTTTTGGAGGTGTTCTTGGGGCTGTTTTGAGGTTGTTCTTGGAGGAACTTTTGGTGATCTTTGGAGCAGATTTTTGGTGACTTATTCTGTGATTTCTGGGCATAATTATTGTTGGTTCTTTTCGTGGTTTAAGGTATGGGGTTTTACACAATATGCTCCTAAATCTTGCGAGTGTTTATTCCGTTGAATTCTTATTAATTGAACTCATATTTTGAATTATTAAATTCGTTAAAATCAGGAAAAATAATTGTTGGAATTATTTTGATTCATGTGGCATCATTATATTGTTGTTGAGCACGTTGTCATGAGATTTTAATATGGCACGGACGTCGGACACCCGCCAAAATTCCTGATAAAGCATATGCGGATGGGGTGAGGCCCGGTGACCCGGTTAATGTGTTGTGGAGAAATTTATTGATAAAATGCTATTGAGATTTGCATTTGATTTGAATATTCGTATTCGTATTGTTGCGCTTTATTCATCGCTAACATATTATTATTTATAATCTTTCCTGTCGTATTGTGTACTTCCCCGTCTTTTTCTTAGTTGGTAGGTGAGCACGGATTTGAGTGATATGGACCAATTGGGATGATTTTAGCGAGGATTATTTTGGAAAGATTTTAATACAAGATATGAGAAGACTTGTATTTATTTATTTTGATCTATAGAGCATTTGGAGATTTATTTTCGAGATAGTTGGATTGTTGTAATTATTTCGAGAGATTTGTTGTATTAATTTGAAGATGAGATTAGTGGTTTCTTTTCTATTGTGGGTTTTAGATGCTCTATACCTTGTTTATATTGTGGATTTATTTAGTTTTATCGACAGTGGCACTCCGTTCGCTCTCCCCGGGCGAGCGGGGTGTTACACCCTCTTCTCAACACAAGATGCTACATGAATGGGTATGACTGGGTTTAGAATGATCCACACATATGATTCTGAGTGTTTGTGAATTTCAAAGTTTTTTTTGCTCGAAACATATGAATAATTGACGTATTAGGTCAATAAAGTGTTCCCTCAAAGTCTTAAACAAAACAAGCTCCGAAGTGGGAATTTATCGAAGCGAACAAAAGGATCCTCAGATCAGTACGGTCATTCGGATCGGTTCGATTTTCTTCTTAAATGGATCGGTCCGGTCATATGGCTTTTTCTGTATAAAATTACCAACCGGATCGGTTCATTTCTCTTTAGCTTCGGATCGATCTGGTCAGAAGACATTTTATGTATATAAATGCCACCTGGATCGGTTCGATTATCTCCAGATCCGGATTGGTCCGGATTTTGCTTTCTTTTAGTTCTTGTATGAGAGGACTTATGAATATGAAAAATCCATACCATAAACCCATGATGTAGGTAATGATCACGACTCACGATATTGATGATGATGGGCACGTGAAACACAAAATTCGAATTGAGGCCGTTAAGATATGATCGTGCTGAGACGAGCCGATTGTAGCGGTATATGACATATATACTGAGATCAAGGATAAAACTGAAATGCCTAGATACTAACCCGGACATTTATAAAACATGTACTTACAAATCTCCCCTATGTCTATGCCGGTACATACATAAAAAATCCAATTTATGTTCCCCAAAAAATAAATGACATACATTATAATATCCCCATTAAACCCAAAAACTGGAAATACTAAATTAATGATATGTCTTCAATCATCTTCAAATCTTCAAAACTCTTCAAACTTTCTTTCTTTCTTTGTCCTCAATTTTGTACCTACACACATGAGGCAAAAAATAGATACCTGTGACGCGCAACAGTTTGATATATAATGATAAGAAAAATGAAATATCAAATTAAGCTTAAGTAAATCATTAGAAATTAAACTATCTCCCCCATAATTCGTTCTCCCCCTTTTTATAATGTCCCTAAATAGAGAAAAAGAAGAACATACATAAAACACAAATGGAGATTGTCACAAGCAGAACCACTTTCTCTTTTTGAATTTTCAAAATTTTTCTTACAAAATATACAACAAAGAATCACACCAAGAAAGAACACTAAAACAACTAAGTCGATGATAGCGAAAATGTAGGGATGTGAACAGGTTCGACAACCATAACATATGTGCACTATGAATGTTGGATGCTCCTAACGAATGAACTCAACATATTCCTTAGGTGTAAAAATTATGGAATTAAAAGAATGTAACTCAATCTAATCAGCAAATCAAAGCTCAAAGTGATTTCCACACCAATAACGTCCAAAATGTTTGAACGCTTTTTCATGGCTTTCAAGGACGTGCAAACCCGTTTTTCATTTCTTTCCATCAAAACTCCCTCTAAAATAATTAAGCATTATATTTTTCTTTTGAGGTGATGAAACTAAAATCTATTGGCCCATTTGATTTGGCATATTTTCTTTTCATTGCCGCTTAATTTTTCGAGCTCTTTTTCAAATGGTGGCTTCATGACGGATAAATTTTGAACTCTCACAGCCCTTTCTCGTGATTCACTCATCATATTTTGTGGAAATTAAATCCTCACGGTAAATGATTTTTACATGCACTACTATCTGGTCAAGTTTTATTGCATTTTGGTCATTGTATAGACAAAATTGAGATGGGAACACTTAAGCCAATATGTGAAAGACAAGTACAATACTCCAATAATTCCATGCATGTGTGCAATAAAGGAGATAAGGAGCCAAACATGTAGAATATATCACTAATCACAACTCAAAGACTCCAGATAACATAGAGTACATGGATGAAACGATATAGCATCTTAAATCACTACCAAATAGTCACGTGAAATATGAAATGAAGTTGTGACTAAGGCTATCTTAAATGTTCATCCATAAATGGTTTAAACAAAATACAAGACTCTTATTTTTTTTGTTTTTCAATTTTTTTTTATAAAAAGAAAATCTTTTTAGATTTTTCAATTTTTCAAAAAAATAAAAATCAAACAAATAAAGATACACATAATACAATCTAGAGATAGGAATCAGATGATATGAACATAAAAAAATCATAATCTAGACATGGTGACCACCTTTCAGTCAACTGTGCAAATACCTAAAGATCTCCTAAGTCTTTTGAATCTAAGGGCATCTAAGGGCTCCGTGAAAATATCGGCTAAATTAAGGTCGGTAGATACAAAACTCAAGGATACGACTTTTTCTTCTACAAGCTCACGGATAAAGTGCTCGCGCATCCCAATGTGTTTGGTGCGCAAGTGCTGGACAAGATTACAGGATATGTGTATCGTGCTAGTGTTATCACAGGAAATGGTCATGGTGTCCTGTGATATCCCATAATCCTCCCGCATCTGTTTCATCCACAGAAGTTGCGTGCAACAACTCCCGATGGCTGTGTACTCAGCCTCCGTAGTGGACAAAGAGATGGAGTTTTGATTCTTTCTCAACCAAGAGACAAGAGCAGAACCAAAGAGGAAATACCCACCAGAAGTGCTCCTACATTCATCTACATCCCCGGCCCAATCGGCATCTGAATAGGCGGACAGTCAGTCATTGTTATCAAAGGAATACCAAATGTCATAGGAAAGAGTCCCACTTACGTATTTGATAATACATTTTAGAGCGTGTAAGTGTGACTCTTTGGGAGACGCCTAATATTGCGCACACACTTCAACACTAAAGGCGATGTCCGGACCACTAGTAGTCAGATATAGAAGACTTCCTATAATACTTTGATACAAGGTTTTCTCAACGTCCTTGCCTGAAGTATCCTTACTAAGCTTTGTAGATGTACTTATAGGTGTATGTACGTGCATAGTGGAGTCCAAACCAAATTTCTTTACGAGGTCTATAGCATACTTGGATTGGGAGATGAACATCTCATCCTCTAGCTGACGAACCTGGAGACCAAGGAAGAATATAAGCTCACCAATCATGCTCATCTCAAACTCCTTCTTTATCTCCTCCTCAAAGTTGTGAGCATGCTGGGAGCACGTGGATCCAAAGACTATATCGTCCACATAGACCTAGGCAACCAAAATAACACCGTTATCTCTCCTGATAAATAGCATCTGATCAACTCCCCCTCTCTTGAAGCCACGAGCTAAGCGATAGGAAGTAAGCCTCTCTTACCAAGCACGGGGTGCTTTCTTCAAACCATATAGGTACTTTCTCAGATAATAGATGTGTCATGGATGCGAAAGGTCTTCAAACCCTTTTGATCGTTATGCATAAACTTCCTCCAGTAGAGTACCAGTTAGAAAAGCACTCTTAACATCCATCTGATATAATTTGAAGCTCATATGGCATGCGATGGCGATTAATAAGTGGACGGACTCAAGCCTCGCAATAGGAGAAAATGTCTCCTCAAAGTCTACACCCTCAATCTGTGTATAGCCTTCAGCAACCAACCTAGCCTTGTTACGAATAATTGTACCATTTCCATCCATTTTATTCTTAAAAATCCACTTGGTACCAATTACGTTAGTCTCATTATGGTGGGGGATAAGTTCCCAGACATCGTTCTTTCTAAACTGAAGCAACTCATCCTCCATAGAAGATATCCACTATTCATCCTTGATTACTTCTTTGTAGGTTTTGGGATCGACTTTGGACGTGTAGCAGACATGGATAACAATGTTCTCAAGTTAAGAAGGAGTCTTAACCCCTAGGGTGGGATCCCTTAGAATTATGGTAGTATCATGACCCTTGCGAACCCAAGAAGGCATGTCCCCTAAGACAGGAGTAGGGTCCACCCTGGGTGTGTGAGGGACAAGGGAATCATTACTAGAAAGGTAATCTTCCTCACACAAACGACTGGGGTCAACTAACATTGGAGGTTCGACATCTTGCACGGTGACATTAATTGATTCCATAACCTTAGAGATGCTTAGGTTAAACACCCGGTATGCTCTACTGTTTGATGAATATCCTAATAGTATTCTCTCGTTGCTCCAGGAGTCAAACTTTCCTAATTTCTCTCTATCCCGTAGGATGTAGAATTTACTCCCCAAAACACATAAATATGCCTAGTTAGGCTTCTTTTCAGTCCACAATTCATAAGGTGTCTGAAGTGTGTGTGGAAGTAAGTAAGCCCTATTCACTGTATGGCATGCGGTATACACCACCTCTGCCTAAAATCTCCTAAAAAATTTATGACCAAGAAGCATAGATCTAACCATCTCCTGAATCGTCCGATTCTTCCTCTCAATGATCCCATTTTGCTGAGGGGTCTTTACGGTAAAAAACTCATGTTTAATTCCAAGGCTTTCATAGTAAAGATTTATTTTAATCTCCATAAATTCAGTGCCGTTACCACTACGCATTCTATTGATAGTGAAACCGTGTTGGTTTTGCAGGACACGCCACTTGATCGTTAGAAACTCTACAACATCTGATTTCTCCCTAAAAAAACTTATAATGGAGTATTTAGAGAATCGTCCACCATCACAAGGATATACCTCTTACCACCTAGACTTTGTTTACGAGTAGGACCCATAAGATCAATGTGAATTAACTCAAGTACCTGGAGGTAGTAATGGAATTCAACTTCCTGTGGGGGCTACGAATTTGCTTTCCCAATTGACAGGGTCCACAAACTGTGGAAGTTGGTATTCCAAGAGATGGCAGTCCACGTATTAGGCCCTTTTTTACTAATCAATCTAAATCTCTAAAGTTCACATGACCTAGTCGTTGATGCCACAAATGCATAGGAGATATCGTGGTGCTATTGTAGACAAATGAGGACTTGTGCATTATCCCATAGCAATTATCTTCTATCCTCACCCCTTGTAATACAAGTTTATCGGCTTGATCATAAACATTACAAGCATCCCAATTAAACTTAACTACAAAGTCAGCGTCACTCAATTGGCTGATGCTAAGAAGGTTTGCCTTCAAACCTTTGACATATAATACATTCTCTAGATTAGGAAACCCTGGTATCTCTCTGGTACCTCATCCTACAATGCTAGACCTGCTCCCATCACCAAAAGTGACTTTACCTTCCTTGCGATCCACTAAGGAGGTAAAAAAAGAGACATCACCAATCATGTGTCTAGAACACCCACTGTCAAAATACCACCGTGAGGTATTCTGAGCTTTCAGAGCAACATGAGCAATAAGATCTTTCAGAGCAACAATGCTCTCTTAGTCTCGTGAGATTACTTGTGGGGTGTGATGGAGCATAAGTACAACCTGCTCGACCCAAACTATAGCAAAACTCTCTCAGGTGGCCTTTCCTCTTATAATAAGTACAGAAGTACACAGTCTGATGCCTACCTCAGTTTGATTTTCTTAGTCGAACAACATTCTTGGGTTTTGGTGGATAACTATAAGGATTCGTCGTAAACTTAGGGATTGGTCCAGGTGTAATTTGTGAAGTGGATTCACCATCAAAACCAATTCCAGGCCTCTCAATAAATCCTAATGCAGGGGCAAGGAGCATCTTTCCCATCTTTTCAGATCTATCCTTGATTTGAACCTTAAATTCTCATGCTCTTTCAATATCGTGAGTGAGCTGGGAAACAAAGGCTTCCAGAATCTTACGAGCCTCTTCGGATACACAGAGGTCTCTTGTCCAATTAGCCACTTGCTTTGTCAAGTCCCCTTTGACCTTTTCAAAACACTCCTCTTTCTCTACAAAAAAAACTCTCTCTCCCGAAACAGGGTCTCTCTCTCTCTCAAAGTGGTTCACAAGGAGGACTCACTCTCTTTCATCTCTCCTAACTCTTTCTCTAATGCTGCAATCCTAAGAACTAAACCTTTATTACACTTTTCGATTTTTAATGAATCAGCATATAAATCAGCATAAGTGCGATGAAGGTCACTCTCGCTCTCACTCCTCGCAAAGTCTCTCTCACTCTCAGTGTCAAGGTCTCCATACGAAGAGGCATCCTCATCATCATCAGGTGCATCAGAATCTCTCACGTGGCTAGCCATGAATTCGGTGAAGTTGTACTTATGCGGTGATTCTTCTCATGAATCCACCGACTCGACCTCACTTTATCCACTTAGGGTAGAATTAAGAACAACTTTGCCTTTTTCTTTGTCTAGTCTATTCAGCCTTGTAGCACACTCAAAATCTCTATGACCCTTACCGTCACACTCATAGCATCTCTCATCATTTCTCTTAGGTGTGTCTTTTTTTTCTTTTTTAAAATTCTTGACATTTTTTATTTTTCTCAAATTTCTTTTTATCATTAATAGACACTATTTTTTAACTTGAGAAATTACTTAAAATTCTTTGCAAATAAATCCAAATCATCTAAATCGAAGTCGGAATTAGAATTTGACGTATTTTCCTCACTGCGTTTAGACGATTCTACCCTCCTCCTAGCTAACTTAAAATTCTTTTTGGCTTGGTCTTTAAGAGTTATCCCTTTATTTTTTGCTTTAACAGCTTTAGGAAACATATCTATTTCATAGGTTTGAAGATCACCTACTAATTCTTCTGATTTAATAGTGTTCAAATTTCCTAAAGAATTTAACACAACGACTTTGGGGATAAACCGCTTAGGCAAAGAACGCAGGACACTCGTGCATAGAATTCATTAAAACATTCAGTCTCAAGCATAGTTATAGTCTCAAACTGTGTAGTTAGGTTTTACAGTTTTGATTCTTTAACAACATTCGTACCTTCATGGGTAAGTTGAAGAACATCCCAGGCTTCTTTAAACGTGGTACACATCATTTTGCGTCGAAAATCGTCAGGAGTGACAGACCTAGAAATGGAACTTAGCCCTTTAGAGTTATACATGGACCATTTAAATTCATCCTCGATCCATTGAGCCACAAATTTTAAGCTTGTCGCGTTTTCAATAGTGACGGTGGGAGGTGTCCACCCATTTTCAACAAGAACCCACACACGTTCAGCAATGGCTTTAAGAGCGGATTTCACGCGGGCTTTCCAGTGTGCATAATTAGACCCTACAAAAATAGGAATTTTATTAAATGATTTTTCCATTTGAACAACCGTCGTTTCAAGAAATCAATTTTTAAAGAATTGATGTTAAAAAAAAACTTTGCGGGAAATTACACGGTTAAATTGTGTAATTGGCGTTGATACCAATTTGAGAGTGCGATTTTTGTTCAACCGGAGAAACTAATTTAATTAAATCCAATCCATATTTAAACACACGCTAAAGTCATGCATCTAAAGGTTATTGATTAGACGTTCAACATATTCACATCAAGCAAGCATGAATCACACACAACAGATTAGGAAAAATCCCCCAAAGGGGCAAAACATTTTATTTCAATATGGTTTGTAAACACTTACATACATACAGAAATACAGTTTGACAATCGAAGACCCTCAGGCATCGGTTCGTTGTCATCCACAATATCTCCCTCAAGATGCTCCAAGTTCAGCAGTGTAGAGAACCCTTTTCTCTACTCAAGATGCTCCACGAATGGGTACGAATGGGTTTAGAATGATCCACACATATGATTATGAGTGATTTTGAATCTCAAAGTTTTTGTGCTTGAAACATATGAAGACTTGATGTATTAGGTCAATAAAGTGTTCCCTCAAAGTCTTAAACAAAACAAGCTCCGAAGTGGGAATTTATAAAAGCAAACAAAATTTGATGTGCTCGATTTTTCTGAGCCCGTTGAACCTTTCCGAAAAGGATCATTGGATCGGTTTGATTTTCTTCTTAAACGGATCGGTCCGGTCATATCACTTTTCCTGTATAAAACCACCAATCGGATTGGTGCATTTTTCTTCAACTCCAGATCGGTCCGATCAGAAGACATTTTCTGTATAGAAATGCCACCCAGATCGATTCGATTATCTCCAGATCTGGATCGTTTCGGATTTTACTTTCTTTCAGTTCCTATATGAGAGGACTTATGAATTAGAAAAATCCACACCACTAACCCACGATGTAGATAATGATCACGACTCATGATATTGATGATGATGGGCACGTGAAACACGAAATTTGAATTGAGGCCATCAAGATATGACCGTGCTGAGACAAGCCGACTTTAGCGGTGTACGACATATATGCTGAGATCTAGGATAAAAATGAAATGCCTACATACTAACCCTTACATTTATAAAACATGTCCTTATATGATCGTATTATCAAATCAGGAGTTCCCTGACCACGTGGTCAGTTGTTATGAGTTACGTTGGTATCATGTGAGGTGTTCATTACTCTTGAGGAGCCGTTGGGGGAAGTTTTGGATTATTTCCCTTATATGTGGTTTTTTAATCCTAGGTGTAACTATATGCAAAATTTGATAATATACTTAAACTGAGAGTCCCGTGACTACACGATTGGTTGTTACATGTTATGTCAGTCTTATGCAAGGTGTTTGTGCCTCTTGTGAGGCCGTTCGGGGGGATATTTTGCATTTTCAGGCTTTAATGAAGTGTTTTCAAACCTATGTATAACTATATGCATGTTTTGATCATATTCTCAAACACAAAAGTCTCGTGGCAATGCGGTTAGTCTCTATGAGTTAAGTTGGTCATTGCGAGGTGTTCGTGCCTCTTACCGGGCCGCATGGGATTTATTTTGCATTTTTACCTTATAACGTGATGTTTTAAAGACTGTCTAACGATTTACAAGTTTTTGTTATATTTTCAAATTGAGAGTCTGACTACTACGCGTTCAGTTGCTACATGTTATGTTGGTCCCGTGTGAGGTGTTTGTACCCCTTGTGGTGCCGTTTGGGGGATATCTTGCATTTTTTCCCTTTAACGCACTGTTTTTAAGCTTAAGTATAACAATTTGTTAGTTTTGGTCATATTCTCAAACCAGGAGTTTCGTGACTATTTAGTGAGTTGGTATGTGGTGCGTTAGTCCCCTTCAAGGTGTTCGTGCCTCTTGTGGGGATGTTTTGGGGTTATTTTGTGATTTCTCCCTTTAACGGGGCATTTTTAAGCCTAAGTCTAAGTATTTGCAAGTTTTGGTCTTATTTTCAAAATAGGAGTCCCGTGACTACGCGGTCAGTTGGTCGATGTTACGTTGGTCCTGCGCCAGGTGTTCTTGCCTTTTGTTCGGCCGTTTGGGGGCTATTTTATAGTTTCTCCCTTTAATAGTGTGTTTTTAAGCTTAGGTCTATCTATTTGAAAATTTTAGTAATATTCTCAAACAAGGAGTTTCGTGACTAAGAGGTCAATTATTGTTGTTATATTTGCCCTGCTAGGGGTGTTTATGCCTCTTGCGGGGCCGTTTGGTGGATGTTTTACATTTTAGCCTTTTAATGGGGTATTTTTAAACCTAATTATTTACATGTTTCAATCATATTCTCAAATTAGGAATTTTGTGACTATGCGGTCAGTTGCCACGTGTGACATTGGTCCCGTGCAAGGTGTTCTTGCCTCTTGCGGGCCTTTTGGGTGTTGTATTGTATTTTTGCCCTTAACAGGGTGTTTTTAAAGCCTAGATCTAACTATTTGCAAGTTGTGGTCATATTATCGAACCAAGAGTCCCGTGACTACACGATCGGTTGCTATGTGTGATGCTGGTCTCGTTCAAGGTTCTCATGCCTCTTCTTGGGTCGTGTGGGGAATATTTTTTTGGTTATCTACCTTTAATGGGGTGTTTCTAAGCCTAAATCTAACTATTTTAAAGTTTTGGTCATATTATCGAAATGAGAGTCCCGTGACTATGATGTAAATTTCTACATGTTATGTTGGTCCCGTGTGAGGTGTTCATGCCTCTTATAGGCCATTTGGGCATTTTTTTCATTTTATCCCTTTAACAGAGTGTTTTCAATCCTAAGTCTAATTATTTGCAAGTTTTGCTCATATTATCAAATTGGGAGTACCATTACTATGCCTTTAGTTGCTACACGTTACATTGGTCCCGTGCAAAGTGTTCGTGCCTCTTACTGGGTCGTTTTGGGTTTATTTTTCATTTTCTCCCCCCGCGTGTTTTCAAACCTAAGTCTAACTATTTTCACCTTTTTTTCATATTCTCAAAGTGGGAGTCCTGTGACTTCTCGATCAGTTGTTTTGTGTTATGTTGGTCTCGTGCGAGGTGTTCGTGGATCTTATGGGGCTGTTTGCTTTTTTCCCTTTAATGGGGTATGTTCAAGACTATCTAACTATAGCATGTTTTGGAAATATTCTCAAATCGGGAGTTCTGTCACTATGAGGTCAATTGCTATTGTTATGTTGGTCATGTGCGAGGTGGTCGTGCCTCTTGCGAGGCCATTGGGGGTATTTTCAAAACTAAGTCCAAATATTTTCATGTTTTGGTCATATTCTCAAATCGGGGGTTCTCTGACTATGATGTCAGTTTCTACGTGTTATGTTGGTCCCTTGCGAGGTGTTCATGCCCCTTAAGGGTCCCTTTGATACTGTTTTGCAAGTTTTGGTCATATTCTAAAACTAGGAGTCCTAGGACTACGCGATCGGTTGCTACTTGTGTTTTGGTCCCATGCGAGGTGTCTATGCCTCTTGTGGGGTTGTTTTATATTTTCCCATTTAATGGGGTATTTTCAAGCCCTATTTTAACTATATGCAAGTTTTGGTTAAGTATATCAAATGAGAGTTAAAGTAAACAATACATGGTCCATGTGATAGTTTTGACACGTTTTAAGTACACAACCTTGCCTTTCTCTAGTATAGCCTATTGTATTTCTCTTGAAACCTATTTACTCGAATGAGGTACAACAGAAAGTCCCCGTTAATGAGGGTGAATTTCTATCTCAAGTGTTTGATTTCCAAAAAAATTTCCCTTATTCCTTTTCCATGCGATCGTATTTGGTTTTCATGATTATTCTCGCTTCATCGGAATTTTTTTGACATTGTCGAACTCAAACATGTGAAAGGCTGATTGGATCAGAGAAATGAGCTCCGAGAAAGTTCTCATTGAGTCATCTATTAGATTAGCCTTTCGTATGTTTGCGTTCAATAAAGTCAAAAAAATTCTGAAGAATCGACAATTAATTATGAAAACCAAATACACTACCATGGAAATGGAACACAAAGAAATTGTGCAAGAAAAGCTCGAGATGGAAGTTGATTTGAAAATGTGAAAGTTAGAGGTAGAACACCAGAGATCAACTCACCCGCATTAACATGGACAACCAATTGTACCTCTTACAAGAAAGTAGGGATCAAGATAAATACATTCGAAAATCAAACCAGGTGTGTTGTGCGAGGTGTTCATGCCCCTAAACATTCATAATTGAAACTAAACATTCATAAATCAAACTAAACATTTGTAAATCAAACTAAATATTAATTAATCAAAAGAAAGCGCCAATATAGATCCAATATCATAATATGATACAATTTGGGTACAAATCATATTATCAAGGGCCAATATAATAAGAAGATACAAATAGGATTGTTAAGGCTAAAATAATGTTTTGATACTCAATCTTCCTCTAAACAAACTAAAAGATACTTCAAATTAGGATTGTCAGCAAGAGAAGACTGGAACTCTTTAGGATCCTTTTATGCATATGCTTGAGTAGTCATACCCATTGGTGCATGCACAATAATAGACCAATTGCCATCCTTTATGCACTTCGAGTATAATACCTTATTTATATTCTGAAAGGCACAAATAAAAGTGTCATCGACTTTGCGATATTTTCTCTTCATCTTTGATAAATCTACCATGATAAGTTTGAAGTCAAGTTCAGCTTTACAAGCATTCGTAGTGTCCTCCACCTTCATCCAGTCACAATAGAATACAATTTTTGTGAAATCAAAATAATCGAGTTCCAAGATTTATTGGAAAACCCCATTATATATTATCATCGTAACTTTTGAATTTTTATCGCTTTTGCTAGTGACACATGTAGTCCAGGCAAAAAATTAAAATTTCGTTGATTTGCGTCAAAAGATTTTCTTCAAATGGATATGAAACGAAGTCAAAATTATTGGTGTAAAATTTTTTGAATTATTTCGCACAAAATTTGGGACCTTTTGCTAGACATGCAATCCTTAACGATACATCACCTTATTTTTGAAGTTGCGTTTATTAATAAAGTTATATTGGGAAGTGTTTTTACCACGCATTATTAAATAATGCCACACATAAGAGATGAAAATACCGAAAAGGTTAAACCCATCGATTGATAATAAAAGATGGACATTGTTCTGTTCCATTGCTAATTCATGGTGTCGTGCATTCAAAATTTTCCACATGGTTGAATCAACCGTATGATACGTAATATTTCCACCCACCTTGCATCGAGCATGACATGGCATGGCATCTTCAATCCACGGTACAGTGAAAAATAATTTTAATCGTGGCTTGCAGGGAAAATAATTCAAAACCTTTTGTGGAACTTGCGAGCACTTGCAATATTTTGCATTCTAAAATTTTTGATTCTCACAAGGCCTGTATCTAGGCTCACTGCATACATAACACACATCCTTCTCTTCGTGCTCGTTGCGGTACAATATGCAATCATAAATGCCTGCATGAATGGATTTGTACTTCAAACCCAAATCATTCAAGCTCTTCTTTATAATAGGATAATTTTCTGATAACGTGCTCTATTTTTGGAAAATGTCTTTAACCGGTTACGATGTTGCTCGATAAACCAAATTGTCCCTTCAAATTATGAAAACCAATTATTGCGTACAATATCGAGTGATCTTCTTTACAATTTTTATACAAAGGTCTAGTTACATCGGCTTTTAATTGTATATATTCCCAATTTTCGAGTAATTCAACATTAACTTGGTCATAATAAACATTATTTGTATACATAAACTGGTGGTTTTGATAGTGGTGGAATCTCTAAGCAACATCAATTAAGTCGGTCAAATGATGATGTGCTGGCAAATCGTTCATCACTTCCATCCAGTGGGATTCTATCACGCGGTCATGTACCAGTAATTCTTAAGGAACATATGGATCATTCTTTTCTTTATGGAATATCCATATCTTATAGTCTTGCATCATATCTCACAATAGTAAATGCAATTCAAGATATTCCAAACATTAAATTTTCCATTTATACGAAGGTAGCACGGACACAAACTCTTCATTATTAAGATTCCTATATGCATATTTAATAAATTCCCGAACGTTCTTTGCATGATTATTAGATACTACGTGACTCTCTCCCATTCACTTTTTGTATTATGGGAAAGCCATTAAGTAGTGTTGATAATTCAAAATAAATTCAAAACAAATTCAATCAACTCGATCAAAAAGAAATATTATAAGCAAATTCATTCAAACCAAACAGATATTACAACCAAATTCATTAAAATATTATAAATTTGTTCAAGGATAAAACATTGTTCAACACCTAGACTTGAACAAAAAATTAACTGGACAAGTAATAAAATAACTTGGATAATTTTTTCATAATGACCCTTCCCCGTGGTTGACGTACGCGGGATCATCACCATAATTGGAATATATTTTATCGACCAAAATTTAAGCTTCACCCATCAGCAAAGATCGAGTGTGGACAAGTGTTCTGATAATTATGGAAGTGAGAGTGCACGTGCCAATAACCTTAGTATCGATCAAGTTCCATATATAATGATCCTTGCAAGAGTCAGGATGCATGGATGATGATGATGATGCATTGAATGTTCTAGGTAGTCATTTATGATGGGAATGTTCCGGGAGGAGGCATTTGCAAGGAGAATGTTCCAAGGGGTGGATAGGGGAATGTTTGGGCATCTGATGGGGGAACTTTCTTATTGAGTAAATAGTTAGACCAACCGACGAATTTAATTCTTATGGAGTGCCATGTCCTTCCGAAGCTCTGACACCTTTCCTTTCATCTTGACACCTTTTTCTAACCCCCTTGCTACCTAACCCCTCACTATTGACATCTTGTCTAGTAAAGGTGCATTGTGATGTAAATTGGTACTTGACATACATGATCCCACACCTTATCATCCGCTTATGGTCCCTCCCAAACACCTTGATTAAGGCATCTGACTGAATGCCATTGGGGTTGAACTCAGACTGACTGCTGGACCTGCCCTCTATGATTTTCTGTAATATAATATCATATTTATGACTATGACAATAACAATATTATAATGTGTATATATATGATAAATAAATTCAAACTCACCGAATTCAAAGAAAGTTCGTTTGGTAACTTATTAGACCCTTTTCTCGTCGGGCATGCATATACAAATTGAACTGATTAGCATCGTTACATTCTTCTAGAGTCCCCTTGGTATGTTCTGCCCATTCACACTTAATATCATCATAAATATTTTTCCTCGAGTTTGTGGGCATCAATTTTTTTTGATGTGTTCAAATATTTCTTACCCTCTCATTTAGTTTCCCTCCCTGGCCTCATTCTTCAAGAGTTCGTTCCATTGGTCAGTGGGAATTTTAATATTTTAGAGAACTTTATCTTTCAGACCTAAAATATAAGAACTAGTTAGCTCCTTCGGGATAAAATTCTTTTGAAGGTTCCTCTTATAGGTATTCAAAGCATTAACTATTATGTAAAGAACCTTTGGCTTCGAATCGATTGGGAATGTAAATGTCTTATTGAGTTACTCCCAAATGTCATCCTTTGAGGTAAGATCAACCTCCTTCCAGTTGTCTGTGCCCCGATGCTCACAATCATATTTTCAAAATGACTTTGAAGTAGCTTAAAGACGTATTTGTCACAAATTGGATTATACCTGCAATGGAGAACCCAATGTGCTTAGGGTTATCTTAGGATCCCTTGGTAACAAAAGTTAAGAGGTGTAATAGTATTAGGGGTTTCTTGAGTTTGGTGATTTGGATATGGAATAAAATGAATCTCTTGCGAAGTAGAGTATTGATATCCCAGATGAGATGATAATTAAGCTTTGGGTGTAGGAGAGTGCCCAGTTGGCGATGTTCCGCTATTTTGTTGATTATTATTATTATTATTATTATTATTATTATTATTATTATTATTATTATTATTATTATTATTATTATTATTATTATTTATCTTTGACATTTAATACATTTAAAAAAAATTAGCGACGTATATAAGCAATACGGTTTATGACTATATGTATGCATATAACTGTTCAACAGCTTTTAAAACAATCTCGATGTGTCTGATTTCCATCCAGTCTTGACTATTTTTTAAAAATCTATAAAATTTTGCACCGACCAACTGGGTAGAAATTTGTCTATTATTGACGTATAAAGGTACATGATATGAAATCAGAATCCTTTCTTCTTTAATTTATTTGCATGCTCATTTTTAATATGCATGTGCCATGAGATGTCCCAATCTGGGTGAATGATCTCTTTACAAAATTGTATCCACAAAGGATGAATATTTTTCAGCCTTTTTTTAATAGTGTCACCAATGTCAGTACCCTATCGGGATTATGAAGGCGAAATATATTCTCCACTACCGCATCCTAACATTCGGGCAAAGAAAACTTAATATGATCGAACGGGTAGTCTTACGAGAGATAAGGTCCAAAATTTTTAAGGTAATGAAATTGTTCAATTTCTTATTACTAAATATGTAAATCAGAGTTCCCTCTTTATGGCGCACACTAATGAAAGATATTTTAGTGCAGTCAAATTGCACCCTCTCGTGCTCTTTTTTCCAATCGTTACTACCATGACTCATTTTTGCTGAGAAAATATCTAAAAAGATGTGAATATGAGTAGTATAGGTAACGAATCTAATAAGTCCTAAACAAATTATGGTTTTCCATCCGATCAATCAAATACAAACAAGTTCGAGTTCATTTTAATTTAATTAAACATAAAATTACTATATGTCCACCAATTGTGCAAGCCCTTCCACAATTGTGTTCACCTAAATAATAATCATTTAAGGAAGCGGTGAACATAACCACAACAAGTTAACCAAATGATTATATTCTAAACATTTAGTCTTTAAGATAAGGTAGTCGTTAAGACAAATAATTAGTTAAAGGTTTATTATGACGAATTAATAGAGTAATCATTTTAAGTATCCATCATATGTATCAAACCGTGATCATTCAAAACAAGCCACAATAACCATCAACCAACTAATCCAATACAAGTTTATCCTGTACTATTTCTAAATCATCCACATGATTAATTTCCAAGAACATAATTATAGAACGTAAGTTTTCATATACAGTTCTACATCAAGAGTTTCATATACAATTTCCAATAAAAAATAGGGTCATATTTCAATATAGAACATGTGATGTACACATTTTTTAGGTACACATTTGTTATGTACATTGGTTGTTATTCATTATAAGGATTAAAATATATAATTAAAATATTCGTCTTGTTAATAAATTCAAGGTATGCAATTATATATATTAGTTGTTGTTCAAATTCAAGTTATTAAAAAATATTCATTATGTGAAAAAAAAGTATAGTGAGATGGAAAAAAATCCATAATAATGGAAAAATAGTATAATGAAAAAATTGGTTGGAGTTAGTTATGTGAACAAATGTTACTAATTACAAATTCAATAGTAATTTCATAAAAATACCCAATAAAATGGAGAGATTTACCAACAATCAATACTTGAATTTGAACAACACCCAATTTAATATAATTTCATACCTTGAATTTTAATATAAAAATCAATATATATAAGTTCCAAATGAAACACACATGTGCACACAAACTGAAACACACACACACACACACACACACACACACACACACACTAAATTACGTGCGTATGAACACACTGAACACACACAGACACACTGAGCATACGCACCGAACACATGCACATAAATGAAATATATGAAAGGAGAATGTACCTTGTGTGGAGAGAGAGAGGATGTCAAAAAATGCTAGGGGGAGAGATATTGAAAGAGAGAGAGAGAGTTTAGGTTTCACCGAGAAAGAATTTTGGGGCCAAAGGTGAAATAAAATGTAAGGGTTCTAATTTAATTTATACCTTAAGTGGGGTCACGGCCCAAACTCGTGACCCACCTTAATGAGTTAAACATGGTCACAACTCTCGACTGTAACCCCATTGGTGGCCAACTGAAAGCTCAACAATTGGTCATGGTTCTAGACCGTGACTATGGAATATGACCATTTTAAAATAGGTTTGGGGGTCACGATTCTAGACCATGACCGATGTTCACTAGTAATTATCACAGGTGAGTCACGTTTTTGGACTGTGACCACCTTTGTGACCAAATTAATTAGAAACTTATAGCCAAAAGGGTCACGGGTGAGTCACGATTTTTGGATCCGTGATCCTCTTGGTCACGATTCCTGGACATAATCATCCTCTTAATGAGGTCAACCAAACTCTGGTCACACATTTGGTCACTGTAAACGCCTAGGGGTCACGGTTATGGACTGTGACCAACAGATCACGATTTTGGACCATGACCAATTATTGTGACCAATTTTTATTTTGGGTGTAGTGGTGGGGAATTTTTTTTGTGACTATTTCTGTAAGGACATAATTTTCATAGTCCCCTTTACATTAGAGTATGTCGTATACCTCTACAACTGTAGAAGAATGATTCAATTTCATTCATGCATCAAGACAACTATGAATATTAAAGTTCTTCAAAAAAAGAAGCCTCCTTGAGATTAATTTTGGTAAGCTTGTGTTTAAATACCTTAACGGTTCACTTAGAATGTTTGGGATAATTTTTGTAAAATATTTTCTAAGTTTTAAAGATGAGTTTTTTGTTAAAGAATTTTTTCTAAGTGTTGAGGCGGAGTTATTTGATGAAATAATATTATTTTATTTTTTAATAGTCGTTCGAGCCACTTAAGCAACTCGTTCGAGCGACATGCTAAAGTTGCGCGAAGCTCGTTCGAGCAACAAGATGTTTTGTTCAAGCGACATGCCGCCTTAAATTTTCTATTTAAGCCTGTTAAACTACTCCGTTTTCTTTAAGAAGAATTTCCGTTTTTCATTGTTCATAAATTGCAAATCGACAGAATATTTTGTCTTCTACATTTAAGGGTCAAATCCTTTTGTTTTCAATTCACAAAGATCGCAATAGTTTAGTGAATTATTTTGGAACCCAAGATACATCTTTGCTAGAGTTTCTCTTGTAGGGAAGGTTTCCTATTACTGATCTAGGTGCCACTAGAGGGAGGTGTTGAGCTGACGACTGCGTGTCGATTGAGAGTGCTCGTGGGTGTTCCTTGTTGAATTGGAGTTGCGGTTCTTATCGATACTAGACTGTGTGTCTATGTGATTGTTTTGTGGAGTAATCATTGCAGATTTCATTGTAATCCTTGTAAGTTGCGATGACCTATTTATATTGAAATAAAAGGATTTACCCGGAAGGGGTTTTCTCTTGAAATATGCGTATCAACAATTATGTTTGAATTAAGTTGGTTGAAAAATTGACTCCAATTAAATAAGGTTAAATTAGAACATTGCGAATTTATTTAAATCAGTATCATACGACATTCTCAAATTAGTATCAGAGAAGGTTATACTAATTTATTATGTATTCCTATTTTTGCAAAATTTGTGTGCTATTGATTTTTTTTTGAAAAATTTATTTTGGGGAAAAATCGCAACTTTTTCGATGGAGCACTTATATAATCGGATATCCATTTTTTACTGGTCTAATTATGCCTATTGAAAAGCCTGTATGAAGTCGCAGTTAAAAGCTATGGATGAGCGCATTTGGGTTGTGTGTGAAAGAGGATGGACTCCTCCCACCGTCACGGCTAATAATGTCACTAATCTTAAATCCGCGACTGAGTGGACTGAGGATGAGTTTAAGTGGAACATTTTTAATTCTCGTGGGCTAAGTGCAATTTTTGGTGCCATCACTCTTGAGGAGTTTTGACATATTATGATGTGTACCACGTCTAAAGAAGTGTGGGATATTTTACAACTCACCCTTGAAGACACTAACGCGGTCAAAGAGTAAACTTCAAAACTTAACTACTCAATTTGAAACAATTACCATTCTTGATTCTGAGTGTTTTGATGACTTTTATGCATGATTATCTGGTATTGTCAACACTAGTTTTATTCTTGGTGAACACATACCTGATGCACGAGGGGATAAAAATATTTTATCCCTAAAGTGACTGTTGAATTCCTTAGGTAATTTGAGCAAATTGAAGTTAGAAGAGTTGGTGGGAGACCTCCAATCATATGAAATTGACTTGTTCACCGACACTGTCAAGCCTAAGAATAAAGGGATATCACTTAACGCCCAGTCTAGGAAGGGATTGGAAGTGTCGAAGAGAGAGAAGAAAAAGAAAGTGATATTTTGTGAGTCCGAATCTTAGGGCGAGCTTGATTTTGATGATGTGTCCATGCTTGCAAATTTTTTTAAAAGGCTTCTCAAGTTTTCAAAAGAAAATTCTTCCAAAAAGATTTTTTGAGAAAAATAAAAAGAAAGATGAGGCCAAAGAGTGGGGTGAGAAAGAGAAGGAGAAAGAGATAGAGGATGGTGAGAGATGGTTTAAGTGTGAGCGTTGGGGGAATGCGGCATTTGATTATCCCACTAGGCTAAAGAGAAAGGGCAAGAAGATTTCCATGCCAACCACTCTTAGCGATAGTGAGGAAGAGGTGAAGGATTCTAGGGATGAGTCTTCACATGGGATATGTGTCGCCTTTTCTGCTAGTCACATGAGCACACCTAGTTTGTCCCATGATGATGAGGATATTTGTGCACGTGAGACCCCGAGGAGGATGACAGTTTGACTGTTTTGAGTGAGGATAATAGTGAGTGTGAGAGTGGAGATGAGAGTAAGATCGAGATAGAGTTTATAGATTTGTACGCCGAGACCCTAAAGACCAAAAAATTGAACAAAGACTGTTAGGACATAATTCTCATGTCCGTTATCTTACAGTTTTGTATGTCGTATGCCGTTACATTTGGCACGTCTCTACACGATCTCATATGACGACCTCAATCCGAATTCCGGGAATCAAGCATGCACTATCTCCATTAATGTGTCCCTCATCTGCATCAACGACTTCATATTCCTTGTTTTAGGCTCGTAATGCAAGTGGTACGCAAGAGAAGTCAAATCAGTGAAATAAGGCATGATAGGGAAGTTCAAGGGCAATTTGGTAATTTTACAGCCACCGTCTGGAGGACCGGTCAACTGGAAAGTTGAAGAGCTTGCCGCAACAAAGATACTGGAAGAAACAACACCTAAATTCGAGCTACGATGAATAAATTATGGCTATTTGAAAATGGAGAAATTTCCAAGAAAAAGACTTGAAAAATGCTAAGTGTTTAAGTTCCCTTTACCAGCGAATTTTTCCGAACCGAGGGCCGAACCGATTCAGGGGCGAACCGGTTCGCAGGGGACCCAAACCGGTTCGGGGTACCTGTACGCTAGATAGAATTTTAGAGTTTTAAGAATGTGGATCTCTTCATCTGTTTTCCTATAAAAGCCAACTTCGGGGGAGTTATTTTACAAGACTTTAAAAGACGAATTTGAGAGTCCATATACCTCAAGTCTTCACCTTTTTGAGTTTCCAAACTCTTGTTTTGATTCACACAACTTTTCTAAACCTTTGTGAATCCGTTTGCAACCCAAGAACACAACCTTGTGTTTGTTCATACTCTTGTGGAGAACACCGACCTTCTTCTTCATTGCTGCCCTCCTGGAAAGGGATATTTCCATCCGTCGACTATAGAACCGACACCCGCGGGTATTTCTGTGTCACTGTATTTTTACTGTAATCCGTGTAACCGTTCCTTACAGTATTATAGTGAAAATAAATAGTTTTGCCCCTTTGGGGGATTTTTCCTCATTTGTGTGTGTTGGAATATTCATGTTTGAATTTTATCGTCATCAATCACACCTAGATGCATGTTTAGGAGTTAATTGACAAAAACTGCGTTTAATTGACTAATATCTCTATTTGAACGCACGCGCACTCTCTCAAATTGGTATCAGAGCCAGTTACACAATTTTACCGTGTAATTTTTCGCAATTTTTTTCTAAGATATCAATTTTCTGAAAAATTGATTTTTGAAAATGAGTGTGTTCATTATGGAGAAATTATATAATAAAATGCCAGTTTTTGACGGGACAAACTATGCATATTGGAAAGCCCGTATGAGATCTGCATTAAAAGCCATTGATGAACGTGTCTGGATTTTGGTTGAAAGAGGGTGGAGTCCTCCCTCCGTCACTGTTAATAACGTGATTAGTTTAAAACCTGACACTACATGGACTGAAGAAGAGTTTAAATGGTTTTCTTTTAATTTTAAAGGTTTAAGTGCTATTTCTGGGTCTGTCACTCCTGATGAGTTCAAACGCATAATGACGTGCACCACGTCAAAAGAGGCATGAGATGTTTTACAACTCACCCATGAAGGAACTAATGCTGTGAAAGAGTCTAAACTGCAAAATTTGACAACTCAATTTGAAACCATCACCATGCATGAGACTGAATGTTTTGATGATATTTATGCTAGAATTTCTGACATTATTAATACTAGCTTTAATCTTGGTGAACATATTACTAATGCTAGAGTTGTTAAAAAGATTCTTCGTTCTTTGCCTAAGCATTTTATCCCTAAAGTCGCTGTGCTAAATTCTATGGGTAATTTAAATACACTAAAATTGGAGGAACTCGTAGGAGATTTGCAAACTTATGAGATTGATATGTTTCCTAAATCTGTCAAGCCTAAAGATAAGGGAATTGCACTTAATGCCCAGGAGAGAAAGAGTGTAGGGTCGACAAGAAAGAGGGAGTCATCTAGAAAAATAGAGACTGATACGTCAGATTCTGAGTGTGATTTTGATCTAGATGATTTGGCCCTATTTGCAAAAAAAGTCAAAAGAATTCTCAAATTTAAGAAAAATGGCAATTTTAAAGATAAAAAGAAATTTGAGAAAAATAAGTTTGAAAAGAAAAATGAAAAAGTTTTTAAAGATCCTCCTAAGAAAGAAAGTGAGAGATGCTTTGAGTGCGACGGTAGGGGTCATAGAGCTTTTGAGTGTGCCACACGTCTGAATAGAGAAAAGGGCAAAGCTTTCCTTAATGCTACCCTTAATGATGACAGTGAGGTCGAGTCGGTGGATTCTGGAGACGAATCACTGCATGAGTGTAACTTCACCGCATTCATGGCTAGTCATGTGAGCACTTCTTGTTCTCCTCACGACGATGAGGATGATGCTTCACAGGGACACCTCGACAGTGAGATCCATGTGAGGGAGGGGGAGGGTGACACAAGTGAGAGCGAGAGTGATATTCAACGCGCCTACGCTAAGTTATATTCTGAGTCATTTAAAACTAAAAAGCGTAACAAAGCGTTAGTTCTTAAGATCATCGGTTTAGAGGAAGATTTAAGAAAATCGAGAGAGAGAGAGTCCTCCACCCGCACCACCCTGAGAGAGAGAGAGTCTGCCTGTGTTGAGAAAGAGAGTTTGTTTAGAGAGAGAGAGAGTTGTTTTTAGAAAGAGAGAGGGGACTTGACTAAACAAGTGGCTAGTCTTACGAGTGAGCTTCATTCCTCCATGGAGACTCGAAAGAAACTTGAAGCCCTTGTAGCCCAGCCTACTCATGATCTTGAGAGAGCCCGGGAAGTCAAGGTACAAATCGAGGACAGATCTGGGAAGATGGGAAAGATGCTCCTCGGCCCCGCTTTAGGTTTTGGTGATCGGCAGGGAATTGGTTATGATGGTGCCTCCACGTCATAAATTGCACCTGGACCAGTCCCTAAGTTTACTACTACTCCTTTTGGTCATCGCCAAAATCTACGAAGGAGAGTTTGACCAGGAAAAGCAAACCAAGGTCCGCCTAAAACTGTGTTCTTTTGTACATATTGCAAAAGAAAAGGACACCTGAGGGAGTTTTGCTATAGTTTGGGTCGGACACGGCGTACTTCTGCTCCACCACTTCATACTGATGAGTTTTCCAGTCCGAGAGAGCGTGTTGAGTTTTCAGCTTCCACATCACAGAGTTTGATGGAAGAATTCCGACGGATGTCTTTACCGTCTGTGAATACTTCTCATATTTCGGCTAAAACTAACAACAACAAGGCCAAACAAAAGGTTACCTTCTCTTGGGTGCCTAAGAAAGATAAGAAAGCCCTTGTTGTTCATGTTGCTCTCAAATCACATAATACCTCACAGTGGTATTTTGATAGTGGATGCTCCAGACACATGACATGTGATGTATCATTTTTTACCCACCTTGAGGATTATAAGGATGGTAGAGTCACCTTTGGAGATGGGAGAAAGTTTAGCATTGTAGGACGAGGAACTGTAGAGTTACCAGGATTTCTTAAGCTAGAGAATGTTTTGTACATCAAAGGTTTAAAAGTAAACCTTCTCAGCATTAGCCAGCTGTGCGACACTGACTTTGCAGTAAAATTTGATCGGGACGCGTGTAATGTCTACAATCAAGACGGTAAACTTTTAATGCAAGGGGTGAGGACCGAGAATAATTGCTATGGGACTATGCCTACTTCCTCACTTGTCTACAACAGTGCCACAATCACTCCAATGGATTTGTGGCACCAACGTCTAGGTCACGTGAACGTTAAAGATTTGACTCATTTAGCTAAAAAGGACCTAGTACGTGGCCTACCATCTCTTGGAAAGTCAACTTCCATAGTTTGTGGACCCTGTCAGTTAGGAAAGCAAATTCGGAGCCCTCATAGTAATTTGCATCCATTACCACCTCTCGAGTTCTTGAATTAATTAACATGGATCTTATGGGTCCTACTCACATTGAGAGTTTGGGTGGTAAGAGGTATATCCTCGTGATGGTAGACGATTTCTCCAGATATTCTATTGTAGGTTTTCTAAGGGAGAAATTCGATGCTGTAGAGTTTCTAACGACCAAGTGCCGTGTCCTACAAAACTAACACGGAGTCACTATTAATAGGTTCCGTAGGGACAATGGCACAGAATTTAAGGAAGCAAAGGTAGATCTTTATTGTGATAGCCTTGGGATCAAACATGAGTTTTCTTCTATGAAGACTCCTCAGCAAAATGGGATTGTTGAGAGAAAGAATAGAACGATCCAGGAAATGGCTAGATCTATGCTTCTAGGTCGTAAGGTTTCTAGGAGTTTTTGGGCAGAGGCAGTGTCTACTGCATGCCACACGGTGAATAGGGTTTACTTACGTCCACACACACTTAAGACGCCTTATGAATTATGGACTGGCAAGAAACCCAACCTGGCATATTTCCGTGTTTTTGGGAGTAAATGCTACATCCTACGGGATAAAGAGCAATTAGGAAAGTTTGACTCTCGGAGCGACGAGGGAATATTGCTAGGATATTCATCTAATAGTAGAGCGTACCGAGTTTTTAACCTAAAGAGCTCTAAGGTTATGGAATCAAGAAACGTCACCGTGTAAGATGACGAACCTTCGACGGCTATTGGTCCTAACCTTCAGTGTGAGGATGTGGACTTTTATGGGAGTGACTTACTAGCTCCACATCCACACTCTGTGGTCGCCACTCCTGTGTTAGGGGACACACCTGCTTGGGTTCGCAAGAGTCATGACCGTTCTACCATTGTTGGCGATCCCACTCTAGGGGTCAAGACTCGTGCTTAGCTAGAGAATGTCGTTAGCCATTTTTGCTATACGTCCAAAGTCGAGCCCAAGAATCATAAAGAAGCACTCAAGGATGAACACTGGATATCTGCTATGCAGGACGAGTTACTTCGGTTTAAAAAGAATAATGTTTGGGATCTAGTCCCCCGACCTAGTGAGACTAATGTGATAGGTACCCGGTGGATTTTTAAGAATAAAATGGATGAAAATGGTACCATAATCTGAAACAAGGCTAGGTTGGTCGCTCAATGCTACACACAGATAGAGGGTGTAGACTTTGGGGAGACATTTGCTCCTGTTGTGAGGCTTGAGTCCGTCCGTCTTCTACTCGCCATCGCATGTCATCTGCGCTTCAAGTTATATCAGATGGATGTCAAGAGTGCCTTTCTGAATGACATTCTACAGGAGGAGGTCTATGTGGAATAACTAAAAGGGTTTGAAGACCCTCAGCACCCGGAGCACGTCTACTATCTGAGGAAAGCCTTGTATGGTTTGAAGCAAGCACCCCGTGCTTGGTACGAGAGGCTTACTTCCTATCTCTTAGCACGTGGCTTCAAGAGAGGGGGAGTTGATATAACGTTGTTCGTCAGGAGAGATGACGGTGCAATTTTGGTTGCCCAGGTCTATGTGGACGACATAGTCTTTGGATCCATGTGCTCCTAACATGCTCATCACTTTGAAGAAGAGATGAAAAGTGAGTTTGAGATGAGCATGGTTGGTGAGCTTACTTTCTTCCTTGGTCTCCAGGTTCGTCAGCTAGAGGATGGGATGTTCATCTCCCAATCCAAGTATGCTAGAGACCTAGTGAAGAAATTTGGTTTAGACTCCGCTAAGCATGCACGTACACCTATGAGTACCATTACCAAGCTTAGTAAGGACGCTTCAGGCAAGGACGTAGAGCAAACCTTATATCGGAGTATGATAGGTAGTCTTTTCTACTTGACTGCCAGTCATCCCGACATAGCCTTTAGTGTTGGAGTCTGTGCGCGTTATTAGGCGTCCCCGAAAGAATCACATTTACTTGCCCTAAAATGTATTATTAAATACATGAGTGGGACTCTCTCATACGGTATTTGGTATTCCTTTGATACCTATGACCGTATGTTTGCCTATTCAGATGCCGATTGGGCCGGGGATGTAGATGGTTGTAGGAGCACTTCTGGTGGGTGTTTCTATTTTGGTTCTGCTATTGTCTCCTGGCTGAGCAAGAAGCAAAATTCCATCTCTTTGTCCACTGCGGAGGCTGAGTACATAGCCGCCGGGAGTTTTTACACGCAACTCTTGTGGATGAAGCAAATGCTGGAGGATTATGGGATTTCACAGGACACCATAACCTTTTCCTGTGATAACATGAGCGCGATACACATATCCCGCAATCCAGTTAAGCATTCGCGCACAAAGCACATCAGGATACGTGAGCACTTTATACGTCAGTTAGTTGAGGAGAAAGTCGTATCCCTGAGTTTTGTTCCCACCGACCGTCAGTTAGCCGATATTTTTACGAAACCTTTAGATGCCCTTGGATTTGAGAGTCTTAGGAAGTCTTTGGGGATTTGCACAGTTGACTGAGGGGTTGGTCTATATCTAGAATATGATGCTTTTCATGTTCATATCATATGCTTCCTATTGCTAGTCTGTTTTATATGTACTATTTCTTTATTCTTTTAAAAAAATTCCAAAAAGATTTTTTCTTTTGATATAAATTTTGAGAAAAACACAAAAAGATTTTTGTATTTTATTTTGCACCTTTTATGGATGAACATTTAAGATAGCCAAGTCATAATTTCATTCCTCTTATCCATGTGACTGTTTGATAGAGATCTGAGACGCTACATCATTTCATCCATGTGATTTACATTGTATGGAGTCTTTGAGATGTAATTAGTGATATTTTCCTACATGTTTGACTCCTATCTCCTTTATTGCACACATGCACGACTTTATTTGATTATTGTACTTGTCTATCACATGTTGGCTTGAGTGTTTCCATCTCAATTATGTCTATACAACTTGCAATATGCGATAAAACTTGACAAGATTGGAATGCATGTAAAAATCATTTTTGTGAGACTGAGTGTTTGTTTAAGAACGGGGAGGGGATGCGAAAGGTAATTATCTCTTCTTTGCGCAAAAGCCACAGTTCTAAAGGACCTAAAAAATGGAGGAATTTTAATTATCCGGGGTCCAAAGAGGTTAAAAGAGCCCGAAAAATTTAAAGGCAATAAAAAGCAATTCATGCCACATATAGGCCACTTAGGTTTCATCATCAATTCTCCAAAGTTTGAGAATTGAGAAAGACTATATTATATATTAATATTTGAGGGACTTTGGTTGGAGAATATAAATGGGTTTGCACTTCCTTGAAAGTCCTGAAAGAGCATGATATAGTTTTGGACGTTATTGGTGTGAAAATCACTTTGAGCTTTGATTTGTTGATTTGATTGAGTCAATGTCTTATATTTCCACCTTTTTACACCAAAGGAAGACTTTGAGTTCATTCGTTAGGAGTATCCAATATTCATCGTGCACATATGTCATGTTTGTTTGCATTGATTTTCCTATCGAATCTGATCACACCCCTTTATTTTCGTTATCATTGACTTGGTTGTTTTTGTGATCTTTCATGGTGTGATTTTTTTTTGTTTGTTGTATAATTTGTGTGAAAATTTTTGAAAAATTCAAAAATAGTGGTTTATTACCTTGTGTCATCTATTTTCGCTTCTCATATCTGTCTATTTGGGGACATCATAAAAAGGGGGAGAAAGAATTATCATATTATGGGGGAGTGTTTGAGATCTTGTCATATGCTTTCATTGATTGGTATCCATGTTTATCTCATTTTAAACTCGATACGTCACTTGGTATTTGCTTTTTCTCATGTGTGTAGGTACTACATGATGATCATACGTTACACATCCTGATGAGAGAAGATTTGAGATCCTTGAAGATTTGAAGAACAAACGATGGAGACTATTCATTTGTACCTTTTCAGTTTTGGGTTCATGGGAGGGTAGATTTGTATAGGCAATTTCATATTTGATAATTCGGATTTTTTATGTATGTACCGGCATAGACATAGGGGGAGATTTGTTAGGACATAATTCTCATGTCCGTTATCTTACAGTTTTATATGTCGTACGCCGTTACATTTGGCACGTCTCTACACGATCTCATATGACGGCCTCAATCCGAATTCCGGGAATCAAGCATGCACTATCTCCATTAATCTGTCCCTCATCTGCATCAACGACTTCACGTTCCTTTATTTTAGGCTCGTAATGCAAGTGGAACGCAAGAGAAGTCAAATCAGTGAAATAAGGCATGATAGGGAAGTTCAAGGGCAATCTGGTAATTTTAGAGCCACCATCTAGAGGACCGGTCAACTGGGAAGTTGAAGATCTTGCCACAACAAAGATACTGGACGAAACGACACCTAAATCCGAGCTACGGTGAACAAGTTATGGCTGTTTGAAAATGGAGAAATTTCCAAGAAAAAGACTCGAAAAATGCTAAGTGTTTAAGTTCCCTTTACCAGCGAATTTTTCCGAACCGAGGGCCGAATCGATTCAGGGAGCGAACCGGTTCGCAGGGGACCCGAACCGGTTCGGGGTACCTGTACACTGGATAGAATTTTAGAGTTTTAAGAACGTGGATCTCTTCATCTGTTTTCCTATAAAAGCCAACTTCGGGGGAGTTATTTTACAAGACTTTAAAAGACGAATTTGAGAGTCCATATACCTCAAGTCTTCACCTTTTTGAGTTTCCAAACTCATGTTTTGATTCACACAACTTTTCTAAACCTTTGTGAATCCGTTTGCAACCCAAGAACACAACCTTGTGTTTGTTCATACTCTTGTCGAGAAGACCGACCTTGCCCTCCTGGAAAAGGGATATTTCCATTCGCCGACTACAGAACCGACACCCGCGGGTATTTCTGTGTCACTGTATTTTTACTGTAATCCGTGTAACCGTTCCTTACAATATTATAGTGAAAATAAATGGTTTTTCCCCTTTGGGGGATTTTTCCTCATTTGTGTGTGTTGGAATATTCATGTTTGAATTTTATCGTCATCAATCACACCTAGATGCATGTTTAGGAGTTAATTGACAAAAACTGCGTTTAATTGACTAATATGTCTATTTGAACGCACGTGCACTCTCTCAAAGACCTAACTCTTAGGGTGAGAGATTGGGACAGAGAGACTGAGAGTTTGAGGGCTTTTGAGGCTACGAAGAATTAACTCAAGTAGCTGAAGGTTACATTGAGTGAGCAGTTGATTGTCTTAGGTCGAGAAAAGAGTGATTTGACCAACACGGTGTCTAGTCTGATGACACGTGTATCCCAACTCGAGAGTGATCTCGAACATTCCCGGGAGGTCAAAGTCCCTTTATATATCGCATCTAAGAAGGTTGGAAAGTTGATTCTCAATCCCATTTTTGGAGATGTTGAGAGACTAGGAATAGGCAATGACAATGCGTCCCCTTCCTATGTAGCACTCGATTCGGTTCTCGAGGTAGTGATAGATTCATATGTCTCTCAACCTAACCCTCCCAGGCATCCTGTTCTCGAGAGGAGAGTGGATCCTAGACTTTTTGAGAGAGGTGATCCTAGGTCCGTGTATGTTTTTTCACATTGGAAGAAGAGAGGACACCTTAGGGAATTTTGTTTTAAGTTGGGTAATGTGTCACGTTTTGCTACTACACGTGTTACCACGACACATGCAACCACACATGATACTTTGGATGCTCCGGATGATTCCATGAGAGATTTTGCACATATTAGGGAGCATGTTAAGTTTTTAGTTGAAACTTAACATGACTTGATGGATGTTTTTCATAGGGTGTCACCACCTTTGGAAAACTCCTTCTCACCTAATGATAGAGGTTTAGACCTATTTGCTAGCATATGATGGCTTTCAAGATGATATTTTATGCCTATTGCTAGTGTGTACCATGTTTGTATTTATGTTTTCAATTTTTGATATACTTCTCACCAAACCCAAAAAGATTTTGTTTTCACATTTTATGAATGGGCATTTAGGATGACCGAGTCACAATTTCATTCCATATCCATGTGACGATTTGATAGTATTTTGGTACGCGTCATCATTTTATTTATGTGCTTTACAATGTTTGGAGTCATTGAGATGTGATTTGTTATTACTACCTACATGTTTGACTCATGAGTTCCTTTATTTCACACTTGAACATATTTATTTGATTATTGTTCTTGTCTATCATATGTTGGTCTATGTGTTTTCATCTCAATTATGTCTTTAAAACGAACCAAATGCAATAAAACATGACAATGAGTGTAGTGCATGTAAAAACAGTTGAGTAATTTTGTGTGATTTATTTTTAAAGGAGGAAGGGGTGTGGAAGGTACTCCTTTATCCTTTGCAACTAAGCCACCGTTTATATCAGACCTATAAAATGTATAACACAAAAACAGAAGCCAAGGTCCAAAGAGGTTGAAAAGAGTCTGAAAAAATTTAAAGGCAATAAAAAGAAAAATATGGCACAAATGGGTCAATTTGTTTCGTTTCATTACCTCGAAAGAAAAATCAAAAGCATTATTATTTATGAGGGAGTTTGAATGGAATATAAAATGGGTTTGCACATCGTTGAAAGTCATGAAAAATCGTAACATATTTTTAGACGTTATTGGTGTGAAAATCATGTTTGACTTTGATTTGTCGATTTGGTTGAGAGGATGTCATGTAAATTCACTTTTTCGACACCTAAGGATGTTATTGATGTTCATTCGTTAGGAGTACACGTATTCATCGTGCATATTGTTATGTTTGATTGCATTGATTTTTCAATCGAATTGTTCACACCCATTCATTTCATTTCCATGATTTGGTTATCTTAGTTTAAATTCATGGTGTGATTTTTTTTCAAAAAATCGAAAAATCAAAAATTGTTTGTGGAAGCTTTTGAGTATTTCCTTGCATGAGCGTAGTTTGATTCATTTTCGTTATGCATATTTATTATGTCACTCCATGTTTATTTTTTTTATTCTTTTCCTTGTCTATTTCGGATAAATAAAAGAGGAGAACACATTATGATTTTATGGGGGAGTTTGCATTATTGGGTAGATTTGATTATTGATTGATTTATGTTTATATCATTTCAAACTTGATGCGTCATGAAGGTATTTTCTTTGTCTAATGTGTGTAGGTATAACATTGAAGATCAATATTTTACACATCCTGATGGGAAAATCTTAAAGATTTGAAGATTTGATGTGGAAGTTTTTTGAAGAAAGTTTTAGTCCTTCATTTTTAGTACCTTTTCTGTTTTGAGTTTATGGGAGGGTATTAGATTTGTATAGGCATATGTTTTTATGTCGTACTGGCATAGGCATAGGGGGAGATTTGTAAGGACATAATTTTAATAGTCTCACTTACATTATAGTATGTACTATACTCCTACAACCATCGAAGAATTATTTAAGTTCATTCATGCATCAAGACGGATCCGAATATTAAAATTCTTCAACAAAAGAGGCCTCCGTGAGATTAATTTTGGTAAAGTTGTGTTTAAGTACCTTAACGGTTGACGTAGAGTGTTAGGGATAATTTTTCTAATATATTTTCTAAGTGTTGAAACAGAGTGTTTCGCCAAAGATTTTTTTTCTAAATGTTGAGGCGGAGTTACTTGACAAAATAATTTTTTTTTATTTTTAACAGTCATTCAAGCGACTTGAGCGTCTCATTCGAGTGACATGCTGAAGTCACGCGAAGCTCGTTCGATTGACACATGTCATCGTTCGAGCGACGCACCATGTTAAGTTTTATATTTAAGCGTGTTAAACCACTATGTTTTCTTTGAGAATACCTGACGTTTTTCATTCTACATAAACTGCAAATCGGCGGAATACTTTGTCATCTTCATTTAAGGGTTCAAATCCTTTTGTTTTCAATTCATAAAGATCCCAATAATTTAGTGAATTTTTATGGAACCCAAGATATATCGTTGCTAGAGTTTATCTTATAGGGAAGGTTTCTTACTGTCGATCTAGGTGCCACTAGAGGGAGGTGTTGGGCTGACGATTGTGTGTCGATTGGGAGTGCTCGTGGGTATTCCTTACTGAATTGGAGTTGCGGTTCTTGCTGATACTAGAATGCGTGTCTATGTGATTATTCTGTGGAGTAATCATTACAGATTTCATTGTAATCCTTGTAAGTTGCGATTTACTATTTATAGTGAAATAAAAGGTTTTAGCTGAAAGGGGTTTTCTCCTGAAATTTGTATATCAGTAATTATATTTGTGTTGGTTTGATTACACCCACCTAAATGCATGTTTTAGGGATGAATTAAATTAGTTTAAAAATTGACTACAATTAAATAAGGTTAAATTAAAACTTTACGAATTTATTTAAATCAGTATCATACGACATTCTCAATTTTCCTTTACAAGGTCACAGAATTTTGGAGGATAACGTGAGCTTATAGTTTACTTCACTTAGTCATTGTATTTTAAGTTCTCCTAAGAATAACTTGTGCCAATAACGTCATTTATTTTACCTTATTGTACACATATAGACATGAGTTATAATAGGGTACGTCGTCAATCGTGATCGGACAAGATTTCATGCCAGGGATTTTCACTCAATCGGGTTATATTTTCTTCGCTAGACTTTTGGGTGTTCTTGCAAGGACCGCTGCATGTGAGTAACATTAATAAAAATATTATATGGGAACCGATTGTTTGAACTACTAAAAGGGGTGATAAAAAGTTGTCAAACGACATAATTGAATTTGTGAAAAAAAGAAAAAATAATATATTATATTTATTACTCTCAATGAATAAAAATAAAAAAATCAAAAATGCCACAAATTTGAGGAAGATAAATTGAAAAATCAATGGGGTTTCACACTCTCATGCACTGTGTGATTTTATTTTTGGCTTTATTAGATTTCTTAACACACATGATTAAATTTAGGTCGTTATCAACGTGAACCCGAAATAATTTAACCTGACTCAGTATGATCGATTCGTGTCATTAATTTATTTATAGGATGGGTTTGAGGTTCTCGTGGAGCTTTTATGGGATTCCCTTTTTTCGGGTTCTTAAGACCATTCCTTTTTTAAGTTATGCATATGAGGTTTCTATTTCTAGCATTGTTTAGTTCATTAAACCACTTGTGCTTATAGTATACTTTTAAGTGTGTGTTTTTAGTATTCCAGTGTGTATGTTCTTTTTGTGCCACGTAGTTCGTAAGAGGAGTTAATCTTTTCATTTTCACAACCGTTTTGGTTCGAAGGAGGAACTCTTGGTTCGCACGAAATCCTAGATTTAGAAGAATTTCATCTTTCAGTGCGTCTTTCATCTTTAACCCATCTTAAAAATCATGTCTATCATTTTTATGTGTCTAGAGCTCCCAAACATCCTTCTTTACACTTGTTTGTCAATTGGTTTTGGATTTAGGGATTTTTCAACATCTAAATAATTTTTTCGACATCATATTGTACATTTGGGGTTTAGCTAGAGGCATTTATTCTCCCACCTTTTTCCTTTCATGTGTTTGTATACATTGACATATTATATATATGTGGTGTTGTTATTTTTTGATATATACAACATCTTTATGGCATTTACACATATTATGTGTGAAATCCTATTATTCATTTCCTATAGAGGTATATATGTGTGGTTTAAATTAAAATCACGACAATATTTTTTGCTTAGATAACTCGGTTAGCCATCTTGGATTGTTATTCTAGTGTTATCTGGGCTATTGGTTATGTTATTGGTTTCATTTTATTGATAGTTCGATTCTAGTGATTGGAATTTTATTGATTTTAGTGGCTTGGTTATACCCTTAGCTTCCTATATCATTCCTTAAAGACTTTTTTCTTAGTCATTTTTATTTATTTCTCATAATGGAAAAGACAACCATCCTCCATTACATCCACAATGTAATTCGCTACATTGGGTGAATTGTGATATGTACCAACGATATACCATCACATGGTATTATTGCATACTTGTAGTCAATGAGAGACATTCCTACTTGTCTGCTGTATCATATAGGGGTTGGGATCCTATCCTTTTATAAGTGATTCAACTTATATTGATAAGGTTATGGCTTTTTATTTATTTTTTATTTTTTTATTTGGGTATATGATTAGTATATTATATTTCATCTTAGGGATATACAAGTTTTAGTTCCCCTTCTTATTATTTTAAGTATTATATACATTCTAAAAGTCCCCTACCCATAAAACCCTAAGGACCTAACCACCTCACTCCCTACTACAATTTTATTCATCTATCAATTACACTAGTGTAGATATGGATAATAAGAAGGCTCCCCAAAGTTGTCATCTTTATTCTGAGTAACGAATCCTTAAGATGATTGTCAGTTTCAAACTACATCACATCACTCATCATAATACTTATGGATTAGACCCATTTGGTTTCTGAATTCCATTGGTTATGAATAGTCCATTAATCTTTCCTCTATCATATGGAGACATATTGTAATACCCATGCCTAAGATTTTCTTCCTTTTCCCGTATAAATTATAATTTTGGAGAAACCTTGGGCCTTGGACCAATAGTATATTTTTTTTATCTTTGATTGAACATTCTTGTGACCTTTGAGGTATTTATTAGTAATTGATTGGGCAAATTTGGAATTTATTTTGTCGGTCTAACAAAGTTGAGGGTCATTCGAACGAGATCCTTATCTCGTTCGAATGAAGTCCACCTCGTTCAAACGATAAGCCTTCCTCATTTGAATGGGCTTTTAATGTAGTTCTAACAACCCACCTCTGTATAGAATTTTCCCACCTCGTTTGAATGCCATTCGAAGGAGATTCAATTCCCGTTTAAATGAGACGTGATCTTGTTCGAACCGTCGCTTTAGAAATTTATTATTTCAAGATGCCCTTATGTGCTGTCGAGTTTTGGACCCTTGGATTGGTCACATGTCCATCTATAAATGCATTAGATTACCATAACATGTTTATAATAGTTGGTCTTGGTTTTAAAATAATTTTCTGGGGTTTGGGGAGTTATATAGGAGGGAGAGATGGTGGGTTCTTCCCCACTATTTTATTTTAGCATTTACCTCTCTCTCTATATATATTTTAAGACTTCTTCATTTTCCTGAACTCATTCCCACCATTGTTACACCTTACCACCATCATAATACACCATTTCCACCCCCACTTCCATGCTTCATTGTTCTTTTTCAAGCCTTGTCAAGGGTAGAAATGTTTTGAGTCAAGAAAGTAGGAGAATCCAACGTAGATTTGGAGTGTTTTTATAGAGCTTTTTAGAGTATTTGGAGCAAGGAGCTTCCATCTTTATCTTATTCTTTGTCCCCTCTTCAAATATTAAGTTAGGGTTTTCCTCTCTTTAAGTTCTTAAGGTTTGAGCTATGAAAAATATGTAGGATTCATGCTATAAGTGTTTTATTATTAAAATGATGATATTTTCTAGTATGTTCAAGTATTGCAAAAATGAAGTTTTAAAGAAGATAAAGTTTAAATGGATTTGTGATGAATAAATGACATTTTAACCTTGAAATATAGAGAGAAAGCATGAAAAAATGTAAACCCGTGATTTATATCTTGTTTAGTTGTATATTTGAGGATTTCTAGGCATGAAACCCTCCTTAACAGGTGTAAAAACATGTAGTATGCTAGTAGACGACATTTTAGATTAATGAATGATGTTGAAATGGGTTTTATGAGATAATTATGAAGTGCAGAAAAACAACCCTAAATTTTTGTTATAAATATTGTAAGGAATGAAGAAAAATAATATTTGAGGTCACATGTGATAATAGGGAAAAGTAGAAGATATTTTGCTAAAATTGTCTTTAAATGATTGGATGTATTTTATGTAGTGAAACATAAAGTAATGAAGTATGATTTTTTAACATAAAATCATAAAAAGATGATTTTGAAAGGAAATATTGATTTTTGTACCATAATTATTTAAATACGTTTTTCAAAAAAATGACGAAGAAAGGGTACAATGGTAATTTACTAAAATTAAGGGTCCTAATAGTCGAACTTCCTCGTTAGACCATATCGGTCAATTTTTGTGAAAAAAGGATAAAGTAGACAAAATGGCATGTTGACAAAATGAAATGGTGCTATAAATCATAGAAATGATAAAAATGGTAAAATGATGAAATAATGTGGACATTAGTGTAGCCACCCTATTCTAGGACCCCCTAAGCACCTTTTTAGGTCTCTGGCACTGTCTCATTCACCATAAACCCTAGATCATACTCCGAGTACTGATCTGGAGACCATTGGATGCTCCCAAGCTCCATTTGACTATGGGTTAACTTTCTCACCTGAGTGAAATCTCATTGAATCTTCGAAGGGCTCTGAATCCCTTTTTCAATGGTCTGCCACGTAGGAAAATCAGCCTTACAGTTCAAACAAATGGTCTGTTTCACCCCAAAATTGATCTGTAGGCCACTGAGCGCTCCTGAGCCCTGTTGGACTCCTATCAACTCTCCAACTTGAGCGAAGCTCATTGGTTATTCAAAGGGATCTGAATTCCCTTTCCAACAGTCTGACCTATGCTCAAATCAACCTTATGGTATGGACGAATGACCCATTTTACTCTAAAGGTCACCGGGCTCTATCGGGACCCATTTGACCAAAGTCAACTCTTCAAACTGAGCAAAACTCTCTGAAATATCAAAGGGCTCAGCATAACCTTTCCAAAAATCCATCCCGTGCGTGAACCGATCTTATGGTTCAAACGAACGATCCGTTGTCATCCGAAGATTTTCTATCCCAAGGACTCATGGGTTCTTCCAAGCATCATTGGATAGCAGTCATCTCCCCAAACCTGAGATATTCCCAAGGATTCTTAAAGGAATCTGAATACCCTTTCCAACGGTTCATCTCCTACGCGATTCGAACTTATGGATTGCATTTTATGATCGTTTTTTTGGAAAATCTGCAGAGGATTGTCGAATGGCAAACCCATTTTCGTGCCTATCGATAGTGTGTTAAGGGGATCCTTCCGATAGTCAGGTTAAGTCAAATACCAATCGGCACCCCCTTTGACCCTATAAAAGGAGATCATGAGCTCACTTTCAAAGGAGCCCTTTGAATCTTAATAACAGTGATCTCACCAACATTCTCTCGAAATCAATGTGATTTCCATCTTAAAATCCCTTTCCCACATTCTCTTTCCACCGTTTCCTTACCCATTTTGGCAAATTATCTTCCTTATCCTCATACCACCTCCATCCATTTGCAAGAGCACCCCTTCAACACTCAAGATTAACCTCAAGTACTCCAAAGAAGGTCCAATCTTTCACCCTCTCTCTAAATTCTCTTATTTTTGTATTTTATTACTTTATTCTTATTCTAGCATTTCATTTTTATTATATCACACATATCAATATCCCATTTTTATTAGTATTATTTCATATACTACATTTTCTATAAAAAAACCCAAAAATAAGAAAAATAGGGTTTACTTGTAAATTCCAAACAGGGATTTCTCATAACATTTTCTCACACTAAAACAAATTTTTTACACATGCAAATATATGAAAAGTCCCCAGTTGGATATATGGGTTGAACCCCACCCCTAGTCATATGCGAACTGTGTGGACTTTGATGCCTTTTTAGGCTATGTAAGTGTCTCATCCGATATTCGAGTCCTCTTTTATTTACGTTCATAACATTATTTTCATATCATATATTTGTAATTCATGTAGTAGTCTTCTATACTTGTATTTTGTCCAGCAAACTCCATCGTTCTTCCATAACGATCGACGACTGGAAAATTACGCACATTGTATTTTGATTATTATTTTAGAAACACTCCTCATGATGAGTCCATAACACGAGTTGAGTAATTCCACTCTTTATTTATATATACTATCACACACTTCAGAAATTTATTAAGGATAAAAAAAACATAAGCGCATGAGAGACCGAAAGGGCGAGATAGGTGCCTGACACTTTCCCATCCCATAAATTAGTCCCCGAATCCTTGAACATATTGGTTCCGCAAGAATCAATATGTTTTTGATGTCATTCTCTTGAGGAAACATCATTTCTTTTGTCTGCTTTGTGAAAAATAGGCTGTGTGACAACCCGCCTACTAAAATAATAGGTGGCCAGCCCAATACTCTAATAATCAAATGAATCATAGATGGTCCATTCTCAGCATCACCGTCGATTAAAATAATAGTACGAGATAACCAACAATCATTTTAGAAAACGGACTGTCAAATTTAAAATAAAAGAAAACACTAGACAATCCCATTTGCAAAAACGGTGGATATAAAAAATCAACGGGTAAAGAATGACAATGTAATAAATAATCACCGAATAAGCTGTCGGTGAACAGACCAATACTAATAGTTACACCAAGAATTACACATTATATTTACAATATAATAAATGAGTGCAATGCTTTGGGCAACACCCCCGAATAAATAAACTGAACATAACTAAAGTACAATAGAAAGAAGCGTCTAATACAAATAACCTACAACATCCGCAATATGCTGTAGCTCCATGACAACTGGAATGGAAATGTAAATGTAGGTGTCCATGCAGTAGAACACCTGAACGACAAGGAGTGTATGCAAAAACAAAGAATTATAGACGGGTCAGGGCCCGGTTTGATATGATTCCCATGTGACTAAAATGCATGACAGTTAAGTGCGGAATTCTCTCGCAATTAACATAATAATTCTCACCTCTCAGTCTAAAAGCACAACCTAGCGCAATATCATGAGATGATCTAGTTAACCCAAGTACTAAGGGCTAACTTCTCCCCAGTCTCAACACTATGCCCTATTCGTGCATGGGGTGTCTTGCAGAGCGAAATTCAAACAAGGAACCCCCCCGATACACTACTACTTAGGCAAGGTTGATCGTTGAGATCCATCAGACCCTTAGCACGAAATTAATATATATATATATATATATATATATATATATATATATATATATATATATATATGCATGGGAGGTCACATCTACAGCTACTCAAGGAGACATAAAATAAATCCGTCCACAACCTAGGGGCACAATTCCTATTTCTTCTTTAGGAATATACATATACGGTAAATTCATTTTATCAAATGTTTACCAATTTAATCACAGTTCAAAACTTTCTTTACCAATTTTATTTCCGTTCTTCCATCCAGGAAAAATATATTTAAAGCAAGTTTTATTAACATAAAAATGCTTTACCTTTCCATTTTCCTTCTTCCATCCGAAAAATATATATAATTTAAAGCAAGTTTTATTATCATAAAAATGCTTTACCCTTTTCAGATCATATCATCCATTTTCCTTCTTCCATCCGGAAAATATATTCAAAATTCATCTTTATTACCTTAAAAATGCTTTTGCAAATCATATAATTCTATTTCCCTTCTTCCATCCGGGAAAGTATATATTTAAAGCCATTTCTATTATCATAAAAATGCTTTAATAACCAATAATGTTCCACATTATTTCACATAGTTATATATCAACATATATATATAACGCAATCTAAGACCGCCCGTCTGGGTTTCCCCACTGTGCGCTCCCCTAAATGGCTATCATCTTCCAGGGCCTATCATCAAGACAACCTGGGATCCTTCCGAAACATCGGGAAGCGGCCATATGCCTACGGGATAGTCAAGACCACACCTAGAATCTCCTAACCAACGCAGAAAAGTACAACAAACGCTCATATGGCCTAGGGACTATATCCACCCTGCATTCACTAGCCGGGGGATTCACCACAACGCTTGCAACTTCCCTTATGATAGCGATTTAGAGAGGTGTGTATCCATAAATTAACATTTATGAAAAACATTACTTTTTCCTTTTGAAAACATCATATTTTACATTTTCAAAAATCATCCATGTGTACATATTCATTTAGTACCATATTTTAGAATAGGCATTCTTAAATTCATTAAGTCAGATTTATTAATGACCTAAGACCCGAAGTGCCATTATCCTCAAACTAGTCTCCAAAGTTTAATACAAAACCATAAATCATCAAAATGAGTCTTCGTCAATAATAGAGTCCCAAAAATCCCAACATTAACATTTTATCTCCAAATTATTTTTAGGTTAACTTCCTATATCATTTGGATATTAACATACACCAACTAGCCCTCGGGCAGACCCAATTATCCCCTTTTATCCTAGGACATTAGTTTACCCACAACAACCCTCTAGGACTCCCCATTACTTCCCAAAGGAAGGTTCCTAAACCTCGAACCTAAAAGAAAAGGGCTAAAATAAAACTAGAAAAAAAAACTCACCCTTTCAGAAGGGGTAATCGATCGACCCTTGGCCGTCGAACGATCGAAGTCTTCGATCGATCGATCTCCCAGGCTCGATTGATCGCACCTGGCAGACAGCTTCTTCTCCGAGAAGCTGTTTCGGACATTAGCGAAACCTCCAAGCTTCTACCCGAAAATCCAACCAAATACAACAACAATAAATGCTACCCAATCATTTCTACACCATTATTAAGTAACATAATCTCCTCAAATCAAATTAAAACTAAGATTAAGGGATTAAACACCAAAATCAACCAAAAACCTAACTATACGTACAATTTATCACATTAAATCAATATATAGCAAGTAAGAAACTTGTCTCGAGTTTGTAGTCTCGGATCCTCCTCCGATAGCCACGGATTTCAGCCCAAATCTCCATTTTTCTCTCTTTTTCTCCATTTCTCCCAACTCTCTCTTCTCTCTCTCTCTCTCCTTTGGCTTCTCACACAAAATGAGAAAATAAAAAGAGGTGGGGGAACTTATACGGGTTCTAAAACATAAGTCCCCACTTTTAATTGCTAACACACCATTAAAATGACTCGTAACCACATATTTGAGTCATAATCCCCCAAAAGTGCCCGAAACTCAAAAATACAACGTGGCACTTATTTCGACTATCTCGACTATTCTAAAAATAACCGCACCCCCTATTTTGGTATTTGGAATAAAGTGAATTATTTTATGTTCCAAATTCCATTTTATTTCATTAATTTTACTCCAATTTAGTTATAAGTCATAACCGTCGTTTTACATATAATGATGCAATATACACAATATAATGCTATTTACCTACTCATAACGGTAAATAGACAAAACATAGTAAATATTATCCCTTAATATCACGGGAAATAATATTTACTCCAACTTTCCCTATTTGATAAAATTAGCCCATCAGGAAAAATAATATAAAATAGTCGCTCAAAAGCTTGGGTTGCTACATACTCCCCCCCTTAGAAGGGAATTTTGCCCTCAAAATTCAGGCGTATCGTATCACCATTTAAAGGTATACCATACTAAACTACCGTTCTATCATTCTTAGCAAACCCCTCGTCAGTGCGACGTCCCCATTGGACTCGGACTAAGGTCATCACTATTCGATCTCAGTCCACATTCTTAGTGCTCTAACATAGCACCAAATCGTCCCCCATGAACTATCGATCCTACTGTTCTACTACGGAAGGAGATACCCACACATCTCGGCATAAATTGCCTTTCTTCCCAAATCACGTTATACCCTTACCAGGGAATAACTACACTAACCCATAATCGCTCACCCCAACCCTACTTACTTCTATTCGCATTGGCATAGCCCTTAAAAGTAAGCGGCTCAATGAGCCCAATCATTAAAGAAATATTCTTGAACCACTCCAAGTCCAAGAAATATACTTTCCGTTGGTTCCATTCCAATGAGTAGTTAATGCACACAGCCAACTACACTAGGCCACACACGACACCATACTTATAGGAAAAGATCCGAACTATTGTACGGAAATTTTGATCCATCAAAACTACTACTCCAATCCTTCCTTTAAGTCAAACCCACCCATCCACTTACGGGTGGTAGGATATACCCCATATCCATACGGTTCCCATTTATTCCTGGAAACTTTACCAATACCTTGACACGAATGTCTCGTATCGGTCCACCACTGTTTTGATAGGAACAGCATACAGTTCCATAACTCCACTATGAAGAGCTGGGCGTACTCCTCTGCACTTAGTTCGCCCGTTTCAATTGGGTAAGCAACGATTGGTTCAATGATCAACAGCTTTCTCAACTAGGATCATGACCGTTGCATTATCGACAATTCGATAAAGATATCCATGGATATACCCGTCTTCGTTCCACACTACTATCTACACACTAGTAGGTGAAAGGGTCAATCACGGATATGAATGCTCTTACAATAACGTCCCCTCGGTTAAGCTCGTTCTACTTGGCATTTCGTGCCTCAACTAAACTCTCTGACGGGTTTTCTACTCGGTGCATCTACTACCCCATCCGCACTTCCTTAGCGAAAGGGAATATCCAATCGATAGTCCTTTACGAACTCCAACTTGTTGCTCGTGAAAAGACCAAATTCTCCCGCCCAGGAAGTAGTGCCTCTATTCTTTTAAGGCGAGTACTACCGCAATGAACTCTACATCAAGCGGGGGATAACACTTCTCACGAAATTTAAGTCGGTGAGACGCATATACAATAAGTCCATGCTCCAGTATTAACACTTCCCGTTCCTGGCAGAGACTTTTTCGTTAAATCCACTCTCCAACTTGACAACACGAGTGCAGGAGTAAAAGTCAGTTCATACTTCATCTCCTCAAAAGATAGGTTAACAACGTAACACTCTATCTAAGAGAGGCCCCACCACCTATGGCCTAACATTCTGCATTATTCGAGATCCCGTACTTCTTCGTTCTAGGGATTGAATCCCACCTATAGTTAACCCACAAACCCATTGTGGTCAAATCCCTACCTCCATCCTAAAATAATGTTACATGCCCTAAGGGCCTTACGTTCTAAAAAAAAAATCCTACAGTCAACCCATATCCTAATGAAGTCGTATAAATATAATACTAAGTATATCCCTAGTGTCCAAGACCTTTCCCGACTTCTGACATTAGCTCGATTTCATGCGTGGGACGTCTCGTCGAAGCGAAATCCAAACAAGGAACCCTCCCGTTACACTACTACCTCGCATCGTCGGTCGTTGAGAAGTAACGGTCGAAGACACATGATCGGGATCGCTAAAGTCCTAACTCGTAACTCTACTAATGCGCTCCTACTTCAATGTCTTACCATCTCAATCAACTGAGGCATTTACTTCCTGTAAGATGCCACCAATACTTTATCCCAATACACACATATCTTTATATATATAGCCTTCTCATTAAGGCACAACTATAAGTCTCTATCGGACTTTCATAATCTTAGTCTTCCCCACATCGATCAGAGGAAAAACTATCACAGTGCTCATATATCGCACATCAACTTAGCCCCTTAATCACCCAATTACGTGATTATCGGCTAAACCTTCCAACCCAGCATCTAGCCAAACAAAAGAAAGAAAGAAAGAAAAATAAAAGAAAATGCAACAAGCATGCACAAATAAAGCAAGCAAACAATCAAGAAAAACAAACAAAACAAATAATAAAAAACTACTTACATACCGTAAACCACCTCTATAAAGTCTCGACCTGTATCCAGGAGAGATATTATAGAACAACTAGCTCTACTCTGAAACTAGATATAGGATAGCTTCACGATTTAATCGCTTGTTATCGAACCAATCAACTAAGAATATCTATACTCGTATAATACATATAATACAAGTAGCACATACCACACACATACTTAAAAGATCACCACCCGCCTTATAACGACTGAAGGAAAATATAGGACCTCCTTATCATGGAAGTCATATAGATATACTTGCTATAATAATATCGATACTACCACAAGCTCGATATACACACCCGGATCTAGGGTAAATATAATACTACTCCATCTTTGCATAAGGAATACTCCACCCTCAGCTATGGTGGAAATTCCCACCAACATACTAGCCAATTTCTTTGGCCATTACCAATGGTTCATAGACACTTTATTCTAGTCTTAACCGAACCAAACTACTTCCATCTCTAGGCACCCTAGCGATTTCTCGCATAGTTCCCTTAACTTCTTCAGCAAAGAGAACATTCTACTAGCCTCCCCGACCTTAGTTCAATGAGTCTTCCCCGGGTGAATGTCCACCAATGGGGCCTCATGAAAACTACTTCTCTAGAAGTGTTAGCAACACTTACTTGTGAGCCTATCATTTCCACTGAAGGGCCCTCTCTATGGGCAAAAATTCCTGCCCCACCACAATATGGCGACTACCATTTCTGCCACTTCAACTTTACTCCAATGGGTGAAAGATTTTACTTCAATCTTTGCACCTGGGAACTTCTATACCCCTTTCTAGGCCAAACTCTCGGACCATATGCTCTTACCGAATGAGATTACTCTTCCTCCAATCGACCGAACTTCAACAGGTGGTCCTCGTCAATGACCCCCCCTCAACTCCAACTTAATGTAGCTTGGAATCCCAAGCTTAGCACCACTCTCTACTAGCAGCGGTACTTGGAAAACTATATCGACTATAGTTAGTAGTCGCGGTAGCAATATTAAGATAATTCTACAAAGGTAGCAACCTCTAAAGCGACCCTCATCCACGACTACAATTCACAGCTCTTCGTAATCCCATCTCCTAACGCCTTCACAACGTCCTCTTATGACGCCCTTCATACAATGACTTACGAGTCTCACACGAACGCGCAAAAGATTTTTGGGGTTCTCATATCATAGCAGGAGAACGAAATCTCACAAGAAAAATCAACGATCTTAATCTTAGGGCTCTAGATCAAATAAGAAATAACGCTGAAAGCGAAACACGTCCGCACAGATTCCTAAGGCCTCTAGAACCTAATGCTCTGATACCATCTGTGACAACCCGCCTACTAAAATAATAGGTGGCCAGCCCAATACTCTAATAATCACAAGAATCATAGATGGTCCATTCTCAGCATCACTGTCGATTAAAATAATAGTACGAGATAACCACCAATCATTTTAGAAAACGGACTGTCAAATTTAAAATTTTGTAAATAAAAGAAAACACTAGACAATCCCATTTGCAAAAATGGTGGATATAAAAAATCAACGGGTAAAGAATGACAATGTAATAAATAATCACCGAATAAGCTGTTGGTGAACAGACCAATACTAATAGTTACACCAAGAATTACACATTATATTTACAATATAATAAATGAGTGAAATGCTTTGGGCAACACGCCCGAATAAATAAACTGAACATAACTAAAGTACAATAGAAAGAAGTGTCTAATATAAATAACCTACAACATTCGGAATATGCTGTAGCTCCATAACAACTGGAATGGAAATGTAAATGCGGGTGTCCATGCGGTAGAGCACCTGAACGACAAGGAGTATATGCAAAAATAAAGAAATATAGACGGGCCAGGGCCCGATTTTATATGATTCCCATGTGACTAAAATGCATGACAGTTAAGTGCGGAATTCTCTCGCAATTAACATAATAATTCTCACCTCTCAATCTAAAAGCACAACCTAGCGCAATATCATGAGATGCTCTAGTTAACCCAAGTACTAAGGGCTAACTTCTCCCCAGTCTGAACACTATGCCCTATTCGTGCGTGGGGTGTCTCGCAGAGCGAAATCCAAACAAGGAACCCCCCGATACACTACTACTTAGGCAAGGTTGATCGTTGAGATCCATCAGACCCTTAGCACGAAATTAATATATATATATATATATATATATATATATATATATATATATATATATGCATGGGAGGTCACATCTACAGTTACTCAAGGAGACATAAAATAAATCCGTCCACAACCTAGGGGCACAATTCCTATTTCTTCTTTAGGAATATACATATATGGCAAATTCATTTTATCAAATGTTTACCAATTTAATCACAGTTCAAAACTTTCTTTACCAATTTTATTTCCTTTCTTCCATCCAGGAAAAATATATTTAAAGCAAGTTTTATTAACATAAAAGTGCTTTACCTTTCCATTTTCCTTCTTCCATCCGAAAAATATATATAATTTAAAGCAAGTTTTATTATCATAAAAATGCTTTACCCTTTTCAGATCATATCATCCATTTTCCTTCTTCCATTCGGAAAATGTATTCAAAAGCCATCTTTATTACCTTAAAAATGCTTTTGCAAATCATATACTTCTATTTCCCTTCTTCCATCCGGGAAAGTATATATTTAAAGCCATTTCTATTATCATAAAAATGCTTTAATAACCAATAATGTCCCACATTATTTCACATAGTTATATATCAACATATATATATATATATAACGCAATTTAAGACCGCCCGTCTGGGTTTCCCCAATATGCATGCCCCTAAATGGCTATCATCTTCCAGGGCCTATCATCAAGACAACCTGGGATCCTACCGAAACGTCGGGAAGCGGCCATATGCCTATGGGATAGTCAAGACCACACCTAGAATCTCCTAACCAACGCAGAAAAGTACAACAAATGCTCATATGGACTAGGGACTATATCCACCCTGCATTCACTAGCCAGGGGGCTTCACCACAACGCGCACAACTTCCCTTATGATAGCGATTTAGAGAGGTGTGTATCCATAAATTAACATTTATGAAAAACATTACTTTTTCCTTTTGAAAACATCATATTTTACATTTTCAAAAATCATCCATGTGTACATATTCATTTAGTACCATATTTTAGAATAGGCATTCTTAAATTCATTAAGTCATATTTATTAATGACCTAAGACCCGAAGTGCCATTATCCTCAAACTAGTCTCCAAAGTTTAATACAAAAACATAAATCATCAAAATGAGTCTTCGTCAATAATAGACTCCCAAAAATCCCAACATTAACATTTTATCTCCAAATTATTTTTAGGTTAACTTCCTATATCATTTGTATATTAACCTACACCAACTAGCCCTCGGGCAGGCCCAATTATCCCATTTTATCCTAGGACATTAGTCTACCCACAACAACCCTCTAGGACTCCCCATTACTTCCCAAAGGAAGGTTCCTAAACCTCGAACCTAAAAGAAAAGGGCTAAAACAAAACTAGAAAAAAAACTCACCCTTTCAGAAGGGGTCGATCGATCGACCCTTGGCCGTCGATCGATCGAAGTCTTCGATCGATCGATCCCCCAGGCTCGATCGATCGATCCTGGCCGACAGCTTCATCTCCGAGAAGCTGTTTCGGCCATTAACGTAACCTCAAAGCTTCTACCCGAAAATCCAACCAAATACAACAACAATAAATGCTACCCAATTATTTCTACACCATTATTAAGTAACATAATCTCCTCAAATCAAATTAAAACTAAGATTAAGGGATTAAACACCAAAATCAACCAAAAACCCATTTATGGTTTAAACCTCCAAAAACCTAACTATACATACAATTTATCACATTAAATCAATATCTAGCACGTAAGAAACTTGCCTCGAGTTTGTAGTCTCGGATCCTCCTCCGGTAGCCACGGATTTCAGCCCAAATCTCCATTTTTCTCTCTTTTTCTCCATTTCTCGCTACTCTTTCTTCTCTCTCTCTCTCTCTCTCCTTTGGCTTCTCACACAAAATGAGAAAATAAAAAGAGGTGGGGGAACTTATACGGGTTCTAAAACATAAATCCCCACTTTTAATTGCTAACACACCATTAAAATGACTCGTAACCACATATTTGAGTCATAATCCCCCAAAAGTGCCCGAAACTCAAAAATACAACGTGGCACTTATTTCGACTATCTCGACTATTCTGAAAACAACCGCACCCCGTATTTTTGTATTCAGAATAAAGTGAACTATTTTATGTTCCAAATTCCATTTTATTTCATTAATTTTACTCCAATTTAGTTATAAGTCATAACCGCCGTTTTACATATAACGACGCAATATACACAATATAATGCTATTTACCTACTCATAACGGTAAATAGACAAAACATAGTAAATATTATCCCTTAATATCACGGGAAATAATATTTACTCCAACTTCCCCTATTTGATAAAATTAGCCCATCAGGCAAAATAATATAAAATAGTCGCTCAAAAGCCTGGGTTGTTACAAGCTGGCGACTCTATCTCTACACATTTACCCCACATCATTCAATCGATGACGACCAAAGCGCCCCGAGGAAGGGCGCGAGATCCCCTGTGCGCGCGTGACTATGAGGGATGGCCATAATTAGAACAAATGTTAAAACACATTATTATGGACTCGGATGATACCGAGAATAATTAAGAAGGGCCCGAAGCCTTGGGGGTGAAAGACCCAAATTACTGTCCGTAGCATATGGTAGCTAGCCGACAATGTGGAGCCCGTTAAAATATCCAGATATTGGAAGATTTCGAGAAAATTTAATGGAAAAAGGAAATGACATTGGTTATGCTAAAAAATGTGTAAGTAAGACAACCTAATAGAATGTGATAAAAGGGAAACTAGTGGATAAAATATGATTAATAGTCTATAGACCTGGGAAAGGGTGGTGTGAAATGGTTAAGTGTGAGCATGAGCTCATCACTCGGGTGCATTGCATATTATTTGCATTAAAACTATCTAAATTGTTAAACATTTTTGGAATTATTAAAATACACGTTATGTGTATTGTATTTTTGTAGAAAAAGTATAGCTTAGTATTACCCACCTTGCTAAGCATTCGCTCACCCCTGCTTTTTATGTCAAAACCCCCCACCCCGAGTACTTCGAGTAGGGACGTTGGTAAGGACGCGAGTAAGGCCCCATAGGGCAGTCAACATCGCTAATGGCTCTATAATTTTATTTAATTTATCTTTTTAAACATTGGTGATTTATGACATTTAAACTTATATTTGGGCCATTGGCCAAGTGTTGTAATAATACATGGATGACTACAATTTATTTCTCATTTAATTAGTGTTGTGGATTAAATTGGATTTTCATAAATAAACCTTTTAAATTGACGTATTTACTTAAAGTGGTCACTTCTTTTCCTAACTTAAAATCGGTAATCTTAGTCTCAAATAAATGGTGCTATTAAAGGGTTATATTTAAATAATAAAATTGAACTTTATCCCTACCCCTTTAACTCCTTAATTCGGTGTAAGTTGACCCAACGGTGACCCAAATCAGGGTCCGGGCGTTACACATATGTCCTTCGTTCTTAATAATGTAGATATTAGGTTGCGCATGTCCTTTCCATATAGACCTCATTGGATAATACCTCATCTCCCAGGCCTAGTATACAACAACTAACATAACAAGAGCCATCCGCTATATTATTTTAGTTTCCATTAAAATAACTACTAATTTAGTCCCTAAGTTATGATAGACCGCTCAAATGTATTAATAGTTTGTGTCATTACTTGAGTGTGAACAACTTAAAGAAACCAAAAAGGAGGCATGGGACCAGGGGTGGTTAAGAGATATATGAGGTAGAGCGAGTGTGAAAGAAGTTGACCCTTCAGGTGTCCGTGGTGATGGTTGAGATGATGATGGAGCACGTGCATAACTTGTTTTGCCTCATGATTTTTTTTCCTTTTTCTTTTTCAGACTACTCAATTAGATAGATATTTGGATATTATGTATCTACTTATTTATATCTTATACACATGGATATTATAATTTTTGGGGATATATTTTGGATGATACATTTATTTATAACAAGCTACGATATTGGTACATTTTTGTTTGACATCTTCTTTCTATTATCATATGCTTTTATTGTATGCTTTATAAATGTTGCATGTTGCTAATTTAGATGAGGTTGATTCTTATTGGTTATGTTGATAAATGAATTTAGTTTTGCCATTAACATATGTTTTATTATGTTCTTATTTCCATGTTTTTATGTCACCGTTTTAAAATAAAAATACATTTTATTTTTTATTTATAAAAAACTTTTATTTAAAAAAGCCTTGGTTAAAAACTATAAAAACTGTTTAATAAAAAATAAAAAAGTGTTTTTGAAAAACAAAAAATGTTTTTATACAAATTTTTTTTTATAAAACTTTAAAAAATTTCTTCTTCTTCTTTTATCCTAAGTCTTAGGAAAATCAACAAGAAAAAAAATTGTTACTTGAAAAATTAATGATATCAAATACACACATAAAAAATTAAAGGATTTTTCTTGTAAAAATTGCAATGAATTTTGTTGTTACCCAAGTTATTTTTTCACTTGTCTTTCAAATGGTTCCTTAACAAAGTAAGTATAAAAGTTTAATTAGTTGGTAAAGAGTAAGAATAGTTGTCTAGAATATATATTATTTACCGTAGAGAAATGCTCTTGGTACCAGTAAATTACACTGGCATTTCCAACCGACTGATATCAAGAACAATAAGTTGATTATCATTAAATGAGCTGATGTGGGAGCTCATTTAGAAATATAGTTAAGTGCTAGAGAAACTGAAGTTTTAGTTAAAGTATCATTAGTTCCTCTCTCTCCCAATTCTAAAGTCTCCTTTTAGTTAAAAAAATATTTGTGGTATTTTAAATTGATTATTAAAATTAGGTGATCAAAAATATTAATATTCATATTAATTTAAAAGATAAAAAATGATCATTTTAACTTAACCCCAAATTTTAATGCCTAATTTTACTTATCACCTTGTTTTCATAATTCCTTGACTGGCACCTAATACATGAGGTAAAGTCTAATTTGACATTTGATTTGGCGTAAATATTTCTATTTATCTCCGTAATTTAGGCATTTTTATTATCCCATGAGGTGTAAATAGATAGATTTTTCTCATATGCGTGCAACTAACCATTTCCAGCAAGTACTTCTTGTTCTGTTTATTTTGTTTGTGTTTTTATAGGTATTTCGTGCAAGTGAACGCGGAAGAAAAAAACAGTGAAATAAACAAAAGAAAGGAAGTTGAAGGGAATTTTTGTAAGTTTCAACCATATTCTGAACACGGAGCCAACTAGAAAGTTGAAGAGCTTGAAGCCATAAGAACATTAGAAGAAATGGTGCCTTAATCTGATCTACGGTGAAGAAGTTATGCGAGTTCGAAGTCGAGAAGAGAATCTAGGGGAAAAAGAAGACATTCAAAAAATTTGGAAGCGAGCCGGTTCGGATTCCAAGGGTACCATGGGTGGCCTGAGCATGAAATTTCAATTATTATGAATTTTTATTGTAACACCGACGCATTCCTGGCGTCATCCGCCCCCAAGACTATGCTGGACGTCACTAAATAAATTATAATTTTTAACATGTGATAGATATGAGACATATTAAATTCATTCCACAAGATAATAATTAAATTGATCCCAATAAATAATAAGCATTCATGCAATATAAAATCCATCACTATGCTAATATCCAATTAAATCCAATCCCCAATAAATATAAAACCGAATAAAAGATCCAACTATAAATATATGAATAAAACCTTAAACAACTTTAGAATCGAGTGGCCCACAAAATCCATAAGTAAAGTCACATAATTAAAATGCGACGAAAAGGAAAAATAAATCTAAACTACTAAGGAACTAACAAACTCTGGCTGCACCTCCAAAAGATCTCCAATGACTCCTATGCAGCTACTCCAGCACTAAACCTGAAATGTTAGTTAACGCAATGGGTCAGAACCCACTACATGAATACCAGTTACTCCCCTCAATTAGAGTCTGTGAACCCAGACAATAGAATTATACATGATAAACATAACAACATAATATTTTAAATTAGACGAGATATATTAATATGCGGTCAAAGTAAATCACTATCCCCCACAACAAAGTCCACCCAAACTCTAAGTCCCATTATTTAATTTCCAACATCTACTTATTTCAATTAATGTAATTACTCAAATTTATTATTTTTCTCATTTCGTTAATATCAGTCGCGGGACTCCCGTATAAATTCTTACACCATATTAGTCGTGGGTATCCCACTAAAAGTTTTATATAATTTTAGTCGTGGGACACTTGCTTAAGTTTTACACCACACCCATTCCTTAATTAATGTCTCTAATTTGTTTTAAGAAAACATGTTTACTTTGTGTAGGCCATATCTAACACGCATAATACTAAAGGAAAGGAATAGATATATTCATGCTTGGAATTTCTTTGAATAAATCTGATTATGTAGATGTGTTCCTTGTGAAAAGATGACAAAAATCCTCTCTTGGACTATCTTTAAAAAAATCTGGTTTTGGCCTTCAAAACTTGGACGGAAATCTTAGTTTAAATGGGGCTAGGGTTTTGAGGTAGAAGGAGGTTTAAAGTCCTAACCCCATGTTAAATACATAAGAGAAGTGGTGGAGTTTTATTGAAACACACAACTCATGAAAATGGATAGACCTTTGCAATCTGCCCAGGCCGAATCGATTCGGTATCAGGCCGAATGGATTCGGTCCAATTCAGTTCACCAGGTTCCCTTAAAAATGAATATGTGTTTATAAAAATTCTAATTCTTCCCCGATTTCGATTCCGATTAAAATCCTATTTTTCCAAAAATAAAAACAAACATATTAAATCACTAAAATGATTAATTTAAAAAAAAATATATTTTTCGAATTTTGAATAATTTAAACAATTACCGATTTAAATTTATGGGGTGTGACATACTTCCCCACTAGCACTAGAATTTCGTCATCGAAACTCGACGAAGCGTAAATGCGTAAAATAAAATAAGGCTCAATATGCGTACTCATAGAATACCACGATTAGGCGCCTATCCACCCAATCCTATCCACTCATATCCCACGTCCAAAATAGAGTATATATATATATATATGTATGTATGTATGTATGCGTATCTTGGAAAATAGTACATACCGCGCTACCCTCCTAGCCATGTCTTGACTCCTACTGAGCAGTCTGAGGTTGAAGAAAATAGCACCTATCCACTGTGGTCGCTGCTGGTGCTCCGTGTGCACCTACTGCTGCCGGTGCAGTAGGCCTTTGACCTTGCTTCCCCTGTGCTCCTTGGCCCTGCTAGCCATGTACGCCTTGGACCTGTTGGCCTTGCGACTTTGGACATCTTGAAGCTCGGTGTCCTACCTCCCCACAGTTGAAACATGCGCCTATAAAATACCCATATTTCCTATTTGGTGCTCTCTCCCCATGCTGTCCCTGTCCCTGTACTTGGGGACCCTGCAGGGCACTATTGTCCTGCTGCTCCTGATTTGTTCGCTGTCTTTTACTCTGCTGGTCATTCCCACCCTTTCTCTCTCTTCCTTGACCATTTGACTCTTATGTCTTCCCCAACTTCTTTTTGTAATTTACTTTTTCCTTCAACAACAACATTGCGATGCCCACTGCCTGAGTGTAAGTAGTGTACAAAAGATTCCCAACACCATCTACCTAATAGACCAGGATAATCCCTTAATGAAACACTCTATCTTTTTTACCTCAGTATTTACCTCCTCCGATACAAACATCGATACATTTGTAAGTTCCTGCTCATATTCAATAACCAACTTCAAACCCTGCTCTAAGTCCAAAAATTCCCTCTTCTTCGCGCTCCTAATTGTATACGAAAAATACTTATTATTAAACTTTATCATGAAATCTCCATAATTCAAACGATCCATATCCTCTGAAGTGGTGACACTCGTCCACCACTGTAATGCATCTCCAGTTTGCTTAAACGTAGCCAACAACTGCTTTTGCACATCTGTCTAGTCCACCATCCTCAAATGCCTCTCCATGTCTCTCCTCCACTGGTGGGAAATCGATGGGTCAGCTCCCCTTGCGAAGGTGGGAGGTTTTCCCATATGGAAGTTTCCCCTCACTATATCCCAAGTTGAAGAAAGTGTACTCTACTGCTGCACCTCTAAGGTCACTCATCTCTGTCTCCCGACCTCAATACCGACTGTTATGGCCTCACATATAATAGTCGCTAACTCCTTGACATCCAACACAATCTGCCTCGTCCTTTACTGACTTGCGGAACCAAAACCTGAACCCTCTCTCCTATCTCCAGTCCTCCTAGTATTCCTCATTTAATAAGATAGAAACAAAAACAACATCAAACACAGAATAACTAAGAGTAAAAATCATCATAAGGAATTAAAGATAACAATGCGAAAACTAAAGCGGAATCACAACCTAGGAGACCTTAGACCATGCTCTGATACCATCTGTAACACCCCACACATTCCTGGCATCGACCGCCACCAAGAGTACATCAGACGTCATTAAACAAATTATCATTCTTAGCATGTGACAGATATGAGACATATTAAATTCGTTCCACGAGATAATAATTAATTAATCCCAATAAATAATAGCCATTCATGAAATATAAAATCCATCAACATGCTAATCTCCAATTAAATTCAATTTCCAATAAATATAAAACTGAATAAAAGATCCAACTATGAATATCTGAATAAAATCGTAAACAAGTGTGGAATCGAGTGGCCCACCAAATCCATTAGTAAAGTCTCATAATAAAAATGCGATAGAAAGGAAAAAATTTAAACTACTAATAAACTAATAAACTCCAGTTGCACCTCCAAAAGAAATCCAATGACTCCTATGCAGCTACTCCAACGCTAAACCTGAAATGTTAGTCAATGCAACCAACTTCTTTTCTCAATTAGGGTCCGTGAACCCAGACAATAGAATTATACATGACAAACATAACGGTAGAATATTTTAAATTAAACGAGATATATTAATATGTGGTCAAAGTAAATCACTATCTACTCACAACAAAGTCCACCCAAAGTCTAAGTCCCGTTTTTTAATTTCCAACATCAACCCGTTTTAATTAATTTAATTACTCAAATTTATAATTTTTTTCATTTCATTAATATTAGTCACGAAACTCCCGCATAAAGTCTTACACCATATTACTCGTGGGACTCCCACTAAAAGTTTTACATCATTTTAGTCACGGGACTCCTTCTTATAGTTTTACACCACACCCATTCCTCTCACAATGGCCGGTTAATCCGGTTCACTGTCAGCTCTACACACATTTCTGAGGTTCCACGCACGACACGTCACTGTATCCCGTCAGCCCATTTAATTGTTAGCCCACACATACTCGTGACGCCAACACACACCCTCCTTGTTATAGTCATTCGAATCGTTTAACTGTCAGCCCTACACATACTCGTGACACAACCTCTTTTTAATACCTATTTATTATCTTAGGAATTAATTCACAATTTCTCAAGTTTTCCCATTATTATTTCAAATTAGCCCTGTGACACCCCGCCTAATTAAATACCGGGCGATCACTCCTTTATTAAATTAAATCAAGGTATACAGTTGGTTCATTCTCAGCATCACTGTCGATAAAAATAATTTTCCAATTTAACACCCTAAATAATTAAGCTAAGTGTCAAAACCATTTTCATACATAACTTTCCAAATTTTTTTTAAAGAAAAACATTTATTTTATTTATTAACAACATTTCAACAATTAAGAATCACCCACAATAAACCTGGAACACAATCCAATTAATTTAAAACATTCGTCAATCGAATGTCAACATGCGAAATATAAAGTAACACAATTCAAACTGAATAAATCCCATAGCTACAATACGAGAAATAACTGGAAATACAAATGTCCCAATAACAACGGAATAATGGAAAGAGCTACACATGCTCAACTAAATGAAAGTGCTAAGAGTGGATCTGAATGAATGAAGTTGTCAAATCAAGAGACCTGCAACTCCCACCTAAGCTGCAGCGCGTTCCTTCTAAGAGATCCTAAGCAAGACGCCCCTGTGGCTGGGCACCTGTAATACATACATATATATATACAAGAGAGAGAGAGAGAGAGAGAAAAATGGGTCAGAGCCCGAAAGTGTGATTGATTTAAAATACGTTTAGCAAGTATTTAAATTGATACAGGCCAATGCAACAACATATTAGAGCGACACTCTCTTGAGAAATTCTCACCTCTCTTCTAATGTGCACGCCTATCGTACTAACCTTCCCAACGGGTTATCTTATCATTTTATCATACTAACCTTCCCCATAATTTAGCTTATCTTAATTTACTCATAAGATTTCAAAACCGAACAATATCATTGTTTAAAAAGAATACTTCCAATTAGTAGCATAACTCTCGTTTTAGCTTTATTAATTTATAAAGTTTCCCAGTGTCATATTATACTTTCACAAAATAGGTATTTACTGTTTGAGTCATCAACCATGTCCCACTTATCAAATCACAGTAGGCAGTTTCAAGTTTCCAATTCTCACACACATATATTATCTACTCGAATAATATATATAAAATAACAGCACCCCAAATAAAACTATGGTGCGTGCATACTCTACTATCCAAAACCCCCTATCACTCATATTAAGGGGAATACAATCGGAATCACTCTCGAATTGTATTAACAAAATACACAAACAAAATTGAGGCAAAGAATAGATTCCAAGTCTCTAAGAGGATGGCACATGCCTGCGTCTCTTAGGACCGTCTGAACTATCACGTCGATAGCCTATACCAAGGACATCTATCTTCTAGGGTACAAGTCAATATCCCCCATAAAGGTCCCATCGAGATAAGACTGTCCCAGCGCGGTAACCTCAGGGATAGCAAGTAGCGTGGGCATGATTTTCACATGTATATAATATATGCACACACAATCATATAAATATACCACTTTTATCATATTAATGTAGGTTCTCTCGTCACCCATAATTACAACATTTATCCTTAATTTCACATTATTAGTATTACGTATAAGGTTTCATCTCTATCCTTACCTCGAAGGGTTTTCTCACTTATTTCGTGACACTCGTGGGCTCTATTCTTCCAAGTAGGAAATTCGGTAGGTGTCACATTTAAGTTTCATCGTAACTCTCTTACGCGCCTCACACTTTAATATAACAATTTACTAACCCTAAAGTAAACATCCCATAAATACCATTCTCGGCGAATATTAATGATCCCAACATTTATTTATACGCCCTACTGGTCCTCTATGTCTCCCAAATCATTATACTAAGAATGCCCAAGAATTATATCACGACAATTCGATTTTTAAATCATTTACAAAGGGAAATAAGAGTCTGCCAGGAGGGGTCGATCGATCGAGGTTTGGGGCTCGATCGATCGAACCTTCGATCGATCGAAGCTCTAGGCTCGACCGATCGATCAAGCAGGTATTTCGATTTTTTGCAGAATTACAGTTATGGGTTCTACCAATTTTCTTCATCCAAATACATGTTTTCCAACCCAAAAAGTCCAAGAATTCTACTACTAACATTATAACAGTATACCAGATGTTTCTAACGTAAGGCATGTACATATTCATCATTTAAACATGGAATTTCCACCCAAAATTACATCTAATTATCAAGAATCCTAAAATTTCCTTAAACAGATTCCTAACCAATTTTTCTACAGAATTCCTTTCTCAATATCATCAAAATTTCGTGGTTAATTTCCTCTACATGGCAAGGGTTTCCAGAATCATCATACAAACCAATACTACATGGATTTTCCTATCACAAATTGGGTTTTCTTCTACATAATTCATCCCTAATCATTCCTAAAATAATATGAAGATTTCTCCAACGAAAATAGCAAGTTAAACACTTTCCTGGGATTTCTGGTATTCTGATTTACGGCTGATTTTGGTATGGTTGCGTTCCTCTTCTCGCGATCTACGCGTTGGTGGTGGCGGCAGTGCAAACCGGTGACTTTTTGGCCTTGAATTGCCTTGAGAGTTTTCCCTCTCTTCTCCAATGGCCGTACTAGGGTTCTGAATATTCTAACCCTAAATGGCTAACCTAAATGGCTGATATAGGTTGCTGAATTTCGTGGGTTTAATTACCCAAATATGTAAAATGACTAAAATGCCCTCTCGGGGTACTAATTAGGCCTAAAAACGCCCCGAGACCCAAACTACACCCCCGGGTACACTTTTCTGACTATCTCGACCCTTACGGACGCGTTGGCGCACTCAAAATGACCATACGAACAACTTATAAAATATTCACTTTTTATTTAACCAAATCTAGTCCCGACGCGACACGGGCGCGTCCCGATTCAAATTTCCAAAATTGTCATTTTATTCACTCGTGACATTCAATATAATCAATAACATATATTACTTTGCTCATTAGTAATATCCAACAAATTTCCCATAATTACTAACTCTCGTCACGTTAATAATTATAACATTATTAATTTTCAAATTTTTATTAAATAATTCATTCACATTAAATTCAATAAATCCCCAAATTAATATAGCATAAAAATACGGGGTATTACATACTTCCCCTCTAATAACGGAATTTCGTCCTGAAATTCAGAAAATAAGGCATACCAGGTAAAAACAACTCTGGATATCTCTCGCGCATATCTGCCTCGCGCTCCCAAGTGGATTCCTCGACATTATGATGCTCCCACTGGAACCGCACAAGTGGAACTATCTTCGACCTCAATCTCCTCTCACTATAGTCTAGGATAGACACCGGTCTCTCCTCGTAAGAGCTATCAGGATGTAAGTCGATCTCATCTATCGCAAAGTGAGTATGGGCCATATCATCCCGAAGGTATCGTCTCAACGACGAGATGTGGAATACATCGTGGATGCGATGTAAATGTTCTGGCAGTCCCAACCTGTATGCAACCGCCCCAATCCTCTCGATGATGGGAAATGGACCCACGTACCTCGGAGCCAACTTCCCCTTCTTCCCGAATCTCATCACTCCCTTCATAGGGGATGCACGCAATAACACTTGGTCCCCCACACTAAACTCCCGGAAGAACCGTTTCGCATCGGCGTAGCTCTTCTGCCTGTCCTGGGCTACCCGAATACGACTCCTGATCATCTCAATCCTCGCGGAGGTCTCCTGAATCACTTCTGGTCCTAGCAACTTGTTATCCCCCACTTCGAGCCAACAAGTTGGAGAACGACAAGGCCTGCCATACAAAGCCTCAAATGGATCCATGCCAATCGTGAACTGGTAAGAGTTATTATAAGCAAAGTCTAACAGTGGAAGATGTGGCTTCCAACCTCATCCAAAATCGAGAACACACATGCGTAGCACATCCTCTAACATCTGATTAGTACGCTCTGTCTGTCCATCTGTATGTGGGTGATAAGCTGAACTCAATCTCAACTCAGTACCCATAGCCTCCCGAAAGCTTTCCCAGAAACGTGACACGAAGATCTTGTCTGTATCTGACACAATATTCAGGGGCACCCCGTGTAGTCTGACAATCTCAGCGATGAACAACTGAGCATACTGACCCGTGGTGTAATCTGTCCGTACCGGCAGAAAATGAGCCACCTTGGTCAAACGGTCTACAATAAACCAGATAGAATCGTGGACCCGCTGTGATGTAGGAAACCCTATAATAAAGTCCATGGAAATACTCTCCCACTTCCACGCGGGTACTTCCAATGGCTGAAGCAATCCTGACGGTTTCTGATGGTCTACCCTCACCAGCTGGCAGGTAGAACACTTGGACACGAATTCAGCAATGTCCTTCTTCATCCCACTCCACCAGTATTGCCTCCTCATATCCTGGTACATCTTATCTCCTCCAGGATGTACTGCAAATCGGGACCCATGAGAATGAGTCATCACTGCATGACGTAATTCTGCTCCTTCTGGAACCACCAATCTCCCATTAAACCGCAAACTTCCATCAGAACTAACAGAATAGGACTCAGCACCCTCGGCTAGAAGTCGCACAATCTGCTCCTGGCAAAACGGGTCTGTGGTCTGTGCCTATATCACCCTCGTAATAATCTCGGGTGTGACTGACATCACGGATATGAAAGAACGGGCTACTGCGTCCTGGTGGCCTAACTCCTTCCACTTTGCTTTCCAGACGCCTGCTACTTCGTCTATCGGTCTACGACTCAACGCATCAGCAACTACGTTGGCCTTTCTCGGATGATACAGTATATCGAACTGGTAGTCCTTCACAAACTCTAGCCATTTGCGCTGACGCATATTCAGCTCTCACTGAGTGAACAGGTACTGCAATGACTTGTGGTCTGTGAACAAACGGAATTTCTCTCCCAACAAATAGTGTCTCCATATCCTCAATGCAAAAACGACCACTGCTAACTCCAGGTCGTGGGTGGGGTAATTCTTCTCATGCGGCTTAAGCTTGCGGGAGGCAAAAGCTATAGCCTTCTCTTCCTGCTGAAGTACTCCCCCAAGTCCCCGTAAGGACGCATCGGTGTAAACCAGGTACTCCATACCCGGCTGCGGTAACGCAAGGACTGGCGCTGAAGTAAGCTTGTCTTTCAGCTCGTCGAAAGACAACTGACAAGTGTCATCCCAAACATATGGTACTCCCTTGCGAGTCAGATTGGTCAATGGACCCGCTATTTTGGAGAATCCCCGAATGAATCTCCTGTAGTAACCAGCTAACCCCAGGAAACTACGCACTTCTGTCGGTGTCGTGGGTTGTCCCCACTCCCTTACCGCTGATACTTTACTCGGGTCAACTGCTATCCCCTGCTCAGAAACAACATGGCCCAAGAACTGTACTTCTCGCAACCAGAATCCACACTTCTCGTACTTAGCATACAACTGATGCTCTCATAGAGTCTGAAGAACTTGCCTCAAATGCTCGGCATGCTCCTCCTCGGAGTGTGAATATATCAAGATGTCATCTATGAAAACTATGACAAACTGATCCAAGAACTCTCTGAATACTCGGTTCATCAAGTCCATGAAAATGGCTGGAGCATTTGTGAGTCCGAACGGCATCACCCGAAACTCATAAGACCCATATCTCGACAAGAAGGCAGTCTTTGAGACATCCTGCTCTCTAATACGTAACTGATGGTACCCCGACCTCAGATCTATCTTCGAAAAGAAAGTTGTTCCCCTCAACTGGTTGAACAGATCATCGATTCGAGGCAACGGATACTTATTCCGTATCGTGACCTTGTTCAGCTCCCGGTAGTCCACACACAATCTCAGTGAACCATCTCTCTTCTTCACAAACAAAACTGGAGCGCCCCAAGGTGAGGTACTCCTGCGAATGAAGCCCTGACCTAACAGCTGCTCTATCTGATCTCGTAGCTCTCGCATCTCTGTCGGAGCCATACGGTACGGTGCGTGGGCTATAGGTCTCGTATCTGGCAATAAATCTATAACAAAGTCTATCTCTCGACTGGGGGGTAGGCCTGGTATCTCCTGAAACACATCAGAATACTCCCTGACAACTGGGATCGAATCTAAGGGAATCACAACCTCCTTAGAGGTATCCTCCTCTATGTAATACAAATGAGCGGTCGAGCCTCCCTCTGGGCGACGCATCGCCACTACAAACATCTCTTGCCCCGAAATGGCAAAAACAATGCTCCACCGAAGTAAACAATCATGGCTCTATAAGCGGCGAGCCAATCCATACTGAATATAACATCATGCTAATGCATATCTAAGACTAACATGTCTACAGGTAATACCAAGCTACCCATCTCTACCCCCACTCCCCGACATATAAGAAAATAAGCGACCCATTCCCCAGTGGTGAGTCTACATATGTCATAGTGCTCTCTGCTGTGACTAATAATCGTAAGGCTTTCACAAAATAGGTAGCTATCAAATAGTGCGTTGCCCCAGTATCAAGAAAAACTCGACTCATAGTAACATGGATAGAAAAACATACCCTCAATCGCGGGTGGTGCCTGCGGAGCTGCTGCCTGTGGGAAGTTATAGACACGTCCGCCCTGTAGCTTTCTCTGCTGAACTGAGGCTGTTGGAAAGGGTGGTGGAGCTGGCTTCTGGGGTTCATTGTTAGGACATTCCTGTCGTGGGGCCCTATTCTTCTCTGGGCAATCCTGACGCCTATGGCCATTCTTGACACATTGGAAGCACCTCCCTCGAAACTGCTTCCCTTCCTTACGGTATTGGCTAGTCTCGCTTTTTCCCTGGTCTTGCTGGCCTTGAGGGGATATCTGCGGAAAAACTATGTCAGGGCGAGGACAATCCATCCACTTGTGACCCGGTTGTACACATTTATAGCAGAGTTTCGAAATTCTTTGCTGATTAGATTGTAGTTTATCCCCAGCCTGATTCGGACAAGATTTACGTTTGTGATCCTCCATTCCACAACCGAAACATCTCTTGGTGATTTCATTCTGAACCTGACTTCGTTGTCCCTGACACTTTTGTCCCTGTACATAAATGTCGTTACTTCTGGAACTGACTCGATCTTGATTGTTTTGTTGTCGCAGATTCGGTGCCTTCGCACAATACTCAATGTTAGTCACATGCATATGGTTAACCTCTCTAGGTCTTTTGCCTCCTTTAAGTTGTAGGCTGCGTTCTTGGTATTATAGAACTGCAGTGGTAACTGCTTGTGCCACGATACCTGCTAACTCGGCGGTTGATATTCTCCCTGGGGATACCTGAGGTGTGAGTCGATCTTGCTCGATGACTCCCTTAACCGTCTTAGCTAGTTCTTCTTGACGATCCATCTGAAAATTTAAGTAAATTTGGATGAGTTCATCATTCAAATGAAAAAATAGCATAAGTACGAATTTCCAATGTATAGAGATAAACACAACATTCCTAGTATTAGGGCTCTATATCAAAGAAAGCAACGCTGAAAGCATAATAAGCCGCACAGATCCTAAAGGACACTAGAACCTGATGCTCTGATACCACCTGTGACACCCCGCCTAATTAAATACCGGGCGATCACTCCTTTATTAAATTAAATCAAGGTATACAGTTGGTTCATTCTCAGCATCACTGTCGATAAAAATAATTTTCCAATTTAGCACCCTAAATAATTAAGCTAAGTGTCAAAACCATTTTCATACATAACTTTCCAAATTTTATTTAAAGAAAAACATTTATTTTATTTATTAACAACATTTCAACAATTAAGAATCACCCACAATAAACTTGGAACACAATCCAATTAATTTAAAACATTCGTCAATCGAATGTCAACATGCGAAATATAAAGTAACACAATTCAAACTGAATAAATCCCATAGCTACAATACGAGAAATAACTGGAAATACAAATGTCCCAATAACAACGGAATAATGGAAAGAGCTACACATGCTCAACTAAATGAAAGTGCTAAGAGTGGATCTGAATGAACGAAGTCGTCAAATCAAGAGACCTGCAACTCCCACCTAAGCTGCAGCGCGTTCCTTCCAAGAGATCCTAATCAAGACGCCTCTGTGGCTGGGCACCTGTAATACATACATATATATATACAAGAGAGAGAGAGAGAGAGAGAGAGAGAGAGAGAGAGAGAGAAACGGGTCAGAGCCCGAAAGTGTGTTTGATTTAAAATACATTTAGGAAGTATTTAAATTGATACAGGCCAATGCAACAACATATTAGAGCGACACTCTCTTGAGAAATTCTCACCTCTCTTCTAATGTGCACGCCTATCGTACTAACCTTCCCAACGGGTTATCTTATCATTTTATCATACTAACCTTCCCCATAATTTAGCTTATCTTAACTTACTCGTAAGATTTCAAAACCGAACAATATCATTGTTTAAAAAGAATACTTCCAATTAGTAGCATAACTCTCGTTTTAGCTTTATTAATTTATAAAGTTTCCCAGTGTCATATTATACTTTCACAAAATATGTATTTACTGTTTGAGTCATCAACCATGTCCCACTTATCAAATCAAAGTAGGCAGTTTCAAGTTTCCAATTCTCACACACATATATTATCTACTCGAATAATATATATAAAATAACAGCACCCCAAATAAAACTATGGTGCGTGCATACTCTACTATCCAAAACCCCATATCACTCATATTAAGGGGAATACAATCGGAATCACTCTCGAATTGTATTAACAAAATACACAAACAAAATTGAGGCGAAGAATAGATTCCAAGTCTCTAAGAGGATGGAACATGCCTGCGTCTCTTAGGACCGTCTGAACTATCACGTCGATAGCCTGTACCAAGGACATCTATCTTCTAGGGTACAAGTCAATATCCCCCATAAAGGTCCCATCGAGATAAGACTGTCCCAGCGCGATAACCTCAGGGATAGCAAGTAGCGTGGGCATGATTTTCACATGTATATAATATATGCACACACAATCATATAAATATACCACTTTTATCATATTAATGTAGGTTCTCTCGTCACCCATAATTACAACATTTATCCTTAATTTCACATTATTAGTATTACGTATAAGGTTTCATCTCTATCCTTACCTCGAAGGGTTTTCTCACTTATTTCGTGACACTCGTGGGCTCTATTCTTCCAAGTAGGAAATTCAGTAGGTGTCACATTTAAGTTTCATCGTAACTCTCTTACGCGCCTCACACTTTAATATAACAATTTACTAACCCTAAAGTAAACATCCCATAAATACCATTCTCGTCGAATATTAATGATCCCAACATTTATTTATACGTCCTCCATGTCTCCCAAATCATTATACTAAGAATGACCAAGAATTATATCACGACAATTCGATTTTTAAATCATTTACAAAGGGAAATAAGAGTCTGCCAGGAGGGGTCAATCGATCGAGGTTTGGGGCTCGATCGATCGAACCTTCGATCGATCGAAGCTCTAGGCTCGATCGATCGATCAAGCAGGTATTTCGATTTTCTACAGAATTGCAGTTCCGGGTTCTACCAATTTTCTTCATCCAAATACATGTTTTCCAACCCCAAACGTCCAAGAATTCTACTACTAACATTATAATAGTATACCAGATGTTTCTAACGTAAGGCATGTACATATTCATCATTTAAACATGGAATTTCCACCCAAAATTACATCTAATTATCAAGAACCCTAAAATTTCCTTAAACAGATTCCTAACCAATTTTTTTGCAGAATTCCTTTCTCAATATCATCAAAATTTCGTGGTTAATTTCCTCTACATGACAAGGGTTTCCATAATCATCATACAAACCAATACTACATGGATTTTCCTATCACAAATTGGGTTTTCTTCTACATAATTCATCCCTAATCATTCTTAAACTAATATGAAGATCGCACCAACGAAAATAGCAAGTTAAACACTTGCCTGGGATTTCTGGAATTCTGATTTACGGCTGATTTTGGTATGGTTGCGTTCCTCTTCTCGCGATCTACGCGTTGGTGGTGGCGGTGGTGCAAACCGGTGACTTTTTGGCCTTGAATTTCCTTGAGAGCTTTCCTTCTCTTCTCCAATGGCCGTACTAGGGTTCTGAATATTCTAACCCTAAATGGCTGATATAGGTTGCTGAATTTCGTGGGTTTAATTACCCAAATATGTAAAATGACTAAAATGCCCTCCCAGGGTACTAATTAGGCCTAAAAATGCCCCGAGACCCAAACTACACCCCCGGGTACACTTTTCTGACTATCTCGACCCTTCCGGACGCGTTGGCGCACTCAAAATGACCATATGAACAACTTATAAAATATTCACTTTTTATTTAACCAAATCTAGTCCCGACGCGACACGGGGGCGTCCCGATTCAAATTTCCAAAATTGTCATTTTATTCACTCGTGACATTCAATATAATCAATAACATATATTACTTTGCTCATTAGTAATATTCAACAAATTTCCCATAATTACTAACTCTCGTCACGTTAATAATTATAACATTATTAATTTCTGGATTTTTATTAAATAATTCATTCACATTAAATTTAATAAATCCCCAAATTAATATAGCATAAAAATACGGGGTATTACAAGCCCTGCCCTTTTTAATCTACATATAATTCTCGAAACACCCTTAGTTCCATACCTAAAGGTATCAGATACACAAGTATTTTCTAGCGTATCATCTAGGAAGAAAACTAACTAACAAACACCACTTAGCCTCACCCCTAGGCTCACTAAACCAGGGAACAATGTAAAAATCTACCCCACCCCCGAATATTTATCCGTAAACTATAACCACTATCTAGTCCCATACCTAGAAAGTGATAACTACCAAAGGTCTATGATAAGCACACCAAAGTGTACATTTTATACCCCGGATAAACGATTTTTAATTGCTAATACACGAAAAATTGGGTCTTATATTCTTAAATTTTTAATGTGCAGGGTTGATCGTCATTTGCGGAGTTCAAATGCTTATTTCAAGACAAAATGCTTTGTGTGTTGTGTTTGTACTTTTATTACATTTTTTAGATTTTTATTTGAGTCATTTTTATTTTTAGATTTATTTAGAATTTTGTAGGATTTATTTTCTATTCCCTTTTATTTTGTGTTGTTTTATTTTGATTTTTAATTTTTAATCTTTATTGTATATTTTTTAGGATTAGTTTTTAGGAGTTTATTTTTAGTTTTATAACATTTTATTTTTTTTGGACTTTAGTTTTTATTTTTTTATTTTTTTTATTTCTTTTATTTTATTATTTCAGTTTTATTTTATTGATAAGGATTTTATTTTTAGTTGATTTTAATTTCTTTAGTTTGTTAGTTTTATTTTTAGTTAGTTAGATAGTTTATTTTTTTAGTTGGGTGCAAATGACACAAACACATACCCCCACACTATACTACACTCACATACATCAAAACTAACCCCCCACTCACAACTTTACTACCCTACACCCTCAACACACCCTATCACCCCCACATCCATCTTCAATCTCTAACCACCCATTTCTCTCTCTTCCCTCCATAACCAAAAACACACCCATCACCTACATTAACAATACACCACCATCACCATTAACACTAAACCAAAATCAAACCTCCATCTTTCATCCACCATACCACCACCAACCCACCGACGTCCATAACTTGACCGACGACCATCAACCCATTAACCGTCCCCATCAGCTAACCCAAACTCATCCTTCGACCCAGCCAAATCCAACCCCCTTGCCGCGTTTTTTCCAATAACCCGGACTTCAAACCCCATGCCTCCAAACCCGACTTCTACAACCACCTGCTCTCCAACCCGAGACCCAATACCCGTAATTCAAACCAAAATCCGAAACCTTCAACCCACGAATCCAGCAACCTGGACCCCATTACCTGTTAATCCTCGACCTACATCTGTTTCGACTACCCCTAGTCATTAACCCGCTCCCCTGCTGCTATAACCCGACAGCACCCTCACCCAACATTAGCCTCCAATCCTTGAACCCGTGATTCCTACCCAATCCAGTTGCTACACCAAATTTTCCTTAACCCGAAACCACCCTAAACCAAATCGACTCAAACCTGTTTTAGATCTCATACCGGGATTGATTTCGACTGGGACCCATTTTCTAAAACCAAAATCGATTTCCACCTGAACAAAACCAACACAAGACCAAATAAACCAAATTTAACAATTAAATGTCCCACATGTGTTTTAAACCAACTCATGCCCCTTTTTCCCAAAATGCCCCTCCTTACCTATTTACCCCAATTGCCCTTAAACCGAATTAAATTTTATCTCACTCAAAATCCATGCACACTGAAATGCACCCCCCATTACCCAAAAACCTCTTAGCTCAATGTGCAGTATAAATGAAGACCCAAAGCTCATTTGGGACATCGTCCAGAGTTTTAGAGAGAAAATTTGAGAGAGAAACACTTTTTATTTTTTTTAGAGTAGTTTTTTTAATTTTTATTTTCTTTCATTTTAGAGTTTAGTGTGAAATTAAATTTGTGAGATTCAAGTTGAGTGAATTTTTCATTTATATTTTGTTGATCACTCAGTAGGGTTGTATGCTTGTCATTCAAGGATTGAAGTCATTTGAATTCAAGATGTTGGTTTGATTGTTCTTCTCTCTACTCTTTTATATTAAATGCCTATTGCATGTTTGTTTATCATGTTTGATATCATGTTAGGCTAAATCCCTTTCAAGGGGTGGGGTGACCCATTATTTGATGTTAATACTAATTTAATTAATTAATTTAAATTAAATATCCCTTTGATGATTAACTTTGCACTCTTACATTTTTAATTTACGCATCGAGAGAGGGTAAATAATTTTTGAGAGAAAATCAAAATTGAAGTTATAATACCCATTTTAGATTCGAACTAGAGATATGGGTTTCTCAAGTGTGGTATTATTCCTTTAATTTCAACTTTAAGCTTACTTTTATGATTTAAACTAATTTGATAAATCGATTTTAGATGGTGATTTGTGAGATGATGTTTGGATCTACATTTCAAGAGTTGTAGGAGTGTTAAATTTAATTTTCTAAAATGTTATTATTAAAATTACACTTGCAACGAGAGTTGATCTGTGATTTTGATACTAACTTGGGATAATTAATTTTGATTAACTAGAATATATGGTGTTATCCTATCCCTTGTTAGTCCTCACTTTTATTTCCTCACTCATCTCATATTTTAGATTTTTATTTAGTTAGATCTACTTAGTTTCTTCTCTTACTTTTTAGTTAGTATTTAGATATTTGGATTTAGTTTAGTCTTATTTCACCACTCCTAAAAATTGTTTTAATATTGGAAAAGCTAAAAAAAATAGAAAATGCAAAAAGTGCAAAAAGAAGTTAAATAAAAAATGAATTACATCTTTCCTCTCTTGCATGTTTCACCCTTAGATTTGGATTGATACCTCACTTACCACTATATTCTATTTTGTTATATATTTTTGTAGGTAATTGAGATTTTTTTTATTAGAGGAGCTGTACACAACAACATACCAAAAAGTAATCTATTAAATGGCACCGTTGCCATTCTTCGGAGATTGAAGCATTGGAGAGGATTTCCTATTTGTGATACATTTGTATTGTATTTTTCATTGTCGTACCTTTTTTCATTTTTTTCTTTAGAATGCTTTTATTAGGACTTTATTATTTGGCTTGTATTGTGGTGCTTGGAGACACCATTTATTTTTTATTTAAATTTTTAATAATCGAAGAAAAGAGTGATAGGGAAACCGGACAAGGTAGAGATAAAGCGTCCAAAGGCGAGGAAAATAAGCCTCTCTACTTTGGATCGGTAGGACTCCTGGGGCCGACTGAGATAGGCGTAATCTCACCCCGGTCAACTCATCTAGTTCATCACCACAGGGCGTAAAAATCGTGGGAGGTACATCTCTTGAACCCTCGCGCCTCTCCTATCAATGAGTCAATTTTTGTGTGTGATTGCGTGCTCTTAATTTTTATTATCGCATTTATTTTTGGATGTGTGTGATGAAATAATCAATTAAGACCTACACCCGGTCATTCACGAGAAGGAATTTCATCACCCGACTCACTCGCTTACCAATTGTGTGCTACCCTAGCCATCATTAAATTTAAAATCAATCAACTAGGTAGCCCAATAGGAGAACATTTTTGCAAAGGCGATCACTCAGATAATTCTGTGATTTTTATCGCCGCGGACTTAACTAAAATTTGACTACCCTTTCACTAAATTTTTAAGATAAAAATTGGCTATGTGCTAATTAGGATTTATCCTTGACTTGTGTGTGTCCAATTCCATTCTTTTAGTAGTCGATTTTAATTAGTTCGTCCAAATCAAGAGTCCATATATTTTCCCCATCTTTTCTTCCAACAAAAAAAAAATAATCCAAAAATATTTTCTTCCTTTATTTTTTAAAAAAAAATCCAACAAATATTTTCTTTTCTTCGTTTTCTAAAAAAATAAAAAAATAACAATATATTTTTCTCGTCATGGTTGAAGAACTTCCCTTACAGGATTACTTTGGCCATTTCTCATTCTCTCACAACATGTTTGAGGTTAAGCCCAAGTTGAACCTCCATTCCTTACTTCGTGGCTTTAACTCTCAACCACACACCGTTGATACTCATGCATCATCCACGCATGCACCTCGCATTTCATTGCCTCTGATGATGAGTATTAACGCGTCACATGCTTCTCCATTCACCTATTGCTTTCTAGCCAATCACGTGTTCCATGACTGCCCATATATTCCTTATTCTTCTGAACTCACCATGAACCAAGTGTATCCATATGACACTGTTTCGAAACCCACTTTGACCTATTATCCTGATGTATCTAATCCCGAGATGTATGAGTGCCCAAGATATTCGTGGAGGCTCAATCACCCTTTCACGCAATACGAATCCCAACCCGATGATGCGTATCCTCACATGTTCCAACAGTCATCATGGCAGTCAAGTGCACCTCATCCCGATCAGTTCCCTCACTACGCACCCTATGATTATTAGCATTTTATCTCTCAGTGAGAAGCCTCTCCCATGTACGACACACTTGACCCCGTTGCACACACTTGCTTTCAGTATTCTCCATATAGTCCTATCCATAGAGAGTTGTGTACACCTCAACCCCCTGACCCACCCATCGCTCCCCCACCATCATCCACCTCCGCTGTCGAAAGCCTCTTGCAAAAGTTCATCCTTGAGCAAGAGCAAGCCACTCAAATTCAAAATGAATCCCTTCGAGTTGGAGTTCCCCTCAAGTCAACCCATTATTGCACCCACGTGGAACGATGATGAGTCATCTTTTGCCATGGATTTTGAGTGTGACCAACCCTATCATCCTGAGAATCTCGAAGATGACACCATTCCATGGTTCGGGTCTCAAGTTGACACGTGTTGATTTATCCATCGATAGTGAGCCTAATCAAATCCCACCCTATCCACATGAACCCACCATTGAGGTTCATATTCCCTTTCCCTGCAAATCCAAAAAAATTCCCAAGTCTACACCTATTGAGCCCACCGCTTTTTTTCCCTAGGAACCACTTTATTTTAGGTTAGATCCGGCTACTAGTGCTCATTGTTTTCTCGAGATTGAATTCGAGATGGTTTCTACCTCTCCGGATATGGATCTTGTCCCACTATGCATGGCTCCCTTTGAGCCCATTACTTCTAGTGATTCCTATATCTCTGATCTTGGTGCCTCGTTTGAACCACCCACCACATTACTTGGTGATATTCTTGTCCAGAAGTTGACCACTCCATCTTTATATACCACACTCTCTGGTGAGTATTCCTTTACTCCTCCCGATGAGTGTGTGTCCCCTACACTTGAGTTGGATCATCTTCTCCTGTCATTTATCCCACCCGATCCACCCTTTATCCCACCCGATCCACCCATTAACCCTTCCACCCCACCACCTAGTTTGGATCTTGATTTTACACATTTCATGTTTCCATCTACATTTTTAGATCCTCATCTAAAACCACCCCCACCAATGAGAGTATATATGGGGCTACTCTCCACTTCCGTGACACCAAGCTTGTTACTCTATGCCCGCCATTTTCTTGTGGTGTTGATTTTTCTATCCATCAGTGCCTTGGCATGTCACGATGCGACCATTATTATCTTTCGTTTATAGAACAGTCATGTGCTTTCTATGAGCCCAACCACATCCCACTTACCAACCCATTACACCTCCCTCACCAACTTGAGCACCATGCTTATAGGGTCCTTGTTTCCCTCACCTTCTGGCTCAATAAGGACTGAGACCAATACCTCTTCACCCTTACCCTAATCCCCACCCACCCATGGTCCATCGATGCTTTGCATCGTGTGATGCACTTTTCTATCCAAGTGTATTGCCCCTTTCATCATTCATCCAACAAGGCTGACGCTTCATTCTTCGTTGGGGGTGATTCCCATCACCCAAGTTTTTTGTCGCCCCGTGCTTTCCTAGATCTTATCTTTAGGGTGAGAATGGTTCGGTCTGGCTTAAGACATTAAACTTAGCGCAAGTCGGAGGCAGCCCGTGGTTTCTAGTATGAGTCTCATCCTATTTTGGGGTAGTGTTTCACACCACCCTATGCTTTATATGTTTATAGACTCGTACACACTTTTTTTCTTATCACTCATTCAATTTTCTTTTTCGCTTCATCTGTCCACTTCATTAGCGGTTGATTCTGGTAATATTTTTCCTCCCTTCTGCTCTCAATTGTAAAAATCATTTTACTTAACATCGAGGACGATGTTCCTTTTTGTTTGGGGGTGGGAAATTTTATCAAAATCGTACCTCTTTTGAATTTTTTTGATTTTTAAATCTGATTTTTGAATTTTTTGTGCAGTTTCTTTCATCTCACTCATTAATGTGAATTTTCTTTCATCCATCTTTTAAGTCTAGTAATCAAGCTAGAGAATTTATTTTCTAAATAGCTTACGTAATCATAACAAGGAATTTTGCACCATGAATTTCTAGACTCAACAAAATTTGCGCACGTGTCACATCACTACGGTTTAGAGTTGAAGAGTATTATGATTCTCAAGAGAACCTTAAGGATCACTACTAGAGATGTTAGCTTGTGAGATTTGTGCCTTTCACCATTTCAGAGTGTTTTACGCAATCTCTGAGTCACAAGTTGATTCAACTTCCTCAGGGTCCGCACTTTAATTGTTATATGATCTCATTATTCTTGTTAAATTTTTGGCTTGATCATTGAGAACGACATCACTTTTGAGTTGTAAGAAATATGTGTCTTGAAATTTGTCCCGATCACTAGAATTTCATCCATTCACTTCACCCATTACCTTCCTATATTCTTTCATATTCCCATATATTCCCCACACCCACACCCTCACCTATCATCTCCATCCATATATCATCCTTCATTTATGAGAAAAAGAGTGTTGTTCCAAATGTAAAATGTCTTCAGTGTAGAGAGTATAAAAAAAAGAAAAAAAAAAGAGAGAAAAAGAAAAGAAAAGAAAAGAGAAAGACAGTTTGTAGTTAGTCCTTGTTAAATAAAGAAATTTGTTTGTCAAAGTGTAATAAACTCTTCTCAAACATACACCATCCATCCATCATACCACAATCCTACCTCGTATCATCCCATCCTTCTCATTTCATTTCCCTCTCACCCATAAACATCCATATTTTTCCCAAGGTGTTCGGGAAAATGAAAGTCAATATGGTGAAAAACTCGACGTTCTCACTATAGTGGTCAACATTCTTTCATGTGATCATTTTTCTTTCTACATGTTCGTTCTTTCTTATATGTATGTGAGATGTTTGTACTTGCTTACATTTACTCACCTCCTCACACATAAGAGCGATACACTTACCCTATTCTCGTGAGTTCGATTGAGAGAGATATATCCGTGAGATTTTGAAGTTGAAGCATTAATTCTGAAAAGATAATATAGGAATTACTCTTATGATACTCAACCCATTTTGACTGATTCACACCACACACATTTAGTTCTAGGAAGGATGTGCCTTGAGTATTTACTTAGATAACCTTTTCTACATTCTAGGTTATTTTTCTCTAAATATTTATCTCATGATGGATTGTGCAATTACTTTACGTCTAATAAGAGATTGACTGCCGTTTGCAAAATAATAAATTTTGTGGGTATATTCCCTGCAAACCCTCACGAGACAAAACTCGTCCAGTAGGGCAACATATAGGTTTAAAGGATTGTTGCACATGCTAAGTGCAATCGCAAGTGCTCGCAAAAGTGGTACACCTTTGGTTTCTTAACTTTCTTTCTCTCTATATTTTGCTCGAGGACTAGCAATGTTCTGTTTGGGGGTGGTGTGATAAGCACTCAAAAGTGTACATTTTATATCCCGTATAGGTAATTTTTAATTGCTAATTATCAAAAAATTGGGTCCTATATGCTTAAATGTTTAATGTTCAGGCTTGATCGCCATTTGTGGAGTCCAAATGCTTATTTTAAGGCAAATACACGATTTGTGGAGCTAATTCCCTAGTTCCGTACCTTACCGACGCCTAACCTGGCCTAATCCTTCCCCAAACCCTGTGTGTGTTGAGTTTGTACTTTTATTACTTTTTTTAGATTTTTATTTGAGTCGTTTTTATTTTTCGATTTATTTAGAGTTTTCTAGGATTTGGTTTCTATTTTTATATTTCTTTTTATTTTGTGTTATTTTATTTTGATTTTTAAATTTTAATCTTTATTGTATTTTATTTTATTTTTAGGATTAGATTTTAGGAGTTTATTTTTAGTTTTATTATATTTTATTTTTTTAGGACTTTAGTTTTTATTTTTATTTTTATTTTTATTTCTTTTATTTTATTATTTTAGTTTTATTTTATAGATTAAGATTTTGTTTTTAGTTGATTTTAATTTTTTTAGTTTGCTAGTTTTATTTTTAGTTAGTTAGATAGTTTATTTTGTTAGTTGGGTGCAAATGACACCCCCCCCCCCACCATTATACTACAGTCACATGCACCAAAACTACACCCCCCACTCACAACTTTACTACCCTACACCCTCACCACACCCTATCACCCCCACATCCATCATTAACCTCTAACCACCCTTTTCTCTCTCTTCCCTCCATAACCAAAAACACACCCATCACCTCTATTAACAACACACCAGCATCACCATTAACACTAAAGCAAAATCAAACCTCCATCTTTCATCCACCATACCACCACCAACCCGTCGACGTCCATAACTCGATTGGGCGACCCTCACAGTACCCGTCCCCATCAGCCAACCCGAACTCGTCCTTCGACCCAGCCAAATCTGACCCCTTGCCTCCTTTTCTCCAATAACCCGGACTTCAAACCCCATGCCTCCAAACCCGACTTTCGCAACCACATGCTCTCCAACCCGAGACCCAATACCCTCCATTAGAACCCAAATTCGAAACCTTCAACCAATGAACCCAGCAAACCGAACCCCATTACCGGTTAATCCCCCGACCTATATCTGTTTTTACTAACCCCTAGCCATTAACCCGCTCCCCTGCTGCTATAACCTGATAGCACCCTCACCCAACATTAGCCTCCGATCCTAGAACCCGCGATTCTTACCCGATCCAATTGCTGCTCCAAATCTGCCTCAACCCGAAAGCACCTTAACCCAAATAGACTCAAACCCGTTTTAGACCTCATACCCGAATCGATTTCGACCGAGACCCATTTTCTAAGACCAAAATCGAATTCCACCTGCACAAAACCAACACAAGACCAAATAAACCAAAGTTAACAATTAAATGTCCCACGTGTGTTTTAAACCAACTCATGCCCCTTTTTTCCCAAAATTCCCCTCCTTACCTATTTACCCCAATTGCCCTTAAACCCAATCAGATTTTATCTCACTTAAAATCCATGCACACTCAAAACCATGAGCACTCCCAATTACCCAAAAAACCCTTAGCTCCATGTGCACTGTAAATGAAGACCTAAATCTCATTTGGGACATCATCTAGGGTTTTAGAGAAAAATTTGAGAGAGAAACACTTTTTTATTTTTTTTAGAGTATTTTTTTAATTTTTATTTTCTTTTATTTTAGAGATTAGTGTGAAATTAAATTTGTGAGATTCAAGTTGAGTGAATTTTTCATTTATATTTTTGTTGATCACTCACTTGGAGGGTTGTATGATTGTCATTCAAGGATTGATGTCAATTGAATTCAAGAGATTCATTTGATTGTTCTTCTCTCTACTCTTTTATATTAAATTCATATTGAATGTTTGTTTATCATGTTTGATATCATGTTAGGCTAAATCTCTTTTCAAGGGGTGGGGTGACCTATTATTTGATGTTAATACTAATTTAATTAATTAATTTAAACTAAATATCCCTTTGATGATTAACTTTACGCTTTTACATTTTTAATTTACGCCTCGAGAGTGGGAAAATGATTTTGGAGAGAAAATCAAAATTCTAGTTATAATACCCATTTTAGTTATAATACCCATTAAAGTAGTTATTATTCCTTTAATTTCAACTCTAAGCTTACTTTTATGATTTAAACTAATTTGATAAATCGATCCTAGCAGGTGATTTGTTAGATGATGTTTGGATCTATATTTCAGGAGTTGTAGGAGTGTTAAATTTAATTTTCTAAAATGTTATTATTAAAATTACATTTGCAACGAGAGTTGATTTGTGATTTTGATACTAACTTGGGATAATTAATTTTAATGAATTAATTAATTTTGATTAACTAGAATATATGGTGTCATCCTATCCCTTGTTAGTCCTCAGTTTTATTTTCTCACTCATCTCATATTTGAGATTTTTATTTAGTTAGATTTACTTAGTTTCTTCTCTTACTTTTTAGTTAGTATTTGGATATTTGGATTTACTTTAGTCTTATTTCACCACTCCTAAAAATTGTTTTAATATTGAAAAAGATAAAAAAATAGAAAATGCTATAAGTCAAAAAAGAAATTAAATAAAAAATGAATTACATCTTTCCTCTCTTGCATGTTTCACCCTTAGATTTGGATTGATACCTCACTTACCACTATATTCTAGTTTTTTTATATATTTTGTTGGTAATTGAGATTTTTTTATTAAAGGTGCTTTACACAATGACATACCAAAAAGTAATATATTAGCCTACTAACTAGTCCCATACCTAGAAAGCTACACAAATAAACGTGGGAGCCCTATCTACCCCATAACCCCGTCGTTCCCGCGGTGTCGAATATATTAAAACAAGTAGGTGGCATAAGGCTAGATTACAATTTCACAATAATTATACTTGTAGACACCTCATTCTAGGACCCCCTAAGTCTCTCCTTAGGTTCCTAGCACCTTTCCATTTCACAAGAAAACCTAGGTTATACTCCGAGTACTGATCTAGACGCCACCGGGGGCTCCCGGGCCCTGCTTGAATCCGATCAAATCTATTGTCATAGAGAAAGATATTTGAATATTTGAAGGGATATGAATCCCCTTTCCAATGGTTCATCCCATGCGCGAATCGGCATAACGGTTCGAACAAACAGGCCATTCTACTATCGAAAATCGATTAGGAGGAGCTCCAGGGCCCCAATATGACCCCAACCAACCTGACCATCAGAGAGAAAGCTCTTTGAATATTCAAAGGTAACTTAAACCCCTATCCAATGGTCCATCCCATGCATGAAACAACATAACTGTTTGGACGAACGTTCCATTTTCCCCAAAAAATTGATTCGGAGGCCATCGGGCGCTCTTGGGATCCATTTGACCAAGGTCAACTCTCCAATTCGAATGATACTAAATGAATATTTGTATGTTATTGAATACCCTTTCCAACGGTCATCCCCTTGCGTGGTTCTAACTTATGGTACGGGCGAATGATCCTTTTTATTCCGAGAGGTCACCGAATGCTTCTGGGCCCTGGTTGACCAAGGTCAACTTTACGAACAGGGCGCAGATCTTTGTAATTATAAGTACATTGCCTAACCTTTCCAACAATCCATCCGGTGCATGTTTCTGACTTACTTTTTGGATGAACGACCCGTTTCCGTTCCAACGATCTCCCATTTTAAGGACCGATGTGCGCTTCTAAGCCACATGTGACCCAAAATCAACTCTCGGACCTGGGAGAGGTCCAAAGGACTCTTTAAGGTCTCTGAATTTCCTTTCTGACGGTATGAACATTGCGTGATTTGGATAAATGGATTGTGTTCTACGACCATTTTTTTGAAAAAATCTACACGAGATTGTCGATTGGTAGGTCCATTTCCCTGCCTATCGATAGTGTCCCTAGGGTTACCTACCAATTGGCAGGGCTAGGGCTATGCCGATCGGAAATCCCTGACCCTATAAATAGAGGTCATGACCTCATTTTTGAGACACCTCAGATCCGTCAGCATCACCGGTCTCAGCAATATTCTCTCGAAATCAGTGAAGTCTCTTCATGTGAAATTCCATTCAATCTTATATTCCCATCCTTTTGATACCCAATGTAGAAAAATCTCATTCTCTCTCATCCAACCTTCATCTCGCATTCAAAGGAGTTCATCCAAGATCAAAGATTAAGCTCCAAATTCTTCCCCCTCTTTTTAAATTTCTTGTTTTTACATAAATTACATTAGATTTATAATCTAGTTCTTACTTTAGTATATACCCATTAACATCTCACATTTTTATTAGTGGTATTGAACATACTTTATTTCCTATAAAAAAACCAAAACAAACAAAAAGAGGGTTGTGCCCATAAATTCCAAACGGGATTATCCATCACACTTCTCCAAAACTAAAACAAATTTTCTACACACACCCCTATAATAAAATCCCGTTCGAATCTATGGGATAAACCCCACCCTTATGTCACATGCGAACTACGTGGACTTTGATACCTTAATAATCTACGTAGGCGTTTCGGATTGAAATCCGATACTCGAGTCCAATTTTTCAATTTTCTAAAATTCCCCATTTTTTGCATTTGTCTTTATACATTATTTTAATATATATTATATTTGTGATCCATATGCGTGTTTTATCCCACACATATTATCATTTCATCATAACGATCAATATCATGATAAATGCATAGATTGTATTTTTTATATATTATTTTGGGAACATTCCTATGGATGACCTCACTCTATCTTTTCCATTGTATGAGTTGGGCAATTTCGATCTCCATTATATATACACGCACACACACTTCACGTAGAAATAAAAGAAAATAATAACACAAGCCCATGAGAGACCGAAAGGATGGGATAGGTGCCTCCACTACACCAATCCTGCGAATGGTCACGCCCAGTGGGTCACGGCCCAAGTCCGCGAGTCGCGGACTTGGGCCGTGACCCACTCTATAATTGGCGTGACCATATTTATTATCACACTAAATTATCGAGGCTCTAGAAGTGGTCACCTTCTTATTCCATAAATTAGCCCCCGAACCTTTGAAGTGTTGGTTTCCTAAGCATCAGTTTGTCTTTGATGCCGATCTCTCGAGGCAACAACGTGTTCTTTTGCCTGTTTTGTGCAAAATAGGCTGGTAACTCCATCATTCATGCCCCATTGACGAGGACTAAAGCATTCCTAAGTCAGAAAGGGTGTGAGATCTTTCATCCCCTTTCTTTCCTCCATTCCCCCCTTTTTGGGAAGAAGGAGAGAGGGAGGGGAGCTCATTGATCGGGATGGCCGCAGTGGTAACTCCACTGGGGATAATTTTTCACAAGAGGTCTAGACTCTCTTTACATGGGAGTTTTGTTTTTCTTGTGTGCGTATGCACCTACCTGTATGTTTCTTTTTTTCTCCTCTATTATTTCTTGCACATATATACCTCATGCTTATGTCACTACTCACTCACACACTTGTAAATACTCTTAATGTACACTTCACACTATGTGCACCTAGGATCATTTATATCCATATGTTGCACACACCACTAAGAATATCCATGCTTCGATGTCACTAACACACACCTCGACTCATCACACTTGTATATATCAATTCTCACTCAAACTTGTCACACACCATTCAGGATATTCATGCTTAGGTTCACTACCACACACTCACTTATAGGTATCACACATCACTCACGTATCTTTGCTTAGTATAATCTTAATGCTCCATGTTAGATTAACTTTTTATACTTATACATTCTCCCCTACTTGGTATAATTCTCATCATGCCAAATAAAGATACTCTCTCCATAAGATGATAATCAAGAATCATGCATTATTTCACACTACATCACCAAAGAGCATGGCTAGTGACCAAATTTTGTCCTGTAACTAGGGTCACTTCATGATGGGCACTAGTTCAGTAGGTCGCAGTTAGCCTAAGCGATATGACTCTCACCTTGCATTGGCCAAGTACCGTCAACGTATATTGAACGGTTCCCCTCACATCGTATCGCTTAACTGAAGTCATGTCGGGAGGTATATCGCAGAGAACTTGTTCACGTACGTAGAGTATATCGAATTTGCTCTCATACATACTGTCCCTACAAGGTATATAGTGAGAAAATTCACAAACACTCAGGTATATCAAATGTCTTGTCCACACGTACTAATTTCCCTCAAAAGCAAGACGTATATCGTGGAAGTCACGCCAAAGGGGAACCCTTCCAATTAACCCAACAACTACATACCCTCATATAGGTGTCAAACCTAGGGCACTCATATTTAGTTTATTGGTTTCTATCCGGAACTCTATCTAAATGACGAGTTAGCATGCCGCCGAAATTTTTGTGCATTTTTGTCTTTTTTATAAATGGGATCCTGCCTATGAGCCTGGTAACAAGTCCAACCATATTTTTACATATTTTTCAAATCCATTTTTCCCAGGCTCGGGTCCCTTCTGACATTTCTTTTTGCATTTAGGTAAACCTAATACAAGTGAGAACATAATAAACATAATAACAATCACGTTGAGACCAATTTTCTCGTCTTTTCTCTTTCTTTACCAAAAAAGTGTCAAAAACATTTTCCCCTCTTTTATTAAATATACCAGAAGCATTTTTCCTCCCTTACACTAAAAATATTTTTCCTCATTTTTTACCTAAAAACATTTTGTCTTCCTCTTTTTCAAAAATGTCAAAAACATTTTCCTCCCTCTGGAATAATTGTTTTCCCCTTTCTCTTTAAAAAATAAATCTGAATCTTTCTACTTCTCAGGTCAATCGCACTCCCGACCCTTGTATTTTCTCCCTATTGGCTTCGGCCTTCTGTTGAACCGCCCCGAAGATCCGTCAGTTCCCTCGCTACTTTTGAGTTCGGAATTCATCTTCATCTGCTTTCCACGGAGAACACAAACCTAATACCGAATGTGCAACCGAATTTGATAACGGTCCTAGCCCAACTCACCGCTAACATTCACAACCTTCAAACTGAGGTTCATGAGATGCAATGAAATCGAGTCCTTATTCCTTAAGAGTCCAAGGTCCTCTTCCCTCGTGTTATGGGTCCGCCTGTACCTGAGCCTATTTAGGTCCCCAAGGAATATCAACACGCTCCACGTTCTCCTCCTGTTAATGAGCCGCCGCCAAACCAACTCCCTATAATGAATCTTGCCCATCCAGGGGCTAACCTACTCGTGACCATTGATCTAAAGAAGGAAGAATTGAACAAGGTCAAGGCGGACTTCAAGATGTTGACCAAGAAGTTAGACCAAGTCAGAATCTCTAGGAACTACATGGACTACACCCACATGTCCCTTATACTAAAGAAAGGATTTCGAAAATGTTCAAGATGCCCAACATCGAGAAGTTTCGGGGTAGTGTATTCCCAATTATTCATCTCCGAAGTTACCACAGAGCCATGACTCTCGTTGGTGCCTTTGAGGACATAATGTTCCGACAGACTTTGAATGACAATGCTCTTCGTTGGTTCTTATCTCTCGAGGAGTCCAGAATCTGCAGTTGGGAAGATGTTGCTCACAAATTCGTGGCACAATATAAGTACAACGAAGAGTTAGAGGTCACCCGTCGTTATTTAGAAATTCTCAAATGAAACCCTGGGGAATTAGTCAGTAACTTCATAGCAACGTGGAGAGAGAAAAAAGCCACCCTAACCAACTGACCTCCCGAAGAGGTGCAAGTCAGCATCGTGAAGAAGAACTTCTTACCCCATGTTTTAGAGATGATGGGAAGATAGTACTACCCTCATTTCTGATCCCTCCAACAAGTAGGGATGGAGATTGAAGAAGGTATTGCCAAGACAAAAGTTGAGTCGAAGAAAGTATCCAGATAGCTCACTCTCATAAAGTATGAGAAGCCTGCCAATACCATAATTTTAACCATCAATAACATTTCTCAGCCTGCTACTTCACGGGCACCACAAAGTCTCCCTTACCCATTCCGAAAGGAATAAATCGAGCTTCATGCTCCCCTCTCCAAAGTTTACCAGGACCTCTTAAGTCAGAATCTCATCAAACCATTGGACCCTCATCCATTACTAAACCCACTTCCCCAAAATTTCAAACCAGATGCTCATTGTGACCCACCAAACTTCCGGCCATACCACTGATCAGTGTTTCCACCTCTAAAATGTAATCCAAGGTTTGATTGATCGGGGTGTTATCATCCCACCAGCCAATCCTAAGCTAAACATTACCCATAATCCACTCCCAAATCATACAAATTCCATCTTCCTAGAAGAAGACCCAGAGTTTGATCCATCTACCCAGATCATACCCAAAAAATCACCCATTATATCCATATATTCTCCTAAACCCCTCCAAACTTGCCCATATTTATCCTACCATTTTTGCTGACCAGGCGCTATAACTCCTTACAAGGTCATGCATTACTATTTGTACTCGTTCTAGAGGAAGGGATATGGAATTATTAGTAGTATTGAACCAGCTTTTATAATTCGGGCTAAAATTTCCCTACAAAATGAACATTGACTGCTAAAGATTCAACGCATTATTTTTGGAAGCTCGGAAGTGGGATCGAGAGTCAGACAATTGGGTGGTACCTACTAATGAAGTCAGTTTAGATTATGTTGCCCAGATCATGGAAAAATTATTTCAACAGATCGGTGAAATTTAGAGTATGTCCAAACTACTTGATGCTTTGAAACTATAAGGATGCCTAGTCCCTTCACTTCTGCATCTCCCCATCGAATGGGAGGATCTGTATGAAGAAGACATTGAGGTTGTAGAGTGTATCAATTTCTTATGGAAAGATGATGTCATTGCCACTGGATGGGGGGATGAATTTAATGATTCAGATGAAGAGCAAAGCCCAGAAAAGACTAGCCCGATAGTCAGCATCTATGGAATGATATCATTTGAGGAGCTACTAGGAGAAATTATCAAGGTGGCTGAACAATTTGAGCTCTATGAGGAAATGGGGTTCCTATTTTTCTCTTATTCTGTGAACCATATGACCAAGCCAGGAAGGCATTACCAAGTTCCAATCCTGTAGTCGTCAGCGATCGATAAGGGAAAAGGTGTTGAGAGTCTTCTTATACCGAAAATGACCCTCGAGGAGAGCAATATCCTTGATCAGTTGAAGAAAACCCAAGCTAACATCACTCTATGGGGACTCGTTATGTCTTCCCAATTGTACTGGAATGCCTTGATCAAACTATTCATCGGATCCATAGTCCCTCCATCCACCACGCCAGAAGAATCCGCGAATCTGGTCGCATCTCTAACGTTTACTAGAATGCTCTCTTTATCCAAAGAAAAAATCCCTAAGGCTGGGCCAAATCACAATTATGCTCTAAATATCTCTATCGAAGTCACGGGACAGACTTTCCCGTTCTCTCTTATCGATAATGGATCAGCTCTTAATATTTGCCTATTGAGAACCCTTAATTGTTTGGGGCTGAAAGTGAGCGACCTTGCCCCAACATCTTCTGTTGTATGTGCCTATGATTATACACGTCAAGAATTAACGGGATCCATAAAGCTTGCAATGGGGGGTGGCCCTATAAATCATATTATTGAATTTTAAGTCATCGATATCCCAACTTGTTTTAATATGTTGCTCAAACAACCATGGATCCATAGTATCAAGGGTGTGTCTTCTTCCCTTTATCATAAATTGAAGTTCTTCCCAAATGGACAGGTCATCACCATCTTGGGCGACGACAATAATGCCGAGAATGCAGGCACTAGTAATCTAGTACTTGAGATACAACATGGGGAAAATGATATGCTTATGTTAGATTTTCGAGTTGAACCACTTCTACTCCCAGTGGGGGATGATTTCAAAGATAGGATTTGTTTAGACTATAACCCTCATGAAAATGTCAATGTTATCCAGATGTTCAAAAACATGCACTTCATGCCCGGACTGGGCTGGGACGACGACAATAAGTGATACTTGAACCCATTATGTTGAAGAAAGATTTTCCTCCTTGCGGTTTGGGTTACTAACCATTAGTAGAAAAATTCAGAATGATCCACCAACCTCACTAAAAAGAAGGTTAGAAAGCACCATGACTGTCTCAAAAGATTCCTTAAATGGAAGATTTATCAGAGAAGGTGAATATTTTCCCCTTCTGCAGCTTTCTTGAACCATGGTATGATCACGTGGACAAGAAAATAAAACATAGAATGGAGATCTTTCTCCAAGACAACTACTCATGGGCCGAAAGTTCCCATATCATGTGCAACCACTCATTAAGGAGACTATAGTTGATATGAAGATTTCAAGGGAAGTGACTTTGAGGATTCATTCAACTTGCAGACACTGGGGATGACACTCTACATGATCCACTCAAATATTACATCACCGAATCCATCCCACCTGATCAAACCTACTGATGCACCACTCCTCAACTGGCATGTTGTACCGTTTTCACCTACTGAAATGCAACCCATCTTAGATGTTTATCCCATTTTATCTTCTTTTGCTGTTCCTCCCAATTCTAATGCAATCGAGACCTCCTTCGATGAGGTTCTCAATGTTATTTTTCCTAATAATGAAATAAACGAAGATTTTGAATATCTTGTTATGCCTTATATTAATTATCTTGATTCTAGTCAAACTCTTGATGATGATGACTTTGCAAATGAACAATTCTTAATTGGTCTAAATAAGGTTAATAACAAATAACATAACCGCGTTTAAGTTAATGAAGATGAAACTTTTATTATTAATCTCGGTTCTAGTAGCCAATTTCGCGAGATTAGGATAGGGGCCACCCTTGATGATCATGAGCATGCACAACTCGAGGAATTATTGAAGGAATTTATGGACGTCTTTGCATGGTCCTACAATGACATTCCCAGTATTGATCCCGGGATAGATCAACACAAGATTTCAACTCTCTTAGAATGTAAACTAGTCAAACATAAATTACGATAGCTCTGCATCAAATGGTCTCTCAAGGTTAAGTAGGAAATGGTTAAACAGTTGAACGTATGTGTGATCAAATATCCCGCATGGCTTGCCAATATCGTACCCATGCTGAAATCAGGAGGAAAGGTTCACATATGTGTTTATTATCAGGGCTTGAACAAGGCCTCTTTGATGGATGATTACCCGATACCCAATATCGATATTATTATGGACATCATGACTAGTCATGGTCTTAAGTCATTAGTTGATGGGCTTGTCGGATATAATCAGATCAAGATTCACCCCGATCATCAAGAGAAAACTGCATTTATCACCCCTTGGGGAACCTTTTGCTATACCGTTAAGGCATTTGGTCTAAAAAACACAGGGGATACCTACTAGAGGGCTACCACGACCCTATTTAATGATACATAAATAAGTTGAGGTTTATGTGGATGATGTGATTATCAAGTCTAAGACTAGGGAAGGGCATGTCCCCGATCTTCAGAAGTTTTTTGAAATACTACGACAATACTAAAATCTCGGTGCGTTACGACTCTTTTATCTCCTTTCTATTCTAAAAAAAATCCTTATTTCCCTTTACTAAGAACTACGTGGGGCTTGATGCTTTAAAAAATCTTTTACTTTTAAAAATGAATTTTAAAAAAATTTCAAAACCCTAAAAGTACATAGGCAACTCATACGCTTTACATGAGCACGACCTCCTTCTTTTTCACAAAATGCTATTTTTTTCTTATCTCCGAGAACGACAGTTCATTTTAATATATACATGAACAAAAGGATTATGTATGCCTTAGCGATTGGTATAGATAATTAAAATGTGAAAACTCATCAAGAGGCACAACTAGATGATCAAAAATGTTTTTGTTTCACTATTAAGAAATACTACTACATTTACATCTGCTTAGATAGTCAAATAGCTTTCCTTGCTAAACTACCCATACCTTCCTAAAACTAAACTAAAAATAAAAACCAATTACTCTTAAAAACGACCATTTAAAATTATTCCCGCAAAATAACCAGAAACATAACCAAACCCATTACAAAATCTTCATAAAAACCCTAGGGATCTTACCCGTAGCTACCAGAGGAACCAACCTCATCATCATCCACATCTTGGGGTCCCTAAACCTCCCCTACCTGAATAGAATGCCACCGGAGCTCCATGGAATGGTAAGCCCAGACCATCTTAGGGAAAATAACAACACCTCCCTCCATGGTGTCAGATATGGAGAACCACCTTTGCTCGGTCTGCACAGTGAGCATCTTGGAAACTACTCTCCTCCATAGCCACTTCATGTAATCCCCAGAAATATGCCAGAATCTACCAACAGACTGGGATGGATGGGTTGATGGTAAATGATTCTACCACAATAAGCCCAGTCATATGTGTATGAGCTCTGTTAAGTCCTCCACCGAAAAGAAGTCTAGTGTCCGAGGTAGCACAATCTGTTCCCAGCCAAATTAGAGTAAGGGCCATTAGGGAAAGTAGAAAGAGGTCCGTATGAGGCCAACTAACCTAAACATACTGGTGTTCCCCCAGTTCCATAATGGGCAGAAGCTCCCCCCACTAAGGTACTGACCAACGCAAGCCTCGAGTCTCGTGCTCCATAAACTAATTCTCCCAGCTTTCAATGTCTAGGCTTACATTGATAAAGTAGCATGAAAAGAAGTTTGGCATAGCCGCTAAGGGATATTCAGGAGGGACCGCCATAAGAAATATCTCCAACAGCCACATGAATAGCATTACAGGGCTACCCCTCAGGAAGTCAGAACGAACTTCCTACCAAGCATCCACACTGTTCAGAGTCTTTGCCAGTATCATCGCTATAAGATTGTGATGATACGACATCTATGAAGTAATGTATACGAGTTATGAGTCCACTAGTAGTTCCCCAATCACTAATATTAGTTTTAAAATCAAGCCCAGAATGATGGCTCAAGCATAGCCATGATCACAAACATCTTGCAAATGCATAGAATGCAGCATAACATGGAGAGAAATCATTCATCCCGTAACTAGTGACCTAGCCTCCGATGACAAGATATGGAGAAGTCCCGCTAACAGCTCCCTAGGGGACCGGGAAAATTTAGGCATAACTACCATAACGCTAGGATTTATCCCCAACATGGCAGAGAACTCTTCATAAGTCGGACAAACTTCGTCCAACCTAAAGCAAAATAATGGTCTTTAGGGTACCAGAATTCCACTACTTCCATCAGCATGTTACACTCTATAGGACGGTTGCGCCATAATAAAACTCGACGCATGTTGAAAGCATCGTAATTAACATTGTATGAGCACATCGCCTCCAAGGTTTTGAGGTAGGTAGAAAATTCAACATTATCGAGGAGAGCCATATCGCAAAATGAAAGGACATAAAGCAAGAAGAATGCAAAAGAGATGGAATGTGGAGGTATGAAGAAAATTCTCCACCCATGCCCCCTATTTATACTTAGAAAACACCAATCAAAGACAAAAACTCTGCAGAAATTGGAGAAAAACTTACCCCACCAAGAACCAAGCAATTAAGTGAAATTAAAGCCTTAGGATGATTGGACTAGACTAACATGCCGATAGGCAGGACAAGGGGCATGCTGATCGGCAACCCCCTATTTTTGGAAAATTCCTTTTTTTCTTTTTTGTTAAAATAAAAAAAACTCAATAAAATAATTCTTATTCTTAAAAGAAATTCTGAATTTGCTTATCCTTATGCTTTTACTTATCAAGTTTTATAAAATTATCTCTTAAATAATTTTTAATTCTTTTTACAATCTCGGCAGCAAAGTAAAAAGAGCATGTACATTAAGTCACTAAAATAAAAAATTAAACAAAAACTCCATTTTATTGCATAGATATTGTTTTGTTACATATTTCTTACAAGAAAGGAAAATGCAATGTGACTCAGCCCGAGCCCACCTACATTCTCTCTCTCTCTCTCTCACACACACACACACACACACACACCTGCCATCACTTTCTCTTTCTCTTCTCTCTCTCTCTCTCTCTCTCTAATAACCTCCATCCCTGCAGTGAGCTCGCTTCCCCCGACGATCGAGGTGATGTATCTTCGCTCCCCAAACTAGACCCCTCCTCAAACAAGGCAGGCGATACCATGCAAGAAGGAACCGAGATCACATCCCAAATTTGGGTAGTCACCGAAGATATCCAATCTTGAACATCCTTTATCCAGGTGGTTGATACCCGGATGTGCTGCAACAAAAATCAAAAAGAGCAAATCAGTTAGTCTGAGGCACATAAATAAATCAGGAAATCAAAAGGCAAAGAGATGAAAACTATACCGGGGGCTGGAGAACCACCTCCATTATCCCAAAAGATAACCTATAGATCGAACACTCCCAGCAACATACCGATCATCACCCCTAGCACTGTGCCGATCGACACCCTCTCTCAAATTTTTATACAAAATTCTCAAAAAATGCCAAAAAATCCCCAAAACATTCCTAAAATTGCAAGATGAATTTTAGAACCCTTTTCACCAAGAAAAATATATTTTTACCATACTTACTTCACCAACGGAACACTTAACTCAAAAATAATTCCCAAAATCGATTGGATACCCACCCAGGAATCTCCTAAGGACACCATAAAAATTAAGCAAGGAACATCCAAGCATTGGATTAATTCCTTTTCCCCAACGAAACCAAAATTCAAAATCAAATGCTTCCCTAAAATCCCCTTCAGAACCACAAGATATATTCCCCAATGGAGTCTCTAAAGAAAAATACAACTTAAGCCCTTAGAATTGGCTTTGACCCACAGAATTGGTCACTTCTATTTAAGCCCTTAGAATTGGCTTCGACTAGCATAATTTGTCACCTCTATTTAAGTCCTCAGAATTAGCTTTGACCCGCAGAATTGGTCATCTCAACTTAAGACCTAAGAATTGGCTTCGACCCGCATAATTGGTCACTTCTACTTAAGCCCTCAGAATTGGCTTTGAACCACCGAATCGGTCTTTACAACATAAGTCCTCAGAATTGGTTTCGACTTCAGAATTCGTCATCATAATTTAAGCCCTCAAAATTGGATTCGACTAGCAAAATTGGTCATCACAGCTTAAGCCCTCAGAATTGGTCATCACAACTTAAGCCCTCAGAATCGGCTTCGATCCTCAAAATTGGTCAACACAATTTAATCCCTCGGAATTGGCTTCGACCCTCAGAATTGGTCATCATAACTTAAGCGCTCAGAATTGGCTGTGACCCTCAAAATTGGTCATCACAACTTGAGCCCTCAGAATTGGTCATCAAAACTTAATCCCTCAGAATTATCTTCGACCCTCAGAATTGGTCACTACAACTTAAGCCCTTTGAATTGGATTCGACCCTCATAATTGGTCATCACAACTCAAGCCCTCAAAATTGTCTTTGAACCTCAGAATTGGTCATCACAACTTAACCCCTAAAAATAGGCTTCGACCCTCAGAATTGGTCACCTTTACTTAATCTCTCAGAATTATCTTCGACCCATAGAGTTGGTCGCCCTACTTAAGCCCTCATAATTGGCTTCGACCCATAGAATTGGTCACCCCTACTTAAGGCCTTAGAATTATCTTCGAGCCGCAGAATTGGTCGCCCCTACTTAAGCCCTCATAATTGGCTTCGATTCACAGAATAGGTCACCTCTACTTAAGCCCTCAGAATTGGCTTCAACCCCTAGAATTAGTCACCTCTATTTAAGCCCTCAGAATTGACTTCGACCCTCAAAATTGGTCACCTTTACTTTATCCCTTCGAATTGACTTCGACTCATAGAATTTGTCAACTCTACTTAGATCAACATAATTGACCTCAACCCTCAGAATTAGCTTCGACCCGCAGAATTGGTCACCTCAACTTAAATCCCTCAGAAATGGCTTTGGACCGCAAAACTGGTCACTATTAGGCCCTCAAAATTGACCTCGAACCACAAAATCGGCCACCCCCAGCATTTCCTTATGTCCTTAGAATTAACCTCGACCATTTGAATCGATCATGCTCCCTCCAATTCGATTTGCATAATCGACCTCTTTCTAAAACACCATGTAGTGTCTAATCGATGGTTTTCACTTTTTCGAAGCTCACCCATCAAGGGGATTTATAGAAACCACATTCTAGGACCCGCTAAGTCTCCCCTTAGGTTCCTAGCAGCTCCCCATTTCACTACAAAACCTAGGTCATACTTTGAGTACAATTTAGAGGCCACCGGGTGCTTTCGGGTATCCCGTTAACTCTGATAAACTCTATCATCAAAGTGAAAGCTCTTTGAATCTTTAAAGGTATTTGAATACCCTTTCAACCGATCCATCCCATGCATGAATTGACAGTTCGGATGAACATACCATTTTACTACCAGAAATCAATTTGAAGGTCATCGGGTGCTCCCAACCCCCGATCTGACCCCAACCAGTCTCATCGTCAGGGTGAAATCTCTTTAAATCTTTTAAGGGAACTGAAACCCCTTTCCAACGGTCCACCCCGTGCATGGAACGGCATAACCATTCAGGCGAACGATTCATTTTCCTCTGAAAATTGATCCGGAGGCAACAGGGCGCTCTCAGGATCCATTTGACCAATGTCAACTCTTAAGATCAAACGAGACTGAATGAATCTTTGTAGGGAACTAACTATCCTTTCTAATGGACCACCCCATGCATGATTCTAACTTACGATACAGACGAACGATCTGTTTTACTCTGAGAGGTCACCAAACGCTTCTGGACCCCGATTGAAAAAGGTCAACTTTATGAACCGAGCGAAGGACTTTGGAATGTTGAAGTGCATTTCGTAACCTTTCCTACGATCCACCCCATATGGGATTCTGACATACCGTTCGAACAAACGATCCGTTTCCATCTGATGATCTCCCGTCCAGAGCACCATGTGCGATTTCGAGCCACATTTGACCCAAAGTCAACTCCCGAACTCGGGAGCGGTCCAAAGGACTCTTGTATGACTTTGAATTACTTTTTTAATGGTATACCCCGTGCATGATTTTGGAACAACAGATTGCATTCTACGACTATTTTTCTAGAAACATCTGCACGAGACTGATAATTGGCAGGTCCATTTCCCTGTCTATCGGTAGTGTGTCCAGAGTTACCTGCCGATTGGAAAGGCTAAGGATATGCCGATCGGCACCCCCTGAGCCTATAAATAGAGGGCATGCGCTCACTTTTTAGACACCTCAGATCCATCAACATCACTGATCTCAGCAATATTCTCTCGAAATCAGTGATGTTTCTTTATGTGAAATTATATTCAAGCTTACATTCCCATCTTTTTCATACCCAATTTGGCAAAAATCTCATTTTCTCTCATCAAACCTTCATCTCGAGTTCAAGGGAGTTCATCCAAGATCAAAGATCAAGTTCCAAAGAAGGTCCAAATTCTCCCCCCTCTCTTGAAATTTCTTATTTTTGCATAAATTACATTAGATTTATAATCTAGTTCGTACTTTATACACATAACATCTCACATTTCTATTATTGCATATATTTTATTTTCTATAAAAAAAACCCAAAGCAAACAAAAAGAGGGTTACACCCATAAATTCCAAATGGGATTATCCGTCACACTTTTTCAAAATAAAAATGCATTTTCAACACACACACCTATAATAAAATCCCGTTCGAATCTATGGGACAAACCCCACCCTTATGTCGCTTGAGAACTATGTCTACTTTGATGCCTTTATAGGTTACATAGGCATTTCGAATAAAAACTCGAGACTCGAGTCCAATTTTCCAATTTTCCCAAATTCCCCATTTTCGCATTTTTCTTTATATATTATTTTAATATATATTATATTTGTTATCCTTATATGCATTTTATCCCACACGTATTATCGTTTCATCGTAATGATCAATATCATGATAAACGCTTCTATATATTACTTGGAACATTCTTATGGATGACCCCACTCTATCTTTTCCATGGTATGAGTTGGGAAATTTTGATCTTCATTATGTATACACGCACACACACTTCATGAAGAAAAAAATAAAAACAATAACACAAGTCCATGAGAGATCGAAAGGGCGGGATGGGTGTGTAACACCTTCCCATTTCGTAACTTAGCCCCCGAACCTTCAAACTATTGGTTTCGTAAGCATCAGTTTGTCTTTAATGCCGCTCTCTCGAGGCGGCAACATTTTCTTTTGCTTGTTTTGTGAAAATTAGGTAGGCAACTCCATCTCTTTACATTCACCCCCACACTGATGATGGATGAAGCATTCCTAAGTCAAAAAGGGCGCGATACCTTTCATCCCAATTCTTTCCCCCATTCCCCCCTTTTGGGAAGAAGGAGAGATGGAGGGGCACTCATTGATCGGGATGGCCGCACTACCAATTTATTACAACATCATTATTTATTTAATTCATGTCCGTTTAATCAAAATATATGAATTAAATAATACTTTCTCTTAAAATTATTCAATTTCCAACCACATGCATGTTATCAAGTTTATACAATACGAGTTTATCTACTATGCAACATCCACAAGGTTAACATGGTTTAACACAATAAAATTTATTTAATGATATCTCTACGTAAGAATCTATATGCGAACGCTCTAAAGTCTACGAAACCCAAATCTCTCATCTAAGATGCAAGTTTTTGAGTCTTCACATATGTCAAAAGTTTTCGTAAAAATAGTCTCAATTCATCTTTCCCTTTCCTTATTTAATGTCTCTAATTTTTTTTAAGAAAACATATTTACTCAGTGTAGGACATATCTAACACGCATAATACTAAAGGAAAGGAATAAAGATATTCATGCCTTGAATTTGTTTGAAGAAATCTGATTATGAAGATGTGTTCCTTGCGAAAAGATGACAAAAATCCTCTCTTGGACTATATTGAAAAAATCTAGTTTTGGCCTTCAAAACTTGAACTGAAATCTAAGTTTAAATGGGGTTAGGATTTAAAGGTAGAAGGAAAGTCCTAACCCCGTGTAAAATGCATAAGGTAGGTGGTGGAGTTTTAATGAAAAAAGCAACTCATAATAATTGACTGATCTGTGCAATCTGCCCAGGCCGAATCGATTCGGTACCAGGATGAATCGATTCGGTTATGTCAGTTTGCTAGGTTCCCTTAAAAATGAACATGTGTTTATAAAAATTCCAATTCTCCCTTGATTTCGATTCCAATCAAAATCCCATTTTTCCAAAAATAAAAAACAACATATTAAATAACTAAAATGATTAATTTCAAAAATCTTATTTTTTTTCAAATTCCGAATTAATTTAAATTGTTATAGATTTAAATTTACGGGATGTTAAATTACTAGAGTTGTATATGTTTAGGACACTGGAAAAAATGACTTTAATTAACATTAGACATGCTTACCTAGTTTTTAGATGAGGAAAAAGGGCAAGAACCACTGGCAATCTAGTCTTCATCAAGATATATTATTTTTGGATTGAATTCAAGTATTTCTTAATAAAGTTTGTCTTATGTAGGTCCGCGCCAGCGGCACAAATAAATCGTGTCTCTAAAACATCAAAATTTAATGTTTTGGAGACATCAAAATTTTATTTTCTGTTATCGAGAAAAAAAGATATTTTTATAAATACAAACTATAAATGTTTTGTAAAAAAAACTAGGTTTAAAATAAATAATTTTTTTTTTGTAAAAAAACTGTATATTTTTTTTTTATAAAAATAGTTTTTAATTGCTGAGTTGACTAGTTATTTGATGAGTTGGTTAGTTAATGCCACATGTCACAAATTGAAAGGAGGGACAGGATAAGGAATATGCCTATAAACGGATCGAATTCAGATCGGATCAGGCAAATCCAAATCCAAATCCGTTTATGTTAAACGGATTCAGATTCGATCTGATTATCCGATTATCTAATCTAATATAGTTTTTACCACTTGATTTGCAACATTTTAATTTTCAGCTCTTATTTCATAAATATATTTTGCAAATGTAAAAAAAATCAGATAATGAAATAAAGAAGTATTATAATATATACTAAAACTTTTATTAAATACAATATATATTAACTAAAAATATTTTATATATAATTTATAAATATATATATTAAAAATATTAATCGGATCGGATTATTAATGGATCGGAGTACATGCATCCAAATTCGCTTCATTTAATAAATGGGTAATCGGATAATCGGATATTAGGCATGATCCATATCCGCTAAACTGGATCGGATTCGAATTCGAATTTTGATAAAATCCGATCAAATGACATGTCTAATAGTAGGGGTGCACATGGTTCGGTTATGTTCGGTTCCACTACGGAACCAGAACCAGAACCATAGTTTATCGGTTCCATGGTTTTGGAACCAGAACCCAAACTGATACCCACCAGAACCGAACCGAACCATCGGTTCTTGGTTTGGTTTAGGTTGGTTCACTGTTTTAGTTCATGGTTCTGGTTCACAATTCTGGTTCGTGGTTTTGGTCTGCAGTTCTAGTTCGTATTTCTAGTTCGCGGTTCTCATTGATGGTTTTGGTTCATGGATTAGTTTTCAGTTCTGGGTAATGGTTATGGTTAGTGGTTCTAGTTAATGGTTCAGGTTCACGGGTCGGTTCTCGAGTTGGTTGTTAGGGTCGGTTCTTTGGTTCGGTTCTTTGGTTCAATTTTTCAGTTTGGTTCCATGGGTTTGGTTCTCAGTTCGATTTGGTTTGGTTCAGTTATAAAACTGAGAATCGAACTGAACCGAACACTTCGATTATTAATTTTTTAGAACCAGAACCAACCCGTGGAGAAAAAAACCGAACTAACCCAACCCACAAAGGTCGATTTGGTTCGGTTCTTCGGGTTGCTGGTTTTTTTGCCCAACCCTACCTAAAAGGGAATAGGGTAAGGAATTGGGTAAGGGAACTAACCATTGTCTCCCGTGCTGGTGTAATTTGCATGTACAAAAAGAATCTCTTAACCGAAGTCTTTTAAAATCAAATATATTATTTTAGCTTTTCTCACTCTCACTCACTCCCACTCTCCATCTCTCACACCCACAGTGCATTCGTAACAAACATGATGATGCGCTTTATCACCATAGTCATGTTTACTGTTTATGCATTTCTTTTGCAGTTTTCGTGAATATTCAGATTTCTCTACTATTCGGAAAAATTCAACTGCAGTTTATGTTGAAATGTGCTTAGAATAGTCTAGAATATTCTAGATAATGTCAACTATTAAATATAAGTTAATCCATATTAGATAAGATATAGCATACTTGTAATGTATAGAATATTCTAGATTAGTGAGGTAGTTTGTTGGCTTCTGGAATATTCTCGTAAGGAGGTGGGAACCTTCTAGAAAATTAATCTAGATCATTGATGTATTTTAATCTCTACCATCCATTAAGGAGGTGAGATGCCTATAAATAGGTGGGGAGGTCATTTAGGCAAACTATTCGAATCCAAACTAAGCATTGTAATCTCTTAGCAAGTTTAATACAAAACCTTTCCTTCTTTTTCTATATTCCCAAATTATCCTCAAATAAGTTACCAACTATTTCCCTCCCTCCAAATCCTTGGTTGCCCATATCTAGCAATTCCAATTTCCTAAACTAAACATTTAACTACATTGCAAACTACCTCCTAAAACTAACAGTTTATGATCTTTTGGATACCTGTTGTTATTTTGGTCGTGGAGTTTGGAATACTCGCCAATGAAGGTGTGTGCACCTAGTGCAGTACCAAGGTGTTGGAGTTACTTGGTCGTAAGTGGGCACAAATTGTGGGTGAGGTCTTCGCATGGTTGATTTCCTGAAGTTTTGTGAAAAATTCCTCTCCAATCAACTGGATGGCAATGTACTTCATGAATTCATTTATAATAGTTTTGGGTATGCTTGCAAAAGATATACACAACGTTCCTTGTCTGTAATTTCTATTTAGGATGTTCAGAGTAACGCTTTTGGATATTTTCATGACGTACACCAAAACAGGCATGCTCCGAGGTAATAAAAATTAGGGAAAAACAAATAGTAGAAAAATCAGAATGTTGTTCATATTTTCTTCTGCTGCTTTAATACATGAACATTTTCTCCCATACCCTGTTGTTGTTATGAGTGCTTTTATGTGCTGCTTCTTTGAAGATGTAATATTCACTTTGCTTCACATCCCTACTGGATACAAAGATAACGAAGATGGCATAGGGATTTAAATCACCCCTATTTTATTAGGTACGAAATGAAATCTATATTTATATTCTATATTATACCTCTATTACAATAGTATTAAAGCTTAATGACATCTAATAAATACACAACTGCTCCATTAATTTCTTCCAAATTAATTTTCCAATATATAAAAAAATAAAAAAAACTCTTCACCTATCCCCATTTACTGCACACGTCCCTCTCTCTACTTTCAATTTATAAACATTTTCAAAAAACTCTTGAGCTATTCACGTTTAATTCTCTTCGAGGAATCTCATATATAGGTATATATCCGAGAGGAAGAAGGGAGAAAAAGAGGAAGTTCTTACTGAAAAACTTCATGTTTGGAGGAGAAGGTAAGTTACCATAGGTTGGGGTTGTTTATTTTTTCATTTTTCTTCTTTCCCTCTTGGTTTTACCTATTCATGTGATGAGTTTTATTTTGGTTTAAGCAAGAAACTAGGTTTTAGTGGGGAGAGAGAGGCGGTTGTGTGATATACTTTTTTCTTTCTTTTTTTTCCTTTAGTCTTGGCGGTTTACGAATTTCCCTTTTTCTTATTTAAAAAAAAAATAGGTATATGGGCTAACTTTTTTTCTTTTTATACCCATAAACAGGTATGAAATTAGGCGGTGGGTGGGGATTTACCTGACGTTCCCTCCCCCCCCCCCCCCCCCCCCCTAATATTAAAGTTTTAAAATTCCAACTTTTGGCCCTTAAACTCTATTTTTTTATTTAACAACTAAAATTTTATTTTGAGTTAACACTAAATATGGATATTTAGTTTTAATGAAATTTGCATATATAAAAAAATAATTTAAGCATATGTAAAATGGTTTATTATTGCCAGTGTATCGGTCCATTTTTATTAGTATATATTTTATGCCTTAGTGAATTTAGTTTGGGATTGTGAGAAAAGAAAAAATAAAACGTTTTTCCCCATCATTTTCACCACTGTGCATATGGGTTATATAGTTCCGAGTATACTTTCGTGAGATAAGGTTGAGACGCATGACGTGTGAGAGCAAATCATGATTTTTTTTTCTCTGTATATGGGGTGAGGTGGGGTGGAGGTGTTACATATTGTCCATGTATTTTCACTATTTATAGGTGTGGGTGATACACACATGCATGATGGTTCCATCACAACATAGAATAGAATATGGCTTTTCTCTCACTTTTAGCCCATTGTGTTTTTTTGTTATATCATTTTGTATACGTGCGTCCCTGATAACCTATGTTCATTGGTTTTTCCTTTTCTCTGTCCGAAACCCTTTACATAGTCCAGATTTTATTTACTGGCTTTGCATAGTAATTTTTTTTCATAATAGTGAATTTTAACTGATACCAAAAAACAAGTTTTATTCTTTGAGGCATCTATGGTAATCTTTTCTAGTCATGTTAGGACATGGTATATGAATGGCTAGTGAAAACACAAATGATAGAAAATTGTTATGAAATTTTTTAATTTAGGAGTTTCTTTGAGAATATTTAAAATACCGATTACCTTTTAATATTAATTTTTTTATATTCAAAAGTTGTCTTACTAACATTAGTCATAATTTTAACTAAACTAGACTTTGTGTAAAAAATAAACAAACATAATTTATCATGTTAATTTTATTTCATTTCATCATGTCGTTTTTACAATTGCCACGTTTATTTTTTTTAACGTTAAAATAAAGTTCAGAATAGTCAAACATTCTAAGATATTACAGGGAAGTTCGGCGGTGTGCCGTTTTATATTCCTTTTAACACTCACTTTCATTAGCAACCATTCTCTTACAGGTACTTACACGAGTGTAAGTGGATTAATTTTATTTTGATGAAGCATCTTTGAATAAAAATCTATCTTTATTTTTATCATCGGAGGGGTTCGCCGACGAACCACAAATAACGACTCCAAAAAATAGACCCTGTTTTAAAAATAGTGAAAGAATTTTTTTTCGATGATTCTTTTTGTTGGGTAATTTAACATTTCAGGGAACCCCTAAAAAAATCAACTGAAAATGATTTTTTTTCTATTAAAAAAATAGAAGTTAGTTTTTATATTTTTTTGCAGAGGAATATATTCCTTTCTTGAGTTATCTTTACTACATATTTACTACCATAAATTTAAATAGATTTTAAAAAAATTTATAAAATGCTCGAGCATCGCGTGGGATACATGTTAGTAATACATATTTTTATTATATATCTTACAATACACTATATTATATGCTAACATTGTAGATACACTTAGATTCATTTTCAATGTATCCAAGTATTTTTAATATATCCAAATATTATAGAAATATGTATCCAAATATTTTTAATGAGTAAATTTTAGTATTATTTGACAACTACATAAAAATTAGAGTTAGATTTATATAAAAAACTAATTGACATGAAATCGACTTATATCAAGCAAATAGTATCCAACATTTTATGATATACTACTCTTTTCATGGGGATTGTGTTAAAAAAAAATTGACATAATATTAATCGAATTGTTTCGCGCACATTGGTACAACTTAATGTTGGAAGCTATCTAATGATGAATATTTTGTAATTTGGCCATAACCTCAACCAACCTAATTCTTAATGATAATTAAATGAGATATAGCATCAACTAAATTTTTTATCGCTAAATCTTTTTATTCTTATCAAAAAATAAAATAATCAAATCATCAATTTAGTTCGGCACCAAGCAACACCACCTACACTTCCGGGTATTTTTTTTAGTATATTTTAATTTGTTTTTTCAGTATGTTTTAATTTTTTGAGTATGTTTTAATTTTCTTTTCAGTATGTTGCTCAAATATATGTTAGCAATTTGTTACTGAAATTTTAAGTGGTTGTTGTTGCTAAAAAATAACTTGTTGCTGAAATTTTAATTTTTTTTCCAAATTTGTTATTGCTGAAATTTGTATGAAATTTGTTGTTGCTGAAATTTTAATTTTTCCACAAAATCTGTTATTGTTGCTGAAATTTTTTCCTTATTCTTTTAGGCAAAAAGATGCATAAAACTCAAAATATCCCTAAAAAAAGATGCATAAAACTAAAAATAACTATAAAAAATGCATAAAACTCAAACTTATCCCAAACTTTGGTTTTAATGAAGATGAGTTCTTTAATTTCAGGTTAATGGCTTTTCTTACTTAACCCAAACTTATGCATGCTGTGGAAGGGGGAAATGTTATAGAATAAGTTTTGTTATGATATTGTGTGTTTGACTCCATTATTTTTTGGTTAATACATTGTAATGTGTGTTTGAGTAGTTGTTCTCTTTTTTTTCTTTTTTTTGATACAAATCATAACCTACACAGTAATTAATTGAGTCATATGAACATAATCATCTTCATAGGGTGAAATTGTTGAAACATATTTGATTTTAGAGTCCTATATAGTTGTCGTTAGAGATTGGATGATGGAGATGCTACTGTTGGGGGCTTTTTAAAGGATTATAAATGTCTTTTTGATTACTTTTTATTTTCAATATCAAAATTTATTGATGGGGGATGTTAATGAATGAGTTGGGTTAATATAAAAAAAACCTTAACTAAGGAATCATAGAATCAACGAATAGATCCCCCCATATATCTATCTTTTACTTCATTCATTCATAGTGGTTGAATTATTGTGTGTTATGCCACTGAAATTATAAATTAAAAATAAAACAAAAATAGAATTTACTATTACAGAAAGTAAAGGAATAAATACAATTTCAGAGCTTACTTGAAAGAAGATGGTAATGTAGAATATATGTATAAAAAAAAGTAACAACAATAATCCGAGCCCTATTTTCAACAGTGTCCTTAAGGCAAATTTATTCCCTCCAATATGTGCTTCAAGACTGAGGAATAATTATCTCCTAAGATAGAACGAATTTTCGGATTAAACAAGATGCAAAACAATGTATAATCCTAGTGAAAACAATTCTATGTATTTACTCAACCAAGCAACATAACTAATGTGGACGACATGCAGTAATGTAGAAAATATTTTTTCTAAAAATGAAACAACATTTCGGGTTGGAGATAAATGGAGGAAGAATTTTTGCATTAGTTAACACTCGGAGGGAGAACATGTATTTATAGCAAAGGCAAGTGACTGTTCAGAAAAACTGTTTTTAACTGTCAAACAACTAATAGTTAGTTTCGATTAATCATTTAGTGCCAATTTTTTGTATATTAACTCTTCACATTCCCATTACTCTTACAATGTGGGACACGAGTTACACACTCCCAATTCATTAACTTTCATTGCTCTATGAGTCACTTTGGAGACATATTTATCATTCATAACTTAATGGAATTGGACATGTGAATATACCATGTTAATCTCCTTAAAAAGGAGAATGCATTTGTATATGGTCCCAAAAATATCGTGGTGTGGGTCCCATCTAAATTTGACCCAAAGTTGCTGAAAATTTGCTATCCAATACCCATTTTCTAATATTTCCCCACATGAATGATATATCACTATATAAAGACATGTAAGATGTAGGTGCAGACACAGACACAAGTTGAGTAAAATTTGAAAATTTATTGCATGGGGAGAAGTAGCTTAGTGTCTTTGAACTTTCCTTAGTGATATATTATTGGATTTACTTGGTTAATTGATAGACTTCATGTCCTTGAATTGTCAACCCTTTTTGTAAATCTAGACAACAATATTCACACAATAATTCTTCAACACAGTTGGTTCTCACGCTTGTATTCGTTTTGTCCATGAACACCACTTGGTTACGCGAGTACTTTAGAGAATTTTCCTTTCATTATTCTCAGAGAAGTTTCCCTCTTCTTACTTACATATATGACTTCCATAAAGAGTATCCTGTAATACCCCACTTAGACATACTAAGATATGGATATCAATAAAAGCATGACTTATCCTAATTTCGTGGGAGATGTGCATTGTCTAATCTTTGGAGTGGATATTTAATCTTATCCATTATTGTTTAATTTTCCTAGCCTCAAATCCGGAGTCACGTAAGTACACGATTAGTTGCTACATGTTACGTTGGTACCGTTTAAGGTGTTTGGGATTCTTACGGGGACGTTTGGGGGTTATTTTGGGTTGTCTCCCTTTAACATGATGTTTTCAAGCCTCAGTCTAAATATTTATAAGTTTTGGTCTTATTTTCAAAATGGGAGCCCCGTGACTAAATGGTCAATTTCTATATGTTACATTTGTCGTGCACGGTGTTCGTGCCTCTTGTAGGGCCATTTGAGGGCAGTTTTGTATTTTTGCCCTTCAACGGGTTATTTTCAAGCCTAAGTCTAACTATTTGACAGTTTTGGTCATACTATCAAATAAGGAGCCCCATGACTACCTGTTTAGTTGTTGAATGATATGTTGATCCCGTACGATGTGTCCATGCCTCTTGCGGGACTATTTTTCTTTTCGCCCTTTAACGGGGTATTTTCAAGCCTAAGTCTAACTATTGATAAGGTATGGTCGTATTCTCAAAATGAGAGTTCAACGATTATGCGATCATTTTCTACATGTTACGTTGGTCTCGTGGGAGGTGTTCTTACCTCTTATCGAGCCGTTTGGGGTTCGTTTTGCATTTTCCCTTTAATAGGGTGTTTTCAAGTCCAAGCCTAACTATTTATATCATATTCTAAAGTCGAGAGTCTCGTCACTATGTGGTTAGTTACTATATGTTATGTTGGTCTCGTGCCTCTTGCAGGGTCGTTTTGGGGTTATTTTGCCTTTTTGCCTCGTACGGGCTGTTTTAAAGCCTAAGTCTAACTATTTCAAGTTTTCATCATAATATCAAATCGCGAGTCTCGTGACTATGCGGTCAGTTGCTATGTGTTACATTGATCTCGTGCGAGGTGTTCGTGCCCCGTTTGGGGGTTGTTTTGCATTTTTACCCTTTAATGGGGTGTTTTCCAGACTAAGTCTAACTATTTGTAAGTTTTGATCATATTGTCAAATTGGGAGTCCTATAACTTTACGGTTAGTTGTTATGTGTTACGTTGGTTCGCACCAGGTGTTCGTGCCTCTTACGGGGCTGTTTAGGTATGTTTTGCATTTTCTCTCTTCAATGGGGGTGTTTTTTAGCCTAATTCTAATTATTTGCAAGTTTTGGGAATATTCTCAAATTTGGAGGGACTACGGGACCAGTTGCTACATGTTACATTGGTCTTGTGCTAGGTGTTCAAGCCTTTTGCGGGGCGGTTTGGAGATTATTTTAAATTTTCATCCTTTAAGGGAGTATTGTCAAGCCTAGGTCTTAATATTTTTAGGTTTTTGTCGTGACTACATGGTTTGTTTCTACGTTTTACGTTGTTCCCGTGCTGGTGTTCATCCCTCTCGTGGGGTCGTTTGGGGATTGTTTTACATTTTTACCCTTTAACGAAGTGTTTTTAATCTAAAGTCTAACTATTAGCAAGTTTTGTTCATATTCTCAATCCGAGAGTCATGTGACTATGTGATCAGCTATTACGTATTGCGTTGGTCCCATTCGAGTTGTTCATGGATCTTACAGGTTTATTTGGGGGTTGTTTTTTTATTTTCACCCTTTAACGGGGTATTTTGAAGCCAAAGTCTCTCTATTTGGAAGTTTATGTCATATTCTCAAATCGATAGTCTTGTGACTACGCAGTTAGTTTCTATGTTTACGTTAGTCCCGTGCGGGGTGTTCGTGCCTCTTCTAGGTTTTTGTGGGATCTATTTTTCATTTGTGCCCTTTAATGGGGTGTTTTCGAGATCAGGTCAAACAATATTCATGTTTTGATCTGAGAGTGCACTTTTTGTTCAATCGGAGAAACTAATTTAATTAAATCTAATTTTTAATTATCCATATTTAAACACATGCCAAAGTCATGCATCTAAAGGTGATTGATTAGACATTCAACATATTCACATCAAGCAAGGATCAATCACACACAGCATATTAGGAAAAATCCCCCAAAGGGGAAAAACATTTTATTTCAATATGGTTTGTAGACACTTACAAACATAAAGAAATACAGTTTAACAATCGAAGACCCTCAGGCACCAGTTCGTTGTCATCAGCAATAGCTCCCTCAAGACGGTTCGAGTTCAGTAGTGTAAAGAACCCTCTTCTCAACACAAGATGCTCCACGAATGGGTATGACTGGGTTTAGAGCGATCCACACATAGGATTCTGAGAGTTTGTGAATCTCAAAGTGTTTTTGATTGAACATATGAAGACTTGACGTATTAGTTCAATAAAGTGTTTCGTCAAAGTCTTAAACAAAACAAGCTCCGAAGTGGGAATTTATAAAAGCGAACAAAATCTGATGTGCCAGATTTTTCTGAGTCCGTCGGACCAATCCAAAAAGGATCGTCAGATCAGTTCGGTCATCCGGATCGATTTGATTTTCTTATTAAAGGGATCGGTCCGGCCATATGACTTTTTCTGTATAAAATTACCAATTGGATCTATTCATTTCTCTTCAGCTCCGGATTGGTATGCTCTAGAGACATTTTCTATATAGAAATGCCATCTGGATCAGTTCGATTATCTCCAGATCCAGATCGGTTCAAATTTTGCTTTCTTTTAGTGTTTGTATGAGAGGAATTATGAATCCAAAAAATCCATACCATAAACCCATGATATTGGTAATGATCGCGACTCATGATATTGATGATGATGGGCACGTGAAACACATAATTTGGATTGAGGCCGTCAAGATATGATCGTGCTGAGACGAGCCGACTATAGCGGTATATGACATATATGCTAATATCTAGGATAAAACTAAAATGCCTAAATTCTAACCCGGACATTTATAAAACATGTACTTACAAATCTCCCCTATGTCTATGCTGGTATGTACATAAAAAATCCGAATTATGTTCCCAAAAAAAATAAATGACATACATTTTAATATCCCCATTAAACCCAAAAATTGGAAATACTAAATGAATGATATGTCTTCAATCATCTTCAAATCTTCAGAACTCTTCAAAAATTCTTGCTTTGTCCTTGTGGTGACAATTAAGCTCAACACAAAATAACAAGCAAAAGGCAATCACCAAAATAAATAAAGAACTTGAAAGAATCGCAATCACACACAACACAAGATATACGTGGTTTGGCAAGAAGGCCTACGTCCACGGTGGTGCTCTCAGTATTTTATTTCTTTTTACTCCGGGGGAGTGTTGACAGAAAAGAATACATGCATTTTTCCCCAGGCTGAGGGTTTAATATATACATGCTATTTTTTGAAGAGTGGGGGTGTTAGACTCCTCCACATTAGCCCATAATGCCTAGAATATATCCTTGAGAGATTTTAGGAATTGAATAAGTCACAATTGAATTAGCTATAGTGCAAGGCCTATAGACTTTGGTCCGGACTTAATTGGGCTACTCGTCTGGGCCGGAATAACTAATCGAGGTACCCACAATTGCCCCTAAAATTTTTGGGTCACAATTTGGGCTCAATAATTTTAAATGATTGTTTTAATGGAACTTTTGTGAATTGTGCAACACCTTGGGATTGAAGCACCCTTCCTGAATTTATTTAGGCGACAGATTGCTTCTTTTGCTGTGCGTTATGATTAGAAAGGTTTAAATCATCTTGGAGAGGTCCTTCCTTGAACGTCGCTTCAGATTTCTTCGCATCCTCTAGATTCCTCTAAGCTTTCACTATTGCTTTCTCACTTTCGGGTCTCATATTCCATCTTCAAGTGTCTTTATCATCTTCTCATCATACCTTCTTGCGGCTTTGCATTATCCCAAGCTGATTCTTACTTCGTAAGTTCTTCACTCCTTTTTTTTTTCTTTTCTATTAGAATTTCTTCATACTCGATATAAGGGTTTCTTCTTTTTGATGACGAAGATAGGCAATAGATTGATAATTGAGTTTAGGAAGTTCTTCAATATTTCAAATTGGGTAGACATCGAATGTGCCCCTGTTCCTCGTAATGTCAGGGATGTTGAGGACGGCCACTGGATACATGTTCTTTTGTTGTCCCAGGGGGTCTTACTTTCCCCACAAATCGCTTGTTTTTGCACTTTTTCCAATACTTCTATATAGTTCCTGTACAATGCTCGCCAAATGTTTAGAATATTGTCAATGGCATGCATAGAATTAATCATCTTTATAGCACCAATCTAGGACTTGCTGAAATCTTCTACTGTTACTCTTTTTCTTGAATAAGTACTGGTCTTATTTACCTCAAGGCTAGGAGTCCTGATAGGGTGTTGGTAGTAAATCTACCCAATTCCCATAAGGACTACTGGTATGAGGGGTTTATTGCCAGGAACTGGCAGTATCCTCCCCAAGCTGAAGGGGAGAGGTACAAGGGACCTGTGATTACTTTCTATGGGGAGGAGTAAATAGGCAGGAATAGCTCTTTGTTCTACTTATTGATTTTCTGCTAGTGTCTGGTCTCTCTCATATCTTTCTCTTTTTTCTTTTTTCAGTGAAGACAAAGAACTCAGAACCTGCTCTTCGTGAGATTCGAGCTGCTGAGCTGGTCAAGGCCTGGAATATTAGGGATCTCTTAGCTGACGGTGAGCATCCTCGATCAGCGACGTTCCTTCTGGAATACAAAAATATTGGGTCCAGTTTCATCGCGCGACCTGTGGATAGCATTCCTGAGCTAGATATCACATAAGAGGTTGCTGCTAACCCAAGTTAATTAGACGAGGAGGAAAGTAGCTCTGGTGAAGAGAGCGAGGGAGCTAACATGGGTGGTGTTGAAGGTGATTTCAGTGAGGAGATCTCAAGTAGTGAAGAATATTCTAGCTCGGAAGGGGGTTCAGAGGCTCAGGAGTCTTCAGGGGACTCAAGTAGCTCCAACGAGGAAGATATGGCTCCTCCTAGGAAAATTTTGATCCAAGAGGATGATGAAGACAATGTGCTTCTTACTCACCGATCGAAGAAGCAGAAATCTAGTAGTGGGGATGTTGCCACTGGTTCTCAGACTACTGATCACGAGTAGGAGAGGAAGAAGAAGGATAAGGCATAAGTGAGAGAGAGAAAGAAAAAGGAAGAAGAGGATAAGAAGAAGGTGGAAGAGAGAAAGAGGATGGAGAGGGAGAAGAAATAAGGAGGGAAAAGGTGAGGAAAAATACGGGGCAGTCACTGGTGCCCGTGTTCGTTCTTCCTGAGGGGGCTTCTGTTACTCCTACCCCTCAGTTAGCTCTAACAGTTCTTGAGAGGGCAGTGCTTCCAGCTGATCGCCAGAGGTCGATGAACATAGAGACCGACCTGTTAACCCTAAGGCGAGTCAAAGGCTAGCCTTGGCAAGTCTGCTCTTACTCTTCTTTCCTTGCAATGATCTTCTCGATACTTTTTTTACTAATTTTTTCCTTTTCTCTGCAGTTTGTGTCCTATTTCACCGTGCTTTATCGCAGCCATGATGAGCTGGTGAGGAGGAATGCTGAGCTGGACATGAGGAATGCCGAGATGGAGGCCAGCTTGAAGACTGTCAGTTATGCTCAAAAGTCTTCTGACCTCGCCTTGGCCCAAGCCAATGAAGCGAAAGAGGCGACGACCAAGGTGCTGGGAGAGATGAGGCAGTCCTATGACTTGGTCTACATGAGCAAGCTGGCTGTGGTTGAGGAAAATAAGGTTCTCGTGGGGGAGGTAAAGAAGGTGGAATCTGAGGCTGACACCCTCAAGGAGATCTCGTACAATGCTGGATGAGTCACTGTGTATGAGGATGCTTAGGTTCAGATTGGCTACATTAGCTGTCTCAACTTCAAGAAGGGTTGGAACAAGGCTCTTCTTACTGCCGAGTTGGACATTAACTCCCCACTCTTTGATGAGCATGATCCTGGACCTAATTTTGTTTTGGATGCGATGCCTGCTCGAGTTGTTAATGAAGGTGCTCAAACTCCCCAGACCACTTCTACTCGTACTCCTCTTGATCAGGGGCCGGTGACTGCTCCGTCTGAGGGAGGTTTACCCGGGGCTACTACGGATAAGGGAAAATAACCAGCGACCTAGGAGCAGGCTGAGGTTGCCAGCTTATCTTCTTTAGGGAGATCTTTATATTTTTATTGTTCTTTCCTTTTGAAGATGTACTTTGAACCTTCTCTTAATGAAATGAAATTTAGTTCTCTTCTACGTACTGATTTTTTTTTTAATGCTTATATGGTTTGTAGCTGATAGATGTTGATGAGTATATACCTGCTACTTCCCAACTAGGAATGATTCTTGGTCCTAATGCGAGCAATCAAGTTCGCAAAGCCTTTGTAAGGGTCTGCAAGTCTCTTAGGTTAAGGAATCAAGACTATAAGGATGAGTCAGAGCTCGCTGCCAAACTGAAGGATAGGCTTCAGGAAATGGAGGAGTCGATGCTTTTGTTCAAGAAAAAGTGGATGCTATAAAGGCTAAGCTTCTGGATGCCTCCGAGGTTAATCAAGTGGGAGAAGTACTTCAGCAAGAGAATGATTCTCTGAGGAGAGAAGTCTTACGAATTAGGGAGAATGCGCCTAGCATTGCTCCTCGAGTTTTATGTGGTTCTTCTTCATTGGCTGGACCGCAAGCTGGTACTGATGACACAGGTTCAACCAAGGAGATTGCCGAGATTTGAGGTGATGTTTTTCGGGCGTATGTGATAGTTGTCGGTCTCCAAAGAGATGTTACCTTGCTAAGGCATCTATTCAAGAAAGGTCCCCGACGAGTGTGGGCTAATGGTTATGATCAGGGTTGGACCGATGCTCCGACGAAGTTGGGGGACGTTGAAGAGTTATCCTTTATTAGGGGATGTTTAAGTTCTCTTAGGGAGTTACAGGTCCCTAGGAACTCTGTCCTCTGGTATCGTCATGAGATTTCCCCCCCGACTTTGATGCCGAACCCATTTAGGAGAGATGATCAGTGGATCCCCATAGATGCTATCCCAAGGCAGCTTTTGGAGCCAGATTCAAATAAAGTCTAGGAGGAATTAGCTCCTCACCTAGATAATGGCCGAAGAGAACAAGTAGATGACTATCTTGCTCGGAGGCCCAATCCTCATTAGGATTTATTTAGTTCAACATATGTAACTCTTTGTACATGTAATGATGTAATAAAATAATTATGTTTTGGGCGATTCGCCGACTAAACATGTGTCGTGTATTTTTTACTTCATTGATTTCTTGTACGATTATCTTGGGCTCTTCTTGGCCGACTAGATTTGATATAGGCGGAGTTGTTTTGTTGTGTGAGTATCCCCCCATTCCAGTATGCTTATAAGATACCATTCTGTCTCACTTTAGCTTTGAGGTTGTGTCGTCACACTTCCTTAGGCCTAAGTGTGGTAATGGCGAGGACACACCTAGTGCTGGATGTTCTATCTGAGCAGGTTTTTTGAGCCAAACATTGTTTGGTGACTAACCTAGGTTGGCCGAGGTGCCTAAGGATCCCCTATAGGGCTTCATATATTGCTAAGGGAAATGCTATGAGGTTATTCGTGTTCGATGATGAAAACCTGAGGAGGGTAATACCCTGCTTTTATATTTTGAGAGGGGAGACTATAACTTGGAAAGGGTGCATGAATCATAAAGTATTCGAGCAAAAATCAACACTCCATAGAATGCTACTGCCAAATGATACTGCTAAATAATTTTTATTAATCAGAAATGAATCACAAATCTCAACATGTGATTAAAAAACACAAAAAACTAGAAGTAGAATTTCTTCAAATTGGCTGCGTTCCAAGCACGAGGTATCTCCCTACCCTCCAACGTTTCTAAGTGATAGGATCCTTGTAGCTTTTCTCTTATAACCTTGAATGGTCCCTCCCAGTTTGGTCCTAACTTTCCATCTGATGGTTTTAATGCGCTGCCAAGAAATTTCCTTAGGATATAGTCCCCAAATTTGAATGCTCTTGGATTGACCTTCTTGTTGTAGTGATTTGCTAGTTGTTGCTGATAGCCTGCTAGTTTCACTAGAGCCATATCTCTTCGTTCCTCAGCTAGGTCAAGTTAAGAGAGCAATGCTGTATTATTCTGGCCTTGGTCGACCAGGGTGGACCTCATAGTGGGGAGGCCAGCTTCCAAGGGTATGATTGCCTCCATACCATATGTCAGTGTGAATGGTGTTTCCCCGATTGCTCACCATAGGGTAGTACGATAAACCCATAGAATGTGGGGTAGTTCACTCACCCATGTCCCTTTGGTTCGCTCCAATCGCTTCTTTAATCCGTCAATCACTGTTTTGTTAGAAGCTTCAGCTTATCCGTTACTCTGAGGGTATGCCATCAAGCTGAAATGGTGCATGATCCCGTGGTCGTTACAGAAACCCTAGAAGAGGCCACTCTCAAACCGAATTCCGTCATCAGTGATGATGGTCCTGGGGATATCGAAATAGATGATAATGTTCTTCCATATGAACCTTATCATATCCGCGTCTCTGATGTTGGCCAGCGGCTCTGCTTCTATCCATTTGGTGAAGTAGTCTGTCGCGACCAATAAATATTTGTGATTATCGACGGCGGTAGGAAGAGGGCCTACGATGTCCATTTCTCACTGGACGAAAGGCCATGGGCTAGTAAGTGACTTTAGGTCACTGGCTGGTTGGTGAACCATAAGACCGTGAAGCTAGCATTTTTCACACTTGTGAGCATATATCCTAGAATCCTTCTGCATGTACGGCCACCAGTAGCCTTCCTTCATTGCTCGAAAAGCTAGCGACCTGCCCCCAATATGACCCCTACAGATTCCTTCATGGAGCTCGTGCAGAACTTTCTCGATGTCCTTTGGGTGAACTCATTGGAGGTAATGACCAGTGAAAGACCTCTTATACAGTTTGCCCTTAGGAGATAAGTGAAAGCGAGTGGCCTTGACTCTTATCTGATGAGCGATCTTATTATCATATGGTAGGGCACCATCTCTTAAGTAATCCCTTAAGGGGTCCATCCAATTGGGGGATGATTCGATCTGGAGAACATAACCTATGTTTGGTAGTTCGTCTATTTGGTTAATACTTGGCTGGGCGAGGAAGTTTATCGAAATTATCCTCTTCAAGTCAAAATTGATTACTGAGCTCAAGGCCGCTAGGGCGTCAGCATGGCTGTTTTGTCCTCTAGGAAACTGTTGAATGCTAACCTGTTCGAAGTTAGCCATTAATCTCTTTGTTGTGGCGAGGTAGGCCGCTATTCTCTCATCCCTAACATTGAAGTCATCACTTATCTGGTTGGAGACCAGTTATGAGTCGCCGAACACTTGGATTTGCTTTGCCCCCAGCGCCTGTTCCTTCTGTAGGCCTGCTATCAGTGCTTCATACTCTACTTCGTTGTTGGAGGCTTCAAATCCAAGCCTGATTCCTTGCTCCAGGATTTCATCTTCAGGGGTAACAAGTACGATGCCCACTCCTGCCCCTTTGGAGTTGGAGGCTCCATTGACGAATAGTCTCCAAACACCTTGTGTCGAGGGGTTTTCCTTATGATCAATAGGTTGAGGTTGGTCGCAAGGATGTTCTCCTATTAATTATGCAATGAAGTCAGCGAGGACTTGCCCTTTAATTGCATTCCTTGGCTTAAACTGGATGTCAAATTGCCTGAGCTCGACTGACCACTTCGATAGTCTATCGGACAGATCTACTTTTCGTAGGACTGCTTTAAAGGGGTGAGATGTAAGGACGATGATGGAGTGAGCTTCAAAGTAATGTTTTAATTTCCTCGAGGCTACCACTAGTGCAAAGGAGAGATTTTCTAGTGGTAGGTACCGCTGTTCGGCATCCAAGAGAGTTTTGCTTGCGTAATAGACTAGGTGCTGGATCCCCGCTCTTTCGCATACCAGTGCAGAACTTACATAGTGACTGGAAGCTATGAGGTACATGTATAGGGAGTCATTCTCATGAGGGATTACGAGTAGCGGTGGTGTGCTGAGGTAAGACTCGAGTCCTTCTAGCGCCTTCGATCAATCCTCATTCCACTCTACATTTTTTCTTTTCTTTAAAAGTTAGAAGAATAGCTGGCACCTTTCGAATGATTTTGAGATGAATCGGTTCAGGGCAGTGAGCATTCCTTTGATATTTTACACGTCTCTTATTATACGGGGGACTGCTACCTATTGATGGCATCAATCTGGTCCGGGTTGGCTTCAATGCCTCTCTTTCTAACTAAGTACCTGAGAAATTTTACTGACTAGACACCGAAGGAACACTTACTTGCGTTAAGCTTCATTCGGTATTTCCTGAGTATTTTGAAGGTCCTTGACAGATCTGAGAGGCGTTCTTCTTTATGCCTTCTTTTGATGAGCATATCATTAATATAGACCTCCATGCTGTTTCCCATTTGGTCTTTAAACATTTTGGTGACCAACCGCTAGTAGGTTGCTCCTGGATTTTTTAGCCCAAAGGGCATGACCTTGTAACAATACAACCTGATGGTGGTGATGAATGCGGTCTTATCTTGATCTGGCTTGTGTAGCGAGATTTGGTGATACCCTGAGTATGCATTTAGGAAACTCATTCTTTCATGAGCTGCTGTGACATCCACTAACTGGTCAATCTTTGGGAGAGGAAAACTGTCCTTAGGGTACACTCTGTTAAGGTCGATGAAGTCAATACAGACTCTCCATTTTCCATTGCTTTTTGGGACCACTACTGGGTTGGACATCCACTTAGGGAATTGAACTTCCCGTATGGATCCTGCATCTAGTAGCTTCTCCACTTCCTTTTCCATAGCCTTGGCCTTCTCGGGTGCAGTTCTCCGTACCTTTTGCGCGATCGTCTTGAATGCCGAGTCAACGTGCAACCAATGATAAACCACACTGGGATCAATCCTAGTCAGCTCGTAGGGTTCTCATGAAAAAATGTCCAAGTTATTTCGCAAAAGTACTCTTAGTTCCTTCTTCTCTCGATCCGTGAGAGAGGCTCCGATCAAGAACATTCATCCTTTTTTTTATCGTCAGCTGTGACTTCCTCCAGGTTCTCAACAACCCGCTCAGAGGGGAGGAGCTTGGTCTCCTCCACTCCAAGTCTCCCATATTTTAACTTATATTTGGAAGGTATCAAATCTTCTTGTTCTTCAACCTTCTCCTTGGCCTTCTCGACCTTCTTCTCCGGTTTTGGGCGGATGGCTGCTATAAAACACTTTCCCGCCATTGCCTGATCTCCATGTATCTCCATCACTCCTCGCTCAGTCACATATTTGATTTTCTAGTGGTAGGTAGAGGGGACGGCCTTCATCGTATGTAGCCACCCTCTTCCAAGGATGGCTTGGTAGGGCGAGTCAATGTCGACCACCAAAAACTCAATCATTTTGGAGACACTTCCTGCCCTTACTGGTAGTATAATCTTTCCCAAAGGGATGGTTACTTTACCAGTGAATCCCACTAGAGGGACAATGGCTTCCTTTAAGTCGGAGACGCTTAACTTTAACTTTTTGAATAGGTCGAGATACATTAATTCGGATGAGCTACCCTGGTCGACGAGTAACTTGTCAAAATCTTAGTTAGCTATACTGAGTATAATGATCAAGTCATCATGATGTGGGGTCTTTAATCCCACTAGTTCTTCATCCTTGAACATAATTTGTTTGCTGTAGTCGACGTCATCTACTCGCCGATGCTTTCCTGCCTGCATTTTAGCTGGATCAATTTGAAAAGCTTGCATTACTGTCGTAAGATTTTTAACTTCCATCTGAGCTGAGTTTCCTTGAATCTGCTTTAGATCCGAGGCCCCATGAATCACTGCGAACTCATGTCCAGCATCCTCCTCGAGGACGTTGTCAGGCCTCGGGTCTCCATTGGCAGCGACCTTCTCTGCCTTCTTCTCCATAAATTCATTCAGATGTCCAGTTTGGGCTTACTCTTCAAGGTGAGACTTGAGAGCCTTGCAGTGCTCGGTTTTATGCCCACCCTCTTTGTGGAAAGCATATCTCAGTGCATTGTTCCTTTCTGAGAGGTATCTTCCCATCTTTCTGGGCCACTTGACGAACGGCTCGTCCTTAATCTTTGCTAGAATCTTGTAGATTGGTTCCTTAAAAATAGAATTCACTTCCTGAAATGCTTTTGAAGCATTGTTTTTATTCCCGCTTTTGGAGACACTTTTGCCCCCATTTTTGCTTTCTTTCTTTTGGTTCCTAGCTTTATCACTTCTCTTGCCGGCGAACTTAGTGCGACCATTCTCCCCTTCACTGAGGCGTGTCACATCCTCAACTTTGGCGTATTTTTTAATACGAGCCATTAGGTCGTTAATGGTCGTGGCCTCCTTCTTAGTGAGGGATTGGTGCAAGAGGCATGAGCTGGGTAGCCCAATAGTGAAGGATGCCACAGGGACCTGCTTCGAGCAGTCCTCGACCTCATTGAATAAATCCCAATATATTTTTACATAGTCTCTGAGGCTCTCCCGGGGCATTTTCTTCATTATCAACAAGGCATCCATCCTCTTCGAATGGGAGCTGCTGGTAATGAAGCGAGTCGTGAAGAGCTCTGCCAAGGACTCGAAGCTCCTAATAGATCTGTGAGGGAGTTTCTCAAACCACTTCTGGGCCACATCATGCAATCTCGATGGAAAGATCTGGCACATTAATGCGTTCTTATGGTTCTAGAGGGTCATGGCCTACCTGTACTGCCTAACATGTTCGATAGGATCAATCTTTTCGTCGTAAATTTTGAATCTGGGAATCGCAAAATTCTTAGGGGCTTCTTTTTCTTCTATCTCCCTTGAGAAAAGGGATTTCATCTAGATCCTGAGAGCTCACCTGTCTAGCTCTCTGGTCAATTTGGCACCTCGATGAGCTAGGTGCTGGTATATTTCTCTCCGGACCAAATTTTGGTATGTCATCATTTCCTCGAGTTGGGCTCTTGTAACGGCGAGCTAGTTACTGTTTCTCGAGCAAGTCGTCATCTGACCTGTGTTCATAAAATCTTTGAGATCCACATATAGGGATCCTTCCTCGGCTGTGAGACTTGATCGCCTGAGGGCTAGAAGTGCGATATTGATGTTGCCTAGTGCTACGATGGAGTTATCTCTCCATTTTCTCCAATCTTCCTTTGAGATGAGAATTCTCAGCTTCTTGCTTGTGAGTGGCCTCCTCTTTCTCTTGGAGCCTGACCTCATAGGTGTCTATTATCCTGGAGACCTGTGTGGACCTGGATGGTCCTTATCTTTCCTCCGAAGCTTGCAGTTCTGGGCGAGCCCTAGGATTTTAGCATCGAACTTCATATTTAATCCTGCGAGGGGTAGGTTGCTCTTGAATATCCGCTGCTTGAGGGGCATTGATGATGTGTCCAGACATTCCAAATTCTTATTGGTGAAGGCTTTCTTAAAGGAAAACAAATGTTTCCACAAACGGCGCCAATTGTGGTGACAATTACGCTCAACACAAAATAATAAGCAAAGGCAATCACCAAAATAAATAAAGAACTTGAAAGAATCGCAATCACACACAACATAGGATATACGTGGTTCGACAAGAAGGCCTACGTCAACGGTGGTGCTCTCAGTATTTTATTTCTTTTTACTCTGGGAAGTGTTTACAAAAAAGAATACATGCCTTTTGCCCTAGGCTGACGGTTTAATATATACATGCTATTTTTCGGAGAGTGGGTGTGTTGGACTCCTCCACGTTAGCCCATAATGCCTAGAATATCTCCTTGATAGATTTTAGGAATTGAATAGGTCACAACTAAATCAGCTATAGCACGAGGCCCCTAGACTTTGGGCCGAACTTAATTGGGTTACTCGTCTGGGCCGGAATAACTAATCGAGGTACCCACAGTACTCAATTTGGTAACTACACATATGAGGCAAAAACAGATACCCGCTACGCGCAACAGTTTGATATATAATGATAAGAAAAATGAAATATAAAATTAAGCTCAAGCAAATCATTAGAAAATTAAACTATCTCCCCCATAATTCATTTTCCCCCTTTTTATGATGTCCCCAAATAAACAAAAACAAGAATATACATAATGCAAATGGAGATTGCCATAAGCAGAACCACTTTATCTTTTTGAATTTTCAAAATTTTGCTTACAAAATATACAACAAAGAATTAGACCAAGAAAGAACACTAAAATAACTAAGTCGATGATAGAGGAAATGTAGGGATGTGAAAAGATTCGACAAGAAAATCAACACATACAACCATAACATATGTGCATGATGAGTGTTGGATATTCCTAACGAATGAACTCAACATCTTCCTTAGGTGTAAAAATTATGGAATTAAAAGAATGTAACTCAACCCAATCAGCAAATCAAAGCTCAAAGTGATTTCCACACCAATAACGTCCAAAACATTTAAACGCTTTTTCATGACTTTCAAGGACGTGCAAACCCGTTTTTCATTTCTTTCCATCCAAACTCCCTCTAAAATAATTAAACATTATATTTTTCTTTTGAGGTGATGAAACTAAAATCTATTGGCCCATTTGATTTGGCATATTTTTCTTTTTATTGCCACTTAATTTTTCGAGCTCTTTTTCAAACGATGTCTTCACGGTGAGTAAATTTTGAACTCTAACAGCCCTTTCCCGTGATTCACTCATCATATTTTGTTGCAATTAAATCCTCACGGTAAACGGTTTTTACATGCACTACTATATGGTCAAGTTTTATTGCATTTTGGTCGTTGTATAGACAAAATTGAGATGGGAACACTTAAGCCAATATCTGAAAGACAAGTACAATACTCAAATAATTCCATGCATGTGTGCAATAAAGGAGATAAGGTGCCAAACATGTAGAAGATATCACTAATCACATCTCAAAGACTCTAAATAATGTAAAGCACATGGATGAAATGATGTAGCATCTTAAATCACTATCAAACATTCACGTGAAATATGAAATGAAGTTGTGAATATGGCTATCTTAACTGTTCATCCATAAATGGTGTAAACAAAATACAAAACTTTTTTTTTTTATTTTTCAATTTTTTTTTATAAAAATAAAATCTTTTTGAATTTTTCAATTTTTCAAAAAAATAAAAATCAAACAAATAAATATACACATAATACAATCTAGAGATATGAACATAAAAAAAAATCCTAATCTAGACATGGTGACCACCCTTCGGTCAATTGTGCAAATACCTAAAAATCTCATAAGTCTTTCGAATCTAAGGGCATCTAAAGGCTTCATGAAAATATTGACTAACTTAAGGTCGGTAGATACAAAACTCAAGGATACGACCTTTTATTCTACAAGCTCACGGATAAAGTGCTCACGCACTCTGATGTGTTTTATGCGCGAGTGATGGACAGGATTACGGGATAAGTGTATCGTGCTAGTGTTATCACAGGAAATGGTCATGTTATCCTGTGATATCCCATAATCCTCCAGCATCTGCTTCATCCACAGAGGTTGCGTGCAACAACTCCCGATGGCTACGTACTCAACCTCCGTAGTGGATAAAGAGATGGAGTTTTGATTCTTGCTCAACCAAGAGATAAGAGAAGAACCAAAGAAGAAATACCCACCAGAAGTTCTCCTACATCCATCTGCATCCCCATCCCAATCGGTATCCGAATAGGCGGACAGTCGGTCATTGGTATCAAAGGAATACCAAATGCCATAGGAAAGAGTCCCACTCACGTATTTGATAATACATTTTAGAGCGAGTAAGTGTGACTCTTTAGGGGACGCCTGATATCACGCACAAACTCCAACACTAAAGGCGATGTCGGGACGACTAGCAGTCAGATAGAGAAGACTGCCTATCATACTCTGATACAAGGTTTTCTCAACGTCCTTGCCTGAAGTGTCCTTACTAAGATTTGTATATGTACTCATATGTGTACGTGCATGCTTAGAGGAGACCAAACCAAATTTCTTCACTAGGTCTCTAGCATACTTAGATTAGGAGATGAACATCCCATCCTCTAGTTGACGAACCTAGAGACCAAGGAAGAATATAAGCTCACCAACCATAATCATCTCAAACTCACTCTTCATCTCCTCCTTAAAGTTGTTAGCATGCTGGGAGCACATGGATCCAAAGACTATGTCGTCCATATAGATCTGGGCCACCAAAATAGCACCGTCATCTCTCTTGACAAATAGCGTATGATCAACTCCCCATCTATTGAAGCCACAAGCTAAGAGATAGGAAGTAAGCGTCTCGTACCAAGTACGGGGTTCTTTCTTCAAACCATACAAGTATTTTCTTAGATAATAGACGTGTCATCTTTGCAAAGGGTCTTCAAACCCTTTAGGTTGTTCCACGTAAACTTCATCCAGTAGAATACCATTCAGAAAGGCACTCTTGACATCCATCTGATATAATTTGAAGCTCAGATGACATGCGAAAGTGATTATTAAGCGGACGGACTCAAGCCTCACAATAGTAGAAAATGTCTCCTCAAAGTCTACACCCTCAATCTGTGTGTAGCCCTAAGTGACTAATCTAGCCTTTTTACGGATAATTGTACCATTTTATTCTTGAAAATCCACTCGATACCAATTATGTTAGTCTCACTGGGGCAGGGGACAAGTTCCCAGACATCGTTCTTTCTAAACTGAAACAACTCTTCCTGTATAGCAGATACCCAGTGTTCATCCTTGAGTACTTCTTTATAGGTTTTGGTCTCGACTTTGGACGTGTAGAAGATATGGCTAACAACGTCCTCAAATTGGGCATGAGTCTTGACCCCTAGGGTGGGATCTTGTAGAATTTCAGTAGGATCATGACTCTTGCGAACCCAAGCAGGTGTGTCTCCTAAGACAGGAGTAGGGTCCACCCTGGGTGTGTGAGGGATAAGGGGATCATTACCAGAAAGGTCTTCATCCTCACATAAATGGCTGAGGTCAACTAACATCGAAGGTTCGGCATCTTGTACAGTGACGTTAATTTATTCCATAGCCTTAGAGCTTCTTAGGTCAAACACCAGTATTCTCTATTGTTCGATGAATATCCTAATAGTATTCCCTCGTTGCTCCGGGAGTCAAACTTGCTAATTTCTCTCTATCCCGTAGGATGTAGCATTTACTACCAAAAACATAGAAATTTTCCTGGTTGGGATTCTTTCTAGTTAAAAATCATAAGGTGTCTGAAGTGTGTGTGGATGCAAGTAAACCTTATTCACTGTATGGCATGCGGTAGACACCGTCTCTACCCAAAATCTCCTAAAAACTTTACGACTAAGAAGCATAGGCCTAGCCATCTCTTGAATCATCCAATTCTTTCTCTCAACGATCCCATTTTGTCGAGGGGGCTTTACAGCCGAAAACTCATGTTTGATTCCAAGGCTATCAGAGTAAAGATCAACTTTAAGCTCCGTAAATTCAGTGCCATTGTCACTACGCATTCTATTGAGAGTGACACCATGTTGGTTTTGCAGGACATGGCACTTGGTCGTTAGGAACTCTATAACATCTGATTTCTCCCTAAAAAACCTACGATGGAGTATCTAGAGAATCGTCTACCATCACAAGGATATACCTCTTACCACCTAGACTTTCTGTACGAGTAGGACCCATAATATCCATGTGAATTAACTCAAGTACCTTGGAGGTAGTAATGGAATCCAACTTCCTGTGGGGGCTATGAATTTGCTTTCCCAACTGATAGGGTGCACAAACTATGGAAGTTGGTCTTCCAAGAGATGTTAAGCCACATACTAGGTCCTTTTTTACTAATCGATCTAAATCTCTAAAGTTCACATGACCTATTCATTGGTGCCGTAAATCCATAGGAGATATCGTGGCACTGTTGTAGATAAACGAGGACTTGGGAATTATCCCATATCAATTATCTCCTGTCCTCACCCCTTGCAATACAAGTTTATCGGCTTGATCGTAAACATTACAAGCATCCCGGTCAAACTTAACTACAAGGTCAGCGTCGCACAACTGGCCGATGTTGAGAAGGTTTGCCTTCAAACCTTTTATGTACAATACATTCTCTAGCTTAGGAAACCATGGTATTTCTTTGGTACCTCGTCCTATAATGCTAGACCTTCTCCTATCACCAAAAGTTATTTTACCTTCCTTGCGATCCACTAAGGAGGTAAAAAAGGGGACGTCGCCAGTCATGTGTCTAGAACACACACTATCAAAATACCACTGTGAGGTATTCTGAGCTTTTAGAGCAACATGAGTAATAAGAGCTTTGTTGTCATTCTTAGGTACCCAAGTGGAGGTAACCTTTTGTTTGCCCTTATTGCTGGTGGTTCTAGTCACAATGTTGGTAGTATCCACAGACGGTCCGGGTAACCGTTGGAATTACCCCATTAAACTCTGAGAAGTCTCGACTAAAAATTCAACTTGCTCTCTTAGTCTCGTGAGATTACTTGTGGGGTGTGATGGAGAATAAGTACGTCCTGTTCAACCCAAACTACAACAAAACTCTCTCAGGTGGCCTTTCCTCTTATAATAAGTACAGAAGTACACAGTCTGATGCCTACCTCAGTTTTATTTTCTTGGTCGAACAACATTCATGGGTTTGGATGGATGACTATAAGGATTCTTCATAAACTTAGGGAGTGGTCCAGGTGTAATTTGTGAAGTGGATGCACCATTAAAACCAATTCCATGCCTCTAACCAAATCCTAATGGAGGGGCGAGGATCATCTTTCCCATATTTCCAGATTTATCCTCGATTTGAACCTTGACTTCCCGTACTCTTTCAAGATCGTGAGTGAGCTGGGCAACAAAGGCTTACAGAATCTTATGAGCCTCTTCGACTGCACAGAGGTATCTTGTCAAATTAGCCACTTGCTTTGTCAAGTCCCCTTTGAATTTTTCAAAACACTCCTCTTTCTCTCCAAACAAACTCTCTCTCTCCAAACATGATCTCTCACTCTCCATAAACATACTCTCTCTCTCTCTCTCTCTCCCTCTCTCTGAAAGTGGTGCACAAGGAGGACTCACTCTCTTTCATCTCTCTTAACTCTTTATCTAACACTGAAATCCTAAGAATTTAACCTTTATTACGCTTCTCAATTTTAAATGAATCAGTATATAAATTAGCATAAGCGCGATGAAGGTCACTCTCTCTATCACTCCCTGCATCCTCTCTCTCTCTCTCTCTCTCTCTCTCTCAGTGTCGATGTCTCCATGAGATGAGGCATCCTCCTCGTCGTGAGGTGCATCAGAATCTCTCATGTGGCTAGCTATGAATGAGGTGAAGTTGCACTCATGTGGTGATTCTTCTCATGAATCCACTGACTCGACTTCACTTTCTTCATTAAGGGTAGCATTAAGAACAAATTTTCCTTTTTCTTTGGCTAGTCTGTTCAGCCTTGTAGCACACTCAAAATCTCTATGACCCTTACCATCACACTCATAGCATCTCTCATCATTTCTCTTCGGTGTGTCTTTCTTTTCTTTTTCAAACTTCTTGACATTTTTATTTTTCTCAAATTTCTTTTTATCATTAACCTAGCCACTATTTTTTAACTTGATAAATTTCTTAAAATTCTTTGCAAACAAAATCAAATCATCTAAATCGAAGTCGAAATCAGAATCTGACTCACTTCGTTTAGAAGATTCTACCCTCCTCCTAGTTGTCTTAAAATTCTTTTTGGCTTGGGCTTTAAGAGTTATCCCCTTATCTTTTGCTTTAACAGCTTTAGGAAACATATCTATTTCATAGGTTTGAAGATCAACCACTAATTCTTCTAATTTAATAGTGTTCAAATTTCCTAAAGAATTTAACACAGTGACTTTGAGGATAAATCGCTTAGGCAAAGAACGCAGGACAATCGTGCATAGAATTCATCAAAACATTCAGTCTCAAGCATAGTTATAGTTTCAAACTATGTAGTCAGGTTTTGAAATTTTGATTTTTTAACAGTGTTTGTGCCTTAATGGGTAATTCAAAGAAAACATCATGCTTCTTTAGACGTGGTACACGTCATTATGCATCGAAACTCTTCAGGAGTGACGAATCTAGAAATGGCACATAGCCCTTTAGAGTTATACGTGGACCATTTAAATTCATCCTCGATCCATTGAGCCACATATTTTAAGCTTGTCACATTTTCAAGAGTGACGGTGGGAGGCGTCCACCCATTTTCAACAAGAATCCACACACGTTCATCAATGGCTTTAAGAAAGGATTTCATGCGGGATTTTCCAGTATGCATAATTAGACCCGTCAAAAACTGGAATTTTATTAAATGATTTTTCCATTTGAACACCTCTGTTTCAAGAAATCAATTTTTAATGAATTGATGTTAAAAAAAACTTTGCGAAAAATTACACGGTTAAATTGTGTAACTGGCTTTGATACCAATTTGACAGTGCTCTTTTTGTTCAACCAGAGAAACTAATTTATTCAAATCCAATCCATATTTAAACACACGCCAAAGTCATGCATCTAAAGTTGATTGATTGGACATTCAACATATTCACATCAAGCAAGGATCAATCACACATAGAAGATTAGGAAAAGTCCCCCAAAGGGGCAAAACATTTTATTTCAATATGGTTTGTAAATACTTACATACATAAAGAAATACAGTTTGACAAGCGAAGAGCCTCATGAACCGATTTGTTGTCCTCCGTAAGATCTCCCTTAAGACACTCCAAGTTCAACAGTGTAAAGAACCCTTTTCCCAACTCAAGATGCTCCACGAATGGGTACGAATGGGTTTAGAACGATCCACACATATGATTATGAGTGTTTGTGAATCTCAAAGTGTTTGTTCTTGAAACATATGAAGACGTGACGTATTTGGTCAATAAAGTGTTCCCTCAAAGTCTTAAATAAAACAAGCTCCGATGTGGGAATTTATAGAAGAGAACAAAATCTGATGCACCGAATTTTTTTGAGCCTGTCGAACCAGTACGAAAACGATCATCGGATCAGTTCGGTCATCCGGATCGATTCGATTTTCTTCTTAAATAAATCGGTCCGGTCCTATGACTTTTCTTGTATAAAACCACGAATCGGATCAGTTCATTTTTCTTCAGCTCCGGGTCGGTCCGGTCATAAGACATTTTTTGTATAAAAATGCCACCCAGATCCATTTGATTATCTCCAGATCTGGATCGGTCGGAATTTTGCTTTCTTTTAGTTCCTGTATCAGAGGACTTATGAATTCGAAAAAATCCACACCAAGAACCCACGATGTAGGTAATGATCACGACTCACAATACTGATGATGATGGGAACGTGAAACACATAATTTGGATTGAGGCCGTCAAGATATGATCATGCTGAGACGAGCTGACTGTAGCTGTGTACGACATATATGCTGAGATCTAGGATAAAACTGAAATTCCTACATACTAACCCGGACATTTATAAAACATGTCCTTATATGATCATATTCTCAAATTGGGTTTTCCGTGACTGCGTGGTCAGTTGCTATGAGTTACGTTGGTACCGTGTGAGGTGTTCATTACTCTTGAGGAGCCGTTGGGGGAAGTTTTGGATTTTTTCCCTTTAATGTGGTTTTTTAATCCTAGGTGTAACTATTTGCAAATTTTGATCATATACTTAAATCGAGAGTCCCGTGACTACACGATTGGTTGTTACATGTTATGTCGATCCTATGCAAGGTGTTTGTGCCTCTTGCGGGGCCGTTCGGGGGGATATTTTGAATTTTTAGCCTTTAACAGGGTGTTTTCAAACCTATGTATAACTATATGCATGTTTTGATCATATTCTCAAACAAAAAGTCTCATGGCAACGCGGTTAGTCTCTATGAGTTAAGTTGGTCAGTGCGAGGTGTTCGTGCCTCTTACCGGGCCACTTGGGGTTTATTTTGCATTTTTACCCTATAACAGGATGTTTTAAAAACTGTCTAACTATTTACAAGTTTTTGTTATATTCTTAAATTGAGAGTCTGACTACTACGCGATCAGTTGCTACATGTTATGTTCGTCCCGCGTGAGGTGTTTGTGCCCCTTGTGGTGCCGTTTGGGGGATGGCTTGTGTTTTTGCCCTTTAACGCTTAAGTATAACAATTTGTTAGTTTTGGTCATATTCTCAAACCAACAGTTTCGTGACTATTCAATGAGTTGGTATGTGGTGCGTTGTTCCCATTCAAGGTGTTTGTGCCTATTGTGGGGAATTTTTGGGGTTATTTTATGATTTCTTCCTTTAACGGGGCATTTCTAAGCCTAAGTCTCAGTACTTGCAAGTTTTGGTCTTATTCTCAAAATAGGAGTCCTATGACTATGCGGTCAGTTGGTCCATGTTACGTTGGTCCCGCGCAACGTGTTCTTGCATTTTATTGGGCCGTTTGGGGGCTATTTTATACTTTCTCCCTTTAACGATGTGTTTTTAAGCTTAGTTCTATATATTTGGAAATTTTAGTAATATTTTCAAACCAGGAGTTTCGTGACTACGAGGTCAATTATTGTTGTTATGTTTGCCCTACTAGGAGTGTTTATGCCTCTTGCGGGGCCGTTTGGTGGCTGTTTTGCATTTTGGCCCTTTAATGGGGTATTTTTAAACCTAACTATTTACTTGTTTCAATCATATTCTCAAATTAGGAATTGTGTGACTATGCTATTTGTTGCTACGTGTGACATTGGTCCCGTGCAGGGTGTTCTTGTCTCTTGAGGGCCTTTTGGGTGTTATATTGTATTTTTGCCCTCAACAGGGTGTTTTTAAAGCCTAGATCTAACTATTTAAAGTTTTGGTCATATTATCAAAATGAGAGTCCCGTGACTAAGAGGTCAATTTTTACACGCTATGTTGGTCCCGTGCGAGGTGTTGATGCCTCTTATAGGCCATTTGGGCATTTTTTCATTTTCTTTCTTTAAGGAAGTGTTTTCAATTCTAAGTTTAATTATTTGCAAGTTTTCCTCATATTCTCAAATTGGGAGTACCATTACTATGCCTTTGCTTTCTATGCGTTACATTAGTCCCGTGTGAGGTGTTCGTGCCTCTTGCGTGGTCATTTTGGGCTTATTTTTCATTTTCGCCCTCGGTGTGTTTTCAAACCTAAGTCTAACTATTTTCACGTTCTTTTCATATTCTCAAAGTGGGATTTTCGCGACTTCTCGATTAGTTGCTTTGTATTATGTTGTTCCCGTGCAAGGTGTTCATGGATCTTATGGGGTTGTTTGCATTTTTTTCCCTTTAATAGGTTATTTTCAAGATAATCTAACTATAGCATGTTTTAGAAATATTCTCAAACCGGGAGTTCTGTCACTATGAGGTCTATTGCTATTATTATGTTGGTCATGTGTGAGGTGTTCGTGCCTCTTGCGGGGCCATTTGGGGGTTGGTTTGCATTTTCACCCTTTAGTGGGGTATTTTCAAGCCTAAGTCCAAATATTTTCATGATTTGGTCAATTCTCAAATCGGGAGTTCTCTGACTATGAAGTCAGTTTTTACTTGTTATGTTGGTCCCTTGCAAGGTTTTCATGCCCCTTGAGGGTCCTTTTGAGACTATTTTGCAAGTTTTGGTCATATTCTCATACCAGGAGTCCCAGGACTATACGATCGGTTTCTACGTGTCTCTTGGTTCCATGTGAGGTGTGTATGCCTCTTGCGGGGTTGTTTTATATTTTCCCATTTAATGGGGTATTTTCAATCCCAATTCTAAGTATATCAAATGAGAGTTAAAGTAAAGAATACATGATCCATGTGATAGTTTTGACACGTTTTAACTACACAACCTTTCCTTTCTCTAGTATAGCCTATTGTATTTCTCTTGAAACCTATTTACTCGAATGAGGTACAATAGAAAGTCTCCGTTAATGAGGGTGATTTTCTCTCTCAAGTGTTTGATTTCCAACAAAATTTCCCCTATTCATTTTCCATGAGATCGTATTTGGTTTTCATGATTATTCTCGCTTCATCAAATTTTTTTTGACATTATCGAACTCGAACATGTGAAAGGCTGATTGGACCAGAGAAATGAGCTCTGGGAAATTTCTCATCGAGTTGTCTATCCGATTAGCCTTTCGTATGTCTGCGTTCAATAAAGTCAAAAAAATTCTGAAGAATCGACAATCAATTATGAAAATCAAATACACTACCATGGAAATGGAACATAAGGAAATTGTGTAAAAAAAACTATAGATGGAAGTTAATTTGAAAATGTGAAAGTTAGAGGTCGAACACCAGAGAGAAACTCACTCGCATTAACATGAACAACCAATTGTACCTCTTATAAGAAAATAGGGATCAAGATAAATATATTCGTAAATCAAACTAGGTGTGCTATGCGAGGTGTTCATGCCCCTAAATATTCAGAATTGAAACTAAACATTCATAAATCAAACTAAACATTTGTAAATTAAACTAAATATTAGTTAATCTAAATAAAGCGCCATTATAGCATCAATATCATAATAGGATACAATTTGGGTACAAATCATATTATCAACGACAAATATAATAAGAAGGTAAAAATAGGATTGTTAAGGGTAAAATAATGTTTTGATACTCAGTCTTCCTCTAAACCAACTAAAAGATACTTCAAATTAGGATTGTCAGCAAGAGAAGACTAGAACTCTTTAGGATCCTTTTATGCATACGCTTGAGTAGTCATACCCTTTGGTGCATGCACAATAATAGACCAATTGCCATCCTATATGCACTTCGAGTAGAATACCTTATTTATATTCTGAAAGGCACAAATAAAAGTGTCGTCGACTATGCTATATTTTCTCTTCATCTTTGATAAATCTACCATGATAAGTTTGAAGTCAAGTTCAAATTTACAAGCATTCGTAGTGTCCTTCACCTTCATCCATTCACAATAGAATACGGTTTTTGTGAAATCAAAATAATCGAGTTCCAGGATTTATTGGAAAACCCCATTATATGTTGTCATCATAACTTTTGAATTTTTATCGCTTTTGCTAGTGACACATGTAGTCAAGGAAGAAATTGAAATTTCGTTGTTTTGCGTCAAAAGACTTTCTTCAAATGGATATACAACGAAGTCAAAATTATTGGTACAAAATTTTTTGAACTCTTTCGTACAAAATTTGGGACCTTTTGCTAGACATGCAATCCTTAACGATACATCACCTTGTTTTTGAAGTTGCATTTATTAATAAAGTTATATTGGGAAGTGTTTTTACCATGCATGATTAAATAATTCCACACATAAGAGGTGAAAATTCTGAAAGGGTTAAACCCATCGATTGATAATAAAAGATGGACGTTGCGTTGTTCCATTGCTAATTCATGGCGTCTTGCATTCAAAATTTTCCACATGGTTGATTCAACCGTATGATACGTATTATTTTCACCCACCTTGCATCGAGCATGGCATGTTATGGTATCTTCTATCCACGGTAGAGTGACAAACAATTTTAATCATGGCTTGTAGGGAAAATAATTCAAAACCTTTTGTGGAACTTGCGAGCACTTGCAATATTTTGCATTCTAAAATTTTTAATTCTCACAAGGCCCGTATCTAGGCTCGCTGCATACAGAACACTCATCCTTGTCTTCGTGCTGGTTGCGCTAAAATATGCAATCATACATGCCTGCATGAATAGATTTGTACTTCAAACCCAAATCATTTAAGCTCTTCTTTATGATAGGATAATTGTCTGATAATGTGTTCTATTTTTGGAAAATTTCTTTAACCGGTTACGATGTTGCTCGACAAACCGAATTAACTCTTCAAATTATGAAAATCGGTCATTGCGTACAATATCGAGTGATCTTCTTCACAATTTTTATTCAAAGGTCTAGTTACATTGGCTTTCAATGGTATATATTCCCGATCTTCGAGTAATTCAACATCAACTTGGTCATAATAAACATTATATGTATCCATAAATTGGTGGTTTTGATAGTGGTGGACTCTCTAAGCAACATCAATTAAGTCGGTCAAAGGATGATGTGCTGGAAAATCGTTCATCACTTCTACCCAGTGGGATTCTATCATGCGGTCATATACCAGTAATTCTTATGGAACATATGGAACAGTCTTTTCCTCATGGAATATCCATATCTTATAGTGTTGCATCATATCTCAAAATAGTAAATGCAATTCAAGATATTTCAAACACTTAAATTTTCCACTTATCCGAAGGTAGCGCAGACACAAAATCTTCATTATTAAGATTCCTATATGCATATTTAATAAATTCCCGAACGTCCTTTGCATGATTATTAGATACTTTGTGACTCTCTCCCATCCACTTTTTGTATTATGGGAAAGCCATTAAGTAGTGTTCATAATTCAAAATAAATTCAAAACAAATTCATTCAACTCGATCAAAAAGAAATACTATAAGCAAATTCATTCAAACCAAATAGATATTACAACCAAATTCATTAAAATATTATAAGTTTGTTCAAGGATAAAACATTGTTCAACACCTATACTTGAACAAAAAATTAATAGGACAAGTAAATAACTTGGATAATTTTTTAATAATGATCCTTCCCCGTGGTTAACGTACGCGAGCTCATCTTCATAGTTGGAATATATTTTATCGACCAAAATTTAAGCTTCACCCATCACCAAAGACTAAGTGTGGACAAGTGTACTGATAATTATGTATGTGAGAGTGCACGTGCTAATAACCCTAGTATCGGTCATGTTCCATATATAATGAGCCTTTCCGGAGTCAGGATGCATGGAGGGTGATGATTCATTGAATGTTCTAGGTGCAGTCATTTATAAGGGGAATGTTTCGAGATGAGGCATTTGCAAGGAGAATGTTCCAAGGGATGGATAGGGGAATGTTTGGGCATCTGATGGGGGGAACTTTGTTATTTAGTAAATAGTCATACCAACCAATGTATTTCATTCTTATGGAGTTCCATGTCCTTCCTAAGCTCTGACACCTTTCCTTTTATCTTGACACCTTTTTCTAACCCCCTCGCTACCTAACCCCTCACTATAGACATCTTGTTTAGTAAAGGTGCATTGTGATGTAAATTGGTACTTGACATACATGATCCCACACCTCTTGTCATCCCCTTATGGTCCTTTCCTAACACCTTGGTTAGGGCATCTGACTGAATGCCATCGGAGTTGCATTCAAATTGACTGCTGGATGTGACCTCTATGATTTTCTGTAATATAATATCATATTTATGACTATGACTATAACAATAAAAATATTATAATGTGTATATATATGATAACTAAATTCAAACTCACCGAATTCAAAGAAAATTCATTTGGTAACTTATTAGGCCCTTTTTTCTCGTCGGGCATGCATAAACAAATTGAACTGATAAGCATCATAGCATTCTTCTAGAGTCCCCTTAGTATGTTCTGCCCATTCACACTTAATATCATCATAAATATTTTTCCTCGAGTTTGTGGGCATCAATCTTTTTTGATATGTTCAAATTATTTCTTACCCTCTCATTTAGTTTCCCTCCCTGGCCTCATTCTTCAAGAGTTCGTTCCATTGGTTAGTGGGAATTTCAATGTTTTAGAGAACTTTATCTTTCAGCCCTAAAATGTAAGAACTAGTTGGCTCCTTCAGGATAAAATTCTTTTGAAGGTTCTTCTTATAGGTATTCAAAGCATTAACTATTATGTAAAGAACCTTTCGTTTCGAATCAATTGGGAATGTAAATGTCCTATTGAGTTTCTCCTAAATGTCATCCTTTGAGATAGGATCAACCTCCTTCCAGTTGTCTGTGCCACCGATGCACACAATCATATTTTCCAAATGACTTTGAAATAGCTTAATATCGCATTTGTCACAGATTGGATTATACCCGCAATGGAGAACCCAATGTGCTTTTTAGGGTTATCTTAGGATCCCTTGGCAATAACAGTTAAGAGGTGTTATAGTATTAAGGGTTTCTTGATCTTGATGATTTGGATATGGAATAGAACGAATCTCCTGCGAAGTAGAATATTGATATCCCAGCGGAGATGAGAATTAAGCTTTGGGTGTAGGAGAGTGCCCAGTTGGGGATGTTCCGCTATTTTGTTGACTATTATTATTTATCTTTGACATTTCATACAATTAAAAAAATTAGCGACATATATAAGCAATACGGTTTACGACTATATGTATGCATATAACTTTTCAACAGCTTTTAAAACAAGCTCGATATGTCTGGTTTCCATCCAGTCTGGATTACTTTTCACAAATCTATAAAATTTTGCACCGACCAACTGGGCAGAAATGTTTCTATGATGCAAACAAGTCCAAGTTCATTTTTATTTAAATAAAAATAAAATTACGATATGTCCACCAATTGTGCAAGCCCTTCCACAATTTGTGTTCACCTAAATAATAATCATTTAAGGAAGCGGTGAACACAATCACAACAAGTTAACTAAATGATTATATTCTAAACATTTAGTCTTTAAGATAAGGTAGTCATTAAGACAAATAATTAGTTAAAGGTTTATTATGACGAATTAATAGAGTAATCATTTTAAGTATCCATCATATGTATCAAACCGTGATCATTCAAAACAAGCCACAATAACCATCAACCAACCAATCCAATGCAAGTTTATCCTGCACTCGCTCTAAATCATCCACATGATTAATTTCCAAGAACATAATTATAGAACATAAGTTTTCATATACAGTTCTACATCAAGAGTTTCATATACAATTTCCAATAATAAATAGGGTCATATTTCAATATTGAACATGTGATGTACACATTTGTTAGGTACACATTTGTTATGTACATTAGTTGTTATTCATTATAAGGATTAAAATATATAATTAAAAATATTCGTCATGTTAATAAATTCAAGGTATGCAATTATATATATTAGTTGTTGTTCAAATTCAAGTTATTAAAAAATATTCATTATGTGAAAAAAAGTGCAGTGAGATGGAAAAAATTCCATAATAATGGAAAAAAGTACAATGGAAAAATTAGTTGGAGTTAGTTATGTGAACAAGTGTTATTAATTATAAATTCAATAGTAGTTTCATAAAAATACCCAATAAAATGGAGAGATTTCCCAACAATCAATACATGAATTTGAACTACACCCAATTTAATATAATTTCATACCTTGAATTTCAATATAAAAATCGATATATATAAGTTCCAAATGAAACACACACGTGCACACACAAACTGAAACACACACACACACACACACAGAGAAGTACGCGCATATAAACACACTGAACACACGCGGACACACTAAGCATACACACTGAACACATGCACATAAATTAAATAAATAAAAAGAGAATGTACCTTGTGTGGAGAGAGAGAGGATGTCAAAAAATGCTGGGGGGGGGGGAGAGATCTAAAGAGAGAAAGAGAGAGAATTTTAGGTCCAAAGGTGAAATAAAATGTAAGGGTTCTAATTTAATTTATACCTTAAGTGGGGTCAAGGTCTAAACTCGTGACCCACCTTAATGAGTTAAACATGGTCACAACTCTCGACTGTAACCCCATTGGTGGCCAACTAAAAGCTCGAGAATTGGTCACGGTTCTAGACCGTGACCATGGAACATGACCATTTAAAAATAGGTTTGGGGGTCACGGTTCTAGACCATGATCGATGTTCACTAGTAATTCTCACAGGTGGGTCACGTTTTTGGACTGTGACCACCTTTGTGACCGAATTCCCTGGAAACTTGGAGCCATAAAGGGTCACATGTGAATAACGATTTTTGGATCTGTGATCCTCCTTGTCACGATTCCTGACCATGATCATCCCCTTAATGAGGTCAACCAAACTCTGGTCACACATTTGGTCATTGTAAATGCCTAGGGATCACGGTTATGGACTGTGACCAACAGATCACGATTTTGGACAACGAACAGTTATTGTGCCAATTTTTATTTTGGGTGTAGTGGTGGGGAAATTTTTTTGTGACTATTTCTGTAAGGATATAATTTTCATAGTCCCATTTACATTAGAGTATGTCGTATGCCTCTACAACTTTCGAAGAATTATTCAAGTTCATTCATGCATCAAGAAGGATATGAATATCAAAGTTCTTCAACAAAAGAAGCCTCCTTGAGATTAATTTTGGTAAGGTTGTGTTTAAGTACCTTAACGGTTCACTTAGAGTGTTTGGGAGAATTTTTCTAAAATATTTTCTAAGTGTTCAAGAGGAATTTTTAAAAGATTTTTTCCTAAGTGTTAAGGCGGGGTTATTTGACGAAATAATTTTATTAAATTTTTTAACAGTCGTTCGAGCCACTTGAGCAACTCGTTCGAGCGACATGTTAAAGTCGCACAAAGCTCGTTCGAGCGACAAATGTCCTCTTTCGAGTGACAAGATGTTTTCGTTCGAGCGACATGCCACCTTAAGTTTTCTATTTAAGCATGTTAGACCACTCCTTTTTCGTTAAGAAGACCTGCTATTTTTCATTCTTCATAAATTTCAAATCGTCACAATATTTTGTCTTCTTCACTTAAGGATTCAAATCCTGTTGTTTTCAATTCACAAAGATATCAATAGTTTAGTGAATTGTTTTGGAACCCAAGATACATCTTTACTAGAGTTTCTCTTGTAGGGAAGGTTTCCTATTGCTGATCTAGGTGCCACTAGAGGGAGGTGCTGAGCTGACGACTGCGTGTCGATTGATAGTGCTCGTGGGTGTTTCTTACTGAATTGGAGTTGCGGTTCTTCTTGATACTAGACTATGTGTCTATGTGATTGTTTTGTTGAGTAATCCTTGCAGATTTCATTGTAATCCTTGTAAGTTACGATTTACTATTTATATTGAAATAAAAGGTTTTACCCAAAAGGGGTTTTCCCGTGAAATATGTGTATCGGCAATTATGTTTGTGTTGGTTTGATTACATTCACCTAGATGCAAGTTTTAAGACTAAATTAAATTGGTTGGAAAATTGACACCAATTAAATAATGTTAAATTGGAACATCGCGAATTTATTTAAATCAGTATCATACGATATTCTCAAATTGGTATCAGAGCAGGTTACACTAATTTATTATGTATTCCTATTTTCGCAAAATTTGTGTGATTTTGATTTTTTTTTGAAAAATTTGTGTTGTGGAAAAATCGTAACTTTTTTGATGGAGCACTTATATAATCGAATGCCCATTTTTGACTTGTCTAATTATGCCTATTGGAAAGCCCGTATGAAGTCGCAATTAAAATCTATGGATGAGCGCGTTTGGGTTGTGTGTGAAAGGGGATGGACTCGTCCCACCGTCACGGCTAATAATGTCACTAATCTTAAATCTACGACTGAGTGGACTGATGATGAGTTTAAGTGGAACATTTTTAATTCTCGTGGGCTAAGTGTAATTTCTGGTGCCATCACTCCTGAGGAGTTCTGACATATTATGACATGCACCACGTCTAAAGAAGCGTGGGATATTTTACAACTCACCCACGAAGGCACTAACGCAGTCAAAGAGTCAACTTCAAAACTTAACTACTCCATTTGAAACAATTACCTTGCTTGATTCTGAGTGTTTTGATGACTTTTATGCACGATTATCTTGTATTGTCAACACTAGTTTTAATCTTGGTGAACACATACCTGATGCACTAGTGGTTAAAAAGATTTTAATATTGCTACCTAAACGTTTTATCCCTAAAGTGACTATTGAATTCCTTAGGTAATTTGAGTAAACTGAAGTTAGAAGAGTTGGTGGGAGACCTCCAAACATACGAGATTTACATGTTCCCTGACACTGTCAAGACTAAGAATAAAGGGATAGCACTTAAAGTCCGGTCTAGGAAGGGAAAGGAAGTGTTAAAGAGAGAGAAGAAAAAGAAAGTGATATTTTATGAGTCTGAATCTGAGGGCGAGCTTGATTTTAATGATGTGGCCATGCTTGTATAAATTTTTAAAAGGTTTCTCAAGTTTTCAAATGAAAATTCTTCCAAAAAGATTTTTTGAGAAAATAAAAACAAAGATGAGGCCAAAGAGTGGGGTGAAAAAGAGAAGGAGAAAGAGAGAGAGAGGATGATGAGAGATGTTTTAAGTGTGAGGGTTGGGGGAATAAGTCACTTGAGTGTCCCACTAGGATAAAGATAAAGGGTAAGAAGATTTCCATGCCAACCACTCTTAGCGATAGTGAGGAAGAGGTGAAGGATTCCTCGGATGAGTCTTCACATGGGATATGTGTTGCCTTTTCTTCTAGTCACGTGAGCACACCTAGTTTGTCCCATGATGATGAGGGTATTTGTGCACGTGAGACCCTAAGGAGGATAATAGTTTGACTATTTTGAGTGAGGATAATAGTGAGTGTGTGAGTGGAGATGAGAGTGAGATCGAGATAGAGTTTAGAGATTTGTACGCCGAGACCCAAAAGACCAAAAAATTGAACAAAGAACTAACTCTTAGGGTGAGATATTTGGAGAGTGATACTGAGAGTTTGAGGGTTTTTGAGGCTACGATGAATCAACTCGAGAAGTTGAAGGTTACATTGAGTGAGCAGTTGATCGTCGTAGGTCGAGAAAAGAGTGATTTAACCAACACGGTGTCTAGTCTAACGACACGTGTATCCAAACTCGAGAGTGATCTTGAACATGCCTGGGAGGTCAAAGTCCCTTTATAGATCACATCTAAGAAGGTTTGAAAGATGGTTCTCAATACCATTTTGGGTGATGTTGAGAGACTAAGAATAGGCAATGACAGTGCGTCCACTCCCTATGTAGCACCCGAGTCGGTTCTCGAGTTAGTGATAGATGCATATGTCTCTAAACCTAACCCTCCTAGGCGTCCTGTTATCGAGAGGAGAGTGGATCCTAGACGTTTTGAGAGAGGTGGTCCTAGGCCCGTGTAAGTTTTTTCACATTGTAAGAAGAGAGGACACCTTAGGGAATTTTGCTTTAAGTTGGGTAATGTGTCACATTTTGCTACTACACGCGTTACCACGACACATGCACCCACACATGATACTTTGGATGCTCTGGATGATTCCATGAGAGATTTTTCACATATTAGGGATCATGTTAAGTTTTTGGTTAAAACTTCACATGATTTGATGGATGTTTTTCATAGGATGTCACCACCTTTGAAAAACTCGTCCGCACCTAACGACTGAGGTTTAGACTTGTTTGCTAGCATAGGATGGCTTTAATGATGATATTTTATGCCTATTTCTAGTGTGTACCATGTTTGTATTTATGTTTTCCATTTTTGATATACTTCTCACCAAACCCAACAAGATTTTGTTTTTGAAAATTTTTGGAAAAATGCAAAAAGATTTTCTATTTTTTGAGAAAAATTGAAAAGGCCAAAAAGATTTTATTTTGATAAAATTTTGAAAAGTACACAAAGAGTTTTGTATTTTGTTTTCACATTTTATGAATGGGCATTTAGGATGACCGAGTCACAATTTCATTCCATATCCATGTGACGATTTGATAGTGTTTTGATACGCGTCATCATTTTATTTATGTGATTTACAATATTTGGAATCATTGAGATGTGATTTGTCGTTACTACCTACATGTTTGGTTCATGAGTTCCTTTATTGCACACTTGAACATATTGTTTGACTATTGTTCTTGTCTATCACATGTTGGTCGATTTTTTTCCATCTCAATTCTGTCTTTAAAACGAACCAAATGCAATAAAACTTGACAATCAGAGTAGTGCATGTAAAAACCGTTGAGTAAGTTTGTGTGATTTATTTTTAAATGGGGAAGGGATGTTTAAGGGACTCATTTATCCTTTACGTATAAGCCACCATTTACATCAGACCTAGAAAATGTATAGCATAAAAACAGAAGCAGTTGAAAAGAGTCCAAAAAAATTTAAAGGCAATAAAAAGAAAAATATGGCACAAATGGGCCAATTTGTTTCGTTTCATCACCTCAAAAGAAAAATCAAAAGCATTATTATTTATGAGGGAGTTTGGATGGAATATAAAACGGGTTTACACGTTGTTGAAAGTCATGAAAAAAAGTTACATAGTTTTAGACGTTATTAGTGTGAAAATCATGTTTGACTTTGATTTCGATTTGATTGAGACGATGTCATGTAAATTCACTTTTTCGACACCTAAGGACGTTATTGATGTTCATTCGTTAGGAGTACACATATTCATCGTGCATTTTTTTTATGTTTGATTGCATTGATTTTTCTATCGAATTGTTCATACCCATTCATTTCGTTTCCATGATTTGGTTATCTTAGTTTAAATTCATGGTGTGATTTTTCTTTTAAAAAATTGAAAAATCAAAAATAGTTTGTGGAAGCTTTTGAGTATTTCCTTGCATGAGCGTAGTTTTATTCATGTTCGCTTTGCATATTTATTATGTCACTCCATGTTTATTTTATTCTTTTCCGTGTCTATTTCAGACAAATAAAATGGGAGAACGCATTATGATTTTATAGGGGAGTTTACATTATTGGGGAGATTTGATTATTGATTGATTTATGTTTATATTATTTCAAACTCGGTGCGTCATGAAGGTATTTTCTTTGTCTAATGTGTGTAGGTATAACATTGAAGATCAATATTTTACACACCCTTATGAGAAAAGCTTAAAGATTTGAAGATTTGATGTTGAAGTTTTTTGAAGAAAGTTTTAGTCCTTCCTTTTTAGTACCTTTTCTATTTTGAGTTTATGGGACGGTATTATATTTGTATAGGCATTTTGATTTGATAATTTGGATGTTTTTATGTCGTACCGGCATAGGCATAGGGGGAGATTTGTAAGGACATAATTTTCATAGTCCCATTTACATTAGAGTATGTCGTATACCGTTACAACCATCGGAGAATTATTTAAGTTCAATTATGCATTAAGACGGATCCGAATATCAAAATTCTTCAACAAAAGAGGCCTCCGCGAGATTAATTTTGGTAAAGTTGTGTTTAAGTACCTTAACAGTTCACTTGGAGTGTTTGGGATAATTTTTCTAATATATTTTCTAAGTGTTGAAGGAGAGTGTTTCGTCAAAGAATTCTTTATAAATGTTGAGGCAGAATTATTTGACGAAATATTTTTTTTTTATTTTTAACAGTCGTTCAAGTGACTTGAGCAGCTCGTTTGAGTGACATGCTGAAGTCACACGAAGCTCATTCGAGCGACACATGTCATTGTTCGAGCGACCAAATGTTTTCATTCGATCGACGTGCCACCTTAAGTTTTCTATTTAAGCGTGTTAAACCACTTCGTTTTTGTTAAGAAGACCTGACGTTTTTCATTCTACATAAACTGCAAATCAGCAGAATACTTTGTCTTTTTCATTTAAGGGTTCAAATACTTTTGTTTTCAATTCATAAAGATCCCAATAATTTTGTGAATTGTTTTGGAACCCAAGATATATCGTTGCTAGAGTTTATCTTGTAGGGAAGGTTTCTTTTTGTTGATCTAGGTGCCACTAGAGGGAGGTGTTGGGCTGACGATTGTGTGTCGATTGGGAGTGCTCGTGGGTGTTCCTTGTTGAATTGGAGTTACGGTTCTTGTTGATACTAGACTGTGTGTCTATGTGATTATTCTGTGGAGTAATCATTGCAGATTTCATTGTAATCCTTGTAAGTTGCAATTTACTATTTATAGTGAAATAAAAGGTTTTACTCGAAAGGGGTTTTCTCCTGAAATATGTGTATCATCAATATATTTGTGTTTATTTGATTACACCCACCTAGATGCATGTTTTAGGGATGAATTAAATTGGTTTAAAAATTGACTCCAATTAAAGAAGGTTAAATTAAAACTTTGCGAATTTATTTAAATCAGTATCACACGACATTCTCAATATCCCTTTTCAAGGTCATATGGAGGATAATGTGAGCTTTTAGTTTACTTCACTTAGTCGTTGTATTTTTAGTTCTCTTAAGAATAACTTGTACCAATCACATCGTTTATTTTACCTTATTGCACACATATATACACGAGTTATAATAGGGTACGTCGTCAATCATGATCGGACAAGATTTCATGCCAAGGATTTTCACTCAATCGGGTTATATTTTCTTTGCTACACTTTTGGGTGTTCTTGCAAATAACACTCCATGTGAGTAACATTAATAAAAATATTATATGGGAAACGATTGTTTGAGCTACTAAAAGGGGTGATAAAAAGTTGTTAAATGACATAATTGAATTTGTGCAAAAAAGAAAAAATAATATATTATATGTATTACTCTCAATGAATAAAAATAAAATAAAAATCTAAAATACCACAAATTTGAGTAACATAAAGTGAAAAATCAATTGGGTTTCACACTCTCATGTACTGTGTGATTTTATTTTTGGCCTTATTAGATTTCTTAACACACATGATTAAATTTCGGCCGTTATCAACGTGAACCCGAAATAATTTAACCTGACTCAGTATGATCGATTCATGTCATTAATTTATTTATAGGATGGGTTTGAGGTTCTCGTGGAGCTTTTATGGGATTCCCTTTTTTCGGGTTCTTAAGACCATTCCTTTTTTTAGCTACTCATATGAGGTTTCTATTTCTAGCGTTGTTTAGTTCATTAAACCACTTGTCCTTATAATATACTTTTATGTGTGTGTTTTTAGTATTCATGTGTGTATGTTCTTTTTGTGCTCCATAGTTCGTGAGAGGAGTTGATCTTTTCATTTGCACAACCTTTTTGGTTCGAAGGAGGAACTCTTGGTTCGTACGAAAGCCTTAATTTAGAAGTATTTCATCTTTCAGTGCGTCTTTTATCTTTAACACAACTCAAAACTCACATCTGTCAATTTTATGAGTCTAAAGCACCCTAACATCTTTCCTTACACTTGTTTGTCATTTGGTTTTAGATTTAGGGATTTTTCAACATCTAAATCATTTTTTCGACATCATATCGTACATTTGGGGTTGATCTTGAGGCATTTATTCTCCCACCTTTTTCCTTTCATGTGTCTGTATACATTGATATATTATATATATGTGGTGATGTTGATTTTTATATATATACAACATCTTTATGGAATTTACACATATTATGTGTGAAATCATATTATTCATTTCCTATATAGGTATATATGTGTGGTTTAAATTAAAATCAAAAGAATATTTTTTGCTTAGATAACTCGGTTAGCCATCTTGGATTGTTATTCTAGTGTTATTTGGGCTATTGGTTATGTTACTGGTTTCCTTTTATTGATAGTTCGATTCTAGTGATTGGGATTTTGTTGATTATAGTGGTTTGGTTATACCCTTAGCTTCCTATACCATTCCTTAAAGACTTTTTTCTTAGTCGCTTTTATTTATTTCTCACAATGGAAAAGACAACCATCCTCCATCGCACCCACAATGTAATTCTCTACATTGGGTGAATTGTGATATGTACCAACGATATATCATCACATTATATTATTGCATACGTGTAGTCAATGAGAGACATGCCTACTTGTCTAATGTAGATGGAGTTTTCATGTAGGGGTTGGGATCCTATCCTTTTATGAGCAATTCAACTTATATTGATAAGGTTATGGCTTTTTATTTATTTTTTATTTGGGTATATGATTAGTATAGTATATTTCATCTTCGGGATATACAAGTTTTAGTTTCCCTTCTTATTATTTGAAGTGTTATAGACATTCTACAAGTGCCGAACCCACAATACCTTAAGAACCTAACCACCTCATTCCCTACTATAATTTTATTCATCTATCAATTACACTCGTGTAGATATGGATAATAAGAAGGCTCCCCAAAGTCATCATCTTTATTCTGAGTAACGAATCCTTAAGATGATTGTCAGTTTCGAATTACATCACATCTCTCATCATAATACTTATGGATTAGACCCATTTGGTTTCTGAATTCCATCGGTTATGAATAGTCCATTAATCTTCCCTCTATCATATGGAGACATATTGCAATACCCATGCCTAAGATTGTATTTCTTTTCCCGTATAAATTATAATTTTGGAGAAACCTTGGGCCTTGGCCCAATAGCATATTTTTTGTTGTCTTTGATTGAACATCCTTGTGGCCTTTGAGGTATTTATTAATAATTGATGGGGCAAATTTGGAATTTGGAATTTATTTTGTCGTTCTAACAAAGTTGAGGGTCGTTCAAATGATATCCTCATCTCATTCGAATGAAGTCCACTTGGTTAGAACGATAAGCCTTCCTCATTTGAATGGGCTTCTAATGTAGTTATAACGACAGACCTCTGTATAGAATTTTCCCACCTCGTTCGAATGTCGTTCGAATGCCGTTCGAAGGAGATTCAATTCTCGTTTAAATGAGACGTGATCTCGTTCGAACCGTTGCTTTAGAAATTTATTATTTCAATATGCCCTTATGTGCTGTCGAGTTTTGGACCCTTGGATTGGTGGGATGTCAATCTATAAATGAATTAGATTGCCATAACGTGTTTATAATAGTTGGCCTTGGTTTTAAAATAATTTTTTGGGGTTTGGGGGGTTATATAGGATGGAGAGATGGTGGGTTCTTCCCCACTATTTTATTTCAGCATTTACCTCTCTCTATATATATATTTCAAGACTTTTTTCATTTTCCCGAACTTATTCCCACCATTGTTACACCTTACCACCATCATAATACACCATTTCCACGCCCACTTCCATGCTTCATTCTTTCTTTTCAAGCTTTGTCAAGGGTAGAAATGGGTTGAGTTAAGCAAGTAGGAGAATCCAAGGTAGTTTTGGAGTGTTTTTGAAGATCTTTTTAGAGTATTTGGAGCTTCCATCTTCATCTTCTTCTTTGTCTCCTCTTTAAACCTTAAGTTAGGGTTTTCCTCTCTTTAAGTTCTTAAGGTATGAAAAATATGTAGGATTCATGCTATAAGTGATTTGTTATTAAAATGATGAAATTTTCTAGTATGTTCAAGTATTGTAAAAATGATTTTTTAAAGAAGATAAAGTTTAAATGTATTTGTGATGAATAAATGACATTTTAACCTTGAAATATAGAGAGAAAGCATGAAAAAATGTAAACCCGTGATTTATATCTTATTTAGTTGCATGTTTGAGGATTTCTAGGTTTGAAACCCTCCTTAACATGTGTAGAAACATATAGTATGCTAGTAGAAGACATTTTAGATTAATGAATGATGTTGAAATGGGTTTTATGAGATAATTATGAAGTGTAGAAAAACAACCCTAAATTTGTGTTATAAATATTGTAAGGAATGAATAAAAATAATATTTGAGGTTACATGTGATAATAGGGAAAAGTAGAAGATATTTTGCTAAAATTGTCTTTAAATGATTGGATGTATTTTATGTAGTGAAACATAAAGTAATGAAGTATGATTTTTTAACATAAAATCATAAAAGGATGATTTTGAAAGGAAATATTGATTTTTGTACCATAATTATTTAAATACGTTTTTCAAAAATATGACGGAGAAAGGGTACAATGGTAATTTACTAAAAAATGAGGGTCCTAATAGTCGGACTTCCTCGTTAGACTATATCGGTCGATTTTTGTGAACAAAGGATAAAGTAGACAAAATGGCATGTTGAAAAGATAATATGGTGCTATAAATCATAGAAATATATAAAAATGGTAAAATGACGAAATAATGTGGACATTAGTGTAGCCACCCCATTCTAGGACCCCCTAAGCACCTTTTTAGGTCAATAGCACTCTCTCATTCACCATAAACCCTAGGTCATACTCCGAGTACTGATCTAGATACCACCGGACGCTCCTAAGCTCCGTTTGACTGTGGGTTAACTTTCCCACTTGAGTGAAATATCATTGAATCTTTGAATGGCTCTGAATCCATTTTCCAATGGTCTGCCACATGGGCAAATCAACCTTACAGTTCGAACAAATGGTCCGTTTCCCCCCGAAATTGATCTGTAGGCCAGCGAGCACTCCAGAGCCCCGTTAGACACCTATCGACTCTCCATCTTGAGTGAAGCTCGTTGGATATTCAAAGGGATCTGAATTCCCTTTCCAACAGTCTGACCTGTGCACAAATCAGCCTTATGGTATGGACGAATGACCCATTTTACTCTAAAGGGTCATCGGGCTCTATCGAGACCCTTTTGACCAAAGTCAACTCTCCAAACAAAGCAAACTCTCTGAAACATCGAAGGGCTCTGCATAACCTTTCTAAAAATTTATCCCGTGCGTGAATCGATCTTATGGTTCAGACAAATGATCCATTATCGTCCGAAGATCTTCTGTCCAATGGACTGACGGGTGCTTCCGAGCATCGTTTGAGATTAGTCATCTCCCCAAACCTGTGAGACGCCCAAGGATTCTTAAAGGAATATGGATACCCTTTCCAACGGTTCATCCCGTACGCGATTCGAACTTACGGATTGCATTTTATGAACATTTTTTTGGAAAATCTGCAGAGGATTGTCGAATGGCAAACCCATTTCCATGACTATCGATAGTGTGTCAAAGGGTTCCTGCCAATAATCAAGTTAAGTCCAATACCTATCAGCACCCCCTTTGACCCTATAAAAGGAGATCATGGGATCACTTTCAAAGGAGCCCTTCAAATCTCAATAATAGTGATCTCAACAACATTTTCTCGAAATCAGTGTGGTTTCCATCTTAAAATCCCTTGCCCACATTTTCTTTCCACCTTTTCCTTTCCCATTTTGGCAAATTATCTTCCTTCTCCTCATACCACCTCCATCCATTTGCAAGAGCAGCCCTTCAAACACTCAAGAAGTACTCCAAAGAAGGTCCAATCTTTCACCCTCTCTCTAAATTCTCTTATTTTTGTATTCGATTACTTTAATCTTATTGTAGCATTTTATTTTTATTATATCACACATATCTATATCCCATTTTTATTAGTAGTATTGCACATACTACATTTTCTATAAAAAAAGAAAAGAAAAATAGGGTTTACTTGTAAATTCCAAACGGGGATTTCTCATAACAATTTCTCACACTAAAACACATTTTTTACACATGCACATATAAGAAAAGTCCCCAGTTGGATATATGGGTTGAACCCCACCCCTAGTCGTATGCGAACTGTGTGGACTTTGATGCCTTTTTAGGCTATATAAGCGTCTCATCCGAAATTCGGGTCCTCTTTTATTTACGCTCATAATATTAGTTTCATATCATATATTTGTAATTAATGTAATAATCTTCTATACTTGTATTTTGTCCAGCAAACTCCATCGTTCTTCCATTACGATCGTCGACTCGGAAATTACGCACATTGTATTTTGATTATTATCTTAGGAACACTCCTCATGATGAGTCCATGACGCGAGTTGAGTAATTTCACTCTTTATTTATATGTACTTGCACACACTTCACGGAGAGGATAAAAATAACACAAGCCCATGACAGACCGAAAGGGCGAGATAGGTGCCTAACATTTTCCCATGCCGTAAATTAGTCCCCGAATCCTTGAACATATTGGTTTCGCAAGCATTAGTATGTTCTTGATGTCGTTCTCTTGAGGAAACAACCATTCTTTTGCCTTCTTTGTGAAAAATAGGTTAGCGACTCTATCTCTACACATTTACCGCACATCATTCAACCAATGATGGACGAAGCGCCCCGAGGAAGGGAGCAAGACCCCCTACGCGTGCGTGACAGGGAGTAATGGCCACAATTAGAACAAATGTTAAAACACATTATTATGGACTCGGATGATATCGGGAATAATTAAGAAGGGACCGAAGCCCTGGGGGTGAAAGACCCAAATTACTATCCATAGCATATGGTAGCCATCCGGTAATGTGGAGCCCATTAAAATATGCGGATATTGGAAGATTTCGAGAAAATATAATGGAAAAAGGAAATGACATTGGTTGTGCTAAAAAATGTGTAAGTAAGACAACCTAATAGAAGGTGATAAAAAGGAAACTACTGGATAAAATATGATTAATAGTCTGTAGACCTAGGAAAGGGTGGTGTGAAATGGTTAAGTCTGAGCATGAGCTCATCACTCGGGTGCATTGCATATTATTTGCATTAAAACTATCTAAATTGTTAAAAAAAAATTGGAATTATTAAAATACACGTTATGTGTATTGTATTTTTATAGAAAATGTATAGCATAGTATTACCCACCTTGCTAAGCATTCTCTCACCCCTGCTTTTTATGTCAAAAAACCCCACCCCAAGTACTTCGAGTAGGGATGTCGGTAAGGATGCGAGTAAGGCCCCATAGGGCAGTCAACATTGCTAATGGCTCTGTAATTTTATTTCATTTATATTTTGAAACATTGGTGATTTATGACATTTAAACTTATATTTGGGCCATTGGCCAAGTGTTGTAATAATACATGGATGACTACAATTTATTTCTCATTTAATTAGTGTTGTGGATTAAATTGGATTTTCATATATAGACCTTTAATTTGACTTATTTACTTAAAGCGATAACTTCTTTTCCTAACTTAAAATCGGTAATCTTAGTCTCAAATAAATGGTGCTATTAAAGGGTTTTACTTAAATAATAAAATCGAAATTTCTCCCTACCCTTTTAACTCCTTAATTCGGTGTAAGTTGACCCAACGGTGACCCAAATCCGGGTCCGGGCATTACACAAATGGCCTTCGTTCATAATAATGGAGATATTAGGTTGCGCATGTCCCTTCCATATAGACCTCATCGGCTAATACTTCGTCTCCCAGGCCTAGTATACAACAACCAACATAACAAGAGCTATCTGCTATATTATTTTAGTTGCCATTAAAATAACTACTAATTTAGTCCCTAAGGCATGATAGACCGCTCAAATATATCAATAGTTTGTGTCATTACTTGAGTGTGAACAACTTAAAGAAACCAAAAAGGAGGCATGGAACCAGGGGTGGTTAAGAGATATGTGAGGTAGAGAACGTGTGAAAGGAGTTGACCCTTCAGGTGTCCGTGGTGATGGTTGAGATGATGTAGATGATGATGGAACACGTGTATAACTTGTGTTAACTCATGATTTATATATATTTTTCTCTTTCAGAGTACTCAATGAGATAGATATTTGGATATTATGTATCTACTTATTTATATCTTATACACATGGATATTATAATTTTTGGGGATATATTTTAGATGATACATTTATTTATAACAAGCTATGATATTGGTACATTTTTGTTTGACATCTTCTTTATATTATCATATGCTTTTATTGTATGATTTATAAATGTTGCATGTTTCTAATTTGGCTAAGGTTGATTCTTATTGGTTATGTTGAGAAATGAATTTAGTTTTACGATTAACATATGTTTTATTACGTACTTATTTCCATGTTTTTATGTCAGCGTTTAAAAATAAAAATACATTTTATTTTTTATATATGTTGATACCAAATTCAATCTGCTGACATGGACCAATCACTTGAAGACACGTGTCAGCTTACATGACAAATGTCGATACTCCAGACGAGCAACTCAAGACCACCGAGCAACTAAGAAGCCACGAGGAGCTCAGGGGATCCCGAGCAGCTCGAAGCGTGTCGAGCTACTTATGTGGTCCGAGCAACTGAAGAGCCCCGAGCAGCTTAGGCGGTGTGAGCAACTTAAGCGATCCGAGCTACTTAGTGTACAGCGCACCCAAATCAAGAGAATCAAGAGAGACGACTGCGCATTAAATGCCATTTATTACCAAACAGATGTATATGTCTACTATATAATAGCGCATAGTCCTTTCATTTGTATCGCCTCAAGGCTATAAATACATTGTAACCTCCTCATTAGCAGGGGACTCGGAATTTCTTGGTAAACCTATTATCGAGAATTCTGGGCAAACAATCATCAATACAAAAACAGTGGACGTAGGCCATTCTTACAAGGCTGAACCACTTTAAAAATCCTTTGTCTTATATTCTTATATTATTTTATCTGTGATTAAATAATTAGATCAAAGTCTAGTTTTTTACATCAACAGATTGGCACCATCTGTGGGAAACGACTGTAATTAGCGTTTTTCACCTAAACAATTCATTATCAATGGCTGATAATCCTGAATCCAGTAATCGAAACGCTGGAAACCCCCCAAATCCATCTGCTCCCCCAAATGTCCAAGATCTGGCTGGTATAATGGCTAATTTGTCCCAAGGCCAGACCGCCATGCAAGAAACCATACGACAACTCATGCAAACTATCCAGGGCGGAGCACCAACCCAGTCAGGAGAACGAAGCATTCAGAGAAATACCTGATTGCCTTCTTCGCGAACTAGGCAAACATTACTCCCGGAAGAATCTCATTCTAGATGCACCGATTCATATCATAATGAAAGATCAATGATCCTTCTTATCAACCTGGACGAACTTCCTCGGTACGAACTATAGACACTCAACAAGACATCACTCTCTCTCCAGAAAGGACCAGTGCTCTTGAAAGATTGAGTAGAGTCTCTCCCTTTGATCGTTTGGGTCCCAGGAGGAATAGAAGTCCCCCTAGGATTATATCGAGGAACTCTCAATGACCATCTGATTTAAAGGAAGGCTCTGCCCAGTCACGACCAGCTACTCGTCGTGAAAAATCCCAAGAGGAAAATTCAACACGATCAGTTGCTCGGACCAATAGGCCCGAGGAGGGAAATGATGCATGGAAGGGATCTATTCAGAGGTTGGACGATAGGTTAGGGGAAATGGTTAAAGCCAAGAATCCTTTACAAAGGACTTTTATCCGAGGAACACCATTCATACAAGAAATTGTAGACTTCCCCACACCGTCAAAATTCAAAGCCCTAGTAGTAACACCAAAATATGATGGAAAAACTGATCCTGTTATCCATATAGAATAATACCAGGCAGCTGCTGATATCTATGTTGTTCCAAACGAGATGCGATGCAGGGCATTTTCAGGAACTCTCACTGGATCTGCTCAAATATGGTACAACAATTTTCCTCAGGGGAAGATTGCAACTTTCTTTCAACTGGCCGAACTCTTTATTGGGAATTTTTGTTTTGGAGAAAAACCAGTTAAAAGAGTAGCACACTTGTTAAGTGTTAGACAGAAGACAGGTGAGAGTACTAGGGATTATATTACTCATTTCAATAACGAGAAGCTCGAAGTTATTGATTACGAGGAAAAGACAACAATCACTGCTCTAATGAGTGGATTGCTGCCGAATAAACTGTACTACACTCTGGCCAAGGACCCGCCTACAACCATGGCAGAGTTAATGGCAAAGGCAGCCAAAATTATGAACGCCGAGGAAGCTATGGCTGCAAAGAAGAATATGGACACCAAAGAAACCAAGGTTGAGGGTGACAAAGCTGAGAAGAAAGAATAGAAGAATAATGGTGGTAATAAGCAGTCAAGAGCAAAGCAAGCATTGGAACAGATGAGGAAATTTGGAAATTACACACCTTTGAAGGTAGATATAAACCACGTTCTGGAAGAGATAAAGAACAGCGAGAAGTTAAATTGGCCTGAAAAAATGAAGACAGATCCTGACAAGAGGGATAAGTCTAAATATTACAAGTTCCATAAGGATCATGGTCATACGACTAAAAACTGCATAACTCTCCAGAATGAAATTGAAGAGCTCATCAGGTGGGGAAAATTGAACAAGTATGTGGATCGCCAAAATGGTGGAAAAAGCAACGACCGAGCAACGCAGAGGTCTAGATCTCCTCGTCGACCAAAAGAAGATAAGAAGAGAAATCATGAAGAAGATCGAGAAGATGATCAAGACGACCCCGACCTCCCTAAAAGACCAAAACAGCCAGAACGTGAGGTATTTTCTATCCGTTTTGGATCATTTGACTTCAATGTTATTACTGGTGGAGATGCAGGAGGAGGAGACCTTACTGCAGAGAGGAAGGCTTACCTCAATGAGGCTCAATCTTGTTCATATATTCAATGGATAAATCTAGCTGAAGATGATCGCCCGAGGAAGGTGAACAAAGATAAACTGGTCATCGGTTTCTCTAAAAATGACCTCGCAGGTGTGCTGTATCCTCATGATGTCCCATTGGTGATCAAAATGAGGATGCAGGAGGTAGTGATTTCGCGAGTATTAGTGGATAATGGTAGCTCAACAGATATTATGTTCTACCCATGTTTTGATAGTTTGAACCTAAAGCTATCTCAGTTAAAGCCATATCATCGGCCCCTCCTCGGTTTTTCTGGCAAGAAAGTTTTTCCACTTGGGACGATTAAGTTGGATATGTTCATCGGTACATGGCCTGCTTGTCGAACAGAAAGAGTGCGCTTTTTCGTGATGGATAAAAATGTCCAATCAGCTTATAATATCATCATGGGAAGGGTAAGTTTGAAGAAATTCGAAGCAGTGCCATCTACTGTACATTAATGTTTAAAATTCCCAACCAACTTTGGAGTAGGAGTGGTGAAGGGCGACCAAAAAGTATCTCGGGAATGCTACTATTCATCTGTCGAGCAAGAAGAGCGTAAAGAATCCATAAAGAAGACTACTACTTATCAGGTTGATGATATAGAAGACGCAGAGATTGAAACTTTAGACCCAAGAGATGAGTCTCAACTCGTTAAGGGTCAGGTCATGGAGGCTACTGAAAATATCATTCTGGACGATGAGCATCCAGAACGAACAACTCAAATTGGTGCTTCACTAGATGTGTCAATAAAATAAGAGAAAAAGCAGAAAATAAACTTTTGCATGGAGCCACGAGGACATGTTAGGGATAGATCCAGCTTTCCTATATCACGAGCTTAATGTGAATAAGGAGATCAAGCCAGTGAAGGAGAGAAGAAGAGTGTTCAGCCCCGAAAAGAACCAAGTTATACAAGAAGAAGTCGAGAAGCTCCAAAAAGTCTATTTTATTGAGGATGTCAAATATCCTGATTAGCTAGCTAATGTGGTGATGGTGATGAAGAAAAATAACAAATGGAGGATGTGTGTAGACTTCACCGATCTTAATAAGGCATGCCCAAAGGATCATTTTCCTTTGCCCCGAATCGATCAGCTGGTGGATGCTACCTCGGGGCACGAGTTGCTGAGTTTTATGGATGCTTATTCTAGTTACAATTAGATTAAGATGAAGCCTGAAGACAGGGAAAGTACCTCTTTTATTACTCCAAGGGGAACTTATTGTTATAATGTTATGCCTTTTGGACTTAAAAATGCAGGTGCGACATATCAGCGGCTGATGAACAAGGTGTTCGCGGAGAAAATCAGTCATAACATGGAGGTTTACGTTGACGCTATGTTGACGAAGAGCAAAAAAGCTGCTGATCATCTAGTTGATTTAGGCCAGACCTTTGATCTACTAGAAAAATATCAAATGAAGATAAATCCCACTAAATGCATATTCGGAGTACGAGAAGGCATGTTTCTCAGATACATTGTTAATCAACGAGGAATTGAAGCGAATCCTGACAAGATCAAAGCTCTATTGGAGCTGCGATCTCCGACGACGAAGAAGGAAGTGCAAAGTCTCACGGGGCAAGTTGCAACACTTAATCGGTTTGTATCACGAGAAACTGATAGATGCCTACCATTCTTTAAAACACTCCGAAAAACTTTTGAGTGGAATGATGAATGCGAGAAGGCCTTTCAAGAATTAAAGAAATACCTGGGAGCACCTCCATTGTTGTCCAGGCCAATGATGGGAGAAAGACTATACTTGTATCTAACAGTTTCAGAAAATGCAGTGAGCTCGGCGTTGGTAAGAGTGGAGGATGGAGAGAAAAAAACAATCTATTACACTAGCAAGGCCTTTCGAGGAGCAGAGATCAGATATCCAAAGCTGGAAAAGTTAGCACTGGCATTGATCGAAGCTAGTAGAAGGATGAGGCTATATTTCCAAGCTCATATTATAGTTGTGTATACAGACATGCCGTTAAGGCAAGCTCTGCACAAACCAGAGAAATCAGGAAGATTGATGTATTGGGATGTGGAATTGGGTGAATACGATATAATCTATGAGCCTAGGTTGTCACTCAAAGGGCAAGCAGTGGCAGATTTCATCGTAGAGTTCACCTATCCAGATACCTTTTAAAAGCAGAAGTTGAATACCGACCAGCCTGTGGATGTTACAGGATCATCAAACCTAAACCCCAACCAACTTAAGTCGGTTGACGAGCAAGAGAAGATTGTCGACGAGCAGCAAGAACTGCTAGAGGAGGATATAAGAAAGCATCAAATATTCCACCGAGTAACTTTGTCTGACCAAGAGTTTGATAATGAGATACCTGTGTGGAATTTATATGTAGATGGCTCTTCTTGCGCAACGGGCAGTGGAGCAGGGATTGTTTTGAACAACCCAGATGAGATAGATGTGGAATATGCTCTGCGCTTTCAATTTAAAGCTTCTAATAATGAAGCTTAATATGAAGCTATGATTGTTGGCCTTAGTTTGGCAAAAACTATGAAGGCAGAGCAGGTCATCGTATTCAATGACTCACAGTTGATCATAAATCAAATGCTGGGAGTATATGCAGCCAAAGGAGAATTAATGATCAAGTATCATGCGAAATCAATGGAGATGGTATCTAGCTTTAATGCAGTATAGTTGATTAGAATACCAAGATCGGAGAATGTAAGAGCGAATGCCTTAGCTCGGTTAGCCTCAGCCACGCGCACCGAGATATGAAGAACAATCTCAATAAAAATCTTGGCTAGTCGGAGCATTGACAAAGATCTGACAATGAACTTCATTGCCATTGATTTAGGACTATCGTGGATGGATCCTATCAGGGCCTATATTGAGGAGGGGGCTTTACCAACTGATAAACTCGCTGCCAAGAAACTGAAGTTTAAAGCTGCTCGTTATGCTTTGACTAATGGCATTTTGTATAGACGAGGAATTATAGCAGGTTTGCAAAGATGTGTGCATCCCTCCGAGGTGAAAGATTTGATTGAAGAGGTCCATGAAGGGTCCTGTGGAGCCCATATAGAAGGTCGAACGCTTTTGCAAAGAATAATGACGCAGGGATATTATTGGCCGACGATGAGGGATGATTGTATAGCCTATGCCAAGAAATTTGATAAATGTCAACGCTTCTCTTCCATTCGAAGAACTCCCCAGGCATTATTGACACCCATAACATCCCCTTGGCCATTTGCTATGTGGGGGATTGACTTGGTCGGGCCACTCCCAACGACCAGAGGAAGGTTCAAGTACCTCGTAGTCGCTGTGGATTATTTTACTAAGTGGGTGGAAGCTGAACCCCTTATAGATATGACTTATGATAGGGTGTATCAATTTATTTGGAAGAATATCATTTGTAGATATGGTCTTCCTCATGCATTCATTACTGATCATGGAACCCAATTCGACAACGAGGAGTTTACTGCCTATTGTCACCAGTCAAACATATTGAAAACCCATTCTGCACCAGGACATACCCAGAGCAATGGAAAAACTGAGGTGACGAACATAACGCTGCTGAATGGTTTGAAAAAAATACTGGACGATGCAAAGGAAAATTGGATTAACGAGCTACATTCTGTGTTGTGGGCTTATCGTACTATACCGCGAGTAGCAACAGGGGAATCTCCATGCATTCTTGCATTTGGAAGTGAAGCAGTTATACCTGCCGAGTTAGGCCTACCCACACATAGGGTGCTGAATTTCAATTCTCCTATCAGTGACTTGATGAGGCGATTAGACTTGGACATGCTCGAGGAAGTTAGAGAAGAAGCAACAATCAAGAATTCTGCATACCAACAACGAACAACTCTGTTTTACAACAAGAGGGTAAAAAAAGAGTGATTTAAAGGTAGGAGACTATGTGCTAAAGAAAGTAATTCAAAAGCACAATAAACTGGAAGCTAACTGGCATGGACCCTAAAGAGTAACAGAGGTTGTTCGTCCAGGAACCTACAGGATTGAAACCTTGGAAGGAGAAGAATTTAAGAATGCATGGAATGCAGAACATCTACGCAAATACTATTAGTAGTAGCAGTTTCTATGTAATGGAGTTTTCTTCAGTATGAATAAAGTGTTAAAAGTTTTACCCAGTTCTCTCTTTTTGATGAAATTTTTCGGAGTATTAGTGCTACACACTGCGCATCAAGTTTAGAACAAAAATCCCACCAACTACGGTTGGTCGGTCCACTAACTATGGTTGGTCGGCAAATAAAAAATCCCACCAACTACGGTTGGTCGGTCCACTAACTATGGTTGGTCAGCAAACAAAAAATCCCACCAACTACGGTTGGTCGGTCCACTAACTACGGTTAGTCGATAAATAAAAATCCACCAACTACGGTTGGTCGGTCCACTAACTACGGTTGGTCGACAAACAAAAAATCCCACCAACTACGGTTGGTTGGTCCACTAACTACGGTTGGTCGGTAAATAAAACCTCCCAACTTCGGTTGGTCGGCAAATAAAAAATCCCACCAACTACGGTTGGTCGGTCCACTAACTACGGTTGGTCGGTAAATAAAAACCCCCCAACTACGGTTGGTCGGTCCACCAACTACGGTTGGTCGGTAAAATAAAATCTCCCAACTACGGTTGGTCGGTAAAATAAAATCCACCAACTACGGTTGGTCGGGAAATAAATCTCCTCCAACCTTAGCTGGTCGAGAAGCAAAATATCGCCAACTCCGGTTGGTCGGCAAATTATTTTCACCAACTCCGGTTGGTCGACAATTTAAAATAACACAAGACATTTTTTATCTTTTTACAGATATACATATACATTCATCATTGAATAAAAAAGATATTTCATACAGTATTTCCAAACCCATAACAATTGCAAAGAAAACTAAAGATTTCTTCATTAAAACTAGAACAAATTACATGTGTTGTGAGAAGTACAAACTATTATATAAGAATCCTACTCTATGGGTTTCTTTCCCTCTAACTTTGACATAGGGTCTACCCCAGCTGGAGGGTCATCAAGACTGTAAGGGGAATTTATGAAGTTCAGATCTTGCAACATTCTGACGTTCATTATAGAAGGACGATCAAGTAGATGTTCTGGACTAGATATTTCAAAGTTTGAATGGAGACTGTAGTCATAAAGATACTTGGATATTAGAACACGAGGAATGGCCCGGGCTGGAATCCAACTAAGGTCAAGCTTAAAAGGAGGCACAGGTAGATCAAGAACTCCAAGAGTGTAGTAATCCCACAAGAAATGACCTCTCTCCAATTTGAGAACACAAACAGCATTCAACCATCCCTTTTTGTACCCTTCGTTGTTCGACCGTTCTAAACGGGCATCAAGATGGCAGAGTGCTTCATTGTAACCAACCATCCAAAACTCTCTAGGCTGTTTATGGAACTGGTAAGTTAACCTCTCCAGTTTCTCGTGGAGATTCTTTACCAGAATGTCCTTATTTTCCAAAGCAGATTTTTGTGTGGAAAGTTGCTCGCTAAGGCTCAGATTCTTTTTAGACATCTCCACCAAAGCTTTATTCTTCGCTACCAATTTAATTGCTTGATTTTCCAAAGAGGCTTGAGTTCTTGCCTCTTCAATAGTAATCCGAGCAGCCCTAGCTCGTCCCCGAGAAGATCTTGCTCATCCGCGAGCAGAGGTGGAAGGTCCAACTCTTTTTAAAGTTTCCAATTTATCTCTTAAATTGGCATTTTCGACCTCCAAGAAGGAGAAACCTTCATCGTTGATAGTAACTAAGGCTCCCGAGGAATAGGCTACAGACTTGAGTTGTTTTATTTCCTCTTGCAAGGCAATGTTCTCTTGCTCCAGTAATTTGGCGATCTGTCTATGCTCCTCGACCTCAAGCTTCAAAATGCTCTCCTTCTTCTTGTGGGCCGAGATGAACTTATCATACCCTTTTTCAGCACTAAGTTGTTGATATTTCTTCTCGTACCCCTGATGCAAAAGTGAGGAGGACTCTCTGTACTGCTGCTGGAGTTCCTCTATTGTTCCTTGGAGATCCTCGATCACGAAGTCTGCCAAGGCCTGCCCCTTAATGGCTGTCTTAGGCTGATACACAATGTCAAACTCCCCCAGCTCTATAGCCCAGGTCATTAGCCTTCCTGATTTTTCAGGTTTGTGTAGGACCTGCCTAAGAGGAGAGTCAGTAAGGATGACCATAGTATGGGACTGGAAGTACGGTTTCATCTTCCTTGAGGCATGGATCAAGGCATAGGCCAACTTCTCCATCCTCGGGTATCTCTGCTCTTCCCCCTGGAGTGCCTTGCTGTTGAAATATACGGGCTTCTGTATCCCATCTTCGTCTCTTACGATTGCTGCACTGATAGCGGACTCTGAGACAGCAAGGTACACGTAAAGTCGTTCACCCTGCACGGGTCGTGACAGCAGCAAGGGAGACCCTAAGTATGATTTTAGCTCCTTGAAAGCCTCATCACACTCTTCGCTCCATTTGAAGGCTTTCCTGAGGATCTTGAAGAATGGTAGACACCTGTCTGTAGCCCTTGACACAAATCTGTTCAAGGCAGCCACTCTCCCTGTGAGCCTCTGAACGTCTTTAATGGACTTGGGGGTCTTCATCTCAATAAGGGCCTTTATCTTTTCAGGATTGGCCTCGATGCCTCTTTGATTGACAATGAACCCCAAGAACTTCCCCGCTCCGACCCCGAAGACACACTTGGCCGGATTGAGCTTCATTTTGTATTTGTCCATTGTATTAAAGGTCCTTTCCAGGTCTGCCACATGGTCCTCTGCTTTCAAACTCTTGGTCAGCATGTCATCCACGTAGACCTCCATAGACTTCCCAATTTGGTCTTCGAACATTTTATTTACGAGGCGCTGGTACGTTGCCCCCGCATTTTTTAGACCAAAGGGCATGACCCTATAGCAGTATGTCCCCTTGTCAGTGATGAAGGCAGTCCTCTCCGAGTCATCAGGGTTCATGAAGATCTGGTTATACCCTGAGTAGGCATCCATAAAACTCATGAGCTCATGGCCTGCGGTAGCGTCTACCATCTGGTCAATGCGAGGGAGAGGGAAGCTGTCTTTGGGGCAGTGCTTGTTGAGGTCTGTGAAGTCCACACACATCCGCCACTTCCCGTTGGCTTTTGGGACAATGACTGCGTTGGACAGCCATTCAGGGTAGATGACCTCCCTGATAAACTCAGCGTCTTGTAATTTTTTAACATCATCCCTGATGACCTCGTACTTCTCTCTAGAGTAAATCCTCCTCTTCTGCTTTACCGGCTTCACTCCCTCTACCACGTTGAGCTTGTGGCACATGATTTCAGGGTCAATCCCTGGCATATCTACATGACTCCAGGCGAAGACGCTTCGCCTTCTCCTCAACAGTTTAATGAGGTCTTCCTTGATATCGGGCTTCAGAGACTTGCCAACTTGGACGGTTTTTCGCGGGTCATCCTCATCGAGGATGATGGGTTCTACCTCCTCAGCGGCCTCTCCTTTCTTGAGCTTCGTCTCGTCCCTGGGGTCTAGGGTATCAATGTTATAAGTGGCTGTAGCCCTCTTGTGTGCCTCCCTTTCTTCAGCGGAGTTGTAGTAGCACTCTCTCGCTGTTGTATGGTCTCCCTGAACTTCCCCCACCCCATAAGGGGTAGGGAACTTAACCATCTGGTGGACTGTGGACGACACAGCTTCAAACCCCTTGAGGGCCACACATCCCAGTATGATGTTGTATGCCGAAAACACATGCTCATCCAGCACAAAGAAACTGACCCTCTTGGTGAGCCATCTCGGCCATTCGTCCCCCATCCTGACGTCAGCCTCATATATTCCCAGGGGGTGAACCTTCTCCCCACTGAACCCAATCAATGGATGATGGTATGGGACAAGTCCTTGAAGCATGGCCAAAACATCACATCTGCGGATGAGCCCCCATCTACCAGGATCCTCGGCACTTCGCACCCGTGCACCCTGGTAGTGATGACAAGAGGGTCATCATGCGGGGCCAAGAGGCCTTTGAAGTCCATCCTTGAAAATCCCACTATCAAAGTGTCCATGTCAACCTTCTTCCTTTTTTCTGACTTGACCTCTAGGAAGGTTGAGTGCACCATCTTCGTTACTGCCTTAGCCTCCGCGACATGGGCCTTCCTGTCAGCGACCTCAGAGCCTCCTCCTGCTAAACCCCCGGAGATCATTCCTACACCGAGCGAGATCATATTGAGCCTCTTGACAGGACCGTAGTCGTCTCTCGGCGGGAGGTCAGGGTCGTCCTCATCATCAGAGGGGTCGTCCCCTCTTTTTTGAGGACCTTCTCTGCAGGCATCGACTCGCTTCTTTCTGGGGTCGTCCCCTCGGCCCCTCTTGAAGTCGGCTTTGTCGACGTACTTTCTGAGCTTCCCTTCCTTTAGCATCTTCTCAATCTCATCTTTCAGAGCGAAGCATTTGTCCGTTACGTGGCCGTGGTCTTGGTGAAACTCGCACCACAGGTTCTTATTCCTCTTGCCGGGAGCTGCCCTCAGCTTCTCAGGCCACTTCAGCGTCTTGTCACTCTTTATCTCATTGAGGATCTGTTCACAGCTGACCGTCAGAGGGGTGTACCCCGCGAACTTATCATCCAGGGTTCTCTTCTTCCCCTCTTTGTTCTTCTTGGGGTATTTACTCCCACTTGCACCTCCTTTTTCATCTTCATATTTTGCAGCCATCGCCTCTTCGGCGTTCATCACCTTCCCCGCTGTTGATAACAGCTCGGCCATCGTCCTCGGAGGGTCTTCAGCAAGCTTCCATAACAGCTTCCCCTTTTGGAGTCCTCCAATCAGGGCTGTCATGGCTATGCTCTCCTCATAGTCTTCCACCTCCAGCTTCTCTTTATTGAATCTGGCTATATAGTCCCTCAGACTTTCACTCTTCCCCTGCTTAACATAGAGCAGGTGGGTGGTCTTCTTCTGTGGCCTCACCCCAAAGCAGAAATTATGGATGAACAGGTCGGCCATCTGCTTAAAATTTTCAATGGAGTTTTTTGGGAGAGACGTGTACCAGACATGTGCAGCCCCTGTCAGGGTACCAGAGAAGGCACGACACCTCATCTCATCTGAGATAGAGTATATGTCTGCCGCCGACTGATACATCTCCACATGGTGGACAGGGTTAGTGCTCCCATCGTATCTTGGGGTGACCACGGGAGGCTTGAACTTTGATGGAGTGGGAAAGTTGACTATCTTTGCCACAAAAGGTGAGCCTATGGTGTATCCCCTCTGAAGAGGGTCCCGGCTCTTCAGTATGTCGCCAATCTTATCCTCTAACCGCTGGATCGAGTCATTCCAGGGCCTCACAGGGTCGGCTCGGCCGATGTTATCCCCTGCCGCCTCTTGAAGGTGGACGGAGGGTTCTGCTGCAGGCCTGTGTCGACTGTTCACTTCCCTCTGGCCGTCATCCCGTCCCTGGGGTCGGCCATCTGCTGCCTCCTTCCTGGATCTCACCGCGCTTCTCGACCTGAACAACTTATCCCGCAGGTCATTTACTGGACCTAGCCTCTCAAAGGCCGACCCCCTGCTCAGACGATCAAAAGCAGAGCCTCTCGGGCGATCATCAGGGTTTGGTCTCACGCGCTTTCCTCTGCTATCCTGGAGGGGTCTCACAGTGTTGTTGGAGACCTCATACGGTTCCCAGCATTCTATTGGGGCCTCCTCCCCTTCCAGATCGTCATACCTGTCTTCAGGGCAAGGGTTTCCCTGCCTTCCCAGGCGTAAACGCTTGGGGTCAGCAACATCCCTGCGCCGCTGAGGGGGTGGCAGGTCTTTGCGTGGTGCCTGGGGTGGTCCCCTGGCCTCATGCTGTCCTGGGGCTGCTGCCGGAGTAATCATCTCAGGTGAGACCCCTGGTGGTCTCAGTATGTTCTGGCTCAGAGCTGTGAATTGCTCCTGCATCATCCGTTGGCTTGCTGCCAGGGACTTTAGGGCTGCCGCCACATCAGCCATCTCAGACTGAGGCGGCGGCTGACTGGAACTGGGTCTTCCCCCCTCATCCGGCGGGGGAAGTGGTGGCGGTGGCATCTCAGGTGCCATGTGCTTGAGCTATGAAAAGATGAACTGAAGAAAGTACTGATTAGCTTGGGAACCTTAGTGGGTCTCTTTCAATGGTGAAACACCTCCTCTCAGGGGGAGTGCTGGTTCACCACCAGAGTGCCCAGTGAGGTCAAGCTGTACAAAGGAAGAGATGTCTTCTGTTCCCACAGACGGCGCCAAACTGATGATGCTAAGATTTAGCACCACCGGATAAGTGATAGTGAGCTCAAGCAATAGCAGCCATGGCAGCCATAGAGATGTATAAGTGTATAAGTATGTAGAAGGGGATGAGTATAAGAGGAAATAAGATAATGATGTATAGTGGTTCAGCCAAATTGGCCTACATCCACTGTGAGTGTGTGATCCACTAAGTATGGGCACTAATGGCCTTGGATACAATGCACATAGTCCTCTCTCTCTCTCTCCTGTGTGTGTACAAGCAGAGTTTTAGCTAAGGCTACAGTTCATGGGTCGATCCCCTGTAGGGTTGGGGGTGACAAGTATATATAGGTCTTGTGGGGTGTAGTGTACCCCCCAAGTAAGCATGGTGCATGTGAATAATGATCTAGCCAATCCCCTGTTGACACCTGTAGATGCCAAATGATGACATAATATTCCCTCACGTTCCCGCGGTGTCGAATATATTTATTTAATTCATGTACGTTTAATCATAATATTAATTAAACAATACTTTCTCATCAAATTATTCAATTTCCAATCACATGCATGTTATCAAGTTTATGCGATAAGAATTTATCTACTACGCAACGTCCATAAGGTTAAAATGGTTTAACAAAATAAAATTTGATTCATGATATCTCTCAGTAAAAATCTACATGAAAACGCTTTAAAGTCTATGGAACCCAAATCTCTCATCTAACATGCAAGGTTTTGAGTCTTCACATATGTCAAAAGTTTTCATAATAACAGTCACAATTTTTCTTTCACTTTTCTTAATTAATGTCTCTAATTTGTTTTAAGAAAACATGTTTACTTTGTGTAGGCCATATCTAACACACATATTACTAAAGGAAAGGAATAGAGATATTCATGACTAGATTTTTTTTTGAATAAATCCGATTATGTAGATGTGTTCCTTGTGAAAAGATGACAAAAATCCTCTCTTGGATTATCTTTAAAAAAAATCTGGTTTTGGCCTTCAAAACATGGACTGAAATCTTAGTATAAATGGGGCTAGGGTTTTGAGGTAGAAGGAGATAAAAATATAAAGTTTTTTCTTCCCTTAAAACTTTTAAATAATGAGGTTTAAAGTCCTAACCCCATGTTAAATACATAAGAGAAGTGGTGTAGTTTTAATGAACCACACAACTCATGAAAATGGTCAGACCTTTGCAATCTTCCCTGGCTGAATCGATTCGGTATCAGGCCGAATGGATTAAGTCCAATTTAGTTTGCTAGGTTCCCTTAAAAATGAATATGCGTTTATAAAAATTCTAATTCTTCCCCTATTTCGATTCCGATTAAAATCCTATTTTTCCAAACATAAAAACTGACATCTTAAATCACTAAAATGATTAATTTCAATTTTTTTTTGAATTCCTAATAATTTAAATAGTTACCGATTTAAATTTATTGGGTATGACATACTTCCCCACTAGCACTGGAATTTCGTCATCGAAGTTCGACGAAGCGTAAACGCGTAAAATAAAATAGGGCTCACATATGCATACTCATAGAATACCACGATTAGGCGCCTATCAACCCAACCCTACCCACGCATATCCGACCTTCAAAATATAGTATATATCCTACTCTCTCTCTCTCTCTCTCTCTCTCTCTCTCTATATATATATATATATATATATATATATATATATATATATATATATATATAGGAAAATAGTACATACCACGCTACCCTCCTAACCACATCTACACTCCTGCTGAGCATGCTCTGTCTGTGGTTGAAGAAAATAGCACCTACCCACTGTGGTCGTTGTTGGTGCTCCCTGTGCACCAGATGCTGTTGGTATAGGAGGCCTTTGACCTTGCTGCCCCTATGCTCCTTGGCCCTGCTATCCCTGTACGCCTTGGCTCTGTTGTCCTTGTGACTTTGAACATCTTGAAGCTCGGTGTCCTACCTCCCCACAGCTGAAACATGTGCCTATAAAATACCCATATTTCCTATTTGGCGCTCGCTCCCCCTGTTGTCCCTGTCCCTGCCCTTGGGGACCTGCAGGGCACTATTGTCCTGTTGCTCCTGATTTGTTCACTGTCTTTTACACTGCTGGTCATTCCCACCCTTTCTCTCTCTTTCTTGACCATTTGACTCTTGTGTCTTCCCCAACTTCTTTTTATAATTTACTTTTTCCTACCACAACAACATTGAGACGTCCACTACCTGAGTGTAAGTAGTGTACAACAGATTCCCAACACCATCTACCTAATATACCAAGATAATCCCTTAATGAAGCACTCTATCTTTTTTGCCTCAGTATTTACCTCCTCCGATACAAACATCGATACATTTGTAAATTCCTTCTCATATTCAATAACTGACTTCGAACCCTGCTCTAAGTCCAGAAATTCCCTCTTCTTCGTGCTCCTAATTGTATACGAAAAATACTTATTATTAAACTTTATCAGGAAATCTCCATAATTCAAGCGATCCCTATCCTCCGAAGTGGTGACACTCTCCCACCACTGTAATGCATCTCCAGTTAGCTTAAACATTGCCAACATCTTCTTCTGCACATCAGTGCAGTCCACCATCCTCAAATGTCTCTCCATGTCTCTTCTCCACTAGTGGGAAATCATTGGGTCAGATCCCCCTGCGAAGGTGGGAGGTTTGCCCATGTGGAAGGTGCACCTCACTTTATCCCAAGTCGAAGCAAGTGTACTCAACTGTTGCGCCTCTAAGGTCACCCATCTTTGTCTCCCTACCTCAATACCGACTGTTATGGCCTCACATATAATAGCCACTACTCCTTGACATCCAACAAAATCTGCCTCGTCTTTTACTGACTTGCGAAACCAAAAAGTGCCTCTCTCCTATCTCCTATCCTCCTAGTATTCCTCATTTGAAAAGATAAAAACAAAAACAATATCTAACTCGGAATATCTAAGATTACAAATCATCAGAAGGAATTAAAGATAGAAATGCGGAAACTAAAGCGGACTCACAACCTACGAGATCTAAGACCATTCTTTGATACCATCTGTACCACCCCGCACATTCCTAGCACCGGCCGCCACCAAGACTATGTCGGACGTCATTAAACAAATTATAATTCTTAGCATGTGACAGATATGATACATATTAAGTTCATTCCATGAGATAATAATTAAATTAATCCCAATAAATAATAGCCATTCATGAAATATAAAATCCATCACCATGCTAATCTCCAATTAAATTCAATCTCCAATAAATATAAAACTGAATAAAAGATCCAACTATGAATATTTGAATAAAAGCGTAAACAAGTGTGGAATCGAGTGGCCCACCAAATCCATAAGGAAAGTATCATAATAAAAATGCGACAGAAAGGAAAAATAAATCTAAACTACTAAGCAACTAATAAACTTCAGTTGCACCTCCAAAATATCTCCAATGACTCATATGCAGCTACTCCGATGCTAAACCTGAAATGTTAGTTAACACAATGGGTCAGACTCCACCGCATGAATACCAACTACTTTCCTCAATTAGGGTCTGTGAACCCAGACAATAGAATTATACATGATAAACATAACGATAGAATATTTTAAATTAAACGAGATATATTAATATGTGGTCAAAGTAAATCACTATCTACCCACAACAAAGTCCACCCAAAGTCTAAGTCCCGTTATTTAATTTCCAACATCAACCCATTTTAATTAATTTAATTACTCAAATTTATTATTTTTCTCATTTCATTAATATTAGTCACGAGACTCCCGCATAAAGTCTTACACCATATTAGTCGTGGGACTCCCACTAAAAGTTTTACATCATTTTAGTCATGGGACTCCTGCTTACAGTTTTACACCACACCCATTCCCCTCACTATGGCCGGTTAATCCGGTTCACTGTCAGCTCTACACACATTTCTGAGGTTCCACGCACGACACGTCACTATATCCCGTCAGCCCATTTAATTTTTAGCCCACACATACTCGTGACGCCAACACACACCCTCCTTGTTATAGTCAGTCGACCCGTTTAACTGTCATCCCTCCACATACTCGTGACACAAATTCTTTTTAATACCCATTTATTATCTTAGGAATTATTTCACAATTTCTCAAGTTTTCCCATTATTATTTAAAATTAGCCCCGCCCTTTTTAATCGACATGTAATCCTCGAAACACCCTTAGTCCCGTACCTAAAGGTATCCGATACATAAGTATTTTCTAGCCTATCATCTAGGAAGAAAACTAACTAACAAACACCACTTAGCCTCACCCCTAGGCTCACTAAACCAGGGAACAATGTAAAAATCAACCCCACCCCCGAATATATATCCGTAAACTATCATCACTATCTAGTCCCATACATAGAAAGTGATAACTGCCAAAGGCCTATGATAAGCACCCAAAAATGTACATTTTATCCCCGAATAGACGATTTTTAATTGCTAATTCTCGACAAATTGGGTCTTATATGCTTAAATGTTTAAAGTGCAGGCTTGATCGCCGTTTGCGGAGTTAAAATGCTTATTTCAACGCAAATATGCGATTTATGGAGCTAATTCCCCAGTCCTGTACCTTACCCAAGCCTAACCTAGCATAATCCTTCCCCAAACCCTATGATTGTTGAGTTTGTACTTTTATTACTTTTTTTAGATTTTTATTTGAGACATTTTTATTTTTAGATTTATTTAGAATTTTCTAGGATTTATTTTCTATTTTTCTATTTCTTTTTATTTTATGTTATTTTATTTTGATTTTTAGTTTTTAATCTTTATTGTATTTATTTTATTTTTAAGATTAGTTTTTAGGAGTTTATTTTTAGTTTTATTACATTTTATTTTTTCGGGACTTTAGTTTTTATTTTTTTTATTTTTATTTCTTTTATTTTATTATTTTAGTTTTATTTTATAGATTAGGATTTTATTTTTAGTTGATTTTAATTTCTTTAGTTTGTTAGTTTTATTTTTAGTTAGTCAGATAGTTTATTTTTTTAGTTGGGTGCAAATGACACAAACACCCCCCCCCCCCCCACACACACACACACATTATACTACACTCACATACATCAAAACTAAACCCCCACTCACAACTTTACTACCCTACACCCTTAACACACCTTATCACCCCCACATTCATCTTGAACCTCTAACCAACCATTTCTCTCTCTTCCCTCCATAACCAAAAACACACCCATCCCCTACATTAACAACACACCACCATCACCATTAACACTAAACCAAAATAAAACCTCCATCTTTCATCCACCATAGCGCCACCAACCCGTTGATGTCTATAACTCGACCGACGACCATCAACCCATTACCCGTCGCCATCAGCCAACCCAAACTCATCCTTTGACCCAGCCAAATCCGACCCCCTTACCGCCTTTTCTCCAATAACCTGGACTTCAAACCCCATGCCTCCAAACTTGACTTTCGCAACCACCTGCTCTCCAACCCGAGACCCAATACCCTCCATTCAAACCCAAATCCGGAACCTTCAACCACAACCCAGCAACCCGGAACCCATTACCTGTTAATCCCTGACCTACATCTATTTTGACCAACCCTTATTCATTAACCCGCTCCCCTGCGGCTATAACCCGACAACACCCTCAGCCAACATTAGCCTCCGATCCTTGAACCCTTGATTCTTACCCGATCCAGTTGCTGCTCCAAATCTTCCTCAACCCGAAAACACTTTAAACCAAATCGACTCAAACCCGTTTTAGACCTCATACCCGGATTGATTTCGATCGAGACCCATTTTCTAAAACCAAAATCGATTTCCACCTGACAAAACCAACACAAGACCAAATAAATCAAAGTTAACAATTAAATGTCCCACATGTGTTTTAAACAAACTCATGCCCCTTTTTTTCGAAAATTCCCTTCCTAACTTATTTACCCCAATTACCCTTAAACCGAATCAGATTTTATCTCACTCAAAATCCATGCACACTCAAAACCATGTGCACTTACAATTACCCAAAAACCCCTTAGCTCATTGTGCACTATAAATGAAGACTCATAGCTCATTTGGGACATCATCTAGGGTTTTAGAGAGAAAATTTGAGAGAGAAACCCTTTTTATTTTTTTTAGAGTAGTATTTTTAATTTTTATTTTCTTTTATTTTAGAGATTAGTGTGAAATTAAATTTGTGAGATTCAAGTTGAGTGAATTTTTCATTTATATTTTTGTTGATCACTCAGGAGGGTTATATGCTTGTCATTCAAGGATTGAAGTCAATTGAATTCAAGAGATTGGTTTGATTGTTCTTCCCTCTACTCTTTTATATTTAATCCCTATTGAATGTTTGTTTATCATGTTAGGCTAAATCCCCTTTCAAGGGGTGGGGTGACCCATTATTTGATGTTAATACTAATTTAATTAATTAAATTAAATTAAATATCCCTTTGATGATTAACTTTGCACTCTTACATTTTTAATTTATGCATCGAGAGAGGGTAAAATATTTTTGAGAGAAAATTGAAATTGTAATTATGATACCCATTTTAGATTCGAACTAGAGATGTGGGTTTCTCAACTGTGGTATTATTCCTTTAATTTCAACCTTAAGCATACTTTTATGATTTAAACTAATTTGATAAATTGATCCTAGCGGGTGATTTGTTAGATGATGTTTGGATCTACATTTCAAGAGTTGTAGGTGTGTAAAATTTAATTTTCTAAAATATTATTTTTAAAATTACATTTGCAATGAGAGTTGATTTGTGATTTTGATACTAACTTGGGATAAATACTTTTAATGAATTAATTAATTTTGATTAACTAAAATATATGGTGTAATCCTATCCCTTGTTAGTACTCACTTTTATTTCCTCAGTCATCTCATATTTTAGATTTTTATTTAGTTAGATCTACTTAGTTTCTTCTCTTACTTTTTAGTTAGTATTTAGATATTTGGATTTAGTTTAGTCTTATTTCACCACTCCTAAAAATGGTTTTAATATTGGAAAAGCTAAAAAAATAGAAAATGGAAAAAGTCTAAAAAGAAGTTAAATAAAAAATGAATTACATCTTTCCTCCCTTTCATGTTTCACCCTTATATTTGGATTGATACCTCACTTACCACAATATTTTAGTTTGTTATATATTTTTGTAGGTAATTGAGATTTGTTTATTAGAGGAGCTTTACACAACGACATACCAAAAAGTAATCTATTAAATGACGCTGTTTCCATTCTTTGGAGCTTGAAGCATTGTAGAGGATTTCCTATTTGTGATTCATTTGTATTGCATTTTTCATTTTCGTACCTTTTTTTCATTTTTTCTTTAGAAGTCTTGTATTAGGACTTTATTATTTGGCTTGTATTGCAGTGCTTGGAAACACCATTTATTTTTTATTTAAATTTGTAATAGTCGAAGAAAAGCGTGATAGGGAAACCGGAAAAGGTAGAGATAGGGCATCCAAAGGCGAGAAAAAGAAGCCTCTCTACTTTGGGTTGGTAGGACTCCCGGGGCCAACTGAGATAGGCGTACTCTCCCCCCGATCGAATCATCTAGTTCATTACCACACGGCGTAAAAACTGTGGGAGGTACATCTCTTGAACCCTCGCGTCTCTCTTGCCAGCGAGTCAATTTTTGTGTGTGACTGCATGCTCTTACTTGATTTTTATTATCGCATTTATTTTTGAATTTATGTGATAAATTTATCAATTAAGACCTACACCCGGTCATTCACGAGAAGGGATTTCATCACCCAACTCACTCTCTTACCAATTGTGTGCTACCCTAACCATCATTAAATTTAAAATCAATCAACTAGGTAGCCCAATGGGAGAACATTTTTGCAAAGGCGATCACTCAGATAATTCCGTGATTTTTATCATCGCGGACTTAATTAAAATTTGACTACCTTTCACTAAATTTAAAGATAAAAATTGGCTATGTGCTAGTTAGGATTTATCCTTGACTTGTATGTGTCAAATTCCATTCTTTCGATAGTTGGTTTTAATTAGTTCGTCCAAATCAAGAGTCCATATATTTTTCCCCATCTTTTCTTCCAACAACAAAAAAAACAATCAAAAAACTTCTCTTCCTGTATTTTTTTTTTTAAAATCCAACAAATATTTTCTTTCTTTCATTTTCTAAAAAAAATCCAAAAAATATTTTCTTTCCTTTTGAAAAAAATTTAAAAAAATAAAAAAAATAAAAAAATATTTTTCTCGTCATGGCCGAAGAACGTCCTTTACGGGATTACTTTGTCCATTTCTCATTCTCTCACAACATGTTTGAGGTTGATCCCGAGTTGAACCTTCATACCTTACTTTGTGGCTTTAACTCTCAACCACACACCGTTGATACTCATGCGTCATCCATGCACGCACCTCACATTTCGTCGCCTCTGATGATGAGTATCAATGCGTCACATGCTTCTCCATGCACCTATTTATTTCTAGCCGATCACTTGTCCCATGAGTGGCCGTATATTCCTTATTTTTTTGAACTCACCATGGACCAAGTGTATCCATATGACACTGTTTCGGAACCCACTCCGATTTATTATCTTGATGTATCTAATCCTGAGATGTATGAGTGCCGAAGCCATTTGTGGAGGCCTGATCTCCCTTTCATGCAATACAAATCCTAACCCGATGTTGCGTATCCTTACATGTTCCAACAGTCGTCATGGCAGTCAAGTGCAACTGATCCCGATCAGTTCCCTCACTATGTACCCCATGATTATCACTATTTTGTCTCTCAGGGAGAAGATTCTCCCGTGTATGACACACTTAACCGTGTTCCACACACTTCCTTTGAGTATTCTCCATATAGTCCTATCCATAGCGAGTTGTGTACACCTCAACCACCCGACCCACCCATCGCTCCCATCCACCTCCGCTCTCGAAAGCCTCTTGCAAAATTTCATCCTCGAGCAAGAGCGAGCCACTCAAATTCAAAATGAATCCCTTCAAAGGCTAGAACAAAGGTTAAATGAATTTGATTGTGCACACGAGTTGGATTTCCCCTTAATTCAACCCATTATTGCACCCACGTGGAATGATGATGAGTCGTCTTGTGCCACAGATTTTGAGTGTGACCAACCCTATTATCCCGAGACTCTCAAAGATGACACCATTCCATGGTCTGGGCCTCAAGTTGACACTTGTGTTGATTTATCCATCAATAGTGAGCCTGATCAAATCCCACCCTGTCCACATCAACCCACCATTGAGTTTCCTATTCCCTTTCCCTCCGAATCCAAAAAATGCCCGAGTCTACACCTATTGGGCCCAGCGCTTTTGTTCCCGAGGAACCACTTTATTATAGGTTATCTCCGTCTATGAGTTCTCACCATTTTCTTGGGATTGAATTCAAGATGGTTTTTACCTCTCTGGATATATATCTTATCCCACTATGCATGTCTCCCTTTGACCCTATTATTTCTAGTGATTCCTATATCTCCAATCTTGGTTCCTCATTTGAACCACCCACCACATTACTTGGTGATATTATTTTCCAGAAGTTGACCACTCCATATTTATATACCACACTCTTTGGTGAGTATTCCTTTACTCCTCCCGACGAGTGTGTGTCCCCTACACTTGAGTTGGATCATCTTCCCCCGTTATTTATCCCACCCGATTCACCCTTTATCCCATTTGATCCAAACATTACCCATTCCACCCCACCACCTGGTTTGGATCTTGATTTTACACATTTCATGTTTCCATCTACATTTTTAGATCCTCACCTAAAACCATCCCCCACCCATGAGAGTATATATGGTTCTACTCTCCACTTTCGTGACACCGAACTTGTTACTCTATGCCTGCCACGCACTTGTGGTGTTGATTTTTCTCTCCATCAGGGACCTGGCGTGTTACAACGCAACCATTATCATCTTCCATTTATTGAACGACCGTGTGCTTTTTATGTGCCCCACCACATACCACTTACCAACCCATTTCGCCTCCCTCACCAACTTGAGCACCATGCTTATAGGGCCCTTGTTTCCCTCAACTTCCAGCTCAATAAGGCCCGAGACCAATACCTCTTCACCGTTACCCTAATACCCACCCGCCCACGGTCCACCCATGCTTTGCATCGTGTGATGCACTTTTCTATCCAAGTGTATTGCCCCTTTTAGCGTTCATCCAATAAGGTTGACGCTTCAATCTTGTTTTGAGGTGATTCTCATCACCTAAGTTTTTTGCCGCCTCGTGCTTTCCTAGATCTTATGTTTAGGGTGTGAATGGTTCGGTTTGGCTGAAGACATTAAACTTAGCACTACTGGGAGGTAGCCCGCAGTTTCTAGTATGAGTTTCATCCTGTTTTGGGGTGGTGTTTCACATCACCCTTTGCTTTATATGTTTATAGACACGTACAAATTTTTTTCTTATCACTCATTCATGTTTCTTTTTGGCTTCATCTATCCACTTCATTAGCGGTTGATTCTGGTAATAGCTTTCCTCCCTTCTGCTCTCAATTGTAAAAATCATTTTACTTAACATCGAGGACGATGTTCCTTTTTGTTTGGGGGTGGTGAATTTTATCAAAATCGTACCTCTTTTGAAAAATTTTGATTTTTAAATATGATTTTTAAAATTTTTGTGATGTTTCTTTCATCTCATTGATGTGAATTTTCTATCATCCATCTTTTAAGTCTAGGAATAAATCTAGAGAATTTATTTTCTAAATAGCTTATGTAATAGATAAAAAGAAATTTTGCACCATGAATTTCTAAACTCAACAAAATTTGCGTAGTATCATGTCACTACGATTTAGAGTTAAAGAGTATTATGATTCTCAAGAGAAACTTAAGGCTCACTAGTAGAGACTTTAGCTTGTGAGATTTGTGCCTTTCACCCTTTCAGTGTGTTTTACGCAATCTCCATGTCACAAGTTGACTCAACTTCCTCTAGGTCCGCAGTTTAATCATTGTATGGTCTCATTATTCTTCATTAAATTTTTGGCTTGATCACTGAGAACAACATCACTTTCGAATTATAAGAAGCATGTGTCTTGAAATTTGTCCCGATCACTAGATTTTCACCCATTACCTTCCCATATTATTTCATATTCCCATATATTCCCCACCCCCTCACCTATCATCTCCATCCATATATCATCCTTCATTTTTGAGAAAAAGAGTGTTGTTCCAAATGTAAAATGTCTTCAGTGTTGAGAGTATAGAAAAAAGAGAAAAAAAAAAGAGAAAAAGAATAGAAATTTCGAAAAAAAATGAAAAGAAAAGAAAAAAGAAAGAGAGTTGTTTAGTCCTTGTTAAATAAAGGCATTTGTTCATCAAAGTGTAATAAACTCTTCTCAAACATACACCATCCATCCATCATATAACCATCCTACCTCGTATCATCCCATCCTTCTCATTTCATTCCCCCCTCACCCATAAACATCCATATTTTTCCCTAGGTGTTCGAGCAAATGAAAATCAACATGGTGAATAACTCGACGTCTTCACTATAGTGGTCAACATTCTTTCATGAGATCATTTTTCTTTCTACATGTTCGTTCTTTATTATATGTGTGTGAGATGTTTGTACTTGCTTACATTTACTCACCTCCTCACACACAAGAGCGATACACTTACCCTATTCTCGTGAGTTCGATTGATAGAGATATATCTAGTGAGATTTTGAAGTTGAAGCATTGATTCCGAAAACGTGATCTAGGAATTACTCTTATGATACTCGACCCATTTTGACTGATTCACCCCACACACATTGAGTTCTAGGAAGGATGTTCCTTGAGTATTTACTTAGCTAACATTTTCTACATTCTAGCTTGGATTTCTCTAAATATTTATCTCTTGATGGATTGTGCGATTACGCTACGTCTAATAAGAAATTGACCGCCGCTTGCAAAATAATAAATTTTGTGGGTATATTTCTGCAAACCCTCATGAGACAAAACTTGTCTTGTTGGGCAAACTATAGGTTTAAAGGCTTGTTGCACATGCTAAGTGAAATCCCAAGTGCCCGCGAAAGTGGTACACTTTTAGTTTCTTATCTTTCTTTCTCTCTATATTTTGCTCGAGGACTAGCAATGTTCTGTTTGGGGTGGTGTGATAAGCACCCAAAAATGTACATTTTATATCCCGAATACATGATTTTTTATTGCTAATTCTCGGAAAATTGGGTCTTATATGCTTAAATGTTTAATGTGCAGGCTTGATCGCCGTTTGCGGAGTCCGGATGCTTATTTCAAGGCAAATATGCGATTTATGCAGCTAATTTCCTACTCCCGTACCTTACCCAAGCCTAATCTGGCCTAATCCTTCCCCAAACACTATGTGTGTTGAGTTTGTACTTTTATTACTTTTTTTAGATTTTAATTTGAGTCATTTTTATTTTTAGATTTATTTAGAATTTTCTAGGATTTATTTTCTATTTTAATGTTTCTTTTTATTTTGTGTTGTTTTATTTTGATTTTTAGTTTTTAATCTTTATTGTATTTTATTTTATTTTTAGGATTAGTTTTTAGGAGTCTATTTTATTTTTAGTTTTATTACATTTTATTTTTATAGGAATTTAATTTTAGTTTTTTAATTTTTTCTTTTCCTTTTTATTTCTTTTATTTTATTATTTCAGTTTTATTTTATAGATGAGGATTTTGTTTTTAGTTGATTTTAATTTTTTTAGTTTGTTAGTTTTATTTTTAGTTAGTTAGATAGTTTATTTTTTTAGTTGGGTGCAAATGGCTCCCCCCCCCCCCCCCCCCCCCCACTATACTACACTCACATACACCAAAACTAACCCCCCACTCACAACTTTACTACCCTACACCCTCACCACACCCTATCACCCCCACATCTATCTTCAACATCTAACCACCCATTTCTCTATCTTCCCTCCATAACCAAAAACACACCCATCACTTCCATTATCAACACACCACCATCATCATTAACACAAAACCAAAATCAAACCTCCATCTTTCATCCACCAAATCACCACCAACCCGCCGGCGCCCATAACTCGGACGACGACCCTCACATTATCCCTCCCCATCAGCCAACCCGAACTCATCCTTCAACCCAGCCAAATTCGACCCCCTGTCACCTTTTCTTCAATAACCCAGACTTCAAACCCCATGCCTCCAAACTCGAAATTCGCAACCACCTGCTCTCCAACCCGAGACCCAATACCCGCCATTCAAACCCAAATTTGGAACCTTCAACCCATGAACCCAGCAAACTGAACCCCATTACCTATTAATCCCCCAACCTACATCCGTTTGGACCAACCCCCAGCCATTAACCCGCTCCCCTGCTGCTATAACCCGATAGAACCCTCACCCAACATTAGCCTCCAATCCTTGAACCCGCTATTCTTACCCGATCCAGTTGCTGCTCCAAATCTGCCTCAACCCGAAACCACCTTCACCCAAATCGACTCAAACCCGTTTTAGACCTCATACCCGGATTGATTTCAACCGAGACCCATTTTCTAAGACGAAAATCGAATTCCACCTTCACAAAACCAACACAAGACCAAATAAACCAAAGTTAACTATTAAATGTCCCACATGTGTTTTAAACCAACTCATGCCCCTTTGTTCCCAAAATGCCCCTCTTTACCTATTTACCCCAATTGCACTTAAACCCAATCAGATTTTATCTCACTCAAAATCCACGCACACTCAAAACCATGACCACTCCCAATTACCCAAGAAACCCTTAGCTCCATGTGCGCTATAAATAAAGACCCTAGGGTTTTAGAGAGAAAATTTGAGAGAGAAACACTTTTTATTTTTTTTAGAGTAGTTTTTTTATTTTTTATTTTCTTTTATTTTAGAGATTAGTGTGAAATTAAATTTGTGAGATTCAAGTTGAGTGAATTTTTCATTTATATTTTTGTTGATCATTCACTTGGAGGGTTGTATGATTGTCATTAAAGGATTGAAGTTAATTGAATTCAAGAGATTGGTTTGATTTCTTCTCTCTAATATTTTATATTAAATGCATATTGAATGTTTGTTTATCATGTTTGATATCATGTTAGGCTACATCCCCTTTCAAGGGGTGGGTTGACCCATTATTTGATGTTAATACTAATTTAATTAATTAATTCAAAATAAATTTCCCTTTGATGATTAACTTTGCACTCTTACATTTTTAATTTACGCCTCGAGATAGGGAAAATGATTTTTAAGAGAAAATCGATATTCTAGTTATAATACCCATTTTAAATTCGAACTAGAGATAGGGGTTTCTCAAGTCTGGTAATATTCCTTTAATTTCAACTCTAAGCTTACTTTTATGATTTAAACTAATTTGATAAATCGATCCTAGCAGGTGATTTGTTAGATGATGTTTGTATATACATTTCAAGAGTTGTAGGAGTGTTAAATTTAATTTCTAAAATGTTGTTATTAAAATTACATTTGCAATGAGAGTTGGTTTGTGATTTTGATACTAACTTTGGAAAATTAATTTTAATGAATTAATTAATTTTGATGAACTAGAATATATGGTGTCATCCTATCCCTTGATAGTCCTCACATTTATTTCCTCACTCATCTCATATTTTAGATTTTTATTTAGTTAGGTTTACTTAGTTTCTTCTCTTACTTTTTAGTTAGTATTTAGATATTTCGATTTAGTTTAGTCTTATTTGATCACTCCTAAAAATTATTTTAATATTGAATAAGCGAAAAAAATAGAAAATGCAAAAAGTCCAAAAAGAAATTAAAAAAAATGAATTATGCCTTTCCTCTCTTGCATGTTTCACCCTTAGATTTGGATTGATACCTCACTTACCACTATATTCTAGTTTGTTATATATTTTGTAGGTAATTGAGATTTTTTTTATTAGAGGAGCTTTACACAATGACATACCAAAAAGTAATCTATTAGCCTACCAACTAGTCCTGATAAGCACCCAAAAGTGTACATTTTATACCCCGAATAGACGTATTTTAGTTGTTGATTCTCGACAATTGGGGTCTCATGTGCGTAAATGTTCAATGCACAGACTTGATTGCGTTTGTGGTTCAAAAAGCATTATTTCGAGACAAGTGTGAATCAAATGGAGCTAATTCCTCATTACCGTAATCATACCCAAGCCTAAATCGAGCCTAAACCTGCCCCGCACCCCATGTGTGTTTAGTTTGTGCCCTTTTATATTTTTCTTAGATTTTTAATTTGAGTCATTTTATTTTTAATATTTATTTTATAATTATTTAGAATTTCTAGGTTTTATTTTATTTTTATTAGTGTAATTTTATTTTATTTTGATAAGTTTTTATGTTATTTTATTAGGATTAGAATTTTTAGGATTTCATTCATTTTTTAGTTTTATTAGATTTTACTTTTTCTTAGGATTTTAGTTTTTTGTTTAATAGATTTTTTTTATTTCTTTTTAGTTTCATTTTTAATTGAGTCTTTATTTTATTTTTAGTGTAGGAATTTAATGTTTAGATTTTTAGTTTTAGTAGTTTTATTTTTATTAGTTAATTTTATTTTATTAGGGTCCAAATTAAACACACACACACACACACATAAACTCACTCACACCTTTAAACCCTACACATTAATACACCAAAACACCTCACCTCACCAACACCTACCTTCCCATACACCCACCCACATACAATCTAACCCACTTCATTTTCCCCATCCTCTATCTCTCTCTCCTAAACCACCAAACCCACCATTAACATACCCCGTTTCCTCACCTCATCATCTCCAAACCCCTACTTTCCAAACCACTACAACCCATCTGCCTCACAAACCCTAACCCGATTCTCCATACCCCACAAGTAACCCTCAAAACCGAACCCCCCATAAAACCAAACCCCCGGTGAACCATGCCGGAAAAACTTACCTGCGGCCACACCTAAAACCCCATCGACCCTTGCTTCGGTCGGCGCGCCTCAACCAGTTCCACCTCTTCATCAAACCCGAACTCGAAACTAGCTCGTACCTGGGGTTGCACCTCCGATCCTTTAAACCGAAACCTTCTCCAATCCCTTACCCATTTTCAAAACCACGACCCATTCCATTCTTCCCCCAAGCCTCACACGATTTTAGCTGCCAAATGTAAAAAACCCATTTAAATCTCACATGTGCCTAATAAACCACTTATCCTCTTTTACCCAAAATGCCCCCTAACTACCAATTTTAACCCAACTTCCCAAATTGCCCGTCACCCAAATCTGATTTTTATTCCCCTCATTCACATGACCTCACACCTCTCAAACCTCATGTGCACACACCCCATGCTCTTGCACTCCCATTCCCCAAATTACCCTTAGCTCCGTGCCTATTATTTAAAGAAGAAGAAGACCCATTGAAGAAAAATCTCGAAATTAGTTTTTAAGCTTTGTGTGATAAAATTATCTTCATTCCTCTATGTTAAGTGTTTGCATTTTTAGCAAATATCTCAATATAGAGGTGTGTAGTGAAATTTATCTCTAGAATAAATTCAACCCCACCCCTTGATTAGGCACATATTCTTCACATTTATCCCCTTAATTTTGATATTTTTATGATCCCGTGTAGTGTAAATATCTTGGATTTGTCTCGTATTTATGCTACTAACCCCTTTTGGCAAGTATTTCGTGTTTTGTGTATTTCTCATGTGTTTTACAGGTATTTCACGCAAGTTAGTGCAAAGGAGAACTCAAAACAGTGAAAGAAACCTAGAAATGGAGAGTTGAAGGGCGTTTTCATAATTTTCTAGCCTTAGTCCGGAGGTCGGGCCAACTATAAAGTTGAAGAGCTCTAAATTACAAGAACACTGGAAAAAAACGGCACCTCAATCCGAGCTACGGTGAAGAAGTTACGATGTTTTGAAGTTGCGCGATACTGAAGAGAAATGGACCAGAAACCAAACCGATCCGGATGGAACAGGACCGATCCGGTAGGGACCGAACCGGTCCGGTAAGAAAAAAAGAACCGATCCGGTACCAAACCGATCCGGACCGGTCCGGCTGTGCTGAAATTCTGGCATTAATTATGCAGATTTTTGGCGTGTGCAACTAATGAAACTTGTGCCACAAGCACTATTGGCTGTCAATTTCGATACTATGTGCTATAAAAGCCATGCCCTACCTCATTTGAGGGGGGTGGAGTGCAGTTAGGTGGAGAGAGAGTTCTAGGTTTAATTTTAGGTCAAATTTCTAGGGTTAAGTTTCCAATTTCCTCAAAAGTTTGCATGAATCCTAGTTTGTAAGAAATTCTAAATCCCAATTCCGTTTTTGTTGCCGAATTCAAGTAATATCATTCTATTCTCTTTTACTTTATTATTTGCAAATCTTTTACAATGTCTTGTAGTTTCATAATTTTATGTGTGAATTTGTTTTTATTCTTGAACCAAATCATGAGTAGCTAGATTTCCAAGGGTTGGGGTACATGAACTCAATCCAAGGCAAATTATTTATGTAGAAAATAGAGGTTAAATTAAAATATTGATTGAATCGTGAAAGAAACTCATACAAACATTGTCAATATTTTAATCTCTCTTGCCCTAGGTACTTGAGATGTTTAAGAACGCTTTGCGAGTATGATTTATCATTCACCTCTTTATATCTATCTTTGATTTCATATGATGCGGGCTAGATCCCTCATATATGTAATGCTTAGAATTTATAAAGACCGGATCTAATCAATAATTTTAATTTACAATTCTAGTATTCTATACGGTAATTTGTTAAGGATGGAGGGATTGTACCCTACCCTATTTTCTCCCATTTGTCAGATCTAAATTTTTTTGCAATTTTCAGTTTGTTTTTTCTTAAGTAAATTTTTATTTCACTAGAAATTTTCCCAATCATTAATCATCTTTTTGTTTCTTTTAAGAAATCATTTCAAGATTTAATAATTTTTCTTATTACTATTTGGCAATCTCGATCCCTGTGGATACGATCCCGACTTACCGGGTTATTACTTGAGCGACAGGCTTGCACTTGAGCCTAGAGGAAAACGCACTTTTGAGACAAAATCTTAGTCGCGTCAAGTTTTTGGCGCCGTTGCCAGGGATCCGAAATTGTTAAATTTTCAAGAAAGTTATTTTTAACTACAAGTGATTTCGAAAAAAAAAAATCATCTTTTATGTGCTTATATGCAAAATTCATCTCCCACCCAAGTTCACGAAAATCCTATTGCCGAAGCAAGTTCTGAAAATTCTGAGTCTCCTCATTTTTGTGCTCCACCTCCTTCGCCTAATAATTCCATCACAAGTCGTTCATTGAGTCAAACCCGGAGTGAGAATTCTGAACCTTTCGGTAGCGATATGTCGGATCATGGTAGTGTCGGTGTTGGTGCTGGAGAGGAGGAGATACCATATCTTCCCATGAAAGATTTGTTATTTTCGGAGCGAACTGTTACCCCTGGTTGCATTTTACTCCCGTATAATGCCGGTCAGTTCCACTTTCGGAATGGTATGATCCAAATTCTTCCTACATTTCATGTGATGGATTCTGAAAAACCATATCTCCATATTCGAGAATTCGAAGATACATGTGAAACGTTTGGTGATCAAGCCTGTCCACAAGATGTAATCCGATTGAAGATCTTCCATTTTTCCTTAAAGGATAAAGCTAAAACTTGGTTATGGTCCCTACCCCCAAATTCTGTGTTATCCTGGAGAGATATGCAATCCAAATTTATATCAAAAAAATTTCCACAACACAAAACCAATTCTGTTAAAGCCCAAATTCAAGCTTTTCGTCAAAATGAGAATGAGGCTTTTGATAAATGTTGGGAGAGATTTCAAGAGTTAGTTAGTGCATGCCCACATCATGGTTTTGAAAAGCATCATCTGATTTCATTTTTCCATCAAGGCCTTACTTTAGCATCTAAACAACTTGTTCAAACCATGTGTGAAAGACCTTTTTGGGAGTTAAATTCGAGCGATGCTGAGGCTCATTTGAAATATGTGGCAGAGACTACCCAAGCATGGGATATTTCTGATCCCAATAGTCAAAATCGAAATCGCCAAGTGTCCAATTTGCCTGCTGCGTCCGGTATTTATCACTTGGACAAGGACACTATGTTGGATCGAAAATTTGACCAATTGGAGAAGAATTTCAGAGATATGCTTGAAGTGCGATTGAGAGATGTGTCTGGACCAGTACAAGCCGGAAAGGAGAAAGTGAGTGCCATTTGTAATGCGGGTCATTCTACCAAAGGATGTCCTACCATCCCTGCATACAAGGCAATGTACACTGAATAGGTTGAGGCAATATGGGGGTTTCGCGGAAATTATAATGCACAGCAAGGGAATGCATATAATCAATCGTGGAGGAATCCTGGGTTCAATTATGGACAACCCCAAGGTGGGATGGTTCCTAACCCACATATGATTATACCACCACCTCCTCAATTTCAGCAAGTGGCTCCTCCAATGCCAAATCCTATGCAGGTACCACCTCCTGGTCCGTATGTTGCTCCACCGAGGCGATTTCTTGAAGATAACTTAAATCACCTCATCCAATCTCAAAAGGAGACAAGTGCTAAGTATGATCGAATGTTCAATGACATATATACTAGCATCTCAAGGTTGCAAACTTCATCGAATGTCCAAGAGAAGGGAAAATTTCCTGCTCAAAGCCAACGACCTCCCCTAGGACAAAGCAGTGTTGGCACTACATCCCACGAACATCTAGAGCAATGTAGCGCTATTACCACTCTACGTAGTGGGAGAGTAGTTGATTTGTCACCTCACCCATGCAATGCATCTAAAGATAAAGAGGTTTCTCCCGGCACAAGAGAGGCCGAAGATGCCCCTTTAATTGAGAGTGAGGAGGAGGAAAATACTAGTGGACCCAAGGCCATCACTCCCACCGCTGCCCCATACCCTCAACGGTTGGTCTCTCACTCGAAAACGACCTCCCGCGATGAAGTTCTGGAAGTCCTTAAGAAAGTAAAAATTAATTTACCTTTTCTCGAGACTATACAAAGAATTCCCGCGTATGCCAAGTTTATTAAGGACTTACTCACGGTGAAACGCAAGCTAAAGGTAAACCAGAACGTCTCTTTGGCCCAAAATGTCAGCACAGTCTTGTCGAGTGACTTTCCATTAAAATATAAAGATTCGGGTGCGCCCACTATTTCGTGTATCTTGGGGAAGAACCGAATCGAGAGAGTTCTAATAGATCTAGGGGCTAGTGTTAACATTATTCCCTATTCCATCTATAGGCAACTAGAACTGGGGGCCCTTAAGCCCACTAATATGACTCTCCAGCTCGCGGATCGTTCTGTGAAGTTTCCTCGGGGAATTGTTGAGGATGTGATTGTCCAAATAGACACTTTCTACTTCCCGGTGGATTTTGTAATTTGGGACGAAGAACCTTCCGTTCTCCCAAGTAATCATGTTCCCGTTATTCTTGGCCGCCCATTTTTAGCTACAGCTAATGCTCTTATCAATACCCGAAGTGGGCGTATGCAATTAACTTTCGGGAACATGACCCTCGAAACAAATATCTTTAATAATTCCAAGAGAGAGGGTGATGAAGGGGAACCGCGAGGATTGGATCTTTTGGTGGAAGCACACGAGCAAGAAAGAACTTACAAGGAAGAACCATTAGGGGAAGGTTGTGTCATCGAGAGCAAGGTAGGGGATGTATGTTTAGTTAATTCATTTGAGAACATGAGTGAGCCCACGAACAAGAGTGAAAGAGGAGATTTAGAGTGTGTCGGGAGAGGCTCGTCGAAATACTTAGAGGAAAGTGAATGGCAGGACACTATCGATACATTTTTCCTCGATTACCAACCACCCACACCACCCTCTCATTCGGTGAGTGAGCACGAAAGGCAGGTTGAGGACACCAAGAAAGAGAGAGAGCTAGAGGAGTTGAGCCTAGCAGAGTTTGAACGCGAGTTCGGACCGGTGGATGCGAGCCTAAATGATGAAGTCCAATCTTTCTGGGCCTCATTTCGTCATTTAGACGAAAGCGAGTGGGACAATAGAATTGATGAATTTCTCCTTCCTAAACCTCCACCCATACCATTTGAGTCTTCGGAGGTACTTGAAGATACGACTCAAATCTCGTCCGACTTAGCGACCAACTCACGTGCTACGCAACAAGCGGATCCTTTTTCGATTTATCATAATGCATCTCCCGGTCTTTCCTTTATCTATGGTCATGGGCCCAATTTGTTTCGGCTATTCACTTATGATGGTAAGACTGGAGAGACGAGGCGGGCATCGTACCCAGTGAAAGGGATCGGGTGATTTGTGGAGACAGATAAGAGGTCGTCGCACCCCCGACGCGTATGGGGTGATTTTTGTTGTATTTTTGAGTCATGTATAAGTGTTATATAGTGTCTTGTTTCATTTAGAGTAATTAGTTCAAGTATTGTTATTTTTTTGTATGATTGGTTCTAACATGTTTTGTAGATTCAATGGACTCGCACTCATCAGGGATCGCTCCATTTGGGTAATATCTTTCTTTTCCTCTCTTTATGTTGTGTTCTTGATTTGCATTGAGGACAATGCAACATTTAAGTTAGGGGGTGTGGGATATTCTTCCCGTTTATTGTTTAGATTCATTGATTCAATCACATGTTCTTTCCAAGTGTGTTTTTTAGAAAAAAAAAATTGAAAAAAACCAAAAATATTTTTCTTCAAAATAAATAAAAATTGGAATTTAAATTTTTCAAAAATATCACCTTTATTCTATTTAAAGTCTCAAATTTTTAAATCTCAATATGCACTAAGCCAAAATTGACCGAAGATGGAAATTGATCGAAAATTGACGACTTAACGAATAAGTGTGGAGATTGATAAAACCCAGTGAGATTTCGAGCCTTTCAATTTTTTATGAGTTTTTAAATCAATCCGAGTTTATGATTAACTCAAAGTTCTTTTCAGCGTTTTAATAAGTCGTTGATGATCTCAATCCTTTGTTTTGATCGGTTATGGAAAATGTGTGAAATGTTGTCTCGAAATTCGTGCTAAATATATCTCTAAACTTAATTAATCTCGAGATGCATATGGTAATGTGATTAGCAATTTGGATAATGAAGTAGGCCATCGTTTGTACCCAAAAATATTAGCCATAAAAAGTTGTGAAAAACAAAACTATCCCTTTGCAACCCAATTTGAGCCTAATAAAATATTTCCCTTTCGTTTGATAACCTGAAAAACCCAAATAGCCCGGAATTGTGAAAATTGAGAAAATTCATCAAGTAAGTCCAAATTGTGTAATAAAAAGGGGCAAGAGAAAAATAGAAAAAAAAATGGTAAAAAAAAATAGTGAAAAAAAAAATTAAAATTGAAAAAGAAAGAGAAAAATGAGCAAATGCCCGAAAAAGCACTAATGGACGTCATAAGGACATTTTCCAATTCTGAACATTCCGTCCATTCCCAATTTTACCCTTTACACTTTTTAACCCAAAAAGTCCTAATTGAGTCCAAATGGCGAAATTGGTTACCGCGTGGAGAGCTAAGACATGAAAAGATAAAATGAGAGATAAAATGGTGTGAAATAGAGGTGATGTTCCCATTTCCTAATAACTGTATTCCGATGATGAGATCTTTCACCATATATTTCCTTCTTTTCAATTTTGTATGCATGAATTTGTGTCCATTATATTTACTCTTTATATCATGCATACTGAGAGAAAAACAACCACAATCCGAGTGATTCGTTTGTGAGTGCAATCCGTAAGAATTTGAATCAAAACAAATTTTCGGAAAGTAACGTAATGCTCAATCGATGGAAGTTTGAGGTTTAATTTTTGGCTTTGCACACACACACTATGGTTTGAGACATTTAAATATGAATTTATGGTGATTATTTTTTGAAAAGTTTAAATTGTACAAGTTTTAAGTATTTTGATATTTATTTGAGTCAATAAAGAATTTTGTGTGTAAATTCACTACAAACCCTCACGAGACAAAACTCGTCCTACTAGGGTAACCTAGGGGTTTAAAGGCTTATTGCATACGCTAAATGCAATCGCTTGCCCGCGAAAAAGGTATTCTATCCCAATAAAGGAATTTTCAAGAGTTGAGCCTTGATAGGATTATTTTACATTGCTCGGGACGCGCAAAGTTCTAAGTTAGGGGGTGTGATTAGGCACATATTCTTCACATTTATCCCCTTAATTTCGGTATTTTTATGATCCCGTGTAGTGTAAATATCTTAGATTTGTCTCGTATTTATGCTACTAACCCCTTTTGGCAAGTATTTCGTGTTTTGTGTATTTCTCATGTGTTTTACAGGTATTTCACGCAAGTTAGTGCAAAGGAGAACTCAAAACAGTGAAAGAAACCTAGAAATGGAGAGTTGAAGGGAGTTTTCATAATTTTCCAGCCTTAGTCCGGAGGTGGGGCCAACTAGAAAGTTGAAGAGCTCTAAATTACAAGAACACTGGAAAAAAACGGCACCTCAATCCGAGCTACGGTGAAGAAGTTACGATGTTTTGAAGTTGCGCGATACTGAAGAGAAATGGACCAGAAACCAAACCGATCCGGTAGGGACCGGACCGGTCCGGTAAGAAAAAAAGAACCGATCTGGACCAAATGGATCCGGACCGGTCCAGCTGTGCTGAAATTCTGGCATTAATTATGCAGATTTTTGGCGTGTGCAACTGATGAAACCTGTGCCACAAGCACTATTGGCTGTCAATTTCGATACTATGTGCTATAAAAGCCATGCCCTACCTCATTTGAGGGGGGTGGAGTGCAGTTAGGTGGAGAGAGAGTTATAGGTTTAATTTTAGGTCAAATTTCTAGGGTTAAGTTTCCAATTTCCTCAAAAGTTTGCATGAATCCTACTTTGTAAGAAATTCTGAATCCCAATTCCGTTTTTGTTGCTGAATTCAAGTAATATCATTCTATTCTCTTTTACTTTATTATTTGCAAATCTTTTACAATGTCTTGTAGTTTCATAATTTTATGTGTGAATTTGTTTTTATTCTTGAACCAAATCATGAGTAGCTAGATTTCCAAGGGTTGGGGTACATGAACTCAATCCAAGGCAAATTATTTATGTAGAAAATAGAGGTTAAATTAAAATATTGATTGAATCGTGAAAGAAACTCATACAAACATTATCAATATTTTAATCTCTCTTGCCCTAGGTACTTGAGATGTTTAAGAACGCTTTGCGAGTATGATTTATCATTCACCGCTTTATATCTATCTTTGATTTCATATGATGCGGGCTAGATCCCTCATATATGTAATTCTTAGAATTTATAAAGACCGGATCTAGTCAATAATTTTAATTTACAATTCTAGTATTCTATACGGTAATTTGTTAAGAATGGAGGGATTGTACCCTACCCTATTTTCTCCCATTTGTCAGATCTAAATTTTTTTGCAATTTTCAGTTTGTTTTTTCTTAAGTAAATTTTTATTTCACTAGAAATTTTCCCAATCATTAATCATCTTTTTGTTTCTTTTAAGAAATCATTTCAAGATTTAATAATTTTTCTTATTACTATTTGGCAATCTCGATCCCTGTGGATACGATCCCGACTTACCGGGTTATTACTTGAGCGACAGGCTTGCACTTGAGCCTAGAGGAAAACGCACTTTTGAGACAAAATCTTAGTCGCGTCACCCCTCTATAATGAATTTTTGCATTTTCAGCAATTATTTCAAAATAGATTGATGTAGTTTAATTCATCCCTTATGGGAGGTAAATTCTAACTCATTCCTTTTTGTTGAGATTTTGCATTTTTAGCAATTATATCAATATAAAGTAATGATCTATAATTTATTTCTTTGGGTGAGTTCTAATGTACAATTTTATAATGTTAGGATTTACATTTTTAGCAAATCTCTTTTATTATTTTATTGTCCATTATGGATTTATCCATTATCCCTTTTTATTTTTATTTTGTAGTTTGTATTTTAGATTTAATAAATACATTAGCGAGGGATTGTGATTGAGAGAATTTTGATGTATAATTGAAGATTCCATTTCAATTCAAGGCTTAAATGGGTTTGATCTATTCCTCTTTAATTTCCCTTGATTTAATCCTCACATGCTCTTGTTGTTGTTTTTTAATTTTTTTGGATGATTATTATTGAGGGTTAATCTCCCATTCATGGGATGCATTTTGAAGCCCTCATGAGTCCAATTTAGTTAGTTGACTTTTTAGCACAATTTTGTTTACCTCCTTTTTTTATTAGCTTTTACGTCTTAGTTATAAAAATTAGTATAGTTAGTTAGTTAAAAAAATGCCTTGAAAAATCCATATAAATAGCAAAAATAGATAAATAATAATAAAATGTAAATGAATTTACACATATGGCTTCACTTATTTTGTGTTTCACCCTTAGATGTGGATTGATACCTCACTTACCGCTATATTCTAGTTTTGTTCTACTTTTATAGGTTTGTGAAGATTTTTGATGGAAAGAGGAACTGCACAACGAAAAATACAATAGAGAAACAACACATCTTTTTTATCAAATGGCGCCGTTGGTTTGAAAAGAGAAAAAAGAATAAAAAAAAAAGAAAAGAAAAATAGCAAAAAAAATTATTTTCTTAAAAAAAATAAAATAAAGCTCGTGATCGGTGTTTATTCACCCTCACCCTTGTCAATGTTATCCAACAAAACTAACGCTTCAGTCTTGTTTGGTGGTGATTCTCATCACCCAATTTTTCTACCACCCTGCGCTTTCATAGTTCTTATCTTTAGGGTGAGATCCATCGGTCTGGCTGAAGACATTAAACTTAGCGCTACCGGGAGGCAGCCCGTGATTTCTTGTACGAGTCTCATCCTGTTTGGGGGTGGTGTGATAAGCACCCCACGGCGTAAAAACCGTGGGAGGTACATTTCTTGAACCTTCGTGCCTCTCTTGTTAGCGAGTCAATTATTGTGTGTGCTTGTGTGCTCCTATTTGATTTTATTCTCGCATTTATTTTCGAATGTGTGCGATGAATTAATCAACCAAGACCTACACCCGGCCACCCATGAGAAGGTATTTCATCACCCGACTCACTCGTTTTACCCTTTTGAATTGGATTGATACCCTTACTTGTGACACACCGCCTAATTAACCCCGGGTGATCAGTCCTAAATTAAATTAGAATAGGTTTCTCAACTGGTTCATTCTTAGCATCACTGTTGCCTTTTTAATTACTAATCACCTAAGTGAGAAAATTAGACTGGCGTCAAGTTTTATCTTTCATTAATTTAATGAAATACTCATGCGGAAATAAAATAATTTAAACAATCATAATTAACTGAAAACCACCATTAACATCTAAATAACTGACCGAATAAACCATCGGCTCAAATCCAACAAAAGTAAAGACAAGTAAGAAATCTTAATAAGTTTTACATAAGTACTGAATAAAATAGTGAGCGACATGCTCGAGTAACTGATAGGATATTTTTACACTAGAAATGAAAAGAACAAAGCGCCTATCAAACTCCCATAACATCCACATGTGCTGCAACAATGGATCCCTGGAATGAGTCAAGTCTGGCGTCCATGTGGCTGGACACCTAAAAGGTTTTTAAAAGTTTTTATAGCAAGGGTTTGCACCCAAAACATTTGGAAAACATTTAGCAAATGATTAACTTGCAGTAATAAATATTTATGCATGCTCTTCATATTTTAGTTAGTGCCGCACTCCCTTGAGAACATCCTCACCCCTCCTCTAATGTGCACTACTAACGCCTTAATTAGTTTACCTAGTTATTTGCCCCATGACTAGATAACTAATATAACCCCTTGCAACCACCCCACTCTAACCGAGTATGCCATAATTATGATTTCTAAGTTATTACTAACTCTAACTTAATTAATCATTCCCCTTTTTAAATTCATATAACTTTCACACCCATTATACATATAATATAATTCACGATCTGTATCAATTAACTCGTGTATAATTATTTACCTAATTATATACGTATAGTCATATTACAACATGCACAAATATGCTGAAATAATAATTAATAATGAACATCCTCCCGAGTAATAACTCACCGTATGTATATTCTTTAAAGTGTTATCCTACTTGGTAAATTCACATAACCTAGTTACCCCAAGTCAGAATCGCTCACTAACTTGGTTAATACATAAATATTTGGAGGCAGTCATTTTCCTTTCCTGAAAGTGAGATTTCCCCTCACCCATATAATGGACGCTATGACCTGGGAATACACTCGCCCTACTCCTCAATCTAGGGGATTCATCCACTATGCGCAACCTCCCCTATAGCACTAGAGCATATATAATAATAATAACTAGCCACTGATATTAATGTACACACACACACACACACACACACACACACACACATATATATATATATATATATATATATATATATATATATATATATATATATATATATAATTAAAAATATCCTGGCTATACAGTGTACCAATTTCGTAACACAAGCCTATACGATTTAACGTGAGTTTATGTCCCAACTCTGATTATTAATTAATTTGTACATTAATTAATTATATTACTTTTGGTGTCGCTCCAACCAATATATTCAGACTCGTTCTCGTGGCCTGAAATAAAACAATACCCGAGTCTAAATCCCCGACTCTAAATTATTTAGCTTTCACTATAAATTTATTTAACACCTTGGTATCGCTCAAACAATATACCCGGACTCACCCACTTTATCCGTATTTAATTATTTCGAAATATTCTTTCCAAAATTTAACCATAGTGTGTCATACATAAATTCCTTCCAATCCCAATTATTTTTCCCTCATAAATAATTTGATTGTATGTCTTATTTTTATCTCTCATTAAATAAGTCAAGGGAAGAATATTTTTAATTAAATTCACCTTATATAAATAAAGTGGTGGAACTGCCAAAAATCCCAGACCCTCGATCGATCGATCCCCAACCATCGATCGATCGATTGTACAGGTCATCGTCTTCTCCAGGTCTCTGTTTCATCCATGCACGAAAACTCAAAACCCTAAATTCTTCTACAGCATAACCCAAGTTCTTTCATCGACGTAATACATCAAGAACCTCATAAGGGACCCCCATAAAGTCCCCCAAACCTTGTTTAATTTCCGTTCTCTACTGTTTTCCTAGATTGGGGAAAAACCTGTTTTAATCTCTAACGCATCTCAACATCAAATTATTATCTCAATTTCGTTTTTAAATCGTCTAGGCTTACACAACTTACCAGATATATACAATTCTCAGATTATATATAAATTTCTACACAATTTCGAATTTAGGAGATTAATTTACAAAAAACCCATGTTTATACCCCCTCAATCCCAAAAACGAATTCTGATTTCTGATTTCTCACATCACATAAATATGAATCATAACGCAGATTAAATGCTACAGCAAGTTAACCACTTGCCTTATGATTTTGTAAGGTCTGACTTGAAGTTGTGAATCTCAAGGTTGAAGATGAAATTCCTTTTTAGCTCTTTCCTTTGTCCCCCAATTTGCCTTTAACTGTTTCCTAGGGTTTCCTCTCCCACTAAGTGTTTTCTAAACATTAATCAGTCATTCCCCTTTTCCATATAATTTAGCAATTAGGATTAATCCCCTTTTTTGCATAATGGGCCAAGCCCAAGTGACCCAAATGCCCCCGTGTGGGACCGTCTATGTCTAAAAACGTCCCGTGACCCGTTTACTACCACCGGGTACACTTTTCCGACTATCCCGGCCCATTCGGACTCAACTGTGCACTCGGAATTGGCATCCAAATTAGTTTATAGAAATCATTATCTCACACCCAAATTAGTCTATACCGACTCCCGGCTAAGATGAATACATACCCCGTCACTAATACCCGATATGACGTAAATAAATTATTACTATTCACTTAGTAATTAAATTTCCCTAAATATTAACCATTCAATCCCCGATTAATATTTACATAAATATTACCATAATTAATTCAATTAAAAATTACGACACACAAGTAATTTAAAATTCCTGAATTAATTAAATACTAAATGCACAAAAATGCGGGGTATTACATTACTTACCTCTACACTTTAGATTGTTATATTTGTAGGTAATTGAGGATTTTGATTAACTTGGCTTCAACAATGACTACAAACAAAAGGCAAGTTATCAAGTCCCATACCTAGAAAGAAACCCAAATAAACGTGGGAGCCCTATCTACCCCATAACCTTGTCGTTCCCGCGGTGTCGAATATATTAAAGCAAGTAGGTGGCATAAGGCTAGATTAAAATTTCACAATAATTATACCTGTAGACTTCACATTCTAGGACCCTCTAAGTCTCTCCTTAGGTTCCTAGCACCTTCCCATTTCACTACAAAACCTAGGTTATACTCCAAGTACTGATCTAGATTCCATCGAGGGCTCCCGGGCCCTGCTTGACTCTGATCAACTCTATTATCATAGTGAAAGATCTTTCAGTCTTTGAAGTGATTTGAATCCCCTTTCCAACGCTTCATCCCGTGAGCGAATCGGCATAGTGGTTTGAACGAACTGGCCATTCTATTATCAAAAATCGATTTGGAAGCCACCAGGTGCTCCCGGGCCCCGATATGACCCAAGCTAACCTCATCATCAGAGAGAAAGATCTTTGAATCTTTGAAGGTAACTGAAACCCCTTTCCAACAGTCCATCCCGTGCATGAAGCAACATAACCATTTGGACGAACGATCCATTTTCCCCCAAAAATTAATTCAGAGGCCACCCGACGCTCTTGGGCTTCATTTGACCAAGGTCAACTCTCTAGTTAGAATGAGACTAAATGAATATTTGTAGGGTATTGAATACCCTTTCCAACGATCATCCCTGTGCGCGATTCTGACTTACGGTATGGACGACTGATCCTTTTTACTCCAAGAGGTCACCAAATGCTTTTGGGCCCTGGTTGACCAAGGTCAACTTTACGAACAGGGCAAAGCTCTTTGTAATTATAAGTACATTGCCTAACCTTTCCAATAATCCATCATGTGCATGATTCTGACTTACTGTTCGAACGAACGATTCGTTTTCATCCGACGATCTCCCATCTAAAGGACCGATGTGCGCTTCCGAGCCACATTTGACCCAAAGTCAACTCCTGGCCTGGGATTGGTCCAAAGGACCCTTTAAGGTCTCTGATTTTCCTTTCTAAAGGTATGACCATTGCATGATTTGGATCAATGGATTATGTTCTATGACTTTTTTTTTGAAAAAATCTACACGAGATTGTCGATTGGCAGTTCCATTTCCCTTCCTATCGGTAGGGTTAGGGTATGCCGATGGGCACCCCCGACCCTATAAATAGAGGTCGTGACCTCACTTTTGAGACACCTCAGATCCATCAGCATCACTGATCTCAGCAACATTCTCTCAAAATCAGCAAAGTCTATTCATGTGAGATTCCATTCAATCTTACATTCCCATCCTTTTCATACCCAATTTGGAAAAATCTCATTCTCTCTCATCCAACCTTCATCTCGCATTCAAGGGAGTTCATCCAAGATCAAAGATCAAGCTCCAAAAAAGGTCCAAATCCTTCCCCCTCTCTTTAAATTTCTTGTTTTTGCATAAATTACATTAGATTTATAATCTAGTTCTTACTTTAGTACATATACATTAACATCTCATATTTTTATTAGTGGTATTTCACACACTTTATTTCCTATAAAAAAACCAAAACAAACAAAAAGATTGTTGTGCCCATAAATTCCAAACGGGATTATCCATCACACTTTTCCAAAACTAAAACACATTTTCTACACACACCCCTTTAATAAAATCCCGTTCGAATCTATGGGATAAACCCCACCCTTATGTCGCATGCGAACTACATAGACTTTGATGCCTTAATAATCTACGTAGGCGTTTTGGATTAAAACCCGAGACTCGAGTCCAATTTTCTAATTTTCTAAAATTCTCCATTTTTTGCATTTGTCTTTGTATATTATTTTAATATATATTATATTTGTGATCCATATGCGCATTTTATCCCACACATATTATCGTTTCATCATAACGATCAATATCATGATAAATGCATAAATTGTATTTTTTGTATATTATTTTGGGAACATTCTTTTGGATGACCTCACTCTATCTTTTCCATGGTATGAGTTGGGCAATTTCGATCTCCATCATATATACACGCACACACACTTCATGGAGAAATAAAGGAAAACAATAACACAAGACCATGAGAGACCGAAAGGTGCCTAACACCTTCGTATTCCGTAAATTAGCCGCTGAAACTTTGAAGTGTTGGTTTCGTGAGCATCAGTTTGTCTTTGATGCCGATCTCTCGAGGTAGCAACATATTCTTATGCCTGTTTTGTGCAAAATAGGATGGAAAATCCATCATTCATGCCCCATTGACGATAACCGAAGCGTTCCTAAGTCAGAAAGGGAGCGAGACCTTTCATCCCCTTTCTTTCCCCCATTCCCCCATTTTAGGAAGAAAAAGAGAGGGGGGCGCTCATTGATCGAGATGGCCACAGTGGCAACTCCGCGGGGGATAATTTTTCACAAGAGGTCTAGACTCTCTTTACGTGGGTGTTTTGTCTTTCTTGTGTGCGTATGCACCTACTTGTATGTTACCTTTTTCTCCTCTATTATTTCTTGCACATATATACCTCATGCTTATATCACTACTCACTCACACACTTGTAAATACTCTTAATGTACACTTCACACTATGTGCACCTAGGATCATTTATATCCATATGTTGCACACACCTTTTAGAATATCCATTCTTAGGTATCACTAACACACAACTCGACTCATCACACTTGTATATATCCATTCTCACTCACACTTGTCACACACCACTCAGAATATTCATGCTTAGGTTCACTACCACACACTCACTTATAGGTATCACACATCACTCACATATCCATGCTTAGTATAATCTTCATGCTCCATGTTAGAATAACTTTTTATACTTGTACATTCTCCCCTGCTTGGTATAATGCTCATCATGCCGAATAAAGATACTCTCTCCATAAGATGATAATCAGGAATCATGCATTATTTCACACTACATCACCAAAGTACATAGCTATTGACCAAATTTTGTCCCGTAACTGGGGTCACTTTGTGATGGGTGCTAGTCCGGCAGGTCGCAGTTAGCCTAAGTGATATGACTCTCATCTTCCATTGGCCAAGTACCTTCAATGTATATTGAACGGTTCCCCCCCGCATCGTATAGCTTGACTTAAGTCATGACGGGAGGTATATCACAGGGAACTTATTCACGTACGTCGAGTATATCGAATTTGCGCTCATACGTACTGTCTCTATGAGGTATATAGTGAGGAAATTCACAAACACTCATGTATATCAAATATCTTGTCCACACGTACCAATTTCCCTCAAAAGAAAGACGTATATCGTGGAAGTCACTCTAAAGGGGAACCTTTCCAATTAACTCAACAACTACATACCCTCATATAGGCGTCAAACCTAGGGCACTCATATTTAGTTTACTGGTTTCTGTCTGAAACTCTTTCGAAATGATGGGTTAGCATGCTGCCCATTTTTTTGCGCATTTGTCTTTTTTTTAAATGGGACCCTGCCTATGAGCCTGGTAACAAGTCCAACCATATTTTTACATATTTTTCAAGCCCATTTTTCCCAGGCTCAGGTCCCTTCTGACATTTCTTTTTGCATTTAGGTAAACCTAATACAAGTGAGAACATAATGAACATAATAATAATCATGTTGAGACCATTTTTCTTGTATTTTCTCTTTCTTTACAAAAAATTGTTAAAAACATTTTCCCCTCTTTTATTAAATATACCAATAGCATTTTTCCACCCTTACACTAAAAATATTTTTCCTCCTATTTTAAATAAAAACATTTTGTCTTCCTCTTTTTCAAAAATGTCAAAAACATTTCCCTCCCTTTTTAATAACAGTTTTCCCCTTTCTCTTTCAAAAATAAATCTGAATCTTTCTACTTCTCAGGTCGATCGCATTCCCGACCCTTGGATTTTCTCCCTATTGGCTTCGGCCTTCCATCGAACCACCCCGAATCTCTGTCAGTTCCCTCCCTACTTTCGAGTTTGGAATTCATCTTCATCCGCTTTCCATGGAGAACACAAACCCAATACCGAATGTGCAACTTGATTTGATAACGATACTAGCCCAACTCACTGTTAACATTGACAACCTTCAAATCAAGGTTCATGAGATGCAATAAAACTGAGTCCTTATTCCTGAAGAGCCCGAGGTACTCTTCCCTCGCGCTCTGGGTCCGCCCGCACCTGAGCCTATTTAGGTCCCCGAGGAATATCAGCACGCTCCACGTGCTCCTCCTGTTAATGAGCTGTCGCCAAATAAACTCCCTATGATGAATGTTGACCAAGAAGTTCGACCAAGTCAGAATCTCTAGGAACTACATGGACTACACCCACATGTTCCCCATACTAAAGCAAGGCTTTAGAAAAAGTTCATGATGCCCAACATGGAGAAGTTTCGGGGTAGTGAACCCCCAGTTATTCATCTCTGAATTTACCACCGAGCCATGACTCTCATCGGTGCCTCTGAGCAAATAATGTTCCAACAGACTTTGAAGGACAATGCTCTTCGTTGGTTCTTATATCTCGAGGAGTCCAGAATTCGCAGTTGGGAAGATGTTGCATGTAAATTCATGGCGCAGTACAAGTACAACAAAGAGTTAGAGGTCACCCGCCGTGATTTAGAACTACTCAAATGAAACCCTGGGTAATTAGTCAGTAACTTCATATCGACGTGGAGAGAGAAAGCAACCACCCTAACCAACCGACCTCCCGAAGAGGTGCAAGTCAGCATCGTGAAGAAGAACTTCTTACCCCATGTTTGAGAGACAATGGGAGGATAGTACTACCCTCATTTTTGATCCATTCGATAAGCAGGAATAGAGCATGAAGAAGGTCTTGCCACGACAGAAGTTGAGTCGAAGAAAGTATCCAAATATCTTACTCCCAGAAAGTGTGAGAAGCCTGCCAATACCACAGTTTTAACCATCAATAACATTTCTCATCCTGCTACTTCACGGGCACCATAAAGTCTCCCTAACCCAGTTCGAAGGAATACACCGAGCTTTATGCTCCCCTCTCCAAAGTTTACCAGGCCCTCTTAAGACGGAATCTCATCAAACCATTGGACCCTCATCCATTACTAAACCCACTTCCCAAAAATTTCAAACCAGATGATCATTGTGACTTTCACCAAACTGTCGGCCCTACCACCGATCAGTGCTTCCACCTCTAAAATGTAATCCAAGGTTTGATCGATCGGGGTTTCATCACCCCACCATCCAATCCTAAGCTAAACCGTACCCATAATCCACTCCCAAATCATACAAATTCCATTTTCCTAGAAGAAGACCCAGAGTTTGATCCATCTACCCAGATCATACCCAGCAAATCACCCATTATATCCATATATTCTCCTAAACCCCTCCAAACTTGCCCATATTTACCCTACCATTTTTGTCGACCAGGCTCTGTAACTCCTTACAAGGGCATGCAATGTTGTTCGTACTCGTTCTAGAGGAAGGGATATGGTATTATCGGTAGTATTGAACCAGCTTCTAGAATTCGGGTTGAAATTACCCTAAAAATGACCATTGAATGCCGAAGATTCAGTACGCTATTCTAGGAAGCTCGAAAGTAGGATCGAGAGTCATATTATTGGTTGGTACCTACTGATGAAGTCAGTTTAGATTAAGTTGCCTAGATCATGGCATAATTATTTCAACATACTGGTGAAATTTAGAGTATGTCCAAACTACTTGATGCTTTGAAACTAAAAGGATGCCTAGTCCCTTCACTTCTACATCTCCCCATCGAATGGGAGGATCTGTACGAAGAAGCCAGTAGAGTGTATCAATTTCTTGTGGAAATATGATGTCGTTGCCACCGGATGGGGGGATGAATTTGATGATTCAGATGAAGAGCAAAGCCCAGAAAAGACTAGCATGATAGTCAGCATCTGTGGAATGATATCATTTGAGGAGCTGTTAAGAGAAATCAACAAGGTAGCTAAATAACTCGAGCTTGATAAGGAAATAGGGTTCCTATTTTTCTCCTCTTCTGAGAACAATATAACTAGGTTAGGAAGGCATTACGAAGTTCCAAGCCTGCTGTCGTCAGTGATCGATAAGGGAAAAGGTGTCGAGAGTCTTCCTCTAACATAAATAACCCTCTAGGAGAGCAAGATCCTTGATCAGTTGAAGAAAACCCAAGATAACATCACCCTATGGGGACTCATTATGTCTTCCCAGCTGTACTGGAATTCCTTGATCAAACTATTCATCGGACCTATAGTCCTTCCTTCCACCATGCCAGAAGAAGCCGTGAATCTGGTCGCATCTCTAACCTCTACTATAATTCTCTCTTTCTATAAAGAAAAAATCACTAAGATTGGGCCAAACCTCAATTATGATCTCAATATCTCTATCGAAGTCACGGGATAGACTTTTTCGTTCTAACTTATCGATAATGGATCAACTCTTAATGTTCTCCTGTTGAGAACCCTTATTTGTCTGGGGCAGAAAGTGAGCGACCTTGCTCCAACCTCTTCTGTTGTATGTGCCTATGATAATACCCGTTAAGAAGTAATGGTATCCCTAAATCTTGCAATGGGGGCTGGCCCTATAAATCCTATTATTGAATTCTAAGTCATCGACATCCCAACTTATTTTAATATATTGCTCGAACAACCATGGATCCATAGTATCAAGGGTGTGTCTTCTTCCTTTCATCAAAAACTGAAGTTCTTCCCAAATGGACAGGTCATCACCATCTTGGGTGATGAAACCAATGCCAAGAATGCAAGCACTAGTAATCTAGTACTTGAGATACAAAATGGGGCAAATGATATGCTTATGTTAGGTTTTTGAGTTGAACAACTTCTACTCCCAGTAGGGGATGATTTCAAAGATAGGATTTGTTTAGAGTATAACCCTTAGGACAACGTCAATGTTATCGAGATGTTCAAAAACATGCACTTCATGCCCGAATTGGGCTGGGACGATAACAACAATGGATACTTGAACCCATTATGTTGAAGAAATATTTTCCTCCTTGCGGTTTGGTTTACCAACCATTAGCAGAAAAATTCAGAAGGATTCGCCAGCCTCGCTAAAAAGAAGGTTAAAAAGCACCAAAACTGTCTCAAAAGATTCCTTGAATGGAAAATTCATCAAATAAGGTGAATATTTCCCCTTATGCGGCTTTCCCTAACAATGGTATAATCACGTGGACAAGAAAATTAAACCTAGAATGGAGATCTTTCTCCAAGATAACTACTCATGGGCCGAAAGTTCCCAAATCATGTGTAACCACTTATTGAGGAGACTATACCTGATATCAAAGATTCCGAGGGAAGTGACTCTGAGGATTCATTCAACTTGCAAACAATAAGGATGACACTCTACATGATTCACTCATATATTACATCACGGAATCCATCCCACCTGATCAAACCTATTGACGCACCACTCCTTAACTTGGCATGTTATACCTTTTCCACCTACTGAAATGCAACCCAACCTAGATATTTATCCCATTTCATCTTCTTTTGTTGTTCCTCCCTATTTTGATGCAATCGAGACCTCCTTCGATGAGGTTCTCAATGTTGTTTTTCCTAATAATGAAATAAACGAAGATTTTGAGTATCTTGACATGCCTTACATTAATTGTCTTGATTCTAGTAAAACTCTTGATGATGATGACTTTGCAAATGAACAATTCTTAACTGATCTAAATAAGGTTATAACAAACAACATAACCGTATTGAAGTTAATGAAGATGATATTTTAATTAAGAATCTCTATTCTAGTGGCCAATTGCGCGAGATTTAGATAGGGGCCACCCTTGATGAGCATGCACAACTCGAGGAATTATTTAAGGAATTTATGGATGTCTTCGCATGGTCCTACAATGACATTCCCGGTATTGATACCAAGATAGATCAACACAAGATTTCAACTCTCTCAGAATGCAAACCGGTCAAATAGAAATTACTAAAGCTCTGCACCGAATGGTCTCTCAAGGTTAAGCAATAAGTGGTTAAACAGTTGAACGTAGGTTTCATTCGTGTGATCAAATATCCCACATGGCTTGCCAATATCATACCTGTTCCAAAATCAGGAGGAAAGGTTCATATATGTGTTGACTATCGAGACTTGAACAAGGCCTCTCCGACGGATGATTACCCGATACCCAATATCGACATTATTATGGACAACATGACTAGTCATGGTCTTAAGTCATTCGTTGATGGTTTTGTCAGATATAACCTGATCAAGATTCACCCGGATCATTAAGAGAAAACTGTATTTATCACCCCTTGGGGAACCTTTTGCTATACCATTATGTCGTTTGGTCTAAAAAACACAGGGGATACCTACCAGAGGGCTACCACAACCCTCTTGCATGATATGATACACAAATAAGTCGAGGTTTATGTGGATGATATGATTATAAAGTCTAAGACTAGGGGCTTGATCCTCTAAAAACCTTTTACTTTCAAAAATGAATTTTAAAAAAATTTCAAAACCCTAAATGTACGTAGGCTGCTCATACGCTTTACATGAGCACGATCTCCTTCTGTTTCACAAAATGATATTTTTTTCTTATCTCTGAGAATGATAGTTTATTTTAACATATACATGAACAAAAGGATTATGTATTCCTTAGCTATTGGTATAGATAATTAAAATGTGAAAACTCATCAAGAGACACAACTAGATGATCAAAAACGTTTTTATTCCACTATTGAGTAATACTAGTATAATTACATCTGCTTAGGGAGTCAAACAACTTCCCTTGCCAAACTACCCATACCTTCCTAAAACTAAACTAAAAATGAAAACCAATTTCTCTTAAAAACAACCATTCCAAAATTAATCCCAAAAATTAACCATAAACAGGACCAAACCCATTACAAAAGCTTCACAAAAACCCCGAGGATCCTACCCATAGCTGCCAGAGGAACCGGCCTCGTCATCATCCACATCTTGGGATCCCCAAACCTCCCCTACATGAATAAAGTGTCGCAGGAGCTCCATGGAATGGTAAGCCCATACTGTCTTAAGGAAAACAACAACACCTCCCTCCATGGTGTCAGATATGGCGAACCACCTTTGCCTGGTCTCCACAACCAGCATTTTTGCAACTACTCTCCTCCATAACCACTTCATGTAATCCCCAAAAATATGCCAAACTCTACCAATAGACTGAAATGGATGGGTCGATGGTATATGATTCTCCCATAAAGAGCCCAGTCATATGTGCATGCGCTCTGTCAAGTCCTCCACCGAAAAGAAGTCTAGTGTTCGAGGTAGCACAATCTGTTCCCAGCCAAATTGGAGCAAGTTCCATCAGGTAAAGTAGAAAGAGGTCCGTCAGAGGCCAACTAGCCTAACATACTGGTATTCCCCCAGTTCCAGAATGGGAAGCAACTCCCCCCACTAAGGCATTGACCAGTGCAAGCCTCGATCCCCGTGCTCCATAAACTAATTCTCCCAGCTCTCAATGTCTAGGCCTACACTTATAAAGTAGTGAGAAAAGAAGTTTGGCATAGCCGCCAAGGGATATTCAGCAGGGACCGCCATAAGAAATCTCTCCAACAGCCACATGAACAACATTACAGGGCTACCCCTCAGAAAGTCGAAACAGCCTTCCTGCCAGGCATCCAGACCATTCAGAGTCTTCGCCAGTATCACCGCCATAAGATTGTAACGGTACGACATCTATGAAGCAATGTGTCGAGTTGTGGGTCCACTAGTAGTTCCCCAGTCACCAATATTAGTTTTAAAATCTAGCCCAAAATGATGGATCCAGCAATGACATCATCACCAACATCTTGCAAATGCATAGAATGTAGCATAACATGAAGAGAAATCATTCATCCCATAGCTAGTGACCTAGCCTCCGAAGGCAATATGTGGAGAAGTCTCGCTAACATCTCCCTAGGGGACCGGTAAAATTCAGGCATAACTATCATAACACTAGGATTTATCCCCAATATGGTAGAGAACTCTTCATAGGTTGGATAGACTTCGTCCAATCTAAAGAGAAAATATGGTCTTCAGGGTACCAGAATTCCACTACTTCCATCAGCATGTTCCACTCTATAGGCCAGTTGCGCCTTAATAAAACTCGACGCATGTTGAAAGAATCATAATCAACATTGTATGAGCACATCTCCTCCAAGGTTTCAGGGTAGGTAGAAAATTCAACACTAACGAGGAGAGCCATATAGCCAAATGAAAGGACATGAAGCAAGAAGGAATGTGGAGGTATGAGGAAAATGCCCCACCCATGCCCCCTATTTATAATTGGAAAACACCAACCAAAGACCAAAACTCTACAGAAATTGGAGGAAAACTTACCCCACCAAGTACCAAGAAATTAACTGCAATCAAAGCCTTAGGATGATTGGACTAGACTGACATGCCGATAGGCAGGACAAGGGGCATATCGATTGGCAACGCCCTATTTTTAGAAAATTCCCTTTTTCCTTTTTTGTAAAAATAAAAAATAACTCAATAAAAATAATTCTTATTCTTTAAAGAAATTCTGAATTTTCTTATCCTTATGCTTTTACTTATCTTGTTTTATAAAATTCTCTCTCAAATAATATTTAATTCTTTTTACGATCTCGACAGCAAAGTAAAAAGAGCATGTGCATTAAGTCACTAAAACAAAAAATTAAACAAAAACTCCATTCTATTGCATAGATATGGTTTTGTTACATATTTCTTACAAGAAAGGAAAATGCAATGTGACTCAGCTCGAACCCACCTACATTCTCTCTCTCTCTCTCTCTCTCTCTCTCTCTCTCACACACACACACACACACACACACCTGCCATCACTTTCTCTTTCTCTTTCTCTCTATCTCTCTCTCTCTATCTATCTCTGTCTCTCTCTCTATCTCTATCTCTCTCTCGATCTATCTCTAAGAACCTATATCCCCTCGGTGAGCTCGCTTCCCCCGACAGACGAAATGATGTACCTTCGCTCCCCGAACTAGACCCCTCCTCAAACAAGGCAGACGACACCAAGAAAGAAGAAACTGGGATTGCACCCCGAATTTGGGTAGTCGTCGAAGATATCCAATCTTGAACATCCTTTATCCAGGTGGTTCATACCCGGATGTGCTGCAGTAAAAACAGAAAAGTGCAAATCAATCAGTTTGAGGCATAGAAAGAAATCAGGAAATCAAAAGACAAATAGATGAAAACTATACCGGGGGCTGGGGAACCTCCCCCATTAACCCAAAAGACAACCTACAGATCGACATCTCCCAGCAACATACCAATCATCACCCCTTGCACTATGCCGATCGTCACCCTCTCTCAAATTTTGATACAAAAATTCTCAAAAAATGCCACAAAATCCAAAAAAATCCCTAAAATTGCAAGATGAATTTTAGAACCCTTTTCACTAAGAAAAAAAAATATTTTTACCATAATTACTTCGCCAACGGAACACTTAGCCCAAAAATAATTCCCAAAATCAATTGGATACCCTCCCACCAACGTCTCCTAAGGACACCACAGAAATCAAGCAAGGAAACATGCAAGCGTTGGATTAATTCCTCTTCCCCAGCGAAAAAAAAATTCAAAATCAAATGCTTCCATAAAATCCCCGTCAGAACCACAAGATATATTACCCAATGGAGTCTCTAAAGAAAAATACAATTTAAGCCCTTAGAATTAGCTTTGACCCGCTGAATTGGTCACTTATATTTAAGCCCTCAGAATTGGCTTCAACCATCAGAATTGGTCACCTCTATTTAAGTCCTCAGAATTAGCTTTGACCCGCAGAATTGGTCATCTGTAAGGACATTTTTCTAATGTTCAACATGTTACATTTGTGTATGTCGTACGCCGCTACATTTGGCACGTCACCTCACGATCTCACATGACGACCTCTATCCGAATTCCGGGAATCAAGCATTCAACATCTCCATTAATGTGTCCCACATTTGCCTCAACGACTTCACGTTCCAAGATTTTAGGGACTTAATGCAAGTGGTACGCAAGGGAAGTCAAAACAGTGAAAAAAGGCACGATAGGAGAGTTCAAGGGCATTTTCGTAATTTCACATCCATAGTCCAGAGGTCTGGTCAACTGGAAAGTTGAATAGCTCGCCGCAACGAAGATAATGGAAGAAACGGCACCTCAATCCGAGCTACGGTGAAGGAGTTATGACCTTTTGAAGTTGGAGAAAATTCCTTGAAGAATGCTGTTTTTTTTTTTAACCTCAAACCAGAAAGGTACCCCAAACCGATGTACCCCAAACCGCATAAGGTACCCCAAACCGGTTCGGGGTACCTATACGCTGGATAGAATTTCAGTGTTTTTATTTTGCAAAACTCTTCATATGTTTTGCTATTTAAACCACCTTCGGGGGAGCAGTTTTGCAAGACTTTAGAAGACGTTTTTGAGAGTCCAAATTACTCCAGTCTTCATATTTTTTGAGTCCCAAGACTCATGTTTTGATTCACACAATTGCCAAACCTTTGTGAATCTTTTTGGTAACCCAAGAACACAACTTTGGTTTGTTCAATCCTTGTGGAGAAGTCGTTCTCTTCTTCATTGCTGCCCTCCTGGAAAGGGAAAATTCCAGCCGACAAACTTGTGGAGAAGCCGTTTCTCTTCTTCATTGCAGCCCTACTGGAAAGGGATAGTTCCAGCCGTGACTACAGAATCCGATACCCGAGGGTAATTCTTAGTCAACTTGTATTTTCATTGTAATCCGATTGTAAGCCGTTTTCTTACAAATTATAGTGAAAATAAATGGTTTTGCCCCTGTGGGGGATTTTTCCTTAATTGCATGTGTTTGAATGTTCTTGCGTAGATTATCAATTTATTCCATCACATACTGCTGCATGTTTAGGGTTTGTTTGTGTTAAAAGGGTTTTATATATAATTTGATCATTTGAACGCGAGCACACACGTCTTATTTGATAAATCATCTAGATGCATGTCTTAGGGTTTAACTAAAATTTGGGTTTAATTAAAATTGGTTTTTATTTGAGAAGTCGCAATATTTCCGCTGTAGCTGCACTCTCAAATTGGTATCAGAGCGGGTTACGCTAATTTATTGCGTGATCCTGATTTTTAAAGGATTTTTTTATACAATTTGACCTCTCACGTCGTCAAATTGGTATCAGAGCCTGTTGCACTAAGTTATTTGATTCTGATTTTGCACAAAAATGGCTTTTGATGGTTTTGATGATCTTCGATGTCAAATTTTTGAAAAAATTAATTGGAAAATTCACACGAACTCTTGCTTTAAATCTTCTGTTGAAAACGAATCTGAGAAGTGTCCTTGTTGTGAGGGTGTTGGTCACACGTTACATGAGTGTACCACAAATTTAAAGAAGAAATTGAATAAACCGATTTCTCATGTTTCTACCCTTAGTGATTGTGATTCGGAAGAAGAAGTGTTTTATGCTTCTAGGCGAGAGTTTCCCATCCATGTGATTAGTGATGATAGTGAAGGTGATGGGAGTGTGGATGAAAGTGAGGAGGAAAGTGTAGATGAGCATGACTTGCAAACTGCTTTCAATGAACTTTATGCTGAAACTTTGAAAACAAAGAAAGAAAATTTGAAATTGAAAGCTCAGTTGAAAGAGTGTGCCATAAAAAATAATGATTTTTTAGTTGAAGAACTTAGGGCTCATGTGAAAATTTTGAAAGAGAAGCTTGAGTACGTCGAGGGTGAGAGAGATAGTCTTAGAGGGTTGATGGAGACTTTGAAAAAGGAGCTTTTAGAGTTTGAGGATTCTAAACAAGTACTTCAATCTAGGATAGGTGAACTTGAGGTGAAATTGAAAGATTCAAGTAAAGTGAAATTTGATTTGGAGTCTAGGTCTGAAAAACTTGATAAGATTTTAGGCACAGTCGAGATCAAAACGGATAGGGGTGGGATTAGTCTTGAAAAATATGTTGCACCCATTCCCACACGTGTGAGAGAGCCTCCTAGGTTTGTTAAGAAAGAGGAACCTAAAGTTGTTAGGAAAGCACCCCTTAAAAACATTGTGAGAGAACCTTCTAGGATCATTAGGAGAGACCCACCTAGGCAAATTCGAAAAGAGCAACCGATAAATTTGAGGAGAGGGCCACCTTTAGGTAACACACACCGCCCGATTTACACTTGCACACATTGCGGTAGGCAAGGTCATCTTAGGCGATTTTGTTACAAGCTTTTAAATGGACCTAGGAAGGTTAATGAAAGAATAAATTCGATTCCCAAAACCCCCACACTTTGTTACACATCAATTTGGGTTAGAAAATAGGATTTAGAGGCTTATGGTTTATTTGTCCACGATTCCCGTTTGCTTGCACGTGATTCACCCCATGTGAAATCTTTTGGTTGATTGTGGTTGCATGTTTGTCATACACTAGTTGTGGTTTCATGATATATTTTTACTAGTGTGATGACTTGTACTTTTTGTATAAATTCTTGTTTTTGAATTTTTTTTGAAAAATACAAAAAGATTTTATTTTGATAAAATTTTGAGAAAATCCAAAAAGATTTTTGTATTGCACCGTTTATGGATGAACACTTTGGATGACCAAGTCACAACATCATTCCATTTTTTTCATGTGAGTATTTGATAGAGTTTTGAGATAATAGGTCAATTCATCCTTGTGCTTTATAATGTTTGGAGTCATTAAGATGTAATTAAGTGTTACTTCCTATATGTTTGACTCATGTTTCCTCTATTGCACACATGCACGGATTTGTTTGATTATTGTGCTTGTCTTATCACATGTTGGTTGGTTGTTTTCATCTCAATCCTGTCTTTAAAACAAACCAAGCGCGATAATTTTTTATAAGGAAATTGTGCATATAAAAACCGTGTTGTGAGTTTGTGTGCTTTGTTTGAATAACGGGGAGGGGCTCCGAAAGGTAATTATCTATCCTTTGCGCAAAAGCCACCGTTAAAAAGGACCTAAAAAATTGAGGAATTTTATTATCCGAGGTCCAAAGAGGTTAAAAGAGCCCGAAAAAATTAAAAGGCAATAAAAAGATATTCATGCCAAAAAGAGGCCATTTAGGTTTTTGCACCAATTCTCCAATGTTTGAGAATTTAGATTACCTCTAAAAGAATATATATATATATATATATATATATGAGGGAGTTTGGTTGGAGAATTAACACGGGTTTGCACGTCCTTGAAATTTTTGAAAATGCGCTATATAGTTTTGGACGTTATTGGTGTGAAAATCATTTGACTTTGATTTGTTGATTTGCATAAAACGATGTCATCTAAATTCAACAAACGTTTACACTTAAGGATACCTTTGATGTTCATTCGTTAGGAGTACACGTATGCATCGTGCACATATGATTGATTGAGTTGATTTACATATCGAATGTGTTCACACCCATTCATTCCATTTCCATGACTTGGTTGTTTGAGTCTAAATTCATGGTGTGATTTTTGTTTCATATTTGTTCATATTGGTATCTTATTTTTGTATGAAAAATTTGAAAAATTCAAAAATAGTTTGAGAATATTTGTTTGAGCATCTCCTTGCAAGAGCACGATTACCATATTATTTGATGCCCTGTTTTGTATACCGTGACACCCCGATTTTGCTTATTTGATTCATTCTTCTCATCTGTCTATTTGGGGACATCATAAAAAGGGGGAGAAAGAATTATCATATTATGGGGGAGTTTGAAGTTTTGGGGAGTTTTTGAGATGTTGCTTATGTTTTTATCATATATTGATATCCATGTTATCTCATTTCAAACTCGATATGTCACATGGTATTTGCTTTGTCTCATGTGTGTAGGTATGAAGATTGAAGATCTATATGTTGCACACCCTGATGAGAAAAGATTTGAGATTCCTGAAGATTTGAAGAATAAACGATGAAGACTATTCATTTGTACCTTTACCAGTTTTGGGTTCATGGGAGGGTAGATTTGTATAGGCAATTTCATATTTGATAATTTGGATTTTTTATGTATGTACTGGCATAGACATAGGGGGAGATTTGTAAGGACATTTTTCTCATGTCCAACATGTTACATTTGTGTATGTCGTACGCCGCTACATTTGGCACGTCACCTCACGATCTCACATGACGGCCTCTATCCGAATTCCAGGAATCAAGAATTCAACATCTCCATTAATGTGTCCCACATCTGCCTCAACGACTTCACGTTCCAAGATTTTAGGGACTTAATGCAAGTGGTACGCAAGGGAAGTCAAAACAGTGAAAAAAGGCACGATAGGAGAGTTCAGGGGCATTTTCGTAATTTCACATCCATAGTCCAGAGGTCTAGTCAACTAGAAAGTTGAAGATCTCACCGCAACGAAGATACTGGAAGAAATGACACCTCAATCAGAGCTACGGTGAAGGAGTTATGACCTTTTGAAGTTGGAGAAAATTCCTTGAAGAATGCTGTTTTTTTTTTTTAACCTCAAACCAGAAAGGTACCCCAAACCGATGTACCCCAAACCGCATAAGGTACCCCAAACCGGCTCGGGGTACCTGTACGCTGGATAGAATTTCAGTGTTTTTATTTTGCAAAACTCTTCATATGTTTTGCTATTTAAACCACCTTCGGGGGAGCAGTTTTGCAAGACTTTAGAAGACGTTTTTGAGAGTCCAAATTACTCCAGTCTTCATATTTTTTGAGTCCCAAGACTCATGTTTTGATTCACACAATTGCCAAATCTTTGTGAATCTTTTTGGTAACCCAAGAACACAACTTTGGTTTGTTCAACCCTTGTGGAGAAGCCGTTCTCTTCTTCATTGCTGCCCTCCTGGAAAGGGAAAATTCCAGCCGACAAACTTGTGGAGAAGTCGTTTCTCTTCTTCATTGCAGCCCTACTGGAAAGGGATAGTTCCAGCCGCGACTACAGAATCCGATACCCGAGGGTAATTCTTAGTCAACTTGTATTTTCATTGTAATTCGATTGTAAGCCGTTTTCTTACAAATTATAGTGAAAATAAATGGTTTTGCCTCTGTGGGGGATTTTTCCTTAATTGCATGTGTTTGAATGTTCTTGCGTAGATTATCAATTTATTCCATCACATACTGCTACATGTTTAGGGTTTGTTTGTGTTAAAAGGGTTTTATATATAATTTGATCATTTGAACGCGAGCACACACGTCTTATTTGATAAATCATCTAGATGCATGTCTTAGGGTTTAATTAAAATTTGGGTTTAATTAAAATTAGTTTTTATTTGAGAAGTCGCAATATTTCCGCTGTAGCTGCACTCTCATCATCTCAACTTAAGACCTCAGAATTGGCTTCGACCCGAAGAATTGGTCACTTATACTTAAGCCCTCAGAATTGGCTTCAGCCCGTCGAATTGCTCTCTACAATGTAAGTCCTCAGACTTGTCTTCAACCTCAGAATTGGTCATCATAATTTAAGCCCTCAGAATTGGATTCGACTCGTAAAATTGGTCTTCACAACTTAAGCCCTCAGAATTGGCTTCGACCCTCAAAATTGGTCATCACAACTTAAGCCCTAAGAATCGGCTTCGACCCTCAAAATTGGTCAACACAACTTAATCCCTCAGAATTGGCTTCGACCCTCAAAATTGGTCATCGCAACTTAAGCCCTCAGAATTATCTTCGACCCTCGGAATTGATCTCTACAACTTAAGCCCTTTGAATTGGCTTCAACCCTCAAAATTGGTCATCACAACTCAAGCCCTCGAAATTGGCTTTGACCCTTAGAATTGGTCATCACAACTTAAGCCCTCAGAATAGGCTTCGACCCTCAAAATTGGTCACCTTTACTTAATCTCTCAGAATTATCTTCGACCCATAGAATTGGTCGCCCTACTTAAGCCCTTAGAATTGGCTTCGACCCATAGAATTGGTCACCCCTACTTAATCCCTCAGAATTATCTTCGACCCGTAGGATTGGTCACCCCTACTTAAGACCTCATAATTGGCTTTGTTTCGTAGAATAGGTCACCTCTACTTAAGCCCTCGGAATTGGCTTCGACCCCTAGAATTGGTCACCTCTATTTAAGCCCTCAGAATTGACTTCGACCCTCAAAATTAGTCACCTCTACTTAAGCCCTTAGGATTGACTTTGACCCACATAATTGGCCACCTCTACTTAGATCCTCATAATTGACCTCAGCCCTCAGAATTAACTTTGACCCGTAGAATTGGTCACATCAACTTAAATCCCTCAGAAATGGCTTTAACCCGCAAAATTGGTCACTATTAGGTCCTCAAAATTGACCTCGGACCACAGAATCGGCCATCCCTAGCATTTCCTTAGGTCCTTAGAATTGACCTCGACCCTCTGAATCGGTCATGCTCCCTCCAATTAGGTTCGCATAATCGACCTCTTTCTAAAACACCATGTAGTGTCTACTCGATGGATTTCACTTGTTCGAATCTCACCCATCAAGGGGTCTATAGAAACCACATTCTGGGACCCGCTAAGTCTCCCCTTAGGTTCCTAGCATTTCCCCATTTCAGTACAAAATCTAGGTCATTCTTTGAGTACTGATCTAGAGGCCACCGGGCTCTTTTGGGGATCCCGTTAACTCCGATCAACTCTATCATCAAAGTTAAATCTCTTTGAATCTTCAAAGTGATATGAATACCCTTTCAAACGATCCATCTCATGCACGAATTGACGGTGAAAAAACGTTGCTAATGCCGTTTAATACAAGATTAAACTGTATAAGCAACTCCGAAATGTTTGTTGGAGAAACCCTTTTCTTTTGAAAATAAAAATTATAAACAAGATGTGTTTACAAATAACCTTATGTACGAGAGTAATTAAGACTGTGTAATTAGTTTTTAAAACTAAGGCAGTTTCAAAAATTCAGCACACTTATAGAATGAGATGAGTAGATGAAGATAATCAACACACAATTTTTAACGTGGTAAAACCTCTCCCAACAGAGGAAACATCCACGGTGACTTCTAAGTCACAAAAGTAAAAATCCACTAATAACAAATAATAGTTACAAATAATACAACATGCAAACACACAAATCAACCTATTCTAAGTTTAGGAATATACCCCACTTGGTGTCCTTCTAACTTCTCATAGATCTGATTTGTTGATGATGTTCTTCCAGTTTGCTAACTTCCTTTGCTTTAGCTTCCTTATGTCGAATCAATGATCTCTAATCTTATACACAACACTTCCAGTGTAGTAGTGTGTTAAGTGTTTGTGTAGTGATCCCTATTCACATGCATGAACTCACACACACTTAGATTTACAGACAGTCCTATAAAAATTACATATAAAGTCTATATGCTGTGATTTTGTTTTCTTTCTTTCTTACAAAACTAAAAACCTTTTTGACCTTTAATATAACCCAGATTCCACGGATATCTCGCTTCAAAATCGGTCAAGATCTTAATCAATCTCTTTTTGAAAACATTTGTGAGATTGAAAATCTCCAAGTGTGAATCCAACTAGGTCAAGGTTAAGTTTTGTAAAAACAGAAACCATAAAACATTTTCAAAACCAAATGAATAAAGATTTTCTTAAACCAAGTAAGAAATATGCAGATCTAGTGAAAATGTAACATGCAGAATGTAGATCTAAAGTTTCTATGAAAAAGAAATAAAATCTTCACACGAATGTTTAAGTTGTGAACAAGATCAAGGACAAAGAGGTTACAGCTTCAAAAGAACAAACCACTCTCTCTCTCAAACACTCAAGGTTGTGTTTGGGGTTAATTGTATACGAAGGTTTGATTCAGAAAATGAAGTGTTTAGGGTTAGGGTTTGGTTTTGGGCTAACTGTTTTCCTTCTCTCTCTTCTCTCTTTTCTTTTCTCTCTTCTCTCTCTTCTTTTCTCTCTTCTCTCTCACTTCTCTCTTCTCTCTATTTTTTTCTCTCAGAAAGACGAATGCCCAAAAGTCTTCTAAGGCTGAGAAGTGGAGGGTATTTATAGGGCTGAGGGAAGGTTCTGGATGTTCGAGGGAAATCAAGGGCTGAGATCAAGTCTTGCAAACTTTGACTTGATCCAAAGGTTATAAAACAACGGTGATTACAAATGATTGTGATTGGTTCATATGGATAGCACCGGGATTAACTAAGAACACATGCAGACCCTCGATTAGGAATGATCCAACGTTCAGCAATCAACCATCCAACCTTCTCACAAAAGAAACACAAATAGGTACACCCAGAGGATGACAAGTGTTGACATATGAGAGGCTCACACACGCGCGTCCAAAGTTATTACAGAAGGCACCCTGAAGTCTCTAGCGATTTGAGATTCTACCCAACCAAACAATCTAATGAAGACTGAAGTTTCCAAAATAGAATATTAACCCCACAAATTTTATAACCACATTTTATTAATAAAAACATTTATTTAAAAAATGTTTAAAAATATTTAAAAATTCCCAAAAAATTATTAAAGCTCCAATTCAAGGGGAATTAATCACACACTCAATTTTAAGCAATATGAACACATGTATGCACTTCTAATTGTGTATAGTGTGATTCAATTTATACCTTCATGGATCATTGAAGAGGATTAGAGAGATAAGTTCTGAGGCTTTTTGGATTCTAAGATGGACAACCAATTTTGTCACTATTTCCAAACTAGTTGAACACTTATACAGTATAGACTTAAGCAAGTCAAAGGTATAAGGTGCTTCAATCTCCCCCTTTGGAAATATGAGACAAAATCTCCTTTGAGTTAGCTTAAAACTCGTAGGGAACCAAAAATAAAACCTAGTCCTATACAAAAGATACTATCTACCCATTGCCTAGAAAGTCAAAAATTACATAACTCAACTATTTACAAAAATTTACACTAGAAAAGGTAGACAATCAGTAGAAGAGATTCCTGCAAATATGCACACTAAGATCAAGCATTTTAGATGAAATGTGAACAAAACATTGAACTCATAAAACTCAAATTTCTCCCCCATTTTGTCTCAAATGGACAAAGGGAAAACTTAAGGTCTTAAGAGTTTAGTCAGCGCATACCATGCCTATAGAATTTCGCAAATACAGAAATTTGTTATAGTCTAAAGGTTTAGTGAACATGTCTGCAAGTTGCAGATCAGTAGGCAGGTAATGAATTTCTAATTCCTTAGTTTCAACAAGTTCGCGAATAAAATGATGCCTTATTTTAATATGCTTAGTTCGGGAGTGTTGAACCGGGTTTTTAGATATGTTAATGGCGCTTTGATTGTCACAATATAATAGTAACTGATCTTCTTTAATCCCATAATCACTTAACATCTGTTTTATCCATAACAATTGAGCACAGCAACTTCCTGCTGCTATATATTCGGACTCAGCCGTAGATAAAGATGTGCAATTCTGTTTTTTACTACTCCAACCAACTAAATTATTGCCGACATAATAACAGGCACCTGATGTACTTTTACTATCATCAGTACAACCAGCCCAATCAGCATCAGTATACCCTATGATGGTGCTGCAGGTATCCTTAGTGTACCTAAGTCCAAGATTAAGAGTGCCTTTTATGTACTTTATTATACGTTTTACACTCAATAAATGGCTCTCTTTAGGGTTATTCTGGTAACGAGCACACAGACATATAGAATACAATATATCTGGTCGCGAGGCAGTTAGATAGAGTAGGCTACCAATCATACTACGATAGAGTGTGGAGTCAACTGATTTTCCAGTTTCATCTTTACATAATTTAACAGTAGTACTCATTGGCGTTTTGGCAACTTTAGCATTATCTAAACCAAATTTCTTAACAAGGTCTAAGGCATACTTAGTTTGAGAGACAAATAGACCATCAGAATTTTGTTTCACTTGAAATCCTAAGAAAAGTTGTAGCTCCCCCATAAGGGACATGTGAAACTCCTTGTGCATAATAGAAGAAAAGGATTTAACTTCAGAGTTTGAAGTTGACCCGAATATGATGTCGTCTACATAGACTTGGGCTATAATAATGTTTTTGTCAAAATGTTTGACAAAGAGAGTCTGGTCATTTCCTCCTCTCTTAAAACCCTTATCCAATAAAAAGTTGGAAAGGCGTTCATACCAAGCTCTAGGAGCTTGTTTTAAGCCATACAAAGCCTTTTTTAGACGAAAGACATGGTTAGGCTATTTTGGGTCAATGAACCCTTTGGGTTGTTCTACATATGTTTCTTCGGACAGAATTCCATTGAGGAAGGGAGATTTGACGTCCATTTGATAAAGTGTGAATTTTAAGTGACACACTATGGCGAAAAGAAGTCGAACAGATTCAAGACGAGTGACAGGGGCAAATGTCTCGCGGAAATCTATTCCTTCTATTTGTGAGTAGCCTTGAGCAACTAGTCTAGCTTTGTTTCTAAGGATTACCCCATTTTCATCAGATTTGTTCTTAAAAATCCAACGTGTCCCAATAACATTTTTGTTTTGAGGCCGCGGTACAAGATACCAGACATCGTGAATGACAAATTGTAAAAGTTCTTCCTGCATAGCAGAAATTCAGTGTGTGTCATTCAATGCTTCATTAACATTTTTAGGTTCCACAAGGGAGACGAAACATGCATAATTAGCATAATTTCTTAACTGGGATCTAGTACGAACTGGCTCATTAGGATTACCGACCACGTTGTCAATGGGATGATCTTTAGAGACCCAGCCAGGTACTTCTGGACTCTCAATAGGTAATGAGTCATCTATTTGTGACACCCCGACTAATTAAATACCGGGTAGCTACTCCTTTATAAAATTAATTCAAAATGCCAAGTTGGCTCAGTTAATAGCATCACTGTCGAAAACATTTTATTATTACTATCCACCTAGTATTTAAAAAGTCAGTGCCAAATTTTAATTTAAGTCTGATTAACATGCAACAAGTAAAATGAAGAAATAAATAACATCATCCACCATACTGAAGTAAACTGAATAACCATCACAATAGAGTAAATAAAGTCTGGAGGAAAAACTCCTCACTACAATCCCATAACAGAAATGAATATCCGAAACTGAAATTAAATATGCTAAAGTCTGAAAACAGAAATATAAAAGATGCTCTAAATAGAAATGGGCGACATGCCCTACAACTGATAGATAGTGACTCTGGAATCCAAAAGATAGAAGCGTCTACATGCAATTCCCTGTAGCTTCCACAAGCAGCTACAGCTCGTCACCTGAATGAGTATCCTATGCTTGGTGTCCTTGTGGCTGGGCACCTAAAATGGTTTTACAAAGAAAAAGAGATTTGAAAAGCAAACGGGTCAGAGCCCGAATGTGGAGTTATATTTTAAAAACCTGCAAGTGCTTTAAAACATTAAATGCGAAGTACATGTTAGGACGTGCACTCACATGATATTCTCACCTCTCGTCTAACTGTGCACTCCTAACGCAAATACCCATCTATAACGACCCATACTACTAGCTAACTGACAACATAACTAGCTAGACTGCCAAAGGTTCTACCCATTTACTCGGTTCCATTTAACATAACAACGCTCGTAATTAAATAGAGGTTTAACGTAAACTCAGTTACTAAATATGCCATTGATATAACTATCAGTTAACTCATTATATATCTCGAAATAATACCGTAATATCTTCACAACAATAACATGAGGATTCCCATTAATATAATGTATATTATTCATATTATAAATATACAATGCAAGCACCCCGCAATCTAAGCTGTAGTGCACACATACTCTGCTACCCATCCCGGTACATCACGTACATGAGGATCACATATTCCGAATCTCTCAGGAATAGTCCAGATAACACAAATCACAAATAGTGGAGGCGAACACAGTCACCATCACGTGGGTCACGCACATACCTACGCTCCCACGGTCAGCGGACTTATTAATATCACAATAAGTCTTTCTATGACCTATGTTCATCGAGGTACCAGTCTATATCCCCCCCGTAGGCACACAAGGAATAGAGGGTCCTAAGCGAACGCAACCTCCCGTGATATCAAGTATGGTAGGTATGTCATACACACAATCCATATACCAATACTAAGTAAACACACGTCTTAGTAGTACCGTATTTTAATCGTAGTATATATTCTCATACTAACTATAATTAACACAATTCATACTATTCCGGTTTGTAATTATACGCGCCATAATTATCTCACGTCGTAGTAGACACTCACGTCTCAACCCAAACCGTCCATGTAATAACACTCTCGTATGTAAATTCCTTCCCATAAATACCCAATTGTCCCAATATTATCACTACGAAGGTTAACTATATCCTCGAACAAGTTTACGGAACTCCAAAAGTCAAAACAGTCCAAAAAGGACCAAACTGTCAGCTCGTTAGAAGTCTCGTTCGAACGAGACTTCGAACGAGTTTGGACTGTCAGGTCGTTAGAAGTCTCGCTCGAACGAGGCTGTTCGAACGAGATCCCAGTTCGTTCGAACGAACTGTCCCTTCTAACGATATCTCGTTCGAACGAGATATCGAACGAAATCCCTACTCGTTAGTAACGACTGGTCAACTCGTTAGAAGCTCGTTCGAACGAGTTCGTTCGAACGACCTGGGGGCTGCTTCTAACGAGCCACCAGTTTCGGCCCAGATTTTTCCAAAAATCATTTTTCACCATTTTTATCAATTCTAATCTCTTCCAAAGTTCATCCAAATAACGTTTTAGGGTCTCTAATTCATCCTAAACATATTTACATCATATCCTAACATGTTTTCAAGGATTAAATCATCATAACATCAACCAAATTTACAAATCTCTACACTTTTCCCAATTTCTCTAGAAATGAACCCTAGGTTTATATCATCATCAAATCCCAGAATTTATTTCGTTTTAATTCCTTAAAATCACAATTATTATAAGGGAAATCATCTACCTAACATACTACATGCATTTCTCTTCACAATTTCTCAATTCCTATGATCTAAACTACATGGGTTTTCATATTTTCTTCAAGAACAAACCATAAATCCGAATTTTCTAACATGGAGGAAACATTCTCAGAAATTAAATGGAATAAAGTCACTTGCCTTGGTTGTCTCTGAGTTTGGTGTAGATTAGATGAATTTTTCTGCAGAAATTCCTCTCTCTCCAAGCTCTTCTCCAATGGTGGGTTAAGGTGGCTAGGGTTTTGATTTGGGGAAACTTAGAAAACCTAAATGACAACCTACGTAGCTTTCTAGGTTAATATGGGTTGGTTATGGGCTTAGTGGGCCAAATTCCACATCAGATTTACATCACCAATTTTCGTCACTTTTAATTCCTAAAAATGTAAAACTACCAAAATACCCTTTAAGTTACCGGTATGGCCTAAAAATACCCCGGGACCCAAACTATACCCCCGGCTAGTGTTTTCTGACTATCTCGACCCTTCCGGACGCGTTGGCGCACTCAAAATGACCATACGGATTATAGATTTTAAATTCATTTTTTTATTAACAAAATATTATACCGTGACGCGGCGGTCCCAAGCGTCTCAACAAAATTTCTAAAATGCCGTATATAAATCCCACGACAAATTTTATAATACCAAATACATATATAATCATATATGCACATAATCAAATACCAATTCGCATCTCATTAGTATTTATAACCCGGATTAATTTCCAATTAATATGCAATTTAATTAATTAATCCTAAAAATAATTATAGTCAAAAGTACGGGGTATTACATACTTCCCCCCTAATAACTGAATTTCGTCCCGAAATTCGAAACTAGAAAGTACCTGCTAAAAACAGCTCTGGATAACGCTTGCGCATCTCATCCTCGCGCTCTCATGTGGACTCCTCGACATTGTGATGTTGCCACTGAACACGCACTAACGGGACTATCTTTGACCGCAGTTTCCTCTCGCTTCGGTCGAAAATAGCAATTGGCCCCTCCTCGTAGGAGCTATCCGGCTGGAGATCGATGTCCTCCACAGCAATGTGAGAATGAGCCAAATTATCTCTAAGGTATTTCCTCAGCGAGGAAATATGGAACACATCGTGAATCCGATGCAAATGCTCCGGTAATCCAAGTCTATACGCAACGGGTCCGATCCGCTCAATAATAGGAAACGGCCCCACATACCTCGGTGCCAACTTCCCCTTCTTCCCGAATCGCATAATCCCCTTCATCGGAGAAACCCTGAGCAAAACCTGGTCCCCCACTTGGAACTCCCTGAAAAATCTCTTCGCATCAGCATAACTCTTCTGCCTATCTTGAGCTACCCGAATGCGACTCCGAATCAACTCAATCCTTGCCGAAGTATCCTGAATCACTTCCGGCCCAAGTAGTTTGTTGTCCCCCACCTCCAACCAACATGCTGGGGAATGACAAGGCCTACCGTACAATGCCTCAAACGGAGCCATGCCAATAGTGAACTGATAGGAGTTGTTGTAAGCAAACTCCACCAGTGGAAGGTACTGCTCCCATCCACCCCCGAAGTCAATAATGCACATGCGTAGCATGTCCTCCAACATCTGGTTGGTGCGCTCTGTCTGCCCATCGGTCTGCGGATGATAAGCCGTACTCAACCGCAATTCCGTGCCCATGGCCTCCTGGAAACTCTCCCAAAACCTCGAAACAAATATCTTGTCTCTGTCAGACACGATATTCAGGGGCACACTGTGAAGTCTCACAATCTCTGAAATGAAAAGCTGGGCATACTGTCCCGTAGTGTAGTCAGTCCTTACGAGTAAGAAGTGAGCGACCTTGGACAACCTGTCCACAATTACCCAAACGGAGTCGTGACCCCTCTGCGACGTAGGCAACCCCGTGACAAAATCCATGGATATGCTCTCCCACATCCACACCGGAACCTCCAACGGCTGTAGCAATCCTGCTGGTCTCTGATGATCCACTTTTACAAGCTGACAAGTGGCGCATTTCGAGACAAACTCAGCGATATCTCTCTTCATACCGCTCCACCAATATTGCCGTCTCATGTCTTGGTACATTTTGTCCCCTCCGGGATGTACCGCAAACCGTGAGCCGTGCGACTCTTCCATAACATCGTGCCTCAATTCTTCCCCTTCCGGAACTACCAACCTCCCATTGAAGCGCAATCCCCCGTCTGAGCTAACGGTATAGGACTCGGCTCCCTCTGTTAGCAATCGAACTATCTGCTCCTGACAGAACGAGTCATTAGCCTGTGCCCGTACTACCTTTGTGACAATCTGCGGTGTAACGGTCATCACAGACATGAAAGATCGGGCCACTGCATCCTGGTGTCCCAATTCCTTCCACTTAGCTTTCCACACCTCTGCCACCTCATCTGCTGGCCTACGGCTCAACGCGTCTGCTACTACGTTAGCCTTACCCGGGTGGCACTGGATGTCGAACTGGTAGTCCTTCACAAATTCAAGCCACCTACGCTGTCGCATATTCAATTCCTTCTGCGTGAACAGGTACTGTAGTGACTTGTGGTCCGTGAACAGCTGAAACTTCTCCCCCAAAAGATAGTGCCTCCAAATTCGTAAGGCAAATACCACTGCTGCCAACTCCAAATCATGCGTGGGGTAATTCTTCTCATGAGGCTTAAGCTTACGGGAAGCATAAGCTATGGCCTGTCTCTCCTGCTGCAAAACACCTCCAAGCCCTTGCAAAGACGTATCGGTGTAAACCAAATACTCAACTCCCGGTCTCGGCAATGCTAACACAGGTGCTGAGGTCAATTTGTCCTTCAACTCATCGAATGCCAACTGATAGGCATCACTCCAGATATATGGCACACCCTTACGAGTAAGATGTGTCAAAGGACCTGCTATCTCCGAGAAACCCCTGTAGTATCCTGCTAAGCCCAAGAAACTACGAATCTCTGTTGGTGTCGTGGGCTGTCCCCACTCCCTCACCGCTGACACCTTCCCCGGATCGACAGATATTCCCTGGTCGGAAATAATGTGACCCAAGAACTGGACTTCCTTCAGCCAAAACCCGCACTTCTCATATTTTGCATATAACTCGTTCTGACGAAGTGTCTGCAAAACCTGCCTCAAATGCTCGGCGTGCTCCTCCTCTGTCTGAGAGTAAACCAGAATATCATCAATGAAGACAATGACAAACTGGTCTAGGAAATCCCTGAACACTCTGTTCATCAAGTCCATAAACACTGCTGGAGCGTTGGTCAAGCCGAAAGGCATAACCCGAAACTCGTAAGAACCATATCTCGACAAGAATGCGGTCTTCGAGACATCCTCCTCCCTGATACGCAACTGATGGTATCCTGACCTCAAGTCAATCTTCGAGAAGAAAGAAGCTCCTCTCAACTGGTCGAATAAGTCATCGATTCGAGGCAACAGATACTTATTCCGTATCGTGACCTTATTCAACTCTCGGTAGTCCACGCACAATCTCAGTGAACCATCCCTCTTCTTTACAAACAAAACTGGAGCGCCCCAAGGTGAGGTACTCCTGCGAATAAAGCCCTGCCCTAATAGCTGCTCTATCTGATCCCGTAGCTCTCTCATCTCATCCGGAGCCATACGGTACGGTGCACGTGCTATAGGTCTCGTACCCGGTAGCAAATCTATAACGAAGTCTATCTCTCGACTGGGTGGTAAGCCTGGTATCTCCTGAAACACATCCGAATACTCCCTGACAACCGGGATCGAATCCAAAGGAATCACAACCTCCTTAGAGGTATCCTCCTCAATGTAATAGAGATGAGCGGTCGATCCTCCCTCTGGGCGAGGTATCGCCACTATAAATATCTCTTGCCCCGGAATGGCAAAAACAATGCTCCCACTGAAGCAATCAATCATGGCCCTATATGCTACGAGCCAATCCATACCGATGATCACATCGTGAACATGCATGTCTAACACTAACATGTCTGCAGGCAATACCAAACCACCAATCTCTACCCCCACTCCCCGGCATATAAAGAAAATAAGTGACCCACTCCCTAATGGTGAGTCGACACACGTCACTGTGCTCTCTGCCGTAGCTAACAATCCTAAAGCTTTCGCGAAGTGTGTAGCTATAAAACAGTGTGTAGCACCCGTATCGAATAACACCCGACCCATAGTGCCATGGATAGGAAACGTACCCTCAATCGCGGGCGGTGCCTGTGGAACTGCAGCCTGGTGGACGTTGTAGACACGTCCATACTGTAGCTGCCCCTGCTGAGCTGGGACTACTGGAATGGGTGGCAATGCTGCCATCTGTGGCGGTGCGGGAAGAGCGGCGGGAAACATAGGTCTCTGTGGCTCCTAGCGAGCACCCTGCTGCTGCTGCTGCTGCTGTGGGGCCCTGCCCCTATCAGGACAATCCTGCTTCTTATGACCAGTCTTGCCACAAGTAAAGCACTTCCCTGGGAAGTTCCCTCCCCTCTGCCCCTGCTGTCCCCGGCCCTGGTGGCCGTTACCATTCCTCCCTTGGCCCTGCTGGCCCTGATGAAACTGCTGCCCATTCTGTCCCTGCTGGCCCTGATGGTCGTTTGGACCCTGATGGCCCTGGCGGAAACCTCCCTGACCCTACCTGTAGTTCCCTGACCGGAACCTCTTATTATCCCCCTGCTGGGAGCCCTGCTCATTCTGCCTCTGCCCCTGACCCGATTGTGCCCCGCTGGCACTATGTCCTCCAGTCCTGCCCTGATGGCTAGACTCCCCGACCGCTTGCCCTCGGCCATATGAAAACGGTGGTCCTGGCAGTGCAATAATGCTGCGTTAACCACATCAGCATACGTGGCCAACGATAGGTTCCCTAGCAGATGCTGACGGATCCTCCAATTCAACCCGTCGGTGAACTTCTCTATCTTCTTCTTCTCTGTTGGAATCTCGTCTGGAACGATATTCAACAGGTTAGTGAACTCGGCCTCATATTCGGCCACTGTTTTGCCCTCCTGCTTCAAATTCATCAGCTTCCTCCTCATCTCTGTATGAACTGCGGACGGAAAGTACTTGCGGTCGAACCGCACCCAGAACTCCTGAATCGTGAGGGTATCCCTCTCCTCTGCGGTGGTAATAGACTCCCACCACTGTAATGCAGATCCCACTAGCTTGAAAGTAGATAGCACCTGTTTCTGAACATCTGTGCACTCATGCATCCTCAAATGCCTCTGTATGTCCTTCCTCCATTGGCTCGAGACTACCACGTCTGAGCTACCTGCAAACTCTGGCGGATGCGCTTTCTGAAAAGCGTCTCGTACACGCTCCCAAGCAGACGGGAATGCATTAACCTGTGCTGGCGCGGCAACCGGCGCCTGAGGCGGTGCCTGCTGAATAACGGCAATCGCGGCATTCACCGCTTGAGCTACTATAGCTGCAACCTCAGCGGCGTTCAACATGCCCTGAACTGGAGCGGGCTGGGGTTCGGGCGTTGCATTCCTGGGAACTCGTCGTGCACGTCGTGGAGGCATCTGAAATAAGAACAAAGTTTATAAGTTCACGGTTTATAAACTTAAAATAGCTGAAGAACGAAGCATACACAAAAAGAGTACAACAGTCTTAAAATATAGGGCTCTATATCAAAGAAAACGTAGCGGAAACATAATAGCCGTACAGATCCTAAAGGACACTAGAACCTGATGCTCTGATACCACCTGTGACACCCCGACTAATTAAATACCGGGTAGATACTCCTTTATAAAATTAATTCAAAATGCCAAGTTGGCTCAGTTAATAGCATCACTGTCGAAAACATTTTATTATTACTATCCACCTAGTATTTAAAAAGTCAGTGCCAAATTTTAATTTAAGTCTGATTAACATGCAACAAGTAAAATGAAGAAATAAATAACATCATCCACCATACTGAAGTAAACTGAATAACCATCACAATAGAGTAAATAAAGTCTGGAGGAAAAACTCCTCACTACAATCCCATAACAGAAATGAATATCCGAAACTGAAATTAAATATGCTAAAGTCTGAAAACTGAAATATAAAAGATGCTCTAAATAGAAATGGGCGACATGCCCTACAACTGATAGATATTGACTCTGGAATCCAAAAGATAGAAGCGTCTACATGCAATTCCCTGTAGCTTCCACAAGCAGCTACAGCTCGTCACCTGAATGAGTATCCTATGCTTGGTGTCCTTGTGGCTGGGCACCTAAAATGGTTTTACAAAGAAAAAGAGATTTGAAAAGCAAACGGGTCAGAGCCCGAATGTGGAGTTATATTTTAAAAACCTGCAAGTGCTTTAAAAACATTTAAAAAATTAAATGCGAAGTACATGTTAGGACGTGCACTCACATGATATTCTCACCTCTCGTCTAACTGTGCACTCCTAACGCAAATACCCATCTATAACGACCCATACTACTAGCTAACTGACAACATAACTAGCTAGACTGCCAAAGGTTCTACCCATTTACTCGGTTCCATTTAACCTAACAATGCTCGTAATTAAATAGAGGTTTAACGTAAACGCAGTTACTAAATATGCCATTGATATAACTATCAGTTAACTCATAATATATCTCGAAATAATACCGTAATATCTTCACAACAATAACATGAGGATTCCCATTAATATAATGTATATTATTCATATTATAAATATACAATGCAAGCACCCCGCAATCTAAGCTGTAGTGCACACATACTCTGCTACCCATCCCGGTACATCACGTACATGAGGATCACATATTCCGAATCTCTCAGGAATAGTCCAGATAACACAAATCACAAATAGTGGAGGCGAACACAGTCACCATCACGTGGGTCACGCACATACCTACGCTCCCACGGTCAGCGGACTTATTAATATCACAATAAGTCTTTCTATGACCTATGTTCATCGAGGTACCAGTCTATATCCCCCCCGTAGGCACACAAGGAATAGAGGGTCCTAAGCGAACGCAACCTCCCGTGATATCAAGTATGGTAGGTATGTCATACACACAATCCATATACCAATACTAAGTAAACACACGTCTTAGTAGTACCGTATTTTAATCGTAGTATATATTCTCATACTAACTATAATTAACACAATTCATACTATTCCGGTTTGTAATTATACGCGCCATAATTATCTCACGTCGTAGTAGACACTCACGTCTCAACCCAAACCGTCCATGTAATAACACTCTCGTATGTAAATTCCTTCTCATAAATACCCAATTGTCCCAATATTATCACTACGAAGGTTAACTATATCCTCGAACAAGTTTACGGAACTCCAAAAGTCAAAATAGTCCAGAAAGGACCAAACTGTCAGCTCGTTAGAAGTCTCGTTCGAACGAGACTTCGAACGAGTTTGGACTGTCAGGTCGTTAGAAGTCTCGTTCGAACGAGGCTGTTCGAACGAGATCCCAGTTCGTTCGAACGAACTGTCCCTTCTAACGATATCTCGTTCGAACGAGATATCGAACGAAATCCCTACTCGTTAGTAACGACTGGTCAACTCGTTAGAAGCTCGTTCGAACGAGTTCGTTCGAACGACCTGGGGGCTGCTTCTAACGAGCCACCAGTTTCGGCCCAGATTTTTCCAAAAATCGTTTTTCACCATTTTTATCAATTCTAATCTCTTCCAAAGTTCATCCAAATAACGTTTTAGGGTCTCTAATTCATCCTAAACATATTTACATCATCTCCTAACATGTTTTCAAGGATTAAATCATCATAACATCAACCAAATTTACAAATCTCTACACTTTTCCCAATTTCTCTAGAACATGAACCCTAGGTTTATATCATCATCAAATCCCAGAATTTATTTCGTTTTAATTCCTTAAAATCACAATTATTATAAGGGAAATCATCTACCTAACATACTACATGCATTTCTCTTCACAATTTCTCAATTCCTATGATCTAAACTACATGGGTTTTCATATTTTCTTCAAGAACAAACCATAAATCCGAATTTTCTAACATGGAGGAAACATTCTCAGAAATTAAATGGAATAAAGTCACTTGCCTTGGTTGTCTCTGAGTTTGGTGTAGATTAGATGAATTTTTCTGCAGAAATTCCTCTCTCTTTAAGCTCTTCTCCAATGGTGGGTTAAGGTGGCTAGGGTTTTGATTTGGGGAAACTTAGAAAACCTAAATGACAACCTACGTAGCTTTCTAGGTTAATATGGGTTGGTTATGGGCTTAGTGGGCCAAATTCCACATCAGATTTACATCACCAATTTTCGTCACTTTTAATTCCTAAAAATGTAAAATTACCAAAATACCCTTTAAGTTACCGGTATGGCCTAAAAATACCCCGGGACCCAAACTATACCCCCGGCTAGTGTTTTCTGACTATCTCGACCCTTCCGGACGCGTTGGCACACTCAAAACGACCATACGGATTATAGATTTTAAATTCATTTTTTTATTAACAAAATATTATACCGTGACGCGGCGGTCCCAAGCGTCTCAACAAAATTTCTAAAATGTCGTATATAAATCTCACGACAAATTTTATAATACCAAATACATATATAATCATATATGCACATAATCAAATACCAATTCGCATCTCATTAGTATTTATAACCCGGATTAATTTCCAATTAATACGCAATTTAATTAATTAATCCTAAAAATAATTATAGTCAAAAGTACGGGGTATTACACTATTTCTGGTGAATCAGTTTTGAAATCATTTTCAGATTCAACCACAATAGGTGATTCAGATGTCTTATTTTCGACAATAGTGTTGCTTACAATTACATTTATCGATTCCATAAGGGCCTTAGTACGCAGATTGTATATACGATAAGCACGACTGTTTGGAGAGTATCCTAAGAAGATGGCTTTATCACCACGTGTCTCGAATTTAGACAGATGTTCTCTGTCTTTACAGACATAACACTGACTTCCGAAAGTTCTTAGATATTTCAGATTAGGCTTCTTACCGTACCACAACTCATAAGGAGTTTGTTTAGAGTTTTTCCTTAGATAGACCCTATTTATGATATGACAGGCAGTTCTAATAGATTCTACCCAGAAGTATTTAGGTAGAGATTTGGCATGCAACATGACACGTGCCATCTCTTGAAGAGTTCGGTTTTTCCTTTCAGCAATACCATTCTGCTGAGGAGTTTTAAGGGCACTAAATTCATGTTTGTAACCGTTGTAGTCACAATATTCAACTATTCCTGTGTCTATGAACTCTCCCCCTCTATCACTACGAATGCGATTGACTTGTGTGTCCTTCTCATTTTCAATTCTTAGTAAAATTTTCAAAAAATTCTGAAACGTGTCAGATTTTTGTTTCAAGAAGGCAACCCAAGTGAATCGTGTGAAATCATCAACCATGACAAGGATATAACTGTTTCCACAAAGACTAACAGTTCTAGAGGGACCAATAAGGTCCATATGGATGAGATCTAAAGGTCTAGAGGTGAGAATGTCTTTAACCTTTTTATGCGAAGTCTTAACTATTTTTCCTTCCTGGCAATGACCACAGACAACACTTGAAATAGGTTTAATTTTAGGAATTCCTCTAACAATCTCTTGATTAGACAATCTACCAAGGATATCATAACTTAGGTGACCCATACGATTATGCCAGATTTCATTGTCATCCATTCTGACAATGTTACATGTTTCAGAACCCGTCTTGACAGTATAACAATTGTCAGGAGTTCTAAATTCGGTAATAATGCATTTACCTTTATCATTTAGAATTTTACAATTGTTCTTTGAAAAGGTAACAGTATGGTCAGAGTCACAAAATTGTGATATACTTAGGAGGTTGGCTTTAAGGCCTTTAACTAATAGAACATTTTCGAGAACAGGCATTCCTTCTTCTTTTAGGGTTCCTTTACCTATGATCTGAGATGAAACTCCATCACCAAAAACTACTTTCCCACCAGCAAATCTGGTTTTGTTTAAAAGTTTGGTTTCATCTCATGTCATATGTTTGGAGCATCCTGAATCTAAATACCAACCAGATGAAGTGTGTTCAGCTTTTAAGGCAGTGATGACAATGTTACACTTCATTTGGGGTAAAAGATCATCTTTTCTAACCCAAATAGCTCTAGTTTTAATTTTGCGCAAGTTTGCCCTCATTTGATAAAATTTTTGAGACACAACTTTTTGTCGAAAAACGTTTGGGGCAACAACCTGATTATTGTGGAAAATTTGAGCTTTTGGTTTAGGAAAGTTTCTGGGAGCCTTTCTCTTAAATGAACTCTTAGTTTTGGTATTTCTATTTATGTAGTTAGAGTTCTTATCAGGTTGTCTTGGAAGGACATAGTGGTTACGATTTTGCTTAGAATAGTTAAAGTTCTTGTAAACAGAAGAGTTGTACACAAGGGTGTTTAGACGCCTAACATAACAACCTTCAAAGGAATGACCATAAATGTCACAGTACGAGCAATATTGATTGCTTGAGGGATGAATTTCTTTAGGAAAACTTCTAAAAATGGGTTTACAACATTCTGTTCAGAAGTCCTATTCCTAGGAGGTATGGTCTTATAGGTAGAATCAGCCTTTCTGATAAAAGGACAGACGTATTTAGTCTTAAGTGCAGTCTCAGCCTTAGAATTACTAGACTCTCCAATGTCTTTCTCTTGTTGCTTTTGATCAAATTCCTTTTTAATAAAATGAAAGTCTGGACATGTTTCAATTGGTCTTTTGCCCCCAGACACAAACTTAATAGGTTCAAGATTTGTAGTTTGTGGTTTGTTCTTAGGGAAAAATCCAATATCGGTTCTATCATCAGAATTGGTCTTGGAGTCAACAACAAAGTCAGTAAAACAATTTGAATTGCTTTCAAACTTAGAAATTTTTTTGAAAACAGTAGTTGTCTTTGTTTTTGCTTCCTCTAGTTCTAATAATGTTCCCTTGTATTTTATTTCCAGGGTTTCATTAGTTTTAGTCAACTCTTTTAATTTTTGATCAAAAGTTTCAATTTCAGATTGATGAGTCAGACACTGGTTAGTGTACTCTTCAGCATTCAACTTCACAATAAGACTTAGATTATCTAATTTCTTAGTCAGGTCTCTAACAGTCTTCTCCAATCTAGTGCCTTTTTTAAGAGTTTTAGCATACAAAGTATGGATATCAGGGAGGTCATCTGTGTCTGAGTCGCTAAGTGAAGTGTGTGTAGTGACCCCTAACGATTCATTTTTAGTACTCACGCACCCATTTGCATCGTCATTATCGAGATCACTTTGACTCACACACACGGTAGTAGAACTAGCAACATTTTCAGATAATAAGGCATCTAGGCCAGTCAAAACAGTATTCACACAAGCAAGAGTAGGAGCATCATTATCACACACAGGCATATCATCATTGTAAATGATCTTAGCATAAAAGGACATGCAAGGGTCAAGTACATTTGATGACTCAAGTTCCTCTTCATCAGAGTCACTTGAATCATTCCAAGTTTTACAGACATTGGCTCTATTGTGTGTGTTGGCTTTATTCAGATTAACTCTGCAATCGTGAGCAATGTGACCTAGTTTCCCACATCTAAAACATTCAATCTTTTTAAGGTCTCTAGTGGGTCTGGAATTGTTGTCCTTAGGATGTTTGTCAAGACCTCTCTCATGAGGTTTGGGATTAGACAGAGTAGGATAATTAGGCTTGCCTTGTTTAGTTGCCTGTTTGTTTCGAAATTTGATAATTTTCTTAAATTGTTTAGACATTAAGGCAATCTGATTATCTAGTTTGTCTATATCACACTCCTCATCAGATTCAGAGTTGATCAAATTAGTCTCAAGTTTAGATATCTTAGAGGCAAAACTCAAGTTAGAGTTGGGCTGTTTTCTTTGTGAATGATTTAATTGTTTCTTAAAGTCTAATTCCATTTCCACAGTTTTAAGTTTGCTACTGAGTAACTCAGGGGTAAGGTTTTGATCACTCATTTCCTCAATAGCATACCTCTTACTGTCAAACTTTTGTGGTAATGATCTTAGGATTTTAGAGACAATTTCATTCCTATCATAAGTTATACCATTAGCATGCAACTTAGTAACTATATCAGTTAAGTTCATGTAAAAGTCATCAAAAGACTCAGAGTCAGACATAATCAAATAGTTGTACTGCTGGGTAAGCATTTGAGTTTTAGCAGCTTTAACTCTTGAGTCTCCTTCATGGGCAGTGATTAATGTGTCCCAAGCTTCCTTAGAAGTGGCACAAGATGAGATTCTCTTGAACTCATACTCATTAATAGACATAAATATGGCATTCTTGCCTTTATTGTTATTTCGAGAAATAGTTTTCTCTTCTTGTGTAAACTCACTTAAGATTTTCTTTACCCTCTCATCACTTCCTTCAGTGGCTGGTTTAGTACAATAAGTGTATCCATTTTCAATAATGTCCCAGACATCATCTCCTAAAGTCCCTTGGATGAAGGCAACCATTCTTACTTTCCAGTAAGCAAAGTTGTTTCCATCAAAGAGTGGAGGTCTGGACAGATTACCAAACCTTTCATTCTTCTCGTCCATAGATAGGTTTTTCAGAAAACGATTTCAGAAACACAAGATCTTTTTTAAATAAAAGTTAACAAGGCTCTGATACCAATTGAAAAACGTTGCTAATGCCGTTTAATACAAGATTAAACTGTATAAGCAACTCCGAAATGTTTGTTGGAGAAACCCTTTTCTTTTGAAAATAAAAATTATAAACAAGATGTGTTTACAAAGAACCTTATGTACGAGAGTAATTAAGACTGTGTAATCAGTTTTTAAAACTAAGGCAGTTTCAAAAATTCAGCACACTTATAGAATGAGATGAGTAGATGAAGATAATCAACACACAGTTTTTAACGTGGTAAAACCTCTCCCAACAGAGGAAACATCCACGGTGACTTCTAAGTCACAAAAGTAAAAATCCACTAATAACAAATAATAGTTACAAACAATACAACATGCAAACACACAAATCAACCTATTCTAAGTTTAGGAATATACCCCACTTGGTGTCCTTCTAACTTCTCATAGATCTGATTTGTTGATGATGTTCTTCCAGTTTGCTAACTTCCTTTGCTTTAGCTTCCTTATGTCGACTCAATGATCTCTAATCTTATACACAACACTTCCAGTGTAGTAGTGTGTTAAGTGTTTGTGTAGTGATCCCTATTCACATGCATGAACTCACACACACTTAGATTTACAGACAGTCTTATAAAAAATACATATAAAGTCTATATGCTGTGATTTTGTTTTCTTTCTTTCTTACAAAACTAAAAACCTTTTTGACCTTTAATATAACCCAGATTCCACGGATATCTCGCTTCAAAATCGGTTAAGATCTTAATCAATCTCTTTTTGAAAACATTTGTGAGATTGAAAATCTCCAAGTGTGAATCCAACTAGGTCAAGGTTAAGTTTTGTAAAAACAGAAACCATAAAACATTTTCAAAACCAAATGAATAAAGATTTTCTTAAACCAAGTAAGAAATATGCAGATCTAGTGAAAATGTAACATGCAGAATGTAGATCTAAAGTTTCTATGAAAAAGAAACAAGATCTTCACACGAATGTTTAAGTTATGAACAAGATCAAGGACAAAGAGGTTACAGCTTCAAAAGAACAAACAACACTCTCTCTCAAACACTCAAGGTTGTGCTTGGGGTTAATTGTATACGAAGGTTTGATTCAGAAAATGAAGTGTTTAGGGTTAGGGTTTGGTTTTGGGCTAACTGTTTTCCTTCTCTCTCTTCTCTCTTTTCTTTTCTCTCTTCTCTCTCTTCTTTTCTCTCTCCTCTCTCACTTCTCTCTTCTCTCTATTTTTTTCTCTCAGAAAGACGAATGCCCAAAAGTCTTCTAAGGCTGAGAAGTGGAGGGTATTTATAGGGCTGAGGGAAGGTTCTGGATGTTCGAGGGAAATCAAGGGCTGAGATCAAGTCTTGCAAACTTTGACTTGATCCAAAGGTTATAAAACAACGGTGATTACAAATGATTGTGATTGGTTCATATGGATAGCACCGGGATTAACTAAGAACACATGCAGACCCTCGATTAGGAATGATCCAACGTTCAGCAATCAACCATCCAACCTTCTCACAAAAGAAACACAAATAGGTACACCCGGAGGATGACAAGTGTTGACATATGAGAGGCTCACACACGCGCGTCCAAAGTTATTACAGAAGGCACCCTGAAGTCTCTAGCGCTTTGAGATTCTACCCAACCAAACAATCTAATGAAAACTGAAGTTTCCAAAATAGAATATTAACCCCACAAATTTTATAACCACATTTTATTAATAAAAACATTTATTTAAAAAATGTTTAAAAATGTTTAAAAATATTTAAAAATTACCAAAAAATTATTAAAGCTTCAATTCAAGGGGAATTAATCACACACTCAATTTTAAACAATATGAACACATGTATGCACTTCTAATTGTGTATAGTGTGATTCAATTTATACCTTCATGGATCATTGAAGAGGATTCGAGAGATAAGTTCTGAGGCTTTTTGGATTCTAAGATGGACAACCAATTTTGTCACTATTTCCAAACTAGTTGAACACTTATACAGTATAGACTTAAGCAAGTCAAAGGTATAAGGTGCTTCAGACGGTTCGGACAAACGAACCATTTTACTACTAAAAATCAATTTGGAGGTCACCGGGTGCTCCTGGGCCCCGATCCGACCCCAAACAATCTCATCGTCAGAGTGAAATATCCTAGAATATTTGAAGGGAAGTGAAACCTCTTTCCAATGGTCCACCCCGATCATGGATTGATATAACCATTCGGGCGAACAATTCGTTTTCCCCCGAAAATTAATTCGGAGGCCACCGGGTGTTCTTAAGATCTATTTGACCAGTGTCAACTCTTCAGCTCGAACGAGATTGAATGAATCTTTATAGGGAAGTAAATATCCTTTCCAATGGTCCACCCCGTGTATGATTTTGACTTACAATACAGACGAACGATCCGTTTTACTCTGAGAGGTCACCGAACGCTTCTAGACCCCGGTTGAATAAGGTTAACTTTCTGAACCGAGCGAAGCTCTTTGGTATGTTGAAGTACATTTCCTAACCTTTCCTACAATCCACCCCATGTGAGATTCTGACTTATCGTTCGGACAAACGATCCGTTTCCATCTAACGATCTCTCGTCCAAAGGACTATGTTCGCTTTCGAGCCACATTTGACCCAAAGTCAACTTTGGAACTCGGGAGCGGTCTAAAGGACTCTTGAATGTCTTTGAATTACCTTTATAATGGTATACCCCGTGTGTGATTTTAGATCAATGGATTGTGATCTACGACTACTTTTCAGGAAACATTTGCACGAGCCTGATGATTGGCAGGTCCATTTCCCTGCCTATCGGCCGTGTGCCTAGGGTTACCTGCCAATTGGAAGGGCTAGGGATATGCTGATTGGCACCCCTTGAGCCTATAAATAAAGGGCATGACCTCAATTTCGAGACACATCAGATCCATCAGCATCACTGATCTCAATAACATTCTCTCGAAATCAGTGAAGTCTCTTTATGTAAAATTCCATTCAAGCTTACATTCCCATCCCTTTCATACCCAATTTGGCAAAAATCTCATTCTCTCTCATCCAACCTTCATCTCGAATTCAAGGGAGTTCATCCAAGATCAAAGATCAAGTTCCAAAGAAGGTCCAAATCCTCCCCCCTCTCTTGAAATTTCTTATTTTTTCATAAATTACATTAGATTTATAATCTAGTTCTTACTTTATACACATAACATCTCACATTTTTATTATTGCATATACTTTATTTTCTATAAAAAAAACAAAACAAATAAAAATAGGGTTACACCCATAAATTCCAAACGGGATTATCCGTCACACTTTTTCAAAACCAAAATGCATTTTCTACAAACACACCTATAATAAAATCCCGTTCGAATCTATGGGACGAACCCCACCCTTATGTTGCATTAGAACTATGTCGAATTTGATGCCTTTATAGGTTACATAGACATTTCGGATAAAAACTTGAGACTCAAGTCCAATTTTCCCAAATTCCCCATTTTCGCATTTGTCTTTATACATTATTTTAATATATATTATATTTGTGAATCTTATACATATTTTATCCCACACATATTATCATTTCATCATAATGATCAATATCATGATAAACGTTTCTATATATTATTTTGGGAACATTCTTATGGATGACCTCGCTCTATCTTTTCCCTGGTATGAGTTGGGAAATTTTGATCTTCATTGTATATACACGCACACACACGTCATGGAGAAATAAAGAAAAACAATAACACAAGTCCATGAGAGACCGAAAGGGTGGGATGGGTGTCTAACACCTTCCCATTCCGTCACTTAGCCCCCGAACCTTCGAACTATTGGTTTCTTAAGCATCAGTATGTCTTTAATTCCGCTCTCTCGAGGCGACAACATTTTCTTTTGCCTATTTTGTGAAAATTAGGTAGGCGACTCCATCTCTTTACATTCACCCCCACACTGATGATGGATGAAGCGTTCCTAGGTCAAAAAGGGCGCGATACCTTTCATCCCATTTCTTTCCCCCATTCCCCCCTTTTGAGAAGAAGGAGAGAGGGAGGGGAGCTCATTGATCGGGATGGCCACACTACCAATTTATTCCAACATCATTATTTATTTAATTCATGTCCGTTTAATCACAATATTAATTAAATAATACTTTATCTTCAAATTTTTCAATTTCCAACCACATGCATGTTATCAAGTTTATACAATACGAGTTTATCTACTATGAAACATCCACAAGGTTAACATGGTTTAACACAATAAAATTTAATTAATGATATCTCTACGAAAGAATCTATATGCGAACACTCTAAAGTCTATGGAACCCAAATCTCTCATCTAACATGCAAGGTTTCGAGTCTTCACATATGTCAAAAGTTTTCATAAAAATAGTCTCAATTCGTCTTTCACTTTCCTTAATTTGTTTAAAGAAAACATATTTACTTAGTGTAGTACATATCTAACATGCATAATACTAAAGGAAAGGAATAGAGATATTCATGCCTTGAATTTTTTGAAGAAATCTGATTATGTATATTTGTTCCTTGCGAAAAGATGACAAAAATCCTCTCTTGGACTATCTTGAAAAAATTTGGTTTTGGCCTTCAAAACTTGAACTGAAATCTAGGTTTAATGGGGTTAGGATTTGGAGGTAGAAGGAAAGTCCTAACCCCGTGTAAAATTCATAAGAGAAGTGGTGGAGTTTTAATGAAAAATGCAACTCATAATAATGGACTGACCTGTTCAATCTGCCCAGGTCGAATCGATTCGGTCCTGTTCAGTTTCCCAGGTTCCCTTAAAAATGAACACGTGTTTATAAAAATTCCATTCTCCCTTGATTTCGATTCCAATCAAAATCCCATTTTTCCAAAAATAAAAAACAACATATTAAATAACTAAAATGATTAATTTAGAAATCTTTTTTGAAATTTCGAATTAATTTAAATAGTTATTGATTTAAATTTTTGGGATGTTAAATTACTAGAGTTAAATATGTTTAGGACTCTGGAAAAAACGACTTCAATGGGTTGTAACTTAACATTAAACATGCTTACCCAGTTTTTAGATGAGGAAAAAGGTCAAGAACCACTCGTAATCTAGTATTCATCAAGTTATATTATTTTTGGATTGAATTCAAGTATTTCTTAATAAAGTTTTCCATAAGTAGGTCCGCGCCAGTGGCACAAATAAATCGTGTCTCTAAAACATCAAAATTTAATGTTTTAGAGACACCAAAATTTTATTTTCTGTTATCAAGAAAAAAAAATATTTTTATAAAAACAAACTATGAATGTTTTTTTTAAAACTAGTTTTAAAATAAATAATTTTGTTTTGTAAAAGAACTGTATATTTTTTTTATAAAAATAGTTTTTAATTACTGAGTTGACTAGTTATTTGATGAGTTGGTTAGTTAATGCCACATGTCACAAATTGAAAAGGAGGGATAGAATAGGGAATAGGCCTGTAAACGGATCGAATTCAGATCGGATCAGGCAAATCCAAATCCATATCGATTTATGTTAAACAGATTCGGATCCGATCTGATTATCCAATTATCCAATCTGATATACTTTTGACCACTTGATTTGCAACATTTTAATTTTTAACTCTTATTTCATAAATTTATTTTGCAAATGTTAAAAAAACAGATAATGAAATAAAGAAATATTATAATATATATTTAAAATATTATTAAAAACGATATATATTAACTAAAAACATTATAAATATATATTAAAAATATTAATCGGATCGGATTATTAATGGATCGGAGTATACGTATCCAAATCTGCTTCATTTAATAAACGGGTAATCAGATAATTGGATTTTAGGCATATATCCGTTAAACTGGATCAGATTCGGATTCGAATTTTGATAAAATCCGATCTATTGACATGCCTAATAGTAGGGGTGAACATGGTTTGTTTCGATTATGTTCAGTTCCGTTCGGTTCGGTTCCACTACGGAACCAGAACCAGAACCAGAACCAGAACCAAAGTTTATCGATTCTATGGTTTTGGAACTAGAACCTAAACCAATACCCACCAGATTCAAACTGAACCATCGGTTCTTGGTTTGGTTCAGTTTGGTTCACGGTTCTAGTTCATGGTTCTGGTTCGTGGTTCTGGTTCACGATTCTAGTTCGTGGTTCTGGTTTGCAGTTATGGTTCATAGTTCTAGTTCGCGGTTCTCATTGATGGTTTTGGTTCACAGGTTGGTTTTCGGTTCTGGGTAATGGTTCTGGTTAGTGGTTCAGGTTCACGGGTCGGTTCTTGAGTTAGTTCTTAGGGTCGGTTCTTCGGTTCGGCTCTTTAGTTCAATTTTTCGGTTTGGTTCTCAGTTCTATTCGTTTTGGTTAAGGTATAAAACCTAGAATCAAACTAAACCGAACACTTCGGTTCTCAATTTTTTAGAACCAAAACCAACCCACGAAGGTCGATTTGGTTCGGTTCTTTGGGTTGCTATTTTTTTTGTACACCCCTACCTAATAGGGAGTAGGGTAAGGAGTTGGGTAAGGGCACGCACAATTGTCTCCCATGCTAGTGTAATTTTCATGTACGAAAAGAATCTCTTAACTGAAGTCGTTTCAAATCAAATATATTCTTTCAGCTTTTCTCACTCCCACTCTCCATCTCTCACACCCACAGTGCATTCGTAACAAACATGATGATTCTCTTTATCTCCATAGTCATGTTTACTGCTTTTTGCATTTCTTCTTCAATTTTCGTGAATATTCAGATTTCTCTACTATTCAGAAAAAATCAACTGCAGTTTATGTTGAAATGTGATACTAATTCCTAGAATAGTTCAGAATATTCTAGATAATGTCGACTATTAAATATAAGTTAATCCATATTAGATAAGATAGAGCATACTTGTAATATATAATATTCTAGAATAGTGAGGAAGTTTGTTGTCTTCTGGAATGTTCCCATAAGGAGGTGAGAGCCTTGCGGAAAATTAATCTAGACCATTGATGTATTTTAATCTCTACCATCCATTAACGAGGTGAGATGACTATAAATAGGTGGGGGGATCATTTGGGCAAACTATTCCAATCCAAACTAAGCAATTGTAATCTCTTATCAAGTTTAATACAAAACCTTTCCTTCTTTTTCTATATTCCCAAATTATCCTCAAATAAGTTACCAACTATTTCCCTCCCTCCAAATGCTTGTTTGCCCATATCTAGAAATTCCAATTTCCTAAACTAAACATTTAACTACATTGCAAACTACCTCCTAAAACTAACAGTTTATGATCTTTTGGATACCTTTTGTTATTTTGGTCGTGGAGTTTTGAATACTCGCCAATGAAGGTGTGTGCACCTAGTGCAGTACCAAGGTGACGTAGTTACTTGGTCGTAAGTGGGAACAAATTGTGGGTAAGATCTTCACATGGTTGATTTCTCGAAGTTTTGTGGAAAATTCCTCTCCAATCAACTGGATGGCAATGTGCTTCATGAATTCATTTGTAATGGTTTTGGGGATCCTTGTAGAAGATATACACAGTTGTCCTTGTCTGGAATTTCTGTTCATGATGTTCAGAGCAACGCTTTTGAATATTTTCATCACGTACACCAAAACAGGCATGCTCGGAGGTAATAAAAATTAGGGGAAAATGAATAGTAGAAAAATCAGAATGTTGTACATATTTTCTTCTACTGCTTTAATACATGAACACAACACATTGCTTTCTCTCATGCCCTGTTGTTGTTATGAGTGATTTTGTGTGTTGCTTCTTTGAAGATGTAATATTCACTTTGCTTCACATCCCTACTGGATACAAAGATCACGAAGAGTGCATAGGGATTTAAATCACCCCTATTTTATTAAGTATGAAATGAAATCTATATCTATATTCTATATTCTATATTATACCTCTAATACAATAATATTAGAGCTTAATGACATCTAATAAATACACAACTGCTCCATTCATTTCTTCAAAATTAATTTTTCAGTATATAAAAAAATTCTAAGAAACTCTTCACCTATCCACATTTACTGCACACGTCCCTCTATCTACTTTCAATATACAAATAATGTTGATACCAAATTTAATCTGCTGATTTGGATCAATCATATGAAGAGACGTGGCTATCTACATGGCAACAACAAGCACTTTCGAGATGATCGCACGCTCCGAGGAACCATGTTACTCCGAGGATTTCATACGCTCCGAGGAGCAGACCTCTCCGAGGAACTCATACGCTCCGAGGAGCTGACCTCTCTGAGGAACTCTTGAATACCAGGAAGCTTAGGAGGTCCGAGCAACTCAGGCGGTCCGAGCTGCATCTCGAACAAAGCATTAATAGCTGGATAACCAACAGTTCAACTGGTTCATTAAATGCTTATAATTTAGACGCACACGCTTAAAGGGCATTAAATGTATTACCCTTTCATATGTATATCATTTAATGTATCACCCTTTCTGATGACAGCCTCAAGGATATAAATACGTTGTACAATCCTCATTGTAAGGGGACCCCAGACCGGAATTTCTTGAGATAACTTGTAATCGAGAATTCCTATACAAACAGCAATACCAAAACAGTGGACGTAGGCCATTCTTATAAGGCTGAACCACTTTAAAATTCTTTGTCTCATTTATTTATCTGTGATTGAATTATTAGAGTGATCTAATTTTTTACATCAACAGATTGGCGCCGTCTGTGGGAAACGACTGGTAAAATCGTTTTCTCATAAAAACAATCAATTACCAATGGCTGATATACCTGAATCCAGAAATCGAAACACTGGAACCCCTCCAAATCCATCTGCTCCACCAATTATTCCAGATCTGACTGGAATGATGGCGAATCTGGCTCAGGGCCAGACCGTCATGCAAGAAACGATGCGACAGCTCATCCAAACCCTCCATGGCGGTGCGCCAGCCCATTTCGGATCACGAAGCATTCAAAGAAATATCCGTGCGCCTTCTGTGCGTACTAGGCATACTAATTCATATCGCAATGAGGAATCTGAAGATTTTTCTTATCAATCTGGACGAACTTCGTCAGTGCGAGCCACAGATACTGAACAACGTGTCACCCTCTCCCCAGAAAGGACCAGTGCATTGGAAAGATTAAGTAGGGCCTCTTCTTTTGATCGATTAGGCCCTAGGAGGAACAAAAGTCCTCTTAATGCAGCGTCGAGAAGCTTTCGACGACCATCAGATTTAAGGGAAGGATCTGCCCAGTCGTGACCAGCTGCTTGTCAATATGGATCCGATGACCGACCAGTTGCTTGTCGAGATAAATCCCAGGAAGCCACTTCAACGCGATCAGTTGCTCGAACCAATAGGCCCGAGGAAGGGAATGATGCATGGAAAGGATCTATTTAAAGGATGGAGGATAGATTGGGGGAAATGGCTAAGGCTAAGAACCCTCTACAACGAACCTTTGTTCGGGGAACACCTTTTGTCCAGGACATTGTTGATTTTCCAACACCATCGAAGTTCAAAGCACCTGTTCTGACTCCCAAGTATGACGGGAAGACTGACCCTGTCCTTCATATAGAACAATATCAAGCTGCTGCTGACATCTATGCTGTCCCAGACGAGATGAGATGCAGGGCATTCTCGGGAACTCTTACCGGATCTGCTCAGATATGGTATAATAATCTTCCTCGGGGTAAGATTTCAACTCTTCTTCAACTGGCCGAGTTATTCATTGGGAATTTTTGCTTCGGAGCAAAGCCAGTTAAACGAGTAGCACATTTGTTAAGTGTTAGACAAAAAGCTGGTGAGAGTATTAGAGATTATATAACTCGTTTTAATAACGAGAAGCTCGAAGTCATTGATTATAAGGAGAAGACAGCGATTACTGCTTTGATGAGTGGACTGCTGCCAAACAAGTTGTACTACACTTTGGCCAAAGATCCACCTCGAACCATGTCGGACCTGATGGGAAAAGCATCCAAGATTATGAATACCGAGGAGGCTATGTCTGCAAAGAAGAATATGGACGCCAAAAAAACCAAGGTGGAAGGTGATAAAGCTAAGAAGAAAGAGCATAAGAATAATAGTGGTGACAAACATTCCAAAAGTAGGTCGTCATGGGAGGTCTTGAAGAAATTTGATAATTACACGCCTTTGAAGGCAAATATCAACCACATCTTGGAAGAAATTAAGAACAGCGAGGAGTTAAACTGGCCAAAGAAAATGAAGTCAGACCCTGACACGAGGAATAGGGAGAAATATTGCGAGTTCCATAAGGATCATGGCCATATGACAAAAAATTGCATAGCTCTTCAGAACGAGATTGAAACACTCATCCAACGAGGAAAGCTAGCAAAGTATGTTGATCGGGGAGGCGAAAGAAGAAACAACGATCGAACTAGAGAGAGGTCTAGATCTCCTCGTCGAGCAGAGGAGAAAAAGAAGAGAAACCATGAAGATGATCCAGATGATGACCCCGATCTTCCCAAGAAACCAAGGCAGCCAAAACGAGAGGTATTTTCAATACGCTTTGGGTCATTTGATTGTAATGTTATTACAGGAGGAGATGCAGGAGGAGGAGACCTTACTGCAGAAAGAAAATCTTACCTCGGAGAGGCTCAAGCTTGCTCGTACATTCAGCGAATAAATTTAGCTGAGGAAGATCGCCCGAGAAAGGTGAAAAAAGAAAAATTGGTCATTAGGTTTTCAAAGAATGATCTTGCAGGAGTTCTGTATCCTCATGACGACCCACTAGTGATCAAAATGAGAATGAAGGAGGTAATGATTTCAAGAGTGCTGTTCGATAACGGTAGCTCGGCAGACATCATGTTCTACTCGTGTTTCGATAGTTTGAATCTAAAGCTATCTCAACTGGATCCTTACCACAGACCCCTTATCGGTTTTGCTGGCGAGAAAGTATTTCCACTTGGAACGATCAAGTTGGATATATTCATTGGTACGTGGCCTGCTTGTCGGACAGAAATAATACGTTTCTTTGTGATGGATAAGAATGTCCAATCATCATACAATATTATCATGGGAAGAGTAGGATTGAAGAAATTCGAGGCTGTGCCATCTACAGTGCATCAGTGCCTAAAATTTCCAACAAACTTTGGAGTAGAAGTTGTGAAAGGTGATCAGAAAGTAGCTCGGGAATGCTATTATTCATCTGCCGAGCAAGAAGAACTGGAAGAATTAAAGAAAAAGACTATTACCTATCAAGTGGAGGAAGGTGCAGAAATTGAAACCTTGGATCCTCGGGATGAGTCGCAACTCGTGAAGGGTCAAGTGGTGGAGGCTACTGAAAATATTGTTCTAGACGATGAACACCCTGAACGAACTACTCAAATAGGTTCATCATTGGAAACCTCACTAAAACAGGAATTGATAACTTTCCTTAGAAGCAGAAGACAAACTTTTGCGTGGAGTCATGAAGATATGCCTGGGATAGAACCAAACTTCTTATGTCACGAGCTCAATCTGAATAAGGAGATCAAGCCTGTGAAGCAGAGAAGAAGAGTATTCAGTCCCGAGAAGAATCAAGCTATACAGGAGGAAGTCGAGAAGCTCCAGAAAGCTCGTTTCATTGAAGATGTTAAATATCCAGATTGGTTAGCCAATGTGGTGATGGTAAAGAAGAAAAATAACAAGTGGAGGATGTGTGTAGACTTCACCGACCTCAACAAAGCATGCCCAAAGGATCATTTTCCACTGCCCCAAATTGATCAACTGGTAGATTCTACCTCGAGACACGAGTTGTTAAGATTCATGGATGCTTATTCTGGTTACAATCAGATCAAAATGAAACCGGAAGACAGGGAGAGTACTTCTTTCATTACCCCTAGGGGAACTTATTGTTATAATGTTATGCCTTTTGGTTTGAAAAATGCAGGTGCGACATATCAGAGGCTGATGAACAAGGTCTTTGCTGAACAAATCAGTGACAATATGGAAGTCTATGTTGACGATATGCCGACGAAAAGTAAGAAAGCTGCCGATCATCTAGTTGACTTAAGTCAAACTTTTGATCAACTAGATAAATATCAAATGAAGCTGAACCCGACGAAGTGCATATTTGGAGTACGAGAAGGCATGTTCCTCGGGTACATTGTCAATCAACGAGGCATTGAAGAAAATCCTGAAAAGATCAAAGCTCTATTAGGGCTGCGATCTCCAACAACGAAGAAGGAAGTACAGAGTCTCACTGGACGAGTAGCAGCACTCAATAGATTTATGTCACGAGCAACTGATAGATGTCTCCCATTCTTCAAGACACTCAGAAAGACTTTTGAGTGGAATGATGAATGTGAGAAGGCTTTTCAAGACTTGAAGAAATACTTGGGAGCACCCCCACTGTTGTCCAGGCCGGTGATGGGAGAGAAATTGTATTTGTACCTTGCAGTATCCGAGAATGCAGTTAACTCGACGTTGATCAGAGTGGAGAATGGAGTACAAAATCCAATTTACTACACAAGTAAGGCCTTCCGAGGAGCAGAGATAAGATATCCAAGGCTGGAGAAATTGGCACTAGTGCTGATTGAGGCGAGTAGGAGAATGAGGCCATACTTCCAGGCTTATACTATAGTAGTATACACCGATGTGCCATTGAGACAAGCCCTTCATAAGCCAGAGAAATCAGGGAGATTGATATACTGGGCAATAGAGCTCGGAGAATATGATATAGTTTATGAACCCAGATCATCGCTAAAAGGGCAGGCTGTAGCAGATTTTATAGCAGAGTTCACCTATCCTGATACCCCCGAGGAGCAAAAGTTGCTCGCTGATCAACCTGTGGATGTTACAGAATCAACAGACACAAGCTCAGACCAACTCCGGTTGGTTAAAGGGCGAGTGGATGTTACAGGATCATCAATTTCGAGCTCAGACCAACTCCGGTTGGTAAAAGGGCAAGAAAAGATGATCGACAAGGAGTAAGAAATATCAGGGGAGGATGAAAGGAAGAAGCAAATATTTCACCGAGGAACTCTGACTGATCAGAAATTTGAAGACGAGTTACCTATATGGAGGCTATATGTAGATGGCTCATCTTGCAATACAGGATGTGGCGCGGGGATAGTTTTGAGTACTTCGGACGAGGTCGACATAGAATACGCCTTGCGTTTCCAATTCAAAGCTTCCAACAATGAGGTTGAATATGAGGCCATGATTGCAGGGCTAAATTTGGCAAAAGTTATGGAGGCGCAGCAAGTTATGATCTTCAGTGACTCTCAACTGATTGTAAACCAAATGATGGGTGTATATGCAGTTAGAAAAGAATTAATGATCAGATATCATGCAAAGGCAAAGGAGTTGGTGTCAGAATTTACCGCTATTCAGAATACCAAGAATGGAGAATGCGAGAGCAGACGCCCTAGCTCGACTAGCATCAATAACTCGCACCGAGCTACGACGAACAATTCCAATTGAAGTGTTAGCTGGTCGGAGTATAGATGAATATCTGATGATGAACTTTATCACCCTTGATTTAGGTCCATCTTGGATGGATCCCATCAGGGCGTATATCGAGGAGGGAGAATTACCAATTGATAAGATCGCAGCCAAGAAATTGAAGTTTAAAGATGCTCGGTATGTATTAACTAATGGTGTTTTATATAGATGAGGAATTATGGCAGGTTTACAGAGATGCGTACATCCCTCCGAGGTAAAAGAATTAATCGAAGAAATCCATGAAGGGTCTTGTGGAGCACATGTAGCAGGTCAGACGCTTTTGCAAAGGATAATGACGCAGGGATACTACTGGCCGACGATAAGGGATGATTGTATTGCCTATGCCAAGAAGTGTGACAAATGCCAGCGTTTTTCTTCCATCCGAAGAACTCCACAAGCATTGTTGACACCCATAACTTCCCCTTGGCCATTTGCCATGTGGGGAATTGATTTGGTTGGACCACTGCCAACGACCCGAGGAAGGTTCAAGTGCCTCGTCGTCGCAGTGGATTATTTTACTAAGTGGGTAGAAGCTGAGCCACTCATTGATATGACGTACGAGAAGGTGTACCAATTTGTTTGGAAGAACATCATTTGCCGATATGGTCTCCCTCATGCCTTCATCACAGACCATGGGACACAATTTGATAACGAGGAGTTTGCCGCCTATTATCATCAATCAAATATTTTGAAGGTCCACCCAGGCCATCCTCAAAGCAATGGACAAACTGAAGTGACAAACAGAACGCTGCTGAACGGTTTGAAGAAAAGATTGGATGATGCGAAAGCAAACTGGATCAACGAGTTACAATCAGTACTCTGGGCTTACCGAACTGCTCCCCGAGTAGCAACTGGAGAATCACCATACATGCTGGCGTTTGGAAGTGAAGCTGTCATACCTGCCGAGTTGGGCCTCCCAACACACAGGGTACTGAATTTCAATTCCCCTATCAGCGACTTAATGAGAAGACTGGATTTAGACATGCTCGAGGAAGTCAGAGAAGAAGCAGCCATTAGAAATGCTGCTTACCAGCAGCGAACAGCTTTGTTCTACAACAAGAGGGTGAAGAAGTGCGACCTGAAATAAGGAGACTATGTGCTGAAAAAAGTAATTCAAAAGCATAACAAACTGGAGGCAAACTAGCATGGACCATACCGAGTTACAGAAGTTGTTCGACCAGGAACTTATCGAATAGCCACTTTAGAAGACGAGGAGTTTAAGAATGCATGGAACGCAGAGCATCTGCGCAAGTATTATCAGTGATGTATATGTAACGCAGTTCCATCAGTATGAATAAAATAAAAATAATCTACAAGTCTCTCTGTTTATTGAAAAATTTTCGGGAAATACTAGTGCTACGCACTACTCGGCACAGCTCGGCAGACTACTCAAGAAAATATTCCAAACTGTACCAACTCAGTTGGTCGACGAGGAGAAAATATTCCAAACTGTACCAACTTAGTTGGTCGACGAGGAGAAAATATTCCAAACTGTACCAACTTAGTTGGTCGACGAGGAGAACATATTCCAAACTGTACCAACTCAGTTGGTCGACGAGGAGAAAATATTCCAAATTGTACCAACTTAGTTGGTCGACGAGGAGAAAATATTCCAAACTGTACCAACTCAGTTGGTCGACGAGGAGAAAATATTCCAAACTGTACCAACTCAGTTGGTCGACGAGGAGAAAATATTCCAAACTGTACCAACTTAGTTGGTCGACGAGGAGAAAATATTCCAAACTGTACCAAGTATGGTTGGTCGGGGATAAAAACCCACTAACTACAGTTGGTCGACGAGGAGAATTCATTGACCTTGGTTGGTCAGACACATTTTATGAAAAAGACAAAAATTTACCAAGTATGGTTAGTCGGGGATAAACTCTCACTAACTATAATTGGTCGACGAGCACAATTTAACAACCTTGGTTGGTTGGAAAAATTTTAAACATTTTTATACTCATTACTTTATTATTAAGTGATCGAGCAACATTACTGATACTTGTAAATTTTTACTAAGTTGGTCGATGAACAACACTATTATTATCTTTTTAACAGATATGCATAAATGTAAAGTGTTTAATATTTACAAGACAATAACAATTAGGATTTGCAAGCAATAATGAAAGTCTTTCATTAAATTCGAAATAAATTACAAGTTACATTGATAATATAATGAAAATTACATTGATATGTATAATAACTGTTACATTAAAAATTCCTATTCTATTGGTCTTTTCCCCTCAGCTTTCGATACAGGTTCCTCGCCAGCAGGCGGATCATTTAAAGATTGAGGAGAATTGATGAAGTTCAAATCCTTCAGCATCCTGACGTTCATCACAGAAGGTCGATCTAGAAGATGCTCGGGACGAGATACCTCAATTTGAGAATGTAGACTGTAGTCACCGAGGTATTTTGAAATTAAGCTCCGAGGAATGGCACGAGCTGTGATCCATTCCATGTCCAAATTGTACGGTGGCACAGGCAAGTCGAGCAACCCGGGATCATGGTAGTCCCACAGATAGTGTCCTTGTTCGAGCTTCAGCACACCTAAGGCATTCAACCAGCCTTGTTTGTAGCCCTCATTGTTGGCATTCTGGATACGATCGTCCAGGTGGAAGAGTGCTTCGTTGTATCCAGCCATCCAGAACTCCCTGGACTGTTTATGGAATTGATATGTTAACCTCTCTAGCTGCTCGTGGAGACTCTTGATGAAAATCTCCTTATTCTCCGAGATGGACTTTTGCGCAGAGAGTTGTTTTTCTAAGTCCCTAATCTTCTTTGACATGTCAGACAAAGCTTGGTTCTTCGCCATTAGTTGGAAGGCCTGGTTCTCTAAGGCAGATCCTATCCTCTATTCCTCGATAAGAACCCGAGATGCTCTTGCTCATCCCCGAGGAGCTCTTCCTCATCCCCGAGGAGATGTGGAAGGGCCCGACCTCCTTAAGGTATCCAATTCTTCCCTCAACTTGGCATTCTCCACTTCTAGGAATGAAAATCCCTCGCCAGTCACTGGGATTAGGGCTGTTGAAGAAGAGGTTGCAGACTTAAACTGTGATAGCTCTTTCTGCAAGTTGTTGTTTTCCTTTTCCAGCAGCTCGGCAATCTGTCTGCATTCCTCGACCTCTCCCCTCAGGGTTCTCTCCCTTACATCATAACCAGCAAAAAGCTTCTCGTAGCCCTTGTCAGCAACAATCAGCTTATACTTCTTCTCGTAACTCTCATGCAACAAGGCAGTTGATTCCTTGTATTGATTCTGAAGGTCTTTGAGGGTGCACTGGAGATCCTCGATCATTTCATAGTAAGCCACATTATTGGCTACCGCTCGATCAAGCAGACACTTCAGGTACTGATATGCTTCCACTGCCTGTTCTGAAGCATCCTGGCCAAGGATGTCGACAACTTGTGCAGCATTCAAGTCTGTGTGACCAGCCTTAAAGTACTCATTGCACTGTTGTAGCAACTTTGTATCATGGGAAGAAAGCATATCCATCCTGGCCAGAAACTAGCAGAGAAAGAAAAGCAATCATCAATAAGAAGAATAAGCAGAGTATGAATAGAAAATAGACAACAGTATGCAAAAAGAACTCAAGTTTTATTAGATCATGAAATTTGGAGTTACAAATTCTGGGCTACATTTGACAAAAAAGAAAAATAGAAAGGTAAACCCAAACAACATTACACCTTTTCCTTATCTCCCAAAACCTTCTCGGAAGGTTGGGAGGAGGAAGCAGGTTGCTCGGAGGGAACTGTGGGTTGTTCGGAAAGCATCAGCTGTTGCTCGGAAGAAGAAATGACTTGCTCGGCAGCAGGCTGGTTGGTTAGGGCATGTTCTCCCACTACCATTGAAGACTCCTCAGAGGTAGCTTTATCCTCTTCTAATTCTTCCGAAGTAGGAGGGGGACCAGGGATGTGTCTCTGGAAGAGCTCGGATGACTCGTCGACCTTCATTTCCTGAAGGGCAGCAACCCATCCATCCCTAAAATACTTTAGACTGCCATAGTCCACTTGAGAGACCATGGCAGCACACCCCTTATCCCACCCCTTGTCCCAGCCAGAGCTGAAGGACCTCTTCACAACAGCTTTCCTTTTTGCCTTCTCCAAGGCAAGCTTCTCGGACAGCAAATCATCAGCAGCTTTCAGTTGTTGTTCAGCTTCCTCTTTCTGCCGAGTTACTTCCTGGAGCTGGTCCAACCTCTCCTCAGCAATTTTGAGTTTATTTTCCAGCTCTCCAGCGGCTTTGAGCTTTTCCTCAAGCTCTTTATTTGCCTTCTCCAAGGCATTCTTTTTCTTCTCCAACTCCTTGGAGGCATCAGCAACTCGAGCTTTTTCTTGCTCGGAGGAGGAAAGTTTTTTCTCCCAGATAGCCTTATCAGTGGCATACTTCTGGCGAGAGTCTTCCAAAGATTTGATAGCCTCTTCCATAGCTCCCTCCACACTGGACGAGGAGCATGAGGCTTTGATGGCTTCATCCTTTTTCAGGATTATGTTAAAGCAGCTCGTCAACTGTAAATAGAAAAAGAAAGCAAGTTATAAACAGAAATGACAAAGGAAAATATGAAAAGTTCAAAGTAAAGAGACTTACCGAAGCAAGATGACGAGCAGCCAAAGAAGTAACCATGTCCTGAGTAAGATTATCTTCATTACTCTGGACCTCGGGAATGGTCCGAGACTTCATCGAGCTCATGGCAGAGCTCGGAGGGACAAAAGTGGGAACCACAGTCCCAGCAGCTGGGGGCTGAGCAGTGGTGTCATCCAAATTGACCGAGGAGCTTTTCTTCAGCCTCCTCGAGGAAATAATTATATATTCAACCAAGGATGAATCCTTGGTCGGTGATATCACAATCACCTTTCCAGGAGCAGCAGAGCTGCTCGGAGCCACTGCGGGCTTATCAGCAACCTTCTCGAAGACTTTAGCAGGAGCAGCTGGAGGAGCTGCACCAGTCTTCTTTGTCCCCTCCTTTGGGACATCAATCTTAATCCTTTTTACCTCCCCAGAACCGTAGGCATTTTTCTCAAACAGAGCAGGAGTTCTTCTCTTCTTCATCCTTTCGCTCAATAGAATATGAGATTCAGGCGAAGAACTTGCAGAGGCTGGTACTGGCTCTGCTTCACTGATCACTGGACGAGAAGTGAAGGAGGTTGTGTAGCTCTTGTATTGGAGCAGATACGAAGCCGATCTGATGTGCTCGTCAACAACCCTTTGATGCAGACCCTAGATAAGTCCCAAATGCCTTATATTGACATCTGTTTCTTTTGGGCACCTTCTCTTGCTATCAACTGCAAATAAACAAACATTGTTATCAGTGACACATTTTATCAAACATAAAACAAACATGATTTCAAAATAAATAAAATAAAATAAAGATAACCTAACCCATTGCCATAAGGAGGACATCTGGGACCCTGGTAAACCTCATCTCCGGTTAATGGAAGGTGTTGCCAATTTTTTACGACAACCCCGTGTTCAAAATAATCCCTATTGGCATCAGGGAGATTGACTACTAAGGCTCTATTTATAAACCTAGTTTTTAAATAATACATATTATCATTAACCGCCCATCTATAGCAGTACATGATTTTCGGAATTCCTATACGAGTTTCATGCACTTGATTTAATTTATGCACCCCATTAACTATTCTCCATGTGTTGGGGGCTATTCGTGCAGGAACAACATCAAAGTACTGACAGAATTCCAAACACAGAGGATTTGGTGGAAAAGAAAATCCACACTCAGCAAAAAAGAGACTGGGGAACCAATGTCCCTCAGCCAAATTGAAATAATTAGAAGGCTTAGAAAGCTCTTCCAAGACAACCCAAGAGGGAATGGAAAAATCAGATCGAAATTTGTCAAGAGATTCAACAGAGTAAACTATGGTGATTAAAAGAAATGAAGAAAAAAGAAGAAGATCTTACAGGAAAAGAGTAGAGTTGATGACGACAGACGATGGAAGAGATGAATACACGAGAGAGTAGAAGATAATGAAAAACTCAAAGATGAAAATTTGAAAAGGTAGAAGACGAATGAAGTGTCTGTGAAGTTTAAATACCTTACCTTGGAAACTGGCGAAGTAATGATTACAAAAAGGATGATTACGTTACCGGCGGCCAAAAAGAGGAAAAGTGGCGCGGGAACCAAAGCGGGCAACAGCGGCCAAAAAGACGAAAAGTAACGCGGGAATCGAAGCACGAAGAAAAGTCCAAAAAATCATGATTCTACGAATTTGGAAGGAGAAAATAAATACAAGGGAAACGCTCCTAAAAATTAGGAAGACTATTTAAAGCTACCGTATTCCGAGAAAGAATGTTCCATACTCCTCAAATTTCGAACTATGAAACATTGGGGGCTTATGTTGATACCAAATTTAATCTGCTGATTTGGATCAATCATATGAAGACACGTGGCTATCTACATGGCAACAACAAGTACTTCCGAGATGATCACACGCTCCGAGGAACCATGTTACTCCGAGGATTTCATACGCTCCGAGGAGCAGACCTCTCCGAGGAACTCATACGCTCCGAGGAGCTGACCTCTCCGAGGAACTCTTGAATACCAGGAAGCTTAGGCGGTCCGAGCAACTCGGGCGGTCCGAGCTGCATCTCGATCAAAGCATTAATAGCTGGATAACCAACAGTTCAACTGGTTCATTAAATGCTTATCATTTAGACGCACACGCTTAAAGGGCATTAAATGTATTACCCTTTCATATGTATATCATTTAATGTATCACCCTTTCAGATGACAACCTCAAGTCTATAAATACGTTGTACAATCCTCATTGTAAGGGGACCCCAGACCGGAATTTCTTGAGATAACTTGTAATCGAGAATTCCTATACAAACAGCAATACCAAAACAGTGGACGTAGGCCATTCTTATAAGGCTGAACCACTTTAAAATTCTTTGTCTCATTTATTTATCTGTGATTGAATTATTAGAGTGATCTAATTTTTTACATCAACAAATAGTTTCACAAAACTATTGAGCTATTCACGTTTAATTCTCTTCATGACATCTCATATATATGTATATACCCGAGAGGAAGAAGGGAGAAATAGAGGAAGTTCTTACTGAAAAACATCATGTTTGGAGGAAGAAGGTAAGTTACCGTAGGTTGGGGTTGTTTATTTTTCATTTTTCTTCTTTTCCTCTTGGTTTTACCTATTCATGTGATGGGTTTTATTTTGGTTTAAGCAAGAAACTAGGTTTTAGTGGGGAGAGAGAGGAGGTTGTGTGATATATTTTTTTTCTTTCTTTTTTTCCTTTAGTCTTGGTGGTTTACGAATTTCTCTTTTTCTTTTTCTTTTAAAAAAAGGTATAGGGGCTAACTTTTTTTTCTTTTTATACCCGTAAACAGGTAGGAAATTAGCGGTGGGTGGGGATTTACCTGTTACATTCCCCCCCCCCCCCCCCCTTTAATTTTAAAGTTTCAAAATTCCAACTTTTGGCCCTTAAACTCTATTTTTTTTTATTTAAGAACAAAAATAGTTTTTATGAAATTTTGTATATATAAAAAAATAATTTAAACATATGTAAAATGGTTTATTATTTGGCCCATTTTTATTAGTATATATTTTATGCCTTTGTGAATTTAGTTTGGGATTGTGAGAAAAGAAAAAATAAAACGTTTTTCCCCATCATTTACACCATTATGCGTATGGGTTATATAGTTCCGAGTATACTTTCGTGAGATAAGGTTGAGGCGCATGACGTGTGAGAGAAAAACATGATTTTTTATCTCCGTATATGTGTGGGTTGGATGGGGTGGGGTGGGGTGGGGTGGAGGTGTTATATATTGTCTGTGTATTTTCACTATTTATAGGTGTGGGTGATACACATATGCATGATGTTTCCATCAGAACATAGAAAAGAAAATGGATTTTCTCTCACTTTTAGCCCATTTTTTTTGTTATATCATTCTGTACACGTGCGTCCCTGATAACCTATGTTCAATGGCTTTTCCTTTTCTTGGTCTAAAACCCTTTACAGAGTCCAAATTTTATTTACTGGCTTTGCATAGTAAATTTTTTTCATAATAGTGAATTTTTACTGATACCAACAAATCAGTTTTATTCTTTGAGGCATCTATGCTAATCTTTTCAAGTCATGTTAGGACATGGTATATGAATGGATAGTGAAAACACAAATGATAGAAAATTGTTATGAAAATTTTAATTTAGGAGTTTCTTTGAGAATATTTAAAATACCGATTACCTTTTAATATTAATTTTTTTATATTCAAAAGTTGTCTTACTAACATTAGTCATAGTTTTAACTAAACTAGACTTTGTGTAAAAAATAAACAAACATAATATATCATGTTAATTTTATTTCATGTCATCATATCGTTTTTAGAATTGCCACGTCTATTTTTTTACGTTAAAATAAAGTTCACAATAGTCAAACAATTTAAGACATTACAGGGAAGTTCGGCGGAGTGCCGTTTTATACTCCTTTTAACACTCACTTTCTTTAGCAACCATTCTCTTATAGGTACTTACACGAGTATAAGTGGATTAATTTTATTTTGATCAAGCATCTTCGAATAAAAATCGATCTTTATTTTTATCATCGGAGGGGTTCTCCGATGAACCACAAATAACGGGTCCAAAAAATAGACCCTGTTTTAAAAATAGTGAAAGAAAAAAAATTTAGATGATTCTTTTTGTTAGGTAGTTAAACATTTCAGGGAACCCCTAAAAAAATCAACTGAAAATGATTTTTTTTCTATTAAAAAAATATAAGTTAGTTTTTATATTTTTTTGCACAAGAATATATTCCTTTCTTGAATTATCTTTACTACATATTTACTACCATAAAGTTTAATAGATTTTTAAAAAAATTATAAAATACTCGCGCATCGCACGGGGTACGTGCTAGTAATACATATTTTTATTATATAACTTATAATACACTATATTATATGCTAACATTGTAGATACACTTAGATATATTTTCAATGTATCCAAGTATTTTTAATATATCCAAATATTATAGAAATATGTATCCAAATATTTTTAGTGAGTAAATTTTTTTATTATTTAACAACTACATAAAAATTAGAGTTATATTTACATAAAAAAACTAATTGACATGAAATCGACTTATATCAAGCAAATAGTATCTAACATTTTGTGATATACTATTCTTTTCATGTGGATTGTATTAAAAAAACATTTGACATAATATTAATCGAATTGTTCTACGCACAATGCTACAACTTAATATTGGAAGCTATTTTAATGATGAATATTTTGTAATTTGACCATAACCTCAACCAACCTAATTCTTAATGATGATTAAATGAGATATAGCATAAACTAATTTTTTTATAGCTAAATCTTTTTATTCTTATTAGAAAATAAAATAATCAAATCATCAATTTAGTTCGGCACCAAGCAACACCACCTACACTTCCGGGTATTTTTTAGTATATTTTAATTTGTTTTTTCAGTATGTTTTAATATTTGGAGTATGTTTTAATTTTTTTTCAGTATGTTGCTCAAATATATGTTAGTTAATTTGTTACTGAAATTTTAAGTGGTTGTTGTTGCTAAAAAATAATTTGTTGCTGAAATTTTAATTTTTTTTCCAAAATTTTTTATTGCTGAAATTTGTATGAAATTTGTTGTTGCATAAATTTTAATTTATCCCCAAAATCTGTTATTGTTGTTGAAAATTTTTCCTTAGTTTTTTTAGGCAAAAAGGTGCATAAAACTCAAAATATTCTTCAAAAAAGATGCATAAAACTAAAAATAACTGTGAAAATGCATAAAACTCATAATTTTAGTAAATATATTCATATCTTCAATGTTTGCCAATTACAGCTGCTGATCATCATGATCAGAAGTATTGGAAAATCGAACATTTTGCTACGGTGTTTCCACTTGCAATAGGCATATGGATCTTTGTAAGTCAAATTTACTAGTGTAATTTTATGTTGATTGTGTGATTATATATGAATTTCGTAATTTTTTTTGTTTTGATTGCAGGCTTTCAAAGTCGGGTCAATGCACCAGAATTTGTTTGGAAGCCCATAAGATTTGTGTATAAAATCGATTTTGCCTTTTTTGGTTATTGTACTTATCTAGTTATATGTAGGTTTAAATCAAAATCTTACTTAACTAACAGGTTCTAATAGTTTTCACTCACTTTCTCACTTTATCTCTTTAAATTCTCTTAATATATATTTGGTTTCTAGTCCCACTTATATCAATGTTTTTTTGTCAATCATCCCACATGTTTTTGTTTCATAATTGGTCCCATTATAACAGTTATTTGCTTGTCTAACCGCTAGGTCATAAGAATGTGGGCATGTGTTTTGACCCACGTTCTCTTTGAAAACATGATAAATATGACTATGAACAAATAAAGTTATTCTTGGGATGGGAGGCCAAAATATCTTCAAGCACGAAACTAAATGCCTAACCTCTTTAAAATTAGGGTTGTCCCAAACCAAAAACAAATGAAACAGTACACATAACCAATCTTTCAACATAGGTATTTTAAGGATGGTACACATAAGTCGTCTTATACAACTATGTTATAAGGGACCAAGCAACATGTCGTCTCAAATGTTAAAAGGTATAAGGAATGTTGTTAATGTTTTCCTTATAAGATACTTTTAAAGGCACCAAAATAAGTCGTTCTTTACAGTGAAGTCCCAAAAGATTTGTAGTGACTCCCAACTCAGCAAAACTAACTTTTCAATTACATTATTAGCAATTGTCCTAACTAACAACTAACTCTTGCAACAAGTCATTACATACAAGTAAGAAGAAAATTTTGAAAAACTGTCAAAATTATCTCTACCTTTATTACATCCTTGTTCTTAAGGATCTAAAAGAGGAAAGAATTGTTGAATCATCTCCTAGTCCTTCCATGTAACATCTTCTAGTATTGTATAGGTTCACTATATGAGAACAAGAACTATTAGTTTATTACCCCTACATAATACTCCCATATTTAATCATCAGTGGTTCCACTTATAATTGACCTTCGGATACCACTAATGGTAACTGAGGGGATAGAGGAAAACGTCGGATAATCTTTTTCTTTTGTTCGGACATGTGGAACACTAGGTGGATTTTCTTCCAGTTGAAAAATGTAATTTCTATGCAACCTGACCAATTCTTGCAATAAATTCAAATTAGGATAGAGTATCTTAATTTATATTAGAATTTTCCTGAGTGCCACTGAGGTTTGGCAGTACGGTTAGAGACGATGGTACACCAGGTCACCCATAATAAATTCCCTTTCTACTCCTCTTTTTATATACATTTTTATTTTGTCAATCTTGAGCCCGAGCTAAATTCTCCTAGATTTTCTTTTATAATGTTTTCTGCTACCACAATTGTAGGATAAATAATTGTAATTATGGCTGATTAAGGGTCCACAACTCATAAAGTTTATGGAAAGGAGTAAGTGTGAGGCTAGAGTAAAAGGTTATTTTATACCACCATTGCTAAGCATAGCCATTCTTACCATTTGTTGGGCCTAAATAAGTGTTAAGATATTGTTGACACTTTAATTCTATTATTAGACTATTAATGGTGTGCTAAAATAAAATTCAACTTTGTTGCACACAACCATTTAAACATTCTGACAAAATTATTAGTGGAAATTTTTTCTATTCCTGAAATAGTGGATTGGATACCTCCATATATCTTATAAACTTGATCCAAGAATAATCTACCTACCTCACTAGCTGTATAAGGGATGAGTACGGCCTCCAAAGTGATTATATTTAGAAAATGTCTCGATACTATCACCATTATGACATCATTCCCCTCAGATCTAGGTATCCCTTCAATGAAATCCACATATATGTTATCAATGGTTGACTGGGAAGATGTAAAGGATTAGAAGGAATGATCGATATTTGTGTTCAACCTTGTGAGTTCATCAAACCTCACAACTGGCCAAAAACTTCTTGATTTTATTCTTCAATATTGGTGCTAAAAGAATTGGTGGGCACTCTTGTATGTAGATTTCATGCCTATGTATCCCCCCACGAGAGAATCTTGCGGTACCTCTTATAGCTTATTCCCCAACTTACCTCCTGGGATTATATATAATGTTTCCTTTTCCCTTAATAATCCTTGCAATAATGATAATTATATTAAGGATACATGATCAATCATTAATTAAGGGTGTTTATTTTTATATAAACCTAACTTTTCAATCTACAACCCCAATATTTTGTAAACCCACGATAATGGGCTTATACCCATTTATGACACCCAAGTGAAAGGGCTTCTTGTATAGAAATGGAACATTAGACATATCAAGGACTTGTTTTGACAAGAGAAAACCCTAATTGTTAATCCTCCAAAACAATTACTTACCTTCCGTATGACCTTTTAACGATATATGATGAATAGTTATGTCTTAACTCAAATGGATCTTGGAAGATAGCAAAGTTTAATTGATGAAAGATTGCTAGATGGACTCACAAGAGGAAACATAGACTCAAAATTATTAATCTTGGAAACTTGAAACTCAATGGGATACTTTTGAGTTTCACCCCTAAATCCGAATTTTACCCCGTGATTCATGAATTTTAACGGTACTAAAAACATTTAATATTAGTAATAATTTTGTTAGTGTGATTTGAATTAGAAAGTAATTCATTTTTTTGGCGGAGAGTGCATAGTTCAGTTTTGGTTTTAATGAATATGAGTTCTATAATTTTAGGTTAATGGATTTTCTTACTTAACCCAAACTTTTGCGTGGTGTAGAGGATGGAAATGTTATAGAATAAGTTTTGTTATTATATTGTGTGTTTGACTCCATTATTTTTTGGTTAATACATTGTAATGTGTGTTTAAGTAGTTGTTCTCTTTTTCTTCTTCTTTGCGATACAGATCATAACCTGCAGAGTAATTGATTGAGTCATATGAACATAATCGTTTTCATAGGGTGAAATTGTTGAAACCTATTTGATTTTAAAGTCCTATATATTTTTCGTTAGAGATTGGATGACGGAGAGGCTACTGTTGGGGGATTTTGAAAGGATTATAAATGTCTTTTTGGTTACTTTTTATTTTCAATATCAAAATTTTTTGATGGGGGATGTTAATGAATGAGTTGGGTTCATATAAAAAAAACCTTAACTAAGGAATCATAGAATCTGCGAATAGATCCCCCCATATATCTATCTTTTACTTCATTCATTCATAGTGGTTGAATTATTGTGTGTTATGCCACTGAAATTATAAATTCGAAATAAAACAGAATAGATTTACTATTAGAGAAAGTAAAGGAATAAATACAATTTTGGAGACTTACTTGAAAGAAGATGATAATGTAGAATATATGTATAAAAAAAGAGTAACAACAATAATCTGATCCCTATTTTCAAAAGTGTCCTTAAGGAAAATTTATTCCCTCCAATATGTGCTTCAAGACTGAGGAATAATTGCCTCCCAATATAGAACGGATTTTCGGATTAAACAAGCAGCAAAACAATGTATAATCCCAGTGAACACAATTCTATGTATTTACTCAACCAAGAAACATAACTAATGTGTATGACATGAATGCAGTAATGTAGAAAATATTTTTTCTAAAACTGGAACAACATTTTGGGTTGGAGATAAATGGAGGGAGAATTTTTTCATTAGTTAAAACTCGGAGGGAGAAAATGTATTCATAGCAAATGCAAGTGACTGTTCAGAAAAACTGTTTTTAACTGTCAAACAATTAATAGTTAATTTCGATTAATCATTTAACTAATTAATTTTGGAATTAGTTAATTTTTCCCAAAAAGTTAATTAAATTTGGCCCACAAAATAAAGTGGTTTTTTATAAACCCAAGCCAACGCATTTGGCCGAACCGAGCCGATCGGCCCGTGGGATGAATGCACGCGCATGTGCATGTGTGGACCTTTGATCAAAAGTCAATCCAAGCATAGCTTAGGTCATCTCCCCTTCAAAGAGTTGGGATACCTCCAAGGCGCCAAACCTTAGTGCCAATTTTTTGTATATTAACTCTTCACATTCCCATTACTCTTCCGATGTGGGGCGAGTTACACACTCCCAATTCATTAACTTTCATTGCTTTATGAGTCACTTTGGAGACATATTTATCATTCATAACTTAATGGAATTGGACATGTGAATATACCATGTTAATCTCCTTGCAAAGGAGAATGCGTCTGTATGTGGTCCCAAAAATATAGTGGTGTGGGTCCCATCTAAATTTAAGCCCAAAGTTGTTGAAAATTTGCTATCCAATGCCCATTTTCTAATAATTCCCCACATTAATGATATATTCTATATAAAGATATTCAAGTTGCAGATGCAGACACAGACATAAGTTGAGTAAAATTTGAAAATTTATTGCATCAGGAAAAGTAGCCTAGTGGCTTTGAACTTTCCATGGTGATATACTATTGGATTTACTTGGTTAATCGATAGGCTTCATGTCCTTGAATTGTCAACCCTTTTTGTAAATCTAGATAATAATATTCACACAATAATTCTTCAACACAGTTGGTTCTCACGCTTGTGTTTGTTTTATCCATAAACACCACTTGGTTCCGTGAGTACTTTAGAGAATTTTCCTTTCATTATTCTCATAGAAGTGCCCTCTTCTTACTTACATATGTGACTTCCATAAAGAGTATCCCGTAATACCCCACTTAGACATACTAAGTATGGATGTCATTAAAAGCATGACTTATCCTAATTTCGCGGTAGATGTGCACTGTCTAATCTTTGGAATGGATATTTAATCTTATCCATTATTATTTGATTTTTCTAGCCTCAAATCGAGAGTCATGTAAGTACACGATTAGTTGCTACATGTTACGTTGGTCCCATTTAAGGTGTTTGGGATTCTTGCGGGAACGTTTGGGGGTTATTTTTGGTTATCTCCCTTCAACATGATGTTTTCAAGCCTAAGTCTAAATATTAATAACTTTTGGTCTTATTCTCAAAACGGGAGTCCCGTGACTACATGTTTAATTTCTACATGTTACATTGGTCGTGCACGGTGTTCGTGCCTCTTGTAGGGCCATTTGAGGGCAGTTTTGTATTTTCGCCCTTCAACTTATTATTTTCATGCCTAAATCCAACTATTTGACGGTTTTGGTCATACTATCAAATAGGGAGCCCCATGACTACATTTTAGTTGTTGAATGATATGTTGATCCCGTGTGATGTGTCTATGCCTCTTGCGGGACTATTTTTCTTTTTCGCCCTTTAACGCGGTGTTTTCAAGCCTAAGTCTAACTATTAACAAGGTATGGTTGTATTCTCAAAATGAGAGTCTGAAGATTATGTAGTCATTTGCTACGTGTTACGTTGGTCTCGTGGGAGGTGTTCTTACCTCTTGTCGAACCGTTTGGGGGTCATTTTGCATTTTCCCTTTAATAGGGTATTTTCAAGTCTAAGCCTAACTATTTATATCATATTCTAAAGTCGAGAGTCCCGTGACTATGTGGTTAGTTGCTATATGTTATGTTGGTCTCGTGTCTCTTGCAGGGTCGTTTTGGGGTTATTTTGCCTTTTCTGGGCTGTTTTAAAGCCTAAGTCTAACTATTTCAAGTTTTTCTCATAATATCAAATCGTGAGTCTCGTGACTGTGTGGTCAGTTGTTACGTGTTATGTTGATCTCGTGCGAGGTGTTCGTTCCCCGTTTGGGGGTTGTTTTGCATTTTTACCCTTTAATGGGGTGTTTTCAAGACTAAGTCTAACTATTTGAAGTTCCGATCATATTCTCAAACCGAGAGTCTTGTAACTTTACGGTTAGTTGTTATGGGTTACGTTGGTCTCGTGCTAGGTGTTTGTGCCTCTTGCGGGGCCGTTTGGGTATGTTTTGCATTTTCTCTCTTCAATGGGGTGTTTCCTAGCCTAATTCGAATTATTTGCATGTTTTGGTAATATTATCAAATTTGGAGGGACTACGGGACTAGTTGGTGCATGTTACTTTGGTCTTGTGCGAGGTGTTCAAGCCTTTTGCGGGGTGGTTTGGAGATTGTTTTAAATTTTCATCCTTTAAGGGAGTATTTTCAAGCCTAAGTGTTAATATTTACAAGTTTTGGTCGTGACTACATGGTTTGTTTCTACGTTTTACGTTGGTCCCGTGCTAGAGTTCATCCCTCTTGTGGGGTCGTTTGGGGATTATTTTGCATTTTTACCCTTTAACAAAGTGTTTTCAATCTAAAGTCTAACTATCAGCAAGTTTTGGTCATATTCTCAAGCCAATAGTCCTATGACTATGTGATAAGCTACTACGTATTACGTTGGTCCCATTGGTGTTCATGGATCTTACAGGTTTGTTTGGGGGTTGTTTTTTTATTTTCACCCTTTAACAGGGTATTTTGAAGCCCAAGTCTCTCTATTTGGAAGTTTTAGTCATATTCTCAAATCGATAGTCTTGTGATTGCGTGGTCAGTTTCTATGTTTACGTTAGCCAGGTGCGAAATGTTCATGACTCTTCTAGGATTGTGTGGATCTAGTTTTCATTTGTTCCTTTTAATGGGGTGTTTTCAATCCCAGGTCAAACAATATTCAAGTTTTGATCCGAGAGTGCGTTTTTTGTTCATCTGGAGAAACTAATTTAATTATATCCAACTTTGAACTATCCAGATCTAAACACACGCCTAAGTTATGCATCTAAAGGTGATTGATTAGACATTCAACATATTCACATCAATTAAGGATCAATCATACAGCAGATTAGGAAAAATCCCCCAAAGGGGCAAAGCATTTTATTTCAATATGGTTTGTAGACACTTACATATATAAAGAAATACAGTTTGACAAAGCAAAGACCCTCAGTCACCGGTTCATTGTCGTTAGAAAGATCTCCCTCAAGACGCTCCAAGTTCATTAGTGTAGAGAACCCTCTTCTCAACATAAGATGCTCCACGAATGGGAATGACTGGGTTTAGAACGATCCACACATATGATTCTGAGATTTTGTGAATCTCAAAGTGTTTTTTCTTGACACATATGAAGACTTGACGTATTAGGTCAATAAATTATTCCCTCAAAGTCTTAAACAAAATAAGCTCCGAAGTGGGAATTTATAGAAGTGAACAAAATTTGATGAGCCGAATTTTTCTGAGACCGTCGGATCGGTCCGAAAAGGATCATTAGATCGATTCGGTCATTCGAATCGGTTCGATTTTCTTCTTAAATAGAACGATCTGTTCATATGACCTTTTCTGTATAAAATTACCAGCCGGATCGATTCATTTCTATTCATCTTCAGATCGATCCGGTGAGAAGACATTTTATGTACAGAAATGACACCCGGATCGGTTCGATTATCTCCAAATTCCGATCGGTTTGGATTTTGCTTTCTTTTAGTTCCTGTATGAGAGGACTTATGAATTCGAAAAATCCATACCAAAAACCCACGATGTAGGTAATGATCACAGCTCACGATATTGATGATGATGGGAACGTGAAACACAGAATTCGAATGAGGCCGTCAAGATATGATTGTGCTGAGACGAGCCGACTGTAGCGGTATACGACATATATGTTGAGATCTAGGATAAAACTGAAATTCCTAGATACTAACTTGGACATTTATAAAACATGTACTTACAAATATACCCTATGTCTATGCCGGTACATACATAAAAAATCCAAATTATGTTCCCAAAAACATAAATGTCATACAATGTAATATCCCCATTAAACCCAAAAATTGGAAATAGTAAATGAATGATATGTCTTCAATCATCTTCAAATTGTCAAAACTCTTCAAAATTTCTTTCTTTATCCTCAATTTGGTACCTACATACATGAGGCAAAAACTCGTGACGCGCAACAGTTTGATATATAATGATAAGAAAAATGAAATATCAAATTAAGCTCAAGCAAATCATTAGAAAATTAAACTATCTCCCCTATAATTCGTTCTCCCCCTTTTTATAATGTCCCCAAATAGACAAAAAGAACAACATACATAAATGCAAATGGTGATTGTCACAAGCAGAACCACTTTCTCTTTTAAAATTTTCAAAATTTTGCTTACAAAATATACAACAAAGAATCGCACTAAGAAAGAACAATAAAACAACTAAGTCGATGATAGCGGAAATGAAGGGATGTGAACAGATTCGACAGGAAAATCAACATATACAACCATAACATATGTGCACGATGAATGTTGGATATTCCTAACGAATGAACTCAACATCTTCCTTAGGTGTAAGAATTGTGGAATTAAAAGAATGTAACTCAATCCAATTAGCAAATCAAAGCTCAAAGTGATTTCCACACTAATAACGTCCAAAACATTTGAACGCTTTTTCATGACTTTCAAGGACGTGCAAACTCATTTTTCATCTCTTTCCATCTAAACTCCTTCTAAAAAAATTAAACATTATATTTTTCTCTTGAGGTGATGAAACTAAAATCTATTGGCCCATTTGATATGGCATATTTTTCTTTTTATTGCCACTTAATTTTTCGAGCTCTTTTTCAAACGATGGCTTCACGACGGGTAAATTTTAAACTCTCGCAGCCCTTTCCCGTGATTCACTCGTCATATTTTGTTGCAATTAAATCCTCACGGTAAACGATTTTTACATGCACTACTATCTGGTCAATTTTTATTGCATTTTGGTCACTGTGTAGACAAAATTAAGATGGGAACACTTAAGCCAATATGTGAAAGACAAGTACAATACTCCAATATTTCCGTGCATGTGTGCAATAAAAGAGATAAAGAGCCAAACATGTAAAAGATATCACTAATCACATATCAAAGACTCCAAATATTGTAAAGCACGTGGATGAAATGATGTAGCATATCAAATCACTATCAAACAGTCACGTGAAATATGAAATGAAGTTGTGACTATGGCTATCTTAAATGTTCATCCATAGATGATGTAAACAAAATACAAAACTTTTTTTTTATTTTTCAAAATTTTTTTATAAAAAGAAATTATTTTTGGATTTTTCAATTTTTCAAAAAAATAAAAATAAAACATATAAAGATACACATAAAACAATCTAGAGATAGGAATGAGATGATATGAACATAAAAAAATATCCTAATCTAGACATGGTGACCACCCTTCAGTCAACTGTGTAAATACTTAAAAATCTCCTAAGTCTTTCGAATCTAAGGGCATCTAAAGGCTTCATGAAAATATCGGCTAACTTAAGGTCGGTAGATACAAAACTTAAGGATACGACCTTTTCTTCTATAAGCTCATAGATAAAGTTCTCACGCATCCTGATGTGTTTTGTGCGCGAGTGATAGAAAGGATTACGAGATATGTGTATCGCTCTAGTGTTATCACAGGATATGGTCATGGTGTCCTGTGATATCCCATAATCCTCCCGCATCTCCTTCATCCACATAAGTTGCGTGCAACAACTCCCGATGGCTATGTACTCAGCCTCCGGAGTGTACAAAGAGATAGACTTTTGGTTCTTTCTCAACCAAGAGACAAGAGAAAAACCAAAGAAGAAACACCCACTAGAAGTTCTCCTATATCATCTGCATCCCCAGCCCAATTGGAATCCGAATAGGCGGACAGTCGGTCATTGGTATCAAAGGAATACCAAATGCCATAGGAAAGAGTCCCATTCACGTATTTGATAACACATTTTAGAGCGAGTAAGTGTGACTCTTTGGGGGACACATGATATTGCGCATAGACTCTAACACTAAAGGCGATGTCGAGACGACTAGTAGTCAGATAGAGAAGACTTCCTATCATACTCCGATACAAGGTTTTCTTAATGTCCTTGCCTGAAGTGTCCTTACTAAGCTTTGTAGATGTACTCATAGGTGTACGTGTGTGCTTAGCGGAGTCCAAACCAAATTTCTTCACTAGGTCTCTGGCATACTTGGATTAGGAGATGAACATCCCATCCTCTAGCTGATAAACCTGAAGACCAAGGAAGAATATAAGCTCACCAACCATGCTCATCTCAAACTCACTCTTCATCTCCTCCTCAAAGCTGTGAGCATATTGGGAGCACGTGGATCCAAAGATTATTTTGTCCACATAGACCTGGGCAACCAAAATAGCACCGTCATCTCTCCTGACAAACCGCATTTGATTAACTCCCCCTCTCTTGAAGCCACGAGCTAAGAGATAGGAAGTAACCCCCTCGTACCAATCACGGGGTGATTTCTTCAAATCATACAGGACTTTTCTCAGATATTAGACGTGTCATGGATGCGAAGTGTATTCAAACCCTTTTGGTTGTTCCACGTAAACTTCCTCCAGTATAATACCATTCAGAAAGGCACTCTTGATATCCATATGATATAATTTGAAGTGCAGATGACATGTGATGGAGATTAATAAGCGGACGGACTCAAGCCTCACAACAGGAGAAAATGTCTCCTCGAAGTCTACACCGTCAATTAGTGTGTTGCCCTGAGCGGCCAACCTAGCCTTATTACGGATAATCGTACCATTTTCATCCATTTTATTCTTAAAAATCCACTTGGCACCAATTTTGTTTGTCTCACTAGGGCGGGGGACAAGTTCCTTGACATCGTTCTTTCTAAACTAAAGCAACTCATCCTGCATAGAAGATATCCAGTGTTCATCCTTGAGTACTTCTTTGGAGGTTTTAGGCTCGATTTTGGACGTTTAGAAGACATGGATAACAACGTCCTCAAGTTGGGCACGAATCTTGAACCCTAGGGTGGGATCTCCTGAAATTGCAGTAGGATCATGACTCTTGTGAAGCCACTCAGGTGTGTCCCCTAAGACACGAGTAGGTTCCACCCTAGGTGTGTGAGGGATAAGGGGATCATTACCACAAAGGTCTTCATCCTCACACAAATGGCTGGGGTCAACTAACACCGGAGGTTTGACATATTGCACAGTGACGTTAATTATTTCATAACCTTATAGCTTCTTAGGTTAAACACCCGGTATGCTCTACTATTCGATGAATATCCTAACAGTATTCCCTCCTTGCTTCGGGAGTCAAACTTTCCTAATTGCTCTCTATGCCGTAGGACCTAGCATTTACTCCCAAAACATAGAAATGTGCCTGGGTGGGCTTCTTTTTAGTCCACAATTCATAAGGTGTCTGAAGTGTGTGTGGACGCAAGTAAATCCTATTCACCGTATGGCATGCAGTAAACACTGCCTCTGCCCAAATTATCCTAGAAAGTTTACGACCAAGAAGCATAGATATAACCATCTCCTGAATCATTCGATTCTTCCTCTCAACGATCCCATTTTGCTTAGGGGTCTTTACGGCTGAAAACTCATGTTTAATTCCAAGACCGTCAGAGTAAAGATTAACTTTAAGCTCCGTAAATTCAGTGTCATTGTTACTACGCATTCTATTGATAGTGACATCGTGTTGGTTTTTCAGTACATGGCACTTGGTCATTAGGAACTCTACAACGTCTGATTTCTCCCTAAAAAAACCTATGACAGAGTATCTGGAGAATCGTCTACCATCACGAGGATATACCTCTTACCACCTAGACTTTCGGTACAAGTAGGACCCATAAGATCCATGTGAACTAACTCAAGTAACTTGGAGGTAGTAATGGAATTCAACTTCCTATGGGGGCTACGAATTTTCTTTCCCAACTGACAGGGTCCACAAAATGTGGAAGTTGGTATTCCAAGAGATGGCAAGCCATGAACTAGGTCCTTTTTTACTAATCGATCAAAATCACTAAAGTTCACATGACCAAGTTGTTGATGCCAGATCGTGGCACTGTTGTAGACAAATAATGACTTGGGAACTATCCCATAGCAATTATCTTCTGTCCTCACCCCTTGCAATACAAGTTTACCGGCTTGATCATAAACATTACAAGCATCTCGGTCAAACTTAACTGCAAAGTCAGCGTCGCACAACTAGCTGATGCTGAGAAGGTTTGCCTTCAAACCTTTGACGTATAATACATTCTCTAGCTTAGGAAACCCTGGTAGCTCTTTAGTACCTCGTCCTATAATGCTAGACCTGCTCCCATCACCAAAAGTGACTTTACCTTCCTTGCGATCCACTAAGGAGGTAAAAAAAGAGACGTCGCTAATCATGTGTCTAGAACACCCACTGTCAAAATACCACTGTGAGGTATTCTAAGATTTCAGAGCAACATGAACAATAAGAGCATTATTGTCATTCTTAGGTACCCAAGTGAAGGTAACCTTTTGTTTGCTCTTGTTGCTGGTGGGTCTAGTCGCAAAGTTGGTAGTATCCACAGACAGTCTAGATAACTGGTGGAATTACCCCATTAAACTCTGAGAAGTCTCGACTAAAAACTCAACTTTCTCTCTTAGTCTCATGAGATTACTTGTGGGGTGTGATGGAGAATAAGTAAGTCATGTTCGACACAAACTATAACAAAACTCTCTCAGGTGGCCTTTCCTCTTATAATAAGTATAGAAGTACACAGACTGATGCCTACATCAGTTTGCTTTTCTTGGCCAAACAACATTCTTGGGTTTTGGTGGATGACCATGAGGATTCGTCATAAACTTAGGAACTGGTCCAGGTGAAATTTATGAAGTGGATGCACCATCAAAACCATTTTCGGGCCTCTCACCAAATCCAAATGCAGAGGCAAGGAGTATTTTTACCATCTTTCCAGATCTATCCTCGATTTGAACCTTAACTTCCCGTTCTCTTTCAAGATCGTCAGTGATCTAGGCAACAAAGGCTTCTAGAATCTTACGAGCCTCTTCAAATGCATAAAGGTCTCTTGTCAAATTAGCCACTTTCTTTTTCAAGTCCCCTTTGACTTTTTCAAAACACTCCTCTTTCTCTCCAAACAAACTCTCTCTCTAGAAACAGACTCTCTCTCTCTCTCTCTCTCTCTTTCTCAAAGTCGTGCACAAGGACGACTCACTCTCTTTTATCTCTCCTAACTCTTTATCTAACATTGCAATCCTAAGAATTTAACCTTTATTACGCTTCTCGGTTTTAAATGAATCAGCATATAAATTAGTATAAGCGTGATGAAGGTCACTCTCGCTCTCACTCCCTGCATCCTCTCTCTCACTCTCAGTGTCGAGGTCTCCATGAGAAGAGACATCCACATCATCGTGAGGTGTATCAGAATCTCTCAAGTGGCTAGTCATGAATGCGGTAAAGTTGCACTCATGCGATGATTCTTCTCATGAATCCACCGACTCGACTTCACTTTCTTCACTCAGGGTAGCATTAAGAACAACTTTTCCTTTTTCTTTGGCTAGTCTGTTCAGCCTTGCAGCACACTAAAAAGCTCTATGACCCTTACCGTCACACTCATAACATCTCTCATCATTTCTATTTTGTGTGTCTTTCTTTTCTTTTTCAAAATTCTTGACATTTTTATTTTTCTCAAATTTCTTTTTATCATTAACCTAGCCACTATTTTTTAACTTGAGAAATTTCTTAAAATTATTTGCAAACAAAGCCAAATCATCTAAATCGAAGTCGAAATCAAAATCTGACGCATTTTTCTCACTCTGTTTAGACGATTCTACCCTCTTTCTAGCTGACTTAAAATTCTTTTTGGCTTGGGATTTAAGAGCTATCCCTTTATCTTTTGCTTTAACAGCTTTAGGAAATATATCTATTTCATAGGTTTGAAGATCACCTACTAATTCTTCTAATTTAATAGTGTTTAAATTTTGTAAAGAATTTAACACAATGACTTTGGGGATAAACCGCTTAGGCAAAGAACACAGGACAATCATGCATAGAATTCATCAAAACATTCAGCCTCAAGCATAGTTATAGTCTTAAGCTGTGTAGTTAGGTTTTGCAGTTTTGATTCTTTAACAACGTTCGTGCCTTAATGGGTAAGTTAAAGAACATACCATGCTTCTTTAGATGTGGTACACATCATTATGTGTCGGAACTCGTCAGGAGCGAAGGATCCGGAAATGTCACTTAGACCTTTTGAGTTATACGTGGACCATGTAAATTCATCCTCAATCCATTAAGCCATATATTTTAAGCTTGTCACATTTTCAACAGTGACGCTGGGAGGTGTCCACCCATTTTCAACAAGAATCCACACACGTTCATCAATGGGTTAAGAGCGGATTTCATGCGGTCTTTCCATATGCATAATTGGACCCGTCAAAAACTGGAATTTTATTAAATGATTTTTCCATTTGAACAAACTATGTTTCAAGAAATCAATTTTTAAAGAATTGATGTTAAAAAAAGACTTTGCGAAATATTACACGGTTAAATTTTGTAATTGGCTTTGATACCAATTTGAGAGTGCATTTTTTATTCAATCGGAGAAATAAATTTCATTAAATCCAATTCGTATTTAAACAAATGCCAAAGTCATGCATCTAAAGATGATTGATTAGGCATTCAACATATACACATCAAGCAAGGATTAATCACAAACAACATATTAGGAAAAATCCCCCAAAGGGGCAAAACATTTTATTTCAATATGGTTTGTAAACACTTACATACATAAAGAAGTACAGTTTGACAAGCGAAGACCATTAGGCACTGGTTCATTGTCGCCGCAAGATCTCCCTCCAGACACTCCAAGTTCAGCAGTGTAGATAACCCTCTTCTCAACTCAAGATGCTCCACGAATGGGTTTAGAATGATCCACACATATGATTATGAGTGTTTGTCAATCTCAAAGTCTTTGTACTTGAAACATATAAAAACTTGACGTATTAGGTAAATAAATTGTTCCCTCAAAGTCTTAAACAAAATAAGCTCCGAAGTGGGAATTTATAGAAGCGAACAAAATTTGATGCGCCAGATTTTTCTGAGCCCGTCGAACTAGTCCGAAAAGGATCATCGGATCGGTTCGATCATTCGGATTGGTTCGATTTTCTTCTTAAATGAATCGGTCCGATCAAATGGCATTTCCTGTATAAAACCACCAACCAGATCGGTTCATTTTTCTTCATCTCCGGATCGGTCCGATCAAAAGACATTTTCTGTATAGAAATGCCACGCGAATCAGTTCGATTATCTCCAGATCTGGATTGGTTCGAATTTTTCTTTCTTTCAGTTCCTATATGAGAGGAATTATGAATTCAAAAAATCCACACCACGAACTCATGATGCAGGTAATAATCATGACTCACGATATTGATGACGATGGGCACGTGAAACACAGAATATAGATTGAGGTCGTCAAGATATGACCGTGATGAGACGAGCCGACTGTATCGGTGTACGACATACATGCTGAGCTCTAGGATAAAACTGAAATGCCTACATATTAACCTGTATATTTATAAAACATGTCCTTATATGATCATATTCTCAAATCGAAAGTTTCGTGACTACGTGGTCAGTTTCTATGAGTTACGTTAGTACCGTGTGAGGTGTTCATTACTCTTGAGGAGCCATTGGGGGAAGTTTGGGATTTTTTCCCTTTAATGTGGTTTTTTAATCCTAGGTGTAACTATTTGCAAGTTTTGATAATATACTTAAATCGAGAGTCCCTTGACTACATGATTGGTTGTTACATGTTATGTCGGTCCTATGCAAGGTGTTTATGCCTCTTGCGGGGTCGTTCGGGGGGATATTTTGCATTTTCAGCCTTTAACAGGGTGTTTTCAAACCAATGTATAACTATATTTATGTTTTTATCATATTCTCAAACAAAAAGTCTCGTGGCAACGCGGTTAGTCTCTATGAGTTAAGTTGGTCAGTGCGAGGTGTTCGCACCTCTTATCGGGTCGCTTGGGGTTTGTTTTGCATTTTTACCCTATAATGGGATGTTTTAAAGACTGTCTAACTATTTACAAGTTTTTGTTATATTCTCAAATTGAGAGTCTGACTACTACGCGGTCAGTTGCTACATGTTATGTCAGTCCCGTGTGAAGTGTTTATGCCCCTTGTGGTGCCGTTTGGGGGATGTCTTGCGTTTTCTCCCTTTAACGCACTGTTTTTAAGTTTAAGTATAACAATTTGTTACTTTTGGTCATATTCTCAAACCAGGAGTTTCGTGACTATTCAGTGAGTTGGTATGTGGTGTTTTGATCCCGTTCAAGGTGTTTGTGCCTCTTGTGGAGATGTTTTGGGGTTATTTTGTGATTTCTCCCTTTAGCGGGGAGTTTTTAAGCCTAAGTCTAAGTATTTGCAAGGTTTGGTCTTATTCTCAAAATAGGAGTCCCATGATTATGCGGTCAATTGGTCCATGTTATGTTGGTCCCGCATCGGTGTTCTTGCCTTTTGTTGGGCCATTTGGGAGCTGGTTTATACTTTCTCCCTTTAACAGTGTGTTTTTAAGCTTAGGTCTATCTATTTGAAAATTTTAGTAATATTCTCAAACCAGGAGTTTTGTGACTACGAGGTAAATTATTGCTATTATGTTTGCCCTGCTAGGGGTGTTTACGTCTCTTGCAGGGTTGTTTTGCATTTTATCCCTTTAATGGGGTATTTTCAAACCTAACTATTTACTTGTTTCGATCATATTATCAAATTAGGAATTCTATGACTATGCGGTCAGTTGCTACGTGTAACAATGGTCCCGTGCAAGATGTTCTTGCCTTTTGCGGGCCTTTTGGGTGTTGTATTGTATTTTGCCCTTAATGGGGTGTTATTAAAGCCTAGATCTAACAATTTGCTAGTTTTGGTCATATTCTCAAACCAAGAGTCCCATGACTGCACGGTCGGTTGCCATGTGTGACGTTAGTCTTGTTCAAGGTGATCATGCCTCTTCCTGATCCGTGGGGAATATTTTTTTGGTTGTCTACCTTTAATGGGGTGTTTTTAAGCCTAAATCTAACTATTTTAAAGTTTTGGTCATATTATCAAAATGAGAGTCCCGTGACTATGAGGTCAATTGCTACATGTTATGTTGGTCCCGTGCGAGGTGTTCAAGCCTCTTATAGGCCATTTGGGCATTTTTTTCATTTTCTCCCTTTAACTAAGTGTTTTCAATCCTAAGTCTAATTATTTGCAAGTTTTGCTCATATTCTCAAATTGAGAAACCATTAATATTCCTTTACTTTCTACGCGTTACATTGGTCCCGTGCGAGGTGTTCGTGCCTCTTAAGGGGTCGTTTTCGGTTTATTTTTCATTTTCGCCCTCGGCGTGTTTTCAAACCTAAGTCTAACTATTTTCATGTTTTTTTCATATCTCAAAGTGGGAGATCCGTGACTTCTCGATCAGTTATTTTGTGTTATATTGGTCCCGTGCGAGGTGTTCATGGATCTTATGGGGCTGTTTGCATTTTTGCCCTTTAATGGGGTATTTTCAAGACTATCTAACAATAGCATGTTTTGAAAATATTCTCAAATCAGAAGTTCTCTCACTATGAGGTCAATTTCTATTGTTATGTTGGTCATGTACGAGGTTTTCGTGCCTCTTGCGGGGCCATTTGGGGGTTGTTTTGCATTTTCACCCTTTAGTGGGGTATTTTGAAGCCTAAGTCCAAATATTTTCATGTTTTGGTCATATTCTCAAACCGAGAGTTCTCTGACTATGAAGTTAGTTTATGCATGTTATGTTGGTCCCTTGTGAGGTGTTCATGCCCCTTAAGGGTCCTTTTGAGACTGGTTTGCAAGTTTTGGTCATATTCTCAAACCAGGAGTCCTAGGACTACACGATCGGTTGCTACGTGTGTCTTGGTCCCATGCGAGGTGTTTATTCCTCTTGCGGGGTTGTTTTACATTTTCCCATTTAATGGGGTATTTTCAAGCCCGATTCTAACTATATGCAAGTTTTGGTTAAGTATATCAAATGAGAGTTAAAGTAAAGAATACATGGTCCATGTGATAGTTTTGGTACATTTTAACTACACAACCTTGCCTTTCTCTAGTATAGCCTATTGTATTTCTCTTGAAACCTATTTACTCGAATGAGGTACAACAGAAATTCCCCGCTAATGAGGGTGATTTTCTCTCTCAAGTGTTTGATTTCCAAAAAAAATTCCCCTATTCCTTTTCCATGCGATCGTATTTGTTTTTCATGATTATTCTCGCTTCATCGAATTTTTTTTGACAATGTCGAACTCGAACATGTGAAAGGCTGATTGGACCGGAGAAATGAGATACGGGAAAGTTCTCATCGAGTGTTCTATCCGATTAGCCTTTCGTATGTCTGCGTTCAATAAAGTCAAAAAAATTCTGAAGAATCGACAATGAATTATGAAAACCAAATACACTACCATGGAAATGGAACATAAGGAAATTATGGAAGAAAAGTTGGAGATGGAAGTTGATTTGAAAATGTGAAAGTTAGAGATCGAACACCAGAGAGAAACTCACCCGCATTAACATGGACAACCAATTATACCTTTTACAAGAAAATTGGGATCAAGATAAATATATTCGTAAATCAAACCAGGTGTGCTGTGCGAGGTGTTCATGCCCATAAGTATTCATAATTGAAACTAAACATTCATAAATCAAATGAAACATTTGTAAATCAAACTAAATATTAATTAATCAAAATAAAGCGCCAATAGAGCATCAATATCATAATATGGTACAATTTGGGTACCAATATAATAAGAAGGTAAAATATAATAAGAAGGTACAAATAGGATTGTTAAGGGTAAAATAATGTTTTGATACTCAATCTTCCTCTAAACCAACTAAAAGATACTTCAAATTAGGATTGTCAGCTAGATAAAACTGGAACTCTTTAGGATCATTTTATGCATATGCTTGAGTATTCATACCCTTTGATGCCTGCACAATAATAGACCAATTGCCATCCTTTATGAACTTCGAGTAGAATACCTTATTTATATTCAAAAAGGAACAAATAAAAGTGTCGTTGACTATGCGATATTTTCTCTTCATCTTTGATAAATCTACCATGATAAGTTTAAAGTCAAGTTCAACTTTACAAGCATTCGTAGTGTCCTCCACCTTCACCCATTCACAATAGAATACAGTTTTTGTGAAATCAAAATAATCGAGTTCCAAGATTTATTGGAAAATCCCATTATATGTTGTCATCGTAACTTTTGAATTCTTATCGCTTTTACTAGTGACACATGTAGTCAAGGCAGAAATTAAATTTCATTGTTTTGCGTCAAAAGATTTTTTCAAATGGGTATGCAGCGAAGTCAAAATTATTGGTGCAAAATTTTTTGAACTCTTTCGCACAAAATATGAGACCTTTTGCTAGACATGCAATCCTTAACGATACATCACCTTGTTGATGAAGTTGCATTTATTAATAAAGTTATAATGGGAAGTGTTTTTACCACTCATGATTAAATAATGCTACACATAAGAGGAGAAAATACCGAAAGGGTTAAACCCATTGATTGATAATAAAAGATGGACATTGTGTTGTTCCATTGCTAATTCATGGCATCGTGCATTCAAAATTTTCCACATGGTTGAATCAATCGTATGATATGTAATATTTCCAACCACCTTGCATCGAACATGACATGTCATGGCATCTTCTATCCACGGTATAGTGAAAAATAATTTTGATCGTGGCTTGCAAGGAAAATAATTCAAAACCTTTTGTGGAACTTGCAAGCACTTGCAATATTTTGCATTCTAAAATTTTTAATTCTCACAAGGCCCGTATCTAGGCTCACTGCATATAGAACACTCATCCTTGTCTTCGTGCTCGTTGCGGTACAATATGCAATCATGCATGCCTGCATGAATAGATTTTTACTTCAAACCCAAATCATTCAAGCTCTTCTTTACGATAGGATGATTGTCTGATAACAAGTTCTATTTTTGGAAAATGTCTTTAACCGGTTGCGATGTTGCTCGACAAACAAAATTGACTCTTAAAATTATGAAAATCGATAATTGCGTACAATATCGAGTGATCTTCTTCATAATTTTTATACAAAGGTCTAGTTACATCGGCTTTCAATTGCATATATTCTCGATCTTCGAGTAATTCAACATCAACTTGGTCATAATAAACATTATCTGTATCCATAAACTATTGGTTTTGATAGTGGTGGAGTCTCTAAGAAACATCAATTAAGTCGGTCAAAGGATGATGTGCTACCAAATCGTTCATCACTTCCACCCAGTGGGATTCTATCATGCGGTCATGTACCAGTAATTCTTAAGGAACATTCTTTTCCTTATGGAATATCCATATCTTATAGTCTGGCATCATATCTCACAATAGTAAATAAAATTCAAGATATTTTAAACACTTAAATTTTCCATTTATACGAAGGTAGCACGAACACAAAATCTTCATTATTAAGACTCCTATATGCATATTTAATAAATTCCCAAACGCCATTTGCATGATTATTAGATACTTTGTGACTCTCTCCCATCCACTTTTTGTATTATGGGAAAGCCATTAAGTAGTGTTCATAATTCAAAACAAATTCATTCAACTCAATCAGAAAGAAATGATATAAGAAAATCCATTCAAACCAAATAGATATTACAATCAAATTCATTAAAATATTATAAATTTGTTAAAGGATAAAACATTGTTCAACAACTAGACTTGAACAACAAATTAACAGGACAAGTAATAAAATAACTTGGACAATTTTTTAATAATGACCCTTCCCCGTGGTTAACGTACGCGGGCTCATCACCATGTTGGAATATATTTTATCGACAAAACTTTAAGCTTCACCCATCACCAAAGACCGAGTGTGGACAAGTGTTCTGATAATTATGTAAGTGAGAGTGCACGTGCCAATAACCCTTGTATCGGTAAAGTTCCATATATAATGAGCATTGCCAGAGTCAGTATGCATGGATGATGATGATGCATTGAATGTTCTAGGTGTAGTAATTTATAAGGGGAATGTTTCGGGAGGAGGAATTTGCAAGGAGAATGTTCCAATGGGTGGATAGGGGAATGTTTGGGCATCTGATGGGGGGGAACTTTGTTATTGAGTAAATAGTCAGACCAACTAATGGATTTCATTCTTATGGAGTGCCATGTCCTTCCGATGCTCTGACACCTTTCCTTTCATCTTTACACCTTTTTCTAACCCCCTTACTACCTAACCCCTCACTATAGACATCTTGTCTAGTAAAGGTGCATTCTTATGTAAATTGGTACTTGACATACATGATCCCACACCTCTTGGCATCCCCTTATGGTCCCTCCCAAACACCTTGGTTAGGGCATATGACTCAATGCCATCGGGGTTCCACTCAAAATGATTGCTGGACATGCCCTCTATGATTTTTTGTAATATAATATCATATTTATGACTATGACTATAAAAATAACAATATTATAATGTGTATATATATGATAACTAAATTCAAACTCAGCGAATTCAAAGAAAGTTTGTTTGGTTACTTATTAGGCCCTTTTTCTTGTCGGCCATGCATATACAAATTGAATTGATTATCATCGTTTCGTTCTTCTAGAGTCCTCTTGGTATGTTCTGCCCGTTCACACTTAATATCATCATAAATATTTTTCCTCGAGTTTGTGGGCATCAATCTTTTATAAAGTGTTCAAATTATTTCTTACCCTCTCATTTAGTTTCCCTCCCTAGCCTCATTGTTCAAGAGTTCGTTCCATTGGTCAGTGGGAATTTTAATATTTTAGACAACTTTATCTTTCAACCCCAAAATATAAGAACTAGTTGGATCCTTCGGGATATAATTCTTTTGAAGGTTCCTACTGTAGGTATTCAAAGCATTGACTATTATGGAAATAACCATTGGTTTCAAATCGATTGGGAATGTAACTATCTTATTGAGTTGCTCCCAAATGTCATCCTTTGAGGTAGGATCAACCTCCTTCCAGTTGTCTGTGCCCCCAATTCTCACAATCATCTTTTCAAAATGACTTTGAAATAGCTTAATGCCGCATTTGTCACAGATTGAATTATACCCGCAATGGACAACCCAATGTGCTTTTTAGGGTTATCTTAGGATCCCTTGGCAATAACAGTTAAGAGGTGTTATAGTATTAGGGGTTTCTTGAGTTTGATGATTTGGATATGGAATAGAATGAATCTCCTGAGAAGTAGAGTATTGATATCCCAGAGGAGATGAGAATTAGGCTTTGGGTGTAGGTGAGTGCCCAATTGGCGATGTTCCGCTATTTTGTTGATTATTATTATTTTGAAGGACACAAGTTTCCGATTGAGTCTCAATGTAGTGTTGGCTCAATTCTGGACACAAACGTTTGAGTCATATGATAGTGTTCAAGTTTATCCATTCAAGCCTATGACGTGTTAGTTGAAGACGTAGCGGCCAAGATTATAAAGCTTCATTAAATGCTGAGTTTATTGTGCCTCGTTTATACGTCAACAACATTTGTTCCATTTACTCCTAAGGTATGAATGCATTACATATTTATATAGGATCTTGGAAAAAAAAAATTATTGGGTGTTCTTTTATTTAAAATGAGATTTATTTTCAGAAGGTTTCTTTAAAACTTTAAAATAAAGTTTCTGGGCTAAAAATATAATTTTAAACTTCCTGGAAGTTCGTTCAAAATTGTTGTTCGAACGAGTTTTTCGTTCGAACGAGAATTTTGTTCGAACGAGTTTGCTAACGAGTTTTACCAAAAGGCCACTAGAACTTCGTTAGAAGTGTCGTTCGAACGAGATTTCCAGCGGGAAAATTATTTTGTAGTTTTTGGCAATTTTTCACTTCTATCCCACTAATTTTTCCCCATTAACTTTTGACAGATTTAATATGTGCGGGAACCAACCTTTTCAAACCAACTTTTTCATATTCCTTCATCTCCTAGAGAGAGTTTTAGAGAGTTCATTTTCAAATGAAAAAGTTCATGTTTTGAGTGTTTATTTTTCAAGAAAAAAAATCCTTAAACACTTTTGTTTTCACCCATAGTTTGTTTTTTTTCCAAGTTACCATATAAATATCTTGCTTGGAGTGTTTGGCTCCGTGTTTACTCTACCGAGTTGAAGAGTTTGTTTGGGTTTACTTCTACATCCCTCAAAGAAGAAGTCTCGTTGTTTTGCTGCGTCATTATTAAATGGTGAAAGGCACCATGTGTGGTTGGCAGTTGTTCCTAAAGCCTCATTGGTGGATTCCAAGGTTACGGTGGAGTCTGGGATTGTTAACTAAGTGAAGGTTGATACAAGAAGACGCATCATGGGCTTGAAAGGAGTCGAGTCGAGTTGAGTAAGTCATTTGTCTTGTACTTGTAAAACTACCATACTTAGTGGACTTAAGGCTAGGGTCATCCGAGGTTTTTTCCCGTTGTGGGATTTTCCTCATACATCGCAGCGTAGTGGTTTGTGATTTATTTTATCTTTCTATATCACCTAGATGCATGCTTAGGGCTAAAAGATAAAATATGGTTTAAATCACTCCTTGCTTAATTTGATGCAAAGTTAATTTGGGTAAATGTTAATTTAATTCAAGTCATTATTTTATTGGATAAAATTTGGTTTGGCCTAATTTGCAAAATTGAGTTAATTATTTGTTAGGAAAATTTCTAGGACTTGGGTTAAATTAATTTGGTTTAAGTGAATTTAAACATACGTGTGTGTTTAATCTAATTTCACTTGGTTTAATTTTAATTTGAAAGAAATTAAAATTTGTTGTTTATGTACTTGTTTAATTGAACCATCTCGCTTCCGCATCTTTAAAAGAAAATTACTTGCTTGCTGTAAAATTTAAAAATTGGGGGCCTATCGCTCTTACAAATTGCTATCAGAGAAAAAATGATAAATTACTTCGTTAAGATCTTTTTAACTATTTTTGGCTAAAATTAAATTTTCCCCATTTTCAAAATTTCCTATTTTCGATGGTTCTAACTACGCATATTGGAAAGCGCGGATGAGACGAGAGGGTTTGGTTGTTTGTTATTAAGGGGTGGTCCCCACCTACACATTTAGTAGATAATGAGCGTGTTCCCAAACCCGCCGATAGATGGAGTGAGAATAAATTTAAACTATCTAATTTTAATTCCCGAGGCTTTAATGCCTTGTTTAGCGCGGTCACACCAGATGATTTCCGTCGCATTATGATGTGTGAAATCGCTAAAGAAGCTTGGGATATTTTACAACTCACTCATGAAGGAACTAGTGTCGTAAAAGCTTCGAAACTCCAAAACCTCACCACTCAATTTGAATCCATCAAAATGAATGAAAAATAAACTTTTGATGAATTTTATGCTAGACTTTCCGATATTGTTAATTCATCTTTTAATTTGGGAGAGAAAATACCCGACAACCGATTAGTAAAGAAAATTTTAAGGTCCTTACCCGATAGATTTATTCCTAAGGTGACCGTGTTAAATTCTTTACCCACTTTAGCCTCTACGAAATTAGAAGAGCTCGTAGATGATTTACAAACCTATAAACTAGACATGTTTTCCTCCAAAAATGAAAAGAAAATAGAAAAGGGCATTGCTTTGAAAGCCCGAAAGAAGGAAAAACAAGTAGTAGAGAGTGAAAGTGAGAGTTACGCGGAAGATATGGCTATGTTTGCTAGGAAGTTTCAAAAATTTCTTAAATTTAACAAAGATAAATTTAAAAATGATTTTAAGAAATTTAAAAATTCTAAGCATGGCAAAGCCAAGAAGATCCCTAAAAATTTTAATGAAACTTTAAATAGGGACGAGTCTAATAGATGTTATGGTTATGAAGGGTATGGTGATAGGGTTTTTAAGTGTCGTACTAAACTAAGGAGAGAGGGTAAGCAACCAATTTCCTATAATGCAACCCTTAGTGATAGTGATAAGCAAGAGGGACCCGATTCCCCCACTAAGCCTAACTTTGTGGATTTTATGGCTAGTCATGTGAGCACCGATAATGAATCTTCCCATGAAGATATACAAACACATGACACTTTCGAGGTCAAAATTTATGATTCCCTTGTTTTTGATGGATGTGAGAGTGAAGAAGAGAGAGAGAATGAAAATGATGAGGTTGATGTGAGTGAACTTCAAAATGCTTTTCAAGAACTTTATGAAGAATCTATTAAATTAAAAAGAGCTAATTTGAAGTTAGAAGCTAGTTTAAGAGAGCGTGTCAAGGTCGTTGATGATAGTGTATTGGTTGAAGACCTTAGGACACGTGAGAGGACTTTTCGAGAGAAGCTTCAATATATAGAAGGCGAGAGAGATAGCCTTAGAGGTTTAATGGAATTAATGAAAAAGGAGCTTCTTGAGTTTGAAGAAAGAAATGTTTTGTTAGAGTCTAGAATTTTAGAATTAGAAATAAATTAAAAGACTCTGGTAAAGTCAAATTTGATTTGAAATGTCGTTCGGAGAAATTAGATAAAATATTAGGAACGATCCAAATTAAAAATGACACGTGTGGTTTAGGCTTCGATACTTGTAATGAGTAAACTCATAAAGCCAAAACCAATGTTTTAGGAGAATCCTCTAGGAACAATGTTATATATCATTCCCTAGGTAAGTCTTTTCACCGAGTCTTTAAGTGCTCACATTGTGGTCGAAAAGGTCATCTTAGTAAATTTTGTTTTGATCTTAAATGAGGTCCTAGAAAATCCCAATGTAAGGTAACCGAGGTAGCCAAGATTCCTACACACCGAGATAGTCATTCGTCATTAGTTTGGGTTAGGAGATCCGACTTGGTAGCTTTACAAGATAGGATTTTTTATTCTCATTTACTTTCACATGCCCTCCCTTACAAAATCTAAAGGTTGAATGTGTTAGTTTTATTTGCATACTCTAGCTTTTTGTTCTTCGTATTATATATCATTGATAGGTGTATGCATGTTTAATCATATTCTAGTCTATATTTCATGCCATATCACATGCTATAATTATGATGTTTGTTTATCTTTCGTATTGTAGTTCTTTCATTTTAGCTTGCATTAAATGAAAAATACAAAAATATTTTGTTTATCATTTGTGTTTCATGTTTTATAATTTAGGCTTAATGAAAAATACAAATGATTGTTGTTTGTCTTTTGGAGTAAATATTTTTGTTGTTTGGTTTAAAATTTTCAAAAACTCAAAAAGATTTTTCTTGTGTGTATTTTAGTTTGACACACTTTATGTGGCATATACTTGTGTTTGAATCCCTACTTTTTCGCTTCCATGTGGCTAGAACTTTTGGTTTAGATTGTTAATGCTTAAAATGTTCTTTACCATGCTTACATGGAGTAGTTGGATTTTGTGTTGATATAATAGATTCTATTTTTATATGCCTCAATTCACACATGCACGATCTCACTTGAAACTATAACTTCATATGTATATTTGAGCCGTTGTGAAGTGTTCTCCTACCAATTATGCGACCTAGGAGGACTAGTGCATGTTAAAATCTATTGCACGTGAGATTTGTGTGAGATATAAAAACAATATATATAAATATGCATGGGGAAGGGCTCCGAAAGGAAATCATCCTTGGCGAGTAATCCACCGTTTACTTGGACCTAAAAGAAATACGTGGTCCAAAGGCCTAAAAATAAAATATGGCATTAAAAAGAAAAATAATTGTCAAGGCCTATGTTTAATTGATATATTCATTCAAAAATATATATTCTTATTGAGGGAGATTGGATGGTATATCAACGATTTGCACAATGTCTGTTTATCCTAGTTGTACTTTCAATGTCATGACTCTATTGGTTTGTAGAATCATCAAAATTCTAGGCTTTTATGCATTATGTCTGTTTGTTCATTGAGTTCAATCTATATTGTCACATGAGGTTATATTCAAATGTGATGAATTTTGCAATCAATTGAGAACTATGTGAACATGTTTTAAGTGATTGGGTATAAATTTTATAGTTACTAGTTCACACCCCAACACTTCCGTTTCCATATGACACATTTTTGCCATACGAGTGTGAAAAGCTTATTGTATTTTGTGTCATATGTGGTGTTTATACCTAGTATATGTGCGTGTCTGTTAAAGATATTTATTATGTACTCATATATGAGGTATTCTATTTGTTTTTGCCTTTCTTTCTAGTCCATCTATGCTTCTACTTCATAATTGGTATCTATCTTGTTGCATTCTTTGTTGATATCACATGCTTAATACTTTAAGTATCATATTGGTATCATTTTCTTGCATCTTAGCTGGTATCCTTTATTCTTTATATGGATTATTTATGTTTTTGTTGCCTATATGATTTAATGTTCTATGCTTTGTATACACTTTTGTTTTATTAATTCTATCACCTTTGTCTATTCTTGAACAAAAGGGGGGAGAACGATAAGGGGAGAAATGGTATTTAATCCTATTGTAATCGTATCTTAGTTTGTTTGGGAGATTTATCTTAGGGGGAGACGTCTTTCTAAGTATGTAATTGTTAGACAAAAAGGGGGAGAATTAATTTAGGGGGAGTAATTATTTTACATGCATTCAATATTTTTTATATTCCCCATGCGTTTGATAGTTTGCTTAAGTGTGCAGGAATTATTCTAAATGGAAAATTTCTTCATCGACAAAGATATTGATCCTTGGGTTTTGAGTCAAGCTATGTTTTTTTTTATTTTGGGTGGGATATATTTTAATTCTAGTAGAGCTTTACAAACCTTTAGGATTTTTGTTGGTTTTTATCCCGGAATAGCCAAAGGGGGAGATTTGTAAGGACACAAGTCTCCGATTAAGTCTCAATGTAGTGTTGGCTCAATTTCGGACAAAAAACATTTGATTCATAGGATAGTGTTCAAGTTTATCCATTCAAGTCTATGACGTGTTAGTTGAAAACGTAGCGGCCAAGATTACAAAGCTTCATCAAATGCCGAGTTTATTGTGCCTCGTTTATACGTCAATAACATTTGTTTCGTTTACTCCTAAGGTATGAATGCATTACATATTTATATAGGATCTTGGAACAATTTTTATTGGGTGTTCTTTTATTTTAAACTGAGGTTTATTTTCATAAGGTTTCTTTAAAACTTTAAAATAAAGTTTCTGGGCTAAAAATAGAATTTTAAACTTTCTGGAAGTTCGTTCAAAATTTTCGTTCAAACGAGTTTTTTGTTCGAACGAGAATGTCGTTCGAACGAGTTTACCAACGAGTTTTTCCAACAGGCCACTGGAACTTCGTTAGAAGTGTCGTTCGAACGAGACTTCGTTTGAACGAAAATCTCGTTCGAACGAGATTTCCGGCGGGGAAATTATTTGGCAATTTTTCACCTCTATCCCACTACTTTTTCCCCACTAACTTTTGACAAATTTAATGTGTACGGAAACCAACCTTTTCAAACCAACTTTTTCATATTCCTTCATCTCCTAGAGAGAGTTTTAGAGTTCATTTTCAAATGAAACAATTCATGCTTTGAGTGTTTATTTTTCAAGAAAAAATCCTTAAACACTTTTGTTTTCACCCATAGTTTATTTTTTTCCAAGTTACCATATAAATATCTTGCTTGGAGTGTTTGGCACCGGGTTTACTCTACCGAGTTGAAGATTTCGTTTGGGTTTACTTCTACATCCCTCAAAGAAGAAGTCTCGTTGTTTTGCTGCGGCATTCTCAAATAGTGAAAGGCATCATGTGTGGTTGGCAGTTGTTCCTAAAGCCTCATTGGTGGATTCCAAGGTTCCGGTGGAGTCCGTGATTGTTAACTAAGCGGAGGTTGATACAAGAAGATGCATCAGGGGCTTGAAGGGAGTCGAGTCGAGCTGAGTAAGTCATTTGTCTTGTACTTGTAAAAATACCATACTTAGTGGACTTAAGGCTAGGGTCGTCCGAGGTTTTTTCCCGTTGTGGGTTTTTTCTCATACATCGCAGCGTAGTGTTTTGTGATTTATTTTATCTTTCTATATCACCTAGATGCATGCTTAGGGCTAAAAGATAAAATATGGTTTAAATCACTCCTTGCTTAATTTGGTGCAAAGTTAATTTGGGTAAATGTTAATTTAATTCAAGTCATTATTGTATTGGATAAAATTTAGTTTGGCCTAATTCTCAAAAGTGAGTTAATTATTTGTTAGGCAAATTTCTAGGACTTGGGTAAAATTAATTTGGTTTAAGTGAATTTAAAAATACGTGTGTGTTTAATCTAATTTCACTTGGTTTAATTTTAATTTGAAAGAAATTAAAATTTGTTGTTTATGTACTTATTTAATTGAACCATCTCTCTTTCGCATCTTTAAAAGGAAATTACTTACTTGTTGTAAAATTTAAAAATTGGGGTCCTATTGCTTCTACATTATTTATCTTTAACATTTCATACAATTAAAAAAAAAATTACCGATGTATATAAGAAATACGATTTACGACTATATCTATGCATATAAGTTTTCAGCAGCTTTTAAAACAAGCTCGATGTGTCTGATTTCCATCCAGCCTGGATTACTTTTTAAAAATCTATAAAATTTTGCACCGACCAACTGGGCAGAAATGTTTCTATGATTGACGTATAAAGGTACATGATATGAAATCGGAATCCTTCCTTTTTTAATTTATTTGCATGCTCAATTTTAATATGCACGTGTCATGAGATGTCCCAATCTGGGTGAATGCTCTCTTTAAAAAATTGTATCCACAAAGGATGAATATTTTTCAGCCTTTTTCTAATAGTGTCACCAATGTCAGTGCCCTGTCGAGATTATGCAGGCGAAATATATTCTCCTTTACCGCATCCTAACATTCTAGAAATGAAAACATAATACGATCGACGGGTAGTCTTGCGAGAGATCAAGTCCAAGATTTTTAAGGTAATTAAATTGTTCAATTTCCTATTACTAAATATGTAAATTGGAGTTCCCTTTATATGGCGCACACTAATTAAAGATATTTTAGTGATGTCAAATTGCACCCTCTCGTGCTTTTTTTCTTCCAATAGTTACTGCCATGACTCATTTTTCCCGAGAAAATATATAAAAAGATGTGAATATGAGTATTATAGGTAACGACTCTAATAAATCCTAAACGAATTATGGTTTTCCATCTGATCAATCAAATACAAAAAAGTCCAAGTTCATTTTAATTTAATTAAACATAAATTACTATATGTCCACTAATTGTGCAAGCCCTTCCACAATTTGTATTCACCTAAATAACAATCATTTAAGGAAGTGGTGAACACAACCACAACAAGTTAACCAAATGATTATATTCTAAGCATTTAGTCTTTAAGAAAAGATAGTCGTTAAGACAAATAATTAGTTAAAGGTTTATTATGACGAATTAATGGAGTAATCATTTTAAGTATCCATCATATGTATCAAACTGTGATCATTAAAAACAAGCCATAATAACCATCAACCAACCAATCCAGTACATGTTTATCCTGTACTCCTTCTAAATCATCCACATGATTAATTTCCAAGAACATAATTATAGAACATAAGTTTTCATATACAGTTCTACATCAAGAGTTTCATATACAATTTCCAATAATAAATAGGGTCATATTTCAATATAGAACATGTGATGTATACATTTGTTATGTACATTGGTTGTTATTCATTATAAGGATTAAAATATATAATTAAAAATATTCGTCATGTTAATAAATTCAGGGTATGCAATTATATATATTAGTTGTTGTTCAAATTATTAAAAAATATTCATTATGTGAAAAAAGCACGGTGAGATGGAAAAAATTCCATAATAATGGAAAAATAGTACAATGGAAAAATTAGTTTGAGTTAATTATGTGAACAAGTGTTATTAATTATAAATTCAATAGTAATTTCATAAAAATACCTAATAAAATGGAGAGATTTCCCAACAATCAATACTTGAATTTGAACGACACCCAATTTAAAATAATTTCGTACCTTGAATTTCAATATAAAATCGATATATATATAAGTTCCAAATGAAACACACATGTGCACACACAAACTGAAACACACACACACAAAAAAAAAATTACGCTCATATAAACACACTGAACACACGCGGACACACTAAGCACACACACCGAGCACATGAACAGAAATGAAATAAATAAAAGGAGAATGTACCTTGTGTGGAGAGAGAGAGAGGATGTCGAAAAATGCTGGGGGCGATATTGAAAGAGAGAGAGAGAGTTTGGGTTTCACCGAGAAAGAGAGAGAATTTTGGGTCACGTTTTTAAAATGTGACCATGACCGATGTTCACTAGTAATTATCACAGGTGGGTCACATTTTTGGACTGTGACAACCTTTGTGGCCAAATTAATCGGAAACTTGGAGCCATAAAGGGTCACAGGTGAGTCACGATTTTTGGATCCGTGATCCCCTTGGTCACGATTCGTGACCATGATCATCCCCTTAATGAGGTCAACCTAAACTTTGGTCACACATTTGGTCCTTGTAAATGCCTAGGGGTCACGGTTATGGGCTGTGACACAAAAAATCATGATTTTGGACCATGACCAGTTATTATGACCAATTTTTATTTTCGCTGTAGTGGCGGGGAAATTTTTTTGTGACTATTTCTCTAATAACATAATTTTCATAATCCCATTTACATTAGAGTATGTCGTATACCGCTACAACTGTCGAAGAATTATTCAAGTTCATTCATGCATCAAAACATATATGAATATCAAAGTTCTTCAACAAAAGAAGCCTCCTTGAGATTAATTTTGGTAAGGTTGTGTTTAAGTAACTTAACGATTCACTTAGAGTGTTTGGGATAATTTTTCTAAAATATTCTCTTAGTGTTAAAGAGGATTTTGTCGTTAAAGAATTTTTTCTAAGTGTTGAGGTGGAGTTATTTGACGATTTTTTTTTAACAGTCGTTCGAGCCACTTGAGCAACTTGTTCGAGCGAAATGCTAAAGTCACGCGAAGCTCATTCGAGCGACACATGTTATCTTTCGAGTGACAGAATGTTTTCATTCGAGCAACATGCCGCCTTAAGTTTTCTATTTAAGCATGTTAAACCACTCCGTTTTCGTTAAGAAGACCCGCCATTTTTCATTCTTCATAAATTGCAAATCGGTAGAATATTTTGTCTTCTTCATTTCAGGGTCCAAATCCTTTTGTTTTCAATTCACAAAGATTGCAATAATTTAGTGAATTATTTTGGAACCCGAGATACATCTTTTCTAAAGTTTCACTTGTAGGGAAGGTTTCCTATTTCTGATCTAGGTGTCACTAGAGGGAGGTGCTGAGCTGATGACTACGGGTCGATTGAGATTGCCCATGGGTGTTCCTTGCTGAATTGGAGCTTCGGTTCTTATTGATACTAGACTGTGTGTCTATGTGATTATTTTGATCATTGCAGATTTCATTGTAATCCTTGTAAGTTTCCATTTACTATTTATATTGAAATAAAAGGTTTTACCCGAAAGGGATTTTCTCCTGAAATATGTGTATCAGCAATTATGTTTGTGTTGGTTTGATTACACCCACCTAGATGCAAGTTTTAGGACTAAATTAAATTGGTTGAAAAATTGACTCCGATTAAATAAGGTTAAATTGGGACATTGCGAATTTATTTAAATCATTATCATACGACATTCTCAAATTGGTATCAGAGCAGGTTACAGTAAATTACTGTGTATTCCTATTTTTGCAAAATTTGTGTGTTATTGATTTTATTTTTGAAAATTTTATTTTGTGGAAAAATTGCAACTTTTCCGATGGAGCACTTATATAATCGGATGCCCATTTTTGACTTGTCTAATTATGCCTATTAGAAAGCCTGTATGAAGTCGCAATTAAAAGCTATGGATGAGCGCATTTGGGTTGTGTGTGAAAGGGGATGGACTCCTCCCATCGTCACGGCTAATAATATCACTAATCTTAAATCCACGACTGAGTGGACTAAGGATGAGTTTAAGTGGAACATTTTTAATTCTCGTGGGCTAAGTGCAATTTCTGGTGCCATCACTCCTAAGGAGTTCCGACATATTATGACGTGCACCACGTCTAAAGAAGCGTGGGATATGTTACAACTCACCCACGAAGGCACTAACACATTCAAAGAGTAAACTTCAAAACTTAACTACTCAATTTGAAACAATTACCATGCTTGATTCTGAGTGTTTTGATGACTTTTATGCACGATTATCTGGTATTGTCAACACTAGTTTTAATCTTGGAGAACACATAAATGATGCACGAGTGGTTAAAAGATTTTACGATTTCTGCTAAACATTTTATAGCTAAAGTGATTATTGAATTTCTTAGGTAATTTGAGAAAATTGAAGTTAGAAGAGTTGGTGGGAGACCTCCAAACATATGAGATTCACATGTTCCCTGACACTGTCAAGCCTAAGAATAAAGGGATAACACTTAAAGACCGGTCTAGGAAGGGAAAGGAAGTGTTGAAGAGAGATAAGAAAAAGAAAGTGATATTCTGTGAGTCCGAATCTGAAGGCGAGCTTGATTTTGATGATGTGGCCATGCTTACAAAAAATTTAGAAGTTTTCTTAAGTTTTCAAAAGAAAATTCTTCCAAAAAGATTTTTTGAGAAAAATAAAAAGAAAGATGAGGCCAAAGAGTGGGGTGAGAAAGAGAATGAGAAAGAGATAGAGGATGATGAGATATGTTTTAAGTGTGAGGGTTGGGGGAATAAGGAATTTGAGTGTCCAACAAGGCTAAATAGAAAGCGCAAGAATATTTCCATGCCAACCACTCTTAGCGATAGTGAGGAAGAGGTGAAGGATTCCGGAGATGAGTCTTCACATGGGATATGTGTCTCCATTTCTGCTAGTCACGTGAGCACACCTAGTTTGTCCCATGATTATGAGGATATTTATGCACGTGAGACCCTGAGGAGGAGGATAGTTTGACTGTTTTGAGTGAGGATAATAGTGAGTGTGAGAGTGGAGATGAGAGTGAGGTCGAGATAGAGTTTAGAGATTTGTACGCTGAGACCCTAAAGACCAAAAAATTGAACAAAGCCCTAACTCTTAGGATGAGAGATTTAGAGAGAGAGACTGAGAGTTTGAGGGTTTTTTAGGCTACGACGAATCAACTCGAGAAGCTGCAGGTTACATTGAGTGAGCAGTTGATCGTCGTAGGTCGAGAAAAGAGTAATTTGACCAACACGGTGTCTAGTCTGACGACACATGTATCCCAACTCGAAAGTGATCTCAAACATGCCCGGGAGGTCAAAGTACCTTTATATATCGCATCTAAGAAGGGTTGGAAAGATGATTCTCAATTCCATTTTGGGTGATGTTGAGAGACTAGAAATAGGAATGGCAGTGCGCCCACTTCCTATGTAGCACCCGAGTCGATTCTCGAGTTAGTGATAGATTCATATGTATCTCAACCTAACCCTCCTAGGCGTCCCATTCCCGAGAGGAAAGTGGATCATTGACCGTGACAAATCTTTTCGCGATCAGGGACCGTGACAAGACCATGACAATTCTAATGAACTTGTCACGGTCAATAACCGTGACATGACCGTGACAAAAAATGTTGTCTCGCCTAGAATTTTTACGTTCATTGACCTTGACAAGATGAAGTTGTCAAGGTCAATGACCGTGATAATTTGGCAGATTTAGTGTAGTGAGAGAGGTGTTCCTAGGCCCGTGTATGTTTTTTCACATTGCAAGAGGAGAGGACACCTTAGGGAATTTTTCTTTAAGTTGGGTAATGTGTCACGTTTTGCTACTACACGTGTTACCACGACACATACACCCACACATGATACTTTCGATGCTCTGGATGGATGATACCACCTTTGGAAAACTCCTTCGCACCTAACGTCTGAGGTTTAGACTTGTTTGCTAGCATAGGATGGCTTTTATGATGATATTTTATGCCTATTGCTGGTGTGTACCATGTTTGTATTTATGTTTTCAATTTTTGATATACTTCTCACCAAACCCAAAAAGATTTTGTTTATGAATTTTTTTGGAAAAATACAAAAGGATTTTCTATTTTTTGAGAAAAATTGAAAAAGCCAAAAAGATTTTATTTTGATAAGACTTTGAAAAATACACAAAGACTTTTGTATTTTGTTTTCACATTTTATGAATGGGCATTTAGGATGACCGAATCACAATTTCATTCCATATACAAGTGACGATTTGATAGTGTTTTGATACGCGTCATCATTTTATTTATGTGCTTTATAATGTTTGGAGTCATTGAGATGTGATTTGTTGTTACTACCTACATGTTTGACTCATGAGTTACTTTATTTCACACTTGAACATATTTGTTTGACTATTGTTCTTGTCTATCACATGTTGGTCGATGTGTTTTCATCTCAATTATGCCTTTAAAACGAACCAAATGCAATAATACTTGACAATGAGAGTAGTGCATGTAAAAACCATTGAGTAAGTTTGTGTGATTTATTTTTAAATGGGGAAGGGGTGTGGAAGGTACTCATTTATGCTTTGTGACTAAGCCATCGTTTATATCAGACCTAGAAAATGTATAGCACAAAAACAGAAGCCAAGGTCCAAAGAGGTTGAAAAGAGTCCGAAAAAAATTAAAGGCAATAAAAAGAAAAATATGGAACAAATGGGCAAATTTGTTTCGTTTCATCATCTCAAAAGAAAAACCAAAAGCATTATTATTTATGAGGGAGTTTGGATGAAATATAAAATGGGTTTGCACGTCGTTGAAAGTCATGAAAAAGCGTTACATAGTTTTAGACATTAATGGTGTGAAAATCATGTTTGACTTTGATTTGTCGATTTGATTGAGACGATGCCATGTAAATTAACTCTTTCGACACCTAAGGACGTTATTGATGTTCATTCATTAGGAGTACACATATATAATGTGCATATTTGTTATGTTTGATTGCATTGATTTTTCTATCGAATTGTTCACACCCATTCATTCCGTTTCCATGATTTGGTTATCTTAGTTTAAATTCATGGTGTGATTTTTGTTTTAAAAAATTGAAAAATGAAAAATAGTTTGTGAAAGATTTTGAGTATTTCCTTGCATAAGCGTAGTTTGATTCATGTTCTCTATGCATATTTATTATGATACTCCATGTTTATTTATTTTTATTCTTTTCCCTGTCTATTTCAGACAAATAAAAGTGAAGAATGCATTATGATTTTATGGGGGAGTTTGCATTATTGGGGAGATTTGATTATTGATTGATTTATGTTTATTCATTTCAAACTCGATGCGTCATGAAGGTATTTTCTTTGTCTAATGTGTGTAGGTATTACATTGAAGATCAATATTTTACACACCCTGATGAGAAAATCTTAAAGATTTGAAGATTTGATGTTGAAGTTTTTTAAAGAAAGTTTTAGTCCTGTATTTTTAGTACCTTTTCTATTTTGAGTTTATGGGAGGGTATTATATCTCTATAGGCTTTTTGATTTGATAATTCGGATGTTTTTATGTCGTACCGGCATAGGCATAGGGGGAGATTTGTAAGGACATAATTTTCATAGTCCCATTTACATTAGAGTATGTCGTATACCACTACAACCATCTAAGAATTATTTAAGTTCATTCATGCATTAAGACGAATCCGAATATCAAAATTCTTCAACAAAAGAGGACTCCGTGAGATTAATTTTGGTAAATTTTTGTTTAAGTACCTTAACGGTTCACTTAAAGTGTTTGGGATAATTTTTCAAATATATTTTCTAAGTGTTAAAGCAGAGTGTTTCGTCAAATATTTTTTTCTAAATGTTGAGGCGAAGTTATTTGATAAAAAAAAAATCACAGTCGTTCGAGCGACTTGAGCAGCTCATTTGAGTGACATGCTGAAGTTGCGCAAAGCTTGTTTAGCGACACCTGTCATCGTTACTCCCCTCAATTAGAGTCTGTGAATGACAATAGCACTATACATGGTAAACATAACAACATAATATTTTAAATTAAACAAGATATATTAATACGCGGTCAAAGTAAATCACTATCCCCAACAACAAAGTCCACCCAAACTCTAAGTCCCATTATTTAATTTCCCACATCTACTTATTTCAATTAATGTAATTACTCAAATTTATTATTTTTCTCATTTCATAAATTCTAACACCATATTAGTCGTGGGACTCCCACTAAAAGTTTTATGTCATTTTAGTCACGGGACACCTGCTTAAAGTTTTACACCACACCCATTCCCCTCACTATGGTCAGTCATCCCAGTTCACGGTTAGCTCTGCACACACTCATGAGGTTCCACACATGACACGTCACTATATCTCGTCAGCCCATTTAACTTTCAACCCGCACATACTCGTGACTCTAACACACACCCACGTCTCTATAGCCAATCGACCCATTTAACTGTCATCCCTGCACATACTCACGCCGTAAATTTATTTTAATACCCATTTTTTATCTTAGGCAATAATTCACAATTTCTCAAGTTTTCTCATTATTATTTCAAATCAGCTCCACCCTTTTTAATCGACATATAATCCTTGAAACACCCTTAGTTCCATACCTAAAGGTCTCCAATACACAAGTATTTTCTAACCTATCATCTAGGAAGAAAACTAACTAATACATACCATTTAGCCTCACCCCTAGGCTCACTAAACTAGAGAGCAACGTAAAAATTAGTCCCATCCCGGAATTTTTATCCGTAAACCGTCACCGCTATCTAGTCCCATACCTAGAAATAGATAACTACCCAAAGGCCTAGTAACTAGTCCCATACCTATAAAGCAACCCAAATAAAGGTGGGAGGCCTATCTACCCAATAACCCCGTCGTTCCCGTAGTGTCGAATATATTAAAACAAGTAGGTGCCATAAGGCTAAATTCTAATGTCACAATAATTCTACCAATTTATTCCAACATAATTATTTATTTAATTCATGTACATTTAATCATAATATTAATTAAACAATACTTTCTCATCAAATTAATCAATTTCAAATCACACGCATGTTATCAAGTTTATGCGATAAGAAATTATCTACTACGCAACGTCCATAAGGTTAAAATGGTTTAACAAAATAAAATTTAATTAATGATATCTCTACGTAAAAATCTACATGAAAACTCTTTAAAGTATATGGAACCCAAATCTCTCATCTAACATGCAAGGCTTTGAGTCTTCACATATGTCAAAAGTTTTCATAAAAATAGTCCCAAATTTTCTTTCACTTTCCTTGATTAATGTCTCTAATTTGTTTTAAGAAAACATGTTTACTTTGTGTAGGCCATATCTAACACGCATAATACTAAAGGAAAGGAATAGTGATATTCATGCCTGGAATTTTTTTGAATAAATCTGATTATGTAGATGTGTTCCTTGTGAAATGATGACACAAATCCTCTCTTGGACTATCTTTTAAAAAATCTAGTTTTGGCCTTCAAAACTTAGACTGAAATTTTAGTTTAAATGGGGCTAGGATTTTGAGGTAGAAGGAGATAAAATATAGAGGTTTTTCTGATCTTAAGGTTTTTAAATAATGCGGTTTAAAGTCCTAACCCCGTGTTAAATACATACGAGAAGTGGTGGAGATTTAATGAAACACGCAACTCATGAAAATAGACAGACCTTTGCAATCTACCCAGGCCAAATAGATTCGGTATCAGGCCGAATGGATTCGGTCCAGTTTAGTTCTCTAGGTTCCATTAAAAATTAATATGTGTTTATAATAATTCTAATTCTCCCCCGATTTTGATTCCGATTAAAACCCTATTTTTCCAAAAATAAAAACCAACATATTAAATCACTAAAATGATTAATTTCAAAAAAATTATTTTTTTCGAATTCCAAATAATTTAAATAGTTACCGATTTAAATTTATGGGGCGTGACATACTTCCCCACTACCACTGGAATTTCTTCAAAATTCGACAAAGCGTAAACGCGTAAAATAAAATAAGGCTCACATATGCGTACTCCTAGAATACCACGATTAGGCGTCTATCCACCCAATCCTACCCACGCATATCCCACGTTCAAAATACAGTATATATCCTACTATACATACATACATACGTATATATAAATATATATGTATGCGTATCTAGGAAAATAGTACATATCGCGCTACCCTCCTAGCCACGTCTTGACTCTTGCTGAGCCTGCTCTGTCTGAGGTTGAAGAAAATAGCACCTACCCACTGTGGCCGCAGCTAGTGCTCCCTTTGCACCTGATGATGCCAGTGCAAGAGGCCTTTGACCTTTCTGTGCCTGTGCTCCTTGGCCCTGCTAGCCCTGTACGCTTTGGCCTTGTTGGCCTTGCGACTTTGGACATCTTGAAGCTCGGTGTCCTACCTCCCCACAGTTGAAACATGCGCCTGTAAAATACCCATATTTCCTATTTGGCGCTCGCTCCCCCTGTTGTCCCTGTCCCTGTACTTGGGGACCCTACAGGGCACTATTGTCTTGCTGCTCCTGATTTGTTCGTTGTCTTTTACACTGCTGGTCATTCCCACCCTTTCTTTGTCTTCCTTGACCATTTGACTTTTGTGTCTTCCCCAACTTCTTTTTGTAATTTACTTTTTCGTGACACAACAACATTGCAACGTCCACTACCTGAGTGTAAGTAGTGTACAATAGATTCCCAACACCATCTACCTAATAGACCAAGATAATCCCTTAATTAAACACTTTATCTTTTTTGCCTCAGTATTTACCTCCTCCGGTACAAACATCGAAACATTTGTAAATTCCCGCTCATATTCAACAACCGACTTCGAACCCTGCTCTAAGTCCAGAAATTCCCTCTTCTTCACTCTCCTAATTGTATAAGGAAAATACTTATTATTAAACTTTATCAGGAAATCTCCATAATTCAAGCGATCCCTATCCTCCAAAGTGGTGGCACTCTCCCACCACTGTAATGCCTCTCCAGTTAACTTAAATGTACCCAACATCTGCTTTTGCACATTAGTGCAGTCCACCATCCTCAAATGTCTCTCCATGTCTCTCCTCCACTGGTGGGAAATCGTTGGGTCAGATCCCCCTGCGAAGGTGGGAGGTTTGCCCATATGGAAGCTGCCCCTCACTTTATCCCAAGTCGAAGCAAGTGTACTCTACTGCTGTGCCTCTAAGGTCACACATCTCCGTCTCCCTACCTCAATACCGAATGTTATGGCCTCAAATATAATAGTCGCTAACTCCTTGACATCCAACATAATCTTCCTCGTCCTTTACTGACTTGCGGAACCAAAAACTGAACCCTCTCTCCTATCTACAGTTCTCCTCATTTGAAAAGATAGGAACAAAAACAACATTAAACTCGGAATAGCTAAGAGTACAAATCATCAGAAGGAATTAAAAATAGCAATGTAGAAACTAAAGCGAACTCACAACCTACGAGACCTAAGACCATGCTCTGATACCATCTGTAACACTTCGCACATTCCTGGCATCGGCCGCCACCAAGACTACGTCGGACGTCATTAAATAAATTATCATTCTTAGCATGTGACAGATATGAGATATATTAAATTCATTCCATGAGATAATAATTAAAATAATCCCAATATATAATAGGCATTCATGAAATATAAAATTCATCACCATGCTAATCTCCAATTAAATTCAATCTCCAATAAATATAAAACTGAATAAAAGATCCAACTATTAATATCTGAATAAAATCATAAACAAGTGTGGAATCGAGTGGCCCACCATATCCATAAGTAAAGTCTCATAATAAAAATGCAACATAAAGGAAAATAAATCTAAACTACTAAGCAACTAATAAAGTCCAGTTGCACCTCCAAAAGATTTCCAATGACTCCTATGCAGCTACTCCAGCGCTAAACCTGAAATGTTAGTTAACGCAATGGGTCAGAGCCCACCACATGAACACTAACTACTTTCCTCAATTAGGGTCCGTGAACCCAGACAATAGAATTATACATGATAAACAAAATGATAGAATATATTAAATTAAATGAGATATATTAATATGTGGTCAAAGTAAATCACTATCTACCCACAACAAAGTCTACCCGAAGTCTAAGTCCCATTATGTAATTTCCAACAGCTACCCATTTTAATTACTCAAATTTATTATTTTTCTCATTTCATTAATATCAATCACGGGACTCCCGCATAAAGTCTTACACCATATTAGTCATGGGACTCCCACTAAAAGTTTTACATCATTTGAGTCATGGGACCCCTACTTAAAGTTTTACACTACACTCATTCCCCTCACTATGGCCAGTCAATCCGGTTCACTGTCAGCTCTGCACACACTTGTGAGGTTCCACGCATGACACGTCACTATAGACCGTCAACCCATTTAACTGTTAGCCCACACATACCCGTGACGCCAACACACACCCACCTTGCTATAGTCAGTCGGCTCGTTTAACTGCTAGCCCTGCCATACTCGTGACACAAATTCTTTTTAATACCCATTTATTATCTTAGGAATTAATTCATAATTTCTCAAGTTTTCCCATTATTATTTCCAATTGGCCCCACCCTTTTTAATCGACATATAATCCTTAAAACACCCTTAGTCCCATACCTAAAGGTATCTGATACACAAGTATTTCCTAGCCTATCATCTAGGAAGAAAACTAACTAACAAACACCACTTAGCCTCACTCCTAGGCTCACTAAACTAGGGAACGATGTAAAAATCAGCCCCACCCCCGAATATTTATCCATAAACTATCACCACTATCTAGTCCCATACCTAGAAAGTGATGATTACCAAAGGCCTATGATAAGAACCCAAAAGTGTACATTTTATACTCCGAATCGACGATTTTTAATTGCTAATTGTCGGCAAATTGGGTCTTATATGCTTAAATATTTAATGTGCAGGCTTGATCGTCATTTGCTGAGTTCAAATGCTTATATAAAGGCAAATATGCGATTTATGGAGCTAATTCCCCAGTCCCGTACCTTACCCAAGCCTAACCTAGCCTAATACTTCCCTAAAGCCTGTGTGTTGAGAGTTTGTACTTTTATTACTTTTTTTAGATTTTTATTTGAGTCGTTGTTATTTTTAGATTTATTTAAAATTTTCTAGAATTTATTTTCTATTTTTCTATTTCTTTTTATTTTGTGTTGTTTTATTTTGATTTTTTATTTTTAATCTTTATTGTATTTTATTTTATTTTTAGGAGCTTATTTTTAGTTTTATTACATTTTATTTTTTTAGGACTTTAGTTTTATTTTTTATTTTTATTTCTTTTATTTTATTATTTTAGTTTTATTTTATAGATTAGGATTTTATTTTTAGTTGATTTTAATTTCTTTAGTTTGTTAGTTTTATTTTTAGTTAGTTAGATAGTTTATTTTTTTAGTTGGGTGCAAATGATACAAACACAAACACCCCACACTATACTTCACTCACACACATCAAAACTACCCCCACCCCCACCACCACTCACAACTTTACTGCCCTATACCCTCAACACACCCTATCACCCCCACATCCATCTTCAACCTCTAACCACCCATTTCTCTTTCTTCCCTCCATAACCAAAAACACACCCATCACCTACATTAACAACACACCTCCATCATCGTTAACACTAAATCAAAATCAAACCTCCATCTTTCATCCACCATACCACCACCAACCCGCCGACGTCCATAACTCGGACGATGACCATCAACCCATTACCCGTCCCCATCAGCCAATCGAAACTTATCCTTCGACCCATCCAAATCCTACCCCCTTGCCTCCTTTTCTCCAGTAACCCAGACTTCAAACCCCATGCCTCCAAACCCGACTTCCGCAACCACCTGCTCTCCAACCCGAGACCCAATACCCAACATTCAAACCAAAATCCGGAACCTTCAACCCACGAACCCAGTAACCCGGACCCCATTACCTGTTAATGTCCGACCTACATCTGTTTCGACCAACCCCTAGTCATTAACCCGCTCCCCTGCTGCTATAACCTGACAACACCCTCACCCAACATTAGCCTCCGATCCTTGAACCCCCTATTCTTACTCGATCCAGTTGTCGTTCCCCTGTTGTTATTTTTTTTAGAGTAGTTTTTTTAATTTTTATTTTCTTTTATTTTAGAGATTAGTGTGAAATTAAATTTGTGAGATTCAAGTTGAGTGAATTTTTCATTTATATTTTTGTTGCTCACTCACTTGGAGGGATGTATGATTGTCATTCAAGGATTGAAGTGAATTGAATTCAAGAGATTGATTTGATTGTTCTTCTCTCTACTCTTTTATATTAAATGCATATTGAATGTTTGTTTATCATGTTTGATATCACGTTAGGCTAAATCCCCTTTCAAGGGGTGGGGTGACCCATTGTTTGATGTTAATACTAATTTAATTAATTAATTTAAACTAAATGTCCCTTTGATGATTAACTTTGCACTCTTAAATTTTTAATTTACACCTTGAGAGAGGAAAAATGATTTTCGAGAGAAAATCAAAATTCTAGTTATAATACCCATTTTAGATTCGAACTAGAGATAGGGGTTTCTCAAGTGTGGTATTATTCCTTTAATTTCAACTTATAGCTTACTTTTATGATTTAAACTAATTTGATAAATCGATCCTAGCAGGTGATTTGTTAGATGATGTTTGGATCTACATTTCAAGAGTTGTAGGAGTGTTAAATTTAATTTTTTTAAATGTTATTATTAAAATTACATTTGCAATGAGAGTTGATTTGTAATTTTGATACTAACTTGGGATAATTAATTTCAATGAATTAATTAATTTTGATTAACTAGAATATATGGCGTCATCCTATCCCTTGTTAGTCCTGACTTTTATTTCCTCACTCATCTCATATTTTAGATTTTTATTTAGTTAGATCTACTTAGTTTTTTCTCTTACTTTTTAGTTAGTATTTAGATATTTGGATTTAGTTTAGTCTTATTTCACCACTCCTAAAAATTATTTTAATATTGAAAAAGCTAAAAAAAATAGAAAATGCAAAAAGTCCTAAAAGAAATTAAATAAAAAATGAATAACATCTTTCCTCTCTTGCATGTTTCTCCCTTAGATTTGGATTGATGCCTCACTTACCACTATATTCTAGTTTGTTATATATTTTTACAGGTAATTTATATTTTTTTATTAGAGGAGCTTTACACAATGACATACCAAAAAGTAATCTATTATCCTACTAACTAGTCCCATACCTAGAAAGCAACCCAAATAAACGTGGGAGCCCTATCTACCCCATAACCCGTTGTTCCCGCAGTGTCGAATATATTAAAACAAGTAGGTGGTATAAGGCTAGAATACAATTTCACAGTAATTATACCTGTAGACACCACATTCTAGGACCCCCTAAGTCTCTCCTTAGGTTCCTAGAACCTTCCCATTTCACTACAAAACCTAGGTTATACTCCGAGTGCTGATCTAGACGCCACCGGGGGCTCCCGGGCCCTGCTTGACTCTGATCAACTCTATTGTCATAGTGAAAGATATTTGAGGGGATCTGAATCCCTTTTCTAATAGTTCATCCCGTGCACGAATCGGCATAACGGTTTGAACGAACATGCCATTGTACTATCAAAAATCAATTTGGAGGCCACCAAGCGCTCCCGGGCCCCGATAAGACCCCAACCAAGCTCATCGTCAGAGATAAAGCTCTTTTAATCTTCGAAGGTAACTGAAACCCCTTTCCAATGGTCCATCCCGTGCATGAAACAACATAACCGTTTGGACGAACGATCCATTTTCTCCCAAAAAATGATTCGGAGGCCACCGGGCGCTCTCGGGCTCCATTTGACCAAGTTCAACTCTCCAGTTTGAATAAGACTAAATGAATCTTTTTAGGTTATTGAATACCCTTTCCAACGGTCATCCCCATGCGCGATTCTAACTTACGGTACGGACGAATGATCATTTTACTTTGAGAGGTCACAGAATGCTTCTGGGCCCTGGTTGACTAAGGTCAACTTTACAAACAGGGCGAAGCTCTTTGAAATTATATGTACATTGCCTAACCTTACAAAAATCCATCACCTGCATAATTTTGACTTACTGTTCGATCGAATGATCCATTTCCGCCTGACAATCTCCCATTTAAAGGACCTATGTGCGCTTTCGAGCCACATTTGACCCAAAGTCAACTCCCGGACCTGGGAGACGTCCAAAGGACTCTTTAAGGTCTCTGAATTTCCTTTATAAAGGTATGCCCATTGTGTGATTTGGATTAATGGATTGTGTTCTATGACCATTTTTTTAAAAAAATTTACACGAGATTGTCGATTGGCAGGTCCATTTCCCTAACTATCGGCAATGTGCCTAGGGCTACCTACCAATTGGCAGGGCTAGGGATATGCCAATCGACACCCCCTGACCCTATAAATAGAGGTTATGACCTCACTTTTGAGACAGCTCAAATCCATCAGCATCACTGATCTCAGCAACATTCTCTCTAAATCAGCGAAGTCTCTTCATGTGAAATTCCATTCAAGCTTACATTCCCATCCTTTTCATACCCAATTTGGAAAAATATCATTCTCTCTCATCCAACCTTCATCTCGCATTCAAGGGAGTTCATCCAAGATCAAAGATCAAGCTCCAAAGAAGGTCCAAATCCTTCCTCCTCTCTTTAAATTTCTTATTTTTGCATAAATTACATTAGATTTATAATCTGGTTCTTACTTTAGTACATACACATTAACATCTCACATTTTTATTAGTGGTATTGCACGTACTTTATTTCCTATAAAAAAACCAAAACAAACAAAAAGAGGGTTGTGCCCATAAATTCCAAACGGTATTATCCATCACACTTTTCCAAAACTAAAACACATTTTCTACACACACCTATAATAAAATCCCATTCGAATCTATGGGATAAACCCCACCCTTATGTCGCATGCGAACTATGTGGACTTTGATGCCTTAATAATCTTTGTAGGCGTTTCGGATTAAAACCCGACACTCGAGTCCAATTTTCCAATTTTCTAAAATTCCCCATTTTTTGCATTTGTCTTTATACATTATCTTAATATATATTATATTTTTGATCAATATGCGCATTTTATCCCTCAAATATTATCGTTTCATCATAACAATCAATATCATGATAAATGCATATATTGTATTTTCTATAAATTATTTTGGGAACATTCCTATGGATGACCTCACTCTATCTTTTCCATGGTATGAGTTGGGCAATTTCGATCTCCATTATATATACACGCACACACACTTCATGGATAAATAAAGGAAAACAATAGCACAATCCCATGAGAGACCGAAAGGGTGGGATAGGTGCCTAACACCTTTTTATTCCGTAAATTAGCCCCCGAACCTTTCAAGTGTTGGTTTCGTGAGCATCAGTTTGTCTTTGATGCCGATCTCTCGACGAAACAACATGTTCTTTTGACTGTTTTGTGAAAAATAAGCTGGAAACTCCATCATTCGTGCCCCATTGACGATGACTAAAGCGTTCCTAAGTCAGAAAGGGCGCGAGACCTTTCATCCCCTTTCTTTCCCTCATTCCCCCTTTTTGGGAATAATGAGAGAGGGAGGGGTGCTCATTGATCGGGATGGCCACAGTGGCAACTCCACTAGGGATAATTTTTCATAAGAAGTATAGACTCTCTTTACATGGGTGTTTTGTTTTTCTTGTGTGCCTACGCACCTACCTGTATGTTCCCTTTTTTCTCCTCTATTATTTCTTGCACATATATACCTCATGCTTATATCACTACCCACTCACGCACTTGTAAATACTCTCATTATACAGTTCACACTATGTGCACCTAGGATCAATTATATCCATATATTGCACACCTCTTAGAATATCCATTCTTAGGTGTCACTAACACGCACCTCAACTCGTCACACTTTTATATATCCATTCTCACTCACATTTGTCACACACAACTCAGAATATTCATGCTTAGGTTCACTACCACACACTCACTTATAGGTATCACACATCACTCACATATCCATTCTTAGTATAATCTTCATGCTCCATGTTAGATTAACTTTTTATACTTGTAAATTCTCCCCTTCTTGGTATAATGCTCATTATGCCAAATAAAGATACTCTCTCCATAAGATGATAATCAGCAATCATGCATTATTTCACACTACATCACCAAAAAGCATGGCTATTGACCAAATTTTATTCTGTAACTGGGGTCACTTCGTGATGGGCACTAGTCCGGCAAGTCGCATGTAGCCTAAGTGATATGACTCTCACCTTCCATTGGACAAGTACCTTCAACGTATATTGAACGGTTCCCCCTGCATCGTATCGCTTGACTGAAGTCATGACAGGAGGTATATCGGAGGGAACTCATTCACGTAGATCGAGTATATCGAATTTGCTCTCATACGTACTGTCCCTATGAGGTATATAGTGAGGAAATTCATAAACACTCGGGCATATCAAATGTCTTGTCCACACGTACCAATTTCCCTCAAAAGCAAGATGCATATCATGGAAGTCATGCCAAAGGGGAACCCTTCCAATTAACCCAACAACTACATACCCTCATATAGGCATAAAACCTAAGGCACTCATATTTAGTTTGATGGTTTCTATCCGAAACTCTTTTGAAATGACGGGTTAGCATGCCACCCAAATTTTTGCACGTTTTCATCTTCTTTTTTTCTAAACGGGATCCTGCCTATGAGCCTGGTAACAAGTCTAACCATATTTTTACATATTTTTCAAACCCATTTTTCCCAGGCACGAGTCCCTTCTGACATTTCTTTTTGCATTTAGGTAAACCTAATACAAGTGAGAACGTAATAAACATAATAATAATAATAATCATATTGTGACCATTTTTCTCATCATTTCTCTTTCTTTACCAAAAAAGTGTCAAAAACATTTTTCCATCTTTTATTAAATATACCAAAAGCATTTTTCCTCCCTTACACTAAAAATATTTTTCCTCCTTTTTTTACCTAAAAACAATTTGTCTTCCTCTTTTTCAAAAATGTCAAAAACATTTTCCTCCCTTTTCAATAACAGTTTTCCCCCTTCTCTTTCAAAAATAAATCTGAATCTTTATACTTCTCAGGTCGACCACACTCTCGACCCTTGGCTTTTCTCCCTATTGGCTTCGGCCTTTAATCGAACCGCCCCAAATCTCCCTTAGTTCCCTCGCTACTTTTGAGTTTGGAATTCATCATCATCCGCTTTCCATGGAGAACACAAATCCAATACCAAATGTGCAGTCAGATTTGATAACGGTCCTAGCCCAACTCACTGTTAACATTGACAACCTTCAAACCGAGGTTCATGAGATGCAACAAAACTGAGTCCTTATTCCTGAAGAGCCCAAGGTCCTCTTCCTTCGCGCTATGGGTCCGCCCGCACCTGAGCCTATTTAGGTCCCTGAGGAATATCAGCATGCTCCACATGCTCCATCTATTAATGATCAGTTGCGAAACTAACTCCCTATGATGAATCTTGCCCATCCAGGGGGTAACCTACTCGTGACTATTGATCCAAAGGAGGAAGAATTGAACAAGGTCAAGTAGGACCTCAAGATGTTGACCAAGAAGTTCGACAAAATCATAATCTCTAGGAACTACATGGACTACACCCACATGTCCCATATACTAAAGCAAGGATTTTGAAAAAGTTCAAGATGCCCAACATCGAGAAGTTTTGGGGTAGTGAACCCCCAATTATTCATCTCTGAAGTTACCACCGAGCCATGATTCTCATCGGTGCCTTTGAGGAAATAATGTTCCAACAGAATTTGAAGGACAATGCTCTTCGTTGGTTTTTATCTCTTGAGGAGTCCAGAATCTGCAGTTGAGAAGATGTTGCTCACAAATTCATGGCAGAGTACAAGTACAACTAAGAGTTAAAGGTCGCCCACCCTGATTTAGAACTGCTCAAATGAAACCCTGGGGAATTAGTCAGTAACTTCATATCAACGTGGAGAGAGAAAGCAGCCACCCTAACCAACCGACCCCTCGAAGAGGTGCAAGTCAGCATCGTGAAGAAGAACTTCTTATCCCATATTCGAGCGACGATGGGAGGATATTACTACCATCATTTATGATCCCTCTGACAAACAAGAATGGAGATTGAAGAAGGTATTGCCAAGGTAGAAGTCGAGTCGAAGAAAGTATCCAGATAGTTCACTCCCAGAAAGTATGAGAAGCCTGCCAATACCACAGTTTTAACCATCAATAACATTTCTCAGCCTGCTACTTCATGGGCACCATAAAGTCACCTTAACCCAGTTCAAAAGGAATACATCGAGCTTCATGCTCCCCCTCCAAAGTTTATCAGGCCCTCTTAATCCAGAATCTCATCAAACCATTGGAACCTCATCCATTACTAAACTCACTTCCCAAAAATTTCAAACCAGATGCTCATTATGACTTTCACCAAACTGCTGGCCATACCACCGATCAGTGTTTCCACCTCTAAAATGTAATCCAAGGTTTGATCGATCGGGGTGTCATCACCCCACTAGCCAATCTTAAGCTAAACATTACCCATAGTCCACTCCCAAATCATACAAATTCCATCTTCCTAGAATAAGACCCAGAGTTTGATCTACCCAGATCATACCCAGAAAATCACCCATTACATCCATATATTATCTTAATCCCCTCCAAACTTTCCCATATTTACCCTACCATTTTTATCGACTAGGCTCTGTAACTCCTTACAATGGCATGCATCGTTGTTCGTACTCGTTCTAGAGGAAGGGGTATGGTATTATCAGTAGTATTAAACCAGCTTCTAGAATTCGGGTTGAAATTGCCCAAAAAAAGACAATTGACTACCAGAGATTCAGTGTGCTATTTTTGGAAGCTCGGAAGTGGGATCGAGAGTCATATAATTGGGTCGTACCTAGTGATGAAGTCAGTTTAGATTAAGTTGCCCAGATCATGGAAAAATTATTTCAATAGACCGATGAAATTTGGAGTATGTCCAAATTACTTGATGCTTTAAAACTATAAGGATGCCTAGTCCATTCACTTCTACATCTCCCCATCGAATGGGAGGATCTGTACGAAGAAGCCATTAAGGTTGTAGAGTATATCGATTTCTCGTGGAAAGATAATGTCCTCGCCACCAGATGGGGGGATGAATTTGATGATTCAAATGAAGAGCAAAGCCCAGAAAAGACTAGATCGATAGTCAGCATCTGTGGAATGATATCGTTTAAGGAGATGCTAGGAGAAATCAACAAGGTGGCTGAACAATCGAGCTCGATGAGGAAATGGGGTTCCTATTTTTCTTCTCTTCTGTGAACCATAAGACCAGGTCAGGAAGGCATTACCAAGTTCCACACCCACAGCCGTCAGCGATCGATAAGGGAAAAGGTGTTGAGAGTCTTCCTATATCGAAAATGACCCTCGAGGAGAGAAAGATTCTTGATCAGTTAAAGAAAACCCAAGCTAACATCACTCTATAGGGACTCGTTATGTCTTCCCAGCTGTACTGGAATGCATTGATCAAAGTATCCATCAGACCCATAGTCCTTCCTTCCACCATGCCAGAAGAAGACGTGAATCTGGTCGCATCTCTAACCTCTACTAGAATGCTCTCTTTCTCTAAATAAAAAATACCTAAGATTGGGCCAAACCACAATTATGCTCTCAATATCTCTATCGAAGTCATGTGAAAGACTTTCCCGTTCTCTCTTATCAATAATGGATCAGCTCTTAATGTTTGCCTATTCAGAACCCTTAATTATTTGCGAATGAAAGTGAGAGACCTTGCCCCAACATCTATCGTTGTATGCACCTATGATAATACCCATCAAGAAGTAATGGGATCCATAAATCTTGCAGTGTGGGCTGGCCCTATAAATCCTATTATTGAATTCTAAGTCAACGACATCCCAACTTGTTTTAATATGTTGCTCGGATAACCATGGATCCATAGTATCAAGGGTGTGTCTTCTTCCCTTCATAAAAAACTTAAGTTCTTCCCAAATGGACAGGTCATCACCATCTTGGGCGACGACAACAATGCCGAGAATGCAAGCAGTAGTAATCCAGTACTTGAGATACAACATGGGGAAAATGATATGCTTATATTAGGTTTTCGAGTTAAACCACTTCTACTCCTAGTAGGGGATGATTTCAAAGATAGGATTTGTTTAGAGTATAACCCTTATGATAATGTCAATGTTATCCAGATGTTTAAAAACATACACTTTATGCCTGGACTTGGCTGGGACGATAACAACAAGGGAGACTTGAACCCATTGTGTCGAAGAAAGATTTTCCTCCTTGCAGTTTGGGTTACCAACCATTAGAAGAAAAATTCAAAATGATCCTCCAGCCTCACTAAAAAGAAGGTTAGAAATCACCAAGAGTGTCTCAAAAGATTCCTTGAATGGAAGATTCATCAGAGAAGGTGAATATTTCCCCTTGTGCGGCTTTCCCGAACCATGGTATGACCACGTGGATAAGAAAATAAAGCCTGGAATGGAGATCTTTCTCCAAGACAACTACTCATGGGATGAAAGTTCCCAGATCATGTGCAACCACTCATTGAGGAGACTATAGCTGATATAGAAGATTCTGAGGGAAGTGACTCTGAGGATTCATTCAACTTGCAGACACTGAGGATGACACTCTATGTGATCCACTCAAATATTACATCACCAAATCCATCCCACCTGATCAAACATACTGATGCACCACTCCTCAACTAGCATGTTGTACCTTTTCCACCTACTGAAATAAAACCCAACCTAGATGTTTATCCCATTTCATCTTATTTTTTTGTTCCTCCCTATTATGATGCAATCGAGACCTCATTCGATGAGGTTCTCAATGTTATTTTTCCTAATAATGAAATAAATGAAGATTTTGAGTATCTTGTTATGCCTTACATTAATTGTCTTGATTCTAGTCAAACTCTTGATGAACAATTCCTAATTGATCTAAATAAGGTTAATGACAGACAACATAATTGCGTTCAAGTTAATGAAGATGAAACTTTTATTATTAATCTTGGTTCTGGTGGCCAATTGCACGAGATTAGGATTGGGGCCACCCTTGATGAGCATGTGCGTGCACAACTCGAGGAATTATTGAAAGAATTAATGGATGTCTTCACATAGTCCTACAATGACATTCCCGGTATTAAGCTCGAGATAGATCAACACAAGATTTCAACTCTATCAGAATGGAAACTGGTCAAACAGAAATTACGAAATCTCTTCACCGAATGGTCTCTCAAGGTTAAGCAAGAAGTGGTTAAATAGTTGAACGTAGCTTTCATTCGTGTGATCAAATATCCCACATGGCTTTCTAATATCGTACCCGTGCCAAAATCAGGAGGAAAGGTTCATATGTGTGTTCACTATCAAGACTTGAACAAGGCCTCTTCGACGGATGATTACCCGATACCCAATATCGACATTATTATGGACAACATGACTAGTCATGGTCTTAAGTCATTCGTTGATGGGTTTGTCGGATATAACCAGATTAAGATGCACCCGGATCATCAATAGAAAACTGCATTTATCACCCTATGGGGAACCTTTTGCTATACCATTATCTCGTTTGGTCTAAAATACATAGGGGATACCTACCAGAGGGCTACCACAACCCTCTTGCATGATCTGATACACAAAGAAGTCGAGGTTTATATGGATGATATGATTATCAAGTCTAACACTAGGGAAGGTTATGTCCTCGCTCTCCAGAAGTTCTTTGAGAGACTAAGGCAATGCTAAAATCTCGGCGCGTTACGACTCTTTTTATCTCCTTTCTATTCTCAAAAAAATCCTCATTTCCCTATACTTAGAACTAAGTGGGGCTTGATCCTATAAATAACCTTTTACTTTCAAAAATGAATTTTAAAAAAAATTCAAAACCCTAAAAGTACGTAGGCAGCTCATACGCTTTACATGAGCAGGACCTATTTCTTTTTCACAAAATGCTATTTTTTTCTTATCTCCAAGAACGACAGTTCATTTTAACATATACATGACCAAAAGGATTATGTATGCCTTAGTGATTGGTATAGATAATTCAAATGTGAAAACTCATCAAGAGGCACAACTAGATTATCAAAAATGTTTTTATTCCCCTATTGAGAAATACTAGTATAATTACATCTGCTTAGGGAGTCAAACAACTTCCCTTGCCAAACTACCCATACCTTCCTAAAACTAAACTAAAAATGAAAACCAATTACTCTTAAAAATAACCATTCCAAAATTATTCCCACAAAATAAACAGAAACAGAACCAAACCCATTACAAAAACCCCGGGGATCCTACCCGTAGCTTCCAAAGGAACCGGCCTCATCATCATCCACATCTTGGGGTCCCCAAACCTCCCCTACCTGAATAGAATTCCGCAGGAGATCCATGGAATGGTAAGCCCGTACCATATTAGGGAAAACAACAACACCTCCCTCCATGGTGTCAGATATAGGGAACCACCTTTGCTCGGTCTCCACAACCAGCATCTTGGCAACTACTCTCCTCCATAACCACTTCATGTGATCCCCAGAAATATGCCAGACTCTACCAACAGACTGAAATGGATGGGGGATTCTCCCATAAAGAGCCCAGTCATATGTGCATGCTCTCTGTCAAGTCCACCACCAAAAAAAGTCTAGTGTCCGAGGTAGCACAATCTGATCCCAGCCAATTTGGAGCAAGGGCCATCAAGGAAAGTAGAAAGAGGTCTGTCTCAGGCCAACTAACGTAACATACTAGTATTCCCCCAGTTCCAGAATAGGAAGCATCTCCCCCCACTAAGGCACTGACCAGCGTAAGCCTCGAGCCCCGTGATCCATAAACTAATTCTCCCAGCTCTCAATATCAAGGCCTACACTGATAAAGTAGCACGCAAAGAAGTTTGGCATAGCCGCCAAGGGATATTCAGGAGGGACCGCCTTAAGAAATCTCTCTAAGAACCACATGAACAGCGTTACAGGGCTACCCCTCAGGAAGTCAAAACGACCTTCCTGCCAGGCATCAAGATCGTTCAGAGTCTTCGCCAGTATCACCGCCATAAGATTGTGATGGTACAACATCTATGAAGCAATATCTATGAGTTGTGGGTCCACTAGTAGTTCCCCAGTCACCAATATTAGTTTTAAAATCAAAACCAGAATGATAGCTCCATCATAGCCATCATCACCAACATCTTGCAAATTCACATAATGCAGCATAACTTGAAGAGAAATCATTCATCTCGTAACTAGTGACCTAGCTACCGAAGGCAATATGTGGAGAAGTCTCACTAACAACTCCATAGGGAACCGGGAAAATTCAAGCATAACTACCATAACACTGGGATTTATCCCCAACATGGAAGAGAACTCTTCATAGGTCGAACAGACTTCGTCTAACCTAAAGAGAAAAAATGGTATTTAGGGTACCGTAATTTCACTACTTCCATCAGCATGTTCCACTCTATAGGCCGGTTGCGCCATAATAAAACTCGATGCATGTTGAAAGCATCGTAATCAACATTGTATGAGCACATCGCCTCCAAGGTTTTGAGGTAGGTAGAAAATTCAACACTATCGAGGAGAGCCATATAGAAAAATGAAAGGACACGAAGCAAGAAGAATGCAAAAGAGAAGGAATGTGGAGGTATGAAGAAAATGCTCCACCCATGCACCCTATTTATATTTGGAAAACACCAATCAAAGACAAAAACTCTACAGAAATGGGAGAAAAACTTACCCCATCAAGTACCAATCAATTAAGTGCAATCAAAGCCTTGGTATGATTGGACTAGACTGACATGCCGATAGGCAGGACAAGGGGCATGCCGATCGGCAACCCCCTATTTTTAGAAAATTCCTTTTTTCCTTTTTTGTTAAAAAAAAAAAAAAAAACTCAATAAAAATGATTCTTATTCTTAAAAGAAATTCTGAATTTGCTTATCGTTATGCTTTTACTTATCCTGTTTTATAAAATTCTCTCTGAAATAATTTTTCATTCTTTTTACGATCTCGGCACCAAAGTAAAAAAAGCATGTGCATTAAGTCAATAAAATAAATAATTAAACAAAAACTCCATTTTATTGCATAGATATTGTTTTGTTATATATTTCTTACAATAAAGGAAAATGCAATGTGACTCAGCCCGAACCCACCTATATTTTATCTCTACCCCTCTCTATCTCTATCTCTATCTCTATCTCTATCTATCTATCTATCTATCTATCTATCTATCTATCTATCTATCCCTCTCTCTCTATTTAAGAACCTCCATCCCTATAGTGAGCTCGCTTGCCCCGACGGATGAGACGATGTACCTTCGCTCCTTGAACTAGACCCCTCCTCAGACAAGGCAGATGACACCAACCAAGAAGGAACCGGGATCGAATCCTGAATTTGGGTAGTCACCGAAGATATCTACTCTTGAACATACTTTATCCAGGTGGTTGATACTCGGATGTGCTGCAAAAAAAATAGAAAATAGCAAATCAGTCAGTCTCAGGCAAAAGAAGAAATCAGGAAATCAAAAGGCAAAGAGATGAAAACTATACCGGGGGCTGGAGAACCTCCTCCATTAACCCAAAAGACAACTTACAGATCGACATCTCCCAGAAACATACCGATCATCACCCCTCACACTGTGCCGATCGGTACCCTCTCTCAAAGTTTTATATAAAAATTCTCAGAAAATGCCACAAAATCCCAAAAAATCCACAAAAAATTCCTAAAATTGTAAGATGAATTTTAGAACCCTTTTCTCGAAGAAAAAAATATTTTTAGCATACTCACTTTGCCAATGGAACACTTAACCCAAAAATAATTCCCAAAATCAATTGGATACCCTCCCAGGAACGTCTCCTAAGGACACCACAAAAATCAGACAAGGAAGCATCCAAGCGTTGGATTAATTCCTCTTCCCCAGTGATATTAAAAATTCAAAATCAAATGCTTCCCCAAAATCCCCGCCAGAACCATAAGATATATTCCCCAATGGAGTCTCTAAAGAAAAATACAACTTAAGCCCTTAAAATTGGCTTTGACCCACAAAATTGGTCACTTCTTTTTAATCCCTCGGAATTGACTTCGACCAATAGAATTGGTCACCTCTATATAAGCCCTCAGAATTAGCTTTGACCGGCAGAATTGGTCATCTCAACTTAAGACCTCAGAATTGGCTTCGACCCACAGAATTGGTCTCTATAACGTAAGTCCTTAGAATTAGCTTCGACCTCAGAATTGGTCATAATAATTTAAGCCCTCATAATTGGATTCGACTCACAAAATTGGTCATCACAACTCAATCCCTCAGAATTGGCTTCGACCCTGAGAATTGGTTTTTATAACTTAATCCCTCAGAATCGGCTTCGACCCTCAAAATTGGTCAATACAACTTAATCCCTCTGAATTGGCTTCAACCCTCAGAATTGGTCATCACAACTTAAAAGCTTAGAATTGGCTTCGACCCTCAAAATTGGTCATAACAACTTAAGCCCTAAAAATTGGTCATCAAAACTTAAGCCCTCCGAATTATCTTCGACCCTCATAATTGGTCTCTACAACTTAATTCCTTTGAATTGGCTTAGACCCTCAAAATTGGTCATCACAACTCAAGCCCTCAAAATTGGATTTGACCCTCAGAATCGGTCATCACAACTTAAGCCCTCATAATAGGCTTCGACCCTTAGAATTAGTCACCTTTACTTAATCTCTCAGAATTATCTTCGACCCATAGAATTGGTCGCCCTACTTAAGCCCTCGAAATTGGCTTCGACCCATAGAATTGGCCACCCCTACTTTAGCCCTCGGAATTATCTTCAACTCGTAGAATTGGTTGCCCTTACTTAAGCCCTCATAATTGGCTTTGATTCGCAGAATAGGTCACCTCTACTTAAGACCTCAGAATTGGCTTCGACCCCCAGAATTGGTCACCTCTATTTAATTCCTCAGAATTGACTTCGACCCTCAAAATTGGTCACCTCTACTTAAGCCCTTAGAATTGGCTTTGAGCCACAGCATTGGTCACCTCTACTTAAATCCTCATAATTGACCTCAACCCTCAGAATTAGCTTTGACCGACATAATTGGTCACCTCAACTTAAATCCCTCAGAAATGGCTTTGACCCCCAAAATTGGTCACTATGAGCTACTCAAAATTGACCTCGGACCATAGAATCGTCCATCCCCAGCATTTCCCTAGGTCCTTAGAATTGACCTCGACCCTCTGAATCATCCATGCTCCCTCCAATTAGGTCCGCATAATCGACCTCTTTCTAAAACACCATGTAGTGTCTACTCAATGGATTTCACTTGTTCGAAGCTCCCCCATCAAGGGAATATATAGAAACCACATTCTAGGAACCACTAAGTCTCCCTTTAGGTTCCTAGCACCTCCCCATTTCACTACAAAACCTAGGTTATACTTTGAGTACTGATCTAGAGGCCACCGAGCACTTTCGAGGATCCCACTAACTCCGATCAACTCTATCATCAAAGTGAAATCTCTTTGAATCTTCAAAGGGCTCTAAATACCCTTTCAATCGGTCCATCCCATGCACGAATTGAGGATTTAGATGAACGAACCATTTTACTACCAAAAATCAATTTGGAGGCCTCCGGGTGCTCCCGGGCCCCAATCTGACCCCAATCAATCTCATCGTCAGAGTGAAAGCTCTTTTAATATTTAAAGGGTACTGAAACCCCTTTCCAATGGTTCACCCCGTGCATGGAACGACATAACCATTTGGGCGAACAATTTGTTTTCCCCTGAAAATTGATCCGAAGGCCACTAGGCGCTCTCAGGGTCCATTTGACCAATGTCAACTCTTCATATCAAATGAGAGTGAATAAATCTTTGTAGGTAAGTAAATATACTTTCCAATGGTCAACCCCATGCATGATTCTGACTTACGATACAAACGAATGATCTATTTTACTCTGAGAGGACACTGAACGCTTCTAGACCCCGGTTGAACAAGGTCAACTTTCTGAACCGAGCGAAGCTCTTTAGAATGTCGACTACATTTCCTAACCTTTCCTACGATCCACCCCATGTGATATTCTAACTTACCGTTTGGACAAATGATTCATTTCCATCTGACGATCTCCCGTCCAAAGGACCATATGCTCTTTCGAGCCACATTTGACCTAAAGTCAACTCCTGAACTCGGTAGCGGTCCAAAGGAATTTTTATGGTCTTGGAATTACCTTTCTAATGGTATACCCCATGCGTGATTTTGGATCAACGGATTTCATTCTACGACTATTTTTCTGGAAACATCTACAGGGGACTGATGATTGGCAGGTTCATTTCACTGCCTATCGGCAATTTGCCTAGGGTTACCTGCCGATTGGAAGGGCTAGGGATATGCAAATCGGCACCCCCTGAGCCTATAAATAGAGGGCATGAGCTCACTTTCTAGACACCTCAGATCCATCAGCATCACTGATCTCAGCAACATTCTCGCGAAATCAGTGATGTCTCTTTATGTGAAATTCCATTCAAGCTTACATTCCCATCCTTTTCACACCCAATTTGGAAAAAATATCATTCTCTCTCATCAAACCTTCATCTTGAATTCAAGGGAGTTCATCCAAGATCAAAGATCAAGTTCCAAAGAAGGTCAAAATCCTCCCCCCCTCTCTTGAAATTTCTTATTTTTGGATAAATTACATTAGATTTATAATCTAGTTCTTACTTTATACACATAACATCTCACATTTTTATTATTGCATATACTTTATTTTCTATAAAAAGAAAAACAAATAAAAATAGGGTTACACCCATAAATTCCAAACGGGATTATCCGTCACACTTTTTCAAAACTAAAATTAATTTTATACACACACACCTATAATAAAATCCCGTTCGGATCTATGGGACAAACCCCACCCTTATATCGCATGAGAACTATGTCTACTTTGATGCCTTTATAGGGTACATAGGCATTTCGAATAAAAACTCGATACTCGAGTCCAATTTTCCAATTTTCCCAAATTCCCCATTTTCGCATTTCTCTTTATACATTATTTTAATATATATTATATTTCTGATCCTTATACGCGTTTTATCCCACACATATTATCGTTTCATCATAACGATCAATATCATGATAAACTCTTCTATATACTATTTTGGGATCATTCTTATGGATGACCTCACTCTATCTTTTTCATGGTATGAGTTGGGCAATTTTGATCTTCATTTTATATACACTTACTCACACTTCGTGGAGAAAATAAAGAAAAATAATAACATAAGTCCATGAGAGACCGAAAGGGTGGGATGGGTGTCTAACACCTTCCCATTCCCTAACTTAGCCCCTGAATCTTTGAACTATTGGTTTCGCAAGCATCAGTCTGTCTTTAATGCCGCTCTCTCGAGGCGACAACAATTTCTTTTGCCTCTTTTGTGCAAATTAGGTAGGCGACTCCATCTCTTTACATTCACCAACACATCGACGATGGATGAAGCGTTCCTAAGTCAAAAAGGGCGTGATACCTTTCATCCCATTTCTTTCCCCCATTCGCCCTGATGATACGAGAAATCGGCCATAAGACGTTCTCATACCAGCAGGTCAAGAGTAATGTGTGTTAAACAAGTAAAGCAAGTAAATAGAGAGAAGACAAGGTATAGAGTGGTTCAGCCTCTAAAATAGGCCTACGTCCACTGTGTTGCTCCGTTCTCATTATGTGCATTGCATTGTACAATATAATCATGCCTATAGAGGCGTACAAGTATGAGAATAAAGGAGAGTACATGACAGTATTGGAGATTTCGGTGAGCCCGTGAGGTGGCTGTGATGGAGATTCTTGGCCTCCAAAGCCTATGTTGGGGTGATGTAGAGAGAATCTGTGTTGTAGTGCCTCAGGTGTGTGTGGAACCGATCCCCCTTCCTTCTAGGTGTTGTCCTCTATTTATGAGGAAATGTGTTGAGTCATATGCCCTGAGCACATGGCGTATACCAAGTTTGCGACAGTTGTGGATAAAGGGGGGTGCGGCCTGCAAGGCAAGCAGTGTTGTAAGCTGGAGGGGTGCCGCATACCCTAAGGTGGGGTGCCGCGGCCTATGATTGAGAGGGACACACCCTAAGTGAGTTATGGCCGCGCCCTGAGTGAGGTTAGGCCGCGGACTGTATGAGAGAATACATCCACGACAGGGTGCTATATTTGTACTATCAATAAGCCCCCAAGCCGCAGTGCCAAGGGAGATCAATTGGGACTGAGGCTAAGTAGTCTAGGTGCCGCGGTACTACCAAAGCGACGATTCATCTTCCGTGGTCCCTTATATAAATTGTTTGTGTCCATGGACTTCATTACATTTCCAAAACTTTTGAGAGCACATCGAGAGTGAAACTCTGTACTTTCTTTCTTGCATATTCCGGCGACCTTCCGAGGTGGTGTGTGGCGGTTCAAGGTGGTCTGTAGCTGATCTTTGCGACTTTCTTCATTTCCAGGTGATTTTTCTACCACCATTTACAGTTTTCTTCTCTTTTGATACTTTTCCTGGTTCATTTGCTAGAAATCTAGGGTTTTATTTGTTCGTTTTGCTTTTTCCACATATGCTGCATATGAAATACATATAACTGTTCTTGATGTTCATAATCGAACACTCCGTATTCTGTGGGTTTGATCCTAAAAATGATTAGATTTAGGTAATCAACTTGTTTAGGATAGAGGCCGCGGCATGGTAGGATTTCAATAATCATTTTCGTGAACTGGTACAATACTTCTGCGTCATACCGTTCCAAATGGTCGCGGTCCCTCAAACTATCATCCGCGACATCAAATCACCACCCTTGGTAGTCTCAAAATAGCCTTAAAACTTCCATGAACCCAAGACATCCATGTTAAATAACTATAGCTGCTGCTAGAGCATAAAGAGTGGACTGAAAATTTAAGAATGGTCGTGGCCAGGAATGCCCTAAAAGCAATTCTATCTTATTACCGCGGCATCCTATGTTCCTCTAATATGGATGTGGCCATGACTTGTTGGGACAGTACGATCCCATAAGTAGACATTTTTAACTCAAAAATACCCTTTTGCGGCTTCTTGAAGTCTTACAAATCATACTGGCTGCGGCGCCTAACTGCGAACTCTGCTTTTCAGGTACTGTTCCAGCCATATGAGCTTTGACCCAGACGAGTTCCTGAGAGGCTTTTGGGCAAAGCATTTTGGGACCTCTCCCCCCGAGCTTACTTATGTGCCCCCTCTAAGATCTGTAGGGCCCTGCAAACTAAAATATTGCCCGAAATACGTAATACTCGACCCAAACTCCGCGGATTCTACATCTGGGAAGGATTTCCAATCTTTGCCGATGGAAGAGGAGGCCAACTCAAGTACTCATCCCTTAGGTGAAGGAGATAGTGCCGCAGCTGCTAGAAATAACCCAGGAGGAACATCTGGGAGGGCTGAGAGACCCTTGGCCTCGCTTCGCGGCTCGATGACCCAAGATTGAGTTGAGCAGGTTACTAAGGCCTTCGAATTTCCAAAAAATTTGACGTGCTCGGCCCCTGCTGCGAACCAAAGACCGTGCACAGTTCTATCCGATGATGGAATTTGCTTCCCGCTGCACGCCTTCATTTACGGGCTGCGGCTACCAGTCCCAGTTCCTATCCGTCGCCTTTTTCAGGTAATGAACCTGGCCCCGGCACAGCTGGACCCTAATGGCTGGAGAGCCATTCTCGCTGCAATTGTCCTTTGGGATAATTTGTTCAAAAAGGACATCACTCCCGCGGAGTTCTTTCACTTCTACCGTCCAAAGGAGAACACAGTGAAATTCGCGGGGTATTATTACCTCTCTAGCCGCGGCAGGGACGAGACCCTTTACACTGGGAGACCGACCAGTGTGAAGAATTGGAAGGGGAAATATTTCTACATCTCCGGTGAAGGCTGGGAGATGCACCCCTAGGAGAATGAAAGAGAGAGAACATATAAAATGCCGCGGCAGTGGGGGTCACCCTCAAAATTAGGTATAAGATTATAGTCGCGTCCTTTTTATTTCACATGTAACTTCCACCAACCTGAATCGTCTTTTCTTTCTGCAGCCCTTGACAATCTGCATTTGATTAAGTGACAGGAAAAAAGAGTTGCTGATGCCGCGGAAGTTCCTGCTGAACACAAGAAGTTTAGCACACTTGTAACGTCAGCAACCATTTTTGAAGTAGGATTTTTCCCAAACAAATCCATTCCTCAGCAAATGGGTGGGGAAGGTAACTGCACCATAATTTTTACTCCGCGGTCATTTATTCTCTTGAACTCGAACTCATGCCATTCCTTTTCAGGCGAAGAAGTTGACAGGGAGTTGCTAGCGACGCAGCTAGTAGAGATGGATGAGGACGCAGTCGTCCTAAATAATACTATGCGGAGCAGAAAGAGGAAGAGATCTAAGGCCAAGGGACCTTCCGCGGCCCCCTCCGGAGAAAATAATGCTGCCTCAGTCGTGGTCGCTGCCGATAAGGCTACTGATCCTGCCGCGGATCAGATGGTTAATGATGAAAACCCTGCGCATGACCATTTTGATGACGACATAGGGGAAAACTTGGCCGCGGCTGGCCTGATGTCAACTGAAGTGCCCCTTCAATCATCCTCTCCTCCACTGCCAACTGTAGTGGCGGTTAATGCGAACTTGCCACCTCCTCAATTCCGCGGAGAGTCTGGGCCTGATGGTAGACCAAGGCCTCAATTAAGGCAGCCTGACCCCAATTCTTCCTGGGACACTACCACAAAGGCTGCACGGAGAATGAATCGAGCCTTGGATGCCGCGGACCTTGAAAGGCTAGTTGGAGAAGATCATGAAGATCAGGAGGACTGTGGCCTCCATAGCCTTCTGAGGGTACGTACCAGTTGTCATTTGACTTTGCATCTCATATTTTTCCATATTTTCTAACCTCTTTTCTTTCAGGCCGCGGATGTGATTGTGGTCCAGAAGAGGAAGTACGAGGCCTTGTATAGGTTGAAAGAGGCCGAGAAGAGTGCACATACCGCGAACTTACAAGCTGCACGGACCTCTTCTTTTGAGGTAGGAAAAAAGTCTGCTGCCGCGGCCCTTCAAGCAACCCATATGGACCTTAAGAAAGCCGTCAAGGCGAGGGAGGAAGCAGAGGAGAATTTTAAACAGGCCGCGGAATCCCTGAAATCCTCGCAGGCCCAGACTGCGGAGGCCGCCCATGTTACGAAAATTTCAAATGCCAAGCTTGCCCTACTCCAGTAGAAATATGAAGAGTTGGAAGCCAAGTCCGCCCAAAAAGATGAAGATCATGACGCGGCAGTGAAAAAGTTGGATGAAGATCATGGTGACGCCCTCCAGCTAACCATAGATCATGTCGTGGAGTCATTCAAAGGCTCCAAGGATTTCTTCCTTATCAATAACAGGGCATACCTCCACGGCTACCAGGAGTTGCAGCAAAGATTTATCAGGAGGTTCCCTGAGGCCAAGGAGGATGTCCTTGCCTGGAAGTTAAGCTATGCCGAACATCAAGAGTGCATCGCTGAACTTAAGGCCGTGGAAGAAGAGAGAGCAAGGCTCAGGGCCGAGGCAGAGGGAGAAGCCGCGGACGGAGAGACCGAGACTGTCGCGAGCGGAGAAAATGATGATGATGATGATGATGTCGCAGCCTCTTGAACTCTTAATTTCTGTTGCATCATTAATATAGGGCTGCATCCCTCCCTTTTGTAATCTTTAAACTTCTTTTGTGGTTGCGGCCTTCATTCTGTAATCTATGGCTATTAATACCAAGGCTGCGGCCATATTTTTACCACTACGATTGACTGCTTAACGTATTCCTTGCTCTTTTATATTGCATGTCTTACATTGCTTGATATAATGAATGGTTGTACGTTATTGCCTCATTTCTGAAAATGCATCCGCGTCCCGACAGACGTAACATTTCAAGTTCGCGGATAGAGGTCGATTTCTTCGTAGTTTGATTTTTTGTCGATGTCTGCGTCCATACAAATGGTGTTAAATCCCTGGCATCAACTGTTGCGTCACGTAAGCTGCGTACAAGCCGTGGCTCGTTATTATGTCGCGTCATGTAAACATCTTTGCCTGATTGCCGCAGACAGGATTTCAAGGCTGGGACTTGCTGATTGCATGGATCTCCAGCTGCTTTCATTGCACCCGGTTGTCTGAACCGTTTATGTTTTGTTATCCCATAACCAACATGGAACATGTAGAGAACTCTTTCCTTAGACTTGGTACAACTGATTCTCTTCTACCGTTACATTCGACATTGTAGCTTTCTCATGCTTCAAGATGTTAGTGCCTCATCATTTTCATGAATGAGTGGCTCCTAGAGCTCTGCAACCGTACCGGTGGGATGAGACACATTTCTGGTTTATCTGAACAATGCGCCTCTGTAGACATATGTTGGAGTTTCCAAGTCTTCTCGGGCTAGGTCATGTCACCAAGACCTAACATGCGAGACACTATCAAGCCTCTTCAGGCTGGGTTACATTATTAATCCACCCACAGCTAATATGCGAGACACTATCAAGCCTCTCCAGGCTGAGTTATGTTATTAAGCCACCCACAGCTAATATGCGAGACACTATCAAGCCTCTCTAGGCTGGGTTATGTTATTAAGCCACCCACAGCCAATATGCGAGACACTATCAAGCCTCTCCAGGTTGGATTATGTTATTAAGCCACCCACAGCTGCTGATATATATAAAGCCATCCCTGGCTAGATAGTATAAGCCTCCCGGCCTGATGACGCATCCCAAAAGCTGAGAACGGGCATTGTAAGGCCCTGTGGCTAATGAAAGCTCCTTTAATCTTCAAACACTTTCGTGAATATTATCATCATATGATAAGATGTAGTTGCACATATATAAAGGTCGTAATCCCTCCCTATGCGCATCCTGAAATAATAATAATCTTCCGAAATAATTAGTTATTCTTCCTCTGGAATCTGTTTAAGACACAAAGTCTTTTTGTGAGATAGCAGGTTATGAAACCAAGAGAAATATCAGATATGGCAAAATTTGCTAATTCATATATTTATATATGTATGCTTCAGCTAATGACTTTGTTAATAAAACATAAGGTCTTAAGTATTAAGACTACAATGAGCCCCCCCCCCCCTCCCAAAACATAAACAGGAATAGCTGAAATTGGAAAGACTAAGGATGAGATGCGGCATGCAGCCTCTGTCAAGTCCAGTTGAGTCTTTTATGCATTCTTCAGGAATCGCTGCAGCATCCCTTGCCCAGTTAGCCTTTCAACTTCATCTTTCAGAGCATAGCATTGCTCTGTGTTATGGCTGTGGTCCTGATGGAATTTGCACCAGGTAGCTTTGTTCCTCTTGTGGGGTGGAGCTCTCAACTTTTCTGGCCACCTCAAAATCTTGTCCTCTTTGATAGACTCAAAGATCTCCTCAAGTGGGAAGGTCAACGGAGTATAGACACCTGATTTTTTCTCTGATTGCCATGTTCTCCTTTTCTGGCCTCTGCCAGTTGATTCTGCGGCTTCTTTAACTGCCGCAGCAGACAAGCCTCGCTTTGTTTCCTCCGCTTCTGTACCTATATTCTTGGAGGCCGCGGCCTCTAGCATTATCACCCTCTGGGTCAGAAAATTGAGCTGGGTCTGAAGTGAGGCATGGCTGTCATAGAGGTGATTAAGGTGGTTGTACAGTTGCACAATCTCATCTTTGACTTCTGCGCTCTGGATGGATTTTCCTTCCATTTCTGCTTTTGTTAGTCTTTATAAAGTATATAGAATCTGAGACAAAACTAACAGAAGTGAGTAATCATAGAAGTATTGGGAAGGAGGGGATGAACTGCTCCATGATATGCTAAGGAGGCCGCGACAAGTATGGCACACAAGTGCACTGCCGCAGCCCTTTAACGTTGTTCACCAAGGTCAAGCGGAAGGCCACTTAAGTCCTTCCCACGGTGATTTTGAACTATTGTAATAGGTCCGCACTAGTAGGGGTCACGACAGGAGATGTTGTTGAACTTACAGGCCGCACCCCTGTCTAGGTAGGGGAAAAATCCAAACTGAGTCTCCAAGGATTTGTTTAGAAAAAATCCAAACTGATGTCCAAGACAGGAACTGACATTTTCTCCCTCAATTATGCGAAGAAAACCTACTAGGGTCCATTGATGAGAGAATTCCCTTGCGGTGTGCAATACGGCACAACTTCAATGATAACCCCTAGATCATAGGTAGATGGTAACAAAAATGGGAGTAGATATAGCCCTTCCCTAATCATCCATCTTTTCGGGACTAAAACCCACCATGCCTTTCAGCATTATCTTGATGGAGTGATATCACAGGGGTATGTAAAATGGATCCAAAGCCATCAAATGGAGATCCAAAGGCAGATCATGACATAAGAAATACCCGTTGAAGGGGGCAAACGTAAAGCGGAGCCCAATAACCAGTAATCAACCCGTGAGAAGATGATCCATAGGACCCTCAGGGGTCGAATAAGGGGTTTAAGAACTCATATATGTAGAGAAATTGATTCGAACATATCGGTTTCCCACAAGCGGCGCCAAACTGATGATACGATAAATCGGCCATAAGACGTTCTCATACCAGCAGGTCAAGAGTAATGTGTGTTAAACAAGTAAAACAAGTAAACAGGGAGAAGACAAGGTATAGAGTGGTTCAGCCTCTAAAATAGGCCTACGTCCACTGTGTTGCTCCGTTCTTATTATGTGCGTTGCATTGTACAATATAATTATGCCTATAGAGGCGTACAAGTATGAGAATAAAGGAGAGTACATGACAGTATTGGAGATTCCAGTGAGCCCGTGAGGTGGCTGTGATGCAAATTCTTGGCCTCCAAAGCCTATGTTGGGGTGATGTAGAGAGAATATGTGTTGTAGTGCCTCAGGTGTGTGTGGAACCAATCCCCCTTCCTTCTAAGTTTGGTCCTCTATTTATAAAGAAATGTGTTGAGTTAGATGCCCTAAGCACGTGGCGTATACCAAGTTTACGACAGTTGTGGATAAAGGGGGGTGCGGCCTACAAGGCAAGCAGTGTTGTAAGCTGGAGGGGTGCCGCATACCCTAAGGTGGGGTGCCACGGCCTATGATGGAGAGGGACGCACCCTAAGTGAGTTATGGTCGCGCCCTGAGTGAGGTTAGGCCGCGGACTGTATGAGAGAATACATCCGCGGCAGGGTGCTATATTTGTACTATCACGCCCCTTTTGGTAAGAATGAGAGAGGGAGGGGCGCTCATTGATCGGGATGGCCACACTACCAATTTATTCCAACATCATTATTTATTTAATTCATGTTTGTTTAATCATAAGATTAATTAAATAATACTTTCTCTTTAAATTATTCAATTTCCAACCACATGCATGTTATCAAGTTTATACAATACGAGTTTATCTACTATGCAACGTCCATGAGGTTAACATGGTTTAACATAATAAAATTTAATTAATGATATCTCTACGTAAGAATCTATATGCGAACACTCTAAATTCTATGGAACCCAAATCTCTCATCTAACATGCAAGGTTTTGAGGTAGAAGGAAAGTCCTAACCCCGTGTAAAATTCATAAGAGAAGTGGTGGAGTTTTAATGAAAAATGCAACTCAAAATAATGCACTGGCCTGTGCAAGTTGCCCAGGCCGAATCGATTCGGTACCAGGACGAATCGATTCGGTCATGTTCAGTTCGCCAGGTTCCCTTAAAAATGAACATGTGTTTATAAAAATTCCAATTCTCCCTTGATTTCGATTCCAATCAAAATCCCATTTTTCCAAAAATAAAAAACTACATATTAAATAACTAAAATGATTAATTTCATAAATCTTATTTTTTTTTCAAATTCTGAATTAATTTAAATAGTTACTGATTTAAATTTATGGGGTGTTAAATTACTAGAGTTGTATATATTTCGGACTTTGGAAAAAATGACTTCAATGGGTTGGAACTTAATATTAGACATGCTTACCTAGTTTTTAGATGAGGAAAAGGGGCAAGAACCACTGGCAATCTAGTCTTCACCAAGTTATATTATTTTTGTATTGAATTCAAGTAATTCTCAATAAAGTTTGTCCTATGTAGGTCCGCGGCAGCGGCACAAATAAATCGTGTCTCTAAACCTTAAAATTTAATGTTTTAGAGACATCAAAATTTATTTTCTGTTATCGAGAAAAAAAGATATTTTTATAAAAATAAACTATAAATGTTTTTATAAAAAAAACTAGTTTTAAAAATAAATAATTTTGTTTTGTAAAAAAACTGTATATTTTTTTTTATAAAAATAGTTTTTAAATGCTGAGTTGACTAGTTATTTGATGAGTTGGTTAGTTAATGCCACATGTCACAAATTGAAAGGAGGGACAAGATAGGGAATAGGCTTGTAAACGGATCGGATTCAGATCGGATGAGGCAAATCCAAATTCATATCCGTTTATGTTAAATGAATTCGGATCTGATCTGATTATCCAATTATCCAATGTAATATACTTTTGACCACTTGATTTGCAATATTTTAATTATCAACTCTTATTTCATAAATTTATTTTGCAAATGTTAAAAAAAACAGATAATGAGATAAAGAACTATTATAATATATATTTAAAATATTATTAAATACAATATATATTAATTAAAAATATTATATATATATATATTAAAAATATTAATCGGATCGGATTATTAATGGATCGGAGTATATGTATCCAAATCCGCTTCAATAAATAAATGGTTAATCAGATAATCGGATGTTACGCATGATCCATATCCGTTAAATTGGATCGGATTCGAAATCGAATTTTTGATAAAATACGATCTATTGACATGCCTAATAGTAGGGGTGCACATGGTTCGATTCGGTTCTGTTCGGTTCCACTATGGAACCAGAACTAGAACTGAAGTTTATCGGTTCCATGGTTTTGGAACCAGAACCCAAACCGATACCCACTAGAACCGAACCGAAGCATCGGTTCTTGGTTTGGTTTGGTTTGGTTCACGGTTCTAGTTCATGGTTCTGGTTCGCGGTTCTGGTTCACGATTCTGGTTCGTGGTTCTGGTTTTCAGTTTTGGTTCATAGTTCTAGTTTGCGGTTCTCATTGATGGTTCTGGTTCATGGGTTGGTTCTCGATTCTGGGTAATGGTTATGGCTAGTGGTTCTGGTTAATGGCTCAGGTTCACGGGTCGGTTCTTAGGGTCGGTTCTTTGGTTCGATTCTTTGGTTCATTTTTTTGGTTTGGTTCCATGGGTTCAATTCTTAGTTCGATTCGGTTTGGTTAAGGTATAAAACCGAGAATCGAACTGAACCGAACAATTCGGTTCTCAATTTTTTAGAAACAGAACCAGCCGGTGGAGAAAAAAATCGAACCAACCCAACCCAACCCATGAAAGTCTATTTGGTTCGGTTCTTCGGGTTGCTGGTTTTTTTGCACACCCCTACCTAATAGGGACTAGGGTAAGGAATTGGGTAAGGGCACACACGATTGTCTCCCATTCTGGTGTAATTTGCATGTACGAAAATAATCTCTTAACCAAAGTCATTTCAAATCAAATACAACTTTTCTCACTCTCACTCACTCACACCCACTCACTTTCTTTAGCAACGATGATATTATAGGGAAGTTCGATAGTGTGCCATTTTATATTCCTTTTAACACTCACTTTCTTTAGCAACCATTCTATTATAGGTACTTACACGAGTGCAAGTGGATTAATTTTATTTTGATCAAGCATCTTCGAATAAAAATCGATCTTTATTTTTATCATCGGAGGGGTTCTCCGATGAACCACAAATAACGGGTCCAAAAAATAGACCCTGCTTTAAAAATAGTGAAAGAAAAAAATTTAGATGATTCTTTTTGTTAGGTAATTAAAAATTTCAGGGAACCCCTAAGAAAATCAACTGAATATCATTTTTTTTCTATTCAAAAAATATAACTTAGTTTTTATATTGCTTTACACAGGAATATATTCCTTTCTTGAATTATTCTTACTACATATTTACTACCATAAAGTTAAATACATTTTTAAAAAAACTATAAAATGCTCGCGCATCGCGCGGGGTACGTGCTAGTAATATATATATATTTTTATTATATAACTTACAATACACTATATTATATTTTAACATTGTAGATACACTTAGATATATTTTCAATGTATCCAAGTATTTTTAATATATCCAAATATTATAGAAATATGTAACCAAATATTTTTAATGAGTAAATTTTTTTATTATTTGACAACTACATAAAAATTAGAGTTAGATTTACATAAAAAAACTAATTGACATGAAATCGACTTATATCAAGAAAATAGTATCCAACATTTTATGATATACTACTCTTTTCATGGGGATTGTTGTAAAAACAAATTTGACATAATATTAATCGAATTGTTCCGCGCACAATGCTACAACTTAATGTTTGGAGCAATCTAATGATGAATATTTTGTAATTTGGCCATAACCTCAACCAACCTAATTCTTAATGATGATTAAAATGAGATATGGCATAAACTAAAAAAAATTATCGTTAAATCTTTTTATTCTTATTGTAAAATAAAATAATCAAACCATCAATTTAGTTCGGCACCAAGCAACACCACCTACACTTTCGGGTATTTTTTAGTATATTTTAATTTGTTTTTTCAGTAAGTTTTAATATTTTGAGTATGTTTTATTTTTTTTCAGTATGTTGCTCAATAATATGTTAGTTAATTTGTTACTGAAATTTTAAGTGGTTGTTGTTGCTAAAAAATAACTTGTTGCTAAAATTTTAAATTTTTTTTCAAAAATTTGTTATTGCTGAAATTTGTATGAAATTTGTTGTTGCTAAAATAACTTTCTCACTCTCACTCACTCACTCCCACTCACTTTCTTTAACTGAACTTCCTTGTAATAATCTCTTAACCACGATGTAGGTAATGATCATGACTCATGATATTCATGATGATGGGCACGTGAAACACAGAATTCGGATTGAGGCCGTTAAGATATGATCATGTTGAGACGAGCCGACTGTAGCTGTATACGGCATATATGCTAAGATCTAGGATAAAACTGAAATGCCTAGATACTAACCCGGACATTTATAAAACATGTACTTACGAATATCCCCTATGTTTATGTCGGTACATACATAAAAAATACGAATTATGTTCCCCAAAAATATAAATGACATACAATGTAATATCCACATTAAGCCCAAATACTGGAAATACTAAATGAATTATATGTCTTCAATCATCTTCAAATCTTCAAAATTCTTCAAACTTTCTTTCTTTGTCCTTAATTTGGTACCTACACACATGAGGCAAAAAATAGATACCCGTGACACGCAACAGTTTGATATATAATGATAAGAAAAATGAAATAGCAAATTAAGCTCAAGCAAATCATTACAAAATTAAACTATCTCCCCCATAATTCGTTCTCCCCCCCCCCCCCCCCCCCTTTTATGATGTCCCCAAATAGACAAAAAGAAGAACATACATACATGAAAATGGATATTGTCACAAGCAAAACCACTTTCTCTTTTTGAATTTTTAAAATTTTACTTACAAGATATACAACAAAGAATCACACCAAGAAAGAACACTAAAACAACTAAGTCGATGATAGCGAAAATGAAGGGATGTGAAGAGATTCGACAGGAAAATCAACACATAGAACCATAACATATGTGCACGATGAATGTTGAATATTCCTAACGAATGAACCCAACATCTTCCTTCGGTGTAAAAATTATGGAATTAAAAGAATGTAACTCAATCCAATAAGCAAATCAAAGATCAAAGAGATTTCCACACCAATAACGTTCAAAGTATTTGAACGCTTTTTCATGACTTTCAAGGACGTGCTAACCCGTTTTTCATTTCTTCCCATCCAAACTCCCTCTAAAATTATCAAACATTATATTTTTCTTTTGAGGTGATGAAACTAAAATATATTGGTCCATTTGATTTGGAATATTTTTCTTTTTATTGCCACTTAATTTTTCGAGCTCTTTATCTCCACCGAGTAAAATTTGAACTCTCGCAGCCCTTCCCTGTGATTCACTCATCATATTTTATTACAATTAAATCCTCACGGTAAACGGTTTTTACATGCACTACTATCTGGTCAAGTTTAATGCATTTTGGTCGTTGTATAAACAAAATTGAGATGGTAACACTTAAGCCAATATGTGAAAGACAAGTACAATACTCAAATAATTTCGTGCATGTGTGCAATAAAGGACATAAGGAGCCAAACATGTAGAAAAAATCACTAATCACATCTCAAAGACTCCAAATAATGAAAAGAACATGGATGAAATGATGTAGCATCTCAAATCAATATCAAACAGTCACGTGAAATATGAAATGAAGTCGTGACTATGGCCATCTTAAATGTTCATCCATAAATGGTGTAAACAAAATACAAAACTCTTTTTTTTTTCAAAATTTTTTATAAAAAGAAAATCTTTTTGGATTTTTCAATTTTTCAAAAAAATAAAAATCAAATAAATAATGATACACATAATACAATCTAGAGATAGGAATCAATGATATGAACATAAAAAACATCATAATCTAAACATGGTGACCACACTTTAGTCAATTGTGCAAATACCTAAAGATCTCTTACGTCTTTCGAATTTAAGGGCATCTAAAGGCTTCATGAAAATATTGGCTAACTTAAGGTCGACAATTACAAAACTCAAGGATACGACCTTTTCTTCCCCAAGCTCAGGGATAAAGTGCTCGCGCATCCTGATGTGTTTTGTGCGCGAGTGCTAGACAGGATTATGGGATATGAGTATCGCGCTAGTGTTATCACAGGAAATGGTCATGGTGTCCCGTGATATCCCATAATCCTCCCGCATCTGCTTCATCCACAGAAGTTGAGTACAACAACTCCCGATGTATAGGTACTCAGCCTCCATAGTGGACAAAGATATGGAGTTTTGATTCTTGCTCGACCAAGAGACAAGATTAGAACCAAAGAAGAAACACCCACCAGAAGTGCTCCTACATCCGTCTTCATCCCCAGTCCAATCGGCATCCGAATAGGTGGACAGTCGGTCATTGGTATCAAAGGAATACCAAATTCCATAGGAAAGAGTCCCACTCACGTATTTGATAATACATTTTAGAGCAAGTAAGTATGAATATTTGGGGCACGCCTGAAATCGCGCATAGAATCCAACACTAAAGGCGATGTCGGGACGACTAGCATTCAGATAGAGAAGACTGCCTATTATACTCTGATATAAGGTTTTCTCAACGTCCTTTCCTTAAGTGTCCTTACTAAGATTTTTAGATGTACTCATAAGTGTACGTGAATGCTTAGCGGAGTCCAAACCAAATTTCTTCACTAGGTCTCTAGAATACTTGGATTGGGAGATGAACATCCCATCCTCTAGCTGACGAACCTCGAGACCAAGGAAGAATATAATCTCTCCAACCATGCTCATCTCAAACTCACTCTGCATCTCCTCCTCAAAGCTGTGAGCAAGCTGGGAGCTCATGGATCCAAAGACTATGTCGTCCACATAGACCTGCACAACCAAAATAACGCCGTCATCTCTCCTGACAAATAACAACTAAATAACTCCCCCTCTCTTGAATCCATAAGTGGAGATAGAAAGCAAGCCTCTTGTATCAAGCACGTGGTGCTTTCTTCAAACCATACAGGTCTTTTCTCAGATAATAGACGTGTCATGGGTACGAAGGGTCTTCAAACCCTTTTAGTTGTTCCACGTAAACTTCCTCCTATAGAATACCATTTAGAAAGGAACTCTTGACATCCATATGGTATAATTTGAATCTCAGATGACATGCGATGGAGATTAATAAGAGGACGAACTCAAGCCTCACAATAGGAGAAAATGTATCCTCAAAGTCTACACCCTCAATCTATGTGAAGCCCTGAGCGACCAACCTAACCTTATTATGGATAGTCGTATCATTTTCATCCATTTTATTCTTGAAAATCCACTTGGTACCAATTATGTTAGTCTCACTAGGGCAGGGGACAAGTTCCCAAACATCATTCTTTCTAAACTGAAGCAACTCATCCAATATAGCAGATATCCAATGTTCATCCTTGAGTACTTCTTTATAGGTTTTGAACTCGATTTTGGACGTGTAGCAGATATGGCTAACAACATTCTCAAGTTGGGCACGAGTCTTGACCCTTAGGGAGGGATTTCCTAGAATTGTAGTAGGATCATGACTCTTTCAAACATAAGAAGGAGTTTCCCCTAAGATAGGAGTAGGGTCCACCCTGGGTGTGTGAAGGACAAGGGGATCATTACCAGAAAGGTCTTCATCCTCCTACAAACGGCTGGGGTCAACTAACATCGGAGCTTATACATCTTGCACGGTGACATTAATTGATTCAATAACCTTAGATATTCTTAGGTTAAACACCCAGTATGCTCTACTATTCGATAAATATCCTAACAGTATTCCCTCGTTGCTCCGGGAGTCAAACTTTCCTAATTTCTCTCTATCTTATAGGATATAGCATTTACTCCCAAAAACATAAAAATGTGCCTCGTTGGCCTTTTTTCTAGTCCACAATTCATAAGGTGTCTGAAGTGTGCGTGGATGCAAGTAAATCCTATTCACCGTATGGCATGCGGTAGACATCGCCTATACCCAAAATCTCCTAAAAACTTTACGACCAAGAAGCATAGATCTAGCCATCTCCTGAATCGTCCGATTCTTCCTCTCAACGATCCCATTTTTCTTAGGGGTCTTTACGACCAAAAATTCATGTTTGATTCCAAGGATGTCAGAATTAATCTCCATAAATTCATTGTCACTACGTATTCTATTGATAGTGACATCGTGTTGGTTTTGCAGGACACGGCACTTGGTCGTTAAGAACTCTACAACATCTTATTTCTCCCTAAAAAAAACTAAGCCAGAGTATCTGGATAATCGTCCACCATCACGAGGATATACCTCTTACAACCTAGACTTTTTGTACGAGTAGGACCCATAAGATCCATGTGAATTAACTCAAGTACCCTGGAGGTAGTAATGGAATTCAACTTCATGTGGGGACTATGTATTTTCTTTCCCAACTGACAGGGTCCACAAACTGTGGAAGTTGTCTTTCTAAGAGATGGGAAGCCATGTACTAGGTCATTTTTTACTAATCGATCTAAATACCTAAAGCTCATATGACCTAGTCGTTGATGCCACAAATCCATATGAGAGATCGTGGCGCTGTTGTAGACAAATGAGGACTTGGGAATTATCCCATAGCAATTATCTTTTGTCCTCATCCCTTGAAATACAAGTTTATCGACTTGATCATAAACATTACAAGCATCCCGATCAAACTAAACTGCAAAGTCAGTGTCGCACAACTAGCTGATGCGGAGAAGGTTTGCCTTAAAACCTTTGACTTACAATACATTATCTAGCTTAGGAAACCCTGGTATCTCTTTGGTACCTCATCCTACAATGGTAGACCTTCTCCCATCACCAAAAGTGACTTTACCTTCCTTGCGATCCACTAAGGAGGTAAAAAAAGAGACACCACCAGTCATATGTCTAGAACACCCACTATCAAAATACCACTATGAGGTATTTTGAGCTTTTAGAGCAACATGAGAAATAAGAGCTTTATTGTCATTCTTAGGTACCCAAGTGGAGGTAACCTTTTGTTTTCCCTTGTTGCTGGTGGCTCTAGTCGCAAAGTTAGTATCCACAGACGGTCCAGATAACCCTTGGAATTACACATTAAACTCTGAGAAGTCTTGACTAAAAACTCAACTTGCTCTCTTAGTCTTGTGATATTACTTGTGGGGTGTGATGGAGAATAATTACGTCCTATTCGACCCAAACTATATCAAAACTCTCTCAGGTGGCCTTTCCTCTTATAATAAGTACATAAGTACACAATTTGATGCCTACCTCAGTTTGATTTTCTAGGCCGAACAACATTTTTGGGTTTTAGTGGATGACCATAAGGATTCGTCATAAACTTAGGGATTGGTCCATGTGCAATTTGTGAAGTGGATGCACCATCAAAACTAATTAAATGCCTCTCACCAAATCCTAATGCAGGGGCGAGGAGTATATTTCCCATCTTTCCTGATCTATCTTCGATTTGAACCTTGACTTCCCGTGCTCTTTCAAGATCGTGAGTGAGTTCGACAACAAAGGTTTCCAAAATCTTATGAGCCTCTTCGAATGAACAGAGGTCTCTTGTAAGATTAGCAACTTGCTTTGTCAAGTCCCCTTTGACTTTTTAAAAACACTCATCTTTCTCTCAAAACAAACTCTCTCTCTCTCTCTCTCTCTCTCTCTCTCTCTCTCTCCAAACAGGCTCTCTATCTCTCTCTCCACAAATAGACTCTCTCTCTTTATTTCTCTTTCTCTCTCTCTCTCAATGTGGTACAGAAGGAGGACTCACTCTCTTTCATCTATCCTAACTTTTTTTCTAACACTGTTATCCTAAGAACTTAACCTTTATTACGCTTCTTGGTTTTAAATGAATTAGCATATAAATCAGCATAAGCGCGACGAAGGTCACTCTCACTCTCACTCCTTGCATCCTATCTCTCAGTGTCGAGGTCTCCATGAGAAGATCCATCCTCATCGTAGTGATGTGCATCAGAATCTCTCACGTGGATAGCCATGAATGCGGTGAAGTTGATCTCATGTGGTGATTCTTCTCATGAATCCTCCGACTCGACTTCACTTTCTTCACTCAGGGTAGCATTAAGAATAACTTTTCCTACTTCTTTGGCTAGTCTGTTCAGCCTTATAGCTCACTCAAAATCTATATTACCCTTAACATCACACTCATAGCATCTTTCATCGTTTCTCTTCGGTGTGTCTTTCTTTTCATTTCCAAAATTCTTGACATTTTCATTTTTCTCAAATTTCTTTTTATCATTAACCTATCCACTATTTTTTAACTTGAGAAATTTCTTAAAATATTCTGCAAACAAAGCCAAATTATCTAAATCAAAGTCGAAATCAGAATCTGACATATTTTTCTCACTCCATTTAGACGATTATACCCTCCTCCTAGCTGACTTAAAATTCTTTTTGGCCTAGGGTTTAAGAGTTACCCCTTATCTTTTTCTTTAATAGCTTTAGGAAACATATCTATTTCATAGGTTTAAAGATCACCTACTAATTATTCTAATTTAGTAGTGTTCAAATTTCCTAAAGAATTTAACACAGTGACTTTGGGGATAAACCTCTTAGGCAAAGAACGCGGGACAATCGTGCATAGAATTCATCAAAACATTTAGTCTCAAGCATAGTTTTAGTCTCAAACTGTGTAGTTAGGTTTTGTAGTTTTGATTCTTTAACAGTGTTCGTGCCATCATGGGTAAGTTAAAGAACATACCATGCTTCTTTAGACGTGGTACAAGTCTTTATGCGTCGGAACTCGTTAGGAGTGATGGATATAGAAATGACACTTATCCCTTTAGAGTTATACGTGGACCATTTAAATTCATCCTCGATCCATTGAGCCACAGATTTTAAGCTTGTCACGTTTTCAACAGTGATGGTGGGATTCACACACGTTCATCAATGGCTTTAAGAGCGAATTTCATGCGGGATATCCAGTATGCATAATTAGACCCGTCAAAAATTAGAATTTTAACAAACTTAATTTCAAGAAATCAATTTTTAAAGAATTGATGTTTAAAAAAACTTTAAGAAAAATTACACGGTTAAATTGTGTAATTGGCTTTGATACCAATTTGAGAGGGCACTTTTTGTTCCACCGGAGAAACTAATTTAATTAAATCCAATCCATATTTAAACATAAGCCAGAGTCATGCATCTAATGGTGATTGATTAGACATTCAACATATTCACATCAAGCAAAGATAAATCACACATAGCAGATTAGGAAAAATCCCCCAAAGGGGCAAAACATTTTATTTCAATATGGTTTGTAAACACTTACATACAAAAAGAAATACAGTTTGACAAGCGAAGACCCTCAGGCACAGGTTTGTTGTCGTCCACAAGATCTCTCTCAAGACACTCCAAGTTCAGCAGTGTAGAGAATCCTCTTCTCAACTCAAGATGCTCCACGAATGGGTACGGCTGGGTTTAAAATGATCCACACATATGATTATGAGAGTTTGTGATTCTCAAAGTGTGTGTGGTTGAAACATATGAAGACTTGACGTATTAGGTCAATGAAGTGTTCCCTCAAAGTCATAAACAAAACAAGCTCTGAAGTGGGAATTTATAGAAGAGAACAAAATCTGATGCCCCGGATTTTTCTGAGCTCGTCGAACCCGTCCAAAAAGGATCATCGAATCGGTTCGGTCATCCGGATCGGTTCGATTTTCTTCTAAAATTGATCGTTCCAGTCATATGACTTTCCTTGTATAAAACCACCAACCGGATCGGTTCTTATTTCTTTAGCTCCAGATCGGTCCGGTCAGAAGACATTTTTTGTATAGAAATGACACTCTGATCGGTTCGATTATCTCCAGATCTGGATCGGTCCAGATTTTTCTTTCTTTCAGTTCCTGTATGAGAGGACTTATGAATTCAAAAAATTCGCACCACGAACCCTTGATGTAGGTAATGATCACGACTCATGATATTGATGATAATGGGCATGTGAAACACAAAATTGGGATTGAGGCCATCAAGATATGATCGTGCTGAGACGAGCCGACTGTAGCGGTGTACGACATATATGCTGAGATCTAGGATAAAACTGAAATGCCTACAAACTAACCCGTACATTTATAAAATATGTCCTTATATGATCATATTCTCAAATCGGGAGTTACGTGACTACGTGGTCAGTTGCTATGAGTTACGTTGGTACCGTGTGAGGTGTTCATTACTCTTGAGGAGCCATTGGGGGAAGTTTGGGATTTTTTACCTTTAATGTGGTTTTTTAATCCTAGGTGTAACTATTTGCAAATTTTGATAATATACTTAAACCGAGAGTCCCTTGACTACACGATTGGTAGTTCCATGTTATGTCAGTCCTATGCAAGGTGTTTGTGCCTCTTACGAGGCCGTTCGGGGGGATATTTTTCATTTTCAGCCTTTAACGGGGTGTTTTCAAACCTATGTATAACTATAATGGGATGTTTTAAAGACTGTCTAACTATTTACAATTTTTTGTTATATTATCGAATTGAGAGTCTGACTACTATGCGGTTAGTTGCTACATGTTATGTTGGTCCCATGTGAGGTGTTTATGCCCCTTGTGGTGCCGTTTGGGGGATGTCTTGCGTTTTCGCCCTTTAACGCACTGTTTTTAAGCTTAAGTATAACAATTTGTTAGTTTTGGTCATATTCTCAAACCAGGAGTTCCGTGACTATTTAGTGAGTTAGTATGTGGTGCGTTGGTCCCCTTCAAGGTGTTTGTGCCTCTTGTGGGTATGCTTTGGGGGTTTTTTATGATTTCTCCCTTTAACGGGGTGTTTTTAAGCCTAAGTCTAAGTATTTGCAAGTTTTGGTCTTATTCTCAAAATAGGAGTCCTATGACTATGCGGTCAGTTGGTCCATGTTACGTTGGTCCTGCGCTAGGTGTTCTTGCCTTTTATTGTTGTTTTATACTTTCTCCCTTTAACGGTGTGTTTTTAAGCTTAGGTCTATCTATTTGAAAATTTTAGAAATATTCTCAAACTAGGAGTTTCGTGACTAGGAGGTCAATTATTGTTGTTATGTTTGCCCTGCTAGGGGTGTTTATGCCTCTTGCGGGGCCGTTTAGTGGCTGTTTTGCATTTCATCCCTTTAATGGGGTATTTTTAAACCTATCTATTTACTTGTTTCGATCATATTCTCAAATTAGGAATTCTGTGACTATGTGGTCAGTTGCTACGTGTGACATTGGTCCCGTGCAAGGTGTTCTTGCCTCTTGCGGGACTTTTGGGTGTTGTATTGTATTTTTTCCCTTAACGGGGTGTTTTTAAAGCCTATATGTAACTATTTGCAATTTTGGTCATATTCACAAACCAAGAGTCCCGTGATTACACAGTCGGTTGCTATGTGTGACGCTGGTCTCGTTCAATGTGTTCATGCCTCTTCCTGGGCTGTGTGGGGAATATTTGTTTGCTTGTCTACCTTTAATGGGGTGTTTTTAAGCCTAAATCTAACTATTTTAAAGTTTTGGTCATATTATCGAAATGAGAATCACGTGACTATGAGGCCAATTGCTACATGTTATGTTGGTCCCGTGCGAGGTGTTCATGCCTCTTATAGGCCATTTGGGCATTTTTTTCATTTTCTCCCTTTAACGGAGTGTTTTCAATCCTAAGTCTAATTATTTGCAAGTTTTTCTTATATTCTCAAATTGGGAGTACCATTACTATGCATTTACTTGCTATGTATTACATTGGTCCCGTGCGAGGTGTTCGTGCCTCTTGCAGGGTCATTTTGGGTTTATTTTTCATTTTCGCCCTCGGTGTGTTTTCAAACCTAGGTCTAACTATTTTCACATTTTTTTCATACTCTCAAAGTGGGAGTCCCATGACTTCTCAATCAGTTATTTTGTGTTATGTTGGTCCCGTGCAAGGTGTTCGTGGATCTTATGGGGCTATTTGCATTTTTTCCCTTTAATGGGGTATTTTCAAGACTATCTAACTATAACGTGTTTTCAAAATATTCTCAAACCGGGAGTTCTGTCAATATGAGGTCAATTGCTATTGTTATGTTGGTCATCTGCGAGGTGTTCGTGCCTCTTACGGGGGCATTTAGGGGTTGTTTTGCTTTTGCACCCTTTAGTGGGGTATTTTGAAGCCTAAGTCCAAATATTTTCTTGTTTTGGTCATATTCTCAAGCCGGGAGTTCTATGAGTATGAAGTCAGTTTCAACGTGTTACGTAGGTCCCTTGCAAGGTGTTCATGCCCCTTGAGGGTCCTTTTGAGACTGTTTTGATAGTTTTGGTCATATTCTCAAACCAGGAGTACCAGGACTACGCGATCGGTTGCTACATGTGTCTTGGGACCATGCGAGGTGTCTATGCCTCTTGTGGGGTTGTTTTACATTTTCCCATTTAATGGGGTATTTTCAAGCCCGATTCTAACTATATGCATGTTTTGGTTAAGTATATCAAATGAGAGTTAAAGTGAAGAATACATGGTCCATGTGATAGTTTTGACACGTTTTAACTACACAACCTTGCATTTCTCTAGTATAGCCTATTGTATTTCTCTTGAAACCTATTTACTCGAATTAAGTACAACAGAAAGTCCCCCGTTAATGAGGGTGATTTTCTCTCTCAAGTGTTTTATTTCCAACAAAATTTCCCCTATTCCTTTTCCATGCGATCGTATTTGGTTTTCATGATTACTCTTGCTTCATCGGAATTTTTTTGACATTGTCGAACTCGAACATGTGAAAGGATGATTGGACCAGAGAAATGAGATACGGGAAAGTTCTCATTGAGTTGTCTATTCGATTAGCCTTCCGTATGTTTGTGTTCAATAAAGTCTAAAAAATTTTGAAGAATCGACAATGAATTATGAAAACCAAATACACTACCATGGAAATGGAACATAAGGAAATTATGGAAGAAAAGATGGAGATGGAAGTTGATTTGAAAATGTGAAAGTTAGAGGTCAAACACCAGATAGAAAATCAATCGCATTAACATGGACAACCAATTGTACCTCTTACAAGAAAATAGGGATCAAGATAAATATATTCGTAAATCAAACCAGGTGTGCTGTACGAGGTGTTCATGCACCAAAACATTCATAATTAAAACTAAACATTCATAAATCAAACTAAACATTTGTAAATCAAACTAAATATTAATTAATCAAAATAAAGCACCAATATAGCATCAATATCATAATAGGATACAATTTGGGTACAAATATAATAAGAAGGTACAAATAGGATTGTTAAGGGTAAAATAATGTTTTGATACTCACTCTTCCTCTAAACCAACTAAAAGATACTTCAAAATAGGATTGTCAGCAAGAGAAGACTGGAACTCTTTAGGATCCTTTTATGCATATGCTTGAGTAGTCATACCCTTTGGTGCATGCATAATAATATACCAATTGCCATCCTTTATGCACTTCGAGTAGAATACCTTTTTTATATTCTGAAAGGCACAAGTAAAAGTGTCGCCGACTATGCGATATTTTCTCTTCATCTTTGATAAATCTACCATGATAAGTTTGAAGTCAAGTTCAACTTTACAAGCATTCGTAGTGTCCTCCACCTTCATCTAGTCACAATAGAATACGTTTTTTATGAAATCAAAATAATCGAGTTCCAGGATTTATTGGAAAATCCCGTTATATGTTATCATCGTAACTTTTGAATTTTTATCGCTTTTTCTAGTGACACATATAGTCAAGGAAAAAAATTAAATTCCGTTGTTTTGCATCAAAAATATTTTCTACAAATGGATATGCAACGAAGTCAAAATTATTGGTGCAAAATTTTTTGAACTCTTTCGCACAAAATTTGGGACCTTTTGCTATACATGCAATCCCTAATGATACATCACCTTGTTTTTGAAGTTGCATTTATTAATAAAGTTATATTGGGAAGTGTTTTTACCACGCATGATTAAATAATTCCACACATAAGAGGTAAAAATACCGAAAGGGTTAAACCCATCGATTGATAATAAAAGATGGACATTGTGCTGTTCCATTGCTAATTCATGGTGTCGTACATTCAAAATTTTCCACAGGTTGAATCAACCGTTTGGTACATAATATTTCCACCCACCTTGCATCAAGCATGACATGTCATGGAATCTTCTAGCCATGGTACAGTGAAAAACAATTTTAATCGTGGCTTATAGGGAAAATAATTCAAAAACTTTTGTTGAACTTTTAAGCACTTGAAATATTTTGCATTCTAAAATTTTTTATTCTCACAAGGCCTGTATCTAGGCTCACTGCATACAGAACACTCATCCTTCTCTTCGTGCTCGTTGCGGTACAATATGCAATCATACATGCCTGCATGAATAGATTTTTACTTCAAACCCAAATCATTCAAGCTTTTCTTTATGATAGGATAATTGTCTGATAACGTATTCTATTTTTGGAAAATGTCTTTAATCGGTTACGATGTTGCTCGATAAACCAAATTGACTCTTCAAATTATGAAAACTGATCATTCCGTACATTATCGAGTGATCTTCTTCACAATTTTTGTACAAAAGTCTAGTTACATCGGCTTTGAATTGTATATATTCTCGATCTTCGAGTAATTCAACATCAACTTGGTCATAATAAACATTATATGTATTCCTAAACTAGTGGTTTTGATAGTGGTGGACTCTCTAAGCAACATCAATTAAGTCGGTCAAAGGATAATGTGATAGAAAACCGTTCATCACTTCCACCCAGTGGGATTCTATCACGCAGTAATGTACCAGTAATTCTTAAGGAACATATGGAACATTCTTTTCCTCATGGAATATCCATATCTTATAGTCTAGCATCATATCTCACAATAGTAAATGCAATTCAAGATATTTAAAATACTTAAATTTCCCATGTATACGAAGGGCACAGACACAAAATCTTCATTATTAAGATTCCTATATGCATATTTAATAAATTCCTGAACATCCTTTGCATGATTAGTAGATACTTTTTGGTTCTCTCTCATCCACTTTTTGTATTATGGGAAAGCCATTAAGTAGTGTTCATAATTAAAAAAAATCAAAGCAAATTCATTCAACTCGATCAAAAAGAAATATTATAGGCAAATTCATTCAAACCAAACAGATATTACAACCAAATTCATTAAAATATTATAAATTTGTTCAAGGATAAAACATTGTTCAACACCTAGACTTGAACAACAAATTAAGAGGACAAGTAATAAAATAACTTGGATAATTATTTAATAATGACCTTCCCCCGTGGTTAATGTACGCGGGTTCATCACCATAGTTGGAATATATTTTATCGACTAAAATTTAAGCTTCACCCATCACAAAAGACCGAGTGTGGACAAGTGTTCTGATAATTATGTAAGTGAGAGTGCACGTGCCAATAACCCTGGTATCGTCCAAGTTCCATATATAATGAGATTTGCCAGAGGTAGGATGCATGGATGATGATGATGCATTGAATGTTCTAGGTGTAGTCATTTATGAGGGGAATGTTTAGGGAGGAGGCATTTGCAAGGAGAATGTTCCGAGGGGTGGATAAGGGAATGTTTGGGCATTTGATGGGGGGAACTTTGTTATTGAGTAAATAGTCATACCAACCGATGAATTTCATTCTTATGGAGTGCCATGTCCTTCCGAAGCTCTGACACCTTTCCTTTCATCTTGACAGCGTTTCTAACCCCTTGCTACCTAACCCCTCACTATAGACATCTTGTCTAGTAAAGGTGCATTATGATGTAAATATGTACTTGACATACATGATCCCACACCTCTTGTCATCCCCTTATGGTCCCTCCCAAACACCTTGGTTAGGGTATCTGACTGAATGCCATCGGGGTTGCACTCAGACTGACTGCTGGACGTGCCCTCTATGATTTTATGTAATATAATATCATATTTATGACTATGACTATAACAATAACAATATTATAATGTGTATATATATGATAACTAAATTCAAACTCACTGATTTCAAAGAACGTTCATTTGGTAACTTATTAGGCCCTTTTTCTCGTCGGACATGCATATACAAATTGAATTGATTAACATCATTGCATTCTTTTAGAGTCCCCTTGGTATGTTCTGCCCGTTCACACTTAATATCATCATAAATATTTTTCCTCGAGTTTGTGGGCATTAATATTTTTTATGTGTTCAAGTTATTTCTTACCCTCTCATTTAGTTTCCCTACATGGCCTCATTCTTCAATAGTTTGTTCCATTGGTCAGTGGGAATTTCAATATTTTAGAGAACTTTATCTTTCAGCCTTAAAATATAAGAACTAGTTGGCTCCTTTGGAACAAAATTCTTTTGAAGGTTCCTCCTATAAGTATTCAAATCATTAACTAATTTGGAAAGAACCTTTGGTTTCAAATCGAATGGGAATGTAAATGTCCTATTGAGTTGCTCCCAAATGTCATCCTTTGAGGTAGGATCAACCTCCTTCCAGTTGTCTGTGCCCCCTATGCTCACAATCATCTTTTCAAAATGACTTTGAAATATCTTAATGCCTTATTTGTCATAGATTGGATTATACCCGCAATAGAGAACCCAATGTGCTTCTTAGTTTTATCTTAAGATCCCTTAGCAACAATAGTTAAGAGGTGTTATAGTATTAGGGGTTTCTTGAGTTTGATGATTAGGACATGGAATAGAATGAATCTCCTGTGAAGTAGGAGATGAGAATTAAGATTTGGGTGTAGGAGAGTGCCCAGTTGCCGATGTTCCGCTATTTTATTGATTATTATTATTTATCTTTGGCATTTCATACAATTAAAAAAATTAGCGACGTATATAAGCAATACGGTTTACGACTATATGTATGCATATAACTCTTCAGCAGCTTTTAAAACAAGCTCGATGTGTCTAATTTCCATCCAGTTTGGATTACTTTTTAAAAATCTATGAAATTTTGCACCGACCAACTCAGCAGAAATGTTTCTATGATTGACGTATAAAGGTACATGATATGAAATTGAAATCCTTTTTTCTTTAATTTATTTGAATGCTCAGTTTTAATATGCACGGGTCATGAGATGTCCCAGTCTAGGTGAATGTTCTCTTTACAAATTTGTATCCACAAAGAATGAATATTTTTTAGCCTTTTTCTAATAGTGTAACCAATGTCAGTGCCCTATCGGGATTATGTAGGTGAAATATATTCTCCACTACCGCATCCCAACATTTTGGCAATGAAAACATAGTACGATCGAACGGGTAGTCTTGTGAGAGATCAAGTCCAAGATTTTTAAGGTAATTAAATTGTTCAATTTCCTATTACTAAATATGTAAATCGGAGTTCCCTCTATACGGCGCACACTAATGAAAGATATTTTAGTGCAGTCAAATTGCACCCACTCGTGCTCTTTTGTCCAATAGTTACTACCATGACTCATTTTTCCTGAGAAAATATATAAAAAGATGTGAATATGAGTAGTATAGGTAACGACTCTAATAAATCGTAAACAAATTATGGTTTTCCATCCGATCAATCAGATACAAACAAGTCCAAGTTCATTTTAATTTAATTAAACATAAATTTACTATATGTCCACCAATTGTGCAAGTCCTTCCACAATTTGTGTTCACCCAAATAACAATCATTTAAGGAAGCGATGAACACAACCACAACATGTTAACCAAATGATTATATTCTAAACATTTAGTCTTTAAGATAAGTTAGTCATTAAGATAAATAATTAGTTAAAGGTTTATTATGACGAATTAATAGATTAATCATTTTAAGTATCCATCATATGTATCAAACCGTGATCATTCAAAATAAGCCACAATAACCATCAACCAACCAATCCAATACAAGTTTATCGTGTACTCCTTCTAAATCATCCACATGATTAATTTCCAAGAACATAATTATAGAACATAAGTTTTCATATACAGTTCTACATCAAGAGTTTCATATATAATTTCAAATAATAAATAGGGTCATATTTCAATATAGGACGTGTGATGTACACATTTGTTAGGTACACATTTGTTATGTACATTGGTTGTTATTCATTATAAGGATTAAAATATATAATTAAAATATTTGTCATGTTAATAAATTCAAGGTATGCAATTATATATATTAGTTGTTGTTCAAATTCAAGTTATTAAAAAATATTCCTTATGTGAAAAAAGTACAGTGAGATGGAAAAAATTCCATAATAATGGAAAAATAGTACAATGGAAAAATTAGTTTGAGTTAGTTATGTGAACAAGTTATTAATTATATATTCAATAGTAATTTCATAAAAATACCCAATAAAATGGAGATATTTCCCAAGAATCAATACTAGAATTTGAACTACACCCAATTTAATATAATTTTATACCTTGAATTTCAACATAAAAATCGATATATATAAGTTCCAAATGAAACACACATGTGCACACACAAACTGAAACACACACATACACACTAAATTATGCGCATATAAACACACTGAACACACACGGACACACTAAACATACACGCCGAACACATGCGCATTGAGAAATAAATGAAAGTAGAATGTACCTTGCATGGAGAGAGAGAGGATGTCGAAAAATGCTAGGGGGAGAGAGAGAGTTTGGGTTTCACCGAGAAAGAGAGAGAATTTAGGGGCCAAAGGTGAAATATAATGTAAGGGTTATAATATAATTTATAACTTAAGTGGGGTCATGGTCAAAACTCGTGACCCACCTTAATGAGTTAAACATGGTCACAGCTCTCGATTGTAACACCATTGGTGGCCAACTGAAATCTCGAGAATTGGTCACGGTTCTGGATCGTGGCCATGGAACATGACCATTTTAAAATAGGTTTGGGGGTCACGGTTCTAGACCATGACCGATGTTCACTAGTAATTATCATAGGTGGGTCACATTTTTGGACTCTGACCACCTTTGTGACCAAATTCATCGGAAACTTGGAGCCATAAAGGGCCACATGTGAGTCACGATTTTTGGATCCGGATTCCTCTTAGTCTCGATTCCTGACCATGATCATCCCCTTAATGAGGTCAACCTAAACTCTGGTCACACATTTGGTAACTGTAAATGCCTAAGGGTCACGGTTATGGACTGTGACCAACATATCACGATTTTGGACCATGACCAGTTATTGTGACCAATTTTTATTTTGGGTGTAGTGGCGGGGAAATTTTTTGTGACTATTTCTGTAAGGACATAATTTTCATTGTCCCATTTACATTAGAGTATGTCGTATACCTCTACAACTGTCGAAGAATTATTCAATTTCATTCATGCATCAAGACGGATATGAATATCAAAGTTATTCAACAAAAGAAGCCACCTTGAGATTAATTTTGGTAAGTTTGTGTTTAAGTACCTTAACGGTTTACTTAGAGTGTTTGGGATAATTTTTCCAAAATATTATCTAAGTGTTAAAGAGGAGTTTTTCGTTAAAGAATTTTTTCTAAGTGTTGACGTGGAGTTATTTGACAAAATAATTTTATTTTATTTTTTAACAGTCGTTCGAGCCACTTAAGCAACTCGTTCGAGCGACATGCTAAAGTCGCGCGAAGCTCGTTCGAGCAACACATGTTCTTTTTCATGAGACAGGATATTTTCGTTTGAGCGACATGCCGCCTTAAGTTTTCTATGTAAGTGTGTTCAACCACTCCATTTTCGTTAAGAAGACCTGTCATTTTTCATTCTTCATAAATTGCAAATCGGCAGAATATTTTGTCTTCTTCATTTAAGGGTTCAAATCCTTTTGTTTTCAATTCACAAAGATCGCAAAAGTTTAGTGAATTATTTTGGAACCTAAGATACATCTTTGCTCGAGTTTTTCTTGTAGGGAAGGTTTCCTATTGCTGTTCTAGGTGCCACTAGAGGGAGGTGCTGAGCTGACGACTGCGTATCGATTGAGAGTTCTCGTGGTTATTCCATGCTGAATTGGAGCTGCGGATCTTGTTAATAGTAGACTGTGTGTCTATATGATTGTTTTGTGGAGTAATCATTGCAGATTTCATTATAATCCTTATAAGTCGCAATTTACTATCTATATTGAAATAAAATGTTTTACCCAAAAGGGGTTTTCTCCTGAAATATGTGTATCAGCAATTATTTTTGTGTTATTTTGATTACACCCACCTAGATGCAAGTTTTAGGACTGAATTAAACTGGTTGAAAAATTGGCTCCAATTAAATAAGGTTAAATTGGAACATTGTGAATTTATTTAAATCAATATCATACGACATTCTCAAATTGGTATCAGAGCAGGTTACCTAATTTATTGTGTATTCCTATTTTTACAAAAATTGTGTGATATTGATTTGTTTTGTGGAAAAATCAAAACTTTTCCGATGGAGCACTTATATAATCGGATGCCCATTTTTGAGTTGTCTAATTATGCCTATTGGAAAACCGGTATGAAGTCGTATTTAAAATCTATGGATGAATGTGTTTGGGTTGTGTGTGGAAGGGGATGGACTCCGACCACCGTCACGGCTAATAATGTCACTAATCTTAAATCCGCGACTGAGTGGACTGAGGATGAGTTTAAGTGGAACATTTTTAATTCTCGTGGCCTAAGTGCAATTTCTGGTGCCATCACTCCTGAGGAGTTCCAACATATTATGACTTGCACCACATCTAAAGAAGCATGGGATATTTTACAACTCACCCACGAAGGCACTAATGCGGCTAAAGAGTAAACTTCAAAACTTAACTACCCAATTTGAAACAATTAACATGCTTGATTCTGAGTGTTTTGATGACTTTTATGCACGATTATCTGGTATTGTCAACACAAGTTTTAATCTTGTTGAACACATACCTGATGCACGAGTGGTTAAAAAGATTTTAAGATTGCTGCCTAAAAATTTTATCCCTAAAGTGACTATTGAATTCCTTAGGTAATTTGAGCAAATTGAAGTTAAAAGAGTCGGTGGGAGACCTCCAAACATATGAGATTGACATGTTCCCTGACACTATCAAGCCTAAGAATAAAGGGATAACACTTAAAGCCCAGTCTAGGAAGGAAAAGAAAGTGTCAAAAAGAAAGAAGAAAAAGAAAGTGATATTTTGTGAGTCCGAATTTGAGGGAGAGCTTAATTTTGATGATGTGGCCATGCTTGCGAATTTTTTTAAAAGGTTTCTCAAGTTTTCAAAAGAAAATCCTTCTAAAAAGATTTTTTGAGAAAAAATAAAAAGAAGGATGAGGCTAAAGAGTAGGGTAAGAAAGAGAAGGAGAAAGAGAGAGAGAGGATTATGAGAGATGTTTTAAGTGTGAGAGTTGGGGGAATAAGGCATTTGAGTGTACCACTAGGATAAAGAGAAAGGGCAAGAAGATTTCCATTCCAACCACTCTTAGCGATAGTGAGGAAGAGGTAAAGGATTCTGGGGATGAGTCTTCATATGGGATATGTGTTGCCTTTCCTGCTAGTCACATGAGCAAACCTAGTTTGTCCCATGATGATGAGGATATTTGTGCACGTGATACCCCAACTAGGATGATACTTTGACTATTTTGAGTGAGGATAATAGTGAGTGTGAGAGTGGAGATGAGAGTGAGATCGAGATAGAGTTCAGAGATTTATACGTCGAGATCCTAAAGACCAAAAAATTGAACAAACACCTAACTCTTAGGGTGAAAGATTTGGAGAGAGAGACTGAGAGTTTGAGGGTTTTTGAGGCTACGGTGAATCAACTCGAGAAGCTGAAGGCTACATTGAGTGAGCAGTTGATCGTCGTAGGTCGAGAAAAGAATGATTTGACCAACACGGTGTCTAGTCTGACGACACATTTATTCTAACTCGAGGGTGATATTGAACATGCCCGGGAGGTCAAAGTCCCTTTATATATCGCATATAAGAAGGCTGGAAATATGGTTCTCAACCCCATTTTGGGTGATGTTGAGAGACTAGGAATAGGTAATGACAGTGCGTCCACTTCCTATGTGGCACCCGAGTCGGTACTCGAGTTAGTGATAGATCCATATGTCTCTCAACCTAAGCCTCCTAGGCATCCCATTCCCGAGAGGAGAGTGGATCTTAGACGTTTGAGAGAGGTGGTCATAGGCCCGTGTATGTTTTTTCACATTGCAAGAAGAGAGGACACCTTAGGGAATTTTTCTTTAAGTTGGGTAATGTGTCATGTTTTGCTACTACACATGTTACCACGACACCTGCACCCACACATGATACTTTGGATGCTCCGGATGATTCCATGAGAGATTTTTCACATATTAGGGAGCATGTTAAGTTTTTTGTTAAAACTTCACATGATTTTATGGATGTTTTTCATAGGATGTCACCACCTTTGAAAAACTCCTCCGCACCCAACGGCTGAGGTTTAGACTTATTTGCTAGCATAGGATGGCTTTCATGATGATATTTTATGCCTATTGCTAGTGTGTACCATGTTTTTATTTATGTTTTCAATTTTTATATACTTCTCACCAAACCCAAAAAGATTTTGTTTTTGAAAAATTTTGGGAAAATACGAAAAGATTTTCTATTTTTTGAGAAAAATTGAAAAAGCCAAAAAGATTTTATTTTGATAAAATTTTGAAAAATACACAAAGAGTTTTGTATTTATTTTCACATTTTATGAATGGCCTTTTAGGATGATCGAGTCATAATTTCATTCCATATCGATGTGGCGATTTGATTGTGTTTTGATATGCATCATCATTTTATTTATGTGCTTTACAATGTTGGAGTCATTGAGATGTGATTTGTTGTTACTACCTTCATGTTTGACTCGTGAGTTCCTTTATTGCACACTTGAACATATTTATTTGACTATTGTTCTTGTCTATCACATGTTGGTCGATGTGTTTTAATCTCAATTCTGTCTTTAAAACGAACCAAATGCAATAAAACTTGACAATGAGAATAGTGCATGTAAAAACCGTTGAGTAAGTTTGTGTGATTTATTTTTAAATGGGGAGGGGTGTGCAAGGTACTCATTTATCCTTTGCAACTAAGCCATCGTTTATATCAGACCTAGAAAATGTATAGCACAACAACAGAAGCCAAGGTCCAAAGAGGTTGAAAATAGTCTGAAAAACTTTAAGAGCAATAAAAAGAAAAATATGGCACAAATGGGCCAATTTATTTCGTTTCATCACCTCTAAAGAAAAGTAAAAAGAATTATTATTTATGAGGGAGTTTGGATGGAATATAAAATGGGCTTTCACGTCGTTGAAAATCAAGAAAAAGCGTTACATAGTTTTAGACGTTATTGGTGTGAAAATCATGTTTGACTTTGATTTGTCGATTTGATTGAGACGATGTCATGTAAATTTACTTTTTCGACACCTAAGGACATTATTGGTGTTCATTCGTTAGGAGTACACATATTCATCGTGCATATTTGTTATGTTTTGATTGCATTTATTTTTCTATCGAATTGTTCACACCCATTCATTCCGTTTCCATGATTTCGTTATATTAGTTTAAATTCATGGTGTGATTTTTGTTTTAAAAAATTAAAAAATCAAAAATAATTTGTGGAAGCTTTTGAGTATTTCCTTGCATGAGCATAGTTTGATTCATGTTCAGTATGCATATTTATTATGCCACTCCATGTTTATTTATTTTATTCTTTTCCTTGTCTATTTCAGACAAATAAAAGGGGAGAACACATTATGATTTTATGGGGGAGTTTGCATTATTGGGGAGATTTGATTATTGATTCATTTATGTTTATATAATTTCAAACGCGATGCGTCATGAACATAGTTTCTTTGGCTAATGTGTGTAGGTATAACATTGAAGATCAATATTTTACACACCCTGATGAGAAAAGCTTAAAGATTTGAAGATTTGATGTTGAAGTTTTTTGAAGAAAGTTTTAGTCCTGCATTTTTAGTACCTTTTCTATTTTGAGTTTATGGGAGGGTATTAGATTTGTATAGGCATTTTGATTTGATAATTCAGATGTTTTTATGTCGTACCGGCATAGGCATAGGGGGAGATTTGTAAGAACATAATTTTCATAGTACCATTTACATTAGAGTATGTCGTATACCGCTACAACCATCGAAGAATCATTTAAGTTCATTCATGCATCAAGACAAATCCAAATATCAAAATTCTTCAACAAAAGAGGCCTCCGCGAGATTAATTTTGGTAAAGTTTGTTTTAAGTACCTTAACGGTTCACTTAGAGTGTTTGGGATAATTTTTCTAATATATTTTGTAAGTGTTGAAGGAGAGTGTTTCATCAAAGATTTTTTTCTAAATGTTGAGGCGGAGTTATTTGACGAAATAATTTTTTTAATTTTTAATAGCCGTTCGAGCGATTTGAGAAGCTCGTTCGAGTGACATGCTGAAGTCGCGCGAAGCTCGTTCGAGCGACAAGTTGTTTTCATTCGAGTGACGCGTCGCCTTAAGTTTTTCTATTTAGGCATGTTAAACCTCTCAGTTTTTTTAAGAATACCTGACTTTTTTCATTCTACATAAACTGCAAATCGGCAGAATACTTTGTCTTCTTCATTTAAGGGTTCAAATCCTTTTGTTTTCAATTCATAAAGATTCTAATAATTTAGTGAATTGTTTTGTAACCCAGGATATATCGTTGCTAGAGTTTATCATATAGGGAAGGTTTCTTACTGTTGATCTAGGTGGCAGTAGAGGGAGGTGCTAAGCTGACGATTATGTGTCGATTGGGAGTGCTCGTGGGTGTTCCTTGCTAAATTGGAGCTGAGGTTCAAGATGATACTAGACTGCGTGTCTATGTGATTATTGTGTGGAGTAATCATTGAAAATTTCATTGTAATCCTTGTAAGTTGCGATTTACTGTTTATAGTGAAATAAAAGATTTTATCCAAAAGGGGTTTTCTCCTGAAATTTATGTATCAGCAATTATAATTGTCTTGGTTTGATTACACCCACCTAGATGCATGTTTTAGGGATGAATTAAATTAGTTTAAAAATTGACTCCAATTAAATAAGGTTCAATTAAAACTTTGCAAATTTATTTAAATCAGTATCACACGACATTCTCAATTTCCCTTTTCAAGGTCATAGAATTTTGAAGGATAATGTGAGCTTAAAGTTTACTTCACTTATTCGTTGTATTTTGATTTCTCCTAAGAATAACTTGTACCAATCACGTCATTTATTTTACCTTATTTCACACATATATACACGAGTTATAGCAGGGTACATCGTCAATCATGATCGGACAAAATTTCATGCTAGGGATTTTCACTCAATCGGGTTATATTTTCTTCGCTACACTTTTGGATGTTCTTACAAGGACCACTTCATGTGAGTAACATTAATAAAAATATTATATGGGAAATGATTGTTTGAGCTACTAAAAGGGGTGATAAAAAGTAGTCAAACAACATAATTGAATTTATGCAAAAAAGACAAAATATCTAATGAGATGGACTTTGATTGACAGAACCAATCTCGTCAAAAGGCTGTTGGAAGGTCGATTGAAAGAGCTAGGCTTGTCATTCGAACAAGATTGGACCTCGTTATAACGAACCTACAGTTTTCGTTCGAACAAGACCTTATTTTCGTTCGAACGAGATTGCCGCCTCAAAATTCGTGTTTTTTATATAAAAAAACTATTTTGAACAATTTTTCACAAGACTTTTGCCAAAAATGAAATACCCATACATGTTCCAAAAACGTTCATCTTTTTATTTTCCAAAAACAAGTTTTTGTTTTCCAAATCGCTCAATGCCTAGAGTAATTTGTTGAGTTTTAAACCCTAGTTTCCCAATACTACATCAAAACCTTGTAGAGTTTACTCTACTACTAATTTGTGGAGCCGAGGCTCCACGGCTGAAGAAGAAAAGATTCAGTAATCCTGAGGTTGATCGGTGGATACATAGGGAAAAACTGTTTCATGTGGATGGTGTTAGACTGTGCCATATTTGTTAAAGATTTAAAGACTTGTGCATTATACTTAGTGGAGCTCTAAGTAGTCTGTAATTCATCGAGTCTGTCAAATTCTAAACAATGTTAAAATTTAAGTTTTGCCCAAAACGGATATTTCCTCACATTCGTTTTATATTTTTTCGGTATGGTTGTGTGAATTGGATCATTTAATTTGGACTTTATCTTACATGCACACCTAAATATAATCAAAATAAAAATTGGTTATAAATTGGATATTTATGTGCGTAACATAATATACAAATAATTACATATAGCCCCTGCGTTTACAAGTTTATATACCATATCTTACAAATTTGTAAAGTAAACTTGGTAAATTTTCTTTAGTGATTATATGAACCAAATTTACATTATAATGTCTTGTATTCATTGTATTACTTATGTTTCATTATCATTTGATTACAAATTGACATCTTAATGTATTTTCTAGTGATTTCTATGAAAAAAATTTCAAGAGTTTCACATAGTCGAGAAAGCTCTTGTGATTCATCCACGTTTGTCTTTTGATCTTGTATGCCTTTGAAGCACCCTATATCTTTGACTCATTTGAGTCTATATTATATAGGAGCTTATCTAGTTTGGAAATAGTGACAAAATTGTGTATATCCCTAGTTGAACCAAAAAGCCTCAGAACTCTCTTAACAACTTTGATATTCCTCTACAAGTCCTTGATGGTATTTCACAAACACCACACACTAGGACTGCATACATATTTCATTCTCATAATGAACTTATGTGAGTTAAATCCCCTAATATGTGTTTTAAATATTTTTGGGGATTTAATTAATATTTTCTAAGCATTTTAATTAATTTTTAGAAATTAAAATTGGAACTTAATAAATTCTGTGGGTTGATTTGAAAATATTTCTTTTGCCTTAAAACTATCTTGGGTATAATCCAAAAGCGGCAGAAACATATGTGGGTGAAAATTGTATTTTTATAAACTCAAAAACACGTGTTTGAGTCTTGATCCTGAACATACACATGTTGCTCTGGCAACGGTTTGATTTTTGTTTTTATTCACGCACATACATTTTCATTATTCTGAACCCTTGGATCATCTCAATCAACATTCTCCATGCATTTGGAACTAATCCAAGTGCGATGGTTTTATCCAATCAGAATTGAGTTTTGCACCGCTATCTGTGAACCCTTGGATTTGCATCGATTTAAATTCTTTTAATATCAGCCCTTGGTTTGTGGCTTCGTTCCAGATCCTTCAAACGCCAGTATAAATAGAAGCCTTCTGTGAGGCATTTAGAGACTTTTGAAAGTTCCTCGTTTGAGAGAAAAATGAGAGAAGAGAGAGAAGAGAAAGAAAAGATAAGAGAGAGAAAGGAAACCCTAACCCTAACTTTGTCAAACCCTAATCCATAAACACTTTTCTGAGATTTTAAACCTGAGTGTTTAGATCGTGTTTTGAAAAGTTATCCTCTCTTGTTATTGATCATATTTCCAACTTAATCACGTTGAGTTTTTCAGTTTCTCTTTATAGAAACTTTAGATCTCGTCTCTGTGATATATCTCACTTAGATAGATTACTGTTTCGATTTCTCTTTTCGAGAAATCTTATTTGTTGGTAATTTTTTAAAACTGATTTCATGTTTTCAAACCCTAAACCAACAATCTTCATTCTGATTTCTTTTTACTCAACACTATCAGACTAAGATCTAGTTTTGAGATCTTGATTTGGATTTTCACTTTCTAGATAATATTTTCAAAACCCAAAAGTGTTAGGATCTTGGATATTTCACAACAAGATTACCTCTTGATCTGCAGATATTTTGAAAGGAGTAAAAGTCTGTTTTAGTTTTGACTAAATTGATTTTAGAATTTCTTGCATATCTAGTGACTTTGTAATTTGATTAATTCATTTTGTATGTATTAAGTGTGACTGTGTTGCATGCATATGTTATAGAACACATAACCACACTTAAAGTATTGGTTATATGATCTTGAACTTGTTTGAGTCAACGTAAAGACTGGAAGCAAGTAAAGTTACGAAGCTCGAGAGAACATCAACAACAACAACAACCTTCAGAGAAGTCAGATCTAATCCAGAGGAGTTAGTAACGATTCTGAACTTAGTTTAGGTGTGTTTGTGTGGTTTGATTGTTAAATACCTTGTAATTTGTTACTTTAATTTTAGTGAATTTTTTTCTGTGACATAGAGGTCACCGTGGATGTTTCCCCAATTGGGTGGGGTTTTACCACGTAAAAAATTACTTGTGATCTTCTTCGTTCTCTCATCACATTCTTCTTAGCTGTGTTGATTTAATAGTTTAAGTTTTGTTTTTCAAAACTAGTTTACTCTAGATCTGAAATAACTCATTCACACTCATTCAAACTATTTTGATATGTTTTTAAACACATCTTGTGGTAAGTTTTGTTTGATTAAAAGAGTTTCTTCAATAAATAGTTCGGAGTCATTTTAATAGTTTAACTTTGTATTAAACGTCTTAAGTGGCATTTTTCAGCCCTTGGCCATTAATGTTGTATCATAGGTGATATATTTTATCCATTTATTTGTAATCTTTTAATTTGTGTATTTTTCATGCAATAAACAAAATGGGAGGTTTCAAGAGTATATATACTCACATCCCCTATGCGGATTTGGTAGTCTTGATTCCATTAACCAAAATTCACTTTGAATAATAGTCTATGAGGTCTATGGAAAGTTTTATGTTCATGATTTTAATATTAAACTTCCCCAAAGCTTAAGCCTATGGTTAAATTCTTTCTTAAAATGAAAAATATTTTAATTTAACCTTATGGTTTGAGAGATTGAAAAACACACCATGAAATATACTTTTCTTGTAGACATATATTTTAGAAAATGCATCCTTGTGTGTTTATAACACTTGTTGCATAGGTTGGGTCAAGTATTTTAGGTTATGTAAGAATTTTTCAAAACTTGCCAAACTCAAATTCAGGGTGCGACGAAGTTCACTTCAACAAATATCGACTTTGCTTCACCGAAATTCATCGGGACCGCAGTAAATTTCTCTAGAAAATTTTGCAAATCATGGTCTTGACCTTGATCAATACAAATTTTCTTTAGCGATATCTTTCAGAATAACCTGCAAAAAGTGATTTTTGAAATCTTTTTGGTGATATTAAATTGAAAAATGTGTAGATCTATTTTTGTAGCCATATGTTTTAGATATACTGGCAAGAAAGATTATTTATGTGAACTAGAATGACTTAGTACTTTGAGAGCTTGTGTCCATAATCTTGATATTCCATTTAAATGCTTCGTCCCTCTACAAAAATTTAAGGTTTTCAAATTTGTTTTATCAACCTAAAATAAATCAAATTTATAGAGAGAAAAAAATCTTCTTCAGATTTTTACAATATCCTTTTTTTATTTAGAGTTTAAAATTATTTAAAGTTGTATTACTTCTTCTTAAGGCTTGAAAAAATATCTTCTAATTTTTTTTCTTAAAAGACTTTAAATGTTTAATATATCTAAAATATTTTGTGAGTTTATTTTGAGTAGCCAAATATTTTAAAAACGTCCATCAATATTTAGGAATCTCACATCCTAAAAGGTAGAAATAAACATTTATGACTTTTCTTGATTCGAAAGCAAAATGTTTGGATCTTCAACTATAAAGAATATGTTTGATTTGGGTTACGAAGACATTGATGGTGGAACAAAACCGATCGCAGATGTAAAATGTTCTCTAGTTGTTGGTGCCTTCCCATTGCAGAAGATATGGTGTTTAAAGTGCATTAATGGAAGTTGTACGGAAGTATTGTAAGACATAGTTCAATATTTTAAGTCATACCATAGTTTATTTATTATTCATTCGACCTCAGGTTTTTCCATTATGGGTTTTTTTCCTCCTACGCCTTTATGTCATGTTTGTTTATCTTCTCCGCAATTTGATTTAACACAATTGTAAGGACACAAATTTCCAATTGAGTCCATGTATTGTGTTGGCTCAATTCTGGACAAAAACATTTATTCATAGGATAGAATGTAATTGTAATACTCTCAAGCCTATGAAGTGTTTGTTGAAGACGTAGCGGCCAAGAATATAAAGCTTCATCAAATATGCCGGTTTGCGTGCCTCGTTTCACTTTGTCCAAGGTCTTTAAAAAGGGTCACACCTTAGGTAACATTCCTCGTGTTTACACATGCTTGCATTGTGGTAGGAAAGGTCACCTTAGGTCATTTTGTTTTGATCTTAAAAGAAGTCTAAGAAAATCTTTATCTAGCATTTCATTATTTCCTAATCTCCATCATGTTAAATATAAATCTATATGGGTTAGGAAATCATTATTAAATGCGCTAGATACAAGATTTGTTGATTCTCATTTACTATCACATGAAACCTCCCTTTCTAAATTTAAAGGTTGAATGTGTTAGTGTTTTATGCATACTCTAGCTTTTTGTGCTTCATATTATATATCATTGCTAGATGTATGCATGTTAAGTCATTTTCTAGTCATTGCCTTATTTCATATCACATGCTAGAAATTATGACTTGTTTATCTTTTTGTATTATATTTTGTGTTTGAATTAATTGAAAAATATAAAAAGATTTTTGTTTATCATTTGTGTTTTATTTATTTCATTTAAGCTAAATGAAAAATACAAATGATTTTTGTTTGTCTTTTGAGTATATATTTTTTATTTTTGGTTAAAAATGTCAAAAACTCAAAAAGATTTTATTTTGTGTGGTTTTTAGTTTGACACACTTTATGTGGCATATACTTGTGTTTGAATTCCATCTTTTACGCTCCCACGTGGCTAGAACTTTTGGTTTAGAATATCAATCCTTATTATGTTCTTTACCATAGTTTTGTGGAGTAGTTGGATTTTGTGTTGTCTAAATGAATTCTATTTTTATATGCCTCTATTCACACATGCACGAGCTCCTTTGAATTTTTAACTTCATGTGTATATTTGAGCTATGTGAGGTGTTCTCCTACCAATCTTGTCATCTACATATTTGTGACTTAGGAGGACTAGTGCATGTCAAAATCCGTTGCACGTGAGATTTGTGTGAAAAACGAAAACATGATAAATATAAATGTGCACGGGGAAGGGCTCCGAAAGGACTAAGTGATCCTTTGCGATTGTAAGCCACCATTTTGAATGGACCTAAAAGAAATACGTGGTCCAAAGGCCTAAAAACAGAAAATATGGCATTAAAAAGAAAACAATTGCCAAGGCCTATGTTTGTTTGATATATTCATTCAAAAGCAAAAGAATATATATGCTTATTGAGGGAGAATTGGATGGTATATCAACGGTTTGCACAATATCCGTTTATCCTAGTTGTCTTTAATGTCATGACTCTATTTGGTTTGTAGAATCATCATCATGCTAGGCTTGTATGCATTGTGTATGTTTGTTCATTGAGTTCAATCTATATTGTCACATGAGGTTATATTTAAATGTGATGAAGTTTGCAATCAAATGAGAACTCCGTGAATGTTTATTAAGTGTTTGGGTCTAAATTTAATTGTTACTAGTTCACACCCCAACACTTTCGTTTCCATATGACACATTTTTGCCATACGAGTGTGCAAACTTATTGTATTTTGTGTTATATGTGTGTTTATATCTATATATATATGCAAGTGCTTCATTGGTATATTTCTAGTTTATATATATATGATATTTGTTTGTCTTTGCCTTGCTTTCTAGTCCTTCTATGCTTTTACTTCATTTTTAGTATCTATAATGGATTAGTTATGCTTTTGTTGCTCATATGTTTTCACGTCTTATCACTTTAAGCTTCACTATGTTTATTAGTTCTATATCCTTTGCCTATTCCTGAACAAAAAAAGGGGGAGAATGATAGGGGGAGAAATGGTATCTAATCCTATTGTAATCGTACCTTATTTTAGGAGATTTAACTTAGGGGGGGTCGCGACCTTCTTTGGTAGATTGTTTTGATAAAGGGGAGAAATAATTGTGGGGGAGTATTTATTTTAATTGCATTTAATACTTTGATATTCCCTATGCGTTTGATAGTTTGCTTAAGTGTGCAGGAATTCTTCTAAAGCGGCATCTTTCAATGGCAAAGCGTTTGATCCTTGGGTTGAGTCAAGTTTTGGGTGGGTTATGTTTTGAGTCTAGTGAGCTTGACGACCCTTTAGGATTTTTGTTTGGTTTTTGTCCCGGAATAGCCAAAGGGGGAGATTTGTAAGGACACAAATTTCCAATTGAGTCCATGTATTGTGTTGGCTCAATTCCGGACAAAAACATTTATTCATAGGATAGAATGTAATTGTAATACTCTCAAGCCTATAAAGTGTTTGTTGAAGACGTAGCGGCCAAGAATATAAAGCTTCATCAAATATGCCGATTTGCGTGCCTCGTTTCTACGTCCTCAACTATGGTTCCATGCTCCCAAGGTATGAATGCAATATTATATATATATAGGAGCTTGGAACAAAGTTTATTGGGTGTTAGGTTTTATAAAAACTGTGTTTTATTTTAAGAAAGAATTAATTAAAAATTTAAATAAATGTTTATAAAGTTTTCTGGGCTTAAACAAGAATATTCAAACTTTCTGGTTTTTCGTTCGATAGAGTCGTTCGAACGAGATTGTCGTTCGAACGAAAATGTCGTTCGAACGAACCTGCCAACGAGTTCCCATATTAGGCCACTGGAATGTCGTTCGAACGAACCTTATGTTCGAACGAGATATCCAACGAGATTCTAACGAGTTCAATCTGGAACGTCGTTAGAAGTCTCGTTCGAACGAGATGCCAGGCGGGAATAGTTTTTGGCAGTTTTGCACCCACTTTCCCACTAAGTTTGTAACCAACTTTTTTAGATTTTAATATGTGCGGGAATCACTTTTGATAAGCAATCTTTTTCATATCATACAAACTCTTAGAGAGTGTTTTGGAGAGCAAAATTAAAAAGAAAAAAAAAACAAGTTTTGAGTGAGGTTTTCAAAGAGAAATTTACTTATCACTCTAGTTTACACCCATATTGTTTATCCAAGTTCACATATATACATATCAACTGCTTGGAGTTTGGCACCGGTTTATCTCTTCCGTTTCAAAGAGAAGTTTTCGTTTTCTTCTACATCCATCAAAGAAGAAGACGTTTTGTTGCGATTCTACCCACATGGAGAAAGGCTCCTTACTAGGGTGACGGTGACCATATAAAGTCCTATCGGTGGATTCCGAGACCGCGGTGGTGTTCCAAGGTTATCCGCTAGGAAGAGGTGTCTACTAGAAGAAGCGTCGAGGCTTGAGAGGGATCGAGTCGTGCGTTGTAAGTCTATCTGTCTTGTACTTGTAATTTCGTATCTAGTGGATTTGTGGCTAGGGCCGTCCGAGGTTGTTTCCCGTCTTGGGTTTTTCCTCATACATCACGGCGTAGTGTGATTGATTTATTTTATCTTGCATAAATAATTTAGAACGCATGCTTAGGATAATTCAAGATAAAATTTGGTTTAAATTATCACACTCATTTAATTTGGTGTTAAATTAAATTTTGGGTAAAGTTTATTTAATTCAAGTCATTTGCTAAAATTTGGTTTCGCCTAATTTGCTAATATTGATAAATATGACTTAGGCAAATTCTAGGACTTGGATTAATTAATTGGTTTAAGTGAATATATTAATTGATTAATTTTACTTCACTTGGTGTAATTTTAATTTGTTTTAAGAAATTAAAATTTGTTGTTTTAAAGTTGAACCATCACACCGCTTCCGCATCGAGTTTACATAACAAGGAAACTACAAATTAGTATTGGGGGCCTCGCGCTCCAACAAGTGGTATCAGAGCTTTGATTTAGAAAAGCTCGCACTTTCAACAATAATCTAAGAGATAAAATTGGATTTGAACCATTTTGATAAACTTTATCACATAAACATTAGATCCTTTATTTTCCCGTAGCATTATATAAATAAGAATATTACCTCAACTTTGAAAAATAAATTTATTTTAGTTACTTTATCTTAACCATAATTTTCTCTAGCTTTTTATTAATCCCACGCACTACATGTTCACTCTCAAAGGCTAAGCTCATACCGTCACTGCTCGACGTTCAACACGTATAGAGATCAAGATGAGGCTTCTATTATCACGCAACTCGTTACGGAGCGTGATATTATCCATATAACACAAGACACACCACTTAGCACACAATAAGAAATATTAGCTTTTGCAATGATTTTTTTATCAAGGAAGTCAATTACGTTGCTAAAAGTATACTATTAACAAGGAAAATTAAAAATCATCTCTAAAAATACGAATATCAAAAATATTTTGCAACGAATTCTTTTGTTGCAAAATATCACTTTTAGAGAGAAATGATTATAACCCTTGCTAAAAATAAGTGTGGAAAATTTTCTCGCTACATTTTTATTTTATGAAATACCTATTGCAAGGAAAAAAATTCATTGCAAAAGATTATAAGTTTTGTATCGAAACTATGTCATTTAAGTTAAAAAATAATACTCATTTTACCCACACATACAGTAACCCTAGTTTTTCTATTGTATCATCTCTTTCACTTCTAATCTCCCCCCCACCCCCTTCTACAAACGACTACCCCCAACCCCCACAGAGATTCTATGGATTTAACATTCTACGTCTCATTATACATTTCAATCACATAGGTACGAATTCCTTCTACAAAATGCTCATTTTACTAGTTTTTTCATTTCAGATCTCATTTTCTATTCCTGAAGATGCATATGTAAATTGTCAATTGTCGGACCGAGGTCTTTTACCACTTGAAGAAAATATCATTTTCTTTTTCTTTTTCAGATCCATCTACTGAGTTATTTGTTGTTTTTGTTTAGCGGTGTTCAAAAGTAGCTAAAAACAAAGTTGCTTTCACAGGAAGAGATAATTTCTCTGAGGTCACTTTACAAACTAAGCTATACATAAGATATAAAGAAAGTTGGAGGAAATTTAATGGCTTTGTGGTCTATCTTCTAGTATTTTTTAAACTGCATCTTTTTTAGCTACATATATATATACTAGTATATGCCCGTGCCTGAAGGCACGACGAAAATTTTTCGCAGTCGCAAAACGACGAAAATGTTTAAAGAACGTAATCGCAAGACGGTAAAAAAATTCCAAAGTATGTAATTAAAAATTGACAAAAATTTCATTCTCCAACAAAACATAGTGTAGTCTAACGTGGCACAATTTAAACATCGTACAATCAAAATCATCAAGTTAAACATCGTACAAACATAAGGAATGGAAGAAAACAGTCTCCCTCCTATAAAGTGGTGACCCCTCCTCGACGGTGGCTTCAATGGTTTGACAATCCATAAGTTCGGGGAGCTTATCATCATCATTGACATCCTTCTGTGTTTTATCAGTGACTGCACCTCCAGGTGCCTCCATCAGTTGACAACATGAAGGTAGTAACCTCAATTTTAAATGTAAAGCCAACATTTTAAAAACTGACATTAATAAAAAACAACAGTAGACAAAAATCATATACGATGCAATAAAATTGTTAGATCTACATTAAACGTTGTCTTCCATATCACTGACATTTTCCCAAGAAAATAAAAATAAAAACGTCAAACGAATCTACATATGCATGAGTCCACACCCAATTCACGAACTCGTGCAAGACGCCTTGTGCATGCCACCTACAAAAGAGGGGTACATGCTTAGTAACACATCACACTACTAATAAGATAAAATAGGCACATCATAATCCATCTCACACATGATCATATTAGAATTGTTTTGTACATTAGAATTTAAAAAAAAAGAAAGAAAAAATAGAGCCAATTCCTTTCTTAAAATACAAAAACAAAAAAGTTTCAAAAACAGAATTTACATACATACGATGGAGTTGTGTCATTGTTATTCAATGATCGGAAAACATTTATGTGCGTTTCTAGCTGATCCACAATTATTTAATTTCCATACTCAAAGTACAGACATGAGGCATTTCTAACTGATCCACAATCGAAGGTGGGATTTGGATTAATCAGCATGGCAGCCTCTCCAAGAAGGTCGGAGGGAGAAGTCATGTTCTTTTTTATATCACCTGAAACAATACCACCAAATCATCAATAGTGAATAAATGATTAGTGAAACAAACTTATTAAAAAATGATTAGTGAAAAAAACTTATTAAAGAATTTGAGAATCGTAAGTTAAACCAAGTGAACTGCCATGTTTCTAAATTTTATAATCACAAAGGTCTACAATTGTATTGGGGAAGGTGAGGAAAATGGGAAATACATTATTTATAAGAACCAAAAAGTAGAGAAGTAAAGATGAATGTCTCAACAATTCTCACACAGTACAATCCCAAACCTCGACTATTAATAACTATGAGTTACCCATTACATAAAATATTAGAAAGAAAAGAAAATCCACTATTTCCATCATATTTGTTTAGGTAACACTCTGAAAATACATTTACCAATTGTTCAATTAAAATATATTCCCCCTCTATTAGTCACGTCCTCCCTCTAATAGTCATGCATCATGTAAACATAATATTAAACTGAATATATTCCAAGAGATAGCATAAAGATCATCCTATATCAATTGAGATTTATGTATTTTGTGTAGATAAAATAAAGGACAGAAGGTGTAAACTTTATTATCATAAAATGACCATAATATTAAACTGAATATATTCCAAGAGATAGCATAAAGATCATCCTATATCAATTGAGATTTATGTATTTTGTGTAGATAAAATAAAGGACGGAAGGTGTAAACTTTATTATCATAAAATGACACCACTTCATTAGTCACTGCTGGCTCGAAGGCGCTGCCGGCCAACTATCTCAACTGACTTGCTCAAACAGGAACCACAAAAGCAAATGGAACCACTGTTGAATCAAGTGGAACCACTGCATTAATTGAATGACTATAGCATTGAACAGGAACCACTGCTGAATTTAATTGTGCCTTGTCTCGGAGTAACTTGATCTACTATAGCATTGAATAGCAACAAAGTTGCAGCCTAGTAAGTACCCATAATAAGCTCTGTAGTCGTTGGCTCGAATTTTCCATCGACATGGGAAGTTCCGATAATGATTACGAAGGTGCCACCCCATGGTTGTAACAACAAATCGGTCATGTCCATTCCTGTAAAAAATCACACACATTGAGAAACAAAAATCGTGTAAGTATTAACACACTATCAATGGGTATTCAATAAGGAATAAAAATTGAACACAAACAAACAAACAAACACTAAAGAACCAAGATATCAACACACTATCAATAACATAACGTCAAATGACATTACTGAAAGAGGCCTATTGCAAAAGATACAAAAATTATATATTAACAAATAGGTTAAAGAAGAAAAAAGACCTTAAAACCACCATATTTGAAAGGGATCCATGACTTTTCATTGTTCCCTCTCAGGAGTTAAAAGCCACTGTGAATATAAAGAATAAAAGATAGATGAGTATAAAATATATTTGGAAAAAAGCCTTCATGTATAAATCTGAATACTAACAACTAAATATCTTTTTTTAAGCAAACATGTATAAAAATTTATTCAAGTGATTATCAATCTGAATACTAACAACTAAATAACTTTTAAATGGCAACCAAACATGTATAAAATAACTAAATTCTGAGATTCAATAATACTAAGAAAATGCAGACCATAGGATTTAAGACTTCAAAATATCTATATGGCATCTTACATTAGCCAATAAATGAGATGAACAACTATTTTACCTGTCTTAATATTCAAAGACCCCAAAAACAATAAAAAAAAATAGAAGAAATAAAAGAAATAAAAATCAAACATTAGAAAAAATGTAGTAGACATTGATTTGGTGCCCTGTTCCAGCACATTAGGTGCCCTGTTCCATCATCATTCACATATATATAGGGTAAGAGATTATACCAGCAGATAAAACCCAGATAAAAGGTTACAAATGAAAATAAATAAAATGAAAATGGGAAAAGCAGTGTTAATATACCAAAACAGATCTGGTATACAAAAACAGTTTTTAAGTCCCAAAAGCAATGTTATATCCCACTTGAAATTGAAGAAACGTAAAAGGTGTGTGAGATCTACATACCAAAATAGATCTGGGACTTAAAAATTGCAAGAAAGTCAAACGTTACCATACCTGAAAATAAAAATACAATCCCCAAATAAAAACCCTTGAAGTACCAAATCAAAGGCGTGTGAGATCTACATCAAAACCAAAATGTTTCCAAATTGAAAACCCTCAAATGCTACGATACCTGCAAATAAACATCGAAGGTGTGAGTGAGAGAGAGGCAGTGGCTTGCCTGAATTCGACATGGGTTGCCGTCCAGACTAAAGCTAGCCGAAATAGCACCGGGTTCGCCGCTCAATATGGGTTTTGAAAGGGATACCGGAGTGATTGCAATAAATTCATTTTCAAGTGCTCTAAAATCTAAACTCAGATGTACGTGAGAAATAAGAGAACAAACCCCTAAATCAGTTGGATATATTACCTAAGGGCGGAGATGTTGGAGCTGAAAGGCGACGATGCTGGAGCTCAAGGGCTGAGGGCAGAAAAGGTTTGAAACATTTAAGAGAGGAAGAGAGTGCACGATAAAGTGAGTTCTTCTTCTTGAAGAGAGAGAATGGGTTTGAGTGTGTAAGAGGGGTTGAGAGTGTAAGATGGCTTGTCTGCCTTGATAACCGAACACATTCAAATTAAAGTGGAATGATATTGTATGAAAGAGTATACAAAATGATTAAGGGGGTTAATCGTGGAAGGTTACGAAAGTACCCCAAATTTTGAATTAAAGGATACGTTTTGTGAAAAGAAAAAAGCGGGAAATCAAATAATAGAAGGGTAAATTTGTAAAGAAAAAGAGGCAGCACTTTAGAAGTTGTGATGTCACAATTCTCAAATTGTGACGTGGCATAACCTGACACCCTTAGATCACCCCAAAAAATTCGATCCCAATCGTTAATTCGTTGGCACTATTCAAACACCCCTCTCTCTTATATGTATACTAGCGGATGCCCGTGCGCGAGGGCACGGCGATAAATTTGCTCCCGTGATAAAATTCAGGCCATAATAACCAGCCTTTTTAAAATAAAAAAAAAACTTTTAAAAATAATATTTTAAAAAAAATATATTTAAAAAAAATATTTTTTATAAAAAAAATATTTAATTTTTTTGAAAAAAAAATATATTATTAAAAAAATAATAAAATAATATTGTATATATGTATGCATGCATACATGTATGTGTATGCATGCAAGCATGCAACACATAAAATGCCATGAATGTTTATTATGCATGTTTATCATACATAAGTTACTATTCATAACACCATTGTCCCATATTATATAGATATGTGTGTGTGTGTGTGTGTGTGTAGAGAGAGAGATGATATATATTTGGGATATGGATTTTCGTTCGATGCTTTGTTGTGGAAGAGGTTCAGATAGGTATGTTTGTTCATTATTCAATTGGTCAAAACCTAAAGATTACTATTGCTCTTGTCATTGTTTTAAGTCATTAGCTCTTAAAAGTAATTTAAATAGACCGTAGAATAATACACGTGTGTTTTTTCTACTAATTTATGCTTTTTAATTTTTTTACCGACTGTTTTGAAGCTGAGATAAATAATTAACTAAGTTAAAACTGAACTATATAACTGTGAAAGGTTAATTGGATGAAAATGGGATTAAACTATAATCATTACAAAAAAAAGTTTCTTTTAAAAACCTATTTTTTAAGATAGACAAAATAGAGTCTTTAAAACATATTTTTTTATACGGATATAATTAACCGTCTCAAAAACTATTATTTTTTTAGACTACTAATTATATCCGTCTTAAAAAAGGTCACTTTTTGATACAATTAATTATATCCGTCTTACAAAGTAAACCAAATGAGACGGTAAATACTTAGTGTATCTAAAGATATACCAAATAAGACGGCTAAAAAAAATTGGTTCCCACCACTAATTCTTTTCATCTCCCTCTCAGACTTTAACCTCCCACCTCAAAAAACCAAAAAAACAAAACCCTCACACCCCCCCGTCCCCCGGCGCACCCCCGGCTTCATCTCCCTGTCAAACCCAGGCGCCCAGACGGTCTTCTCCTCCTTCGCCCCCTCCCAGGCGGTCTTCTCCTTCGCCTCCAGGAATTTTTCTCCTCCTCCGCCATTCTCCTACTATGCGGTCGTTTTCTCTCTCCGGTTGTTTTTCATTTTATGGTAACTTTTCATCTTTGCTTTTTTGTTGAGGAAAACAGCAAATTGTAATTTATTTTAATTTTTCTTCTTCAAAATGTGTTATTATATATAGTTAGTTGGACAATGGTGACAATGGCTGATCAAAAATTATTCTTTAGACATAATTAATTAACCATATGCATGATACTTATATAAAATGTGAATAAAGGGTGGATGCTTATTTGTTGATTTTAATTTTTTTGTAGCTTTCAATGTGACCTAAATAAGCAGATTTATAATAGGCTATTTATTTTGTTTGATGTTATATAGCATTATGGTTTAGTCTGGCTCAATGATTCTAATTAGGTTTGTTTATTGGTTTAATTGCTTTCATTCTATATTTCAAGGCTGTTTAAAAAAATATTTTAGGGCTTTAAGTTAATTAGACATTATTCATAATGATTGACTATTTTTTTTAGGAGTTGAAATTAATGGGTATTATTAGTTATGTCTCGAATTAAATAGGTATTGTTACTATTGATTTGGTATACTCCTCCGTTCCATGTTAAGAGTCCATGTCTTTATTTTGTATAAATCAAAGATACACTCAATCAACGGGCAATTATTAACTCATGTTCACCATCATGCAATTTGCGTACATAAAAAAGGGGCATATACCAAATAGTCCATCGAACATTTTTTAATACACGCTTAGTTCAAGCCTTTTTATTTGTTCTAAAAAGTCCCTCAATATGACGTTAGCGCGAACTTTAAAAATAAGAGAATATTGCTTAAATGAGTGTTTGAGGGAATTTTTGGAACAGTATAAAAACGTTTGGACTAAATGTGTATTAAAAAATATTTTAGGGACTTTTTGGTATTTGATTCTATAAAAAATAACAAATTATCGTACAAATATCAGCTCGGGGATGCCCAAGCCAAATTTCTTGGCACTTATCATAAATTCTGCTCCCCCTCAACTGAAATCCTAGATCCGCCACTGGTTATTGGTAGATCTTCTCTCTTTTTTTTTTATGTATTTCTAAGAGTGAAGTTAAATGATAGTTAGTCTTATTACTACAAAGCTAAATGCAAGGACAAAAAAGATTTAAAGTTATACAACTACTTTGAGAGCAAGTATAGAAATGAAATTAACATGTTAAAGAAGTAGTATGAGTCTCATTCCTTCTTTAATTACATATCTTTTCTCAGAAAAAGTTTGTGGCAATGAAAGAGTACGAGAAAGAAAAGAGGAAGAGAATAGAGCAAAATTGAAGGAATTGGGAATACAAGAATTGTATTCGGCAATTCAAAACAAAAATAAAAATAAAAAAAGTGCTTCAAAGAGTAAAAAAAATCACTGGTGACGATGACGAGTTTGTGCCGTGTGAAGCGCATACGGAGTCAAACGAGGATGAAAATGGGTATGTGCCTTGTGAGTTTTTTAATGTGTAAATGTTTAGTGATGTAGATGTTAATTAGTTGATTGTGTGAACTCTTGTTTGATACTTTCCATTATCATGCATACATTAGTATTTCAATATTTCAAATTTGAATTGTTCGATTTAGTTAGTCATAATAATATTTAAATTAATGTGATGAATTATATTCTTATTTTTATAGCTTGTTCCCCCTTTATGTGCTAACCACTTTTGGAATTCATGTTTGCCATTACTAATCTTTTTAGCTTTTCATCATCTTGTGAAGACATTATTAATATTTTTATCTTTCTATTATGAAATATAAATTTACTGACATTTTTTTTAGAATCATGGATGGGAACCATGGATAAGAGTTGGATTGATTTTCGCAACCGGTGTTCAAAAGAATACATTAATGGGATTGAAGGGTTTCTTAACTATGCATATGCAAATAAAAACATCGAGATAACAAAAATATATTGCCCATGTACGATATACGCGAATCGAGTGTACCACGCCCGACCAACTATGAGAGATCACCTTGAGATGCATGGTTTCAACAAGACATATAAGGTTTGGATTTTTCACGGAGAAACTCTTGGTGGTGTAAGAAGCGATAGAAATTCCCGCAGCATGATATACCTATACATGTTGAACTGAGTGCTCGAGATAACATGGTTACAATGGTTCAAGAGGGTGAGCGTGCGGCTTATGATAGACTGTAATGCGTAAGTAAAATAATTTGCCTAAATAAACTCCAATTATCTACAAGTTAACTATGTTATTCAAGAGGGGACAAATTCAAACTTTTCTTGAATTTCTAACTTAGCTAAAATAGGTTTTTGTTTGCCAAGTCAATTAATAGTCCTATTTATTATCTTGAGTTAACCAGGTGTCAAAACAGATAATATATGATTCAATTAATTATGTGCGTTTCTAGTATTAAACCTACTTTTTCGTATGAGGCAAGATATTGCAAATTTGTAAAGTAAAGCACAAGGTATTTATTTTACGTTGCAAAAACCCTTCCTCGGGAAAAACGACGGACCCCTATAGGAGTCACCTAATCTAACAAGTCCACTAAAAACAAATCAATACGGAACGAGTTACAATCACACAACAAGACACAGCTTGAACTAGACAGAAAACAGTTATTACCTTACCAAGCCTCTGCAGTGGTTGCCTTTTCTGAATCTCAACTTCAACTTGTCTTTCGTGTATTGCGTTCTTCACTTCCTAGATTTTCCTCTAACCTTCTTAGCGCAAGTCGGCTCAGTGCCTATTGATTTTTTATTATGAAGTGTATGTGTGTGGTGTTCTATCCTAGATGACACACCCACACTTAAATGATACACACCAAATGCTATGCAACAGATTATATCTCCTATATATCTTCACAAGTCTTATGTCAACTTCAGTAAAGTCTTCTTGACTTTCAAAAGTGGTTTGAAAAGCTTTCTTTCCTTTTTAACTTTTGAACACTAGACTTGTTCAAATATTTACACAAATAAATGTGTCTACGTGAATACAACGTGAGTGAATATATCTAAGTGATTTCCTAAGTGATATGCACAATGAAGAGTAGTTCCTAAAAATCACTTAACCAAGAGATCATATACACAAAAATATGACTTCAAATATATTCAATAAACTCACAAAGTCAAATATTCACAATCTTATTTTTAGAAAACAAATATTTGATTAAATCAGATTTTAATCTAAAAACTTATCAAGACTATTTTCACAAATATTTCAGATTAAATAAAAAACAGTCTTAACCACTCAAGAAAATAATATTCAGTCAAGATTTTAAATCTTCACAAATTAGATCTCAAAAATCTTAGGTTTAACTTTCTAAACCACAAACAATACAAATCTGAATATTACCAAATATTTTCTGAAAATTTATTTTAAAACAAAATGTTTAAAAACATTCAAGATCTTACAAACAAGATACAAAAAGAATATTCACACAAAAATTAATTTCGTGAATAGTGTGTGTTGTGTACAAAAAATAGATCTAAAGACTGATCTAAATAATACACACAAAAATGAGAGAACTCACTTACAATAATTATATACTCTTGAAAAATCGTATGTGAAAATTTAGAATGAGAGAAGTCCAATCTTCATTTTAGTTTTGACAGAAATCAACACTTGAAGATGACACAAAAAATATAATCTGGTTTAATCTCTCTCTCTCTCTCTCTAAACATTTTGACAGTGTTTAGATACAAAAATTATTTTCTCAGCTCTACAAAAATGATACCCAAAGGGTTCAATTTATAGAGTGCACAAGTGTGTACAAATTGGTGTAAATTAGAGTCACATGGATTGACACTCAATCAAAATAACCTTAGATAAAATCTGATCTAACGACTGTTAAAGAAACACAAAAGTCTCCATCCAAAATTTGACACGTGCAGTACCAGCTATAACAAACTAACTGTGTAATAAAAACGCAAAACAAATATTACTGTTGTTGATAAACTAAAGCGGCGTCATTTTAAAATATAAAATCAAAAATCGATTTTGGTAAAACAAAACCGTGGGCAGTCAAATTGATTTTAAAAGAGGGAACACGCAATCAATATTAGCCACGTAAACGCTGGGAGTAGACAGCGGGCCATATGAAAAGGGCTTGCTAAGGTCCAAAATGTGCCAACTATAAAGGCTATATACCTAAGCCTCAAGACCTGTTATGAGGTCATCTCGGCTACAACAAAACAAAGGGACACACAGGCTATTCAAAATATAAAGGCCTAAAATAATATAGACTAGTCTAGATCACTAACATGTATATTATTTAAAGGGCACGCATATAACAATTTTAATAACAACTAGAATGCGCATGCCAAAATAATATATATGAGAATATTTATGGGACGTAAACAGGTATTAAGAACTCAACATTCAAAAACGAAAATATACACGTTCATATGAAACATATTTAATTTCAAAATTTTAATTCTGAAAATTTTATTTGAAAAAATATATTTTGTGATGAAAATTTATTTTCACAAAAATATTTATTTTTAACAAAGTTTTGATTTTTTTTATTATAACGAAATCCATCACTATCATAAGGCATGATAAACAAAATACAAATGCAACGTGGTGTCGTGTCCTACTTGACAGAAATTCCTGTGAGCCATAGAAAATTAAAATTACCTTTTCTGACAGGGCGGACTGAATCGAGAGCTCATTTGATGTAGACGAACAAGGAGAGCTTGGTGTCGATAGGGGAGACACAATCCTATATAGACCTGGCAAAATGAGGCACGACACGATAACACGATACGAACCGACACGAAGTTATAAGTTAATGGGTTGACCCTTAATGGGTTCGGGTCATATCGGTGCCAACCCGATAAGACACGATAGTTAACGGGTCGGGTTAGGTTTGACCCCTTCACCCGTTAATACCCGATAAAACCCGTTATGACCCATTAATTTAAGTAAATGAGATTTTTTTTGGAACTTATAGATAATTTATGCAGCATAATGTTAATTTAATCATAATGAATTTTACTAAATAAGAGATTTAGTAATGTCAATGAATTAATGGGTCTATTTGGATTCAAAAATGAGATAATATGTCAACTTGAATACAATTAAAAATAATCATTATCTTAATGGGTATTAACGAGTGAACACGGCACGAAACGATAACATAACGGGTCGGGTTTGGGTATGATTTTTTCACACGATAAAAAAGTCATCCGTTTAGACACGAACCCAATAAGACCCGAACACGATAAAAAAACGACACGAACACGGCTCGACACGACCCATTGACAGGTCTAATCCTATATTACAAAAATATTTTATCAAAATTCACGTCCAACTAGATGAAGTCCTATATAGCTAAAGCACGAAAACAAACCCTAGGTATGCTCTATATAGGGACCTTCAGAGGGGATAGGTATTTCCCACGCGTATGATAATATGCGTGAGGAGGAATGTAACACCGAAGATGTCTTTGAATCTGACGAAGATGTTTCAGAGTACTATAAACTTATGAAAAAGGATCAATGCGTCTTCTATGAAAATTGTCCGCCGGGGGTTACCGAATTGTCATTTGTTGTTGAACTCTTGCAAATGAAGCAACTTCATAGTTGGACAAATTGTTCTCTCATGGCTTTATTGAAATTTTTGGGGAGGGTGTTTCCACATGCTAGAATTACCAAGTCTTATTACCAAGACAACAAGATAAAAAAATACTTTGGATTCAAGTACGAGACATGGGATGCATGCCCAAATAAGTGTATGCTATTTCGTAATGAAACCGAGGGTCTTAAAAAGTGTGGCATATGCGGATCTTCTCGATATAAAGATGAGGACTCAAGTATTTATGGTGTCCATGGTCCGAAGGTAGCCGTAAAGAAAATAAGATACTTCCCTTTGAAACTGAGATTGCAGAAATTATTTTGGTCATCCTATTCAGCTCCTCTAATGAAATGGCATGTTGGGGAAAGGATCAACGATGGTGTAATGAGACATCCCGCTGACTCTCCTGCTTGGAAATCTTTTAATGAGAAAAACCCTTCTTTTGCTAGGGAGATTCGCAATGTTAGACTTGGGTTAGCTGCTGATGGATTTAATCCATTTGGTAATATGAGCATTAAGCACAGTACATGGCCAGTTATCCTCATTATTTACAACTTACCTCCGTGGTTATGCATGAAGTAACCTAACTTGATTTTGTCTATTCTTATAGATGGACCAAAAGGACCCGGAGATAAGATCGATGTATTTTTATAACCATTGATTGATGAGTTGATTGAGTTATGGGTTGATGGTGTACGTACTTACGATGCGTCAAGTAAGGAGTGATTTCAGTTGCATACATTGTTGTTGATGATTTCCCCGCTTATGCCATGTTATTGGGATGGAGCACAAAAGGTACATTTGCTTGTCCTTGTTGTAACGAATACCACCAGTCAATGCGATTAGATAAGGGTAAGAAGTTCTATTATTGGGGTCATCCTCGATTCATAGACTCGCTCCATAGGCTTCGTAGGCAGAAGGCACCATTTAATGGGAGGGTAGAATTACGTACAGCCCCACTTAAATTTTTGGGCTTACAAGTATTGCAATAGTTGAATGATCTTGACGTTGAATGTGAATATAAGATGGAAGATGTCTTTAGAATGAGGGAAAGAGAGGAGTTAGAAAAAAGTAAACAGGCAGTTCAAAAATGTAGATTTGGTTGGAAAAAGAAGAACATATTTTTCGAATTGCCATATTGGAAGGATAATCTTATTCGCCATAATCTTGATGTCATGCATATTGAAAAAAATGTCTGCGATAATGTCTTGTTTACATTGTTGGGTACTAAAGAGAAGACAAAAGACAATTTACAAGATCGAAAAGATCTAAAAATTTGGGTATTAGATTAGAGCTACATCCTCAACCACAAGGGTCAAATCTAGAGTACCTCCCCCCAGAGTGTACACGATGAGTAACAAAGAGAAGGAGATTTTTTAAAAGTGTTGCAGAATTTTAAAGTTCCTGATGGCTACTCTTTGAACATTTCAGAGTGCGTGAACATGCAAGAAAGAAATATTTTGGGATTAAAGAGCCATGATAATCATATTTTAATGCAACAAGTACTTCCAATAGCCGCGCGAAGGGTATTGCCCACTCATATTGTCAAAGCCTTGATTGAATTAAGCAATTGCTTTATGATATTGTGCTCAAAAGAAGTTACCGCAGCTGATTTGGAAAAGTTTAAAGATCGGATGGCCCTTACACTTTGTAGCCTTGAGAAGATATTCCCTCCGTGTTTCTTTGATGTGATGGAACACTTGCCTATACATTTGACGGAAGAACTCTTAATTATTGGTTGTGTCCTCTACCGTTGGATGTATCCGATTGAAAGGTACCGCCACATTTAAAAGGCCACATTGGTAATCGGGCTCATCCTGAGGCCTCGATTGCCAACTCTGTTATTCTTCAGGAATGCATGACTTTTTGTTCCCAGTATATGGATGTGGAAACTAAGTCTAATCGACCGGCTAGAAAGGATGATTGGGGGCATATAAATGGTCGTGCAATTGGGAAAAAAGTTCAATTTGAACTTGATTCTGTAATGTATATGCAAGCTCATCGGCACGTTCTTACCAACACCGAGGCAGTGGCGCCATTTGTTGAGTAAGTTTTATTAAAAGTATTTAGTGTTTTTGAAAACCATTTTTATATTTTTTGTGGAATTGACATATGGCTATTTGTTTACTTGTAGAAAGCATCTCGCGAAACTTTTATCAAAGTATCCTTAAGATTCACAAAAGCATCGTGTTAATCGTCTTCACAACAATGAGTTCCACAAATGGTTTAAGGATTATGTAAGCAAAAATATCATAACAAATAGTTGAATTATGAATAAATACTATACTTTTATATTGACATTTACTTTAATATACTATAGGTTAATAAATTAGCACGTGACGGTGTGCAAGTATCCGACGAAATCAAATGCTTGTCTTTAGGTCCTCTTAAGGATGCGGTCAGATTCAACACTTATATTGTTAGCGGTTTTAGATTTCAAACAAAGAGACTTAATAAGGGAAAGAAAACTCAAAATAGAGGAGTTTTTATAAAATCCGAACAAATGAGTTATTCTAGTCGGAAGGATAAAAACCCCATTGTGGGTGATATTACATACTATGGGGAACTAACGGACATTATTGAAGTTCAATATCTTAATGGCGTGAAGTTTGTGTTATTTAAGTGTGATTGGGTTGAAAATCATATGGGTACAAAAGTTAACGAGTTTAACTATACACTAGTGAATTTCAAGCATTTGAAATATAAAGATGATCGAGAGAGTAACGAACCTTTCATACTAGCATCCCAAGCAGAACAAGTAGTTTACGTGGAAGTCCCTATCGATATAGATTGTAATATTATTGTTCCCATGACAACAAGAGACCAATTTGATAGGTACACGACAGTTCAAGAAGCTGGAGAAGAATTGTTGCTTAATGGAGATGAGCCGTTTGTCATGCAAAATTTGAATTAAGATCATAACTTACGATGGGTGAGGGATGGAGATGGATTAATAATTGACACTAGTGTAGTTCAAGCTAATGATCACAAAGATGGAAATGCAGATGAAGACAAAGATGGAGATGAAATTTAGAGGGACAATGCTTGAGGGAGGTATAGTTATAAACTAGTTATTTTGTTTTTGAACTGGAGCAATTGTAGTTTAGTTTTGTACTGATGCATAACTGAGTAGTGTTTCTTATAACAGATGCATAACTGAACATATAGTTTGCTACATACCTGAACATATATTTTGTTAGTTTTCTGAATTAGCTAGTTTGCTAAATTTGCTTTATGATTACTGAATTCGCTATATCATATGCTTTATAATTAATAGTTGTTGAACATATAGTTTGTTGAACAGAGAGTTTGCTACATATCTGAACAAATACTTACTAATTACTGATGATAGTTGCTGATTGCTAATGATAGTCACTGGTGATAGTTAATGATGAAAGTTTTTTGGGAAATTATTACGTTACTTTTCTTAATGTTGTTTACTCAAAATTAATGATTATTAAAGCAGTAATAGTTTGTTATGGTTAGTCACCATCTAATTTTGAAACAGAAATGATAAACTAACTTATTGTGTCATATTTACAATGAGTAGACTTTAAATAAAAAGTGACTAAATCTCAATCCACAGCTAACAGCATTCACCGAACCCAAATAGAACATATTTAATAAATTTATAAAACCAAAGAAGTTTTTAACATTACAGTATATATAATCTACATTCTATAAGTGGAAGCACTCACACACAATACATGTAGGAAAATAGGGTTCTCACGGAGTCTTATTCATTCATATTCATTTAATTAATGAGTACAAAATGAGGCTATGCTTTTATATATAGGCTTTGCCTAACTTAGTTGTTCAAGTACTAAATGAGTACAAATGGATGCTATCGCTTAATATATAGGCATGTCCTAAAATTTTAAAAAAAGAAATGCAATTAGTCATCAAGTCCTACACATCACCCCCTTCCCCAACCCACATACACATTTAAAAAGTTTGGACACAAGCGTAGGAGCATGCGTCGTTAGCGTAGGAGTAAAATGAACTCATGCATTGCATTCTCCCACTTAAGTAGGGAGCCTTCTACAAATTTCTTGGCATACACTCTAGCAAAATTTCTCAACATATTGCACACCCAAAATTTAACCCAAGGCTGGAGAAACCGAACACTGCCCCCAAGACATGCCAATGCAAGGGACTAAAAACTGGATCAGAACAAGGGAAGACTAGGCCGCACCGGGTCGGGGAATTGTAATAACCCTCGCTTATGAGACCGTATTTTATGGTAATTACTTATTATAGTAATTAGAGACCAGTGTTGGGTTATGATTTGAATGTTAATTCAATGTAGCAAAGTCGATATTTATTATGAGGTTGCTTACATATCATAATCATGGGAAATGTTGCTATGTCATGCTTATTAATATCATCTGTATCTAAAATGATATTTGGCTTAATCATGAGACCGGAACCTAAATTGAATTTTAAAATGTCCAAATGATAATTTGGAGGTTGCAGTTGATTCAGGAACGTGCGAAATAGTCAGATAATGTACCATATTGTACTTTATAGTTTTGGGCATTTTTGACTGGTTGTGCCTTAATTATGCTATTGCGTATTATTTTATCGCACTACTAGTTAATTAAGTGGGATATTTGTCTTAGGTCACGACTTAAGTCTTCTAAGTCTTCTATTTTTCCCCTAAATTTCCTTCTAAAAACCAATAAGAGAAAGAGAAGAGTAGAGAGAAAGCTTGGAGACTTGGAGATTGAGAAGGATTTTGCTACTACACCAAGAAGTCTGCAAATTTGCTGAATCAAGGCAAGTTTTTACTTGCTATTTGTGTCTTGAGATAGATGATTTGCCATGATAATGATGTATTGATTTTGGTTTAGCAACTTAGGGTTTTCTTATGTATTTTTGGGTTTTGATTCACTCAAAGATGATTCATGAGGTTTTAGATGATTAATAGTATCATTGATGTTATCTTGATGTTGGTATATAAGTTTGGTTTGAAGAAATTTGAGTTGGGGTAGAAAATGGAGTCCAAGACTCCATAGCCAATTCTTGGCAAAATCGCAGGCTCGAATCGATTCGGCCCCCTTGGCGAATCGATTCGGTTAAGTCCAGTACCCAGGTCTTGTGAACCGAATCGATTCGGAATTTATCCGAATCGATTCGGCAGTTATGCAGAAACCCAAACCTTCTGAACGAATCGATTCGGTTTCCATCCGAATCGATTCGGCTACATTTCAGAAACTCAAATTTTTTGGCCGAATCGATTCGGCCAAGGGGGCGAATCGATTCGGTAGCCCTGCACTTTTTGAAATTTTTCTTTTTCATTTTTAACCCCTTTTCTTTAGGATTAGTGATTAGGGACCTTCTTAAATGAAGTAAACATAGGGTTTAGAGTACTAGTTGAGTTGGGTCGACATCCTAGACTCGAAAGGGTTCATTTAGGGTTCGTTTAAGGGGGAATTTAAAGTGATGTTTAGGCATTACTTTCGTCGTGTAGTTTTATAAGGGTCTAGAATATATTAAGGTCAAATTGGAGACTTTAGAATTCAACTCGAGTTAGATTTGACTTGAGGGTTTATATTAAAGCCTAGAAGAGGCTTTGTGAATAACTTTGGAGTCTGAATTTCTTATCGAGGATGTTATGTCGGTACGTATCATGTATAGTCCCGATTTAGCTTATACACTTATGCTCAGTTTATTCAGGCTTGTTGCCCAAACCGTTGTAATTGTATAATGGATCTATTATGTAACGCTTGGTACTAATTGTATGTTGTATGGTTGTTATTGACCGACGTTTCATTCGGTCCTTTGTATCTTTTGGGTTTCTTACTTACGCTTGTGGGGGGGTTTCCACCCTCTATTTCTATTATGGGTTGTTGAAAATGTTTTCTTTTTATTTCAAATCAAAGTTTTTGATAACCTGTTTTTTGGAATATAGAGTGGTTATTCCTTATACTTTGCATATTGTTGTGATGCTGAGAATGATATTTATCAATGATTTCCTATTTTATCGGGGTATAGGGCTGGCCACCCTTTATTCCGGATAGCGGGATTGTCACAGATGGTATCAGAGCATCAGGTTCTAGAGTCTTTAGGATCTATGCGGACTTGTCACGTTCGACCGTAGCGTTCTTTGATATAGAACTTAATGTGAGGATTGCTTTGTTGCCTATGTATGCGATCTTCTGTTAAATAGATTGTCTTATATTATGTTTTAACTCTATTTCGTCTCTATCTCAGATGTCGTCGAAGAGAGGACGTCCCGCTAGACGTAATAGGATTGTTGAGGATGAGTTTGGTCCTCCACCGCAGCAGGGGAATATCAGTGCCGCTGAAGTGGCAAATATTGTGGCCCAAGCTGTCAATGCCGCGATGACTGCAGTGGCCCAACAAATGCCACAAGCTCCAGTGAGGGGACAAGAAGCACTAGTTCCTACGGGACCTTCTCAGTGGGAACGGGTGAGGGAGTCTTTCCTTAAGGGACATCCCCCGGAATTCGAGGGAGGTTCGGATGTTATCAAGGCGAACCAGTGGAAGAGATTTATGCAGCGCCATCTTAGGATGGTGGAATGTAGTGAGGAGAAAAAGCAAATTCTCGTTACTTTCAAGCTTGTCGGACCGGCCTTGCACTGGTGGGAGTCAATGACGACACCCGAACAAAGGGATACTATGTCCATCACAAATTTTTGGACTTTGTTTGATGGAAAGTATTTCCCTCCTGCAGTTTAGAGGGAAATGCAGAGGAAGCTTCAGGATTTGGTACAAGGGGAGAGAACGGTTGCAGAGTACGAGGAGGAGTTTACCCAGTTAGCCAGTTTTATACCGGATGAGGTAACTCCAGAAGTGAAGAGGATCTCCAAGTTTGTGGGAGGTTTGCATTGGCGCATAAAGCAACATTTGCTTGGAAACCCATCTCTGGTGACTTTTGGTGATGTGATGAATGTTGCTCTACTTCACTGTCAAGAGCATAGATTGTTTGTGCACAACAAGAAGAAGGTTATAACTACGGGGTAAACTGTGAGACAGGGAGGAGTTGGGAGCGGAGGGGGAACATCTTCTTCGTCCCAATCCTCGGGGAAACAAGCAGGTTGAGAGGGATCCTCAGCAGGGGGATTCGGTAAAGCGTCAACGTTTCGGTGGGTTTAATGCTGGTGGCAATAATAACAGGCAAGGTCAAGGTGGTCTACAACCACAGGGAGGTAGAGGTGGAAATGGAGGTAGGGGCCAACAGGGCCGAGGTGCGGGGCAATTCCGGAATAACCAAGGTAGGAATCAGGATAATGCGGCGAATAAATGTTTCCAGTGTGGGGAGCTGGGTCACTATAAAAGGGCGTGTCCTCAGTTGGTTGGAGGGCATCTCCCTAGGGCCCCTCAGCAGCCGTATGTACAGTTTCTGCCCCAAGCACCTAATCCAGTTGCTCCTCCTCAATAGGGGCAATTGCAGTACGGAAGGGTTTACCATATTCAGGAGGCTCTGCTTCCTCCAGCTCCTCCGGCACCACTAGCGATCGAGGGTAAGTTTCTCATTCATGGGCATATGGGTCGAATCCTATTTGATACGGGTGCTACACACTCCTTTATTTCTAGAAGTTTTGCCCAGACTACAGGTTTGATAAAATCTGCTGAAAGTACCTTCACTAGCGTCGAATCCTCTATGGGCGATGGCTCATTGATTTTCTTCGTATGTAAAAACGTAGGAATTAATCTTGGTGACTTGTGTTTTGATGCCTATTTGCTCGTCCTTGATATGGTCGGGTACGATGTAATTTTGGGTATGGATTGGCTAGTGAAGTACCGTGCTATAGTGAATTGTTTCGGGAAGAGTATAGTTTTTGCGGTTCCGGGACAAGAGATGTTCCTGGTAGTTATGCCTTGTATGGAAGGGAGCACGAGTTCTTATCTATATTGTATTGCGGAAGATGCATCTAGAGATGTCGTGGTTCCCCTAAATTCTCTTCCAATCGTTAGGGACTTTGAAGATATTTTTCGGGAGATACCGGGATTACCTCCAAGTCGGGAAATAGAGTTTGTGATTGACTTAATGCCGGGAACTCGACCGATCGCCAAAGCTCCTTATCGAATGGCTCCTGTGGAGATGAGGGAGCTGAGAGATCAGATTCAGAAGCTACTGGAGCAGGGCTTTATTAGGCGTAGTACCTCACCGTGGGGCGCTCCGGTATTGTTTGTGAAGAAGAGAGACGGTTCTCTCCGGTTGTGCGTGGACTATAGAGAGTTTAATAAAGTCACCATCCGGAATAAATACCCTTTACCTCGCATCGAAGACTTGTTTGATCAACTTAGGGGAGCTTCCTACTTCTCAAAGATCGACCTGAGGACGGGGTATCACCAATTGAGGATACGAGAGCAAGATGTATCCAAGACGGCCTTTTTGACCCGTTATGGATCTTATGAATTCTTGGTTATGCCCTTTGGGCTAACCAATGCCCCTGCAGTGTTTATGGACCTTATGAACAGAGTGTTTCGGGATTTCCTTGACCAGTTTGTCATTGTATTTATTGATGACATCCTAATCTATTTTCAGACAGAGTCGGATCACGCTGCTCACTTGCGGTTGGTCCTGCAGAGATTGAGAGATCATCAATTGTATGCAAAGTTTGAGAAGTGTGGCTTCTGGTTGAAGGAAGTTCAGTTTCTGGGGCATGTGGTGTCATCCCAAGGCGTGTCTGTGGATCCGGGTAAGGTGATCGCGGTAAAAGAGTGGGGTCAGCCCACTACACCTACTGAAGTTCGTAGTTTTCTGGGCTTGGCAGGTTATTACCGCCGGTTCATTAAGGGCTTTTCTAAGGTTGCTAGCCCATTGACGAACTTAACCCGAAAAGGAGTAAGATTTGTATGGGACAGTTCATGTCAAGCGACTTTTGATGAGCTCAAGGATAGACTAACTTCGGCTCCAGTCCTGGCATTGCCAAAGCCGGGATTGGAATATCTCGTCTTCACCGATGCATCTCTTCAGGGATTAGGAGGTGTTCTTTAACAAGAGAGACAACCCATTGCGTACGCTTCTCGTAAGTTGAAGCCTCACGAGAGGAACTATCCGGTACATGACTTGGAATTCGCCGCAGTTGTATTTGCCTTGAAGATATGGATGCATTATCTCTTAGGGGAAAAGTTTAGTCTGTGCACCGACCACAAATCGCTACAATACTTATTCTCCCAAAAGGATTTGAATATGCGCCAGCGTCGTTGGTTGGAGTTTGTGAAAGATTACCAATTTGATATTCATTACCACCCCGGAAAGGCGAATGTGGTAGCAGATGCCTTGAGTAGAAAGCCTGATGGAGACTTGGCTGAGGTGTGGAAAGCTAAGTGGAAGGAACTCAGCCTGGAGGATACAGGGGTGAGAGCATTCCTTTCCGTGATGACGGTTACTCCCAAAATTATAGCAAAGATTGTGGAAGCTCAGAAAAGAGATAAAGTTTGTCAAGACCATACACGCCAGCTGTTGTCTGAGGGAGCGGAGTCGTACTCAATTGGTTCTGAGGGTGGACTACGCTTCCATGGAAGACTTGTGGTTCCCGACGATGGGGATTTGAGACGTACAATGATGGCGGAATCCCATGGGTCCAAGTTCGCGGTACATCCAGGCGGGGACAAGATGTACCAAGATATGCGTCGTTTGTATTGGTGGGCGGGTATGAAGAGGGATATCTCAGAGTTTGTGTCTCAATGCACTACTTGCCAGTTGGTTAAGATTGACCACCAGCGACCGACAGGTTTGTTACAACCGCTCGAGATTCCCGTATGGAAGTGGGAGAGCATTTCGATGGACTTTGTTACGGGCTTGCCTAGATCGCAAAAGGGTCATGACTCAATTTGGGTGATTGTCAACCGTTTGACTAAGTCGGCACACTTCTTGCCTGTGCGCACCGATTATGATACTGCTCGTTATGCCCAATTGTTCATCGAGGAGATCGTCACACTTCACGGGGTACCTTTAAATATTGTCTCCGATCGAGATAAGATATTTGTGTCCCACTTTTGGCAAAGTTTCCAAGGAGCAATGGGGACTGAGTTGAAGTTAATCTCTTCCTATCATCCTCAAACAGACGGTCAGACCGAAAGGGTAAACCAGATGTTGGAGGATATGCTTCGTATGTGCATACTTGACTTTAAAGGCAGTTGGGAACAATACCTTCCATTGGTTGAGTTTGCTTATAATAACTCTTACCAATTTACTATCGGAATGGCACCTTATGAAGCTCTGTATGGCAGGCCTTGTAGATCGCCCGCTTGTTGGTTGGAAGTGGGTGATAATAAGTTCCTTGGACCTGAAATGATCCAAGATACTTCTTCGAAGATTGAGCTTATTCGGAATCGCATATGGATAGCCCAAGATCGTCAAAAGAGTTATGCCGATGCGGGTAGGAGACATATGGAATTAGAGGTTGGAGACCAAGTGTTGGTGCGAGTGGCCCCGATAAAGGGCATTAAACGTTTTGGGAAGAAAGGAAAGCTTGCACCCCGTTTTGTTGGACCCTTCCCGGTAATTGCTAAGGTTGGTCCCGTGGCATACCAACTCGCCTTGCCAGAACCTTTACAACAAATCCATGATGTATTTCACGTCTCCTCTTTGAAGAAGTACAGAAGGTGTGAAGGTGCCCTTTGGCACATTCCTTTCGAAGATATCGAGTTGCAGCCCGATGTTTCTTATGAAGAACAACCGGTTGCTATCCTTGAGTTTGGGGAGCAAAAGTTGAGATCTCGTGTGGTGACCCTAGTGAGAGTTCATTGGAGTCATCATCATGCAAGCGAATCAACTTGGGAACGTGAGGATGAGATGCGGGAGAAATATCCACATCTTTTCTCTTGAGGTATGCCTGAATTTTGGGGGCAAAATTCCCTCATAAGGGGGGGAGTATGTAATAACCCTCGCTTATGAGACCGTATTTTATGGTAATTACTTATTATAGTAATTAGAGACCAGTGTTGGGTTATGATTTGAATGTTAATTCAATGTAGCAAAGTCGATATTTACTATGAGGTTGCTTACATATCATAATCATGGGAAATGTTGCTATGTCATGCTTATTAATATCATCTGTATTTAAAATGATATTTGGCTTAATCATGAGACCGGAACCTAAATTGAATTTTAAAATGTCCAAATGATAATTTGGAGGTTGCAGTTGATTCCGGAACGTGCGAAATAGTCAGATAATGTACCATATTGTACTTTATAGTTTTGGGCATTTTTGACTGGTTGTGCCTTAATTATGCTATTGCATATTATTTTATCGCACTACTAGTTAATTAAGTGGGATATTTGTCTTAGGTCACGACTTAAGTCTTCTAAGTCTTCTATTTTTCCCCTAAATTTCCTTCTAAAAACCAATAAGAGAAAGATAAGAGTAGAGAGAAAGCTTGGAGACTTGGAGATTGAGAAGGATTTTGCTACTACACCAAGAAGTCTGCAAATTTGCTGAATCAAGGCAAGTTTTTACTTGCTATTTGTGTCTTGAGATAGATGATTTGCCATGATAATGATGTATTGATTTTGGTTTAGCAACTTAGGGTTTTCTTATGTATTTTTGGGTTTTGATTCACTCAAAGATGATTCATGAGGTTTTAGATGATCAATAGTATCATTGATGTTATCTTGATGTTGGTATATAAGTTTGGTTTGAAGAAATTTGAGTTGGGGTAGAAAATGGAGTCCAAGACTCCATAGCCAATTCTTGGCAAAATCGCAGGCCCGAATCGATTCGGCCCCCTTGGCGAATCGATTCGGTTAAGTCCAGTACCCAGGTCTTGTGAACCGAATCGATTCGGAATTTATCCAAATCGATTCGGCAGTTATGCAAAAACCCAAACCTTCTGACCGAATCGATTCGGTTTCCATCCGAATCGATTCGTCTACATTTCAGAAACTCAAATTTTCTGGCCGAATCGATTCGGCCAAGGGGGCGAATCGATTCGGTAGCCCTGCACTTTTTGAAATTTTTCTTTTTCATTTTTAACCCCTTTTCTTTAGGATTAGTGATTAGTGACCTTCTTAAATGAAGTAAACATAGGGTTTAGAGTACTAGTTGAGTTGGGTCGACATCCTAGACTCGAAAGGGTTCATCTAGGGTTCGTTTAAGGGGGAATTTAAAGTGATGTTTAGGCATTACTTTCGTCGTGTAGTTTTATAAGGGTCTAGAATATATTAAGGTCAAATTGGAGACTTTAGAATTCAACTCGAGTTAGATTTGACTTGAGGGTTTATATTAAATCCTAGAAGAGGCTTTGTGAATAACTTTGGAGTCTGAATTTCTTATCGAGGATGTTATGTCGGTACGTATCATGTATAGTCCCGATTTAGCTTATACACTTATTAATAATGGAAAGTTGATAAGGTAAATGATAATTTACTAAATCATGTCATGAAAATAAATAAAATGGATGTTACACACCTCTCTAAATACCATCTTAAGGGAAGTCCGTGCGAGAGGTGAAGCCCCCTGGCTAATGAATGCAGGGTGGATATAGTCCTAGGCCATATGAGCGCTTGTTTTATTTTTCTGCGATGGGTAGGAGATTCTGGGTGTGGTCTTGACTACCCCGCAGGCATATGGCCGCTTCCCGACGATTTCGATAGGATCCCAGGTTGTCTTATGTTAGGCCCTGGAAGATGATGGTTATTTAGGGACGCGCACAGTGGGGAAACCCGGACGGGCGGTCTTAGAATCGTTATATTTATATTTATGACTATTCTAATTATCGAGTTGGACTCGATGGTGCATGAATGCCATAAAGAGCAAATTTATGCCACAAAGAGCATGCTATCGAGATTAGTGCCATATAGAGAACATGATGATAATTATATTCCTGATAAGGAATGGAAAAGAAGATTGAAATTGAAATATGATGAATGATGATAAAGGCTCATAAGTACTTTTAATTCTGTTTTAACATGAACTTCACTCTATATAGTCCTTTATCAGTTTTAGTTCCTTATATGATGTTACCATGCTAGACTATCATCCTTGATTATTGTGCATCATTGTCATACCTGTCATTTATCTATTGATCACATATACCCAGCCCTGACCGGTTTTCTTTTCTTGTTGTATCTATCTATCTATCTATCTATATATATATATATATATATATATATATATATATATATATATATATATATATATATATATATATATAATCCGTTAAGGTGTTCCGCCGCACGGTCGCCAGTAATGACCCTTCCTTCCTTATGTTTTGAGGAGCCGTGACATTGTGCGAGTTTCACGGGAGTTTTGTGTAGACGCCTCCATTTATGTTTCTAGTTATGTTCAGTTTATTCGGGCTTGTTGCCCAAACCGTTGTAATTGTATAATTGATCTATTATGTAACGCTTGGTACTAATTGTATGTTGTATGGTTGTTATTGACCGACGTTTCATTCGGTCCTTTGTATCTTTTGGGTTTCTTACTTACGCTTGTGGGGGGGTTTCCACCCTCTATTTCTATTATGGGTTGTTGAAAATGTTTTCTTTTTATTTCAAATCAAAGTTTTTGATAACCCGTTTTCTGGAATATAGAGTGGTTATTCCTTATACTTTGCATATTGTTGTGATGCTGAGAATGATATTTATCAATGATTTCCTATTTTATCGAGGTATAGGGCTGGCCACCCTTTATTCCGGATAGCGGGATTGTCACAGGAATATTATGAATATATTCATCTCCGATGCACCAAATCAGATCGGGATTAAAAATAATCCCAAACATGGTCCAAATAGACGTGCGCAAACTAGAACAATCTGGGACTCTCATCACAAATAAGCCCCCAGAAGTAATAACCACAAAATATCCTTGTCACTCCCAAGCGGGTGGGTGGAAGGTTGAAGCTCACAGAAGGTGGGTGGTGAGTGAAGGGGATAGTGTCGGGTTTAAAGGTTGGTGAATCGGGTGGAGGGGCATGCATTGCTCTGACTAGCCTCACTAGGCATCCATAGGCATAGTTTGATGCTGGAGAAAGAAAGGGGAGGGCCAAAGAAACATTTGTGATTGTGGAGGTTCCAAGTGATTTTTATTGGTTATATAACAGGATGGTGAGGGTTATGGCTAGGGAGACATCATTGAACCTCGCCGGATGTCAACGAGGGTTGCTTGACCCCGATGAATGCATTTATGCTCCTGATGTAGTGTTTTGTAAAATATTTATAGGCTTTGAAGGAGTGGGAGAGGGTTTTGTGGTCCGAGATTAAGGTATTGAGGGTACCAATACTTTGGATTGCGCAATTTCCCTCCCTTTTCGCTGTTGTAATGAAAACTGAAAGGGCCCTCTGCCGTGGGCTACTCTAAGGCAGTTTATCATTTCTACGGGCCAGGGGGTGCAGTGATGAGAAACCAGTAACCTTTGTGTGTAGTGGTTGGCACCAACACGCACAGGTTACACGCTTGTGATTGAGCAGTGAGTCCATTAGTCACGAGGAGGAGCAGAACAAGGGTTGCCAATTTACTGCCGGCAAAGATAGTGATTGGAGTGGTTGTATGGCGATTTTTCTTTTGAGCCTTGCCCATGGCTCTTACAACATCAATGATGATCACATTAATGTACATAGCCAAAATGAAGCAATTACACACACAGTAAATACAAACATAAAAAAAGGCTTTTGTCTCTCATTCACATTTATTTGCTCCTATTCAAGTAATTATTAAGTACAAACGGAGGCTAACACACATACATGATCCAAATGTAAAAAATTCAAAAGTCTTTTTTCCAAGATGATAAGTAAAATTAGAAAGAGATTTAGTGGTTGGAAATGTAATTGCTTATCTATGGGTGGGAGAATGGGTTTCATCATATTTGTTATTCAATCCATCCCCATTCATCTTATGGTTGCTTTTGACCCTCCTATAGGCGTGATAAAAGTTTTCAAGGTATATTTTATCATTTTCAATGGGGTAACATTGAAGAAGTTAAGTACAAGCATCATTAGGTGTCTTGGCAGAAGATATGTTTTCTTACCAATAAAGGTGGAATTGGGATCAGGTTAATGGAAGATAGTATCAATGCTTTTAGTATTAAGTTATGGAAAAAATCAAAAAGGGGAAATACCTTGGGCCAAGTTCATGATAGTTAAATATCATTGGAAAACTCACCTCAGTTGTGTTGAAAACAGGCAAACTGGATCAAATATATGAAAGTGGTTTAAGTGGCTACTCAAAATGAGACCTTCATTGGATGATATATTCAGGCTGATAATTGGTAAATGGGAGGTTATTTTTTTATGGATCCATGGCTTGAGAGGGAATGTGTTAACATGTATCCCCTAGTTGAGTTTACAAATATAAAAGTAAATGATTGTTGGGACATACGCCACCAGGACACTAATTTTCTTTGAAATAATCTGAATAGAACTAATGTTGATATGTTACCATAAATATTATTATCAACAATGACCCAAACAACATGGGCATCATGTTAGCAAAAATGCTACGAATTTGTTTTGGGAGTATGCTAGATCGAAAAGAGGTGAGGCAATGCAATGCTAATGGAAAGGTTCCAGAACATTCGTATTCCTCTTAAAATGTCAATGTTTATGTGAGGATTAATCCAAAATAAGTTACCTGTAGATGACTGCATAATGAAATTTGGTGTGAGAATGGCTTCCAAATGTCAATGTTAACATATCTTGCTTGGAGAGAATCGGCAAGTGAGGACTAGTCTTTCATTAGCAACATATGTAAATACCAATTACCAACCACTTCATCTTAAATTAAATTCATGGTGGATTAATAGTATGAATTCGAAAGATATGCAATTCACTTTTAAACTGATTCCTGTTGTTATTTGTTGGAGCATATAAGTGGCCAAAAATAAGGTAAGATATGATGGGATTGATGTTCCTAGTTTCAATATCATTGAAAACATTTTAGAAATTATCTCTGATAATTTCAAATTATTCAAGTATCCTAAGACATGTGTTGAATGAGAAGACTATTTGGGACAAATTACATATAAGAACTACTGTCAACAAAATTATGTATCAATCACGAGTAAATGGATTAAGAATGTTCCTAACTGGATAAAAATCAACTGTGATGAGTGTTATAAAGTCAATACTAGGCCAAGTGGTGGTGGAGGTCTGATTAGGAACCAGTATGGGAATCTTGTGGCTGCCTTTATGGTCAGACTATGAAAACGAAGCTGAAACTGTGGCTTTTTTAGAAGGAATTAGGCTGTAAAATAATTTGAAAGTTGAAATATGGTGGATGGAATTCCTCCTTGGAATATTGTATATTTTGTTTTGAATATCAAGAATGCATTGTTGAATATGGAATGGCATCTATCTCACACATATAAAGAAAACTATGAGGCTGGAGATGATCTTACAAACTTGGGGTATCGATCTGGGATGATTTCAACATCTTACAAGTTTTCGAGGTACCAAAATTGACTATGGATTGTGAAATTGGACATGCTGGGACTGCCTACATTAAAACTTAAGAAAAGCTAGTTTGTTGAGAAACCCGAGAGTTTTAGTTGGAATGCTTGATCTAAAAGACGATGTAGATAACGAAATTGTTTCCACTATTCATGCAGGGAAGCACTCAGATTTTTCAGTGCACCGTACCATTTTGGATCAAAAAATGGTACTGATTTCTTATTTTTAATTATCGCAAACCCAAAATATTGAAATCAAATTTTTTGATTTTTTTGTGCTTGGTTTTGGTTTAAACATTTTAAAAATGATTTATCGAAATTACAGGTTTTTAACAATATGTCATGTTTACTAACCATGTTTTACACATATTGGATTGAATGGGCATATTGTCGATAAATGCTACAATTTACACGGATACCCTCCAGGCTACAAATCAAAAACTAAGCCTACCATTACAGGTTAAGCGTGTCAACTGGATCATCAGTTTCAAATGATACTACATCTCAAATAGGCTTGACATTATCCTAATGCCAACAACTTTTGCAACTTCTAAATTCGCAAATTGCAATTTCATCCACTGATTCCCAAACTGATCAACCATTATCATCGAATTTCATTCAATCTAGCAGCACATCTATGACAGGTTTTATTAATTCTACAAAGTCTTTATGTTCATCAGCTATATTTTCTTCCATTAAAGATATGCATATTGATGATAGTATTTTGACCATGACACTGGTGCTACTGACCATATGACTGGTTCTTTATCTTTCTTTCAATCCTATTATCTAGTTCATAACACTCATGTTACTAGTTTCTTATGTAGGAACTATCACTCACTGATAAACTCATCCTATATGATGTGTCTTCTTTTTCTCATAATATAATTTTTTATATTGTGATGATTACCAAATCCTTGAGTTGTGTCTTGCTTTTCTCACAATATATTTTTTTTTATCCAGGATCTCAACACTTGGAAAGTGATTGGGGTGGGTAAAAAATATGAAGACCTATATCTTTTCAAGACCACATCTCATGCTCCTTATGATCTCATACACACACTTAAAAGTTTTCGGATGTTTATGTTTTGCTTCTACTCTTCAATCTCACCGGCATAAATTTGATCCTAGAGCTAGAAAATGTGTAATAGTTATCACGGATATGCTCCAATGAAACCAACTTTACTTTTAGCAGTGAGAGGCATTATCATGGATATGCCCTAAGTGTAATAGTTATCACGTGTTAACTGTTGTGAAATAAGAACAGATCCAGGTGGAACAATAGAGAATATCTTTGTTATAATTGATTATTGCCCTAATAGAGGTCGTGGCCACCAAGTGGAACAAGTTCAGTTAAAAACATAGTTGTGGTCTCATTTATGGTCGTTATAGTTTGGTTTAAAGATTTTATTTAATTTATCTGTTCAAAGTAAAGCATAAATGCATTCTCAACTGATGGTTTAGATTAAATAGTTTAACATTTCATGAGTTTTTATGAGTTTTTAAACTGTCCACCCTTTAGCGTTCAACATTTATTATATGTTTTAATATAATAAAAAATACTGAGACTTGAGTGTCTCAATTTTATAAAAAACATTTCATGGGTTTTTAAATACTGAGACTTCTAGGATAGTAGAAATTCAACACCTTAAATAAATAGGCATATTTGTAAATCCCTAAAACTTTCTCAACTTACTAAAATATCATTGTTTCTAAAACATTAGTGTGCAACCCCTTCTTTTTTTACTAAAGTGTGCGCAATTTAATTATTACTTTCTTGTCTTCGATATAACTGTTCATTTTACATAGAGATGGATGAAATAAAGATCTCTAGGACTCAAATTAATAAGTATTTCTTAGTAATGGTTTTAAGTTGCTTCTCTTATTCTTGGAAATGATTTTGAAATGAACATGATCATTTTAATGTAATGATCGATCCTTTTATATTTTGTTTCATGTTTGATTAGTTTTATAACTGATGTTGAAATGTGATATATAACTGAAATGTAACTTCTTGCTATGATAAATGCAAATATACAGATCCATGACATTGAGGCGTCGTCGTCGTCAGTTGATTATGTCTGACCTCATAGTCGAGGAAAGACTACTCGAGAAGAAACCACTCACAACTCCAGCGAGAAATGATTTAGAGAGAACATCTCAAATTACTTGTGTGCAACATAACATAAGGGACCATGGAAATAGAGAGATGCAACCATAACTTTCCCCAAATATTGAATTAACATCCCAGTCACATAAAACACACCGCAACTCAAGAGCTCAAGTTTCTTTATTTCAAACACCTACAAGTCAACTTTCCCCAAATATTGAGCAGATTGATAATTCAGTTAGGAATGCCAATCCTCCATCCGCTTTGGATGGTGAGGATCTCACAGGTATGATGTGTTACACAACCCACTATTTGAATATCTCCATCTGTATTACATTTTATGTTTATATTCATATTGAACAAGATGTATAAACATTATTTATCATTTTTTTGTTCAAGTACAATAACTACCCTTACTAGTAAAAAGGGGTTAGAAAGGTGGCAAGGCCTTGGCTCGAATGGAATGATAATAAAAAGAAGATATTGGAATGGAATGAACTTTGTCAGCCAGTTTGTAAGCTTGAAAGTAAATTGATGTCACATTTAGGTTATTATGCAAGGTGTTGAAATTTATTTCCATTGACAATGTTGTATTGGAGCGAGGCGAACAAGGAAGCACTTGACAATATTTGGAAGGAAGTGAAGGTAACTTATTAGTTTGATTTATTTATTTATGCCATTGTACATTAGCTTGTCAAGTTTTAACTAATTTATTCTTTTTGTTCTTAGAATAACACAAATGCACCAGAAGGTTTTAAATAAATCTGCTTTACAAGGATGGGACTTGCGTGGAAGCAATGGAAGCATCAAATGAAGGTGAATCACTATATAAATTTTCAAACAGATGAAGAGCGATTGAGTTATATGCCTGAACGAGTCAAAAAAGATCAGTGGCTTGAATTAGTGAAATACTGGGGTCTAAAGAAGATTAAGGTATAAATATCACCTCTTAATAAGAATTTTATACCTACATTATTCGTCACTAGTAACATAATTTTTATTTTTATTTCTTCAAATATTTAGGATATAGCGGATCAAAATGCAAAGAACCGTGAAGTTGAATATGCTTACTTAAGGACAGGTTGAAAGCCACATGCTAAAATAGCCAAGGAGGTTGGATTTTTATTATTATAAATATTTCTGATTTTAATCTAATCGTATTAATATATATACATTGTTTTTCAGAGGATAGAACAGGGGGAGCCCGTTGACAAGATTAGCATGTGGAAAGCCACTCCAGCTCCAAATAATAAACCTTCCAGTGTTGAAGATGGATCATTTGATAGAGCGGTATGTATAAATATTAATTCATAAGTGAAGCTTGCAAGATTTATTTAATATTTGTTATAAATTGTGTTCTTGAAAATTATTTTATGTTCATTAATTATAATATTAATTCTATTGGTAGAAAATGCTTGAAAGGCGACTAAATGAGCTACTAGAAGAGCAACAAAATGACCCAGAAATGCGAAACAAGATTTTTATTGATGTAGTAGGATATGGAGGGCATGGGTATGCTTTACTAAAGGGAGCATGTATTAGGCCAATGTCGACAAAAGCATGTTCATCTCAATTATTATTGAAAGAAATTAAACAGTTAAAGAAAGAAGCTGAAGACCGAGAGGCTCGACATCGACATGAGCTCAAAGAGTTAGAGATTCGCAACCAACAAGCTTTATTATAGATGAAGAATGATATGCGAAGTGAAATGCAAAGTTTGTTCCAAAGTATTACCCCTCATCATGCTTTCACTACCTCGACGATTCAGTCCGACTAGGTAATACAATATAATTCATACATATAGTTATTTATATATAATGGAAAATTCTCGTTTAAAGTTAAATTTTCAATGGTGGTGGTGAAAGTTTGTTATTTTGGTGATAATTTATTATGGAGGTGGTTAAAAATATTTGTTTATTGGTGTATATCATTCTTAGAATCAATTTTAATGTTTAAAACAGGTTAACTACCTGTGATTTTCATGAATAAACAAAGGATACTCTGTCGAATTTTTAAAAAAAATACTAGTAGTTAGATATTTATATTGTTTTATCATGAGAATATACTATATTGATTCATTTTTCACATTGTATTGTTGAAGAGGGGTATTAATTCTTACATAATTGACACTATTTTTTTTTGTGCAAGTGATAATTTTTGTAGAACATGCAAATGTTAATCAATGGTTTTCGAGGTCATACGCTTCAGTGTTACAGAATTACTTTGATAAAGACATTTCGTGTTTGGAGTATTAATACATTAATGTATTTTTGTTATCAAGTCAAATATTTGAACTTAGTGTTATAATTCTTATTTTGATGAATATTTGGAGATGGTTGTAAGAACTCTATTTATGGTTGAATGAAAATAATTCGCTGTGTTGGTTGGAAATCATCTTATGTATTACATTTTGTGATTATTCGTTGTTTGTGTTGTTTCAAATGTTACTCAATTTTATATTAAACTTTAGCGGTATATTTTATTCTCCACAAAATATTGGTGCAAAAATTTTAAGATTCCTTCACCTCTTTTGGGATGGTTAAAATTGTCTCAAAAATATATTAAAGACGGCTATGTTGTCGTCTCAAAAAGCTCTTCTAAAATAGTAACCTTTAAGACAGATTAATTCCCGTCTCAAAAATAATCTTTTGTGACAACTTTTGTTCCGTCTCAAAAGGGACATATAAAATGAGGACCTTTTGATACGGATATGTTCCAATCTTAAAAAACTCTTTTGAGACTGCTATGGGGTCAGAAAAAGTATTTATAACCCCCTATAAAAAAGATCCCCCTATCCATCCTAAATAGCGTTACAAAAAGAATTTGAGACGGATAAACGATCTTTTGGGACTGTTAGGCCACCGTCTCAAAAGCTACTTTTTCTGTAGTGAATTTTGACATGGGTAATTATTTGTACAGGAAAGAAGAGGGGAAGAAGAAGTCTACATAGGGGATTCTTTCATTAAAGGAATTGCACTCAGTTACCAACAATTTTAATTATAACAATAAGATGGGAGAAGGTCGATTTGGATGTGTTTATATTGAGTAAGGTATCATTCGACATTTGGTTGGTTGTTCTGCTAACTATTGATAATATACATATACAAGTGTATATAAATTGAGAAAGAAAGCAAGAGGAGAAGGAACACTATAAAGCGTATTTTTTAGATAAATATTAGATAGTCTATGATATTTTTTATCATCTTGAAAGAAAAGTTATTTTGTTATTTGACTATCTTTGCAAAGTTTGAAATTCATCATATGTATGTTTTGAAATCAATCATATGTACTATGCTTTTATTCATTTAAGTTATTTGTTTGGTTTTGAATTTCATTCTTTGTTGATTACTTATTTGATAATATGTAGTTCATATTATGATTGTGATGGAAATTTGGGTAGTCCCTCTCTCTCTTGTATATGCGTGTGTCTGTGCATGAACACAAATATATATGTAATTTTGAATTTCTCTGTCAGTTTGTATAACTTGTATGTGTCTACATTTTACAGTTGCTAATTTAACTATTTATTACGATTAAATTTCCTGCAGGGGGAGTTAAATTAAGGGAATCTTTGCTCAATTATTGTCATATATATGTTGAAGGTGACATTTGACATGTACAGAACGAGAGGGTCGTTGACTTGACAGAGCTAAAGCGTAATTCAGAGGGTCTTTTATTCACTGAGTGCATCATACATTTATCATAGTCTTTGCTCCTTTCACTATTTTGTGTGGTTAATATAACTCCTATGTGATGATAAATAAGACTCCGGTGTGATGAATAAGACTCTAGTTTGCGAATTATATGTGAATATGACTGTTCCTACAGAGGATACATTGACTCTGACATCCTTTTATGGTAGAAAAGTCATTATCTTTCTTGATACTATTTTTACTTTTTTATGCCTTGAGTCGATTGAGCTTCCAGACTATTTATAGTTTGTAGGTATAAGATGACCAGTGATAGCTTACCATATTTTGGGGGGTTGTCATATGCTTTGGCATGGTAGTCTAATTCTATAATGTGATCTTCTCTTTATATATCGCATTGTTCACTCTGCCAAAATATACTATCTTTATTCTCATAACATGACCCGAGATTTTGGTTTGGAGCATGGTCGCTCCATATATGCTCTTATACAGTCATTTATTCTAGTTCATAAGATCTTGACCTAGAGGCCTTACCTTATGGTCGTATGATCATGGGGTTTATTTACTTAATTGGAGTTCTCGGGATCGTAGATGATATTTTAAGGGCTTCAAGGGATCAATAATGAGTGATGATATGAGAAATCATCCACTAGTCGTTCTCATACCAGAAAATCATGTGTAAAGTAAGTAATGAGCAAATAAAGCAAGCAAAGGGAGAGGGAAGACAAGATATAGAGTGGTTCAGCCCCTAAAATAGGCATATGTCCACTTTTGTGCTCTACTCTCATTATATGCGTTACATTGTACAGTATTATCAAGCCGTATTAGGCGTACAAGTATAAGAATAAAGGAGAATACATGGTTGTAGAGGTTCTGAGTGTGCCAGAGATCTGGCTACGATGTAGATGAGTAGCCCCCAAGCTATATGTTGAGGTTGTATAGAGAGAGTTTGGCAAGGCTTCACTAGGTGTTATAGAAACTGCCTTGAGGGAGAGGAATCGATCCTTTATTTCGAGGTGTGGTCCTCTATTTATAAGAGGTATGTGAGCTGTGTTATGTGACCCGAGCACGTGACGTATATCAAGTATCGAGTTTCCGTAATAGAGAGGGATACAACTTGCAAGGCAAGTATATATGAGTGTTGCATCACATGAGGCTACATCCAAAGGTGTCGCGCCCTATACTTGGTAGGGTCGCGGCCTGTATATAAGGCCAAATGATAAGTGTCGCACCCTGTACTTGGTAGGGCCACACCATGTGCTGAGTAGGGTCGTAACCTATAAGCTTTTGTACATGCCTGAGTAATTTTTGCGGCAGGATGCTATATTTGTACTATCAATAAGCCCCCAAGTCGTAGTGCCAAGAGATTTCGATTGGGGTTGCGGCTTATTTCAGTCTTCTTAAGTGTTGCGGTACCTTCAAGGTGACGCTTCATCTTCCTGCGCCCTCTTATATAAATTGTTCCAACCGTGGACTTAATTATGCTTTCCAAATCTTTGAGAGCATTTCGAGAGCTGAACTCTGTTCATACTTCATCTTAGATTTTTCGATGACCTTTCCAGCCAGTGTGTGGTGGTTCTGAGACCCTTCGAGGTGGTTTGAGGTTGAGTACCGTCGGTTTCTTCCTTCAAAGTAACTTTATCAACCACCAACTTTGAATCATTTACCTTGAACTGAATGAGAGAGAATCATGTTATCTTGAGCTTCTCTATATAAACTTCAGCATTTTTGCATTTATCTTGAACTAAATTTCTTCAATAGCCTTGACTCGAACTTGAATCATGTTTGTTATATCTAAATTGATATTAGATTTTTCTAGAATTTAAACTCGCATGTCTGCTCGAAGTTGAATTTTCATCTGTTTGATTGAATATAATTGCTATTGAACCTTAAATTCAATCCTCATATGAAATAAATAGGCTTTACGGATTGAACATTTGAAATGCATTTTCTTAAATTACGATAAACAACTGATATTATAATCATGTTTGCATTTGCTATTGTACAACTTTTTGAATGTTTCAATTGTAAAGATCGCTTCATTTGTTCATTATGTTCTTGAGAGAGACCCTTCATATTCTAAGGCTTGCATTTTTTGAGAGAGACGTTTCACTTTCTAGAGCGTTTGATCTTTGAGTTTACAAAGATTGAATGCTCACCTATTTGAGTGAGTAGCCGCGGCAAGGTAAAATCTCTTTAGTAGCTTAGGGCTTTCCTGAATCAATGCCTTCATAGTATAGAAAACGTTGTTGCGGTATGGAGACATTTGGTTGCATCCTGTAGTAACTCAGGATCTTAGGTCCCCATACAGAGTCCGCGACATTTAGTCAATGCATTTTTCATAGTTTATTGACTACGTCATGTAAGAAGATAACATCCTTCCTCACAAAATAATATGTCGTGGTGACAATAAACTTCTAGGGCTTTAGAACCCAACATTAGGTATACTTGGACCATTTAGCCCAAAATATTTCTTGTTCATCCTCAACTTGATATATCATTACACCTGTCGTGACCTATGAGTGGCCTTAGGACTGTATTGGCTACAGCGCCTAATTGGGAACTCTCTGCTTTTCAGGTACTGCTGCAGCCATATGAGCTTTAACCCAGACAAATCTGAGAGCCTTTTGGAATAAACATTTTGGAGCCTCTCCTCCCAAACTTCCTTCAGTCTGTCCTTTGAGGACTATAGGTTTGTGCTAGTTGAGAGATTACCTTAACTGTGTAGTGTTGGATTCAGACTCGGATTCCGCGGGTATGGACGAAGAAGCCAATTCTAGCAACCATCCTGAGAACGCCACGGTAGGAGTTGCATCTAATGTTAGGGATGAACCTGCTGGCACATCTGGGAGGGCTGAGAGACCCCTTGCTTCACTTGGTATCAACAGTGTAATGACCCAATAATGGGTTGATCAGGTGGCTATTTCCTTTCAGTTTCCTGAGGGTTTGATGTGCTCAACGCCTACCGCGGGACAAAGGTCGTGCACGGAACTTGCGGACGATGGCATCTGCTTTCCCCTGTATGCCTTCATTTACGGGCTGCAGCTTCTAGTCCCTGTCCCAATTAGAAGAATATTCCAAACCATGAGGCTATCCCCAACCCAACTAGATCCCAATGGTTGGAGGGCCATTCTTGCAGCCATTATACTGTGGGAGAATAAATTCAGTAGAGATATTACTCCCGCGGAGTTTTTCCACTTCTACCGTCCAAAGGAAAACTCCGTAAAGTTTGTGGGGTATTAATACTTCTCAATCCGTAGTAGGGATGAGACCCTTTACTCCGGTAGGCCCACCAGTGTGAAGAACTAGAAGGGAAAATACTTCTATGTTTTTGGAGAAGGGTGGGAGATCCATCTTGAAGAGACAAAGAGGGAGATGTCATTTAGGATGTCGCAACAATGGGGGTGTCCCTCCAAACTTGGTAAATACTTTTGAATTATGGCCACATCCCCTCTTCGTAGTTTATTACTCCTCCCATTATGCTTTCGTACTAACCTTTACATTTTTCTACAGTTCTAGACAACTTGCAGCTGAGTACGCAACAAGAGAAAAGAGTTGGTGAGGCCACGACAATTCCTGATGAACAAAAGAAATTCAATACACTTGTAACCTCCCCATTTATTTTTGAAGCAGGATATTTCCCCAATAAATCCATTCCCAAAGAAATGGGTGCTGAAGGTAATGTAGTTATTTAATTTTTTAATTCTGCGTCAATCACCTTTAACTTTGGATATTGACTGCTTCATTTTTTCTCAGGTGAAGAAATTGATAGGTCTTGGTTAGCAGCTCAACTAGCTGAGATGGATGAGGATGCGATGGTACTAAATAACACCGCTCGGCAGAGGAAAAGGAAAAGGACCAAGTCCAAGCCTCCTTCCGCAGTCGCCTCTAGTGGCCAAATTAATCCTGCCACACCGCAAAATCTTGCTGTGAATCAAACAAATGCTGTCGCGCCCTCACATCAAGATGAGGATTTGGCCTCTAATGAGAGGCCTGAGGGCACCTTTGATGATGACATCTTGGCTAACCTTGCCGTGGCGGGTCTGATGTCACCCTCCTCTGATCAAGGTGTCCGCGGCACATCTCTTGTACATGAAAGAAATTCTCCTCCCCCTCCATCCATAATTGCTTTTAATGAAAATTTGCCTCCTCCACAAAGTAGACGTCTGCAGCCACAACTTCACAGACCGAATCCCCAGTCTTCCTGGGATAATACTGCCCATGCCATCCACAAGATAAGGAAGCTAATGGATGTAGTCGACCTTGATCGGTTGGCAGTTGAGGACCATGAGGACTTGGAGTCCTATGCCTTCCACAGTCTTCTGAGGGTAAGTAAGGATAGCTTACCAATATTTTTTGCAATTTTGAGTTTTACTTTCTAACTCAATACACTTACAGGCTGCGGAAGCTGTGGCGACCCAAAAAATGCAATATGAGGGTCTCTACAGGCTTAAGGAGGCTGCGGAATTTGTTCACAAAGCTGATTTGGAGAAAGCCAGAGCTGAATCTTTCGAGGTTGGAAAGAAATATTCTGTCGCGACACTCCAGGCGGTTAAAATGGATCTTAAGGCTGCTATCAAATCCAGGGGTGAAGATGAAGATAATTTTAAGCAATCCGTGGAGGCTCTCAAGGCTTCCCAAGCTCAAACTACGGAAGCTTGTAAGGCCGCAGAGCTTGAAAATAGCAAGTTGGGACTTCTTGAGAAGCAACAAGAGAAGTTAAAGATTAAAGTTTCCAATGATGCTGAGGCCCATGTCGTGGCGATGAAGAAGATAGAGGAATATCACGTCGTGGCTATTAAGAAGATAGAGGAGGACCATTTTGCGGCCCTTGCTAGGAAAGATGAGCAGCACGGCGAAGCCCTCCAACTAGCCATTAATAATACTGTTGCATATTATAAAGGCTCGAAGGACTTATTCCTTATCAACAACAGGGCTTAAATCCGTGGCTACCAGGAGCTGAGGTACAGAGTAGGAAAGAATTTCCTTGATTCCGCAACTACAATCAAGTCTTGGAGTGTCATGGATGCCGAACATGACGCCTGTGTGGCCAAAATGAAGGTTGCGGCCGAGGAGAGGGACAGGCTGAGGCCTGAGGCAGAGGCAGAGGCTGAAGAGCAAGAGATGGAGACAACGGTAGAAGAGGAAGATGGGAATGAAGAAGATGATTCCACCTCATAACCTTCCATTAATTTTCAATTATTGGGGTTGCATCCCCTTGCACTTTTATCTTTTTTAACTCTTTAATCGACTGCGGCCCTTTGTCTGTAACTAATTTTTATCAATATTTAGGTCGCGGCCACCTTTGATGTTGACTATTTTTGCCTCCTTTTTCTAGTAGCTTTTTTATTCTTCTATGTTACTTGCTTCAACACTTGAATGAATGCCCTCCGCGTATTTTTGATTGCTTAAACATGCGATTGCTTTTTGAAAATACAAGCACAGATGATTTTTTCACATAGGATGCGGCCAGTTCTCTTCACTTTGACCTTTCTACTTGAATTCCAATATTGTTGCACATAAATATGTTTGAACATGGCCGCGGCACCTTTAGGTGTTTGAATCCTGTCTACTGTAGCTTTAAGATCTCTTAATGGCCTCAGTTATATATATATATATATATATATATATATATATATAGGTTGGGGCACCTTTTTTTATCTTTGGAAATTGAGGTCATCCTTTCGTAGCTTTGGCATGCTTCGTGATCATAGCAACGCAGCTTTCTTTAGTCGCTTTGATTGCCTTTCGCGGCTTTCCTTTAGTCGCTTCAATTGGGTTATTATTAGGGACCCCCCCCCCCCAAGCTAGGTATTATAAAGCCTCCCCAAGATTATGTGGATATATATAAATCTTTCCCAGTCTATAATGGGGTTATCCGTAGACAATTAAGTCTTTGGTCCCTTCAGATATATAGGATTATCTGTAGACAATTAAGTCTCTGGCCCCTGTGGTTTATTTTCAGGCCTTCCCGGGCTAGGTATTATGAAGCTTCCCCAAGATAATATGGGATCACCAAGTTATTGCTGTTTAGTCTAATATCCACCAAGTTAAGGATGTTTGCTGGGGGAGTAACCTCCCAGGCTAATGACGCATCCTGAAAGTTAAGAATGAGCATTGGAAGCCCTTGTTTCTAATGACGCATGATGACAGATGTTTTGAAAAATGTAATCATTGTACGCTGAGATATAGTCTCCATATGCGACATTATAAGTTAATTCCTCTGCCGCTCTCAATAGTTACTTTTGCTATTTCAAGTTATCATTTGCCTTCATATGATTAGGCATATCGACGGGCATTGATAGCCCATTTAGATATAATCATTCCCAATATAATTCGATGTCTCCATACAGAATCTGTTTAAGACAAGAAGTCTTTCATAAGATATCATTTAATGAATTGAGAAATTAAAATATTATATTCATTAATTCTCATAAGCATGGACATAAAAAGTCAGAATGAAATAAAAGATAATGTTCAGTATGAACATAAGCAAAAGGAGATATAAACTAAATCATAAAGATAAGGGAAGTATGGACCATCCGGCTAGGTTGAATCCCCTAAGCATCTCTGAGGAACCTCTGTAGTATTCCTTTCCCAATCAGCCTTTCAATTTCATCCTTCACAGCATATCATAGTCAGTGTCATGGCCATGGTCCTGATGGAATCTGCACCAAGTAGCTTTATTCCTCTTGTGGGGTGGAGATCGCTTTTCGGGCCACGTCAACAACTTGTCCTTTTTGATGAACTCAAAGATATCTTCAATCGAGAAAGCCAACGGGGTGTAGGCCTTAGATATTCCTTTTTCCCTTTCTATCTTCTCTGATTTCCTTTTCTGTCTCCTGCTGATTGCTTCTGCGGACGGGTACACTAGAACTGCCACAGCCGCGGAGGCTTTTAAAGCCATGTTCCTGGGTGATGCATCCACATTGGATGAGTCCGCGACCTCTAGCATGAGGACCCTCTAATTTAAATAGTTGACCTGGGTTTAGAGTGAGGCATGACTGTCGTAGAGGTGGTTGAGGTGATTGTACAGCTGCACAATTTCATCTTTGACTTCTGTGCTCTGGCTGGATTATCCTTCCATTTTCTACTTTTGTAGTCTTTACAAAATATATAATCTGAGACGAAACTAGCAAAAGTGAGTAATCTCAGAAATATTGGATTAACCAAGTAGGAAGTTGGGATGAAGCATTTGAACTGCATGATACTACTGCTGAGGCCGCGACCAGTAAGGCACATAGGTGTACTGTTGTGGCCTATGAATGATATTCACCAAGGTTGAACGGAAGACCACCTGAGTCCCCTCCCCGATGATTTGAAGTTGTTGTAATAGAACCGCATTATTAGGGCCACGGTAAGAGACAGTTAAACTGTCAGGCCGCATCCCTGTCTAGGCAGTGAAGGAAACAACCCTAGAATTGAAACCCAAAAATCGAGTTTTTCGCCCAAAGAACTTGGGTAGGGATCCTACTAGGGTCTATCTATGAGAGAATACCCTCAAAGTGCACTAAATAACAGAATTCTAAGGATAAACCCTAGATCATAGGCCAAGAATCAGCAAAGAGGGAGTAAATACAATCCTTCCCTAATCGTTCAACTTTTTGGGGCTAAAGCCCATCACGCTTTTCAGCACTATCTAGATGAAATGATATCATAGGGGTATGTAAAATAGATATAAGGTCACAAAAGAGAGAGCATAATAGATCTGAATCTATAAAATACCCATTTAAGGGTGTAAATATAAGACAGAGCTCAATAACCAAAATTTACTCATGAGACGATGATCCAAAGGGCCCGCACGAATAAACTAAGGTGTTTAAGAACTCGAAACATAGATACACAAGGTTGAAATATCTCGTTACCACAGACGGTGCCAGATTGATGATACGAGAAATCGTCCACTAGTCGTTCTCGTACCAATAAATCATGTGTAAAGTAAGTAATGAGCAAATAAAGCAAGCAAATGGAGAGGGAAGACAAGATATAAAGTGGTTCAGCCCCTAAAATAGGCCTACGTCCACTTTTGTGCTCTACTCTCATTATATGCGTTACATTGTACAGTATTATCAAGCCGTATTAGGTGTACAAGTATAAGAATAAAGGAGAATACATGGCTATAGTGGTTTTAGGTGTGCCGGAGATATGGCTACGATGTAGATGAGTAGCCCCCAAGCTGTATGTTGAGGTTGTGTAGAGAGAGTTTGGCAAGGCTTCACTAGGTGTTGTAGAAACTTCCCTGAGGGAGAGGAATCGATCCTTTATTTTGAGGTGTGGTCCTCTATTTATAAGAAGTATGCGAGCTATGTTATGTGCCCCGAGCACGTGACGTATATCAAGTCTCGAGTTTCCATAATAGAGAGGGATGCAGCCTGTAATGCAAGTATATATGAGTGTTGCATCATAAGAGGCTACAGCTAAAGGTGTCGCGCCCTGTACTTGGTAGGGCCGCGGCCTGTATATAAGGCCAAATGATAAGTGTCGCGCCCTGTACTTGGTAGGGACGCACCCTGTGCTGAGTAGGGCCGCGGCCTATAAGCTTTTGTACATGCCTGAGTAACTTCCGCGGCATGATGCTATATTTGTACTATCAATGAGCATGTCAATGTCTCGTTATGAGGGTCAGATAGTTCATTATCCTTCGATCGTTCACTTACTATTGTATACTCGCTATCCAATTTAGTTTCTCAGGCTCAATGTAATCCTCCCTCTCCATCTTTAGAAACTTCCCTCATGCACACTTTCTGAAAATGCGTAGGGGGCCCCAATTTTAAAATCTTATCAAAAATTATTTCCTTTTATAGATGCGGAAGCGAGATGGTTCACACAAAAACAACAAATTTTAATTTCTTTTAAATAAAAATTAAACCAAGTGAAATTAAGATGAAACACACACACAATTTAATTTCAGTTAAACCTAATTAATTTAACCCAAGTCCTAGAAATTTGCCAAAGTCATATTTTTCATATTACCAAATTAGGCCAAACCAATTTTAATAAATTAACTTAATGACTTGAATTAACTACACATTACTCAATATTTATTTAGCACTAAATTAAACAAGTAGTGACTTAAAACCAAATTTTATCTTTTTACCTAAGCATGCGTTCTAGGTGATTTTGCAAGATAAAATAAACAATGAATCACTACGCCGCGATGTACGAGGAAAAACCCACAACGGGAAACAACCTCGGACGGCCCTAACCTTAAGTCCACTAAGTAAGGAATTACAATTACAAGCAAGGTGACTTACAACACTCGACTCGACTCCTTCAAGCCCCGACGCGTCTTCTTGTAAATAGCTCTGCTTAGTAGATAATCCCGAACTCCACCGGAACCTTGGAATCCACCAATGAGGAACTAGGAAGCAACCGTCAACCACACATAGTGCCTTTCACCATGTGAGAATGCCGCAGCCAAAAACGAACTTCTTCTTCTTTGAGGGATTTAGAAGAAAACCCAAATGAACTCTTCTAATGGTAGAGATAAATCGGTGCCAAAACTCCAAGCAAAGTATATATATAAAGAAACTTGGATAAACATATGGGTGTATATGTGTTTTGAAAGGAATTTACTCCATAAAACTTAACACATAAAAAGGAACTTTTTCTTCAAAGTATTTTGCTCTAATGACACTTGGAAATGTGAAAAGGTTATCTTAGAAATTGTATTTCCCGCACTATGTAAAGGTGGTAAAAGTTAGTGGTCAAAGTGGGAAGTTATAAAAAAACTGTCAAAAAAACTGCTTGAAACTGAAATTTCGTTAGAAGTTCGTTCGAACGAGTTTGAGTTCGTTCGAACGAGGTCGTTTGAACGACTTTTCAAACGAGATTGCAGGCCATGATTCTAGATAATTTCGATACGAATGCGTGGCCACCAGTTTTGTATTTTTCTATTTTTTTCTTGGATTTGATATGATTTTTCTATGGAAAGGTGTCCGAGAACAAAATCTTTAGAACAATGAATTCAAAAAAAATTAACAAAAAAATACTAACACCAAAATAAATTTCCAAGCTCCTATATATATATATATATTAAAATGCATTCATACCGTAGGAGCCATAGAACCATGTTGATGACGTAGAAACGAGGCACTGGAATGCGGTATATGATGAAGCTTTATACTCTTGGCCGCTACGTCTTCAACTAAACACATCATAGGCTTGAATAGGTACATTGAACACCATCCTATGACATAAACGTTTTTGCCAGGAATTGAGCCAAAACTACAATGAGACTCAATTGGATAATTGTGTCCTTACAAATCTTCCCCTTTGGCTATTCCGGGACAAAAACCAAACAAAAATCCTAAAGGTCCGTCAAGCTCTACTAGACATAAAACATCCCACCCAAACTTGACTCAAGACCCAAGGATCAAAATCTTTGCCTCAGAAAGTTGCCGCTTAGAATAATTTATGCACACTTAAGCAAACTATCAAACGCATAGGGAATATCAAAAGATTAAATGCAATTAAAATAATTACTCCCCCTAAATCAATTCTCCCCTTTATCAACTATGATCTACCTAAGAAGGTCGCGACTCTCCCTAAGTTAAATCTCCTAAACTAAGATACGATTACAATAGGATTAGATAGATACCATTTCTCCCCTTATCATTCTCCCCCTTTTATTCAGGAATAGACAAAGGATAAAGAATCATAAATTAACTTATCTCCCCCAAGTAAAGCATATACACCCTCTAAACCAAACACGGGATAAATAGAATGGGATAAAAAGCTAAACATGCAAGAGTGCATAAAGTGATGAGAACATTAAAGCACATAGGCAACAAAATCATAACTAATCCATACAAATGAATACCAACTATGATGCGGAAAAAAATGATACCAAATAGACAAATAAGATTCTAAGCATGTGATATCAAACAAACTACGCAACAAGCAAGGTACCAATTATGAATTGAAGCATAAATGGACTAACTAAACATGGCAAAGACATAAACAAAATATCATATATATGTATACACAATAGATGCAGGCTAAGCATAAGTACACACATATAGATATAAACACCAAAATGACACAAAATAAAGATAAGCTTTTCACACTCGTATGGCAAAAATGTGTCATATGGAAATGGAAGTGTTGGGGTGTGACTAGTAATAATTAAATTTAAACCCAATCACTTAACCATGTTCACGGAGTTCTCAATTGATTGCAAACTTCATCACATTTGAATATAACCTCATGTGACAATATAAATTGAATTCAATGAACAAACATACACAATGCATACAAGCCTAGAGTTTTTATGATTCTACAAACCAATAGAGTCATGACAATGAAAGCTCAACTAGGATAAACGGACATTTTTCAAACCGTTGATATACCATCCAATCTCCCTCAATAAGCATATATATTTTGAATGAATATATCAATTAAAAATAGGCCTTGGCAATTATTTTTCTTTTTAATGCCATAATTCTATCTCTAGGCCTTTGGACCACGTATTTCTTTTAGGTCCAAGAAAACGGTGGCTTACTATTCGCAAAGGATAATAAATCCTTTCGGAGTCCTTCCCCGTGAACATTTATATTTATCATTTTTTATATCTCACATATATCTCACATGCAACGGATTTTGACATGCACTAGTCCTCCTAGGTCACAAATATATAGATGATAAGATTGGTAAGAGAACACCTCACAAAACTCAAATATACATATGAAGTTAAAATTTCAAAAGAGCTCGTGCATGTGTGAATTGAGGCATATAAAAATAGAATCCATTACATCAACACAAAATCCAACTACTCCATGTAAGCATGGTAAAGAACATAATAAGGATTGACAATCTAAACCAAAAGTTCTAGCCACATGGGAGCGTAAAAGATGGGGTTCTAACACAAGTGTATTCCACATAAAGTGTGTCAAACTAAAATACACACACACAAAAAAAAATCTTTTCGAGTTTTTGAAATTTTTAACCAAAAGTAAAAATATTTACTCAAAAGACAAACAAAAATCATTTGAATTTTTCATTAAGCTTAAATTACCAAGAGATAAAAACCCGAATGATAAACAAAAATCTTTTTGTATTTTTCATTTAATGCAAACAAAAAAATATAATACAAAAGATAAACAAGTAATGATTTCTAGCATTAGATATGAAATAACGTAATGACTAAAAAATGACTAAACATGCATACACCTAGCAATGATATATAATATGAAGCACAAAAAGCTAGAGTCTGCAAAGAAAACTAACACATTCAACCTTTAGATTTAGCAAGTTAGGAAGCATGTGATAGTAAATGAGAATCAAAAACCCTATCTTGTAAAGCTCCCAAGTCGGATCTCCTAAACCAAACTAATGAAGAATGACGATCTAGGGGTGTAGGAATCTTGGCTACCTCGGTCGCCTTACATTTGGATTTTCAAGGAACTCGTTTAAGATCAAAACAAGATTTTCTAAGATGATCGTTTCGAACACAATGTGCACAAGTAAAAATACGTCGAAAATGGGGACCTAAGGATTGATCTCTAAAGGCTTTCCTAGGTGATTCTCTTAAAACATTGGTTTTGGCTTTATGAGTAGATTCATTACAAGTATCGAAGCCTAAACCACAAGTGTCATTTTTTATTTGGATCATTCCTAAGATTTTATCTAGTTTTTCAAACCTACATTCCAAATCAAATTTGACTTTTCTAGAGTCTTTTAATTTATTTTTTATTTCTAAAATAGTATACTCTAATAAAACATTTCTCTCTTCAAACTCAAAAAGCTCCTTTTCAAGGATTCTATTAAACCTCTAAGGCTATCTCTCTCCCCTTCTACATATTCAAGCTTCTCTCGAAGAGTTCTCTCTCGTGTCCTAAGGTCTTCCACTAACGCACTATCAACAACGACCTTGACACGCTCTTTTAAACTCGCTTCTAACTTCAAATTAGCTCTTTTTAATTTAATAGATTCTTCATAAAGTTCTTGAAAAGCATTTTTAAGTTCACTCAGATTAACCTCTTTTTCATTTTCACTCTCTCTTTCTTCTTCACTCTCACTACCATAAAAAATAAGGGAATCATAAACAATGACCTTGGAAGTGTCATGTGTTAAAGTTTCATCAATAGACGAGTTCTCACTATCATTCACACGACTAGCCATAAAAGCCACAAAGTTGGGCTTAGTGGGGGAATCGGGTCCATCTTCATTATCACTACCATTAAGGGTTGCATTAAATGAAATGGGTCACTTACCCTCTCTCCTTAGTTTAGTGGGGCACTCAGAAGCCTTATAGTCATACCCTTCACAACCAAGACATCTATTTGACTCGTCCCTATTTAAATTTTCTTTAGGAGTTTTAGGGATGTTTTCTCGACTTTGTCATGCGTAGATTTTTCAAATTTCTTAAAATCATTTTTAAATTTATCTTTGTTAAATTTAAGAAATTTTTGAAACTTTCTAGAAAACATAACCATATCTTCCGAGTCACTATCACTGTCACACTGTACTACTTGTTTGTCCTCTTTTCGGGCTTTTAAAGCAACGCCCTTTTCTATTTTCTTTTCAATTTTAGAGGGAAACATGTCTAGTTCATAGGTTTGAAAATCACCTACGAGATTTTCTAATTTCGTAGAGGCTAAAGTTGGTAAAGAATTTAAAATGGTCACTTTTGGAATAAATATATCGGGTAGGGACCTTAAAATTTTCTTTACAACTCGGTTATCGGGTATTTTCTCTCCCAAATTAAAAGATGAATTAATAATATCGAAAAGTCTAGCATAAAAATCATCAAAAGTTTCTTTTTCGTTCATCTCGATGGTTTCAAATTGAGTGGTGAGGTTTTGGAGTTTCGAAGATTTTACGACACTTGTACCTTCATGAGTGAGTTGTAAAATATCCCACGCTTCTTTAGCGGTCTCACACGTCATAATACGTCGGAATTCATCCAGTGTGACAGCGCTAAACAAGGCGTTTAAACCTCGGGAATTAAAATTTGATAATTTAAATTCACTCTCACTCCATCTATCGGCCGGTTTGGGAACACATTCATTATCTACTAAATGAGTTGGTGGAGACCACCCGTTAACTACAGATAACCAAACCCTCTCGTCGATAGATTTAAGTGCCAATTTCATACGTGCTTTCTAGTACGCGTAATTAGAACCATCGAAAATAGGAAATTTTGAGAATGGGAAAATTCCATTTTAGCTAAAATATTTTAAAGGATCTTGTCGAAATAATTTATCGTTTTGGCTTTGATACCAATTTGAAAACGTGTAGGGACCCAATTTTAAAATCATATCAAAAATTATTTCCTTTTATAGATGTGGAAGCGAGATGGTTCACACAAAAACAACAAATTTTAATTTCTTCTAAATAAAAATTAAACCAAGTGAAATTAAGATGAAACACACACAGAATTTAATTTCACTTAAACCCAATTAATTTAACCCAAGTACTAGAAATTTGCCTAAGTCATATTTTCCATATTACCAAATAAGGTCAAACCAATTTTAACAAATTAACTTAATGACTTGAATTAACTACACATTACCCAATATTTATTTAGCACTAAATTAAACAAGTAGTGACTTAAAACCAAATTTTATCTTTTTACCTAAGCATGCGTTCTAGGTGATTTTGCAAGATAAAATAAACAATGAATCACTACGCCACGATGTATGAGGAAAACCCCACAACGGGAAACAACCTCGGACGGCCCTAGCCTTAAGTCCACTAAGTACGGAATTGCAATTACAAGAAAGATGACTTACAACACTCGACTCGACTCCTTTAATCCCCGATGCGTCTTCTTGCAAATACCACTGCTTAGTCGATAATCTCGGACTCCACCGAAACCTTGGAATCAACCAATGAGGAACTACGAAGCAACCGTCAACCACACATAGTGTCTTTCACCATGTGAGAATGCCGCAGCCAAAAACGAACTTCTTCTTCTTTGAGGGATTTAGAAGAAAACCCAAACGAACTATTCCAATGGTAGAGATAAACCGGTGTCAAAATTCCAAGAAAAGTATATGTATAAAGAAACTTGGATAAACATATGGGTCTATCTATGTTTTGAAAGGAATTTACTCCATAAAACTTAACACATAAAAAGGAACTTTTTCTTCAAAGTATTTTGCTCTAATGACTCTTGGAAATGTGAAAAAGTTATCTTAGAAAATGTCTTTCCCGCACTATGTAAAGGTGGTAAAAGTTAGTGGCCAAAGTGGGAAGTTATAAAAAACTGTCAAAAAAATTGCTCGAAATTGAAATTTCGTTAGAAGTTCATTCGAACGAGTTTGAGTTCGTTCGAACAAAACTTCTAACGAGAAAACAGAAACAATTTTTGAATCTTGTTAGAAGTTCATTCGAACGAGGTCGTTTCAACGACTTTTCTAACGAGATTTCAAGCCATGATTCTAGATAATTTGATACGAACGCGTGGCCGCCAGTTTCGTATTTTTCTGATTTTTTTTGGATTTGATATGATTTTTCTACGAAAAGGTGTCTGAGAACAAAATCTTTAGAACAATGAATTAAAAAAAAATAACAAAAAAATACCAACACCCAAAATAAATTTACAAGCTCCTATATATATATATATTAAAATGCATTAGGAGCCATGGAACCATGTTGATGACGTAGAAACGAGGCGCTAGAACAAGGCATATGATGAAGCTTTATACTCTTGGCCGCTACGTCTTCAACTAAACACATCATAGGCTTGAATAGGTACTTTGAACACTATCCTATGACATAAACGTTTTTTTCCCGGAATTGAGCCAAAACTACAATGAGACTCAATTGGAGAATTGTGTCATTACACTTTCTTATGCGACCATATTATAATCATTAGTTTTCTCGACTCTACGCCAGTCAATATACCATCTTGAGGTAGATGACCAACTTGTAGTAGTATACCACTCGTTTCAAGAGGATGCATGTGACTATTATTCATTGATTGCCATTTTTGACTTCATTTGATGAGGAGGATATTATAAAGGATGAAGTTGATGGTATCACACATGTTGAGGTTACTAATAATGTAGATGATGGTGATGAATATTATGTTAATGCTACTAATTCTAAATCTGAGGATACTGAGGCTGAGATTTGGGGCTTAATTATTTTTTATATACCCTTATTCAATATGGTGGCATAGTAGTGGGGTCTTTTTTTATGGATTTTTGTCTATCGTTTGGTCACTCCCTATACAATTTGAGTGGAGTGATAGATGTTTTTGGGCATTACTAGTATGATTAGATCTTAATATGTTTTCACACACACACACACACACGTGTGTGTGTGTGTGTGTGTGTGTGTGTGTTTTCTTATCAACTGCTCTACATTTGTGTCACGTGGGGTAATAGATTTTTATGCATACGAATTGTATCTATTCATTTGATTATATATCTTTTTAGTTATGCTTATTTATTCTTGTTGGTTTATCGCATGTTGCTAGTAGTTATGTTCACATTTTTACATGCCTTATCTAAGGGTTGGTTGCGTATTGGTATTTTCCCATATTTTTACTGTTTAGCATTGGTTATTCATATGTTTTTTTATAATTATTTTTTCTTGATTTATGTCTCTACTTGTGTACATCTTTATCTTTTATTCTTTTAGGTTTCTTATTATTCATCTTATACCATGATATATTCTTGTTGGGTTATGTATAACTTGTTTTCGGTGTAGATACCCCATTCTGGTACCCTTCAAATACCTCTTTAGGTCCCTAACACCATCCTCTTCACCCTTGGATCCTAGGTCCTACTCCAAACCCTGACCCAAAGGCCATCGGGCATTTTTTTAGCTCCGTTTTACTTTGGTCAACTCTCAGAATTGAGAGTAACTCAATGAAATTTCATTGGGATCTAAATACCCTTTCCAACAGTGCATACTAAGTGCAAATCAGCCTTGCGGTTGCACGTACTTGCCTTTTTTACTCCAAAACCCTAACCAAGAGGCCACTGGGTGCTTTCGAGCTCCGTTTGACTTTAGTCAGCTCTTAGAATCGAGAGTAGATCAATGCACTTTCATAGGGCTTTGAATACCCTTTTCAACGGTCCTGACTGTGCACAATTTGGAATTACGATTTTCATTTTATGTCCTTTTTTTGAAAAAGTCCATTTTGGACTGCATATAGGCACCCATGTCTCTCTACCTATCGGCATAGTGGTATTTTACTTATCCCGCAAGACAGGAGGTATGCCTATAGGCAGACCTAGGTCTATGTCAATTGGAAGACCTTAACCCTAAAACTTTCCAATTTAAGGAGGCCATGTCCTCATTCTCAAGGACCCCCTTCTTGGAATCTGGAGAGCTCCTACCTCGAAATCACTTCTTCCACCTTCTAGAAACATCACTTTCCAAACATTCTCTCCACATTTTCTTACATTAATTTTACCCCCCCCCCCCACCATTGTCATCTGTATCACCACCATTTCATCGCCATAAAAAATCAGCCAACGTCATTTCAAAAATCAGGAGTTAAACTTCATAGAAGGTATAATTCTATTATTTTCTAGCTCATTTAACTAGTATCATTTATCTCACTTCATTACTCTTATTATATTTTTTCTTTAATATTACTTTTCCACCCATAATAAACCTTTTTTTATTACTTATATACACAAAAACATAGTTTCATAAATCCCCCACCCACCCACCCACCCTAAAAAAAAAGGGGGGGGGGGGGGGTTAATTCTTAAACCACAAATTGGATTTTTCCTCCCCTTTTGCCTACACTTTTTCCAATTGTGCACATTTTTCAACAAACTAAAAATAAGAAAATTCTAGTCTGGGGTTCACGGATTAAATCCCACCCTTGTGTATTACCAAACTACATGGACTTTAATGCTAATTTCACCTCGGGACTCGAGTTCTCTTTTCCATATTTCATTATTTTCCTATCTTTTTACATATGTATATAGTAGTTTTTCTATTTTTGATCATTTAGACATGTGTTCTCATTTGTTCATAACGAGTTCAATCTGACACATCGCTCACAATAATCTACTATTATATATTATACTTTAGCTCTTTAGCGATCCTATCGACATGTGTGATGATTTATTCATAATGAGCTCAACCTCATTCATCGCTCACATTTTTAGCCATATTTTATGTCATTCGTGCACACTCCTTCGCTTGATTCGTTCCCGTCCTCCTCATGACACGGAAAAGATGATATAACTCCTTATGTACACACACACTTTTCACATACTCATGTTAGACCCAATTTAGGAAATAAATGCGAATATTTTTAAAGCCCATGAGAGACCGAAAGGGAAGAATGGGTGCCTAACACCTTCTCATTTCATAAATTAGTCCCGAAACGTATGATCTACTTGGTTTCGTATGCATCAGTTAGTCTTGTGGTGTCATTTCTTTGAGGACAGCTATATATTTTGTATGTTTTGAGAAAAATAGGTTGATAACTCTATTTTTTATATTCTTACCCCTTGACGATGATCGGTTTATTTCCGTGGATCGCAAATCCCACGCGAGTGGTGAAAAAGGAAATTCTCTTCCTTGACCCCTTCTCCGCGAGCTAGCACCTTTTTCCCTTGGGGTGAACCCATATCGGATTTTCCCCTTTTTTTAATCCCGGGATGGCCACAATTGATATCTACATTGCATATCTACCTTATCTTTGACTATTTTATGTCAAAATAGTGAGAAATATCTAAGATAGAGGATATTTATACATGGTATGAAGTTATTTGGACATACACATGCTTTGTTTTATGACTTTGGGGAAAGATATCTCTTTTGTTACATGTGTCATATGATTCAGGGGAAATTTTTATGTCGAATTTCCTAATATTGGTATCATATTCTGAGGGAGTTACCAAAAGGGGGGAATTTCTTCATTTCATTGCTATGCATTCATGATCTTTTCTTATCGTTTGCCCTTTTGTAGGTATTGACTTGGCATATTAAGACTTTACCCAAATTTAGACATGACTTTTGGGTAGTTTTTGTTAGTCTTTAGATCTACTCATTTAAGTGAATTTTCATGCACACATTATTAGATTTAGTGGGGGTTTTATAATACATTATGGCTAAGATGTATTTTGAGTTTGGGGAGGTTTTCCCGGAGTAGTCAAATGGTTGTTCACATGTTTTTCTCGAAAGTCAGTACATCGAGTCTTAATTAATCGGGTCCTTATATTTGTAATACCCCGTACTTTTGAGAGCATTTTATTACACATGTGTATTGAATTATTAATTTAATTGGGAAATTAAATTGGTTTCGATAAATATTAATTAGTGAGTTTACGATTAATATTTATGATTAAAATTACTTACTTGCTGTGACACCCCGCTTATTAAAATAAGAGGTGGCCAGCCCGATACTCCAATTAATATAAGAATCATATATGGTCCATTCTTAGCATCACTGTCGTGAAAATAATAATACGAGATAACCACCAATTATTTTAGAAAACGGATGTCAATAATTTGAAAGTTTAAATAAAACCATTTAGACAATCCAATATGAAATTCACAACATAATAACTGAATAATCTATCGATTAACAGACCAATACAAACGGTTACACCAACTATTACAAATAAATATTACGGTATATAAGCAAATACAAAACTTAGGCAACAAGCCCGAATGTACAGACCGATCATAACTAGATTATACCAAAAGAGTGATGTGTCTATTACAAAGTCCTATGACATCCACAAAAATGCCATTGCCCCTGGACACTAGAAAGTAAGGATCAATGTGGGTGTCCTTGCGACGGAGCACTTGGACGAAAAAGAGATCCATACAAAACAAAGAGATATAAACGGGTCAGGACCCGGTTTGATATGATATACATGTGAATAAAATGCATGACAATTATGAATTTCTAACGTCATAAATAAGATCAACTCGCTCTTCACAATAAGAATAATTCTCACCTCTCATCTAAATGCACAACCTAGCGCAATGTCATTTATAATGTTAACTACTCATCAATGCAAGAGAAATAACTCAATTCCAATTTAATAAACTTACATTTCAGTTTCGTACAATATGACTTCATAAGTCCATTTCTCATTAGGGAACTTATTCGAAACAGTTGATTTATAAAATGCTTTAGCCATTTATAAAATGTCACATTCATGAGAACAGTTATAGTCACAATATAACGATTCTAAGACTATCCTTCTGGGAGTCACCCCACTTGATGCTCCCCTAAATAGCTATCATCTTCCAGGGCCTATAACCAAGACTACCTGGGCATCGTAAATCGCATCGCGTGGGAAGCGACCATATACCTTCGACAGTGAGTCATAACCATACCCGAAATTACCTCACTTCGAATAATAAAACAACACAAAATAACCACCGGTCCTATGACCGAGGACTATATTCACCCTGCATGCACTAGCCAGGGGATTTCACCTCATTCGCGTAACTTCCCTTATTATAGCATTTGGAGAGGTATGTATGCAAGTCATAATTCACAAGATATTTCAATTAAAAGTACATTTCATTACATCCGAAACCATATGAGTCTACCGACATAAGTTACCAAGTTTACTTTGCCCCATACTAACCTCCGAGAGTTTATAACAACACTAAGGGATACCCAGTGTAATTTTCCTCGTTTTAGTCTCTAGGAGTCCTAAAATAATACCATCTAACTTTCTTTTAGTCCTAGGCTAGCTTGCTAGAAGAAAAACTAGGCTACTCTTATTAAATGACCCCTAAAGTAAGCCCAATTACCCCTCACTATTCCAAGGTATTCATTACCATAATATGAGACTCTAGTACTCTATTTTACTTCATAAGAGAAGGTTACTAGGTCTTAAACCTAAGACAAAAGGGATAGAAACTAAGTTAGAAAAATATCCTAAAACAGCAGGATTTCCGAATCGATTCGCCCTGGCTGAATCGATTCAGGCTTGGAAGCGAATCGATTCGCCCTGGCCGAATCGATTCAGTCAAGAGGACCAATCTTTCTGCTTGTTTGTCGAATCGATTCAGATAGTCCGAATTGATTCGCCAAACACAGAACTGTAGCCTACCATTTTAGCGAATCGATTCGCTTGGGTCAGATAGCCCAATTTCGGCTATGGGTTATAAGAACCCTAAATACCCAAAAACTCATTTCTCTTCCACCCAATCCATCAATAATCCCACCAAATCAATCCTACATAACCACTAACTAAAATAACCAACACAATTCCAATCTAAATCCATGTTTAAGGGTTTAAACACCAAAAATTCATGAAAACCCATAAATGGCTTAAATATTCAAAAACACAACTATCAATACAAATTAACCACACTAAATCATACATTTGCAAATTAAAAACTTTCTTCAAGGTTCTAGTCTCGGATTATCTTCCGTTAGCAATAAATTCCAAGCTCAAATCTTCAATTCTCTTCCTTTTCTCTTATTTGCTCCTTATCTCTCTCTCTCTCTCTCTCTCTCTCTCTCTCTCTCTCTCTCTCTCTTTTTAGGTTTAGAACACATAAATGAGAATAAATGTTGTTGGAAGACTTAAATTCCCATTAACTCTAAATCCAACTTTATATGCTACTACACAATTAAAATGACTCCCAACAACATAATTAAGTCATAATCGGTCAAAAGTACCCGGAACCCAAAAATACAACATGGTACTTATTTTGACTATCTCAACTATTTCCGGACCAACCACGCCCTCTACATTGGCATTCGAGATAACATAAATTATTTCATGTTCCAATATCATTTTAATATATCAATAATGATTCAATTGGAATATAAGCCATACTCGTCGCTTAAAGCACAACGACGCAATAAAACACAATATGATGCTATTTACATTCACTTAACAGTAAATATGCAAAACTCAATAATTATTATCTCTTAAATCACTTAAAATAATATTTACTCCAACTTCCATTATTTTATGTACCAAACCCGCATGACCAATTAATATAAAAATAATTACTAAAAAAATAAGGGGTATTACACTTGCGTGTAATAAGTAAATAACGATGTGGATTATTATATTGTTGTTTAGTGAGTGAAAAAGATGGATTATTATATTATGTCATTAGAAATTTAAAATGACGAATTTAAAAGATTTAAGAACGACACATATTGTACGCATATGTCGGGCCTGGTTAAGGAAAGTGTTGAACATTTTTAGTTCGATAACTTGGATGGCCTTTTTTAGTGCGTCGGTGATCTGGAATGGGTCGAAATACTCTAGAAGTTGTAACCTTTCACCCCCAAGGAGTTTTCACGATAAAAAAAACTTGACAAAAAAATACAAAACTCTTGTCATGGTTAAATACCTTGACAAGACTGTTGTCACGATCGTGTCAGTGTCAAAGGTCGTGACAATAGTTGTTTGTTATCACGGTCTTTGACCCTGACATGATAGTGATAACAAAACAAAATTAAAAACCCTTCCTCTACTCAGTCGTCATCTCAACAGTAGGTTGTTCTCTCTCTCTCACTCTCAGCCAAAATTCTATCTCGCTCTCAGCCTCTCTGCCTCGTACCACTCTTGTCCGCTGCCTCGCACCACCACCACATACATACATACATACGTACATACTAACATTTATCTATATATTATTTAATTAATCAAACTATTAAGGGTTTTATTAACATAATGATGTATGTTGAATATTGGGTTCTTTGTATCATATGTTGAATATTGGGTTTTGAAGATTGAATGAATTTCCCCAAGATTTTGTTACTGAAAATAATGGTGGTAATGGAGTGATGGTGTTTTTCAAATTGAATCATGAGTTTACTTGTTCAAATTATTATCACATAGGATGACATTGTGTTGGTCCACTTGATTTCTAGCTTGATGCTTTAATTTTGGCATTAATTTTCCCCATGGGCGATTACATTCTTCTAAAATTTAGAAATGTGGTGAGCTACGGTATGATTAGTATAGAAACATAATCAATATGCATGTGCTTTTAGTCAATGTTCATAATCATATGAATTCTTGACAATTAAGGTCTTTAACATTTGATCTTTCATTTTTTGGGTGGGTTCTATATAAAACAATAAGAGTAATATTTTGCATGTTTACGATGGGTTAAATTGATTTCTTAACGTGAAGCCTATAAACAACTTACTATGTAAGTACACATTAGATACAACACATTAACTTGTTTGAGTGTGATCTGCTTCTTTAAGGTGTTGAGGGCTTACTAAATGTTAGGATTGATTTAAGTGTAACTGAATTGAAAAATCTATATCAATTATATTTTTGTTAATGTGGGGTTGATTCATATTCATTCCAAAGTTACTTCAATTTTTTACCTTTTTATTTCCTCTTATTTTTAAATAATTAATATGACATGGTATAGTTATTATTTCATCATGTTAATTACTTGGCCAATCTAGAGATTATACCTGCAATATGTACAAGTTTTTGAATATATTTAACTGTGATTAATGTCATAGCTATCAATAACAGATCTCTAAATCAATAGACAAATTCTCTTCCACAATAGTTTAATAATTACCATCATCTAGTGACCCTAAATTAGCAATCGGAAAATTGTAATTAAATGCAAATCTACAACACAATCTGGTGACCCCGAATTAGCAAACGTTTGGGCAGGACTTTAGCACAATTATAAGCACTAGTTTGTGTGATAAGTATAAGGAAAATTCTTCAAGCGGTTTTTAGGGTTTTTAAGGTAGATTCAAGTCATTTAATTGATATGTTGATATGTTGTTTAGGCGGATTCAAATATCATGCATTATTTTTTGTTCAAACGCACTACTTAATTAAAATTTTGAAATATTGAAACCGAACATGTTCAAACACACTACATAAATTCATTTTTTGTTCAAATGCACTAGGTATTGTAGTATCTAACCTAAGGTACTTGAATTTTTCGCACTTTTGTTAATATTAATCCATGAATATAAGTTTCTTACCCGTAATAGGTGATTGTTCGTAGTAGTTGTGATAGAAAATCCTTTATACAAAAAGTGAATGGATGAGACAATATACTAGGGGAAGAGTATCGTAGAGGTGCTAATGAGTTTGTAAAAATCACAAAGATATGTCTTAATGATGAATATTTCACATGTCTGTGTGCATATTGTAGGAATGGTAAGGTGTTTGAGGACAAAAATGCTTGTAAAGTTGAATCAGATACCAATTTGATCATGGTTGGCTTGTCTAATATGAAGAGAAATGAGCATGCGAGTAATGATCCATTTTTTTGTTATTTTTAAAAGGTCAAGCAAGGGTTTTACTCGGGGTATATCAACATCAAAAGGTGTTCAATCATTTTACATGTGCCAAAGCATCTAACTAGTAATGTTGATAACTTGGTTGCTCCTACCGAATATCAATCCATTTTGAATGATAACCTGAATTTAAAATAATTCTTAGATTTGTAATAAGGATTCCAGTTATTTGAAATAATCTTAGTTTTGTTTATGATATGGATTTGTATTCTTCTAATGTCGTCGTTGATTTGTATTCTTCTAATATCGTCGTTAATTTATCAAAGTTTAATGCTTTGTTGGATATATTACTATTGGATGACAGTTTAATGCTTTATTCATTTGTATTTGATCAATTTGGAGGGATTTGAATCAATCTTTTTTGGTTAGTTCGTGAATATGTTAATTTTAATTTTAATCAGTTAAAGCATTATTTGAAACAATTCTTAGTATGGTTTATGATAAATGTCGTCATTAATTTATCACGCATATTATCTAACAATGTCAAACTAATCCATTATTTATATTTCTAAATCATCTTCTTATATATATATATATATATATATATATATGCTTCTACTAATAACAATCTTTGCAAGATATATCTTCATCAGGGCGTCAAGGAAGCGACGGAGAGGAAGGCTCGTCTAGCACTAGGCACCTAAAGTGGGGAAAGTTAGGGAGCATAGTGGAGAACAAAACGGCCTTCCAAGCTATGGCCTTAGAATTGCTCAAAACGATTATTGCTCCCAAGTACACTGATTAGAGGAGGGTTCCCGTTGACCTTACGATGGCCATTTGGGAGGCATTACAGATACATGCTTGAATCAATGATATTTATATTTTATTTTATAATTTAAATACTAATAACTCATTTTTTTTATATTTGTTTGACAGGAACAATTCAACTTACCCCCACAAGCACACGACTCCATGTCGGAGCAACTAAGGGTGAAATAGAAGACGTGGAAGAAAAACATTCATGCACAGTATTTTTGCAGGGACCGAGAGTCCGTCCTATGGCTAGGGACACGGTACCCGAGAAAAAGCCAATATCATTAGCAAGATGGAAACAATTTGTCAATCATAGATATCAGATAGGAAGTTGTCCTCTCATGAATCGGGAAGGGAAAACCGGGCCAAGAACGTCAACGTGTACTACTCTCGACGTGCATCTTACGCTCAGGTGGACAATAGGATGGTAAGTTTTGAATGTTATTTCATTTTACTTTGCTTTTATTCTATTTGGTGGTAATTATATACTAATTCACTAATTTTGCATTATTTTATTTCAGGAGACGTGGAGTGGTCCTGGGAGTAAGCCACATAGGCTCAATGCCTATGTGGCAATTCGAACTAAGAAAGGGAAGGATAAAAAAGTCAATCCAACTGTGGCCGCCATTATAGTAAGTTATAATTTTATTTATGTTATTAAATCAACATTTATATGTAATACCCCGTATTTTTATGGCTTTTAATTTGGGGATTTATTATATTTAAATTGAGATATTAATTTAATATTATTGAGATATTAATTTAATATTAATTCAAAAATTATTTTAAATATTTACTAGCGTGATGAGAGTTAGTAATTATTGAGAATTTGTTGACTATTACTAGATGAGTAAAGTAATATATAAGATTAATTTTATTAAAATTGTCACGAGTGAATAAAATGGCAATTATGAAAATTTAAGTCAGAATGCACCTGTGTTATGTCGGGACTAAATTATTATTATTAAAATTGAATAAATTATAAGTCGCTCATATGGTCATTTCGAGTGCGCCAGCGTGTCCGGAAGGGTCGGGATAGTCAGAAAAGTTTACCCTGGAGTTTAGTTTGGGTCCCAGGGCGTTTTTAGGCCTAATTGGCATCCCGGGAGGGTATTTTAGACATTTTGTATTTTTGGGTAATTAAACCCACAAATTTCCCTAAGGTATATCAGCCATTTGAGTTAGGCTTTTAGGATTAACAATCACAAAACTTAAGAATGGCCATTAGAGAAGAAGGTAAGAAGTTTTCCAAGCAATCCAAGGCCAAAAACTCATCCGTTTGCACCGCCACCACCACCAAAACGTAGATCGCACGAAGAGGAACGCACCCATACCTTTTTCATCCACAAATCAGACCCTTGTATTCCAGGAAAGTATTTATCTTTATTTTCTTTTAGTTATTGTTTCATCCATGTTAGATTAGGAATTGTTATACACATGTTTCATAAAAGAATTTGAGGAATTTGAGGATTTAATCACATGTCTTGGTGGAAAAAAATATATTCTGGACATCCAAATCATATGTAGAGAATAACCCATGAATTTGTATGAGTTTAGAAGCAAGAAATCTGGAAAAAAATTAGAAGAATGCAAGTTTTATAAAAATTAGGGTTCTTGTTAAATATGATGATTTATCCCATAAATTCAATACCTTTGATGCATTTGGACATGTTTCAAGTAGGAAATCATGTATATAGGTATATGTAACTAGTAGTAATGTTGTTTGGGTGTTTGGAAATCGTTAATGGAATTTTGGAGTAATTTGGTAGGTGAAACCCGTAGGTTGAAATTGTAGTTTCTGGGCAAGAACTGCTTGATCGATGGATCTACCCAAGAACATCGATCAATAGATGATCGATCGATCGACCCCCTTTCCTCGATCGATCGACTCCTCCTGGAAAACTGCATATTTTTTCCTTTTTGTTTAATCCCATTTAAATACGTAGGAAACTTGATTATTATTTATAGAGTATAATGGGTCGTGAGGAGGACCAGTAGGGTCTAAATAGACTCCGTAGAATGAAATTTAATATGGGATGAAATTGTCGGTTAACGGGGAGTTTCGTTACACATTAGAGATTGTGCGTGAGTTCGTTAATGAATTGAGGGACTCATGAAAGACTTAGACCAGAAGGTTAGAGAGGGTGTACCTACTGAAATTATAATTAGTAAGAGGGAATACTTCGAGAGATAAGAAGTATATGAAATATGTATAATTAAGAATAAAATGGATGAATCCCTTATGCGAGATAATTGGGTAGAATTGTACTAAATGTGGTTAATAAAAATTATGGGTCATGGGTGAACCTTATTGGAAATTGTGTATCTATATATGGTCGTGTGACTGTGTGCATATATTAAATACTTTATTTGTGAATAAACATACCCACGCTACTTACTATCATGGGGGTTGCCGCGCCGGGACAGTCTTATCTCGATGGGACCTTTATGGGGGATATTAACGTGTACCCTTGAACATAGGATTCCTTAGTACAGGCTATCTGAGAATGATAGTCAGACGGTCCTAAGAGATGTGAGGGGTATGTGCTGACCTCTTAGTGACTTGAAACTATGATTCGCCTCCATTTTGTGTGTATTGTGTTAATACAGTTCGAGAGTGATTCCGAACTAGTATTTCCCTTAGTATGAGTGATACGGGGATTTGATAGCAGAGTATGCCAACACCATAGAATTTATGTGGGGTGTCGATAGTATATATAATATATGAGTGACTGGTAGATATATACTTATATATGGAAATTTTCTATTGTGCGTATAAGTAGTTAAGTAATGAATAAATGCTCCAACTTTATAATAAGTGTTCGGGAACATTGTAACGGTACGGTGTTGCTCTAAGTAACGTAATAAATCTTGAAGAGATTGATTTTGTTTAAACTAAATATCATAACCTTTCTATTTCTTGGGATAAAACTTTACTGAAAAATAAGTTAGATAAACTTATGAGTTTAGTAGTACAGTAGGCGTGCACACTAGATGAGAGGTGAGAATTCTCAAGAGAGTGTCAAATACTAACATGGTTATTACATTAGCCGGTAAGCATTTTAAATACTTGCTAAACTATTTTAAACTGTTTTACACTCGGGCTCTGGCCCATTTTCTGTCATCTTCTCTCTCTTGTATATATATGTATGTATTACAGGTGCCCAGCCACAGGGGCGTCATGCTTAGGTTGTTTGGATGGGACGTGCTACAGTTTATGTGGAAGTTGCAGGCTCTTGCTTAGACGACCTCTTCATTGATTTTGTTTCTATTTTAGTTTTCATAATTAGGGCATGTGTCACCCGATTTCCTATCCCGTTTGGATTTGTCAGAGATTTATGTTTATGTTATTTCCAGTATTTGGTACTCTTTGGAACTTAACTCTTGTCAGGATGATTTCATTTATAGTTCATCACTTGGTTTGGTTTATCAAGATGGTTTAATTATTGTGTGGTAATTATCATCCTTATTATCTATGTGACTCTTAAACTGTTGTTATTAAAAATGTTTTCATATTGGAATTTAAATAAAATATAAATAAGACTTTAAATTGTTTTGACACTTAGCTTAATTATTTAGGGTGTTTAAATTGGAAATTTTATTTTGCGACAGTGATGCTAAGAATAAACCAACAGTTCACCTTGATTGTAATTTAATAAAGGGCTGATCACCCGGTATTTAACTAGGCGGGGTGTCACAGGTGGTATCAGAGCCAGGTTCTAGTGTCCTTTAGGATCAGTACGGCTTACTTCACTTTCAGCTTAGCGTCCTTGATATAGAGCCCTATTTTAGGACTGTTGTATTCTTGTATTTATGCTTACATCTTCAGCTATTTGAGATTTGATAATAATTGTAGACAAATAAACTTCCTTCTCATTTCAGATGCCTCTGAGATGCGCACCCCTAGATAGGAATGCCCAGCCCGAGAAGCCAGCTGCTCCGGCTTAGGGAATGATGAATGCAAATGAAGTAGCCGCCATAGTTGCTCAAGCGGTGAATACCGCATTAGTGGTGATGAATCAGGCTCCACCCCAGGTTCAGGCAGTAGCGCCAGTACCAGCACAGCTCCCCACTGCATGGGAGCGGGTTAGGGATGCCTTTCAGAAGGTGCATCCCCAGGAGTTCTCGGGTAGTTCAGACATAGTAGTCGCCATCCAATAGAAGAAGGATATCTAGAGGCATCTGCGCATGTATGAGTGCACCGACGTGCAAAAACAATTATTGTCTTCATTCAAGCTAGTGGGGGCTGTTTTGCAGTGGTGGGAGTGCACCACCACCTTGGATGAGAGGGACAATATCACGATTCACTCATTTTGGGCGCGATTTGATCGCAAGTACTTCCCATCTACCGTGCAGACTGAGATGAGGCGGAGGTTACTGAATCTTAAGTAGGAGAGTATGATCGTTGCTGAGTACGAGGAGAATTTCACCAGACTTCTCACTATAGTTCCAGATGAGGCACCCACTGAGGAGAAGAAGATATTGTTATTTATAGATGGATTCGCCTAGAGGATCCGTCAGCACCTCATAGGCAATCTATCATTGAGTACTTGCACTAACGTACTCAACGCTGCTTTGTTGCACTATCAGGATCACCGCTTCCATCAGTAGGGGAGCAAATGAGTAGGGGAGTCCAGCCAGCAGGGCAGGATAGGGGCAGTAGTAATGGTGGGGCACCAGCAGCCCAGGGATAGACCCGTCACAGTAAGCAGAGTTTCCATCAGGGGGACCTTGCCAAGTGATTCCGATTAGGTGATTCTAGACAGGAATTTGGGGGATTTAGGCAGGGTCAGCAGGGCCAGTCTAGTCAGCAGGGCCAGCAAGGCCAACACCATCAGTAGCAGGGCCAACAGCGGTTTCAGCAGGGTCAGTGGCGGGGTGGTAACAACCAACTGGGTCGTGGTCAGCAGGGGCAGGAGGGAGGTAACTTCAGGGGCATGTGTTTAGGATGTGGCAAGAATGGCCATAGGCGCCAGGATTGCCCAGAGGGGGATAGCCCCACAGCAGCAGGGTGCCCGTAATGAGCCGCAGAGACCACTCTTTCCAGCCTCCCTCCCAGCACCAGCTCAGGGGTCAGCCCTACCAGCCATTCCAGTAGCTCCAGTTCAGCAGGGGCAATTGCAGTCTATAACGTCCACCAGGCAGTAGCACCTCAGGCACCACCCGCGATTGAGGGTACGTTTCTTATCCATGGCACTATGGGTCGGGTTTTATTTGATACTGGGGCATCGCACTATTTTATAGCTACTCATTTTGCATGGGCCTTAGGGTTATTAGAAACGATAGAGAGCACTGTGACATGCGTAGACTCACCGCTAAGGAATGGGTAGCATGATTAGGATAATAAAATAAATGCATTACGTGCGTACTATAGATGATAGGTGAGGAAAGGTCTCATGTGAGTTGGACTGAAAGTTAATTATGAAGGTAATACACTGCAACTTTACATTTAAAGTATTTAAATACTTGCAAACATTTTTCGGGCTTTGAACCATTGTCAAATATTTTTAAAATCCCAGGTATTTAATGACAGGGACCGTAGGGTTAGTCTCTTCATCATGCAATTATGTGTAGTAGCTGTGGATGCTGCGAGGTTTGATTGTAGCCATCTCAATTCATTCTAGCTAGATAGGATTCATTATTTCAGTATTTTTCTTTTGGGTGTGTTGCCCGAAGATGGATAGGACTCTTCATTTGAGTCAGATATTTCTTATTATTTCTCAGTAACATGTTTATGTTAGTATTATTATGGTAAGCGGTGGTTTATTCGGTTTACATTATTTATGATTATTCTCTTAGTAGCTCTATTGTCATTTTAGTTGGCACATACTTATGATGGTTCTATTTATATATTTGTTACGACATTAATGCTAAGAATGAAATCATATTTGATTCCCATCAAATTTTAATAAAGGTCTGATCAACTAGTATTATAATAGGCGGGGAGTCATAATATTGATTTCATGTAGATGTCATAGATGAGTTTTACTTGGATCCTATTTCGATTGTCGTTTACACTTCATGAGGCATCAATAATTCAATACATCTCTAAATCTTCCGACTCATTGCTTATTTTGAAGAGTATCCTTTATGTTGTATTTGTGATTTAGACATCTTGGCTTTCCGCACACACCCTTTTCATACTTAAGTGCATTGGAGTAAACTACATAAATCATGTTTTCAAAATGTGTAAAGTTTTCAAACTTTGGCAATTTACACAACGTATCTTGAACAAATTTGAAATATGGATTATTTGCACAAAGGTGCGCATGGCGCCAAATATTAATTGTGGGCATAGCTTTAAATAGGAGAGGTTGATGCGTCCATGGCACAATCATGGTGCCATATATATATATATATATATATATATATATATATATATATATATATATATATATATATATATATATATAAATGGGTTTTCTCTCCAACGTACCAAAATTACGGACTAAGTTAATGGATTAATTTTTTTTAAATAGTAAAAACATTATTTTGAGTTAATTATTTTTCAGAGATATATACACATTCATGGACACCTCTAAAAAAATTCAACTCAATATAATTTTTTTTCTATTTTAAAAAAATCGATCAATATATGTCAATTTTTAAGGTGCTTAATAAACTGACATATATTGACTAATTTATTTAAAATAGGAAAAAATATCATTTTGAGCTAAATTTTTTTAGGGGTTCCCATGGACATGTATATATATATATATATATATATATATATATGTGTGTGTGTGTGTGTGTGCGCGCGCGCGCGCGTGTGAGTGAGAGAGAGAGAGAGAGAGAGAGAGAGAGAGAGAGTGTGTGTGTGTGTGTGTGTGACACGAATGTTAAAGTGAAATTATGGTGAGTTTTGTCATTTGAGCTTGCTTTTAGAGACTTTCTTTGGTAGTTACTTATACCTCCTAACTTGAGAGAATGAACCCTAAATTTGCACTTGATCTTAATAGTTCTAAGGTTTATATATGAGTGCTCCTTTTCCAAAACAGCAAAAGCCTAGATCAATTCACATATTCATTAAGATTACATTCAGATCTACATCTAGATCAAATTATAGAGTAGGGTTGCTTATTGAAGGAGTAATTTAACCGAATTGTGATGCTTGAAAGAGAATGGTACTTCTTCTCAATTGTGTTGAAGCTTCGTAGTAATTTCTCATTCAAAAAAGGGATACTTGAAGTGTTTAAGACAACTACCTATAAAGGACCTCAGGTAGGAGAGTTGTGAACTTGCCCTATGTAAACCCCCTTTTTAAGTTTATTGAGAGAGAGCATACATCCCAAGATTTTTTTCCCGGGTGGGATTTTTCCTCGTAGATCTGGTGTTATGAGTTGTTTTTATGTTTATTGATATTGATTATATATATCACACATGAACTCACTTAGTATTAAAGGCTGGAAGATGAGTTGATAGGTAACTCAGCTCATTAAGATTTATTACCTAGTTAATTAAGCTTAATTAGGTGCCTTGTGTGCGTGTGAGTAGATTAGTGAAAACTTAAAGTTTGGTTTTAATAGTTAAAAATATCACAAAATAATTAAATTCAAATTTAGTTGAATTGAAATATATTTTCAATCATAATTGGGAAAATGAACTAGTTAGGGTTAAAACTGGACATAGTTTTGATTTATGATTTTGAGTCCACTTCACCTCCTCTAGAACTTTGTTTAAATCATTGTCCATAAACACATTCCCCGTGTACTTTAAAATGGTATCAAAGCGATTTGTTGTTTGAAGCTACTTACATGCTTGACTATATATCTAATTTTGTGTATTTTTCCTTGTGTTTCTAAGTTTTTAGCTTTTTTGTGGTTTAAATTTGATTTTTCTTAATATATTTGATAATTTGATTTAATATGAGCGGTTATTGTAGATATGCTAATAGATGGAGGTTCTATGCACCATCCGCCCAATTTTGATGGGTCAAATTATGGTAATTGAAAAGTGAGGATGAGAGTTAACTTGAGATCGAAACATGAGAGAGTATGGATGAGTATGGAAGATGGTTGAGGATGGCGTGCGAGAGAGGTTAAAAGTGTGTGTGAGATAAAGCCTATATCTCAATGGAGCAATGCTTAATTGGTGGAATGTAATTATAATTCAATAGCTTTAAATACCGAATTTGCTTTAGTGAGTAATCAAGAGTAAAACCGCAGAATGAATTGTGAAATGACAAAACAAGGGTGGGATATTATTGGTGTAACCCATGAGAGTACTTCAAGTTTCAAGAGAGCCAAGCTACAAAAGATTTCTACCTCATTTAAAATTATTCACATGGGAGAAAATGAGTCGTTCGATGACTATTATACGAGGTTGACTAAGGTCGTTAACTTGTGTTGTAATCTAGGAGATAGGAATTCTGAAATTAGGGTTATCAAGAAACTTATAAGGTCTTTAACATCTGGGTTTGATACCAAAGTTGTTATTTTGGATGATATTCTAGAACTGCCTCATGCAAGCTAGATAGTAGGAATGTTGCAAACATATGAGCAAGAGAAGGCTCATACACCTAAAGATAATAGACATGTGTCTTTTCATCCCGGGGCAAGTGAGGAGATTATTAAAAACTAAAAGAAACCAGGTGTGGATATTGATGAAGACATGGATTTGTTTGTAAAAAAATTAGCAAATTTTACAAAAACAAGAAGAAGGTTTTCAAAAAGAAAATCAATTTGAACCAATAAAATAAAAGTCTTCTAAGCATAAACTTGAAGGTCAAATTGATAAGGTTATGTCAAGTCATAAGAGAGAAAAAGATAAATAATTAAATTGGCATTTGGTTAACAAAAACATTGAAAAAATAATTAAATTTATTATTTTAAAGTTTGCATAACATAATTTATCTACTTTATTTTCCATAAAAATATTATATGGGAACACTTACATGTTTAAATTCAACAATGAATTATTAAAAGGCTAATGAATTTATTTATTTTTTGCATTTCTTAAACTTTAAAAGTCTGATATGTTTACTTTGCATCTAATTTTTTAAGAAATTGTTATTTTGGGTAAAACACTCATGTTATTTATTAAATAGTAATTATGTTGAACATTAAATTAATAAAAGAATCCATGAAAACATATATGTGTTATTAAACAAACAAATTACATGTTCCAAATAGTAAATATGATAATGAGAATGTAACACCACGTGTTTTTATATATAACTTAATTGATAATATGTTTAATAATTTTAATGGAAAATTTAGATTGTACCATCCTAAACCCAGAAGGAGAAAAGCTTTCTTGGATATGACACGTCGAAGTGGTCAAATTCAAAAATTGAGATGATCTTTGTCAAAGGGTCAAGAAAACATCCACTCACCCCCACTGAAAATTGTTCCTGAGCCGAAGAAGGCGAATACCTCACAACCTTATGTTTGAACCTATTCTCATCATAGGGATTTTTGTTTTCTTCTTCAAAGGGATATTGGTCGATCACCTAATCCACACTTTGGAACTGTTGACACTTTACATGAGCGTGCATAATACTAAGTCAATTGTGACCCTTTACCCTCAAGGTGGTCAAGCCAAAAGGGAGTCTAGGATGAGTAGGAGGAGGTAGAACAAGTCTCTTGAGATTTCGAAGGAAGATGTGAAGGATGAGGAACTTTTGACCCACCTCGATGCCACATGAGCCATTTTGATATTTAACTAGGTTAGGATATATTCTTTGATGCACTGTCATTTAATCCTTCCTAAAGTGTACTAATTGTGTTTAGTATAGTTTTATTTGTTTCTTTTGTGGATTCTATTATTTTTGTTTTTAGTGAAAAAATTAAAAAAATATTTTGTTTTCTTTTAAGTTTTTTCAAGAAAAAACAAAAAGATTTGTTTAAAATTATGAAAATATAAAAATATACGGTCAATTACCAAACAGTCCCCAACATAAATACATATTTTGTATAAAAGACACTTGTTTTTAGTTTAATCCGTTTAGTCCCTCAAACACACATCTACCCAATATTCTCTTATTTTTAAAGGTCCGCACTAGCAGCATCCCTCCCCACCCCGCCCTCCACTGCCAGAGCTCCGGCAACTCTCATCAAAGCTTCGATGGGGGTCGTCAGAGCTCCGGCGAGGGCTATCAGAGATTCGACAGTGGGAGTGGGAGTGGGGGTGGGGTGGGGTGGGGTGGCGGGAGGGGGGTAAATGGCTTTGTGCATGTCCTTTTTTTGAGTTTTTTTTTTTTGTGGTGGGGGACTTTTTGAAACAAAATAAAAAGGCTTGGACTAAACGTACATTAAAAAATATTCGAGGGACTATTTGGTGTATTCCCCAAAAATTTATTTTTTGAGTAATTTTTTTTAGAGAGCTAATGTGCAATGTGATTGAGAATTTTTAAAAATGTCGCACTATCCATTTCTCAATTCTTGAATTTGAAACTTTGGAAGGTAGTGCAAACTTATACTTGATTTTTTTAATCACAGCCTTCGGAGTTTTATTACAACAACTCATGTTAACTGTGTAATAGTCTTTGTCATATCGCACACTTACACGAGTTGAACTAGGGTAAATCATCCATTTAGATTCAAAAAAATTCCAATGCACGTGTTATCACTCAATCGGATCATATTTTCTTTCGCTACATGTTTGAATTGTGCGTAACCATTACAAGTGAGTATCATTTATAAATTGATGAGGGAATAATAGGAGATTCTCAATGTGAGGTGAAAACTACCATTGACAAGAAAATTTTAATATATGTGTTCCTATGAGAAAAATATAAAAAACAATTATGGAAGTACATAATCACATAAAAAACTAAATATCATTTAACACACACATAACGAGGCAGTTATAAGTTGAAGACCAATGCACGTTCATATTTACTTCTGATATCAGATTGTTTTGCCTTATTAAAATGTTAATGTGCGCTTGTTAGTTTTAGGTCTTTATTGGTCTGACACATGTTATCTCAACCTTTTAATAGTATGCTTGACTTTCTAACATTTTCAACTATGGATTGAATCTAGTGGTTCATGTTAAAAATATTGTTGGTTCTTTTTTTAGGGTTTCAAAGTCATTATCATTCCCATTAGGTAATATGTGTGGGGTACCACAATTTGATATTATTTCGCACTAGTGAACCACGTGTTTCGATTTTTTTGTCTTGGATGGTTTATGGATTTTTCAAATATCAAGTGTATACACCATATTGATTCGTTTTTCGATCATTTGAAATTCATTAACTTCTATTCTATCTTGGTGTGTTGAATTATTAATATACTTTATTTTTAGCTTAGTTGAGTTTGTGGATTTTTTCTTTGCATGTGGTATTTATATATTTGTTATATATGTTGCCATGCATTTATTTCCTTTGCCCATTCGAGACAAAAAGAGGGAGATTGTTAGACTGGGCAGGAGTATTTTAAGTGTTTTCCATTTTTCGTATACTCATTTTTTATATATCCACATATACTTTTAGTTTGTCATTGGTATGATTAAATATGCAAGATATATGGTCCGTGAGTACCAACAAATCAATAGATTTTATAATGACTTTTAGAAATCGAGTAAATCCCACAAAGATTTAGAGTGGGTAGATTTTATGTTTTGACATTTTTTATCGATACGTTTTTGGATTTTTTTTTAGGTTTATCCCACAATAGCCAAAGGGGGAGATTTGTAAGAAGTTAACTTTGTAGGCTTTTTTCTAAATGGACAAAATATAGGTCTAGGTTTATTTGAGTTGTTGATGAAGATAATATATTCATACATGCTTACCCACCTACAAATACGGTACAAAAGGTTTTGCGTAAGTTATAGTGAGTTATATTTTTCACAAGAATACTCAATTTTACACGAGTAATTTTAGTGAAGATTTTTTTTAATTTGTTTATTTGAATCGATATTTTAGTTAAATAAATATTTTGTTGGTCTCTCTTTCAAGGAAGAGCTTCATACAAAGACCACTTTCGTTCGAACAAGGTCTTCATAATAATAATCTTACGATAAATGGTTTTGGAAATAAAAAGTTTGCATGAAGCTCGTACAAAGCAAGCTTCTTACGAGAGTTCATACGAGAGGCACTCTCATTCGTACGAGATTCATTCCCGATCGAACAAGGGGCATGTTTTCGAGAAACGTTTTTCAAAAACTCATTTGGAATGTTTAAATAAGTCCTAAAAGGCAAACGTTAAAACCCATCAATACACATCTGATTAATATTGATTATTTGATCAAGCTTGGTGATTGTTTTTAGAGGTGTAATCAATGACTCTAAAGGCTTAACTTATGATTTAAGTTGGTGTTGCTTATTCGTGGTGGATCCGTGAAGGGATGACAATAATATAACTCAAAAGAGATTGGTGGATACCGATGCTTGCGAGTTATGATTGAGTTGCTCTGAAGCTGTGGTGGAGATCAATCAGACTAATGCACGTGAAGGTCTAAACATAGAACGCACATATAAGATTGGTGGTTGGTAATCAATTTTTGAAAGTAATTCATGTATGTGTTTTGTATAATTCTTAAACATTGATTAGCACTAGTTGATTTTAGGGTTAGGGAGTAATGGTTTTTCACATAAGGGTCTCCACTTATATTTTGGGCACAGTTTAATTAAGATCACCAGATAAATATTGAATATAACTAATCGAATTGTAATTCAAGAATTGAACTTAATTAAATATTGGATTAAATTAAAGTGAAATTATGATGAAAGTTAATTAAATCGAATAGACTCAATTAATTTGGACATAATTAACAATCCGTGGATATGACAGTTGTGCCTAAGATTATACTTCCTTTTCCTATAATTTGCATGCCCGTTGGCCATGGACTTAATATAATGGATGGTTGTCTATTTTAAATTATTTTTGTGGACTTTGTTCAGTTAAACCGGAATTGAATAGCCAAAAAATTTAAATAAGAAAAGATTTGGAGTCACTCGAACGAAGTGCTTAGTCATTCGAATGAGGAGTAGGTCGTTCGAACGAATCTTCAAATGACCATCGAATGATAAATACCTATCCACATTTCCATCCTCGTTAGTCTCGTTAGAGCCTCGTTCAAACGAGATGCGATGCCGTTTGAATGAGCTCTAGTCTCATTCGAACGAGCCTGCAAAAATTCAAAAAATTTGCAGAATTTTTGGGTTGTCACATATAGACCCTTAGATGGGTTGATGTAATGCCCCGACTCGGATTTATAGGTCACCCGTGGTCAACTCAGTCTGACCCGAACGTTAGTTGTGAAGTGCGATGAGATAACCTAATAATATTACTAGTCTAGTTTTATTTAATTAACATTTCACTTATTTAACGTGCGATTTTAATTAAAATCAAGCTACGTGAGGGACCCGTGGGAAGCGTCCCCGAAATCCAAGCATACGGAGATAATAACATAAAATAAAAAGAATACTTACCTTACTAACACTCTCCAAATAGTGAACTACACACAACTTGCCGTAACAAATAAGAGGTTTCAAAATATAACAATACAATATAGAATTGAATGTCATAAAAGAGACTCTAACAAGTTTATCAACGTGTACATGAAATTAAATCGTATATATATATATTAATGCATGAAACTATTTTATTCCAAAACGTTACATGGTTCGATTAATTCACCTTAATCTTATAAAAGAACTCTTTTTTTCTTGATTTGACATTTATTTCCCGATTTAATGCACCCGGTTAAATACTTTGAATAAAATACCATTTCTTTAAGGAAAAACACTTCTTTCAGTAAAAGTACCTTTTTCTCATACCAAATTTATTTAACAACCCCCATTTTCTCACATGAAGGTTGTCCAGACACAATACGCTGATGATGGGGTTTATTATACAATCTATTTCATTCTCAGCATCAAACCATATATAATATTTATTTGTAAACCATGATTGAAATTGAAACTAAATTTAAATCAATATCCAAGGAAAAAATAGAATCCAACATCCACATAATATAAATAAATCCCAACATATTCATAAGTGCCTCAAACTAGCAAGAAATAAAATAGGCTTCGGGCTTATGCCCATACAATAATCCAAAAGTAATAAAACTGAGGGAGAGTAGCAACCTAATCTAGAATCGATGATCTGAAATCTGTTGTGTAAGGTGAGACTGCAAGGTTGATCTTTCAATAGTCCTTCTATCCCTGCCTAGGAGCACCTGGGGGGAGAAACATTTATAATTTTGGATCAGCACCCTAAAGTGTGCAAGATTTAACTTACTAAATTTATTATGCAAAACTACAGTTAATTCAAAGTCAATGCTTGTCATCGTCACTCACATACATAACATGTCTCACCCCTCATCTAAAAGAAGTGCTACACGTATAACCACCCAAGTCCTAATACAAATGATGGATAAAGGTTAATGACAGTATAAGAATGCATTTAACAAAACACATGCACTGAAATAGAGTTATCTACATTCAAGTCACTATTTCCCAAATTATCCCATACATACTACCCACAAAATGATGACATCATACATACTACGTAGTATTGGGTCTGTAGTTATAGTCTACATCCTTAGACATAGGAAATTCTTCCATTCATTTTCATTAATCATATATATGTTCTTATATTACGACACTAAGGCGACTACCAATAGTGTCACATTCGTACTCTATCGATAACTCCAGAGGAGTCTCCTATCCAAAACGGACAACACAATACACATACAGTTGGGGCGGTACCTACGCAGTACACCATTGCATAGCCCATACCTAGCAGTGACACATGGATCCCAGCATCAACACTCATCTCTCATAAGTGGCGTCGCTACGTAGTACCTAAGATATGACCTACACCACGCCTAGCCCGCATGTGCCGACGTGTGCTATGGTCCTGAACGCGCGGCTCTGACCAATAGCACAGTCAATGAACATAGGTATGTCAACAAAAAATATAGTTACATATTACAATATGTAAAGGTAATTATCCTAATAATTACCCCCTAGTTGCCCCGTAAATATTACCCGTACATATCCTTAGTTAATAATTAACCATCACGTAAATTAATAATTTCCTTTTCTTTATAAAATACAATTAACCATCTAGTTAATTTAGCTTTCCTTTTGTTAGTAACATCACGTTTCCATTTTTAATAAATTGAACGGATACTCGTACACAATCCCAGCAACTCGTATGAACTCCCAAAATTCTCCCGAATACAACCCCAGACCCCACATCATGACCCCCTACAGGTCGAATCGGTTCGGCCCAAGACCGAATTGGTTCATGATAGTTTACAAACCCAACAGTTTTTCCAAGAACGGCAATTCGAAAGGCTTAAACCTTATAATCATCATTAGTATCAATCCCCATGACTTTGTTCACCATCTTAAGATCATTTATTACGTCTTTTAATGCCCGGATCAAGTCCCAAATCGCAGGAATTTAAATCATACAGGGTGTTCATGTATATTCAGATTTTGTCCATAAATTATCTAATCTCTACCACATGTAAGGGTCATAGTTTATCGAAATCTCATAACTTTAAGCAAGGATTAATGCTACTACATATGAATCATCACAATAATCATATCAAATGTCCTAATCATGAGTTTCCATCAACTTAAACTTTTAAAGTCTACCCTCCTAAATTATGGATTACCTATTTTATCATTAAATTCAAACCTTTCATGGGTATAGTTTCATACCATCATCAAATCATTAAAATTTCCTAACTTTTCGTAATTTCTACATGGGATTCAATACATGACGAATTAAGAAACTAATTTGGCCTAAATAAAATTAGGAAGAGAATTCTTGGATGGTATTTTTACGGTTTCCTTGAATTTCTTCTTGAATCTTTCCTCTCCTAATTTCACAGTTATTGCCTCTTTCTTCCCAAATTCATAATTAGGGTTCTTGGATAAATGACGAAGAGTTCCTTAATCTCCTAATCAATATAATTTAAGCACAAATCCCGAGTTGGACCTTAGGCCTTAATTTTGGATCCCCAAATGGGCCTAAATACATAACTCAACTAACCCAATAAACACCTAACTCATCTATACATATATACCCCGGGACCATTTCTAAAGGTCTAAAATACCTAAACGATCCCATAAATCCTCTCGAAACACATCCCAAATATTTGTATTCAACAAGTATATTTTTCAATTGTGTCACGCACCATATATCAATTATTCAATGCGCGAGCAATATTTTCTACCGAAATTATTTAGCATGCATAGTCAAACTCACATAACATTAAATAATAATTAATTAATTTATTCACAACCTAATTTATTAAATTCATGGATTTAATTCAATTTCTACGAATTTGATTTTATTCTAAAAATACGGGGTATTACATTCTTCTCCCTAATAACGGAATTACGTCCTTGGAATTCGAAACATACCTCGCTAGAAGAGTTCTGGATATTTTTCCAGAATGTCATCCTACCTCTCCCAAGTCAACTCATCCTCCTTGTGATGTCCCCATAGCACACATACTAACAGAATGTCCTTAGATCGAAGTCGGTGCTTCCCTACGGTTCAGAATGGCTACGGGTCTCTCCTCCTAGGTAGTGTCTGGTTGGAGCTCTGTCTCGTCAATATCGATATACTGGTAAGCTATCTCATCTCTAGGGAACCTCTATAATGCAGATATGTAAAAGTCTTCGTGCATCCGCTGTAAGTGGTCCGATAGTCCCAATCGGTATGCTATGGTCCCAATCCTCTCAAGGATAGGTAATGGTCCCACATATCAGGGAGCCAGCTTCCCCTTATTCCCAAATCTCACCAGTCCCTTCATGGGATACACTTTAATCAGTACCTGATCCCCGACATTAAAATCGAGGTGTCTTCAGCCCACATCAACATAACTCTTTTGCCTATCCTAGGCAATCTAAATCCTGGCCCGAATCATCTCCACCTTCTCTGAGATGTCCTAAATGAACTCTGGCTCGAGCAATTTGTTCTCCCCCACCCTCCGATATAATGCCTCAAAAGGTGTCATCCCAATAGTGAACTGGTAGCTATTGTTGTATGTGAACTCTACCAAGGGACAATACTTTTCCTAACTCCCCTTAAAGTCTAATATGCACATCCGCAGTATATCGTTCGATATCGGGTTCACCCTCTCCATATGACCATCGGTCTGAGGATGATATGAGCTAGTCAACCTCAACTCTGCCCCTAAGGCCTGTTGAAAGCTCCTCCAAAAATGGAACACAAACATCTAGTCTTTGTCCGGTATAATACTGAGCGGTACCTGGTGTAATTTCACAATCTCCGCGAGCAAAAGTCTAGCGTATTGCTCTCAACTATAATTTATTCGGATTGGCAAAAGTGAGCCACCTTCATCAATTTATCAACGATCACCCAGAAGGAATCGGGACCCCTCTATGATGTAGGTATCTCGGTGATGAAATCCACGGATATGATCTCTCATTTCCATGTCGGGATCACCAAAGGCTGTAAAACACCCACAGGATGCTGATGGTCCACCTTCGCCAGCTGACACGTAGCACACTTGGACATAAAGACTACTATGTCCCTTTTCATACCGACCCACAGATACTGACGTCGCATGTCATGGTACATCTTATCCCCTTCGATATGTCCCATAAAGCGTGAACCGTGAGCCTCAGGCATAACGGCTCACCTTAACTCCTCATCATCTTGGACAACTAGCAAGCCTTAAAATCTCAATCCGTGATCTGACCCAATAGAATAATGTTATGCCTCCTTAGCTAACAACTACCTAACCTGCTCATATCAAAGTTGATCTCCAGTCTATGCCTTCACGACCCGAATAATGATCTCGGGTGTGATGGTGAGAATCACCATAAATCATGGGTCAACTCGTCATACCCACGAAGTGATATCCACTTCTCCTTCCACACTGTTACCAACTCCAATTTCGTCTTACGGCTCAAAGCATCAGCCACGATATTGGCCTTCCTAGGGTGGTGAATGTCAAACTGGTAGTCCTTCATAAACTTTAGCCATATCCTGCGCCTTATGTCAAAATCTCGCTGCATGAACAAGTATTGTAGGCTTTTGTGGTTTGTGAATAGTCATAACTTCTCTCCCAGGAGATAATTCCTCCATAATCGCAAAGCAACCACCACAGTTGCCAGCTCCAAGTTATGGGTGGGGTAATATCCCTCGTAAGGCTTTAGCTTTTGTGAAGCATTAGTTATCCGTCTCTCTTCCTGAATTAATACCCCTCCAAGTCCCCTCAAGTATTCATCTATGAAGACTTATAATATATCCCTGCTCGAGGTAATCCCTGAACCGGAGTTGTAGTCAACCAAGCCTTCAACTCATAAAATGGCCACTGACACGCATCATCCTATACAAATGACACATCCTTCCTCATTAAGTTCATTAGGGGCCCGGCTATCTTTGAGAACCCCTGAATGAACTGACTATAGTAATTGGATAATCCCAAAAAGCTACTCACCTTAGTGGGTATAGTTGACTATCCCCACTCCACCACAGCAGAAACTTTCCCCGAGTCCACTGATATCCCCCTCTCAGCCATAATGTGGCCCAAGAACTACACATCTTACAACCCAAAACCACATTTCTCGAACTTAGAATAAAGTTGATGGTCTCACAACGTCTGTAAGACTACCCGCAGATATTGTGCGTGCTCCTCCGCAATCTGAGAATAAATCAGTATATCATCAATAAACACTATAACGAATTGGTCTAAAAAATCCCCGAATATCCAAGTCATTATATCCATAAACACCGCCAGTGCATTGATTAGCCCAAAAGTCATAACTAAAAACTTATATGACCTGTATCTCGTAAGAAATTTTTATCTTCGTGATATCCTGCTCCTGGACCCTCAACTAATGATAACCCGGTCTCAAATTGATCTTAGAAAAATACACAGCACCTCTTAGTTGGTCAAATAAATCATTTATACGGGGCAACGGATATTTATTCCATATGGTTACCTTGTTTAACTCCCTATAGTCGATACAAAGTCACAAGGATCCGTCCTTTTTCTTAACGAACAAAACTGGAGCACCCCACGGCAAAGTACTTCTCCTAATAAACCCATGTCCCAATAACTGGTCAATCTAGTCCCGACTCTCCCTTATCTCTAGAGGATCCATATGATACAGTGTACGGGAAATAGGTCTCATGCCAGAAATCAAATTAATTATGAAGTATATCTCCTTGCTAGGTGGAAACCCTGGGATCTCCCCAAATACATAAAAAAACTCTCTAACTACTGGGATGAAATCTAGCGACACTATGACATCCAAATAAGTATCCACCTCAATAGAGTATAAGTGTGTTCTCGACCCACCCTCGAGGTGCGGCATCACAACTAGGTGCATATCCTACCTCGGAATGGAGAAGATGATGGACCTGTCGTAACAGTCAACACAAGCTCTGTACGTAGCTAACCAATCCATCCCTAGTATTATATCCTACTCGTGCATATCCAGTACAAGTAAGTCTACCATAAATATGAGTCATCTAATCTCGACCCCTATACCCCGACATACCAAACGTATGGGTGCCCCTCTACCCATGGGTGAATCTATGTGCAGTATAATATCAGAAGCAAAGTCTATCATCCCTTCTCACGTGCAAAGACAGTGCTAACAAATGAATGAGATGCATCCCTGTTAAACAAAATACGACCCACATGCCCAAAGATATGGAACATACCATCTATTGCCTTCTTCGGCACTAGTCCCTTTGTCAGTGCAATGTGGTACACCCGTCTGTACTGTAACTGTGGAGATTGCCCCTCAGGTGGGGCAGTTGGTGCTGGTATGGCCGGTAATGCAACTCCTAGAGCTGGTACCTATTAGCATTTCCCTTATAGTGCCAAATAACCTCTCTGACCACCCTGCTCCTTAGGTAGGGCTGTCAATGGATCGGGTCTGGACCCGGATCCGACCTGAATTAATGGATCTGAGCAAATTTTATAGACCCGATTACGTGATTAGTTAATGGACCGGATCTGGATATACATGACTCCGATCCGATAAGGACCCGAATCGAATGTGTATATATATAATATAATAAATATATATTTATATATAATATTATATATATATATATATATAGTCTTACATATAGTTACTATATATATATATAGTAAGCTATATATAAAAAGTGTAACTATATTACACATATATATACTTACTATATATTGTAACTATATTACATATATATATAGTTACTATATACTGTAACTATATTACATATATATATAGTTACTATATAAAATAACTTACTATATATTACATATATATATAGTTACTATATAAACTAACTTACTATATATATATAGTTACAGGTATTCGGGTCGGGTCCTCGGGTCCTTAATGGATCCCGGTCTGGATCCATTTCCTGAGACCCGATGGGTAATCGAATAAGACCCAATCCGTTAAAAAAATACCCGGATCAGATATGGATATACCCTTACCCGATCCGTTTACACCCCTATCCTCATGTGCCTAATTTCCCCGAGGACACCGCCTCAATGTATGGCCCCTCTCACCATAAGTGTAACATTTCTCGTTAAATGTGCGCCTATCAGCCGGTCGGACCTACTAGCCTTGATTAGACTGACCCTAGCCCTGATGACCTCGATGCTTCTTACCATACTCCCCCTAGACCTGTTGGCCCTGGCCCTATTATCCATCATTGTTCTGATTATCGAAACCCTGACATCACTTATAATGGTTTGTAGATGGAGGACCCCTAAACTGCTGGGGCCCCTGACCGCTACCTCCACTTATCTTACCCTATGGGTTCGTTGTCTTAGCTCCCTGTCTCTTTTCACTTTTGTTTCTCTGAAAGGACATGTGGTCCTAGAAGTGTAGAAGGGCGGCATTCACCATTTGATTATACATGGTGAATGTCGGGTTCCCTAAAAGTTCCTTCTTGATATGACTGGCCGACCCTTTTATAAACCTATCCATCTTTCTCTGTTATGTGTTCCCCTCCTCCTTTGTAAAGTAAGAAAGAGCAGTGAACTCCTCCTCATATTCTATCACCATGCAAACCTCCTATCTGAGGTCCATGAATCGACTCCTCATCTCTGACTGCATCGCCTGAGGGAAATACTTCCACTCTAACCTCTCCCAAAACTCATTTATGTTCAAACTATCCCTCTTTCTAATTGAAGTAACTGACTCCCTCCACTGGAGTACCGACCCAGCAAATCAAAATGAGGCCAACATTTTCCTCTGAACTGGAGTTCACTTCACAATCCGTAAGTGCCGCTGAATGTCCTTTTTCCACTTGCTCACCACTAAGATGTCGGGACTCCCCATAAACTCTGAAGATTGGCCCTTTATGAAGGCCATCATAGCTCTATCCCAGATTAACGTCGATGTCTAGGCTGGTAACGCCAACTACTATGGTAGTGGTGGTTGTTGGTGTGCCTGAGGGGGTGGAACATGATGGAGCATTTATGTCATCACAGTAGAGACTGCATGGGTCAAGATAGTAGCGATATCTGCTAGGGTAATCATGGGTTGGGCTAGTGGGGCCTGAGGTTGTTGCTGTAGCTCTGGCTGAGCCTTTTCATTTGCAGTGGTTGCGGTTATGCGCCTAGGTCTACCCCTTCTTCCGTGTGCCATCTAAAAGCAAACAAAGTTAAAAATAGTATGAATCGCAAGAATAAAATGAGTCCTAATTATAGGCTCTACATATCAAAGAACACAAAGCATAACGTAATGGACGCAATACAAATCCTAAGGACACTAGAACCTGGATGCTCCGATACTAAATGTAACAACACCTATTTTCCACGTGGACGTTGTCAAGACACAATACATGAAAAATGGGGCTTGCTATACAATCTATGTCGTTCTCACCATGGAACCATACGAAATATGTATTTTTAAACCACGATTGAAATTGAAACTGAATTTAAATTAATATCCAAGGCAATAATAGAATCCAACATCCACATAATATAAATAAATCTGAACATATTCATAAATGTCTCGAATTAGAAAGAAATAAAACAGACTTTGGGCTTATGCCCATACAATAATCCAAAAGTAAAAATAACTGGAGGAGAGTAGCAAACTAATCTAGAATCAATAATCTGAAATATGTTGCACAAGGTGAGACTGCAAGGTTGATCAGTCAATAGTCCTGCTATCCCTATCTATGAGCACGAGCACCTGGGGAGAGAAAATATTTATAATTTTGGGTCAGCGCCCTAAAGTGTGCAAGAATTAACTTACTAAATTTATTGTGAAAAAGTACAGTTAATTCAAAGTGAATCCTTCCTATAGTCACTCACATACATAACATGTATCATCCCTCATCTAAAAGTAGTTATACACGCATAACCACCCAAGTCTCGATACAGATTATGGAAAGTCTAATGACAGTATAAAAATGCATTTAACAATATATACGCATTGAAATAGAGTTATCTACATTCAAGTCCCCATTTCCCAAATTATCCCAGACATACTACCCATAAAATGACGACATCAAACATCATACATACAGGTAATATTAGGCCTATATTTTATAGTCTGCATCCTTAGACTTAGGAAATTCTTCCATTCATTTTCATTAATCATATATATGTCCTCATATATGCGACACTAAGGCATCTACCAATAGTGTCTCATTCGTACTCTATCAGTAAGTCTAGAGGAGTCTCCTATCCAAAATGGACAACACAATATACATACAGTTGGGGCGGGGCGGTACCAACACAGTATACCATTGCATGGCCCATACATAGCGGTGACACTAGGATCCCAACATCAACACTCATCTCTCATAAGTGGCGCTGCAACGTAGTACCTAAGATATGACCTACACCACGCCTAGCCCACGTGTGTTGACGTGTGCTACGGTCCCAAACGCGGGTACCCTGACCGATAGAACAGTACGCGAATATAGGTATGTCCACACAAAATATAGTTACATATTACAATATGTAAAGGTAATTATCCTAATATTTAGCCCCTAGTTGCCCTATAAAGATTACCCATACATATCATTTGTTAATAACCATCACGTAAATTATTAACTTCCTTTTCTTTATAAAATACAATTAACCATATAGTTAATTTATCTTTCATTTTATTAGTAACATCACGTTTTTATTTTTAATAAATTCCACGGTTATCCATACACGGTCCCACCAAATCGTATGAACTCCTACAATTCTCCTAAATACAACCGATAACTCCCCCCCCCCCCCCCCCCCCCGTCATGACCCCTCAAAGGACAAACCAATTTGACCCAGCAGCAAATTGGTTCACCCCTGTTGACAGTTTACGAACCTAGCAGTTTTTCAAAGGACGGGAAATACATTCTTCCACCCAAACCCAATTCCAAAGGCTTAAACCTTATAATCATCATTAATATCAATCCCCATGAATTTCTCCATCATCTTAAGATCATTTATTACATATTTTAAATCCCGAATCAAGTCTCAAATCCCAAGAATTTAAATCTTAGAGGTTGTTCATGTATATTCAGATTTTCTCTACAAATTTTCTAATCTTTACCACATGTAAGGGTCACAGTTTATCGAAATCCCAGAACTTTAAACAAGGATTAATGCTACTACATAGGAATCATCACAATAATCATATCAAATTTCCTATTCAGTAGTTTCCATGAACTTAAACTTTTAAAGTCTACCCTCCTAAATTTTAAATTTCCTATTTTATCATCAAATTCAAACCTTTCATGAGTATAGTTTAATACCATCGTCAAGTCGTCAAAATTTCCTAACTTTCCAGAATTTCTGCATGGGATTCAATACAAGATGAATTAAGAAAGTAACTTGGACTAAATAAAATTAGCAAGAGAATTCTTGTCTGAGTTCTTGGATGATTTCTTGACGGTTTCCTTGAATTTCTTCTTAAATCTTTCCTCTCCCAATTTCAAAGTTAGGGTTCTTCCCTCTTTCTTCCCAAAGTTACAATTAGGGTTCTTGGATAAATGACAAAGAGTTCCTTAAGCTCCTATTTATTATAACTTATATACAAATCCCGAGTTGGACCTTAGGCCTTAATTTTGGACCCCCGATTGGACACAACTACATAACTCAAATAGCCCAATAACCTCCTAACTAATATATATATATATATATATATATGTCCCGGGATAATTTCTAAAGGTCTAAACCCCTAAACGGGCCCATAAAGCCTATCAAAATGCATCCCAAATATTTTTATTCAACATATATATTTTCCAAATGTGTCACACACATCATATATCAATTATTCAATGCACATGCAATTATTTCTACCGGAATTATTTAACATGCCTACTCAAACACACATAACATGAAATAATAATTATTTAATTTATTCATAACCTAATTTATTAAATTCACCGATTTAATTTAATTCCTACAAATTTTATTTTATTCTAAAAATATAGGGTATTACGATTTACCTTAGTATTTTCCTTGAAAATAACATTTCAACACACGCAAGCACCGTGGTAGAAAATACTTATTTTCGTTTAAAACCTTTGATAAACACACTCATGTGTTAATTATGGGTTAAACATCTTTATGTTTCTTAATTACCCATTTAATCACTTCACTTTACTATTCCTTTCATTTCAGGGATATTAGTCAATTTCTTATTTTATTTGTCCACATTATCTCTCGACCGGAACATGTATTAGTTGCATTCAAATTAGGTTGTCTTTTGTTATATTAACCACACAACCCATTTCCTGACAAGTTCCACCTTCATTATCTTTTTCTCAGAATCCTCCAAAAATCGCGTACTTTAACGGTATCCACACCGTCATCTATGCTACCATATGCTTTGGCCAATGTTTTTAGTAATTTCAAGTAAGGGCTCCGGGATCTTCTTAATTCTTTCCCGGTCTCATTCAAGTCTTACATTAATGTATTTTAACATTTAACAAATGTCCATATTATTCCACTTTTACCGGTGGAAGACAAATTCGAGGATTTCACCCCACCTTGTATTACACTTTGGAAATCCTAGTTTCTTGTCCTTTACATACTTGCGTTGATTTTATCCCAAAAATCATTTTCATTTAGGACCTTTTTATGTAACACCTTTTCCAACATTTTTATTTCAAACTTTCATTTTCCTCCATTTTCATGTGTGTTATTTTTCCAAAACATTACTGAGTTATACATACCAACTTCTCAAATGCTTTTACTTATTATCACGCATTTCACACTTTGGAGTTAACCCCCTTTTCAAGTTAAAAATCTCTTTACTTCATCAATTTCTTTATTAAGAAAACCTTTGTCATTTTAGAGACTACTGTATAAGAAAATGCCATTTTTCGTTTAATTTCACATGTAGTCTTGAAACATCCACTTACCACATTTTCTATACTTTTTAACACACTTCAAAGGCTGAAATTTTCATTTTTTCATGTTTAAACCCAATAAAACCTTCATTAAACTTGTTTATATGCTCGTCATCAAAATCCTACAAGTTTATATACATGAGAAGGTGGATTTTAAATTTAGAAATCCGTAAGAATGAGTTTTACACATGATTTATTCTAGACATTTCATAACACTTGCATAAACATGCGTTTCAAGAACAAAGACATTTTTAGTTCCATCAAAACTAGAATAAATGTCTAATTTTATAAAATCCCAATTTTTAGAAGAAATCCTTTATACATTTGCTCAATAAATATTATTTCCACATTTTATTCATAACATATTTAAATATCAAGATTTCTTGATATACATCATTTTCCCCCAAAACTCTTGAAATCATTATAAAACATTTACACAAAATCATAAGAAATACCTTCTTAAGTTATGTACGCATTCTACTCTTGCAAACTCTAACTACAAGACCAATACTATAGAAAAATAAAGTTCTTAAGCTAAGAGTAGAGTTACCCACCTTAAAAGAAACTTCAACAATGGTGGATGAATTGTAGAAATAGATGGCAACCTCCCACCTCCTAAGGTGGCCTTAAAGAAGTTTCCTAGATCCACAAGCTAGTTCGTTTAAATGCTCCATGAAAACCCCCTTCTAACTCCATACTTCCTTCTTCTCTAAAATCCCAAACAACATCTCCATAAAACCCCATCTTACTAGAATATGTGGTGTATTTGGGTTTTATGAGCTTAAATATGGAAGAAGATGGTTAATCTTTTATGGTTTGGGGTGGTGGTGCTAGGGTGGTGTGTTTTAGTAATATCAGGGGGTCAAACCATAATTTTAGAGATTTAAGGGACTAAAAGAATTTTTAAATATTTATCTAGGCAAAATAAAGTTCTTTCTGAAATTTAGTTGAATTCTGAATTAAAACGAACAACTTATGAATTTTCGGGGCTATAATGTAATTAAGGGGTAATTCTATAATTTTTAAATATTTATGACCCTAAATTTCAATTAATTATCTTTCATTCTCCATTTTTGTAGGTACCTTAGGAGTTTGGACAACAAAGGAGTTGATATGCAAAAATTAATAGGATTCGTCGCGATAGGATATGGTTGACATAGTTGTACTAAATATTTTTTATAAAATCACTTGAGTGTCCGTTGAGGCCATGTCATAGCTTTTGAAAAATATTTTGAAAAGACTCACAACTTTGAAGTTCGGACGAAAATGATATTTTGAAGTTTTGGTAGTAAAAAATGCGATTGAAGTTGGTGTTGTGAATAGCGACAAAAATTGGGGATAATTATAAAAATAAAATAAAAAGACTTCTCAAATATTTCCATCTCTTCCCAAGACCCTATGTGATAATTACCAACTCAAATACAACCAACCAAATAGAGTGTTATCCCAACCAAACACCTCACATCATGGCCTATAAATGAGAGTGCTCTTGCATTCTTAACGGAATATTTATATAATTAAATGTCCACCAACCACAAATCCAAATTATTAGCAAATTTTAATCTAATTAATTTAAGTTTGTGTGTGATGATTGATCCAAAGACAGTAAATTAACTATGTAAGAAAGAGGAAACAGATATGAGGAAAAATTCCTAAAAAGGGCAAAACCTATTTAGCACTTTTGAGTATTACAAGAACACTAACTACAAAACCTCTAAAGAATATGGCTCACTCCTCAGTCATCCACACCTTCGGTATCCACCGATCAGCCTTTGTCTTCCTTCGACGGTGATCCCCTCAAGAACCACAAGGTCAGTAGTGAAGAATGTCTCTCCACAAGAATAATTTCAGATATGAATACTTTAGGGTTTCAAACAAATTCACACATATATTGGGGATGAACATTTTGTGAATCAAAAGATGTTTTAAATTTAAACAAAGTGAGGACTTTTGCATCAGGTATGCAGTTTTTTATTTGTAAAAAGTCTATATGAAAAACTGCACGAAGTAGGTATTTATAAGCGGCATAAAATTCTAGGTGAGGTCATTCATTCAAACAAAAATAAACTTCGTTCGAATAAGAATAGTATCTTGTTATAACGACAACAAGATCATTAGAATGAAAACAATATCTCATTTGAATGAGCTTCAAACGAGCTTAAAAGGAGGCCAAATAGTATGCCCTCGTTAAAAGAACGTTAGATAAAATGAAGAAACGAGGATTTTAATTAGTTGGACTTCTCGTTTGAATGAAGTCAACGAATTTTGAAAAAAATTTAAACATAAAAAATTGCTTCATTTTTATAAAAAAATATCTCCCAATATAAATGTAAATAAATTTGAACTCCTAGTTTATTTATTCCTTCATAATGTGGAGATCATCTTGAAGTGGGAGATATTGGAGATTCATTTCTTTATGATGGCTCGAGTCAAATGGTAACGGGATACACCAAAATCTATGAAAGCCTAATCTATGAGCAAATGACATAAATTATGCACTTACAAATCTCCCCCTTTTGGCTATTCTGGTACAAAAATAAAACCAAAATCCAAATTACATTGAAATCCCCTAAGGCAAAGAAAATATCCTAATACCCTCCCAAACTCTAGAAAATGGATAGGTACAAGAAAATGATGTCTTCAAATCTCCACTTCTTCTTGGTCTTCTCTTGGACACTTTATCTTCATCGAGTGTAAAGTGAATATGATCTTCCAAAAGTACCTATACACATGAAACAAAGGAAATACCCGTGATTCATAGAATTTGTAAAATAAAATTCATAAAAAATTTCCCCCATAAATCAAACTCATATAATCTCCCCCGTAATTTGTTATCCCCCTTTTATTTTGTCCGAAATAGACAAGGAGTAGAAACTAAAGCATGAATTGCAAAGCATCAAAAATAAGAATAAGATATCATCACAAAAATATATGTATGACAAACATGCGATGATAATCTCCAAGGCTCCATAAACTATTTTTTAATTTTTTTAAGAATAAAATTTTACAAATACAACACACCATGGAGAAGCACAAAAATACCCGAATCATGAAAATGGAATGTAGGGGTGTGAACATATTCTACAGGTTAATCAACGTAGGCAAACATAACACATGTGCACGAAGGATTGAGACACCACTAACGAGAGATCTCAAAGTCTACCTTAGGTAATAAAATGGTGAACTCGTGTGAAATTGACTCAACCTAATCAAAAAATCAAGATTGTAAGTGAGTTTCACACCAATGATGCCCAAAACTATGTAATGTTTTTTGAGATTTTTATAGTACGTGCAAATCCATTGATCTTCGACTTAACTCCCTCAAAATCTCACATATTGAAATTATTCTCTTAATTATTTTGAAGAAATTATTGTTCATTTGTAGCGAAGCATCAATGTTCAAACAAATGGCCTGGCAATTCTGTTTTTATGTGCCTTTAATTTTTTTTTTCTCTTTTCATTGCAAATGGTGTCTTTTCATGAAAATTCAACATGTCTTTCGCAACCCAATTCCATTGCTTTAATATATATTAATTTTACCAAAAAAATAAATTTTGTAAATCCAGGTAGTGGTTATTAGATGCATAACTTTTATTATCTCATTTTTCACATTTGGTTCGTTTTAAAAGCACAATTGAGATGAAAAAACTACAATCGATATGTGACAGGAAAGTGCAATACTCAAATAAGCTCGTGTTCATGTGCATTAAAGGAGGCAAGGAGTCAAACATGTAGCAAGTTTTCATCAAATCAAATTTTAATGACTCCACATATTATAAAGCACACAATTGAAATGATGTCACATTTAAAAACACTACAAAATAGTCACGCGGATATGGAATGAATGGGTGACTCAAACATTTTTAATGTTCATCCATATAAGGTGTAAAAAAAATACAAAACTCTTTTTGTATTTTTTTTCAAAAGTTTTATCAAACCTAAAATCTTTTTGTACTTTTCACTTTTTCCTAAAAACGAAAATCTTTTTGTATTTTTCAAAAAAAAATAGATTTCTCAAAAAATATATCAAAATGAAAAAATATAAATACAATGATAATACAATAGTAATACAATCTAGCAATAGGAATAAATGTAAATAAGCATGAAAATCATCATATACTAGATAACATATCCAATCTCAGTCAATGGTACAAATACCGAAAGATTTTCTAAGATCCTCAAACCAAAGTGCATCTAAGGTTTCATGAAATGTCGGCTAACTGACGATCGGTGCTCACAAAGCTCAAGGACACGACCTTCTCCTCAACTAGGTCTCGAATAAAGTGATCCCGTATCCTAATGTGCTTTGTTCATGAATGTTGGTCTGGATTACGTGAAAAGTGTATGGCACTCGTATTATCGTAGGAAATAGTCATCATGCCCTGTGAAATGCCGTAATCCTCCAACATCCTCTTCATCCATAAGAGTTGCGTGTAATAACTCTCAGCGGCTATATACTCAGCTTCCATCGTGGACAAAGATATGGAGTTTTTCTTCTTGCTCATCCACAAGACAAGAGCACTCTGTAACAACCCGCGTAATTTTGGGGTATTTTGATTAATTTCAAAAATATAGAAGAAAATAAAGTTTTTGATTTAAATATTTTTCTTGCTCAAAAATGTTGAGAATTATTTTTAAAGATGAGATTTTCAATCGGTTTCAAAATCGGAGTTAAAAAGGATTTTTCAATGATTTTTAAAAGATTATCCATTGATTTTATTTTAAGTCGACAGATTCAAAATCCCTGAGTGATCGATCGATCGACTCCAGGGGCTCGTCAGCAGATTTCATGCGCTGCAAGTATTTTTGAAGAGTTTGTTTTGGTTGAAATTATATTCTTTTGCCTTATAAAAAGGGGTCGTGGGGGACCTTTTCTAAACCATCTTTTGCCACAAAAATATGCATTAACATTTTCTTATAATCCCCTCTTTTTATATACACATAGCCCCTTTATATTATCATGTTCAACCTTAGTTTTTGGAGGTGTTCTTGGGGTTGTTTTGATGTTGGAGGTTGGAGATGATTTGTGGATCCTTGTGAGATGATTTTGATAGTTTAATCTGAGTTTCGGGGCAGATTCATGTTAGTTTCTTATGATGGTTTAAGGTATGGGGTTTTATACAATATTCTCTTAAATCTCTCGAGAGTTATTCCCTTTGATTTCATGTGATTATTGAACTCATATTTGAATTGCTAAATTCATTTGGAATCTAAAAAATTTTATTGGAATCTGATTTTGATTCATGTGATATTATATTTGTGTTGAGCATGTTGTCATGAAATTTTAATATGGCGCGAAGGTTGGGCACCCGCCAAGATTCCAATTTTTGTCTACTTGATAAAGTATGGGCCCAGTATGGTGAGACCTGGTGACCCGGTTAATGTGTTATTGAAAAATTATATTGATCAAATTCTTGTGAGATTAGCATTTGATTTAAATATCCGTACTCGTATTGTTACACTTTATTCACCGCTAATATTTATTGAGCACCTTTCCTGTCGTATTGTGTACTTCCCCATATATTTTTCTTAGTGGCAGGTTAGCGCGGATTTGGGCGCTATGGACTAATTGGAGATTGATTTTAGCTTGGTTATTTTGGGAAGAATATTCGAGAGTAAAAAATGAGAAGATTTTTATTTATTTCGTTGTATAGAGCATTGGAGATTTATTTTATTTTGAGCTAGATAATTGTATTATTTCAAGAGATAATTTTTGTATTTGATTTGAGAATTGAGATTAGTGGATTCTTTTATTTATATTGCGAGGTTTATTTAGATGCTCTATACCTTGTTGATTGTGGATTTGGTTAGTTTTATCGAGTACCGCTCCGCTCTCCCCGGGCAGAGTGTTACACACTCCCAAAGTAGAAACACCCACCCGAAGTGCTCCTACATCCATCGATATCCCCGGCCCAATCGACATTTGAATAGGCGTGCAAACGGTCATTGTTATCAAAGGAATACCAAATAACGTATGATAGAGTTTCACTCACGTATTTGATAATACATTTAAAAGCGCATAAGTGTAACTCTTTCGGGGACGCCTGGTATCGCGCATGGAATCCAACGCTAAAGGAAATATCGGGACGACTAACGATAAGGTAAAGAAGACTACGTATCATACTTTGATATAAATTTTGTTCTACTTTATTGCCTAAAGTGTCTTTTCTAAGCTTTGTTGATGTACTCATAGGGGTGCGAGCATGCTTAGCGGAGTCTAGATCGAATTTCTTCACAAGGTCTCTTACATATTTGGATTGAGATATGAATATCCTATCTTCAAGATTATGAACTTGGAGACCTAGGAAGAATGTAAGCTCACTTACCATGCTCATCTCAAACTCGCTCTTCATGTCCTCCTAGAAAGTTTGAGCATGGAAAAAGCACGTGGATCCAAAGACTATGCCATCCACATAGACTTGGGCAACAAAAATAGCACCATACTATCTCCTCACAAACAATGTCTTATCAACTCCCCCTCTCTTGAAGTCGCGATCTAAGAGATAGGAAATAATCCTCTCGTACCAAGCATGGAGTGCTTGCTTCAAACCATACAAGGATTTATTGAAATAGTAGACCTGTCTCGGGTGCTTAGTGCCTTCAAACCCATTTGGTTTTTCCACATAAACCCCCTACTATAAAATATCATTCAGAAAGACACTCTTGACATCCATCTGATATAACTTGAAGTGTAAATGACATTCCATGGTTAGTAGTAAGCATACGGACTCAAGCCTAGAAATAGGTGTGAATGTCTCCTCAAAGTCTACACCCTCGATCTGGGTGCAGCCTTGCGAGACCAACTTAGCCTTATTGCTAACTATGGTACCATTTTCATCCACCTTATTCTTGAAAATCCACTATGTACCTATCACGTTAGTATCGCTGAGTCGAGGGACCAACTCCCAAACAACATTCTTTCTAAACTGAAGTAAGTCGTCTTACATAGCCGATATTCAATGCTCATCCTTGAGTGCTTCTTTCATGTTCTTGGACTCGACTAGGGATGTGTAGCATATATAGCTAACAATATTTTTGAGTTGAACACGAGTCTTCACACCTAGTGTAGGATCACCAAGTCTAGAGGAGGGGTCGTGAATCTTTTGAAATAAATATGGTGTCTCCCCTAAAATAGGAATGGGGTCCACTATGGTAGCATAAGGAAGGATGGGATGGTCACCAGGGGGTCCATCATCCTCACATTGTGGGTAAGGAGAAACAAATGTCGGTGACTCATCATCTCTAATCGTGACATTTATTGATGCCATAATCTTACAGCTAGCTAGATTATAAACTTAGTAAGCCCTACTCATCGATGAATATCCTAAAAATATCTCCTCGTCGCTCCAGGAGTCAAACTTTCCTGAGGGCTCTCTATGTCACAAGATGTATCATGTACTCCCAAAGACACGAAAATATGATACATTGGGCTTCTTCCCTGTCCACAACTCATAAGGCGTACGAAGTGTGTGCGGATGAATATATACCCTATTCACCGTATGGCATGCGGTGTTCACCGCCTCTGCCCAAAAATGTCTAGGCACGTTTCTCCCAAGAAGCATGGATCTAGCCATTTATTGTATCGTTCAGTTCTTCCTCTCAATAATCCCATTTTTTCGAGGAGTACGAATGACCGAAAACTCATGTTTGATGCCCAATTCATCACAATAGCTGTCCACTTTCGCTTTTTTAAGTTCAGTGTCGTTGTCACTACGCATTCGATTAATAGTGACGCCATGTTGGTTTTGTAAGACACGGCACTTACTTTTAAGGAACTCAACTGCATCAGACTTTTCTCAAAGGAATCCTACAATCGAGTGTCTATAAAAGTCATCAACAATCACAAGAATGTAACCCTTACCCCCTAAGCTCTTCAAGCGAGTAGGGCCCAAAATATCCATGCGAATCAACTCCAAAACACGGGAGGTGGTAATGGTATTCAACTTTCGATGGGGACTTTGAATTTTTTTTACCTTGTGGGAAAGGTCCACAAACCGTGGAAGTTGGTTTCCCAAACGATGGTAAGCCATGAACTAGATTCTTTTTCACTAATCTCTTAAGATATCTAAAGTTAACGTGACCTAGACGTTGATGCCAAAGGTCTATAGTGGAGACCGTGACACTGTTGCACACAAAAGGAGACTTGGGCACAATCCCATAACAATTATCTTCCACCCTCACACTTTGTAGTAAAAGTTTACCGGATTGATCATAAGAGAAACCCTTATGGGTAATCTAAATTTTAACAATTTTAGTCTAAATATACCCAGGTAAAATGAAAGAAATTGCTATGGGTAGTCTAAATTTACCCTACAATAGAGCTAAACTACGTCATTTTTGGAGAACTATTCCTAAAGCGGGTAATATTGTTCCACCTAAGGCTTGGGCCATTATTCTTAAAGCATGAAATCATTTTCCACCTAAGGCTTTTGGTATTTACACCTAAACCCCACACATAACTTCTCCTAATTAAATAAATACCCCTATTAAATATTTTACCTACTTAACTACCCACCACTAAACCTATTAAGTTTTGGGAAACTGTTTTGTATTTGAATTTTGAGAGTGGGATGAGTCAAACATTTGTAAGGATATAACATGTATTTATAAAAAATATAAATAAATAAAAATTCGTTGGCAATAATGTCGTTGGGTAGAAATAATTCCTTGGGGGTATAAATCTAGTTACAAAAAGTTCTTATATATCCTAGGCAGAACATGATCTTTCGTTTTAGGCAAAAAAAATATATATATTTCGGCGGAACAACATTTTATGTTTAAGGGGGGCCCCACCAAAAACCCAACTAGTTTATTTCTATATTTGTTATTTTCAAGCAAAGTCTAAATATGCCCCTTTACCCACGACATACTGAAAAAGTACCACTTAAGTTGTTTAATTCAAGATTAAACAGTCTAAATGGCTCCGAACAGTTTTTAAGAAACTTTTCTCTTAAAACAAACAGCTAACACAAGATGTGTATTTCACAAAATGTGAAATATATGAAAGTGTAAATCCCCAATCAAGATCTCAACTAGATCTAAGTCCGGATATTCTCAAAAACTGAAATTAGAAATGATTTTGTTGGTTTAGGTTTTGAAAGCAACATAAACGTTTTAAAAATAGCCAACAAAATAAAGATTTCTCGAAAGAAGAAATCAAACTCAGTAATATCTACATGATATGTATCACCGAGTATCTATGAAAGAAGATGATATTAGAACTGCGTGACTTAGTTGGACAAGAGATTAAGAACTAGAGAGGATGGATCTTCTGAAATCTCAAACTAACTCAACTCTCAGAAGGGTTTTCTGTGAAAATTTGGTCGGAGTTAGCTTAGGGTTTTATTTCTCTCTCTATTTCTCTGCCTCTCTCTCTCTCTCTCTCTCTCTTTTCTCTCAGAGGTGAAAATGATCCAAAGATTATAAACGTTGCATATATGAGTCATATTTATACTAGAGCATGGAAGGCTCTGGAAGGACACAGTAAATCAATGATCAGGATTGAATACAAATGATCGAAGTAAATCTAATGGCTGATGATGCACCACTTTTAAACACACTCTGATTGGTTCAAAGGGTTCACGCATGGATTGCTTTAGAAGACATGAAGACCATTGATAAAAATGATCCAACGGTGTTACTAAGGTCTCAGATATGTGAGATAAAGAAAACACAAATCTAGCGGTTATAATACCAATACGTGTAAGACTAAGATTAACTGAAAAATGTGTGTTTTTGAAGTTGAAAGAATTCAATTTTCCCCCACAATATTATCTAGCGCTTTCGGATTCTACCCAAGCTAAGTTTTAGGCACTTATGAAAATTATAAAATATCCCTAAAACATAATACAATCCAATTTTAAATGTTTAAAAATTATTTTTAAAATTCCAAAAATTATTTAAAATATCCCAAAAATTGTAGAAAATCATTTTAATGGGATTTTACTCACACACATCCATATTATGAAGAATGCAACCCATAAATGCAATCCTAGGTGAATGTGTTGATGTTATACCTTTAGGAACTTTGGAGGAATTCAAATGTAGAGTATGTAGGTTATTTGATAAACTAGGATATGAATCAATTTTGTCACTATTTCCAAACTATATGAGCACCTATATAATATAGACTCAAATCAGTCAAAGATATTGGGTGCTTCAATCACCCCCTTTGGAAATATGAGACAAAATCTCCTTTGAGTCATCGAGGACTCGTAGGGATACAAAAGAAATAAGAAAAACTATTCGTATACAAAAATTCTATCTACCCAATATCCTAGAAAAATAAAATTACATAACTCAACTACTTACAGACCAGTACCCTATCAAAATTTTGGTGTAAATGAAGGTACTAATTCCTAAAAATGAGATAACAAAGATCAAGCTTTTTAGTTGAGAATACAACAAGAATGTCCATGTAGACTCAAATTTCTCCCCCATTTTGTCTCAATTGGACAAAGGGTAAAGAAAACAAGTATGAAGCAATAAATATTTATTCTCCCATAACCATACCAATACATTTGTGCAAAGATTCAAATCTAAGATAATCCAATAGTTTAGTAAATAAGTAACCTAATTGCAATTTAGTAGGCAGGTAATTAATTTCTAACTCCTTAGATTCAACTAACTCGCATAGAAAATGATATTTGATTTTAATATGTTTGGTACGAGAGTGCTGAACTGGATTTTTAGAAATATTAATCACACTTTGATTGTCACAATAGAGATGTAAACTATCTTCAGTTATATCGTAATCTTTCAGCATTTATTTTAGCCAAAGTAATTGAGCACAACAACTTCTTGCGGCAATATATTTGGATGCGACAGTAAACAAGGAAGTGCAATTTTATTTCTTACTACTCCATCGTACCAAATTGTTACCAATGTAGTAACATGCGCCTGAAGTACTCTTACTATCATCGGAACACCCAGCTCAATCAGCATCAGTGTATCCTACTATAGTACTAGAAGTGTCTTTAGTGTACCAAAGTCATAAATTTAGAGTGCCTTTAATGTATCTGATAATTCTTTTAACGCATTATAAATTACTCTCTTAAGGATTGTTTTGATATCGGGCACACACGCAGACAGAGTACATGATATCAGGACGGGAGGCAGTAAGGTAAAGTAGGCTTCCTATCATGCTACGATATAAAGTAGAATCAATAGTTTTACCATTCTCATCTTTTGAAAGTTTGACAGAAGTACTCATAGGAGTCCTAGTTTCTTTTGTTGTTTCTAGGCCACACTTCTTGATAATCTCTAAAGAGTATTTGGATTGCGATACAAATAATCCATCTTAATTTTTCTTAACTTGGAGTTCTAAGAAGAATTATAACTCCCCCATAAGTGACATATGGAATTCCTTATGCATAATGTCAGAAAATGTTTTGACATCTGGGAGGCAGATCAAAAATGATACCGTCTACATATACTTGGGCTATGGTAATGTTTCTATCAAAATGCTTGATAAAAAGAGTTTGATCATTCCCTCCTCGTTTAAAATAATTGTTTAGAAGGAAGGTAGACAGACGTTCATACCAAGATCTAGGAGCTTGTTTTAACCCATAACGAGCTTTATTAAGACGGTAGACGTAATTTGGATGATGAGGGTCAATAAACCCTTTGGGTTGTTTTACACAGGTCTCCTCAGTCAAGATGCCATTAAGGAAAGCAAATTTGACATCCATTTGATATAGTGTGAAATGTAAATAACAAGCTATTGCAAAAAGTAAGCGAACATACTCGAGGCGAGTGACAGGTGAAAAAGTTTCCTCAAAATCTATTCCTTCGATCTGAGAGTAGCACTGGCAACCAATCGATCCTTATTTCGAATAATCATCACAGATTTATCTATTTTATTTTTAAAAATCCAACGTGTGTCGATAACCCTTTAATTTTCAGGTCGGGGTACAAGATACCATACATCATGTATGACAAATTGAAGAAGTTACTCATGCATAGCACTTATCCACAATGGGTCATTCAGTGCTTCATTAACATTCTTTGGTTCTATAAAAGAAACCAAGCATCCATTACGTAATTGGGATCTCGTACAAACTGGCTCAGTAGGATTACTAACTATACTATCTAAAGGGTGATCTTTGGAAACCCAGTTAGGCACTTCAGGGGCCTCAGTTGGTAAGGACACATCTATCTCTGGAGAATCATAATTTAAATTTTTTTCCGATTCATCCACTATAGTTGGTCATTTGATCTTACTTTCTACATTAGTGTCACTTACAACCATATTAATGGATTCCATCATGGTTTTGGTACAAAGATTGTAGACACGATAGGCTTTACTTTTTGGAGAGTATCCTAAGAAAATAGCTTTATCTCCTCTGGTTTCGAATTTAGACAGATGTTTTATGTTCTTACAGACATAACAAATGCTACCAAAGGTTCTAAAGTATTTTAGGTTAGGTTTCCTCCCATACCAAAGCTCATAGGATGTTTTTTTGGTATTTTTCCTTAGATAAACTCGATTGATTATGTGATAGGCTGTAGGAATGGATACTACCAAAAAATATTTAGGTAGGTTCTTCGCATGAATCATCACACGGGCCATTTCTTGAAAAATGCAATTTTTACGCTCAATAATTCCATTTTGTTGAGGTGTCTTAGGGGAACTAAATTCATGTTTGTAACCATTATAGTCACAGTTTGAGCAATTGGTTTAGAAAAGAATCTAGGATTCCTTCTAGTTGATGTTCTTTTAGTATTAGTCCTTCTCTTCCTATTTCGATAGTTAGAATTCTTTTTTAGTTGTCTAGGTAGGATATAATTGTATCGGCTTCTCCTAGAATAGTTGAAGTTATGGTAAACAGGAGAGTTATAGACCGAATTATAGAGACGTTTGGAATAGCAACCATCACAGGAATGTCCATAGACATCACAATAGGAGGATTAAAGATGGCACGTAGAACTCATAACCTTAGGAAAATTTCTATTCGAAGGCTTGTCTAGGTTTTGAGCTCTAGTTTTGTTCCTAGATGGCACAAGATGAAATGACGAATTAGCTTGTCTAAAAGGGGGAGCATATGTATTTAGTCTTATGTTCAACATTGTGCATAGAGTTACTTGATTCACCAATGTCTAACTTTTGTTGTTTTGAGCCAAAATCATTTTTCAAAGTTTGAAAATCTAGACAAGTTTCAGCAGGTCTTTTGCCACCAGAGACAAACTTGATAGCCTCAAAAGATTTTGTTTGCTTGGAATTGTTGGGGCAAAAGCCTATTCCAGTTCTATCATAGAATGGTCTTACTTTCAGCAACACAGACTTCAAAACATTTAGAGTTATTTTCAAATTTAGCAAACTTTTTAAAGACTGTTGATGTCTTTTCTTTTGTTTGTTCCAATTATAACAACATTCCTTTGTATTTCTTTTCCAGAATTTCAATTGATTCAGACAAATGTTTTAGTTTTTGTTCACAATTTTTAGTTTCATTCTCATGAGTTAGACATTGATAAGTGTACTCTTTAGCATTATGTTTGATCATATGACTTAGGGTTTCTATCTTCTAGGTAAGATCTTTGATAATCTTTTCAAGTCTAGTGCTTTTCTTGAGAGTTTTTGTGTACAATGTGTGAATGTTAGGAAGGTCCTCATTGTCGAAGTCATGAAGTGTACAGTGTGCAGTGTCCCCTAGAGATTCATTTTTAGGACTCACACACCCATTGACTTCAATAATAGAGCGTTCCCTTTGACTCACACACGCCGTGTTTAAAGCATTATCATCATTCTCGATTAACTAAGCAAACAAATCAGTAGGAATAGCATCATTTAATATAGCATGATCAGGTTCCTCATCATCAGTGTATAAGATTTTAGCAAAGAAGGACATACAAGGGTCATAAGTGTTAGATGACTCAGGTTCATAATTTTCTGTTTCACTTGAGTCATCCCAAATCTTGCACAAGTTAGCCATTGTATTCCTGTTCTCATTTAAATTAACTCTACAGTCACTGGCTAAGTGTCCTAACTTGCCACATCTGTAGCATTCAGTGTTCTTAAGGTCTCTACTAGGTTTTTTGTCAAGTCTTTTCTCATGAGGCCTATTATTAGAGTTGTTTGAATAGGTAGGTTTGCATTGTCTATTTGCAATTTTATTTCTGAACTTCATAATTTTCTTAAAATGTTAAGACATTAAGGCAATCCGGTTATACAAGATCTCTAAATTACAGTCCTCATCAGTGTAATAACCCTTAATCTTGGGTAATTTATTTTATATTAATTTTCCATGAGAGGTAATTAGATAAAATATTGAATGATGAAGTAAATATTATTTTATGAAATTTAAAAGATAATATTTACTAGATTGTGCATACTTACTGTTATGTGAATGTAAATGGAATTTATGGTTTAAATGAAGTTGGAACTCAAAATGAATTATATTATTCCGGATGACAATTTAGAGGGCGCGGTTAGTCTCGAAATGGTCAAGATAGTAAAAATAAGTGTCATATTGTATTTTTAGGTTCCGGGCACTTTTGACAGGTTATAACTTAATTATGTAGTTATGAGCCATTTTAACGGGGTATTAGCAATTAAAAGATCGAAACAAATGCTAAGGCACGTTTAAAGTCTTCCAACCCTCTTTTGTTTCTCCCTTACACATTCTAAACCCTAGAGAGAAAGAGAAGTGTGGAGAAAAGAGAGAAAAAGGAAGAAAAATTGAAGATTGGGCTTTGGATTTGTTGCGACCGGAAGGAAATCCGAGACTACTACCCTATGGCAAGTTTTTACTTGCAAATATATGATTTCTTGTGGATAAATTGCAATGGTAGTTGTGTAATTGGAAGATTTGAGCAAATGTTAGGCTTTGAGATATATACTAATATTTTACCTTAGATATTGTTGTATATTTGATTTAAATTGGTTATGTGGGTTGGTTGAGATGTAAAAATATTGTAGGTGTGTTGTAGGTTGATGACAATGAAAGAGATGTAAGAATAAGGCGTTTAGGTTTTGGGTTTTAGGATTGTAAAAGAAGATGGGTTCTTGGGTCTGCTAAGCGCGGTTGACCGCGGTCCCAGGACCGGTCGATCGGGCCCCTCGAGATGAGCTTTTTGCATTTTTTTCCTAGGCAAAATCCCTGAGACGCGATCGACCTCGGTCCCAGGACCGGTCGATCAGTCCCCTATTTTTCACTCTTCAAATCCCATTTTTTTTAGCTTCTTTCTTTTAAGATAGGGACTTAGGAACCTTCTTAATTGAAGTAAAACTAGAGTATTGGAGTCTAGCTATGGTGTAGTTAGAAGTCTAAGTTAGAATGAGATTTGGGGTTTAAGTTAGGGATAATTTGGTTAGTTAAATTAGATGAAGATAAATGATTCCCTTGTAGAATGAAATAGTTTTGACCTAGGGAGAATTGGAATGAGTTATTGTGGACTTCTAGAATTGGAGGGAAGAATATCATTTCATAATGGGTTATATAAGGTATATTATTTCATGGAGACTTGTATTGAGAGATAATTAATCAATACAGTTTATGATGAAGATATTAAACGTTATGGCTCCGGATATAATGTAATACATACTTGATAAAGTAAATAAATTGTGAATGATAATTTGTGTATGCACGCCTCTCTAAATGCTATCATAGGGGAAGTTACGCGTATGAGGTGAAGTCCCCTGGCTAGTGAATGCAGGGTGAATATAGTCCTCGGCCATAGGACCGATTATTATATATGATGTGATTATTGTGAGAAGTGAGGTAATTCCGGGTGTGGTTATGACTCACTGTCGCAGGTATATGGACACTTCCCGACGTCAAGCGATATAGGATGCCCAGGTTATCTTGTGTGATAGGCCCTGGAAGATGATAGCTATTTAGGGGCGCGTTCAGTGGGGAAACTCGAAAGGATAGTCTTAGAATCGTTATATATTGTATAATATAACTATTCTTGTTAAAGTGGAATCTTATTGATTACGGCACTTTACAAAATAAATTGCCTTGAATACATTTCCTAATAAGATAAGGAAAGGTGAAATGAAATGGTGTAAAATTGAAATGGAACCTTAATAAGTACGAAAATCTTGTTATCCTCTAGCATATTTTGGTTTGTGATCATGGTCATCATATTAGTGTTAGATTATGCTTTTATATTGAGATGTTAGATTCCTTATCCTTATTTTGATGATCGTAGTTAATTCATTCGTGATAATTAAGTTGTCCATAACTATCATGCATTTTATTCACTTGGTAATTATATTAAAATGGGCCCTGACCCGTTTATATCTCCTTGTTTTGCATGGAACTTATATTCACTCAGGTGCTCCGCCGCAAGGACGCCTGTATTGACTTTTCCATCCCAGTGTCTTGGAGCTATAACACCTTGCGGAGGTTATGGGATATTTTGATTTAGACGCTTCCATCTTTTGTATGCTAGTTATGATCGGTTATACATTCGGGCGTGTTGCCCACGTTTGTACTTTTATTATACTTTGTGATATTGTACTGTAATACTCTGTGTAACTTTGATGTATATGTCTGTTAACCGGCAGCTTATTCGGTTATTTTGATTGGTTATGGTTGTTGTATCATTTCTATCCTCATTTGTCCACTTCCTTTCAATTGGATTGTTTAAATGCTTTTCGTTAACGTATAAAACAAAGTTTTTTGACAATCTATTTTTCTAAAATAGTGGGTGGTTATCTCGTATACTTATATAGTCATGATGCTAAGAATGGTCCATCTATGATTCTTGTTCTTATTGGAGTATCGAGTTGGCCACCTATTATTTTAATAAGTGGGGTGTCACAAATGGTATCAGAGCATCAGGTTCTAGAGTCTTTAGGACCTATGCGGACTTTCCATGTTCTACTGTATCGTTCTTTGATATAGAGCCTAAATGTTAGGACTGTTTTGTTTGCCTATGCATGCGATCTTCTGCAAAATAAATTATTTTTATAACCTTCTAATTCAATTGTTTCTTCGTCACGGATGTCGCCTAAGAGAGGTCGCCCTGCGAGAAGTAATAGAGTAGTAGAGGAGGATGTAGGTCCTCCACCGCCACAGAAAGGGACTATAAATGCCACTGAAGTAGCCCATATTGTGGCCCAGGCGGTCAATACTGCGATGACTGTCGTGGTTCAGCATTTTCCCCAAGCCCAACAGCCGAGGGTTCAGGAGGCACAAGCCCCCGCGGGACCTTCTCCATGGTAAAGGGTCAGAGAATCTTTCTTAAGGGTCACCCACCGGAGTTTCAAGGTGGTTCTGACGTGATAGTAGCTAATCAGTGGAAAAAGGATATGCAACACCATCTTCGCATGGTGGAATGTAGTGAGGAACGGAAGTAAATCCTGGCCATTTTTAAGCTAATTGGAGCAGCCTTACATTGGTGGGAGTCGATGACCACACCAGAGCAAAGAGATACCATGACTATCACTGACTTTTGGGTCTTATTTGATCGAAAATATTTTCCCCGGTAGTCCAAAGGGAAATGAGGAGAAAGCTTTAAGATTGGTGAACGTTCGGTGGCAGAATATGAGGAGGAATTCACTCGTTTAGCCAGTTTTGTGACGGATGAGGTAACTCCGGATGAAAGGAGAATGTCCAAGTTCATTGGAGGCTTACATTAGAGGATACGGCAATATTTGCTGGGCAATCCTGCTTTGCAAACTTTCGAGGATGTGATGAATGTCGCGTTACTCCATTATCAAGAAAATCGGTTGTATGTTCAAGGTAGTAAGAAAGCTTCAATTATGGGGCAAGAAAGTAAGCCAGGAGGAAATGGTGATGGAGGAGGAGCACTACCCTCGTCCCAATTATCGGGAGGTAAGCTAAAAGAAAGGGACGCCCAACCAGGGGATTTGTCTAAAAGATAACATTTTGGTGGATCTAATTTCGATAGTGGTGGTTCCAATCATGGTCAAGGTGCCCCGCAACAGTAGAAGGTAGGTCGGGGTAACAATGGGGGTCTAGGCTAGCCGGGCCAAGGTTTTGGGCAGTTCAGAAATAATAGGGGTCGTAATCAGGAAAATCTGATGGTCATTGCTTTCAGTGTAGGGAGCCGGGTCATTATAAGAATTCGTGTCCACTATTGATGGAGGAGAGTTTCCTAGGGTTCCACATCATCAACAGGCACAGTTACCTCCACCAGTGCCTAATCCAGTCGTCCCTCCATAACAGGGACAACTACAGTATGGGCGTATCTACCACATACAGGATGCTATGCTCCCTCCAGCCCCACGAGCGCCACCAGCTATTGAGGGTAAGTTTCCCATTCATGGGCATATGGGTCATGTATTATTTGATACGGGTGTGACACACACGTTTATTTCTAGAAGTTTTGCTCAATCTACGGATCTAATTAAAGATGTGAAAAGTACTTTCACTAGTGTTGAATCTTCTATGGGTGACGGTTCACTTATTTTCTTTATTTGTAAACGAATATAAATAAATCTTGGTAACTTGTGCTTTGAGGCCGATTTGCTCGTCCTTGATACGGTTGGGTATGATGTAATTATGGGTATGGATTGGATAGTGAAGTATCGTGCGATAGTAAATTGCTATGGGAAAAGTATAGTCTTTGACATTCCGGGACAGGAGATGTTTTTAGTGGCTATGCCTCGTTTAGAGGGAGGTTCTAGCACTTATTTGTATTATATTGGTGAGGAGACTTATCGGGATGTAGTCATTTCCTTAGATTCGATTTCGGTTGTTAGAGACTTTGAAGATGTTTTTTGGGAAATACTGTGTTTACCTCTAAGTAGGGAGATTGATTTTGTAATTGATTTAGCACCGGGAACGTGACCGATTGCTAGAGCTCCATACCGTATGGATGCTATTGAGATGAGGGAGTAAAGGGATCAGATTCAGAAGTTACTAGAACAAGGGTTCATTAAGCGTAGTACGTCGTCGTGGGTTGCTCATGTATTGTTTGTGAAGAAGAGAGATGGTTCTCTCCGGTTGTGTGTTGATTACTGAGAGTTGAATAAAGTTACCATCAGGAACAAATACCCACTACCTCGGATTGATGATTTGTTTGATCAACTTAGGGGAGCTTCATACTTCTCTAAAATAGACTTGAGGACGGGGTATCACCAGTTATGGATACGAGAACAAGATGTGTCCAAAACTGTGTTCCTAACTAGATATGGGTCCTATGAATTCTTGGTTATGCCTTTTGGACTAACCAATGCACCTGCAGTGTTTATGGACTGCATGAATAGAGTGTTTAGAGACTTCCTGGACCAGTTTGTCATTGTGTTTATTGATGACATCCTTGTTTACGCTTAGTCAGAAGCTGATTATGCTACGTATCTATAGTTGGTCTTGCAGACGTTGAGGGATCATCAGTTGTATGCTAAATTTGAGAAGTGTGGCTTTTGGATACAGGAAGTACAGTTTCTGGGTCACATTGTGACAACTCGGGGTATTTCAGTAGACTCGAGTAAAGTTATTGCAGTGAGGGAATGGGGTCAGCCCACGACACCTACCGAGATTTGTAGTTTTCTGGGTTTGGATAGGTATTACCACAGATTTATCAAAGGTTTTTCTAAGATTGCTATCCCTTTGATCAATTTAACTCGGAAGGGAGTGAGGTTCGTTTGGGATAATTCTTGTCAGCTAGCTTTTGATGAGTTGAAAGATAAGTTGACTTTCGCTCCAGTCCTTGCATTACCGAGACTGGGGTTGGAATATTTGGTCTTTATCGACGCATCTCTACAAGCATTGGGAGGTTTATTGCAGCAAGAACAACGGGTTATTTCTTATGCTTCCCGCAAGATAAAGCCCCATGAAAAGAATTATCCGATCCATGATTTGGAACTTGCGGCAGTAGTTTTTGCCTTGAAGATTTGGAGACATTACCTCCTGGGGGAGAAATTTAGTCTTTTCACGGACCACAAATCATTACAATATTTATTTACAAAGAAAGATTTGAATATGTGACAACGTCGGTGGTTAGAGTTTGTGAAGGACTACCAATTTGATATTCACTATCACCCGAGTAAGGCTAATGTAGTGGCGGATGCATTGAGTCGGAAACCCGAGAGGGAGTTAGCCACAATATGGAAGGCTAAATGGAAAGAGCTCAGCCAAGAGGATGCTGTTGCAAGGGCGTTTATGTCGGTGTTGACCGTTATGCCTATTATAGTGGCAAGGGTTGTGGAAGCACAAGGAAGGGACAAAAGTTGTCAGGACCGTATACACCAATTGTTAAACGGGGGAGCAGAATCCTACTCTGTGAGTTCTGAGGGTGGATTACGCTTCCACGGGAGACTTATGGTTCCGGATGAAGGAGACTTAAGACGAGCAGTAATGACAGAATCCCATGGGTCCAAGTTCACAGTGCATCTTGGTGGGGACAAAATGTACCAAGACATGCGTCGTCAATATTGGTGGGCGGGTATGAAACGGGACATTTCTGAATTTGTTTTCTAATGCACTACTTGTCAACTGGTGAAGGTAGATCATTAAAGACCGACGGGATTATTGCAACCCTTAGAAATACCGGTATGGAAGTGGGAAATCATCTCGATGGATTTCATCACGGGATTTCCAACATCACAAAGAGGTCATGATTCTATTTGGGTGATTATCGATCAGTTGACCAAATCGGCACATTTCTTACCGGTACATACAGACTACAATATCGCTCGTTACACTCGGCAATTTATTGCGGAGATTGTTAGACTCCATGGGGTGCCCATTAATATAGTCTCCAATCGGGACAAAATCTTTGTTTCCCATTTTTGGCGAAGTTTCCAAGAAGTAATGGGAACCGAATTGAAGTTGAGTACCTCCTATCACCCTCAAACTGATGGGAAGACAGAAAGAGTCAACCAAATGTTAGAGGATATGCTTAGAATGTGTATTCTTGATTTCAAAGGAGGTTGGGAACAATACCTTACCTTGGTCGAATTTGCTTATAATAATTCGTACCAATTCACTATTGGGATGGCACCCTATGAAGCATTGTATGGTCGACCGTGCAGATCACCTACTTGTTGGTTGGAGGTAGGGGATAATAAGTTTCTTGGACCTGAAATGATCCAAGATACTTCTTCGAAGATTGAACTTATTCGAAATCGCATCCGAATTGCTCAAGATCGTCAGAAGAGTTATGCTGATGAGAATAGAAGGCATGTGGATTTGGAGGTTGGAGATCAAGTTTTGGTGCGAGTTTTGCCAATGAAAGGTATAAAATGATTTGGAAAGAAGGGAAAACTTGCGCCGCATTACGTGGGTACTTTTCCTATTATTTCTAGAGTGGACCCCATAGCGTATCAATTTTCCTTACCGGAACACTTGTAATAGATTCATGATGTATTTCATGTTTCATTCTTGAAGAAGTATAAAAGGTGTGAAGGAGCTCACTAGCACATTCCTTTGGATGATATCGAATTTCAATTCGATATATCATATGAGGAACAACCAGTTGCAATCTTAGATAACGGGGAGCATAGGCTAAGATCTCGAGTGGTACCCTTGGTTCGGGTCCAATGGGGGCACCACAATGCCGAGGAGTCAACATGGGAACGTGAGGACAATATGCGAGCAAAGTATCCACATCTCTTTTTGCAAGGTATGCCTAATTTTGAGGACAAAATTCCCTTATAAGGGGGGGAGTATGTAATAACCCTTAATCTTGAGTAATTTATTTTATATTAATTTGCCATGAGAGGTAATTAGATAAAATATTGAATGATGAAGTAAATATTATTTTATGAAATTTGTAAGATAGTATTTACTAGATTGTGCATATTTACTGTTATGTAAATGTAAATGGCATTTATGGTTTAAATGAAGTTGGAACTCAAAATGAATTATATTATTCCAGATGCCAATTTAGAGGGAGCGGTTAGTCCCGAAATGGTCAAGATAGTCAAAATAAGTGTCATATTGTATTTTTAGGTTCCGGACACTTTTGACAGGTTATAACTTAATTATGTAGTTACGAGTCATTTAAATGGGGTATTAACAATTAAAAGGTGGAAACAAATGCTAAGGCACGTTTAAAGTCTCCCAACCCTCCTTTGTTTCTCCCTTACACATTCTAAACCCTAGAGAGAAAGAGAAGTGTGGAGAAAAGAGAGAAAAAGGAAGGAAAATTGAAGAATGGGCTTTAGATTTGTTACGACCGGAAGGAAATCCGAGACTACGACCCTAAGGCAAGTTTTTACTTGCAAATATATGATTTCTTGTGGATAAATTGCAATGGTAGTTGTGTAATTGGAAGATTTGAGTAAATGTTAGGTTTTGAGATATATATTAATGTTTGACCTTAGATCTTGTTGTATATTTGATTTAAATTGGTTATGTGGGTTGGTTAAGATGTAGAAATAGTGTAGGTGTGTTGTAGGTTGATGACAATGAAAGAGATGTAAGAATAAGGACTTTAGGCTTTGGGTTTTAGCTTTGTAGAAGAAGAGGGGTTCTTGGGTCTGCTAAGCACGATCGACCGCGGTCCCAGGACTGATCGACCGGGCCTTCGGGGGAGAGCCTACTTCATTCCCATATAAGTATAAATTGTGAGCGCGGTAGACCGCGGTCCCAGGACCGGTCGATCGGGCCCCTCGAGATGATCTTTCTGCATTTCTTCCTAGGCAAAATCCCTGAGACGCGTTGGACCGCCGTCCCAGGACCGATCGACCGGTCCCCTGTTTTTCACTCTTCAAATCCCATTTTTTTCTAGCTTCTTTCTTTTAAGATAGGGACTTAGGAACCTTCTTAATTGAAGTAAAACTAGAGTATTAGAGTCTAGCTATGGTTTAGTTATAAGTCTAAGTTAGAATGAGAGTTAGGGTTTAAGTTAGGGATAATTTGGTTAGTTAAATTAGAGGAAGATAAATGATTCCCTTATAGAAAGAAATAGTTTAGACCTAGGGAGAATTGGAATGAGTTATTGTGGACTTCTAGAATTGGAGGGAAGAATGTCATTTCATAATGGGTTATAAAAGGTATGTTATTTCATGGAGACTTGTATTGAGAGATAATTAATCAATACAGTTTATGATGAAGATATTAAACGTTATGGCTCCGGATATAATGTAATACATACTTGATAAAGTAAATAAATTGTGAATAAGAATTTGTGTACACACACCTCTCTAAATGCTATTATAGGGAAGTTATGCGTATGAGGTGAAGTCCCCTGGCTAGTGAATGCAGGGTGAATATAGTCCTCGGCCATAAGACCGGTTCTTATATATAATGTGATTATTGTGTGAAGTGAGGTAATTACGGGTGTGGTTATGACTCACTGTCGCAGGTATATGGCCACTTACCAACGTCAAGCGATATAGGATGCCCAGGTTATCTTGTGTGATAGGCCCTGGAAGATGATAGCTATTTAAGGGTGCGTCTAGTGGGGAAACTCAGAAGGACGGTCTTAGAATCGTTATATGTTGTATAATATAACTGTTCTTGTTGAAGTGGAATCTTATTGATTATGGCACTTTACAAAATAAATTGCCTTGAATACATTTCCTAATAAGATAAGGAAAGGTGAAATGAAATGGTGTAAAATTGAAATGGAACCTTAATAAGTACGAAAATCTTGTTATCCTCTAGCATATTTTGGTTTGTGATCATGGTCATCATATTAGTGTTAGATTATGCTTTTATATTGAGATGTTAGATTACTTATCCTTATTTTGATGATCGTAGTTAATTCATTTGTGATAATTAAGTTGTCCATAACTATCATGCATTTTATTCACTTGGTAATTATATTAAAACGTGCCCTGACCCGTTTATATCTCCTTATTTTGCATGGATCTCTTATTCGCTCAGGTGCTCCGCCGCAAGGACTCCCGTATTGACTTTTCCATCCCAGTGTCTTGGAGCTGTAACACCTTGCGGAGGTTACGGGATATTTTGATTTAGACGCTTCCATCTTTTGTATTCTAGTTATGATCGGTTATACAAGATTGGAAGAGAAGTTTTCTTATGGGTCTGAGTTAATTGCTTCTTAAACTCTAGTCCCATTTCCACAGTTCTTAGCTTGCTACTGAGGAGTTCAGGGGTAAGGCTTTAATCATCCATCTCCTCAATTGCATAGCGCTTATTGTTAATTTTTTGTGGAAGTGACCCTTAGAATTTTAGAGACAGTTTATTTTCTATCATAGATAATCCCATTAGCATGCAGCTTAGTCACTATGTCTGTCATCCTATTGTAGAAGTCATCAAATAACTCAGTCTCAGTCATGACTAAAGTGTTGTATTGTTGGATTAACATTTGGGTTTTTACATCTTTAACACGGTGTCTCCTTCATGTGCAGTCACTAGGGTGTCCCATGCTTCCTTAGAGGTAGTATAGAAAGATATCCTCTTAAATTCGTGTTCATTGATAGACATGAAAATAGCATTTTTTTCCTTTGTTATTATTAAGGGAAGTATGTTTCTCTTCTTTAGTGAATTCACTTAGTAACTTTCTAATCCTCACAGTACTTCCTTCAGCGGATGGTTTAGTAGGAAAAGTATAACCATTTTAAATAGCATCCCAGACATCATCTCCCAATGTCCCTTGGATGAAAGCAACCACCCTCACTTTTCAGTAAGGGAAGTTGGTTTCATCAAAGAGAAGGGGTCTGGACAGGTTACCTAATCTCTTAAATTTCTCGTCCATTGTTTGTTTTGAGAAAACAATTTCAAAAACTCAAGATCTAAAGAATTTGAAAAATCAAAGCTCTGATACCAATTGAAAAAATACCACTTAAGTTGTTTAATTCAAGATCAAACAGTCTAAATGGCTCCGAACAGCTTTTTGAAGGAACTATTTTCTTAAAACAAACAACTAACACAAGATGTGTAAAATAAACTATGAACAAGATATTCCAGGTATTATGTAGCCAAGTTTTGAAAACCAAAATTAAAATAGTTTTAAATCAACACGCCAAAAGAAAGGGATGAGAGGAAGATTAAGTAATCAAGTGCACAAAGATTTTTAACGTGGTAAAACCCCACCCAATTGGGGAAATATCCCCGGAGGTCTCTACACCTCAAAACAAAAATCCACTAAAATAGAGTAACAGATTACAAACTATTTAACAATCTAAACACACAATCAGACCTAATCTAAGTTCAGAAAATATACCAACTCCTCTGGATTATTCTGACTTCTCCCAAGGCTCTGATGTTGTAGATGTTCTCTCAGATTTGTAACTCCACTCCTTTAAGTTTTACGTCGACTTTTAAAGTCTAAAATCTCTCTACCAACACGTTTTAGTGTTTTAGTGTGAAAGTGTTGTGATGTGATGTGCCTAACACATGCATGCAACTCACACACACTTATTACATACAGAATGAGTATCAAATTACAAATAGATTTCTAATATGCAACAGAAATTTCCAAAATCAATTTGATCGAAACTCTAAAACTTTTTTATCTTTATATTTATTCGCAAATCAAGAGGGAATCTTGCTATATAAAAGAGCCAAGATCCTAGACATTTTCTTTATTAAAAAATGTATAGAGATTTCACAAAATGTGAAATATATGAAAGTGTAAATCCATAATCAAGATCACAACTAGATTTAAGTCTGGATATTCTCAGAAACTGAAATCAGAAATGATTTTGTTGGTTTAGGTTTTGAAATCAACCTAAAGGTTTTAAAAACATCCAACAAAGTTAAGATTTCTCGAAAGAAGAAATCAAACTCAGTAACATCTACGTGATATGTATCACCGAGTATCTATGAAAGAAAATGAGATTAGAACTACGTGACTTAGTTGGACAAGAGATTAAGAACTAGAGAGGATGGATCTTCTGAAATCTCAAACTAACTCAACTCTTAGAAGGGTTTTCTGTGAAAATTTGGTCGGAGTTTGGTTAGGGTTTTATTTCTCTCTCTATTTCTTTCTCTCTCTCTCTCTCTCTCTCTCTCTCTCTCTCTCTCTCTCTTCTCTTCTCTCTTTTTTCTCTCAGAGGTGAAAATGATCCAAAGATTATAAACGTTGCACATATGAGTCCTATTTATACTAGAGCATGGAAGGCTTTAGAAGGACGAACCAAATCAAGGATCAGGATTGAATACAAATAATCGAAGTAAATCTATTAATTGATGATGCACCGCTTTTAAACACACTCTGATTGGTTCAAAGGGTTCACGCATGGATTGCTTTAGAAGACACGTAAACCATTGATAAAAATGATCCAACGGTGTAACTAAGGTCTCAGATATATGAGATAAATAAAACACAAATCTAGCGGTTATAATACCAACACGTGTAAGACTAAGATTAACTGAAAAATGCTTGTTTTTGAAGTTGAAAGAATTCAATTTTCCCCCACAATATTATCTAGCGCTTTCGGATTCTACCCAAGCTATGTTTTAGGCACTTATGAAAATTATAAAACATCCCCAAAACATTATAAAATCCAATTTTAAATGTTTAAAAATTATTTTTAAAATTCCAAAAATTACTTAAAATATCCCAAAAATTTTAGAAAATCATTTTAATGGGATTTAACTCGCACACATCCATATTATGAATGTGTGTGTAACTAGGTGAATGTGTTTGTGTTCTACCTTTAGGAACTTTAGAGGAATTCAAATGTAGAGTCTGGAGGTTGTTTGGTAGGCTAGGATATGACTCAATTTTATCACTATTTCCAAACTAGATGAGCACCTATATAATATAGACTTAAGTGAGTCAAAGATATAGGGAGCTTCACATACAAATTTAGCTCATATATACACGTTTAGCATACCCAAAACTTTTGCTCTAAACATTGCATTCGGACCGGTCAAAATTTACCACAAAGTTTGTGTCGCACAGTTGGCTTATTCTAATCAAGTTATCTTTCAATTCGTTCACTACAACACATCATCTAGCTTAGGAAATTCGGGTATTTCAACAGTGCCACATCCTAAAATTCTAGATCTGCTCCTATCTCCAAATGTGACTTTACCTTCCTTGCGTACCTCAAGGTGGGTAAACAATGATACGTCAACGGGCATGTGCTTACAACACCCACTATCAAAATACCATTGAGAAGTCTTTTGAGCCTTTAGAGAAACATGATCAACAAGGGATTTTTCATCTCGCTTAGGTAACCAAGTGGCAGTAGCCTTTTGTTTACCCTTATTATTGTTGACTCTAGTCGGCGTGTTGGAAGCTTTCTCAAACAGCATAGACATCTGTTGAAATTCTTCCATTAAATTATGCAAAGTCGCGACCAGAAATTCAACTTGATCCATAAGACTATCAACATCGCTAAAGCGGTGTACGGGAGTATATGTACGAGTAATTCTACTTAATTTATATCAAAACTCTCCAAGGTGGCCTCTTCTTTTGCAAACATAGATAGGTTTGGGCCTACCTCGATTTGCTTTTCTAGGTTGAACTCTTCTAGGTGGGTTAAGTTGACTAACTAGGTTAGGTCGAGGGCCATAAGGATCCATTAAAAACTCAGGAATCGGCTCGGGTGCGACATGGGAAGTGGACGCACCGTCATAACTTATTCCTTGCCTCTCGACGTTTCCTAATGCAGGGTCGAGGAACATTTTACCTAGCTTCTTCGATGTGTCCTTAATAGTTACCTTGACCTCCTAGGCACGTTCGAGCTCTTTATCGAGTTGGGATATAAGGGCTTCAAGATTCTAACGAGTCTCTACGGATGCTTAGAAATCTCTCGTAAGACTAACCGCCTTGTTGGTCAAGTCCTCATTCTCTCTCTCAACTAAACAAACTCTATCTCCCAAAGCTTCTCTTACCGGGGATTCACTCTCTCTCAACTCTTTCTCTAGCGCTAAAACTCTCATAGCTAACCATTTGTTTTGTTTCTTCATTTTAAAGGACTCAGCGTAAAGATCAGCGTAAGCGCGCTGAAGGTCACTCTCACTTAAAACATTCTTTCCCGCAAAATATTCTCTCCCTCACTATCCTCAGAACGACTAGACTCACTGTTTAGGTGTTCATATTTTGTAGCTTCCTCATCATCATGAGGTTCACAAGATGTACTAACATGACTATCCATAAATGCAGTGAAGTTACATCCATGCGATGATTCTTCTCCCCAACTCGCCGACTCGACCTCGTTGTCGCTAAGCGTGATATTTAAGGCAGCTTTGCCTTTTTCCCTTGACGTTTTATCCTAGTCGGACACTCGTGAGATTTGTGACCCTTTCCCTTACACTCATAACATCTATCCTCATCTTTCTTTGAAAATTGATTCTTTTCTTTTTCAAAATTTTTCTTGAGCAATTTATATTTTTTATCTTTCTCAAAAAAATTCTTATCTTTGAAAGTATTTTGCCTCTTGAGTTTGATAAATTTCTTTAATTTTTTAGCAAAAAGGTCCAAATCATCTAAATCATAATCGAACTCATAATCGGATGACGCTTCCTCTCTCTTTTTAGACACATCCTCTCTCTTTTTAGGTTGGGCTTTAAGTTCAATCCCCTTATCCTTAAGCTTAACTATTTTAGGGAACATATATATCTCATATGTTTGAAGATATCCTACAAGTTCTTCACACCTAAAAGTGTCTAGAATCCCTTACGAATTAAGAACGGTAAGCTTAGAAATACAACGGGTGAAAAGCGATATCAAAATTTTCTTAACCACATGTGTCTCGGGTATTTTCTCACCTAAATTGAAACTCGAGTTAACTATGTCGGACTGTCGTGTGCATAAAACTCGCCAAAAGATTCAGATTCAAGCATTGTGATTGTTTCAAATTGTGTGGTGAGATTATGCAACTTAGAAGCTTTAACATCATTAGACCCTCGTGAGTGAGTTGGAGGGTATTCCAAGCTTCTTTAGAACTGATGAACGTTATAATATGGCGAAACTCGTCAAGGGTAACATCTCCCGAGATGGCACTCAAATCGTGAGAATTAAAATTTTTCCATTTAAATTCGTCCTTTGTCCACTTAGAGACATGTTTAGGGTCTACGACGTTACCAACTATGATAGTGGGAGGAGTTCACCCTCTTTCACTAACTACCCAAACACGTTCATCTATGGGCTTTAAAGCAGACCTCATCCTAGCTTTCCAATATGCATAGTTGGTACCATCAAAGATGGACACTCGATTATACAAATTCTCCATTAAAATTCGGCTTTTCAAAGATCAATATTTTTTTAAAAAAAAGATATCAAAGAAAAATTAATTTTATGGAAAAACATCACACGGTAATTTTGTGCAACAAGCTCTGATACCAACTTGAGAGTGCACTTGCGATCTTAATGGAATATTTATATAATTAAAGGTTCACCAACCACAAATCCAAATTATTACCAAATTTTAATCTGATTAATTTAGGTTTGCATGTGATGATTGATCTAAACATAATAAATAAACTACGCAAGCAAGAGGAAACAGATATGAAGAAAAATCCCTAAAAAGGGAAAAACCTATTTCAGTACTTTAGATTTTTACAAGAACACTACTTACAAAACCTTTAAAGAATACGGCTCACTCCTGAGTCATCCACATGTTGCGCTCCACCCTCGGTATATACCGATCAGCCTTTGTCTTTCTTCAGTAGTGATCCCCTCAAGAACCACAAGGTCAACAGTGAAGAATGTATCTCCATAAGAGTAACTTCATATATGAAATACTTTAGGGTTTCAAATGGATTCACACATATATTGGGGATGAAATTTGTGAATCAAAAGGTGTTTTAAACCTAAACAAAGTGAGGACTTTTGCAGTAGGTGTGCAATTTTTGATTTGCAAAACGTCTCTACGAAAAACTTTATGAAGCAGGTATTTATAAGGCGGCACAAAATTCGAGGGGGCATCATTCATTTGAACGAAAACAAGCTTCATTTGAACGAGAATAGCATCTCGTTAGAACGATATCAAGGTCGTTAGAACAAAAACACTATCTCATGTGAACGAGCTTCAAACGAGGCCAAACAGTACACCCTTGTTAGATGCACGTTAGATAAAATTAATAAACGAGGCTTCTAACGAGTTGGACTTCTCGTTCGAACGAAGTAAGTGAATTTTGAAAAAAAAAATATAAACATAAAAAATTACTTCTTTTTTATAAAAAAAATATCTCCTCGTATAAATGTAAATAAATCTGAACTTCAAATTTATTTATACCTTTGTAATGTGGATATCGTCTTGAAGTCGGAGATATTGGAGACTCAGTTATTCATAACGGCTCGAGTCAAATGATAAGGGGATACGCCACAATATATTTAAGCCTAAGCTATGAGAAAATTGAAGAAATTATGCTCTTACAATAAAAAGGACCCTTGGGCAGACATTTTTTAAAAACACAACTTTTGGAAAGCAAACTTTGAGAGAATTTATATTATTTGAGGGCCAAGAATTTTAATTTTATGGGGTGAAATTTGTCAAGCTTAATTGTAAGGAACAGTTATTGTAAGTTTGACTCATTAATTAAATTTTTTATTCATTCTTGCAATCTTATTATGCCTGTCATTATGTTAGCGTAAATTCTCTCCTAGGACTAGGTTAAATTTATTGTGCTTGATTAGTATTGTGTAGTTAGTTTAATTTCATTTTTATTCCTGACATGTTTTAAATATTTTAAAAATTCGGTATTCACTTAAAATGACACAAGAGTGTGTTTTAATTAAACATTCGAAAGTGATTGTTAATTCATAATTTAAGAATTAATGAGTGTAAATTTTTATGTGTATGCTTGCATCAAATTTTTTGATATCTCATGCTTAAATACAACGTTAAGACTAAAAAATTAATAATTCATATTTTAATTTTTTGTGTGAGTACTTTTTGACAGGTTATGCTTGCACTCGATTGTTTTGATAGTCCATGCTTAAAGACAACATTTAAAACTTAAAATTAATGTTTTTAAGGCAATAGGGATTCCATCCGTCTAGATTAGAGATGCTAAGTTTTGTGTGAACTTAAATATTATATTTTTTGAATTGAACGCGACGAGAGTTGGTTTAATTTTAGTTATAAAATCGGTATTGACAAAATTAAATTAATGCGTAATATTAGTTAAAATTAATAAATGGTTCCGAAATCCTATTTTCTCCCATAATAAGTTACATATTTTTGGTTGCTCTCTTTAAATGCTTTTATTTGAGTTTTAGATTATAATTCTCATATTTACACCATCTTGTCTAGTTGGACAGTTAAAAACCTAGAAAATTGATCAAATATATGTGGGTTAGATCTGTACTTGCATAAGCTATACTATAATAGCCGGTGCACTTACAATAATTTATAATTTGGCGTCGTTATCGAGGATTTGTATTGATTTTTAAAGTTATAGACTTTCGGACTAATTTTACTTTACTTTATCATAAAAACCCATAAAAAATTTAAATAGAGAATTCAAAAACAAAAATATTTTTTTAAATTTTTAAATTTTATTTTTTATATAGTTAGTTTGTAAAATATAAATTAAAAATGAAAATTAAATAAAAAAATTACTTCGAGTTGCACTATTTTTATTTCTAGAATAAATAAATAAATATTTCATAGTGTGCTTGTTTGTTTTATTCTTTGTTTTCTTCTCTTTCGTTTTAAACTACACTTTTAGTGTAGTGTATTGTTATTTTTATTGTATATTTTTTTGTGTCGCACTTTACACTTGGTATACTTGTTTTGTGTTATTTTTCAGTAGCACATTAAAAAAAAGTAGAAAAGTAAAAAAAAAAAGCGAAAAACTAAAGAAAAATATAATAAAGCAAGCAACAGTGTGCGAATGTGAAAGACACTTGTGCAATTTTTTCGCGAGCACAAGAATCTCTCAAGAGCGACTGAAACGTAGGCGACGTTTTTTTTCGATCGACGTCAACTTAAACTTCGACCCAGCATAAAAAATGATCGTAAAAAGTTCACGTCGGAGGTACGTTTTGTGTGCTCCTATTGTGGTTTCATTTTTGCATATTTTAATTTGCACTTTGCATTAATTTGACTTAAGGGAAAGAGTCACTTGCAAGATAAGGTGGAAATTTCATCACCCTCCCTTGGCCCGAAAATCACTAAGTTAACCGAGCATTTGCATAACCCAAGCTGTCACTTTTAATTTTAAAATTAATTAGACGTTGGCCTTAGGATATTATATAGTTCATATCAAACCTCTTAACGAGGCTAGAATTAAAAGCTACTCCAACTAGAACTTATCTAATCGTATTCGTTTACCTTGTCTAGGATTGGTGGTTTTTAATGAGTCTTCATACCGACCACCTACCTAGAGGTAAAATCGAGATTCGAGGTGATAACCATAATGGTCGTCTTTTAAATTCTACCTTGTCAAATAGTAGGAGCTGTCAATTAGGGAGATTAATTCGGAGACCCCCATTGTCGATTAATCTCATACATGTTAGTTTTTAAATTTAAAATTCCTCTCCCCTAAATTAGATATTTCAAATTGCTCAGTGTTAAGTCAATTTTAATTGCTTTTGCTTTTAAAAAAAAAAGCCAAAATCTTAGGGCCTAGATGTATAGTGTGATGTATAGAGTGTGATGTAGGAGAGTCTCCTATATATATATATATATATATATATATATATATATATATATTGGGTGATCCTCGTATTGTAATCCCGTCAACTTTTTCATGTTTCTCTATTGATCCTTTTGATATGTGGCTACAAAATACTAAAAATTGAGAGGACTATATATTTCAATTTGAGACAGATGGGTCAGTAATTATTTTTAAAGAAATTAAAGAAGATGTGGATGAGAGTCCAACTACTTTATTAACTATTTATCCACCGATATATATTAATTGGGAAGAGGTAAATAAACGTATAATGGAGATATTTCTAACAATAATCGTGAATTAAATGAGGATAATCAATTTTTTGAGGAGAAAAAAAAATGATAATATTGACACTTGTAATACTTGTGATGATTTGGATGTTGATTTTTGTTGAGATTTTTCTTCTTATTTAATTGAGGATAATGCTACTTTATTTTATATGTGGAAAAATCTATTTGAGAATTCCTCTATGACACCCCGCCTAATAAAATACCGAGTTTTCAATCCTGTACCAAATTAAAATAGGAGTCTCATATGGTTCATTCTTAGCATCACTTTCGAAAATCAAATTAATTACTAGTAACCAATTAGATTGGCGTCCAAATTTTAATTAACTAATCTTTTTAAATGCCTTTCAAACAAAAACATCCACACAGTATAAATATGAATGAAACTGAGATGAAATTAAAATAATCGAACACTCGGTTTAACATAATACAACCAAATCGAATGACACACTAAAAGGCAGTAAAAGAATAAATAAATAAATAAATGTAGTTTGGTTATCAGCTTGAGTATTTATACAGTACCTCCTATCTAGATTACAAGGATAGAAGCGTCTATAGTGAACCTGCATGCATCCACAGCTGCTGCAGCAGACGTCTGACTCGAAAGAATCGTCATCCAGGCGTCCCTGTGTCTGGACACCTATATATATATAGCAAAAGAGAGAAAAATATAAAAATGGATCAGAGCTCGAGTTGTGAAAATATTTTACAAGTGCATAAATGCTTTATTTATGAAAAATATGTTTTATCTCATATTTAAATTGATATCACACTCCCATGAGATACCCCTCACCCCTCTTCTAATGGTGCACCTCTATCGCATCTCTCTAAACATCCTAGTCAAGCTATCCTGCCTAACTAATCCGTCACCCCCAAACTCAAAGTCCTAAGTTAATGGTGTTCCTCGGAGTACACCTGTTGCTCGGAGTGAGTATGACTAGGTCGGGGGAATGATCTTCCTCGTTGCTATTGTGCCACGTAGATTGACACGTGTCTTTTTATTATTCGTCCACATCAGTATACTAATTTTGGTATCAAGACTACTATCAAATTTTCTTAAGAAGTTATCAACAAGCTTGCTGAACCGTATAAATTCTCAACTGTGGGAAAATTTTCCCATGGGCGGCCTTCTCTTGAATCTATTAGAAAGTCTCTTCATTCAATGAATCTCAAAGCTTCCTTCTAGGTGGGACTTCTTGATAAAAAAACATATCATCACCAGACTCTTTAATGAATAAGATTTCTGTAGATTATGGATGCGCAACCAATGGTTTATAGGAAGATTGTCTATGAGAACCTTCAAGTAGACCCCTGAATTCAAGCCTGAAAGAGAAAGTCCCATAGTTCCAATATGGATCTCATTTCCTTCTCTACCCATTCACTTATTCTCTAAATCTTCACTTTTCTCTTTTGCTCAAGTTGTAGGGCAGCCCCTCAAATTGGATAGTTCGACAGTTGTTGTTAGAAGACCTAGCTTAGCTAGGGTCTGCGTTGAGTTCAATATTCTTAGTACCAGAACTGATTGAGTTTGGATAGCTTGTGGGGAAGAGGGATTCTGGAAAAAAAATAATTATGAGGATATTCCAGATACTCTACTGATTGTCATAAGGTGGGACATGTCAATTCCAAATGCATCCTTAAATCAAACATTCAAAATGGTACTCATCAGTCCAAAGTACAAGATTCTCACATACCTTTAATCTAGCCTAAAACCCATCATTCCACAACCTCAGTCCCTAAACAGCAATTCACTTTAAAAAAACTATCCAACCTTCCTATTTTTTCAACGAAACCAAAACTAGAGAATCCTCAAAAGCTCAAGCACCTCCACCTTTACACTTAACCAATATCATCCCCTTTCACCAGGTCATCTTTTAAAAGATCTTTCAAATAATCAGTATAGCACAAACATTGACCCCCATCCAATCTCTGAGAATAACCCTCTAAGATAACCCCCCTCCTGTCCAAAAATCAAACTCCATAATCCCTCTGATCACTAACAAAGTCACTAATCACCTGCCAAATTCTAATTTGAATACCACTATCTCAACTTTATCCCCTGACTCCCTTAACTCCTCTAACAATAAATTGTGGCCAGTTTACACCCTTATCCAAACATAGATATTGACTCCCAACCAATCTCTAAAAATCAACCCTATGCTATAAACCCCTCCCCTGTCCAAAACTCTAATTCCAAATCTCCTCATACTCAAATTCTGAAAGTTCAGAACCAAGATTTTATTTATAAGATTCAAGATGTAGACTTGGATGATCAAGAATTAAATGTGGTGTATAACCTCATGTTGTCCCCAAAAGGAACTGAGATTCCAAAGAAAAAAAATTGGACCTTCACAAGTCCAATTCAAAATCAGTTTCCGAGTCAGATACTATTGAAGGTGTTCCTCTTATTGAGGAATTAATTACATTCTCTCAGAACTTTGAAAAAAAATGGAATCCCTCTCAATCATCAGGTGGATGGTGACCCACCCCCCCACCCCCACCCCAAGATCATGTAATTTCTTCTTCCAAATTTGATATCCATCTTAAGAAGACAAGTGGTCATGTTCCTAAAATAGCAGATAGCAAGATATTTGACCCCATGTTTAAAAGGATTACCAGAGCTTCTATCAAGTCTTCAAAAGCTAGATCTCCTCACCTGTCCCAATGATAAATTTCCTTATTTGGAATATCAGGGGGTTATCTAACAGACCCTCAAAAAGAAGGATAAAAAATCTTTGCTTTATGCACAATCTCCCCTGTATAGCCCTCATTGAGACAAAAACTAATGCAGATAAGTTAGAAGATCTAAGGAGGTTAATCAATTTTGAGGGCTGCACCCTTAATTTTAATAGAAAAATATGGTTTTTATGGAGATTTGGTGTCTCAGGTTCCACAATTATGTCTGGTGATCAAGCTTTGCTAGTGAAAATCTCCCATCCTCATCTAAATTCTACGGTTCTTATCTCTGTTGTATATGCTAAATGCACTAGGAATGAGAGGATCCCACATTGGGATTGTCTCAATCAACATAAAGTTATTGTTGATTCTAGACCTTGGCTTGTGTTGGGTGATTTTAATGTTGTCTTAAATATTTCTGAAAAGTTTGGAGGTAATAAGGTGGACTTCAACTCCTTGGAAGACTTTAATAATTTTATCATCAATGCATCCTAGATGGAAGTTCAATCTCTTGGATCTAACTTAACTTGGAATAATTTTAGAGATAATGGCAAAATTTCGGCTAAGTTAGATAGAGGTTTAGCATCAATTGAATGGACCAACTCCTTTCCAAATTTCAAGCTCACTCACCTTAATAAAACCTGTTATGACCACTGTCCTCTTCTCTTCTCTATTGAAAGCCATTTGGATGATGTTCCCAAAGCTTTTAAGTTCCAAAATATGTGGTGTGAACATAAGGATATCAAATCCTAATTGAGGAATCTTGCAATCTCCCTTCTGAAGGTAATCCATTGAGAAATGTCTCCACTAAATTACACAGATTGAATGCTGCTCTTGTATCCTAGAATAAATCTTCCTTTAAAAATGTCTTTGCTGAAATAGAGGCTCTAGAAGATGAAGTTCAGGTCAATGAAAACTTCAACGAGGAAGATCCTTCTTCAGAGAATAGAGAGTTCATGAATAAGGCCAAAGTTAAGTTACTGGAAGCTTTAAAAAAGGAAGAAATTTTTTGGGGTCAAAAGTTGAAAGGCAAATGGCTTATTGAGGGGGATTCAAACTCCAAGCTCTCCCATGCTTATGTCAGATCTAGAAGGCTGTATCAGATGATCCAAAAAGTTAAAAATCAAGATGGGCAATGGTTGGATAATATAGAGGATATTAAGATAACATTTATAGACCATTACAAGGAGATCTTTAAAGCTGAAGCTATCCATGGAGAGGGTGAAATCATAGAAGTTATTGATAAACAAATTACTTCTAATCAAGCCTTGAAGTTAGATGTTTTCCCAGATGAACTTGAGATTTTGGAAGTAATTCAAAATCTTAATGAAGATAGTTGTGCAGGCCCTGATGGATTTCATGGAGTTTTCTATAAAAAAAAATTGGGATGTTATAAAAACTGACATTAAAAATGCAATTTACTACATTTTTATAGGTGGGGAACTTCCTAAGAGCTGGACAAGTACCAACATCTTGCTCATTCCTAAATCCAATAATCCTTCGCAGTGTTCAGATTACAGTCCAATCAGTCTTTGTAACTTCTTCTTCAAGATTATTACCAAGATTCTTGCTTCAAGATTATCATGTGTTCTCCCTCAAATCATAGGATATTCTCAAGCTGGTTTCATCAAAGGTAGAAAGATCACAAATAATATTCTATTGGCTCAGGAAATCATGCAAAGTATTAGGAATAAAGCTCATGGATCCAATGTTATTATCAAGATTGGCATGTCTAAAGCATATGATAGAGTTTCTTGGATTTTTTTAGTTAAAACTCTAAGAAAGTTTGGATTCTCTGAAGTTTGGATTGATCGAATCTAGAGGTGCGTGTCTAACAATTGGTTATATACCCTTATCAATGGTCAAAGTGCTGGATTTTTCAAATCTGCTAAAGGCTTAAAGCAAGGGGATCCCCTCTCTCCATGTTTATTTGTTCTTGTTGTTGAAATTCTCAATTTAGGCATTCACAACCTAATGGTCAAAGGTCTGGTCAAACATTTCTCTCTCCCTATAAATAGCCCTTTGATTAGTAATCTAAGATTTGCTGATGATTCCATTATTTTCTGTAATGGATCTCTTCCCAGTCTGAACAATTTAATTTCTTTTCTGAAGAAATTTGAAAACGCCTCAGGTCAATTGATCAATTTTTCTAAAAGTAGCTTCTCTATGCACCACTCCACTCTGTTGAATAGAATTAGAGCCATTACTAAAGCTATTGAGTTAACTTTTAAGAAAATGGCCATCATATATCTTGGTTAGCCCGTATTCTATGGGGAAAAGAAACACTCTTACTTTGAAGACCTTGTCCATAAGATTAAACTGAAAATTTCATCCTAGCAGACTAAGTTTCTTACTTTCTCTGGTCGTAAAACCTTAATCAATTTAGTGTTGTCTTTTATCCCTATTCATACTCTAACAGCTCTGAATCCTCCCACTAAAATCATTAACATTGTTAACAACATGTTCAGTAATTTCTTATGGGGAGAATCTAAAGATTATGGGCATAGACATCATTGGAAGAAATGTCATGAAATGTGCTACCCTGTGTGTGAAGGTTGATTAGGTTTCAAACTTATCCCAGACTTGATAAAGGCCTTCAGCATCAAAATTTGGTGGAACCTCTCCACTACTTCTAACCTTTGGTCTGAATTTTTCTGGAATAAGTATAATAGCAGGCCCAAATTTGGTGGACCCCCCACGTATATAAGTCTTAAGCTGATAGAATCTCAAGCAGAAGCTGCTTCAATCATTATTGACGGGAAAAGATACGAGAAACCAAGATTTGATGGGGAATTTTCTTCTAAATCTGCTTGGCAACTTATCAGAACATCCAAAACTTCTTTTCTTATATGCAATCTCGCTTGGCAGTCAGATATACCTCATAGAATTTCTACATTTCTATGGAAGTGCTATCACCAAATTGTTCCCCTAGACGATTCTATACAAGCCAAGGGTATTCCATTGGCTTCCATTTGTCATTGTTGCTCTAATAATATGGAATATTTTCATCACTTATTCATTTCGGGCCCTTTAGCTCAAAATATTTGGAATCATTTCTAAAATATGTTTGGTCTTAAGTTGTCATTTTCTTCCTTCAACAGTGTTTTGATGTCTTGGTGGTTAAAAAAACCTTATCAAGACTTTTTTCAACACTTATTCTTGATCATTCAAGGTGCTATAGTGTGGGAAATTTGGAAGTGTAGAAACAAAGCTCGATATGAAGCAATCCATATGAACAAAAATTATCTTATTCAGCATATCACTAATCTTGTGAGGACCTACAGCAGGAATAAAAATTTCAGGTCCAATCACTCCCAATTTGAGCATGTGTATCAGACGTTCAAGCTAAAATCATTGAGTCCTAAGCCTTGTTCCTTTGAAATCACAAAGTGGATCAGACTTAAAGAAGGGGTGGTGAAATTAAATACAGATGGTGATTCCAAAGGTAACCCAGGACCCTCAGGTTTAGGGGGATATTGAGAAATCATCGAGGTAGTTCATTCAAGCCTTTTCATCCTATGAGAGCATCTGCACAAATAATAAAGCTGAATGTCTTGCCATTCTAAGGGTCTGCATATTTGCTAATCTTTAAACTTTCAATCAGTTATAGTTGAATCAGACTCTAAAATGCTCATTGACATCCTCAAATTTCATATTAAAGCACCTCCTTGGAACATTTTGTCAGATATGAGCATCATAAAATCCATGGAACATCAAATGTCTATCTCATATAGTCATATCTAGAGAGAATCCAATTCAATGGCAGATATCCTAGTCTCTCATGCGGTGAAAACTCAAGCCAACTCCTACTTCAAGCTGGTGAAAGATCTCCCTTTAGAAGCCAAAGGCCAATATAGGATGGATCTTTTAGGGATTCATTCTCTTAAAATTCTTCATTAAGATTCTTTAATTGATTTGCTTTATTTGCCTTTCATTGTTCCTCAATTTCTCTTGTAAGGCCACCTTGGTAGGGTTGTTTTACCAATTATTCTAATAAATTGGTGATATTCTAGTTAAAAAAAATAAGCATGGCTAACTTTTTATATCGCATGTACATCCCACTGTGACACCCCACTTATTCAATATAACGGTTGGCCAACCCTATACTAAAATACAACAGGAATCTCAAGTGTATCATTCTCAACACCAACTGTCGAATATAAATACAACCGGTAACCACCCTATATAAAATAAACAGGTGCCAAAAAAAGTGCACTGACAATATATCATTTACATACTACAGAGCATAAACATAATAGACAAATAAGGGAGTAGATCATTAACATGCTATGGATAGTCATACAAAAGAATATTCCCGAATATGATGTCGGGCAACAGACCATAAAATATCAAGAGACAACTATATAAGAGATCAACTTATACGACCTTTGGGTATACACACCCGATTTACAATTATGAATTCTTAACTATGTTAAAAAAAGATACGTCTATAACAAAAGTCATGTAACATCCCGCACATGCTGCAACTACTAAAACTCTAGAAAAGATAACCATCATTGGCGTCCTTGCGGAGGAACACCTGTAATAGACACAATATATATATATATATATATATATATATATATATATATATATATATATATATATATACTAGGATATGCCCGTGCCTGAAGGCACGCTGATAATCGCAAAATGCCGAAAATTTTCAAAGTATGTAATTGTAGGAAGTAAAAAGTTTCCTTTGTTTAGCCAAATATTCCAAGTAAGTAATAAACAAATAGTCCAACAACCTTCAAATATTCTAAATTCATCAATCGAATTCACATTATAAGGATAAGATTAGAAAGGGTTGGTGACAGTTCCACTTGGTTACCAATTGTCTCTTTAGAGTTGTAATGACAATAAAAGAGTAGTCCTCAATCTCGTTTCCTTTTTCCTTACATTTCTTTGATTGACACTACCATTATGAGATTTTCCTTTCTTTATAAGCCCGCAAAATCTAAATTAAAAATGTGAACACCATAAAATATAACACACAAATAAAAATTATAAAACTAAAAGAGTGGGAACAACTTTAAAAAGTATTTTTAAAAAATTATTTTCTAAAAAAATTTTATTTATGAAAAATAATTTTCATATTTCTTTAGAAAACAACTTTTTGTTTTTTACAAAACAATTCAAATGTTTTTATAAGTGATAAAACAGTTTAGACAATTTCTTCATTTCTTAAAAACATTTTAAGGTTTGGAACAATTTTTATTAATAGTTTTTAACTTTTGGTAAAAATAAAAAATAAATAAAACTTTTTTTATGCAAAAAAGAATGCTTAACTATATTTTTTTGAAAAAATAAAAGCTATTTTTGGTATAAAAAAATGTTTGTTAAAAAATTAGCAAACACTTTTTTAATATATAAACTGTTTATCAAACAATTAAAACAATTTTATTTAAATTGTGGTTATTTTGTGTAGAAAAATTGCCATCAAAGTAATCAGAATAAAATTTGGACTACAAAATCATACCCCGTGAATGTAGTACTGCAAAGTATCACAAAGTTTCTTCATCTCTATTAAGATTAATATATAAATGGATGCATGAGAGTTTATTTTATTTATATCATATCAGGCGTGTCCATCATTCTGAGCCATACAAAAAGCCATTTTTTTACAAAAGTACAATCCATATCATGTATTTTCAATAGCCTTAGATCTTTGGAGCCACACGCGACAGCCAAATGTTACATTGTGTACTTTTTTTAGCCAGACAAACCAATGCAAAAGACAAAATTTGTTGGACACGCACGTTTTTTTACTGGAGTTTGTATTTTTGTACTTGGTCGAATTGTTGAGCCTTCTTTATATCCGATATTATTTTCTTTAAAATCCTCTGGAGAAGCACGTCGTCCATTAACTTGACCGGTCACTCCTTTGAGCAAACTTGGTCAGTCACCATAAATATCTTATGTTGCCAGGCACATTAATTTTGACAAAATGACATTATATATATATATATATATATATATATATTTCATTCATATTTATAAATAAATTTACTTATATAACAGATAATATAAAGATGTTTTTATTATTATTAATGTTCTTCATATAAACATTTTTATTAATAACAAAAATTGATATGTATGTATACGTTTTTCTTTGTACCGTTAGCTTTTAATTTCTGCCTTGGTCAATGAAAATCTTTTCACCAATAACAATTATTTAGGGCCACAGGCTATGTCTAGACTTGCACAGTTAGACAGTCCTTGATTGTCATATGTCTTGTCTTGCACAGTTGGACAGTTCTTGATTTTCACGCATAAATAAATGGACCTTGTTGTCTTATCAAATTATTTTTCATACATAAAGGTTTCGTTTTGTTGCAAATATTATAAATATTTTTAGTATATCTTGGACACGACGAACTTTTCTGTCTCAAAGATATTCCAGTTTGAAAACAAATCCTCGGATAGAGAAACTTTAGGTATGAGGTTATTATATACCTTCTCATTCACTAAAATTATATGGGATTATGAATGTTTTAGAAAAAGAAAGGTAAAAAAATCGACATCACATATAAAAGGATATAAAAAATTGTAGTTTTGTATTTTTACACATTTGCATTACACAACACAAACAATATACATAAAAATTTAAACGATAAACGCTTAGATTGGGTCAAGTAGAAATATCTTCATATATCTATATAAACACTTAGTTTACAGCAATACAAACACCCAAATTGCTACACGGGCAAGAACACAAAACCCATGTGGGTATTAGTTCTGGGTCACCCATTTCTTATGGGCAACATTGGTCTCTCAAGTTTCTGTGAGAATTTGGATAAAGTAACCCCAACAAATCGATCTCCAATAAAACCCATCATATTTAGGACCACCTTGACAACTTTTAGCGTGTGACAATTTGAAAAAATAAAATCGTGTGCAACAACAAAAAGAAAACTATTAGTTCTATTGAATATCTATTATAAAGAATGTGTGTTAGTAGTTTAAATAACCATAGGAAACTCACATGTACACAAAACATATGTATGTAAATAGAAAATGAGGACACTGAAATCACCCAACAAACCAAAACAACCTCCAGTTATCGCCTACTTGTTGTGCCCAAGACCTGTCAAACTATATTTTGTTAGAAAAACAATCCCTAAATCGAAAAGCTACCAAATCTAAAATCATTCCTCACTATAACATTGTTAGATTCACAATGAATAGACAGAAAGTGACGGTAGCCATTTATCTTCCCATTCTCAAATTTCAATTTCAAGAAAAAACTCAGAAACCCAGATTCATAAACCAAATTAAGAAAATGCAGATTCATAGGCCATTCTGATACCCAGCAACTTAGGTTGAGAGTTTTACACAATCTCGTTGTTGAGAGAGTTTTACAGAGTCTCAACAACAATATTATACATACAGTGAAGAACATGGGTACCCAGCGATTGAGGTTGAGATATTTCCACAATATTATTTAACACACGCAGAAACAAAAAAAATGCATAAGAAGCATACAAATTGAGAACCAATATTTTTTTACTTTAATGACTGGTTGCGTATTTGTAAACCAAAAAAATCAAGAAAACCCAAATAAATGAATAAATCATCTTCCCAAGTAATAAACTACAACCTGGAATACATTTTACCGCCCAAATTATAAATATATGCTTGAAAAATTATCAAAATGTGAGAAGTACCTCAACCCCTCGCCTAACCTACAAAATACCCACAAAACAAAAGAAGCATACAAATTGAGAACAAAATTTTTTTACTTTAATGGCTGGTTGCGTATCTGTAAACCAAAAAATCAAGAAAACCCAAATAAATGAATAAATCATCTTCCCAAGTAATAAACTACAACCTGGAATACATTTTATCGCCCAAATAATAAATATATGCTTGAAAAATTATCAAAATGTGAGAAGTACCTCAACCCCTTTCCTAACCTGCAAAATACCCACAAAACAAAAAAGATGGACCATAGATGTGATAGAGACTTGAGCTCTATCACTCATTTCAGGTGGTTCCTTTGGCTACGATCTTTCTTTCGAGGGTTTGAAGAGGATCTTTGAGATTCATCAGCCGAGACATGCTCTGTCCTACTCGCACCATTCGCACCATTTACGGGTCGTCTTCTTCCACGTCAAAATCGCCGACGAATTAAAAAAGAGTAAGATGAACACCAAAAATACATACTTTTAACAATTAAGAAACAAATGAAAGAATCAGGTAAAAAACTTACCCAAATCAAACAGAGCACCGGAGATACAATTTTTCAACCTCAAAAGCCTCCCCGCCGGCGCCTCCTCCACCTCAAAAGCCACACCTAACCCGTTCAGGCGGAGATGATGCTAGAGGATGTGAGTAGATGGAGAAAATAAAGTGGGGATGTTTCATCAGATATGGTATTTGATGGAACCCAAAAGCTAAGAAACCCAAACCACAAAACCTCAAAATCAATGAAACCCAAATACGGGTAGAAGAGAGAGAAACAAAAGCAATGCCAGAGTGAGAGAGAGGGTCTAACGCCTGATTGAGAGAAACAGATGTAATTGGGAGTACAACTTTTGGTTTCAAAGGGATGTGAAGTGGAGAGATGGGACATTTCTTGCTTTTGCTCTGTTAATAACGTGTAAAATGAGTGATACCTGAGCAGATAAAATCTCGAGCCTTGTGCTCTGTGAACGCGTAAAATGACCTCGAGTCATGTGCTTTGATAAAATGTAAAATAAGTTCTTTGTCCCAATAATCTAACCGTTGCTTTTTACCTTGATGGCTTACATCTAAACCATTAATCATCTTCTGTGTTTTAAATAAATAAAAAATGCTTATAGATGACATCACCATTTAAGCTTATGACATATATAAGATTGCTACTTTATTATATAGATATATATATTGCAAGGGAAAAGATATAAACGGGACAGATCCCTGGGTTTAAAAATAGTTGTAGCAAGTGAATTAAATGCATAATAATTAAAAAAATGCAAGATTTCATAATTGATGTGGAGTCGCACTCCCTTGATACTCGACCTCGCCTCTCAGCTACAGGACACACCTAAACGTACACATTAAATCTTAAGTTAAGCTACCCCACTAAATCTACAGATCATACCCCCTCAAGCCTATGCATAACTCCCATTAGCATAACTATAACTTATCATCATAGTTATATGTCATTCCCCTTAATTATGAAAATTCAAATACCCCATGTACTATTGACCAAACATTTCCCCACTTCCAACATAGCACTAGGTTTCGTGCGTGGGACGTCTCGCAAGCGAAATCCAAACAAGGAACCCCCCTGATTCACTACTACCTAACATTGTTAGTCGTGGAAATCCGTTCGGCCCTCAGTCCATAGCACGTAATCCTAAATTCCAGTCTACAAACATAAAAGCATACTTATCCAATCTCATGTTAAAGGGTAAATACATAACACACATCGTACACGTATACTAAGAGTCTCTACAATGCTAGAGTCTTCTAGGAAATTACTCACATGTCATCCTGGGTTACCAACGGTCAGACTCTCAGACTTGGTATAGAACCAATTCACAAGCGCATGGGAATCGGCCATAGTTCCTTATCTAAAGGTAAGAAGAATCAAACACAAGAAGTCTTACCTCTGCCTCACACGCGGTGAAATACTGGACGCTATGACCTGGGGATTATACTCTCCCTGCTCCTCGAGCCAGGGGATTTGCCCACATGGTGCAACTTTCCATGATAGCACTAGAGGGGTATGCACCACATAGTGTATATCATCCACACCCAATATACATTCACATCATATATACAAACCGTCACATTTTAGCATGTATATATATTAATAATCCTAGCTATATGTAAATATCGCACCTTACTCTAGCTAATGATCCACCCAATCATTTCAAATTCATATTATAATTTACTCGCTTATTGGATTATTGATAATCAATCTCACTTATGATTTTTCCTCAAATTTGCCCTCTTTATGGACCCATGAACTCTCACTCATTAGTCTGTAACACTTCTCGAAAGAATCCCGACTCCTTGGAGGATTTTCAAAAAGGAAACAACACAATACCCTCTCAAATATGCCTCTATAATAGCCCCAAAGTAGCCCCTCCATTGAGTCATATCATACCCACATTATACCCCACAAACATGTTTCCCAAATAATATTTAAGGCTTCCTAAGTATTTAAAATCAACTAGAGAGGAATAAAAAACCAGAATTCACAATTGCAGTAATCGGACCGAACCGAAGGTCCCCAAAAATGAATCGGTCCGATTCCTAAAAACTGACAAAAAACTTTCTACTTCTGGACCGATCCGATATCCTTTGAAAACTAACCGGTCCGGTTCCTTAAATTTAACAAAAAACTTTTAACTTCCGGACCGATCCGATATCCTTTGATAACTAACCGGTCCGGACTTCTCAGTTCTTCCTATTTCTCCAACAAACCCTTCTTCTACAATACTTCAACATCATAAGCCACCCAAAATATAAATTCCACCATTTCTACACCTTCAAACCCATATACACATAGCAAACGCTCAAGTTCAACACTAAAGTCTAGGGTTTAACATTTATCTCTAACATTACCAAAATTGTTCCACAAATTATGAAATAAATCACACAAATAAGCATTTAGAAAGTTAATCCACTTGCCTCAAAGATGTAAGGTCTGATTATTCCTCAAAGTCATGGATTATACAAGATTTCCAAGGTTCTCAAGCTTCCTCTTCTCTTTCTCTACTTCTCACGTTTTCTTTCAAATGGGTTTTCTCTTAATTAAGATTAAATAACTCTCTTAAGCCTAATAACCCCCTATTATTAGTAATCCCAACTTTAAATGATAATAAACACATAAAAATAACTTGAATACCCCGAATCGAGTCAAACTAATCAAAAAGATTCCGGAACTCAAATAAAAACCCCAGGGGAGTCATTTTGACTTTCTCGGCACTTTCGAAATCAACCGTGCCCTCTAAATTTTCATCCAAAACTAGAAATATAAAAACCATCTCCCAACCTCATATAACTCACTAAAATATGCCACGGTTGAGAAATAACTAATTCCCATTATCGATACACACATATACGATGAAATTGCATACAACAAGACTATATTTACCATATCACTCTAGTAAATGTGCAATTCTCACAAATATTAACTATTCTACCCAAATCAATATTTATGTTAAATCCTTATTTTAATTCTCAATTATATTAAATCACCCACACCCGATAATTTATTATAAAAATAAATACACGAAAGTAAGGGGTATTATATACACCCCTCTTAAAAGGAATTCCGTCCTCAAAATTCATACACACCTTATGGAAAGAGGTAAGGGTACATGGCTCTCATATCATCCTCTCGTTCCCACGTTGACTCATCTGCGTTATGGTGCCCCCATTGGACTCGAACTAAAGCTACTAATTTTGATCGTAGCCTACTCTCACTACGATCTAAAATGGCAACCGATCGTTCTTCGTACGAGATGTCAAGTTGTAACTCAATTTCCTCCAATGGAACAAGCCAATGAGTCCCCTCACATCTTTTATACTTCTTCAAGGACGAAACATGGAACACATCATGATTTTTTTGTAAATTTTCTGGCAAGGCAAGTCTATAATGGGTTAGTCTTAATACCCGTTAGTCTTCATGGGTGTAATATTAGTTCGGGTTGGATTATAATGGGTGTAATATTAGTTTGGGTCACACGACCCAATAAAATTCGGTTCCACTGACGGGTGATAATGGGTATAAACGGGTTTAATCGTGTAAGAGTAGAAATCCAAACACGACCTGTTATGATAACAGATCTACCGTGTTGACTCGTTAATGACCCAAACCCGATAAGACTAAACCCATTAACTTATAATTTCGTGTCGTGTCGTGTTATCGTGTCGTGCCTCATTTTTCCAAGTCTATATTCAATGATGAGTTCTTTGGATTCGACAAGGTCATGGATAAAATGATGTCTAATCTTAATGTGCTTAGTTCGAGAGTGCATCACAGGATTTTTGGAAATATTAATAGCACTCTGTTTATCACAAAACATAGTTAACTGGTTTTCGGTGATACCATAATCTCTAAGCATCTGTCTAATCCACAATAGTTGTGAACAACAACTACTAGCTGCTATATATTCAGATTTGGCGCTAGATAAGGAAATGCAATTATGTTTCTTACACGAACAACCTACGAGATTATTTACTACGTAGTAGCAAGCACCAGAAGTCCTTTTACTATCGTCAGAACAACCAGCCCAATCTGCATCGGTGTACCCTACAATAGAGCTAGTTGTATCTTTCGTGTACCAAATGCCAAATTTTAGAGTACCCTTAACATATTTAATTATTCTTTTAACACTTAATAAGTGGGATTCTTTAGGGTTACTTTGATATCAAGCACAGATACAAACGGCGAAGGATATGTCGGGTCGAGATACGGTACGATACAGCAAACTCCTTATCATACTTCTGTATAGTGTGGGATCAACATTTTTCCCATTATTATCCATAAAAAGTTTAGTTGAAGTACTCATGGGGGTTCTAGAAGGTTTAGCATTTTTTAATCCGAATTTTTTTACTAGTTCTGCAGCATACTTCGATTGAGAAAAAAAAGTCCATCATTACATTGTTTTACTTGTAAACCCAAAAAATATTGAAGTTCACCCATAAGTCGCATCTGAAATTCGGCATGTTTGATATCGAAAAAATCCTTGACTTATTTAGAACAAGTGGAACCAAAAATAATATCGTCCATAAATACTTATGCGATTAAGACATGTTGATTTTTTTTCTAACAAACAACGTTTGATCTTTTCTGCCTCGGAAAAATTTGTGAAGACACTAGAAAAGTAGACAGTCGCTTATACCAAGCTCTAGGAGCTTGTTTTAAACCATATAAGGCTTTCTTAAGCCTAAAAACGTAGTCCGGGTGTACAGGATCTACAAATCCTTTGGGTTGTTCTACGTATACTTCCTCAGATAAGATTCCATTTAAAAAAGCGGATTTAACATCCATTTGGAATCATATGAATTGCATATGACAAGAGATGGCAAGAAGGAGACGAGCTGATTCCAAATGAGTAACAGGTGAAAAAGTTTTGTCAAAATCAATTCCCTTAATCTAGGAGTAACCTTGAGTGACCAACCTAGCTTTATTTCTAATGACCTCCCTGATAATACGCAAATATTGTGTATTTCATTCGTCGAACCTATGCATTTTAGCCCATTCGAGTGCCTTAATCTCTATATTTAAGCCCGTTAACCAGACAACCTTGGTTTATATTGTTAACATGCTATATGAGGTATAATTAGGCTTTTGTAGGTATTTTGGTACTAAGAATGGAGTTCGGACGCATTCCGCTCAATTTTCGTACGCGATCGCACGTTCAAGGGTAATTCGATCAATTCATAGTTTGGGCACTTGGCCCAACATCTCTCGGAAGTTGTATCCCTCCTCGCAAGCTTTGCGTGTCAGCGAACGGTGCGCGATTCCGATTCAGAACGAAGAAGTTAGAGCAATTTTAGCGGAGGAGAAAACTAAACACATCAAAGCAGGGGGAAGAGTTGCAGACCTGTAGCCATCGATCAAAATGATCGATCGATCGATCATTCAGTTTTTTCCCTCAAGCTGAGACAGTGGGCTTGATTTTTTAGCATCGATCGATCGATCCCCTGTTTCCAGGTGATATTTTGACTTTTCTTTTCTTTTCTCTTTTCTTTTCTATTTTAATTCCACTTACTATAAATACCAATTTTGTTGTAAATATCAGATATCTTGTATTATATTTAGTTTTAGAAGATAGTTTAGTTAATTTACATGCTTTCTAATTTAGGTTTACATGCCTTGATTTAGTTTTTTTCTAGTGTAGATTTATCGCATTTCTTTACCGCGTTTCTTTATCGCATTTTTAATATGCTTTCTAGCTAATTTAGTCTAGGTTGTGTTTGAATGGAACTCGATCGGGTTGACATGTTGCTTTGCTTTGGTGATGGAGTTTACGGGTCTATTTCGAGTGCGTTGTCCTAATTATTACGCCTAGGATATTTGACGGGGCATATCATGTATGTCACGTGCTTACGACCTTTCGTGCATAATTTCCGGAGTATTTGTTGACGCCAAAATCGTATTAGGCTTTTATGCGAATTTAGGGGCGTGACAACCCTTGATTTAATTAACTGTCAAAACGAGATGCATTTATACTAACTCGTCGACCCATGTAACCATTTTATACTATTTAACTTGGGTGAGGGATATTCGACACAACATATAGTTTTTACCCGCTCTGTTAGTCTAGTTTCAATACACTCGCCTTGATTAATATTTCCCTTTTTTGCATCTTTTACTTGTAGTTGTAATTTATCTTGTACACTTTTATTTAGGAGTAATAAATCCTATAAATTCTAGCAACTCGTCTCTATGGATTTTTGATACCGACTTACCGCTATACTTGTATCGCAAGTGTAGTTGTAATTTAGGTTTGTTTGTATTATCGCGGTGAAACAAAAACAATGATTGTGTACTTACACGAACACACCTTTCACGCGGTGATCACTCCCCATTTTCATCGATTTTGTTTTTAAAAATCCATCTTATGCCAATAACCTTCGAATCTTTTGGTCTAGGAACAAGATTCTGCGTATCATGACTCTGAAATTGGACTAGCTCTTCTTGCATAGAATTTATCCAAAATGAGTCATAAAGGGTATCATTAACATTTTTAGGTTCCTCAAGAAAATTATGCCACTTTTCAAAGTTGGGATCTTGTTCGAACAGGTTCCGAAGGATTACCGACAATGGTTAAACCCAAGTGGGTACTGAAGGACTCTCAGGTGGCAGTGAATCCGTATCATTTTGAGGATCAATAGATAAATTAAATTTGTCCTCATCTAATGCTACTGATTGACCGTCACTTCTCCTTATACTAGTGTCATCTACAATTACATTAATTGATTCCATAATTGCTTTGGTTCGATAGTTAAACACACGCAAAGCCCTACTATTTTGGGAATAACCAAGAAAAATTCCTAGCCATTTCTTGTAAAGTCCTATTCTTATACTCAGCCATACCATTTTACTGCGGGGTTTTGGGAGCACTAAACTCGTGTTTATAGCCATTAGCTACACAATACTTAGAAATACTAGAGTCCTTGAACTCTCCACCTCTATCACTACTAATTTGACACGCCTGGGTATCCTTCTCATTCTCTATTTTCAAAAGGATTCTTAAGAATTCATTGAACGTATTTGATTTTTGTTTCATAAAAGCTACCCATGTATATCTCGAATAGTCATCCACTATAACTAGGATGTAATAGTTTCCACATAAACTAAACATTCTTGAGGGGCCCATAAGGTCCATATGGATAAGTTCTAGAGGCTTAATGGTCAGGACATCTTTAACTTTCTTGTGAGGGGATTTACTTATTTTGCATTTTAGGTAAACCTCTAACTAATTACTGGGAACTCAATCTTCTAAGATTATCATAATTTGTGTGTCCCAATCTATTGTGACATAGATCAGAGTCCTCTAATCTGGCAACATGACAAGATTCAAAATTAGGGATTACTGTGTAACAGGTTTTCGGAGTTCTGTTTCCTGTTAAAATATAATTACCTTTTTCATCAATAATTTTGAAATTATTTTTTGAAAAGGTAACTGAGTGATTGAAGTCACAAAATTGTGATATACTTAGGATATTAGCTTTAACGCCTTTAACTAAGAGTACATCATTTAGTTCAAAGAATCCCGTGCTCACTTAATGTTCCCTTGCCTATGATCTGAGATGAAACACCATCACCAAACATAACACTACCTCCAAGCAAGTCTATCTTGTTTTTAAACTTGGTTTTGTCTTCGGTCATATGTTTAGAACATTCGGAGTCTAAATACCATCCAGTTGAGCTGCTTTGTGCCTTTAAAGTAGAAATGACAAGATTGCACTTGAGCTGGGGTAATAGATCATCTTTTCTAATCCAAATAGGCCTAGTTTTAAAAATTTTGTGACCTTTTGATTTAGAAGAGGTTTGAGGGGTCTTCCTAAATATTTTTTCTTAGTTTTGGACCCTCCCTTTTTCTTTTTAGAGTTAGAGTTGTTTGTGGCATGTCTATGAAGTACATAAGTATTTCTTGATTTCCTAGAATAGTTAAAGTTAAGTTGGGTCAAGGTGTATAACCTTTTCTGTAAACATTCATCAAGAGTATGGTCGAAAATGTCGCAGTAGGTACAGTACTGATGGGTATAGGACTTGACTTTATTGCTAAAGTCTTTAAAAATTGGCTTGGCTCTATGGGGTACAGTAGTCCAATTGTCATTGGTTTTAGATTTCTGTCTTTGGTCTTAGGACAAACATATTTGGTCTGACTATTTGGATTCAACTGTTGATTATACTGATTATGTTTTGCTTGAGAGATATTGAGACTAGATTCACCTTTTTGAACATTTTGACAAGTTTGGCCTTGTTTTACAAAAGTAACATTTTCAGGAGAAACTTTGGTCTTACTGGTGTGCACTATTTCTCCAAAGCCTAGGCCAGACTTATCTTCAGAGTCAAATTTGCTTCCAATAATAATTTTTTTCATAAGACTTAGTTTGTCTTTCAAAGTGTTGGCATTTTTTAAACATATTTGAAACCATTTGCTTTGACTCTTCTAGTTCAACAGGGGTTTCCTTGTACCTTCGTTCAAAATCATAGTTCTCTTGAGTCAAATCTTTTATTTTTAAGGCAAAGTCTTCCATCTAAGTCTTGTGGGCAATACATTGGGCAATATAATCTTCAGTGTTCTTCCTAATGGTCTGGTTAAGCAAATCGATGTGCTCACTTAAGGTGTTTATCATTTTTTCTAGACGAGCACTCTTCTTAACCGTTTTTATGTATAGCTCATGTAAATCAGGCAGATCATCATCAAACTCGCTAAATGCAACATGTGGAATGCCCCCTAAGTTTTTGATAGGTTCTTTACTCACGTACACGTTCAATTTGTCATCAATATCATCACTTTGACTCACACACAATTTTTCAGCAGTAATAGGAACAGAGTTATCAGCAATATCATTAGCAACATTAACAGGAATTGAAGGTTCATGAGCAGGCAGGCATGCATCATCACTACATATAATCTTAGCAAAGAAATACATGCAGCAGTCATTTATCTGGATTAACTCTATTTCATCCTCATCAGAATCACTAGAGTCGTCCCGTGTCTTACATATGTTGGACTTGTTATTTTTATTAAGACTAGTTGGACATTTACTAGCATAGTGACCAGGTTTACCACAACGATGACATTTAACATCTTTCGTGTCAGGCTTAGGTTTATTGGGGTCATAGGACTTCCTATTATCATAAGTGTGTTTGGTATCGTCTCTGTCATGAGGTCTGCAAAATTGATTACCTTGATTATTTGATTTGCCTTGTTTAGAGGCCACATCATTTCTATATTTCAAAATCTTTTTGAAATTCATGCTCATAAGAGCTATTTGATTGTCAAGGTTTTCCAAATCATGATTTTCAAGACAGTTAGTGTCAAAATCTAAAGTTTTCAGATGAGGCACTGGCAATTTAGAAGAAAACACAACATTTGAACTAGAGGCTTTATTAGTATGTCTGGTCAATTGCTTTTTGAAGTATAATTCCAATTCGACAATCCTCAGTTTACTGCTAAGTAATTCAGGAGTCATATTAGGGTCATTCATTTCTTCAATAGCATATCTCTTGTTGTCAAATTTGTATGGCAATGACCTAAGAATCTTTTGAACAATTTCCTTTCTGCTGTAGGTTATACCATTTGCATGAAGTTTTGTAAAGATATCAGTTAACCTAATTTAGAAGTCGTCAAAGGATTCATTGTCATCCATAATCAGGGTGTTATATTGTTGGATGAGCATTTTTGTTTTTCCAGCTTTGACACATTCATCACCCTCATGAGCAATGACTAACGTGTCCCATGCCTCTTTTGAAGTAGAACATATAGATATTGTTTTGAATTCATGTTCGTTAATGGACATAAAAATGGAATTCTTTCCTTTGTTATTATCTAGAGATGATTTTTTCTCTTCCTTAGGCCATCTCATATGGACAGTCTAAATGTATACATTTAGACTGCCTCAGCTCACAGTGGGTTAAAGATTGTGTACATTTGGGAGAGAGAAATTGTTACGACAGTGGAAATCTGGATGGCCGGGAGACATTGTGCAAAGGGGGGGACCACATCTGGGCGGGAAAGTTTTAGCTGCCCAGCATGTGGGCGGGAGTGTATCATCCGCCCAGATCCTCGAAGAATAAAAAAAAAATCAACCAAACGGTTAGATTTTAACGGCTACAAAAATTACTAACGGTAACATCTAATTTTGTATATATACATTATGCTCCCTTAAAATATTTAACACCAACAATAAATTATTTTATTTTACTTATCATCAATTCAAATAATTTCTATGGATACTTCTTCATAAAGTACTCTGCCAAGTTCTAGTCGGCTACCAAATTTCACTCCACACGACGAGGTGTTACTTTGTCTGGCATACGTTAAATATTCTATAGATGGTCGTATGGGGACTAACCAATCACGTACAACCTTGTGGGAAAAAATTACTAACGAATATAACTCAAGCGAGGGTGTTATTTACAAACGAACCGAGAATGCGTTGTAGGGAAAATTTCAAAAAATTAATGCCGAGTGTTTGTTGTATACGTCGAAGTTGTCCAAAGATTATGGAAACGAGAAAGATATCGGCAGAGGTTACGTGGGTAATTACAATTAATTTTCGTTTATTTTATTATTTATTATTAAATTCATAAATTTTCATCACTAATGCGGGAATATTTTTTCATATAGATCGAACGAGCTAGAGATAACTTTTTAAGCAAAGCGGGTCATAAATTCAATTATGACCACTGCTACGAGGTGCTCAAGGACTTGTCAAAGTATTCCATGTCAACCACCGAGTCACAATATATGGATGAAGAAAATAATGAGATCCTGCTTGATTCGAACGACAACGAAACAAGGGAATTCAATAATGCTCTTAGAAGAGCGGAAGGACGTAAAATTATAAAATAGAAAGGAAAGAAACGAGCGGCCGCCAACAATGCGGCTACACACACGTCCCTTTTAGAAAACTCCGAAGAATTCAACACACTTTATGACAAAAATTCTGCAGAATCCCAAACAATCAGAAGAACTTTAAATGAAAAGATTGATGGTTTAATTTCAATTCGCACCAAAGAGTACGAAGCTCAACTACGACGTGATGAATCTCAACTCCAACATGATGAAGATCAGATTATTTACATGGATACAACTAAATTCACTCCCCAACAAAATGCCTTTCACGAGATGCGAATGAATCAGATAATGTATCGTCGGTCTCAAGCATATCGTAACTTCTTACAATAGATAAATAGATTTATATGGTTCTTTATGTAATCCAAATTTATTAGTTACTAAATTTTGTACCAATGTTTATGAATGAATATTTTTACCAAACCAAATTTTATTTAGCACGAAGAGAATTGTGTACATAGTTAGAAATGGGTAAATGGATAAAAATAAAATTACAATCAAGTTGATGATTCTGCATGACGATTCCAAATGTGTTCCATAATATCGTCACATAACTGGCTATGGGCTTCCTTGTTCCAAATCTTTGCCTCTCGCGCCTAGTACTGATAGTGGCCAGCGAGGCTGTGCCTGCTTAAGCATGGGGGTGGGTCACGTAAGGGCAGATCAGCTCGCCATGTCCCGTCATGCAACTCCTCCTCGATAATCATATTGTGTAATATGACACAAGCCTTCATAATTACACGAGTCTTTATATTCCCAAAATTTTTTTAAGTTCCTGATAAAGTGGAACTGTTGTTGTAAGATCCCGAATGCTCTTTCCACATCCTTTATGGCTCCTTCCTGATCTCGTGTGAACACCTTCTATTTTTCAGTGATCGGTCTCTTGAAACTCTTGACGATAGTTACGATGGGCGGATAGATACCATCTACAAGGTAGTACCCTGTGTCATATGAGTTTTCGTTTACTTCGAAGTGCATAGGGGTGCGATTTCCTTCCAGAAGTTCTTCGAACACGTGATATTTTGTAAGAACATTCAGATCATTACATGCACCAGGCATCCCAAAGAACGAATGCCAAATCCAAGTATCATAAGATGCCACTGCCACTAAAATTATAGTGGCAGCATGACAATGTCCTTGATATTGTCCTTTCCATGCATGTGGACAGTTATTCCATTCCCAATGCATGTAGTCAATGCTCCCAATCATCCTGGGGAAACCACGTCATTTGTTCTCGGGCTGCATGCGGGATATATCTTCGACTGTAGGTGTGCGGCAAAACTCCGGGCTAAACACCTTCACTATAGCCCTACAGAACCGTTTTAAAGTCTCAATCGTCGTCATCTCGGCTATTTTTAAATATTTATCCTGCAAATCCCCGCATCCACCGTAAGCCAACATACAAAGTACACAAACAATCTTCTGGTGAGAGCTTAATCCCATTCGTCCAACACAATCGACTTTCTGGATGAAATATGAATCTTTTTCACAAACTGCTTCTAGAATACGATTGAAGCTCGCCTTGTTCATCCTGAACCTTCGTCGGAACATTTCTTCAGGATAAGTGGGGTTCTCTTGGAAATAGTCTTTCCATAAATTACAATGAGGCGTCTCTCTATCCCTGTGCACCGTTCTTCTCTTATTTATTTCCCTACCACTGTGTAGTAAGGACGATTGATAGATTGCACTCTGCAATCTGTTGTGGATCGCGGTGGCTTCATCATCTGAGTCGAGATCATACGATTGGGCGATCTGTGCTAATATCATCTCCTCCAGATCGTTGTTAGACATTTTTGTTATGGACTTGGGAAATATTGTTATCTTAGGAGGAGGAGTTGTTATGCTCAACATCTATCTAATTCATTTATTTATAGTATCTAATTCGTCTGGCTTCTGCATAGTCACTTACAACTTAAAGATGATGTAACCACTCATACTTGAACGGTCAAAAAAGAATCGCCCAAAATTGAATGGTAAAGAAGGCTCATCTAGCTTCTGCATAGTCACTTACAACTTAAAGATGATGTGACCACTCGTACTTGGACGGTCAAAAAAGAATCGCCCAAAATTCCACTCGTACTTGGACGGTAAAAAAAAAACAAAATTGAACTGTAAAGAAGGCTCATCTGGCTTCTGCATAGTCACTTACAACTTAAAGATGATGTGACCACTCGTACTTGGACGGTCAAAAAAGAATCACCCAAAATTCCACTCATACTTGGACGGTAAAAAAAGAACCGCCAAAAATTGAACGGTAAAGAAGGCTCATCTGGATTCTGCATAGCCACTTATAACTTAAAGATGATGTGATCACTCGTACTTGGACGGTCAAAAACGAACTGCCCAAAATTGAACGGAAATATTTTTAAACATTTATTCATCCATTTTCTACCCTTTAAGTAAATCGTCTTGTTATTAGTTAGAGCATCAGTAACTCATTAGTTCATTTTATCATACATATACACCACAACCTTAGCTATACTAACTTCAATCATAAACTACAAAATGCATAACCATGTCTACATGCCTGATGAAGATTCACACTTCTTAACCCATGTTAATCATGTGATGAAATGGTTAACGCCGACAAAAGGAAATATTCCATGGGATGATCATTTTAAATGGCCTAGGTTATTTGATAGACGTTGTGATTTGGAGTGCTAGTGTCAGTGGCATGGTTTACCCGTGCCACAGGTAAAATTGGCAAAATATTGCAAAGATCTAAAGAAAGATAATGAAAAATACATTCATTTATTGGAACGTGAAATTGCACAAATGGAGAAAAGGCTAGAGCGGTGGCATTCTAAACATTTGATAAATACTGAACTTGACGATCCAATCTATGAATCGGATTCGGAACTCTCGAATTACAAAGGTCTAGATTCGGACTTGGATTCCGTACATCATCTACCTAACATGTTGATGGGGCATGGTAATGCCTTATGTTGTGTTCCGTGGTTGCCTAGGAAATATAAATGATAAAATTATGTGAATTTTGTATGTTTTTTATATATTAATAATAATAAGACTAAAAAGTTGGTATTAATGTCCATGATTGTAACATAAAATAGTTGATGGTATTACATTGGAAAATACACTGGAAAATACACTTTAAATTGGACCTCTACCTTCATATTGGTCATAAGGAAATGTGTTGAAAAGCCCAAAAACGTCATCGGCAAGAGATTATTGAGAAGACGATCCAACAGGATCTTGGGAGGGTGGATGGGCAATATTGGGAGAAGCACTACGATATTCATCTTCATATATATATGGCGGTGTATGTTGCGGAATGGGGTAGTGTTTCGAAGCCGAACTCGGTCCCGCCCCACGCAGATTTGCAATCTCTTGATATTTCTCACGTAATAACCTCTGAAACATAAGCTCCAGTTCTAACATTATGGATCTTGATTTTCGGATGTAGTCCTCTCTATAAAAAAACATATCACGCCATTGTGAGCGTGAGTAAAATTCATCCAGAGCTAAGTCATTCGGCGTACTTGGTGGATCTACCTGAATAAATGTTTTGCCATTTCCACTCATATGTGTCACCTCAACTTCACGTGACAACGGTATCAAACTCGAGGAAGAAGGTTGACCCTATGTGTTGTACGAATGTGGAGCTTGCCATCTATCTATCGGTGCGATGGGTACCCGTAAATCATGTTGTACAATCGAGGCAAACCCAACCCCGCCATGGTTCTACCATAGAATTAACGAGGGTAATATTGGACCCTTAGTTACATCTTTCCAGTATGTAAGCCATTCATCCTGTCCTTTGATTGTTACATTAGCAATTGCAGGTTGCCAATTGCTAATTTATTGCATATATATATTAAGAAGAATGAATGCCATAGGATATAGTGGGTTATTAGGGATAGCAGTGTGGCTTGTCATTTGACGGTAAAAATGGTCTCCGAGATACCAACTCCAACCTAATTCCGGATCATAAAGCATGTACCGTCTCTGAGCCAAATCATGAGCAACTACAGCAGCAGGAAACTGGTTTTGCAACAGTTCCATAAACGGTTACCATGTAATTGACTCGGGTGATCGCATTTCGAGCTACTCCTGCATAACCGAACTTTTAAAACGCATTTGTCCCTGAAAATTGTCATGATTATTGATCCCCCATCGTAAAATACGTGCCCATCTTTCCACTGCATCATTGTGCAAGAGGGGAGCCATCGTGTGGGGGTACTCGTAGCCGTAATACTACGATTTATAAGAAGCAATTAATAAATTTGTACATTCATATAGTAACTACATTTATATTATTTGGAAAAAATTGAAATGTTCACTTCGTAAATACTTTACCTCTATTAATTGCCAAAAACAATTAACTGTTTTTTGGACATTTGCAGCGCATGCATCAAGTGGGTAGTAAACTCGGGCAAGAATGGCAGAACCCCAATCTTTGGCAGCCATGTCATTTAGGTCGTCCAAATAAGTTGTCCAATCCACAAACACTGAATTATGTCCGGTTGGAAAAAATATGGAGCTCATGACATAAATAATAAAAGCTCGAGCGATTTGTTCATTGTTCGCTACTCTATGCTCCGGAGCTTGTTGACACCAATGCAACATGTATGCTTTAAGCGTTGCACACGAAATATTTCATCCTTTGTACTGTGGGTGGCCTATTCCAGGATAATATAATTCAAATATTTCGTCCGCCGTAAAAGGACTAGAATGAGGAAACGATGGCAAAATGGGATTGGTACCAATTTGAATTCCTGATACGAGAAATTTTTACAATGAATAAAAGCTACAAATATATAATATCTATAGTTAACATAAAAAAAGTGCGTAACAAGATTGATAAATTATCAGTTAAATGGAAAAAATCAAACGTGGTTATCCCCAATTCCACTGACGGTAGCTAAAATGTATGTGTTTTCTCCGACCACCTACTAATTAAGGCACCAATCATTTGGTTATCCGAGTTGGGATAACTTTTACTGAACAAATGACTTAACCCGAAATTGTTTATGGCGTCTCACACTGCTAGAACATCGGATAAACTAGCATACACTTCAATCGGACCTTGGACACTACCACGCATGTGAAATTGACTATCATTTGCATGTGTGTTAGGATCAATAATTGTTTCCGTCGCATGAGGTGTTTCGTCAAATAATCGAAATAAATTTCGATAAACGATTGGTGAATTGGGTGGTGGAGGTGGGTTTTCATTTGGTTTTGCCTTTTTGCCGCACCATTTTCTTTGAATATGAAACATTTTGGCGACTAAAAAAATTCCCTTATGTAAATTATAATGTTTGATATTTTGGATGAAAGATATATAAAAATGGATGAAGATATAAGATTTATATAGGGGCTGTTTTATAATTTATTTATGTCTAACGGATAGTGGGTAGTGGCTGGAAATAACGGTCGAAACTTTGGGCGGCTAAAAGCCCCTCACCCAGGGTGGGCCCTACCCCTGGGCGGTTAAAATTCTCCCGCCCAGCACCATTTTGCACAGTCCCACTGTGGAACCACACTCAAAAATCTACCCAAAAAAATCTAAATATCCATTATTTGTGTACTTCCCATTGGAGATGGCCTTAATAAATTCGCTGAGAAGTTTCTTAATTCTTGTTGGATCAGTTTCAGATGTAGGTTTAGCAGGATGTTCATACCCTGTTTCAATCATGTACCAGACATCATCACCAAGGGTCCTTGAATGAAAGAAAGCATTCGTACTTTCCAGTATGAAAAGTTGTTTCCGTCAAAGAGTGGTGGTCTAGATAGGGTACCTAACTTCTCAAATCTTTTTTCCATATTCAAAAAATTTCATAAAGAAGTTTCAAAAACAATTTCTCAAGTTTCAAGATCACAAAAGATGTTCCTACTCTGATACCAATTGAAGAAAGCTTTAATGCTAAAAGCTTGTTTACAAGGTTATTCACAAAATGTTATAAATTGTGTAAACTCCAAATAAACTTTTTGGACAAAACTCTTTTCGAAAAACACAAGATGTGTTGTAAAAACTTTTTGAATATATGGTCCAGATTTGATAGTTGATTACCTTAGTTTTTAAAATTTAAAAACCATCTACTAAAGCTACCATGATGTCCCAATCACAATAACAGTTAAGAACATTCAAAGGAATAGACACAGGAATTTTTAACGTGGTAAAACCCTTAATCAAGGGAAACATCCACGGTGCCCTCTACGGCACAAAACAAAAATTCACTAGAATAAAGAATCAAGTTACAACACTTAAGCAAACATAGAAGGATCCTAAATCTAAGTTCAGAACGTTACCTACATGAGTTACTGCACTCCAAAGGTTTTCTGACTAGAACTGATCTCTTCTTTGTTGCTTCTTTACCTTTTCCTTGACCTACTTCTCTTTGAATTATGATTCCAGCAACTCTTTCAACTTTAAGTTTCAAACAGAACCACTGTGTCTAAGTGTTCGTGTGAAAAGTGTTTGTGAGGTGATTTATATGCAAATTTATGCAACTCACCCTCTTAAAGAATCTATACAGACAATATCCTATAAATCAATAGGTTCCATATGACATGCAAGATCTGATTCAAACGATTTTGTGAAATAAACTTCAACACAAAATTATATCTAGAAAAACAACCTTGCTTTTAAAAATAGCCAATGTCCTATGTGTCTTGATTTATTTTTGTACAATTTTATTTCACAAAATGTGAAATATGGATCAGGAGACACAAACGCTCTTAAGGATCTGATTTGGCCTTGAAATCTTTGAAATTTATTTTCAAAATCCTTAGAAACAGACGTATCTAAAATAAGAGATCCAAAAAGAGAATTTAAAAAAAAATAGGCGTATGATGATCTCTTTAGAAAATCTCAAGTTTCAATATGTGAAACTCGTTATTTTCTCAGATAAAAGTTCTGAGAGAGACTCAAATAGAAAGAGGTATTCAACAGACGTTCAACCCTACCACCAAACTCACAGAAACCCTAGAATGGTTCTAAAACTCAACATTTTGGTTTCTGATGAATGGATCTTTAAAGGTTAAGGTTTATGGGTTGTGGGAAATCACTCAGAGGTGTGAGGATTCGAAGATAGGTTATCTTCTTCTCTCTTTTCTATCTTTTTTCTCTCTTCTCTCTCTTCTCTCTCTACTCTCTTTTTTTCTCTCTTGGATGAACTGGCAAAAGTCTCCAAATGATAAGACTTGGTTCTCTTTTATACATGGGGAGGAATGATCTCTAACATCAGTTGTAATCCAAGGGCTGAGATTTGGTTTTCTAAGTTTGAGTGAAGATCTAATGGCTTATAACAAGCAGTGGAATAACGAAATCTCATTGGTTAAAAGGTAAGCACTGGGGTTGTAACCAAAGACATGCAGATCGTCGATTAAAGTCATCCAAGAGATGAGATTAGTAGGGGAGTTTGTGTCTGTAAGAAAACACAGATCTAACGCTTAATGAACCAACACATGTATGGATCAGATTAAACAAAAATGCGTGTTTTGAAAATAAATACAAACGCACCCTAGAGTCTCTAGCGCTTTAACATTCTACCCAAGATAACTTTGAAGAAAATAAAGCACTTTCAGAAATACAATCTATATCCCCAACACTTTTAAAAACCAAGGTTTAATTAATTCAAAATTATTTGAAAATTATATAAAATGTTGTAAAAGAATTAAATTGATTTTAAAAAGGCTTAAAGTGTTTTAAAAACTACCAATGCAAATAGGAATAAAATATTATGCAGTGAGAGTGTCCTATAGTGGTTTAAGGATAGAATTAACTTCCCTATGTTGTTCTTAAGGATTTCTTGGACTGGCTTGCTTCTTTTTCTTGACCCTTTGGGATATGGATCAACTCATTAAAAGCTAACCTACTTTGTCTCAATATCCAAACTAGTTGGAACTCCTATATAATATAGACTCGAGTAAGTCAATTATATAGTGCGTTCTCACCTTATTCAATTCTCAGTAATCTACACATAACCGCAGAGAACCGTCCCTCTTCTTCATACATAACACAGGGGCTCCCCAAGATGACGTACTTCGATGAATTAAACCTTATCCCAAAAGATGTTGGATTTGGTCTCGTAACTCCTTCATTTACACAGGAGCCATACGTATGGATCTCGCGCAATCGGCCTAGTCCCTGGAGCTAAATCTATAATAAACTCGATCTCGCGACTTGGAGGTAAGCCTGGAATCTCTTGAAAAATGTTTGCGATTTCTCGAACCACTGGGATCGAGTCTAAGGAAACAACCACTTCCTACAAAGTCTCCTCTTTGATATAGTACAAATGGGTGCTTGAACCTCCCTCCGGAAGAGGCATAGCAATAAGAAACATTTCCTGGCTCGGAATAGAAAATACGATCGACCTCCCAAAGCAATCCACCATCGCTCGTTATCTAACCAACCAGTCCATACCTAATATAACATCATACCCATGAATATCTAATACAAGTAAGTCAGTAGCTAAATATAATCTCCCAAAATCTCTCTCTACCCCTTTACAAATAAAATGGATAAGCAATCCATCTCCCAAGGGAGATTCTACGCACATTTGAACAGTATCAGCTGACTATAACACTCCCACCGTACGTGTAAAATGAACAGCTATAAAGGAATGGGACACTCCATTATCAAATAATACCCGACCCATATGCCCATGGATAGGTAACTTGCCCTCAATGGTTAGTGGAGGATGTTGCACATGCGATAGCACTGCATTTTTAACATTGTACACTCACCCATATTGCAACTGTCCCTGTGGAGGTGGGGCAATCTGAACGGGCGCCGGAGGTGGTAAAAGTGCTTGCTGACCCTGCTCTCCTTTCACATGCACCCTATTCTGCTGTGGGCAATCTATCTTCCTGTGACCCGCCTCACCACACTAAAAACAACGGTGTACAAAGTTCCCCGACCTCTAGCCCTGTTGCCTAAATCTGGGTTGTCCTTATCGTTGGCCTAGACAACCTCGGCCCTGTTGACCTCCCCCGTTGGTCCCCCGGCCTGCTTGGATCGAGGAATATTTTGTTGTTGCTGTTGTTGGTTCCTTTGAAGATTCTACCTAAAACCACCACCATTAAATCTAGAGCCTCCTGAACGCTGCCTTTTTACTGAATACCCCGAAGGGAGATCCTGCTTATTAATCCCTTGTTGTTGCGCATATTGTTCCCCACTAGCATTATCTACTCCCGTTTTACTCGACGAACCCGAGTCCACCAATTTATTTCTCCCCTTCAAATGCAAATGATAATCCTAACAATGTAACAGTGCAGCATTCATTACATCTGCAAACGTTAAAAAAGTCAGGTTCCCCAACATGTGTTGCCGAATTCTCCAATTCAAACCTCCCATAAACTTTAAGATTCTCTTCTCCTCGGTATTGACTTCATCCGGAATAAAATTTGCTAAGCGGATAAATTCCTCTTCGTACTCAGCCACAGTTCAGTCCCCTTGGGTTACATCCAGCAACCTCCTTATCATCTCTATCTGAATTGTCGGAGGAAAATACTTACGATTAAAACGTACCCAAAAATTGACTATGGGCATCGTATCTCTTTCCACAAAGGTAGTAATCGACTCCCACCACTGGAGAGACGCACCAACTAATTTAAAAGTGGCGAGTATTTATTTTTTAACGTCGTTGCATTCAACCATATGTATATGACTTTGAATATCATTTTTCCTCTGACTAATAAGGATAACGTCAGCTCCTCCTTAGAATTCCGACGGGTGACCCATCTGGAAAGCTTCTCGCACTCTCTCCCACGTGGATGGCCCTGGGTGGGTTTGAACTGCTGGAGCCATAGGCTGTTGCGGAGCCTGAAGATACTGTTGTGCCATCGCGGTCATCGCCGCATTAACGGCTTGTCCCACAATATTGGCAACTTCTGCGGCAGTCGTAGTCCCCTAAGGCACTTGGAGTTCCACATTCTCGGCTCCTCTATTTGCCCTAGAAGGGCGACCTCATTTTGGTGGCATATGTAGAAAGAACAAACCGTGTCAACACACAGTTCAAGCAATTAACCAACGCAAAAGATCGAGGAAGAAATATGAACACAACAATCCTAATAATAAGGCTCTATATCAAAAGCGTTACGATAGAACGTAGAAGTCCGCACAGATCCTAAGACTGTAGAACCTGATGCTCTGATACCACTTGTGACACCCTGCTTATTCAATATAATGGGTGGCCAGCCCTATACTAAAATACAATAGGAATCTCGAGTGTATTATTCTCAGCACCAACTATCGAATATAAATATAACCGGTAACCACCCTATATAAAATAAATAGGTTCCAAAATAAAAATTAAAGTGTACCAACAATAAATCATGCACATACTACGGAACATAAACATAATAGACAAATAAGGGACTAGATCATTAACTTGCTACGAGTAGTCATACAAAAGAATATTCCTGAATATGATGTCGGGCAAGAGACAATTATATAGAGATCAACATATACGATCTTTGGGTGTACACACCCGATTTACAATTATGAATTCTTAACTAGATTATAAAAAAAAGATGCGTCTATAACAAAAGTCATGTAACATCTCGAACATGCTACAGCTCTCAAAACTCTAGAACCGATAACCATCATTGGCGCCCTTGCGGAGGAACACCTATAATAGACACAATATATATATATATATATATTGCAAGGGAGCTACAGCGTGCACCTAAACGTACACATTAAATCTTATGTTAAGATACCCCACTAAATATATGGATCATACCCCCTCAAGTCCATGCATAATTCCCATTAGCGTAACTATAACTTATCATCATAGTTAGATGTCATTCCCCTTAATTACGCAAATTCAAATACCCCGTGTACTGATGACCAAACATTTCCCCACTTCCAACATAGCGCTATGTTTCGTGTGTGGGACGTCTCGCAAGCGAAATCCAAATAAGAACCCCCCCCCCCCCCCCGATACACTACTACCTAACATTGTTAGTCCTGAAAATTCGTTAGACCCTCAGTCTATAGCACGTAATCCTAAATTCCAGTCTACAAACATAAAAGCATACTTATCCAATATCATGCTAAAAGGGGCAATACATAACACGCATCGTACATGTATACTAACAGTCTCTACAATGTTATCATCTTCCAAGGAATTACTCACATATCATCCTGGGTTACAAGTGGTCGGACTCTCACACCGACTTGGTATAGAACCAATTCACAAGCGTATGGGAAGTGTCCATAGTTCCTTACTTAAAGGTAAGAAGAAGAATACCCAAGACGTCTTACCCCTGCCTCACACGCGGTGAAATATTGGACGCTATGACCTGGGGACTATACTCTCCCTGCTCCTCGAGCCAAGGGATTTACCCACATCGCGCAACTTTCCATGATAACACTAGAGGGGTATGCACCACATAGTATATATCACACACCCCCAATATACATTCACATCATATATACAAACCGTCACATTTTAGCATGTATATATATATTAATAATCCTAGCTATATGTAAATATCGCACCTTACTCTAGCTAATGATCCACCCAATCATTTTAAGTTCATATTATAATTTACTCGCTTATTGGATTATTGATAATCAATCTCACTTATGATTTTTTCTCAAATTTTCCCTCGTTAAGGTCCCATGAACTCTCACTCATTATCCTGTAACAATCCTCGAAAGAGCCCCCACTCCTTGGAGGATTTTCAAGAAGGAAACAACATAATACCCTCTCAAATATGCCTCTATAATAGCCCCAAAGTAGCCCCTCCATTGAGTCATATCATACCCACATTATGCCCCACAAACATGTTTCCTAAATAATATTTAAGGGTTCCTAAGTATTTAGAATCAACTAGAGAGGAATAAAAATCAGAATTCGCAACTGCAGTAACCGGACCGGACCGAAGGTCCCCAAAAATGAACCGGTTCGGTTCTTAAAAACTGACAAAAAACTTTCTACTTTCGGATCGATCCGATATCCTTTGAAAACGAACCGGTCTGGTTCCTTAAATTTGACAGAAAACTTTTAACTTCCGGACCGATCTGATATCCTTTGATAATGAACCGGTCCGGACTGCTCAGTTCTGAACCCTATGAAATCTTCCCATTTCTCCAACAAACCCTTCTTCTACAATATTTCAACATCGTAACCCACCCAAAATATAAATTCCACCATTTCTACACCTTCAAACCCATATACACATAGCAAAGGCTAAACTTCAACACTAAAGTCTAAGGTTTAACATTTATCTCTAACATTACCAAAAATTTTCCACACATTATGAAATAAATCACACAAATAAGCATTTAGCAAGTTAATCCACTTGCCTCAAAGATGTAAGGTATGATTATTCCTCAAAGTCACGGATTATACAAGATTTCCAAGGTTCTCAAACTTCCTTTTCTCTTTCTCTACTTCTCATGTTTTCTTTCAAATGGGTTTTCTCTTAATTGAGATTAAATAACTCTCTTAAGCCTAATAAACCTCTATTATTAGTAATCCCATCTTTAAATGATAATACACACATAAAAATAACTTGAATACCCCGAATCGAGTCAAACTAATCAAAAAGATTTCGAAACCCAAATAAAAAACTCAAGCAGTCATTTTGACTTTCTCGGCACTTCCACAAATCAACCGTGCCCTCCAAATTTTCATCCGAAACTAGAAATATAAAAACCATCTCCGAACCTCACATAACTCACTAAAATATGCCACAGTTGAGAAATAACTCATTCCCGACGTCGATACACATATACGACGAAATTGCATACAACAAGACTATATTTACCATATCACTCTAGTAAATGTGCAGTTCTCACAAATATTAACTATTCTACCCAAATCAGTATTTATGTTAAATCCTTATTTTAATTCTCAATTATATTAAATCACCCACACCCGATAATTTAATATAAAAATAAATACACGAAAGTAAGGGGTATTACACCCACTGACTTTGAAATATCACTTGATAAGTCCTATTTTCAAAAGGGTGATGATAAAGACACCGCTAATTTTCATTACCAACCCCACTTTAGAAAAAAAAATATGGATAATGGCACCCACAAAATTTAATCATTTTTTAAAGTTTTAAAAATAGAAAAACTCATAATTATTTTCTATAATTTAACTTTGGGCAATTTACAATTTGGTCCCTTGGTAAAAAAATTTAAATATTTAAGGACAATTTACAATTAGTTCCACTTGTTATGCCACTGGCGTGGACTTCTACAAGAAGAGAATTTGTCAAAATTTCTTTGGTGTTTAAAATTTGTCAAAATTCCTTTAGTGTTTAAAATTTGTTTGTGAGGGACCTTAGAGTACTTTCTCCTTTAACTTTTAAAAATTAAAAGAATGATCAAATACCAAAAAGTCCCTCAAACATTTTCTAATACACATTTAGTCCAAACCTTCTATTTTGAACCAAAAAGTCCCTTATTCTCTTATCTTTAAAGGTCCGCGCTAGCGGTATGGTGAAGGACTTTTTGGAGGAAAATAAAAAGGCTTGGACTAAACGTGTATTAGAAAATCTTCGAGGGACTATTTGGTATATGCCCCTTAAAAGAATCTAAAATTTTGTTTTGACCCAAAATATTTCAAACCCTAACTTCAACTTCACCACCACCACCCGCCCTCCATTGAAATTCATCATAACCCAACCCTCCATTGAAACTCTTCCACCCTTTTCAAAATAGTGGTGAAATTTTTTCTAAATATCTATTTTTGTTATCCACAATTCCCCTAGCTCTACATAAAGTGACGACCCACATTTTGATTTCATTTCAATCCTCATCTCTCTCTCTCTCTCTCTCTCTCTCTCCCTCTTTTCCACGACAATAACCCATATCCCCCTCGCTATCCCTTTCCGGCACAGCAACCTCATCATATTGACTCTACCATCACCAGCTTTGGCTCCTATGTCATAGTCATTCTCATATATATCTCTTTCTTATTGTTCAAGGTTATTCCTCTTATGAGTTCCATCCACACCTAAAACATATCTTGATGCCTGAGAGTTGAATCAGTTGGCCCCCTCATTTGCAAGGAGACTCCTCAATATGTGTTGTTGTGTGTGTCGATGGTGGTTTGATGTATGACCGGTGGTGTCGTATGGGCTTGGTGGGTTGTGGTGTACGGTGGTGATGTGGACTCTAGTCTGCTCCAATTTGCATTCCCCGTCTCCGATCGTTTCTCGCTCTCCCTTTATCCTTTTGATTTCCTCCTCGTAACACTCCTTATCAACGGGTCGGAGACGGGTCGGGTTTAGGGAGATTCAAATCTGTGTAATCGGGTCTTCATCGGATTAGGATTCGGGTCCGGGTCTTCATCGGATCTACAATATTGGATCCAGACCCGAATTCGTTCGGGTCTCGGCTCCGGATCTGACCAAATATATACATTTATTTTATTTTATCCTCCTTTATTTTTTAATCTTAAATTAAAATATTTTGTAATGTATTGTAGAATATTATTAGTATAAATAAAACATATATTACTTATATTTATTATATACATAAAGATATATTTTTATATATAAAACTTACATGTTATATTAATAAGATATATTTATAAATATATATAAATTTATAGTGTGTGTGTGTGTATATATATATATATATATATATATATATATATATATATATATATAAAATAATAATGTACAATTCGGGTTGGGTCTTCGGGTCCGGGTCTTGTATAAGATTCAGACCCTACCCGTTTAATAAACGGATCTCGGGTCCAAAAATATATGCTCAGATCCTATTATACAGATCGGGTCCGGGTCCAGACCCGACCCATTGACAGTCCTACTCCCAGTAAATATTTACTACAAATATAAATTGGTTCAATAAATATTTACTATAGGTGAGAAAATGTTTGCATCATTACGAAGAATAAATCGATTAGTATAGAATCCCCATAAATAATTAGGTAATTTATCTAACAAATATAATCCATTAGTATGTACATATAATAATATAATCTATTTACAATCCATTAGTATAAACATATAATTGATATTAATCTTTGATTTAACGGATATCCTGTGTGGAATGCTTATGATAAAGACATTCTTTAGAGTCCCAATATCATGAGTCCCAAAAAATCCTGAAAATTTGATTTGGAGGATTTTTTTTAAACTCAAAGCATTTCTTTTTTATCTTTACCTATTGAAGAAGATGATTGTCGTACACTAAATTCAAGTGATCGTGTGTAACGATTATAAAAATTATAAGCTTGAGACTAAAATATCTTTCCAACTTTAGGTATATTTTCCAAAATGCAATCCCACTGAATTTGACATTCTTCGCTTTCAATGTCCATCATACAAAAATATTTTATTTTATCACTTTCTTAACATAAATGCTAATAAAAATTTATATAGAAAGGATATTTTTTTAATTAGATATCAGGCCATATATAGAAAAAATTAATCATTTTCTTAACATAAATGTTCATATTAGACCATCAATTTTTATTAACATATTCTAATTATTTTATTAGAATCGAGATACAAAAATAAAGGAGGCCAAGAGGTAATTAATATATTTTTTAAAATAATAAAAATAAGAAATTGTGATAAAATAATTGTTTACATACTTAGAATTGCAACGTATTATCTTCCTCACGAATGCTTAATTTTTTCATCAAGATTCGAACTCGAATACTGATGATATTTTGGCAAAAGAAAATGATAGTTAAATGTTAAAAGAAAGGGATAATGGGGAAAACAAAAGAAAATATAAGTTTATTACATAGACCTCGTGTCCTAAAATGTGGTCAAGGAAGTCTTATGTGTGTATCCATTTTGAAGCACTTTCCACGGAGCGATACTTTTAATTTTTTGGTCAATTCTCGTGTGTAAGTAGTTAAATAAATATTAATAATAGAGAGAGTTTTTTTTCGGTGCCACTAGTTGTACGCCCTAAAAAATCTTTTTTCCAAATTTTCTATTTTTCTCTTGAAATTAACTTTTCAATAACCCCATGTTCAAAAAATTGGGTCAAAATACATTTTGTAGCTATTTTTAAAAAAATTCACAAAAAACTGTACAAAATACCATATTTATAAGGGTCTGCGCCAGCAATTTTTTACGGATTTTTAAAAATAGTTACAAAATGTATCTTTACCTAATTTTTTGAATATGGATTGATTAGAAGGTTCATTGCAAGAGAAAAATAAAAAATTTGGAGAAAAAGTTTCTTAGGACCTAGAACTAGGTGTGATGTATGGTGTGATGTATACATCATGATGTAGGTGAACCTTCCTCATATATATATATATAGTCAGGCTCTCCAACATACCTCCTAGCAACATACCTATGAACATACTCATTTTTTAAAATAATAAAAAAAATTGAGATGATATTTTTTATATGGGATGGGTTCATGATATTTCAGTGTGCCCCTATAAAAAAAATCAACTGAAAATAATATTTTTTGTTATTTTTAAAAAATGAGTAAAAAAACTGATAGTTTTTACCCTTTAAAACAGACAGATTTTTTACCTATTTTTTAAAAATGACAAAACATATTATTTTGAGCTGAATATTTTTATAGGGACAAACTGAAATATCATGAACCCATATAAAAAATATCAACTCAAAAACTATTATTAAAAAATAGATATGTTCATAGGTATGTTTATGTGTGCGTGTGTGGTGTCATCTCCACCGTGCTTCACATAAATCAACTCAAAGTTGAACAGACAAAGTGATAGACACAGAGAGAAGAAAATCGACTCTAGAGAGTGAAAGTAGGTTGGCGAAGAGTTAGTCGTACCCAGTGCATAAACCTCTCGCTTCACTGTAGCCTGGGAGAAGTAGATATCTGCTCCCAAATCTCGAACTCGAGACCAACCGTAACTTGGGCGAGGGCACTTGTCATCGCTCCAAAGTACGAAACCAGAATTAGGAGGAAAGGGATTTCTTTCGTCAGAAAATCAATTATTGGCCAAATCGAATCACTCACCGATGGTCCAATTGGTGTTTTTTTTTAATGTAATTTGATCTCTACTTTTAACTTGATTGTGAATTTATTGTTCAAGGTTTTATGAAAAATTTGTGTTTTGATTTGGCAAAGAAGATTAAAGTGAGGAGTATTTTTTTTAAATTAAATATAAGGGTATTTTGGTCAAAAACTTATTTTGAGGGTTAAATCTAATTAGCAAATAAGGATATTTAACAAACTTGTAACAGCGTTAAAAAGTTGGGAGTTATGTCTAAGAAATTAGCGAGTTAAAATTATGTCAAATGACGAATTAAAAAGTGCAGTATTACGTCAAAAAATACCTATTTTAGATGGCAATCAGTGGACCTTTAACATTAAATAATGCAATTTTGACATGTCAACGAATCGTAAAAAATGAGTCCAAGTTTTGATATATTTTAATGGAACTGTGGTTTCTTTGTAGATAGACTCTGGTGGTTACCTCTTCGATTTGCTATTTTTTCTCATATTAGTAATTAATGGTACTTCAAACATTGTTATATTAATTATTATTGTTATTATTATTATTATTATTAATAATGATGATGATGATGATATAATTGATATAATTGATATAATTATTAATTCATAAAAAAAATGAGTGTGGCGTCTTATTATTGTATGCAAGCATACAGTGATCATATTATTTATTGGTATACACTGGCAATATATCATGGTACATTTTAAAATTCGAAACCGTAATCCCAAAAAATAATGTTTGGACCTACACATCGTGTGCTTTGCTGCAGGATAACAAGGGTAGCAAAAGACATCTTCTGGTTGAAACTAGTCGATCCAAATATTTAACACAAAAATATTGTGAATTTGGAAACGCTATAAAGATGTTGAAACCACCCAACTACACATTTTGATAACCATCAAGACTTCAGAGCTAATTTAACTCCCATGTAAAGAACATGATCAATGAAATACTAAAGCTGCACATGCGTCTATAAAAGGAGTCGAAACTAACATTTAAGTCACCATCTTACTCTATAATCAAAAGTATACATGGCTGCTCAGCAATGTCATGTGATGATGTTTCCATGGTTAGCATTTGGCCACATGCTACCATTTCTCGAGCTTGCCAAAAAACTAGCAGCAAATGGTATAAAAATATCCTTTGTTTCAACCCCAAGAAATCTGCAGAGGTTACTCCCAATCCCTCCCAATCTAGCAGAATCAATAAAGCTAGTGGAGATTCCATTGGCATCAATAGATGGTGTGCCAGAAAATTGTGAGGCCACCATTGACCTTCAAATAGAGCAAATACAGCATCTAAAGAAGGCATATGACATGTTAAATGCACCATTCGAAAAGCTCCTACAGATGGACTTGCCGGACTTGATCCTCATTGACTTCTCTCCATACTGGGTCCCACAAATTGCAGCTAAATTCGGGGTTCCCACTGCTTTTTTCAGCGTATACACTGCCGCCACATTAGCATACATGGGCCCACCGGACGAGCTGAGGTTTGGGAATCAACGTAAAAGCCCAGATAAATTTGTAAGCCCGCCAGATTGGATCACGTTCCCTTCTCGAGTGGCCCACAGGCCCGATTACGCGCCAACAATGTTGCGAAATTTACACTTTCCCGATGCATCTGGCATGTCCAGCGGTCAGAGGTTGAGTACGATTGTGGAAGGGTGCGATTTTGTGGCAATACGAAGCTGTAAAGAGTTTGAGGGAGAATACATAGACCTCCTTGAAAAACTCTACCAAAGGCCCGTTCTGCCTATTGGAGTGCTCCCACCAGTTTTGGCGGAGAACAAAACTTCAGACGCGATTGACTCAAACTGGTCAAACACTTTCAAATGGTTGGATAAACAAAAGAGAAAATCCGTAGTTTTTGTGGGATTTGGGAGCGAGTACAAGATGCCCATTGAGCAAGTCCATGAGTTGGCATACGGACTTGAGCTTTCGAACCTTCCCTTCATTTGGATCCTCAGGAAGCCCAAGGGGGAAGACGATATCAGCTTATTGCCTCGCGGGTTCGAGGGCCGAACCTCAAACAGGGGTATCGTTTGTCTTGGTTGGGCCCCGCAAATGGAAATACTGGCCCATCAGGCCATTGGAGGGTGCCTATTCCACTCTGGTTGGGGTACAACTATTGAGTCTCTTGGATTTGGGCACCCATTGATTCTCATGCCAATGGTGGCTGACCAAGGACTCTGTGCTAAGCTACTGGTGGAGAAGGGACTGGGTTACGAGGTGCCCAGGAATGAAGATGGGTTCTTCAACCGAGACATGGTGGCTGAGTCAGTTAGAATAGTTGTGGGAACACAAGATGGAGAGGCGATACGACTGAAGGCTGCTGAGATGAAAACTGTTTTTGGGAACCAGGATCTTCAGGAGAATTACATCAATATGTTTGTTCAGTTTTTATTCAAGCATAAGAGAGGAGCATAAAATATCAGGAAGATGCGCAAGCAAAGTGCTATGAAGTAAATAGGTCGGCAATATAATATGAGAATTCTAAGTCCCCTGAAAAATATACTTAGCACTAACAGGGGACATAGGGGCGGCTGAATAGGTCCATTTTGATTATTTACAAGTTTTAACATTAATTTTCAACTGAATTTATATGCTACTTGTTAACATAAAATTATGTATCAAGAAGTTGGTATTTAACACAAAGTAACCGTGTAAATAAACAAGGAATCATATAAACGACATGGACAAATATGTAAAGCATTTTTCACAAAATTAACAACTTAATTTCATGTGGAAAAACACTAACAAAGGTAAAAAAAAATGATGAAGGATTCAAACTCCATTATGAAAAATGAGATTAATGCAACGGGATATTAATTGTGCTTTATGTACTAACAACTCTTGACCAAAGCTTTGCCAAGGATCCCTCCATGCATCCTAAATATTTCTCCAAATACAATAAAATGGTGAGGGTCTTTGATCTAGTAAACTCACAAAATTCCCTAAAAATGATTCTAAAATTTATTTATGAAACACAGATGAAAAATGAAAGGAAAAATCTACAGCAGGTTCAGAGGGGTTGCAAAAACAAGACAAAGAAGGAGGTGTGTAAAATTTGAAGCAAGGGAATCAAGTTTGATATTTGAAACAAGAAGAAAGGTACATGTGCAATTATGATAAACAAGAGAGAAGGTCTATGTCATTTACCCTATATGACCGACTCCTTCACCCGGATCTCCCTTATTTTTGCTGCCCTAATATGCACTTGTGCTGAACCAACAAATGCAATGCCCCCAAGATCATTAGATTAGAAACTTAAAACCAAGAACTAGATTTATCGATTTGAAATAGAAGAATCACTTTTTTTTAATCTCTAATTCAGGTATCTTAAGATTGCATCTTCATGTAGCACCCTAAACAACAGACATTAAACTGGAGATGTGAAAAAGTAAATGCGAGAAAGATATAAGCTTCAGCAATTACCATTATTCAGGAAAGGAATCCCCATCCATAATTTAGTTATAAAGGAACAGATATACATGAGAGATTAATTCTCCTCCCTTCCGAAAACAGTGAAAATAAAATAAGAGAGCACTAAAAGCCCCAAACCTTCGTTTGCTAGATCACAAAGCTTTGATAACTACTCAATAATCAAAATCATCTCATAACTATCGTAGTCACTTTGGTAGGACTAAGGCATAAAATTAAAGTTACATTTGTCCGTTGTGTGAGCAGTTTGATATGCAGTTCAAGCTTTCCTGGTTTTCCCTCTGGAGGTTTGCTCTACAACAAGGACTTCCTGGCAACAAAAAATCATCTAAACTGCGGAAGAACAAAAGAGAAGACATTAGAGCATGCAGGCAGACAATAATCATCAACCATTTAATAGTAAAGCCTAAATTGAGCGGTTACTGACAAGTATCAGATGCTAAAAAACCTAGATTTCCTTTTCGCAATAACCTAATTACATGTGTTCAGAGATGTATTTCCTACTTAAAAGTCACTCTTAACAGTTATCAACACTATATAGTAAGAGAGAGTTAATTTTGGTCTGCCCTATAATGACTATGATACCATCACTAAACTGATTAATTATTTTAGAAAAATAGCCATACAATATAAACATTTTTTATTTATTTTTCCCAATTCTAGTATCTATTATAATATTATTTGATTGCAAGAATACTGCTTGTTGAACACAAATCCACATAATACTTCCTTCCATTCTATAAATCAGCTCAAGAACAAATTTCAACAATTGAACTCAAAAGATGCCAGCCTATTTGGTTCGAAGGTTTAAGTATGAGCTTCTTTGGAGTTTCTGATCAGCTCAACTTAGTCAAGTTATTGTCCAAAATTGAACTCCAAAATGGTTACCACATTTCAGACCTATATCCTGCCCAAATAAACTCGTGTTCATTATCACATAATATTTGAAAAATGACTAGCATTTAGTAAATAGTAAAAAGCTTGCAGTTATTGCGTAGATAACGTGTGTTTGGACCATAAACACTTCCATGTGGCATTTTTCTAATGGATTAGAAGCTCTGTTAGAAATTGAAAGCTCAGCTGGGGACCTGAACAGTGATCTTAAGCTTATACTTTCTTACATTGAACAGATTTGGACCACAATCATGCTGCTCCTTCAACAGGCCCACTTAACATGTAAAAATTAAAAATATCCTACCCTTATTCCCTCCGTCACAAATTAGAAGTATTACTTTCCTGCTAGGGACGTCCTAAGTTCCACAGTCCTTTTCGATGCATAATTAATGAACCAAATTTCACAATGGTGAACAAGTTCTAATCTTGACCATTGGTTAATTGTATCCTTAGTATATACCCAAGAACGAGGTCGTACATTGGTGCGATGGCAAGTGCCCTCGCCCAAGCTGCGATTCGTCTCGGGTTCGAGACATGGGAGCAGCCTCTCCATATATGGGGGTAAGGCCATCCGACATCCGCCTTTCCCAGAACCTGCAGTTAAGCGGGAGCCTTGTGCACTGGTACAACCTTTTTTTAGTTTGCACCCAAGATAAAGGACTTCTAATTAGGAACGGAGGGAGTATTTATGATGTGAATTATGACCCATTGTGAGGAAACTTTTACTAATTTTTCCTATTTTTAGATTACTCGCATGTATTAGCCTTTTTATTTCTTTTTGTTCTTTTATGCTATTATAAGGTGGAGAGGTGAAGGTCAGTTTTGTCCCACGTTGATTAGGGGGCCTTTTTAGTGTTCCACCCTCTACTTATATTACTTATATATAGCCTTTTGTACTCATTTGGAAAAAAACTGAACTTTTGAGTAAAAGCTTAGTTATATTTCTCTCTCAAATGAGAGAAGAAATGGCCTCCCTCATGGAGGGACACATGACCTCCCTCACCCAACACATGTTATCTCTTTTTCAAAACCCTAACCCTAGTCTACCCCCATACCCAAACACCTCCCAACTCTCTTCTTCTTCCTCCTCTTCCTCTCTAAATCCTAACTCCATTGCTCACCCCTCCACCACTCAAACTACCCACCCACCCACAAATTTCCCACCACTAACCTACAACTACTCTCCTGCTGCCAGACCACTTCCGCCCCCTGCCACTGTCACTTTTTCGGTCGACGGAAAATTTTCCAAATCCCTCCAAATTTCTCCGACACCCTCATCGCAACCCGATCTACAACTTCTCCTAAAGAACCTCTCCCGGAATCCCCCTCAAACAGCTCCCACCGGCGATTCTTCCTCTAACTCCGGAAAGACTCCGGCGGCGGATCCAGCGGGGACCACTCGGATTTGGATCTCCCTTGGGAGTGTGTTCGACCCATGCAACTTTTAGTCCGATCCAACGCCGAGAAAGGCAGCCGAAACTAGCCAAAACCACCATGCTTCGGCGAAGTCAGCAGGCTTCCCTGACCCACCTCCGACGACGTTTTTCAAAAAAACAATTTAGATCCATATTCTACTCGCCCCCTAAAATTTCGTCCAATTTGGACAACTTTGGTCGTCGGACCAGCGGAGCTCCGGCCAACCACGAGCACCCCCCCTCCAAAACCACCTCCAACTCCTTTTTTTCTTCCTTATGCCACAACCATACCACCTGAAAATCCCATCGCCCCCTACTCTACTCATTTAAACCTCCCCCCCCTCCCCCTTCTACTCATTCACTCTCTCTCACCTCTTCACCCCTTCTTTAATTCTCCTCCAACCATTAATACCCCAAACTTCAAAATTTCAATCCCTACCCTATCCTAACCCATTTTTATCCCTCAGCCCTCTAAAATCCCACATCTATATCCACAACCCCACCCAACTTCACTCCCCACCCCCTACCATCATCTATTTTTGGAGTTTCACCCTCCGTACGCCCCCACGATTGACATGAGTGTGATCTTATTTGGGTATGATGATGGTTTTATGGTGGAAGGCTCGCATTGAATATTTTTGGCCTCGATGCTCCGACACTTTTCAAGCCGATATTCAGGTCGAGTTGGAGGGCGACTTCCATGGCATGCGGCGGAGCCCATGAAAGATGGGGCTCCTTTTGGTGGCGTTCCCTCACACACTCGAGGACGAGATTTTTGGAAGGCGGGAAGAGTGATGTGAATTAGGACCAATTGTTAGGACACTTTTACTATTTTTTCTATTTTTAGTTTACTTGCATGTATTAGTCTTTTTATTTATTTTTTTTGTTCTTTAATGTTATTATAAGGTGGAGAGGTGAAGCTTAGTTTTGTACCACATTGATTGGGGGGACTTTTTAGTGCTCCACCCTCTCCTTATAAATAGCCTTTTTTACTCATTTGGAAAAAAAATGGACTTTTGGGTAAAAGTTTAGTTATATTTCTCTCTCTATATTGGCATGGTGCCTTTAGAGTTGCCATTAAACATGTGGTTACGTCAATTTAATTATCAAACATGACATATCCCTTGCCAGCCCTCTATTATTTTGCAAGTTCCATGAATTTAATAAGATTTAAAAGTAAGATTAAAACATGAATCCACACGCAGCGAACCCACATGGACCGCAATTCAATCAACAAAGGAATAACCGCAACACTCCTCAATGGCACGCAACCATAAAACTTCGTAGAGACTCCCTCAGCAATGACACGCAGCCCTCGGTTGCAGAGATCTCCCCACACAGATGAACAAAAAAAATGGTGTTCTTGGGTTCCAAAAGATTCAAAAGGTTTGGCAATGATATGTGAATCAAAACATGAGTCTTGGGACTAAAAAAGGTGAAGACTAGAGCAATTATAACTCTCAAAAACGTCTCTCCAAGTCTTGCAAAATAACTCCCCCGAAGTTGGCTTTTATAGGAAACCAAAAAGAGTTTTAAAAATCTTGAACTCTATCCAGCATCAGGTACCCCGAACCGGTTCGAGTGTACTGTGAACCGGTTCACCCCCCAAACCGGTTTGGATTCGGTTCGCCGAAAATCGCTAGCATGGGGGTTAAACACAACATTTTTCCAAGAATTTTTCTTGGATTTTTCTCCACTTTCAAAAGGTTATAACTTCTTCATCGTAGCTCAGATTGAGGTGCCGTTTCTTTCAGTATCTTCATTGAGGTTAGATCTACATCTTTCCTATTAACCGGACCTCCGTATGGTGTCTGTAAAATTACCAAAATTCCCTTGAAGTTCCATATCTTGTCTTCTTTCACTATTTTGACTTCTCTTGCTTACCACTTGCATAAATTTCCTAAAATCTTGGAACGTGAAGTCGTTGAGGGAGATGTGGGACACAAGATGGAGATGTTTAATGCTTGATTCCCGAAATTCGAATAGAGGCCATTTTCCTTTTGAGTTTCCTTTTACGTCTCATTTTTCATCCAAATTTGTATAGCATACGGGTTTTATTGTTTCTTGTGTGTGTGTTGTGATTTGCAAATCAAACCACAAATCATAAACTAAACCAAATATCAGAACTAGCAACTGAGTCGGGCATTCACCAAGATCTATAGGCAAGCAAATAATTCAATTTGGTGAAATCGGGTAGGACTATGATTCATGAGAGAGCACTTACCTACAAAATCTGAACAAAGATTGACTAGTCTGAAAGTTTATGTACAAAGAGTATCTACTGTTGCAGCCTCAACTGATTGAAGAACACCAAGAAATGATATTCGGGAGCCCAATATACAAAGCCAACAACAGGCCCCCCTTTAATGTACTGCAAAAATCAAATAGAAGTTAGTCTTGCACATAGTATCTATCTTAGAAAACTACAGAATGCATTCAAGAAAACTCATAGCCGAAGGAAGAAAAAAAAAATGATGGTAAAGAAACAATGGAAACCTTTCCATCAAGAATAACAAGTTCGCCATCAACCCAACGAGGATTGCGAAACCCTGGCTCAGCAAGCCTCCCTTGCCCTCTGTATCGAGCAATCTGAATTGCCAACAACAAAGACACTCAATATAAAGATAAGGGGAAGGGGATGCTGTAAGGTACAGTTACAACTTCCAAAAAGGAGATAATCTACATAAAGAGAGACGCAATTTTTACGGAAAACTGAATACCACTCCAAATTCTTCTGGAATGATCCCTTTATGAGGAAGCTGATATGTTTTTCCAACTTTTGCACGAAATGCTACCTGTAAATAAAAAAGAATGCTACATTGTCAGGGTTTGTAAAACAAGCTTTCCAGAGAACAAAGTAGGTAACCCCCAACCCGTACAGGAACCCATGGGTAGAACTGGCCCCTGAAAACTGACAAGGGAAGGTGCCCATGAGTTCATATACTACCCCAATATATTTTACATCAGTATGTGATATTTGGGTACATAACAATCCATCACACTCCTCAACTGTCATCCACAACAGCCCACTAGTGCCCACACAGGATCAGCACACTCACGAGTACCCTGGGAGGCCCCCTCCACAGGTCGCTCCTTCAGAGATGACAGTGCCAAGCCGTAGTCAGCCACACTATGTCAGGTCACATACTCGACATGGCACCTACTCTTACACAATATGATATGAGCCCATTGCTAGAACCTGCCCCCAGAAACCAGCTTACAAATTTCCAGGAAAGGGTGCCAATGAGTTCATACACTATCCCAAGATATTTTACTTTTCCTGTGTGGGATTGGATACATAACAAAAAAGGGTACAAGGTATACAAGTGAAACAACAAAACATTGTGCATACTGCAGGACCCTTGGATGCTAATACAGCCTTAACAGGTAGTAATTGGACCTACATCTCTCATAAGCCAAGGAGAGCAATAATTTTGTCCCCTTTAAATTTGATTTCAATTAATTATATGCACCCCTAATACAATTTATACCATTGCTTAACATAATTACAGTTAACATTTATTATTCTGGAAGCAAAAGTAGAAGTTTTAGAAGGCGTTGCATTTGACTGCAGATAGAAAAGTCACTGAGATATTGATAATTATGATCACCAAGTCCATATCCATCATCAAACTCTACCCAAAACTTAACCAGTCAACCTACCAGATGCTCCATAATATTAACCTTCCCTCTAGGATACATGAATTACATGGAATATAGGGCTTTTAAACCAATATGTATATCTGTTTTTACCATTATATATCTATCAATTATTATACGCCACCGCCTGAAAGTTAAAACTTCGTAATTTTAGTTAGTTAATTCTCACTTGGATATAAAGATCACGTGTTGGCACTAAACTACTCGAGCAAACAGAGACACAAGCACAGCTCGTATGTAGTATCTCTATAGTAAGAAAGTTAAGCACCGTATATATGATTACTAAACTACATGAAATTTTACCTGGCCTGCGGGCACATACGGGTCCCCAGTTACTTTTACAGCCTCAACATACTCATAAAACTCGAGATTTGGAGGCTCCTTCGTGCTACCATCCTCTTTCCACTGGCCAAATTTGCGTCTCAATTGAATGACTTCTGAAGTTTGAAGCCCAAGCGCACCAACATACAATCCTGATAAAAATCAACACACTCATTACATTCACTATAAGTACAACTAAAGCACCCGAGATACAACAGAGGCAATGTAGCACAAAGGAACAGTAACACAACAGAACGGAGATGCTATATGCAAAATCTATATGAAGAGCAACAAATTCGAATTGGTGACCCACCATTTAGAGGATCTCGAGATGCCGGAATCTCAATGCGATTAAATGTTGTTGATCCAGACAGTGGTTGACGATTATGGCTCTGACTGAGGGTGAGACTTATCAATTCACTAACATCTTTAAGCACCTACAGCTCAAACATAGTATTATGAACTTAAGAGTCCTCAATATTTGCATATTGTAACTGGATCCTCATTCCACAAACATGAAGCACAAGTATGACATGTAAAAATATAACTAACCTTCGTGGGTATCTTCCCCCTGCCAATGGACTTGGCAAGATCAAGCATAACATGGTCTATGCTACGATGAGCTCGGGGCTTAGCTTTTTTCTTCAAGGGAGACTGCTCACTGGCATCAGAAACCGGTCGCTTGTCATCTTCCACTATAGAAAAAGAAAATGACAAGCGACCCTTTTTCTCCAGCCTAGCTGGTACTCGAAGTAAATCTTTCTGAGATGTGCCCCTGGAGAGATTCTGTACAAGGCCACCGACGACAACCTTGACTGCCATTTGATTTTCCTCATCGACATCGATAATTCCACTAACGCCATCCATTTCAATCCCATTTTTCTCTTCATCACTTTCACCTTTAACTTCATCTTCAGTATCTACACTTTCTAACTCCCCATCCTTCTCTTCATCCTCATCACCACCATCATCATCTTCATCCTCATCATCTTCTTCTTCCATTATTTGCTCAACCACCTTAGATATTAGATCCCTGTCTACTTTCCCTGGGTTTGTCACTTTCAAAACTTTAACCTTTACACCAGGAATCATATCTCGCAAGATATTATCAAAACCAGACCCCTCCGCTGTATCAGAATCATCTTCCCTGTCTTCACCATCTTCTGCATCTTCAATACTTGTCGTGAAGAGATAATCTTGGTCATTGGTTGGGTCTAAGGATTTCAAGCTATCGGTAGGACCTGATGACTTGGAGGAAGCAACTGGGAGATCTTGAGGAACTGCCCTCCGCTTCAAGTACACAGCCTAATAATCATGGGAATTCCGTATATTCATTACAAAAAGAATCATATTTATTAAATGACCAGGCTAGTATGGTACAAGGTGTTAAATACTTTAACCGAAAGGAATACATATATCAATGTGCTTAGTTTAGTTGGATGGATATATGGAAATTAATAAATATGCAGAGACATATTCAAGCACAGTGCACATATATACATATATATGATGCTTATATATAAATAAACACACACACTTGCCAGCAAAACGTTCACGTGATACAAATAAACTAATGTAAGGTTCTGATCATAAAAATAAGGGTGACGTGCTGATAAAAACTAAAAAACAAGCATGACTTGGACATTGACCTCCATTAGTTTAGTTGTATTCTCAATTTGGGTGGCAAAGGTTTAAACAATGTATCTTTGGCCCTCATTCTGGAACTGTTGGGTCACCATAATTAGCCTAAAATCTCTTTTTCTCAGCAAGACATAAAATCAATTCTAAATATAAGAATTTTTTTCTTTTATTTTATTTAAACTGTCCCAGCTACTAAACGGAAAAGAAACAATACATAACTGATGCAAATTAGGGTGCGGAAGCGAAAAAAAGAAGATAACTTCACAACAACAACAACAACAACAACAACATGGAAAAATGAAGAGGGTCTATTATTTCTCTCTCTAGTCTTTCAATCTCAATATGGCAAAAGTGATACAATGAGGGGCTCAATAGCTATTTTTATTGAAAGGCTAAAAAAGGGGAATATATAGAATAAATGCTAAAAAGACGACTATATCCGGAGTACTGGAGAAAGAAATCGGGATCAACATGCTGCAAGGTAGCCTCAGCAATCCAAGAGTCTTCCGCCTCGGGGCGCCCAACCCAACGGACCAAATAGCGTGTGTAGTCGCCCGATGCTGAAGAGACAAAGGTCGAGTCAAGCATACCCTCAATATGATCAACATGGGAACGAACAAGCTGGGTCGATGATGAGGGAAGAGGGATAGGAGGAGAATGAGTGCCTCGAAAAGGAGAAAGGTCCGTCACATTAAATGTGCGATGCATGCAAAACTCCGGCGGAAGCAAGGTTTTAAAAGGCGCGAGGCGTAGTTGAGGCGTTTTGCCTCTGTGAGACGAGGCGTAAGCCTCAACTTTTTTCCACGAAAATCACTAAAAATAATATAAAAATAATAATTAAATGAGGAACAAAATATGTATCACATCTATCATGAAAACAAACGATGTAAACTCGATTCCACAACACAATACAAATAATAACACCATCTTGTCATCATCATAATACATATTATACCATCAAGACAAAAGAAATCCATAATAGTAACAACTCACTACAATAATATAACAAAAAAAAAAAATTCAGTTTGTATATATATATTATATATATAGCAAAAAAAAAACAGAATATATATATATATAAGTAAAAAATCAGAATATATATATATAAGTAAAATAAAGTCATTTTATATATAAGTAAGTTTATATACAAAACAGTAAGTTTATATATAAAGTCAGTTTATATATAAGCCAGTTTATATATAAAATAAAGTCAGTTTATTAGTAAAATATAAGTAAAAAACAGGGATTTAGCGTAAAATAAAAAAACAGAGTATGTACATAAATATAGTAGAAAAAACAAAAAAAAGACACATCGGCATAGAATTAGTGCAGCAAAGAAAAAAAAGAGATGATCAGCTAGGGTTTTGGGGTTGGAATTATCTTTGGGCAGCAAACGACTTGTTTTGTGTTGGAAACGACCGGTAATTTTTTTTCAAACTTTTGATCACTTTTACCCTTAATGAGGAGAGAAAAAAGAGGCGTAAGCCTCAACAGTCTCGAGGAGCAAAGCCTCGACCCGCCTCGGGGCGAGCCTCATTTCGCCTTTTAAAACCATGGGAGGAAGGTCAACCTCATATGCATTCGGCCCACAAGCACGAATAATAGGAAAAGGTCCATAACGCCGCATAAAAAGCTTGTTGCCTTTGCCGCCTCGGCGTGCTTTCTGGAGGTACACCATAACCAAATCACCGGGCTGATAAGAAACGAAACGGCGATGCACATCCGCCACCTCTTTGTAAGAAGCAATGGTCTGAAGACGAGTACGGACATCGGTCTGAATGGATGTCAAGTGGGCTGCAAACTCCTCAGCGGTGGGGCACGTACAAACTGTCGGGGGTAGGTCAACGAGATCAATGGGCATGGTTGGTGACTGACCCAACACAATCTGAAAAGGGGAGAAACCTGTAAAACGATTGACTGCATTGTTGAAAGCAAATTCGGCTTGAGCAATCACAATATCCCCCCTACAGGAGTCGGAGGTCAAACAACGCAAAAGGTCTCCTACACTCCTATTGACCACCTATGTCTATACGTCGGTCTGTGAATGAAAGGTTGTCGAAAACTGGAACTTTGTCCGTAACAAGCGCCACAAGGTCCGCCAGAAATGTCCCGTAAAGCGTACATCGCGATCAGATGTAATGCTACGGGGAACGCCATGTAAGCAGACAAACTCTCGGAAGTACAAGGAAGCAACATGAGAAGCATCCGTCATTCGAGAACACGGAATGAAATGAGACATCTTGGAGAATCGGTCAACAACTACCATAATAGAATTATGTCCACTGGAAGTACGGGAAAGGCCCACAAAGAAGTCCATCACTGAAGATAGGCACTAAAGCTAGGGGTGTGCAGAAAAACCGAGCAAACCGACGAACCGATAAAACCGAACCGAACCGAAATTTTTCGGGCCGGGTTTTTTAAGAATCGGGTCGGTTCGGTTTGGCCAGGCAGGTAACCGATAGTGTCGGTTCGGTTTTCGGTTTAGACATAAAAAAATCCGGTTTGAACCGAACCGAACCGAAATAGTTTTCATGTTTTTTAAATTTATAATTAATTATATATGTTATAATAAGTATAACACACGCACGCAAATGGGTTGGAAAATTAACACACGCGCGCCTCACTTGTAAAACATTTGCCCTAGCCGCCTCTTTTCTCATCCAACCTCATTTCTCATCCAACCTCTCTCTCTCCAACCCTGATTTCTCTCCACACTTCAACGGCGACGGACCCTACCCCTCTCCGATCTCTCTCCAACCCTGATCTCTCTCCACACTTCAACGGCGACGGACACCCCTACCCCTCTCCCACTCACAGTCAACGGCGACGGACCCTACCCCTCACGATTTCACAACAGCCAACAGGTATCTCTATTTTTTACATTTTTTTTATCTAAATATATGTTTTTTACATTTCACACCCCTCTCTCACTCACGGTTTCACGATTTCACAACAAGATCTAAACAACCCTGATCTAAACAGCCTATTTTTTTCAGTTTGGATCTAAACCATATGCTATTTTTTTTCATTTTTATATGTTTTTTCAGTTTTGATCTAAACCACGTTTGTATTTAACAGATCATGTGATTCTCAACCATGTTTGTGTTCTTACAGTTTTGATCTAAAATGGTGTAGGCTAGGAAATCATCTGTTACACACCCCTCGTTTTTATTTTATTTTATTATCTTTAACTAATTAAATGATACACACTGCGTTTTTTTTTTTACATTTTATTAACACGGATTTTTATTCAATTTCATTAACTGTTAATAAAAAAAAAATTATTATTGTTGTGATATTAATACTTTAACTATAATAACTGTGATATTATTACTATTATTATTAACTATAATAACTGATATTATTACTGTCTGTGATATTATTACTTTAATAACTATAATATTATACTGTGATATTAATAACTATAATAACTGTGATATAATAATAACTATACTTTCACTATAATATTATTACATTTTATTTTATTATCTTTAACTATAATAATAACTGTGATATTATTACTATTATTATTATTGCTACAATATGGATTCAGTTGACTGATTTTGTAGCCTACACCATTTTAATTTTTAGTTTACTGATTTTTATATTTTTCTTTTGGACAGAAATATGGATTCAGTTGTGGATGTTGATGACCCAAGGTCTAGAGAAGCAGCAGTAAAGGGTAAAAATGATTCTCCAAAAAAGGTAAATGTTCCTAAACGAAAAGCTTGGTGTTGGGATCATTTTACCGTAGTAAAAGACTCGAAAAAACCTAGGGCTGCGTGCAATTATTGTGGGGCGACCTATGCTTGTGATTCTAAAAATAATGGAACTCGCAATTTGATTAATCACATTAATAATCAATGCAAGGTTTACCAGTATAAGAATGAGGATAAAAAGCAAAAAATATTGTCTTTTGAACAAAAAAAAGAGGAGGGGGGTAGCAATCTTGTGGCTATTAATTTCACCGTTGAAGGTTGTAGAAAACGTATTGCCGAAATGATTATAATCGATGAGTTGTCTTTTAAATTTGTGGAGGGTGAGGGATTTAGAAGGTTAATGAATTACATTCAACCCAAAATGACTAAACTTCCTTCTAGAACAACAGTTGCTCGGGATTGTCTTAATATTTATATGGAAGAGAAGAAAGCCCTTAAAAATGCATTAAGTGGTCAAAGAATTTGTATTACTACGGATACATGGACCTCAATCCAAAACATCAATTACATGTGTTTAACCGCACACTTTATTGATAAAGATTGGAACTTGCACAAAAGAATTCTTAATTTTTGTCAAGTTGAGAGTCATAAGGGTGATGCAATAGGGAAGGTGGTCGAGGATTGCTTACGTGATTGGGGTATAGAGAGCATTTGCACCGTCACTGTTGACAATGCAAGTTCCAACAATGGTACGATTCAATACTTGAAAAAAAAAATGAAAAGTAAGAAGAGTACCATTTTGGAACATGAATATATACATGTAAGATGTTGTGCGCACATCCTAAATCTTATTGTGTGTGATGGCTTAAAGGAATTAGATGATTCAATTGTCAAGGTGCGTAATGCGGTTAGGTATGTGAAATCGTCTCCGTCCCGATTGTCAAAATTCAAATTATGTGTTGAAAAGGAGAAAATTGAAAGTAAAAGTTTAGTGTGCTTAGATGTACCAACTAGGTGGAACGCCACTTATATGATGTTAGAAGCGGCGGAGAAATTTGAAAAAGCATTTGAGAGAATGGAGGATGATGATGATCATTACAAAGATTATTTTAGAAATGAGGAGGAAGATGAAGAGAGAGGGAGAACACGAGTTGGAAGGGTGATATTGGGTCCTCCCGAAAGTATTGATTGGGTGAAAGTTAGGATACTAGTAAAGTTTCTTAGGATGTTTTACAATGCCACTATACGATTTTCCGGCTCTTTGCATGTCACGTCAAATGCTTTTTTTCATGAACTCGTTTTGATACAAAGTAAGTTGGTTCAAATGAGTAATAGTGATGATTATTTTCTATCGACGATGGCGACAAATATGAGGGCTAAATTTGAAAAGTATTGGAATATTGAGAAAGTGAATTTTTTGTTGTTTGTCGCAATTGTCCTCGATCCTCGCTATAAGTTGTTATATGTCAAGTTTTATTTTGAACAATTATTTGACATTGATGTGGCAAAGGATATGTCACGGAAGGTGGAAGATGTGTTGCATTCTTTGTACGGGTGGTATGATAAGTCCAACGCGCCCAAATCAAGTGGTTCGTCTTCACAAAAATTAGGCATGTCAACGGGGGGTGTAGATGGTGTTAACGATGAGGATGAGGATGGACGTGCTTTTTTGGCGTCTCAATTCAAGAGACATTTGGAGGAGGAAGATACCTTTGCAAATAAATCCGAAGTTGATAGATTTTTGGCCGAAAGATGTGAGGAGAACGTAGCAAATTTTGATGTTTTGGGTTGGTGGAAGATTAATTCCTCCAAATATCGAGTTCTCTCTTATGTTGCACGTGATATATTAGCCATTCCGGTTTCAACCGTTGCATCCGAATCTGCTTTTAGTACCGGTGGTCGTATACTTGATTCTTTTCGTAGCTCAATGTTGCCTAAAACGGTGGAGGCCCTCATATGCACGCAAAATTGGATTCGAACTTCAACCACCCCAATTAGTCTTCGTGATGCAATGGATGAGATCGAGGAATATGAGAAACTTGATTCGGGTAATTTTTATGTTTCAAATGTATTTTTTCTTGTTTAAATATATTTGATACTTCAAAATTAAGATGCTAATATTTTATTGTTTTGTTTTTCAGAGTTGTTGGGATGCCAAGACAAAGAAAAAGACATTGAAGGTTGATGTTTGGATTTGATGATTGGGACTTTTTTAGATATTTACATTTTGCATTTGGAATGTAATTTTGGGACTGTTTGGACTTATTTTTATTTTGGGACTGCTTTGGATTGTTTTTATTTATGACTGTTTTTAGTAGGATGCTTGTTTTTATTTTTATTTTGGGACTGTTTTGGACTATTTTGGGATTATTGTAATTTTTATATTGGGATTGTAATTCTATTTTGGTCTGTTTTGGAATGTAATTTTCAAAGATTTTTGAAAGTTGCATGCACATATATAACTGAATGTTGAAAAAAAGAACTTCAAAAAAACAGTCCATGTAATATTTTAAAGAGCTGCATATGTGAAAGTTGAAAAACAGCTTACTGAAAGAAAGTTGAAAAAGAGATGCATATATAAAAATTGAAAAAAAAGCATAAATTGATGTTGAAGTTGAAATATTACATGCTGAAAAACAGTATAAATTGAAAAACAACATAAATTGAAGTTGAAGTTGAAGTTGAAGTTGAAAAACAGCATATAGGTCTTGTTTTATTAAATTGAAGTTGAAAAAAAATGGAAATATTTTATTATTTTGCTTTAGGAGTTTTAAAAAAAAATTAAAATATTAAAAAAATGACAAAACTGAAGGCACTGTTAAAAACCGATGGCAAAACCGAAACAGCCCTGTTAAAAACCGATCCGGTTCGGTTCGGTTCTTCAACCGGGTTCGGTTCGGTTCGGTCCTATAACTCCAAAAACCGACAATATCGGTTCGGCTCAAAAAACCCGCTCAAAACCGAACCGACCGAACCGTGCACACCCCTAACTAAAGCATCCAAAAACCAAAAGAAAACTGTACAGTAAAGTTTTCTTTTGGTACAGTACAGTTATTTTGTGCAGTACAGTTATTTTGTGCAGTACAGTTTTTTGTACAGTACAGTTTTAAGCAAATGAAAAATGAAATATGAAAAAAAATCAAAAACATTATTAAAAAAAACGTTCAGCTAAAAACCAAAAGGCCGACAGACTTATGTCTCGCCTCGCCTCTTTACGAAACCACATACAAAGTACCTCTTTCGGAAACCCTAGAAAGCTGAGATTGAAGACGACTTCTACGAACACAAGGCGGACAGAAAATTGGCTTCTTCTCCTCGATCATTTTTTCTTCTTGTTCTCGATCAACTCGCCCGATTTCTAGTCATCTCGGCCAAGATATCGGCGTTATGTCTCGGAATCGACGATATCTCGTCGATATACGACGAGTCATATTTTTTGTATTCGCCTCTCGGACTCGGAGCGGTAGCTTACCGAGTTGAGTCGGCCGAGACTTTGAACCATGCTATATGCTAAAGCAATTCCAAAATTTAGAAGTTTCCAGTAGTTTTAGTCATACAGTTAATTATACAGTAAACTTTGGTGTGTAAATATAAGTACCTGCTGTTTGTATTCCCCGTTCTTATCCGTTGTAAGAAATATCTCAAACACGGGGGCTCCAGCTGCAGCCGTGGCAAGTTGCCTGAAATCCAAAGACAACGGCCAAAAAAGATCCAATAAAACATCCCTACACAATTATTTTTAAAACAAAAAATAGAACTTGTGGAATAACTAATCTAAAAAAGGTATACACAGGACACACGTATACATTCTTACAGATCACATCAAATTATTAATCAGTCGGAATATTAAACTAAACAAGTTATACACTGAAAATTCATACATGGCCAAAGTATAGAACAACAATGCAATAAATAGATGTGCTGCACAAAGAAAATATATGTAGAACACAGAATAGAGTTGTTGATGCCAAGGGACAGCAAACCCTCTGATCTACCAGAGTGCCAATACTTCAACATATAACAAGAATTTGAAGATATCCTTCCTAGAAGCGCAAGTACAAATTACAATCGATAAACCTCGCTTGCAAGAAGCCACAGTCAGATTGCTAAAAATGCCAAAATCTTCTTTTCAGGAAGCTTGTTATGTAATGGAATTCTTCCCCCATAAAAAGTGAATTTTCAAATAAATATACATAAAATGACCTTACCGAGGACTATAGCTTCTAGCCACGTATCTTCCATGCTCTGCACCTATGTGAATAATACGACCATAAGGATCATTATTATCTTCTGAAACTCCAGCCCACCATCCCACCTGAAAACCCAGATAGAAAAACAAACGAAGTGCATGAATTTTTTTCTTTTTCTTGTATAAAAATGAGGATATCCAGGCTTATCAGAGCATCTGACTGACTAATACACAGAATGACCCACCCCAAAGAACTATCCACTGAACATGCCTTTAGGTGTCCCCTTGGAGTTTGAAACATTTGATCATGTGACCTCCTCCTTTTGGGGTGGAATACATGTTAAGAATTATTATAAACAACAAATTTAAGTACATAACAATATGCGTGATATCAGATCTGGAAAAAAAATAAAAATAAAAAACAGGTGATCTTTCTAATATAAATCAATGAGCTTTTGCTCCCACAACCTCAAAAAATCATTGGGAGAACTGGGCTCATGTCTGTACAACCCATATAACTCACGATAGGCAATTGCTCAAAACAGTACAACATATTAGCAAGAGATGATCGACGGACAAAATAGCACAAAATAGCAGAGGTACCCTTTCCAGATACCAGCAGTTACCTACTATCCTAAATAAGGCACTAAAAATGATAAAAAAATATATATATATACTATCTTAGGAGAATTAGCCAGAGTACTAACCAATCCTGCACCAGCATGATCACGTACAAAAGCTGCATCCTTGTAATGCTCTTCCTCTATGGCTTTCTGCAATTAAAACCAAAGATATAGAATAAGATAAGAAACAAAGTGCCATATATGTTGCTTGTTTTAAACAGCAGTAATTCATTTCTCCTACATTCAGCCGAGAAATCACTCCGCCAACAGTGTCATTTGTAGATGCAGCTGCAATTGCCACCTTAAGCCTAGCAGCATCTTCATAATCCTCTCTATCAATGGCATGGGTCAACTGTGACTGTTGAGAAAAAGTGTCAGCACATACTGCTGCAGTAATGGAAATTAAGAAGAATATTACGCAAAATCAGGTTTTCAATGACTTGACCTTTGAGAAAAAAATGCTACTAATGCAGATTAATCAAAATGCATTCAGACATAGAAGGGCATAAATAGAAGCCTGAACTTTTATAATTGGAACTTCATTTCACGGGGTTGGCCAATGATGTGTGCTCCGCCACATGATCAAGCCTTAGACACCTCAAAGGGTCACCCATACAGACACCAGTCCAGGATCCTAATTTTGGATTTTTGTAGGCTAGATTGTGTGACCTAATGATTAGTCGGATGCTGTAAGAGGTCAAGATCTGTGTTGAAAAAGGTGGAAGTGTAATGCAAGGCATTTTCTTGTCAACCACAGAGGGCCACCCACACAACACCAGACCAAAATTCCTAATTCTGGATTTTTGTAGGGTAGATCCTGTGACCCAATGATTAGTCAGGTGCTCTAAGAGATCAAGATCTGTGTTGAAAAAAGCAAAAGAGTCGAGCTACATAATTTTCTCGTCAAAAAGTGAGGCGTAAGACTCAAGATGTAAGTTTTTTTCTATATTAAAAATTATGAGATTACGAGTAAAAATAAAACTTAGTAAATAACCTTCACACAATCATTTTTAAAAGGTTGGAATACAATTCAAAACGAAACAAATCATATATTAGACCAATAGAAGTTCACAATACTAGATAATCTATAAAATAATAATAAAATGTTTAAAACACTAGACAGTCAAAATAATATGATTATTAACACGGAGTATATCATTAAAATCAATAAGGTTATAACACAATAAAACAAAAAACAAAAGAAAGGAAATTATTGCAACAAGTTTAAGACAGATTTATAGAAAGAATGGTATGTGTGTGTGTGTGTGTGTGTATATATATATATATATATATATATCAAAGAATATATCGATAACATTAATTGCTGAATTTAAAATATAAATATATATATATATATTGGGAAAGGTTCACAAGTGGACCTAAAAAACAGACTTTTTTAATGGACCTTAATAAAAAACACCTAACAACCCATTAATTTTAATTCTTATGTTGTAACTGACACGCGTGTGACCCCAAACCCCCGACCCCCACCATGGCAGACCACTAGTTAAGAAAAAATTAAGTTGCTGAAATGTTTACTCAGGGGTAAGGACTGCCATGGTGAACCCGCACCATGCCAGACCACTAGTGAAAAAAAATGAAGTTGCTAGAGACCACTAGTGAAAAAAAATGAAGTTGCTAGAATGTTTACTCAGGGTAAGGGCTGGCACGGTGGGTGGGTGGGTGGGGGGTGGGGGGGGGGGGGGGGGGGGGTAAAAAGATATTTGATCGACATGCGTGTCCGTTGCCGTTGGCGTGGACCAATTACAACATAGGAAGTAAAATTAATGGGTTGTTAGGTGTTTTTTGTTAAGGTCCATTAAAAAGTCCGGTTTTTAGGTCTACTTGTGATCCTCTCCCTATATATATATATATATATATATATATATTGAGGGCTCCCTAACAAAAATTAGAGCTTAATCAACGGTTTCCGTCCAAGTAACGTAGTTTTGACTTATCTGTGGTTGGGGGGAACAAAAAAAAGAGTGAAAGGTGACGTAATAGGCGCAAAAATGTATAACGGGCATAAAAGGTTGTACCCCAGGGCACAAGGCAACCGCTTTAGCAGGTTGGAAGAGGTAGATGTAGGTAAGCCTTACCCCATTTTTTTGGAGGTTGCTTCCAAGACTCGAACCCACGACATATCCGCTTTGGATGGGCAAACACTTTCCATTGCACCAAGTTTGACCTCTAAAACACACGCACACATTAAATAAAAAATAAAATATAAATTACTACACAATAAAAGTCAGCCTTAAGGCATTTTTTATACAAAAGAGCCTTGGTCATGGTTTTCTGTGCCTTTACTAAAAATTGGTTCAGACATCCAAACTACTATTTTTAATTCAAACTTAACACATTTAAATTCAAGTTGACATCTCTGCTTTAAGTTAGTTTTGCAAACATATTTCTCCCAACTTTTTAGAGTAATGATATCAAATCTGTTACTTATTTCTGCAATCATACACACTAATCTAATGTTCAACAGATCAGAAAACCACAGAAGTGCCCAACTCGTCCAACAACCAGGTCAACTGATCAAACCGATAATACATAGTATGCTATTTTTGTACGTATACACCCTTAAGTACACAAGCCGCAACAGGGATGTTAGATTCATGAGTTTTCATGAATGGACATGAAAGTTTTATAATCTCCCACAGCAGAAGCACACACAAAATCAAACCACACCACATATCAAAATCATAATTATTATTTAAAGGAGCGTCTAATGGAAAGAACTTATGTATAGGCTACTAAACTAGAGTCCTGATAGAATTGAAATACTAAGAGATAATATGGAAATAAATAAATAAATAAATAAAATAGATAATAAAAGAGAAGTTACAACCAAAACAAACTCAATGCCCTCCCTAGAAAATACGACCCATTTCTCTCTCATCAATCCTCTCAACATTCTCTCTGAATCTCGCTTATCGCATCATTTTACCAAACAAGAAACACAGTGCATTCAAAGAGTGTTTTGCTAGGATGAAGCCGTTTAGCCCAAGCTGGTTTATAAGGACCACCCACAAAACTCAAGGAAATGGATGCCTAAAATCAATGTTCTAAAAAGCGTTGGGCGCTAAGCGGGCGGCTAATGGTTACCTAGCGCCTAGTAGGTGTCGCCTAGTCATTTTACTTTTTTTTACACACAACAAGTATGGTTTTATGTTACAAAGAATCTAACCATTGATCTACACATGAACATTGGTAACAATACATTAAAGCCCCACACTTTTAACATTACTAACATTTTTTTAAAGTTCCAATACATAAATACAAGATTGTTAACTAAGACAAAGAATAGAAATATTACACACAAAAATATTTTGTGCAACTAATATTTGATTCCTAAAACACAAAATAGAAATATTACGCAGAAAAAAAAATAATGCTACTGTTTATATAAAACAAAGTAACATTTATAAATATTATGCTGAAAAATGCAACTATAATCATTGTATATATACAGATCGATATTCATACATATGATATATATATATATATATGTGCTCCTAAAGTACTATGTACTTTCTTTATAAAATTGGGCAATTTTTTTAAAAACGACGATTTTTTCACTTGGTCCGCTTTCTTGCCACCTAGCCCCTAGGCGAGGCGCCTACCCCGCGCCTCACGAAGAACACTACCTAGAGTAGAGATCTCATCCTAAATGATAGAATACTAAAGGTAAACTATTTCCTCCTAAAAAATTTCACAATATAGCCTCTCTCGTCTAGATGATTAAATTCAAGGCTATCTGCCTTGAAATAGTATAAAATAAGTTGATGTAAAAAATATAGTACAAAAAAGAAGTTTCAAGCAAAAACGTCCACATCTTTGAGAGTGTTTTAACCATTGTGTCGTGTTTGTAGTAATAATAAAGGTCATACGAAGTGCACAAGGCTCCCGCTTAACTGCAGGTCTGGGAGAGGCGGATGTCGTCTGGCCTTACCCCATATATGAAGAGGCTGCTCCCATGTCTCGAACTCGAGACCAACCGGGACACTTGCCATCGCACTAAGGTATGACATCTGTTTGTAGTAATAATATAAACCCTTAATAGCTGCATTGAAATAACACAATTCAAGCAACACATGACCCCCAAACAGATTCAATGTGTGCTAGTCAAGAATCTCTAGCAAAGGCTTTAGCAGTTGCGGAGGCATTGTCAAAGCAACGAGACTTTTGAGCAGCATCTCTCTTGAAAGATTGAAGCCCTGGCCCAAACAAGGGAACGGCGCTAATCATTGACCCTCCATTTGGTAGGTTAGAATAATGGGAGGAAGTTATTTCGTACCAAAAGGAAAAGTATAAGGACAGAAATGTGGAAGGATGCATTTTCCTTCCTAGCCCGCCAAATAATATCCCTCTAAAGTTGGAGGAGTAGTGGAAGAAAGAGGGAGAGGAAAGCATTAATTTCTAGTACATTGTAACAATATAAAATGAACTCAAGTGTTTGAATATAGGAAGCACAGATACAGATGCTTGTATTTTATGGTAAATTGGGTAATTCGGTGCTATACAGTACGCATATGTATTTTAGAACTTCTAACAACCTACGCATTTTGTTATCATTTCCAATTGGACGATTACACGTATCTGATACTATACAGGCATGGGGATACGACAAAACTAGAAAAACTAAGATACGGTACAACCAGAATGCGGTAAAATATAATAATATAAGATATTTTATTTGTATAAAAATTCATTAATTTAACAACTCCATGAACAATGACTAGAAAAAATATTTAAGCCCATAAAAATTGTACAAAAATGTTCAAACGCTGCGCAGCAATGCTGAGGTTTTTATACTTATATGACTTTTGCTCTATTCTATAATGAGGCAGAAGTCTAGTTTGTGGAGGGCAATACTCTATTTATAAATTACAAATTGTATTATTTAAAAATTACAAAAGTGCCCCACAATGTCTCCCAACTATTCATCCATATGTGGCAACGTACAGGATAAGAGTCCATATATCCCGATTTATTTTTTATTTTTTGGCACGCCTCGGGTACGTATCGAGCATGTATCCAATACGGGTCAGGGCCTAATGAAGCGTCTATGCTGCATAGGTTAGCATCAATGAGCATAATTGATATATGTATTTCATAAAAGTGAACTTTTATTATTACGAGCAAATATCATTTCCAGTTGATTTGTCCCTGGGACCGGGCCTATTTTGATTCCTAATTATCCCTTCCTACGTTGTTCTCAAGGATTAGCGGAATTGGAGTAGTGAAATTCTCGGGGCATCTCAACGGGTTTAGAAACCACACGTTACTCTTAATCATCATTGTGTGATTCCACATATTCACTCAGAGGAAGGTGTTTTTGTTATGTATGACCCTAGATACCATAGTCTGTGACATACGGTGTGGATCCGAATGAATGGTGGTGGTGGGAGAAACACCAAACATATCCCGAACTTCTAGCTCCCGATAGTCGGCTAAGGTAAATGGACTTACTGCCGGAGATATTCATGTTACTTCATCTGCACTGGTTTGTACACAAATGCGTGAGTTAATATATGTTGGTGAAAAGAGATGTTTATAAGAATGGGGGATAGAGGACTGACTTGAGGGATGCCTTTTGTTTGAGATGCATAATTGTTCCACTCTTGTCCTTTATATCGTTTTTAAAAAGGTTTTTGTTAAGTTACAAACACCCTCATTTTCATTGTGTTTGCCGATATGAAATTGTATTCTAAAATTAAGGAGACCGTGATCGATGTTGTCTAATAATCCTCAACTTCTCCCAAACTTTGCACATGCACAAAAGTCATAGGTCCTCTTCCTCTTCGAAGGCCATGAGACTAGGTTTGGAATATGTTTTAAGAAAGATTTTTTAACTGTTGTGTGAGGGCCTCAATAAAAATGAAATCTTCCTTATGTGGTTGTGTTATCAGTCACATCCTCCCTATCTCACGGGTGCTCTTTCACCTCCTCAGGTCGCTTGGGTGGGTTATTTACTTTATTTTACACACAGTTTCCATTGTCCAAAGATAGTATATCGTCTTTAATATCTTGTCCATTGATTCTGTCCACTTCTAAAAGGAAGGACATCCAATAAAATTTATGGACCTTCAAATATGATCGATAAGTCATACTCCCTCTTCTATCTTTTCTTCTAGGTTTGTTCTATAAACGCATCTTTTAAAAGGGTTTGAATTTCTATTAGCATTCATAGTTCTTTTCAAATCAACTAGATGGCGCGGAAATGGAATGGAGTCCATATCCCTTAAACAAGTTTTGACTCCCAAAAGCGTTCATTACATATGAACCACGAACATCATAATTTGCTTTTGTCCTTGCTTTACTTTCATGGGTTTTTACTTATCTTTAACTACTACCAAACACAAAGGAAGGAAGAATTGTTTCTTTCCCTCCTACAGCCCCCTTTACTACCAAATAAATAATGGGGAAGGATGGTTTCTTTCATCTATAGATAAAAAGTCTCTGACTCCTCATTTCCTTCCACTTATCCTTCTTTCCAACCAAATGCACCATCGAGTCAAAGAAATGAGAACATTTGAAGCCACCAACTCAAGCAAAGAAGAGCTAAAAGGGTTTGGGGAGCAAATGAATGGTCTCTCCATGGGATCATCAAGAGTAAGGGTATTAGTTTGGAGATCGTAGAATAAGGTTTATCAAAGCCAAATCATTTTAAGCACCAAGGAAAGATACCACTTATCAAGTACATTTAACGAGAACAACTAACAGTGACACCCAATCACAGCTAACCCTCCATTGAGTAACCAGCACGTTTGTCACATAATCTGACATGTCAAAATTCTGCCCCTTTTGCAAGGGTGTCAGACACCAACTAAAGTGTTAATCAGTCCAGCCCATATAACATTGATTCAATCTGTATTAATGTCCAAAACAACCACCAAAAAGAGATTACCCCACCCCAACACACACAGAGGAGGAAAAAAATACATCAGAGGTAATTTTATTGCTCTCAACTACCACAGCAGCTCTCGCTTCAAACTCGTTTTTTCATTAAGATCCATGTTCGATTCCGAAGTGTTTGGGCATTTAACGCTTTCCATTCCCTATAAATCACGAACGTTCTCCGAAAGACAGGGAATCCAATTTGACACGCTGGGCACACAGTGTAGACACGTGCTCAAACACGTGTGTCCTAAAGTATCTATTTTTTAAGCCGGACACTTTAGGACGCGTTACAGGCACGTTAGGATACGTTGGGGATATTTTTTTGGAAATGCGCAGTAGTTTTCTAGTATTTTGAAAACCTAAAATGGGTCAAATGTTCATTAACTTCACACGTTGATTGTAAAACATAAAAAAGAAAAAGAAGAGACCATATTCATTCACGAACAAAACGATGCGGACTCAAAAGTTTCAAAACAGCCCTAGCTTTTATATAGCAGCCCACCCGTACTCACCAAGCTCGCAACTGAAGGTACCTTACGAGGGAGGGCTGTTGCGACCGCAATCATTCTATATGTAACCTATCTAGCGTATCGCATACTACATTTTCGAAAAATCGCGCATCCCGAGTCGTGCCGTATCCCGTACCATGTGTTGAGTCTGTGCTTCATAGCCCAGTCCACAGACACTGCCCTGGATCAACCATTGTGGTCATTTGAGTTGTCTACAATATCTCTTTCCTGTCTAGAGCGCCCATTCAAAAGAAGCACGTGTATTAAGTTCACCAATATATGAAAATATAAAAGAGGCACGTGTGTATATAAGTACGAAATGCACCACGTGGTTATAACATTTTTTTTTATTATTTTGAAAAACAATAATGAAGCCATCTAAGCACCATGGCACAGCCCACTTTATCATTTCTCGTCTTCATTTAGTATGCTTGTAATGGCCCTTCCGATTTTTAATTGTGCACTTCATTTTAAGTTAAAATCTAACTCTTTTACTGTGGGGTTAACTATTAAGGGCACTACTTTTAATATTAATAACCCTTGTTTATTCTTAAGTCATCTTCTTCTCTCACTTCCCTCAGTGCGCTGTTCCCTCTCTCTTCCAGATCCCATGGTTAAGTTTCTCTATCTCTCTCCCCTTATTATATATATATATATTTAGGAAGAAGGGGAGAGAGATAGAGAAACTTAACCATGGGATCTGGAAGAGAGAGTGAACAGCGCACTGAGGGAAGTGAGAGAAGAAGATGACTTAAGAATAAACAAGGGTTATTAATATTAAAAGTAGTGCCCTTAATAGTTAACCCCACAGTAAAAGAGTTACATTTTAACTTAAAATGAAGTGCACAATTATATATATATATATATATATATATATTAGCAAAGACAATAACAATCACAGTACATACTTTGGGTTTTACCTGCACCACTCAACACCATGGAAGCAAGTGTTGGTGAATCTACAATGACTTTCGAGCGGCTAAATATATATCTGCTCTAATTTTTTGTTCCCTGAAGAAGACCTTCAAAGAATGCCCATAGTTTGTCAATCATTGAACAAAAATTTTGTTTACTTGATTATAAATTTGTAGGTTTTTTATAGGCATATTATCATTGCCATATTTGTTAGTATCGTCCGATTCACGATTCGTATCGTACAATACGATTCTGAACGAAAAAAACGATACGAATCGGATATATGAATCGATTTGGACTAATTATCATTTGAATCGGGTTTGTATTGCAATACGATACATGTATCGTTTGAATCGCGATGCAGATACAATTCACGTAAGCCGACTTGGCTCAGGTTTTGGCGGACCCGAGTACCAAAAAAACCTCAAAAACCGATTTTATTCTCGGACGAAAGTCATTTATTAACTTCATAAAGACTTTCTGACCAAGAAATAACCCTAGGTTCGTTTGGTCTCTATCACCCCACCACTATTCCTATGTTCCCTTGTTTGAAACAGCTTTGTCTTTTTTTTCCTCTGTTTTTTGCAAAGAGAGGCTTCCAAAGGTTAAAAGAAAAAGAAATATAAGACTTACAGCTGAAATAAAAGAGAAAAACAAAGGGAATTCTCTGTTGTGGTTCTTTGGTAAGTAACTTTAGCTTATTTATTTATTCTTTCTCACTTTCTCAACCTATTTAATATCTTTCCAGCCTATTTTTAAGTCGTCTTTGTTAGGTAGCTTTGATCTTTGACTATTTCATCTTATTTATTTAGGAAATGACTAAAAAAAAGATAAATGTTCTGGTTGACCACACATGGGATTATTGTGAAAAGGTCGATAATAATAGATTGCACGTAAGATGTAATTTTTGTAAGGATGCAAATTGGGTGGTATTTTTAGAATGAAGCACCATCTTGCCGTTCGGATAAAGATGCAAAAAAGTGTACGCAATGCCCCGAAGATGTTTAAAAAAATTTGCAAAAATTTCAGGAATAAATGAGGATGATTATAATGAAGAAGGTGGTCAACAAAATGAGGATGAAGAGGAGGTTGAAGTTGAGCAAATTTTGGAAAAATTAAAGGGAACTATGGATGCATATGTTACTAAAAGGAAGAGAAAAAAAGGTGTTGTAAAACAATCAACTATAAATGCAATGTTCAAAAAGAAGGGCCCGGTCATTTGTGACATTTGTAGATTTTTTTTACGGAAATGGTATAGCTTTTAATGTAGTAAAAAGCCCCTGTTCACAAATATGGTAAAATCAATTGGTGATTATGGAAAGGGGCTAAAAGCTTTCGTCTTACCATGAGACAAGAGTTGCTTACTTAAAGAAGGAAGTTCAAAATATTGAAGCAAATTTGAAAAAATATAAACTTGAATGGGAGAAGACTGGGTGCACTCTTATGTCGGATGGATGGACCGATGGGAAATCAAGATCCTTAACTAATTTTCTTGTGAATAACCCTCGTGGAACGATTTTCCTCAAATCATGGGACACTTCCTCCTTCGTATGGGGTGTCGACTGTTGATGTCAAAAAATGGACTAGGTCCAATTTTCTAATCACAGATAATATATATGATTGCAATGAAATAAATAAATAAAAGACAGAGAGTTTTAAAGCGGTTCGGCTATGTAAGAATGCCTACGTCCACTGTTATTGTATTAATTTCAATGATTACAGAAAGCTAGGTACTCTTGTTAATAAGAATATCCAAGAATCCGTTCTATCACCCCTTTTTTATGTAAGGAATACAAAGTATTTATAGTGACCCGGAGATCAAGGGTTGGAATGCCTTTATACATTCAAGCATTTACACCCATACATTATGAATGTGATGGTTATATGAACCACGTGTGATAAGACTCTTGATTGTGCTTCCCGTGTGGTGGCTCTTCATTTATGTTCATGGTCTGCATTCTTCATGTTGGTCGGCATGCCTGCCGAGCAACTATCTGTTGACTGGGATTTCCGCCACGTAGGGAGACAGTTGTTCATTTTTAATTGGTCCACGTAGGTGAATAATTTTTTATATCAACAGAAACCCCCAATACTTCATTCTTGATGCTTTTGTTGAAAGGTTGAATTATATTTTCTTCAGAGTTGGTCGACGTCTGCCGACGTGTGGGACTTGTGAAAAATTTCCATGTTTTGATTTTGTAATGGCATTTTTGTAAATAATTTGAAAATTAGCAAAGCGTCAAAAGGTAAATTGGTATTTTTGTGCTACCAGCACTGCAAAGCCGTCAAAACGTCAATCGTCGAAGCAAGTAATCATTTCATACACGATTTCCCAGGTAAGCTATAAGAAGCGAGATTTTGCCGAATTTCTATACCAAACCCTTTCCAAGCTTTCGAACTCTCATTTTTCTCCAAGTTTTTTGTTCTTGAGCTTCCCTTTGTGTGTTCTTCCTTTGCTTCAGTCGTCGTTTTCTCTGTAAGCTTTTCTTTTTCCCTTTTACTTCGTTTTCTTTCTTTACTGTAGCCATGGTTTATATCGTATATGGGGATTCCTTAAATGAATTTAGGCGGGAAAGGAATATTTCTGATTTGATAGATTTAGAAATGCCCATACCACCAATAGATGTATTATCACTGCCTGAGGGTCACTGGATTCCCTCTTTGTTCATTGCTGAATGTGGCTTCACATTTCCCCCCAAGAGATTTTGTTTAGAATTTTGCCAATACTTTGACGTTGTCCCAGCTAGGGTAGCCCCCAATACTTGAAGGGTGGTCAATGGGATTCATAGGCTGAATCAAATTTATGGAACACAGATTGGCATCTCTGAGCTAATGTTCTGATATAAGTGGAGTACTAGTGATAGTACGTATTATCTGAAGACCAAATTCACCAATAGGACCTTAGTTGTCAATTTGTCGGACTCAAATAAGGATTACTATGATTATGGAGTCATTGCAAAAAATTGGCAACATGCTCCTTTACAATCAAGAGAAGTGTATGATGGGCCCAGGTGCCCTCAGGTGGGTCATGGCATGGGTCATTGATTTTCATTACTGTACTTCTTTGTTTTTGCTAATTAAATGTTTGATGATATGCTGATTCATATTTTCTTGTCTTGTTTATGTTTTTGCACATTCGAGAGCAAGAAGTGTCCTAAAGAAGAGGACATCAACATCCGAGAATTGAAATTCCTTTGAAACATCCACTAGAGGATTGGCGAGGAACACCCCAAAGATGCCTCATATCTATTATAGTATAGGAGCTCTATAACTTCTTTTGTTGCTCAGCCCACCACTTCTACAACAGTTGTTCCCATCAATCTTGAGGAAGAACCAGTCCCTACTTCCTCTGCTGAAGAATTTGCTGCTGCAGAAAAGGATTTGGGGACTTTCTCCTCTTTTGAGTCTTTGGACGTTTCAGCCATACCCTCTTCTCCACTTGTTGCCATGGGAAAGAGGAAGATCCCTGATCTTATAACTGGAGCTTTGTCTCCATCCAACTGCCAAGAAGGGTAGTAAAGGTGGGGATGTCAAGAAACACGATAAGGCATTCAAGGTTGATGGTACAGAGAAAGTCCCTAAGGTTATCACCACTGAGGACGTGAATGTTGCTGCTTCTCAATATAAGAGGTTGAAGAAAGGCTTGCCCGAGAAGCAAGTTGGAAAAAGCTCTGCCGACCAGGAGTTGGTCGAGAAAATTCAAGAGGACTTGACTGTTTCTGAATCATCCTCCATTGGTGTTGCCAGGAAGTTAATCAAGACTGGTACTCGCTCTTCTGACAGAGCAACTCTTGCCCCTCGGCCGAGACTGAAGTTGGCGAAAAATGTTTGCCAAAATTTGGCAATGGTAATCCTTTCTTTTTTATTAATTACTTCTTGCGGACTTTTTCTCTTGACACTCCTTCTAATCAGATATTGTCCCTTATGCAGTTTTTAGAAAATTTTAATCAAATGCTTGAGAAGGACGAGCAGATGGTGGTGAAGTTGAAGAGACCCTTGAGGGTCTGAGGAAGTCTGTTGAGGCTTCAAAGCAGTTGTTAGAAGAAGACTTGGGATGCTGAGATGCAGAAAAAGGGCCACTCTTGCTGAGGGAAAACTGATCACTGCGAGACCAGTTTGATAGCTGCTGAAGGAAAGTTGGCCACTGCTGAAGCCAAATTATCATCTGCTGAGAATAAGGCCAAGTTGGCCAAGGAACAATTGCTTACAAATCAAGATCTCCTTAAGACTGCCGAGGAGAAAGTTGTCAGTCTGTCTTCTGAGTTGGTCGCATAGAAGGCTAAAAATAAGAAGCTTAAGGAGGACTCCTTCAACAAGGGTTAGGACAAAGTACTTTTTGCAGCGTCTGCTAAGATTGAGTTCGTGAGGAAGAAGTCTTTTAAGTATGGCTAGTCGGAGGCACTTAAGGAAGTTGGCACCCCAGCAGAGTCTGAATTATTTCTAAGGCATAACCCGGGATCTCCTCCCAACTTGGAGGAAGAGTTTGATGAAGAAGAAAGACTTGGAGAGTCTTCTATTCAACCTGTTGGGTCTGCTTTAAAGACTATTGACAAAGTTGCCTCTTCTGCCGACCAGCCTTTTGGAAGCAATGTCCAGGACAAGGAGAAGGTTTAACTCCTTGTTCTTTTCTTTTTATGTTTCTCTACTTTGTACCAACAGTTTCAACAATTTATAATAGCTTTTTGGTTATCAATGAAAATATTTCCTCCTTTGGCTACATGTGTTGTGTTTATCATACTTTTTGATTTTCTTGCTTGGTTGAACGAACTCTTATACTTGTGTAATTGTTCTTAGTAATCACACTTGTTTACTTACATTGGCAATTTTCAGTTTGATGCTAGGAAGCAGGCAATAGTTTCTGCTGAATACGACCTACTCAAACGGAGTTTAAGTCTTTTGGAAGTTGGCCATGTTCCTTTAACTAAAGAAGACTTGATCGGCTTGCTTGGACCAGAAGCATACGCTCAAGTAAAAGAGTCATACATTCATCTTCACTGTTTATTAGACAGGGATGTAACAAATAATGCAGCTTACTATGAAATGATTGAAGATCAGCAAGAAGACCACAAATTTTCTATAGCTTCACTTTGACTATGAGGCCAAATACAAATCTTTTAGTGACGGTTGGGGCTTTGAGAAGAAGTTGGAAATATGCTTCCCCTTAAGCGATGCGTTGCGCCTGCCACCGAGTGTCTCGAAAAATAGGCATGGGGCGTTGCGCCTGCCACCGGGTGTCTCGAAAAATAGGCAAGGGGCGTCGCATCGGCGCCTGGATGCGACGATAAATACGCAAGGGTTCCTGCAACAAGCTGGCCGTGTGCGGGTAAAGAAGCTAGTCCAGGATACTAGACTTAGGTTAGCGACTTGGAACATAGGGACTATGACAGGAAAAGGGATGGAGTTAGTAGATACCATGATAAGAAGAAAAATTAACATAGCTTGTTTACAAGAAACTAAATGGGTCGGTGAAAAGGCTAGAGAAATAGAAAATACAGGATTTAAATTATAGTATACAGGAAAACATAGAAATAAGAACGGAGTTGGAATAATAGTTGATAAAAACTTTAAGGACGATATCGTAACCGTTATTAGGAAAGGTGATAGACTTATACTTGTAAAATTGGTATTAGGTGAAAACATAATTAATATTGTTAGTGCTTATGCACCTCAAGTACGATTAGATGAGCACACTAAAGTACAATTTTGGGAACAAATGGATGAACTAATTCAAGAAATACCCCTAGATGAGAAAATCTATATAGGTGGAGATTTTAATGGCCATGTAGGAGAAGATCGTGTAGGATATGAGATAGTGTATGGAGGACATGGTTTTGGAGATAGGAACGACGGGGGATAGTCTATCTTAGATTTTGCGATGGCTTATGATTTTGTACTAGTAAATACATGTTTTAAAAAGAGGCTTGAACACTTAATAACTTATAAAAGTGGAACACATAAGAGCCAAACAGATTTTTTCATTACTAAGAAAGGAGACCGATTAACGTGTAAAGATTGTAAGGTTTTCCCGGGAGAGAGCTTAACCTCACAACATAGGATAATGGTGTTGGATATAAATATTAAAAATCAATCACGAGTGCGAAAAGTGAAGATTAACCCACGAACTAGGTGGTGGAATTTAAAAGGAGAGAAATTAGAACTATTTAAAGATAAAGTATTAAATGAAGCAACATGGAATAGTGAAGAAGAAACTAACATGATGTGGAATAAGATGGCCACATGCATTAGGAGAATATCAAAAGAAATTCTTGGAGAATCAAAAGGCAAAGGGCCACAGTCTAAAGAAACTTGGTGGTGGAATGAAGAAGTACAGAATATAGTAAAAATTAAAAAGGAGTGCTTTAAAACATGGCAAACAAATAGAAATGAAGAGAATTTTGAGAAATATAAATGGGCTAAAAAGGAAGTTAAGAAAGTGGTAAGAGATGCTAAGTTAAAAGCGTATGATGATCTTTATACAAAATTAGGAACACAAGAAGGGGAAAAAAGTATTTATAAGCTTGCTAAACTTAGGGATAGGAAAACAAAAGATTTTAATAACGTTAAGTGCATCAAAAGTGATGATTCGAGAGTCCTAGTCAAAGATGATGAAATTATGGAAAGATGGAAAAACTACTTTGAGAGATTATTAAATGGAGATAATGGGAGTAGATTAGATATAGAGGAACTTAGGGAGACTCGAGAAGATACATTTTTTCGAAGAATTAGGACAACAAAGGTCAGGATTGGTCTAAAAAATATGAAAAAAGGGAAGGCTTTAGGACCAGATGGTATCCCTATTGAGGTTTGGAAGTGCTTAGGGGAGGATGGAGTATCATGGCTTACAAAATTATTTAATAGAATTTTAATGACTAATAGGATGCCCGATGAATGGAGAAAAAGTATTTTAGTACCTATTTATAAAAATAAAGGGGACATACAAAGTTGTTCAAATTATCGTGGTATTAAGTTAATGAGTCATACAATGAAACTTTGGGAGAGAGTGATTGAATATAGATTGAGATTGAAGACAACAGTATCTGAAAATCAATTTGGGTTTATGCCTGGGAGGTCAACAATGGAAGCTATCTATTTATTGAGGAGATTAATGGAGAGGTATAGAGAGAAAAAGAAGGATCTTCATATGATTTTTATAGATTTGGAGAAGGCGTATGATAGGATACCCAGATATATAATATGGTGGGTTCTACATAAAAGAGGAGTGACTCGCAGATATATTGACGTGATCAAGGATATGTATGATGGTGCGATGACTACAGTAAGAACATCAGCTGGAGAAAGTAGTGAATTTTCAATTACGGTAGGGCTACACCAAGGTTCAGCATTAATTCCTTATCTCTTTGCGCTTGTTATGGTTGAGTTGACTGGACAAATACAAGATGAGGTGCCATGGTGTATGCTATTTGCAGATGATATTGTTTTAGTCGATGAGGGGATAAATGCTAGGTTGGAATTGTGGAGAGAAACTTTAGAAACAAGAGGATTAAAATAAGCAGAACTAAAACAGAATATGTGGAGTGTAATTTTAGTAGTAATAGGAGGACAAATGGAGATGTGGTGAAATTGGAAGGTCAAGAAATACCTAGAAATGACCATTTTCGTTATTTAGGATCGATTATACAAAAAGATGGAGATATTAGTGATGATGTTACGCATAGGATTAGAGCAGGCTGGGTTAAGTGGAGAAGTGCGACCGGCGTTCTGTGTGATAGGCGTATACCTTTGAAGTTAAAAGGAAAATTTTATAGGACGGCCATTAGACCCGCCATGTTATATGGGACAGAGTGTTGGGCAACCAAGAAACAAAATGTGCAGAAAATGAGTGTGGCGGAGATGCAAATGCTAAGATGGATTTGTGGTAAAACTCGAAAGGATAAAATTAAAAATGAACAAATTCGTGAAACGGTAAAAGTAGCTCCTATAGAAGATAAATTGAGAGAAAATCGACTTAGATGGTTTGGACACGTTAAGCGTAGACCAATGGATGCTGCTGTAAGGAAGAGTGATTTAGTTAGTATTGATGGTAACCCAAGGGGTAGAGGTAGGCCTAAATTAACTTGGTGGGATATTATAAAAAAGGACATGATATCATGTGGTTTAACCGAAGATATTGCACTGGACAGAATGGAATGGAAAAATAGGATTCATGTAGCCGACCCCAAATAATTGGGAAAAGGCTTTGTTGAGTTGAGTTAAGAGTACAGAAGAAAAGAATTTTTGCTGAACCGAGAAATAGATGAAGCCAGGGAAATTGCCAAACTGCTCGAGGAAAATAATAAACTCAAATATGAGTTGGAGATTATAAAACAGTCCTCTGCTAGTGGTGCTGATGAAGGGGCATCATTCTTAGAGACTGAGAATGCCAGGCTGGTGGAGGAACTTGAAGCTATGAAGAAAACCAAGCCTGGGCAATCTTCCAGATAGCAAAGGATGAGCCGAACAACTGTTGATGAGGCCAGAATCAATAAAACGCTAGCCAACCAAGCTGCCCAGCTGAAAACAAAGTGTTGTGTATAACATATCCGAAGATATGATTGGAGAGACAAATCGGCATGCCAATTTTACAGTTTGGTTCAAGTTGGAGGGTTGTGAAATTAAGTGTAGTTGTCGGTTATTTGAGTTTAGGGGGATATTTTGCAGGCATGTATCACATTCTTAATTAACCAAAAAATTCAAATGGTAGTTAAGAAGTACATTCTTCGTCGATGGAGAAAAGACGTGAAAAAGTGCCACACAAAGGTTTAAATTATATACTATCAGTGGAAATTTCACCCTGAGAATGAGAATGAACGTTTTGATAGGATGTGCAACGATTTTTATGTAGCGGCAAATTTAGCAACCGACAACGAAGAGAAAACAAAAATGGTGACGTCTTGGACTAAGTGCTTAGTTAATGAATTAACAAGATGGGGTAGCGCATGTGGAAGTAGTGAGCAAAGTCTTGCGGCTGTAGTTGGTCAATTTCAAACATCATCACCTAGTGACATTCTCAATGTGGAAACAATCATCAAAGAAACTGACATTATTCGTAGCCCAATTGCGGTCCGTAGTAAAGGTCGCCCACCATTGAAGCGGAAACAATCAAAGTTTGAGCAAGTTGTCCGAAAGAAACAAAAGAAAACCAAGAAGATGAAAGCAAAAGAGAAAGTTGCCAAAGTTGGTGAGGTAAAGTTTTCTTTTTGAATTTTTTGGAAAAGTTCGTTGTTTGAAAAAGTTAAATTGTTTTGACAAAATTAAATTGTTTCAACAAAGTTTGTTGTTTGAAAAAATTGGTGAGGTGCCAGTTTAAAACTGTTTGGAAAAAAAAATGGTGACAATAGTTTGCTGTTTGAAGAGATTTCTTTGAAAAAATTTGCTCTTTGAAAAGTTTTGATGTTTTCAGAGTTTCTAATTCTTGTGTTTTTGTGTCTTTAAAATCAACAGGGCATTATGGTGCTTGAATCACAAATGAGTTCCTATGATGACCTCATGGCACAATGTTCACAACATCATTCTTTTTCAAGATTTATTGACACGAGGTTCATATGGTCCGGGCATATTGAATCCATTTTGGAGTGGTACATACGGTGCGAGCACATTCAATGGGCATATTCCAGAGAACCAATGAAAAATTTGTAGTTTGAGATGAAATCGTCATTTTTGTGGTGTTGGGATGAACGCGTGATTATGATAATTTTTACTGGGATGAAGTTATGATTATGGTGGGTTTTATGTAATTTAACTGTGATCTTGTAATGATGTCCTATTTTTGTAACTTATGTAATTTATTTTTGTACTTCAGAGTTATGATTATGGTGGATTTATGATGCTCTATTTTTGTAAAAAAAAAAATCCGAATAAAAGAGTGATTCATGGTGCTCTATTTGATTTGCCCGTCACTTTTTTTTTGGGTTTATGAAAGTGTGAAAGAGTTTGTTCAGGTCTTTCTAGCTTGTTGGCTGTTTTAGTCAGTTAACAAGTTGTTGGATTTTGGTGAACAAAGGTAGAATTTGTACAAAGGTAGAATTGTGTTGAGGTGTGAAATTGAGTTTTGGGTTTTTCTCGTTCCTAATAGGAAAGTCCACGTAAGTGTGTCTATTAAGTGTGTGCGTTTACCGGGTCTCTATAGTGTTTCTCGTTAAAAAATTGGGAAACCCTTGATTTAAATTTGACATTAACTTTGCATGCAATGCAATAGTGGGCAGATGAATTAAGCAATGAAAAAAGAATGAACCTTCAAAAGAGAAACAATCCTCTCCTGGTCATCAACCTCAGTAAAGTGGTTCATCCAGCGATCCCAATCCCATTCTTGAGCATCAACACTCTTCTCAGCCTCTTCCAAGCCTTTGAATTGATTCATGCAACCATCGAACATCTTAATCGCATTCGACACGAATTCTTGAATCGCGGCGTCCCATCCACGGTTTTCCGGGGGAGTGTCGTTGTTGTGGCAGCGGCAGAGAGTGGAATTGGAAATTGAAACCCTAGAGAGAGAATGAGAGAGGAGAGGAAATGATTGTAGAATTCGAGAGGGGAAGTTGGGTTTTGTGAAGCTGAATTTGTCGGAGCGAGTGGTTGATGGGGAAGGAAACGTCGCCGGAGATATCGACGCCATCAATGAGATGAGATGAGATGAGAGATACAAAGTGAGTGTTGTGGGTTTGTATAACAAAGATTACAGACTATTAATTATCACTCAGTCTACGACAGCAAGTTGAGTAACAAGGAAACGCCAGGATAAAGATTATCACTGGAAAAGGTAGTTGTAAAGCGCGCAACTCAACCAGGAGAGCGTCTCTCTATATCTCACTCAATTTAGAGGTTATCAATCTTCCACACGCAAATTTCCTATCTTTTGTTTTTAGGCGCCGTTTGGATAGGAGACTGTTTCTCATTTTACATTTTTCAACTAGTTTTTAATCCCGCGCGATGCGCGGCTGCTTTGCATTTATTGTTAAAAAATACAATGCGGATATACTTACAAAAACATAGAAAAAATCTAGAACATTAAAAAGACCTATTTTATATTTTTATGATATATGTCGTTAATGCAGAAAAATTATAAAAGGATAACGAATATATGTATTTAATTTATAGAATATATGAGGTCAACTAAATACTTGCATGTAAAATTGAAATGCAGAAAGGGAAACATTTAATGATGAAGTAAGTAAAATTAAAAAAACAAAAAGAATAGAACATACACACACACACACACACACACACACACACTATATATATATATATATATATATATATATATATATTAAAAAACTGTTTTATAAGTAAAAATTATTTTTTTAAACAATACTATTTTTACAAAAATATAAATATATTATCATTTTTTTTAATAACACTACGGTGTTAAAACTTTTTATAATTTTTTTTGCAAAACTTGATTTTATAAAGATAAGTATAAATATTTTATTATAAAAATTGTATTTTTATAAAGTAATTTTCTAAAAATATAGTTTTTAACTTCATTTCTTCATACAAATTGTGGTTTAAAAGACTGTTTTATAAATATAAATATAAATTTAATTTTTTTTTAATCTAATGTTGTTGTTCAGAATTTATAAACTGTATTAGTAAAATTTACATTTTTTATTTAAAAAACATTTTTTAGTTATATAAAAAAACTATTTGTTATATAAATGTTAGTATTTACTAATTAAAGAAAAAGATATTTCACATAAAATACTTTCATATGTATGAAAAAAGTTTATATTATATGAAACATTTTTTCTTCAATGAATAAATTCTAATGTTTATATAATAAAAAGTTGTTTTTATGTATAACTAAAAAAAAATGTTTTTTATAAAAAAAAATGGATACTTTTGTAAAACAGTCTATAAAATTTTCATGTTAACATTACTTTATAAAAATTATTTTTCCTTAAGGAATATAGTATTTAAATTTTAAGAACATTCTCTTAAAACACAATATATGTAAAGAAACGAAATTAAAAACTCCACTTTTTAGAAATTTACTTTATAAAAAATGATTTTTAATAGAAAAAAAGAGTTAAAACTATAAGGTTGGACTTTAATCTTAAAATCATTCTAACCCCTATTTTTAAATCATTGAATCTAAGTTAGAATATCTAACTATCGAAATGTCAATATATATATATATATATATATATATATATATATATATATATATATATATATATATATATATATATATATAAAGAGAGGGAGATAAATTATTGGGTGTATATAATCTTCCTGACTTTGAGGATCATCTCCATACTATTTCTTGGAGATCTTAGTTGTTAAAGAGATAAGAGTGAACTTGGCGCAGAGATAATAAGAGGATAAGAGAGAAAAAATAATTCGGTGAAAGAGAGATAATAGGAGAATAAGAGACAAAAAAATTATTAGGGAGAAAGAAGAAATAAACATACATTAGAGAGAACCATCTTTTACACGTTGGTTAAGATATATATGGGGAGATACACGTTGATTAAGATATATATGGGGAGAGAGGAGAATGAGAACATCATGTATGTATTTAATAATGGCCATTGGAAGGATTGGGAAATGAAGAGATGTATTTAATAATGGTCATTGTAAGGATTGGGAAATGAAGAGATTTGAGGATTTTAAGAGAAGATATTATAAATGAGGAAAAATTAATTATTGCCATGTGTCTAATGCCTATGCAAAGACTAAGATGTGCAATTAATGGCGTTGCCACGTGTCAATTCTCTATAAAGAGACATAAAAATTAGAGTGAAGTGATGTGCCACGTGGATAGGCTAATTGCAAAGCATAATAAATGCCTTGTTTTGCATTTTATAGTATTAAGAGATTAGATTTTTATTTTATTTTTTTGCAAATATTAAGAATATACCCAATCAATGGTCAAGATCAACTTTTGTTCACTAGGGTGAAATTTGGTTCGTTGATCATGTTCAAAAGAAAAAAGGTAGACTCTTAATTTGGGACAACCTAAAATAGAATAGTGGACTGTTAATATGGGGCAGATGGAGTAATGTTTAGTCTGTATAAATTAGTTTACTTCTTGCGATGTGGATCGGCCGTGAATTTATTGAAACCAAAGAATTATGTTGTGTTGCAGAAGAGGAGAGAAGGGAGAGCAAAATAGGAGAATGGGGAGAAGAATAATATAGAGGTGAGAAAGAAAATGAAGGAGTTGTGTGCATGAGAAGAGATAATGAGTGAACTTGAGAAGTGAGAGGAGTAAAGAAAGCGAGGAAAGTCACTTTAGACTCGTACAAATGGGCATATCGCATTTGGAACGTACAATTGTCGAATAATCTCAAATAATTGCAAATCCATATTATTTTCAAAACTAACAAAAAGTCAAATCTAATCATCATATAACTTAGTATAAGAACGGGAGATCAACTCCCGTTACATGACACATGTCCTGTAATTATCACTTACACTAGCAACTCCGTTCTCTTTTACATTTCAAAACTTTTCGTCTCCATTATCTCTTTTACACACCCTCTAAACTTTTTTTAATTAAATTTTCCCTGCTCATTATGCTTGTTCCTTTCCACTTATTCATCCAGCATCTTCTCTCTTTTGGAAAATGAAATGCTTTTTCCCTTCCACGTATTCAGTTAGCGTCTTCTCTCTCATTTGGAAAAAGAAAAGTCGATATTTTGCAAATAAAAATGAACAGTTGTGTCGTTTCTCACTTCTCTTAAAAACTCATTTTTCTCATTGAAAAGGTGCCCCCCATTACATTTGATAGTAAGACTTGACTACTTTAACAATTGTTATTAAGAAAATGTAATACCCCTATTTTTCGAATAAATTATTGGGATATAATTTAATTAAATAAATTTGAGAATAAAATAAATCGGTGGGATTTAAATTAAATTGGTATAATATAAATTGAGAATAAATACGTATTTGTGATTACATATTTATTTGACTCAACTGGGCATGATGGGTTCACTTGTGAAAAATAAATCGAATGGTATTTCACTTATAGTTATGTGTTGTTTAAACAAAATAAAAATGTGTATGTCGAGTAAAAATAATTCGAGCACGTTTCGAAATGTTTGGGAACTCGTTTAGATATTTTAGATCTCTAAAAAGTGGGTCCGGGGTATAGGTATACTATTTGGGGAGTTGTTGAGCCATTCCAATTATGGGTTCGGGTTCATTCAGGGGTCAAATATATGGCTCAAGGCTTAACTCGGGATTAACAAATGATATAAGTTAATTAGAGAGTTAGAGAGTCCATTCATTCATCTAAAGTTAACCTTAGCAGCCCCCATCCCTAGAGAGAAGATATCAAGGGCCCAAAAAAGGAGGAGACTAAGGATTCAAGGGAGGAAACACACAATCATCCATAACATTGAAGAATTTTCTTGCTTAAATTAACGTTCAATGTATTTATTAATTCATCATAGTAATTACTCATATAATTTCTGGGTTATATTGTGAAATTGGTTTCAATCTTATACATGTAGAGGATTTAAAATTTTAATTTTGTGTTAAATGATTTAATTATTGGAGATTTGACCCATAAATTTATAATGAAAGTAAGGTTGAATTGGATTGTTAGAATTCATGTTTTAGGATCTTGAATTAATGATAATTGTGATCCATGTGTAGAACCAACATTTGATTTGAATTGAAGAGGAATATGGGATAAAAATCTGAGTTTAATGGTCTATGATATTAGATATAGAATTCTGGATTTGGGAAGCAGTTGTATGTTAATTTGTGTAATTAACCAATCTAAATGATGTACCAGGTCATGAGGAAGTTAATCTTATAGAAATCTAAGGTTGTGTCTGTTTTTTCATCTGAATCTGAAGTCTGAATCTGAAATCTGAAGACTGAATCTGAAGTCTGAAATTTGAATCTGAAAAATATATTTGTTTTTATATGTGAATATACCTATGAATGAATGTATTCAGACTTCAGATTCAGAGCTCAGATGTAACTTTACCTCTTAATCATTAAGAGTCAAATGTAGTCGTTAACCTCTTAATCATTTAAAAAAAACAAACACTTTTTGGTACCTCTTAAGTCTGAATGGTTCAGATTCAGACTTAAGAGGTAAAAACAAACAGGACCTAAATCTATGAGCCACTAGAATGGGAATTGTAGTTAAAGAATGATTTGCGTATTGAATAACCATAGCAGATCTGGCCGTCTGCCTAGATTCGAATCGATTCGCCTCCTAAGGCGAATCGATTCTGCCCCAAAAGGCTAATCGATTCGGCTCTGGGGGCAGGGCAGGTTGGGACCAGGGAGTTACTCGGGAGTTTTTAGGAACTTATGCGAGTGGGTGGGAGGTCAACCAAGTGAGCAGATATTTTATTAAAAATGGATCTGACGCGCTATTAGTAAATAAAAAATTGTCAATTAACTAGATAGTTTATTCATAAAGGGGGATTAGTACTGGACGATTAAATGGGATTTATCGGGAATTATTAGTAGGTGATTAATGGGATATTTCAAGAGTGATTAGGGAATTTATTACCTAAATATATTGTGTGATAAAAATAGGCTTGTGTCACTATTTTTATAATTGGGAAAAATTGACAATTAACTAGATGGTTAATTTTAAAGTAAGAATATTACTTAGACGTTATGGACACTACTTATGGAGTAATTATTGAGCTAATTACGTATATATATTTATGCGATAAATATGTGTATTTATGTATATGTGTGAACATACCCATGTTCATAGATGCCCTATTGGTTGGGGTTGCGTACATCTCGGGACCGTAGTGATAAAAAGAAAAATTACTTCTCTTGTAGATTTTGTCGTTGTTGCAACTTCTCTATCCATCAAAATTTTCCTTGAACCTACAAAATTATAACAAAACTAGTGTAGAGGGTAAGTAAGGGAGTCAATCCATATCTAAGGGTGAAACACAAAATTGGAGAGGACATATATATAGATTCATTTGCATTTTATTATATTTTTTTCTATTTTTACTTTTTCTAATTTTTTATGAATTTTTCAAGGGAATATTTTAACTAACTAACTATACTAATTTTTATAACTACTAATTAAGAAGTAAAAGCTAATTTAAGAAAGGAGAGATAAACAAAATTGTCCTAATAAGTAAACTAACAAAATTGGACTCATGAGGGTTCAAAATTTCATCCCATAAATGGGAGATTAGCCCTCACTAATCATCATCCAAAAATTTGAGATACATAATTGAAAGCATGTGAGGATTAAACTAAAAGTAAAAGAGAGGAATAGATCAAACCCATTTAAGCCTTGAATTGACATGAAATCTTCAATTACATCATCAATCTCTCAATTACAATTCTTCACTCATGTATTTATTGAAGCTAAACTAAAAATTACAAACTAAAAATTAAAAGGATAGTGGATGAATTCATAATGGACAATTAAATAATAAAAGAGATTTGCTAAAAATGCAAATCCTAAAATTATAAAATTGTACATTAGAATTCACCCAAAGAAATAAATTATAGATCATTAATTTATATTGAGATAATTGCTAAAAATGCAAAATCTCAACATAAATGAATGGATTAGAATTTATCTCCCATAAGGGATAAATTTCACTACATCAATCTATTATGAAATAATTGCTAAAAATGCAAAAATTCATAATAGATGGGTGGGGTGAAATTCATCCAAGAGATAATTTTCAACACACACCTCTATATTGAGGTATTTGCTAAAAATGCAAATACTCAACATAGAGGGGTGGGGAGAATTTTATCACACCAAGCTTAAAACTAATTTGAGATCTTTTGCAAATGGGTCTTCATCCTCTTTAAATAATAGGCACATGGAGCATGGGGTTATTTTTGGGAATTGACTTGGGTGTGCATGGGAATGGTGAGGGGAGCATGGGGTGTGAGTGTTTGAGGGCATGTGGGTAGTGAGGTGAGGATAAAATCTGATATTGCATATGAGGGTATAATGGGTATTAGGGTTAAAAAGGTAGTTGGGGGGTATTTTGGTAAAATGGGGACAAGTTGGTTAAATGGTTTTATGCCACATGGGTAATTGTTGGTCTTTTGGTTTGGCTTTTGGTTTTTAGCAGGAGATAAGTCGTGGAAAGGATTGGGTGGAAGTGGGTTCAAGTTGGGAAATGGGTTTGCCTTGGGTAAGGGTTTATATGGTTGCTGGCCCGAAAATGGGTTCGGGTTGAATGGTAACTGGTTTGGATCGGAGTGGCTGCCCGGAGTTGGGAGTGAGGCGGTTGGGCAGTGCCCGAGTAGGATCCGGGTTCGGGCGTCGCGGGGCTGGATTTTCACTGCCGGCGCAGGTGACGGGAGGGGTGCCGGAGGTCGCGCCGGAAGCAGTCGCCGGCATAAGGGGCTAGCCGGAGTTGGGGTTAAAGGGCGCCGGGTTTGGTGGTGGTGGTTTTAGATGAGAGAGGAGAGAGAGAGGGTGATTGTTAATGGAGGTTGTTTTTGGTTATGGAGTAGGAGAGAGAGTATGGGTTTGGGGAAGATGATGATAGAGGTGATAAGGTGTGTGAGTGTGTATGGGAGTTATGGTGAGGGGTAGGGTGTAGGATAGGTTAGTGGGTGTAGGATAAGTGTAGGATAAGGGAGTTATGGGTGATGTGTGTATTTAATTTAAACCCTAATAAAATAAAACTAAAAAATAAAACTAAAATCTAAGTAATAAAATAAAACTTATAAAAACTAAAAATCTAAAAATTAATTTTCTATACTAAAAATTAAAATCAAGACTCAATAAAAATAAAACTAAAAAGAAATAACAATGTAAACTTAAAAACTAAAGTCCTAAAAATATAAAATCTAATAAACTAAAAATAAATGAAATCCTAAAAATTAAAATCTTAATAAAATAAAATAAAACTAGAAACTAATAAAAATTAAAATAAAATAAAATTATATTAATAAAAATAAAATAGAAAATAAAATATAAAAATTCTAAAATAAATCTAAAATAAATCCTAAAAATAGAAAAGACTCAAAATAAAAAATCTAAAAAAATAATAAAATGACACAAATAAAACACACACAGGCTTGGGGTAAGTTTGGGCTAAGTTTAGGGTAGGCTAGGGTACGGGAATTTGGTATTTAGCTCCGTAAAATGCACAATTGCCTTGAAATACGCGTTTGAACACCGCAACGTACATTAAACCTGCATATTAAACATTTAAGCGCATAAGACCCATATTGTCGAGAAATAACAACTAAAATACAACTATTCGGGGGTATAAATTGTACAGTTTTGGGTGCTTATCACACCACCCCCAAACAGAGCGTTGCTAGTCCTCGAGCAATAAGATAGAGAGAAAGAGAAAGATAAGTAACCAAAAGTGTACCACTTTCGCGGGCACTTGCGATTGCACTTAGCATGTGCAACAAGCCTTTAAACCTATAGGTTGCCCTACAGGACGAGTTGTGTCTCGTGAGGTTTTGCAGGGAATATACCCACAAAATTCTTATTTGCAAAAATTTATTGAAAGGCAGTCAATCTCTTATTAGATAAAGAATACTCGCACAATCCATCACAAGAGAAATATTTTGAGAAATACAAGCTAGAATTTGTAAAAGTTTAAGCTAAGTAAATACTCAAGGCACATCCTTCCTAGAACTCAACGTGTGTGGTGTGAATCAGTCAAAACGGGTCGAGTATCACAAGAGTAATTCCTAGATTGCCTTGTCGGAATCAACGCTTCAACTTCAAAATCTCACGGATATATCACTCTCAAACGAACTCTCGAGATTAGGGTTAGTGTATCGCTCTTGTGTGTGAGGAGGTGAGTAAATGTAAGCAAGTTCAAACATCTCACACACATATATGAAAGAACGAACATAAAGAAAGAAAAGTGATCTCATGAAAGAAATGTTAATCACTATAGTGAGAACGTCGAGTTATTCACCACGTTGACTTTCATTTGCCCGAACATCTAGGGGAACATGGATGTATATGGGTGAGGGGGAAAATGAAATAGGAAGGATATGATGATGTGGGATGTTTGGGATGAGGTAGGTAGGATAGGATGGGATGATGATATGATGGATGGATGGTGGATATTTGAGAAGAGTGTATCACTCATAGACGAACAAATGTCTTTATTTCTTGACTGCAACTTTCTCTTTTTCTTCTTTTCCAAATACACATCAATGTATGAGATAAATCTGCTAAAAATACAAATAACCTCAACATAGATTTGTATCAAATTTTTCTCTATCTGAATCGGCTTTGGGAGAGATATTCGCTAAAAATGCAAACACTCTCTATGATAGATCATCTCCTTTTTTTTTTACTTTCTTTTTTGTTTTCTTTTTTTTTTATATATATTTTTTTTTCTTTTCCAAATACGCATCAATGTATGAGATAAATCTGCTAAAAATACAAATAACCCCAACATAGATTTGTATCAAATTTTTCTCCATCTGAATCGGCTTTGGGAGAGATATTCGCTAAAAATGCAAACACTCTCTATGGCAGATCTTCTCCTTTTACTTTCAACACTATTCTCTGTGGATATGGAAATGGGCGGTATGGTATATGGTGATGATATGGAAAATGGAAGGTGTATGAATGTATGATAAATGAAATTTGGTTGGTGTATGAGTGAAGGTGTGGTGAAAATCTAGTGATCGGGACAAATTTTAAGACACGCATTTCTTACAACTCGAAAGTGATGTCGTTCTCGGTGATCAAGCCAAAATTTTATGAAAGATAATGAGATCATACGACAATTAAAGTGCGGACCCAAAAGAAGTTGAATCAACTTGTGACTCGGAGATTGCGTAAAACACTCAAAAAGGGTGAAAGGCACAAATCTCGCGGGCTAAAGTCTCTACTAGTGATCCTTAAGGTTCTCTTTAGAATTGTAGTACTCCTCAACTCTAAACGTAATGACGTGATAAGTGCGCAAATTTTGTTGAGTCTAGAAATTCATAGTGCAAAATGCCTTGTTATGTATTACATAAGCTATTTAGAAAAAATATTCTCTAGCTTGATTCCTAGATTTTAAAAGATGGATGATTGAAAATTCACATCAATGAGTGAGATGAAAGAAACTGCACGAAATTTTAAAATTCAGGTTCAAAAATCAAAATTTTTCAAAAGAGGCACGATTTTGATAAAATTCCCCACCCCCAAACAAAAAGGAACATCGTCCTCGATGTTAGGTAAAATGATTTTTAAAATTGAGAGCATGAGGTAGGAAAGAGATTACCAGAATGAACCGCTAATGAAGTGGACAGATGAAGCCAATAATAAACCTGAATAAAAAGGGATAGAAAAGAAAAGAAAAAAAAAGGTGTACAAGTCTATAAGCATGGTAAAACATAGGGTGATGTGAAACACCACCCCCAAACAGGATGAGACTAGTACAAGAAACGCGGGCTGCCTCCCGGTAGCGCTAAGTTTAATGTCTTCAGCCAGACCGATCCATTCTCACCCTAAGGAAAAGAACAATGATGGCGCGGGGCGGCAGAAAATTGGGTGATGAGAATCACCCCCAAACAAGACTGAAGCGTCAGTCATGTTCGATAATTTGACAAGGGTGAGGGTGAAGAAACACCGAACACGACCTTTTTTATTTTTTGTTTTTTGTTTTTTTTTAGAGAATGAAAGGAAGAAAATATTTTTGAATTTTTATTAAAATAAAGGAAGAAGATATGTTTTGGATTTTTTGTGAAGAAATAGAAGGAAAAAAAAATATTTTTGGATTTTTCTAAAAAGGAAAGAAAGAAAATATTTTTGTATTTTTTATAAAAATGAAAGAAAATATTTTTGGATTTTTTTTTTTTTTTTGGAAGAAAAGGTGGGGAAAAGTGTGGACTCTTTGATTTGGACGGGCTAACTAAAATCGACTACCGAAAAATGAATTGGACACACACACAAGTCAAGAAAATTTCCTAACTAGCACATAGCCAATTTTTATCTTTGAATTTAGTGAGAGGATAGTCAAATTTTAATTAAGTCCGCGGGCGATAAAAATCACGGAATTTCTATGAGTGATCGCCTTTGCAAAAATATTCTCCTATTGGGCTACCTAGTTGATTGATTTTAAATTTAGTGATGGCTAGGGTAGCACACAATGATAAGCGAGTGAGTCGGGTGATGAAATCCCTTCTCGTGAGTGACCGGGTGTAGGTCTTAGTAATTTAATTCATCACACCATTCGAAAATAAATGCAAGAATAAAATCACATAAGAGCACACAAAAGAATTGACTCGCTAACAGGAGAGGCGTGAGGGTTTGAGAAATATACCTCCCACGGTTTTTAGGCCGTGGGGTGCCGAAAATTTTGAGTCGACCGGGGGGAGATCACGCCTATCTCAGTCGTCCCCGGGAGTCCTACCGACCCAAGGTAGAGAGGCTTCTAAATCCTCGCCAATGGGTGCCCTCTCTCTACCTTGTCCGGTTTCCCTATCACGCTTGGCTTCAATTATTACAAATTTAAAAATAAAAAATAAAATAAAGGTGTCTCTAAGCACCGCAATACAAGCCAAGTAATAAAGTCCTAATACAAGCCTTCTAAACAAATAAAAAAAAAATGGTACAAAAAAATAAAATAAAAAGTGCAATACAAATGAATCACAAATAGGTAATCCTCGCAAGTGCTTCAAGCTCCAAAGATCGGCAACGGCGCCATTTGAATGGGTATGTTTGTTGTGTGTGTGTTAATGTAGATGGTGGAATAGAGAGGAGAGGGAAAGGTTTGTGGTTATGGAGGGATTTGAGAGGAGAGAGAGTGAGTGGGTGTTGGGTTGAGGAAGATGAGTGGGTGTATTTGGTGTGTGAGGGTATAGGGTAAGGTGGGTGAGGGTGAGGGTTTGGTTAGTGTTTGGTGTAAGTGAGGATAAGTGGAGTGTGTGTGCTTAATTTGGACCTTAAAATAACACTAACTAAAATAAAATTAATAAAAATAAACTAGAAACCTAAAAATAAAATTATATTCTAAAAATAAAATAAAGAATCAAATAAAAATAAAACAAAAATCCTAAAATATAAAATCTAATAAACTAAACTAAACTCCTAAAATTAATCCTAATAAAATAGAATAAAATAAGACTAAAAATCAATAAAAATCAAAATAAAATAACACTAATCCTAATAAAATAAAATAAAACTAAAAATAATCAAAATCAAAATAAAATAAAATTATATTAATAAAAATAAAATAGAAAATAAAATCTAAAAATTCTAAAATAAATCTAAAATAAATCCTAAAAATAGAAAAGACTCAAAATAAAAAATCTAAAAAAATAATAAAATGACACAAATAAAACACACACAGGCTTGGGGTAAGTTTGGGCTAAGTTTAGGGTAGGCTAGGGTACGGGAATTTGGTATTTAGCTCCGTAAAATGCACAATTACCTTGAAATACGCGTTTGAACACCGCAACGTACATTAAACCTGCATATTAAACATTTAAGCGCATAAGACCCATATTGTCGAGAAATAACAACTAAAATACAACTATTCGGGGTATAAATTGTACAGTTTTGGGTGCTTATCACGTAGCATGTGTTGGCACGGGTGGGCTAGGCGTTGTGTAGGTCATTATTATAGGTACTACGTAGCAATACCACTTACGATAAGGTAGGTGTGATTGCTAGGATCCATTGTCACCATCAGGGGTATGGACCGTACAATGGTGTACTCTGTAGGGACAACCCCACTTATGTGTATTTTGTGATGTTCATTTAGATAAGGAACTTCTCTGGGCCTACCGATAGAGTACGAACGTGACACTGTAGGTAGATGTCTTCATGTGTCATATATATGTAAGGACATATCTCTGTATAACCCTATAAATTAATTAAGATTAATTAATTAGTTTAAAGATGTGGACAATTAATTATGAACCTAATGCCATGTGAATGCTTGATAGATGGTTATGATATTTTTTGGTAGTATATATGGGGTATTTTGGGAAATGAGAATACATGTATAAATAATTAATTGCGGTACGTAAGTTATGTTAGCTTGCATCAGGTGTTAATTACCTATTATGGTTATCAATCTTTCACATAGGGGGTTTGGGTTGATATGCATGTAGTATTGCACTTAGGTGAGGGGTGAGGTACTTAACACATGTGAGTGATGATGAGGATTACACACTTTGAATTAACTGTACCATTGCATTTTAATTTACATAAGTTAATTCTTGCAACTATAAGGCGCTGACCCAAATTGTAAAATATTTTTCCCCCATATTTATATAGACAGTGACAGTAGACAGGAGATCAGACTTACGATCACATTTGCACGACGACTATTTTCGTTCATTTCAGTCTTTTATTTTGGATATTGTATGGTCATAAGCCCGAAGTTTACTTTTATACAGTCAGATGGGACAGTCATATTTGTATTGGGATTTTATTTTATTTGGATATTGATATGGAACTTATTATTTCTTAGTTATTAACTTAAATCGATTTTATTATGCACGCGGTTTCAAAATACAAAGGTTTTATTATGATTTGATGTCGAGGATGATATAAATTGATAGACAAGCCCCATATTTAGTGTATCGTGTCTGGTAACCTTTATGTGGAAAATGGAAGTTGTTATAGTTGGTATTAGAGAATCCAGGTTATAGCGTCCTCAGGAGTTGTGTTGAGTTCATTACATTTTCTATTGTGTTCTTTGATGTATAGAGCCCTATGTTTAGAAATCGTTGTATTCTTTACGATTCATTACTAATACGAACCTCATTTTCTTTCAGATGGAAAATGATAGGAGAGGCAAACCAAGACGTGTCGTCGCACAGGCTGCAGATAATGGGGCTCAGCAAGATCCGCAGCCGCACCCACGGCCACGACCATCCTAACATGTGGTTGGTCCAGCAGAGATTTCCACTATTGTGACAATGAAGGTCTCCACAGTGATGGCCTCTATGCGCCATTGCAGTCGTAACATCCATCACCACCACTATAGCAGGTGGCACTACCAGTGCAGACACCTGGTTCAGTATGGGACAGTGCTAGATGGACTTAACTAAGGGCCACCTAGTGAAGTTTGCAAGCAATTCTGACATTCTCATGGTTAGTTAGTATAAGAAGAATATTCAGCGACATTTGCAGATGGTAGAGTGTACGCCAGTTCAGATGCGGATGTTAGTCTCATTTCGACGGGTTGGGGAAGCTCAACAGTTTTATGAGTCTATTACCACACTATAGGAGAGAGATAGTTTGATGATTAACGAGTTATGGGGTAAATTTAAAGGGAAATATTTTCCACTGGTAATGAAATCTGATATGAGAAGAAAATTTATGGACCTTAAGTAGAAAGGTCGCACCGTAACTGAGTACGAGGAAGAGTTTACCATACTATCCCATTTTTTTTAGGAATAGGTAAACACAAGGAAATAAGATGGAAAAGTTTGTGTCGAGGACAAACTGACACATCAAGTAGTCATTAATGGGGAATCTGACTTTCACCACTTATAATCAGATAGTGAATGCAACTTTACTACATTGTCAGGCTTACAGGGCATTCCATAAGAACAAAGGAGAGAAGAGACAACTTTGAAACGTTGAATCAACAGGACAAGATGAATAGGAGCAGCAGCCAGGGGACCCAATAGTTTAGTGGTCCACAGTTTATTGATGAGTATAAGAGATTCAGAGGTTTCGATGATTGAAACATCCAAGGCCATTAGGGCCAGTAACAGAGAGGCCATTTGGGCCACTGGCAACAAGGTCAAGGCCAATAATGGCAACAACCAGATAAGCATTAGTTCCGAAGGAATTGGTATGTTTATGGGGAGAAGGGACATTTTACAAGGAAGTGCCCTCAGGGAAATTAGGCAGCACGGGAGTTAGGGGATAATGAGGGCACTGGGCACCTTAGGGGAAGCTTCAACCATTGTTAGCCCATCTAGTGGAGATAGTGCCAACCTTACCAGTGCTACTAGCTCCACCTTAGGAACAGTAGCCACAATTGCAGTATGGGCATGTGTATCATGTCGCACCAGGAGAAGAACCAGCACCAGCATAAACAATAGATGGTATGATCCCTATTTTTGAGCATGTAAGACATAATTAGTTTGATACTTATGCATAGTACTTGATTGTTAATACTACTTTATTGGTATATAAAGGATGGTAGCTATATCATTTGATGTAGTGCTTTACATTATTTCACCCGCGAGTAGAGGGGCACCTATATTGCTTCGCGTGTAGAGATATAGGGATTGGCATTAGGAGACTTAGGTTTGTAGCATACCTATTTGCATTATATATGTCAAAATATGATATTATCCTAGGAATGGATCGACAAGCCAATTACAGGGCTTGTGTTGATTTTTATGGGACCGTTTAGAGTTAACGGTCAAGTGTAGAACGATTGATTGGACAATGGTGTTCACCATAACTGTGAGAACTATTACGAGAATTATAATATTTTGGGTTTGGTTATGGTAAAATTGATGACGTTCTAAACTTGTGATTGGTACGGTGACTTTATAAACAATGGTGTACTTAAGAGATAGAGCAATGTATTGATGCGATTGTGAGGATTTTGAGGAAAGATTCGGGGGTGGACAAATTTCGATTAAAGAATGTGAATTGATGATGTACTCAGATTGGGCAAGATCTATTGTGTTGTTAAATCGTTTGTGATTTCGGTGAAAATAATGTGCGAGTGGTTGGCCCCAGGGGCAAAGTCATAATGTAATTTCGAAAAATGAGGGGTGACAACTCAATCGAAACATTTGTACGAGGATGATGTGAATTGTGCATCATAGATGAGTGTTTTGTTGATGTACTAATGGTAGATAAAGTTAATGGATAAACAGTTGTCTAATTATGAAATTATGGAAATACTATCTTGGACCAATTATGGTTCAAAGGAGTTTATAAACCCTATATAGTGAGAATTTAGAACTGGGATTTTAGCGGCGGGCTCCACATGAATTGGGAATTATTGCCTTATTGAGAGTAGGCACAACGATGTGAAGGTTTCACGATTTGTTACTGATGTAATTCTTGAATTAGGGATACGATGAATGCTCGACTCGGGATACGGACATAGACTATATGCTAATGAAGGCATATGTTAAAGGATGAATAAATGTGATGGTTATCTGGGTACAAATTTATTTTTGGATATGAGGGTATACAAAATGAGAAGCATTCATATTATAAAAGTATTTGGGAACTTTATGACTAGTGATAGTCTGGGTAACAAGAAGATGTGTTATATTATTAATAGTGTTATAATAATGACGGTGTCATTGAAAATGGGCAGTAGTAGCCTTTATTGGGATGAGTAAGTCACTGGAGGCTTAGAAGTTCATACGCTACCCTGTGTCACGTGTATTTTATGAAATTAGTTATCACATCCGTTTAATAATTATAATTCTCAATTATAATTGATCAATTCATTGAAAATAACTTTCAACAATTATAATTCTCAATTATAATTTATTGTATCATTCCAAATAAATTTCACTAGTTATTAATTCGATGTTCATACATTTGTGGCATATACCTGTATATATTTTTCTGCACATATATACGTATATTTTATAACACAATAAGCACACATATGTCACGTATAACTGTCATCCCTCAGAGTAATATCTCACTGGATGCAGATCTCTACAATGATATCATGCACCAAGTCACACACACATCATCCTGGGCTACCGAGTCAGAATCTCACACAAATCGTAAACGTATTGGAGGCAGTCATAATCCTTCGATAGTGAGTCATAACCATACCAAAATTACCTCACTTTAAACTTCAACCTCACAAGGGCATATGCATGGTGCTATGATATGGGGTCGATACTAAGCCTGTTGTCATTCGTCGGGAAAGATCACCCATATCGCACAACCTCCACTGATAGCACTAGAGTGGTATGTTCAAATAATTGTATCATACACACACATATAATAACACATATATATTGTCTCTATACCCATATATATTTCAAAATAATTATATCATACACACTATATAATAACACATATATATTATTCAAATAATGATATCATCATCATGCGCCGAGGATCGCTCGGGCGTGCACCTACTCTAGGGTATGATCCTTAGGATTTTTATATGGTCTAATTGGAGTGGTCGGCCACAGGCCTGTGAAGCACTCATGCGCCGAGGCTCGCTCGGGCATGCACCTACTCTCTAGGGTATTGTGACACCCCGCCTATTAAAATACCGAGTGGCTTGCCCGTGATCAAAATAAAACGTTGGTCTCGTATGGCTCATTCTTAGCATCATTGTCGAAAAACTTTTTAAAGTTACTAACCATCTAGTAATTTAATTAGACTGGTGCCAAATTTTATCTTTCATTAAATAACAACATGCGAAAATAAATAACAATTAAACCATCACATAAATTGATAACTGAAATCCAACACAAATGAATGATATAAATAAAGATGATCGAATAAACTATCGGTTCAACAATAGAATACAGCAATAAACTGAAACAATAACCTCGATATATAGAGTCAAATAAATAACTGAATACCAATACTGAAATACAGATCCTACACTAAGAATAAATGAACGAAGCGCCTATAGCAAAGTCCTGCGACTTTCACGTGAGCTGTAGCTGCGCATCCCTCGGTATAATCCCCAAACTGGGCATCCATGTGGTTGGACGCCTAAAAATTTTTGAAAAGGATTTTGACACGGGTCAGAGCCCAAGTAAAACATTTTGAACATATTTATCAAGCAATTAAATTGCAGTAATTAAATATGCATGCACACTCTTCATATTTAAGTAAGTGTCGCGCTTATTTGAGGTATACTCACCCATCTTCTAATGTGCACATCTAATGCTTGCCTGTTAACCTTCCTAGTTAAGCTAGCCCACCTAACTAGACGTATCACGCCTCTTTTTACTACACTGGTTACTCTTATTGTTGATCCATGCGTCATTTATCTTATTAACTTAATTAATCATCTTTAATTAATCCTCCACAATATTCTCAGACTTAAGACTTTTTCCTCGCCTAATATTCAGATGTGTCCACCCGTATTGCCCATATAGTATGATACCAAATTTCCAATCCTTTATTATTTATTTAGTGTCACCAACTAATTATAAAGTTTTCACACACCGAAATGAATTTAGATATCACTATCTACGATGTTTACTGAAGCACCCGAAGTTGAATAAATCACACACACACACACACACACACACACACACACACACACACACACACACACACACACACACACACACACACACACACACACACATATATATATATATATATATATATATATTCACACCGCTATCATAATATATACGTATATGGCATCCCTAGGTGGATGATACATCGCGTACTAAATAAGAACACCAGTTCGGATATCACTGATTCGTATCAAATATTGCATATTTCCTCCCGTTATCTTTATGCATTCTAGCGCTTTTACGGTCCTAATGCCTATATTTTGCTCATTAACCAGACAACCTTGGATTTGGATATATACATGTTTTGCAGGGGTTAATTGTGCTTTTGTAGGTATTGGAATGATAAAAGTGAGGATCCGTTGCATTTCATAGAAGTTTCATCGTCGGGCGCTAATTCAAGGGCATTTTAGTCAATTCACATTTATTCTTCAACTCTTGGAAATTCCACGGATGCGTAGCTCTTTGAGTTAGCATCGCGTGGCCGTAAACGGTACGTCGTTTGGAGTTCGAACGAAGAAGATATGCCCGTTTTCGTTATTGACCTTTTCCCCCTCTTCATGGACCAAGCTTGGCTGAAAAACAGAGTACCGGTCGACCACGTCCCTGGGACCGATCAACTGCGGTTTCATGTTTTACCATGGGAAGGAGACAATGGGGTTATGCTTGAAGGACCGGTCGACTGGTCCCCTGGATGCGATCGACCGCGCATGCCAGATATTTTGAGATATTTTCTTTTCTTTTCTTTTTCCTTTATTTTCTTTCCCACTTACTATATAAACCCATTTTTGGTTTCTATTTAATATATAGCTAGAATTAAGTAGTTTAGATAGTTTTAGGTTAGGGTTTGGGAGTTGAGAGCTCACTTCTTCTTCCTCATATGGTGTGACAAGATTTGGGCTTGTAAGATTGTACTTTTAGCTTCCCTCTCCATTAATATAGTTGTATTTCCTGATTTTCTTGCTTTCTAGTGTAATTTATATGCTTTGTTAATTAGTTTACGTGCTTTGATTTACTTGCTTTCTAGGTAGATTTATCACGTTTATTTGCCGCTTTCCATTTATCGCATTTTTAACATGCTTTCTAGGTAATTTAAATTAGGTTGTGTTTGAATGGAACTCACTCGGGTTAACGTGTTTCTTTGCTTGGTGATAGTGTTTACGGGTTTATTTCGGGTGCGTTGTCCTAGTTATTATGCCTAGGAGATTTGACGGGGCATATCATGTATGTCCCGTGCTTACGACCTTTCGCGCGTAATTTCCGGGATATTTGTTGACGCCAAAATCTTATTAGGCTTTTATGAGGATTTAGGGGCGTGACAACCCTTGATTTAATTAACTGTCGAAACGAGACGCATTCATAATAACTCGTCGACCCATATAACCATTTTATACAAATTAACCCGGGTGAGGGATATTCGACACAACCTATAGTTTTACTCGCTTTGTTAGTTTAGTTTCAATACCCTTGTCTAGATTAATCATCTCCCTTTTATGCATCTTTTCCTTTTTAGTTTGTAATAATCTTTTGCACTTTTATTTCATATAAATTCTAGCATCTCGTCCCTGTGGATTTTCGATACCCGACTTACCGTTGTGCTTACCTCGCAAGTGTAGCCGTAATTTAGATTTGTTTGTATAGTCGCGATGAGACAGATACAACGACTGTGCACTTACACGCGCGCACTTCTCGTGCGCTATCAAAATGGTGTCGTTGTTGGGGATGAGTTTGTTTTAGACTTTATTTGATTTAGTATTTCATAGTATTTTCTTTATATTTGTATTATTTTCTAACCTTTTGCATGACTTTCACATTTGAGCACTTAGAAACGCTCGAATTTCTCCCGCGCGCACTTACTTTATGGAATTCGCCACTTAAGCCATTTTGGGGGTAAGCATGTCTTATTCCAATTCTTTCGGTAATCATCGTTATAATTCTCAAAATGCTCGTAATCCTATGACTTTCGGTGCATACTTAGAATCCCAAAGTATAAAAAATTCAAATATGACTTTGGGCGAGTATAACGAAAGCCAAAATTTAGGTTATTGGAATTTTGATGATGATGATAATGATTTTAGGCATTTACCTCCTTATAATAGGAATTTTGAAACGAATTGCAATAGTTTTCAAAATTCCTATAATAATGAGTTTTCGTTTAAGTCCAATGGTAATTTTTAAAGTTCCTATTTTCATGCATCCGCACCTCGACCTATGACATTCGGTGAGGGTTTGCATATGTATAGAAATGAGAAAATTAAAAATCGTTATCGAGAAGAAAATCGTTCGTGGGAACATGACTTGTATTTACTTTTTGAGTCTGGCGAGGATTTTGCTTCCGAGACTTTCGAAGTCGAAGAATGTTTTGAACCAAATGAGGTACTTGTGCCTACTTTGGAACAAACCATTCTAGACTTTGCCCATTGTGTAATAGATATTGAAAGCGAGGATGAAAATGACGTAATATCTATTTGCAATGAACCCCCAAAGAAGAACATTTCATTGAAAATGATATTATGTCCTTCGAAACTCAATCTTCATGCGATGATGATTCATCTCATGAGATTGAACTTCTTTCATCCCCATTTTCATTCTCTATTATCACACCGTCTCAAGTACCCGATGATTCGGTTCCAAACTTTAATGTTTTAAACCTTTTCACCGATGAGGAGTACTTGCTTGAGTCGCCTTCCACAATCACATTTGTGCCTTTCTGTGCGCCACCTCCCATTCCAATTTCAAAATCCTTGGGAGGTTATTCGGCTTTTCTCGGTCCCCACATGTTTTTGTCAACCGTTCAATCCAAACCCCCCATCGTCCCTCCAAAAATTTTAATTGGCGATGGATAATTTCTTACGCCTTACACATGCCTTCCGTTGTTAAAACGAAATTCATATTTTTTGGAAGGCATGCTTGAGAGTGAGAGTACACCGGTTATCCTCCAAAGTTAAATCGTTTTCACGGTGGACCCTCAACTATTTAGACTTCTAGTGTATAGTTAGTGTGAACCCTAAATAGTAGGTTGTATATAGTTATCTTTTTATTCTTTTTATATTTTCTTTCCTTTTTAATTCAGTCTAGTGTAACTAGTTAACTTTTCGTTATTTATTTTTGCTATGCTCGGTACTAACTTGTTTTGTAGATTCTTTGGACTTGTTCTTATGGGGATCGCTTCACTTTTGGGTAATAACGCTCTTTTCCTCTTTTTAACTTGGTTCTTAATTCACATTGAGGACAATGCCAAGTTTTAAGTTAGGGGGTGTGGGATATTCTATCCATTTCTTTATTTAGTCCATATTTTTGCTCACGTGTTAGTTACTTAGTATGCTTTTCTTAGAAAAATTATAAATTTCAAAAAGTTTTTCTTTCTTTTTTCTCCTTTTTTGGGCATTTTGCCTTTATTTCCGATGATAAATTTCAATAATTGCCCGATCCAATAGACAACTCAATGATGAATGTTCTCGATTTCAGAATTATTAGACTTTAGTCTCCATTATTGATATTGTGAATAACTTCATGAATTAAACTTTAATCCCATGAGCACATGCACTTTTCTTGCTTTATTGATTTGGTTTAAGATTTTTATAACTCGATAATCTTTTGTTGCATTGTATATACTTACACCGAGTAAGCTTTGTACCCTTCTTCATTTGTGAGTGTATACACTATTATTTTCTCATTGAAAACGTTGAATTCATTGGTAATCTCATTATTCTTTAATTTGATCGTTCATTAATTGAGTTCATACTTGAAATGTGTTACTTGATCATGATTTTCATATATTGTGTTGATTCGAGAATTGCGTAAACTTTTGGAAATGATCATAGGCCATCTTTGTTATATCACCCATATTAGCCTTGACCCCACCCTTATATCTTTACCCTCGTTAACCCCTTTGAGCCTAAATATAGCCTTTCGTTTCATAACCTAAATTCTCAACCAACTCCGCATTGGAGTTATAAACCATATATACACTTTCCATACCTTTGTTTTGAATGTTACTTGGGATTGAATGTTGTTGTTGTGATGTCGATTGCAAGTTAGGCATATGAGAGTTTGAAAATTAAACAAACGAGAAGTGAAAAAAGTGAAGAAAAAGAGAAAGCAAAAAGCAAAAGAAAACAAAAGAAAAAAATGAGAAAAAGAAGAAAAGAAAAGAAAGAGAAAGTTGTAAATGTTGTGTATAGTTCAATAAGCTTTGATTACTCTCCCCATTGATATATCTAATGCCGTTTTGGAATTTGTTTTCCAATTTTGATATTGCCCGCATTTTCCCATTATACCGAGTTTTCATTCCGAATACTTTGAATCCATACATACATTCCTTCATTTCATACCCTAGCCTAACCTACATTATAACCCTATTAAAGTCCTATGTGATCTTAGGTTGATGTAATTTAAAAGTCACAATAGTTTTGATAATCTGTGAAAGTACATTTCGCCTCCTTTAATGTGCGGTATCTTTCATTAAGATTATAGTTTTTCAGTTTATATATTGCGTTCTTCATTTGTGACATGTGTGCGGCCTAATTTCCATTTCCATTTACTCTTTAGCCCGCATGTTCCGTGTGTTACCTCCCTGTTTCGAGTGATTTCGCTTGATGAGTGTAATTCCCGTGGGGATTGAATGTATGCTTTCTTTAAGGTTTTATATAAGTTTTTGCCAAATCACACTTTGCATGTGCTCGCTCCCCTCCCACATTTTAAGGTTTCAATTATATGAGGTGCATTCTATAATGTTAATGATTTGGACTTTTGTTTGAATTCATTCACTTTGCTAATAATGCGTATAAAATCCTTTTCGCTATTATTGGGCTTGTCGCATGTTGGGTTAGGCATATTTTGAGGAAACCATGTGATGTTTGTGGGTACCATCCCTGAAAACTCTCACGAGATGACACTCGTCCACTAGAGTGACTTAGGGGTTTAACGGCTTATTGCATATGATAAATGCAATCGTGCTCCCTAAAAAAGTGTCATTTATATTTCGATACATATATATGTCTTGTACCGTCTTCTGTGGACTGGTTTTATTTGTTTCATTACTAGGGACTAGTAACATTTAAGTTAGGGGTGTGATTCGTATAAAATATTGCATATTTTCACCCGTTATCTTTATGCATTCTAGCGCTTTTACGGTCCTAATGCCTATATTTATGCTCATTAATCAGACAACCTTGGATTTTGATATATACATGTTTTGCAGGGATTAATTGTGCTTTTGTAGGTATTGGAACGCTAAAAGTGAGGATCCGTTGCATTTCGGAGAAGTTCCGTCGTCGGACTCTATTTCAAGGTCATTTTAGTCAATTCACATTTATTCTCCAACTCTTGGAAATTCGACGGATGCGTAGTTCATTGAGTTAGCATCGCGTGGCCGTAAACGGTGCGTTGTTTGGAGTTCGAACGAAGAAGATATGCCTGTTTTCGTTATTGACCTTTTCCCCCTCTTCATGGACCAAGCTTGGCTGAAAAACAGAGTACCGGTCGACCGTGTCCCCGGGACCTATCAATTGCGGTTTCATATTTTATCGTGGGAAGGAGACAGTGGGCTTATGCTTGAAGGACCGGTCGACAGGTCCCCTGGACGCGGTCGACCGCGCATGCCAGATATTTTGAGATATTTTCTTTTCTTTTCTTTTTCCTTTATTTTCTTTCCCACTTACTATATAAACCCTTTTTTTGGTTTCTATTTCATATATAATTAGAATTAAGTAGTTTAGATAGTTTTAGGTTAGGGTTTGGGAGTTGAGAGCTCACTTCTTCTTCCTCATATGGTGTGGCAACATTTGGGCTTGTAAGATTATACTTTTAGCTTCCCTCTCCATTAATATAGTTGTATTTCCTTATTTTCTTGCTTTCTAGTGTAATTTACATGCTTTGTTAATTAGTTTACGTGCTTTGATTTACTTGCTTTCTAGGTAGATTTATCGCATTTATTTACCGCTTTCCATTTATCGCGTTTTTAACATGCTTTCTAGGTAATTTAAATTAGGTTGTGTTTAAATGGAACTCACTCGGGTTAACATGTTGCTTTGCTTGGTGATAGTGTTTACGGGTTTATTTCGTGTGCGGTATCCTAGTTATTACGCCTAGGAGATTTGACGGGGCATATCATGTATGTCCCGTGCTTACGACCTTTCGCGCGTAATTTCCGGGATATTTGTTGACGCCAAAATCTTATTAGGCTTTTATGCGGATTTAGGGGCGTGATAATCCTTGATTTAATTAACTGTTGAAACGAGACTCATTCGTAATAACTCGTCGACCATGTAACCATTTTATACAAATTAACCCGGGTGAGGGATATTCGACGTAACCTATAGTTTTACTCGCTTTGTTAGTTTAGTTTTAATACCCTTGCCTCGATTAATCATTTCCCTTTTATGCATCTTTTCCTTTTTAGTTTGTAATCATCTTTTGCACTTTTATTTCGGAGTACTAAATCATATGAATTCTAGCATCTCGTCCCTGTGGATTTTCGATACCCGACTTACCGTTGTGCTTACCTCGCAAGTGTAGCCGTAATTTAGGTTTGTTTGTATAGTCGCGGCGAGACAGAAAAGAACGACGGTGCACTTACACGCGCACACTTCTCGCGCGTTATCAATCACCCTCGAACCAAAAATTAAATAACACATATTGGAGGCGAACATAGTCCTAAACCTTTGGGCTATGCACATACCGAACGCACCCAAATGACCGGTCACACCCTTATTCACACAAGTGGTGCTCAATCCCTAAGTCATATGTTCTGAGATACAAGCCAATATCCCCCCAAATGGGCTCATCAGAATAAGATTGTCCATACTTATCTACACTCATCAGACTTTAAAAATAATGTTCCTTAATATTTTCTAGAGTCCTACACTCATCTACAGACATCCCTAAATAATCCAAATTTGATTTCTCGCAAAGGATTTCGGTTTCAGGCACCCTTCCCTAGTAAAATCATAACTAATTAAAAAAAATTAGAAAAACACGAACCTGACAGCCATGCGTTCATAACGAAAAGATATATCTCCATGTCCAAAACCTAGGGTCATTTGAACGAGATTCTAATATTGTTTGAACGAGATTCTAAACGAGATACAGTGTCATTTGAAAGACGTGCAATTTTGTTTTAACGACGTGCAATTTCGTTTGAACGAATTGCAATGTCGTTTGAAGATACACTCCTTCTTCTTCTTCTTCTTCTTCTTCTTCTTCTTCTTCTTCTTCTTCTTCTTCCTCATGACCTAACTTTCTGTCGTTAACGAACCTCCGAGCTTCGTTCCTTAACCCAAAAATTTATCCTAATCGTCCCAACATTTAAACCACCCTTGAACCAGATTCAAATCATGGATCCAAACCTTAACCACCATCGATTTATCACATTAACAGTAAAAAATCTAAATTAATTTTCACGATTTTGTTCTACACCCAATTTCTCCAAAATTGAGTTTTAAATCCATATTAAATGACATGGATTATTGATCTACTACTACGAATCATAGATCTTCTCTTTTTATTCCTAACACAACATAAATCGCTCCTTTAATCTACATAACTATCCAATTAATAAATACCCATTTTTCATGCAATACCCGCCCAAAAAAACAAATTTGGTTTACACCCACTATAATATGAATTGAAAACTGAAAATTCAATTGAAAGCAAGTTTAACCAGTTACCTAGATAACTCGTATGATTCCTTTGTTGTAGATAATATTTTTTATGAATAACACATCAATATCGTCTTGGTTTAGCTCCTAAAAACTCTCCCACTTGATCCCTAGTTTCTCCTCTACAACTAGGGTTTCTTAATTGAGTTGTGTCTGCCACCAACTCCCTAACTTAGATTTTATTAGGTGAATCCCAAAATTAAGCCTATGGGCCAAATTAAAATGATCCAAACACCCCTGTGTGAGCTCGGTTATGCCTAAAAATGCTCTGAGACCCAATTACTACCCCCGGGTACTCTTTTCTGACTATTTTGACTTTTGGATTCAACCGTGCACTCAGAATCGCCATCCGAGTTATTTAACTAAAATCTTTAATTTCAATCTCAAATCACGACACGTGTATTCTTAAAAGAAATACCCTGAATTATTTTAAATCTTAATTCTCCAAATAAATGGAATATTACAAATTAAATAAATTCTCCAAATCATCAATTTAGTTTAAATTCTAATTCACTAAATTAAATAAATTATTTATCCAAAAAAATACGGGGTTTTATAGGTATGACCCTGTATTAGGATTTTTATATGGTCCAAATGAGAGGCCGACCACAGGCCTGTGAAGCACTCATGCATCGAGGCTTGCTCAGGCGTGAACCTATTCTGTGGTATGACATTGTATTAAGATTTTTATACGGTCCAATTAGCAAGGCCGACTATAGGCCTGTGAAGCACTAATGCGCCGAGGCTCGCTCGGGCATGCCATTACTCTAGGATATGACCCTGTATTAGGATTTTTATATGGTCCAATTGGAGAGGCCGACCACAAACCTGTGAAGCACTCATGCGCTGAGGATCTCTTAGGCGTGCACCTACTCCAGGGTATCACCATGTATTAGGATTTTTATATGGTATAATTGGAGAGGCCGATCACAGGCCTAAGCACCGAGGCTTACTCGAACGTTTACCTAATTAGGGTATCACCCTGCTTTAGGATTTTTATATGGTATAATTGGAGAGGCCGACCACAGGCCTATGCGCCAAGGATTACTCAGGCGTTTACTTTGTTATGGTATATCCCTGTATTAGGATTTTTATATGGTCCAATTAGAGAGGCCGACCATAGGCCTATGAGCCGAGGCTTACTCGAGCGTTTACTTAGTTAGGTTATCACCTTGCTTTAGGATTTTTATATGGTCCAATTGGAGAGGCCGACCACAGGCCTAAGCGCCGAGGCTTGCTCGGGCGTTTACCTAGTTAGGACATCACCCTACTTTAGGATTTTTATGTGGTCCAATTGTAGAGGATGATCGCAGGCCTAAGCATCGAGGCTTACTCGGTCGTTTACTTAGTGAGGGTATCATATTACTTTAGGATTTTTATATGGTCCAATTTGAGAGGCCGACCAAAGGCCTAAGCGTCGAAGCTTACTCGGGCGTTTACCTAGTTAGGGTTTCACCCTGCTTTAGGATTTTTATATGGTCTAATTCGAGAGGCCTACCAAGGGCCTAAGCATCGAAGCTTACTCGGGCATTTACCTAGTTAGGGTATCACCCTGCTTTAGGATTTTTATATAGTCCAATTAAAGAGGTCGACCACAGGCCTAAGCATCGAGGCTTCCTCGAGAGTTTACCTAGTTAGGGTATAATCTAACTTTAGGATTTTATATGGTCCAATTGGAGAGGCTGACCACAGGCCTTAACGTCAAGGCTTACTCGATCGTTTACTTAGTTAGGGTATCACCATACTTTAGGATTTTTATATGGTCCGATTGGAGAGGCCGACCACAGGCCTAAACATCGAGGCTTACTATGGCGTTTACCTAGTTAGGGTATCACCCTCCTTTAGGATCTTTATATTTTCCAATTGGAGTGTCTAACCACAGGCTTAAGCGCCGAGGCTTACTCGGGAGTTTACCTAGTTAGGGTATCACCCTGCTTTAGGATTTTTATATGGTCCAATTGGAGAGGTCGACCACAGACCTAAACGCCGAGGCTTAGTCGGGCATTTACCTAGTTAGGGTACCACTCTGCTTTAGGATTTTTATATGGTCCAATTGGAGAGGCCGACCACAGACCTAAGCACCGAGGCTTACTCGGGCATTTACCTAGTTAGGGTATCACCCTACTTTTGGATTTTTATATGGTCTAATTGGAGAGGCCGACCACATGCCTAAGCATCGAGGCTTACTCAGGCGTTTACCTAGTTAGGGTATCACCCTAGTTTAGGATTTTTACATGGTCCAATTGGAGAGGCAAACCACAGTCCTAAGAAGAACTTATATCTTCATTGCTTGACTAATGTTGCGGTGAATCTATTCACGTGTCAACATTGCCATGGATCCCCCAATCAGGTTGTAAAGAGAAGACTGGATAATGATAATGCCGACCATCCATCGGGTTTTCAATTCAGTTTAATGTCGATCAATTGGAATAATCGAGATAATAAGTATTCCCGACCGTTCCTCGGGGCTTTATAGTGTCAAATAATATCGCATCGATCATTCGTCGAGTTGGATATAAATAAGAATTATCTTGCCCAACTTCCTGTTGGGGCTTTAATAGACAAGGTTAAACAACAAATATATGTCCGAACATATGAACTGGATTGCAGCAATATAATGTTGGCTAATGAAGGACCCTGCACCTATTAGTCGAGGTTGAATTAAATAAGAATTGCATTTCCCAACCATCCGTTTGGGTTTAATAAATGATCACATAATATAGCTTGCATCGACTTTCCATCGAAGCTGATAAGAAATCCAGAGAACTTATATTAGTGCCGACTGCCTATCGGGGCATTAATAGGATTTCAAAGGAAATAAATGATGCCTGAGCATCCGTCGAGGCAAAATTATAAAGGATCTAGTAGATTTTGCGAACGATCCATGCTCGAGTATTTGTTGGAGCATTGATAAGATGAATGATATCTGAGCATCCGTTGAGGCAAGATTTTAAGGGACCGAGCAGATATTACGAACTAACCTGCGATGTTAGTGAAAAACAGATTTCCAAATCATACATAGGGGATGAATAACAATAATAAATGTAGTATCGATTATTAATCGACTATGCCCACCATTTGTCGGGACTGAATATGAGAATTATCCTGACTAACCATACGTTGGGGATAAAATGCGACTCGTGGGGCAGATATATTTGGGACTAAAAAATATATAACAATAAATATTTTGTCGAGCACCTGCCGAGATGAATCTTGAATATGTCTGATCGTCCTTTAGGTTAAGAATCACAGAGATAATCAATATTGAATATAAATAAAAATTAACACCCGAGCATCGGTCGGTTATAACAAGTAATCTTTCCCAACCATTTTTCAGGTCTTAAAGTGTTGTAGCATGCTTGATCGTCCGTCGAAGAAATAACAAGATAAATAGTGCATGGCTAGTCCATCGAGGCAAAGTTGTACAATAACGAGTAGATATAGTGAGCGATCCGTGCTCGAGCGTCTATCAGAGCATTAATAAGATTTAAAAGAGCTTAAGATTGTGGCCGAGCATTCATCGAGACTAAATCTTGTACACGTGGAAGTTATTAAGTTGCTCGCCTATCTGTTGAGGCTAAATCAAATAGAAATTATCATGAGATTGAATTATTCGGCTAAAGAATATATGATATGCACCCGCTCGACCCTTTGCCGAGAAAAAAATTCATAGCAATGAATGAAAGTAATGAATAATCAAATAATTTATATTATAAAATCTCACTGAGATGACCGTGCCCGAGCATTCGTCGGGGTTGCGCTAAATACTTGTAAAAATATAAAATCGTGCCTGAGCATCTGTTGGGGCTGCGCTAAGTACTTATAGAAATATCACACCGTACCCAAGCATTCGTCGTGGCTGCGCTAAGTACTTGTAAGAATATTACACCGACCATCCATCGGTTATAACAAATAATCTCTTTTTGACGAGATTAAATTATTGTAGCTAGATGAAAATATTTAAAATTAAATTATCGAATAAATGACACGAGTACTCTAAAAGTGCGTCCCATCATTTATGTGAACAAAATAATTACAATGTCGAATAAAAAATGTCATCTTAAATCATTGTTGGATCTAATCAGTGATAATAAAAATCACGAGCATGGTGAATCAAATGAAGATCACGGTGTTTAACAGCAAGTCTATATTTCAAATGGGCTAATTTTGACAAAGTTAAAAGTATTTGCTTAAAACAAAGTGTTCAGAAGCTCTCCCTTATTTTCCTTCCGACCAACGATTCTCGACCAGCAGTCGCAGTAATAGGTGGTTGGGAAACCACCCCAAGCTGTTTAAATGTTCGAGGGGGTAATCGGTGGAATCAACAGCCGCCTACCAGAAGCTAGAGGTTGAGGAGAACTGAATAATTTTAGTTAAGCGAGGATGGTGGTCAGACCGCCATAGCCATATGGTCGACCATATGTTGAGGAGACCTGTCGGCCATTTGATAATAGACCTCTGGCCACCGGGATGCCAGTTGGTCTGCCACTAACTCGTACACAAGCATGTTCTGTAGCTATCATTGTGATGAAATTTTATCAAACACGAGGATCTGAGAATCCATCGAAACTGATAGAGAAATCGACCAGTCTTTGGGTCGTAAAAAAAATTGGGTTTGATCGTAGGTTTTCCATCTGGGTTTGCCTACGGAAACAAAAATATCACCCAATTTGAGACCCAATGTCAACATGCTTGGTCAGAATTATCTCGTCTGTTGATGGTGCTTGCCTAAATGATCGCCCCAAATCACATACCGAAGACGATCTTTGGTTGCAGAAAATTCACCGCTAGACAAAAATGTGGTTATCTCAGTTTAGAACAAATTGCGTGAATGGAGATAGTATTTTCCAGCATGATCATATGCCCAAATTTTGTAGATCTTTGTGAGAAGATATATGTTGGATTAGATGTGTTTGTAGAAATGTGGTCAACACGTCTCCGGAGAAAGAACGGTCTTTTCATGTTTATTTCCCAGAAAATCTGGGATATGGGAATAAGAATATACGATGTAACCCAGTAAATAACGTGTTTGGTTAGGATTTATCAAAAGAGTCCTAATATTTAGGGAGTCTTCATAGACCTCTGATAGCGAAATTCATTTTGAATAAGATATGAAAATTGCCCAAAATTAATACTCTTGTACATATTTGCAGATAAATAAAAGTTGAATACAAGATTTATAAATATAAATGTATGAAAATCATGCATCAATGAAATGATGTTTATACAAAATATATAATCGTTCATACGAAGATAAAAAAGAAAACTTAGCTCTTGGTTATCGTGCATGTACACCATGATGTCGCAACGTAAATCTTCAACTCGTAAACATGAAGGAAAGACTTTTTGTGTCGTTTCCCATAGACAACGCCAATTGTGGTAGTAAAAAAATTCACCCTTAGGGGGGTGCCAATTGTTCACGATGCATGAATCATAATAAATGAGAAAGAGACAAAGATTTACGTGGTTCAACCATTAATGGCCTACATCCACGAGGCTTCAATAGTGTTTCATTATAATCATGAGAGAGTTTATATGAGAGTATTTCTCTAGCTTCTGAGCCCCCTTCACAATGGGGGTCCCTTTTATATAGAGTTAGGAGTTACAATTGGATAAGTCCTATCCTTATAGAGTTTGATTTAAATAAAATACTATTGATTGGTCTTCTAGTTTATCAAGGACTCTAGTCGTCCTTATCTTGTTGGAGCATATGCCGCTTGCCATCTTAACCGATGTGCTCGCCACGTGTCATGCTATTTTCGTAGGCATATTTTTTCCCCCACACAATATAATATATATGCGACTCGACCCTCTTTCAGGTGAATTATCGCAAAAATAACACATCCTGCCCTAGAACAACAAACATGATAGTTTCACTATAACAGTCCACTATCGCTTAACCCATCGCTAACCAGTTCATACCGAGGATAACATCATACTCATATAATATCTCTTTGGAATGAAAAAATCTACAAAAACATATCCTTTAGCGTCCACTCCTGCTCCCGTGCATATGGAATTAAAGAGAATCTCGCTACTTGATGGTAAATATATACACTCAATAGTGATACTAATAATACATCTATTAAGCTCGACTATCGCAAATCTGGTGCTAACCCAAATACTGTGACACACTCGTATCACATCGAACCTATCCCATCTGCCCATGGATAAAATTTATACTTTTAATTGCCAATGTCGTTGGCTGTTTAAATGGTTATTATACGTAGTACTCACTTCTAAACTAACCCAATATTGTCGTAACAGTTTCCCCTGCTAGGCACCCTGCTCCTATTCCCTATTTCTTTTCGGACACGATCGACGCATATGGTCCTGCTTTCCACATATAAAACATCCTTCTGTGTAATCCCTTTGTCTCTGTCCCTATCGATCATATCGGGGTTACCCTGGTCGCTGGCCCTGCTGGCCACCTCCATTATTCATTTGGCCCCTCTTGCCCAGTGGAACACATTGCTGACCTTGATGGCCTTGTCTAAATCCACCATCACTCGGTCGAAATTCCCTTTGATTTAAATCTTTTAAACGGGTCTCCATATCAGGAAATTTTCTAGTGGTGCTCTATAACAGCGATATACCCAGTCTTACTCTATTGATTAGACTTTCCTAAACTCTTGGTTCCCTTCAGATGGAAACGTTGTTATGGATACGGTAATAATACGACATTAACGACAGTGGCAAAAGTCGTCCAAGACGGATTTCCCATAAGTGTTGGCAATTTCTACTCATGAGTCCATAGTTAAGGACCCTATTCACCTTGGTATACACCTCTTCGGGTACGAAATTTGCTAAATAAGTAAATTCTTCTTCATACTCAACCCCCATTCGGCCCTTTTGTGACAAGTCCCGAAACTTTCTTTCCATCTCTGTTTGAACAGCAGATGAAACGACTTGCAGTTAATACATCACCCCAAATTTCTCAATACTTTTTAGTACATCTCTTCTCCGATATGGTGACTAACTCCCATCACTACAACACTGCTCCTACGAGCTTAAAAATTGCCCAAAATTTAATCTTAAGTGTCATTGCACTCCACCATACGCAAATGTCTTTCAATATTCTCCTTACATTGGCTAGCTAATACACGTCCACACATTCCTCGAACCCTTGCGAATGGACCTTCTCAAAATCTCCTTGACTCTTTCCCACACTAACTGCGCTGAGTGAGTCTAAATTGGCACTATCGACTGTTGTGGTAGTACTTGGGGAAGCTATTATACTCTAGCAGTCATCACATCATTATCCACCCGAGTAATAATAGTGGTGACTTTTACTGCGGCCACCATTTCCAGAATAGTTTGCGTCTCTGGCTGAGCCTCTCATCTGGTAGTCTTTCTAACGGCCCTCACTAGTTGTCCTCCATTATCCAGCATGCACAGCCTAACAAAACTCGTGTAAGATTCACTTCAATTATATGCAATATCAGGAGAACGTAAATCTTTAGAAAACGTAATAAGTCCGCAGAGATCCTAAGGACTTTAGAACCTGGTGCTCTGATACCATCTGTGACACCCCGCTTATTAAAATAATGGGTGAACATCCCTTTATTAAACTAAAATAGGAATCTCATTTGGTTCATTCTTATCATCACTGTCGAAAACCAATTAATTACTAACCACCTATTATTAAATTAAGTCACATGTCAATTTTAATCCTTATTAACGTGACATAACAACACTATACTCAAACCATAATTTATTTAAACAAATAAATAAAATCCACAATCACATAATAAGTCTAAAACAGAAGTCCATTATATGTAAAACTTAACCAAATAAACCATCGGTATAACATCTACAGAATAAATCCCAAAATAAAATAAAATAAATTAGTTTGACATAGGCAACATGCCCGAATATGAAAAGAATCATGTCTAGAATATGAGAATGGAAGCGACTACAACTAATCTTACAATATCCCATATCTGTCTCAACTCTGATACCTAGGAGAATAATTATGCTTGGCGTCCTTGTGGCTGGAAAGCTAAAAGGTTTTTAAAAATAAATTTGATACCGGTCAACGCCCAAAATCTTTTGAAAATATTTTACAAGTAATTAAAATGCATAATTAATTATGTGTCCATTCTTCCATATTTAAATTGGTACCTCACTCTCATGAAACACTACTCACCTCCCATCTAAAGTGTGCCCCTAACATATGCATTTTAATCGCCTAGTTATGCTACCCACCTAACTAGTCTCTAATATCCTTAAGTCCATACGCTTCCTTGCGTCATGCGTATTTTATGAAATTAGTTATCACATCCGTTTAATAATTATAATTATCAATTATAATTAATTAATTTATTGCAGATCATTTTCAACAATTATAATTCTCAATTATCATTTATCGATTCATTCCAAATATCTTTCACTTGTTATTAATTCAATGTTCACACATTTGTGGCATATACCCATATATATTTTTCTGCACATATATATATATACGTATATTCTATAACACAAGAAGAAAACATATGCCATGTATAAATGCCATCCCACAGAGCAATAGCTCATTGGATGTGAATCTTTATAACGTTATCATGCACTAGGGCACATCATCCTGGGCTACTGAGTCAAAATCTCATACCAAAATCGATAAATTATAAACGTATTGGAGGCGGTCATAGTCCTTCGACAGTGAGTCATAACCATACCAAAATTACCTCACTTCGAACTTCGACCTCACAAGGTCATATGCATGGCGCTATGAGCTAAGGTCGATACTAAGCCTAATGTCATTCGCCATGGAAGATCACCCACATCACGCAACCTCCACTGATAGCACTAGAGTGGTATCATACACATAAATATAATAACATAAATATACTATATCTATACTCGTATATATTTTCAAGCGAAAGCACGAAAATGTTACTGTACGTCGATCGACTAGGAGGAGCAGAAGAAGTTGATGACAACCTCGCAGATAGAGTTTATTGTCCGCAAAACGAAGAGAAGCTGGTCAAGGGTAGGCTCTTGAGGAAATTGAAGTTATTCCCCTCGATGTCGATCACTTCGATAGGACTATTCAGATCAGTTCATCTTTAGATTCCCATCTGAAGGAAGAACCGATAAATTTCCTAAGGCAACGCATGAACATATTCGCATGGAGCCACGAAGACATGCCCGGGATTGATCCAAATTTCACATGCCATGAACTTAGTATAATGAAGGGCACAAATCCATTAAAGCAGAAATGCATAGGTTTTGATGCCAAGAAAAACTTTGTTATACGGGAAGAGGTGTTGAAGCTTCAGAAGGGTAACTTTATCAATAATGTCAAGTACCTTAAATGGATATACAACGCGGTGATGGTCAGTAAAAAGAATAACAAGTGGAGGATATGCATTGACTTCACTGATCTAAATAAGGTATGTCCCAAAGATCATTATCCTCTACCCAGGATCATTATCCTCTACCCAGAATTGATCAACTAGTCGACGCAACTTTTGGCCACGAGCTCCTCAACTTCATGGATGCATACTCTGGGTACAATCAGATTAGAATGAAGCCCTTCGATAAGGAAAAACATCTTTCATCACCAGCTGGGGCACTTACTGTTACAATGTCATGCCCTTCGATCTCAAGAATGAAGGGGTTACATATCAAAGGCTGGTGAACATGGTGTTCGAAGAGCAAATTAGGAAGAATATGGAAGTGTATATGGACGAAATGCTGACGAAGAGCAAGACCTAGGCCAACCACATCAAGGATCTTGGACAGATGTTCGACCAGCTAGAGAAGCACCAAATGAAGCTTAATTCGATAAGGTGTGTGTTCGGAGTGAAGGAAGGAATGTTCTTAGGTTTTATTATCAACCAACATGGTGTTGAAGCAAACCTTTAGAAGATCCAAGCGTATAAATATGAAATCCCCTATAACAAAGAAAGAGGTGCGGCGGTTAACAATGCGCATTGCCGCCCTCAACAGGCTCATTTGCAGAGCCACTGAAAAATGTCCGCCTTTCTTTAAAGTTTTAAAAAAGCCTTTTAAGTGGAATAAAGATTGTGAGACCGTCGTTTTAGAATTAAAATATTACTTGGGGTCATCTCCACTCTTGTCGAGATTCGTCCAAAAAGAGAAACTTAATATATACCAAGCCGTGTCCGAATCGGCTATTAGTTCGGTATTAGTGCGATAGGATGAAAGCATTCAGAGACTAGTTTACTATACCAACAAAGCCTACCAAGGAGATAAAATCTGATACCCAAGTATGGAGAAGTTATCTTTAGCGCTGAGGGAGACTTCCAGGAGAAAGAATCCATACTTTTAAGCTCATACCATAGTGGTCTATACCGATCCACCCTTACGACACATAAGTCGAAAAAATTTGGTCGACTAATGGCCTTGGCGATAGAGCTCGGCGAATACGACATCCAATATGAGCCCAGAAGGGCTATTAAAGGGCAAGTTATAGCGGATTACATACCCGAGTTTACGTACGATGAAAAACCATCCAAGATGACTCCTCCGGGAGAGAGCTCAACCATTCGAGATAAGCAGACTTCTTCAAAAGAGAGCTCACATACAAATGACACCGAGCAGACTCCGTCGAGAGAGAGTTCACTTTTTAAAAAAGAGACAGCCTAAGATGAGGAATCCCAAAGAAAGTTGTTCAGATTTAGGGAACTTGTGGAAGCAGATTTTTTCCAAGAGAGTATTATTTAGAAATTGTTCGTCGATGGATCATCTTGCACATCCGGTAGTGGTGCAGGTATCATTGTCACCACACCATACGAAATAGATGTGGAGTACGCCCTTTGGTTCTAATTTGAAGCTTCCAAAAAGAGACGAAATATGAGGCATTAATAGTGGGATTTGAACTGTCCCTGTCCTTAGGGCCGATCACATCATGGAACACAACGACTCTCAGATGGTGTTTAATCAACTGTTTGGGATATATGAAATAAGAGAGGAGTCCATGATTAAGTATTTAATTAGAGTACAATAATGGATGAGAAATTTTACGGAGGTCAAGATTTTAAGGGTACCCTGATAAGAAAATGCCCGGGAAGACACCATAGCAAGATTAGCATCAGCACATGAACTGAGCTGAGAAGAACGGTGCCAATCGAAATACTGGACTGACGCAGTACAAATGAGGAGAACTTAGGCATCATGGAAGTAAGCCTAGGTCCAACTTGGATGGATCCTATACGAGCATATATTGAAATAGACAAGCTCTTTTCTCACTCAAAGGGGTAAGAAAGCTGCGCTACAAGGCCGATCATTACGTAACGAGGTCGGAGATTATATAGAATAGGGTACATCATCGCGTTGCTGAGATGTGTCCACCATACTAAAGTCAACAAACTGATCAAAAAAGTCCACGAGGGATGTTACGGGGCATACTCTGCTGGAGGTCCTTGATGAAACACATAGCGATCCACGGTTATTATTAGCTGACCATGAAGGCTAATTGTGCTAATTATGTGAAGAAATGCGATAAATGTAAAAAATAAGGTAAAATCTACCTCACACCGGGGGCACCGCTAACACCGATAACTTCACCATGGCCGTTCGCAATCTGGGGGATCGACTTGGTCGGGTCAAATCAAGTTCCAAACATCATAATGATCTTCAAACATCATTAATTTATAACATGCCCCAATATTTCCCGAATCAGGTTTATAACCGTTCACCCGAATCTCATCTTAGATTTAATTCCATCAATCCAAACTACATGAGATCAACTACTAGGTTTCGAAATAAAATCAGATTCCAACAATATTATATCACATTCTATCATCAATTAAGTAATTTATCTACAAATTTTACTCCAATTACCCAAACCCATTTCATAGATTAACGTGATTAGGCATAAATTCTTCGCATTTATCCCCATAATTTAGAGTCTTTTAACATTTTGTGTGATGTAATTCGATTGATTTATCTCATATCATTGCTCTTGACATTTTTTAACGAGTACGCCGAGTTTCATGTATTTCTCATAGATTTGCTGCTATTTAGTGCACGTGAAGAAAAAAAGAAATCGGAAGAAAGAAAGAAGGCAAATGAAGAAAAGTTAGAATGGCAAAAGAGTAATTTTCATCTAGAATTCGGATGAGAAGCCTAAAGAAGAGTTGAAGACCTCAAGTCTACGTGCGCATAGGAAGAAACGATATCAGAATCTGAGATCCCAAAGCATGAATTATGAAGCTTGAAAGTTGAGAAAAAAATCACAAGGAAGGGGAAAGTTCTAAATAAGCCAAACTGAACCCATGGGGGATAAAAAGAACTGATTCAGATGCTGGCTAAACTTTCTGTGAAGAAGGAACCGAACCGATAGAGAGAAAAATGAAATGGTTCAGTAGTGAAGAAATTTTCTGTAATAAACGAACCAAACCGATGTATCTGATCCGGATCCGTTCGACTGTTGAATTTCATCATTATCCTCATCCAAAAATCAGAGTTGTGCATGATTGAAACTCTTATAAAAATGTAGTCTTTTTATTCCAATGTATTTCCAGACTTAAAGGGGGTTCTGAGAGAGTTCTTTCAGCATAGTTTTAGAGAGAGAAAATAGCCAAGAACCCTAGGAGCTTAAATTTACAACTCATTGATTTCAATTCAGCTTTCATCAATAAAGTTTGTTTCTTCTTCTTCTTCTTCTTCTTCTTCTTCTTCTTCTTCTTCTTCTTCTTCTTCTTCTTCTTCTTCTTCTTCTTCTTCTTCTTCTTCTTCTTCTTCTTCTTCTTCTTCTTCTTTATTGTTTGAATTCATTAATAAGTGAATAGTTTATTTGTTTCCAATAGTTCATAAATTCTCTTTTTCTTCTAAGTTTAATTTAATGATGGTTTTGATTTCCTGCACAGTAAAAAATATAATTTTAGTTAGTTGTACCATGCTAGGCTAGATTTTTAAGGATTGGGATGCATGAACCCAACCCGATGTGGTTTGCACAAATAGAAAACTAGTCCTATGAATTAAATAATGATTGAATCGTGTTGTGTAGTGATCACAACTGTTGATACCAAAATTAGTATGCTGATGTGGACGAATAATAAGAAGACACGTGTCTATCTACGTGGCACAATAGCGACGAGGAAGTCTATTCCCCCGACCAAGTCAGACTCACACCGAGCAACAAGTATACTCCGAGAAACTACAGCTCTCCGAGGAACTCCAACGCTTCGAGGAACTCTTGAACGACGAGCAACTAAGGCGGTTCGAGCTGCATCTCGACCTCAGCATTGATTGCCAGATAATCAACAGTTCAATTATTCATTGAATGCCTATCATCTTGACGCACACGTTTGAAGAGCGTTAAATGAATTACCTTTTCATATGTGTATCATTTAATGTAACACCCTTTCATGTACAGCCTAAGGGCTATAAATACTTTGTATCACCCTCATTCAAGGGGACCGGAATTTCTTGATAGAACTTGTAATCGAGAATTCCAAAATACTCAGCAATAACATAACAGTGGACGTAGGCCATTCATACAAGGCTGAACCACTTTAAAATATTATGTCTCATTTATTTATCTGTGATTAAATTATTAGAGTGATCTAATTTTTTACATCAACAGATTGGCGCCGTCTGTGGGAACGATCGTTATTATCATTTTTCACCAAAAATCATTCATCATCAATGGCAGATAACCCGGAATCCAGCAATCGAAATGCTGGAAATGCTGGAAATCTTCCAAATCCTTCTGCGCCACCAGATCTGGCTGGGATTATGACGAATCTGGCTCAAGGACAAACCGCCATGCAGGAAACAATGGGGCAACTCATACAGACCCTTCATGGCGGTGCACCTACACGTTCGGGACAGCGAAGTGGTCAAAGGCAAACCTATTTACTATCTTCACGGTCCAGGCGTACTGAGTCATATTGTAATGAGGAATCTCATGATTTCTCTTATCAACCTGGGCGAACTTCGTCAATAAGGGCTACAGATACAGATCAACGTATCACTCTCTCTCCAGAAAGACCCAGTGCCTTGGAAAGACTGAGTAGGGTGTCTCCTTTCAGTCGATTAGGCCCTAGGAGGAATAGGAGTCCACCTAAGACCATGTCGAGGAGTTTTTGACGACCATCAGATCTAAGAGAAGGATCAGCACAATCACGACCAGTTGCTCGTCAAGATAGATCTCAGGAGGCCACTTCAGAGCAATCAATTGCTCGAACTAACAAGCCCGAGGAGGGAAATGATGCGTGGAAAGGTTCTATTCAGCGATTGGAGGATAGATTGGGAGAAATGGCTAAGGCGAAGAATCCCCTACAATGAACTTTTGTTCAAGGGACACCTTTTGTCCAGGCCATTGTGGATTTTCCTACCCCTTCAAAGTTTAAAGCACCTGTGGTGACCCCCAAATATGATGGAAAGACAGATCCTGTTCTACACATAGAGCAATATCAAACTGCTGCCGACATTTATACTGTCCCCGACGAGATGAGATGCAGAGCATTCTCAGGAACTCTTACTGGATTTGCCCAAATATGGTACAACAATCTTCCTCGGGATAAGATTTCAACTTTCTTTCAGTTGGCCGAGTCGTTCATCGGCAATTTCTATTTTGGGGCAAAGCCAGTAAAAAGAGTAGCACACTTGTTAAGTGTTAGACAAAAATCTGGTGAGAGTACTAGAGATTACATAACTCGTTTCAATAACGAGAAACTGGAAGTTATAGATTATGAAGAAAAGACAACAATCACCGCCTTGATGAGTGGTTTGTTGCCTAACAATTTATATTACACTTTGGCCAAAGATCCACCTACAACTATGTCAGAGTTGATGGCGAAAGCGGCCAAAATCATGAATGCCGAGGAGGCTATGGCTGCGAAGAAGAATATGGATAAAGAAACCAAGGTGGATGACGACAAATCCAAGAAGAAAGACCATAAGGGCAATGGTGGTGACAAGAACTCCAAGAATAATAAATCGTCATGGGAAGTCCTGAAGAAATTCGATAATTATACTCCTTTGAAAATGGGTATTAATCATGTCTTGGAAGAAATCAAGAATAACGAGGAAGTAAAGTGGCTAAAGAAACTGAGGTAAGACCCTGACCTGAGGAACAGGGATAAATATTGCGAGTTCCATAAAGATCATGGCCATATGACCAAAAATTGCATAGCTCTTCAGAACGAGATTGAAACACTCATCCGAAGAGGAAAGCTAGCAAAGTATGTTGATCGGGGAGGTGAAAAAAGAAATAATGACCGAACTAGGGAGAGGTCTAGATCTCCTCGTCGAGCAGAGGAGAAAAAGAAGAGAGACCATGAAGATGATCCAGATGATGACCCCGATCCTCCCAAGAAGCCAAGGCAGCCAGAACGAGAGGTATTTTCCATACGTTTTGGGTCATTTGATTGTAATGTTATTACAGGAGGAGATGCAGGAGGAGGAGACCTTACTGCAGAAAGAAAGGCTTACCTCGGAGAGGCTCAAGCTTGCTCATATATTCAGCGAATAAATCTGGCCGAGGATGATCGTCCAAGGAAGGTAAACAAAGAGAAGCTAGTCATTGGCTTTTCAAAAAATGACCTAGAAGGTGTTCTTTACCCTCACGACGACCCTTTGGTGATCAAAATGAGGATGAAGGAGGTAGTGATTTCAAGGGTGTTGGTAGAAAATGGTAGTTCGGCAGACATCATGTACTATTCATGCTTTGACAGCTTGAATTTGAAATTATCTCAATTGGAACCTTATCACAGACCCCTTCTGGGTTTTGCTGGCGAGAAAGTTTTTCCACTTGGGACGATCAAGTTGGATATATTCATTGAAACTTGGCCTGCTTGCCGAACAGAAAGAATACGCTTCTTTGTGATGGATAAAAATGTGCAGTCAGCTTACAACATCATCATGGGAAGAGTTGGTTTGAAGAAGTTCGAAGCAGTTCCATCTACAGTACATCAGTGCTTAAAATTCCCAACAAATTTCGGAGTAGGAGTTGTGAAAGGTGATCAGAAAGTAGCTCGGGAATGCTATTATTCGTCTGCCGAGCAAGAGGAGCTTGAAGACTCAAGGAAAAAGACTACTACCTACCAGGTGGAGGAAGGTACAGAAATTGAAACACTTGATCCCAGAGATGAATCCCAACTTGTAAAAGGACAGGTGGTGGAATCTATAGAAAATGTTATTCTGGACGACGAGCACCCGGAACGAGTAACCCAGATAGGTTCATCGTTGGATGTTTCAATAAAACATGAGTTGATAACTTTTTTGAGAAACAGAAAGAAAACTTTTGCATGGAGTCATGAAGACATGCCAGGAATAGATCCAAACTTCTTATGCCATGAACTCAATGCGAATAAGGAGATCAAACCTGTAAAGCAGAGAAAAAGAGTGTTTAGTCCCGAGAAGAATCAAGCCATACAAGAGGAGGTCGAGAAGCTCCAGAAAGCCCAATACATTGAAGATGTGAAGTATCCAGACTGGTTGGAAAATGTGGTGATGGTGAAGAAGAAAAACAATAAATGAAGAATGTGTGTTGATTTCACCGATCTCAACAAGGCATGCCCAAAGGATCACTTTCCATTGCCCAGAATTGATCAACTAGTAGATGCTACCTCGGGACACGAACTGCTCAGCTTCATGGATGCTTACTCTGGCTACAACCAGATCAAGATGAAACCTGAAGACAGGGAAAGTACTTCTTTTATTACCCCTAGGGGTACTTATTGTTATAATGTTATGCCTTTTGGTTTGAAAAATACAGGAGCGACATACCAGCGGGTGATGAACAAGGTTTTTGCCGAACAAATCAGTTGCAATATGGAAGTCTATGTCGATGATATGCTGACAAAAAGCAAGAAAGCTGCTGATCATCTAGTTGATTTGAGTCAGACCTTTGATCAACTGGATAAATACCAAATGAAGCTCAACCCGACGAAGTGCACATTTGGAGTACGAGAAGGAATGTTCCTCGGGTACATTGTCAACCAGCGAGGCATTGAGGCGAATACAGAAAAGATCAAAGCTCTTTTAGGGTTGCGATCTCCAACAACGAAGAAAGAAGTGCAAAGTCTTACAGGACGAGTTGCAGCGCTCAACAGATTTGTATCCCGAGCAACTGATAGATGCCTCCCATTCTTCAAAACACTTCGAAAAACTTTCGAGTGGAATGCTGAATGTGAGAAAGCCTTTCAAGACTTGAAAAAATATTTGGGAGCACCTCCACTGTTGTCCAGGCCAATAACGGGAGAAAAGTTGTACTTATACCTGGCAGTATCAGAGCACGCAGTCAGCTCGGCATTGATCAGATTGGAGAATGGAGTCCAGAAACCAATTTATTACACAAGTATGGCTTTCCGAGGTGCAGAGATCAGGTACCCAAAACTGGAAAAACTGGCATTGGCATTAATTGAGGCAAGTAGAAGAATGAGGCCATATTTCCAGGCCCATACCATCGTCGTGTATACCGACATGCCATTGAGACAAGCCCTTCATAAGCCAGAAAAATCAGGGAGACTGATGTATTGGGAAATAGAGCTCGGTGAATATGATATTATGTATGAACCCAGATCATCATTGAAAGGGCAGGCTGTAGCAGACTTCATAGCAGAATTTACATATCCTGATACCCCCGAGGAACAAAAGCTACTCGCTGACCAACCTGTGGATGTTACAGGATCAACAGACATAAGTCCAGATCAACTCCGATTGGTAAGAGGGCTTGTGGATATAGAAAGATCATCAAACTCAAACCCAGACCAACTCCGGTTGGTAAAAGGGCGGGAATAGATGGTCAACGAAGAGCAAAAAATACCAGGGGAGGATGGAAGAAAACAACAGATATTTCACCGAGGAACTTTGTCAGATAAGAAATTTGAAGACGAGTTACCTATATGGAGGTTATATGTAGATGGGTCATCTTGCACTGCAGGATGTGGCGCTGGAATAGTTCTGAGCACTCCAGACGAGATTGATATAGAATATGCCTTGCGATTCCAATTCAAAGCCTCCAATAATGAGGCTGAGTATGAGGCCATGATAGCAGGTCTTAATTTAGCAAAGATTATGGAAGCACAACAAGTGATGGTATTCAGTGATTCTCAATTAATTATGAATCAGATGATGGGAACATATGCAGTTAAAGGAGAATTAATGGTTAAGTATCATGCAAAGGTGATGGAATTGTTGGCAGAATTTGATGCCATTCGGTTGATCAGAATACCCAGAATAGAAAATGCATAAGCAGACGCACTGGCCCGATTAGCATCAGCTACTCGTACCGAGCTGCGAAGAACAATACCAATTGAAGTACTGAAAAGTCAGAGAATAGATGAAGACCTGACGATGAATGTTATTACCCTTGATTTAGGACCATCTTGGATGGATCCCATCAGGGCATATATTGAAGAGGGAGAATTGTCGGAGGATAAACTCGTTGCAAAGAAATTGAAGTTTAAAGCTGCTCGGTATGTACTAACTAATGGTGTTTTGTATAGACGAGGAATTATGGTAGGTTTGCAGAGATGTGTGCATCCCTCCGAGGTGAAAGAATTGATTGAAGAGATCCATGAAGGGTCATGTGGAGCCCATGTAGCAGGTCGGACACTTTTGCAAAGGGTGATGACACAGGGATATTACTGGCCGACGATGAGGGCTGATTGTATAGCATATGCCAAGAAATGTGACAAGTGCCAACGTTTTTCCTCCATCCGACGAACTCCACAAGCTTTGTTGACACCCATAACTTCTCCTTGGTCGTTTTCCATGTGGGGAATTGATTTGGTTGGACCACTGCCAACGACCCGAGGAAGATTCAAGTACCTCGTTGTTGCAGTGGATTATTTTACTAAGTGGGTTGAAGCTGAGCCACTTATTGATATGTCATATGAGAAGGTGTACCAGTTTGTTTGGAAGAACATCATCTGCCGATATGGTCTCCCTCATGCCTTCATCACAGACCATGGAACACAATTTGATAACGAGGAGTTTGCCGCCTATTGTCATCAGCCAAACATTTTGAAGGTTCATTCAGCACCAGGCCATCCTCAAAGCAATGGGCAGACTGAAGTGACGAACAGAACATTACTAAATGGTTTGAAGAAGAGGTTAAGTGAGGCTAAAGCTAATTGGATTAATGAGCTACAGTCAGTATTGTGGGCTTACCGAATAACTCCCCGAGTAGCAACTGGAGAGTCCCCATATATGCTGGCATTTGGAAGTGAGGCTGTAATACCTGCCGAGTTGGGTCTTCCAACACACAGAGTGCTGAATTTCAATTCCCCAGTCAGCGACTTGATGAGGAGATTAGATTTGGACATGCTCGAGGTAGTTAGAGAAGAGGCATCCATTCGGAATTCTGCTTATCAACAGCGAACAACCCTGTTCTACAACAAGAGGGTGAAAAAATGCGACTTAAAAGAAGGAGATTACGTGCTAAAGAAGGTCATTCAGAAGCACAATAAGTTGGAAGCAAACTGGCATGGACCTTACCGAGTTACTGCAGTTGTCCGACCAGGAACTTACCGAATAGCAACTCTAGTAGGAGAGGAATTTAAGAATGCATGGAATGCTGAACACCTACGCAAGTATTATCAGTGATGTAAAATGTAAAGCAGTTCCATCAATATGAATAAAACGATGATATTTCACAATATTCTCTCCTTTTGTTGAAAATTTTTCGGGGAATACTAGTGTGTTTAACACTACGCTGCTCGACAGTAAAAAGAAGACGATAGTTCAAATCCACGATCAACTCCGGTTGGTAAAAGGGCGAGAACAAACTATACTCCTTTGGTTAGGAGGCGTACACTAGCGTGACCAACTCAGGTTGGTAAAATAATTAATGGACATGATAGTTCAAACCCACGATCAACTCTGGTTGGTAAAAGGGCGAGAACAAACTATACTCCTTTGGTTAGGAGGCGTACACTAGCGTGACCAACTCAGGTTGGTAAAATAACTAGTGGACATGATAGTTCAAACCCATGATCAACTCCGGTTGGTAAAAGGGCGAGAACAAACTATACTCCTTTGGTTAGGAGGCGTACACTAGCGTGACCAACTCAGGTTGGTAAAATAACTAGTGGACATGGTAGTTCAAACCCACGATCAACTCCGGTTGGTAAAAAGGCGAGAACAAACTATACTCCTTTGGTTAGGAGGCGTACACTAGCGTGACCAACTCAGGTTGGTAAAATAACTAGTGGACATGATAGTTCAAACCCACGATCAACTCCGGTTGGTAAAAGGGCGAGAACACAAGATGATCGACGAAAGGCTAATCTCGGTTGATTAGGAAATAAAATATGCTCTCAAATGCCAACTTATGTTGGTCGGGAAGTAAGTCTATTACATAAAAGTTCCTCGAAGAACAAATATTCCAAACTGAACCAAGTATAGTTGGTCGGGGATAAAAACCCACTAACTGTAGTTGGTCGACGAGGAAAAATCATCGACCTTGGTTGGTCGGGCACACTTTATGAAAAAGATAAAAATTTACCAAGTATGGTTAATCGGGGATAAACTCTCACTAACCATAGTTGGACGACAAACACAATTTAACAACCTTGGTTGGTTGGAAAATTTTTTATACTCATTACTTTATTATTACGTGATCGAGCAACATTACTGATACTTGTAACTTTTATTACTAAGTTGATTGATGAACCACACAATATTGTTATGCAAGCACAAATATAAAGTGTTTGACGAGCACAAGACAATAGCAATACAGATTTGCAAACAGAAAATGAAAGTCTTTTATTAAAACTCAAAATAAATTACAAGTTACATATGTGTACTAACTATTACATTGAGATCCCTACTCTATTGGTTTCTTTCCCTCTGCTTTTGAAATAGGTTCCTCTCCAGCAGGCGGATCATTTAAAGTCTGAAGAGAGTTAATAAAGTTCAATTCCTTCAGCATCCTAACGTTCATCACAGAAGGTGTGTCCAGTAGATGCTCGGAACGAGATACCTCAATTTGGGAATGAAGATTGTAGTCACCAAGGTATTTTAAAATTAAGCTCCGAGGAATGGCACGAGCAGGGATCCATTCCATGTCCAATTTATAAGGTGGGACGGGCAAGTCTAGTAGCCCAGGAGCATGATAATCCCATAAATAATGGCCCTGCTCTAGTTTTAATACACCCAGGGCGTTCAACCATCCCTGTTTATAACCTTCATTATTGGGATGTTCAATACGAGCATCCAAGTGACAAAGGGCCTCATTGTAGCCTGCCATCCAGAACTCACGAGGTTATTTATGGAATTGGAAAGTTATTCTCTCTAACTGCTCATGAAGTTTTCTGGAAAAAACATCCTTATGATCCAGAGCAGACATTGTCGAAGCAAGTTGATCCTCCAGAGTTTGGATTTTCTTGGACATTTCAGACAAAGCCCGATCTTTTGCATTCAATTGGTACGCTTGAGTTTCCAATGTTGACAGAGTACGAGCTTCTTCAATATTACGAGGAGTTCTTGATCGACCCCGAGCAGGTGGAGTACTTCGTTCCTCGACAACATTCTGGGCAACTCTTCCTCGCCCACGAGAACCTCTTCCTCGTCCCCGAGTAGAAGTAGAAGTACCAGACCTTCTCAGGATATCTAATTCTTGCCTTAATTTGGCATTCTCAACCTCTAAGAAGGAAAATCCCTCATCAGTCACTGGGATTACTGCTGTTGAAGAAGAGGCTGCTGACTTATATTGTGCTAGCTCTTTCTGCAAATTATTATTCTCTTGCTCCAGCAGCTCAACAATTTGTCTACAAGCTTCAACTTCTCCCTTTAGGGTCCTCTCCCTGACATCATACCCAGTAAGGAGTTTGTCGTAGCCCTTCTCGGCAGAAAGCTATTGATACTTCTTTTCATACCCCTCATGCAACAAGGCATTTGATTCCTTGTACTGAGTCTGAAGATCTTCTAAAGTATATTGAAGCTCCTCGATCATGTCATAATAAGCCACGTTGTTGGCTACAACACGATTAAGAAGATATTTCAGGTATTGATATGCCTCCACTGCTTGGTCTGAAGCATCATGACCAAGGATATCAGCAATTTCTGATGCACTCAGATCAGTATGGCCAGCCTTAAAATATTCATGGCATTGCTGCATCAGTTTTGTATCATTGGCAGACAACAATTCCATTCTAGTCATAAACTAATAAAGAAGAGAAAGCAAGAGTTAATAGAAGAAGCAGACAAAGCACCAACAATGTAGAGGAACAAAAAGATGTGATTTTATTACATCATCAAAAAGAGTACATCGTTCAGAATACAAACTACAAGTAAAAGGAAAAATAAAAGAGAATACCGAACAACTTCACACCTTTTCCTTGTCTCCCAAGACTTTCTCGGGAGGCTGGGACGAGGAGCTTGGTTGCTCGGTGGGAACAATAATCTGGTCGACTGGAGTTGGGATTTGTTTATGAGGAGCAGGCAAAGAAGAAATCTCCTCAGTAGATGTCTGATTGGGTTGTGTAGCAATTACTTGATCACCCACTATCAGTGAAGACTCCTCGGATGCAGCTTCATCCTCTTCTTCATCTTCAATAGTTGGAGGAGGACCAGGAAGATGTTGTTGGAATAGTTCAGAGTCGTCGCTCACCTTCAATTCTTGCAAAGAAGCAACCCAACTATCTCGGAAGTATTTCAAACTTCCATATTGCACCTGAGTCATCATTGCTGCTACCCCCATCCCATCCTTTGTCCCAACCTGTTCGAAAGGATTTTTTCACATCCATTTTTCTCTTCATTTTCTCCGAGGAGAGCTTCTCGGATAGAAGATCCTCGGTGGCTTTCAATTTGGCCTCCACCTCCTCCTTTTGGCGATTTACTTCTCGCAGAAGGGACAGCTCTTCCTCGGCCGATTTCAACTTATTCTCAATCTCCCCAAAACTTGTGAGCTTCTCGGCGTATTTTTTATTCTCACTCTCCAAGTCCTTCACTTTCTTTCCCAACTGAACTTTCTCTGCCTCCGACGCAGTCAACTTCTTCTCCCATTCACCCTTATCCTCGTCGTATCTTTGACGGGATTCCTTCAGGGATTGGGCCAAACCCAGAAAGGCATCCTCCACTCCAGACGAGGAGCTAGAAGCCTTGAGTGCTTCATCTTTCTTCACTATGGTGTTAAAGCAACTCACCAGCTGAAAAAGAAGGTGATGCTAAGTCAGTACCGAGATATATATATTAAATGAAGAAGAAGGAAGAAAATTTTACAGGAAAAAGGAGATCTGTTGACAAACAAACGAAGGAGGGGATGAACGCACAAGAGAGAGAAAAGCTATAGAAAACTCGAAAGCAGAAATTGAAAAGGTAGAAGACGATGGGATTGCCTCTGAAGCTTAAATACTTTGCCTTGGGAAACGGTGAAAGAAATGATTACAAAAAAGAAACTATTACGTTACCGGCGGCTAAAAGGACAAAAAGGGCACGAAGATCGAAGCGCTTATAAAAATGCAAAAATGCGGATTCTGCGAACTTGGAAAGAAATTTAAATACGAAGAAAAGGCTCCTAAAACCCAGGAAGGTCATTTAATATTGCCATAAACCGAGAAAGAATGTTCCATACTCCTCAAAGTTCGAAATATGAAACATTGGGGGCTTCTGTTGATACCAAAATTAGTATGCTGGTGTGGACGAATAATAAGAAGACACGTGTCTATCTACGTGGTACAATAGCGATGAGGAAGTCTATTCCCCCGACCAAGTCAGACTCACACCGAGCAACAAGTATACTCCGAGAAACTACAGCTCTCCGAGGAACTCCAACGCTCCGAGGAACTCTTGAACGACGAGCAACTAAGGCGGTTCGAGCTGCATCTCGACCTCAGCATTGATTGCCAGATAATCAACAGTTCAACTATTCATTGAATGCCTATCATCTTGACGCACACGTTTGAAGAGCATTAAATGAATTACCCTTTCATATGTGTATCATTTAATGTAACACCCTTTCATGTACAGCCTAAGGGCTATAAATACCTTGTATCACCCTCATTCAAGGGGACCGGAATTTCTTGATAGAACTTGTAATCGAGAATTCCAAAACACTCAGCAATAACATAACAGTGGACATAGGCCATTCATACAAGGCTGAACCACTTTAAAATATTCTGTCTCATTTATTTATCTGTGATTAAATTATTAGAGTGATCTAATTTTTTACATCAACAACAACCGTTAGAGGTTTTTTAACCTCGTTTGTCCTAGGTAATCGGGGTGTTTAAGAATGCGATGTGCGTGTTAGATATTTCGATACCACATTATTCTTGATCTTGATTACGTATGATGTGGGATGGTACCCTCATATATGTAATGCTTGAGATTAATAAAGACCGGGTTTAATCAATTATCTAATTCAAAACTAGTTTTATATCTAGTTAACATACTAGGGTTCGTAGGAATGCATTCCAACCTGCTTTCATCATTCATATTTAATCAATTTTAACATTATAAATTTTGCTTATGTAGTTTAACTTTAGTTGCATTTAATTGTTAGAAACCACATTCCAAAATTAATCAACTTTTTGTTTCTTTTCTAGAGCCAGTTTAGGGTTAGTCATCTTTCCTACGTCGCCACGAGAGATCGTCCTATTTTTCTAAGGATTCGACCCCGTCTTACTGGGTTTATTACTTACACGACCTGTTTGTACTTGAACCGATATAAACACACACTAGAGATATATTTTCAATCGCGTCAAGTTTTTGGCGTCGTTGCTGGGGAATTAGGTAGACTGTTAGGTTAGGTCGATTTGATCTGAAAATTGATTCCAAAACTTAAAAAGTCAGAAAATTCATAAAATTAAAAAAAAAAGCAAAAAAAAAAATAATACAACATCTCTCATAGCCTTTCATGAAAAATTTGCAACAAACCCCTCAGTCTACTCCTACACGCAGTCACGAGAATCCCATCGTTTAGTACTACTTCGATAGTCCACACACTCCAAATGCTTCTCAATTTTGGGTCCCAGCTCCTACTCCGCCTGACTTCATTGCAGTTCACACTTTGAGTCACACTTCTAGGATACCGAGTGAGGATTTCGAGTCACTGGGAGAGGGAGACATGTCAGATAACACTAATTTTGGTACGGGTGAGGGAGACCTACCATATCGTCCCATGAAAGAACTCTTATATCCCGAGCGAATTGTCACCCCTGGGTGCATTCTACTTCTATATAATGTAGGACAGTTCCACCTTAGTAATAGAATGATACAAATAATTCTCACGTTTCACGGCATGGATTCGGAGAAACCATACCTCCACCTCCGTGAGTTCGAAGAGGCCCGTGACACGTTTAGTGATCAATCTTGCACAAAAGACGTCGTTCGCCTAAAACTTTTTCCTTTTTCCTTAAAGGATAAAGCTAAGACCTGGCTTTGGTCTTTATCACCGAACTCTGTAACAACATGGAATGATATGCAATCCAAGTTTCTTTTGAAATTCTTTCCCCAACATAGAACCAACTCTGTCAAGGCTCAAATTCAATCCTTTCGACAACAAGATAATGAGTCAGTTGGCCGGTGTTGGGAACGCTTCCAAGAGTTATCTAACGCTTATCCACATCATGGATTTGAGAAGCATTACCTTATCTCTTTCTTCCATCAAGGGCTAACTATAGCGTATAAACAACTCGTGCAGGGCTAACTATAGCGTATAAACAACTCGTTTAAGCATTACGTTATCTCATTCTTCCAAGAAAGATCATTTTAGGAATTAGATGAAAATGATGCTGACACTCATCTTAAGTACGTCACCGAGCCTACTTAAGCATGGGACACATCCGATCCCAATACCCAAAATTGGGTCCGACAGGCATCTACTGCTCCTTATGCATTCGAAATTTACAATTTTGACAAGGATGCTGAGTGGAACTATAAGTTCAATCAACTTGTTAAATAAATAAAGGATGTTCGTGAATCCCGATCAAGAGAAATTACCAAATCCACCTGAGCTGTGAAAGAGAAGGTGTGTATTATTTATGAGTCAGGCCATTCAACAAAGGAATGTCCGACAATACTCGCCTACAAAGTCATGATTGACGATAAAGTGGAAGCGATTGGGGGATTTAAGGGAAATTTTAATGCCACGCATGGGAACTCTTACAACCCTTCGTGGAGAAACCATCCTGGTTTTAGCCACAGGAAATAACACGTTGCGTTGAATCCTACTTCACATGTTTCCCTACCTCCACCCCCTCCTTAATTTCAACAAGCGCCATATATTACAGTACCACTTCCCGCACCATACATCACCCCATCGCGGAGGACTCTTGAGGATAGTTTAAATCAATTCATACAATCTCAAAACGCAACCAACACTAACATGAGCGAATGTTCACTGAGATCAACACTAGTATCTCTAGGTTTTAAAACGCTTTAAATATCCAAGAGAAGGGCGAGTTTATGACCCAAGGCCAAAGACCTCCTCAAGGTCAAGCTAGTGTTAGCTCTACCTCCCATGATCAGTAAGAGCAATGTCAAGCTATCACCACTCTTCGTAGTGGGTGATTCATTGATTTATCACCTCTCCACATAACACACCTAAAGATAAGGAAGTTTCGCCCTGCACGAGAGACGCCGAAGATGCTCCCTTGAATGAGAGTTACAATGATGGCACTAGCGAGCCTGAAGTCATAGTGAAACTGCCCACCACCGCACCATTCCCTCAACGGTTGGCTCCCCCCCAAAATGGAGCCTCCCGTGCATATATGCTAGATGTCCTTAAGCAAGTAAAGTTGAATTTGCCATTTCTCGATGCCATCCTGCAAATTTCCGCCAATGCCAAAGTCATTAAAGATTTATTGACGGTGAAAAGAAGGCTAAAGGTGAAAAAGAATGTATTTTTAGCATAAAATGTGAGCTTCGTTCTACTTAATGACCTCCCAATAAAGTTTAAAGATCCGGGTGCACCCACGATTTCGTGCATTATTGGAGAAAATCGAATAGAAATAGCCTTGCTTGATATAGGGGTGAGTGTCAACATTCTTCCCTACTCCATATATAGGCAACTTGATTTGGGTGACCTTAAGCCCACACGAATCACTCTCCAACTAGCGAATCACACGATGAAGATTCCTCGAGGGATTATCGAGGACGTGATAGTCCAAATTGACACATTCTACTTCTCGATAGACTTTTTTATTTTGGAACACGGAGCTTTCCATCCATTCTAGCAATCATGTTCCTGTCATTTTAGATCGCCCATTCTTAGCCATGGCTAACGCTTTAATCAATACACGTAATGGGGGAAATGCAACTCACTTTTGAGAACATGACCCTCGAGATGAACATCTTCAATATCGCTAACCAAGTGGGTGAAGAAGATGAAATTCATGCGATCGATCTCATAAAGGAGATATCAGAGGAGCACAATGAGAGAACTATTGGTGGGGACGCCTTAGAAACATGCTTGGTGAGAAGTGATGAGAACGAGGTTTCATATATCGAGTTTGAGCGAGAGGTAGAGGGGTTAAAAGAGATATTAGACGAGGAAGCGTCGATTGAGGACTTGAGAGATATTAACTAGGTTTTTAGATTCGAGGAGCTACTTATTCGTATCGAATCATTACACTTTATTATCCTCGAACTTATGCATTTTGGCCCCCTCGGGTACTGTAGTTGTTATTATTTGCTCGTTAATAAGACAACCTCTGTTTTATGTGCTAATACTTTATTTGAGGTATTATTGAGCTTTTATAGGTGTTACGGTGCTTAGTGTGAAGTTTCGTCGCGTTCTGGTAAAGTCCCATCAAAGTTTGCATGTTCAGGGGCATTTCGATAATTTCACACTTTGGTATTTTTTACCAAAGTCTTCACGAAAGTTGTATCTTTCGAGCCAAGCTTCGTGTGGCCATAAACGGTGCTGTAATTGGATTCCAAACGAAGGAAACACGGACCTTTAATCGGGAAAGAAATATAAGATATTAATTATTATTTTATTTATATACTAACAATTGGTTTAATTCACTCAATGTCCTTTTCTCTTTCACTTTCGCAGCAAGTGACGCGACTAAGAATGTGTCTCTAAAGTGCGTACTCTGTAGGCTCAAGTGCAAGCTTGTCGCGTTAGTAATAAACTCGGTAAGTCGGGATCGTCTCCACAGGGAAATAGGACGAGAAAATCGTGACGACGGAAGGACAGACGGTTAACTCTAACTTGACTCTAAAAAGAAATAAAAACATGATTGAGATGGGAAATAACTAATTAACTACGTGCAAACTAAATTAAACTATTGTATTACTATGTGAGTAAAATTAACTAACTAAGAATGACTTAACACGAATGAAGAAAAAAAAACAAGTTGGGAATACAATCCCCCAAACCCTAGTAAATTTACCGTATAGAATGCTGGAATTTTAATTAGAAATTTAATTGAACCATGTGAGTTTTCAAGCCCACATCATACATAATCAAAGGATGAGTAAAGCAGTGTCGCAATATCTATACATGCATCACATCCTTAAACACCACGGTTACCTAGGGTCAACCGAGGTAAAAATGTCTATGATGGTTGCGATAACTACACAACACGATTCATTCAAATTTCAATTCAAACCCTAGTTTCTACATGGCTAAATTATATCGGGTTGAGTTCATGCACATAAACCCTTAGCAATCTAGCCTAACATGATGCAATTAATTAAAAACATGAATCTTACGTTGCATGTAATTGAATCAATAAGAAAATATACCGAACATGCAAGAACAATACTAGAGAGATTGAAAATTAAATTAAAATTTGCAATCAAAACCGAAAATAATTGATCTTGAAGCACCAAATCAAAACTATGTTCCTAGGGTAATCTTCTACTTTTCTCTCCATAAAAAAAATTCAAAACTGTGTTTTCTAAGTCAATACAAAGATACAAATACGTTTTAGAAGAGTTTGTAACATAATAAGACTCTTTGGACCAATCAGCATTTAAGGAGAATTTCGCGCATCAGGCACCTCGAACCGGTTCGCAGGTACCCCGAGCCGGTTCACCCTCGAATCGGTTCACACCGTGGTTCGGGAAATCTTGCTGGTTTGAGCCTTCTTCTTTTCATTTCCAACACTTAGAATTTTTTTTATGTTTTGTTCCTTTCTTCTGTGGATTTTTCTTCAACTTCAAGGGATCATAACTCTTTCACCGAAGCTCGGATTTGGGTTCTATTTTTTCTAGTATTATCGTTATTCTGAGATCTTTAACTTTCCAGTGGCCCCACCTCCGGGATTTGGCTGAAATTCCCTTGAACTTTCCTTCCTAGCCTTTATTTCATTATTTCGATTTCTCTTTCGCACCGCTTGCATACTTTACCTGTAAAACACATAAGAGAAACACAAAATATGAAATACTTGCCAACGAAGGTTAGTAGCATAATTACGAGTTAAATCCATATCAATTGCACCGCTCGGGATCACAAAAGTACCAAAATTAAGGGGATAAATATACGATATTTATGCCCAATCAAATCCCCATGACTTTGAATATTACGCGTCCCGAGCAATGTATAAGAAAAAGAATAATGTCACAACTATTCTAAACACTTTATTGGGATAAAATACCCTTGTCATGGGCAAGTGATTACATTTAGCATATGCAACAAGCCGTTAAACCCCTAGGTTACCCTAGTAGGACGAGTGTTGTCTCGTGAGGTTTTGCATGAATATACCCACAAAATTCGACTTAGACTCAATGAAAAATCAAAATACTTAAAAATTGTATAATTTAAACTTTTTGGAAAATAATCACCCTAAATTCATATTTAGAAGAGTCTCAATATTTTGTGTGTGTGTTCGAAGCCAAAAATCGAATCTCAAATTTCCACCGATTGATCGTTACGTTACTTTTCGAAAATTCATTTTGATTCAAATGCTCATGGGATGCTCTCACAAACGAATCACTCGAATTGTGGCTATTCTCTCGATGCACGTGATAAAAAGAGTAAATGTATTGGAATACGAAGTCACGCACACAAAATTAAAAGACGTAAATTTATAGTGAAAAGATCTCATCATCGGAGTATGGTTATAAAGAAATGGAAACATCGCCTCAAATTCACACCCTTAATCTCTTTCTTATTTATGCTTTTGTGTCTTAGCTCTCCACGCGATAATTAATTTAGCATTTTGGACTTAGTAGGACTGTTCAGGTTAAAGGTCTATTGGGTAATATGGAAATGGTTGGGAACTTTGGAATTGGAAAATTTTTCTTATGATGTTCCTCAGTGCTTTTTCGGGCTTTTGCTCATTTTCTGTTATTTTTCTTGCGATTTTTGTCGAGCATTTTCTATTAATTTTTTTTCTTTTTCTTGCCCCTTTTTCTTGCACTATTTGGACTTACTTGATGACATTACCAATTTTCACAATTCTGGGCTACTTGGATTTTTCGGGTTACCAAAAGAAAAGGAAAAAATTATTCGGGTCAATTGGGTTATCAAAAGGATAATTTTTCACATCTTTTTATGGCTAATGTTTTGGGGTAACAAACGATGGCCTACTTCATTGTCCGAATTACTTATTAATTTACCATATGCATATCGAGATTAATTTAATTTAGAGATTTATAGTGCGTTTTTCGAGGCAACATCACACATGTTTCCCGTAACTGATCAAAATAAAGAATTGAGATCATCAACGACTTATTTAAAACGCAGAATTCGAACTTTGAGTTAAACATTAACTTGGATTGATTTAAAAACTCAAAAAGATTGATAGGCTCGAAATCTCACTGGGTTTTGTTAATCTCCACACTTATTCGTTAAGTCGTCAAATTTCTCACAATTTCCATCTTTGGTCAATTTCGGCTTAGTGCAATTGAGATTTAACAATTTGAGCCTTCAAATAGAATAAAGGTGATATTTTTGAAAATTTTAAATTCCAATTTTTATTTATTTTGAAGAAAAATATTTTTGTTTTTTCAAAATTTTTCAATTTTTCATTTTTTTTGGTATTTTAAAGATTTGTGAAGTTTTAGAAAGACGCACTTATCACCTCCCCTAACTTAGACTTTTGCATTGTCCTTAATCAAAAGGACTAAAATCTAAAGAAGAAAAAGAATAAGTGCGACAAATAAAATAAGGAAATTATCAAAATGCACCAAGACACTATATGACACTAATACATGACTCAAAAATACAACAAAAATCACCCCAGACACGTCGGGAGTGCGACGACCTCTCATTTCTCTCCACAAATAACCCAACCCCTTGCACGGGATTCGTTGCTCTCCTAGTCTCTCCCCTCTGCCTGTCATACACCGATAGCCAGAATAAGTTGGGCCCTTGCCCATAAATAAAGGAAAGACTGGGAGACTCATCGTGATTAATCGGAAAAGGATCCTCGTGATGCGTACTATGTAGGTCGAGCTCTAAGTCAGACGAGACTTGAGTCTTATCTTTAATTACCTTTGAGTACTCAATTTGCATGGGTGGATGGTCATTACGAAGAAACTCATCAATTTTATCTTTCCACTCGCTCAAATGACTCCACAAGTCCAATAGAGATTGGACTTCGTCGTTAAGGCTCTCATCCACCTTCCCGAATTCTCTCTCAAAATCCGCTAGGCTCAACTCCTCTAACTCTCTCTCTTGCTTTGTTTGCACATCTTTCCTTCCTTGCTCCATCTCAAAATTATTAGGTGGTGTGGGTGGGTAGCAATCGAGGAGAAAAGTATTTATCGTGTCTCGCCATTCGCTCTCCTCTAAGCACTCATACAAACCTCTCCTGATGCCCTCTAAATTGTCCCTCTCTCTCACACTCAAGGGCTCACTTACACTCTTTATTTCAGTTACTACGCATACCTCCCCTACCCTTCACTCCATGTTGCAACAGTCGCTCTCACTTGATGTAATAAGGCATACCCCTATCGGCTCTCGCGTGTGGGTCCTCCCATGCTCGTGTGCTGCCTCTAAATGATCCGTCTCTCGCGGTTCTCCTTCATCACCCTCGTTCTTGATATTATTAAAAATATTTGTCTCGAGGGTCATGTTCCCAAATGTTAATTGCATTCGCCCACTCGGAGTGTTGATGAGTGGACTAGCCGTAGCTAGGAATGGACAACCAAGGATAACGGGAACATGATTGCTCGGGAGAATGGAGGGCTCCTCATCCCAAATGACAAAATCCACTGGGAAGTAGGAAGTGTCTATTTAGACAATCACATCCTCAATGATTCCCCGAGGCTTCTTCACAGAACGATCCACGAGCTAGAGAGTCATATTTGTGGGCTTAAGGGCTCCCAAATCTAATTGCTTAGAGATGGAATAGGGTAGAATGTTAACACTCGTCCCTAAATCTATTAGTGCCACTTCGATTGGGTTCTTCCTCATGATGCACGAAATGGTGGGTGCACCCGAATCTTTATACTTTAACGGAAGTTCACTTGATAAAACCGAACTAAAGACGCTCTTATTTACCTTTAGCTTGCATTTCACCGTGAGTAAGTCCTTAATGAACTTAGCGTATGCAGGAATTTTCTATATAGTCTCGAGAAAAGGTAAATTAATCTTTACTTGCTTGAGGACGTCCATAACATCGTCCCGAGAAGTGTCTTTGGAGTGCGCAACCAACCGTTGAGGGTATGGGGCAGCGGTGGGGGGTTTCACCATGACATTGGGTCCGCCAGTGTTATCTTTTTTATCACTCTCAATTAAAGGGGCATCTTCAGCCTCTTTCGTGCCGGGCGAAACCTCCTTATTTTTAGGTACGTATTGTGGGGGAGGTGATAAGTCAACTACTCTCCCACTACGTAGAGTGGTAATTGCGCTACAATGCTCAAGATGGTCATGGGGTGTGGAGCTAACACTAGTTTGACCTTGGAGAGGTATTTGGCCAGTAGGCAGGAAACTTGCCCTTCTCCTGGATACTCAATGATGATTGCATCTTTGAAATAGTCGCATTTATGTCGTTGATTATGCACTCATGTCTAGCAGTGGTTGCATTCTGGGCAGTGATGAATTGGTTTATCGTATCCTCGAGATTTCTCCGCCGTGGAGTGATATATGGCCTTGGAGGTGGTGGTGCTTGTTGAAAGTGTGATGGAGGGGCAACATGTGAATTATGATTCATCGCAGCATTTTGTTACCCATAGCTAAAACCATGATGGTTTTTCCATGAAGGGTTGTAAGAATTCCCGTGCGGTGCACCGAAATTACCCTTAAATCCTCCTACACCACTCACTTGCTCTTGAAGCATAACTTTATAGGTGGCTATCATCGAGCTTTCCTCTGTTGAATGTCCTACCTCATAAATAGCACACACCTTCTCAATGGGGTTCGGGATGGAGCCAGTTGGTCCTCTTGCATATATCTTAAGTACTTATCGCATTCTGTCATAGTATCCTTTTCTACGTGAAATAGGCCCGACGCCGATGGAGTGGTGGTCGTTTGGCAAGTTCGATTATGAGCACTAGGGTCAGATGTATCCCATGCTTGGGTAGTCTCGACGACATACCTCAGCTGAAGCTTAGCATCGTTGGAGTCTAGGTCAACAAAGGGACCATCACACATGGTTTCAACGAGTTGTTTAGAATTTATATTCAACCCATTATGGAGGAAGGAAATGATTTCCAATTTATCAAATCCATGACGAGGGCATGAAGTGATTAACTCGTTAAAACGCTCATAACATCGATCAAATGACTCATTTTTTTATTATCGAAAGGTTTAAATTTGAGCCTTGATGGAGTTCGTTCGATGTGGAGGAAAGAATTTCTTGAGGAATTTAGATTGCAAGTTGTTCCATGATGCAATCGAGTTTGGAGGTAAAGACCATAGCCAGATCTTAGCCTTGTCCTTTAGCGAGAATGGGAAGAGTTTGAAGTGTATCACATCTTTTGTGAAAGTTTGATCACTGAAGGTCTCGCACGTCTCCTCAAATTCCCGGATGTGGAGATATGGATTTTCTGATTCCATTCCATGGTAGTTGGGAAGTATCTGGATCATCCCATTCCTAAAGCGAAATTGCCCTGTATTATACGGGAGTAAAATGCATCCCGGAGTGACAGTTCGCTCGGGATATAAGATTTCTCTCAAAGGGCGGTACAAGACCTCTTCCTCACCTGCGGCTACACTACCGTGTTGTGACATGGCTCTCTCACTTGATGACTCTGTATCCTCACTTGGTATACTCGAAGTGTGCTCTGTGGTGTGTCCTAAGAGGGATGTCAGAGTTGCAATTGAGTGTTGAGGTGTGGGAGGTGGAACCCAGAATTGTGGAACGTTTGGAATGTGAGGGATATCGGGGTCATACTCAACTATCGGATTTTCGTGAATGCTAGTTGGAGTATTTTGGGGAGTTAGAGTGAGTTCAGGATTTTGCATTAACAGGCTTTTGAGAGATGGAATATTTTTTTTTGTCGGAGATTTAGATTAACGGAATCTAACCTACGTCTACCTACTTCCTCGGCAACGGCGCCAAAGACTTGACGCGATTAAGAATGTGTCTCTAAAGTGCATACTCTCTAGGCTCAAGTGCAAGCCTGTCGCGTTAGTAATAAACCCGGTAATTCGGGATCGTCTCCACAGGGAAATAGGACGAGAAAATCGTGACGATGGAAGGACCGACGGTTAACCCTAACTTGACTCTAAAAATAAATAAAAAGATGATTGAGAGGGGAAATAACTAATTAACTACGTGCAAACTAAATTAAACTACTGTATTAACTATGTAAGTAAAATTAACTAACTAAGAATGAAGAAAAACAACAGGTTGGGAATACAATCCCCCAAACCCTAGTAAATTTACCATATAGAATGCTAGAATTTTTGAATTAGAAATTTAATTGAACCCGGTCTTTAGTACTCCCAAGCATGACATATATGAGGTTTCAAGCCCACATCATACATAATCAAATGATGAGTAAAGCAGTGTCGCAATAGCTACGTGGGCATCACATCCTTAAACACCACGGTTACCTAGGGTCAACCGAGGTAAAAAGGTCTGTGATGGTTGTGACAACTACACAACACGATTCATTCAAATTTTAATTCAAACCCTAGTTTTTACATGGCTAAATTACATCGGGTTGGGTTCATGCACACCAACCCTTAGAAATCTAGCTTAACATGATGCAATTAATTAAAAACATGAATCCTACGTTGCAAGTAATTGAATCAATAAGAAAATATACTCAACATGCAAAAACAATACCAGAGAGAATGAAAATTAAATTAAAATTTGCAATCAAACCCGAAAATAATTGATCTTGAAGCACCAAATCAAAACTATGTTCCTAGGGAAATCTCCTACTTTTATCTCTATAAAAAACTATTCAAAATTGTGTTTTCTAAGTCAATACAAAGATATAAATACGTTTTAGAAGAGTTTGTAACATAATAAGACTCTTTGGACCAATCAACATTTAAGGAGAATTTCTCGCATCAAGCACCTCGAACCGATTCACAGGTACCTTGAGCCGGTTCGCCCCCGAACCGATTCACACCGTGGTTTGAGAAATCTTATTGGTTTGAGCCTTCTTCTTTTCATTTTCAACACTTAGAATTTTTTTTATGTTTTCTTCCTTTCTTCTGTGGATTTTTCTTCAACTTTAAGGGATCATAACTCTTTCATCGAAGCTCGGATTTGGGTGCCGTTTTTTCCAGTGTTATCATTGTTACGAGCTTTTTAACTCTCCAATACCTCACCTCCGAGATATGGCTGTAGAATTATAAAAATGCCCTTGAACTTACCATCTTAGCCTTTCTTTCATTGTTTCGATTTCTCTTTCGCACCGCTTGCATACTTTACCTGTAAAACACATAAGAGAAACAAAAAACACGAAATACTTGCCAACGAAGGTTAGTAGCATAATTATGAGTTAAATCCATATCAATTGCACCGCTCGGGTTCACAAAAGTACCGAAATTAAGGGGATAAATATACGATATTTATGCCCGATCAACAAGCTTCAATTAGAAATGGCGATTTTGGTGCCATGCTCGGGTTTGGCTCAAGTTTTGATTTTGTCCGAAATTGAGAGCTTGGGTCTAAAATTAAGCATGGATTTTGATGAAGTACACATGTGGGTCTTTGTCCCTACGAATTCCCGGGTTTTTGGAGTACCCACTTTGGTATTTTCATAGCTTTGGCCATTAATGGAGGTTGTGGAGCTTATTTTTTTCATGGCGGATTTAATTCAATTGTAACATGTCCGTTTGTTGGCTTACGAAATGAGGGTTTGGGGTTGTGCAAGGGGTAACAGCTTTATAGCGCGCAATCGACCGGCCCTGCCCCCGGTCGACTGAGTTTTCTTATTTTACCTTGGTGCGTAGACAGTGTGCTTCTTTCCCTTGCGCGATCGAACGGTGCTCTGTTTTTGCCCGAGATATCTGTAGCCCCTTTTTCTATTTTTATTTTTTTCCCTTTTTCTTTTATCCTTTAATTGTAACTTATTCCCCCTTTTCATTTCTTTTTCCTTTCCTTTTATTTATTTTATGTAACTTAGTATAAATACCAGCCTTTGTTTATTTTTGTAGTGGAGCTCATAATATCTAGTTTTAGTTTCTTTTTTCCTTTTCTCTTTGTAACCTTGGTTAGAGAAATATTTTGGGGTTTTGTTCTCGTGTCCTCATCTCCTCCATTAATGTAAGTTTACTATTCCTCTTTCTTGTCCATCTTATTTAATTACTTTCTAATTTAGTTTTTCATGCCTTGGTATGTATTTCATGTCTAGATAATTTGTAGTGCTAATTTAATTAGTTGTCTTAATTAATGTTGCTTAATATGTGTAGCAGCTAAGTTAAATTAGGTTGTGTTGGATTGAACTCACCTAGGGTTGAATCGTTGCTTTGCTTTGGTGATGGTTTTTACTCATTTATTTCGGTTGGGTTGTCCTAGTTATTACGCCTAGGAGATTTAATGGGGTATATCACGTATGCTCCGTATTTACGACCTTGCGTGCATAATTTTCGGGGTATTTGTTGACGCCAAAATCTTAGTAGGCTTTTATAGTGACAACTCTGGATTTAATTAATTGACAAAATGAGATTCAATCTTACTAACTCGTGAACCCATGTAACCATTTATATCAATTAACTCGGGGTGAGGGATATCCGACGCAACCTATAGGTTTTATTCTCTTTCTCAATCTAGTTTAAATACACACGTGCCTAGATTATCTTTTTGTTCTTTTTAGTTAAAAAATTATCTTTTACACTTTTATTCGAGATATATTAAATTGATTAAATTCTAGCAACTCGTCTATGTGGATTTTCGATACCTGGACTAGCCGTTATACTCCCTTGAAAGAGTGTAGTCATAAATTTATGTTTTTTCATAGAGTTGATGAGACGAATTCAAAACGATCGGTGAATAGGTGACTCTCGCGCTGCTGCAAAATCCAGTCTATCAGCTACCCCCGAGGGAGTCATCCATGATCCCCTCCGAAGAAAAATTTCCCATGCTCGAATTAAAGAAACTACCCTCTAACGTAAAATATGCTTATTTATTAGAGGCTGAGACATTTCCTATTGTTGTCTCCTCTAGACTAGATAAAGAGCAAGTGGGTAAGTTGTTAGAAATTTTAAGGAAGCATCGAGTTGCTTTTAGTTGGACCATAGAAAATTTGAAAGGTATAAGTCCCTTGATTTGTACCCATAAAATCCACCTTGAGGAGGACATGAAGCCCTCGAGGGAAATGCAAAGAATATTCAACCCCACAATAAAAGAAGTAGTGGGAGCCAAAATTATTAAGTTATTTGATGCTAGGATCATCTACCCAATCTTGGATAGGAAATGGGTGAGTCCCATCCAAGTCGTTCCGAAGAAGTTGAGAATGACTGTGGTCGAGAATGCCAAGGGTGAGTTAATTCTCCAACGTACCACCACCGGGTGGCGCATTTGCATTGATTACTGGAAACTCAATGCGGGCACAAAGAAAGATCATTTCCCCTAACCATTCATCTACCAAATTCTAGAGAGAGTAGCGGGGCACCTTTACTATCGCTTCCTTGACGATTATTCCGGATATAACCAAATAGAGGTAGATGTGTTAGACCAAGAGAAGACGACTTTCACATGTCCATTTGACACGTTTGCCTATAAATGGATGCCTTTTGGATTGTGCAATGCACCTGCGACTTTTCAAAGGTGTATGCTTAGTCTCTTTAGTGACATGGTTGAAAGAGGCCTTGAAGTTTTCATGGATGATTTTAGAATTTTGTCCCCCTCTTTTGACCTTTGTCTTGTGACTCTTGAAAAAGTACTAGCCCGGTGTGTGAAAAAGAACTTAGTACTTAATTGGGAAAAATGTCACTTCATGGTTACTGAAGGAATAGTTCTTGACCACGTCCAAGGGAATCGAAGTCGATAGGGACAAAATAGATGTCAGAGACAAGCTTCCCCCACCTAAATCACTAAAAGATGTGCGTTATTTCTAGGGCCATGTGGGGTTTTACATAAGGTTTATAAAGGATTTTAGTGCCATCGCTAGGCCCTTGAGTAACCTCCTTATGAAGGATGCCCCCTTTAAATGGAACGAAGCATGCCAAGGTGCTTTTGATAAATTGAAAAACATGCTCGTTTCCGCTCCCATCATGCAAGCTCCGGATTGGTCCCTACTATTCGAGTTTATATGTGATGCAAGTGATTACGCGGTAGGGGCCGTTTTGGGCCAAATAAAGGATAAAAAAGCTCATGTCATCTACTACTCTAGTCGAACTTTAACCGGACCATAACTCAATTACTCCACCAAGGAGAAAGAATTACTAGCGGTAGTGTTTGCCCTTGATAAATTTCGCTCGCACCTCATTGGTTAACCCATCACCTGCTTTACCGCCATGCAGTGATAAAATATCTCCTTGATAAGAAAGATACTAAGCCGTGCCTCATAAGTTGGATCCTACTACTACAAGAGTTTAATCTCTCTATTAAAGAAAAAAGGGGTAGAAAACATCGTTGTCGATCATTTGTCCTGACTCTCGTCCGACGTGCCAAGTGATCCCGTACCCATAGACAAGTATTTCCTGGATGAGCAGATGTTTACCACCTCTTCTCTTCCCTGGTTTGCGGACGTAGTTAACTATCTTGTCACAGAAGACGTCCCTCCCGATTGGACACCGCAAGAAAAGAAGAGGTTCATTACTTGGTCGCATATGTTTTTCTATGATTATCCATTTATATTTAATCATTGCGCAGACCAAATCATTCGACGTTGTGTACCGGATGGTGAGACTCATAGCGTCATCCATTTTTATCGTATGGAAGCGTGTAGGGGCCATTTATCCATAAGTAAGACAACCGCTAAGATTCTTCAAAGTGGACTCTATTGTCCCATAATCTTTCGGTATGTGAACGCTTACTGTAAATCTTACGATAGGTGTAAAAGGATGGGAGCTATCACCCCACGAGACATGATGCCATTAACCCCTATACTCATCATCGAGATATTTGATTGTTGGGGGTATTGACTCTATAGGCCCTTTCCCTCCGTCCTTTGGCTTCTTATACATCGTCGTTGCCGTAGATTACGTGTCTAAATGGGTAGAGGCCATAGCTACTAAAACGAATGACAATATAATGGTGATTAAATTCTTGAAAGAACACATACTCTCTCACTTCGGTTCTCCGAAGGCAACAATTAGTGATAACAGTAATTTTTTTGCAATAGGCCGTTTTAAAAGCTTATGAGAAATTATGGAGCTATTCACAAGGTTGGAACAAATTATCACCCTCAAACTAGTGGGCAAGCCGAGCTAGAGAATCATGAAATAAAAAATATTCTTGAAAAAATTTTCGATCCTAATCGGAAAAATTGGTCCCTTAGATTGAACGATGCTTTATGGGCTTATAGGACTGCATACAAGAATCCCCTCGGGATGTACCCATTTCGCTTTGTCTATGGCAAGCCATGCTATCTCCCCATGGATCTAGAGCACAAAGCTTATTGGGCAATCAAGAGGTTGAACTATAGTTTGGATAAAGCCGGTGAAGCTTGCAATCTTCAATTAAATGAGTTGGAAGAGATGCAAAATGATGAGTACGAGAACGCTAAGATTTCCAAAGAACGGATAAACTTGCACATGATAAGATGATCCGACGCAAGGAGTTTCATTCGGGAGAAAATGTGCTTCTCTACAACTCTAGGCTACATTTGTTTCTCGAGAAATTGTGGTCGAGATGGACTGGCCCATTCGTTGTGAGAAATATATTCCCCCGAGGAGCGGTGGAATTGGAAGATCCAAAGAGGGGATATATATTTAAAGTTAACGGACAACGCCTAAAGCCATATCTAGAGGCGTATGTGGAAGAAGCCGAGACAATCTGGTTGTCGGACCCTGTATACGGCATTTAGTGAGATGTAACGGAGAGGTCATCGCACCCCCGACGTGTATGGAGTGACTCTTGTGTACACTAGTTAGAATTAGGATTAGGGTCTTAAGAGTCCGTAAGTGTAAGTTATGAGAGGATAGGAGTTCAAATACGCATTTCGTGAGAGCATGGAAAGTTTCGAGGGAGTTCATTTGTTGGATAAATTACGGGAGTGTTCGAAAAATAGAGAGTGAAATAATTCATGCTTAAAAGAGGAGAGGAGAGTCTTATACTCAATGAAGCGAACCGATACCACTGGACCAGATCGATTCGGTTTGGGAAAATTCGAAAAAAAAAGAGGGGAATCGGACCGATTCGCCACTAGTACCCGGACCGGTTCGACCTCTGCAGAATTTTGCCCCTTCCCTAGGTGCTTCCCCCTTCCTCCAATCTCTTCATTTCCCACCTATTACGATTTTCCCTCCATTCTTTCCCCTTTTCCCCTCCAAATACCTCCCCCCTCCACCCACACCACCTATAAATTCCCACCCTCTCCCACCCCTTTTTCCACACTCTAGACAATTCCCTCCCATACATACTCTCTCTCTCTCTTTCTCTCTCCAGCAACTCCAAAATTTCCCATGGCCAATCGCGCTCCCCCCGTCAAATACACCTCCACCGAAGTCTTCCCCGACGGTAATGGGGACTACCATTCTCGCATAGAATGAATATGGTGTGAGAATTTTTTTAGCCCCTCATGTAAACTCCACATTGAGCGACTCGTTAAATGGAATGAACTACCCCCACCGTCACTAACATTTTCCGCCCTAGGGGGTGGTTCCAATTCTTCAACGAGCCCCATGCGGTGGTATGGGAGGAGGAGGTTGGATCTTTATATGGCTCCCTCGTCCGCACGGGCGAGTTCGAGGCCCAAGATTTTGTTGATGGACATCCCATCCCCTTCTCCTTGGGCATTTTGTCCCGAAAGCTTGCCCCCAAGGGGGTCCCGATCCCATACAAATATGACTACCCAACTAACTCCGCACCGTGCATAAAAGTACCTGCATAGCTAGATTTGTACTTGACAAAAATTAGGTCCGAGAAACTTTTTCGGTGGGGCGCCTAAATGATAAGGCCCGTATCATCTTCCACATTATTTGTACCAACGTCATCGAAACTTCAAATGATTCGGCGATGGCCCACGCCAAGCTACACTCGTCTACCACCTTTTTTATCCCAACACTACCATTCACCTTGGCCACACATTCTACGCCGATATTTATGCGGCCTTGGATAAAAAGGGCACGACCCCTCTCCCATATCCCCGCCTCATCACTTCCATACTCTCCGATGCCGGCATAGAGCCACCCCGAGCGTTTCCCCGCCTCCCAAAGCCCAATGGACAGGAATCACGCAATCGAAGTGCAAAACAACGAGAGGTTTTAAGAGCAGCGAGGGTAGAGGTTGATGATTTTGATGATGATGATGAGGATTCCGATGACGAGGAGCCGAAAGAAGTTGAGGACGTAGATATGGACGAGGGCGCGGAGGAAGAGTATGATAAAGCGACCGATTCTGACTATGAGTCGGAGGGAGAGGACTTGTAACACCCCGCCTAATTAAATACCGGGTGGACAGTCCCATACCAAATTAAAATAGAATATACAGTTGGCTCATTCTTAGCATCACTGTCGAAAACATTTATAACTCACCTAATACCCAATTAAACTGGTGTTAAAAACTTTCCAAATTTTAATTCAACAAAAACCATTTTTAGTTTAAGAATAACACAACACATTTTATTCTACTACACAGATAATTGAACAGATCACACAACGAATTTAAATGCAATTGGAATAAACATTCCCAAATAATATTAATCCATTACAATAATCCCAACAATAACAAATGTATTAAAAAGACACGAACACAATAGTATATGACTCCGATAGAAAGTGATAACTGAAATCCTTTGGGCGACATGCCCTAACTAAGAAAATACTGTGAATCAAAAGAAGATAGGCGTCTACGCAAAATTCCATAGCTCCATATCTCATCGTAATCCGCTAAGGTTGGCGTCCCTGTTGCTGGACACCTGATATAGGAGATACAGTAGAAAAGAAAATATGCAAGGAAACGGGTCAGAGCCCGATTGTAAAAATGATTTTTAAAACAGCAAGTATTTAACAAGTGCAATAAAGCATTTATTATGTACATGTTAATATTCAACTCTCACTTGCTATTCTCACCTCTCATCTAGAGTGCACACTTAACGTTTCCTATTAACTTCCTAGTTAATGGTTCTTCTCCATAAATTCCATAATATGATTCCCTTCCCATATCATAACCCCGTATGTCCCATACCATACGTTATATAATTATTCTTATACATTTCTCATTTATGAATCTCTTCTCATTAACATGAATCATTTCTCATTAATATGAATTAATCTCTTCAATAAATATTCATTATCTTATTTCAATTCTTTTCTCAATTCACCGTTATCCACATTTATCACGCAGTAGATGATTTAACCACAATATAACCATTCATTCATTTAATTCATTATATATATATATTCATATATAATACGGCACCCTGAGTCACAGCTGCGGTGCAATGCATTACTCTGCTATCATATCCCATCATCGCTGGTCGCCGAATAGGGGACTAAAGATTCGGTAAGGATTCCTCGAACCACAAACATCAACAAACAAATTGGAGGCAAACATAGTTCTCGTATCTATGGATCACGCACATACCTACGTACCCACAGTCAGCAGACTTATCAACTCCCCGATAAGTCTTTCATAGACCTATGTTCTCGAGCGACAAATCAAAGATCCCATGGATTCATCAGGATATGACTGTCCTCACGCACAAACCTCCCGTTGATAGAAAGTAAGCTAGGTATGTCATACACATAATCATCAATCATTCAAATAGGAATTATCATACCTATAATATACTATCAACAAGGTACTCAAATTACCCTTAGATTATTCCCATACGTAGTATTATATCTCTTTAATTCCTACGTATTAAAATATCAAAACTTTACTTCTTAATTTAATTATCCCCGAGCCTCACTCAATATTCAAGATTCAAATAGGTTTTTCCTCAACATATATTCAGTAAGAAGTCACTAATACCCTACTGGTCCATATCATCATATCTCTCGAATTACTACGAATTAAACTCTCCCTTTTTTAATTAGGGTTAAAACCGATAGTTTTACATAGGGGTGTGTTTCGGCCGGATCGGATCGGAATAAGGGTGTTCGGAAAATTTTCCAAAATTTTCGGAATTTTAAAATCCTTTCCAAATCATAAAAAATAAATTTCGGAAAATCATATTTTTTCCCAAGTTCGGATATTCGGAATATTCGGAATTCTCGGAATTCTCGGAATTTTTTTTATTCGGAAAAATATCGAAAAAGTTGGAATTATCAATTTCATCTATTTCGAAAAATATCGGAACTATCAGTTTTAAAAAACATACATACGATTAATGAAGAAACTCAATAATGCATCAATAGCATAAACAATAATGTAACATACTAATATGAATTTTCTAACATTGTTCCAATAAAAATCACAACAAAAAACCCATTGTTCTAATAAAACAAATACAAATAAAGGTTCCACAAATTTGATTCAAATCTGGTACAAAACAGGTACAAATCTGGTACAAAACAGGTACAGCCGCCTGGTACAACCTGGTACAGCAGCCTGGTACAACCTGGTACAGCCTGGTACAGCATTTTGTAAACATGATTAAATGAATTACCTTTGAAAATATCAAATGATCCAATAAATTTTACCTTTGAAGATATCACCTCAATTAGAAGATCCAAGAGTTAGTTTTTGAAAGTCTTCCAATACAACTGAAATGATTGAAAAATATAGAAAATTAATTAAAATGCAACTAAATAACTTAATAATAAATAAGAAATTACATACAAATGAGTATATACCTCTCTCAAGTTCAAAAAGAACCTCAAGTTTTTCTTCAACGGAATAATCAACAATGGATGGTGCAGGGCCTCTTAACCAATCTTGTGTACAAACCAAACACTCCACAGTAGTAGGGGTCAACGAGCTTCGAAAAGGATCAAGAACACGACCAGCTGTGCTGAAGGCACTTTCAGAAGCAACCGATGTCACGGGAATACATAATACATCACGAGCCATCATCGCAAGAGCACGATAATTTCCAACCTTACCATGCCACCACGCTAAGATATCAAAATTGTGACCCTCATTAACCACTACCCCGTCACTTAGATACCTATCTAAATCATTTAATGTTTCAACATAATCCTTCCTCTTCAAAATGCCCCTAAACAAGTCTTTTGCCTTGGGACGCTTGTACACCTTATCAACAACCATATCATTATCCGAAATGTTGGATGATTCAACATCTACAAAGGATGTACTCACCAACTTGTATTGAAAATAAAGACGACTCATTAAATCATTCAACCTCGTTATATAATTACCCACTTTGAGAGTTTTCTCCGTTTCAGAAAGATTGCAAATATTATCCAAATACGAGGAATACCAAAATTCCACAAATTGCATTTTATATCTAGGATCCAACACTATTGCAACAACTAAAATTGGATTAAGAGAGTCAAAGTTGCAATATTTATCAAATTTTGCATCCATTTTTTTGGCCATTTCACGAAAGAAAGGATCCCTACTTACTAATTGCTCCATAAGAAGATCTTTAACTTGTGTTAATTCATCAAAATATGTGTTGGAAGTGACATATTTAGACCCTGAAACACGCTTCGTGAGTTCGTAGAATTCTTCTAAAAAAGTGTGCAAAGCTTTCAATTTCTTCCAATCATTTTCATCCAATATACCTACACCCTTCACATTACACTCAATTTTATAATTTGGATCTTGCTCCTCAAGCCTCTCAAATGCTCTCTCAAATTCCAATGCCACATTTATCATTAGGTAAGTTGAATTCCACCTAGTTTTGACATCTAGACATAAAACCCTCTTACTAGTTAACATTTCATCTGAAGCACATTTTTTAAATGCTTGCATGCGTGAGGAACCACTCCTAACATACTTAACACTTCGACGAAGGCGCTTAATAGTTGTTTTCACCTCTTCAACACCATCCCTAACAACTAAGTTGATTATGTGTGCAAAGCATCTTACATGAAAGATTTCACCTTCCAACAACAAACCATTTCTTTTTGATAATCTTCTTTTCAAATCCGCAACACATGTATCATTATTCTTAGCATTGTCAAGAGTTATTGTCAAAACTTTCTCTAGACCCCACTCTATTAAGCAACTCTCCACGGCTTTAGCAATGGCTTCTCCCTTGTGTGGATGTGGAAGTACTTTAAAATTAATTATTTTCTTGTGAAGCTTCCAATCGTTATCCACAAAGTGAGCAGTTAAGACTATATAACCAAGATTTTGAATTGATGTCCACATATCAGTTGTGATGCAAATTCGTGTAGACGTGGCCTTAAAAAATTCCCTTAGCTTTTGTTTTTCTTCAAAAAACATTAGCAAACAATCTTTTGTTATTGTAGTTCTACAAACAACGTGAAACTTTGGTTGTAAATCTTCACAAAACCACCTAAAACCTTCCTTCTCGACATGACTAAAAGGGAGTTCACAAAGAATGATCATTCTTGTTAAAGATTTACGACATTTTTCTTGGTCAAATTTCCAGGGAGTGAGTTGACCTTTTCCAAAAGAAATAACAGTTTGTCCGGTATCTTCTTCATCTCTAGGAAACTCCTTACATTTTTTAATGTGGTTCCACAACTTGTTTGTTCCACCCGAAGAAGGTGCATTAATAGTAGAATGACAAAAGACACAATCATTTTTCTGTCTTTATCTGGTATTTGGAGGATCTAAAGCAAATATTAGTTTTGGACTAGGATCTAAAGCAAATATCTGTCTTTATCCATTTTGTATTTGGACTAGGTATTTGGAGGATCTAAAGCAAATATCTGTCTTTATCCATTTTGTCAATCCATTTTGTCAAAAACGCATATCCAACGAACTGTTTCAGCACATTGCATATCCATTTTGTCAATTTTTTCAACATCAAAACAGCTCACAGCACATTGGTTGTGTTTTCGAACTGTTTTGGACTAGGATCTAAAGCAAATATTAGTTTTGGACTAGGACTATGAACTGTTCGTCGGAGACCGCCGGGAAATACCTGAGATGAGGCGTGAGAGAGATGCGCCGCTGCGATGAGACCTGAGATGAGGGTGAGAGAGATGAGATGAGGGCGATGAGACCTGAGATGAGATGAGGGTGAGGTGCTGTGATGAGCCGCTGCTGTGATGAGCGCCGCTTGAGATCGTGAGGGTGAGAGAGCACCGCTTGAGATCGTGAGGGTGAGAGAGAGAATGAGTAGCGGCTGGAATTTTTAGGTTTAGGTTGTTGAGGTTTATATATGGTAACTCTAACTTGGTAAGGGTAATAATATACTATTAATAAATATTTTTTAATGTTAAAATGTTAGGACAAATAATAAATAAAAAAGTATTAAAATAAATATTAATATTAGGATTTCGGAATATATTTCGGATTATTCGGATCGACAAGTTATCGGAATTTTCGGATCGGAAATTTGGAAATTCGGAAAATTAAATATGGTTTCCAATTCCATTCCAATTTATTTCGGAATATTCGGAAATCGGAAAATTCGGATATCGGAAATTTAAAAATGATGCCAAAATCGGAAAATTACGGATCGAAAATCGGAAAAAACGGAAGTTCGGAAAGAATTAACACCCCTAGTTTTACATCTCTTATAAACTCATCTTCTTTCACTTAGGATTAAACCCTCTTGTAAACTTAAGGATACCCAGGTGTTATATTCAATCACCCCCACGGGTCCTATCTTTAATCCTTATGCATGCCAATTAAAATCCAACAAATGAATCTAGCAACCAAAATTTCTTTAATTTAATTATCATTATTCTAATCAATTAAATCTCAATCAAATTAATTCAAACCTTATCTAGGGCTTACTGATCTTCTCTAAGTCCCATAATATCCAATTAACAATCACCAAGATCTACCAAAGTTTTGGGATAAGAACGAACATTAAAAGAAACAACTTTAAAAATCCTGGGGAGGTCGATCGATCGAAGGCAGGGGGTCGATCGATCGATCGCTCAGGTAACAACCCAGTTTTCTGCATTTCTGCAACTACGGGTTTAGCCATTTTTGATCATTCAAACCTTCATATTAACATCCCAAATGACTTATAATCCTTACTACATGATATATCAGCATATATGAATGATTTTCAATACTCTAAACATCCTATAATCATCAAGAGATTGAATTAAAAGCATGTTTATATCCTCTTTTTCCAGAAAATTGTCAAGATATAATCTTTAGGAACACATCAAGGGTTTTCATAATATCTTCAACAGATTCATGATGATTTAGTGGATTACTAAATACCTACAACATGAGTTTGATTCCTATATATTTTCAGTTTCCAGAAATCCATTTAACAACTCCATTATTTCTTCCAAACATGAAAAATCATCTTTTTTCATAACTATTATAACATGGACAATATACAAACTTAAATTGCCATTATCAAACACTTGCCTCTAATGAAGGTCTGATCCTTTGGTGTAGTATATCCCAGGTGGTTCTCCCTTCTCCGATCAACCTCCGGTGGTAATTGGTGGTGGTGACCTTTGGTTCTTAGTTCTTCTCCTTCCCAAGTAAACTCTTCTCTTCCCAAGCAACCTTTAACTCTCTCTAGGAAGATCACTTCTCTATTTTGTGTAGAGGAGATGAATAACCTACGTACACTTAATCTACCAATAGTTATAATAGGACAAAATTCGAAATCACTATTCATCTCCCCTATAAAAATGACAAAAATGCCCTTTTGGATTGTCTATTCATTTCCAAATGACCCGAGACCCAAATCCAACATCCAAATAGACTTTTCTGACTATTTCGAACCTTCCGGATGTAACGACGCAGTCGAAATGACTATAAGGTTGATGGAAAATAAATTTCCTTTTTAATTTAACAAATTAGTTCCGACACGTCCCATACCGCGTCTGACTAAAAATTTAATTTACCGAATTTATATCTCACAGCAATTATCAATAATCATCACATTCATATATTACCTAAATATCTTTAAGTAATATTCAGAATCAATGCATTTTAATATCCTCAATTCGGATAAAACCCCAATGAATTAATTAATACTAAAATCTAATTAATCCATTAATTTACAACATAACTCATTTTAAAAGTCATTAAAATCACGGGGTATTACAGGACCTTGATAGACGCATTTTTGCGCTGGAAACACTCTTTGCCGGTTTTATTAATGAATACCGTACCGACCACCAAGCGGACCGTCGAGTATACCAACACAATACACGTATGATGCATCACCTTCAAGTTGAGCTTTTTCGACTGCATATGGTTGTTCCACCACCGCCCTATTTTTACGACCCATATGACCCAAATGCTCCCGGCACGTCCTACCCACGTCCAGTAGCTTATTGATGGTTTGTTTGCTTGTAGTTTGTAGTTCTTCCAACTTTTTGTCCTTAAATGCTTGTACTTATGGTTGTAATGGAGCACTATGAACTTCCTATCTTTTCATTTCATGTACTTGCTTGTGATTATTGTTGCGTTTTATCCTTTGTTTATTTTTCTATGCATTCTCTCTTTATTTTAAATTTTAGTCCTTTTTCATAGGGACTTTGCAAAAGTCTAAGTTAGGGGGGGGTATGCATGCTCTTCAAAATGCCCTAAACCCAAAAAATAGAAAATTTTAAAAATTGCCAAAAATATTTTCTTCAAAATAAATAAAAATGGAATTTAAAAATTCAAAAATGTCCCAATTTTTTAAGTCTCGAATTGAAAATTTTCGAATGCACTAAGGCGAAATTGACCAAAGATGGAAATTGAGCGAAAATTAACAACTTTACGAATAAGTGTGGAGATTAACCAACCCGGTGAGATTTCGAGCTTATCATTTTTTTGCGAGTTTTAAATCAATCCGAGTTAATGATTAACTCAACATTCAATTCTGCGTTTAAAGAGTCGTTGAGGATCTCTATTCCCTTATCTTGATCGGTTACGGGAAACAAGTGAGATGTTGTCCTGAAAAATTCGTTAAAAATATCTCTAAACTAAATTAATCTTGAGACGCGTATAGTAATATAATTAGTAATTTAGACAATGAAGTAAGCCCTCGTTTGTTTACCCAAAAATATTAGCCATAAAAAGTTATGAAAAATTATCCCTTTGCGAGCCCAATTTGAGCCTAATAAAAGTTGTCGTTTTCGTTTGATAACCCGAAAAATCCAAATAGCCCGAAATTGTGAAAATTGAAAATTTAGAAATAAAGTCCAAGAAGTGCATAAAAAGGGGGCAAGAAAAATGCTTAACAAAAATAACAAGAAAAGAAAAATAAAGAGAAAAATGAGCTAAATCCCGAGAAAGCACTAATGGACATCATGAGAAGTTTTTCCAATTCCGAATTTCCCAACCATTTTTCATTTTACCCCAATACACCTTATAACCCAAGAAAAGTCTTAACCGAGTTCGAATTGCCAAATCAATTACCTCATGGAGAGTTAAGATACAAAAAGATAATAAGAGAGATTAATTGGTGTGAACAAGAGGCAATGTTCCCGTTTTCTAATAACCGTACTCCGATGAAGAGATCTTTTCACCATATAAAATTTCCGTATTTCAAGTTTTTGTACGCGAATTTGTGTTCCATTACATTTACTCTTTATATCATGCACACCGAGAGAAACTAGCCACATTCCAAGTGATTCCTTTGTGAGATCATCCCGTGAGAATTAAATCAAAGCGAATTTTTAAAAAGTAACGGAATGATCAATCGATGGAAATTGGCGGTTTGGTTGTCGACTTTGCACACACACACACACTATGATTTGAGACTTATAATACAAATTTGTGGTGACTATTTTTAAAAAAGTTTAAATTGTACAATTTTTAGGAATTTTGATTTGTTTTTTGAGTCGAAATCGAATTTTGTAGGTATATTCACTGCAAACCCTCACGAGACACAACTCGTCCTGCTAGGGTAGCCTAGGGTTTAATGTTTGTTGCATACGCTAAATCCCATCATTTGCCCGCGAAAGAGGTATTCTATCCTAGTAAGACATTTGATAAGAGTTTGACCTTATTTTGATTCTTTTACATTACTCGGGACACACAAAGTTCTAAGTTAGGGGGAATTTGTTTAGGCATAAATTCTTCGCATTTATTCCTGTAATTTAGAGTCTTTTAACATTACGTGTAATGTAATTCAAGTTGATTTATCTCATATCATTTCTATTGACATTTTCTAATGAGTACGTCGAGTTTCGTGTATTTCTCATAGATTTTGCAGGTATTTAGTGCACGTGAAGAAAGAAAGAAACCGAAAGAAAGAAAGAAGGAAAAGGAATAAAAGTCAGAAGGGCAAAAGAGTAATTTGCATCTGAAATTTGGAAGAGAAGCCTAAAAAGAGTTGAAGACCTCAAGTCTATGTGCACATAGGAAGAAACGACATCCGAATCTGAGTCCCAAAGCATGACTTACGAAGCTTCAAACTAGAGAGAAAAATCACAAGGAAGGGAAAAGTTCTGAATAAGCCAAACCAAACCCATAGAGGATAAAAATAACCGATCTGGATGCTGGATAAACTTTATGTGAAGATGGAACCGAATCGATGGAGAGAAAAAATGAACCAGTCCGGTAATGAAGAGACTTTTTGTAGTAGACGAACCGAACCGATGTATCTGACCCGGATTGGTTTGGCTGTCGAATTTCATCATTATCCTCTTTTAAAAATCAGAGTTGTGCATGGTTGAAACTTTTGTAAAAATGTAGTCTTTTTATTCCAACGTATTTGCAGACTTAAAGGGGGTTCTGAGAGAGTTCTTTTAGCATAGTTTTAGATAGTCTTGTCAATTGTGCCGAGCAGGCCCGAAGCCCGCTTGCTCGACCCGCTAAATTTGGGCCGAGCTTTTATTGAGTTTGAGCCGAGATATTAAGACCGAATTCAATTTGAGCCGAGCGCGAGCGGAGCACTTTCAAGCCCGAACTAGGCTCGACCCGAAATAATATATTTAAATATATATTTATATATATATACAAATTATTTAATTTTCTATGATATGTAAAAAATATTTTAAAACAAAATAATTTTTATAATTTTATCCTTGTGCAAATAAACTATTGGAAATAAACTATTATACTTGATATTGAAGAAACAAAAATAAGGTGGGCCATTTATTAATTTACTTTACTTAATCTTACAAGACTTGTTAATATTAGTGTTGAAATATGTTATTTTAGTGCTGAAATGTGATTTTTTAATGCTGAAATGTCAATATTAGTGTTGAAATCTGTTTTTTTTCGTGCTGAAATGTGTTTTTTTAGTGTTGAAATCTATTTTTTTAGTGCTGAAATGTGTTTTATTAATGCTGAAATGTCAATATTAGTGCTGAATTTTATTTTTTAGTGCTGGAATATGTTTTTTATTGCTAAAATGTGTTTTTTATTGTTGAAATATGAATATTTATTACTAAAATAAATAAATATGTATTGGAATATTCAATTCGGGCGGCTCAAATCAGGCCCGAAACCCGATTTACTTTGTGAGCCGAGCTTGAGCCAAGCGCTTTCAAGCTCGTTCGGGCCGAGCTTGATCAACCATAGGCTCGGCTCATTGAACCCGATTGACAGGCCTAGTTTTAGAGAGAGAAAGTAGTCAAGAACCCTATGAGCTTACAGTTACAACTTATTGATTTTCAATTCATCTTTCTTCAGTAAAGTTTGTTTCTTCTTCTCCTTCTTCTTCTTCTTCTTCTTCTTCTTCTTCTTCTTCTTCTTCTTCTTCTTCTTCTTCTTCTTCTTCTTCTTCTTCTTCTTCTTCTTCTTCTTCTTCTTCTTTATTGAATTCATTAATAAGTGCATAGTTTATTTATTTCCAATAGTTCATAGATTGTCGTTTTCTTCTAAGTTTAATTTTATGATGGTTTTGATTTTTAGCACAGTAGAAAATATAATTTTAGTTAGTTGCACCATACTAGGCTAGATTTTTAAGGGTTGGGATGCACAAACCCAACCCGATGTGGTTTCCACGAATAAAAAATTAGTCCTATGAATTAAATAATGATTGAATCGTGTTGTGCAGTGATCATAACCGTTGCAGGTCTTTTAACTTTATTTGCCTTAGGTAACCAGGGTGTTTAAGAATGCGATGTGCGTGTTAGCGATTTCAACACGACTTTATTCTTTCTCTTGATTTCGTATAATGGGGGCTAGTACCCTCATATATTTAATGCTTGAGATTGATAAAGACCGAGTTTAATCAATTATCTAATCTAAAACTAGTTTTATATCCAATAAACATACTATGGTTCGGAGAAGTGCATTCCAACCTGCTTTCATCATTCATATTTAATTAATTTTAGCAGTATAAATTTTGCTTATGTAGTTTAACTTTAGTTGCGTTTAATTGTTAGAAATCACATTCCAAAATTAATCATCTTTTTGTTTCTTTTCTAGAGTCAGTTTAGGGTTAGTCATCTTTCCTACGTCGTCACGAGAGATCGTGCTATTTCCCTGGGGATTCAACCCCGTCTTACTGGGTTTATTACTTATGCGACCGATTTGCACTTGAACCGATATAATCACGCACTAGAGACACATTTTCATTCACGTCATAACTCCCACCCAAAAATGGATTTTCTGTCACACCCACCATAATATGAATTGATTGTCATAAATTTTATATTGAAATCAAGTTAACCAATTGCCTCTATTGATTCGTTGTGTATAATCCTTTGAGGTCGATGATGATTTGGCAAAACACACACATGCTCCCTTTTGATTTGGCTCCCAAAATCTCTCCTCTTTCACCATCTTTCCTTCTCTACAGAACTAGATTTTTCTTTTGAGTTGTGATTGCCACAAACTCTCTAACTTAGGCTTTATTTTTTAGTTCCTGAAATTATGCTTATAGGTAAAATTAAAATGGCCCGAACACCCCCGTGTGGGCCTGGTTATGCCTAAAAATGCCTTGAGACCCATTTAATACCTCGGGGTACTCTTTTTTTACTATCTCGACCTATTCAGAATCAACCGTGCACTCAGAACTGTCATCCGAATTACTTTACTAAAAATCCCTATCTCGACTTCAATATAGTCTATCCCCGACTCTCGGTTGAGATAAAATAATACCACATCACTATCACTCGTTATGACGTAAATAAATTATTACTATTCACTTAGTAATTATTTTCCATAAATATTAACCATTAACTCTCCCGATTAATATTTAAATAAACTCATAATAATTAATTCAATTAAATTATGACACAGAAGTAATTTAAATAAGCCAAATTAGTTAAATATATAATGCTTAAAAATACGGGGTGTTACATACTCTCCCCCCTTACAAGGGAATTTAAAACCCTAAATTAGGCCATACCTGCGGTGAATAACTCTGGATACTGCTCTTGCATGTCGTTCTCTTGCTCCCATGTTGACTCATCAACACTTTGATGTCCCCACTGGACTCTAACTGGTGGTACCACCTTAGACCGCAGCTTACATAAACTACGATCCAGAATAGCCATGGGTCTCTCCTCATACGAGATGTTAGGTTGCAAATCAATCTCCTCAAGTGGAACATGTCAAAAAACTCTCTCACTCCTCTGATATTTCTTCGGCAAAGCCACGTGGAACACATCATGTATTCGCTGAAGTGTGACACCTTGACTAATTAAACCCCGGGTGATCAATCCTAAATTAAATTAAAACAGATTTCTCAGTTGGTTCATTCTGAGCATCACTGTCGAAAACTTTTTAATTACTAATCACCTAAGTGAAATTAGACCGGTGCTAAATTTTATCTTTCATTATCCCAAATTAATTTCTCATGCGGAACTAATAATTAAACATTCAAAAAATGCTATAATTCAAACCAACACACAATATATAAAGAATAAAGACTCGTCGAGTCAACATTCGGCTAAAATCTAAAACTATTAAGTAAAATTAACATAATCTAAAACTGAATATCTGAAATAGTGACAATGGACAACATGTCCCAATAGAGAGTACTAAAATAAGATCCTACACTAGATCTGAATGAATGAATCATCTATGCAAAGTCCTGCTAGTCTCCATGATGCTACAGCTACAAGTCCCTGGACTGAATCCTCAGGTCCGGCGTCCCTGTGGCTGGACACCTAAAAGGGTTTTGAAAATAGTTTGATAGCAAGAGTTAGTACTCAAACCGTTTTAAAAATATTTATCAAGTGATTATCACAATAAGATGGGTTCTTGATTACACGTGTTAAGATTTCGTGTACACTCTCTTGAGTTACCTCACCCCTCATCTATCATACACGCCTAACGTCCCGTACTTAGCCCACCTAGCTATACCACCCAAGCTAACTGAACTAAGGTATTCAACTGAACTCATCTACGCGACTACGTCCTATACCACCCACTTAGTATGTAATAGTAACCATATCTCATGATTTATATACTTAGATAATTGTTCACGCCTTGTTACGTTTAACCGAATTATAATTAGGTTTACCTACTTAATTTTCTTTTAGATGTATTCACGACATCTCATTATCTACTAACACGCATAAGTAGATTATTAATATAGTATACATTTCACACATAGTATATACTTATAAATTCATTCATTGCTAATATGTCCTCTTAACACACATCAAGGACTCTTGGTTCAGAATGGTCCATCGACACGCAGTAAAAGGTTTGGTTCAGAATGTTACCTCGACACCAAGTTCATTTCATGTAGTGGTTCGAAAAAATCACCTTGGCCCCACTAATGAAGTTTTATACATAGGCTGGTTCGGAACTCTTCGTCACGACCCCAACTTACTATTTTCATATATTAGTTCGGAATCCTACCTCGACCCTAATATAGGAAATTATACTTTAGGTATTCACTCCGCCTAAGTATCTATATAATTCAGTAGGTATACACGCAACCTAAGAATAGTGCTCGTACGTAACATTTCCTCATTAATATTCACCGTACTTATTAATTGACGATTTATCTCACTATCATACTTTAATTGAGTATTCACACAACTCTAAGGACCCTAGTTACCCCTCTATTCATTTAAGTAGTTAAGATATCTCTAACCTACTGGTATACTCCTTGGGATGACGTTTACTCTCTCCGTAACTCAAATCCTAATTTTTCGATGCACTACTCGATCGGTTTATCCTCGTCGATCCATCACTTAAAATCTTGCACTCAATGATTATAACGGACCCCCACTATACACCTACTGGTATTCTCTAAGTCCCCAAATAGATATAATATCATCACTAAGGTTCCCCTCAAGCGTCGACATTCAAATAGAACTCAACCAATAAAAGAACCCAAAATTAGCCTGGGTTGATTGATCGACCTTGAGCATCGATCGATCGAGTCCATCGATCGATTGACATTCAAGGGTCGATCGATCGATCGAGCAGTGATAGACGTAATTCTTCTTCTTCTTCATGCATTTTTCACCATATTAAATTATCTAACTCCCATGAAAATCCATCGAACTTGTAACTAACGATACCTAACCATTCCTACATATACTAGGATGATTTGCAACAAATTAAACATTATAAATCCTTCCAATTTAGCCCAGAATGAATCAAATCTTCTAATTATTCAAGAACCCTACTATAACGTGTTCTTCCCATGTTTTTCAATAATCAACCCAGATTTTAATTCGTGTTAACAATCATGATTCCTCTGATTTTTAATCCTCTACAGATATAAATCTAACTACATGTGATTTCTACCCAAGTATGCAATTAATCAATTCTTTTTCTCCAAGAATCTTCATCAAAATCAATTATTCATAAATTGAACGCATGGATATTATAACTCAAAATAATTTGCAAATAACCACTTGCCTTATTCAGAGATGATATGATTTCGTGATTGTTGTTAGTGATTGATTGTCTTTCTCCTCCAATTTTTCTTCCCAACTAGTTTGTGGTGCAATAACCCTTTAAATCCTTCACCAATTCTTCCTTAGGCTTTGACAATTATTTCTTTCTTCTCTCTAATGGCTTTTGTGTATTTTTCTCTCCTCATATAATTTGATTTAGAGTTTGCAAATTCATAGGTCTCCTCAACCCCATATGCCAAAAGACTAAAATACCCCGTACAATCCCGGTTTAGCCCAAAAATGCCCCGGTACCAGACTAGTACCCCTGGGTATACTATTTTGACTAATTCGACCCTTTCGGAATTAGCTGTGACCTCTAAATTATCATTTGAGTGACTAAAAATATATTTACTATCTCACCCTCAATTTAGTCTACACGCGACACTCAGTTGAGATATAATCAAGTACGTCCATATCACTCGCTATGTCATACAAATTAACTATCAATATTTACTATTCACACTTAGTAAATTTGAATCATAATATTAAGCAGTGTCCACCTCTCGATTAATATTTAATAATCACGATTATTATTTAATCCTTTAATAATCATAATTATCATTAAATCGCATTAAATTACTTCACTCGCGTAATTTAAATATTAAATCACATTAAATTACTCTACTCACGTAATTTAATTTACAACATATTTTCTATTTAATTACTCAATTAATTAAATTCTAAATACACAAAAATACGGGGTATTACATGAAGATGCCCCGATAAACCCAATCTATATGCCACTGGCCCTACTCTCCCAATAATAGGAAAGGGTCCTATATATCTTAGTGTTAACTTCTCTTTCTTGCTGAATCTCATGACCCCCTTCATGGGAGACACCCGAACCAACACCTGGTCACCAACCTCTAGCTCAATTTGCCTCCGTTATGCATCGTCAGAACTCTTCTGCCTAACTTGAGCTATACGAATATTTCCCCGAATCAGCTCGATCTTGGCAGTAGTCTCCTGTATGATATCTGGACCCACCGGATTGTTGTCCCCCACCTCTAACCAGCAGGCAGGCGAATGATAAGGACTCCCATAAAGTGCCTAAAACGGTGCCATGCCAATAGTAAACTGGTAAGAGTTATTGTACGCAAACTCTACCAACGAAAGATATCGCTCCCATCCTCCTCCGAAGTCCAGAGTGCACATCCTCAACATATCCTCTAGCATATGATTGGCCCTCTCAGTCTGTCCATATGTCAGTGGATAATATGTGGTACTCAACCACAAGTCCATTCCCATAGCCTCCTGAAATCTCTACCAGAAGTGAGACACAAAGATCTTTTGTCTATCAGACACAATGTTAATCGGTGCCCCGTTCAGCTTAACTATCTCTGCAATAAATAGCTGAACGTATTGCATTATCTTAAAATCACTGCGAATAGGTAAGAAATGGGTCACCTTGGTTAACCGATCCACTATTACCCAATTGGAGTCGTGACCCCTCTACGACATCGGCAGTCCCGTAATCAAGGCCATCTAAATGCACACGGGAATCTCCTGTGGCTATTGCATCCCCGAAGGTCTCCAGTTATCTACCTTAACCAACTGATAGGTAACACACTTGGAGACAAAGTCCGTTATGTCTCGCTTCATCCCTTACCACCAATACTGTCTTCTCATGTCCCGGTACATCTTATCCCCACCGGGATGTATCGCTAATCTCGAACTGTGGGACTCAATTGTAGCACCATGCCTCAAATCCTTATCCTCAGGCGCAACTAATCTCCCATTAAAACGTAGGCCTCCCTATGAGTTGATTGAGTAAGAATATACACCCTCAGCTAATAACTGACGTCCCCTATCCTATCAGTACTTATCATCCACCTGTGCTTTCACTACCTACATGATAATCTCGAGAGTGGTAGATAACACTAACATGCACACCCTGGCAACCTCATCATCATGTCGAAGCTCTGTCCACTTCGCCTTTCAGACCTCGGCTAACTCTCCAATGGTTCTCCGACTCAATGCATTTACCACCACGTTAGCCTTACCAGGATTATACTGTATATCAAACTTGATGTCCTTCACGAATTCTATACACCATCTCTGCCTCATATTCAGATCCTTCTGTGTGAAAAGGTACTGAAGTGACTTATGATCCGTGAATAAAGTAAACTTCTCCCCCAATAGATAATGTCTCCATATCCTTAGAGAAAATACAACCGCTACTAACTCGAGGTCGTGGGTGGGGTAATTCTTCTCATGGGGCTTAAGCTTCTGAGATGCATAAGCTACGACCCTCTCCTCCACTTGCAATACACCCTTAAGCCCCTATAAGGATGCATCCGTATAGACCCGATACTCCACCCACTCATAGGCAATGCAAGTATCGGCGCTGACATCAACTTGTCCTTTAGCTCATCAAAGTCTAGCTAACAGTGGTCACTCCACATAAACAGTACCCCCTTGTAAGTCAGGTTCGTCAATGGACCCACAATATTTAAAAATCCCTTAATGAAGTGACAATAATACCCAACCAACCCCAAGAAGATATGAATCTCAATCGGTGTCATGGGTTATCCCCACTCCTTCACCGTCGATACCTTACTCAGATCAACTACAATACCCCTGTTAAATACGATGTGGCCAAGAAACTTCACCTCTTATAGCCAAAATCCACACTTTCTGAATTTGGCATACAACTGGTGGTCCCTTTGCAAGACTCTATGCAATTGCTCCGTGTGCTCCTCCTCAGTACGAGAGTAAATCAGAATATTGTCTATAAACACGATCACAAACTGGTCTAAGAATTCCCTAAATACTCTGTTCATGAGATCTATAAACACTGCTGACGCATTGGCGTGCCCAAACGGCATCACCCTAAACTCGTACGACCCGTAACATGATAAGAAAGCGGTATTGGGAGCATTTTCCTCCTGAATGTGCAACTGGTGATATCCCGATCTCAAATCGATCTTTGAGATATGTAGCCCCTCTCTACGGATTAAATAAGTCATCGATCCTCTGCAACGGATACTTATTTCGTATCATGACCTTGTTCATCTCTCTTTATTCCACACACAAGCGAAGTGAACCATACCACTTTTTTACAAATAACACCAGTGCACCTAGGGCTGGCAATTTTTGACACGATAACCCGTTTATGGTAATAACTCGAAATGACCCGAATATGACACAATTAGCTTGTATAGATTTAAAAGTACCAAAAACTTATACTCAAATAGAAATTAACGCGACTAAAAAATGACACGGCTAACCCGAATTGACACCCCTAAGTGCACCCCACGACGATGTACTTCACCGAATGAAACCCTGCCTCAAAAGTTATTGAATCTTCTCCCTTAACTCTCGCATCTCTGATGGGGCCATGGGATACGGTGCTCAGGCAATCGGCCTCGTACTCAGTGCTAGATCGATAACAAACTCGATCTCTCGGCTGGGTGGTAAACCTGGTATCTCCTGAAATACATCCTCAAATTCTCTCACTATCGGAATTGTGTCTATCGGAATCACTATCTCCTGTGAGGTCTCCTCCTTAATGTAGTATAGGTAAGTGCAAGACCCTCCCTCAAGAAGAGGCATCTCCAGTAAGAACATCTCCTGCCTGAAACCTTACTCTAGCCCGAGTAACTTTTACTAATGATTTCTAAGTTATTGTTCACATTGACTTAATTTCTCATCTTTAAATAACTATATATCAATTTCACTAGTTATATAAACAATACCATTTTACTTCAGGCATTTCACTCGTATATAATTATCTACACTATTATATATATATATATATATATATATATATATATATATATATACACACACACTACACATTTCACACACGTTTTGTATATAATATCCATCCTCCCGAGCAAGGTTCTAAAAAACGCGGGGCGTGATCGAGGCGTGGAGGTCAAGCCTTAAGCCTTAGAAGCCTAGGCGGGCCTTGGCGTAAAAAGGCGTGAAAAGGCGTTTAGGCCTTCTTGATATTTTTTAATATTTTTTAACCATAACAAGGCTATTAAAATACTAAAATTGTACATATCATAAAAATATGTCTGTTTATATGCAAATTAAGATACTATTTGATTATTTCGGATGAAATAATGGTCCGGTTAGTAAAAATATTCTTTAAAATGCGATATCGTTTCACTAAAGCATTGTTGTTTATAGAAAAAAAATGCGCCTTAAGGGTTTTACCGAGAATAAGGCGTAAAAAACTTAAGTCGGGGCGTTTCGCCCAAGCCTTAAGCCTAGGCGTGCCTAGGCGGAGCCTAGGCGGGTTTTTTAGAACAGTGCTCCCGAGTAATAACTCATCGGATGTTTTCTCTAAAATGCTATCATCCCAGGTATACTCAATCCAACCCGGATACCACGAGAAGGTTTGCTTACACAGAATCATGAAATAAATAATAATAAGCATAGCGGAGGCGGTCATAGTTCCCCGAGTGTGAGATAGAATAATACCCAAAGCGTCTCACCTCGAAAAGAATCACTACATAAAATACTGGACACTATGACCTGGGGATTATACTCGCCCTACATTCACTAGCCAGGGAATTCACCCACATCGCACAACCTCCTATGATAGAACTATAGGGGTATGTAATTATAAAAATATCCTACACTGATATTTAATGAGCACACGATAATATATATATATATATATATATATATATATATATATATATATATATATATATATATATATTATCATATTATCCGTATATGTATAATAAATCAAACCCGGCTAACCCGTGCCTAACTCCCATAGCACTAGCCCAAAAATATCCGAGTCTATATCCTGACTCTCAATTTAATTAATTTTCATATTAATTACTATATTAAAGTAGTGTTACTCAACTACAACCCCCGGACACATTCACTCGGCCCGTAATGTAGTGCTTATGATTTTATTTTTTGAAATTTATTCATTATGTGTCACACACTTTCCACCCTCCCAATCCATATTATATCCACCTATAATTGCTAGGAAATATGACTTATATTTATTTTTCACTAAATAAATAAGTTGTAGAATAATCCTAAAAAATCTTGCATATTCACGTTCCTAGGCAAAACTTCCCGAAATACAGGATCATCAATCGATCAGGTCTTAGCGTCTTCTCCGACTTTGTTTTTCCACCATTGTTATACACTCAAGCTTTAAATCTTCAAACCCATAACTCAATTAATTTTCCCCATCGTATTTTTATCCTCAAATCAAGTCCCGAACATTATGATGATCTTCAAACATCATTAATTTATAACATTCCCCAATATTTCCCGAATTGGGTTTATAATCGTTCATCCGAATCTCATCTAAGATTTAATTCCATCAATCCAAGTTACAGGAGTTCAACTACTGGGTTTCGAAATAAAATCAGATTCCAACAATCTTATATCATATTCTATCATCAATTGAGTAATTTATCTACACATTTTACTCCAATTACCAAAACCCATTTCATAGATTAACGCCCACCCAAAAATGGATTTTCTGTCACACCCACCATAATATGAATTGATTATCACAAATTTTGAATTGAAAGCAAGTTAACCACTTGCCTCTATTTATTCATAATGTCTGATCCTTTGAAGTGGACGATGATTTGACGAATAACACACTTACTCCCTTCTGACTGGGCTCCCAAAATCTCCCATTTTTCACTCTCTTTCCTTCTCTGCAGAGCTAGGTTTTTCTTTTTGAGTTGTGACTCCCACAAACTCTCTATCTTAGGTTTTATTTTGAAATTCTCGAAAATTATGCTTATAGACTAAATTAAAATGGTCCGAACACCCCTTTGTGGGCCCGGTTATGCCTAAAAATACTCCGAGATCCATTTACTACACTCAGGTACTCTTTTTCGACTATTTTGGCCTATCCAAAATCGATCGTGTACTCAGAATTATCATCCGAATTACTTTACTAAAATTCCTATTTCGACCTCAATATAGCCTATCCCTGACTCTCGATTGAGATAAAATAATACCACGTCACTATCACTCGTTATGATGTAAATAAAATTTTACTATTCACTTAGTAATTATTTTTCATAAATATTAACCATTAAATCTCCCGATTAAATAAACTCATAATAATTAATTCAATTAAATTACGACACACAAGTAATTTAAATTAGTCGAATTAATTAAATATATTATGCTTAAAAATACGGGGTGTTACACCCACATGAGTAGATTCTCATCCATATAGCACAGATAATTCATAATCTTTATCGCAATTATCACCAAAATTATCACCACTAGGAGCTTTTATATGGGTTCATCTCCATGATGTACTATCTTTCATTTTAGTTGTCTTAGTTAAGTATATTAGATATATGGTTGGACAATTGTCATGTTTATTTTACATTTCAATTGAGTTAGGTGTATAATGAGACTATCTATTGGCTTATTTTGAGACATGGGGTATAGTTGTAGGGATATCTCTTATTATGATTTAGATATGATGCATTTGATCAATTGAGTATTTAAGGTTAATCATATCGTACGCCTATAGACCTGTTTCATTCCATACATGATAATATTGATATTTGAATTATTTTAGACAAGTTGTATATTTTAATATTAAGAAGTGATCAATCGTAATGTTAAAATATACCAGTTATTACAGTTAGTATCAGAGCATGGTCTTAGTCCTCAAAGGTTATAAGTTCTCTCAGACTTTTTCGTTGCATTCTTTAATATGTGCCTTTCGTTATACTCTTATTTATGTCTCGTTATTGATAGGACCTTATCTTGAATTTCAGATGCCGCCTAAGAGGAGAGCACGACTAGTTAGGGTGCGAGCGGTTCAAGCTGAACCCGTAGCCCCACATCAGCAGTACCAATACCAGATGCACAAGGGCATTATTATTTTGGCCGCATGAGCTACTCGAGCTAATCCTCCAGTCTGTGGCGACAAAGTTGGCAACAGGCCTCCAGGAGAGGGCCCATGATGTGGTTGATAAACTGGTATTTTAGACTTTGATGTGGGATAAGGTGATGGTTCTTAATAAATACACTCACTCACACCTTAAACCCAAACTTTAACCTTTGGTTCTATTTAAAAATTCAGTTTATATTCGAATTCGTCTTTTGAGTATCTATTTTGAATAAATGAATTTGAAACACTATTACAAGATGTAACACTATTAAAAACTTACTCTAATAACCTCAGTTAGTTTTAATTTTGAATATCTTTAATTAAGATTTTGTCTAAATTAATTAACTATTGGATTATGTACAAATCTCATGCAATTTAGAAATAAGTAAGAATCAACACAAGTACAATGTTTAGACTGGGTAAAACCTTCGTGGAGGAAACATCTCAGTTGTGGTTTCTAAACCAAAAACTAAATCCACTTTAAAATAATAAAGAATTTACAAGACAACAAATTGAATAAAGTTTCAAGGAAATAAAAAACATACCTAAAATCATAAGCATCACTCGGGCTTGTAAGATTCGTCCTTAATCTTTTGTTGCTGATGCTTTTACTATTCTTATCAGCAGGTCAACAAATTAGCTCCCATAAGTAATAATTATGGATTCAATTGTTTGTGTGTACTGGAGAGTGAAAGAATGTACTAAAACAACATGCAACTCACACACATATAATATTACATATAATTCCTGACAAATTACGGATAATCCAAATGAATAGATTATTTTTAAAGGAATCCTAAAAAATTATAGCAGATCTAAGATATAATATGCAAGAATTCTAAGTCATATAGTTTATATTCTTATAAACTATGACTACTTTCAAATCTTAAGCCAACACAAGTAGATCAAACAGAGAAAAACTAAATAGTTTATACCAAAGTTTAAAAAAAAAACAATGTTTAAATCAGCGGATCTATAAATATATACAAAAATGTGATGATTTAAGATCTGAAACTAGTTTTGAAATTGAATTTTAAGAATATATCAAAATAAGTTTAGATCCAATAAATAAACATGGTGAAACCTAAATATGCAAGAATAAAAAAACATTTACAAGAAATGACATGTTTTGGATTTTACTTTTAGAGAGGTAAAACAAAATGAATCGTGTTTGTGTTTGTGTTCGTTAGAAAATTGTAGGATTCAATGTTCCTCTCAAAGTTCATCAAATCCTAAGCTGTTATATCCAAAGGAGATAATGAGTAGATTGAAGTATAAATCAACACTTGTAAAACCCCAACTTTCTTTTCTTCTTCTCCTTTTTTCTCTCCCTCTTTCTTCTTTTGTTGTGAAACCGAAACCCTAACTCTATATTTTTTTTCTTTATAAATCCCTATATTCTCTCTCTACAATGTTCCAAAGTTTTTCATCCAAGAGACGAAATAAACTTAATATAGGACTTAAGAGAACAATCTCGAAACAAGTTACCACTGAACGAAATAAATGGCCAAGATCCGTTTTAACCTACACCTCTAATAATCAACGGTCCAAAATGAAGCTTACTTATTATTCTTAACCGGTTGAAACAAGTAGCCGATAACTTATTTGTATTGGCTATTTAATCCACTACACGGATCACGATTTAAATTCCAATTTAACACTCTCATTTCATGCATGTTTTTCTCAACACATACACACACACGCGCACACACACACACACATATAATTAAGTTATGAAAAAGTTATTATTATTTGACTTCGTCATATTTTAATACATGCAAAAATTAAAATCAATTAAATCTTCTTTATCTAATATCAAAACAACATTCTGATTGATATATAAACTTATATCATAATTTGCTCAAGATCCAACATGATGCATTATTCATAATCAATCAAATAAATTATATAACATTTTTAGTTATCCAAACAAACAAATAAGGAGATGGGGCAATGAAGATGAATATGTGTGATTGGATAACTAAAAATGTTATATGATTTATTTGCTTGATTATGAATAATGCAATGTATTGAATACTGGACGAATTGTGATATAAAATTTATATAATAATCAGAATGTTATTTTGACACTAGAATAAATAATATGTAATTGGTTTTAGTTTTTTCATGTATTAAAATGTGTTGAAATAAAATAATAATAAGTTTTTCATGATTTAATTATATATATGTGTTGAGAAAAACTTTAATGAAATTAAAGTATTGATATGGGAATTTCAATTGGTGTCAGAGCTTAACATATTTTGATCCTGAACTTTTAAAACTATTTTTAAAATGGGAGACAAACATCTTTTGGAAAAATTGGGAAATCTTCCCAAACCTCCGGTCTTTAATGGATATAATTTTCCTTATTGGAAGGTGATGATCAATGAGTTCATTCAAGGCACATCAGGTGATGATGTTTGGGAATTAATCTAAATTGGCTATAATAATGGCACTTGCATCTTGGATTTGCCCAACCGATACAAGCACACTTTTCCCACATTAGTACTCAAACTCGAGATTGAATCAAAACTCATCAAGGATAATGTTAGTACCTAGCCGACTTTCTCCCTAGCCAACTCTAACCCTAGCCAGGGTTTGCATGGCTTCTCTTCCCTCCTCTTGCGAAAGGGAGGGCATGCAAGCTTCATTTACCATTTATTCCTCCTCCCCACCCATCACTGAACCTATCAATACCTCTAACCCTACCCATGCACCCTCCAAACCCAAATCATTTGCTAATGATGTTTGTTCAAAGAAGGAGTCTTCAATTTCGCTGCAGATAATATCCTCATTCAAAGGGGAACGGGCTATAATGTTTGAAGATTCCACTCTCCAAGAAATGGTAACCCCTTTCAAATATTCCATTGTTGGAAACTTTTCACATGGCAGACCTTCCATAGATGTTATTCGTAAGTTCTTTTTTCTCTCCAACTCAAAGCCTCGTTCAATATTGGTCTGGTGGATAAAAAACATATCTTCATTCGTATGGAACATGAAGAGGATTTTCATCGGCTTTGGTTGAAAGATACTTGGTTTATCCATAGATTTCCTATGCAGACTTTTAAATGGGATATTGATTTCCATCCACATAAGGAATCTTCTATTGTTCCTGTATGGATTCTGCTTCTTCTTCTTCCTATACAGTTGTACAATAAAAATGCTTCATTCTATATTAGACAAGTTGTAGGAAAGCCTCTCAAGATTGACAGTGCTATTGACTCCATAGCCCGTCCTAGTGTGGCCAAAATATGTGTAGAATTAGACCTTAAAAAGACTCTTCCATCGAGGGTCTGGTTAGGTAACAAAAATAAAGGCACGGGCTTTTGGCAGCCTATTGTGTATGAAGATTTGCCTCCATATTGCTTCTTTTGTGGTAAGAAAGTCCATGAGCAAGAGAAATGTCATTTTAAGAAGGAGATGGGAACAAGTATGTCAAATGGAGTTCAAGTGAACAATAAAAAAGGAGAGCAACAGAAATCATATTCAACAAAAGAATGGGTCATAAAGTCATTTGGAAAGCAAACAGCAGATGTCAATACTATTCAACAAGAAGTTATAGAGGAAGAAGAAGATGATGTTGAAGTAGGAGAAATATCAGTGAAAGGAATTTCATATCCAAATAAGATAACACAAGTTCTAATTTCCTCATTTTTTAGAAAAAAATCCAAATAAAAAGTCACTCCAAATGCAAAGCCTCCCATAAGTGTCCAAAACTCTATTCATTCAGCTTCTGAAAAACCAAACCAAATGAGCATGAAGAAGTCTTAAGTCCAGATACTGAAAGTGCTAGCAAAACAGATGATCTGTCAGATACAAGTCAGACAAACTCTAAGGAGGATCAAGGGGGTACAGAAGTTCCAGCAAGTGTGATGTCCCAAAAAGCAATAGAGGAAAGAACCAATATGTCAGAAAGCCGTGTAGAGAAGGAGAAAAACAGTCCTCAAGGTGTAACTGAAGATCAATAAGGCTTCATTACTGTTAGCAGAAAGAAAAAGACTCCTCTCAAAGGAGGGATAAATATGGACTCAGGTAATAACTCTATGAGATTGTTAAGGTCACACTCAAACTCCAAAATCCCTAAAACTTCTAAATGTTAGCGTCATTAATTTGGAATATTAGGGGGATCTCGAAAAAAGGTGCTTTACGAAGACTAAAAAGACTAAAAAATTTCCATAAAGTTCAAGTTTTGGTAGTTTTGGAACCAAAGAAAACCTTTGAGAATATATGAAGATTCATATTGAAGTTGGGGTTCTCTTCTTGTCAAGCCAACCAGAATAGCAAGATATGGTGTTTTTTTAGAGAAGAAATTTAGTGGGAAGTCCATTCTGATATGAATCAGTGCATCTCTTTTAAAGTCAGTTGGGAAGGTAATAATCAATCTGTGTTGTGTAGCGTTGTTTATGCAAGTTGTATTAGAAATGTTAGAAGAATGCTTTGGGACCATCTGACTGCAATTGATCATGATTCAGCCTGGTTAATCGGTGGTGATTTTAATATCATCACAAATCAATTTGACAAAGCTGGTGGAAATGCTGTAAATATTGGAGCCATGTATGAATTCCTTGTGTGTATAGATAATAATGGGCTTGTTGATGTAGGTTATAAAGGATCTAAATACACTTGGCATAACTAAAGAAGTCCAGAAAATAGTGTTTGGTGTAGGTTGGATCGAGTGCTAATGAATAAAAAATGTCTTGAGTTGGGTTTGGTTTGGGAAGTCCAACACCTAAATAGAAGCATGTCAGATCATAATTCCCTTAGACTGTCTGGAAAGGTGATAAATTCTATGCCTAAAAAATCATTTAAGTTCCTAAATTTGTGGACTGAGAAGGAAGAATGTATTAAAATAGTCAGATCCACCTGGAGAGAAGTGGAATGTTCTAATCCGATTGTGGCCATCTCAATGAAGCTAAAAGCAATAAAGGGAAAGCTTAGTAGTTGGAGTAAACTAGCTTATGGAGATATATTCCAATCTGCTAGGGATGCTGAAGACCAACTCTTACAAGCTGAATTGGAGTTTGAAAATGACCAATCAGAGCAAAATAGGGAGAAGTTATCCTAGTTAATGCCATTAGTAATCAAAGTCTGAAGATTGAAGAAGATTTTTGGGCCCAAAAAGCTAAAGATACATGGACCACAGAAGGAGATAGGAACTTAGCTTTCTTCCACAGATGTGTCAAAAGCAAGCAAAGGAAATTACTCATCTCAAAAATAAGAAATAAGGATAGCACTTAGGCAGAGACTAAGGAGGATATCCAATCAGAAGCAGTTCAACATTTTTTCAGAAATGTTTCAATTTGAAGAAAAAAGCAATCCTATAGGAGAAGAGCAGTTTCTAATATGTGTCCCTCAATCAGTGGATGAGCAAATGAACATAAGTCTGATTGAATGGCCAAAATTGGAAGAAGTAGAGACAGCAGTGAAGGGCCTTAATGCAGCCAGTGGTCCAGGTGTTGATGGCTTCAATGGCTATTTTTTCACCTTCTTCTGGGAGGATATTAAAATGGATGTTCTCAAGTCTGTTCACAGTTTTTTTGCTGGTTATTCCCTCCCAAAGATGACTACCTCTACTAAATTAGTTTTGATCCCAAAAAAAGATAACCCTCAAACTTTTAATGATTTTAGACCAATCAGTATGCAAAACTTTATCAATAAAATATTCTCTAGAATATTGAATGATAGAGTAGCTACTATTCTACATAAAATCATTTCTACTTCCCAATCAGGTTTCATTAGAGGTAGACTTATTACAGAGAATGTTTTATTAGCCCAAGAATGTCTTTCTAGAATTCATAATAAAAACTTTGGAGGTAATATTTTATTGAAGTTGGATATGGCTAAGGCTTACGATAGAGTGTCCTGGTTATTTCTTATTAAATTCATGAGAAGGATGGTCTTCTGCGAAAGATGGTTGTATATGGTTTGGAGATTGTTATCCAATTCTTAGTTCACGGTCTTAATCAATGGAGAAAGTGCAGGCTTCTTCAAATCTTCTAGAGGGTTAAGGTAAGGGGACCCTTTGTCCCAAGCCTATTCATAATTATGGCTGATGCTCTCTCTAAAAACCTGGAAAACCTAATGTCTAATCCCTCTTATGTGGGATATAAAATGCCACTTGGCAGCCCCTGTTTTAACCATTTGTCTTTTGCAGATGATATCATCATATTTAGCTCAGGATTGAGGAGGGAAGCAAAGCAAATAATGAAGGTGTTAAGTCAATATGAACATGTGTCAGGCCAACTCATTAATAAATCCAAAAGTTATTTAGTGGTCTCCAACAAATTAAGTTCAATAATTATTAACAAGATGAAGGAATTCACTCGAATGAAGGTTAAAGATGACCCAATCATCTATCTAGGCTGCCCAATTTTCAGTGGAAGAAAGAAGATCATTTTCTTTGAAGATTTGGTTCAAAAAATCAAGAGTAAAATTCAAGGTTGGAAGGCCAAATGTTTAAGTACAGGTGGTAAGTTAGTCCTCCTCAATTCAGTTCTTTCCTCCATCCCAATGTACATGTTATCAGCTATTAGTCCTCCTAAGGCAGTTTTCAAAAGAATAAACTCATGTTTCTCAAAATTCTTTTGGAGTTCTAATTTTGGAGAACATAGGCATCAATGGTGTAGTTGGGATTGGATTGCTAAACCTATTAACGAAGGTGGATTGGGTATCAGACATATTAATGATGTAAACTCATCTCAAAGTATGAAGTTGTGGTGGCTTTTTAGAACTCAAAACTCCCTGTGGACAAAATTTATGCAAGCAGCCTGATATACCCATATATACCCTCGGTCAGGCCGAGGGCGCCCAGCACCTGGACGGGACCAGGATGACCTCTCAACCAATACCAGACGACCCTCCAAGGGGCCGACCCGTCATCAGGCCCAGCCGACCCCTCATCATGACTCAGATGACCCTCCAAGGGGCCGACCCCTCATCAGGTCCAGACGACCCTTCGAGGGGCCGACCCCTCATCAGAACCAGACGACCCTCCAAGGGGCCGACCCTTCACCATGGTCTGGACGAACCTATGAGGATACGACAGTATGAGGCCCAGATTAGGCCTGTCTCATTGCCAACATGAACTTTGCCCTCGGCCTCGTGTCATCGGCCGAGGGTGACATCATCACAATGCGTGATTTAGGAGACACGTGGAACAGTGCGCGTGGGGCTCATATGGCACGTGGAAGACCGTTATAACAATATCATCCCCTCACGTGAGGGAATATTATGTCATCATTAATCACTGGTGGCATCTACAGGTGTCAGCAGGGGATTGGCTAGATCATCATTCGCATGCACCATGCATGCTTGGGGGGTACACTATACCCCCCAAGACCTATATAAACTTGTCACCTACAACCCTGCAAGGGATGGATAATGATAACCCTAGCTAAAACTCTGCTTGTACACACAGTAGAGAGAGAAAGTGAGATTATGTGCATTCTATCCAAGGCCATTAGTGCCCATACTTAGTGGATCACACACTCACAGTGGATGTAGGCCTAATTAGCTGAACCACTATACATCATTGTCTTATTCCTCTTATACTCATCCCCTTCTATATACTTATATATACATATCTCTAAGGCTTCCATGGTTATTAATGTTTGAGCTCTACACCTCTTATCTAGTTATGCTGAATCTCAACATCATCAGTTTGGCGTCGTCTGTGGGAACAAGAAGACATCTCTTCCTTTGTACAGCTTGACCCCACCGGGCACTCTGGTGGTGAACCAGATCTCCCCCTTTGTGGAGTTGTTTCCCCATTGAAAGAGACCCATTAGGGTTCCCAAGCTCTTCAATCTTTTGGTCAGTTCAGCTCTTCATAGCTCAAACACATGGCACCGGAACCGGATAGTGGGGGGGACCCAGTTCCAGTCAACCACCACCTCAGTCTGAGATGGCTGATGTGGAGACCGCCTTGAAGTCTCTGAAAGCAAGTCAGCGGATCATGCAGGAGCAGTTCACAGCTCTAAGCCAAAACATACTAAGACCACCAGGGGTTTCACCTGAGATGATTACTCCGGCAGCGGCTCCAGGGCAGCATGAGGCCAGGGGACCACCCAGGCACCACGCAAAGACTTTCCACCTCCACAGTGGTGGAGGGATGTTGCTGACCCCCGACGTCTACGCCTGGGGAGGCAAGGAAACCCTTGCCCAGAGGACAAGTATGATGATATGGAGGGAGAGGAGGCCCCTATAGAATGTTGGGAGCTGTATGAGGTCTCCAATAATACTGTACGACCTCTCCAGGAGAGCAGAGGGAAGTGTGGGAGGCAAAATCCTGGCGATCGCCCGAGGGGCTCTGCTTTTGATCGCTTGAGCAGGGGGTCGGCCTTTGAGAGGCTAGACCCAATAAATGACCTGTGGGAAAAATTGTCCAGATCAAGGAGTGCTGCGAGGTTCGGAAGGGAGGCAACAGATGGCTGACCCCACGGACGGGACGACGATCAAGGGGAAGTAAACAGCCGATACAGGCCTGCCGCAGCAGAACCTTCCGTCCACCTCAAAGAGGCGACTGGTGATAACATTGGCCAAGCCTAACCTAAGAGGCCCTAGAACTAATCGATCCAGCGACTGGAGGATAATATTGGTGATATTCTGAAGAACCGGGACCCTTTTCAGAGAGGATACTCCATAGACTCACCCTTTGTGGCGAAGATAGTTAACTTTCCTATGCCATCAAAGTTTAGGCCACTTGTGGTCACCCCAAGATATGACGGGAGTACCAACCTTGTCCATCATATTGAGATGTATCAATCAGCGACAGACATATACTCTATCTCAGATGAGATGAGGTGTCGTGCCTTTTCTGGCACTTTGACTGGGGCTGCACATGTCTGGTACATGTCTCTTCTAAAAAACTTCGTTGAAAACTTTAAGCAGTTAACAGACCGATTTATCCATAACTTATGCTTTGGAGTGAGGCTACAGAAGAAGACCACACACCTGCACTATGTTAAGCAGGGGAAGAATGAGAGCCTAAGAGACTACATAGCCACAACAAAGAAAAATCAGAGGTTGAAGACTATGAGGAGAACACAGCCATGACCGCCCTCATTGGAGGACTCCAGAAGGGGAAGATGCTATAGAAGCTTGCTGAAGACCCTCCGAGGACGATGGCTGAATTGCTGTCGACAGCAGGAAAGGTGATGAACGTCGAAGAGGCGGTGGCCGCAAAATACGAAGATGAAAAAGGAGGCACTAGTGGGAGTAAGTACCATAAGAAGAATAAAGAGGGGAAGAAGAGGTCTACAGACGACAAGTTAGCTGATTACACCCCTCTAACGGTCAGTTGTGAACATATTCTCAATGAGATAAAGAGTGATCGGTCCCTGAAGTGGCCTGAGAAGCTGAGGGCAACCCCCAACAAGAGGAACAAGAATCCGTGGTTTGAATTTCACCAAGACCATGACCATGTCACCGACAAGTGTTTTGCTCTGAAAGATGAAATCGAGAAGATGCTAAAAGAAGGGAAGCTAGGAAGTACGTTGACAAAGATGCCTTCAAGAGGGGCCGAGGGGACGACCCTAGAAAGAAGCGAGGCGATGCATGTAGAGAAGGTCCTCCAAAAAGAGGGGACGACCCTTCTGATGATGAGGACGACCCTGACCTCCCTCCAAAAGACGACCACAACCCTGTCAAGAGACTTAATATGATCTCGCTCAGTGTGGGAATGATCTCCGGGGGTCTAGCAGGAGGAGGGTCAGAGGTCGCCGATAGGAAGGCCCATGTAGCTGAAGCCAAGGCAGTGACAAAAGCTGTACACTCAACCTTTGTTGAGGCAAAGTCAGAAAAGAGGAAAAATGTCGATATGGATACTCTGATACTGGGGTTATCGAGAATGGACTTCAAAGGTCTCTTAGCCCCACATAATGACCCCCTCGTCATCACTACCAGGGTGAACGGATGCGAGGTGCCGAGGATCTAGGTAGATGGGGGTAGCTCTGCAAATGTGATGTTTTGGCCGTGCTTCAAAGCCTTAGGCCGCAACCATGCTAGACTCGTCCCATACCATCACCCATTGATTGGGTTCAATAGGGAAAAGGTTCATCCCCTTGGAGTGTATGAGGACTATATTAGGATGGAAGATGAGTGGCCGAGATGGCTTACCAAGAAGGTCAGCTTATTTATGATGGATGAACATATCTTCTCGGCCTACAACATTATACTGGGGCGAGTAACCCTCAAGGGGTTTGAAGCTGTGCCGTCTACGGTCCATTAAATGATTAAATTTCTAACCCTTACGGGGTAGGGAAAGTCCAGGGAGACCAGACGACAGTGCGGGAATATTATTTTAACTCCACCAAAGAAAGAGAGGCGCACAAGAAGGCAACAACCACTTACAATATTGACACCCTTGACCCCAGGGATGAGAAAAAACTCAAGAAAGGAGAAGCCACGAAAGAGGTACAATCCATCATCCTCAATGAGGATGAGCCACAAAAAACTGTCCAAATCGGTAAAACTCTGAAGCCAAACATCAAGGAAGACCTCATCAAGCTGTTGAGAAGAAGACAGAGTGTCTTTGTATGGAATCAGGCAGATATGCCAGGATCGACCCCGAAATTATGAGCCACAAGCTTAATGTGGTAGAGGGTGCAAAGCTAGTGAAGCAGAAGAGGAGAATTTATTCTCAAGAGAAGTATGGGGTCATTAGGGATGAGGTCAAGAAGCTGGAAGATGCAAAGTTTATCAGAGAGGTCATCTATCCCGAATGGCTGTCCAATGCAGTCATTGTCCCAAAAGCCAACGGGAAGTGGAGGATGTGTGTAGACTTCACAGACCTCAACAAGCATTGTCCCAAAGACAACCTCCCTCTCCCCCGCATTGATCAGATGGTAGACGCTACTGCAGGCCATGAACTAATGAGTTTCATGGATGCCTATTCAGGTTACAACCAGATTTTTATGAGCCCTGGGGACTCGGAGAAAACGACTTTTATTACCGATAAAGGGATATACTCTTATAGGGTCATGCCCTTTGGTCTGAAGAATGCAGGGGAAATCTATCAGTGCCTTGTAAATAAAATGTTTGAAGATCAAATTAGGAAGTCTATGGAGGTCTATGTAGATGACATGCTGACTAAGAGTTTGAAGGCAGAGGATCATGTGGTTGAACTTGAGAGGACCTTTAATACGATGGACAAGTATCGGATGAAGCTCAACCCGACGAAGTGTGTCTTCGGGGTTGGAGCAGGGAAATTGTTAGGGTTCATCGTGAATGAAAAAGGAATTGAGGCCAATCCTGAGAAAATAAAAGCCCTCCTAGAAATGAAGACTCCCAAGACCATTAAAGACGTTCAGAGGCTCATGGGGCGAGTGGCTGCTTTGAATAGGTTCGTGTCTAGGGCCATGGACAAGTGTTTACTGTTCTTTAAAATTCTCAGAAAGGCCTTCGAATGGAGTGAGGAGTGTGATGAGGCTTTCAGGGAGCTAAAGTCATACCTGGGGTCTCCCTTGCTGTTGTCACGACGAGTGCAGGGTGAATGACTTTATGTGTACTTAGCTGTCTCAGAATCAACCATCAGCGCAACAATCATCAGAGACGAAGACGGGGTACAGAAGCATGTGTATTTCAACAGTAAGGCACTCCAGGGGGAAGAGCAAAGATACCCATGAATGGAGAAGCTAGCGTATGCCTTAATCCATGCATCAAGAAAGATGAAACCATACTTCTAGTTCGATACAATGGTCATCCTCACTGACTTTCCTCTTAGGTAGGTCTTACACAAGCCAAAAAAATTAGGGAGGCTAATGTCCTGGGATATAGAGTTGGGGGAGTTTGACATTGTGTATCAACCTAGGATGACCATTAAGGGACAAGCATTGGCGGATTTCGTGGCTGAATTTACTTAGGAAGATGATGAAGCTGAAGATGAGAGCCTTGGGAAGACAGGTACCCTACAAGGCATACTCACCGACACACCCGCAGAGAAGGCTGAGATAAGCACCATTAGAGGAAAAGTGGCCGAAAATGAAGAGGGAAGATATCTCTTTAGACAGGGGTCCCTCACCGAGGGAAATTTCTCAGAAGAACAAACTGTGTGGAGCCTCTTCATTGACGGGTCCTCCTGCGACAGCGGAAGTGGAGCTGGACTGATAGTATCAGCACCTGATGGCACAGACATTGAGTACGCCTTGAGGTTCAACTTCAAAGACTCCAAAAACGAGTCTGAATATGAGGCCTTGATAGCAGGGCTTTCCTTGGCCAAGTCTCTTAGTGTCGACCAGATTTTGGTCCATAGTGATTCAAGGCTAGTATTGAATCAGATACTAGGAGCCTACGAGGCCAAGGACGAGCGGATGGCCAAGTACCTTGAAAAAGTGAAGTCACTGTTGAAGAGCTTCAAAGAAGTAAAATTGAAGAGGATACCTAGGCTCGATAAGGGTCGAGCTGACGCACTTGCTAGGTTGGCCTCGGCGACTAGGACAAATATCAGGAGGACAGTCCCAGTAGAAATCTTACTTCGACCAACTATTGAAGATGCTGAGATAACACTTGGCACTTGCTTAAATGTTAATAAGGAAGCTTCATGGATGAACCCTCTGATCAGATACATTAACGAGGGGGAGATGCCAGAGGCAAGGCTGGAAAGGAAGAAGTTGAGACACAGAGCTGTGAAATTCACTGTCATCGGAGATACCTCGTACAAAAAGGGGTTTTTGCTCCCCTTGCTTAGGTGTGTGCACCTATCTGAAGTCCCACGCATTTTTCAAGACGTGCATGAGGGGTCATGTTCAAGACACATCGGGGGCAAGTCTTTGGCGAAGAGGGTGTTCACCTAGGGGTACTGGTGGCCGACCTTGGGGAAAGATGCCACAGCATATATAAAAAAGTGTGATAAATGTCAAAGATTTGCCACCATCCCTCACCAACCCCATCAGCCTCTTACCTCTATTACATCCCCAAGGCCATTTGCAGTGTGAGGGATCGACCTAGTAGGCCCCTTTCCTAGGTCCATCAATAACTATCGATTCCTCATCGTAGCAATTAATTATTTTTTAAAATAGGTGGAGGCAGAGCCGATGGTCACGATTACCGAGCAGAAGGCCTTCCAGTTCATATGGAAAAAAATTATATGCAGATATGGTCTCCCCAACGCCCTCATCTCAGATAACGGGACTCAATTCAAGAATGCATCCCTAGAGAAGTACTGTGAAAGGGTGAGTATCAAACAATTCTTCTCTACCCCAGGTCGACCTCAGGCTAATGGGCAAATGGAAGTTACAAATAGGATAATCGTAGACGGGATCAAGAAGAGACTTGAGGAGGCAAAAGGAAGATGGGTTGAGGAGTTATATGCTGTACTGTGGGCCTAAATGACGACGACAAAGACCTCTACCAGAGAAACCCCGTTCATGCTAGCTTATGGCTCAGAAGCCGTCATCCCCACCGAGATTGGGTTTCCTACTCACAGGGTCCAAATGTATGACCCCCAGAGAAATATGGAAGAGAGGAGACTTGACTTAAACCTGATTGAGGAAAGGGGGGAAGACGCAGAGATAAGGCAAGCTGCCTACCAGCAGAGGACTGCCAGATTTTACAACCAAAGGGTGAAGCAAAGGCCAATCGCAGTGGGGGAATTAGTCCTCAAATAGACTTGGCAAAAGCCTAACAACCTCCACCAAAATTGGCATGGCCCATATAGGGTCATTGCTGAAGTTGTTCCTGGAACATATAGACTAGAAAACCTTGAAGGGGAACCTTTTTCCAACCCCTAGAACACAGATCATTTGAAGAAATACTATCAGTAGTGTTGTAATGTCCTATCGGACCATAGTTGTAATGAATGTGTTGCTCCAACAGAACATTTAGAATGTTAATAAGAATGTCACATTGGTCCCTCATTTTCTGCTTGATTAATTTTAGTGCGATTGGGGTGATACTCATTAAAACCCTCGGCTATGATGAGGGTCAATGGTGGGGACGACCCCTCATTTACCCTCAAGAAAGACGGGGGGGACTTGAAATTTAAAACCATTAAGTTGGTGAAAAACCACCCTCGGCTATGATGAGGGCAAATGGTGGGGACGACCCCTCATTTACCCTCAAGAAAGACGAGGGGGGACTTGAAATTTAAAACCATTAAGTTGGTGAAAAACCACTCTCGGCTATGATGAGGGCAAATGGTGGGGATGACCCCTCATTTACCCTCAAGAAAGATGAGGGGGAATTGAAATTTAAAACCATTAAGTTGGTGAAAAACCACCCTCGGCTATGATGAGGGTCAATGGTGGGGACGACCCCTCATTTACCCTCAAGAAAGACGAGGGCGGACTTGAAATTTAAAACCATTAAGTTGGTGAAAAACCACCCTCGGCTATGATGAGGGCAAATGGTGGGGACGACCCCTCATTTACCCTCAAGAAAGATGAGGGGGGACTTGAAATTTAAAACATCATTTGGTTGGTGGAAACGACCCTCGGCTATGATAAGGGCAAATGGTGGGGACGACCCCTCATTTACCCTCAAGAAGGACGAGGGAGGAGTTGAAATTTAAAACATCATTTGGTTGGTGGAAACAACCCTCGGCTATGATGAGGGAAAATGGTGGAGACGACCCCTCATTTACCCTCAAGAAGGATGAGGGAGGAGTTGAAATTTAAAACCATTAAGTTGGTGGAAACCATCCTCGGCTATGATGACAGAAAATGATGGGGACGACCCCTTATTTACCCTCAAGAAAGACGAGGGAGGAGTTAGTGAGATTGTTAATTTAAAAACATCACAAGGCAAGTTATACAAAAGACAAGCACAGAAGACAGAAAGAGGCATTATATTACAAAATGTTAATGTTTGTCCAACAAAAGTAAGGTACAAAAATGTGATACATGAAGAGGGTATTGGTTACAAATAGCCACCCTATTGAGCGGCATCAGAGGGCAAGGCCTCAACATCTATGGGAGCTTCCTCTATGACCAAGACAGGCCTAGCCTCAGACGTGCCTGTTCCTTTTACATGCACCTGAGATTCCACTTGGGCCAAGCCTTCAGTAATAAGGGGATCATCCAGTTGAACTGCCTCAAGAGAGGGGCGGATAGACGACACCGCATCAGCAAACTTAAGGACGACCCACCGACAGGTCGTCCTAATTCCCCTCTCCAAGTATTCGAGACCGAAGTCTTAAAACTTGTCTGAGATTTTATAGGTCTCCACAACATCATCCCCAGCCTTCTTCACTGCCTCGGCCAGCTCGCTCTTGAACTGGGCGTTTAAGGCTTCTTCCTTCGACCTGTAGAGGTCATCCCTTATCTCCATATCAGCATCATGCTGCTTCGTCAGCTCGTCTAGGACCCTTGCATATTCGGTCCTCGCACTCTCCAACTCAGCCCTTGCAGTCTCGAGCTCGGTCTGCAAGTCAGCCTCGTGCTGAATGGCCCTCTCAGCTTCATGAAATTTCTATTGGTTCTCAGCCATCCACTTAATGGCAGACGTGAAGGCACAAACAGACTGCACAGAAAAAGACACTTGTTAAAGGGCCGAGGAAATAGTTAGTGAAAAATTTAACTAAGGAAATGAAGTAAAAACAAATACCTGGGCCAGAGTGTGCAGACCATAGTCATACACCTTAGCCGGGGACATCTTCGACAGGAAGTCATAGTCGACGGCCGAGGGGGCAGATAACATAGAAGCTTTGGCCGCCCTCAGATTGGCAATCAGGGAAGACGGCTCAACCTTCAATAATGTTAAGTTTTGGGACAAAAAGGCCCCCATGCTGGAAGAGGATCCAGACCCCTCAGACGCCTCCACCCTCGCCCTCGTCCTCGAATTCGGTAGAGGGTCAGTAGGAACTTCGGGGCCCTTTCTTTTATGGCTATCGACAGACGGTTCAACAGGTGTCGGCCCCACGGCCTTTGAATTCCTCGGAGCCTATTGAGGCTCCTTGCCTTTCTTCTTGCCCAAACCAGACAATAAGCTCGGGGCAGTCATTTCCCAAATATGGTCAGAGATACCTGCCGGACGACATGAAAAGGAGACGACACATCAGAAAATACAGAGGAAAAGATGAAACACTTGGAAAAAATTAAAGATTGAGCGAACAACTACTCACATAGTTCTATTAAGGGGCCGACACTCAGACCAACTTCTTTGAGGAGGCGAGGGGTCATCAAATCTTCAAATTTTGCGAGTCCACCCTCTATCCCTCGCTCTCTCAGATAGTCAATAATGACCCTCTCCTCCAAGCTAAGTCCAGGGTCTGAGCGCGCTTTCATTGAGGGATTAGACCATAACCTGGGTACCCTCGGACCATCTTCCACGGGTTCTACCTCGACGGGGAATTCCCAATCCCCTGAGATAAAGAAAAACCTCTTCTTCTAGTCATGATTGGAAGTCTGAGCCACGTGGAGAAGTTTCTTGTCAGACTTCCTGGCCCCCAAATGGAAGTACCCAGGCTGTTTGGACGATGTGGTGATGTTGTAACATGCAAGGAATGCATCGGCCAAGGGCTCGTCGGCAAATGAATTTTTCCACAAGGAGACATAATCGAGGATAGTCCTCCATGAGTTGGGAGGAAGTTGAGAAGGGGCAACCCCAAGGGCAGACAAGATATTGACTATGGACGAGTGCAGAGGGAACCTAACACCGACCCTTAATATTTGCTCATAGACAGCGATCTCTCCCTCGTCACCCTCGAAGACTTTATCAGATTCAGAGGGAACTCACATATTTATGTTGGGTTGAATGCCAAAGAGATGCCTCCATACTAAGAGATCACGATCTTTGACTGACGATACATAAGTGGAAGAAGTTGAAGTGTCAACTTGACTATCATCACCCTCAGAGGAGCCCTCACTGTCGTCCTCATCTCTCTCAGATCTCCCAACCACTGGGGAACCATCGGGAAAGACTACTTGGAATGCATGTGGGGACAACGCTGTTACAGGGACAGCCTCAAAAGGTGCTGTGCCCTCGGCCTGTCGGCCTGGGCTGAGACTGGATGTCTCCCCCCTCCCAGAAAGGCCAGCACCTGAGGGTGACGATGCTCTATGATCCATTTCTCCCTCGCACGTTTGACTCTCTGCTGGACGACCGGACGACCCGTAGGACTCAGGGGGTACGATAGTGGCTAATGGAATGGGAAAAATGGGTCGTACCCAATTAGGGTCGGCCCCTCGTCTTCTCTCGTCCTCCTCCTCTATTCGTCTAATGTCCACGAATAACTTCTCTCTTAGGGAGGGGAACTCCTCAACTAAGTCATAAAGTCTCCTAAGCATCAAGGGGAAGACCCTACACTTAGAAGAATTTGGCTAAGCTAACTACAAACAATCTCATAGTTGACTAAGTTGGACTTTTGGATTGAAACTAAGGAAAGCAAGGGTTTTAATCAAGAACATTCAAGAAAGGAAAGAACTCGACTTGCCGGAGAAGGGATCGGAAAAAATAAGGAAACCCTAGAAACACTACAAGGGGGCGTCAACCCCAATGCATGATATGAAAATGAATATTAAAAATGGAATTTATGGCAAAGAAAAGTACCTGAAGATAAAAGCAACGACTGAATGAAGCTTGGTACAGAAAGGTTGCAGAAATGGCTATGGAAGCTGTTAAGAAGCTATAGAGAGAAAGAGTTAAGGCGCGAAGAAGAAGAAGAAAGGAAATGGTTTCAAAAATTATTTAAATACCTTGCTAATGAGTGGGGCCATTAACCAAGGCATAACACAGCCCACGAGGAGGGCATCATTAGGGCACAAAGTCCCAAGCAAAGTGTGCAGCCGTTACGCCTAGGAAACTGGAACGATAATGGATATCTGCCTAAGTGTCACATCAGCTCGACAGGTGTCATTCATCTAACTGACCATACACTCATCTCAAAAGCAACACTCTCCCTCAGCCATCTCAATAACATTGATGGCTAAGGGCTGGGGGCGATTGATATACCCATATATACCCTCGGCCAAGTCGAGGGCGCCCAGCACCTGGACGGGGCCAGGATGACCTCTCAACCAATACCAGACGACCCTCCAAGGGGCCGACCCTTTCATAACTCAGACGACCCTCCAAGGAGCCGACCCCTCATCAGGTCCAGACGACCCTTCGAGGGGCCGACCCCTCATCAGGACCAGACGACCCTCAAAGGGGCCAACCCTTAATCATGGTCTGGACGACCCTACGAGGATACGACAGTATGAGGCCCAGATTAGGCCTAGCTCGTTGCCAGCAGGAACTTTGCCCTCGGCCTCGTGTCATCGACCGAGGGTGACATCATTACAGCGCGTGATTTGGGAGACGCGTGGAACAGTGCGCGTGGGGCTCATATGGCATGTGGAAGACCGTTATAATAATATCATCCCCTCATGTGAGGGAATATTATGTCCTCATTAATCACAGGTGGCATCTACAGGTGTCAGCAGGGGATTGGCTAGATCATCATTCGCATGCACCATGCATGCTTGGGGGGTACACTACACCCCCCAAAACCTATATAAACTTGTCACCTACAACCCTACTAGGGATGGATAATGGTAACCCTAGCTAAAACTCTTCTTATACACACGGTAGAGAGAGAAAGTGAGATTATGTGCATTGTATCCAAGGCCATTAGTGCCTATACTTAGTGGATCACACACTCACAGTGGATGTAGGCCTAATTGGATGAACCACTATACATCATTATCTTATTCCTCTTATACTCACCCCCTTCTATATACTTATACATACATATCTCTATGGCTGCCATGGTTATTACTGTTTGATCTCTACACCTCTTATCTGGTGGTGCTGAATCTCAGCATCATCACAACCTACTGTAGGAATCAACACTCGACAGTTGCTCCAATGAGGGGGGGTGCCCAAACTTGGAATAGAATGTGTTCTATCAGAGATAAAGCTGAGGAGTATATGATGTGGCATATATGAGAAGGTAAAATCAATGTTCTTAAAGATAATTGGGGCATAGCTGATTGTAAGCATGCTACAGAAGTCGAAGCAGGTCTTATAAAAGACTTTTGGATTCCAGGTAGAAAATGGAACAAGGAAAAGGTTCTGAATTTCTTCAAGCTAGACATTGCTCTTCAGATGCTAAATTATCAAGAATTTTTCCTCAACAGTCCAGACACTCTGATCTGGAAGCCTTCTATTTTCGGATCTTTTTCCACCTCTTCAGCTTGGAGTCTAAGTAGAACTAGAGGAGTTTCAAGCCTGAGCATAAAATTTATCTAGCATAGCACCCTCCCAGTGAAAATATCAGTGTTTATGTGGAAACTCATGAATAACCTGATTCCATCAGATGAGAAAATCAAATCTATTAGGATTAGAGGTCCATCTAAATGCCTATGTTGCCTACGACCTCAAGAAGAAACAACTGACCATATTTTTTAGAAGGGACACATAGCAGATTCAGTTTGGGATAAAATTACTAAAGAATATGGCATCCAAAGAAGTAAAGGTGGAGGCTTCAGAAATCAATTATTTCAATGGTGGCTGTATGGGGTCAAATTAAACCATGGTGTCTTTATTATAGTCCCTGCCATAGTTTGTTGGTGCTTATGGTGTTTGAGAAATAAATGCAAGTATGATGAAGGCAACCCTAGTGTGTCTAATATTCTTTTTCAAATCCATCAGCGGATTCAATCAATTTCAGTTTCAAAAATTTCAATGGCTCCTAACAAGAGGTTGCAGATCAAATGGGAAATTCCCCCATCAGGAGTTCTAAAGTTAAATATTGATTGCAGTGCTAGAGGGAATCCTGGTTTGGGAGGAGGTGGAGGTATTCTTAGAAATCATTTTGGGGAAATGGTTTGGGCTTTTAATTTTCATTTCAGAGAAGTTACAAATATGGGAGCAGAGGCCTTAGCTCTTTTGAAAGGTATGGAGTTATATATGGATTTGTCAGATTATTATCTCATTATAGAAAGTGATTCAAGAATCCTTGTAGATGTTCTTACTAGCAAAGGTTTTGTTCCATGGAGAATTAAATGGCATGTTCACAAGATTTAGATTATTCTAAAGGGATTAAAGTTCAAGATTGTTCACATCTACAGGGAGGCAAACCAAGTTGCAGACTTCCTTGCAAAATTAGGCAGCTCCCAACTGTCAAACACTAGTCCTCATTCTATAATTGACTTTCCTAAGGATCTAAAGGGTTTAATTACAGTGGACAAATGGAGTTTTCCTTCATTTAGGAATGTGTAAAAGCCATTGGTGCAAAATATTCTTTTTATGTTTCTATAAGCTTACTTTAATTTCATCTCTCATTTATTTCATTGTAAGGGTTCTATGTCATAAACAACCTCATTTGCATTTTCATAATTCATTTTTTCTTGTCACTTCCAAGGATGTAAGCTATTTAGAAGAGGCAAGTTCTTCTAGTCCTTATGAATAAATTGTAGTTCTTGTAATAAATAAATAAATAAATAAATAAATATATATATATATATATATAATAACAAGGGTTGAAATTGCATTTTATTGTCTGTTAATGAACACGAGCTGAAAAGAGTTTCTCACCGTGCCACCTCTACAGAGGCTCGGGATATGTTAGTCACTGCTCATGATGGTGACACACGTGTCAAGGCTGCCAAGACCCAAATATTAGTTCAACCGTACAACACTATTATGATGACTGATGGGAGTGTTTATGACTAAGTTGCATACTAATGGGAGTGTTTATGACAAAGAGGACACAAGTATGAAAATACTTTGGTTTCTTCATTCTAAGTTTTATTCAAAGTGATATGTCATTAAGGAGATGTATGACCCAAATATGACCCATAAATTTCTAACTAGCAAGTTAGACATAGTTGAAATGGAACTTGATTGTAAAAAACACACGTTCTCAACTTCAAAGAATACTAGTGGGTCAAATTTGGTTTTCTCATCTCAATTGAACTATCCTAAGTTAAAGATGCCTGATCTTGACCTAGACATAGGGAATGACCCTGACCTAGACAGTATTAATAATCAAATTGCCTTGATGAGTACGCAATTTAAGACAATGATAAACTTTATAACTGCTTTACCCGTTAATCATGGATAATTTAGTCATCAAAACATTCAAGGGTCTATACCCTATGATAGAAACCATGACCAACCCACTGGTTTAAAAGATTATGAATGATCCAAGGACCTGTCTAAGGTTTAATGCTGTAAATGTGGTAAATTAGGGCACTATGCCAATAAATGTTATTTTAAGATCAAGACCACACCTAAGGATAATGTAACCAGGACTTGGGACGACTCTTCAGAATTCGATAATCATGAATCAAGTGAAAATTCCATGGCTTTTTATGGTATTGTTGTTAAAAATGATGATTATAAATGCATGCCTGTTGGTGATTCCGAATAATCTCATGCAGATGAAATATGTGACACGACAGAGGATTTTTTTTAGTTTAAATAGAGGGTGTGTGAATTCAAATGTTCTCAAAAAATAAAATCTAGGGGACACTTATTCACACACATCACCTATATCCAACATTAAAAGTGATAATGACATCCCAGACTATAAAAAAATCCACTCTAACACTTTAAAAAGTTCATTGAAATTTGACAAATTAATTAGAAATTTGATCGAAAAAATCGAGGTTTCAAAATAGGCAAGTTTTGTTAAATGCGGAATAGTACAACTGTCAATGCGAACTATTTAAGACTAAAAAAATGTGTTTTGAAAATAAAATAAAATATTTAACAGATTTAAATTATATTTTGGAACAAAAATATAAGGCCACGTAAGTCGAATTGGAGCAATCCAAAGAAAAGTGTTCAGTGGTTTTTAAGAAGTGTCAAGACTTTGAATCTTTAACTAAACAACATGATCAAATGATGAGTTTTATGAGAAAAGATAATGATAAACGTGGGATAGGCTTCATTAAAAATAAAAAATCTATAAAAATTAAATATACCTCATTTTTCAAATAAAGTTCTACTAACATTAAAGTTTCGAGCCTTAAGAGATATGAAAATTGTGAAAAATATGATTTTCAAAATTCAGTCCCAAATATAGCAAAGAAAGTTGAGGCTCCTCGATTTTGACATGAGCCTGCTTTGAAATACAAGTGCCCCTTACTAAAGACTTTAAAACTAAACCATAAACGTTTCATACATGACCTACAATGTATAACGATATACCGATTTTCAATTTTTTTTATCAATAACGTAAAAATAATGTCGAATAAATATTGTTCGTATTGTGTTATTTTTTGTCATCGTCAAAATGAGTGTTTCCAAATTAGAATTAACACTCATGCTTATCAGAACGAGGCAAAATTACTATGTTTTTCCCAAATAAAATTTGAATCAAAAAAGGAATGATAAAGCCAATAATAGGTCCAAGACCAAAAGTAAAGCACAACGTAAGAGCCCTAAACCCTCTTCTAACTTAAATGGAAAAATCGTTTTCGAAATAAGTCCAGTATGGGTTATAAAGGATGAATTAAGACCCCCAAAAGGTGAAATTTAGAATATTACTTCTCCTAAAACCAAAAGAACCAAAGGAGGTAGGTTTTTTTGACACAATGTATTCTAAAAACATGACTAAAGAGGAATCACTTCCTGCTAACTTAACCAAATACTCCGGTGGAGACATCATGTTTAGTAAAAATCAGTCATTTCGGATCACTGCGAATGGTAATATCAAAGAGGAAGGATTATTTTAATTTATTTATGGTTTACCCAAGAATTTGAAAGTTTCAAATCTTTTTTGTGCCTCTCAACAAGTAGGAAATAGGGTAAATATGCCTCATGAGGAAGTAAAGGACATTCTCAGTTCGAAATTCCAAGAATTAACGAAAACATCATTTATGGTGGAGTTACATAACATCCTGGGCCTAAATGTAAATCATTTTAGTCGTGAACTAATTGAGAATAAAGAAGAACATGTTGATTTGTTCATAAAACTATTTAAATTTAAGAATTAAGTATTTTCACAATTCTACAGGAATAGTTTTGCTTGATTGAATGCTACCTTATATTTTCCATATATTCCTATCATTATCTTCGTTATGATATATCGCTATGATGATTTAGGGAATTTATATTTAAACAATGATAAAAGGTACCTCCTAAATCTAATCAATGAAGGAGATGCCACTCGATGTGGCCCATTTATATGACTAACTTCGTAGTTAGTTGTTTCATTCTCTCATATTATCAGTATTTTCACCTATTGTCTATTTGAGACAAAATGGGAGATAGCGTACATCCTATAGACATCTTGAAAATAATTTTCTAGGACATATATTTCTCACTTGATCTTATGAGATTGGTTTTATTAAGATTGTGTAGATTCCCACAAACATTAAGGTAATGGTCTGTAAATAATTGGATTATGTAATTTTTATTTTTCTAGGATTAATATGGGTAGATAATAATTTTTGTACATGGCTTAGAAATTTTATTTTTTCCTAAGAGTAACCATGATGTACTCTAACAGTTTTATGACAAATATCTAAGGGGGATTTTAAAACATCCTAAATATTTTACTCCTAGGTTTAAATTGAGTATGCACTATTTAAGGATGTAACTAGTTTGAAATTTGTGCAAACTATTTCTCTAGTTGAGAACCACTATATGGTACGTCGTCAAAGAACTACCAAGAAGACCAAAGATCAATCATAATTCAAATATGATAAGTATGGTAAGTTCAACCAACGATTTAGGTTGCACACACAACATATACACTAACATATTATATTCAAGATATTATGTATTTTTTTTTCATACGCTATATTTAATTAATTGATTTCATTCAAAACTATTTTATAAATTCCATAATTTTTTGAAAAAGTTAGAATATATTTGATATCGACAAAAATAAATATTTCTCATATTTTAATCTTTATATTTAAATAAACTTTTTAAGATTTTATAAATTGTTTTTAAAATAATTTCTTTTGTCATTTGTGTGAACATTTTGTTTTAGAGAAAACACAAAAGTGTCTCTTCAATAAAAACACTTTCTAGGTGCATCCAGGGCCGTTGATAGGCACTTAGATATAATGGTGAGTAGGATATTAAAAGTCTTGATCCATTTCTTTATTGATCGACCTCTGAGAGGAGAACATATGTTAAGCCTTAACACCATTAAATGTTTTTTTCCCTGGTTGCTTTAGGCAACAACTGTGGAGAGCCTTTCCCTCCAATTGACAAAAGGGTAGTGATATTCCCACCTCAAAATAATCTCCAAAATAAAAAAAACAACAAAATAAAAAACCAGTTTTTTACCATCAAACACCACAAATTTAACACTTTTAATCTTATTAAAAAAAAGTCTAAAATTCCCTTTAACATAATAACAAAAACTTTAACCTCTAACTCTTCAATACCCAAAAAAATTCAAACCCCAAACCGCGAAACCCATTTTCACGGCTCAAACCCTCAAAAACCAACCTTTTTTTCTCAATCCAATCGTGTTTCTATCATATACATTGTGTATGGGAATGTTTGTGTGGTTATTTTTTGCATTTTTTACAGCTTAACAACAATAAGAATTACCATGGATGATCAAAAATCCAAAGTCACAAATGATGCTCAAAGTTTATATTGTACTCCCACATTAGACTCATTTGAGGTACTAAACATTTACACACATTGTATTTAATCATTACACACTAAGAAATGGAAGAAAAGAAACGCTAAAAAAGTTTGAAAAAAATAGCTGATATGGCATCCCACGGTCTCCCGTAACCGCAGAAGATTGCATCTCACGACTATTTATGTCCGTGGTGTCCCAATTCACGATTTACCTTGGTCATGGATTGAAGGATTCCATGATTAACCATAGTTGTGATGCCTTGTTTCGGATTACCTTGGCCGTGAATACATGGATATCACGGCTTATCTTTACTGGGATAGCCTTATTATGGTTTACCTTTGGGTTCATTTAATAATAAACTCAATTTATAATTATCTAAAATTGTAGCTAGATGACTAAATATTAAACTCAATTGAATGGGGGGAGATTGATAACCTTATCATGCCAAGTTCTAGTGCGACATGGATTAACGGGTCATCATCGGGTACCACACCACTTGAGGGGTTTACGAGTACATAACCCATGAGTGAGACATATACTTTTGAGCAATCTACTGCAGAAGGAAAGAATACAACCGGTCCTTGCTTGTAGGATGAATTTTCAGACTTAACTATATCTATGATAACTTTACCCATAAGTCCTAAGATTTCCGGTGAATATTGCATAATGTGTTATTAATATTAAATATTTTCTTCAATATTGGATGTATGTAGGATACGGGAACTTCTCAGAGTGCCATTTGTCAAGATCATACCTCTGAATTTTCTACCGAAGAGGATGGTTTTTTTCTTAGTTATTTTTAAGTTTCAGAGCTTAGTCATATACACTACAATGACTAATTATTTATTTTCAATCTTCAAAGGTATTCGTGAGTAGAATTAAAATGGTATAATGGTGCCAGATGATTGGTTTAAAAATGAAATCTATAACGATTATACTCAAATTCGAGAAGGAGAAACTGGGAAGAAAGCCACGTATAACCCTTGGATATGAAAGAATCTCATTGCACAAACGGGATAAGGAGGAGGAAACAGAAAAGAAGAGAGAGCGTAATGTTAGCACCCGCAAGTGTGATTGTCCATTTAGACTTAAGGCTTTCTCTATGGAAGATGGTAAGTGGGGTGTAAATGTTATGTGCGGTCTACATAATCACGAGGTCTCCGATTCATTAGTTAGCCACCCATATATCGAACGATTAAATAAGGAGTAATGGAATGTGACAAAGGAGTTTATTTCTAATCATATTCGTCCGAAGGAGGTGTTGCACACATTGAAATAAATGGATCCTTACAATTGCTCCTCGATAAAAATCGTGTACAATGTGAAACACAATATGAGAATATGGGAGCATGCGGGGGGAACACAATGCAACAATTCATGAATTTGCTTTAAAAAAAACATTATGTACATTGGCATCGGTGTCATGAGAAAAATGACACCGTTGAAGACATATTTTTTGCACATCTGACCTCCATGTTACTTGCCAAGTGTTTCCCTTCTGTTCCGGTGATTGATTGCACTTACAAAACAAATATATACAACATGCATTTGCTCTAGATAATTGGGGTTACCTCTATAGGTCAATCATTCTGTATTGCATTTGAATTTTTGAAGTGTGGGAAGGAAGACAATTTTCAATGGGCGATGAAACAATTGAGATCTCTCTATAAGCCAAAAGTTTTGCCCGGGGTCATCATGTTCGATAGACAAATGTCATGCATGAATGTCATAAGGCAATTATTTTCGAGTGCGAAGCTTCTATTATGTTTATTCCATGTGCAGAAGAATATTAAAGTGACTTGTTTGAAAGATGGATTAAAAGACCCAGATAAAACGTTCTTTATGTCCAGATGCATTGGTGTAGTCAAATCCGAAATTAATGCGGAATATGACAAATCATGGTCATGCTTTCTTTCAACTTGGAAGTAATAATGTCCTCGTAAGATTTTATATCTTGAACATACTTGGTTGTCTTACCATTTTATGTATGCCCATCCATGGACGGATAAGATTCAATATCGCGAGGACTGCGCCAATAATAGGGTCGAGGGCACCCATGCACAGTTAAAAAAGTATTTGCTTAGCTCCATGGGGACATTTGCCACGGTATGGAAATGGATGGATGATCTACTTCAATTTCAGGAGATTCAAACTATATTGGAATTCGAAAAGTCTCTGTAATCAACAAAGCACACGCACAGTAAACCATTGTAACAAGTGATACGTGGATGAGCCTCCCACCTTGTTCTTGATTTGATTATAAGGGAGATAGATTATATGAGGATTGTTTTATCTGGATTTACGGGTAACACTCAATTAACGAATATTGCATGCGGGCATAAAATTTGTATAATATATGGCCTTTCGTGCACTTGTGAATTGGTCGAATGGGAGAAGACGGGTGATGCCATTCCAACATGGGAGTTAGAAGATCATTTTAATAAGCTTCTTATAATCCCTAATGTCCTAATGTATCGAGATCTTGATTATATGCCCGAGATGATTTGACTAAAGAAGAGGTTAAATGAAGTGCAAAAGCTGAACGAAATGCGATGCAAGCAAAACTAATGGAGATTGCTCAACCATCTTATACACCGTTGATGGAGACCACTTCATTAAGGACAAGGGGAGACCCATGGTCTTGAAGAAAAATACATCTACCAAGAGAATTCCATATGTGTGGGAAAAGGATACTCCAAATATGAGCGAACTTCGTGGCAAGAAGTTAGATGCGAACCCACCATATATAGCTACGAAATCAGATTTGTGGTCCACCTATAATAAGATATATATAAAGCACGTACCGAAATTCTTCCAATCTTTTGTGGAGAACATATATGAAGTTAGGTCAGATGGTAGTTATGTCTCCACCGCCTTGGCGCGGGGGATGGGTGTTGAAGAATCTTTTAGTCACTCCCATGTTATACGTAGTCAAATATTTACTGAGCTACGTCGGGATAAGAAATTACATGCTTGTATCATGACATCATATATAATCGTTGAGTATGAAAGTATATTGAACATTTTCAAGTATTCTGTACCAATAAGTTATTGCTTTATAATGTCGAAGTTTGGATATCTAGCGGAAAATGCGATGAAAATAATGGTAGTCTTGATATCAAAGCTCCAATTCCTAACTTTTGTGCCGTTTAATGAGGGTCCAAAACCCATTCAGGAGGATAACAATATTGCTTTCTTATTGAACATATCTAATTATCATTGGGTGACCATGAAGTGCACCCGATTTTTTCCCATACCCCCCATTATATCAAATTGGAAGTCAAAGGCATCGATCGATGCACTACGCTGGGAAGATTTATTCAAAAAATGTCTAAATATATTTCTGGGGTTGTATCCGAAAAATGTTGCGACAAGGGATGAATCGGTTTTTATTAAATCGGATGACGAAGTTGATTTGACTAAATCATGCGCGACGTAGTGGACAAATGTAATTTTTTATAACATTATATATAAGGCAATTGGTTGGATGCCTATTGTATTTTTGTGAATGATTATTACAAACAATCATGTTGGATATGAAATGTTGAAAAGTTAAATGTCTCTTTTTATTTATATGTTAGACATGAATATTTAAAATTAAAGTTAATCATGTTGCATATGAATGTTCAATATTTATGTTTGCTATGAATATTGGATACGAATGCTGGATACACTATAACAACACCTTTAATTATGTTGGATATAAATGGTTAACATGATTAAGGATATACTATATTTAACACTGATGATTTTGTTTGATCATTAAATTAAGGTATACTGCATTCAAACCCAGTACGATCTCACCTGGCCGTGTTAGGAAAACCACAGTCATCCTTGACCGTGGTAGACATTCCATGGTCCTAATTGGTCGTGGAAATCATCCAGTGACTTTGGATAATTTTCTAAGGCATTCTCACGATTTTATCTGGCCGTGTTAGATTATAGTGTTTCCCTTCTATTTGAGTCTGGATTTTATACACATGTCGTTGTGACACATTTATTATTATTGGGATTCATGTATGGAGATATTTGTTGTAAAGTATTATTCCAGTTGCATTTAAATTCTTTTGTGATTCATTATTGTGGATTTGATTCTTATGAAAATTGTTCGTAATGGTTAAAATGGAATTTTTAGTAAATTAAAATTTGAAAAGTTTAACACCTGCTTAATTGGATATTAGGTGATTAATATTTTTCGACAGTAACGCTAAGTGATATTCCCTATATGTACCCAACAGCTCAGAGACACCAACCTCGGCCAGGGAGATGGCCGAGGTTAGAAGGCCCCCAGATTGGCGACCATCGGTGTCGTCCTAATCAAGGTCGGCCATGGCCAACGTTACTAGTTGCCTTACAGCCAGGTAACAACTGAGGTCCTCATGGTCCATGCAGATAGTAATCCATCAGGTCGGTCGGAGCCAACATTACGCCTACATCATACATCAACCTTAGCTGGGTGTAAGCCAAGGAAGCAGAGACTACACAATCATCATAATCAGCCTCGGTCGGGAATCAACCGACGTTCCTGTTACTCCAACATTACCTCGGCCCAGGTCGACATTACAACTCCACCTGCCTTACCTCGACTCTCCTATGGAGCCAAGGTCATCGCGGATAACCTTTGAGTGAGCAGTTGCTAGACTTCACCAACCTCGTACTCTTCCAGGCCGAGGTTGGTATCACCCGAGGATATCCGAGCTTCAACACGTTCTTGTATAACTTAGAACACGTGGACAATATATGTTGTAACAGTATTATTCCCTCCACGTGAGGGAATATTGAGGTCATCATTACTTAGTTGAGATCAGCCAGGTGTCACTCTCATATTGGCTCGATGTTCATGCACATGCTCATTGTATGCTTGAGGGGCACATTGCACCCCCAAGCACTATATATAAAGGTCATTTTCTACCTTGTAGAGGGATCCAAAATGACAACCCTAGCTGAAACTCTGTCATTTCACACAGTAGAGAGAGAAAGCTTAAGAGATTGTATCCATGGCCATTAGTGCCTTCATTCAGTGATATTACTCACACACACTCACAGTGGACGTAGGCCCGATTGGCTGAACCACTTATATTCAAGTGTTTATCCTCTTCTCCTCACCTACTAATACATACATACATATATATATATATTCTCCTGTGCTGCCATTGTTCTCACTCACTTGAGCTTGTCAACACCTTACTTGGTGGTACTGTTTACAACATCGTCATTTTGGCACCGCCTGTGGGAACGAGAAGCTATCTCTTCCTCATTTTTTGCTTAACCTCATCGGAGACTCTGGTGGTGAACTAGGTCTTATCCCTTGTGTGGAGTTACTTCACCATTGAAAGAGGTCCATTAAGGTACAAAGCTCATTTACTCTATAAGCTCTTTAGTGTTAACACATGACACTAGAATTATCGCCACCTCTTCCATCACCCGGTGCTGGAGGGCCTAGTTCCAGCCAGGCACCACCGCAGTCCGAAATGGCGAAAGTGGCAGCAGCCTTGAGGTCTTTGGTTGCAACGCAACAAGAAATGAAGGAGAAATTTGCACAACTCAGTCAAAATATAATGAGAACACCAGGGGTCTCACCGGAGATGATTACTCCAGTGACTGTTCAGCCTCATCCTGATGCCATGGGACCACCACAGGCACCGCGAAAAGACAAACCTACGCCTCAGCGGAGGAGGGACGTTTCTGAACCTAGACGTTTGCGTTTGGGGAGGCAAGGACAACATTGCCCTGAGGATAGGTATGATGATTTGGAGGTAGAAGATTCTCCAGAAGATTGTTGGGAGCCGTATTAGGTCTTAAATAAGACAGTACATCCTATCCAGCAGAGCCGAGGTTGTGAAGACAGAAGAGGTAAAGAAGCCCAATAAAGAGGGTCAACTTTCGATTGATTAAGCAGAGGGTCGGGCTTTAAAAGGCTCGACCCAGTGAATGACCTGCGACAGAGGTTATCCAGGACGAGAAGTGTAGCTGGCTCACAAAGGGAAGAGGGGCAATGCCGACCTCATCAAGGCCGACCTAACACAGGACGAGGAAGGGACCAGGAAGAGGTCAACAGCCGACGTTGTGCTGCGACTGGGGAACCCTCAGTCCACCCCTTGGAAGTGGCTGGGGACAACCTCGGCCAGGCCGACGTTGCAAGACCTTGGAATGACTCCATCCAATCTCTTGAGGACAAGATAGGAGACCTCATCAAAAGTCGCGACCCACTGCAAAGAGGTTTCTCAGAAGGCTCCCCGTTCGTGGCTAAGATAGTGAGCTTCCCAACCCCTGCCAAGTTCAAGCCACCTACGGTGTCTCCCAAGTATGACGGTAGCACCAACCCTGTCATCATATTGAGATGTACCAGTCCACGACGAACATTTACTTAATACCAGATGAGATAAAATATCGGCCTTCTCCGGGACTTTGACGGGAGTGGCGCGACTAAGAATTTGTCTCAAAAGTGTGTTTTACTCTAGGCTCAAGTGCAAGCCTGTCGCTCAAGTAGTAACCAGGTAAGTCGGGATCGTATCCACAGGGATCGAGATTGCCAAATAGTAAAAAGAAAAATTATTAAATCTTGAAATGATTTCTTAAAAGAAACAAAAAGATGATTAATGATTGGGAAAATTTCTAGTGAAATAAAAATTTACTTAAGAAAAACAAACTGAAAATTGCAAAAAAATTTAGATCTGACAAATGGGAGAAAATAGGGTAGGGTACAACCCCTCAATCCTTAACAAATTACCGTATAGAATACTAGAATTGTAAATTAAAATTATTGACTAGATCCGGTCTTTATAAATTCTAAGCATTACATATATGAGGGATCTAGCCCGCATCATATGAAATCAAAGATAGATATAAAGCGGTGAATGATAAATTATACTCGCAAAGCGTTCTTAAACATCTCAAGTACCTAGGGCAAGAGAGATTAAAAGATTGACAATATTTGTATGAGTTTCTTTCACGATTCAATCAATATTTTAATTTAACCTCTATTTTCTACATAAATAATTTGCCTTGGATTGAGTTCATGTACCCCAGCCCTTGGGAATTTAGCTCCTCATGATTTGGTTCAAGAATAAATTAACATATAAAATTATGGATCTACAAGACATTGTAAATAATTTGCAAATAATAAAACTAGCGAATGGAAAGATTTTACTTGAATTCAGCAACAAAAACGGAATTGGAATTCATAATTTCTTACAAACTAGGGTTCATGAAAACTCTTGAAGGAATAGAAAATTTTCTCTCAAAATCTAACCCTAAAATTCAACCTCTAATTCTCTCTAATTCTCTCTAGAACTCTCAACCTAGCAACTCCTTCCAAATGATGTAGGGCATGGGCTTTTATAGCACAAAGTATCGAAATTGACAGCTCAATTTGCTTGTGACACAAGTTTCACCATCTAGCACGCCAAAAATCTGCATAATTAATGCCAGGATTTCACATGACCGGACCGGTCCGGATTACCCTAGGATCGGTCCGATATCCACCGGATCGGTTCTTTTATTTCTACCGGATCGGTCGGTCCTAGTCGGATCGGTTCTTTTTCCATATCCATCGGTTTGCTATCCATACGGGGTATACTGGACTTGGTCAATTCGGATCGGTCCGGTTTCCATCGGATCGGTCCGATTTTCTTCTACTTTGAGTTTTTCCTTGCAACTTTGACTAGCCATATCTTTTGATCTAGAACTCCGATTTGGGTGTCGTTTCTTCCTATGCTCTTGTGAACTCATGCTCTTCAACTTCACTTTTGGTGTCGCCTGCGATTTTTGAGTGGAACTTTACTCTTTTGCCCTTTGACTTTTCTTCTGATTTTCTTCTTTTCCTTTCTTGCATTCCATTCCTGAAAACTTCATCACAATTACACAAAAACTAGGGAATATTGTTAAAAACAGACAATAGAGTGATATGGACTAAAAATGATTCAATTACCTTGTTCGAGATATTAAAATCACCAAATTAAGGGGCTAAATTCAGAAGAATTTACGCTTGGTCAAATCCCCTTAACTTAGGACTTTGCACGTCCCGGGCAATGTAACTGAATCTAACCAAAATTCTACTCTTGAAAATTCCTTTATTGGGATAGAATACCTTTTTCGCGGGCAAGCGATTGCATTTAGCGTATGCAATAAGCCTTTAAACCCCTAGGTTACCCTAGTAGGACGAGTTTTGTCTCGTGAGGGTTTGCAGTGAATATACCCACAAAATTCTTTATTGACTCAAATAAATATCAAAATATTTAAAAATTGTACAACTTAAATTTTTCGAAAAATAATCACCATAAATTCATATTCAAATGTCTCAAACCATAGTGTGTGTGTGTGTGCAAAGCCAGAAATTAAACCTCAAATTTCCACCGATTGAGCATTACGTTACTTTCCAAAAATTCGTTTTGATTCAAATTCTTACGGATTGCACTCACAAACGAATCACTCGGATTGTGGTTGTTTTCTCTCGGTATGCATGATATAAAAAGTAAATATAATGGACACAAATTCACGCATACAAAATTGAAAAGAAGGAAATATATGGTGAAAGGATCTCATCATCAGAATACAGTTATTAGGAAACGGGAAACATCATCTCTTAATCACACCATTTTTATCACTTATATTATCTTTTCATGTCTTAGCTCTCCACACGGTAACTAATTTCGCAATTTGGACTCGGTTAGGACTTTTCTTGGGGTTAAGGTGTAACGAGGAAAAAATGAAAATGGACGGAATGTTCGGAATTGGAAAATGTCCTTATGACGTCCATTAGTGCTTTTTCGGGCATTTGCTCATTTTTCTCTTTCTTTTTCAATTTTCATTTTTTTTTTCTCACTATTTTTTTTAACATTTTTTTTCTATTTTTCTCTTGCCCATTTATATTGCGCAATTTGGACTTACTTGATGAATTTTCTCAATTTTCACAATTCCGGGCTATTTGGGTTTTTCGGGTTATCAAACGAAAGGTAAATATTTTATTAGGCTCAACTTGGGTTGCAAAGGGATAATTTTTCACAACTTTATTATGGCTAATATTTTTTGGTAACAAACGAGGGCCTAATTCATTGTCCAAATTTCTAATCACATTACCATATGCATCTCGAGATTAATTAAGTTTAGAGATATATTTAGCACGGATTTTGAGACAACATTTCACACATTTCCAATAACCGGTCAAAACAAAGGATTGAGATCATCAACGACTTATTAAACGCTGAAAAGAACTTTGAGTTAATTATAAACTCGGATTGACTTATAAACTCATAAAAAAATTGAAAGGCTCGAAATCTCACCGGGTTTGATCAATCTCCACACTTATTCGTTAAGTCGTTAATTTTCTTTCAATTTCCATCTTTGGTCAATTTTGGCTTAGTGCAATTGAGATTTAACAATTTGAGACTTTAAATAGAATAAAGGTGATATTTTTGAAAAATTTAAATTCCAATTTTTATTTATTTTGAAGAAAAATATTTTTTTGGTTTTTTCAACATTTTCAATTTTTTTTTTTAAAACACACTTGGAAAGAACATGTGATCGAATCAATGAATCTAAACAATAAATGGGAAGAATATCCCACACCCCCTAACTTAAATGTTGCATTGTCCTCAATGCGAATCAAGAACACAACATAAAGAGAGGAAAAGAAAGATATTACCCAAATGGAGCGATTCCCGATGAGTGCGAGTCCATTGAATCTACAAAACATGTTAGAACCAAGCATAACAAAAAAGAATAACAAAAACTTTAACTAATTACTCTAAATGCAACAAGACACTATATAACACTTATACATGACTCAAAAATACAACAAAAATCACCCCATACGCGTCGGGGGTGCGACGACCTCGCATCTCTCTCCATAAATCACCCGACCCCTTTCAATGGGTACGATGCTCTCCTCGTCTCTCCCGTCTTACCATCATACGTGAATAGCCGGAACAAATTGTGCCCGTGACCATAGATAAAGGAAAGACCGGGAGATTAATAAACCGGAAAATTATCCTCTTGTTGCGTAGCACGAGGGTTGGTCTCTTAGTCGGGCGAGATTTGAGTCCTATCTTCAAGTACCTCCGAATACTCAAATGGTATGGGTGGAGGTTTGGGAAGGAGAAATTCATCAATTCTATTTTCCCACTCGCTTTCGTCTAAATGACGAAATGAGGCCCAGAAAGATTGGACTTCAACATTTAGGCTTGCATCCACCTGTCCGAACACGCGCTCAAACTCCGCTAGGCTCAACTCCTCTAGCTCTCTCTCTTGCTTGGTGTCCTCAATCTGCCTTTCGTGCTCACTCGCCGAATTATAGGGTGGTGTGGTTGGGTGGTAATCGAGGATAAATGTATCGATAGTGTCCTGCCATTCGCTTTCCTCTAAGTATTCCGACGAGCCTCTCCCGACACACTCTAAATCTCCTCTTTCACTCTTGTTCATGGGCTCACTCATGCTCTCGAATGCATTAACTAAACATACATCCCCTACCTTGCTCTCTATGTTGCAACCACTCCTCTCACTGTGCGTAACACAACCTTCCCCTAATGGCTCTTCCTTGTAAGTTCTTTCTTACTCATGTGCTTCCCCCAAAAGATCCAACCCTCTCGGTTCCCCTTCATCACCCTCTTTCTTGGAATTATTAAAAATATTTGTTTCGAGGGTCATGTTCCCAAAATTTAATTGCATACGCCCACTTCGGGTATTGATAAGAGCATTAGCTGTAGCTAAAAATGGGCGGCCAAGGATAACGGGAACATGATTACTTGGGAGAACGGAGGGTTCTTCGTCCCAAATGACAAAATCCAACGGGAAGTAGAAAGTGTCTATTTGGACAATCACATCCTCAATATTTCCCCGAGGAAGCTTCACAGAACGATCCGCGAGCTGGAGAGTCATATTTGTGGGCTTAAGGGCCCCCAGTTCTAGTTGCCTATAGATGGAATAGGGCATAATGTTAACACTCGCCCCTAGATCTATTAGAACTCTCTCGATTCGGTTCTTCCCCATGATACACGAAATAGTGGGTGCACCCGCATCTTTATATTTTAATGGAAAGTCACTCGACAAGACTGAGCATTTTGGGCCAAAGAGACGTTCTGGTTTACCTTTAGCTTGCGTTTCACCATGAGTAAGTCCTTAATAAACTTAGCATACCCGGGAATTCTCTGTATAGTCTCGAGAAAAGGTAAATTAATTTTTACTTGCTTAAGGACTTCCAGAACTTCATCACGGGAGGTCGTTTTGGAGTGAGAGCCCAACCGTTGAGGGTATGGGGCAGCGGTGGGGGTGATGGCCTTGGGTCCACTAGTGTTTTCCTCCTCCTCACTCTCAATTTAAGGGGCATCTTTGGCCTCTCTTGTGCCGGGCGAAACCTCTTTATCTTTAGATGCATTGTGTGGGGGAGGTGACAAATCAACTACTTTCCCACTACGTAGAGTGGTAATAGCGCTACATTGCTCTCGATGGTCGTGGGATGTAGTGCCAACACTGGTTTGTCCTTGGGGAGGTCGTTGGCTTTGAGCAGGAAATTTTCCCTTATCTTGGACATTCGATGCAGTTTGCAACCTTGATATGCTAGTATGTATTTCATTGAACATTCGATCATACTTAGCACTGTTCTCCTTTTGAGATTGGATGAGGTGATTTAAGTTGTCCTCAAGAGATCGCCTCGGAGGAGTAACATATGGACCAGGAGATGGTGATTGCATAGGGTTTGGCATTGGAGGAGGCATTTGCTGAAATTGCGGTGAGGGTGATGGCAAAGCCACACTTGGATTAGGAGCTATCCCAACTTGTGGTTGTCCATAGTTGAACCCAGGATGATTCCTCCAAGATTGATTGTAAGCATTCCCTTGCGGTACATTAAAATTACCTCGAAACCCTCCTATCGCTTCTACTTGTTCAGTGTACATTGCCTTGTATGCAGGAATGGTAGGACATCCTTTGGTAGAATGACCCGCATTACAAATGGCACACACTTTCTCCTTTCCGGCTTGTACTGGTCCAGACACATCTCTCAATCGCACTTCAAGCATATCGCTGAAATTCTTCTCCAATTGGTCAAATTTTCGATCCAACAAAGTGTCCTTGTCCAAGTGATAAATACCGGACGCAGCAGGCAAGTTGGACACTTGTCGATTTCTATTTTGACTATTGGGATCAGAAATATCCCATGCTTGGGTAGTCTCTGCCACATATTTCAAATGAGCCTCAGCATCGCTCGAATCTAATTCCCAAAAAGGTCTTTCACACATGGTTTGAACAAGTTATTTAGACGCCAAAGTAAGGCCTTGATGGAAAAATGAAATAAGATGATGCTTTTCAAAACCATGATGTGGGCATGCACTAACTAACTCCTGAAATCTCTCCCAACATTTATCAAAAGCCTTATTCTCATTTTGACGAAAAGCTTGAATTTGGGCTTTAACAGAATTGGTTTTGTGTTGTGGAAATTTTTTTGATATAAACTTGGCTTGCATATCTCTCCAGGATAACACAGAATTTGGGGGTAGGGACCATAACCAAGTTTTAGCTTTATCCTTTAAGGAAAAAGGGAAGAGATTCAACCGGATTACATCTTGTGGACAAGCTTGGTCACCAAACGTCTCACATGTATCTTCGAATTCTCGAATATGGAGATATGGTTTTTCAGAATCCATCCCATGAAATGTAGGAAGAATTTGGATCATACCATTACGAAAGTGGAACTGACCGGCATTATACGGGAGTAAAATGCAACCAGGGGTAACAGTTCGCTCCGGAAATAACAAATCTTTCATGGGAAGATATGGTATCTCATCCTCTCCAGCACCAACACTACCTTACACAGACATATTGCTACCGAACGATTCAGAATTCCCACTCAGTGTTTGACTCAATGAACGACTTGTGATGGAATTATTAGGCGAAGGAGGTGGAACCCAAAAATGAGGAGACTCAGAATTTTCAGAACTTGCTTCGGCAATAGGATTTTCGTGAACTTGGGTGGGAGATGAATTCTGCATATAAGCACATAAAAGATGAGAATTTTTTTTTTTTCGAAATCACTTGTAGATAAAAATAACTTTCTTGAAAATTTAACAATTTCGGATCCCCGGCAACGGCGCCAAAAACTTGGCGCGACTAAGAATTTGTCTCAAAAGTGCGTTTTACTCTAGGCTCAAGTGCAAGCCTGTCGCTCAAGTAGTAACCCGGTAAGTCGGGATCGTATCCACAGGGATCGAGATTGCCAAATAGTAAAAAGAAAAATTATTAAATCTTGAAATGATTTCTTAAAAGAAACAAAAAGATGATTAATGATTGGGAAAATTTCTAGTGAAATAAAAATTTACTTAAGAAAAACAAACTGAAAATTGCAAAAAAATTTAGATCTGACAAATGGGAGAAAATAGGGTAGGGTACAACCCCTCAATCCTTAACAAATTACCGTATAGAATACTAGAATTGTAAATTAAAATTATTGACTAGATCCGGTCTTTATAAATTCTAAGCATTACATATATGAGGGATTTAGCCCGCATCATATGAAATCAAAGATAGATATAAAGCGGTGAATGATAAATTATACTCGCAAAGCGTTCTTAAACATCTCAAGTACCTAGTGCAAGAGATATTAAAAGATTGACAATGTTTGTATGAGTTTCTTTCACGATTCAATCAATATTTTAATTTAACATCTATTTTCTACATAAATAATTTGCCTTGGATTGAGTTCATGTACCCCAGCCCTTGGGAATTTAGCTACTCATGATTTGGTTCAAGAATAAATTCATATATAAAATTATGGATTTACAAGACATTGTAAATAATTTGCAAATAATAAAACTAGAGAATGGAAAGATTTTACTTGAATTCAGCAACAAAAACGGAATTGGAATTCAGAATTTCTTACAAACTAGGGTTCATGAAAACTCTTGAAGGAATAGAAAATTTTCTCTCAAAATCTAACCCTAAAATTCAACCTTTAATTCTCTTTAATTCTCTCTAGAACTCTCAACCTAGCAACTCCTTCCAAATGATGTAGGGCATGGGCTTTTATAGCACAAAATATCGAAATTGACAGCTCAATTTGCTTGTGACACAAGTTTCACCATCTAGCACGCCAAAAATCTGCATAATTAATGCCAGGATTTCACATGACCGGACCGGTCCGGATTACCCTAGGATCGGTCCGATATCCACCGGATCGGTTATTTTATTTCTACCGGATCGGTCCGGTCCTAGTCGGATCGGTTCTTTTTCCATATCCATCGGTTTTCTATCCATCCGGGGTATACTGGACTTGGTCAATTCGGATCGGTCCGGTTTCCATCGGATCGGTCAGATTTTCTTCTACTTTGACTTTTTCCTTGCAACTTTGACTAGCCATATCTTTTGATCTAGAACTCCGATTTGGGTGCCGTTTCTTCCTATGCTCTTGTGAACTCATGCTCTTCAACTTCACTTTTGGTGTCGCCTTCGATTTTTGAGTGGAACTTTACTCTTTTGCCCTTTGACTTTTCTTCTGATTTTCTTCTTTTCCTTTCTTGCATTTCATTCCTGAAAACTTCATCACAATTACACAAAAACTAGGGAATATTGTTAAAAACAGACAATAGAGTGATATGGACTAAAAATGATTCAATTACCTTGTTCGAGATATTAAAATCACCAAATTAAGGGGCTAAATTCAGAAGAATTTACGCTTGGTCAGGGAGCTGCACACATCTGGTTTACCTCTCTTCCGAAGAACTTGATAGAGAACTTTAAGGGTTTGGGTGAATGGTTCATTCACAACTTCTGTTTTGGGGTAAGACCTCAAAAGAAGACTACCCATTTGTTGTATGTCAAGCAAGGCAAGAACGAGAACCTAAGGGACTACATTACTATATTCAACAAAGAAAAACTCGATGTTGAAGACTATGAAGAGAATATAGCCATGACCGCTCTCATAGGAGGTCTACAGAAAGGAAAGTTGTTATGGAAACTTATGGAAGACCCTCCCAAGCCCATGGCAGAACTTTTGGCAACTGTGGGCAGGGTCATGAACGCTGAAGAGGCCATGGCTGCAAAATACGAGAATGAGAATGGCGATAGCAGCGGGAAGTTCCAGAGAAAGAAGGATGGAAAAAAGAGATCAACCGATGAGAAGTTCGCACGCTATACCCCTCTAACTGTGAGCTACGAACACATCCTGAATGAGATCAAGAATGACCGGTCACTGAGATGGTCGTAGAAGCTGAAGGCTCCTCCTCATAAGAGGAATAACAACTTGTGGTGTGAATTCCACCAAGATCATGGCCATGTTACAGATAAGTGCTTCGCCTTGAAAGATGAGATCGAGAAGATGTTGAAATCAAGAAAGTTGACGAAGTATGTTGATGGCAAGGCTCCTAAAAGGGAAAGAGATAACCCTAAAAAAAAGAGAAACGACAGATGTCATGACGATACTCCAGTAAGAAGAGACGATGACTCGGAGGGTGATGATGAGGACGATCTAGATCTCACACCAAATGATGACAACTCCCCGGTGAAGAGGGTCGGTATGATCTCCTTTGGTGTTAACACCATATGCGGAAGAATTGCATGGGGTGGTTCTGAAGTGGCTGATCGAAAAGTTCAAGTGGCAGAGGCCAAGTCAGTGCCCAAGCCAGAAGTTGTAAACCTGACATCTTCCGAAACCAAGCAGAAGAGAAAAACAGTAGATATGGACAATTTTATAGTTGGGTTCTCCCGACTCGACTTCAAAGGCCTCCTAGCTCCGCATGATGACCATTTAGTAATCACAATAAGGGTGCATGGGTGCGAGGTACAGAGAATCCTCGTAGATGGAGGAAGTTCAGCAGATGTGATGTTTTGTCCCAACTTAAAAAGCCTTGGCCTTAGCAAAGCTAGACTGGTACCCTATCATTATCCGTTAATGGGTTTCAACGGTGAAAAGGTCCATTCGTTGGGCATGTATGAGATGGACGTGCGAATGGGCGATGAGTGGCCTAAGAGGTTGACCCGAAAAATCATTTCTTTTATTATGGACGAGAACGTCTTCTCGGCCTACAACCTCATCATAGGAAGAGTGTCCCTTAAGGAGTTTGAGGCCGTGTCATCGACGGTCCACCAGATGCTAAAATTCCCGACCCCTTATGGGGTAGGGGAAGTGCAGGGTGACCAGACCATAGCACAGGAATACTACTTTAAATCAGCCGAAGAGAGAGAGGCCCATAAGAGAGAAACTACCACATATAATATTGATACACTTGACCCCAGAGATGAAACGAAGTTGAAGAAAGAAGAGGCCGCAGAAGAGGTAGAATCCATCGTCCTCAATGAGGGCAAACCGATAAAAACCGTCCAGGTCAGCAAAGCCTTAAAAGTGGAGATCAAGGAAGAGCTGATAAGTTTCTTGAAGAAGAGGCAGAGTGTCTTAGCTTGGAGCCACGCGGACATGCCTGGCATCGACCCTGAGGTTATGTGCCATAAACTCAACGTGACTAAGGATGCTAAGCCAATCAAACAAAGACGAAGAGTTTACTCTAGGGAAAAGAATGATGTCATCTGGGAAGAAGTAAAAAAGTTGGAAGAGGCCGAGTTTATAAGGGAAGTCATATATCCAGAGTGGTTATTAAACGCAGTCATAGTGCCCAAAGCCAATGGGAAATAAAAAATGTGCATAGACTTCACCAACCTGAACAAGTCTTGCCCGAAAGATAACTATCCCTTGCCTCGAATCGATCAGATGGTAGATGACACTGTAGGGCATGAGCTCATGAGCTTCATGGACGCGTATTTAGTCTACAACCATATCTTCATGGATGTCGAAGACTCAAAGAAGACAACCTTCATCACGGATAAAGGTACATATTGCTACAAGGTTATGCCCTTCAGATTGAAAAATGAGGGGGAAACGTTTCAACGTCTTGTAAATAAGATATTTGAGACTAAAAAAGGCAATACTATGGAGGTGTACGTAGACGATATGTTGACGAAGAGCTTAAAGGCCTGCACTCACGTGGCAGACCTAGAAAAGACCTTCGATACCATGGACTTGTACAGAATTAAACTCAACCCTGCAAAGTGTGTCTTCGGGGTAGGAGCTAGGAAATTCCTTAGATTCATTGTCAATCAGAGAGGAATAGAGGCGAACCCTGAGAAAATCAAGGCTTTACTTTACATGAAGACACCAAGGAGTATTAAAAACGTTCAGAGGCTCACTGGAAGAGTAGCTGCACTCAACATATTTGTTTCCAGAGCGACGGATAAGTGTCTTACATTGTTTAAGGTACTTAGAAAGGCCTTCGAGTGGGACAAAGAGTGTGATGAGGCTTTTAACCATCTCAAGTCCTACCTCGGGTCTCCCTTACTCTTATCTCGGCCCATAGTGGGAGAGAAGTTGTATGTTTATCTAGCAGTCTCTGAATCAGCTATAAGCGCAACCATAGTACGGGAAGACGTTGGGGTTCAAAGGACTGTATACTTCAACAGTAGGGCCCTTCAAGGGTCTGAACAGAATTATCCTTGGATGGAAAAGTTAGCCTACGCCTTGATACATGCTTCTAAAAAGATGAAGCCCTACTTTCTGGCCCATTCTATGATCATCCTCACTGACTCCCCATTAAGACAGGTCCTCCACAAACCCAAGAAGTCGGGTAGATTGATGACATGGGCCATTGAGTTGGGGGAGTATGAACTTACTTATCAACCTAGGGTGACCATTAAGGGGCAAGCACTTGCAGATTTTGTTATTGAATTCATATGGGAAGAAAACGAGGTTGAGAATAGCCTAGAGGCTGTGGAGGGATCAAACAACAACGTCTTCTAACACCCGAAAAAGGTTGCATCCAATAGAGCCAAAAATAGAATAGCCGAGAATGAGGAAGACCGGTACCTCTTCAAATAAGGAATCATGTTAGAAGGGGGCTTCTCATCAGATAAAGATATCGGGAACCTCTTCATTGATGGGTTTTCTTGTGAAAGTGGAAGAGGGGCGGGGCTGATACTCTCAGCCCCAGATGGTACCAACATTGAATACTCCCTAAGGTTTAACTTTAAGGCATCAAACAACGAGTCAGAATATGAGGCTATGATAGCAAGCCTCTCCTTGGCAAAGACCCCTAGGGTAAGACGACTCCTGCTTCACAGTGACTCAAGGTTAGTTGTTAACCAAGTGTTGGGGTTTTATGAGGCCAATGATGAAAGGATGGTCAAATACCTAAAGAGGTTAAGAGTGATATTATAAGGTTTTGAAGAGGTAAAGATGAAGAGAATACCTCGACAAAATAACATCCACGCAGAGGCACTAGCAAGGTTGGCTTTAGCAATAAGGACAAACATCAGAAGGACAGTTCCAATCGAGATCCTGCCAAAGGCGACCATTGAAGAAAAATAGGTTAGTAACCCTTGCCTCAATTTGAACTTAGGGGACTCATGGATGGATCCCCTTATCAGATATATCAGAGAGGGAGAGTTGTCGGAATCAAAGCTAGAGAGGGGGAAATTAAGGCACGGAGCTGCAAAATTCTCAATGGTAGGAGATGTCCTGTATAAGAAAGGATTTCTACTACTTCTCCTCAGATGTGTCCATCCCACAGAAGTTACCCGTGTCTTACAGGAGGTACACGAGGGTTCTTGCTCGAGTCACATAGGGGGAAGACCTCTGGCCAAGAGAATTATTATGCAGGGATACTGGTGGCCAACCTTGGCCAAGGATGCTGCAAATTATGTGAAGAGGTGTGATAAATGCCAAAGATTCTCCACCATTCCCCATCAACCTCATCAGCTTATGACGTCAATAAGTTCTCCTTGGCCATTCGCAGTATAGGGAATCGACTTGGTAAGTCCCTTACCCAGAGCCGCGAACAACTACAGGTTCTCGATAGTTGCCATTAACTACTTCTCTAAATGGGTAGAGGCCGAGCCGATGATCACGATTACAGAGCAAAAGACCTTCCAATTTATCTGAAAGAACATCATATGCAGACATGGTCTCCCAAACACCCTCATCTAGGATAATGGCACCCAGTTCAAGAATTCTTCCTTAGAAAAATATTGCGAAAGAGTTGGGATATAGCAATTTTTCTCTTCTCTAGGCCGACCTCAGGCAAACGGTCAGACCGAAGTCACCAATAGAACTATCCTCGACGGGATTAAGAAGAGGTTAGAAGAAGCTAAGGGGAGATGGACTGAAGAGGTTTATGCTGTATTATGGGCCTACAGAACAACGGCTAGGACACCGACGGAGGAAACCCCATTTATGTTAGCGCATGGCTCAGAAGCTGTCATACCAACCGAGGTAGGGCTCCCCACTCACAGGGATCAGACCTATGACCCTGAGAAAAATGGGGAGGAGAGAAGATTTGACCTAGATCTAATTAAAGAGAGAAGGGATGACGCAGAGATCAGACAGGCAGCCTACCAACCGAGAACAATGAAGTTCTACAATCAAAGGGTGAAATCAAGGCCCATAGCTGTGGGATACCTTGTGTTGAATAAGACGCTGCAGAAAGCAAACAAAATCCACCCAAATTGGCATGGCCCTTACAAGGTGATCTAAGAAGTCGTACCTGGGACCTACAGGTTAGAAAACCTTGATATGGAACCCTTCTCCAATCCTTGGAATGTTGATCATCTAAAAAAGTATTACATATGATGTTTCAAGAGTTTCTATGTAAATGCATCATCTTATGGTGAGATTATCAATGAGAAGATCAGTTTTCATGTCAATTCTTGGTTTATTACGCTTTAATGGTAGAATTTATGAGGTTCTTAGTGGATGACCTCAGACCTTAAACATCATAATTTGGTGATAAGGTCTGAGGTGAACATCACACTTGGATGACCTCAGACCTTGAACATCATTAATTTGGTGAATATCTTATGAGGGTAACATCTTAGTGGATGACCTCAGACCTTAAACATCATAATTTGGTGACATGGTCTGAGGTGAACATCACACTTGGATGACCTCAGACCTTGAACATCATTAATGTGGTGAATATTTTATGAGGGCAACATCTTAGTTGATGACCTCAGACCTTAAACATCATTAATTTGGTGAATATCTTATGAGGGTAACATCTTAGTGGATGACCTCAGACCTTAAACATCATAAGTTGGTGACAAGGTCTGAGGTGAACATCACACTTGGATGACCTCAGACCTTTAACATAATTAATTTGGTGAATATTTTATGAGGGCAACATCTTAGTTGATGACCTCAGACCTTAAACATCATTAATATGGTGAATATTTTATGAGGGTAACATCTTAGTGGATGACCTCAGACCTTAAACATCATTACTTTGGTGAATATTTTATGAGGGCAACATCACACTTGGATGACCTCAGACCTTAGACATCATTAATTTGGTGAATATTTTATGGAGGTAACATCTTAGTTGATGACCTCATACATCATTATATGGAGGCTTCAGGCCTTAGCACAAACACATTGCATGACATAAAAAACCATTCAAAGAACATTCAACAACTAAAGAAATAAAGCCCTTTTCTGAGGTTGATATAACATAAAGATAAGAATCACAAGCCATAAGGTAACATAATTTATCATCAGAGGTTACAGATTGAATCGAAAATGAAAAATTACAAAAGCTTCACAAAGTGGATTCAACTGTCTGCAGTCTCAAGGTTAGCAGTCAGGCCCCCATCACCCTGGCCGAAGTTGGTTACCTCCACCCCATCATCATGTGGACTAACGTCTTCAGTCCAGGTATCTTCTTGAGGAGAAGTCTCTGTAAGGGCGACGCCTCCTTCCTCTTCGACCTCTTGTAAGGTCTGGGAAAATTGAGGATCGACGTATCCTAGACCAATAAAGTCAGAGGCTGCCAGGCTTCCTGATTCTTTCTCCTTAATTGCAGCCCATTTGCCAGTGGCCTTAACACCCCTTTCGAGGTACTCAAAGTCGAAGATGACAAACTCATCATAGACCTTGCAGTCCTCCAAGATCTTCTCGGAGGCATCATCCAAGGCAGCCTTCACAGTGACATCGACCTTGTGTTGAAGAGAGTTAACCTGAGTCTTCAGGGCAGAGCTATGATCCTTCTTCAGCTTGTCCATGTCCTTTTCCAGCCTCTTCACGCTAGCCTCAGACTTCTCTAAGGAGGCCTTCACACGCTCCACTTCAGCATTCAGAGCAGCCTCGGTCTTTTCGACCTCTTTTCCCTTCTCAATCAGAGGAAGTTTCCTTTGTGTCCAGTTAATAAAATGGTTCATGGTGAGGAGACCCTGCAGAACGCATACAGAGATGTCAGTTTAAGATTTAGTATGATTTAATGATGAGGTTACACTTGATAGAACAAAGGCAAAAAGTCTTATTTGGATAGATCGATGAAGGGCGAACTCGGCCAGTAAAGGCCTATCCAGAGAGCGGCAGAAGCATTTGTCAGAATCGGTCATGATTGAGCCGATAGCGTCCAAGGCCTTCGGAATTTGGCCTATAAGATTATCGCCAATCTTCAGTTGCTCCAGATGAGCAATTAATGCATCCTCAAAGGATATGGGGATGGCATGATCAACCTGTTGAGTTTTCTTCTTCTGCCTCCGATCTTCAGGGGTAGGGTCAGAAGATCTCCTCTTCTTGGAGGCCCCAGCCCTTGAAGTTGTTGGAGGAGGAGGGGGCGCAGTTAGACATGCTGTCTTTACGAGTTTGGTAAGACTCGGGGATACCATCTCCCAAAGGTCGTCAAAAATTCCTTTAGGACGTTCTGCAAACAAAAAGGTCTGAGTTAGAAAATCAGAGATATAACAAAGTCAGAGGTATAACTTGTTGAAATAATAAAATAACTTATGGAGCTCGGTCAGAGGACTCCCCCCAAGGCTAGTCTTAGAGAGGTAGTAGGGGGTCATCAAATGCTCGTAGTTAACTAACAGACCATGCTCCCCCTGATCCCGAAGGTCTTTGACCTTCTGAAGGTTATTTTGGCTTAGCCCAGGGTCGGCCCTAGCAGCCATTGTCACCTTTCCCCATCTCAGGGGTATTCTCGGCTCTAAGGATGAAGAGGGGGCATAGGGACCAAACTCCTATGGCCCTGATGCGAAGAAGTAGCGTGGTTTCCAATTGTGGTTCGAGGTTTGGGTAACCTGCAACATCTTCTTATTTGACTTTCGAGCTAAAAAATAGTAGTAACTCAGATGATTCCTGGCAGAAGAGGGGATATAGCACCCTGTAAAGACCTGGACGGGAAGGTCTGAATGATGGACTGCCCTCCATAGGACTATAGCTCCAATTATCACCCTCCAGACATTGGGTGATAATTGGTAAGTAGCTAAGTTAATATAGGACAATATAGCCCTAATTATTGGATGGATGGGAAGACGAAATCCTAACTTGAACATCTGCTCATATAAGCAGATCTCACCATCTTGGCCACCAAAAGCCCTCTCGTCCTTCAGAGGTCTCCTACATTTTATGGATGGACTTATAAAGTACATATGTCTGAAGGCTGGAAGGTCGATCTCGCTGACAATGCTCTCTATCTCGTCCACCTCAGAGGTGTCAACATCACTTTCACTACTGTTATCCTCATCCGGGTCAATGTCGGCTTGAGCAGACGAGGGAACACCATTAGGGAACCTCTGAGCAAACTCAGCTCCTGTGGTGACCGACAGGGGAATAACATCAAGGATTGGTGGAACAGCCACACTAGGCCCTATAATTTCAATGTCGGAGGAAGAGTGCGAGGTGCTAGAACTCTTGTGAGATGAGGCACGACTGGTGGTGGGCTTGGTCCATCCGGATGAAATAATCCATGGCTTCTTCAAAAGAATCAACAAATATAGGGTCTGAGGTGGACGACTCAGACTCAGACATAGGAATAGGTTCTACTGGGACCTCTGCAGGCACAGATGGCTCAGGATATACCACTTTTAGAGGTGGTGGGAATATAGGCCTGAGAGGGAACGCCTCTGCCCTACGAGCTTCATCTTGGGCTCATTCTATTTGCCTAATTTTATTTAAGGTCTTCTCCCTAAGAGAGGGGAATTCCTCTAAAAGTTGATAAAGGGGTTTGAGCATATGGGGACGACCCTACACTTGGGACACAAGCTAAAAACAAACAACTTGACCCAGCGTAACTAAGGATTAAGCTGGGATTTTAAACAAGAATTATTAAGGACAGTCAAGAACAAGGGCTACCGAAAAACTCATAACCCTACCGAAAAACTCATAAAGCTCACTGAAAAACTCAAGTCGACGCCGAAAAATGCAATAAATAGGAAAACAAGGTTGAATAAATGGCAAAGAAGGGGTAATAGGCAGTACCTGATGAAGTATGAAGTGAAGAGTGGGAAGATTGGTAAGAAAATCCCATAAAATGCACCCTTGATCAAGCTCTAGAAGAGAGAGAATTCAAAGAAGGTTCAGGAGGGAGAATGAAAGAGAATAAAGAAGAAAGAGAGAGAAAAGGGTTAAAACCCTTACAAACCACTTACACGCATCCCAAGGCCCATCATTACCTTGGGAGCCCAAAATACCACCATTATTGCACTTGCCAAGCACACAACCACCTTCAGAAGCTGACACTTGTCAAGAAAATATTGGCACCTAAATAAATCCAATCTTGGACAAACATACCCCTTAGGCACCTGATCACATAGGTCACTAAGGGCTAGGGGTGATTGATATGCCCTATATGTACCCAATAGCTCAGAGACACCAACCTCGGCCAGGGAGATGGCCGAGGTTAGAAGGGCCCCAGATTGGTGACCAGCGGTGTCATCCTAAGCAAGGTCGACCATGGACGACGTTACTAGTTGCCTTACAGTCAGGCAACGGCTGAGGTCCTCATGGTCCATGAAGATAGTAATCCATCAGGTCGACCGGAGCCGACATCACGCCTACATCATACATCAACCTCGGCTAGGTGTAAGCCGAGGAGGCAGAGACTACACAATCATCATAGTTAGCCTCGGTCGAGAATCAGTCGACGTTCCTGCTACTCTAACATTACCTCGGCCCAGGTCGACATTATAACTCCACCTGCCTTACCTTGGCTCTCCTACTGAGCCAAGGTCATCGCGGATAACATCTGAGTGAACAGTTGCCAGACTTCACCAACCTCGTACTCTTCCAGGCCGAGGTTGGTTTCACCCGAGGATAACCGAGCTTCAACACGTTCTTGTATAACTTGGAACACGTGGAAAAATCTGTTATAATCGAATTATTCCCTCCACGTGAGGGAATATTGAGGTCGTCATTACTTAGTTGAGATCATCCAGGTGTCACTTTCATATTGGCTCGATGTTCATGCACATGCTCATTGTATGCTTGAGGGGCGGCACATTGTACCCCCTAAGCACTATATATAGAGGTCATCTTCCACCTTGTAGAGGGATCCAAAATGACAACCCTAGCTGAAAGTTTATCATTTCACACAGTAGAGAGAGAGCTTAAGAGATTGTATCCATGACCATTAGTGCCTTCATTATGTGATATTACTCACACACACTCACAGTGGATGTAGGCCCGATTGGCTGAACCACTTATATTCAAGTGTTCATCCTCTTCTCCTCACCTCCTAATACATACATATATATATACATATATATATATATATATATATATATATATATATATATATATATATATATATATTCTCCTGTGCTGCCATTGTTATCACTTACTTGAGCTTATCAACACCTTACTTGGTGGTACTGTTTACAGCATCATCACTAAGAATGAACCAACTGTAAGCTTTGTTTTGATTGGGTATAGGACTGATCACCTAATATTTAATTTAGCGGGGTATTGCACTCTGGTCGTGTAAATCATCCAGTGTGTTTGGATAATAATCTAAGGGTTTCTACGGTTGTCTATGTCTGTGTAAGGCTAACCACGACCATCCTTGACCGTGGTAGACATCCCACAATCCTAATTAGGCATGGATATTATCCCATGACTTTGGATATTTTCTAAGGCATTTTTACGATTTTCTCTGGCCATGATTGAATACCCACGATCATACATGGCCGTGACATAATCCCTACTTTCATCTCTGGTCAAGTAAATCATCCAATGTTTGGATAATTTTCTAAGGGTTTCCTACGATTATTTATGGCTGTGTGAGGCTTCCCACGGTATACAATGGCCGTGACTGAATCCCCATGGTCATACTTGGCCATGGAATAATCCCCACGGTCATCTCTGGTCGTGTAAATTATCCAGTGAGTTTGGATAATTTTCTTAGGGTTTCCTACGGTTGTCTATGGCCGTGTGAGGCTTGCCATGGTCTACAATGGGCGTGATTGAATCCCCATGGTCCTAATTGGTCATGGAAATCATCCAGTGACTTAGGACTAGTTTCTAAGGGATTCCTATGGTTTTCTCTGGCCGTATTTTACTTCTTACGGTCATGTGTGGCTGGGTAAACTACTTACGGTGTAAGTTTATCGTGGCAATAATGCAGTGAAATTGATGAAATTGCCAAGGGTCATAGTTGGTCATTAAACAAACGTAGGATAAATATTTAGTAACCAAACACAACTTGTTTGCTAATTAACAAAGTTAGGACAAGTGTTTACAACAACAAACAAACAACCAACCACAAGTTTTTTACTACAACAAACCAATAATTGTGTACTACAACGAATAACCAAACAACCAACCACAAATTGTTTATCCATTAAACATACAACCAACCAACATGGGATGTTCTATTTGTTCCTTTGTTGTCTCTTTTTCTCGAGATTTTCCTTAAAGTGGTAGGGGCACATTGCTTGTGAGGGTCGAACCAATGTTTCGTTCGTCTCTCCGGGTTCATTTCGTCGCTTTCCTTTCATTTTTCTTTTCCACCATGAGCACCTTTAGTTTCTAAGAGGTCATCACATGCTACTCGAGACGCATGAAATAGCTTTTGATAATCTTCGGTGGAGGGATCATAACTTGGATATTTAAGCGCCTCTTCCAAGAGATGAATGGCTACGTCGACACCTGATTCCTGTCCATGTTGACACAACTAATGTAATTAATATTACAAATACACGTTCCCAAACCTTAAATGTTGATGTGAGGTATCATACCAATTTTTTTGTAATGTCCACTTTTGGGTTGCCCATTCTGTGAATGGGATTGCAGACCAAGGGATGGGATCGTTCATTGTACCAAGCCAAGTAGCCTTCAACACACTTCTAAGGGTAGTTGCGTATGGATGTATATCTTCTAGCAGCATTGTGGATATGGTCAATCCAGTTCTCCTGGTACCATTTCTCATTGTCATACGCCACCTTATACCTAGGTTGTGACCTACACCTCTCTTCTTTAATCGGGCGCATGGGAAGATGTGGAATTATTTGGACCCGATCGGCTTGACGAAGCACTCTCTCAGGATAGTATGGCTCAGTAATATCATAACATATGAGCATACCGGTGAACCACGATATCTCCTGGAATGGGCAGGCCTCAACACTTTCCTTTTATGATCCCATACAACTTACATTTTAAATCATCATGTAAGTAAATAGTAAACTTAACTAAAACTTGATTATAAACAGTAAACTAAACTAAAACATATCAAGTAAGTAAAAATTATTTGTGATACTCGCATCATGAACTTTTAAATCTTCCAACGTCTCCTTCATAGCAGGCAATCTCACTTTCGAGTCACCCCAAATCATTTGCACCTTCCACCTTCAAATCTGGGGCTCGGCGGTCATATAATTAAACTTACAAACACTACACTTTAGATTGAAGTGATCGCGTATCTATGCCTGCATATCCATTAAATTTTTTAATGAACTTAAGTTATAAAAGAGGGAGATATCCACCAGCTTGGCGTATGCTTGCCATGAATGCGATCCCCAATTGGCGGTATAGGTGGGATAAGATGTCACCTCCCCAGTTCTTGTCCTTGACTTCCCGGCATTCTTCAAAGATTGAATATATTGTATCTGGATTCGGGTCCCCGACTTGTATGGAAAAAGAAGGCACCGTATCATGAATATAAGATAGGCCCGGGCACATCTATCGATGTGTTTAGCCTTTATATTCTCACCCATAGCCTTCACCCTATCCTTCCATAATTTTATCAACCAATCAAAATGGACAACATGAAAATACTTGCAGTCCTCCTCAACATCTTTCATCTTTAACCCGATCAACTTAGCAAACTTCCTAAGTGATGTAGCTCGTTCTTTGGTCGTCTTCAGGATCACCCCATACATACTATGCCCCTCAACTGCTATCCACAACAAATGATAAACATCATTCAGTCTAATGGTCATTTCACCAAACGACATATGAAACGTATTAGTTTCGGGTTTCCACCGATCAATGAATCCATATACAAGGACATGATCAATAAACCGATAAGAGTTTTTTTTATCAAAGGCCATAATCCTTAGGCCTTTACCACATTCACCACCCGCTCATCCTATTCATCTATACTAAAATGAATAGAGAAATTAATAGATTTAGAAAATAGGGACCATGACCCTTCATAACCATGGAATATGGCAAACCACGGTCCTAGTAGGCCGTTGGTTTTACAAAATGGACGGTCTATTTTAACCGTGAAATTAGAATTCACGATCTAAGTAGGCCACGAGAAGTCACCTTCTCCAGTGACTGGAGACTGTAAGATTTCACGCTTTTCTATTTTTTTTTACGTTTAAGGTTCAGTTTCAACAAATTAGGGTTTTATGCAGGTATAGATTATGTTTTTAAATAAAAAGTAGGGTTTTACTAGCTTTTTTTTTATTACTAATGGGGGTTTAAATGGGTTTGAAAGCTGGTATAGATTAGGCATGAACATAAATGCACAAGTAGAGAGTTTTGGAGTACATATCAGGTTATGTTTGGATGATTTGAATAAGTTTTTAGTTTGAGTATGTAGAGATGCAAAAGGTAGTAGAGAGAGAGGTAAATGATGGAAAAATTGGGGGGATTTTTAATTTTGATTTATATAATGAGGTTTCAAATTGTAATGTTAGGTGTTTATGATGTTAGTGAAAAATAAAGTGTATTTTTTTTTTGTGTTTTGGAGTTTATTTTTTTACGGGGGGGGGGGGGGGGGATATAACCACCCTTGACAAAAGCTTTGGAGGAATCCTTGCACCATGTATAGGTTTTTCCAATACATTATACCATATATCCTTTTAGTTTAATTGGTTTGACCGGATATTATCAATTGGACTATTTATGTCGTTACCAGTTGTTTTATTTTATAAAGAATTAAGGTAAAGGTCATGTTCCTTCCTATATTTGGATTTTTAGGACAATGCTTTTCAAGTTTATAAATCTAGTCCCTGTGGTACAATAGCATTTATAAATCTAGTCCCTGTGGTACAATACCTTTATTTTTTTGATCCGCGCCAGCGGCACTATTTTTCACCTTTTTTCATTGTATTTTTAGTACAGGGACTAAATTTATAAAATTATATGGAGTGTCCTATTTTTATACACTTTGAGCACTATAAGGACCTTTTCCCAAAACTCCCTTTATTTTAAGAATCATATTTGACCGGTACAATCCAAATTCACAAATACCTTAGAATTTGTTAAGTGTCATCCGTTCACCATAACCTTTTACAACCGTGAGATCAATTTGATCCAGACCATTGATTTTCCAATCGTTAGAGCCCATGCGTTACTTTTATGATGAGTTAAAACTATCTACCACTTCAGCCTTTTTCGTAAATGAATGATTTCTAATATATTATACCGATCGCTTTAGTAGAATAGTCGTTTAGGTTATTTTATTATATCAGCTTATTTTGTATGCTTTTACCAAACCTTAGATCTTTTAAAACTGATCTCAGACGTCTATTTCCACAAAGTTTCTAAGTTATTCTATTAGACACTATATAAATTCACGTTCTTGTTTTTATCAATATGGATAGAACATACTTTGAGAGAAAAAAAGTGAGAAAAGTGTAGAGAGAGAGAATCTCAAACTCTGAAAATTAGAGAGATAATATGGTGGGATGAAGAAGAAAAGTTGATGTTTTGAGAGTGTGCTTACTAGACTCCTAGGAGTTATTTCTCTAAGTAGTAACTAGGATACTTTAAGGGTTTTGATATCAGATTTAACTCGTAAATCTTAAGTAACCCTCGAGGAATACATTTAATCACACACTAGGGTTTTGTATTCGCTAACCAAAGATTAAACTCATAAATATTTCCTAAAAAATCTTTTTGTTGCTAAAAGAGTGTTAATCTTGATTTATTTGGATCTCTATTTTGTATTTGTTATCTTTAGTGATCCAAGTATCACTTGGTATATTAATGCTTTGAAAAATAATTTTTATGTTTTGGATTTGTATATACTCAGTAATATTGCTTTTAAATTTTTTGAAATCAATTAATTTTTAGATCTGGAATTTATTCTTGGTTCAAACTAAAAGTGATCTAGAGAAATTTTGATATATCACATTTGTATATCATACGTTTGATTCATTATATGTAATTTATATAAGGTCTGTTTGTAACTAAGTATGGGTTGAGTATTTTGCATGTGCATTTAGATTTGCACTTCACTATACTTTCACACTTATATTCACGATAGAATCATCATGTCGATATCTGTAGAGCGTTTATATCCAGTCGACCACTGGGGATCACAAGACTAAAGACATGAAGGATTTTCCTGATAATGGATTCTAGAGTTAGATATTTTCTTTCTTTCTTGTTCTGATCTTATTGTACCTGCATATTCTATTTTTTATTCCAATGGAATTCTCAGTTTTGTCCTCTAAAGGGGTCCGTGGATGTTTCTCTGGTATGCTAGAGTTTTACCATATAAAGAATACTATTGTTGTGATTTATTCTTTACATTCTAAATTGCTTTAGAATTCACAACATTTGCTGGTAAATAAATCTTTTCGAAATCCTGAACAAACATATTTGTCCCAACATAAGAACGATTTCATAAATAAAATTTAAAATAGACTATAATTATTCTTTACACACCTTGTGTTAAAAATAATGTTGATTAAGTTTTCTAAACTCAAAAGGAGTTTCCTCAAATAAGTTGATCGGATTAGACAAAATTCTTTTGACTTTGTTATAAAAAATTAGTGTGGTTGTTTTCAACCACATCACCCCTTAGATCAATAACCAAATCAACGACTGTAAACTCTCCTCCAGAATGTGAATGGGAGAAAACACAAGCGTGTCTCTTTACAAATTTTGTACAACAAAATCAATTTTAATAAATTAAAAAATGTTTAAATTTATTTTAAATCAGAGAAAATTCCAAAAAATCGTTGAAATATCAGGGTATCATGTTTAACAAATTGCAACCTAATTTTCATTTTATGGGTGATTTTAGACACTTAAATTAATTTTATCCTAAGTATTCAAAGGTTCATAAAATGTAATTAAATTGCAAATTACTTTTATCCTAATTACACAAATTACCACTGCTTGCCGTATTTACCTTATTACATTTTCTTATTATTTTGAAGCTTGCTTGAGTTTGAATTTGATGAGAAAAGCCTTGAAGAGCCATGAGTAATATTCATACTAAACTATATTTTTTTTGTCAAAGATATTCAAATTTGAAAATGCAGAAATTAGTATGGACTCAAATTAACCAAGGAAGTCCTCCTAATTAGGGTGTTTTAATCTCCCCCTTCGGATATATATGACAAAACTCCTTGAGTAAATCATGGGTACTCTTGAAAAAAATCATATTCATATACATCAAATTCCATTATACCTATCCCAAAATCCTAAGAAGAAAAAATTACATCACTCAACTATTTATAAATCAATATGCTAACACCTTCTTATAATTCCTGCAAAAAACTAAAAATACCATTTCACAAAATCAAGTGTAAGAGATCACAAAATATTCAAAAACAGAACATCAAACATATCAAACATATTATTCGAATAAAAATACTATGAAATGATGTATTCTCTCCTCCAATTTTATCTCAAACTGACTAGGGTTTAGCATATGAAATAGAGAGAAATAAAATGATTAACTACCAACAAACTATATTCATGTGTTTAATCTCGTGTCACCCCCGCATCAAATAGTTTTTGAAGGTGCCTGATCACCGTGTGAAATGCGTGCTCGTGTAAGGGCACAGCCGTCGTTTTCGTTTCACCGCGGTAATACAAAAACCTAAGTTACGATTACACTTACGGGGCAAGCACAGCAGTAAGTCGGGTATCGAAAAATCCACAGAGACGAGTTGCTAGAATTTAATTGGTTTAATATTCCTGAATAAAAGGGGAAAAGGTAAATAACAGCAAAAAGGAAAAAGATGCATAAAAGGGAAATGATTAATCTAGGCGAGTGTATTGAAACTAGATTAACAAAGTGGTAAAAACTATAGGTTGCGTCGAATATCCCTCACCCGAGTTAATTTGTATAAAATGGATACATGGGTCGACGAGTTATTACGAATGCGTATCGTTTCGAAAGTTAATTGAATTAAGGGTTGTCACGCCCCTAAATCCGCATAAAAGCCTTATAAGATTTTGGCGTCAACAAATACCTCAAAAATTATGCACGAAAGGTCGTAAGCACGGGACATACATGATATGCCCCGTTAAATCTCCTAGGCGCAATAACTAGGACAACGCACCCGAAATAGACCCGTAAACACCATCACTAAAGCAAAGCAACGCGTCAACCCGAGTGAGTTCAATTCAAACACAACCTAATTTAAATTTGCTAGAAAGTATATAAAAATGCGGTAAATAAATGCGATAAATCTACACTAGAAAGCAAGTAAAGAAAGCAACTAAACTAATTATGAAAGCATGTAAATTAATCTAGAAAGCAAGAATAAAGGAAATACACACTATATTAATGGAGATGGAAGATGGTAGCACAAATTACAAGCCCAAGTGGGTGTGAATCCAAGAAGAAATGAAGAAATGAGCTCTCAAACCTCCAAAACCCTAGCCTAATCTATCTAAAACGAATTATGTCTGTTTTTACATCAAAATTCCTTTATATAGTAAAAGGAATAAAATTAGAAAAGAAAAGGAAAAAGAAAAGAAAAGGCCAAAATATCCGTAGAAAAAAGGGGATCGATCGATCGATGCTTAAAATTCCAGCCCACTGTCTCCCACGATTTGGAAAAATAAGAAAGATAGATCGATCGATCCCTTTGATCGATCGATCGATCAAGCAGGTCTGGATAATCATGCCTCCTGTTTTGATGTGCTTGCATTTCCCGTCTGCTAAAATTGCCATAACTTCTTTATTCTGCAATCGAATCGCAATCGTTCATGTCCACGCGAAGCTAGCGAGGAGGGCTACAACTTTTGTGTAGATGTTGGGCCAGGTTCCCAAAATGTGAATTGAATAAATTGCCCTTGAACGTGCGATCGTGTATGAAAATCGAATAGAATGTGTCCGAACATCACACTTAGCATCCAAATACCTATAAAAGCTCAATTAGCCCCTGTAAAACATGTTAACATAGAAATCCGAGGTTGTCTGGTTAACGAGCATAAATATAGGGAATAAGTTACCCGAGGGGGCTAAAATGCGTCAGTTCGGAGGATGAAATACGTAATATTTGCGTATCAGTGCCAGTTTTCATTTATCAAACATACGTGCTCTAAAACCTCAGAGGACCATTATAAGCAAAGATCAAAACAAAAATTGTATTACATTAGGTAATTTATAATTTAATTAACAACCCACATTCTAATAGCTTTTCATAGGTACTCAAATCGAAGATTACTTAGAGGCTTTGTGTACAAGCTAGCAAGCTATTTTTTCGTACGAACATATCCAATACATCCCCCCGTATTCTCTAAGAGTTAATGGATAAATTGACGTATGATTTTAATATGTTTAGTCCTAAAGAGTTGAACGGGATTTTTTATATGTTTATAACACTTTGGTTATCACATATAAGAGTTATGTGTGTTTCAACAATTTTATAGTCGTGCATAATTTATTTTATCCATACTAGTTGCGCACAACAACTGACAACCACAATACATTATGCTTCAGCTGACATTAACGAGATACAATTTTTCTTCTTATAGGACCAACCAAATAGGTTGTTCCCAAGGTAGACTACCTCCATTAAAATCTCATTTAAAAAGTAAGATTTGACATCCATTTGATATAATTTGAATTATAAATGGCATACGACAGATAACAATAGATGTACTGACTCGAGAAGTGTGACGGGGGAAAATGTTTCCTCGGCATCAATACCAACTATTTGGTTTTATCTTTGCTCTACCAACCAGGCCTTTTTTCTAATGATCACACCAGTTTTATAGGCTTTATTTTTTAAAATCCCTTTTGTCTTGATGATCTTAGTGTGACTAGGCCTAGGAAGCAGGTACCATATGTCATGGGTTTTAAATTGGAGCATTTATTCTTACATTGCAATTATCCAATACGGGTCATTAAGAGCATTATTTACATTTTTCGGTTCCATTGTAGAAAAAAATGCAAAGTTTCCAAATTAACGTAATTGGGACCTATTATTAACGGGTTCTCTAAGATTCATAACAATTTTTTCGATAGGGTGAACTTTAGAAACCTAGGTTGGTACTGTTGGGTCCTTCGTTTGTAAGGATTCCGTTTTCTCAGTTGAGTTATTTTTAAAATTATTTTTTCCTCAACTATAGGAGTGAAATCATTACTAAAAGGGTTTTTATCGTGTCATTCACAACTATATTAATGGAATCTTGAATGGATTTGGTACGAATATTAAAAACCTTAAAACTATACTATTTATAGAATATCACAAAAAATACTCTTATCACTTTGAGCATCAAATTTATAAAGTGGCTGTTGATACCAAATTTAGTCTGCTGACATGGCCCAATTGAATGAAGACACGTGGCAATCTACGTGGCAACAACAAACATTTCCGAGGAACTTAGACGCTCCGAGGAACCATACTACAACGAGGAACACTGCTTCCCCGAGGAACTCAGACGCTCCGAGGAACAAGAATTCTACGAGGAACTTTTGAGTACCGAGCAGCTTAGGCGGTCCGAGCTGCACCTCGAATAAAGCATTAATAGCAGGATAACCAACAATTTGACTGTTCATTAAATGCTTATCATTCAGATGTATACGCTTAAGGGGCATTTAATATATTACCCTTTCACATGTACAGCATTGAATGTATTACCCTTTCATATTACAGCCTCAGGGCTATAAATACATTGTACAATCCTCATTGTAAGGGGACCAAAATTTCTTGATTGAACTTGTAATCGAGAATTCCCAAAACAGTCATCAATAACAAAAACAGTGGACATAGGCCATTCTTATAAGGCTGAACCACTTTAAAACTTCATTGCCTCATTTATTTTATCTGTGATTAAATAATTAGATACAATATAATTTTTTACATCAACAGATTGGCGCCGTTTGTGGGAAACGACTGGTAATATCGTTTTTCATCAAAAACAATTCATCACAAATGGCTGATATTCCAGAATCCAGTAATCGAAACGCTGGAAGCCCTCCAAATCCATCTGCTCCGCCAAATATTCCAGATCTGGTTGGAATAATGACAAATCTGGCTCAGGGCCAGACCGTCATGCAAGAAACTATGTGACAACTCATACAAACCCTCCATGGCGGTGCACCAACCCATTCAGGACCGCGAAGTATTCAAAGAAATACCCGTGCACCTTTTTCGCGTACTAGGCGTACCGATTCATTTCGTAATGACGAGTCTGAAGACTTTTCTTATCAACCTGGACGAACTTCGTCAGTGCGAGCCATAGATACTGAACAACGTATCACTATCTCCCCAGAAAGGACCAGTGCGCTAGAAAGATTAAGCAGAGTATCTCCTTTTGATCGATTAGGTCCTAGGAGGAGCAAAAGTCCTCCTAGAGCCGCATCAAGGAGTTTTCGACGACCATCTGATTTAAGGGAAGGATCTGCCCAGTCGCGACTAGCTGCTCGTCAAGATAGATCCCAGGAAGCCACATCAACTCGATCAGTTGCTCGAACCAACAGGCCCGAGTAAGGAAATGATGCATGGAAAGGCTCTATTCAGAGGATGGAGGATAGATTAGGGGAAATGGCTAAGGCCAAGAACCCTCTACAACGAACCTTTGTTCGAGGAACACCTTTTGTCCAGGCCATTGTAGATTTTCCAACACCATCAAAGTTCAAAGCACTTGTTGTAACCCCCAAATATGATGGAAAGACTGACCCTGTCCTTCACATAGAACAATACCAAGCTGCAACCGACATCTATGCTGTTCCAGATGAGATGAGATGCTGAGCATTATCGGGAACTTTTACTGGATCTGCTCAAATATGGTATAATAATCTTCCTCGGGGTAAGATCTCAACTTTTCTTCAACTGGCCGAGTTATTCATTGGGAATTTCTATTTTGGGGAAAAGCCAGTTAAACGATTAGCGCATTTGTTAAGTGTTAAACAAAAGGCTGGTGAGAGTACTAGAGATTATATAACTCGTTTTAATAACGAGAAACTCGAAGTCATTGATTATGAAGAGAAGACAGTGATTACCGCCTTGATGAGTGGACTACTGCCCAACAAGTTGTACTACACTTTGGCGAAAGATCCACCTAGAACTATGTCAGACCTGATGGGAAAAGCGTCCAAGATTATGAATGCCGAGGAGGCTATGGCTGCGAAAAAGAACATGGATGCCAAAGAAACCAAGGTGGAAGGTAATAAAGTTAAGAAGAAAGAGCATAAGAACAATGGTAATGACAAACATTCAAAAAATAGGTCGGTATGGGACGTAATGAAGAAATTTGATAATTATACTCCTTTGAAGAAGGACATCAACCATGTTCTAGAAGAAACTAAGAACAACGAGGAATTAAACTGGCCGGAGAAAATGAAGGCAGACCCTGACAGGAGGAATAAAGCAAAGTATTGCAAGTTTCATAAAGATCGTGGCCATATGACCAAAAATTGCATAGCTCTGCAGAATGAGATTGAAACACTCATCAGACGAGGAAAACTGGCAAAGTATGTTGATCGTGGAAGCAAAAGAAGAAATAACGACCGAACAAGAGAGAGGTCTAAATCTCCTCGTCGAGCAGAGGAGAACAAGAAAAGAAACCATGAAGTTGACCCAGAAGACGACCCCAATCTTCCCAAGAGACCAAGGCAGCCAGAACGTGAGGTATTTTCAATACGCTTTGGGTCATTTGACTGTAATGTTATAACAGGTAGAGATGCAGGAGGAGGAGACCTTACTGCAGAAAGAAAAGCTTACCTCTGTGAGGCTCAAGCTTGCTCGTACATTCAATGAATAAATCTAGTTGAGGAGGATCGCCCGAGAAAGGTAAATAAAGTGAAATTGGTCATTGGTTTCTCAAAGAATGACCTCGCAAGTGTTCTATATCCTCATGATGACCCATTAGTGATCAAAATGAGGATGAAGGAGGTTATGATTTCAAGAGTGTTGGTCGACAATGGTAGCTCGGCAGACATCATGTTCTACTCGTGCTTCGATAGTTTAAATCTAAAGCTATCTCAACTGGAGCCTTATCACAGACCCCTCCTTAGTTTTGCTGGCGAGAAAGTATTTCCACCTGGGACGATCAAATTGGATATATTTATTGGTACGTGGACTGCTTGTCGAACATAAAGAATACGCTTCTTCATGATGGATAAGAATGTTCAATCATCATATAATATCATCATGGGAAGAGTAGGATTGAAGAAATTCGAGGCCGTACCATCTACGGTACATCAATGCCTAAAATTTCCAATAAATTTTGGAGTAGGAGTTGTGAAACGTGATCAGAAAGTAGCTCGGGAATGCTATTATTCATCCTTCGAGCAAGAAGAACTGGAGGAATCAAGGAAAAAAACTACTACCTATCAAGTGGATGAAGGGGAAGAAATTGAAACATTGGATCCTAGAGATGAGTCGCAACTCGTGAAGGGTCAAGTGGTGGAAGCTACTGAAAACATCATTCTGGACGACGAGCACCCTAAGCGAACTACTCAAGTAGGTTCGTCGTTGGAAGCCTCACTAAAACAGGAATTGATAACTTTCCTAAGAAGCAGAAAGCAAACCTTTGCATGGAGTCATGAGGATATGCCCGGGATAGACCCAAATTTCTTATGTCACAAACTCAATGTGAATAAGGAGATCAATCCAGTGAAGCAGAGAAGAAGAGTATTCAGTCCTGAGAAGAATCAAGCTATAAAGGAGGAAGTCAAGAAGCTCCAGAAGGCTTGTTTTATTGAAGATGTTAGATATCCAGACTGGTTAGCAAATGTGGTGATGGTGAAAAAGAAGAACAACAAATGGAGGATGTGTGTAGACTTCACCGACCTCAACAAAGCATGCCCAAAGGATCACTTTCCACTGCCCCGAATTGATCAACTGGTGGATGCTACCTCGGGACACGAGCTGCTGAGCTTCATGGATGCTTATTCTGGCTACAATCAGATTAAAATGAAACCTGAAAACAGGGAGAGTACTTCTTTCATTACCCCTAGGGGAACTTATTGTTATAATGTTATGCCTTTTGGTTTGAAAAATGCAGGTGCGACATATCAGAGGCTGATGAACAAAGTCTTTGCTGAACAAATCAGTTGCAATATGGAAGTCTATGTTGACGATATGATGACAAAGAGCAATAAAGCTGCCGATCATCTAGTTGACTTAAGTCAGACTTTTGATCAACTGGATAAATATCAAATGAAGCTGAACCCGACGAAGTGCATATTTGGAGTACGAGAAGGCATATTTCTTGGGTACATTGTCAATCAACGAGGCATTGAGGCGAATCCTGAAAAGATCAAAGCTTTATTAGTGCTGCGATCTCCAACGACGAAGAAAGAGGTGCAAAGTCTTACAGGACAAGTAGTGTAACACCCCGCCCGCCCGAGGAGAGCGAACGGAGCGCTAATGCGATAAAATAAATCCAAATCCACAAGTGACAAGGTATAGAGCATCTAAATAAACCCACAATAATATAAATCCACAAATCTCAATCTCTTCAATTACAACAAGTCTCTCGAATTAAAATTACAACCTCTAACTTGAAAATAAAATAAATCTCTAATGCTCTATACATCAAAATAATACAAATCTTTCCTAAACAATCCTCACTAAAATCAATCTCCATAGCGCCCCAAAATCCGCGCTAACCTGCCACTAAAAGAAAATATGGGGAAGTACACAATACGACAGGAAAGATGCTCAACAAATATGGATTAGCATTGAATAAAACGTAACAACACGAGTACGAATATTCAAATCAAAATGCAAATCTCAAAGCATTTATCAATATAATTTCTCAACAACACTTTAACCGGGTCACCAGGCCTCACCACATCCGTATATGCTTTATCAAGCCATAGCCCGGGAAACAGGAATTTTGGCGGGTGCCCAACATCCGTGCCATATTAAAATCTCATGACAACGTGCTCATCAACAATATAATGATACCACATGAATCAAAATAATTTCAACAATTATTTTCCAGATTTCAATGAATTTAACAATTCAAATATGAGTTCAATTAACAAGAATTCAAAGAGAATGACACTCGCGAGATTTAAGGAGCATATTGTGTATAACCCCATACCTCAAACCATGATGAGAAACCAACGATCACATCCTCAAGATCAACACAAAAGATCTACAAAAGCTCCTCCAAGAACCTCCAACAAAAATATCCCCAAGAACACCTTTAATCTAAGGTTGGAACTCAGAAATCTCAAGGGCCAATGTGTATATAAAAAGAAGAGGAATATAAAATACATTTGCTGCCAAAATTTGTGCCAAAAGTAGGTTAAAAGGGTTGCCCACGACTTCCTTTTATAATGCAAAGAAATGAAGAGTTGGAATCCAAAAGACTCCTTTAAATAAGGCAAAGAAATGAAGAGTTGGAAGTCAAAACAACTCCAAGAGTTAAAAATATTTAAAAATCATTTTAAAATCCGTTTTAACTCCGTTTTCGAAATCGTTTGAAATTCTCGCATCTAAAAATAATATTCAACATATTTGAGAAATAAAAATAATTTTATCAAAAACTTTATTTTCCTCCATTTTTCAGAAATTAATTAAAATAGCCCAAAATTTACGCGGGTTGTTACATTTCCCCACTAATAATGGAATTTCGCCCTCGAAATTCGCCGAATGCCTAACTCTAAAAAATCAGGCCACTACACTATCTCCAAAAATAATTTCATCTCCAAAAATAAATTCCTCACATCTAATCTCTAAACTTATCACGTATATCACCTAAAATTTTCTATCTCCAAAAATTGCTAACCACGCAATGAACCCAAAACCAAGCCCCGAGGGTTGCTGTATACCTAAGCTCTGATACCATTTGTAACACCCCGCCCGCCCGAGGAGAGCGAACGGAGCGCTAATGCGATAAAATAAATCCAAATCCACAAGTGACAAGGTATAGAGCATCTAAATAAACCCACAATAATATAAATCCACAAATCTCAATCTCTTCAATTACAACAAGTCTCTCCAATTAAAATTATAACCTCTAACTTGAAAATAAAATAAATCTCTAATGCTCTATACATCAAAATAATACAAATATTTCCCAAACAATCCTCACTAAAATCAATCTCCATAGCGCCCCAAAATCCGCGCTAACCTGCCATTAAAAGAAAATATGGGGAAGTACACAATACGACATGAAAGATGCTCAACAAATATGGATTAGCATTGAATAAAACGTAACAACACGAGTGCGAATATTCAAATCAAAATGCAAATCTCAAAGCATTTATCAATATAATTTCTCAACAACACTTTAACCGGGTCACCAGGCCTCACCACATCCGTATATGCTTTATCAAGCCATAGCCCGGGAAACAGGAATTTTGGCGGGTGCCCAACATTCGTGCCATATTGAAATGTCATGACGATGTGCTCATCAACAATATAATGATACCACATGAATCAAAATATTTCAACAATTATTTTCCAGATTTCAATGAATTTAACAATTCAAATATGAGTTCAATTAACAAGAATTCAAAGAGAATGACACTCGCGAGATTTAAGGAGCATATTGTGTATAACCCCATACCTCAAACCATGATGAGAAACCAACGATCACATCCTCAAGATCAACACAAAAGATCTACAAAAGCTCCTCCAAGAACGTCCAACAAAAATATCCCCAAGAACACCTTCAATCTAAGGTTGGAACTCAGAAATCTCAAGGGCCAATGTGTATATAAAAAGAAGAGGAATATAAAATACATTTGCTGCCAAAATTTGTGCCAAAAGTAGGTTAAAAGGGTTGCCCACGACTTCCTTTTATAATGCAAAGAAATGAAGAGTTGGAATCCAAAAGACTCCTTTAAATAAGGCAAAAAAATGAAGAGTTGGAAGTCAAAACAACTCCAAGAGTTAAAAACATTTAAAAATCATTTAAAAATCCGTTTTAACTCCGTTTTCGAAACCGTTTGAAATTCTCGCATCTAAAAATAATATTCAACATATTTGATCAATAAAAATAATTTTATCAAAAACTTTATTTTCCTCCATTTTTCAGAAATTAATTAAAATAGCCCAAAATTTACGCGGGTTGTTACACTTCCCCACTAACAATGGAATTTCGCCCTCGAAATTCGCCGAATGCCTAACTCTAAAAAATCAGGCCACTACACTATCTCCAAAAATAATTTCGTCTCCAAAAATAAATTCCTCACATCTAATCTCTAAACTTATCACGTATATCACCTAAAATTTTCTATCTCCAAAAATTGCTAACCACGCAATGAACCCAAAACCAAGCCCCGAGGGTTGCTGTATACCTAAGCTCTGATACCATTTGTAACACCCCGCCCGCCCGGGGAGAGCGAACGGAGCGCTAATGCGATAAAATAAATCCAAATCCACAAGTGACAAGGTATAGAGCATCTAAATAAACCCACAATAATATAAATCCACAAATCTCAATCTCTTCAATTACAACAAGTCTCTCCAATTAAAATTACAACCTCTAACTTGAAAATAAAATAAATCTCTAATGCTCTATACATCAAAATAGTACAAATCTTTCCCAAACAATCCTCACTAAAATCAATCTCCATAGCGCCCCAAAATCCGCGCTAACCTGCCACTAAAAGAAAATATGGGGAAGTACACAATACGACAGGAAAGATGCTCAACAAATATGGATTAGCATTGAATAAAACGTAACAACACGAGTACGAATATTCAAATCAAAATGCAAATCTCAAAGCATTTATCAATATAATTTCTCAACAACACTTTAACCGGGTCACCAGGCCTCACCACATCCGTATATGCTTTATCAAGCCATAGCCCGGGAAACAGGAATTTTGGCGGGTGCCCAACATCCGTGCCATATTAAAATCTCATGACAACGTGCTCATCAACAATATAATGATACCACATGAATCAAAATAATTTCAACAATTATTTTCCAGATTTCAATGAATTTAACAATTCAAATATGAGTTCAATTAACAATAATTCAAAGAGAATGACACTCGCGAGATTTAAGAAGCATATTGTGTATAACCCCATACCTCAAACCATGATGAGAAACCAACGATCACATCCTCAAGATCAACACAAAAGATCTACAAAAGCTCCTCCAAGAACCTCCAACAAAAATATCCCCAAGAACACCTTTAATCTAAGGTTGGAACTCACAAATCTCAAGGGCCACTGTGTATATAAAAAGAAGAGGAATATAAAATACATTTGCTACCAAAATTTGTGCCAAAAGTAGGTTAAAAGGGTTGCCCACGACTTCCTTTTATAATGCAAAGAAATGAAGAGTTGGAATCCAAAAGACTCCTTTAAATAAGGCAAAGAAATGAAGAGTTGGAAGTCAAAACAACTCCAAGAGTTAAAAACATTTAAAAATCATTTTAAAATCCGTTTTAACTCCGTTTTCGAAACCGTTTGAAATTCTCTCCTTTAAAAATAATATTCAACATATTTGAGCAATAAAAATAATTTTATCAAAAACTTTATTTTCCTCCATTTTTCAGAAATTAATTAAAATAGCCCAAAATTTACGCGGGTTGTTACAAGTAGCAGCACTCAACATATTTGTATCGCGAGCAATTGATCGATGTCTCCCATTCTTCAAGACACTCCGGAAGACTTTTGAGTGGAATGATGAATGTGAGAAGGCTTTTCAAGGCTTGAAGAAATACTTGGGAGCACCTCCACTGCTATCCAGGCCAGTGATGGGAGAAAAATTATATTTGTATCTGGCAGTGTCCGAGAATGAAGTCAGTTCGGCATTGATAAGAATGGAGAATGGAGTACAAAAACCAATCTACTATACAAGTAAGGCCTTCCGAGGAGCAGAGATCAGATATCCAAAGTTGGAAAAATTGGCACTAGCATTAATCGAAGCAAGTAGAAGAATGAAGCCATACTTCCAGGCTCATACCATAGTAGTATATACTGATATGCCATTGAGGCAAGCCCTTCATAAACCAGAAAAATCAGGGAGATTGATGTGTTGGGCAATAGAACTCGGTTAATATGATATAGTCTATGAACCCAGATCATCGCTAAAAGGACAAGCTGTAGCAGACTTTATAGTAGAGTTCACCTATTCTGATACCCTCGAGGAGCAAAAGTTGATCGCTGATCAACCTGTGGATGTTACATGATCATCAAATGCAAGCCCAGACCAACTTAGCTTGGTAAAAGGGCAAGTAGATGTTACAGGATCATCAAATTCAAGCCCAGACCAGCTCAAGTTGGTAAAAGGGCAAGAAAAGATAATCGACGAACAACAAGAAATATCAGGAGATGGTGAAAGGAAGCAACAAATTTTCCACCGAGGAACTCTGTCAGATCAGAAATTTGAAAACGAGTTACCTATATGGAGCCTATATGTGGATGGTTCATCTTGCACTACAGGATGTGGCGCAGGGATAGTTTTGAGCAGTCCGGACGAGGTCGACATGGAATACGCCCTACGTTTCCAATTCAAAGCTTCCAATAATGAGGCTGAGTATGAGGCCATGATTGCAGGTCTTAATTTGGCAAAAATTATGGAGGCGCAGCAACTTATTGTCTTCAGTGATTCTCAATTGATCGTAAATCAAATGTTGGGAATATATGCAGCCAAAGGAGAATTAATGATCAAGTATCAGGCGAAGGTGATGGAGTTGGTATCAGAATTTGCTGTTATTCAGTTGGTCAGAATACCAAGAATGGAGAATGCAAGAGCAGACGCCCTAGCTCGATTAGCATCCGCTACTCGTACCGAGCTACGAAGAACAATCCCAATTGAAGTTTTAGCTGGTCGGAGTATAGATGAAGATTTGACGATGAACTTTATTACCTTCGATTTAGGATCATCATGGTTGGATCCCATCAGGGCATATATTGAGAAAGGGGAATTACCAACTGACAAACTTGCAGCCAAGAAACTGAAGTTTAAGGCTGCTCGTTATGTACTGACCAACGGTATTCTATACAGACGAGGAGTTATAGCAGGTTTACAGAGATGTGTGCATCCCACCGAGGTGAAAGATTTAATTAAAGAGGTCCATGAAGGGTCCTGTGGAGCCCATATAGCAGGTCGGACTCTTTTGCAAAGGGTGATGACGCAAGGATACTACTGGCCGACGATGAGGGCTGATTGCATAGCCTATGCTAAGAAATGTGACAAATGTCAGCGATTCTCTTCCATTCGAAGAACTCCCCAAGCATTGTTGACACCCATCACTTCCCCTTGGCTATTTTCCATGTGAGGAATAGATTTTGTCGGGCCACTTCCAACGACTAGAGGAAGGTTCAAATACCTCGTCGTCACAGTGGATTATTTTACTAAGTGGGTTGAAGCTGAGCCTCTCATTGATATCACGTACGATAAGGTGTACCAATTTATTTGGAAGAACATAATTTGTCGATATGGTCTTCCTCATGCCTTCATCACAGACCATGGAACACAATTTGACAACGAGGAGTTCGCTGCCTATTGTCATCAGTCAAATATTTTGAAGATCCACTCAGCACCAGGCCATCCTCAAAGCAATGGACAAACTGAAGTGACAAATCGAACGCTGCTGAATGGCTTGAAGAAAAGACTGGATGATGCGAAAGTAAATTGGATCAACGAGCTACAATCAGTACTATGGGCTTACCGAACTACTCCCCGAGTAGCAACTGGAGAATCACCATATATGCTGGCGTTTGGAAGTGAAGCTGGTATACCTACCGAGTTGGGCCTCCCAACACACAGTGTGCTGAATTTCAATTCCCCTGTCAGTGACTTAATGAGAAGATTGGATTTAGACATGCTCGAGGAAGTTAGAGAAGAAGCAGCCATTAGAAATGCTGCTTACCAGCAGCTAACAACTTTGTTCTACAACAAGAGAGTGAAGAAGTGCGACCTGAAAGAAGGAGATTATGTGCTAAAGAAAGTAATTCAGAAGCACAACAAACTGGAAGCAAACTGGCATGGACCATACCGAGTTACAAAAGTTGTTCGGCCAGGAACTTACCGAATAGCAACTTTAGAGGGGGAGGAGTTTAAGAATGCATGGAACGCAGAGCACCTGCGCAAGTATTATCAGTGATGTATATTCTCATGTAACGCAGTTCCGTTAATAAAATGAAGATATTCTGCCAAATTCTCTCCTTTTATTGAAAGTTTTTCGGGGAATACTAGTGCTACACACTACTCGGCAAAACTCGGACAGGCGAAACTCGGCAAAACTCGGACTACTCAAAATTTTTCTCGAAACCGCCAACTAAGGTTGGTCGAGAAACAAATGTATTCCTCCAGGAAGTAAAACTTGTATTCCTCCGGGAAGTAAAACTTGTATTCCTCCGGGAAGTAAAGCTTGTATTCCTCCGGGAAGTAAACCTTGTATTCCTCCGGGAAGTGAAACTTGTATTCCTCCGGGAAGTAAAACTTGTATTCCTGCGGGAAGTAAAACTATGTGTTCCTCGGGAAGTAAAAGTATTCCTAAAAATGACAACTTATGTTGGTTAGGAAGTAAATGTATTCTCGAAAACGCCAACTAAAGTTGGTCAGGAGGTAAAATTATTCCAGAAAGTGCCAAAGTTGCTCACAGAGGAAAAATCCACTAACTATGGTTGGTTGGGGATAAAAACCCACTTACTGTAGTTAGTCGAAAAAAAAAATTTACCGACCTTGGTTGGTCGGAAACATTTTATGAAGACGAGAAAGTGATCGAGCAATATTTTTTGATACTCGTAACTTTTTAATAAGTTGGTCGAGAAACAAAACATTATTTTTGCCAAATGACTAATACAAATTCAAACTAGTCGACAATAAGTTGATCGACAAATAACACAATATTATTATCTTTTTAACAGATACACATGCACAGATGTAAAGTGTTATAAAACAATAACAGTCAAGATTTACAAATAAAATTATTTCATTAAATGTAGAACAAAATACATCAGGAATGAAATTTATTACATCAATATCCCTATTCTATTGGTTTCTTCCCCTCTGCTTTTGAAACAGGTTCCTCGCCAGCAGGAGGATCATTTAAAGCAAGAGGAGAATTTATAAAGTTAAGATCTTTTAACATCCTGATATTCATCACGGATGGTCGATCTAAGAGGTGCTCGGGACGAGATATCTCGACACTTGAATGGAGATTGTAGTCGCCGAGATATTTGGAAATTAAGCATCGAGGAATGGACCGAGCAGGGATCCAACTCATATCAAGTTTGAATGGTGGCACGGGTCGGTCGAGCAGCCCAGGATCATGGTAGTCCCACAGGTAATGACCCTGTTCGAGTTGCAGCACACCTAAGGCATTCATCCATCCCTGTTTGTAGCTCTCATTATTGGCATTATGGATACGATCGTCCAAGTGGTAGAGAGCCTCGTTGTATCCAGCCATCTAGAACTCCCTGGGCTGTTTGTGGAATTGATATGTCAATTTTTCCAGCTGCTCGTGGAGATTTTTAATGAAGAGTTCTTTATTCTCCAAGGTAGATTTCTTCGCAGAAAGCTGCTCTTCCAGGTCCCTGATTTTCTTAGACATCTCGGCCAACGCCTGGTTCTTCGCCATTAGTTGGAAGGCTTGGTTCTCTAAAGCAGATTGAGTCCTCTGTTCCTCGACAGGAATCCGAGCAGCTCTTGCTCGTCCCCGAGAAGATGTAGAAGGGCCAGCTCTCTTCAAGGTTTCTAACTCATCCCTCAGGTTGGAGTTCTCTACCTCCAAGAACGAGAATCCCTCGTCAGTCACTGGGATCAAAGCATTCGAGGTGGAGGCAACAGATTTTAATTGTGATACTTCTCTTTGCAAGTTGTTATTTTCTTGCTCCAACAACTTGGCTATTTGCCTGTGCCCTTCGACCTCGGCTTTCAAAGTTCTCTCCTGCACGTCGTAAGCAGCAAAACGCTTCTCGTATCCCTTGTCGGAAATAATTTGTTGATACTTCTTCTCGTACCCCTCGTGCAAAAGAGCAGTGGATTCTCTATATTATTGCTGAAGGTCTTCAAGAGTGCCTTGGAGATCCTCGATCATGTCATAATAAGCTACATTATTGGCCACCGCACGATCAAGCAGACACTTCAAATATTGGTAAGCTTCAACTGCCTGTTTCGAAGCATCTTGGCCGAGGATGTCGACGATTTGTGCTGCACTCAGATCTGTGTGACCAGCCTTAAAGTATTCATTGCATTGCCTCAACAGCTTTGTATCGTGAGCAGATAATAATTCCATCCTGGCCAGAAACTAGTAGAGGAAGAAAAAGCAATAATCAATAAGAGTACCAACAGAGCATGAAGAGAAGAAACAACAGTGTGCATAAACAAAAGTTCAAATTTTATTATATCACAAAATTCAGAGTTACATGTTCAGGGTTACATTTGACAAAGAAAAATAAAATAGAGATAAACCCGAACAACTCTACACCTTTTCCTTGTCTCCCAAAACCTTCTCAGGAGGATGGGACGAGGAGGTAGGTTGCTCGGGGAGCGCTGGGAGCTGCTCGGAGGAAGTAGCGATTTGCTGAAGTTCCTCGTTAGTAGGCTGGATGGCTGGGGGATGAGAAACTTAATCTCCCATCACCATGGAAGACTCTTCAGAGGTAGATTCGTCCTCTTCTTCATCTTCAGGAGTTGGAGGGAGACCAGAGATGTGTCGCTGGAAGAGTTAACAAGTTTCATCAACCTTCATCTCCTGAAGAGCTGCGACCTACCCATCTCTAAAGTATTTTAGGCTGCCATATTCGACTTGCGACATCATGGCAGCCAAGCCTTTATTCCACCCCTTATCCCATCCAGCACAAAAAGACTTCTTCACAACCAATTTCCTCTTTAACTTCTCCGAGGAAAGCTTCTCGGACAGAAGATTTTCAGCATTTTTCAGTTTATTCTCAACTTCTTCCTTCTGGCGACTTACTTTGCGAAGTTGGATTACTTCTTCCTCAGCAAACTTGAGTTTATTCTCAAGCTCTCCAGCGTTTTTGAGCTTCTTGTCAAGCTCGTTATTTTTCTCTTCCAAGTCCTTTATTTTCTTCTCCAACCCCTTGGAGATTTCAACAACTTGAGCCTTCTCCTGCTCGGTTGAGGTAAGTTTTTTCTCCCAAGCAGCCTTATCAGTATCGTACTTCTGACGAGAATCTTCCAAAGACCGCGTCAGACCTACGAAAGCCTCCTCTACACCTGACGAGGAGCTTGAAGCTTTAATAGCTTCATCTTTCTTCAAAATTGTATTAAAGCAGCTCACCAACTGTGAAAAGAAAATGAAAGCAAGTGAGAGACAGATATAACAAGGGAAAGATGAAAAGTTCAAAATAATAAGACTTACAGAAGCAATATGGCGAGCAGCCAATGAGGTGACCATGTCCCGAGAAAGGTTCTCTTCAATACCTTGGATCTAGGGAATGATCCAAGTCTTCACCGAGCTCATGGTAGAGCTCGGGGGAACAAAAGTAGGAACACCAGTTCCAGTAGTTGGGGGCTGAGAGATGGTTTCAGCCAAATTGACCGAGGAGCTTTTCTTCAGCTTCCTCGGGGGAACAGGAATAGTTTCAACCAAGGAGGAACTCTTGGTCGGTGAAATGACAATCACCTCACCTGGAGCAGCAGCCTTGCTCGGGGCCACTGGGGGCTTCTCGAAAACCTTTGCAGGGGCAGCCGAGGGAGGTGCATCAATTTTCTTTGTCCCTTATGGGACATCGTGTTTACTTCTTTTTGCCTCTCCAGTAGCAGAGGCAGGTTTCTCGAAGAGAGTAGGAGGTCTCATTTTCTTCATCCTTTCACTTAAAGGAATGTGTGACTCAGGCGAAGAACTGGTAGAAGCGGGTACTGGCTCTGCGTCGCTTATCACCGGACGAGCAGTAAAAAAAGTTGTGTAACTCTTGTATTGAAGCAGATATGAAGCTGGCCTAATATGCTCGTCGGCAAGAGTCTGATGCAAACTCCAGATAAGTTTTAAGTTCCTTATATTAACGTCTGCCTCTTTTGGACGCTTTCTTTTGTTGTCAACTGCAAATAAATAAACATTAAAATATCAGTCGCATATTTTATCAAACATAGAGGAAGCATAGTTTCAAAATAAATAAAATGAAATAAAAATAACCTATCCCATTGCCATAGGGAGGCCATCTGGGACCCTGATACACTTCATCTCCAGATAAAGGAGCATGTTGCCAATTTTTTATAACAACCCCGTGCTCAAAATAGTCCCTATTGGCATCCGGGAGATTGACCACTAAAGCCCTATTTAAAAATCTAGTTTTTAAATAAAAAGTGTTATCACCAACATCCCATCTATAACAAAACATGATTTCTGGAATTCCTATGCGAGTTCCATGAATTTGATTTTGTCTATGAACCCCATTAACTATTCTCCATGTATTGGGGGCTATTCTTGCAGGGACAACTTTAAAATATTGACAGAATTCCAGACATAAAGGATTTGGCGAAAAAGAAAATCCACACTCAGTAACAAAGAGACTGGGGAACCAATGTCCCTCAGCCAAACGGAAATAGTCTGAAGGCTCAGAAAGCTCTTCCAAAATAACCCAGGAGGGAATAGAAAAATCAGAGCGAAATTTATCAATCGATTCTACAGGAGAAACCATGATGAAAGAAGGAAATGAAGAAGAAGGAAGAAGATCTTACAGAAAAAGAGTGGATCTGTTGACAACGAACGATGGAAAGGATGAACGCACAAGAGAGTAAGATAATAAAAAATTCGAAGATACAAATTTGAAAAAGTAGAAGACGATGGGATTGTCTGTGACGCTTAAATACCTTCCCTTGGGAAACGGTAAAGTAAATGATTACAAAAAGAAACGATTACGCTACCGGCGGCTAAAAGGACAAAAAGTACGCAGAGATCGAGGCGATTATAAAAATTCAAAAAGCATGATTCTACGAATTTGGAAGAAAAAATAAATACAAGGGAAACACTCCTAAAAATCAGGAGGACCATTTAAAACTGCCATATTCCGAGAAAGAATGTTCCACACTCCTCAAATTTCTAACTATGAAACATTGGGGGCTTCTGTTGATACCAAATTTAGTCTGCAGACATGGACCAATTGAATGAAGACACGTGGCAATCTACGTGGCAACAACAAACATTTTCGAGGAACTCAGACGCTCCGAGGAACCATACTACAACGAGGAACACTGCTTCCCCGAGGAACTCAGACGCTCCGAGGAATTAGAACTCTACGAGGAACTTTTGAATACCGAGGAACTCTTGAGTACCGAACAGCTTAGGCGGTCCGAGCTGCACCTCGAACAAAGCATTAATAGCAGGATAACCAACAGTTTGACTGTTCATTAAAGGCTTATCATTCAGATTTATACGCTTAAGGGGCATTTAATATATTACCCTTTCACATGTACAGCATTGAATGTATTACCCTTTCATATTACAGCCTCAGGGCTATAAATACATTGTACAATCCTCATTGTAAGGGGATCGGAATTTCTTGGTTGAACTTGTAATCGAGAATTCCCAAAACAGTCATCAATAACAGAAACAGTGGACGTAGGCAATTCTTATAAGGCTGAACCACTTTAAAACTTCTTTGTCTCATTTATTTTATCTGTGATTAAATAATTAGATACCATCTAATTTTTTACATCAACAGTGACTCTCTATATTTTCAAATGTAAGAGATGCTACAAAAGGTTCTAATGTATTTTAAGTTGGGTTTTTTGTTGTACCAAATCTCATATGGGGGAGTTTTGGAATTTTTATGGATTAAGTTTAAGGGCTTAGAACTTAAAAAAGAAAGCACCTCAGTAAATCGTTGTTAGTTCCATCAAAGAAGAAAGCACCTCAGTAAATCAAATAGGCCAAATTTTTATGGATTAAGTTTAAGGGTTTAGAACTTAAAAAGTCTTTTACTTTCTTGTGAGGTGCCTTTATTATCTTTTCCACTTGGCAAGGGCCACAAACAACATTTGAAACTCATTTCATTTTGGGTACACCTAGAACAAGTTCTTGGATGCTTAATCTGATTAGATGATCATAGTTTGTATGACCCAACCTATTATGCCATATGTATGCATCATATAATCTAGTCAGTTGACATATGCTAGATTGAGACCTAGGACTAACTATATAACAATTGCCCTTAGTTATGTTCATAGTTAGGCTGCATTTACCATTTTTATCGAGAATTTTACTTTCGATTTTAGAAAACTAAATAGAGTGGTTTCAACACAAAACACACTTATACTAAGCAGACTAACTTAAGCCCTTTAACCAAAATAACCTCATTTAGTAAACAAAGTTTGGCCTCTTGGATTGTTCAGTTTCCAAGTCACTATCTCCAAACATTGAATTTCCTCCGATGTAGTTAGTTATGTTGGGTAATCATAATCCAACCTTGGTCATATGCTTTGAACACCCCGAGTTTAAATATCATCTAACTGAGGTGCTTTCTTCTTTGAGGGAACTAACAACGATGTTTCACTTTAGTTGGGGTATTATCTCATCATTTATAACCTAAATCAGCCTAATTAAAAAAAATCTTTATATGTTTGAGGAAGGCCTATAGGTCCTATGCCATGGTTTTCGTTTGGTCTTTAACTTATTCTTTATTATCTTAGTTTTCTTTAATTCAAATTTTATTTAGGGAAAACATGGTAATTGCGCCTCTTTCGAGAGTAGTTAATTATTTTATAGCCCGAAATATTGACTCTAATTTGAAAACAATCTGCTTTATTGTGCCCCAAAACATCACAATATGAATAGTATTTATCCAAACTGGTCTATACTCCACTATCTAGATTTTTAAAAATAAGCATCACTCTATTTTACACCAGAGGTTTGATTGAATTTTTTTTGGCATATTATCAATGTCTCTAATGCGATGGCACCTGCATTTCAAAATACAGTCACTTTTGAGACTGTATTTTGAAAAATAGTTTTTTTTAAATCTCAGTTTTCTCGAGTGTTGGAACTTCGGTTTTATTTGAACTAGCTTTAACAAATGTGGTTTGTTTATTTTTGAAAGAGCTTTAGTTCTCATTAAATCCCAACCCACGTTTGTCATTTTTTGTCTTCCCAAAACTCAAAATTCAATCAAATTGTTTAGTGCCAGATTCAAAGTCTTGAAACCATTTAAAAACCTTGGAGAATTTTTCTTTATATTTCTCCAATTTAACTAAAGTGGATTTGAATTTTTGTTCTAAAATCATATTTGAATCTGACAACTCTTTTATTTTCTTTTAAAAAATCACATTTTCTGTCTCAAATAATTGACATTGAGTGTTGTACTCCTCGACATTCAACATTAGTTTCTTGTTTTAAACCTCTACGGTTTTAGAAAGATTCTTAACTAATTTATCAAATTTTAATCACCTTTTGAGAGAGAGAGTCTAAAGTTCTAGATAGTCACGGGTTTCACTTCCACCTTTTGTGTCGTAACTAGGTGTTTTTTTGTGAAATAGTGTCCTTTACATTTTTATTTGAACTCACCCACCCATCGGCATTTTTACTCACACAGCCATTGGTTATACTAATATAAACATCATTCACATCACATATATCATCAACATCAGACAATTTAACATCAAAATCAGTAGTAGCCATGTAGTCATCACCAACATTTTTAATAATTTAGGATAAAATGATTTGCAGTTTTCATTAGACTTACATAACCAGACTTGCCACCATCAGACTCAAATAAGTCATCTCAGGTTTTATTTATATGGGCCTTAGGTAGGTTATTTTTCTACACCTTACATATATTAGCAAAATGTCCAAAGTTATGACTTTGTGACATTAGACCTTAGAATTGTCCAATTGAGTTATATTTTAGTCCTTAGGACTAGGGTGTTTAAAAGTCCTTTCATGTGGTTTTGGGTGAAAGTGATTTTGTCCACTGAAATGTCGTTGTTTAATAACAACAACATTTCTAAACATTAAGATTTTCCTAAAATGTTTACTAACCAAGGCTATTTCAATGTCCAAGGCTTCTATGTCTATATTTGTTTTGTCAAAATCTATTGCGATCCACCTTAGTTATCCCAGTGGTAAGGAGCGGACTTAATAGACTCGGATAATACCCGATGGTCAAAGGTTTAAAACTCCTCAATGGAGACCGGATAGTAAGCAAGGCGTGTTTTAGTGTGACTCTGGCACAACATCCCACCTCTTTAGATCAAATGGAGGAGTCCAAAGGGCTCATTCGTGTGGAGGTTCAGGGTTATTAAAAAAAAGTCTATTGTGCTTAAATTAGAGGTAAAGACCATGTTTGACTCATTTGGCCTCTTAGAGTGTAAGGTAGAACTCAAGGTTTTCTTATAGGCTAATTCCATCTCAGTTGTCCTAATTTTACTACATAACATTTTAAGAGTCGAATTAGGGTTGACTATCTCCTCAATAGCATATTTCTCAAAGTCAAGCCTATGGACAAATACCTAAGTATTTTTATAAAAATTTATATATCACTAAAATAAACACCATTAGCATCAATATTATTAATGATATCAGCCAGATTGAAGTAAAATTCCTCAAAAAATTTATTTTCTAACATCATTATGGTGTTGAACTGTCGAATTATGAGTTGTATTCTTCCCCATTCGACACGTTTGTCATCCTTATGAGCGGTGATAAGAATGTCCCTGGTTGTTTGGACATGGTACACGCAAATATTCTCTTAAACTTAGTATTAGTGATGGGCATCCAAATGGCATTTTTACCCTTATTGTTATCTTGAGATCGAAGTTTCTCTTCCTTAGTATATTCACTAACTAATTTCTTTACTATCTGAATATTTGGTCTTGGTTAGTGGTGTGTATTGATTTATAATATACAAGTCATATACGATTTTATGTGTGCATCACGCCATATATTGTTTGTCCCTACGACGCTATCATGAGGTGGTGCTCGGTCGGCGTATTGTTATCCTATTTTGGAGCATCTCATAATTTTATTTATGTGTATAATCTGGGATACTTGAGATAAATGTGGTGTCTAGTTGTGTGATAGGATTTACTTATGTGTCACACTATTTTATTCATGCCTATATTTTCGGCCACGCGAAAGAAATGTGGTGTCTCTATGTGTGACGGTGTTTATGTGTGTGTACCGCATGTTCTTGACATGGTTAGGTAAAAGGGACACATTATACTACCCAGTATTTTTTGCATTTAATTATCTATTTATTTGATTGTTAATTGAATGGTAATTAAATATCTTGATATGCGATATGTCATTTAGTAGAGTCATTATCATGAGTGCAAATTATCACAATGAATCTAAGCAGTTAAGGACAAGCTATGATTAAAAAAAATCTCATAACAAAGGATTTACCTGGTTCGATAATGGCCTAAGTTTATGAGATGTTTCTCTATTTTTATTAATTTTCTATCAAGAAGTTACATGTCCCCATTTCCCTTGGCTGAGGATTACATTTAAAGAGATGGAAGAGGAAGAATTATGTTGGACTCCTTTGAGCTGTTGATCGAGCCGCTTCTTGATTCACGTTAATCTCCCCCGAGATCTTTACTAGATAAATTTATCTATGTGTAGTTATCTATTACGACAACTCTTACATGTCATTTATTAGGCTAGCCTTATATCTAGATATGTACCTATCTAGGTTGTTGTGTTTGGGCCGCTTAGTTTACATTCCACATTTGCCGCTAAAGCTCTTTGGCTCGAATGGGGCGGAGAGGTTTGAGAAGATGGTTGGCTTGAATAGTTGGTTAGCCCAAGAGGCTGATTGTCATTAGAGATTGTATAAAAAAAGTTCCTCAAAAAGCAACTGTGAGCTAGTCGTATATTATTCTGACCGTTAAATCTTGAAGGGATACGCTTGTGATTATTTTTTTCTAAAAAGGGCACATTGGTTATGTTCCAGAAATGAACCGTTGATTGCATTAGTGAGCTATCGTCTTCCTTCCCAGATGATTAGATGCTTGGGATTTTACTCCAAGTTTAATAAAAAGTCTGTACAGTCATTTGCACACTCTACTTCATTTAAAATGTATGTACCGTTAAATCTTTAAACACATCGCATGTAAGTCTTCTTCATCCTTAGCTTCATTTTCCTTCATTATTTTTGAATAGTTTCAAATCTGTAACATCCCATAAATCAAATATAACTTAATTAGGCCTAAATTAAATAATATGAGAGTCATAACAATTGAATATCATTCCAAGATTGCATGAAATAAAACATACGAAATAAAATAATGATAAGGATATAAAGGAACGAAGAAGTAACTCTGAAACCATACATAGAGACCACCATCAACAAAACCCATACAAGTCTGAGTATTCAAATCAATAAAATATACCACATACATGCCACCATTATGTATCATACCGAAATTATCTTAAATGGAGGATAAAAAATAAATTGGCACGCAGGTCGTAACACCTACATTCTAAGGAACACCGAGAGGATGCAAATAATGGAACTAATCAAAGATAGGATGGTACATATGATCTGGGTCCTGAAAACATTAAAGTCCACAACGTAACAGTAACTCTAAGAATAGTAAGAGTATATATGAAATTGAAATAAACCATAACTATACACATGCCTCTCGTATTTTAATGTCTTTTAGATTTGTCCCACCCAACAATCCTAATACACAAGCAACTAAGGTCCCCAACCCAAAATGACCCATATTTATGTCTTATTATGCACCTGTGAGAATAACTCAATGAATTCCAAATAGCTTGACACTAATCAACAACAAGTGTATAAAACAATCAAGATAATCTTAAAGCTTATGGATCATATAAGTAGTTAAGCAACGAAGGCCTGTCCCTATTGCCCTTGAGGATCATTCGCGCATACTAAGTATAGTCTTAGGTCGTCTCTCACCAAAGACCTCGTCAAGGAAAGGAATAAATCATCACGTCTACCCATCAATCATATAACCTACCGTACCTAAGGTTATATAAAACAAATCTCCCTACAATCACTCTCAAACATAGGTACGTAGAAGTTTGAACCAAATGTAAAATTAACTAAGGCATCTCGTCTACTCACCGAGTTACCATAGCGATTCGCGTCATATGTGCCCCTTTAATGGAATCCCCCCTTAGTACGTTCAACACTAGTACTCACGCATGGTGTGCGTTTCACAAGTTCTCATAACAAACAATATTCATCGCAATCTTCTCATTTAAATTTCCATTTAGAATTATTCACTACAGTTCATTTCAAATGCATATGGAAAATCCCTCCATTTAAAAAAAAATTAGGTCACACTAATCATAATATAAACTAAGTCATATAACTAAAATTAGGGTAGAGGTTATCCCCAAATAAGCCCCAAATCCAATAATCCCCATTTTTAAAACAATAGGATAAATAGTCAAAAAAACCAGATGCATCGATCGATCGATTAAATCCATCAATCGATTGATCGATTCAGTTATTTTGAAAATTCCCCTTATGAATTTTGTCTTTTTTAATCCATAAATTCCCAAAACAAGACTCCATTAATGATATAAAAACCTCCATATATGTTTCACACAATATATAAACAAGGTGGACAGATACAAAACATGATTGGGGCACAATTATACCAACAAAACCCCTAATTCCCAATTATCACATTCACGAACCATAGAAGCTTAATTAGCTTAGCTTCAATTTATTCAAAATTTGCAACATATAATTACATCTAAACAGGGAGGCTTTTGATTATTATTAATATTAAACTTTTTATATTCATAAAAGAATGGGTTTTAAGTTAGATTCATGCGAGTTTTGGATCAAATCAAGAGAAATTTATACTAATTAATAATTAATCATCTTAATTACAAAATTAGAGTTTTAAATTAGATTTCACTCGTATTAGTTATAGATTTATGAGGACAGGCATAATCTAAATCAATAATTAATCACACTATGTAATTAAACTTGCCTTGAAAGATTAGGTGAAAAGCCTTCAAAAATCCTCCAAGTTTCCTTCTACTCAAAACCTCTTTCTCTCTCTAATAATGGGTCTCTCTCTAAGATGATGACTATGGTAATTCCATGTCTCTTATGTCTTATTAGGGTTTTATTCATATTATTTAAACTTAGGCTAATTCGAACTTACTCTACTAATGGCCTTTAAAACCCAACTAAGCTTTATATCCCACTAACTAGCCTAATTCATTAATTCCCATAAAAATCACATTTCATTACTATAACATTAAAAATCAACCCATAAAATGTCCTAAACCAATATATATATATATATATATATATATATATATATATATATATATATATATATATATATATATATATTGTGACATCACATGTCATCCAAGCACAAAATATACTACATAATTTATTTAAAAATACGGGATATTACAGTTTCTTTTGAGTGTTTGGTGTACTCTGTCAACGAAAGGACTATGGAGGAATTTCGAAAAACATATTCGATTCCTCCATGGGTGGTCATTGAGCGTGCTGAATTTTTGAGAGATTGTAACACTGTTGAGGGTGGACATTGGATCCACACCCTTTCACTGGTTGAAGGGGAAATACCCCCCCCCCCCCAATTTTTTTTTAACTATTTCTGGAGTTTTGCATGTGTTCTAAATTAGTCCTTGATCATTGTGCCTGAAATACTTGGCGAATCGTCAACGGTGTTCAAAGAATTAATGAAATGTATGGGAACCATATAGGGATCCCAGAAATTGAATATTGTTATTCATGTTCCAACATAACTGATGGGATTTTTTTTTATCTAAAAGTAAGAAAGGCTGATAGAGTCCTGGTCTCCAACCTTCCTGATTCCAAAATGGGTTAATGGAATCAAGGTTTTATTGTCAGAAATTGGAAACACACACCTTTTCCTGAGGGCGAACAATATCAAGGGTTTTTGTTCCCGAAGAGAGGAAGGGACATTGGTCAACCTTATTTCCATTCTCTACACTTATAATTTTATTTATTGATCCAATCATTAATGATGATCTTTTTGTGTTTTTTTCCAGCTCGATCGAAGAAGAAAGAGCCATCTTCCTCTCATTTTAATAGGGAAGAACTTATTAAGGTCTAGAAGTTGAAAAGGACATTTGTTACAGGTAGCGACCACCCAAGGTCGGTATCTTTCCTTCTTAAATATAAGAATTCCACTAGTAGTTTCACTACTCTCCCTATGGACTCAATCCCTGATGTGCCTCTTCATTCAACAAGTGAGGTGGGTCTTTCACCTCCTTCTCCTTTGAGTCTCTGAACGTTGATAACATCCTTAACATATAGGAATAAGGAATGGACTTAAAGAAAAGGATTCTTTTAGTTGATAATGATGATATGCCAACGGCCCCCAAGTCCAAAGTCCTCAAGAAGAAGGATTTTGTTGGACCTTCTGTGCCCGTTTGTGTGGAAAATCCCCCTATTCGAGAGAAGAATACTAAGGATAAGACTACTTCTTCTTTTGTAGCTATTATTCCTCCCTAAAATGAAGATGCATCAAAACTTGGGAAAGGACACCAGGCAATGTCGAGGATGAATAATTCATCTTTATCCTTTGGCCTATTGAAGGGGGGAGTGCTTTTGCCTATTGAAGAGGGAGTGCTAGTGCTTGGCCATGGGAAAATTAGAAAGTTGACCCACAATCATCTTTCTAAATGTAGAGGGGTACACACTTGATAGCTTAAGATCTTGGGCGAGGAGGGCCCCAGTAAGGGACCCTCGCCCCAAGTTCCCCAAAGCTCATAGAAATAGAGCTTGGGCGAGGAGGGTCCAGAAAGGGCTCCTCTCCCCAAATGTCCTAAAGCTCACATAAATAGATCTTGGGTGAGGAAGTACCTAGGAAGGGATCCTCACCCCAAATGTCCTAAAGCTCAAAAAAATAGAGTTTGGACGAGGAGGTCCCCAGAAAGGGATCCTCGACCCAAATGTCTGTAAGGACATTATTATTATGTCCGAAATGTTTCATTCGTATATGTCGTACGCTGTTACATTTGGCACTTCTCTACACGATCTCACATGACGGCCTCAATCCGAATTTCGAGAATCAAGCATTCATTATCTACATCATGTGTCCCTCATCTGTCTCAATGATTTCACGTTCCATGATTTTAGGCTCGTAATGCAAGTGGTACGCAAGAGAAGTCAAAATAGTGAAACAAGGCCCGATGGGGAAGTTCAAGGGCAATTTGGTAATTTTACAGCCACTGTCCGGAGGACTGGTCAACTGGAAAGTTGAAGAGCTCCCCGCAACAAAGATACTATAAGAAATGACACCTCAATCTGAGCTACAATGAACATGTTATGTCCCGTTGAAAATGGAGATAATTCCAAGAAAAAACCTTGGAATTTTGCTAAGTGTTTAAAGCCCCTTGACCAACAATTTTTCCCGAACCGAGGGCCAAATCGATTCGGGGGGGGGGGGGGTCGAACCAATTCGCAGGGTACCCGGACCGATTCGAGGTTCCTGTACGCTGGCAGTATTTTTATTTCATGGAACTCTTCATTTGTTTCCCTATAAAAACCAACTTCGGGGGAGTTATTTTGCAAGACTTTGATAGTCGAATTTGAGAGTCCTATTAGCTCTAGTCTTCATTCTTTTGAGTCCCAAAACTCATCTTTGATTCACACCAAAATTTCTATATGCTTTTGTGAATCTTTTGGAACCCAAGAACACAACTCAGAGTTTGTTCAACCCTTGTGGAGAAGCCGTCTTTCTTCTTCATTGCTGCCCTCCTGGAAAGGGAAAATTCTAGTCGACGACACCGGAACCGACGCCTGCGGGTAGTACTGTGTCAATATTTCTAGCTGTTGCTTTGAAGGTTTGCCGAAGACATCGTGCGTTACACTTGTGGGCAATTATCAGGTTGTATGTAAGTCAATGGTCTTGTAAATTTTTCAAAGTTCTAGAAATAAAAGGTTTTGCCCTGCGGGGATTTTTCCTTATATTTGTGTCGCATGCTTTATATTTGATGGGTTGATTTAGATACATGTTTAGGGGTTATTTTTATTTGGTTTAAAAGTAGACTCTAATTAAATAAGGGTTACTTGGAAACTTGCGAATTTTATTTAAATCATTATCATATTTTTCAATGTCCAAAAGCTTGCAGAATTAGAGCTTGGGCGAGGAGGGCCCCAGGAAGGGCTCCTCGCCCCAAGTTCCTCAAGAACCACATAAATGAACAAGGGGATAGGAGGGCCCCAGAAAGGGCTCCTCGTCCCAAATGTACCAAAACTCACAGAATTGAAAGATAGGTGAGGAGGGCCCATGGAAGGGCTCCTCGCCCCAGTGTGTCCAAACTTCCACGAAGGCAAATATTGGGCAAGGAGGGCTACCAATAAGGGCTCCTCTCCCCCAACTTATACAAAGTTCACAAGTTAAGCGTAGACGAGGAAGCCCACCAGAAAGGGATCCTCGCCCCAAAGTTCCTAGAATTCACGATTTGGAATTTGGGCGAGGAAGCTCATTAGAAAAGGTTACTCGTCCCAAATAACTCAGAAAAACACAAAAATAAAATTTGCCAAGGAAGGCCACTACAAGGAGCTACTCGTCCACATAAATTAGAATTCCCTACAGAATAGAACTAGTGGGTGAGGAGGTTCACTTAGAATGACCTCTTCTGCAAGATTTATTACTCACATGAATAACAAATTACTAACATGTTATTTTCTATTACAGGTAACCTAATTGAGCAGGCAGGGCTCAACTAGGCAAGATGGGATCTCCTAAGAGTTTTGGTTTGGTGGCTGAGGAACAAGGTTTGTTGAGCAATCTCAACCACTTAACACTTTAATATTGAGAGAACACTAGTAAACAGACCCTAGTAGTACCCAGTCCTCACACAGTCCACACTTAATCACAATTAAAGTGAGCAGCCAAGTGTTGCTCATAAGAAATGAACAGTTTGAAAAATAATTTTGGATGAGATGACCCTTGAGACCTCTACTCAAGTTTACAAAGATTTTAGAGGAGGTGGTCCTCGATACCTCAATCCTTAAGATTATAAAGATTTTAGAGGAGGTGGTCCTTGAAACCTCCCTCCTTAAGTTTACAAAGATTTTAGAGGAGGTGACCCTAGAGGCCCCTGATTAAGTTTATAAAGTTTTTACAACATGTTACCGCTTTGAAATGATATTCACCAAATCAGAAACTTTGCCCTCAAGCGCAGACACATTTTCTTTTTGACTTTGGTTCGCACCAGGTGGCACCTGTCAGAGGAAACATACGGCTGTACACAGGTAGGGATAAAAGGTACATGGCAGACCTTGTCTTTCACCAACCCCCTCAGCTTTGGCTCCCTAAAAGTGCTAACTCATCCCTAGTGCCCAAGTATTAATAGGAACCATGGGCAAGGGCAAGTCACAATCACAACTCAAATCATACCGTTACTTTGTCAAAATCACCCCAGACCACTAAGTGTTCTCTCCCTACTCTTTCTCTCTAAGCGTTAAGTGCTTTGTTCCTTCACTCCACCCTGACTTTCAATACTCTCAGGAGTTTCTCTTAGGAAAAGTTACTATTATTTTGGTGAAGGCCATATCCTTGCAGGGATTGGGCTACAGTTTGAGTTCCATTGTTACTAGATAAGGAAGGTTTTACTAGAGGCTGTTCCAGAAGTGACTGAGAACCTGAAGGTAGCGTCCATTGGAATGGGTCACGCCCCACCCTTTCTAGTTCTTCATAGACCCCAGTCTCACTACCCTCTTACATTTGTCTACTCTGTTGGGGAGGTATTCTTAATTCCATGGACAAAGAAGGTTTGGACATTTCTAAACAACAAGTTTTTTATGACATTCCACCTGGGAATGGGACTCAGAGTGACCATACCACTCATGCAAATGTGGTGATGATCGGAGAAAGGACATCTGCCCTTCAGGCAGGGCAGATCAGTTCACCGATGACAACTCGGGTGACAGGTTTGAGACTTATGAGCATGTTCTTTGATTTCTTGAAACAAAATAATTTAGACTTATCAAGTTTGGTTCAAGGATGCATAACACCGACAGTAGTCCTCTCTGGAGGGGCAGCCACTCTCGTGGCCACTCCGACAGAAATAATTTCACCCCAAAAAGTGGCACCGGAGCCAGTCCCGTCACTGTCAAGCTCACCAGCAACAAAGGATGTGGGTTTAGAGGAATCCCCCTTTAAGGCTATTATTATGGAGGAGGTGAGGAAGCTACTCTCCTCCTCTTAAAAGGAGTCCTCTCACTTGTACGAAAAATTACAAGACCCTTACCCACAGGAAGTGAATGAGAAACCATACCCAGAAGGGTATCTCACACCAAAATTTATCAAATTCAGTGGCAAAGGGGAGAACCCAATAGATCACGTGAAGAGGTTTGTTGAATACTTGAGAGTGCATGCGAATGACAAAACCTGAGGTTAAGGGAGTTCTTCAAGACCCTCACAGGGAAGGCCTACACGTGGTACTCCCATTTGGCACCCAACAGCATCCCTACCTAGGAAGAGATGCACAGACAATATCTCCAAAAGTTCATTGTGATGAAAGATGAGTTCACGTTGAGACACTTAGCACAAGAGGTGCAAAAGCCTAGGGAGGAGTTGATGCAATATATTAAGTGCTTTCGCAAGAGATCACTTGATGTCTACGAGGAGGTGGCAGAGGCAAGACTGCTTCAAATTTGTGTTGAAAGGCTCCTGGAGGAATACAAACTCCATCTGATCAATGAGACTAGAGATGGAAACTTTCGAGAGTTCATCAAGGTCGCGAGCAACATAGCCATGATAATCAAACCAAGGACCTCAGGTTGGAGGGCACAGGTACCGCTTACTTTTGGAAGATTTCACGTCTCAAGAAGACAGGCAGTTAACTATGTGGATAGAAATCCCAAAGGTATGAAGGGAGGTTTCGTATCTAAGAACAATAGCCCTGGAAACAAGAGAAAGTTTGGAGAAGATGCTCCACATCCGTTACCTTGCAGTGTAGCGGAGACTATGGATTGTTATCGAACATTGGTACGAGAGGGGGTAGCAGGTCCCCCTCACCTGAATGGAGAAACTCCAATAGTAGCGGACAAAGTCAACCCTAAGTATTGCGAGTTATACCTGCGAGTGCAACACTCTACCCAGGACTGTTATTACTAGAGAAGGATCATTGGTAAACAGGTGGCCAATGGTACCTTAAAGATACCCCCAGTGGATGTTAATGAAAATCCACGTCCAGCACATCACTTTTGCACTGCCAATATGGTTGTGGCATATGATGAAGAAGCAGTTCAAGAGATGATGGAGTGGGAAATGGGGATAAGATATCTGAAGAGTTGGAGAAGCTAACTTTGAGCAGTAAGCACCAGATTAAGCTAGAAAGAAAGCGTGTGGAATGGTTCTTCACCCCAGACTAAGAAGACAAGGATGGCCAGGAATTCGAGCAGTTCTACCTTTTAGAGCACCAGGTGGATGTCATTTTTTCCCTATATGAGGGGGGGACATTCGAGGCAGAATATGTTTGTAATGCCCAGACATACGAAGTAAACTTAGACTCTGAGTGCGAAGCCATAGTGAGGAGCCCAAAGTTCAAGTGGTTCTTAGATCAAATATGAGTGAAATATCACATAAGGGTGCTCATAACAAGAAAAGTTTTGGAGGCGGTACAACAACGAGGAGATCCCTCGTTAAATTGGTAAGGTCCAATTTAAAGGCTGATTAAGATATATACTTCTGAAGTAGTATTTTTAGAGGCAGATAGATAGATGCCATATTTTCATAACCGCCCCTTGTATGTTACAGCTGTGATAAATGGGATCTCATTTCCCAGGGCATTAATGAATGGAGGAGAGCCTCTATTAACATTATGTCGATCAATACATTATATGAGATGGGAATTAACCAAGAGAAGGTAGTGCCAGTGCCACTAGTGATCTCCGAATTTGATAGTGCCACAATGCAATCCATTGGATACGTGAACGTGGGAATTAAGTTGGGGAATTTCACTTCCCACATCAAATTCCATGTTATAAATGCCACTACCAGTTACCAGTTGCTCATTGGGAGGATATGGATGCATACCCATGGCATAGTGACTTCTACCTACCACCAGTGTGCAAAGGCTAACAATAGAGGCACAAAGATAGTCATCAAGGCGACTTATAAGCCTTTCCCTATCGAGGAGGCCCATCTAGTAGATGCAGTTTTTTATACTGAACTGGATGAGGAAAGAAGAAATTATATACGAAGGCTAGAAGGAAAGAAAGTGGTAGGGGGAGTGGATTAACCAAAGAAATCTATTCATAATCTCTTAGGGGAAAGGGTAATTCCCCACATGGAAAAAGGGAAGAGGAAGGGGGACGAAGTAGCTAAACCTCCCTGAACTTGTAAAAAAGTGGTTTTGCCCGATGGAAAGGTTATCTACCACTTATAACGGTCTGCGTGAGTGATGTTCTGGGATGAGAGCACCGACCCAGCACCAGAATGTTTTGTTATTGGTGAGTCACATATTTTTTAGCACATTGAGCAGCCAGAGGAAGCTCCAGAATGCATGAAAAATGGACCTAGAGAGCAACTACAAGAGTTAGAGGAGATCAATCTAGGGAAAGAAGGAGGTGAAAGTATACCTATCCTGATCTCCAAGAGTATGGGACCAAAGCAGAAAGAAGAGTTCATTGACTTGCTCAAGGAGTTCATCGATGTCTTCGCTTGGAAGTATACAAAGATGCCTCGAATAGACCCGGAGGTGAGCTCCCATAGATATAACGTTTTTCCCAATGTCATTCCAGTGAGACAAGCCACTCGCACTTACAAGGCAGACCTCGAATTGAAGATAAAAGTCGAGGTAGAAAAGTTATTGGCACCAGGATTCATCAAGCCCATTCACCATCTCGTATGGCTTTCTAACATAGTGACAGTGGCGAAAAAAGACAAGAGACAAATTAGGATTTGCGTAGATTTTCGTGACTTGAACAGGGCATGCCCCAAAGATGAATTTCCTCTGCCGAGCATGGATAGCTTAGTCGATGCTACTGCGGGATATGAGATGTATAGTTTTATGGATGGGTACGTTGGCTACAACCAGATTAAGATGGATCCGACAGATGCAGAGAAGACTGCCATCTGCACACCCCTATCAAACTTCCATTATACGGTCATACCATTTGGACTAAAGAATTTTATAGCCACATACCAGAGAACTGTTATGGCAATTTTTCATGACATATTAGAGTTTTATGTGGATGACCTAGTGGTGAAATCCAAAAAAGAAAGCAAACACATACAAGAGCTCATGAGGGTATTCGAGAGGTGCCACAGGTATAAGATGTAAATAAACCTTTCCAAGTGTGCCTTTGGGGTCACCATCGGAAAGTTAATAGGGTTCATCGTGAACAGGCAGGGGGTGCAAGTAGACACAGAAGCAATGAAAGCCATAATGATGATGCCACCCCCAAGAGTTAGAGACAGCTTAGGAGTTTCCTAGGAAAGGTATCCAACCTGAGGAGGTTCATACCCGCACACTCACAAGTAACTTACCCGTTCATACCACTTCTGAAAGATAAAGCCAAATGGATTTGGGGAGACGAGCAGAAGAAGACCTTTGAGAAAATCAAGCAGATTATATCCTCCCCATCCATAATGATTCCACCAGAAGCGGGGGCACCGCTGCTGTTCTACCTTACTTCAACAGAGAGGTCCATAGGAGTATTATTTGCCCAAGAAAATGAAAGAGTGGAAAAGTCGGTGTACTATCTCTCAAGGGTGATCTCAAGTATAGAGTCTAGATACACTAACATAGAGAGGCATTGTCTGGCCTTAGTTTTTATTGCCCATAAGTTGAGACACTATCTGCTATCTTTCACAGTTCATATAATCACTAAATGTGACCCCATCAAGTACCTCCTCGCACGGACAGTACTTATGGGATGAGAAACAAGGTGGTTTTTTATCCTATCAGAGTATAATTTAAAATGCATAGTTCCCAAGGCCATTAAAAGCCAAGTAGTAGAAGATCTTCTTGCCTATTTTCCAAGCGAGAACTTTGCGCCACCTAGTGAAGAGCTATCTGGGGAGAATTTTCAAGCATGCATAGTGGAAGAAATGGAAAAATGGACGATGGAGTGTGATGGCTCCAGGGCTCAATAGATAGGGGTGATAGTATTATATTGTCAAATAAGAAGGAGAGGATCACTCCCGCTTTCAAGTTGGACTTTGAATGCTCAAACAACGAGGCTGAGCATGAGGCCCTCATTTTGGGGATGTTGGAGGCACTCAAAAGAGGAATCAGGGTGTTGCGCATACGAGGGGAGTCCAACCTGGTAGTAAAACAGGTCAGTGGGGAGTTCGCCCTTATAGGTACATTATCCAGAGGTTGCTGGGACAATTCTTAGAAGTAACCGTGGAGAAACATGTAAGAACAATGAACAGCACCCCGATGCACTAGCCATGATAGCACAAAAGCTAGACATGGATGAGTCGGAAGCGACAATCACAGTACGACGAAGAAAAATGCCCACTACAGTAAAATCCTTATTCCCAAACAATCAACCAGACAATTAGAGGCACCTAGCGGTGAAGCAGATCAAAACTAGAGAAGGAAAAATGAAGATGTTAGAGTTAGCTAAATACCACATGCTGAAGGGGACACTTTATTTCAAGAGTCCCGGAGGGTTTCTGGCAAGGCTTTTCGAAGATTAAGAAGCTAAGGAAAGGTTATAAGAATTGCACCAAAAGCATTATGAAGACACTGATATTCCCCTCTATCGACGGTTGCAGCGTGGTGGATACTATTGGCCCATTATGAGCATGGAAGCTGCCCATCTATAATAAAGTTGTCTAAAATGCCAAGCCAATTTTAACCATCCAGTGGAAAAGAACTTTATGGAAGCCTTTGAACATTGGAGGCAGCCATATATGGCATACCTGGGAGATGGAGAATTGCCCTCGAATAGGGCGGGTGAAATTTATTTATGAAAAAGGATAGCTTATTTTTACTTGGTGGAAGGAGGGATTTATAGAAAAGGGTACAACGAGAAGGCCATAAGATGCATAGCTAAAGAAGACATAGAGAAGGTGCTGAAAAAAGCTCATGAGCCCTCTCATATGGGGGTGACAAACTGTATGATCAACTGATGAATTTGGGGTACCATTGGCCAACCATGGAGGCTGAATCCATTAGACATGTGAAAAAATGCAAAGCCTGTCAAGTATATGGAAACATGATACATGCCCCTTTCGTCATCTTGTAAAGCCCCGCAACTCCCTATCCCTTCCACACATGGGCATTTGACTTAGTTGGAAAGATCCTCCTAGCCTTTCATGGCGAAGCTTTCATCATTGTGGCTACAGAATTACACACCAAATGGGCAAAAGCCATCCCTCTAAGAAGGGTGATTGCCCAAGTGGTAACCCAGTTTATAAAAGAGTATATCATATACAGGTTTGGTATACCTAAGCTTATTCTAACAGATAATGGGAAGCAGTTCGTATGCAAGGAGATGACCCTCCTCACAGACAAGTACAAAATTGTGCACAACAACTCAACCATCTCCTACCTTAAGGGTAATGGCCAAGCAAAATCTACCAATAAGACCCTGATAAATATCTTAAAGAAAATGCTGGAGGACATGCCAGGGGCATGGGATGAGAATTTGCACATGGTGCAATGAGCTTATCGTACTTTAAAAAGAAAACCGACAGGGTTCACCCCGTTCTCCCTAGTTATGGGACCGAAGTTGTCCTACCAATGGAGTTGGCGGTGCCCTCAGCCAGAGTTTCTCATAGAAAGGGACTCATCCCTGACCCATGACATGTGCAGTTGGAGGTATTGGATGAGCATAAAGATAAGGCGAAGGAAAACTTCAAAGTCTACACCCAGCAACTGTCCAGAGCCTACGAAAACTTGCTCAAGCCCAGGGAGTTCCAGGTGGGAGACTTAGTCTTGCGACCATCCACTCACCATCTCCGCAGCATGTCAACATCAAAATTCAAACCCAACTGGGAAGGTCCCTTTGTCGTCAGAGGGGTAGGCAAGTCAGGTTATTGCCAGATTTCAGAGCCAGAGAGTGATTGCCTCCAGTCCATCAACTGTAAGTGGCTGAAGAGGTATTATGCCCAATATTGTTAAAGGAAAATCTTTCATTTCGATTGAAAGGTTTGAACAACTTGATCTAGTACTAGACAAGTGTTTTTTTTGTAAAATGATAATAGCAATATAGTCTTGTAAATGATACAGGCGATGAATAGAAATGAATGGCAACTCTTTTTTTTAGCATTGCATGATGATTCTCATTTTTTTTGCTTATGGAATAAGATAGACAAACCAGAATATATATGCATATACATTTTTAACTCTAGCTGCTAGACCAGGAGAGAGTCCCAGATATAGGGTAGTTTGCTCACTACACTTGGAGGGGTACATCTATCCCGATAAAAAAGTATATTGAGCAAAGTCTCTCCAAGCATATTCGACAAATAATTTTAATTTTGTCACCAGACAAGCAGGAGGACGTCCTCCAAGTCATGATAATAAAAATACATAGCAATTTTTTTTTCTTAAGAGCAAGACTTAGCTTCTGTTCTCAAAGAAAAAGCCTTTTTTCACCAGCTCATATAAAGAATAGAGAAAAGGGGAATTACATTCCCATGCTCTAATTTCTCAAAAAGGGGGGGGGGGGGGGGGGAGGGGATTTAAAGGAAGGGGAAGAGCTAACCCTTTATCTCCAAGCTGTGACACCCCGCCTAATTAAATATCGGGTGATCAGTCCTTTATTAAATTATATCAAAGTGTCCGGTTGGTTCATTCTTAGCATCACGGTCGTAAAATAATTTTTCTTTATTAATCACCTAATAAATAATTAAGTTAAGTGTCAAAACATTTAATTTTATAATATAAGTCCTATTGTTATGATTTATAATACGAAACCATTTCCACGAACACAAATGATAATATTAAAACCAAACCATCCAAATGAAATAACCAAGCTAGATTAACCAATCCAACATAATATATCCCAAATCGTAGGACAATGAAATAATTAAAACAATCCCAACAATAGCTGAATACTGAAATAAGAAAGAGTACAAGTCTCTCTCTGAACTAAATGAAAACTGAAAATGGGCGACACATGCCCTAACTAGTATGACTAAACAAGAGACTGAGAAGACAAGGATGAAGTCGTCTACTGCAAGAACCTGCAACTCCCACACTAGCTGCAGCATGTCAACAATCCAAAAATCTAAACCTGGCGCCCTTGTCGCTGGGCACCTGTAATACATATATATATATATATATATATATATATATATATATATATATATATATATATATATATATATATACAGGAGAAAGGAGAGATAACAGGAAACGGGTCAGAGCCCAAGTGTAAAACAACTTTAAAATAGTTTAGCAAGTATATAAAATGCATACCAGTTGATATTACATACATGTTAGTACTTCGACACTCACTTAGAAATTCTCACCCCTCAACTAGTGTGCACGCCTAACGTACCACTAAACTAATCTAGATACAACTAACCCAACACAATTTCCTTTCGTCAAGCTCTGTTCAAGTAATCTCATCACTATAATTAATATATGATACCCTTTTCTTATGAATCAATTAAGCCATTTATGTTCATCTCAATACAGACTTAAGTTCCCATCCACTTAATTCATTTAATATCAATTATTCCATTTTATCTACTTACAAGCACAATAGATTAATCACAGGTATATATATTTAACACTCATAATATATATACAAATAGGGCACCCCACATACATCTATGGTGCTGGCATACTCTGCTATTAAGTCCTCGTATCTCTCGTACAAGGGGAAATACTAGTTCGGAATCACTCTTGAACTGTATTAACACAAAAAATACATATTGGAGGCGAAGCATAGTTCCTAGTCACTAAGAGGTCAGCACATACCCTCATGTCTCTTAGGACCGTCTGACTATTATTCTCAGATATCCTGTATCCAGGGATACTATGTTCTAAGATACAAGTCAATATCCCCCATAAAGGTCCAATCGAGATAAGACTGTCCCGACGCGAAAACCTACGAGATAGCAAGTAGCTCGGGTATGATTACACACAGATATACAATATTATATATATAAATACATGAACCTATATATATTTACATTATTTTTCTAGGTACTCCCACGACCCATAATATATTCGAACCATGCATGGCATATAACGTTCAAGTTCTATGTAATTAAATCATTCTTTTATTTTCTCAATTACTGCAAGTCCTTAAGTACTTCTCGAATCTTAAAGTTTATCCTCTCGATAAATATAAAATTAGTAGGTATACACTCACTACCCTACTGGTCTAAGTCATTCTTAATTCTCACAAGACCTAAATTGACGTATGCACGATTTACCACTCAATTTATACCCCCGAAATCCCACAATTAAATCTCATAAAAAGTCCTATTATCTGGATCCTACTTATGTCGTACTGGTCCTTATTAAGGCCCATTGTGATATTTAAATTATGCCCAAGGGTCTTACACATTGGGATTGAATTAACATTAAAATGGGAAGAAGTTTTAGTTTTCAAGAGGGGTCGATCGATCGATCGATTGACATTCTTGAGTCGATCGATCGATCAAGCCGTTATTGCCCAGATTTCTACATATTAAGCCTACGGGTTTCTTCCAACTTAAATCATCAGAACTCCATTATCATGTCCAAAACTCCTAACCAAACATTATGAACGTTATATAAACTAATATGGATGAATTCTAACGTAAAGCATTCATTAATTCCTCAAGAATCGTCATCAAATGGGTTAATTCAAGAAATTATCATCTAATCCTAGTTTATCTAATTTGAATTCATTTAATTTCTAGATTTCTATCTCTATTGGGCATCAATTTTCGTTGTTAATATTCTACATATAACAAGATTTTCATCCTAACATGATTGCTACTCCAAATTTCAATAATAATCTCCCAAATGAAAATATATCTTCACGAGACTTAAAATAATTATCTTCTACACTAGCATGGATGTGTTATCAACTAAAGTACAGCAAGTTAGATACTTTCCTGGAAATCAAAGTCTGAATCGTAGAGAATGATGGGTATGATCCCTTTCCTCGTTCTCCGATCTACGCGTTGGTGGTGTCCTTGGAAGCCTTCTCTCTTCTCTCTTCCTTAGCCTCTATGCAACTCTAATGTTTCTAAATCGAGGACTCTAACTCCCATCAGATATAACCCTTCAATTTTCATCCATAATTAAGGCCTAAAATTGAAAATTACCAAAATGCCCTCCCGGATTGCCGGTTAGGCCTAAAAATGTTCCGAGACCCAAACTAAACTCCCGGGTACACTTTTCTGACTATCTCGACCCTTCCGTACACATTGGCGCTCTCAAAATGACCATACAGGTGACTTATAATTTATTTACTTTTTATACCATTAATTTAGTCCCGACACGATACATGCGCGTCCCGACTTAATTTCTATATTTGTCATATTATTCACTCGCGACAATTTTAATAAATTCAATCTCGTATATTACTTTACTCATTAAGTAATATTCAACATAATTCTTACCAATAATTACTAACTCTCATCACGCTAGTAAATATTTATTTTAAAATTTGAATTAATATTAAATTAATTTATCCCAATTTAATTTAATTAATCCCATAATTTAAAGGCCATAAAAATACGGGGTATTACAGACTTCCCCCGTAATAACGAAATTTCGTCTCGAAATTCAAAAAAGTAAGGCATACCTGGTAAAACCAGGTTTCCTCCAGTACTCAAAACCAACTTCAAAGTAAGGCTCGATCACTATAGCCCCCGCTTCACAACAAGCTTGTTTAACACTCTCGATACTTTCTCAGTTATAGGATCGCACCTCAATAACGGCACCTCACTTTGTACTCCTATCGAAAAATATTCGAATAAGACTAGCCTATACATCATTGGCCCTATTATTTTAATATTATTGGGAGGTCGCACCGCACTTCATATAAATTCCCGTATTTATCTAAACACAAAATTCCCATTCTGAGAGAAACCATATGAATATCTGACTACTCTGGTCAGTTCTTCAAATCTCGATTCCTGGCAATGTAACTCTTACGACAGTAAAAAGGTCACCTAAGATAGTATGTGGTTATTCCACTTTAGTTCTCGAATTCTAATTCTCGACCCATCCATAATTCTGATTATTCGCTCACCTCAAAACATCTAGAGGGGGAATAGTTAAGGTTTTTCCACACCTAAACCTCAATAAGCACCTTGTTCACAATACACAGGTACGAGTGCTTTCGCACAACCCTATCATTAGGTAATATCCTCTCCCAATTACCGTACTATACTTCACTTACTAGCTATATTGGTTGTGGAAATGAAATGATTAAGATGAATCCAAAATTACATTCATTCAGCTTCACGAGTCGTTAATCACCTTTCTCCAGCTCCCCGGGCTATAGGTGACACAACCTGCTCAAAATGAAATGTTATCTCCACTGCATCTTGAAATCCCATATTGAAGGCGGGGTTTAAGAGTCTCATCCTAGTTCAGGACAATACCGGGCGGGACCACGTACCGACGCGATCCTTCTATTCAAAGGAAGACTGGAGCACACTATCTAATATTGTAAATGTAAGGACACAAATTTCCAATTGAGTCCTTTGTAGTTTTGGCTCAATTCCGGACAAAAACCTTTATGTCATAGGATAGTGTTCAAGTGGACCTACTCAAGCCTATGATGTGTTTAGTTGAAGACGTAGCAGCAAAGAGTATAAAGCTTCATCAAAAGCCGTGGTTTATGTGCCTCGTTTGTACGTCATCAACAGTAGTTCCATGCTCCCAAGGTATGAATGCATTTATATATATATAGGAGCTTGGAACAAGTTTATTGGGTGTTAGGTTTATATAAAACTGTTGTTTTAATTTCACAAAGATTTTATTAAACTTTAAAATAAAGTATATAAAGTTTCTGGGCTAAAATCAAAATTTATGAACTTTCTAGGAGTTCGTTCGATATGTCGTTCGAACGAGTTTTTCGTTCGAACCAGATGTCGTTCGAACGAGTTTGCCAATGAGTTCCCAGAATAGGCCTTTCAAATGTCATTCGATATGTGGTTTGAACGAACCTTATGTTCGAATGAGATATCCAACGAGATTTCTAACGAGTTCACTCTGGAACTTCGTTAGAAGTCTCGTTCGAACAAAATTTCGTTCGAACGAAAATGTCGTTAGAATAAGATGTCAGGCGGGAACAGTTAATGGCAGTTTTTTGGCAGTTTTCTCCCACTTACCCACTTGTTTACCCCACTATCTTTTTGCTGAATATGTATGTGCGGGAAACCAACTTTTTCTAATATCTTTTTCATATTCTTCTAACTCCTAGAGAGTGTTTTGAGAGCAAAATCACAAAGAGAAAAAGATCAAGTTTTGAGTGATAATTTTCAAAGTTAAATTCATCTACCACTCTAGTTTTTCACCCATAGTTTTGTTTATCCAAGTTCATATATATACATCTTGCTTGGAGTTTGGCACTGGGTTTATCTCTACACCGAATTGAAGAGATTGTTTGGATTTGCTTCTACATCCCTAAAATAAGAAGAAGTTTTGATGCGGCATTCTCACATGGTGAAAGACACCATGTGGTTGACGGTGTACCTATTGTCCGATCGGTGGATTTTGAGATCGCGGTGGAGCTCCGTGATTATCCTCTAGGAAGAGGTGGTTACAATAAGACGCGTCAAGGCTTGAGAGTGTTCGAGTTGAGGAAGTAAGTCACCTGTCTTGTAAATGTAAATTCCGTACTTAGTGGATTTGTGGCTAGGGCCGTCCGAGGTTGTTTTCCGTTGTGGGTTTTTCCTCATACATCGCGGCGTAGTGTTCTTGATTTATTTTTATCTTGCATAAAAACTTAGAACTCATGCTTAGGATAATTCAAGATAAAATTGGTTTTAATTATCACATTTAATTTAATTTGGTGCATAATTAAATTTGGGTAAAGTTTATTTAAAGCAATTCTATTATTAAAAATGGTTTGGCCTAATTTGGAAATAATGATAAATATGACTTAGGCAAATTCTCGGACTTGAATTAATTGTGTTTAAGTGAAATTAAATTATGTTGTGTGTTCTAATCCTATTTCACTTTGTGTTTAATTTTTAATTTGAATTAAATTAAAATTTGTTTATATTTTGTTTTTGTGGACCATCATACGCTTCTGCATATCTCAACAAGGAAACTGATTTTAAAGATTTAAAATTGGGGGACCTAAAATTAGGGGAACCTACTGGAATCTTCAAATTAGTATCAGAGCCAAAGCGATAAATTATTTCGTTAAAGATCCTTTAAATAATTTTTGTCTAAAATGGAATTTTCCTCATTCTCAAAATTTCCTATTTTTGATGGTTCTAACTACGCGTATTGGAAAGCGCGAATGAAATCGGCACTAAAATCTATCGACGAGAGGGTTTGGTTATCGATAGTTAACGGGTGGTCTCATCCAACTCATTTAGTTGAAAATGAACGTGTTCCCAAACCGGCCGATAAATGGACTGAGAATGAGTTCAAACTTTCAAATTTTAATTCCCGTGGTTTAAATGCCTTGTTTAGTGCTGTCACACCGGATGATATCCGACGTATTATTACATGTGAGACCGCTAAAGAAGCGTGGGATATTTTACAACTCACTCATGAAGGTACACGTGTCGTTAAAGCTTCTAAACTCCAAAACCTCACCACTCAATTTGAAACCATCAAAATGAATGATAATTAAACTTTTGATGAATTTTATCTAGCCTTTCCGATATTGTAAATTCATCTTTTAATTTGGGAGAGCAAATACCCGACAACCGAGTTCTAAAGAAAATTTTAAGGTCCCTACCCGATAGATTTATTCCAAAAGTGACCGTTTTAAATTCTTTACCAACTTTAGCCTCTACGAAATTAGAAGAGCATGTAGGTGATTTACAAACCTATGAACTAGACATGTTTCCCTCTAAAACTGAAAAGAAAATAGAAAAGGGCGTTGCTTTAAAATCTCGAAAAGAGGTCAAACAAGTAGTAGAGAGTGAGAGTGATAGTGACTCGGAAGACATGGCCTTGTTTGCTCGAAAATTTAAAAAATTTCTTAAATTTAATAAAGATAAATTTAAAAATGATTTTAAGAAATTTGAGACTTCTAAGCATGACAAAACCGAGAGGATCCTTAAAACTATTAATGAAAATTTAAATAGGGACGAGTCTAATAGGTGTTTTGGTTGTGAAGGTTATGGCCGTAGGTCTTCTGAGTGCCCCACTAAACTAAGGAGAGAGGGTAAGCAACCCATTTCATATAATGCGACCCTTAGTGATAGTGATAAGGAAGAGGTACAAGATTCACCCACTAAGCCCAACTTTGTGGCTTTTATGGCTAGTCATGTGAGCACTGATAATGAATCTTTTCATGAAGATATTCAAACACATGACACTTCCTTGGTCAAAGTTTATGAATACCCTATTTTTTATGGTAGTGAGAGTGAAGAAGAAAGAGAGAGTGAAAATGAAGAAGAGTTTAATGTGAGTGAACTTCAAAATGCTTTTCAAGAATTATATGAACAATCAATTAAATTAAAAGGACCTAATTTGAAGTTAGAAGCTAGTTTAAAAGAGCGTGTCAAGGTCATTGATGATAGTATGTTGGTAGAAGACCTTAGGACACGTGAGAGGACTCTTCGAGAGAAGCTTGAATATGTAGAAGGAGAGAGAGACAGCCTTGGGGTTTAATGGAATCCTTGAAAAAGGATCTTCTTGCTTTTGAAGAGAGAAATGTTTTATTAGAGTCTAACATTTTGAATTGCAAAATAAATTAAAAGACTCTAGTAATGTCAATTTGATTTGGAGTGTCGTTCGGAAAAATTAGATAAAATCTTAGGAACGGTCCAAATTAAAAATGACATGTGTGGTTTAGGCTTTAATACTTGTAATGAATCTACTCATAAAGCCAAAACCAACATTTTAGGAGAATCACCTAGAAAATATTTTAAAGATCACTCTTTAGGTAAATCTTTTCGTCGTGAGTTTAAGTGTTCACATTGTGGTCGAAGAGGTCATCTTAGGAAATTTTGTTTTGATCTTAAACAAATTCCTAGAAAATCCCAACGTAATGCAACTAAGGTAGTTAAAATTTCTACACCCCGAGATAGTCATTCTTCATTAATTTGTGTTAGGAAATTCGACTTAGTTGCCTTGCAAAATAGGACGTTTGATTCTCATTTACTTTCACATGCTTCCTCCCTTGATAAATCTAAAGGATGAATGTGTTAGTGTTTGCATACTTTAGCTTTTGTACTTCATGCTATATTCACATGCTAAATGTATGCTTGTTCAATCATTTTCTAGTCATTACTTTATTTCATATCACATGCTAGAATAATGATTTTTGTCCATCTTTTGTATTTTATTCCTTCATTTTGTTTGCATTAAATGAAAAATACAAAAAGATTTTTTTTTATCATTTGAATTTTTATCTCTTGGTAATTTAAGCTTAATGGAAAAGTCAAATGATTTTTGTTTGTCTTTTGAGTATATATTTTTATTTTGTGTGTATTTTAGTTTGACACACTTTATGTGGCATATACTTGTGTTTGAATCCCATCTTTTACGCTCCCATGTGGCTAGAACTTTTGGTTTAGATTGTCAATCCTTATTATGTTCTTTACCATACTTACATGGAGTAGTTGGATTTTGTGTTGTTTAAATGGATTCTATTTTTATATGCCTCTATTCACACATGCACGAGCTCTTTTGAAATTTTAATGCCACATGTTATATTTGAGCCTTGTGAGGTGTTCTCCTACCAATCTAGTCATCTACATATTTATGACCTAGGAGGACTAGTGCATGTCAAAATCCGTTGCTCGTGAGATTTGGGAGATATAAAAAATGATAAATAAATGTGCACGGGAAAGGGATCCGAAAGGATTTATTATCCTTTGCGATTGTAAGCCACCGTTTGAATGGACTGACCGGGCGGAAAAAGTGTGTTCGTGTGAGGACACAATCGTTGTGTGTTTCGCTGCCGCGATACAAAAGAACCTAAGCTACTACTACACTTGCGAGCAAGTAAAGCGGTAAGTCGGGTATCGTAAGAAATCCACAGGGAGTGATTAAATTTTAGATGTTAATTGTTTTAAAACTTCAAGAATAAAAATGTAAAAGATGATAGGTTGGAAATGGTGATAAAAGAAAAGAGAAGTTAACGCTAAATTAAAGGAAAGCGAGGATTGGGATCGCATTCTACCCCACGGATCGAAACAACTACTAATTAGAATTACGGTTCGAAAACATTTAATCGAGCATTTACAATTAAGCATAAACATCACACAAGAAGGAATTTAACCCAAAGTTGCGAGATTAAACATTTAACTGAAAATGGTCACACGCGGATTAAATTCGGATTGTCGCTATAAACACTAAAGTTGCGTGACAAATAAAGTTAAACGCATAACAATCCAACTTTAATACACGCGGTTTCAATTAAACGCAATTTTACACAAAACCTAATTTTCGAGGTCCAAACCCGAAAATGGCGGAAACGCAATCCCGACCCTATTTATCTAAGGTATAAGCATGAATAAACTAATTAAACTAAGAAAGCAATAAATAAACACAATAAACTATTTAGGAAAGCATGTAAATCTAATTAGAAAGCAAGGAATTAAGAAATACAAACTATATAAATGGAGGGGATGATGAATAGTGCAACAATCAATACAAAAGGGTGTCAATCCAAAACAATTGATGAACAACTCTTCAAAACCCTCAAAACCTAAGCTAAAGTAACCTAAAATCGTGTATAAACTGATATATTTGCTCTCAAATGAGAGAGAATTGGTTTAATACAAAATATCCCATGGCAAACTTGTAATAAAAGGGAAGAAAACCAAAAATCTGGAGGCCCGAATCGATTCAGAAATGGTCCGAATCGATTCGAAAACAGGGGAAGTTCGAATCTGCAATTCTGCAGAATTCCGAATCGATTCGGTTTTGGGCCGAATCGATTCGCCACCTACAGGTCTGAATTCTGCAGCTTTGTCCTGTTTTACGGAAAATGCCTCCATTTCTTCGTTATAGCTCGGAATGAGGCACGGTCGGAGGCTACGCGAAGATAACTCAGAGGACTACAACATCCAAGAAGACATTGGGCCAAAAAACCAAAATATGAAATGACTAAAATGCCCTTGAATGTGACCTTGAGTGTGAATTTGAAGTAAAAACCATCCTAAAAATGCCATAACTCTTTCGATACAACTCAGAATCATGCACCGTCGGCGGCCACGCGAAGAGAAATCAGAGGGCTTCAACTTCCGTGAAGAGCTCGGGATTCAAACCCGAATGCTGGAATTACTAAAATGCCCCCGAAGCTGCAAAAGTCGACGAAACATTTCCGGAAAGCGTCCGAACTTCATACTAAGCATCCAAATACCTACAAAAGCTCAATTAACCCCTGCAAAACATGTTAACATAGAAATCCGAGATTGCCTGGTTAACGAGCATAAATATAGGGATTAAGATACCCGAGGGGGCTAATAACACGTAGGTTAACGGGTGAAATACGCAATATTTGCGTCGTATCATGGACCTAAAAGAAATACGTGGTCCAAAGGCTTAAAAACAGAAAAATGGCACTAAAAGAAAAATAATTGCCAAGGCCTATGTTTAATTGATATATTCATTCAATATAAAAAGAATAGATATGCTTCTTGAGGGAGATTGGATGGTATATCAACGGTTTTCATAATGTCTGTTTATCCTAGTGGTCTTTATTGTCATGACTCTATTTGGTTTGTAGAATCATTAAAACTCTAGGCTTGTATGCATTGTGTATGTTTGTTCATTGAGTTCAATCTTTATTATCACATAAGGTTATATTCAAATGTGATAAAGTTTGCAATCAAATGAGAACTCCGTGAACGTATTTTAAGTGTTTGGGTCTAAATTTAATTGTTACTAGTTCACACCCCTACACTACCATTTTCATATGACACATTTTTGCCATACGAGTGTGCTAAACTTATTGTATTTTTGTGTCATTTGTGTGTTTATATCTATATATATATCTGTGTGTGTGAGTTATTGATACTTTTAGAGTATATATATATGATATTGTTTTGTCTTTGTCTTGCTTTCTAGTCCATCTATGCTTCTACTTCATTAATTGGTATCTATCTTGGATTAGTTATGCTTTTGTTGCTCATATGCTCTAATGTCTTATCACTCTAAGCTTCAATGTGGTTAATTAGTTTTATCCTTTGTCTATTCCTGAACAAAAAGGGGGAGAATGATAGGGGGAGAAATGGTATCTAATCTTATTGTAATCGTATCAAAGTTTGGGAAATTTAACTCAGGGGGAGTCATGACCTTCTTAGGTAGATTTGTTTTGATAAAGGGGGAGAATTAATTTAGAGGGAGTATTTATTTTCATTGCATTAAATACTTTGATGTTCCCTATACGTTTAATAGTTTGCTTAAGTGTGCAGAAATTCTTCTAAAGCGGCAACCTTCAAGTGGCAAAGCGTTTAATTCTAAAGTGGTATTCGATTCAAGCATTATACTCTTTATTTTGGGTGGGATGTTTTTTAGTCTAGTGAGCTTGACGGCTCTTTAGGATTTTTGTTTGGTTTTTGTCCCGGAATAGCCAAAGGGGGAGATTTGTAAGGACACAAATTTTCAATTGAGTCCTTTGTAGTTTTGGCTCAATTCCGGAAAAAAAACGTTTATGTCATAGGATAGTGTTCAAGTGTACCTACTCAAGCCTATGATATGTTTAGTTGAAGACGTAGCGGCAAAAAGTATAAACCTTCATCAAAAGCCGTGGTTTATGTGCCTCGTTTGTACGTTATCAACAGTAGTTCCATGCCCCCAAGGTATGAATGCATTTATATATATATATATATATATATATATATAGGAGCTTAGAACAAGTTTATTGGGTGTTAGGTTTATATAAAACTGCTGTTTTAATTTCAGAAAGATTTTATTAAACTTTAAAATAAAGTATATAAAGTTTCTGGGCTAAAATCAAAATTTATGAACTTTCTGGGAGTTCGTTCAATATGTCGTTCGAACGAGTTGTCGTTCGAACGAGTTTGCCAACGAGTTCCCAGAATAAGCCTTTGAAATGTCATTCGATATGTCGTTCGAAGTAACCTTATGTTCGAACGAGATATTCAACGAGATTTCTAACGAGTTCACTCTGGAACTTCTTTAGAAGTCTCGCTCGAACGAAATTTCGTTCGAACGAAAATGTCGTTCAAACGAGATGTCAGGCGGGAACAGTTAATGGCAGTTTTTTGGCAGTTTTCTCCCACTTACCCACTTGTTTACCCCACTATCTTTTTGCTGAATATGTATGTGCGGGAAACCAACTTTTTCTAATATCTTTTTCATATTCTTCTAACTCCTAGAGAGTATTTTGAGATCAAAATCACAAAGAGAAAAATATCAAGTTTTGAGTGAGAATTTTCAAAGACAAATTCATCTACCACTCTAGTTTTTCACCCATAGTTTTGTTTATCCAAGTTCATATATATACATCTGGCTTGGAGTTTGGCACTGGGTTTATCTCTACACCGAATTGAAGAGATTGTTTGGATTTGCTACTACATCCCTAAAATAAGAAGAATTTTTGCTGCGGCATTCGCCCACGGCGAAAGTCACCATGTGTGGTTGACGGTGTGCCTATTGTCTGATTGGTGGATTCTGAGATCGTGGTGGAGCTCCGTGATTATCCGTTAGGAAGAGGTGGTTACAAGAAGACGCGTCAAGGCTTGAGAGTGTTCGAGTTGAGGAAGTAAGTCATCTGTCTTGTAAATGTAAATTTCGTACTTAGTGGATTTGTGGCTAGGGCCGTCCAAGGTTTTTTCCCGTTGTGGGTTTTTCCTCGTACATCGCGACGTAGTGTGATTGATTTATTTTTATCTTGCATAATAACTTAGAACTCATGCTTAGGATAATTCAAGATAAATTTGGTTTTAATTATCACACTTAATTTAATTTGGTGCATAATTCAAGTCTATTGTTAAAAATGGTTTGGCCTAATTTGGAAATAATGATAAATATGACTTAGGCAAATTCTAGGACTTGAATTAATTGTGTTTGAGTGAAATTAAATTGTGTTGTGTGTTATAATCCTAATTCACTTTGTGTTTAATTTTTAATTTGAATTAAATTAAAATTTGTTTATATTTTATTTTTGTGGACCATCATACGCTTCCGCATATCTCAATAAGGAAATTGATTTTAAAGATTTAAAATTGAGGGACCTAAAATTAGGGGGACCTACGGGAATCTACAGTAAATCACCTAAAGGAATAACAATCGCTTCCTTCTTGGTCAACTTGTTCAACACATTCGAAGGAAGTCGTGACTTATCTTGAGTATTATCAACCCATTGAGGAAATTTGCCAACTTGACTCTTCCATTACTAGAATCGTTGGCTTGATACAAAATTTTCTGGCTGATCATCTTACCCCAACCGATTTATTCCCATGAGTGGTACACGTGGGGGCTAATCACTATGACCCGCTCAACATCGACTCCCACTTAAAATGCCTCAAATTAATTGGTACTTAATAACCCTCTTCTTCCCTCAGCATATACAAAAAAATTTGACTCGTACACTTCTGGACTCCTTATTCCTTATTGCCATCTTCTTTCTCTTTTCGGGACGAGTCACTCTCAACATTCGACTGGGTAGAACGCCGCTCCAAATTTTTCACAATAGTTAATTTTTAGTCTTTTTAAGGGATACCCCTTTTTAAATGGCTTCCCATAGCGTTTCCACCAAGTTCGGGGGTGCTACTCTGATCGCACACGTACATATGGATTATTGTCCCTCTCATATGACGCTTGATCCACTCTACCACTTCCACTTCGTTATATTAGTCCCACAAACATATATTTCACACATCTATTCCCCCGTTCCTTTAACCCGAACGATTATGACATCATCTAATGAGGGTGCCCACACACCCTATAAGCCGTGCATACTAGTGTAAGCATCATATACGCTTCACACATAACACACAATTCTTTATTTCCCCTGTACTCACAACGGGGCTACAACACTTGGGGTACTCTCAATTACCCTAGAAATTGAAATTCTAAATCCTCCTTGACATCGTTCCACCCTTCAACTCATAATGATAAAATAAAATTTTCAATGCTTCCTCACCTCACAACTGGCTCCACCGTCCGTATATTGTAATTTAGCCTTCAACTTACTGTTATAACTACATACTTCTATAACGACTGAGGTACCGGACTTATGAACGAATAAACAAACATCTCCCTACTTCCAAGCTCACGCTAAGTTTAATGCGTGGGATGTCTCGTAAAGCGAAATCCAAACAAGGAACCCCCCGATACACTACTACCTAACATTGTCGATTATCGAAATCCATTAGGCCCTCAGTCCATAACATGTACCCCTATATTCCCGTCTCTCGACATAAAATTCATATCTCCTTCCGCAATTACATTGAAATGAGGAACTTTATTTTCAAAAGGCATTATAGCTCAACATCGGTGGTAATCACATTCCATAAACCTCGTACACATACAATAGGGACTCTATAAATCTTGTCCCCATACATATAACTTTAAGTCTTAACTCCCACGTCTCTAAAGGAGTGATATAATAATACGCCCTTCCTAATACTAAGTCCTAAGCGTTAAACATTATACGATCTAAATCTTTCCTCTCAACCGCAAACCCATTACACTCTGAATCATATCAATAAAGTCCCTACACACTCCGGAACCGAATATCTCGAGATCACTATACCCTTCGAAGTCCCTATAATATATATTATAAATGTGAGCCCGACCCTCTTACAGGTGAGGCTTTGCTAGAATAAAATATCATGCACAGGTTCATACCGCATCAAGAAAGTAATCTTCGACACATCCTACTACCTAAGGAGAGGTACTCCTACGAATGAAGTCATGTCCCGACAGCGGATCAATATGATCCTGCAACTCTCTCATCTTAGCTGGAGCCATACGGTATGGTGCTCGGGCTATCGATCGAGTGCTCGACATCAAATCTATAACGGAACCTATCTCTTGACTAGTTGGTAACCCCTGTATATCCTGGATCACATCGAAAACTCACAAACTACAGGAATCGGATCAATGGAATTTACTACCTCCTTAGAGGTCTCCTCCTCGATGTAATATAAATGGGCGAACGATCCTCCCTCAGGATGAGGCATCGCCACCAGAAACATCTCCTGGCCCGAAATAGCAAAAATAATACTCCTACTGAAACAGTCTACCATGGCTCTATAATCAGTAAGCCAATCTATGCCAATAATGGAGTCATGCTCGTGCATATCAACGACTATCACCTGCAGGCAAAATCAGGCTCCCAATCTCTATACCTATCCCCCCGGCATATAAAGAAAATCAACGACTCATTACCCATCGATGAGTCTACACATGTCATTGTACTCTCTGTCGTTCCTAACAACCCTATGGCCCATGCAAAACTAGTGGATATGAAGGAGTGTGATGCCCTAGTGTCAAATAAAATGTGTCCTATAGTACCATAAATAGGAACATAGTCTCAATGGCGGATGGTGGATGCTGAACTATTGCCTGTTAGACGTTGTACACACGCCTATACTGTAACTACCCCTATTGTGGTGGTACGGTAGGAAGAATGGTTGATAAGGCTGGTACCTGCGGTATTAGAAGGGCCGGTGGAAACATAGGCCTCTGTGGCTCCTTATACGTATCCTACCGCTGGAGTATCTTTCCCTTATCTGAGCAATCCTACGTCCTATGACCCGTCTTGCCACAATTGAAGTATCTACCACCAAACTGTCTCATCTTGCGAATCTGTTGATTTCGGCCCTGTTGCTTAGTCCCACATCTTCCTTGACCCTGTTGGCCCTGCCGAGTATTTTGACGAAAAATAATATCAGGTTGAGGATAGTCCCTCTACTTGTGACCCTGTCGTTCACACTTATAGAAGAATCCTATAAGTGTTTGCTTTCTTTGGCCTTGCTGTCCTTGCTGGTCAGGTCGGACTTTCTCTCCATCCTGATCCGAAAAAGTTTAACATTCATGGTCATCTCTTCCACATTTGAAGCACCTTTTTATGACATCATTCTGTCCTTGGCTATGTTGTCCCTCACACTTTTGTCTCTTCATGTAACTTCTATTACCTTCGCGATCTTTGCGACCTTAATGAACTTGTTGTTGCGGTATTGGTGTCTTCCCATAATTGCTAACTCTAGTCATGTCAGATTGACTATCTTCTCTTTTTTTTGCCTCCTATAAGCTGCATACCGCGATCTTGGTACCGTAAGACTGTAGTGGTAACTGCCTGTGGCACAATACCTACTATTTTGGCGATTGATACACTTTCCAGGGGTACCTGAGGTATCAGCTGAGCTTGCTCATTGACTCCCCCATCATTGTTAACTTGTTCTTCTAGACGTGTCATCTGAAAGTTGAAATAATCTGAATGATCTCAACATTCATACAAATAAATCGCAGAAGTACGGGTTTCCAACACGTAAGGATGAATACAACATTCCTAATATTAGGGGTCTAAATCAAAGGACGCTAAGTAGAAAGTATAATAAGCCGTACAGATCCTAAAGGACACTAGAACCTGATGCTCTGATACCACCTGTGACACCTCGCCCAATTAAATACCGTGTGATCAGTCCTTTATTAAATTAAATCAAAGTGTTCGGTTGGTTCATTCTTATCATCACTATCGTAAAATAAATTTTCTTTATTAATCACCTAATAAATAATTAAGTTAAGTGTCAGAACATTTAATTTTATTAAATAAGTCCTAATGTTATGATTTATATTACAAAACCATTTCCATGAACACAAATGATAATACTAAAACCAAACCATCCAAATGAAATAACCAGGCTGCATTAACCAATCCAAAATAATATATCCCAAATCGCAGGACAATGAAATAATTAAAACAATCCCAACAATAGCTGAATACTAAAACAATAAAGAGTACAAGTCTCTCTCTGAACTAAATGAAAACTGGAAATGAGCGACACATGCCCTAACTAGTATGACTAAACAAGAGACTAAGAAGACAAGGATGAAGTCGTCTACTGCAAGAACCTGCAATTCCCACACTAGCTGCAGCACGTCAATAGTCCAAAAATTTAAACCTGGCGCCCTTGTGGCTGGGCACCTGTAATATATATATATATATATATATATATATATATATATATACAGGAGAAAGGAGAGATAACAGGAAAAGGGTCAGAGCCCAAGTGTAAAACAACTTTAAAATAGTTTAGCAAGTATATAAAATGCTTACCAATTGATATTACATACATATTAGTACTTTGACACTCACTTGAAAATTCTCACCCCTCAACTAGTGTGCACGCCTAACGTACCACTAAACTAATCTAGATACAACTAACCAAACTTACTAGTTTAACCCAATTTCCTTTCACCAAGCTCTATTCAAGTAAACGCGTCACTATAATTTATATCCGATACCCTTTTCTTATGAATCAATTTAGCCATTTACGTTCATCTCAATACAGACTTAAGTTCTCATCCACTTAATTCATTTAATATCAATTATTCCATTTTATCTACTTATAAGCACAGTAGATTAATCACAGGTATATATATTTAACACTCATAATATATATACCAATAGTTCACCCCATATACATCTATGGTGTTGTCATACTCTGCTATCAAGTCCCCGTATCTCTTGTATAAAGGGAAATACTAGTTCGGAATCACTCTCGAACTATATTAACACAAAACACACATATTGGAGGCGAAGCATAGTTCCCAGTAACTAAAAGGTCATCACATACCCTCACGTCTCTCAGGACCGTCTGACTATTGATATACCCATATATACCCTTCATCAGGTTCCAGACGACCTCTCAGGGGGCCGACCCTTCATCAGGTTCCAGACGACCCCTCAGGGGCCGACCCTTCATCAGGTTCTGGACGACCCTCCGAGGGGCTGACCCTTCATCAGGATCCGGACGACCCTCTGAGGGGCCGACCCTTCATCAGGCTCCGGACGACCCTCCGAGGGTACGACAGTACGAGGCCTAAATTAGGCCAGACTCACTACCGGAAGGAACTTTGCCCTCGACCTCGGCTCATAGGCCGAGGGTGACATCATCGCAGCGCGTGGTTTGGGAGACGCGTGTAACAGTGCGTGTGAGGCTCACATGGCACATGGGAGACCATTATAACAAAATCACACCCTCACGTGAGGGAATATTATGTCATCATTTGGCATCTACAGGTGTCAACAGGGGATTGGCTAGATCATCATTCACATGCACCATGCATACTTGGGGGGTACACTACACCCCCTAAGACCTATATATACTTGTCACCTACAACCCTACAGGGGATAAATCAATTTATTATAACCCTAGTTAAAACTCTGCTTGTACACACAGTAGAGAGAGAAAGTGAGCTTATGTGCATTGTATCCAAGGCCATTAGTGCCCATACTTAGTGGATCACACACTCACAGTGGATGTAGGCCAAATTGGCTGAACCACTATACATCATTGTCTTATTTCCTCTTATACTCATCCCCTTCTACATACTTATACACTTATACATCTCTATGGCTGCCATAGTTACTACTGTTTGAGCTCATTATCACTTATCCGGTGGTGTTAAATCTTAGCATCATCAGTTTGGCACCGTATGTGGGAACGAGAAGACATCTCTTCCTTTGTACAGCTTGACCTCACTGGGCACTCTGGTGGTGAGCCCGCACTCCCCCTGAGAGGAGATGCTTCACCATTGAAAGAGACCCACTAAGGATCCCAAGCTCACCAGTCTTTTCTTCAGTTCAGCTTTTCATAGCTCAAACACATGGCACCTGAAATGCCACTGCCACCGCTTCCCCCGTCGGATGATGGGGGAAGACCCAGTTCCAGTCAGCCGCCGCCTCAGTCTGAGATGGCTGATGTGGCGGCAGCCTTAAAGTCTCTGGCAGCAAGCCAGCGGATGATGCAGGAGCAGTTCACAGCTCTAAGCCAGAACATACTAAGACCACCAGGGGTTTCACATGAGATGATTACTCCAGCAGCAGCTCCAGGACAGCAGGAGGCCAGGGGACCACCCCAGGAACCACGCAAAGACCTGCCACCCCTTCAGCGGCGTAGGGATGTTGCTGACTCCCGGCGTCTACGCCTGGGGAGGCAAGGAAACCCTTGCCCTGAGGACAGGTATGACGATCTGGAGGGAGAGGAGGCCCCAATAGAATGCTGGGAACCATATGAGGTCTCCAACAATATTGTACGACCTCTCCAGGATAGTAGAGGAAAGTGCGGGAGACCAAATCCTGATGATCGCCCGAGAGGCTCTGCTTTTGATCGCTTGAGCGGGGGGTCAGCCTTTGAGAGGCTAGGAGCAGTGAATGACCTACGGGAATAATTGTCCAGGTCAATAAGTGCTGCGAGGTCTAGGAAGGAGGCAGCAGATGGCCGACCCCAAGGACGGGATGATGGCCAAAGGGAAGTAAACTGCCGACAAAGGCCCGCCGCAGCAGAACCCCCCGTCCACCTTAAAGAGGCGGCAGGGGATAACATCGGTCAAGCCGACCCTGTGAGGCCCTGGAATGACTCAATCCAGCTGCTAGAGGATAAGATCGGTGATATACTGAAGAGCCGGGACCCTCTTCAGAAGGGATACACCATAGGCTCACCCTTTGTGGCGAAGATAGTCAACTTCCCTACGCCATCAAAGTTCAAGCCACCTGTGGTCACCCCAAGATACGACGGGAGCACCAACCCTGTCCACCATGTTGAGATGTATCAATCAGCAGCAGACATATACTCTATCTCAAATGAGATGAGGTGTCGTGCCTTTTCTGGTACCCTGACAGGGGCTGCACATGTCTGGTACACGTCTCTTTCAAAAAATTCCATTGAAAACTTTAAGCAGTTGGCCGACCGATTCATCCACAACTTTTGCTTTGGGGTGAGGCCACAGAAGAAGACCACCCACCTGCTCTATGTTAAGCAGGGGAAGAATGAGAGTCTGAGGGACTACATAGCCAGATTCAATAAAGAGAAGCTGGAGGTGGAAGACTATGAGGAGAGCATAGCTATGACAGCCCTGATTGAAGGACTCCAAAAGGGGAAACTGTTATGGAAGCTTGCTAAAGACCCCCCGAGGACGATGGCCGAATTGCTGTCGACAGCAGGGAAGGTGATGAACGCCAAAGAGCCGATGGCCGCAAAATATGAAGACGAAAAAGGAGGTGCTAGTGGGGGTAATACCCTAAGAAGAATAAAGAGGGGAAGAAGAGGTCTACGGATGACAAGTTCGCGGGTTACACCCCTCTAACGGTCAGCTGTGAACAGATTCTCAATGAGATAAAGAGTGAACGGTCCCTGAAGTGGCCAGAGAAGCTGAGGGCAGTCCCCAGTAAGAGGAATAAGAACCTGTGGTGTGAATTTAACCAAGACCATGGCCACGTAACAGACAAATGCTTTGCTCTGAAAGATGAGATTGAGAAGATGCTGAAAGAAGGGAAGCTCAGAAAGTACGTGGACAAAGGTGCCTTCAAGAGGGGCCGAGGGGACGACCCCAGAAAGAAGCGAGGCGATGCATGCAGAGAAGGTCCTCAAAAAAGAGGGGACGGCCCTTCTGATGATGAGGACGACCCTGACCTCCCGCCGAGAGACGACCACGGCCCTATCAAGAGGCTTAATATGATCTCGCTCGGTGTGGGAATGATCTCCGGGGGTCTAGCAGGAGGAGGGTCTGAGGTCGCCGACAGGAAGGCCCATGTGGTTGAGGCCAAGGCAGTGACGAAGATGGTACACTCAACCTCTCTGGAGGTCAAGTCAGAAAAGAGGAAGAAGGTTGATATGGACACTCTGATAGTGGGATTTTCAAGAATGGACTTCAAAGGCCTCTTACCCCCACATGATGACCCTCTCGTCATCACTACCAGGGTGCACGGGTGCGAGGTGCCGAGGATCCTAGTAGATGGGGGCTCATCTACAGACGTGATGTTTTGGCCGTGCTTCAAAGCCTTAGGTCTCAGTCGTGCTAGACTCATTCCATACCATCATTCATTGATTGGGTTCAGTGGGGAGAAGGTTCATCCCCTTGGAATGTATGAGGCTGATGTTAGGATGGGGGACGAATGGCCGAGATGGCTCACCAAGAAGGTCAGTTTCTTTGTGATGGATGAGCATGTGTTTTCGGCCTACAACATCATACTAGGGTGTGTGGCCCTCAAGGGGTTTGAAGCTGTGCCATCTACGGTCCATCAGATGATCAAATTTCCTACCCCTTACGGGGTGGAGGAAGTTCAGGGAGACCAGACGACAGCGCGAGAATGTTACTACAACTCCGCTGAAGAAAGGGAGGCACACAAGAGGGCTACGACCACTTACAATATTGATACCCTAGACCCCAGGGATGAGACGAAGCTAAAGAAAGGAGAGGTCGCGGAAGAGGTAGAATCCATCATCCTCGATGAGGATGACCCGGAAAAAATTGTCCAAGTCGGCAAGTCTCTGAATCCCAACATCAAGGAAGACCTCATTAAACTGTTGAGGAGAAGACGAAGCGTCTTCGCATGGAGTCATGTAGATATGCCGGGGATTGACCCTGAAATCATGTGCCACAAGCTCAATGTGGTAGAGGGAGTGAAGTCGGTAAAGCAGAAGAGGAGAATTTACTCTAGAGAAAAGTATGAGGTCATCAGGGACGAGGTCAAAAAATTAGAAGACGCTGAATTTATCAGAGAGGTCATCTACCCTGAATGGCTATCCAATACAGTCATTGTCCCAAAGGCCAACGGGAAGTGGAGAATGTGTGTGCACTTCACAGACCTCAACAAGCACTGTCCCAAAGATAACTTCCCTCTCCCCCACATTGACCAGATGGTAGACGCTACCGCAGTCCATGAGCTAATGAGTTTCATGGATGCCTATTCAGGGTATAACCAGATCTTCATGAACCCTGGAGACTCAGAGAAGATAGCCTTCATCACTGACAAGGGGACATACTGTTATAGGGTCATGCCCTTTGGTCTAAAAAATGCGGGGGCAACGTACCAACGCCTAGTAAATAAAATGTTCGAAGACCAAATTGGGAAGTCTATGGAGGTCTATGTAGATGACATGCTGACTAAGAGTTTGAAGGCAGAGGATCATGTGGCAGACCTGGAAAGGACCTTTAATACGATGGACAAATACCAGATGAAGCTCAACCCGGCCAAGTGTGTCTTCGGGGTCGGAGCAGGGAAGTTCTTGGGGTTCATTGTCAACCAAAGAGGCATCGAGGCCAATCCTGAAAAGATAAAGGCCCTTCTTGAGATGAAGACCCCCAAGTCCATTAAAGACGTTCAGATACTCACAGGGAGAGTTGCTGCCTTGAACAGGTTCGTGTCTAGGTCCACAGAAGTGTTTGTCGTTCTTTAAGACCCTTAGGAAGGCCTTCGAATGGAGCAAAGAGTGTGATGAGGCTTTCAGGGACCTAAAGTCATACTTGGGGTCTCCCTTGCTGCTGTCACGACCCGTGCAGGGTGAACGACTTTATGTATACCTCGTCGTCTCAGAGTCGGCCATCAGTGCAGCCATTGTGAGAGACGAAGATGGAGTACAGAAGCCTGTATATTTTAACAGCAAGTCACTTCAGGGGGCAGAGCAAAGATACCCGAGGATGGAGAAGTTAGCCTACGCCTTGATCCATGCCTCAAGGAAGATGAAGCCGTACTTCCAGTCCCATACAATGGTCATCCTCACCGACTCTCCTCTTAGGCAGGTCCTACACAAGCCAGAAAAATCAGGCAGACTAATGGCCTCGGCTATAGAGCTGGGGGAGTTTGATATAGTGTATAAGCCTAGGACGGCCATTAAGGGGCAAGCGCTGGTGGATTTCGTGGCTGAGTTTACTTGGGAAGATGATGAAGCCGAGGGTGAGACCCTCAGGAAGGCAGATACTCAACAAGACAGGCCCACCGACACACCCGCAGATAGGGCTGAAACAAGCACCGCTAGAAGGAAAGCGACTGAAAATGAAGAGGGAAGATACATCTTTAGACAGGGATCCCTCTCTGAGGGAAATTTTTCAGAGGGAAAGACTCTGTGGAGCCTCTTCGTTGGCGGGTCCTCTTGTGACAACGGAAGTGGAGCTGGACTGATACTATCAGCACCCGATGGCACAGACGTTGAATACGCCCTGAGGTTCAACTTCAAAGCCTCCAACAATGAGGCTGAATATGAGGCCTTGGTAGCAGGCCTCTCCTTAGCCAAGTCTCTTAGTGTCGGCCAAATTTTGGTCCGTAGTGATTCAAGGCTAGTAGTGAATCAGATACTAGGAACCTACGAGGCTAAGGACGAGAGGATGGCTAGGTACCTTGAGAAAGTGAGGTCATTACTAAAAGGCTTCAGAGAAGTGAAATTAAAGAGGATACTTAGGCTCGACAATGGCCGTGCTGATGCCCTTACGAGGTTGGCCTCGGCAACTAGGACAGACATCAGGAGGACGGTCCCAGAAGAAATTTTACTTCAGCCAACTATTGAAGACGCAGAGGGAACACTTGGGCAATTGCCTAAATGTTTCTCAAGAAGCTTCATGGATGGACCCTCTGATCAGATACATTAAAAAGGGTGAGATGCCAGAAGCAAGGAAGGAAAAGAAGAAACTGAGGTACAGGGCTGCAAAATTCACTGTCATCGGAGACACCTTGTACAAAAAGGGGTTTTTGCTCCCCTTACTTAGGTGTGTGCATCCCTCAGAAGTCCCCTCCATTTTGCAAGATATGCACGAAGGATCGTGCTCAAGCCACATCGGGGGCAGATCCTTAGCGAAGAGGGTGATCACCCAGGGGTACTGGTGGCCGACCTTGGGGAAAGACGCAGCGGCATATGTAAAAAAGTTTGACAAATGTCAAAGATTTGCCACCATCCCTCACCAGCCCCATCAGCCTCTTACTTCCATTACATCCCCATGGCCATTTGCAGTGTGGGGAATTGACATAGTAGGACCCTTGCCTAGGGCCATCAATAACTATCGGTTCCTCATCGTAGCCATTGACTATTTTTCAAAATGGGTGGAGGCGGAGCCGATGGTGACGATCACAGAGCAGAAGACCTTCCAGTTCATCTGGAAAAATGTTATATGCAGATATGGTCTCCACAACACCCTCATCTCGGATAACGGGACCCAGTTCAAGAATACCTCTCTATATAAGTACTGTGAAAGGGTAAGTATCAAATAATTTTTCTCCACCCCAGGCCGACCTCAGGCAAATGGGCAAACCGAAGTTACGAACAGGACAATCCTAGATGGAATCAAGAAGAGGCTTGAGGAGGCAAAAGAAAGATGGGTCGAGGAGTTATATGCCGTGCTGTGGGCATACAGGACGACAGTGAGGACCTCTACCGGAGAGACCCCATTCATGCTAGCTTATGGCTCAGAAGCCGTCATCCCCACCGAGATTGAGTTTCCTACTCATAGGGTCCAAATGTATGACCCCCAGAGAAATACGGAAGAGAGGAGACTCGACTTGGACCTAATTGAGGAAATGAGGGAGGATGCTGAGATAAGGCAGGTCGCCTAACAGCAGAGGACCGCAAGGTTTTACAATCAGAGGGTGAAACAGAGGCCAATCGCAGTGGGGGACTTGGTCCTCAAGAAGACTTGGCAAAAGCCCAACAAGCTCCATCCTAATTGGCATGGCCCATATAGGGTCATCGATGAAGTCGTCCCTGGGACCTACAGACTAGAAAACCTAGAAGGTGAACCTTTTTCCAACCCCTGGAATGCAGATCATTTGAAGAAATACTATCAGTAGTGTTGTAAGGTCTTGATAGACCATAATTGTAATAAGAGTTGCTCCAACAGAACAATTGGAAAATTAATGATAAATATCAGTGCTTCCCCTCATCCTGTGGTTATCAGTTCTAGTACATATGTAAACATCTACAGAGAACCACTCTCGGCTATAATGAGGGTCAGTGGAGGGGCGGACCCCACCACTGTCCTCAAGAAAGACGAGGGAAAACTTTGCTAAAAACCATTAATTTGGTAAGTTGAACCCTCGGCTATAATGAGGGTCAGTGGAGGGGACGACCCCACCACTGTCCTCAAGAAAGACGAGGGAAAACTTTGTTAAAAACCATTAATTTGGTAAGTTGAACCCTCGGCTATAATGAGGGCCAGTGGAGGGGACGACCCCACCGCTGTCCTCAAGAAAGACGAGGGAAAACTTTGTTAAAAAACATTAATTTGGTAAGTTGAACCCTCGGCTATAATGAGGGTCAGTGGAGGGGACGACCCCACCACTGTCCTCAAGAAAGACGAGGGAAAACTTTATTAAAAACCATTAGTTTGGTAATTTGATCCCTCGGCTATAATGAGGGCCAGTGGAGGGGACGACCCCACCGCTGTCCTCAAGAAAGACGAGGGAAAACATTAAAACCATTAATTTGGTAAGTTGATCCCCCGGCTATAATGAGGGTCAGTGGAGGGGACGACCCCACCATTGTCCTCAAGAAAGACGAGGGAAAACATCATTAAAAACCATTAGTTTGGTAAGTTGAACCCTCGGCTATAATGAGGGCCAGTGGAGGGGACGACCCCACCACTGTCCTCAAGAAAGACGAGGGAAAACTTCATTAAAAACCATTAGTTTGGTAATTTGATCCCTCGGCTATAATGAGGGCCAGTGGAGGGGACGACCCCACCGCTGTCCTCAAGAAAGACGAGGGAAAACATTAAAACCATTAATTTGGTAAGTTGATCCCCCGGCTATAATGAGGGCCAGTGGAGGGGACGACCCCACCACTGTCCTCAAGAAAGACGAGGGAAAACTTCATTAAAAACCATTAGTTTGGTAATTTGATCCCTCGGCTATAATGAGGGCCAGTGGAGGGGACGACCCCACCACTGTCTTCAAGAAAGGCGAGGGAAAACATTAAAACCATTATTTTGGTAATTTGATCCCTCGGCTATAATGAGGGCCAGTGGAGGGGACGACCCCACCACCGTCCTCAAGAAAGATGAGGGAAAACATTAAAACAATTATTTTGGTAATTTGATCCCTCGGCTATAATGAGGGCCAGCGGAGGGGACGACCCCACCACTGTCCTCAAGAAAGACGAGGGAAAACATTAAAACCATTATTTTGGTAATTTGATCCCTCGGCTATAATGAGGGCCAGTGGAGGGGACGACCCCACCACTGTCCACAAGAAAGACGAGGGAGAGGTTAGAGATTATATAAAAAAAATTCACAACACAAACCATACAAAAGGCAAATAAGGAAGACAGTAAAGGAGACGATAGTATAAATGAAATATCAAGTGTTCTGCAAGTAGAGTACAAAAATGTTGATTACATCAAGAGGGTATGGGCTACAGACAGCCACCCTATGGAAGAGCATCAGAGGGCAGGGCCTCAACATCTACAAGAGGGGTCTCCTCAAGGACCATAACTGTATGATCTTCAGATGTGCCGACCCCCTCGACTTGAACTTGGGATTCCACTTGGTTTAGAGCCTCGGCAATTAGGGGGTCGTCCAGTTGAACGGCCTCCAGAGAAGGACGAACGGAAGAGACAACATCACCAAACCTGAGGACGACCCACCGGCAGGCCGTCCTGATTCCTCCCTCCAAATATTCAAGGCCGAAGCCTTGAAACTCATCAGAAATTTTATAAGCCTCAACAGCATCAGCCTCGGCTTTCCTGACAGCTGCTTCAAGATAAATCTTGTGCTTGACCCCCATGTTGGTCAAGGCCTCGTCCTTTTCCTTGATAAGCAAGTCTTTGGCCCTAAGGTCCTCGTCGTGCTGCCTCGTCAGCTGGTCCAGGATCCTTGCATGCTCAGTCCTGGTACTTTCCAACCCGGCCCTTGCAGTATCAAGCTCCGATTGAAGATCTGCCTCGTGTTGAATAGCCCTCTCGGCTTCATGGAACTTTGCTTGGTTTTCAGCCATCCACTTGGTGGCCGAAGTAAAGGCGCACACAGACTGCACAAGAAAAATAAACATATGTCAAGAGACCGAGGAAACAGTTGGTGAAAGAATGAAATTAAAGAAGTGGGACAAGACCATTACCTGTGCAAGGGCGTGCAGACCATAGTCGTACACTTTGGCTGGAGGCATCTTTGACAAGAAGTCGTAGTCAGCAGCCGAGGGAGCAGAAAACATTGATTCCTTGGCTGCCCTCAAGTTTGCAATGAGTGATGAGGGCTCGGCCCTCAGATGTGCCAAGTTCTGAGACCAGAAGGCCCCCATGCTGGATGAAGAAGCAGCCCCTTCAGATGCTTCAACCCTGGCCCTCGTCCGAGAATCCGACCGAGGGTCAACAGGAATCTCAGGATCCTTTCTTTTGTGGCTATCGGCGGTCGGCTCAACAACCGTCGGCGCAGCGACCTTCGTCTTCCTCGGAGCCTGCTGAGGCTCTTTTCCTTTCTTCTTGGCCAAGCCTGGTAATAAGCTGGGAGTAGTCATTTCCCAAAGATAGTCTGATATACCTGCAGGACGACCTGGAAAGAGGACGACAGGTCAGAAAAATGCAGAGATAAAGAGGAAACACTTAAAAAATAAGTAAAGAATGGAAAACGTTCAGTATAACTCACATAGTTCTGTCAGAGGGCCGACTCTCAGACCAGCTTCTTTGAGGAATCGGGGGGTCATCAAATCTTCAAATTTTGCAAGCTCACCACCTCTCCCTCGTCCCCTCAGATACTCAACGACGTCCTTCTCCTCCAGACTAAGTCCGGGGTCTGACCTGGCCTTCATTGAAGGGTTATACCATCTTCTGGGAACCCTCGGACCATCGGCTACAAGTTGAGCCTCGGCGGTGAACTCCCACTCCCCAGAGATAAAGAAGAATCTCTTATTCCAATCGTGGTTGGAGGTTTGTGCCACGTGGAGAAGTTTTTTCTCAGACCTCCTCGCCCCTAGATGATAGTACCCAGGCTGTTTGGACGAGGAGGTGATATTATAGCAGGCCAAGAATACGTCAGCCGAGGGCTCGTCAGTGAAATCATTCTTCCACAGGGAGATGTAGCCCAGGATCGTCCTCCAAGAGTTGGGAGGAAGCTGAAAGGGGGCAACACCAAGGGTTGACAGGATATCTACGATGGCAGGATGCAGAGGGAATCTGACACCAACCTTGAACATTTGTTCGTATACTGCAACCTCTCCCTCTTCACCCTCTCAGACTCAGAGGGAACCCTCATAGTTATATTGGGGGACACTCCATAGGCATGCCTCCATATCAAGAGGTCGCGTTCCCTAACGGAGGAGATATAGGACGAGGCATGGGAGGTATTAACCTGGTCATTTGTATCATCGCCCTCGTCCTCAGTCCCCTCTCCCTCGGCCTCGTCATCTGCCAAAGGTCCATGGGGAAAGGCCATCTGGAAGGCATGTGGAGATAGGGTTGTCACAGGGACAGCCTCGGAGGGGACCATACCCTCGGCCTCTCAGCCTGAGCTTAGGTCAGATGTCTCTCTCCTACCGGAAGGTCCAGCGCCAGTTGGCGAGGATGCTCTCTCGTCCATCTCACTTGAATGACTCTCGGCTGGACGAGAGGACGACCCACAAGACTTAGATGGTTCAAATGGTTTTATTGTGGCAAGAGGAATGGGAAAGATGGGTCATACCCAGTTAGGGTCGGCCCCTCGTCTCCTCTCTTCCTCTTCCTCTATTCGTCTGATCTCTGCAAAGAGCTTCTCTCTCAAGGATGGGAATTCAGATGCTAAACTATAAAGCCTCCTAAGCATTAAAGGGAGGACCCTACACTTAGAGAATTTAACTAAACTTAGCTACAAACAAGTTGGCAGTTGACCAGATTGGACTTTTGGATTGAAACAAAGGAATTCAAGGGTTTTGATCAAGAACACACAAGAACCATTTGCCGGAGAAGACACCGGAAAAAGTTATGAGATAACCCAAGGAAAATGCAGCCCTAAGAGCCTAAAAAGCAAACAGAAATGAAGATAAAAGAGAGCGCTGGGGCAAAGGGATTACCTGATAAAGAGAGAACAAGAACTGCCAAAGTTGCTAAGCTTGAAGGATCGAAGACTGCAGAAATGTCAATGAAGACTGGTGAAAGGCTAGAGAGGGAGAGCTTGGGCGCGAAGAAGAAGAAGAAGAGAGATAGAGTTCAAAAATCTCTTAAATACCTTAGTAATGAATGGGACCATTAACCAAGCCGTCATTAGGGCACAAAGCCCCAAGCAAAGTATGCAGCCACCATGCCTTGGAAACTGGAACAACAATGAGTATCTGCCCAGGTGTCACTCACCTAACTGATCATACACACATCTTAATTACAACACTATCCCTCAGCCATCTCAACAGCACCTATGCCTAAGGGCTGGGGGTGATTGATATACCCATATATACCCTTCATCATGTTCCAAACGACCCCTCAGGGGGCCGACCCTTCATCAGGTTCCAAACGACCCCTCAGGGGCCGACCCTTCATCAGGCTCCGGATGACCCCTCAGGGGCCGACCCTTCATTAGGTTCCGGACGACCCTCCGAGGGGCCGACCCTTCATCAGGCTCCGGACGACCCTCTGAGGGGCCGACCCTTCATCAGGCTCTGGACGACCCTCCGAGGGTACGACAGTACGAGGCCTAAATTAGGCCAGACTCACTACTGGAAGGAACTTTGCCCTCGGCCTTGGCTCATAGGCCGAGGGTGACATCATCGCAGCGCGTGGTTTGGGAGACGCGTGTAACAGTGCGCGTGAGGCTCACATGGCACATGGAAGACCGTTATAACAAAATCACACCCTCACGTGAGGGAATATTATGTCATCATTTGGCATCTACAGGTGTCAACAGGGGATTGGCTAGATCATCATTCACATGCACCATGCATACTTGGGGGGTACACTACACCCCCCAAGACCTATATATACTTGTCACCTACAACCCTACAGGGGATGGATCAATTTATTGTAACCCTAGCTAAAACTCTGCTTGTACACACAGTAGAGAGAGAAAGTGAGCTTATGTGCATTGTATCCAAGGCCATTAGTGCCCATACTTAGTGGATCACACACTCACAGTGGATGTAGGCCAAATTGGCTGAACCACTATACATCATTGTCTTATTTCCTCTTATACTCATCCCCTTCTACATACTTATACACTTATACATCTCTATGGCTGCCATGGTTACTACTGTTTGAGCTCATTATCACTTATCCGGTGGTGCTAAATCTTAGCATCATCAACTATCATTCTCAGATAGCCTGTATCCAGGGATCCTATGTTCTAGGGTACAAGTTAATATCCCCCATAAAGGTCCAATCGAGATAAGACTGTACTGAAGCGGAAACCTCCGAGATAGCAAGTAGCTCGGGTATGATTACACACATGTATACAATATTATATATATAAAGACACGCACCTATATATATTTAAATTATTCTGCTTGGTACGCCCACGACCCATAATATATTCGAACCATGCGTGGCATATAACGTTCGAGTTCTACGTAATTAAATCATTCTTTTATTTTCTCAATTACCGCAAGTCCTTAAGTACTTCTCGACTCTCAAAGTGTATCCTCTCGATAAATATAAAATCAGTAGGTGTACACTCACTACCCTACTGGTCTAAGTCATTCTTAATTCTCACAAGACCTAAATTAACGTACGCACGATTTCTCACTCAATTTATACCCCCGAAATCCCACAGTTAAATCTCATATAAAGTTGTATTATCCGGACTGTACTTATGCCCTACCGGTCCTTCTCATTGTCCATTATGATATTTAAATTATGTCCAAGGGTTCTTACACATTGGGATTGAATTAACATTAAAAGGGGAAGAAGTTTTAGTTTTTAGGAGGGGTCGATCCATCGATGAAAAGGGATCGGTCGATCGATCGACATTCTTGAGTCGATCGATCGATCAAGCAGTTATTGCCCAGATTTCTGCATATTAAGCCTACGGGTTTCTTCCAACTTAAATCATTAGAACACCATTATCATGCCCCAAACTCCCAACCAAACATTATGAACGTTATATAAATCAATATGGATGAATTCTAACGTAAAACATTCATTAATTCCTCAAGAATCGTCATCAAATGGGTTAATTTAAGAAATTATCATCTTACCCTAGTTTATCTAATTTTCTCAAGAATTCATTTAATTTCCAAATTTCTATCTCTACTGGGCATCAAGTTTCGTGATTAATATTCTACATATAACAAGATATTCATTCTAACATGATTGCTACTCCAAATTTCAATAATAATCTCCCAAACGATAATGTATCTTCATGAGACTTAAAATAATTATCTTCTACACTAGCATTGATGTGTTATCAACTAAAGCACAACAAGTTAGATACTTGCCTTAAAATCAAATTCTGAATCATAGAGAATGATGGGTATGATCCCGTACCTCATTTTCCGATCTACGCGTTGGTGGTCAAATTGGTGAGAGTGGTGTAGGGTTGGTGGCTCTCCACCTTTGAAGCCTTTTATCTTCTCTCTTCCTTAGAGTCTCTGCAACTCCAATGTTTCTAACCCTCGAGTAATCTAACTCCCATCAGATATAACCCTTCAATTTTCGTCCATAATTAAGGCCTAAAATTAGAAATTGCCAAAATGTCCTCTCGGGTTGCCGGTTAGGCCTAAAAACGTCTCGAGACCCAAACTAAACCCCAGAGTACAATTTTTTGACTACCTTGACCCTTTCGGACACATTGGCGCACTCGAAATGACCATACGGGTGACTTATAATTTATTTACTTTTTATCCCATTAATTTAGTCCCGACACGACACATGCGCGTCCCGACTTAATTTCAAAAATTATCGTATTATTCACTCGCGACAATTTTAGTAAATTCAATCTCGTATATTACTTTACTCACTAAGTAATATTCAACATACTTCTTACCAATAATTACTAACTCTCGTCACGCTAGTAAATATTTATTTTAAAATCCAGATTAATATTAAATTAATTTATTCCAATTTAATTTTATTAATCCCATAATTTAAAGTCCATAAAAATATGGGGTATTACACTAGCTTATTCCCTAAGAAAAGATAAGTTGCCCAGATAAAATGCAATTACCCCACAACTTGAGGGGATAGTTCTAAAAAATATTACTTGCCCAGATAAAATGCAAGTACCCCACAGTTAGAGGGGAGAGTTCTAAAAATGTTTACTTGCCCAGATAAAATGCAAGTACCCTACAGTTAGGGAGGACAGTTCTAAAAATGTTACTTGCCCAGAAAAAATGCAAGTACCCCACAGTTAGAGGGCACAGTTCTAAGAATATTTACTTGCCCAGATAAAATTCAAGTACCCTATAGTTAGAGGGGACAGTTCTAAAAATGTTACTTGCCCAGATAAAATGCAAGTACCCCACAGTTAGAGGGGACAGTTTTAAAAATATTTACTTGCCCAGATAAAATACAAGTACCCCACAGTTAGAGGGGATGGTTCTAAAAATGTTATTTGCCCAGATAAAATGCAAGTACCCCATAGTTAGAGGGGACGGTTCTAAAAATGTTTACTTGCCTAGATAAAATGCAAGTACCCCACAATTAGAGGGGACAGTTCTAAAAATGTTTACTTGCACAGATAAAATACAAGTACCCCACATTTAGAGGGGACAGTTCTAGAAATGTTTACTTGCCCAGATATAATGCAAGTATCCCACACTCAGAGGGGACGGTTCTAAAAATATTTCTTGTTCCGATAAAATGCAAGTGCCCCATAGTTAAAGGGGACAGTTCTAAATATGTTACTTGCTCATGTAAAAAAAAAGTAAATACCACACAGCTAGAGGATATGTTAGCACAAGCCATAGTAAGAAGATACCAAGGTTGAGATAGAAGCAAATGAGCAAAATGATAGAAATCGGAAAAAATACTTTTTCATTAATAATGGCGAAGTCCTTTACAAGTGAAAGAGTAGAAAAAAAAGTCTAAACAACCAAGCTGTCAATCCACTAGATAACATGAAAAATAGATTTTGGTGGGAGAGAAAGTCTACGTAAGAGGGACCAGCCTCCTCAACGAACTGCTCCTCTAACCTAGCTATCCGAGCCTCATCCATAGTAGCACCCGCCTCCAGCTTGGCCATCTTAGCCTGTAGAAACTAAATCTGAGTCTGAATCTGAGCGACCTCAGCCTAACGCTATCTCTCCCTAGTCTGTCGGGAAGAATAAAGCTTCATCATATTCTTAAAGGTGGTGTCGAGAAAATAACGAACTAAAATTTTAATCCAATCTAGTTGGAAATAATAGAAACGCTGAAGATCATTAAGAGCTTGGAGAAACAGCAAGACCCTCTAAGCAGCCACATCAGTGGGAGGGGTAGATAGGAACTCATGAAGATGGATAACTTAGGCCTTAAAATTGAAAATTGTAAGGTTATAAATATTGAGGACGCTCTGGGAGGTGAAAGTCTCAGGATGGTGCTCTAGAAGCAGCTCTAGCACCTCCCGTTCCTGAGCACGGAATCGGGAGGGCAACTCTGAACGCCCCAGCGCACTCATAAAAGCACCAGGAGACTCTACCTCTATGTCATCATAACCAGCGTCGTGAGACTCGATCTCTGAGAGATGCATAAAGGAATCCTCTTCGGAGCCCGCATCACCAGTCACCTCAAAACTCTGGTCAGCCTCCCCAGTGGCCTCAGCGGGCTCATCAACTGTATCCAACAGAATGGAAAGTAACAAGGGATAAGTTGAAGAGAAAAAAAGTAATAAGAGGGGGTCATTCTCATTTGAATCGAAACAAAGGTCATTGAAGGCCTACCCCAAAGCCTAGGGGGGTTAATATGCTATCACCAAAGCGAGGGGGCACCATATAGCCTTGAGTACTAGCCTAACAGAAAATGGTAAATGTTAGTATCTTCTTTTCCTAAAATTAAAAAGAAGAGAAAGGTGCTAACTTAAACAGACAAAAAAAACTCAGGTATGGCAATTTAATATCGAGGGAGTGCACAATATAGTACTCATAGTAGGTCCTGCAAGACTGGGGACGACCGCCTCGTCGACCTGAAAATAAGGAAATATGGAATGTGAAGATGAGCCCACTTGCGTAGTAAAAACAAGAATAAAAGGGGGAATAAAGACAGAGTAAGGTATGATAGTATAATAATTGACTCACAGTAGCTTCCCTTGGTTGTTCTACAGCCAAAGGAGCAACCGTTGTGCTAACCTGAAAATAAAGAAACAGATAAATACTAGCAAGTATTTACATAGAAAATATAAGTTCAAAAAAGCCACTAGATTAAGTATTTACTTGTGACTTCCCCACTGGAACACTTACTAGAGACTCTACAATAGTAGGAGCAAGAGTGGAATTAACTAGAGGGGTGACCAATGTCTTCTCAAAGATGGAAACTGGTGGACTACTCACCTGGGAGTTCAAATATAAATCTCGCAAGTAAATGGACCACATCAACTAATATGTTAAAAAATGTAGCATGCACAAATGTGTAATCAAGACAGCAAGTAGAGTTTGCAAAGATTGAGCATACCGTTGAGACTAGTCCCGTGGAACTAGGGATAAGCCCCTCAGATAAGGGGACTTTGGATAGGCTGGTTGAAGCAGGTGCAACCTCAAGAACTTCCTCAAAAGTAGTAGGGACTACTAAATGGGGGACCAAAGAAACAGGTGGCGAGGTGGTGTCACCAACTAACTGGCATATTAAAGTAAAATGAACAAAAAATATAATATGAAAATGAAATCCCAATGGTTAAAGAGCATGAATTGAGGACAATGAAAGACTCAATATAGGCGCACCTGAAACCCCTCTAAAGAAGAAGGAGGGAAGACGACCGGTGGGGCAGTAGCACCGGGTGCAACATCCTGGTTTAAAAAAAACTTAGGAAACTAAACATAAATAAAGACAAAAAATGGATTCTAATAGGGATAAATGATACCTGGAGGGTGGAGCTAACATGTATGACAGGTCGGCTAAACGCAATCGTGAAAATGGGTCCGAAAGGTATAGGTAGGACGTGAAGTATAGGGTCCGTGGGCATAAAAAAATCAGGAGATAGGAATCCTCCCCGAAGGCAATATACCGAGAGCAGTGCCTCCTAAGGATGGTGTTGCTCCCTCAGTAGAAGAAAGGCCGCTAGAAGAAGGACCTTATGCAAAAAAAAAAAAAGCAGAAACAGAGATGATATAGCCATGGATACAGAGATTATGACAAAACAGAGAAAGGAAATGAAGAAGAAATGTTAAAAGTACCTCAGCCAGCCTGGAAGGGGAACCTCTCACCATAGAGGAAGGGGGAGGTAAGGAAAGGCGACTAAGAGAAACAGTCACATGCGTGCACAAGAACAGAAGACGTAAAAAAGATATACTTTAAAAATGTGGAAAGTAAAAGATAAAAGAATCAGGGGACGTAGTGCTTACTTGGACCGAAGAAGAAGATATCGAAGAAGTCCTTGCTGATGTCAGGAACACATTAGATAACTGCCAGAGTTAAAAAATGAAAAAAAATAGGAGCAGAGAAAATATTAATAAAGAAAAAAAATAATAAAGGAAGTAATGAATAGGTGGAGGGAAGTGAAAAACCTCCTTTGATAAGCCCAAAGATGATGCCAGCATGGAATTCCTGGCCCTAGCAAAAGGCCCCCGAGTGGGAGGTGAAGGCGCAGGATCGCTCGCTGTGATAGAGACACACTGTAAATACCACGAAGACAAAGACAAGTCATAGATAAATTATGTATATTAAAATATACAGTAAAATAGTAATATAGAAGTTAGGAAAAATACTTACAGCGGTAGTGCGAGCGGTCTGCTCGTACGATAGTTGTCCAGTAGTAGGACTGGAGGCAGAAGGGGACCCTATCAAGTCACCCTCACCAGAAGACTCCTCCAAAACTGGTAACAAAGAAGAAGCATCAAAGTTCTTATCATCATAAGGTAGGTGACTTTCATCTCATTCAAAGAAGAACTGTCATCATTATAGGAGGGAGTGCTTTTATAATCGACTAGTTCCTCTTTAAATGATAGAGAAGGGGAAATAACAAGTGAGACCCCGCAAAAGTCATCTTCGCAAAGTAAAAGGGAATGAGTTATAGTACCTTCACCTATGGGAATAGAAGTAACAGCAGCTCCCTCAGTAGACAACCCAAGGGCCCTATAGCCTTGCTCTCGCACAGTCCTATATGTCTCCTCTAGTCTAAGGTCATCAGTGTTAGATCCTTAGTCTGGTGTAAGAGAAGGAGCATAGGTCCTAGTACTAGCCTTCTTCTTCTTCCTACTCGCTCTGGTTCTTACTGGCGAGGGGGAAGAGTAGAATCAACAACGACAATAGTGGAAATAATAGTGGTAGCAGGGGTAATGGTAACAGTGGTAGCAGGGATAATGGTAGCTGGTATAAAATTAGAAACATCCATATCGGGATGATTCTTCTTTGATGCAACGATTCATGACTTACTCCTCGACTTGGGCCTAGCAAGTTGAGGCTCAGGTTGCATGGAATAAATAGACTCGTCGAGCCTAGGCCTCACCAAGATTGGAGTGAGCTGCTCGAGAGGAGTCTTAGGGATAGCACTACGGTTCCACACTGACCTTTAGGTCCTCTTACCTAAATACCTATCACTGTTAGGAATCTTTATATAAATAGTCTCATGAGGTACATCTATCACATAGTTTTGGATCAACACAACCTGCTTTTGCCAAAGGGTGAACCATGAGCGAGTGAAGGAGGGCAGGTAATCTCATGAAGGTATAAATAAATTGCCTAGATGACTAACCCTATCAAATACCCCTTCAAATGTGAAGTTTAAAAAAGCCTCAAGGTATAGCTCGGAAGGGGAGGTGCTCGAAGGATAAACAGGGGTATGAACCCCCTGGTCATAACCAAAATTCCTCCTCACTCTCTCAGAGTGGTATAACTCCACACCTTGACCCAAGTCAGTGGGGGAAGGCAAAGTGAAAGGAAGAAGCATAATAACTATATAAATATGAGGGAAGGTAGGAACAAACTCCACATCAATAGGGCAATAGAAAGTGTCCCCCGTAGCTGATAAGGAATGCCAAGAAAAAATACCTCAAATAGTCTTGCAGTAAGGCCTGAAAGAAAATTCATCGATGTTGTCTATCAAAGACCCTAGAGAAGTCGTAGAAGTCTTCTTGTGCCATCTTGCAGCATGAGCAGCTCCACTGTGGTAAGATCTAGCCTCTGGGGAAAAGTTGGGAAATATCTCAAATAGGAATGACATAATGGTAAAAGTGTTGGCAAAATTGATAGCGTCATAACGACCACAAGAGCGCTCAACGTCCACATGAGTACTATCTAACCAAGTATACAAAGACCCCAGAGTTAGATCTGTGAGGGGTACTGACCTCCCTCGAGCTAGCCTTACAGAAAGCTTGAACAAAATCTCACGAGGAGAGTCATCTGGCCTCCCAGGGAGAAGAAATCTACTCAGAAAAGTGACAAAAAACGCTACCAAGTTTGAGGGGGAGTTGATTTTTGGGCCTTCCTGACTCTTCAAAACCCTAGTCGAGCTATCCCCCTTGGGTAGCTCCTCGAAATCCTTAAACCAATACCGCTGCCATTTAGTGAAAGAGTGCTTGGTGGTTCTAGTCAAATTGATAGCTACATACTTCGAGCACTCACCTAAAGTGGAGTGGATCTCGCCCACCATTTGCTCCTCAACCTCATCCTTAAATCCATCAGTAAGGATATGACTGTATAAGTAGGGAAGAGCGAGTAACTCACAAATATCTTCCAAAGTAATAGTAAACTCACCCCAACCAGTAACAAAGCTGTGAGAATCCCTGCTCCAACGAGATGTCAACAAAGTACAAGCTCGCTCTTGTTTGGCGATTGAGCAAGCTTTGAGACTATTAATAGCGGTCAAAAGACCAAGGCTCTCAATAACAGATCTGTGTGCATGGGTGGATAAGATACGATCCATCCAGAGACTCCATTCTTTTATGTCACCCCCACATGCCTTGACCTCAATACTAGAATGGAGGAAAATCACCTTTGTCGAGTCGAACCCTAAGTATTGAATCAAGAAGAACTATGGGAAGGTTAGAAGACTCACCTAGACCCACTTAGAGTCGCTCATTGATCTTGGTCACAAGCTTCTGCTCAAAATTCGCAAGAGAAGTCATAAAAGTGTACTCCCCACAAAAATAGGGCGCCAGACGATTAAGCCCAAAATCTCTCTTTTAACGAGCAATAAGATATTCCCTTTGAGACTTGGAATAAAGAATGGGTGAGGAGGAAGAAGTAGTCCTGGTGTCAAGGAGGCCCACAGACGAGGAGGCCCCAGTGGATGTAGTCACCCCATCAGTCAAGGAGGGTCCATTGGCAAGGGTTCCTCTAAACGAGGAGGCCCCTGTGACCCTAACAGACGAGGAGCCCCTCATCACAGAAACCCCCATGGGCGAGGAGACCCTAACAATTGTAGACACCCTAGTAGGTAAAGAGGTGTCAGTGGTGAAAGTTTCCCTGGACGAGGAAGCCCTAAACGAGGAGACCTTCCTCGAAGAAACCTCCATATGCAAGGAATCCCCTGTCGCTAACACAGCAGCAGATGAGGAGACCCCAAAAGGGCGAACTTCAACAAACGAAGGTTGAAAAGTATCAGGTGCAGGGCATAAAACCTCTGATGTCACAATGGTAGCTCCAGTGGCCAAGACGGTGGAAATCGTGACATAAATGGGTACTGCGCCCACCAATACCTCACTAGTGGCAGTGGCGATAGTGGAGGTGGGGTTTTGGGAAGATGAGGAAGACATTTGAGTGAGTAAAGGATAGAAAAGTACGAAAATGACTTTGGAGGATTTTAACTTTCTCTCTCTCTAAAGAAACTTGAATTTGAAAACAAATGATAAGGTAAAAAATAAGGAGAGTTAAAACCCCCCTTTTTATACCTATTATGACATGCGCAGATTGCCAATAAAAAAGGGGACTGAATATTTTCCAATGATGAGAGGTGTGTTCTCTAAGTGACACGTGACACCTCAAGACACTAAAAGTAGGCTAAAGCGACGGGCCTAATTAATGCAATAGTGATGTTTTGAATTCCAAGACACAAATAAATCATTGCGTACAAAAACCTTTGATATGCCCAACACAAAGATTTTTGTACGAGGGGATTAATGTAGAGGGGTACACACTTGATAGCTCAAGAGCTTGGGCAAGGAGGACCCAGGAAGGACCCCTTGCCCCAAGTTACCCAAAGCTCACAAAAATAGAGTTTGGGCTAGGAGGGCCCAGAAAGGGATCCTCACCCCAAATGTCCTAAAGCTCATGAAAATAGGGCTTGGGCGAGGAAGGCCCCAGAAAGGGATCCTCGACCAAAATCTCCTAAAGCTCACAGAAATAGAGATTGGGCAAGGAGGGCCCCAGAAAGGGATCCTCGCCCCAAATGTCCTAAAGCTCACAGAATTATAGCTTGGGCGAGGAGGGCCCCAGGAAGGGCTCCTCGCCCCAAGTTCCTCAAGAACCACATAAATGAACAAGGGGCGAGGAGGGCCCCATAAAGGGCTCCTCGTCCCAAATGTGACAAAACTCACAGAATTGAAAGATAGGCGAGGAGGGCCCTAAGAAGGGCTCCTCGCCTCAGTGTGTCCAAACTTCCACAAAGGCAAATGTTGAGTGAGGAGGGCAACCAAGAAGGGCTCCTCTCCCCCAATTTATACAAAGTTCACAAGTGGAGCTTGGGCGAGGAAGCCCACCAGAAAGCGCTCCTCGCCCTAAAGTTCCCAGAATTCACAATTTGGAATTTGGGCGAGGAAGCTCATTAGAAAAGGTTCCTCATCCCAAATAACTCTAAAAACACAAAAATAAAAGTTGCCTAGGAAGCCCACTACAAAGAGCTCCTCGTTCCCAAAAATTAGAATTCCCTACAAAATAGAACCAGTGGCTGAGGAGGTTCACTTAGAGTGACCTCTTCCCCAAGATTTGTTGCTCATATGAATAACAAAGTACTAACATGTTATTTTCTATTACCTGAACTGAATTGAGTAGGTAGGGCTCAACTAGGCAAGATGGGATCTCCTAGGAGTTTTGGTTTGGTGGATGAGGAACAAGGTTTGTTGAGAAATCTCAATAACTTAACACTTTAAGATTGAGAGAACACTAGTAAACAGACCCTAGTAGTCACCCAGTCCTCACACGGTCCACACTTAACCACAATTAAAGTGAGCAACCAAGCGTTGCTCACAAGAAATGAACAGTTTAAAAAATTATTTTAGATGAGATGTTCCTTGAGACCTCTACTCAAGTTTACAAAGATTTTAGAGGAGGTGGTCCTCAAGACCTCCCTCCTCAAGATTATGAAGATTTTAGAAGAGGTGGTCCTTGAGACCTTCCTTCTCAAGTTTAGAAAGATTTTAGAGGAGGTGGTCCTAGAGGCCCCTCCTCAAGTTCATAAAGTTTGTACAACAAGTTATCGTTTTAAAATGATATTCACCAAATCAGACATTTTGTCCTCAAGTGCAGACACGTTTACTTTTTGACTTTGATTCGCACCATGTGGCACCTGTCAGAGGAGATAGGTGACTACACACTGGTAGGGACAAAAGGTACATTGCAGACCTTATCCCTCACCACCCCCCTCAGTTTTAGCACCCAAAATGTGCCAACTCATCCCTAGTGCCCAAGTATAAATAGGATCCCTGGGCAAGGTCAAGTCAGAATCATAACTCAAGTTATACCGTTAGTCTGTCAAAATCACCCCAGATCACTAAGTGTTCTCTCCCTACTCTTTCTCTCTAAGTGTTAAGTGCTTTATTCCTTCACTTCAACTTGATAGCCATCACTCTCAGGAGTTTATCTTGGGAAAAGTTAGTATTATTTTAGTGAAGGTTATCTCCTTACAGGGAGTGGGTTGCAGTTTGAGTTCCATTATTATTGGATAAGGAAGGTTTTACCAGAGGTTATTCTAAAAGTGCCTGAGAACTATGAAGTCATCATCCATTGGAGTGGGTCACGCCTCATCCTTTCCAGTACTTCATAGACCCCAGTCTCATTACCCTCTTACACTACATGTGCGGCTCAGGCATTATCACTGGTAGACATAAATTTCTTTTATTTTTTACCTCCTTCGCTTTGCCTTGATTGTTGAATTTTAAAACTTTAACATAATATTCTTTCTTCTTACATTTTATGGTTGGCTTTGTTGCTATCCTGGAAAAATGCTTCGATCAATCCTGGGTTAAGGATGACATGACCACAGCTCTGAATAAGTCTGAAGAGGCCCCTGCTACCGTATAGAAGGCCTATGAGACAGAGAGGAAGCCCACTAGCTCAACGATGGATGAGGTAAGGAATGATCATGACCAACTGAAGGTCGCATGTGACTAACTGAAGGTCAACCAAAACCAATTATTGGTTGAAGGCAACCAACTAAATAATATCTAGGAGGATCAAACGAAAGCTCTATCCACCACCAAGGATGCAGACTATGATAATGGCTATTTGGATGCCTTCATCGATACAACATGCCAACTGACTTTTATTAGAAAATCAAACTTCAAAAAAGTTTGGGATGCTACTTTGACGATGAACAATGTCCCAATAGAATTTGAACTCTTTGGCGAGAACGATTTAGGTTCTCCTCCAAGTGCAGAAGAAGTTGTTCAGGCAGAGTCAATCGCCGACCAAGAGGACTTTGAGGCTGATAAGGGAAAATTTTCATAAATACGGGAGGAGGTGAAAGAAAAAAAGGTCAAAAACTAGTTATAAATAATTAGCTTGAGGATACTTGTATTTTTTCTTGTTATTATTTGTTGGTAATGGTTTTACCCCATTTTGTTGTAATGAAATATTTTCTTAAAGTCCGACTCCGTGTCTTATTGTCACTGAGTAATTTCCTTTTATTCTTATAGCTTGGCAGTGTATTTAGAGAGATCCCTTCTTTTAGTGGTAACCTAGATACCATTATTGGTCAGGGCGCTAGTGTTCAAGCTCATCGTGCTCTTATTTCAACTCAAAAAGTTCTTTAGAAAATGACCAAGGCTTATAAAGAGCTATATGTCTTAGTTGCCAAACTAAAAGATTATGTCAATAACCTTAGTGATATTAGTGCAGTTATTTGAGGATACAACTTGTCGTAGTTAAAGACATTATTGATGTTGGTGCACTCTTATAAGACGAGAATAATTCCTAGAGAAAATAACTTACCTCGACCAAGGAAGACTTACAGAGAGACGGAGTAATCAACATGAGTCGCGACATACTTAAGCTCCAATATCTCTTTAGAAAAGTTCCTCTCGCAACATGGGCCTCTAGTTATAATAAGGGGTGGATGTAAGCTCCTCTCAGACTGAACGAAGCTAACAATTGGCATTTAAGAATGGTTGGTTGAATGTTATAGGAGTAATGAAGGTCCCAAAGGATTCCCAACTTTGGTATTGGTGTCAAGTTAATTTTCCAGCCTACCGTAATTTCCCAATTAGAAGTAAAGAGAGTTGAGTTCCTCTTGATGCCATCCCTATTCAATTAACCAAACATTATTTGACTTCTCATCAGAGTGATGACGAGTTCAAGCTAAACCTTGACGATGGCCAAAGATACGATGTTGCCGAGCTAATCGCTCGTCAGGGACTATAATTGTACATGTGATTTTTATCTTGCACATATGTAATTTTGAGTCTTCTACTGACATACACTTTTCCTTGTGTAAATTTGTATTATGATGTTTGTGTAGTTTGACATTATTCATTTTCCACTTCTTTATATTGAGCATGTTTATATTATTTGTCTTCACTTTTTAGATTGTATCATCACACTACCTTAGGCCCAGAGCAAACTTTTGAAAAAATGCACCTAGTTTTAGGTCCATCCATGGGTTCAGGAATGTTAGCCGACCAAAGTCGGGTTTACTTAGTGCCTAGGGATCTTCCGTAGGTCTTTTGATTACGTGGGCAATTCTTGAGGTTTTTGTGTTTTTTATGATGAAAACAGTTGAACCTTGTCTTTTATATTAAACATACTCAAACTAAGGTGATAATGGTCAATGTTCGGCCAAAATATGGAAGTGTAAGACCGCCATTTAGAACAATGTTGAATGACTAAATGAACCACCCGACCACTTGGGCTTCTACCTGATTAAATTCAGATCTTAAAATATTTTGATCGACATAAGTTGGGAACTAAAAATTATAAGAAATAAATAAATAAAGTAAAAATAAAATTGTCTTAAGCTAGCTGCATTCCAAGCCCTTGGTATCTCTCTACCCTCCATTATTGATAAGTAGTGGGAACCTTGCAAATCATCCAGGATGACCTTGAAAGACCCTTCCCAACTTAGCCCCAACTTGTCGTCCAAAGGCTTTTTGGCTTTCCCGAACACCTTTCTACGGATGTAGTCACCGACCTAGGATCTTATTTGGTTTATGCCCTTGTTGTACTGCTTAGCTAACTATTGTTGGCAGGAGGCTAATTTTATCAGGGCATACTCCCTTCATTCGTCAGCCAGTTCAAGCTCATTCCTAATAATCTTTTCATTCAAACCCTGTTCGACAATGGTTGTCTTCATTATTGACATATCAAATTCTAAATAAATAATAACTTCCATCCCACAGGCTAAAGTGAAGGGCATTTTCCTAGTTGGTTTTCTGCGCCTAGTACGATATGCTAATAGGACGTGGGCAAGCTCGTCCACCCAAGATCCTTTTGCCTTCTCTTCTTTATGCCGTTGAGCGTTATTTTGTTAGAGGCCTTGACTTTTCCATTTACTTAGAGGATATTTCACAGAGATGAAGTGATGCTTAATGCTATAGCTATCGCAGAATCTTTGGAATGATCCACTTTCAAATTATGTGCCACTATCCGTGATGATCACACTAAGTTCACCAAAGTGCATCACGATGTTCCTCCAGATGAATCTAATCATGTAAGTGTCCCTAATATTTGCCAATAGTTCTTCTCCACTCTACTTCGTGAAATAGCATGTGCCAAATATGAGGTATTTGCGATTCCCTGGTGCTATTGGGAGTGGACCTACGATATCCAAACCTCATTGGGTGAATGGTCATGGGCTAGTTAGGGACTTTAAATTGTTGGTTGGCTAATGGATCATGGTAGAGAACTTTTGGCATTTTTCACACTTCTTGACGTAGGAGATTGTATCCTTTTGCATATACGGCCACCAATACACTTATTTGATCGCTTTGCAAGATGGAAATCTTCCTCTAACAAAGCTTCCATAAATTACATCGTGAAGTTCGTACAGAACTTAGTAGACATCACTTGGTGCATGCATTAAAGGTAAGGACAAATGAAAGATCTCCTTTTGAGTTTTCCTTCAGGCATTAGATAAAATTGTGTAATCTCACAAATAAGTGGTTATTGAGTCCATCCAGCTATGACTTATTTATACAGTAAAAACTAACTCGGTGATCACGGGATTCATGATACTGGGCTTGGCTAGGAACTCCAATTCAATGTATCTCCTCAGATCAGAGTCTACTGCTAATCCTAAGGCAGCTAAAGCATCAACATGGCTATTATGCCCGAACTTTTTCGAATTTGGTGATTAATTCCTGGGCAACCTGCAGTTATGTCGACATCCATTTATCCCTGGCATTAAAATATCTTGTCACTTGGGTAGATACTAGCTTTGAATCATAGTATATGTTAAGATAGTTTACCCCCAATGAGTAAGATTTACGCAGTCCGATGATGAGGGCTTCATACTCGACCACATCATTGGAAGCTTCGAATCCAAGTTTGATACCTTACTCGATCTTGTAATTATTTGGGGAAATAAGAACAATTCTTACTCCTTCCCCCTTAGATTTGGATGCGCCATCAAGATAAAGGGTCCACATTTTGGATTGGTCGATCTCTCGACTTATTAACTGATCGATTATATCTTAGTCACTGGGCTCCTCTTCTTCCTTGAATTCGACAATGAAGTATGCTAACACCTGACCCTTAATTTTTGTTCTTGGATGATAGTGTACATCAAATCTACCAAGTTTAACTGACCATTTAGACATCCGCTCCGACAGGTTGGCCTTTCGAAGATTGATTTTGAGGGGGAATGAAGTGATGACTATGATTGAACAAGCTTTAAAATCATGCTTCAAGTAACATGATGCGATGATCAAAGAGTAAGCTAATTTTTGAAGTGAAAGGTAACATTTTTTGGCGTTCAGGAGCTTTTTACTGACGTAGTAAATGAGGGCCTATCATCCCTTCTTCTTGAACATTACGGTTAAACTGACTACATGGTTAAAAATTGCCAAGTATATATAAATAGGGTTTTTCAAAATTGAAATAGATAGTAGGTGTGGTTTTCTTAGGTAGGATTTGATTTCTTTAAGGGCCTTTGAGCATTCCACATTCCAGGTGAGGCCATTTTCCTTCTTTAATAGCTGAAAAAATGATCGGTATCGTTGGAAAGACTTTGAGATGAAATGGTTGAAGGCTGTCAATATTTTTGTTAACTTCTGGATCTCGCGCAACATCTTTGGAGGTTAAAGGTCGTTGATCTCCATTGTCTGGTCGAGGTTAGCCTCAAACCTCCTTTACTGACTAAGTACCCCAGGTGCTATCCAAACTGAACCCCAAAGGAGCACTTGGCCACATTAAGATTCATTTGGTAGTGCATGAGGATATCAAAGATCTCTACTAAGTCCTTCAAATAATTAACTTTGGTCTTGCTCTTGGCAAGCATGTTGTCACTATACACCTCCATTTTGCCTCCCAACTATTACTTCAATATCTATGTGACGAGTCGTTGGTACGTGGCTCTTCTATTTTAAAGACCAAAAGGCATAGCCTTATAATAATAGAAATTCAGAGTGGTTATGAATAAAGTTTTGTCTTGGTTAGGGCCGTACAAATGGATATTATGATACCCTGAGTATGTTTCTTGAAAACTCATCCATTCATGATTAGCTATGGCGTCGACCAACTGATCAATCTTAGGCAGAGGAAAGCTACCTTTGGGATAGGCTTTGTTGATATCGGTGAATTCCATGCACATTTTCCAGTTATCATTACTCTTTTTTACTACCGTTTGGAAATTGAAGTTCTCTAATGGACCATGCCTTCAGAAGTTTCCCTACCTCTGTTTTCACTACCTTTGCTTTCTCCAGGGCATTTTAGCGAGCCTTTTAGGTGATCGGTAGATAAATGGTATCAACGTGAAGTTTATGTAATGCTACTTCGGGGTCAATCCCAGACATATCATACGGCTGCCATGCGAATAATGTGGTGTCGATCAGGAATTTCTTTCCCGGTTGAGCATCATCAAAGGCTACTTTTTCTACCTTTTCCATGAACCTATCCGCGGGATCAACCCTTATTTTTTCCACCCATGGTCTTCCATGATTTAGTTACTATTTAAATGGTGTAGCTTCATCTTGAGGGGCTTCAAGAACGGTCTCATTCTCTCTCTTTTTCTCTTATTTAGGCCTAATGGTAGCAATAAAACACTTTCGAGCAACGACCTAGTTGCCTTTGATCTCCATTATTCTGTGATTCGTGATGCACTTTGGTTTTTGGTGGTAATTGGAGGGAATAACCTACATGACCTGTAACCATCCTCTCCCAAGAATGACATGGTGGGGAGAGTCAATGTCTACCACCAATAACTCGATCAACTTTGAGTTGTTCTCGGCCCTAACTAGTAGAACCATCTTTTTTAACACTATAGTCATCTTTTCGGTGAAGCCGACAAGTGGGATAGTTGATTACTTCAAATCTTCCATCTTCAGTTTGAGCTTGTGAAACAGTTCCAAGTACATTTCCTCAAAAGAGCTCCCTTAATCGACTATTAGCTTATTCACATCTCGGTTTGCAATCTTGAGGGTGATTACTAGCGCATCATGGTATGCGGTCCTCACTCCGATTAAATCATCTTCCATGAAGATTATATGTTCGTTGTAGTTTATATCTCCTGATTACCTGTGCTTCCCGGGTTTGTCTTTTTACAGGGTCAATCTGTAAGGCTTTCATAACCGTAGTGACCTTCTTGAGTTCTATATGAACTGCGTCGACATATGCATGGAACTTGAGGCACAATGGATAATAGCAAACTCATGCCCCGACTCATCTTCCAAAATATTATTTGGTTTTGGGTCGGTGCAAGGGGCGACCTTATCACCTTTCTTTTCTACATATTCATTTAAATACCCCGACCGGGCTAATACTTTCAGATGAGATTTGAGGGCCTTACAATTCTACATATTATGCTCGTTGTTTTTGTGATAGGTGCGTCTGAGTGCGTTGTTCATCTTGCTTGTATCACCACCCATATTCTTCGACCACTTGAGGAATTGCTGATCTTTGATCTTACCCAAGATCTTATAGATTAGTTCCTTTAAAACAATGTTGATTACCTGGTAGGCTTTGGATGGGTCTGCTTGTCCCCATTCTTAGATACTCCGTTCTTTTTCTTATCCCCCACTATTGGGGGTGCTCTCTTTATCGTTCCATTTGGTCACCTTTGCACAACCATTATCACCTTGGTTGAAGGAGACCACATCTTCCACCTTGGCATACTTTTCTATTTGCGACATAGGATCGTCGATGGTGTTTGCATCCTTCTTGGTGGGGGACTGGTGAAACATGAAGTTGTTGGTAAGTCCTATCTTAAATGATTTTATAATAACTTTCTCCAAGCAATCTTCAACTTCATCATAGGTTTCCCAAAACTTCCTGGCATAATCCCATTCAATCTTCTAAGGTTTCTTCCTCATAGTGAGAAGAGGGTCCATCCTTTTTGGGTGAGAATTACTAGTGATAAAGAGACATGTAAAGGCATCATCAAGTGACTTAAAATCCTTGACCCACCTATGTGGCAACCTTTTCAACCACTTTTATGCAACATCCCCTATGATAGAAGGGAATATACAACACATAAGAGCGTCTTTATGGTTCCATAGGATCATTGCTTGTCTGTATTGGCGTACATGATCAATAGGGTTGGTCTTTCCATCATACACTTTAAGCCTTGGGGTCGCAAACTTATTTTGGGGATCTTGCTCCTCAATTCCCTAGAGAATGGGGATTACATATGAGTGATGAGGGCCCTTTTGGCCAATTCCTTAATGGATCTAGCCCCGTGATTAGCTGGGTGTTGATCTATCTCTTTTGTACCAAACTTCAAATATCCTGTCTACAATGCCCTTCCTCCTGTTTCTGCCTCGTTGGGAGGCTCTCGTGTTTTGAGTGCTCTTGCTCGCGGTGTGAACTACTTCCTCAGCTATGAGTTTTGCATGCCTGAAAACTAGACGTCCGACCATGACGCTTGCATTTCTTCAAAGTTCTCTCTCCATTCTTTCTAGGCATCGTTGAAGACGTGCATTCTCCTCAATTTGGAGGTGCGTTGAATCATTTTATTGATGGAGCCATTGTTCATAAGCGTCGACCAAACGTGAGATATGAGTTGATCTGGAATGCTCATTGCTCTATTCAAAGTGCTGATCCTGTGGGCGGTATCTTAGATGAGGGCGCGACTTGACTTTTATTCAAGTGGATCACCTGAATCTGTGTGGTGGCAGTCCCCCTAACATATTTCCTGGAATGGGTGCACTGAGAGGGTGAAAAAATGCTTAACTTGTTGGCTTTAAATGACTTAGGGAAAAAATGATTTCCACAAATGACGTTAATTGTGAGTGAAAATAATCACAATGAATCTAAGCAATTAAGGCCAAGCTACGAGTAAAAAAATCTCACAACAAAGGATTTACATGGTTCGGCAATGGCCTAAGTCCACAGGGTGTTTCTCTTTTTATTTTACTTTTCTATCAATAAGTTATATGTCCCCTTTTTTCTGGGGTAAGGGTAACATTTATAGAGGTGGATGGGGCAGAATCGTATTGGACTTGTTTGAGCCGTTGATTGAGTCACTTCTTGCATCATGTTAATATCCTCCTAGATCTTTGCTTTATAGATTTATCTCTGTGTAGTTTTCTTTTACGACGTCTCTTGCTAGTTATTTATTGGGCTAGCCTTATTTCTGGATCTGAACCTATCCGTGTCGTTGTATTTGGGCCGCTTGGCTTATACTTCACTGTTATATATTTATATTTAGTAATATTACATTGTTCTTTAATGTGTTACGTGAATACACATCCTTTAAAAATTGATGAACACGCATTAATTCTCTAAATTAAATGTTAAGTGACTTAGTATAATGGATGACTATAGAATTGTCAGCGACTAGGTGCCAGGAATTTTCTTGTTTGGATTATTCCCTCGATATTGGATCCTGTTGATTCAGAGGTAGGTTCTTATAATACCGAGTCACACTTAATTAATTAATAATTTAGATTTAAACTTATGCTATGCGTATCGGCTAATTATTTAATTTAATGAGATAATTGGCCTATAAAATATGCTTTTTTTAAGATTGGTTCGCAGGATGTTTGGAAAGTCTGATTTGAGTTTAAAAGAGTGGAATAATGGTTCGTTTGGTTAGTATATGGGCTAGGCCAAGTTTTAGGCCATTCGAAGCTTATTTTAAGCTTGCTCGATTAAGGTTATTTTAGTGCCTAAGCCTTATTCCAAGTTTAGTAATTATAATAACCTAGTTAACTAAACCTATCTCACATAATACAAATGGAGAGGGAACCTAGCAGCTAAGGGGGAAGAACCTTGGGGGATTTTAGGGATAGATTCTACAATCATCCTAAGATAAGTATATTTTGTATAGGTATAACTATTGTAACACCCCGTATTTTTAAAGTATTTTAAAATTTCATGTGTGCACATAATTTTAATTTAATCGAAAAGTAAATTGGCTTAGATAAATATTAATTGGTGAATAATAAAGATTAATATTTATATATATATATTTATATTTACTTGTGTGATAAGTAAATGATAAAGTACTAAATCATATTACGTCATAATTGTGTAAAGGCGATGAGTTTATCAGTGTTTCATTCGGGACACGCGAGTAGAGTCATATCGAGCATGAGATGAAATTTTATTTTAGGTGACTCGAATGATAATTTTGAGTACACCCATGGTCCGGAATGGGTCGAAATAGTCCAGAATAGGTACCCGAGGGTAACGGTTAGGTTCAGGGGACTTTTTAAACTAAGTGTGAATCGTACGAGGGCATAGGGGTCATTTTACATGAGGGTCTGACCTTAATCCGAGTTTAGAGAGTTTAAGGATGACATTTAATGGAGGAAGAGTGCTTCTATATATCCACCCAGAATGGCCAAGGTTTGTGAGGGAGTGAGAAAAGACAAGAGAAAGTGAGAAAAGAGGATAAAGAAAGGATCCGGGGAGAAAAGCTATCATATTCGGATTGTAGATCATTACTAAAAGAATTATTTCAGAAGGAGAAACTCATATTTCATCATCTTTAAGGCAAGTATTTACTTACTTTGATAATATTTTGTAGTTACATTTATTCATGCAAACCTTGGTGTAGAACAACATGTAAAAAATATGATTTTTGGGTTGGAAAACTAAGATAAATTCGGGTTTGAAAACATATGAATGAAGGGAATGAATTTAATAAAGTTTTTAGAATGAATCTGATGTAAATCTATAAAGAAGGATAAGTTCTAGTATAAATTAAGAAGAAGAAACGAAATCTTGAAATTAGGGTTTGTTATAGTGTTGATTCTTGTTTAAACTTGTCGTTTAAATGATTGGAGATTGTTTTGGGGATGATTTTCACGTAGAAAACTGCTGGAATGTATTTTGGGTATGATTTAGGGTTCATGGATGGGAGTTTGGCGGAGGTTTGAACTACCATAGGTGGAGGTTAGGGGTGAAATTCGATCAAAATTTGGCAGCCCAACAAACCGAATCGATTCGCTGGGAGGAGCGAGTCGATTCACTTTTCGAACCGGTTCAGTTCTGTCAGTGAACTGATTTGGTTCTGTTAGCCTTCCACCTTTGTTTTGTGTTGGTTTTTGGGACCGTTTGAGGATTGAGTATCGAATTTTGGGTCCGGGGATGAGTTTAGCTTTTGGGAAATTTAATGTAAGGGTTACGAAGAGTCGTAGGCTAATCAGGGATGGATTCCACAATAGGGAAAGGCGTGAATAAGTGAGTAAACATTTACGGATAGGAATCGGGAAATCAAGTTAAGATTTTGGGAAGATTAGGCTATTTCTTTATGAGATTAGCATGTTGACCAAAAGTGTATAATATGAGAGTAAAATTACAATTAAGGGAATACTTAGATAAATCAGGGAGTCAGATTAAACTTCGGGATTTGGTAAGCTAGTGCTACGAGAGATCTTGTGTACGCTAGCTGACTTTATATATATATATATATATATATGTGTGTGTGTGTGTGTGTGTGTGTGTGTGAGTGTGTGTGTGTGTGTGTGTATGTATGCGTGTGCGTGTGTGTGTGTGTGATTGATTTTATGTGAACATATTTACTCGAATATGCTATCGTTGGAGGTTACACATAGTGGGCGGTCCACTCTGGAGTTGACCAACATGTGTTGGGTTATTTTCTATGGATCATATTACTGTTGCATGACCACTATCCGTGCGTAAAGATAACTGTTGATTTAGAGTCCAGTTGGGTGTGCTGTGGTATGGTTATGACCCACAGATGTATGTGTATGACCGCCTCCGTTATGTGTTTACATTTAGGGATCAGTGATGAGATTCTGACTTAGTAGCCCAGGAGTGGTATGTGATGTACATGGTGCCTAATAACATACTAGAGATGCATTTTGGAGGTTCTGCTCGGGAATGCTATGTATATACCTATAAAGAGTGATATATGTATAGTTGCTAAAATAGTTGTGTGAATATCAAGTTATAGCTAGTGTAGGGTTACTTTGCTTATGTAGTCATAAATACAATTGAGAAGCCCTAAGTTATAGCTTATGTGTTATCTACGTAACACATAGTATGAGGTATCGTATGGCCGGTACGGATGGGCTAGATGTTTAGCAGATTAAAGTACTTTAAGGTTGGTTAGACTAGTTAGGCGGGGTAGTGATCGAGGGGGAAATCGAGCATCCGTGTAAATACGCTAGTCATTGTTATCGATTTTCAACCACAATACAAAAACCTAAACTTTAACTACACATTTATGGAGTATAGCGACGAGTTTGGGTCTCGAATCCACAGGGAATGTTTGATAGATTTTAATTGATTTATTACTTCAAAAATAAAGTGTAAAAGATGATGATGGGGTGAGAAAGGAAAAAGGGGAAAAATAAAGAAGTTAACTAAAACAAATTGGAAAATTAAGATAGGGACACAATCCTCTAACTCCTAGTATGTTGCCCAGTATAAAACTAGTCGTAAATTATTGATTGATCAAACTCGGTCTTTAGTACTCCCAAGCATTACATATATGAGGGATCGTATCCCGCATCATACATAATCAAGAGATGAGTAAAGCGGTGTCATATTAGCTACACGCGCGTTGCACTCTTAAGCATCCCGGTTACCTAGGACAAACGAGATCAAAACTCTTACAACTGTTGTGATCACCATACTACACGATCTAATCAATTATTAAATTTAGAGAACTAATTTTATACCCATGAAAATCACATCGGGTTGGGTTCATGCATCCTAACCCTTAAAAACCTAGCCTAATATGGCAAAATTAGTGAAAACTACGTGATTAGGCATAAATTCTTCCTAATTTATCCCTTAATTTAGCTACTTTTAGCACCTCGAACAACGTAATCGATTTGACTTTATCTCATAATCTTGCTACTGACTTATCCTAACAAGTACACCGAGTTTTGGGTATTTCATATGAGTTTTATAGGTATTTGATGTCAAGAAACGAAAGAAGGAAACCGGAAGAATCAAGAAAGATAAGAAGGAAAGTCAAGAGGGCAAAAGCATAATTTTTATCCGGAATTCGGACGAGGTACCTAAAGAGAAGTTGAAGAGATCTCATTCATGAGCACATAGGAAGAAATGGCACCTCAATCGGAGTCCCAGAACAAAAGATATGAACAGTCAAAGTTTAGCAAAAAGTCAAACAGCCGGACCGGTCCACCCCTACCCCGGAACGGTCCACTGTGTAAACCTCCAGAAGACCCCGGGTCGAAAGCAAACCGATGGAGGGTGAAAAATAAAAGAATCGGTCCGCCCCGGACCGGTCTGCCTAAAAATAAAAAGAACCGATTCGCTTGGGAGGCAGATCGGTCCGTCTAAGGCCCGGACCGGTCCGACTATCGAGATTTCCAAATCTTATCTGCTCCGAAAACGAATCCTTGTGCAGTTGAAACTCTTGAATTGTTGTAGGGTATAAAAACCCAATTTATTATTATTATTAGGACGGAGATTTTAGGGAGAATAATAGATTTTTTCTTTCTTTTCCAGCAAACCCTAGTTTAGATACAATTTCCAGTTTTAATTCCAATTAGTGAAGATTATTCAGATGTTCTTTGATTACAAGTTTTATTAATAGCCGTTGTTACTGCTTTGGTGAGATTAGTGAGTTATTTCTTCTTTTCAATTCTGTTCTACATCAATTTACAAGTTTTTATTAGTTTAATCATGTTTTCCTGCAAATCCAATACTGTTTTCATCACTTTCAACATGCTAGGCTAGATTTTCTAAGGCCGAAATACATGAACCCAGCCTGATGTGTTAATTGCATGTGGATAAAATTAGTCCTCTGAATTTAGTGATTGATTACGACCGTATTGCTTAGTTACACAATAATTGTAGATCTTTATATCTCGTTTGCCTCTGGGTAACCGGGATGATTTAGAATGCAATTCGAGTGTCACTATCGCGATACCGATTTACTCATCCTCAGATTAAGTATGACGCGGGCTTGAACCTCGTATATGTAATGCTTGGGAGTACTAAATTCCCGGTCAAATTAATTACTTGAATTTACGATTAGTATTATAACTGCAATACACTAAGGTTGGGGGATTGTATTCCCGTCCTGTTTTTCTCATCACTTAGTTCAAAAGTTTCAAATCATCTTTCAATCATATTTTAGGTAATTTAGTGTAGTTGCACTTTTCATAATTCAATAATTGCATTTAGTTTAATCATTCCCACAACCAAATAAATTTTCCTTTTTCTTTTTAGAGTCAAAGTTAGGATTCCTTCGTCTTTTCCCGTCGTTACAACTTCGTTGTCCTTTTTCCCTCAGGATCAATACCCGACTTATCGGATTATTACTTGAGCGACAGGCTTGCACTTGAGCCTAGAGTGAACGCATTTCTAAGACACATTTTGAGTCGCGTCAAGTTTTTGGGGCTGTTGCCGGGGATTTAGGTAGACTTAGGATTAGATCTAGTCAATCTAAAACTTTGACAAAAAAATTTCAAAAAAATCCAAAAATATAAAAAAAATTCAAAAAGCACAAAAAGATTCACCTCCATCTCTCACTAGTTTTTAATGCAAAATTTCACTCCCACGCCCCTTAATACTCCAACCAGCATTCACGAAAATCCAATAGTTGAGTATAACCCCGATAGCCCCCACACTCCAAACTCCCCACAGTTCTGGATCCCACCTCCCACGCCGTCACACTCAATCTCCAATAACACTCCATTTTCCTTCTTAGGACACACCTTCGAACACACTTCGAGCACACCAAGTGAGAGCACCGAGTATTTAAGTGAGAGAGAGATATCGCAGCACGACAGTGCAGCCGCCGGTAAGGAAGAGCCCCTATACACCCCGCTGAGAGAATTCTTATATCCCGAGCGCACTGTCACTCCGGGATGCATTATACTCCCGTATAATGCCTGGCAATTCCGTTTCAAAAATGGGATGATCCAGATGTTACCTCACTACCATGGTATGGATTCTGAAAAGCCATATCTTCACATTAGGGAATTTGAGCATGTGTGTGATACTCTCAATGATCAAACTTGCACACAAGAGGTGATCCGCCTCAAACTCTTCCCCTTCTCGCTCAAAGATAAAGCTAAGACCTGGATATGGTCTTTACCTCCAAGCTCGATTCCATCTTGGAACAAGTTGCAATCGAGATTTCTCAAGAAATTCTTCCCAACACATCGAACAATCTCCATAAAGGCTCAAATTCAAGCGTTCAGACAATCTGAAAATGAGCCATTTCATCGATGTTATGAGCGTTTCAATGAGTTAGTTACTTCATGCCCCCATCATGGATTTGATTCAACGCAAATCATCTCTTTTATCTATAATGGGCTGAATCTTAACTCCAAGCAACTTGTTGAGACCATGGGAAGTGGTCCTTTTGTCGACTTAGACACCCACGATGCTGAGCTTCACCTGAGGTATGTCGCTGAGACTACCCAATCCTAGGATACATCTGACCCTAATGCTCAAAATCGAAATCGACAAGTGACCACCACTCCATCGGCGTCCGACCTATTTCACGTAGATAAGAATTTTATGATGGACAATCGATTGGATACCCTTGAGAAAGGATTTTGAGACCTATGTGAGATATATGGAAAAATAAAACTGAATCCATACCAAACTCCGTCGAGAAGGTGTGTGAGATTTGTGAGGCGGGTCATTTAACTGAGGAATGCCCGACTATACTCGCCTACAAAGTAATCCTTCAGGAGCAAGTTAGTGGTATAGGAAGATTTAAGGGTAATTTCGGTGCACCGCACGGGAATTCATACAACCCTTCGTGGAAAAACCATCCCGGTTTTAGCTATGGGCAACAACATGCCGCAATGAACCCTCCTTCACATGTTGCCCCTCCTCCACCATAATAATTTCAACAAGCTCCACACATGCAAGGACATGTGCAAGCACCACTACCTCAAGGAGATTATATCCCGCCACCATGTAGAACTCTCGAGGATACCATGAATCAATTCATCGCAAGCCAGACCGCAACCAATGCCAAATATGATCGTCTGATTGGCGACATAAATGCGAATCTGTCAAAGATACAATCCTCATTGAGTGTTCAAGAGAAGGGCAAGTTTCCTGCCCAAGGCCAAAGACCACCCCAAGGTCAAACTAGTGTTAGCTCCACCTCCACTGAACATCAGGAGCAATGTCAAGATGTGACCACTCTTCACAGTGGGAGAGTCGTTGATTTATCACCTCCCCCACATGACACAACGAAAGACAAAGAGATTTCGCCCGGTACGAAAGAGCCGAAGATGTCCCCTTGAATGAGAGTGACAAAGAAGATTCTAGTGAGCTAGAGGTAGTAGTGAAACCACCCTCCGCGGCACCGTTTCCTCAAAGGTTGATTCCCTCCCATAAAGGAAATCCACGTGAAGACGTGATAGAAATGCTAAAGCAAGTCAAGTTGAATTTACCTTTCCTCGATGCCATTAAGCAAATTCCAGCTTATGGCAAAGTCATCAAAGACTTGTTGACGGTAAAGAGGAAGATGAAGGTAAAGAAGAATGTCTTTCTAGCCCAGAACGTGAGCTCCATTCTACTAAACGATCTCCCACCTAAATTCAAAGATCCCGGTACACCCACCATTTCCTGCATCATTGGAGAAAACAAAATCGAGAAGGCCTTACTTGACTTGGGAGCAAGTGTCAATATCCTCCCTTACTCCATCTATAGTAAACTTGACTTGGGCGACCTCAAGCCCACAAAGGTCACTCTCCAATAAGCGGATCGAACTGTGAAGATCCCAAGAGGTATAGTCGAGGACGTGATCGTCCAAGTTGACACTTTATACTTCCGGATAGATTTTGTCATTTGGGATACGTAGCCCTCCTTTAACTTGAGCAATCATGTTACCATCATCCTTGGGCGCCCTTTCTTAAGCTACGGCTAACGCAATCATCAATACTCAGAATGGGCGAATGCAACTTACCTTTGGGAACATGACCTTGGAAACCAACATCTTCCATATAGCCCAACATACGTGGGAGGAAAATGATCTTCACGCGGTGAGCTTCATAGATGAGATAGTAGAGGAGTACTTTGAGGAGAATTATTATGGTGACGCCTTAGGATCCTATCTAGTGTCGAGCCACGAGAGTGAGGGGACGTACACCGACTTCGCGAGGGAGGTTAGGGAGTTGAGAGAATTACTCGATAAGAGAGTGTCGGACGAGGACGCGAGAGATGTTAATTGGGTTTCGAGATTCGATTAATTACCACCGAGGGATACACGCATGGTACCCTTCAGCGAAAAATTTCCAACCCTCGAATTAAAGAAACTCCCCTCCCATATTAAATATGCATACCTAGGAGAGGATGAAACATTTCCTGTTGTTGTCTCCTCTAGCCTAGACAAAGAGCAGGAGGGCAAATTGTTAAAAATTTTGAGGAAGCACCAAAGTGCTTTTGGTTGGTGCATTGCTGATTTGAAGGGGATAAGTCCTTTGATTTGCACTCACAAGATCCATCTCGAAGAGGATGTCAAATCCTCAAGAGAAATGCAAAGAAGGCTAAATCCCAACATGAAAGAAGTAGTGAGAACCGAGATCATCAAGTTATTGGATGTCGAGATTATCTACCCAATCTCGGATAGCAAGTGGGTGAGCCCCATTCAAGTCGTCCCGAAGAAGTCGGGCATGACAGTGATTGATAATGCTAAGGGTGAGCTAATTCCCCAACGTACCACCACCAGGTGGCGCGTTTGCATTGATTACCGGAAACTCAATGCGGGAACTAGGAAAGACCATTTCCCATTACCATTCATTGATCAAATGCTTGAAAGAGTAGCGGGCCACCCTTACTATTGCTTCCTTGATGGTTATTCCGGATATAACCAAATTGAGGTAGATGTACTTGACCAGGAGAAAACGACTTTCACTTTCCCTTTTGGTACGTTTGCCTACAAACGTATGCCATTCGGCTTGTGTAATGCACCCGCGACCTTCCAAAGGTGCATGTTGAGCTTATTTAGCGACATGGTCGAGAGAGGTCTCGAAGTGTTCATGGACGATTTCAGCGTTTTTGGCACCTCTTTCGATCATTGTCTAGAAAAACTGGAAAAAGTACTTGCCCGGTGTGTGGAAAAGAACTTAGTGCTGAATTGGGAGAAATGCCATTTCATGGTCACCGAGGGAATAGTTCTTGGCCACATAGTATCATCCAAGGGGATAGAAGTCGATAGGGCCAAAATCAATGTCATAGTTGATCTTCCCCCACTAAAATTGCTTAAGGACGTGCGCTCTTTCTTGGGCCAAGCGGGGTTCTATCGAAGGTTCATTAAGGACTTTAGCGCCATCGCTAGAACCTTAAGCAACCTACTCATGAAGGACACCCCATTCGAGTGGACGAAAGCATGTCAAATCTCTTTTAAAAAACTAAAAACCATGCTTGTGTCTGCGCCCATCATGCAAGTTTCGGATTGGTCTTTGCCATTCGAACATAAATGTGATGCTAGCGATTATGCGATAGGGATTGTTTTGGGAAAAAAAAGATAAATAAGATCATGTCATCTACTACGCTAGCCGGACTCTTACCGAACCACAACTCAACTACTCTACCATGGAGAAAGAGTTGCTAGCGGTAGTCTTTGCCCTTGATAAATTTTGGTCATATCTCATCGGTTCTCCCATTACTTGCTTCACCGACCACACGGCTTTAAAATACCTACTTGCAAAGAAAGATGAAAATTCGCGCCTCATAAGGTGGATCCTACTCCTACAAGAGTTCAATCTCTCCATTAAAGATAAGAAAGGAGTAGAAAACATCGTTGCCGACCACTTGTCGCGGCTTTCTTCCGACGTACCTAGTGATCCCATACCTATAGACGAATACTTCTCGGATGAGTAACTTTTTGCTGCCTCTTCTTTGCCCTGGTTTGCGGATATAGTGAACTACCTTGTCACGGGAGTCGTCCCTCCTGACTGGACACCGCAAGATAAGAATAGGTTTCTTACTTGGTCGCGCATGTTTTTCTATGACGATCCATTCCTTTTTAAATATTGCGCCGATAAATCATCCGACGCTGTGTACCGAATGACGAGATCCCAAAAGTCATCCAATTTTGTCATTCGGAAGCTTGTGGAGGTCACTTTTCGACGAAAAAGATGGCCGCTAAAATTCTGCAATGCGGCCTCTATTGGCCCACAATATTCCGGGATGTGAATGATGCTTGCAAATCTTACAATAGGTGCCATTACCCAACGAGACATGATGCCTCTTACCCCCATACTCATCATTGAGATCTTTGACTGTTAGGGTATTGATTTCATGGGTCCCTTTGGTTTCCTATACATCCTTGTCGCGGTAGACTACGTTTCTAAATGGGTGGAATCTATAGATACCAAAACAAATGACAACAAAGTGGTGATAAAATTCGTGCAAGAACACATACTTTCCCGCTTCGGTGCTCCGAAAGCGATAATCAGTGATAATGGCACGCACTTTTGCAATAGGCCATTCGCGAAGCTCATGAGAAAGTATGGTGTCGTTCACAAGGTTGGAACGACTTATCACCCGCAAACGAATGGGCAGGCCGAACTAGCAAATTGGTAAATCAAGAACATTCTTGAAAATACCGTTAATCCTACCCGAAAAGATTGGTCACTTAGATTGAACGATTCGATATGGGCCTATCGTACCGCATATAAGAATCCACTCGGTATGTCCCCTTTCCGCTTTGTGTATGGAAAACCTTGCCATCTTCCCGTAGAGCTAGAACACAAAGCGTATTGGGCGATTAAGTAATTGAATTATGCCATGGATAAGGCCGGTGAAGCCCGCAAGCTTCAATTAAATGAGTTAGAAGAACTACGCAATGATGCGTATGAGAATGCTAAAATTTCCAAAAAAGGGATGAAACTCGCTCACGATAACATCATTCGACGCAAAGAGTTTCTTCCCGAGCAAAAATTTCTTCTCTATAACTCTCGGCTTTCTCTATTTCCAGGCAAGTTGTGGTCACGATGGTTTGGCCCGTTCGTCGTGAAGAATGTTTTCCCCCATGGATCTGTTGAATTAGACGATTTAAAAAGGGGAAATACATTCAAAGTGAATGGACAATGCCTAAAGCCATATCTAGAGGCGTGTGTGGAAGAAGTCGACACCGTCTGGTTGTCGGACCCCATTTACGGTGTAGAGTGAGCTATTACAGCGAGGTCGTCGCACCCCCGACGCGTATGGGGTGAGAGTCGTGTGTGTTGTGAGAGTCGTGTGTGTAATGAGCGTCGATAAGACTAGGTTTCATTCGGGAAAGGCATTCATGTTTCAAGAATATCGAGTCAAAAGGGGTTGACTAGCGAAATCGAGAGGGTTTTAGTCCAGGTTGATAGGGAGTATGTTGTGAAAGTAAAAAAATTTCGGAGATGAGAGATCGAAATTAAGTTCGGGAAAAATCCAGCCCAAAAACCTTGGGCCGGACCGGTTCCTTTAATTTAAGGCCGGACTGGTCCGGCCCCGGATCGGTTCCTTTAATTTTAAGGTGGACTGGTTCGCTAATCAGATTTTCTGAATATTAAAGTACCCGGATCGGTCCGCCCCTACCCCGGACCGGTCCGCCTTCTGCAGATCTGATCTTTTCCCTTCCCAAGATTCACCCCCTTCTCCCCAATCCCATTCATTCCCTCCAATCCGTTTTCCCAACTCCCAACCCCAACCTTTCCCTCCCAAATTCACCCCCTTTTCCCTACAAATCCTTTCCCTCCAAATCTAACCCCTACCCACACCCCTTCACCTATAAATGCACCCCCATACCCTCCCTTCCTCTCCACACCTTCAACCAAACTCCTCTCTTCTCCCTCCCTAGTTTTCCAAGCAAAAATCTCTCTTGTCCTCATGGCCCAACACGCTGCCCCCACCAAGTATGACTCCATCGACATCCACCCCTCCGACCATGGAGAATTCTGCTCCCGTCAAGACGAGCGATGGTGCCATTATTTTTTCGGTTTGGACCGTAAACTCCATATGGAGCGCGCTGTCCAATGGATCGGGTTGCCCAACTCCGTCACCGCCCTCTTCATGGCTCAGGGGTGGTGCCGATTCCTCAACGAACCCTATGAAGCGGTTTGGGCAATCGAAGTCCGATCCTTTTATGGTACCCTAGTTCGGACGGGCCAATTCGAGGCCCAAGCTTACATGGATGGGAATGTCATCCCATTTTCTTTGGCTCTTCTCACGGCCAAATTAGCCGAGTACGATGTACCGAACGTTCAAGAATTCACCTATCCACGCAACGGCCCCCCGGTCAACAAGGATGTTATCATGGCCCGCATTGCATTGAATGTGGCTTGGAGGGGGCAAACCGTCGTCGTTGGATGCCTTAACGAGAAGGCGCGCCTCACTTTTCAGATTGTGTGCGCCAACATATTGCAAACGTCCAACGATTTCGCCATGCGGCCCCGGCTAGCCACTTTAACCAATCACCTCTTTGACCCCCACACTTCCATCCACCTGGCCCGCACCTTGTACGCCGATATCATCAACGTGTCCTTAGATGAGAAGTGTACTGCCCCATTAACCTATGCCCGTTTGATCACTTCTATTCTCAAGGATGCTGGCATAGCGACGCCGCTCGATCATACTTGCATTCCTGGTCTTTTTGGACAAGGGACCCGCATAAAGAGAGCCAAACAACTAGTTGTCCTACGAGCACGACGAGGAGGTGATAGTGAAGTAGAGGCTGCCTCGAGCGAAAGCGACGAGGAAGAAGAGGCAGCCGATGCAGATGTCGAAATGGGCGACATTGGTCCGGATGAAGAGTCGGCGGACGAGGAAGACGACCCAGATTTTGAGTGGGCGGGTAGCGACCTCTCAAACCAAATGGCGGCGCTTGAGACGAACTTCGGCAACTTTTTGACCGATTATCGTCGCGATACGAACTTGATAACTCCGCTTCCAATCGGATATATATCGCCGCCAAGGGGATCCTAACGAGCCACTGCCACCCTATTTCTATTACCCCTATGGCCCTAATGCACCCGGTTCTTCCCATCCCCCGCCCTAGTGAAGCTTCATGTGGTTCTGCAGTTTTTACTTATTTTTCCCCTGTTCACATGTTTGTATGCTTTTCCTGTAGTTGTACCACAGTCTTGTTTGTTATAAAATCTTCATTTTCATCATTTGTTTGTTTTATTTATCACACTTATTATTTTGCCTTGTTTAGATTTTAGTCCTTTTTGCTTGAGGACAATGCAAAAGTCTAAGTTAGGGGGGGTCACAAGTGCGTATTTCTAAAACTCCACAAATTTTCAAAAATGCCCAGAAATTTCAAAAAAATCATAAAATGTTGAAAAACTCAAAAATATTTTTGTTCAAAATAAATAAAAATTGCAATTCAAAATTTTCAAAAATATCATTAAAAGTCGGTTTAAAGTCTCAAGTTGTAAAAAATTCAACATACACAAAGCCGAAATTGACTAAAGATGGAAATTGAGCGAAAATTGACGACTTAATGAATAAGTGTGGAGATTAACAAACCCGATGAGATTCGAGCCTATCACTTTTTGCGAGTTTTTAAATCAATCCGAGTTAATTGTTAACTCAAAGTTCTTTTCAGCACCTAAAACGTCGTCAAGGATCTCAATCCTTTCATTTTGATCGGTTACGAAAAATGTGTGTAATATTGCTTTGAAAAACGAGCCAAAATCGATCTCTAAACTTAAATTCATCTCAAAACGTATATGGTAACGCAATTGGTATTTTGGACAATGAAGTAGGCCCTCGTTTGTCACCCAAAAATATTGGCCAGAAAAAGTAGCGAAAATCACCCCTTTTGCAACCCAAATTGAGTCGAATAATTTTTCCCTTTCGTTTGACAACCCGAAAAACCCAAATAGCCCGGAATTGCGAAAAATGGAAAAATTCAGAATTTAGTCCAAAAAGTGCATAAAAAGGGGCAAGAAAAAAATAGATATGCTCAACAAAAATAGCAAGAAAATATGTGAAAAACAGAAAAATAGAAAAAGAAGAAAAAAATGAGCAATAGCCCGGAAAAAGCACAAATGGAAATCATAAATGACTTTCCCAATTCCAATCCTTCCTACCGTTTTCATTTTACCCCATACACCTTAAAACCCGAAAAAGTCCTAACCGAGTCTAATTTGCGATATTGGTTACCGCGTGGAGAGCTAATACACCAAAAGATAATGAAGGAGATTAAATGCGTGAAAAAGAGGCAATGTTTCCGTTTTTGAAATCGTAATCCGTGATGAGATCCTTTTACTATAAAATTTTCGTCTTTCTTATTGTGTGCGTGACTTTGCATCCATTACATTTACTCTTTATATCACGCATACCGAGAGAATAGCCACAATCCGAGAGATTCATTTGAGAGAGCAGTCCGTGAGAATTTGAAATCAAAACGAATTTTCGGATAAGTAACGTAATGATCAATTGGTGGAAATTGGCAGTTATATTTCCGGCTTCGCACACACGCACTACGGTTTGAGACTTGTAAATATGACTTGATGATGACTATTTTCTGGAAAAATTTGAATTGTACAACTTTTAGGTATTTTGAATTTTCTTTGAGTCGAATTTTGTGGGTATATTCACTGCAAACCCTCACGAGACACAACTCGTCCTACTGGGGTAACCTAGGGGTTTAAAGGCTTGTTGCATATGCTAAATGCAATCGCTTGCCCGCGAAAAAGATATTCTATCCTAATAAAATGTTTTTCAAGAGTTATACCATGCTAGGATTCTTTTACATTGCTCGGGACACACTAAGTTCTAAGTTAGGGGGGTTGATTAGGCATAAATTCTTCCTAATTTATCCCTTAATTTAGCTACTTTTAGCACCTCGAACAACATAATCGATTTGACTTTATCTCATAATCTTGCTACTGACTTATCCTAACAAGTACACCGAGTTTTTGGTATTTCGTATGAGTTATGCAGGTTTTTGATGTCAAGAAACGAAAGAAGGAAACCGGAAGAATTAGGGGTGTTCAAAAAAACCGACCGGCCCGAAAACCGAACCGAACCGGCCCGAACCGAACCGAAACCGGCGGTTTTTTTTAGCCCGGTTCGGTTTACGGTTTAAGGAATTAAAAAACCGACCATGTCGGTTCGGTTGGCGGTCTAGCCATGAAAAAAACCGAACCGAACCGAACCGAACCGATATCAATATTTATATTAAAAAAATTATATTTTTATATACAAAATCCATTAACCGGCCTTAAAAACCGGCCAAAACCGAAAACCGCCCAAAAAAAACCGACCAAAACCGAAAACTAACCAAAACCGAACCGAACCGAAACCGAACCGAAACCGACATAAACCGAAACCGACGGTTTTTTTCATTGTCGGTTCGGTTTCGGTCTAACCCTTTCCAAAACCGAACCGATCGGTTCGGTTTGGATTGCGGTCCAAAACCGAACCGAACCGACCCGTGCACACCCCTAGGAAGAATCAAGAAAGATAAAAAGGAAAGTCAAGGGGGCAAAAGCATAATTTTTATCCGAAATTTGGACGAGGTACCTAAAGAGAAGTTTAACATATCTCATTCATGAGCACATAGGAAGAAACGACACCTCAATCGGAGTCCCGAAACAAAAGATATGAACAGTCAAAGTTGAGCAAAAAGTCAAACAGCCGGACCGGTCCGCCCCTACTCCGGACCGGTCCGCTGTGCAAACCTCCAGAAGACCCCCGATCGAAAGCAAACCGAAGGAGGGTGAAAAATAAAAGAACCGGTCCGCCTGGAAATAAAAAGAACCGATCCGCTTGGGAGGCAGACCGATCCACCTAAGGCCCGGACCGGTCCGGCTATCGAGAGTTCTAAATCTTATCTTCTCCGAAAAAGAATCCTCGTGCAACTGAAACTCTTGAATTGTTGTAGGGTATAAAAAACCCATTTTATTATTATTATTATTAGGACGGAGATTTTAGGGAGAATAATAGATTTTTCCTTTCTTTTCCAGCAAACCTTAGTTTAGATACAATTTCCAGTTTTAATTCCAATTAGTGAAGATTATTCAGAAGTTCTTTGATTACAAGTTTTATTAATTGCCGTTGTTACTGCTTTGGTGAGATTAGTGAGTTATTTCTTCTTTTCAATTCTGTTCTACATCAATTTATAAGTTTTCATTAGTTTAATCATGTTTTTTTGCAAATCCAATACTGTTTTCATCACTTTCAACATGCTAGGCTAGATTTTCTAAGGCCGGGATACATGAACCCAGCCTGATGTGTTAATTGCATGTAGATAAAATTAGTCCTCTGAATTTAGTGATTGATTACGACCGTATTGCGTAGTTACACAACAATTGTAGATCTTTATATCTCATTTGCCTCTGGGTAACCGGGATGATTTAGAATGCAATTCGAGTGTCACTATCGCGATACCGATTTACTCGTCCTCAGATTAAGTATGACGCGGGATTGAACCTCGTATACGTAATGCTTGGGAGTACTAAATTCCCGGTCAAATTAATCAGTTGAATTTACGATTAGTATTATAACTGCAATACACTAGGGTTGGGGGATTGTATTCCCGTCCTGTTTTTCTCATCACTTAGTTCAAAAGTTTCAAATCATCTTTCAATCATATTTTAGGTAATTTAGTGTAGTTGCACTTTTCATAATTCAATAATTGCATTTAGTTTAATCATTCTCACAACCAAATCAATTTTCCTTTTTCTTTTTAGAGTCAAAGTTAGGATTCCTTCGTCTTTTCCCGTCGTTACAACTTCGCTGTCCTTTTTCCCTGAGGATCGATACCCGACTTATCAGATTATTACTTGAGCGACAGGCTTGCACTTGAGCTTAGAGTGAACGCATTTCTGAGACACATTTTGAGTCGCGTCACTACGTTATCTACGTTGCATGAACTCATAATTGCTTGGAAAGAGAGATTAAACAAAAGAAATAATAATAAAAGTGCTGGAAATAAAAGTTACCAAGATTGAAGAAAAAAAAACATGCAAGAAGAAATCAAAGGTTGAAGAAAAACTTGAAAAGCTTTTGAATTAAAGGTCCAAAATATGTAAATTCTTCTCCTAGATGTTCTTACTTGATTAAGAGCTTATACATGAATGAAATATGAATAAAAAGAGTCCTAATGGCTAAATATATAAGCTAGAGGTCGTTTAGAAGAGTCCCCAAAACATAAAAATCTTTTGGCTTAAAGATAAGGACAAAATAAAAATCCCGTATCTGCCAATTTATCACGCTTAGAAAGCGTGACTAATTTTGTAATGGATCTGGAGCGTGACTAGTGGCCGGATCGATCCCTTTTTTTATGAAAACCGAATCAATCCGCTAAATGGCCTTGATGCAATGAACTTTAGGGGCCGGATCGATCCCTTTTTTATGAAAATCGGATCGATCGGGTTCGGTTCATTTTTCTTGCAATTTTCTCTCAACTTCGAATGACCATAACTTCTTCAGTGTAGCTCGAATTGAGGTGCTGTTTTTTCCCAATGTTCTTGTAATTGAAAGATCTTCAACTTTCTAGTTGGCCCCAACTCCGGACTAAGGCTTCAAAATTATGAAAATGCCCTTGAACTTCCCATTTCTTGGTTTCTTTCATTGTTTTGAGTTCTCTTTCGCACTTTCTTGCATGAAATAGTTGTAAAACACATAAGAGATACAAAAAATACGAAATACTTGCCAAAAAGGATTAGTATAATAAATATGAGACAATTTCAACCTATTTACCATGCACAAGATCATAAAAATATCGAAATTAAGGGGATAAATGTGAAAAAAATTTATGCCTAATCAAACCCCCCTAACTTAGAACTTTGCACATCCAGAGCAATTTAAAAGCATAAGAGCATGAGCTAAGGACCCTTCAAAAACTTTATTGGGATATAATACCTTTTTCGCGGGCAAGCGATTGCATATAGCGTATGCAACAAGCCTTTAAACTCCTAGGTTATCCTAGTAGGACGAGTGGTGTCTCGTAAGGGTTTACAGTGAATGTACCCACAAAATTCGTTATTGACTCAAAGAAAAATCAAAACACCTAAAAATTGTATAATTTAAACTCCCCAAAAATAGTCTCCTTAAATTTTTATATTCACGAGTCTCAAATCATAGTGTGGTTGTGTGTGTGCGAAGCCAAAAATCGAATCGTTAATTTCCACTAATTGATCATTACGTTACTTTTTAAAAATTCGCTTTGATTTCAATTCTCACGGATACACTCACAAACGAATCACTCGGAATGTGGCTATTTTCTCTTGGTATGCATGATATAAAGAGTAAAAATAATGGACATAAGGTCACGCATACAAATTTAAAGACAAAAATATTTTAGGTGAAAAGATCTCATCAACGGATTACGATCATTGGAAAACGGGAAACATCGCCTCAAATTCACACCATTTAATCTCTCATATTATCTTTTTGAATCTTAGCTCTCCACGCGGTAATCAATTTCGCAATTCAAACTCAGTTAGGACTTTTTCGGGTTAAAGGTGTATTGGGTAATATAGGAATGGTTGGGAACTTCAAAATTGGAAAATATTTTTATGATGTCCATTAGGGGTTTTCGGGCTTTTGCTCATTTTCTATTTTTTTTTCTTTTCTTATTTTTCTTTTTCTTGCTATTTTTGTTAAGCATTTCTCTAATTTTTCTCTTACCCTTTTTCATTTTCACAGAAATTGGACTTTATTTGATGAATATTCGATTTTCACAATCCTGGGTCAATGTGGGTTTTTCGGGTTATCAAACGAAAAGGAAAAACTTTGTTAGGCTCAAATTGGGTTGCAAAGGGATGAATTTTTCACGACATTTTACGACTAATCTTTTTGGGTAACAAACGATGGCTTGCTTCATTTTCCAAATGCGAGTTGCTTTACCATATGCGTCTCGAGATTAATATAGTTTACAGATATTTTAGTGCGCGTTATTCAAGACAATATCTCACACATTTCCCGTAACAGATCAAAACAATAAAATAGAGATAATAAACGACTTTTTAACATGCTGAAAAGAACTTTGAGTTAATCATAAACTCGGATTGATTTAAAAACTCGAAAAAATCGATAGGCTCGACATCTCACCGGGTTGATTAATCTCCCCACTTATACATTAAGTAGTCAATTTTCGCTCAATTTCCATCTTTGGTCAATTTCGGCTCTTTCATTTAAAAATTTTCAATTTAAGACAGAAAAAATGTGACATTTTTGAAGCTTTTAAATTCCAATTTTTATTTATTTTGAAGAAAATTAATTTTGGACTTTTCAAACTTTTTCAATTTGTTTGGAAATAAAAAATACTTGGAAAGACATGTGATCGAATCAATGAAACTAAACAATAAATGGGAAGAATATCCCACACACCTAACTTAAATGTTGCATTGTCCTCAATGCAAATCAAGAACACAACATAGAGAGAGGAAAATAAATATATTACCCAAAATGGAGCGATCCTCGATAAGTACGAGTTTATTGAATTTACAAAACATGTTAGCACCAAGCATAGAAAAAAGAATAACAAAAACTAAAACTTAAACTAATTACTCTAAACTATAAAAAAAGGAAAAGGAAAAAAAAGCTAATTATGTACAACCTACGATTTGAACTTCTTATAAGTTATACACTAGAAGTCGAAAAATTTGAGGGTCCACCCAAAATACAATTTGACTTTGATGGGTAATCGGTGTACCCTCATTAGGATGCATGCCTCCCGAAAAATAAGAATTCCGTTTGAACAACGGAAGGCATGTGTGAGATGGAAAAAATGAACCATCACCAATTAAAATTTTTAAAGTGATGATGGGGGATTTGGATGCTCGGGGGGACAAGTACAATTGGGATCCAAGAAAAATATAATCACCTTCCAAAGATTTTTCAAGTAGTATAGGGAGAGGGGCACACCGAAAGGAAGAGTCCATATTAGAAAACAATTCTAGTGAAGGGTCCTTGTCGCTAAAAGGTGTAAACGTTTCATAATTTTCAACCGACTCATAGGAATCTAGCGGTACTTCTAATGGTTCAATAACGGTGAACGAGAATGGTGATGAAATAAACTCAAGCTCAAGTGATTCATCATCACTTGGAGATTGAATTTCAAGGGTAAGAGACTAACTTTCAATGAGATGTTCTTTAGAATTTTGAGGTGACACATAAGTCTCAACCTCCTCTTTATTTTATGAATAAGAACGCACCTCATCGCAGAGTGCGAGCATTTTCTTAACAAGACCATAATCGATATTCTTCGTGTTTTGGGTGCAAAGAAAATTCAATACTCTCTTGGTTAGAAAAAGCATGTTTTCTTCCAAAGTAGGATTCCTTGGATCTAAAACCTCGGATTCCTCATTTGGTTGAAAACCTTCTTTAGTTTTCAAAATATCGGAAGAAAAGTCGTCATTGGATTCGAATAATGTATCCAACTCTTGCTCCCCAAAATAATTTTTTTTTCGATATTCGTTTTCAAGCTTTTCATACGCAAGATTTAGAAAGGCCTCACCCATGGTAATAGGTCGAGTCACGGATTCTTGAGAATAAAAAGATTGAATATAAATTTCTTTTCGATATTCGTTTTCAAGCCTTTCATACTCCAGAGTTAGAATGGCCACACCTAGGGGTGGCAATTCAGACCCGAACACGACACGATCCAACATGAAATTAACATGAAATTAAAATAGCTTTTCGTGTTCGGGTCGTGTTCGGGCCTGGTTTTTTAATCCCGTTAACGGATCGTGTCGTGTTCGAGCCAAGAAATTGACACGAAATTGGCCCGACAATGACCCGTTAGAGCCAAATTGACACGACCTAATTTCAACCCAATTTAGACCCAAATGGACATAGTAAATTGACGGGTTATCGTGTTGTTAAATTGACAGGTTATCGTGTCGGACCGTGCTAATCGTGTCAAATTTATACGATTTTTTTTATCGTGCTATTCGTGTCGGGTCGTATTATTAACGGGTCGTGTTCGTGTTGGTAAAAATAAACACGACGTCGTGTTGTGTCGTGTTCGGGCTGGAGAAAATCGAGTCGTGTCGTGTCGGGCCAGACCCAAACATGGCCCATTGGCCAGAATTGCCCCCCCCCCCTATCCTCACCAATGGTAATAGGTCGAGCCGCGGACTCTTGAGAATAAAAAGTTTGAAAACGATTACCATATGAACCATTATAATTACCGAACTCACCATGAAAAGACATGATTGCCGAATAGTATGTAAATGGATAATTCACGTACAGAGGTGTGCGGTTGAGGATTCAACGTTTCTTGGCGCTTAATTGTGCAAGCTTGCAAAAAAGGTTAAAACAAAAAAATACAAAAGAAAAAAAAATCTTTCGAAACAGTAAATCTATTATAATCTATAACAAAACACTCCCCGGAGACTGCGCCATTTTGATTGATGTGGAAACCGAGAGTCCATGTAAATACGCTAGTCGTTGTTATCGGCTTTCAACCACAATATAAAAACCTAAACTTTAACTACACTCTTATGAAGTATAACGACGAGTTTGGGTATCGAATCCACAGGGAATGTTTGATAGATTTTAATTGGTTTATTACTTCAAAAATAAATTGTAAAAGATGATGATGGGGTGAGAAAGGAAAAAGGGAAAAAATAAAGAAGTTAACTAAAACTAATTGGAAAATTAAGGTATGGACACAATCCTCCAACTCCTAGTATGTTGCCCAGTATAAAACTAGTCATAAATTAATTAATTGATCAAACCCGGTCGTTTGTACTCCCAAGCATTACATATATGAGGGATCATAGCCCACATCATACATGATCAAGAGATGAGTAAAGCGATGTCGTATTAGCTACACGCGCATTGCACTCTTAAGCATCCCGGTTACCTAGAGCAAACGAGATCAAAAGTCCTACAACGGTTGTGATCACCATACTACACGATCTAATAAATTATTAAATTTAGAGAACTAATTTTATACCCATGCAAACCACATCGGGTTGGGTTCATGCATCCCAACCCATAAAAACCTAGCCTAACATGGGCAAATTAGTGAAAACTACGTTATCTACGTTGCATGAACTCGTAATTGCTTGGAAAGTTAGATTAAACATGAGAAATAATAATAAAATTGCTGGAAATAAAAGTTTCCAAGATTGAAGAACAAGAACATGCAAGAAGAAATCAAAGGTTGAAGAAAAACTGAAAAAGCTCTTAAATTAAAGGTGCAAAATATGTAAATTTTTCTCCTAGATGTTCCTACTTGATTAAGACCTTTTACATGAATGAAATATGAATAAAAAGAGTCCTAATGACTAAATATATAGTCTAGAGGTCATTTAGAAGAGTCCCCAAAACATAAAACTCTTTTGGCTTAAAGATAAGGACAAAATAAAAATCTTGTATCTGCCAATTTGTCACGCTTCAAAAGTGTGACTAATTTTATAACGGATCTGGAGCGTGACTAATGGTCGGATCGATCCCTTTTTTATGAATACTAGATCGATCCGCTAAATGGCCTTGATGCAATGAACTTTGGGGGCCGGATCGATCCCTTTTTTATGAAAACCGGATCGATCCGGTTCGGTTCATTTTTCTTGCGATTTTCTCTCAACTTCGAATAACCATAACTTCTTCACTGTAGCTCGGATTGAGGTACCGTTTTTTTTCAGTGTTCTTGTAATTGAAAGATCTTCAACTTTCTAGTTGGCCCCAACTCCGGACTAAGAATTCAAAATTACAAAAATGTCCTCGAACTTCCCATTTCTTGATTTTTTCATTATTTTGAGTTCTCTTTCGCACTTTCTTACATGAAATAGTTGTAAAACACATAAGAGATACACAAAATACGAAATAATTGCCCAAAAGGGTTAGTAGAATAAATATGATTCAAGTTCAAGCTATTTACCATGCACGGGATCATAAAAATACCGAAATTAAGGGGATAAATGTGAAGAATTTATGCCTAATCAAACCCCCCTAACTTAGAAATTTGTGCTTCCCGAGCAATGTAAAATCATAAGATCATGAGCTAAGGACCATTTTAAAACTTTATTGGGATAGAATACCTTTTTGGCAAGCGATTGCATTTAGCGTATGCAATAAATCTTTAAACTCCTAGGTTATCCTAGTAAGACGAGTGGTGTCTCATGAGGATTTGCAGTGAATGTACCCAGAACATTCGTTATTGACTCTAAGAAAAATCAAAATACTTAAAAATTTTACAATTTAAACTCCCCAAAAATAGTCACCTTAATTTTTTATATTCACGAGTCTCAAATCATAGTGTGTGTGTGTGTGTACAAAGCCAAAAATCGAACCGTTAATTTCCATCGATTGATCATTACGTTACTTTTCAAAATTTCGCTTTGATTTCAATTCTCACGGATACACTCACAAATGAATCACTCGGAATGTGGTTATTTTTTCTCGATATGCGTGATATAAAGAGTAAAAATAATGGACACAAGGTCACGCATACAAATTGAAAGACAAAAATATTTTAGGTGAAAAGATCTCATCATCTAATTACGGTCATTGGAAAATGGGAAACATCGCCTCAAATTCACACCATTTAATCTCTCATATTATCTTTTTGTATCTTAGCTCTCCACGCGGTAATCAATTTCGCAATTCGAACTCAGTTAGGACGTTTTCGGGTTAAAGGTGTATTGGGTAATATGGGAATATTTGGGAACTTCAGAATTGAAAAATATTCTTATGATGTCTATTTGTGCTTTTCGGGCTTTTGATCATTTTTTTTTTCTTTTCTTATTTTTCTTTTTCTTGCTATTTTTTTTGTGCATTTCTCTATTTTTTTTCCTTGCCCTTTTTCATTTTCACAGAAATTGGACTTTATCTGATGAATATTCGATTTTCACAATTCCGGGATAATGTGGATTTTTTGGGTTATCAAACGAAAAGGAAAAACTTTATTAGGCTCAAATTGGGTTGCAAAGGGATGAATTTTTCATGACTTTTTATGGCTAATCTTTTTGGGTAACAAACGATGGCCTACATCATTATCCAAATACGAGTTGCTTTACCATATGCGTCTCGAGATTAATTTAGTTTTGAGATATTTTAGTGCACATTATTCAAGATAATATATCACACATTTTTCGTAACTGATCAAAATAATAAAATAGAGATCATCAACGGCTTTTTAACATGCTGAAAAGAACTTTGAGTTAATCATAAATTCGGATTGATTTAAAAACTCGAAAAAAATTGATAGGCTCGAAATCTCTCCGGGTTGATTAATCTCCCCACTTATTCGTTAAGTAGATAATTTTTGCTCAAATGCCATCTTTGGTCAATTTCGACTTTGTGCATTTTGAATTTTACAATTTAAGACAGAAAAAATGTGGCATTTTTGAAGCTTTTAAATTTCAATTTTTATTTATTTTGAAGAAAACTATTTTTGGCCTTTTCAAACTTTTTCAATTTGTTTGGAAAAAAAAAACTTAGAAAGACATGTGATCGAATCAATGAAACTATACAATAAATGGAAAGAATATCCCACACCCCTAACTTAAATGTTGCATTGTCCTCAATGCAAATCAAGAACACAACATAAAGAGAGGAAAAGAAAGATATTACCCAAAATGGAGCGATCCCCGATAAGTACGAGTTTATTGAATTTACAAAACATGTTAGCACCAAGCATAAAAAAAATAATAACAAAAACTTTAACTAATTACTCTAAACTATAAAAAAAAAAGGAAAAGGAAAAAAAAGCTAATTATGTACAACCTACGATTTGAACTTCTAATAAGTTATACACTAGAAGTCGAAAAATTTGAGGGTCCACCCAAAATACAATTTGACTTTGATGGGTAATCGATGTATCCTCATTAGGATGCATTCCTCCCGAAAAATAAGAATTCCGTTTGAACAACGGATGGCATGTGTGAGATGGAAAAAATGAATCATCACCAATTAAAATTTTTTAAGTGATGATGGGGGATTTGGATGCTCGGGGGGACAAGTACAATTGGGATCCAAGAAAAATAGAATCACTTTCCAAAGATTTTTTAAGTAGTATGGGGATAGGGGCACACAGAAAGGAAGAATCCATATTAGAAAACAGTTCTAGTAAAGTGTCCTTATCGCTAAAAGGTGTAAACGTTTCATAATTTCCAACTGACTCATAGGAATCTAGCGGTACTTCTAATGGTTCAATAACGGTGAATGAAAATGGTGATGAAATAAACTCAAGCTCAAGTGATTCATCATCACTTGGAGATTGAATTTCAAGGGTAAGAGACTCACTTTCAATGAGATGTTCTTTAGAATTTTGAGGTGACACATAAGTCTCAATCTCCTCTTTATTTTATGAATAAGAACGCACCTCATCGCAGAGTGCGAGCATTTCCTTAACAAGACCATAATCGATATTCTTCGTGTTTTGGGTGGAAAGAAAATTCAGTACTCTCTTGGTTAGAAAAAACATGTTTTCTTCCAAAGTAGGATTCCTTGGATCTAAAACCTCGGATTCCTCATTTGGTTGAAAACCTTCTTTAGTTTAAAAAATATCGAAAGAAAAGTCGTCATTGGATTCGAATAATGTATCCAACTCTTGCTCCCCAAAATGATTTTTTTTCGATATTCATTTTCAAGCTTTTCATACGCAAGATTTATAAAGACCTCACCCATGGTAATAGGTCGAGCCACGAATTCTTGAGAATAAAAAGATTGAATATAAATTTCTTTCCGATATTCTTTTTCAAGCCTTTCATACTCTAGAGTTAGAATGGCCTCACCAATAGTAATAGGTCGAGTCGCGAACTCTTGAGAATAAAAAGTTTGAAAACGATTACAATATGAACCATTATAATTACCGAACTCACCATGAAAAGACACGATTACCGAATAGTATGTAAATGGATAATTCGCGTACAGAGGTGTGCGGTTGAGGATTCAACGTTTCTTGGCGCTCAATTGTGCAAGCCTGTAAAAAAGGTTAAAACAAAAAAATACAAAAGAAAAAAAAAATCTTTCGAAATAGTAAATCAATTATAATCTATAACAAAACACTCCCCGACAATGGCGCCATTTTGATTGAGGTGGAAACCGAGCGTCCGTTTAAATACGCTAGTCGTTGTTATCGGCTTTCAACCGTAATACAAAAACCTAAACTTTAACTACACTCTTATGGACTATAGCGGCGAGTCTGGGTATCGAATCCACAGGGAATGTTTGATAGATTTTAATTGATTTATTACTTCAAAAATAAAGTTTAAAAGATGATGATGGGATGAGAAAGGAAAAAGGGGAAAAATAAAGAAGTTAACTAAAACTAATTGGAAAATTATGGTAGGGACACAATCCTTTAACTCCTAGTATGTTGCCCAGTATAAAACTAGTCGTAAATTAATTAATTTATCAAACCCGGTATTTAGTCCTCCCAAGCATTACATATATGTGGGATCGTAGCCCGCATCATACATAATCAGGAGATGAGTAAAGTAGTGTCCTATTAGCTACACGCGCGTTGCACGCTTAAGCATCCCGGTTACCTAGGGCAAACGAGATCAAAAGTCCTACAATGGTTGTGATCACCATACTACACGATCTAATCAATTATTAAATTTAGAGAACTAATTTTATACCCATGAAAACCACATCGGGTTGGGTTCATGCATCCCAACCCTTAAAAACCTAGCCTAACATGGCGAAATTAGTGAAAACTACGTTATCTACGTTGTATGAACTCGTAATTGCTTGGAAAGAGAGATTAAACATAAGAAATAATAATAAAAGTGCTGGAAATAAAAGTTACCAAGATTGAAGAACAATAACATACAAGAAGAAATCAAAGGTTGAAGAAAAACTTGAAAAGCTCTTGAATTAAAGGTGCAAAATATATAAATTCTTCTCTTAGATGTTCCTACTTGATTAGGAGCTTTTACATGAATGAAATATGAATAAAAAGAGTCATAATGACTAAATATATACACTAGAGGTCGTTTATAAGAGTCTCCAAAGGATAAAACTCTTTTGGCTAAAAGATAAGGGCAAAATAAAAATCTCGTATCTGCCAATTTGTCATGCTTAGAAAGCGTGACTAGTTTTATGACGGATATTGAGCGTGACTAATCACCGGATCGATTCCTTTTTTATGAAAATCGGATCGATCTGCTAAATGGACTTGATGCAGTGAACTTTGGGGGCCGGATCGATCCCATTTTTATGAAAACCGGATCGATCTGGTTCGGTTCATTTTTCTTGCGATTTTCTCTCAACTTCGAATGACCATAACTTCTTCAACGTAGCTTGGATTGATGTGTCGTTTTCTCCAGTGTTCTTGTAATTGAAATATCTTCAACTTTATAGTTGGTCCCACCTTCGGACTAAGGCTTCAAAATTATGAAAATGCCCTTGAACTTTGCATTTCTTGGTTTATTTCATTATTTTGAGTTCTCTTTCGAACTTTCTTGCATGAAATACCTGTAAAATACATAAGAGATACACGAAATACAAAATACTTGTCAAAAAGGGCTAGTAGCATAAATATGAGATAAATTCAAGCTATTTACCATGCACGGGATCATAAAAATACCGAATTTAAGGGGATAAATGTGAAGAATTTATGCTTAATCAGGTAGCATAACTAGGTGAATAAAGTAAGTACGTTAGGTGTGTACTTTAGATGAGGGGTAAGGATAATTTCATATGAATGCGACACTAAGTTAAGATGAATATTTCATACAATTTTATTATTATTATTATTATTATTATTATTATTATTATTATTATTATTATTATTATTATATTTAAATACTTGCAACTGTTTTTCAAATGTTTTGGGCACTGACCCGTATCAAAAATATTTTAACAACCTTTTAGGTGCTCAGCCATAGGGTCACCAGTGATAACCCTTCCCTTCCATTCAGACAATGTTGCAACAACTATGGATGAATGCAGGACTTGATTAAATGCTTCTCTTTATTCTATCTATATACGGTTTATATTGTAGTATTTTTCTCTTTGGTCATGTTTCCTGTAGTTGGACAGTTTCGTTATCAGACATTATTTACATTTCTCAGTTTTAGCATTTGGATTATTGTATTTTGGAGACCGAGGATTTATTTGATTTAATTATATATGTTATCAATATTCTTTGTGTTTCAGTCACTATGGATGTTTATGTTTATATTATTGAATGGTTCAGTTATACATGTTAACAATACTTAAAAAATGACACCGGACTTAACAGGTTATTCGTTTAATTAATTAGTTTTCGACAGTAATGCTAAGAATGAAATCATATATGATTCTTATTTAATTTAATAAAGGCTGAATCAACTGGTATTAGAATAGGCAGGGAGTCACAACTATGTTTGTGTTGTAGTGATTGTAATATGTTGGAATATGCTAATTAAACTATATAATCTGATCCGTATTAACAATTAAACCTAAATTCATGAGTAAGTGTAATCATATTATATACCCTTGTTTATGTAGAGCTAATGAAGATTTCTTCATGAATCAACTAATTAAACCACGGATCTATATAATCCGAACTTAAGAACATTAGATATGAATATCATTAGTTGTAATATGTAAAAGCCCTCACTTTAATTAGTTTATTGATTAGAATGTATAGGTTAATTGGATCAATCTTGTGTAGAACATGAACTTGGGGTTATTTTACAAATTTTGGAATTAAACCCTTAAATTTGTTATTAATCACTTAAAACATATAGAAACATGTTGCTAATTATTGTATGATGTTTATTAGTGAAGATTATGTGTTGTTATCGTTGTGTAGTGTTTTTTAGGTTGATTTAGTTTGGGTCTATTTCGCCGTTAATGAGCTGGAATGGACTTAAAAGTTATAAGGGTGAATCGATTTGACAGATTGGCTTAGAGGATTTTTATAGGGGCTTCTAAATTAGTTTTAATTGTAGACTTCTAGCTAAATTAAAATATTTAATTACTAGTGGATTTAGTGAATTAATTTTTATGTTTCAAAACCGTAGATGTTCGGATTAAAACTCATATAATATATTAACATTTAATGCGTATAATAATCAGGAATGAAAGAGACTACTTGTTGACATTGTCGTAGAGTTGATTGCTGAGTTATTTGATTTATATGTAATCATGTCGATGGTGTGTGTGCAGGGGGGGATCCTACTAGGTGGGATTTGATGGGGCACGTATAACATTGATCGTGCTTAGTACCCCCGTTGTTGATACGAGCTTTACCTAAGTCCCATTTGTCGCGATCCTACGTGTTGAGGTACCCATCCTCCGAGTTGGGAGAATGGGACCTGATCCTCTCATATAGCTTTAGGTATGGGGACGCACGCTTGGTGTGATGTCATAATGATTACCCTTCGATGCTTTTTCGAGGCTATAGGGTTGGGACGCCCTATAGTTATACCTAGTAGTGTCACAAGTGATCCAAAAGGCATTAGGGATAAGCGTACACACTTTTATTTTCGAGAATGAGCATAACCCATATGATGTGGATGTGAGTAGGGAATACTCACTTGGATATCAAATTATGTGATTTCCTATTATTATGCATTGTTATTATACTAGAGACATGTAGCTGTGATTATAACTTGGAAATGATTAAAAGCAACGAGCAATTGAGTAAAAGATGTAATTATGTATTATAGACCTCATTCGAGTTTGGTATTAGAACTACATGCTTATTTAGGTCGTTTGGATTGGGATAACTTAAAATCAACTTAAAAATGGAGGAAGATGTATTATTATTATTATTATTATTATTATTATTATTATTATTATTATTATTATTATTATTATTATTATTATTATTATTATTATTATGTAGTTATATTCTTATACATTGTAAGCTTGCTAGGTTTAATCCTATTTGTGGAACTGTTTTTATAGAAGTCGCAACCAATGCCTCACACTTGATCATTCATAATTGGATACTTATTCACCATCCAGTTCTAGTTTCATATTCCATTCTTAGGATGTATGTGTCGAGCTTGTAGCTTAGTTTTATTTCAACATTTCCTTTTATTTATATATACTTCCTTTTTATGCATTCAGTCTTCGATCAAATTTACATTAGGGATTATTTATGTTGGTATCATATTTATTTATTCAGAGGTTATACATTAGTTTGTGTGAGTCATTTGTATTCTAGTGTTGCAGTTTATGTTTCGTTATGGATTAAATGGTATCATAGATATGTCTCTTATTTATTCATTATTTTATTTTAACACTGATACCATCTTTATCATTTTATTTAGTTAAGTCATGCTTAGAGTATTACTAATTACTTTGATTATCGTATCATTTATGTTCAGAACCGATCAATCTATTTATGAATTTTATAGGGTGTCACATGCATGCCGATTACGGGTTAATTAATTAATAGATTAATTAATTATTGAAACTAATAAGTTAATTATAATGAATTGTGAGGTTCCGTGGCACATGATTGGTTATCGTAATAAGGTAAATAATTGTTGACCTATCACTTGTATATATGACCACTTTTAAGTTACGTGACTTTGGTAACTTGCAGGGTTTTGACCCATTTATATTCGTGGAAACCTTTTAGGTGCTAGGACTGGTCCATGTAAGTAGATTCTCATCCAACTAGCATTGATCATTATCTCAATCATCATCATTAGGATCTTTAATGTAGGTTTATCTCCATGATGGTTGTGTGAGTTAAGTATATTGGATATAACTAGTGTGCATATTTTATATTTTAGTTGAGTTGGATGTGTTGTGAGATTATGTATTGACGTACTTTAAGACTTGTGATATAGTTGTAGAGATATCTGTTATTCTGATCTAATTGATAATGAACTTTATGAGCTAAGTATTTGAGGATTATCATATCATACTCCTATCTTGTTAATTATTTCATTTGTTTCGTACATGCCAAGAATAATATTTAATTTTTTTTGCAAGTTGTATATTTTAATACTCGAAAGTGCTCAAACATAATTTTAACATATACGAGTTGTTACATTATGGGTTTATCTCAAACTCGAATTTCAATTACTTTATCAATAATAACCTATATTAAACATATGATTAAACATGAATCAACAATCCCATTAAAGAAACTAATAATATTTCCAATATAAATTTTCACGCTTTACATTAAAATATACAACATAGTTCTTAGTTGAGCACACAAATGATCATGGACATAATTTTTAGAATCTAATCACATCAAATCTATATCTAAACAAGGTTTAATATCAAACTACAAGGTTGTTAATCATATCTTAGACCTAATGACAGAATACTAACCTTTTAATTCATGATAGGCAAGCAAAACCATAAATAAATTACACTTGATAAAGTAAGAAAAATAATTATTTCTTCTCTTAAAGAAGATTAAATCATGATTGAACCCTCCTGTTTGATCTCCCAAAGTTTACATTTGCTGCTAAATTTTGTATTATGATATGTTTTGTTAATTAAAGAAGTCTAAATACTTATTTAAAGTCTTAATTATGCAGGTCTCCTATGGGTCCACTTTTGGACCCCTACATAAGCCCATAACACTAACCAGATTCTCCTAAAACTTGGCCCAAAGGGGTACTCGGACGTAATTCGGCACACTAAGAACACCACTTCCGACATCTGTATCCTCTAGAGTCCAATCCGACATTAACCACTTGTGGTACACAATAAATCACTGTGTTTTACTAACTTAACAAGTTGTTTACTCTTAATTTAAATTCAATTAATAATTCAAATCAATTTTTTACAAGTTACACATAAACCCACAAAGTAAATATTGATTAATTATTAAGTAACAATTATTTAGGGCCTGTTTGGTTGCGCAAATTGTTCGATTATGTAAATTGGTTCATTGTGAATTAGTGAACTATAAATGAGTTTGGATTCATTTTTACGCAATGTTTGGTAATCAGAAATGTTAAGGTTCTATGAGAAAAAAAGATAAAAACAAATTAAGAGAGAGGGGATGGGGAGAGGGAAAGACGAAGGGAGGGAAGAGAGGAAAATAGAGAGATAAACATGTTTTTTTGTGACTCATATTTCAAAAGAATGCATTTCACGTTTTTTGTTAAATGATTCATTTTCAGTTTTTATACATGAGCCAAAATGAGGCATTTAATGAATCATTTCATTAATGAAATCAAACACAATTAACGAGTTAATTTATAAATGAATCAGTTTATTAACGAACCAATTTATAATTTCTGGACAAGCAAACGAAACCTTAATGAGTTATTCTACACCGACCCTCAAAATCAACACCTTATCGTGTCGCATCCACATTTGATAGTGTTTGGCCGCGACAATAATGAAACCTAAACTCAAGTCCATACAAATGTGACATGTCAAAATATTACGTAAAACTTATCTCATTTGACTATTAACGTAGGTTTGTTGTTATTTAATTTTACTTAATTCCCTTCTCATACAATAACAATCTTTTATACCGACATGGGTTATAAAACCAAATCACCCCATCGAAACAAAAATATCCTCGCTAAGTACCTCCGGACTGACAGCTCTCTCTCCGTTGTTACTTAATAAATGTTCCTATCCTAAAATATCTGTGCGCGTAGGAACCCTTTAAATTGGTGTCATTGTGACCAGCAGGTAGAAAAACAAAAATCAGCCCCAACGACGTATTACTCAACCTTTAAATTGGTAGTTAAGAAAGCGAAAATTTGGAAAGTTTTAGAAAATGTCGAGGAACGAAGAGGAAGAAGAGATCGAGCAGGTAGGGAACAACGCTGGTCCTTCAACCAGCCGCACCAGAGCTAAAACGAAACCCGACCCCTTTTTGGTTGCTTGTAGAATCTTCGCCGCCATAACCTCTTTGACGGCTGTTCTCTGCATCGCTGTCAATGTTCTCTCTGCCGTTAGATCTTTCAAAAATATAAACAATGTAATCTCTCTCTTTCTCTCTCTCTCTCCCACCTATATGTATATATAGAATAATTGTTTTGATATGGCATATTGTAGATATTTGATGGGATATTTCGGTGTTATGCGGTTGTAATTGGGATTTTCGTGGTTGTGGCTGAGACAGAATGGGGATTCATTATGAGGTTCTGCCAGGTTCGGATTTCGTAATTGGGGATGCTTTCATTTGCAAATTTTTTTGTAGTTGCTTTTTCTTTCAGATTTCACTTATTTCTTTATTCGAGGTTCCATGTATTGAATCCCTTTTATATGTGAAAAAATATTCTTTCTTTTTTCTTACCCAATATACAATTTCCCCAACAATCAGTCTTGGACACAGGAGAATAACACTTTCTTCCGGATCATTAATTGATAATCATGGAGAATTCCTAATAAATGAATTAAGGGTCCTGCTCCCCCTCCTCAACTCTCTTTAGACTATTTCACCTGATACTGCTTCTTGGATCGAGGACAAGCTTTTAAACCAGAAAACCATTCCTTCTGTTTGGCCCAAACTTCATTGCCTGGACCAGCTTTTCTTGAAAATATTGCCGGCAGTGTGAGGCAACCCCCCCGAGTTTGCTGCTGTAGGAGGGCTGCTTAGGAATGCAAATGGTGGCTGCTTTTTTTATTGAAAGGAAAGATTGGGACATATGCCGCGTCATTCACCCCACCTGGGACCTTGGGCCATTTTGGTGGAGACTGACAGGAATTTGACTCAAGTGGGGCAAAAATTTGTGACGAAGGCAGGGGGTTATGGGGCGGGAGCCCCCGAGCCGATTTTTTTGGATTTTTTAACCTTTTTTTTTGTAATTTATACCCTTAAAAATGTTTGAGGTACTAATTAACTAAATTTGGATTCCTACTTTGTTCGTGGATTTTTTTTTATAATATTACCCTAAAGGGTTGTGTGTTGTCTCCTCCTTTCCGTTTAAAAAATTTCTCCATGACTTCCTATTTAAAAAATACTACATATTTAAGACTACATAAAAAATTTCTATTACAAAAAATTAGGCTACAAAAAAAATTAGGCTACATAAAAATTTAAACTACACATACATAAAATTTCTAAATATACATAAAATTAGGCTACATAAAAAATTAAACTACACATTATCGCATACAAAAAATTAAACTACACATCATCACATACAAGAAAAAATACCTGAAATAAATAGCTAGACTGGACAGTGGTGCCGGGAGGGAGGGAGTCGAGCCGCTGCTGTGCTGGGAGAGGGAGGGAGGGGCGCGCAGGCGGAGGGAGGGGGGGGGGGGGAGGGGAAATAGGTTTAGGGAAGAAGGGAAGGGATGAGATAAATGAGATGAGAGGCAGCCGCTGTTGTATTATGTTTGTAGGTTTAATGTTTTAGGTAATTACAATCTTATACCCCCAGTTTTGTAAATAATTAGAGGTATACCTTGAAGTTTGGAATTTTACCAAAAAATCCTATAATTTTTTTTTTAAAATCCCCAACTAGGGCGACCGTCCCGGTTCGTCCTATGCTCCATCCGCCCCTGTCGACATTGGCCTTGGATTTCATATAAAACTCTGATAGAAGCACTCACCCACTTGACACTTACACGGAGGTGTGAAATCCTTCACGTGTGCTGAGCTGAGAAGAACATTGTTGTGCTGATGCCGTTGCTAGTGCTTGCCACCATCCTTAAGTTGGAACCTAGAAGCCTTATCTATGAGGACAGTATAGGGGCCACTATCCCAGGCTCTAGTTGTAACCAGAACAAATTAAATGATCTTATCATCATATGATCATATCTACTCTTCTATATTACATAGACAATCACTCTCCATTCTAGTGCCTCATTTAACAACATCATTTACTAAGGTAGTTTTTGATCTACCCATCATTTTAATAGGTTTATCCCAAAATTCATCAATTTATGAGTTCACGCATACCCCTTTCAGTTTACCCACCCAGTGTAATAAATTTACATTGATTTTATTCAATATTAATGTTATTTCTATTTCACTTTATCCACATAACATACTCAATATACTCTTGTAATACGCATTTGAACTTGAGAATAAAATGAATGATCCCTTCATTGATGGCATCCATGTTTAGTTATCTATGTAACTAACGAGAACAAGCTTGTGAAGCTGTAGGACTTAACAATGGCAATCCCTCAGTTCATGGTGCAAGTTACCCTAATGCATCCTACTTGAGAACATTAGCTTTTACTGCTAAACCGAAAACTTTTGGGTTCATGGCAACAACTTGGAAGCTACTAGAGCTAGGTTTATGCGAGACCCAATCTCCCACATCACAAGTCTTGTAGTGATCCTACCTCTAGAGGATGGTGGATCAGTACAACCCACACAACTTTGGTTCCTTCGAAATGAACAATCAATGGTCAGCTTGGGGCTTGTTGGTGATTCACCCTCGACTTGGATCACCATCTTCGTGTTTGACGGTCAAGTTTGACCGTTTGACTGGACATCAGTATCCAACCGACCTTTACATTGCAAGAAAAATTTCGTACCCTTACCAGCTTTAAAATTTTAAAATTTTCAGAACCCAATGCAACTCTCGGACACCTCTCAGTGGGTTGATGAATCTTCCCTTCTACATGTTTTCCTCGGCTTCCAGGTATCCCTTTCTGAACAACTAATCATCTTCCTACTTGTTTTGGTTATACATAACCATCGTTGTACTACCACCATTTGCAAGCCTCGACAAAGGGGATACTGGCATTCTTTCTTCATCTAGAATGACATTAAATTTGAACAAATCAGCCTTTATAATTTGTTTGAATTCTCATCTTTGTCTGAAACAGATTTACTAGAGACTTGTTGAACTTGAAACGAAACTCCCATAGCAATCTCAAATTTTCTTCAACACTTCAAATTTGAAAGATGAAATGGGATCCCCTCTAATGCAATCATCCCTCCCGAAACAAAACCAATTTATAGTGTACATATTCTATATTAGACCTGGCAAAGTATCGTTTCGAGTCGTGTTCGTGTCGAGTCTTAACGAATTTGTGTGAAAATATGCTCCACCCAAACACGATACATTAGCTTAACGGTTCATGAATCCAATATTCGTACACAATTCGTTTTCCTAACGGATTACACGATACGAAACCTTTGCACCCGTTAAGTTTATGAATCGTTTCGTTTACCCGATACAAACTGATAGACCCGTTACATAATGGGTTATTTCGAGTTGAGCAAGACTGTATGTCCCAATAAGACCTGTTATCATTTAAATGCAATTTTAAAAAATGGGACTCTTTGATTTATATTAAATTGGTGTGAATTTGACCTATTATAAATATAATTTCATTGACATGTCTCAACTCCACCACCACTAGTACAATATTTACAATTACAATTAAATTTTTTTAAATCAATTTATAAAATTTAATGTCTCTATACATGTGAAGATTTCCATCTCATTTCTCCAAAAACACCCCTAATATAAATACACAAACGATTAAAACCCATAAATATAAAAATTCCATCATTGTTCATAGATTAACAACAAAAAACATAAAGTTCCAAGTGGTCCATAATTCTTCGGTCAATATATAAAGTTTGAAGTATATTATAAAGTCACGAATAAACTGCAAAAAAAAGTGAATTTCAAGTCTTAATAGCAGCACCAAATTCCATCTTCAAGAGTTTAACCGCCTAAAAATTAAAATATTTTTTGTTATTAGTAAACACTGGAAATAAAAAATGGATAGAAAAGATAGTATCAAAATGGACAACAATAGTTAATTAAAATGGACAGCTTTGTAAAAGACTGAACAACTATAACAATCGTAAAGCGTTACCCAAAATATACATAATGAAACATTCCCCAACGTAGAATACTTCAAGGCCATGTGACTCGACACTCGAAGACTGCAATATAAAAAATAATGTCAAAAGCAATGAAATTCATGATTTGAAGTATCGTAATAAAAACTGTCATATCAAACAAGAACTAAAATAAAATCATTTAAATGAAACTAAAAATCATACCTAAACATGTCATATATCAGAATCGTATCGTACCCATTAACTGTTAATTTGGTGTCGTGTCGTGTTATCTTGTCGTGCCACATTTGTCCAGGTCTATTCTATATAGATGAACAATATTTCTATTTTCAATAGAACATATTTAGCATCTTCTTAATTCCTAATCTCAATTGGCCTGAAATTGCATCAGAGTCTGGTCCATCTTCAAAATTTTGCAAAGGTTTCTCTGTATAGCCAAGATCAGTCAAAGCTACCCATGTTGCATACAATAGCACCGTTCCATTTAGTGCAAGTCACGGTAACTAAACTTTCAAGATTCCTCGTTTCTCTTCGTTACTCATTCTCTTACAAGAAGTTGGTTGTATTATATGCTCACTAATCATCGATTCTCTCGCGACACGCTCAGTCCTTACAGTCTCTCTGTTTTTTTTCCATGAAACACCGTCATTGGTGTGGTAGTGGCGGTGGTGGTGGTGGTAAGGTTGTGATGGTGGAGGTGGTTGTGGTTAGTTTAAAAAAAATTTCAATTGAAAGGATTTTTTTTTAGAAAACATTCTATTCCCAATTTTCTGGAAAATTGGAGAACTGGAAAAATGAAAAACAATTTTCTCATTTGGGAAAAATAGACATTTGAACGTCTTTTCTATTTTTCTGTTCTTCACAGATTTTTTCCCCAGAAAACAACCCTGTTTTCCACAACTGAACAGGCCAAAAAATTTGATTTTGTCCCCTTCTTGACACTGTAGGTACTTATCCTCAAAAGCAATTAGATATCTTTCCAGCTACAGGGACCAAAAAAACCCAATACCCCTCCACAGCTCTTAGCCATTGTACTCTGCCTGCGGATGGTAAAATTGAATTCCAAAAGATCAGCAGTTCTGCGAGGGAGAACACCTCTGATCCAAACTCATAAAAAGCTCTGCTCATTATCCATGACGTAGTAGACAGTAGTAAGATAAGATGAAGACTTGCCTCATCATTCTTGCATAAAAGGCACCAATGCAGAGAAATGTGCAAGCAGGGTCACTAGTGCTCTAACCTCTCCATGTGCTACAATCTATGAAGCACGTACACAGATACGGGTGTTGTGTTCTACATGACACGAAAAATCTATAAAAACTATGACACGACACGGCGAAAAATAAATATATCAAAAATTATACATACACACATACATATATACATATATAGTGATCTGGAGAGTTCTCTACAGACTTTGAACAAAACAGCATCTATGAAGCACGAACATGGATACGAGTGTCGTGTCCGACACGACACGGACACGGCAAATATAAAAAAACTAGGACACGACACGCCGATATATATATATATATATATATATATATATATATATATATATCAACGTTCTAAAAAACGCGTGGCGTGATCGAGGCGTGGAGGTCAAGCCTTAGAAGCCTAGGCGGCCTTAGGCGTGAAAAGGCATTTAGGCCTTTTTTAATATATTTTAATATTTTTTATTTTTAACAAGACTATTAAAAATACTAAAATGGTACATACCTTAAAAATATGTCCAAATATTTGCAATTGAGGCCTCTTTTCCATATGCATGCTCCATAAGTCAGTAAAATTCATATTATCACCCAATTACATGCAATCAAAATTCAAAGTAGTTAGTAAAATAAATAATATTAAAATTAATCAATATGAATGAAAACAAAATAAAAACACATAAAATAGAAAATGATACATACCTTGAAAATTGAATACCAATATACGCATTGGGAGCCCTTTTCTATGTGCATGCTCCATAAGTCCACATCACCTTATTAAACTTACACTACAATAAATCACGCAGTAGCCTAACCATAAATAACAATATGACAAAAATTCAAATTAAAATACTAAAATGATCCATGAGTTAGTACAATCCAAGTTTCAACCAAACAACAAGAAATTATCCACAATAGCAAGTTCTGTACAAACACCACTGGCCTAAATTATTTCACTGTCCCTAAATTAAATGCCATGCCATGGATATAATTATCATCAGCAATATACTTTAAACAGTTAATTAATAACACAGCACAACTAATTAATAACGGAGCACAAGCAAGCAGGTCTCATACTAAATAATAACCCAGCACAACTAATTAATAACAAACTAAAAATTAACACTAAAAAAAACAGCATGCTTGCATGGCATTAGAAGCAGGTCTCTTACAAGAGCAATACAAAAAAAGGCAACAAAAAAGCATAGCACAAGCAAGCAGCCAAGCAAGCGAGCAACAAAAAAACAGAGCGCAAGCGAGCAACAAAAAAACAGATTTCCGAACAACTAATTATAACAAAAGCAATTGATTTTTTTTTTTACAAAAGCAACAAAAAAACATTTACGGAATCAATATCTGGATGGATTTTCAACAACGAATAAAGAATGAAGGATCTTGTGTTTTTCTCCCTCAAAGCAACTAATTTTCTTTTGTTACAAAAGCAACAAAAAAACATAGCACAAGTAATTTTTTTTGTTACACATTTACGGACCTGTTCAGTTCCGGAACTTCCGAGGCAGATTGGCTTGGATAAGGGGCAGCCAGAGGGATTAGGGAGGCAGCGACCGGCGGACTAGCGGCTGAGGTTGAGGTAGTGACGAACGTCGGGGATCTTCTTTGAGAGAGAGAGACTGAATAGAAATTAGGGATTTGGAAATGTTAAAAACGATTGGGCTTTCTTTATGTCAAAGTATTTTTTTTTTTTTTTGGGTGGGGTGGGGTTGGTAAAAGCGATACAAAACGACGTCGTTTTGTAGCCCTTTACAAAATAAAATAAAAAAAGCGTTTTAAGGCGTGTTTTAAAAAGTAAAAAAGTCCTACACAAAAAAACGTTGACCGCAGTTGACCAGGCCTTAATCCACGCCTAGGGCCAAAACACACACACACACACACATAAAGTCTCCTGTAAGACCACCCTTGTATATATATCATTTTTTTAAAATAGTAAAAAAGTGATTTTTTTGATAAAACTTCATTGATATGATCTCCATGGTGAGAAGATCATCTCTAGTTTTTTTCATAAAAAAATCAATAAAAAAACCTTTGAGATGAGGTGATATATCAAAAAATTGTATAAATATGCACTTTCGACAGTTGAATGCTTGGGTCGGCGCCAGCCACTTGATTGATTGAATTTTTTTATGAAGCTGATGGATATAATCTTCTCACTGTCGATATCATACCCATGAAGTTTCATAAAAAAATTCAATCAAAAAGTGGGTGAGATGATCATAAAAATTTCAACGGTTGAAAATGCATATTTATACCATTTTTTTACATATCACCTCATCTCAACGTTTTTTTTATTGAATTTTTTGATGAAAAAAATTGGAGATGATCTTCTCATAGTGGAAATCATATCCCTGAAGTTTAATAAAAAAATTCATTTTTTTTACTATTTTAAAAAAGGATCAAATACTAAAAAGTTCCTCAAACATTTTTAATACACACTTAGTCCAAGCCTTTTATTTTGTATCAAAAAGCCCCTTATTCTCTTATCTTTAAAGGTCTGCGCCAGCGGCATGGCGAAGGACTTTTTGGTGCAAAAGAAAAAGGCTTGGACTAAACGTGTATTAAAAAAGTTCGAGGGACTATTTGGTATATGCCCCTTTAAAAAAAATGTATGTACCAGAGAAGTCCTTACAAGTCCTTACAGGAGGGGCCTATTATATATATAAATAGATAGATATAGAGAGAGAGCTCAATTAGCTGAATTTTTAGCGGGTCCTATAAACAACATTGTTTTGCATTAACATGAGCATTTTTTTTCTTCTTCAATTTAATGCAAAACGACGTTTTTGAGGAGTCCATTTTAAATTCCACTATTTGAGTTTGCATTTGATCGGTTTTGTGTATATATATAGTTGTTAAACTAATTTATCAAAATTAACATGGTTAAATATTTCATAATAACAATTAAACCGTAAATTAAAAGTATGCATTGAAACCGATTTAGAGACTAACTTCATTCATTTTCAACTTTAATTCTTACTATGTATAAATGTAAAAAAGATTTACTTCGTACATGACACTATAATATATTAAAGTTAATTGTTTTTTGGCGACCGGACGTGTCCCAAGAGTGTATTAGTTGTCTGAGAAGTGTCCACGAAGTATCTGCCTTATTTATAATGTCAAATAAGTCCAACATGCCACGTGAAGTGTCGGACACGTGTCCGCGAAATATCGTACACGCGTCGGAGTGTCCGGAGTGTCCGACACGGGTACGTCACCTCCGGAGAAGTGTCCGTGCTTCATAGGCTACAATCCAAGAAAGAACCTGAACTTTTAAGGGAATTAAAAGTTTTGCATACCTGTTTTCCATATTGATTTAAGTGGAGCATAAAGGATAAACAATAAGAAAAAGGAACTAAATCCTTCTGACCATAAATAAGAAAGAATGAAAGGATAAAAGACTCGATAACTAAAATACTAAACATAAAGAAGGATCCGATTCTCTCCCCTACAGTCACACAAATCACATCTCTTGGAGTGTGCGATAAGTCAGTTACAGATAAAATTGTTGACTGACACTCGGATATGGTGAAGTTTAAAATGGTTTGGTGACTGACACTCGAAATGGTGAAGTTGACTGACACTCGGATATGATAAAATATGCTTTATGGTTTGGTGGTTTATTCATCCTTTCGTTTTTATCTTATTTATGTATTGTATCTGTATATCCCATTTCCAATTATTGGCTTTATATGCAAAAGTTTGGAGAAGTGAAATAATATCCTGTTGATCATCTTGCATCAAACATATAGTAGACTAGTAGTACCTTTGCTGTTATTGTGTTGGTGATGACGACGTGGGTTGCATAATCTTATTATAAGTTCCAATCAATGTGGTGCAGGTGTTGGAATATTGGGCTTTCAGGGGCATGCTGCAGATATTGTATGTTCAAATTTAAGGAAATACTTATTTCACCGCTTCAAGTAACTTTGTACAGTCACACCCTCAATATTGCTTGTGATTTTGTTAGATATTTGTGCACGGTCATTTCTGATCCAATCTAGTTACTGTTTCATATTCATTAGCTACACATTTTTAAAATCCTAAAATGGCATCGTGGTAAAGTGGTACTTCAAAATGCCCAAATGATATTTTACCCGACCAAAATTTGGGTGGTGCTCCACACCAAACCACAGGGGGTAATGCGATGTCCCACACCATTTCAAATGCCGCAAGAGTTGAATAAAGCTTGCCGCAGCATTTGAATTGCCACGGGTAAGGTAGAAAACAAGAGAAAAAAACCCGAACAAAAGTGCTCCAGTGGTAATTCAACTGTCATGTCTTACTCAGCTGTGGCAACATTTGCCAATTTTTACCACACTGCTATTATGCCAATACTCAGGAGTTTATAATTTGACAAAATCTTTATGCAAACTATGATTTTGACAAAATGCCCATACTCCGGAGATGGTCTTATACTTTCTAGGATAAAGTTTAGGAGACCTCCTGTACTAATGCTCCAATTGCATATGTCTCTAATATTGCAAATGAGTAATAACCAACCCCCTAAAATATGAAAAGGTTGCAAAATAATCATTTATAGCGATGCATAGGGAGAAATTACAAACAGCAAGAGTACTTAAAAAGTTCAGGGGAGGTATTTGCAACTATTGTAATTGTTCATTTTTTTCTTTTCTTTTTTTCATTTTTTTTTTATTTTTAAATTTATTTATTTTAAATTTACCCTACTATCTGAATCACTGAGAATTTTAGTTCGGTTTGATTTCACAACATATGGGTAGGCACGGGCAAGTTAACTCCGAGGACAACCAAGTGTACTTGATATATTTTCTTGAGGGTTGCCTTTTGTGTTCCTCGCAACCCTTTTTTTTGTATTTCATTCTCCTTCAGTTTCTCTACCGTGTACATCCTGTTTCGCCTAAGGCGGCATCATTATTATTTCATTGATTTCTTATCAAAAGAAATATCACGTCTTATCTATATATTTTCATAGATTTCTCATCAAAAGACATATAGTGTGTACATGATATCACAGTGGTGCTTGTATGTGCTACATATCTTTTCTATATTTTGGTTCTTAACATAGTAAACAGTATCAGCATCTATGAACCACGGACACGTAATACGTGTTTCGACACGTGATACGCGACACGTGATTGGTTAAAAAAATAGGATACGACACGCTATGATACGTAATATATAATATATATTTAAATGTATATATATATTAATGAAATAAAATAATTTTTTTCCATAAAATACATTTAACCTGAAATTAAGAAAATGGATCATACAAAACAAAATTTAAACAAACTTTGACATTAAGAATCATAAATAAAGCAGCGTGTCGCGTGTCCGACTTGAGTCAAAGTTGACTCATGGCTTCCGGGAGAGTGTCCGTGTTTCAGTGTCCAACACAACACGTTGCCTTCTGAGAAGTGTCCGTGCTTCCCAGATCAGCATTATTATATTAGAACTATTGAAATAATAGCTGAAGCTTCCATTAACACAATTTCGTTTTGGGGAGATGTTGATCACCATTGTTGCCTTCAGTGTTGCAGTTATGACAAGAGCTTACCCCGAACCTTATGGGGAGAAGCAGGAGCTTGTTGTTCTCCAGAACGTAGCAAGCTACTTGCTACTTGGTTGTGGTTTGGTTTATGTTATTTCGGTAAGATCATGGAAATCATCAATCATCCCTATATTAGGCTGGGACATATATATAGATATATAGTTTGTTTAGTGTGTTTGGTAGGCATAATGTACAACTTGCTAAAGATTTATTTATATTTCAACTTATGCTCCCCCTTCCTAGGAAAACGTTTTCCAGGCAAAATCTTCTTGGTTCAGCCTACATAAACACCCACGTTTTCATCTTTACAATCAAAACACAAGATGAAATTTTAACTGTAAAATATTTTCCATGGAAAAGTTGTGATTAAAATACATTTTCTTACTAAAACCTTTTATTTTCAATGTTTGTAATTAAACACACTCTTAGCTAATGCGGGATCTTAAATTGAGTCAACTTGTTTATAAGTTAGTCATATCTAATGCTTATTTACAATCTATATTTTCAGGGAATTCTCTGCATTGGTTTCCTCAAACGTGCTCGCCAGAAGAAAGCAGTTTCAGCTGAGCAAGCAGTTAAGGATCTGGAGGTAAGCAATTGAGAGGTGGTGGGTGTTAGCAGCCTGGGTTGTAGACGGAGCATAATTGGATAATATCACAAACCTTCTGGGTTTACTATTTAGGGTCTTGGTTCAGGTTGAAGTACTTTTAATTGCTGGGAAAAGTAAAATGGTGAAATGTTTTTTCATATATTTAAATTTAAATTTTTAGTGGGTTGACACAATATAAGTGCACATCCTATACTTACGAAACTTTAAAAAAGAATAGAGAAGAAAATTTAACTCTAAAGAGGTGAAACCGTATTTCATCATATTACTTTTCACCGCGTTGAAGCATGTTTCACCCCGAACCAAATGGACCCCCTTAAGTTGGCCATATATAGATTTTGTAGTTTTTTTTCCTAGTGTAAATATAATACCTTTGATTTGTTAAAATCATACAATAACTTTGTTGTGTTAAAAATGACAGGAATTGGAACGTCGTAGAGAAGAACTTGAAGCACTGTTGATTGTAGAAAGGGCCTGAGACGGGGGTAAACCCTTCATTCCACTATTTGAACTAGGCTTAGAGTGAAGGATTTCGTCAAGAATTCCATGCTTTTTTGCTTCATTATGAGAATTGCCTTTTTTTTTTGGAGTTTAGTTTATAGGAAGAGCCTTGTTTGTAAAAAAATGTATAGTATTAGTAGAATAAGACAAATGCTGTTGATTTTATGTAAACAATATTGAATAGGAAACACACTAAATCCTCTCAAGGAGTTGGCTCCGAGTAGGGGTGGTGGTTACTTTCAGAACTTCCGATTTTATCCGAAATCTTATCCAATTTTTTTCAATTTTGGAATGATATTTTTCATTGCCGAATTCCGATTTTCCGAAAAATCGGAGATGTTTTTCCGATTTTTTTCCCAAAATAATGCCAATCCGGTTTTTTCTGAAAATTTTCCGAAATTATACTTCTGTTTTTTTATACATGCCAATTTGGCAATTTCCGATATTTTTTTTCCAGAAATTATTCCTATTCTTTCTTATTTTTCGGAACTGCCCTATTTTTTTGAAAACATTATCGATTTTGGGAAAAGATTCAATTTTCGAAAAATTCGCACGGGCAAATTTTTTTTTTGTTGAAAAATCCCCCGAACCTTTATTTCCGCCCCAATCTGGCGAAACACAGCCCTAGCTTCGACACCTCATTCAACGTACTTAAAGGATGTACTATTAATTTATTGGGGGAAACATATATAATTTTTTAAAAATAAAAATGGAGACAATTTCCTCGTCATGGAGACTAGTTTCACTTAGCTTCATAAAAAAATCAACCATTAAAGAAAATGCAATTTGAGTGTATATGTACATCATCGGTCATTGAAACTAAATGATAAATTTGACTATAATACATTACTAATTTTTCATTTTAGACATAAATATAATTTTGTTTAAAAATTAGACTTTAATACAAAACATTAAAAACTTTCTCCGACTTAATTGCCACATGTCAATTTGAATTAAAATAATTCATAAATCTAACAAGCTAAAAACTAAAAGAAAAATGATTTTAAAAGTGAAGGAATTAGAAAATATCTATGAAAGAAAAAATGCCCTCAAGCCCTTCGTCCCCAACCCAAAACACCCAACACCCCCACCCCGGGGCCGGTGTCCAGGCATTCTCTTTGCTCCAAAACATAGCCCCTCCTCCCCCTTTGTGTCTCCAACCCAACCCACAATATGATGGTCGGCGAAACCAATACCAATAACCTGATGGACGGCCAAATCCAAACTCAAAATCAACAAACGACGACCAATTAGCCAAATCAACAAAAATGTTGGCATATTTTGTGCTTGGGTTTTTGTATTTGATTTGCAGTTTTGATTTTTTTTTTGGATTTTGTAATTTTGGATGTTTGTTTGCAAGTTAGGAGGGTTGGTGAGAGGAGGTTTGGGATTTTAGTAGCGTGGTGTGTGTGAGGAAGGTTGGGGGTGGTATTGTTGGGGTGGGGTTGCCGATTATGCGTGTGGTGTGGTGGGGGCTTTGCCGTGAGGGGGGAGAGGGAGAGAGATCGGGAGACTGTTGGGGGTTGGTGGAGGGAGCGATAGAAGGTTGGGGCGAGACGGGGGGGGGGGGGGAGGAGGTGGGGGCTGTTGGTGGGAGAGAGTGGTTGCCTGTGGGGGGGGGGGGGGGGGATGATGTTGGTGGTTGGGTGACTGTAGGAGACAAACTTGTTTTATTTATTTATTTTTTACATTTTTAATTGTTTTTATTTAGTAATTCATTATCTTTCTTCCTTTTTAATCATTTTTTGTAATTTTGAATTATTTTAATTAAAAAAAAGCTACCGGTCAATTAAGGTTAACGTTTTTTTTGACATTTTGTATTAAAGTCTAATTTTTAAATGAAATTGTATTTAAATATAAAATTGAAGATTATTAATGTATTAAAGTCAAATTCACCATGTTTTTTTATTCATGAAATTGGTTCGTATTGATTTGATTTTGGACATAATCGGTTCACGTTCCAAAAATGTAGAACTGGTCAACCTCAGTTCTGGTTATGGATTAGTAGTGGAACCGAACCAACTCGAACCGTGTGCACCTCTACTCTACCTACCACTCCTCAAAATGAAGGGGTTATTTTTAAGGTTAGGGTGGGCTTGGATCTTTGAATGGGGTGTTGTCAAAGTCACTCGAAAATTTTCTTTTAAACACCACATTAAATGTCACTTTCATTTATTAATTCCACCAAAAAGTAACCACATCATTTCTAAAGTTAAAAAATAAAATCTAATCCACAAAAAACTTTTAAGTTTAAGGTTAAGCCCACACAATATACAAATTATTTAATTTAACCTTTACGTCACCACCACTTCCACCACTATCACCATCACCACAACTACTTTATTCCTCACCTCACCCCACCATCACAAGCACCTAACTTCGTTTTCTCTTTCAAATACAAACAATATAAATGATATTATATAAGTTGACTTAAACAAATGACAACTTAAACAAATCATGATGACTTAAACAAATTAAAGCACTTATGTATAAAAAAGTCAAAATAAAAATGTGTGACCCCCTCCCCCCACGCGTCCATGGTGGCTTTGTGCGTAAGTTATTCAAATTTGCACATACTTGGTGGGAAGTCACCATGGGTAAAGGGTTTATGAGGCGACTTCCCATCGTGAGTATGTAGTTTATGTGGTGACTTTCACCGCAGGTAAGGTGTTTGCATGGTGACGTCCCATTGTGGGTAGGGAGTTTTTACAGTAATATTCCAGTGAGTGTGTACAAATTTCGTTTTTTAAAACTTATGCACATTCGATGAGAAGCCACAGTGGGTACAAGGGTATATTCCTGAACAAACCAAGAAATTTGCTTACGCATCCATTTTTTACAGGTTTATGATTTGTTTAGTTTTTGGGGGGCATATTAGGGTTTATTTTTTAGTTTTGGTTGTTTTAGGTTGAAAACTAATTTAATACCATTGATATTGTTTGTTTTTGTAAAACAAATAAGACTAAAGTGGTGGTTGTGTTATTTTGAGAGTTAGAGAGAGAATGAGATGTTTAAAGAGAAATGGGGTTGGGCGACGATGGTATCTAGGGTTAGTGTTAGGGTTAGGTTTTGAGAGAATGAGAGATTTGATAAAGAAAGAGAAGAAAAAAAGGGTTTTAAATACCCTTTAACTATTGGGTGCCTTTTTTTTTTGTGTGTTTGAAAGAAGGTTTTAGTTAACTTGTGGTGTTAGTGATCATGTAGTGCTTGGAAGATAAATTTCGGTGCTTATATTATCGTTTTGGACGTGTACTGCTAGCTTACGTTTACTTGTCCAAATTGGTCTTATCATACATTGTAACTTATCAAATTATTCTTTAATTTTTTCATTTACTTGCTTGTACAAATGTTAAATTACTAATAAATAAATAAGACATAATTTTCCAAAATTAAATAGTAATTATGAAATATCAAATTATATATAAATTACATTAATTACTTAACTCTTCATTTATCCGCCCGCTTCTTAGTCATATACATACACATCTTACATATATACATAACTTAATTCACATCCCTAAAGAAAAGGTTGAAAATGAACTATAGTTACATAACACACCCCAATTCAATAACCCCAAAGAAACATCAAAGGAAAAACACTACGCTATCACACCAAACATACGACACCATACCTAAGGCAATACGAGAGGATCCTCCCCGTTGTCCCATTCGGGAGACGGGTACCTCAACACGTAGGATCATAATAGATAGGACCTAGACAGACTATGTATCTATCATCGGGTATACCCTGCACGATCAACGTTCACTACACCAAAAACAGGAATCTGGCACAGTTTAAAACTATGCCAGATCAAACTGGCACGGTTTTGAACGGTGCCAGAATCAGATGTTCCAAAATGGTCATTTTTTTTTGGCACGGTTTAAAAGTGTCAGATTTGACCAAATAGAAACACTTCTGGCACACTTTTAAACCGTGCCAGAATTTGATATTTCTGGCACAGTTTTGATACAGTTTTGAACTGTGCCAGATTGAATACATTTTGATAAACTTCTGGCACAGTTCAAAATCGTGCCAAAATTTGATACACTTTTGGTACGGTTTTGAATTGTACCAAATTTTTGGATAAAAGAAAAAAAATTAACTATATTTGAAAACAAGAAAATTCACAAATTGCAAATCTTGCACGTTGTTGATAAACTAATGTACATAAACTTCAAAATATTACAAGTCTTTAGTAGTTCACAGACAAAAAAAAAAATTGGGCAGAGTTTCCTTTATTTTCTGGACATTCTAAAACCTGCTAATATAAAACCTGCGTAATATAAAGCCCGCAACGACCACAAAATATAACAATAAACTTACAAAAGTCCGCACGATCATAAAAGTTAAAAATAAAACTACAAAAGCCCGCACGACCATAACACACACAAAAAAAAAGAATCATGAATATTGAAGACATTAAATAAATAAACCCATTATTGTAAACCATTGACTTCTCCGTGTGTTCCACGTGAATAAATGCTAACGATAAAATGATATCCTGCAAAAAAAATAGGATTTAAAAAAGAGACGATATTAGTAACCAAGTAATTTATAAAAAAAGCTTACTCAAGCTGAAAAATTACATATAGGAGTTGCAATTATTATTATATTCTAAAATTGAAAATCTTACGCTAGTTATGACTACCTGATCAGTTTCTACGAGTTACATTGGTCTCGTGGGAGGTGTTAGTGCTTCTTACGGGATCGTTTGGGGGGCTGGTTTGGGTTTTCACCCTTTATCGGCTTGTTTCTAAACCTAATCTATATACTATCTAATTATTGTCATATTATCAAACCGAGAGGCCCGTGACTACGCGGTCAGTTCTTACAAGTTACATTGGTCCCGTGCGAGGTGTTATTGCCTCTTACGGGGTCGTTTGGGGCTGATTTGGGTTTTCACCCTTCAACGGCTTGTTTCTAAGCCTAATATATATAATTTACAAGTATCGTCATATTCTCAAACCGAGAGGTCTGTGACTACGCGGTTCGTTCCTACAAGTTACATTGGTCCCGTGCGAGGAGTTAGTGCCTCTTACGAGGCCGTTTGGTTGCTGGTTTGGGTTTTCACCCTCAAACGGCTTGTTTTTAAGCCTAATCTAGATATTTTCAAATTATCGTCATATTCTCAAATCGGAAGACCCGCGACTACGCGATCAGTTCTACGAGTTACATTGGACTCGTGTGAGGTGTTAGTGCTTCTTATGGGGCCGTTTGGCGGCGGGTTTGAGTTTTCACCCTCAAACGGCTTGTTTTTAAGCCTAATCTATATATTTCTAAATTATCATCATATTCTCAAACAGGGAGACCCGCGACTACGCGGTCAGTTCCTACAAGTTACATTGGTCCCGTGTGAGGTGTTCGTACCTCTTACGGGGCCGTTAGGCGGCTGGTTTGGGTTTTCACCCTCAAACGACTTGTTTTTAAGCCTAATCTAGATATTTCCAAATTGTCATCATATTCTCAAACCTGGAGACACGCGACTACGCGGTCAGTTCCTAAAAGTTACATTGGTCTTGTGCGAGGGGTTCGTGCCTCTTACGGAACCGTTTGGCGCCTGGTTTGGATTTTCACCCTCAAACGTCTTGTTTTTAAGCCTAATCTAGATATTTTCAAATTATCGTCATATTCTCAAATCGGGAGACCCGTCCGTGACTATGCGATTAGTTCCTACAAGTTACATTGGTCTAGTGCGAGGTGTTTGTGCCTCTTACGGGATCGTTTGGCGGCTGATTTGGGTTTTCACCCTCAAACGACTTGTTTTTAAGCCTAATCTAGATATTTTCAAATTATCGTAATATTCTCAAACTGAGAGCCCGCAACTACGCAGTCAGTTTCGACAAGTTACATTGGTCCCATGCGAGGTGTTCGTGCCTCTTACGGGGCCGTTTAACAGATGGTTTGAGTTTTCACCCTCAAACGGCTTGTTTTTAAGCCAAATCTAGATATTTCTAAATTATCATCATATTCTCAAATCGGGAGATCCGCGACTACGCGATCAGTTCCTACAAGTTTCATTGGTCCCGTGCGAGCTATTCGTGCTCGTACGGGGCTGTTTGGGGGCCGATTTGGGTTTTCACCCTTTAACTGCTTGTTTTTAAGCCTAATTTAGATATTTTCACGTTATCATTATATTCTCAAATCGGGAGACCCGTGGCTACGCGATCCGTTCCTACAAGTTACATTGGTCCCGTTCGAGGTGTTCGTGCCTCTTACAGGGCCGTTTGGCGTATGGATTGGGTTTTCACCCTTAAACGGCTTGTTTTTAAGCCTAATCTAGATATTTCCAAACCGAGAGGCCCGTGACTACGCGGTTAGTTCCTACAAGTTACATTGGTCCCGTGCGAGGTGTTATTGCCTCTTACGGGGTCGTTTGGGGGATGATTTGGGTTTTCACCCTTCAACGGCTTGTTTCTAAGCCTAATATATATAATTTCCAAGTATCGTCATATTCTCAAACCGAGAGGCCCGTGACTACGCGGTTCGTTCCTAGTTACATTGGTCCCGTGCGAGGTGTTAGTGCCTCTTACGGGGCCGTTTGGTCGCTGGTTTGGATTTTCACCCTCAATCGGCTTATTTTTAAGCCTAATCTAAATATTTCCAAATTATCGTCATATTCTCAAATCGGGAGACCCGCGACTACGCGATCAATTCTACGAGTTACATTGGACTCGTGTGAGGTGTTAGTGCTTCTTACGGGGCCGTTTGGCAGCGGGTTTGAGTTTTCACCCTCAAACGGCTTGTTTTTAAGCCTGACCTATATATTTCTAAATTATCATCATATTCTCAAACAGGGAGACCCGCAACTACACGATCAGTTTCTACAAGTAACATTGGTCCCGTGTGAGGTGTTCGTACCTCTTACGGGGCCGTTAGGCGGCTGGTTTGGGTTTTCAGCCTCAAACGGCTTGTTTTTAATCATAATCTCGATAGTTTCAAATTATCGTCATATTCTCAAACCGAGAGACACGCGATTACGCGGTCAGTTCCTAAAAGTTACATTGGTCTTGTGCGAGGGGTTCGTGCCTCTTACGGGACCGTTTGGCGGTTGGTTTGAATTTTTACCCTCAAACGGCTTGTTTTTAAGCCTAATCTAGATATTTTCAAATTATCGTCATATTCTCAAACCGGGAGACCCGTTCGTGACTACGCGATTAGTTCCTACAAGTTACATTGGTCCCGTGCGAGGTGTTTGTGCCTCTTACGGGGATGTTTAGCGGTTGGTTTGGGTTTTCACCCTCAAATGTCTTATTTTTAAGCCTAATCTAGATATTTTCAAATTATCGTAATATTCTCAAATCGAGAGACCAACAACTACGCGGTCAGTTCCGACAAGTTACATTGGTCCCGTGCGAGGTATTCGTGCCTCTTACGGGGCCGTTTAATGGATGGTTTGAGTTTTCACCCTCAAACGGCTTGTTTTTAAGCCAAATCTAGATATTTTCAAATTATTGTCATATTCTCAAATCGGGAGATCCGCGACTACGCGGTCAGTTCCTACAAGTTTCATTGGTCCCGTGCGAGCTGTTCGTGCTCTTACGGGGCTGTTTGGGGGCCGATTTGGGTTTTCGCCCTTTAAATGCTTGTTTTTAAGCCTAATTTATATATTTTCACATTATTGTCATATTCTCAAATCGGGAGACCCGTGACTACGTGGTCCATTCCTACAAGTTACATTGATCCCGTTCGAGGTGTTCGTGCCTCTTACAGGGCCGTTTGGCGTATGGTTTGGGTTTTCACCCTTAAACGGCTTGTTGTTAAGCCTAATCTAGATAGTTCCAAATCGGGAGACCCACGACTACGCGGTCAGTTCCTACAAGTTACATTGGTCCCGTGCGAGGTGTTCGTGCCTCTTACGGGGCCGTTTGGTGACTGGTTTGGGTTTTCACGCTCAAACGTCTTGTTTTTAAGCCTAATTTAGATATTTCCAAATTATCCTCATATTCTCAAATCGGGAGGCCCGTGACTACGCGGTCAGTTCCTACAAGTTACATTGGTCCCGTGCGAGTTGTTCGTGCCTCTTACGGGCTGTTTGGCGGTTGATTTGGGTTTTCACCCTCAAACGACTTGTCTTTAAACATAATCTGGATTTCCGCAAATTATCATCATATTCTCAAACCGGGAGACCCGCGACTACGCGGTCAGTTCCTACTAGTTACATAGGTCCCATTCGAGGTGTTCATGCCTCTTACGAGGCCGTTTGGCTGCTGGTTTGGGTTTTCACCCTCAAACGGCTTGTTTTTAAGCCTAATCTAGATATTTTTAAATTATCATCATATTCTCAAACCGGGAGATCCGCGATTACACGGTTAGTTCCTACAAGTTACATTAGTTGGTTTGGGTTTTCACCCTCAAATGGTTTGTTTTTAAGCTTGATCTAGATATTTTTAAATTATCGTCATATTCTCAAACCGGTAGACCCGCGACTATGTGGTCAGTTCCTAAAAGTTACATTGGTCCCGTGCAAGGTGTTCGTGCCTCTTAATGAGCCGTTTGAAAGTTGGTTTGGGTTTTCACCCTCAAACGACTTGTTTTGAAGCCTAATCTATATATTTTCAAGTTATCGCCATATTGTCAAATAGGGAGACTCGTGACTACGCGATCAGTTCCTACGAGTTACATGGATCCCGTGCGAGGTGTTCTTACCTCTATCGGGGACGTTTGGGACTGGTTTGCGTTTTCACCCTTCAACGGCTTGCCTAATCTAGATATTTTCAAATTATCGTCATATTCTCAAACCGGGAGACCCGTGACTACGCGGTCAGTTCCTACGAGTTACATTGGTCCCGTGGGAGGTGTCAGTGCCTCTAATAGGGCCATTTGGGGGCTGGTTTGGACTTTCATCCTTAAACGACTTGTTTTTAAGCTTAATCTACATATGTTAAAATTATCGTCAAATTTTCAAACCAGGAGACCCGCGACTACCCGGTCAGTTCCTATAAGTTACATTGGTACCGTGCGAGGTGTTCGTGCCGCTTATGGGGTCGTTTGGCGACTAGTTTGGGTTTTCACCCTTTAACTACTTGTTTTTAAGCCTAATTTAGATATTTTCAAATTATTGTCATATTCTCAAACTGGGAGACCCGTGACTACATGGTCAGTCCCTACAAGTTATATTGGTCCCATGCGAGGTGTCGTGCCTCTTACGGGGCCGTTTGGCGATTGGTTTTGATTTTTACCCTCAAACGGCTTGTTCTGAAGCCTAATCTATATATTTTCAAATTATCATTATATTCTAAAATCGGGAGACCCGTGACTACGTGATCAGTTCCTACGAGTTACATTGATCCCGTGCGAGGTGTTCGTGCCTCTTACGAGGCCGTTTGGGGCTGATTTGTGTTTTTACCCTTCAACGGCTTGTTTTTAAGCCTAAAAAAATATTTCCAAATTATCGCCATATTGTCAAATCGGGAGACCCGTAACTACGCGGTCAGTTTCTACAAGTTACATTGGTCCCGTGCAAGGTGTTCGTACCTCTTACGAGGCCATTTGGCCGCTGGTTTGGATTTTCTCCCTCAAACGACTTGCTTTTAAGCCTAATCTAGATATTTCCAAATTATCGTCATATTCTCAAATCAGGAGACCCGTCCATAACTACGCGGTTAGTTCCTACAAGTTACATTGGTCCCATGCGAGGTGTTTGTACCTCTTACGGGGCCGTTTGGCGACTGGTTTGGGTTTTCACCCTCAAACAATTTGTTTTTAAGCCAAATCTAGATATTTCCAAATTATCGTCATATTCTCAAACCGGAAGACCCACAACTACGCAGTCAGTTCCTACAAGTAAAATTGGTCCCGTGCGAGGTGTTCGAGCCTCTTACGGGGCCTTTTAGCGGATGGTTTGAGTTTTCACCCTCAAACGACTTGTTTTTAAGCCAAATCTAGATATTTCCAAATTATCATCATATTCTCAAACCGGGAGAGCCGCGACTCCGCGGTCAGTTCTTACAAGTTACATTGGTCCCGTGCGAGGTGTTCGTGCTCTTACTGGGCTGTTTGGGGGCCAGTTTGGGTTTTCTCCCTTTAACTGTTTGTTCTTAAATCGAATTTCGATATTTTCACATTATCGTCATATTCTCAAATCGGGAGACCCGTGACTACTCGGTCAGTTCCTACAAGTTACATTGGTCCTGTGCGAGGTGTTCATGCCTCTTACAAGGCCGTTTGGCGTATGGTGTGGGTTTTCACCCTCAAACGACTTGTTTTTAAGCCTAATCTAGATATTTCCAAATCGGGAGACCCTCGACTACGTGGTCAGTTCCTACAAGTTACATTGGTCCCGTGCGAGGTTTTCATGCCTCTTACGGGGCCGTTTGGCGGTTGGTTTGGGTTTTCACGCTCAAACGTCTTGTTTTTAAGCCTAACCTAGATATTTCCAAATTATCCTCATATTCTCAAATCGGGTGGCCCGTGACTATGCGGTCAATTCCTACAAGTTACATTGGTCCCATGCGAGGTGTTCGTGCCTCTTACGGGGCTGTTTGGCGGCTAGTTTGGGTTTTCACCCTCAAACGACTTGTTTTTAAACGTAATTTGGATTTTTCCAAATTCGTCATATTCTCAAACCGGGAGACCCGCGACTACGCGATCAGTTCTTCAAGTTACATACGTCCCGTTCGAGGTGTTCATGCCTCTTAGGGGGCCGTTTGGCAACTGGTTTAGGTTTTCACCCTCAAGCGGCTTGTTTTTAAGCCCAGTCTAGATATTTCCAAATTATCATCATAATCTCAAATGGGGAGATCCGCGATTGCGCGGTTAGTTCCTACAAGTTACATTGGTTGGTTTGGGTTTTCACCCTCAAACGGTTTATTTTTAAGCTTTGTTTAGATATTTTCAAATTATCATCATATTCTTAAATCGGGAGACCCGCGATTACGCGGTCATTTCCTACAAGTTACATTGATCCCGTGCGAGGTGTTCGTGCCCCTTACGGGGCCGCTTGGCGGTTGGTTTGAATTTTCACCCTCAAACGACTTGTTTTGAAGCCTAATCTATATATTTTCAAATTCTCGTCATATTCTCAAATCGGGAGACCCGTGACTACGCGATCAGTTCCCACGAGTTACATTGGTCCCGTGCGAGGTGTTCGTGCCTCTTACGGGGCCGTTTGGGACTGGTTTGTATTTTCACCCTTCAACGGCTTGCCTAATCTAGATATTTCCAAATTATCATCATATTCTCAAATCGGGAGACCCGTGACTACGCGGTCAGTTCCTACAAGTTAAATTGGTCCCGTGTGAGGTGTTCGTACCTCTTACGGGGCCGTTAGGCGACTAGTTTGAGTTTTAACCCTCAAACGACTTATTTTTAAGCCTAATCTAGATATTTCCAAATTATCGTCATATTCTCAAATTGGGAGACCTGCGACTACGCGGTCAGTGCTTACAAGTTACATTGGTCTTGTGCGAGGGGTTCGTGTCTCTTACGGGACCGTTTGGCGGCTGGTTTGGATTTTCACCCTCAAACGGCTTGTTTTTAAGCCTAATCTAGATATTTCCAAATTATCGTCATATTCTCAAACTGGAAGACCTGTCCGTAACTATGCGATTAGTTCCTACAAGTTACATTGGTCACGTGCGAGGTGTTCGTGCCTCTTACAGGGCCGTTTGGCGGCAGGTTGGGTTTTCACCCTCAAACAACTTATTTTGAAACCTAATCTAGATATTTCAAAATTATCGCCATATTCTCAAATAGGGAGACCCGCGACTACGCGGTCAGTTCCAATAAGTTACATTGGTCCCGTGCAAGGTGTTCGTACCTCTTACGGGGCCGTTTGGTGGTTGGTTTGGGTTTTCACCCTCAAACGACTTGTTTTTAAGGTTAATCTAGATATTTCCAAATTATCGTCATATTCTCAAACCAGGAGACCCGTCCGTGACTACGCGTTTAGTTCCTACAAGTTACATTGGTCCAGTGCGAGGTGTTTGTACCTCTTACAGGGCCATTTGTCGACTCGTTTGGGTTTTCACCCTCAAACGACTTATTTTTAAGCCAAATCTAGATATTTCCAAATTATTGTCATATTCTCAAACTGGGAGACCCGTAACTACGCGGTCAGTTCCTACAAGTTACATTGGTCCCGTGCGATGTGTTCGTGCCTCTTATGGAGCCTTTTAGTAGATGGTTTGAGTTTTCACCCTCAAACGGCTTGTTTTTAAGACAAATCTAGATATTTCCAAATTTTTTTCATATTCTCAAATTGGGAGATCCGCGACTCTGCGGTCAGTTCCTACAAGTTACATTAGTCCCGTGCGAGGTGTTCGTGCTCTTACGGGGCTGTTTGGGGTCCGGTTTGGGTTTTCGCCCGTTAACTGCTTGTTCTTAAACTGAATCTCGATATTTTCACATTATCGTCATATTCTCAAATCGGGAGACCCGTGACTACGTGGTCAGTGCCTACAAGTTACATTGGTCCCGTGCGAGGTGTTCGTGCCTCTCACAGGGTTGTTTGGCATATGGTTTCGGTTTTCACCCTCAAACGACTTATTTTTAAGCCTAATCTAGATATTTTCAAACCGAGAGACCCGCGACTACACGATCAGTTCCTACAAGTTACATTGGTCCCGTGCGAGGTGTTCATGCCTCTTACGGGGCTGTTTGGCGACTGGTTTGGGTTTTCACGCTCAAACGTCTTATTTTTAAGCCTAATATAGGTATTTCCAAATTATCCTCATATTCTAAAACCGGGAGTCCTGTGACTACGCGGTCAATTCCTACAAGTTGCATTGGTCCCGTGTGAGGTGTTCGTGCCTCTTACGGGGTTGTTTGGCGGTTGGTTTGGGTTTTCACCCTCAAACGATTTGTTTTTAAACGTAATCTGGATTTTTCCAAATTATCGTCATATTCTCAAACTGGGAGACCCATGACTGCGCGGTCAGTTCCTCAAGTTACATAGGTCCCGTTCGAGGTGTTCATGCCTCTAAGGGGGCCGTTTGGCGGCTGGTTTGGGTTTTCACCCTCAAGTGACTTATTTTTAAGCTTAATCTAGATATTTTCAAATTATCATCATATTCTCAAACCGGGAGTTCCGTGATTACCCGGTTAGTTCCTGCAAGTTACATTGTCTAGTTTGGGTTTTCACCCTCAAACGGTTTATTATTAATCTTAATCTAGATATTTTCAAATTATCGTCATATTCTCAAACCGGGAGACCCGCGATATCGTAATCAGTTCCTACAAGTTACATTGGTCCCGTGCGAGGTGTTCGTGCCTCTTACGGGGCCGTTTGGCGATTGGTTTGGATTTTTACCCTCAAACGGCTTGTTTTGAAGCCTAATCTATATATTTTCAAATTATCGTCATATTCTCAAATCGGGAGACCCTTGACTACGCGATCAGTTCCTACGAGTTACATTGGTCCCGTGCGAGGTGTTCGTGCCTCTTACGGGGCCGTTTGGGGCTGGTTTGTGTTTTCACCCTTCAACGGCTTGCCTAATCTAGATATTTCCAAATTATCGTCATATTCTCAAATCGGGAGACCCTTGACAACACAGTCAACTCCTATGAGTTACATTAGTCCCGTGGGAGGTGTTAGTGCCTTTAACAGGGCCATTTGGGGGCTGGTTTGGATTTTCACCCTCAAACGACTTGTTTTTTTGCTTAATCTACATATGTTCAAATTATCGTCATATTTTCAAATTGGGAGATCCGCGACTACGCGGTCAATTCCTACAAGTTACATTGATACCGTGCAAGAAGTTCGTGTCTCTTACGGGGCCGTTTGGCGGCTAGTTTGAGTTTTCATCCTTTAACTACTTATTTTTAAGCCTAATTTAGATATTTTCTAATTATCGTCATATTCTCAAATCGGGAGACCCGTAACAACACGATCAGTTCCTACAAGTTACATTGGTCTTGTGCGAGGTGTTCGTGCCTCTTACGGGGCCGTTTGGCAGCCGGTATGGGTTTTCACCCTTTAACTGCTTATTTTTAACCCTAATTTAGATATTTTCAAATTATCATTATATTCTCAAACTGGGAGACCCGTGACTACGCGGTCAGTTCGTACAAGTTATATTGGTCCCGTGCGAGGTGTTCGTGCCTCTGACAGGGCCATTTGGCGGCTGGTTGGGTTTTCACCCTCAAACGACTTGTTTTTAAGCCTAATCTTGATATTTCCAAATTATCGTCATATTTTCAAATCTAGAGACCCGCGACTACGCGGTCAGTTCCTACAAGTACATTGATACCGTGCGAGAAGTTCGTGCCTCTAACGGGGTCGTTTGGCAGCTAGTTTGGGTTTTCACCCTTTAACTACTTGTTTTTAAGCCTAATTTAGATATTTTCTAATTATCATCATATTCTCAAATCGGGAGACCCGTGACAACACGATCAGTTCCTACAAGTTACATTGGTCTCGTGCGAGGTGTTCGTGTCTCTTACGGGGCCGTTTGACAGTTGGTATGGGTTTTCACCCTTTAACTGCTTGTTTTTAACCCTAATTTAGATATTTTCAAATTATCATTATATTCTCAAACTGGGAGACCCGTGACTACGCGGTTAGTTCGTACAAGTTACATTGGTCCCGTGCGAGGTGTTCGTGCCTCTGACAGGTCCGTTTGGCGGCTGGTTGGGTTTTCACCCTCAAACGACTTGTTTTTAAGCCTAATATAGCATTTCCAAATTATTGTCATATTCTCAAACTGAGAGACCCGCGATAACGCGGTCGGTTCTTACAAGTTACATTGGTCTCGTGTGAGGTGTTCGTGTCTCTTACGGGGGCGTTAGGCGGCTGGTTTGGGTTTTCACCCTCATACGACTTGTTTTTACACCTAATCTATATATTTCCCAATTATCATCATATTCTCAAATCAGGAGACCCGCGACTACTCGGTCTGTTCCTACAAGTTGCATTAGTCTCGTGCGAGGGGTTCGTGCCTCTTACGGGACCGTTTGGTGGCTGGTTTGAGTTTTCACCCTCAAATGGCTTATTTTATGCCTAATGTAGATATTTCCAAATTATCATCATATTCTCAAATCGGGAGACCCATCACTACGCGGTTAGTTCCTACAAGTTATATTGATCCCGTGCGAGGTGTTCGTGCCTCTTACGGGGTCGTTTGGCGGGTGGTTTGGGTTTTCACCCTCAAAAGAGTTATTTTTAAGCCTAATCCAGATATTTTCAATCTATCGTCATATTCTCAAACCGGAAGATCCACAACTACGCGATCGGTTCCTACAAGTTACATTGGTCCCGTGCGAGGTGTTCGTGCCTCTTACGGGACCGTTAAGCGGATGGTTTGGATTTTCACCCTCAAACGGCTAGTTTTTAAGCCTAATCTAGATATTTTCAAATTGTCATCATATTCTCAAACCGGGAGACCCGTGACTACGCGGTCAGTTCCTACAAGTTATATTGGTCCCGTGCGTGGTGTTCGTGCTCTTACAAGGCCGTTTGGGGGCTGGTTTGAGTTTTTGCCCTTTAACTGCTTGTTTTTAAGACTAATTTAGATATTTTAAAATTATCGTCGTATTCTCAAATCGGGAGACCCGTGACTACGCAGTCAGTTCCTACAAGTTACATTGGTCCCGTACGAGGTGTTCGTGCCTCTTATAGGGCCCTTTGGCGTATGGTTTGGATTTTCACCCTCAAACGACTTTTTTTCAAGCCTAATCTATATATTTCCAAATTATCATCATATTCTCAAACTGGGAGACCCGCGACTACGCGGTCAGTTCCTACCAGTTACATTAGTCCCGTGCGAGGTGTTCGTGCCTCTTACGGGGCCGTTTGGCGACTGGTTTGGGTTTTCACGCTCAAACGTCTTGTTTTTAAGCCTAATCTAGATATTTTCAAATTATCATCATATTCTCAAACCGGGAGGAGCGTGACTACGCGGTCAGTTCCTACAAGTTACATTGGTCCCGTGCGAGGTGTTCGTGACTCTTACGGGGCCATTTGGCGACTGGTTTGGGTTTTCACCCTCAAACGGCTTGTTTTTAAGGTTAATCTGGAGTTTTTCAAATTATCGTCATATTCTCAAATCGGGAGACCCGCGACTACGCGGTCAGTTCCTACAAGTTACATTGGTCCTGTGCGAAGTTTTCGTGCCTCTTACAGGGCCGTTTGACGGCTGGTTTGGGTTTTCACCCTCAAACGGCTTATTTTTAAACCTAATCAGGATATTTTCAAATTATCGTTATATTCTCAAACGGGGAGACCCGCGATTAGGCGGTTAGTTCCTATAAGTTATATTGGTCCCGTATGAGGTGTTCGTGCCTCTTACGGGATCGTTAGGCGTCTGGTTTGGGTTTTCACCCTCAAACAGTTTGTTTTTAAGCATAATCTAGATATTTTAAAATTATCATAATATTCTAAAATCGAGAGACCCGCGACTACGCGGTCAGTTCCTATAAGTTACATTGGTCCCGTGTGAGGTGTTTGTGCCTCTTACGGGGCCGTTTAGCCGCTGATTTGGGTTTTCACGTTGAAACGACTTGTTTTGAAGCCTAATCTATATATTTTCAAATTATCGTCATATTCTCAAATCGGGAGACTCGTGAGTACGCGATCAGTTCCTAATAGTTAATGGCTTGGTCCCGTGTGAGGTGTTCGTGCTTCTTACGAGAGCGCTCGGGGGCTAGTTTAGGTTTTCATCCTTTAATGGCCTGTTTTTAAGCCCAATCTAGATCTTTTTAAATTATCGTCATATTCTCAAATCGGGAGACCCGTGACTACGCATATGCCGGCATTCTATGTCCGCATATGTGGAAAATAAGTATTGTAAACTATAGCCATATTCGTCAAGTTATAATTATTTGACGCAATTGAATAATATTTGGCAAAGAATTTATCTCCAACACAACCATCTTTCAAATCAATTGTTCAGGGAAACTCATATTATAGTTATAAATGGAATAGATACAAATGTCTAATCCTAATCAACGTGGAAGACAACGCAAAAGAAGAAAAACAAAAACAAAGACATGTCTTAATTAAATTAACTTGGATGGATTGATTTGATGAGATCATCCTTGATGGCATACCCCTAAGAGACATATTTGCAAGGAGTCTGTAATACCCCGTATTTTTACGCATTTTTATTTTTACGAAATTATGGAGAATGGGGATTAATTAAATTAAAGGGAAAAAAAATTAAATTGTCATTAATCCGATTTTATGATAATAATTACTAGCGTGATGAGAATGAGTAGTTATTGAATAATATTATGGCCGGGGATGAGATACACGACAGTTATGTTATAAATATTTAGGATGTGTACGAGTCGCGTCACTAGTATGCATTTGGAGGTTTAAAAGGTATATGATTTTTATAACTTGGATGACTATTTTGAGTGCGCCAGAGTGTTCAGAAGGGTCGAAATAATCAGAAAACACTACTCGGGTATTTAAATTGGAGTCTGGGACATTTTAGCCTGAAACAACACCCCAGAGGGGTATTTTGGTCTTTTGGAATTTTTGGATAATTAAATGGACCAAAATTGGGTTTAATTGAAAGCTTTTAGGTTTAGTGGCCAGTTAGTTTCAGGCTACATGATAAAGAGAGGTAAAGAGAGAGAGAGAGAACCAAGGAAGAAGAAGAAGACTACATTAGAGCCCTAATCCAAGAACTCAAGCTTTCACACCAAAAAGTACACCAACGCGTAGATCGTGTCAAGAGGATCGTTCCCATAAAAATTTCAATCCGCAAATAAGAAGTTCATATTAAGGCAAGTGATTATCTTGCTCTTTCTCTTAGCATTTATTATTCTTGTTAATATATGTTGAGGTTTTAGAACTATTAATACCAAAATTGGATTACTTATGTTGAGATTGTGTAGGAATCTTAGAAATTTGATGGGGGTTTGCATGTAGAGGATTTTTCCCCTTATTAGGATTGTGAAATTTGGTGAATTAGATGTTAATCACGAAATAAAAATGGGGTTTTTATAGATTTATTAATTATGGGTTTATGTTTACTATGACTCATGGGAAAATTTAGGAATTTGTTGAAATTACTTGATGATTATAAGGATTTGACCCCTAAACTATGCTCAGAAGTGTTTTAGGGTGACTTAGAGTAGTTTGGAAACCTTGTACTTGGGTTGGAATGGGTTTAGGTTGAGATTGAAGAGGAGAAAATCTGGAAAAACGAACTTTGAAGATGAACTGGGCAACTTCGGAAATTTCGTTAGAAGTCTAGCCCAGGTCGTTCGAACGACCTCGTTCGAATGAGACATCTAACGAGTTTCCAGTGACCCTTCTAAAGAGTTTGGTAGTTCGTTTGAAGTTGGGGGGGAATTCGTTCGAACAAGAATTCTTGGGTCTTCTAATGAGATTCCAAAATGACTCTTAAGGCCCGATTTTTGTTTCAAACTTCCCGTAGGCTTATTTAAATAAGTGTTAGACCTGTATGAATGTCGAGTGACTTAAAATTTATAATTATTAGTGAGCGGAGAATATGTCGAAATTTATAAAATTAGAGAGATGCGATAATAAAAAGGGGAATACATACGAATAAGGTACGGGGTATAATAGGGGATATATTACGTACTGTGAACACTACGCTATTGGAAAGCCAATGAAATTATATAAGTTGTGTGTATGCTTATTGCTCAAAATATTGTGTGTATGACATACCTAGCTATTGGCTATCAAATGGAGGTTAACGCGTTGTGGACGACCGAATCTTGTGTGCCTTCGGGGGATTTAGAGTCGTACCACTAGAGCATGGAACCTAGGTACGGGCTATCCATGAGAATGATATTGATGACGATCGTATGGGTACGTAAGTATGTGCGTAGTCCATCGGCTTGGGACTATGTTCGCCTCCAATAGGTGTTTCTGTTTTTATTGGTTCTCGAGAGATTGAACCTGTTGTCCTCTATGCGTGAGCGTTGCAATGGGACTAGATAGCCGAGTATGCGTAGCACTATGTAATATTGCTATATTTGTATATAAATTGAAATGTATACATAAGGAGAATAATGTGTATACCGAAATCTTGTTTGGTGTCTTATGTTGATGACTCTATTTTTAATTGTGTACTTATTGTATTATTAGCTGGGCAATTAGAAGAATATGTGAATAAACTAAAGTAATTCTAAACCTAAATCAAAATCGTAAGTACGTCGGCTTTGAGTTATTTAGGAAGTCTTTCCAGCATAATAGTGTGTACTTAGTAGCCAGTCAGGGTATCATGACTCGTATGGGTAGTTAGGCTCGTTAGAAGTGCACACTAGATCGAGGGGTGAGTATCTCAACTGAGTACGCTAAGGTAACTTGAATAATAATTGTGCTAATTGAATCAATTTAAGCACTTGCCATTTTAAACTGTTTTCAACTCGGGCTCTGACCCGTTTTTCTGTATATCCTTCTATTGTTCCATTAGTTTTAGGTGCCCAGCCACAGGGACACCAGCCCTAGGAGACTCTATTCAGTTGTCGTGTTGTAGCTGCTGTGGAAGCTGTATGATCATTGCTAGTAGATGACTCAGCATATCCTTCCTTTTTTAGTTATCTATTATGTTGGACATGTCATCCTTTCTCGTGTTTACATTCAGAGATTTAGTTGTTTTACATTCTCTCTTAGATTTTATTTCCTTTTATTGGATTTATTGTATGGGATTGTATTTGGATGTGTTTTACTCCAGTCATTTATTTTACTTCAGTTAGACTCTATTTATATTACTGTGATGCATGGCATTTGTTGGTATTCTCTTTTATATTGGTTAGTAAAAAGATAAAATTTGGACATCACCCTTTTTAAATATTAGGTGGTTAGTTTTTGTTAAATTAAAATTTGAGTTTTCGACAGTGATGCATTATCCGGACCAACTTGATATTCTGAAATTAATTAATTAAGGACTGATCACCTGGTAATTAATTAGGCGGGGTGTCACAGAGTCTTTATTTTTCTGCAAAAAAAAAAAGTGATATGAAAAATATTTCCAACTGATACGAAGTATGTGCAATACAAATTATTGCATTAGACTAAAGAGGAGAGAGGGTGGCACTACTAAAATTAACCTCCCTAGTTTTTATAGCTTTTATTTTCATTTGTTTGAGAAGTTTTATTATATGGCTTTAAGTACTCTAGTGCCAATAGACTCCCTCTTGTACCCATGCATAAAGTTGGTAAGCCCCCCAGGGTCATCACTGCAGATTTTAAGTAAACATTATATATGCACAGAGATAGATACATACACATACAAAACGAAGATGACAACAACAATTGCAAACCTTGTATATGGAGCAGGTTCATTATCACAATGAACGAAAAGATATCAACCGACGTTAAATCCCTGGGAAACAAAAGTGTATGACAAAATGTAAAGATATATAGAAAGAGCCACATGTAAAGGATCATTTTGTAAGTAACCCTACCTGAATTCCATCTTTGCGCCAGCATTTCTCAATTCTATAAATCCCATCATATCGGACTCCTATTTTTGGAGCATGAGAAGAACATTTCTCCTTGTGGGATCTGACCATTGACATGGGGATTTTAGCTTAAGAACAGAGAATAAGGTTAAGATATGAGGAAAAACTACAAGCCAATATGAAATGGTATGTCAAATTGAGGCCATAAACTTTCCCAACATAATCAACAGATATTGGAAGTAATTTACACGTGCAAGTTCGTAACATTAATTGAGAGAAGAGGTATTCGTGTTATCTTTAAAATAACTGGAACAAAATTAAAGTGCTAGACAAACATGTCACTAAACATAGAGACATAGTTGTATATATAGTAAAATACGATACAATACGTCATCAAAAAGATAAGTACCGAAAGGTTGTATCACAGGTAGCTATACCATAGTCGTAACGGGTTTATTTCATTATGTATTATTTTTTTCCTTATAAAAATTCTCTTTCATTCAAGTATTCTTATAATAACAGGATTAGAGTGGTATTTAAACACAATCTGAATTTAAAAGGTACCTTTATAAATGATGAAAATTAACATATTATGAAATGGGTTAGATGCAATAAAGATATTTAAAGCACTACATTGCTTGAACTTCCTGTATAGAGGGCACATATTACAAGTATTGAATATCTAAAATTAAAAGTGAATATAAAAATAAAGGGCACATACCTTCCTGTATAGAGGAACCACTCACCGTGGTCATCATTTTGGTAGCCTCTCGAGAGTCCCACAGACTGAACACCATAAACCGATTGCCCAGCAATCCCCGCAACATGAGGAAGATGAGCCCCCCATTGTCTACATTCCATCCCTGTAGTTTTTTCATGGAATATGATATACACATGGACTATGAACCCGATCGACGCTATATCAAGATCATAGGGTGATTGGATTCTTTGAGATCTTTGAAATCACAAAACTAAGCAAAAGGAGCGACGGGACAAAAAAATAGTTTAATTATTAGAAATCTTTTAAATAGATTACAATAAACAGTTGTAATCCATGAAATCTATTGAAATCACTAACAACGTTTGAACAAAGGAACGAACCAACCCAACGGAAATCTAATTCTTCAAACCTGATTGAAAATCCAACTCTATAAACCCCAACAAAAATCTGACTCTTCAAACCCAACTCGTAATCGATTTCAAAACCCCACTCAAATTGATTTCAAAACCTAACTCAATTTGATTAGAAACCAACCCAATTCAATTTCAAATCAATTTTCAGACTTAACTCAAATTGTTTTAAAAACCTAACTCCATCGATTTCAAAATTAAAAAATATGTATATATATATATATATATATATATATATATATATATATATATATATATTTCATCCAACACTGTCAACGAAATCTAAGAACGAAATGAAAAACAAAGTTGCTTACCTTTGCTCGGAGGTCGGAGGTATGGAGTAGGTCAGCGGTCGGTGGTAATGAAAAACGAAGATGGTTGTTGATGAAGAAAACGAAGATGGTTGTTGAGAGAGATGGGAGACAGGCCTATGAGTGAGAGCGGGGGACATGTGAAAATAGAGAGTGGAACAAGTGGGAGAGGAGAGCGGGAGACCAAAATAAGTGAGATTAGTATTTTTTGGGTATTATATATTTTAGTTAAGTGTGCTCAATTCTGGGACACTTTTAAACAGTGCCAAATTTTGCGCTGTTTTAAAGTGTCCCAGATTGTCATTAAACCGGGCCAAAATTTGGCACAGTTTTAAACTATGCCAAATTTTTAATATCAAGTTGTGCTAAATTGCTAATTTTGGTGTAGTGGTTGTACGTGCCTCGTGAAATCCATCCTAGTTGGTCCCCTATGAACACACACACACTCTCTCTCTCTCTCTCTCGGTATGATTACACACAAGTCAAGAAAAACAACAATCAATCCTATGTTAGAGATTACCAAAGCAATCTCTTCAATCTTCGATTATTATATATGTTAAGTGTTAACCATTTAAATTAGGTTAAACCCAAACACCTAGGGTTGCTAATCGTAGAATATATTCTCATAAAACATACTGATCATAAGTGTTTAAATTAACAAAATGATTCCTAAATCAAATGAGCTTAAAAAACCCTAGAAAAACCCCAAACTAACCTCACTAGGCCTGGCTCCCAGACTGGATCAATTCAGACCATGGTCGACTTGATCCAAGGGGTCCATGAGTGAGTATGCTACTACCAAGTGCGTGTTTATAGGATTGGAACACAAAATACCAAATTTTAATCTCAACTAAAGGTAAACCGAGTGAGAAATTAATCCAATTTTAATTCAAGCACGGATTAAATATAAATAAATTTTATCTTGCCAAAACATACATCTAGGTGATGTTGCAAGAATAAAATAAATCAATCACACAATGTCGCGATGTACGAGGAACATTCACAATGGGAAAAATCTCGGACGACCCAACCTACGCAAATTCACTATGATATGGGGTTTATACAATAATGACAGATATAGACTTACTCCCTCGATGCCTTCAAGCCTTATGTCATCTTCACCACTTGAACTTTCTTCACAACAACACCGCATGAACCCACAAATGGCTTCATGAGGCAGTCCTCATGTGTCTCAATTTTCCCTGTTCTTTAGCTATCATCCATCACCGAAGTCACATGAAATCCACTGTACCAAACAGTATTCTAATGATGCAGAGTAAACAATCTTGGTGCTCAAAACATGAGAGTTTGATACATAGTGTTATGTCAATAGTTGAATCTAAAAAAACGGGGTTAAAGAGGCTATGTATTTTTCTCAATAAAGATGTTTTCGAAACCCCTTACTTAAAAACATTGTACTAGCCCTTATTTATATAGAAAAATAAAAAAGACGGTGGCATAAAAATCGAGGCACCTCGTTCTAACAAAAATGCCATCTCGTCCGAACTACTTTTGCAACCTCGTATGAACCAAACAAGGTCGTTCGAATGAGATACCCAATCTCGTTAGAACAGGGACTAAATGACCTTCTAATGAAAATAATCTGCTTAGGCAGAATTTTCTCATTCAATGCTCATTAGAACCTCATTAGAACGAAAACCTCAAACTCATTATATCGAGATACAATACTCGTTCAAACGAAATGATAAATCTCATTATAGCAAAAATGGAGTTTCGTTAGAATGACTTTAAAAACCTAAAGTCATTTACCTTAAAATATTTTTTAAAAAATCCCTCATTAAAATATAAATACCCAAGCTAAGAACCTAGGGATCAACACAATACACCAAATATACCTTTCTTCGGATCCCATGTAACACCCCATGATTTTAGACCATAAATAACTCCTTTTTAATCAAAAATTAAAAAAATATTTTCTTTGGATTTGATTGTTTTTGGCAATTAAAAATGTTGGTTTTTATATATATAAAACCAGGTTTTAAGTGGAATTTAATTTGGGGGGGGGGGGGGGGGGATTGAGAATTTCTAAAATTATATATTAAACCGTGGGAAATTAGGTTCATCAGGCCAACTGAATCGGTTCGATCCTGGGGCTAACCGGTTCGTGTCCGTAGTGGTGCGCATGTGATTTAGTTTTTTAATGTTTGTGCTTAACTCAAACTCTCCTATTTTTCTCCCAGTAATTAATCTTTGTTTTAGGGATTTTATATTACTTTTAACCCTTCTTAAGAAGTTGTAGCCTCCTATAATTTTATCTCCTCTCTTCTACAAAACTTAAACCCCATTAAAATCAAATTTTAACCCAAGTTTTGAAGATCCAAATCAAGTTTTCTCAAGAACATCCAAGAATATATTTTTGCTATTTTCGCGAGAGGAATGCAACCGTGTAATCAAAATCTCAAAATTACTTCTTTACAGGCATGAAAAATTCTAATGTTCCCCTTAAGTGTAATGCATTTTAGACATTCTTTAAACTTTAATAAATGGTGTTTTCCTAAAATAAATTAGGAAGACTAATTAGAGAAAGTGAAAGTAATTGCGGGGACATTTCTATTCAAAATTATAATATAACTTAAGACTCAAAACAATCGCATGCTTAGAATATAGATTGAGATTTTGATAAAATTGTGAGGCATTTCCCGTATTGAAATTTTTTTAAATATGAATTTGTAATAACTTTTCGACTTGAAAAGTCACGATTTTTATGTGTAGGTTATTGAATGGAATTATTATTTATAAATTTTTTGTGGATATGCATGTTAAAAAGGGAAGTCTTGTATTAATTAGAAAAATGGCACTTATGTGAAATTTCTTGAATATTACAACTCGTGTGACCTTTGGTAGAAATTATTTGATTATAAAATTAAACGGACGTAATTTGAATGATATTGTAATCAGAGAATTAATTGGAAGATTTGTAGCTATAAATTGAAAATAAGCTTTATGTGAATGTCGCATGTGTTAATATTTTGACACCTTGGGGACATTGGGATTTTTGGGTAGTTACAATTCTACTCTTATATTTAGGTTGCTTGCTAGGTATGGGACTTGTAGGTATGCCTCGTTGTTCTTAACACTTTCTAAGTATGGGACTATGGAGTGAAGGTTCATACAATTGGGTAATTCTTGGGTGGGGAAAAGTAGTACGTCGTCACATGTTTTTCATTAGCTTAGGTGCGAGACTAGGTTGTGATTTATGATAAGTGTTATTCCTAGGTAGGTGATCTCTAGGTATGGGACTAAGGATGATTTTGGGTTGTGTCACCCGAATAAATAGTGGACCTAATAGAGAATAATAAAAACTTGATAATTAATGCTTAAGATAATAAACGGGAATTCAAATGAGTTTGTGTCACGAGTATGTGCAAAACTAATGATAATTGGGTTGGCGTGCTATAACGATGTGGGTGTGTGTTTTCGTCACGAGTATGTGCGGAGCAAACGAAATTGAGCAAACTAGCTATAGCAACGTGTCGTGCGTGGAACCGCACAGTATGTGTAGTGCTAACGAAATGGGGAGAATTGGCTATAGTGAGGGGAATGTGTGTGGCGTAGAATTGTGGGCGCACCAAGAGTTTGTGAAGGATTCGTAATAGGATGAACTGGCTCTACTGGTGTTGAATTAATAAAATTGGTTACATTAATGCTATTAATAATATTGAACTTATAATAAAATGTTATCATATCATAAATGGGACTTGAATAGTGGGGTGGCGGAGTTATATGGGTAGTTAGTAATGTTTCATCTTACTCGCATGTTCTTATATCGTTTAATTTAAAATACTCTACTCTAATATTTATCATGTATGATGTTTATTTCTGGGTTCACGATCCCTAATTAGGAGGAGTATCTAGTGTTCATGCGGCGAGCTCTGACCCATTACGTTGACTAGCATTTCAGGTATAGTTGCTAGAGTGGATGCACAGGATGGATTAGAGATTTTTGGAGTGCATCTAGAGATTTGATTTTATTGCTTTAGTAGTTTAGATTATTTATATTCTGTCGTTTTATTATGAGACAGTTATTACGGATTTGGTGGGCCATGCGGTTCAACAATTGTCTCTAGTTTCGAGTTAGAGATTGGTAGTTGGATTATTTATTGGATATTTTCCCATCTTTTGTAGTTGGATTTATTTTTGGAGTTATCATGGTGAATAATTTTATCTACATGGATGGTTATATGCGTTGGATTTTTTCAAATTATATTTTGTGAAAAAAGTTTTTAAAGTCTCATATTTCTGTCACATGCTGAGAATAGTATTTTATTTAGTGACGTCCGCCGTAGTTTGGCGACGACGGCTGGCCAACCTGCTCGCCAGAATGCGCGAGGGTGTTACAGATGGTATTAGAGCATGATCTTAGATCTCGTAGGTTATGAGTCTGTTATATCTTTCGCATTACCGATCTTTGTGTCTAGTATACGTGTTAGTGTGTTTCTTGGAGAGACGGAGTTTTGTGTTAGGGCGGTTGTAGGAATTTAGATTAGAACTAGTAATATTGATGTGAGGATACTTAGAGTTGATCTTGGAGATGAGATTTATTTTGGATATTATTAGTACAGATGTTATGTATCGCTAGTATCGATATGGTGATGTGACTTGATTTAAGGACTTTAGCGTTGCGATAGATTTTGGGGATAAAATCGAGTAGAGATTTATGGGAGATCATGATATGCCGCTATTTTCATAGTCATGCTTATATATAGTTGATATATATGTTGTATTTTGTTCATGCGGTAGGTGCGTATAGGATTGGGTGTATGGGCGCCCAATCATAGTATCCTACGGGTAGGCATATGTAAGCCTTATTTTATTTGCGCGACTTTACATTTGACGTTTACGCTATGTCGAATTTCGAGGACGAAATTCCTGTATTAGCGGGGGAGAATGTAACACCTCATGAGTTTGGACCATAAATAACTCGTTTTTAATCAAAAATCGAAAAAATATTTTCTTTCGATTTAATTATTTTTGGTAATTAAAATGTTGGTTTTGACATATATGAAATAAGGTTTTCAGTGGAATTTAATTCGGGGGTGAAATTTGGAATTTCTTAAATTATTTATTAAACCGTGGGAAATTGGGTTCATTAGGCCGATAGAACCGGTTCGTCCTTGAGGTGAGTCAGTTCGCGCTGGCAGTGGTACGCATGTTGTTTAGTTTTTAAGTATTTTTATTTCACTCAAACTTTCCTATTTCCCCCCTATTAATTAAACTCGGGTTTAGAAATTTTAAAACACTTTTAACCCTTCTCAAAAAGTAGTAGATTCCCATAGTTTTATCTCCTCTCTTTTACAAAAGTGAAACCCCATTAAAAACAAATTACTACCCAAGTTTTTCAGATCTAAATCAAGTTTTGTCAATAAAGAACATGTTTTTGCTATTTTCACAAGAAGAATGCAACCGTGTAATCAGAATCTTTAGTCGACTTTTTTACAGGCATAAATACTTCTATTTTTTCCCTTAAGTGTTATGTGTTTTAGATTTTCCCTAAACTTTAATAAAGGCATTTTATTAATATAAATTAGGAAAACTAATTAGGGAAAGTGAAATTAATTACAGGGTTATTTTTATTCAAAATGATAAAATAACTAAAGACTCAAAACAATCGCATGCTTAGAATGGAGATTGGGATTTCAATAGGATTGTGGATCGTTTCACGTATTAAAAAAATTAAAAATATGAATTTGTAATAATGTTTCGCCTCGAAAAGTCATGATTTTTATTTGTAGGTTATAGAATGGAATTATTATTGTGAAATATTGTGGATATGCATGTTAAAAATGGAAATCTTGTATTAATCGAAAAATGGAACTAATGTGAAACTTATGAAATATTACAACTCGTGTGATCTTTTGTAGAAATTATTTGATTGTAAAATAAAGTGGACGTAATTTTAATGATATTTTAATTAGAGAATTAATTGGAAGAATTGTAGATATGAATTGCAAATATGATTTATGTGGATGTCACTTATTTTAATATTTCGACAGCGTGGGGACGTTGGGATTATGGGGTAGTTATATTTTTACTCTTATTTTTGGTTGCTTGCTAGGTATGGGACTAGTAGGTAGGCCTCGTTGTTGTACACAATTTTTAGATATGGGACTAGTGAGTGAAGGGTCGTACGGTTGGGTACTTCCTGGGCGGGTCTAAGTAATACTCCGTCACATATTTTTTGTTAGGCTAGGTGTGTGACTAGGTGGTGATTTGTGATAGGTATTATTCCTAGGTGATAGATTAAGTAATACTTATGATTTTGGTGATCTCTATGTATGGGACTAGAATGGGCTTTGGGTTGTGTCACCCGAATAAAGGGTGGGGCTAATAGAGAATAATGAAAACTCGATAAGAAATTGATAATTAATGCCTAAGATAATAAATGGGTAATAAAATGAGTTTGTGTCACGAGTATATACAGGACTAATAATAATTGGGTTGGATGGCTATAGCGACGTGGGTGTGTGTTGGTGTCACGAGTATGTGTTGGGCTAATAAAATTGGGAAAAATGGCTATAGTTACGTGTCGTGCGTGGAACCTCATAGTATGTGCAATGTTAACGAAAGGGGGCGAACTGACTACAGTGAGGGAAATGTGTGTGGTGTAGAATTGTGGGCGCGCAAGGAGTATATATAGGACTCGTAAAAGGGTGAACTGGTTATACTGGTGTCGCATTAATAAAATTGGTTACATTAATGCTATTAATAATTCTGAACTTATAATGAAATGTTATAATATCATAAATGGGACTTGAATAGTGGGGCGGCGTAGTTATTTGGGTAGTTAGTAGTGTTTCATCTTACACGTATATTCTTATATTGTTTAATTTAAAATATTCTATTATGAAATTTATCATGTATGATGCTTATGTCTGGGTTCACGAACCCGAATTGGGATGAGTAACTAGTGTTCATGTGGTGGGCTCTGATCTATTGCGTTGACTAACATTTCAGGTATAGCTGCTAGAGTGGTTGCACAGGATGGATTGGAGATTTTTGGAGTGCAAATGGAGATTTGCTTTTATTTCTTTAGTAGTTTAGATTATTTCTATTTCGTCGTTTTATTATGAGACAGTTTTATGAATTTGGCGGGTCATTCGGTTTCACAGTTGTTTACGATTTTCAGTTAGAGATTTGTAGCTGGATTATTTGTTGGATATTATCCAATCTTTTGGAGTTGGATTTATTTTTGGAGTTAGAATGGTGATGGATTTTATTTGCATGAATGCTTATATTTCTTAGATTTATTCAAATTATATCTTGTGGAAAAAGTTTTTAAAGTCTCATATTTCTTTCACATGCTGATAATGGTATTTTATTTAGTGACGTCCGACGTAGTTTTACGGCGGCAGCTGGCCACCCCGCTCGCCAGAATGCGCGGGGTGTTACATCCCAAGGTTGAAAATAAAACTCAGTATGAAGTTGATGTCGCTTAACTAAGGCCGCTTCATATCTTCATTGCATAGACTTGAAGGTATAAAGTGAACAACCTAACCTATGACTCAAACGATTTTGTCTAAACGGAATAAAGCCAATATTACAAATAAACAATAAATATTACAAACTTGGCACAATGAATTTTTTTCCTTATAAATCACCTCCTTTAGATTTGCCTCAAAAAAACCAAAAAAAAACTAGGTTGTCAAGCTCGAATGCCCAAGCCCCAAAATCCACAAGGAAAAAGACACACAGGACTTGACTGACTATATTCTTGAGCAGCTTTGCTCTTGTAAAAACTTTGTCTCATCGATGCTTAAACCTGCACAGTTAACACACTATTCAAACACAAAGAGAATATGAAATATATAAACTGCATATGAAACACTCTCCTAATTAATCTAAACTTCTCTCCCTTTGTATTCGGGAATGGACAAAGGTGAAAGTGTAAATACGAAACAAATGATCATATAGAAAACAATTATATCAGATGTGAAATGGTAGCAATAATCATATGAAACCACAAGTATAATTAATAAAAAAAGGAAATAGTGATGATCACGGGTTAAATGTATGCAAAGACTCAAACAAACATACCATATATATAGGTATAACACCACAAAAGATACACGAAAATAAGTATTTCACACTCGTATGGCATACACATGTCTAAACCAAATGTTGTATGGATTGAATGAGCGTAAACTAGAAATAAAATAAATATGTCCCAAACACTTAAGATGGTCCAAGGAACTCAAATTTGATCATCATTAATTGTAAAACTTAGATTTATCCTCACGTGATAAATAAAGTTAACTCATAATGGACAAACAAAGTAAATGAACACAAGCCTTGATAGTATTCAAGATTTTCAACCAATAGCGTCAAACATTAATGATGAATAATGACTCATTCTGCAAACTCATTGATCTTCAACTTCTAATACTCTAAAAAAATATGAATATTCATTTTTTCTTATTTTTGGAGATATAACTTTAGATGATCAATTTCTAAACTTTAGCCTTGTTAAATATTCCTCATTTCTTTCTTTTTCTTTTCTTTCTCAAAGGCTCTTGTCAATGGTAGCCTTTCATGAAAAGTAGATTTACTCCCTTCATATCCCTTTCCAATGCATACTCTTATTTTTTCAACTTAAGATCATCCTCACCACAATGATTCTTTCATGCACAAATCACCCAGATAAGTAGGTATTTATTTGACAACATTAATAGGAGAACACTTCACTTAGCTCATACAACATAAGAAGTTAAGACCAAAAGAGGTCGTGAAAGTGTGTGCAGTGACATAAACAAAGATGAAACCATTAAGCAAAACCAAATAAGAATAACTACATGACAAGACATGCTTAAGAAACAATACTATGCATTTTGAAGCCATACTCTAATGATCTAAACACATAAAAAACATGGAATGAATGGTATTCAAACCTCCAATATGAGACACAAAATGTGAAAATTACTTGTTGATGTAAAAAATTAGATTATATCTAATTATTTAATCACAGATAAAATAAAGTGAGACAAAGAAATTTTCAAGTGGTTCAGCCTTATAAGAATGGCCTACGTCCACTGTTTCTGTTATTGCTGACTGTTTGGGAATTCTCGATTACAAGTTTTATCCAGAAATTCCGACCCCCCTACAATGAGGATGGTACAATGTATTTATAGCCCTCAGGCTGTATATGTGAAAGGGTAGTACATAGCTGTTCATTAGGCGTATACATCTGTATGATAATAATAATAATAATAAGCATTTAATGCGCAGTTAATCTGTTGGTTATCCTGCAATTAATGCTCTGTTCGAGGTGCAGCTCGGACTGCCTAAGTAGCTCGGTACTCATAAGTTTCTCGGTGTATTAAAGTTCCTCAGAGAGCTCTTATTGGTCGGAGCATCATGGTTGATCGGGGAAGCAGAGTTCCTCGTTGCAGTATGGTTCCTCGGAGAGCATCTATTGCTCGGAGTATCTGAGTGGATCGAGGTGTTGTTAGGAAGTGTTTGTTATTGCCATACAGATTGCCACGTGTCTTCACTCAATTGAGCCATGTCAGCAGACTAAATTTGGTATCAACAGAAGCCCCCAATGTTTCACAGTTCGAAATTTGAGGAGTGTGGAACATTCTTTCTCGAAATATGGAGGTTTTAAATGGTCATCCTGAAATTTAGAAGTATTTTCTTTTGTATTTATTTCTCCTTCCTAATTCGTAGAATCGAACTTTTTGAATTTTTATAACCTCTTCGATTCCCGCGCCCTTTTTTTGCCTTTTTAGCCGCTGGTAACGTAACCGTCTCTTTTTGCAATCATTATCTTTACCCATTCCCAAGGCAAAGTATTTAAACGTTGCAGAAAATCCCATTGTCTTCTACTTTTTCATTCTTATCTCTTCGAGTTTTCCATTGTTTCTCTCTCCCGTGCGTTCATCTCTTTCATCATTTGTTGTCAACAGACTCATCCCTTTCCTGTAAGATTTTCTTCCTTCTCTTTGATTTCCTTCTTTCATCATGGTTTATCCTGTAGAATCGATTGATAAGTTTCGCTCTGATTTCTCTATTCCCTCATGAGTTATTTTGGAAGAGCTTTCTGAGCCTTCAGACTATTTTCGTTTGGCTGAGGGACATTTGTTCCCAGCCTCTTTGTCGCTGAATGTGGCTTTTCTTTTCCCCCAAACCCTTTATGTCTGGAATTCTGTCAATACTTTGACGTGGTTCCTGCAAGAATAGTTAATGGATCTTATAGATTAAATCAAATTCATGGAACTCGTATAGGAATTCCTGAGATTATGTTTTGTTATAGATGGGATGTGGGTGATAATACTTTTTATTTAAAAACTAGGTTTTTAAATAGAGCTTTAGTGGTAAATCTCCCAGATTCCAATAGGGACTACTTTGAGCACGGGGTTGTTATGAAAAATTGGCAACACCCTCCATTAACTGGAGCTGATGTTTACCAGGGTCCCAGATGTCCTCCCTATGGCAATGGGATAGGTTGTTTTTATTTTATTTTCAAAATTATGCTTCTTTTGTGTTTGATAAAATGTGTCACTGATATTTTAATTTTGATTTATTAGCAGTTGATAGCAAAAGAAAATCTCCAAAAGAGACAGACGTTAACATAAGGCATTTAAAACTTATCTGGAGTTTGCATCAGACTGTTGCCGACGAGCATATTAGGTCAGTTTCATATTTTCTGCAGTACAAGAGTTACACCTCCTCTTTTACTGCTCGTCCGGTGATAAGCGATGCAGAACCAATACCAGCCTCTACAAGTTCTTCACCTGAGTCACATATTCCCTTGAGTGAAAGGATGAAGAAAAGAAGACCTCCTACCCTTTTTGAGAAATATGCCTCTGGTGCTGGAGAGGCAAAGAAAAGTAAGCTTGATGTCCCAGGAGAGGGGACAAAGAAAATTAATGCACCTCCTTCGGCTGCTCCTGTGAAGGTTGTCGAGAAGCCCCCAGTGGCCCCGAGCAAGGCTGCTGCTCCAAGCGAGGTGATTGTCATTTCTCCGACTAAGACTACATCGTTAGTCGAGAACGTTGATGCTCCTCTGAGGAGGCTGAAGAAAAGCTCCTCTATCAATTTGGCTGAATCCATCTCTCAGCCCCCGACTAGTGGTGTTCCCAGTTTTGTTGCCCCGAGCTCTGCTATGAACTCAGTGAAGACTTGGATCATTCCCGAGATCCAAGGTATTGAAGAAAACCTTTCTCGGGACATGGTTACCACATTAGCAGCTCGTCATATTGCTTCTGTAAGTCCAATAGCCTTAAATTTTCATTCTTTCCTTTTTGTATCTGTGCATTAACTTGCTTTTATTTTCCCAGTTAGTGACCTGTTTTAATACAAGTCTGAAGAAAGATGAAGCTATTAAAGCTTCAATCTCCTCATCAGGTGTTGAGGAAGCCTTGGTAGGTCTGACGCAATCGCTGAAGGATTCTCGTCAGAAGTATGCTGATGACAAGGCGATTTGGGAGAAGAAACTCACTTCGACCGAGCAAGAGAAGGCTCAGGTTATTGAGGTTTCTAAGGGGTTGGAGAAAAAAATAAATGATTTGGAGGAGAAGAATAAAGAGCTCGAAGGGAAGATAAAAATGCTGGGGAGCTTGAAAATAAGCTCAAGACTGCTAAGGAGGAGTTGGATCAACTTCGGGAAGTAAGTCGTCAGAAGGAGGAAGTTGAGATAAATTGAAGGCTGCTGATGATCTTCTTTCCGAGAAACTGACCTCGGAGAAGACAAAAAGGAAATTGGCTGTCAAAAAATCCTTCAGCGCCGGCTGGGATAAATGGTGGAATAAAGGTTTGGCTGCCATGATGTCGCAAGTGGAATATGGAAGCCTCAAATACTTTAGAGATGGATGGGTCGCTGCTCTGCAAGAGATGAAAGTTGATGAAAATTCTGAACTATTTCAGCGACACATCCTGGGCCCCCCTCCAACTCCAGAAGAAGAAGAAGAGGATGAACCTGCCTCTGAGGAATCATCCATGGTGATGGGAGATCAAATTTCTCATCCCCCAGCTACCAGCCCACTAGCGAGGAATTTCAACTACCCGTTACTTCATCCGAGCAACCTCCAGCACTTCCCGAGCAAACCTCTGTTCCATCCGAGCAACCTACCTCCTCGTCCCAGCCTCCCGAGAAAGTTTTGGGAGACAAGAAAAAGGTGTAGAGTTGTTCGAGTTTCCCTCTATTTTATTTTTCCTAGTCAAATGTAACTCTGAACTTTGTACTTCTCCTTTATGATGTAATAAAATTTGAACTTTTGCCTATGCATACTGTTGATTCTCTTCTTCATGCTTTGTATGTACTCTTATTGATTCTTGCTTTTTATTCCTTTACTAGTTTCTGGCCAGGATGGAATTATTATCTGCTCACGATACAAAACTGTTAAGGCAATGTAATGAGTATTTCAAAGCTGGTTATACAGACATGAGTTCAGCTCAAATTATTGACATCCTCGGTCAAGGTGCTTCAGAGCAAGCAATTGAAGCCTATCAGTATTTGAAGTGCCTGCTCGACCGTGCAGTGGCTAACAATGTAGAATACTATGATATGATTGAAGATCTCGAGGGAACTCTTAAAGAACTGCAGCAATAATATAAGGAATCTACAACCCTTTTGCACGAAATCAGCAACTCAGTGCTGATAAGGGATACGATAAACTGTTTGCTGCTTACGATGTGAGGGAGAGAACTTTGAAGGCTGAGGTCGAAGAGCACAGACATATAGCTGAGTTGTTAGAGAAGGAAAATAACAACCTGCAAAGAGAGGTGTCTCAGTTGAAGTCTGCAACTTCCACTTCCAACACTTTGGTCCCTGTGGCCGACGAGTGATTCTCTTTCTTGGAGGTCAAAAACGCCAACCTGAGGGATGAATTAGAAACCTTGAGGAGAGATGGCCCTTCTACATCTACTCGGGGATGAGTAAGATCTACTCGGGGATGAGCAAGAGCTGTTCGGATTACTGTCAAGGAACAGAGAAATCAATCTGCTCTGGAGAACCAGGCCTTCCAACTGATGGCAAAGAACCAGGCGTTGGCTGAAATGTCTAAGAAGATCAGGAATCTGGACGAGCAGCTTTTTGCGCAGAAGTCTGCCTTGGAGAATAAAGAACTCTTTATAAAGAGTCTCCATGAGTAACTGGAAAGATTGACATATCAATTCCACAAGCAGCCCAGAGAATTATGGATGGGTGGCTACAATGAGGCTCTCTACCATTTGGATGATCGTATCCAAAATGCAAATAATGAGGGTTACAAACAGGGATGGTTGAATGCCTTAGGTGTACTGCAACTGGAACAAGGTCATTACCTGTGGGATTATCATAATCCTGGGCTGCTTGACCTACCAGTGCCACCATTCAAGCTTGACATGAGTTGGATCCCTGCTCGGGCCATCCCTCGGTGTTTGATTTCCAAATACCTTGGCGATTACAATCTCCATTCCAATGTTGAGAAATCTCTTCCCGAGCACCTACTCGATCGACCATCTGTGATGAACATCAGGATGCTTAAAGATCTTAACTTCATAAATTCCCCTTATGCTTTGAATGATCCACCTGCTGGCGAGGAACTTGTTTCAAAAGTAGAGGGGAAGAAACCAATAGAATAGGAATCCTGATGTAATAAATTTATATTTCATTCTTGATGTATTTTGTTCTACATTTAATGAAATAATTTTATTTGCAAATCTTGACTGCCATTGCCTTGTGGTTGTAAAACACTTTACATCTGTGCATGTATATCTGTTAAAAAGATAACAACATTGTGTTATTTGTCGATCAACTGGAGTTTGTTAAAACTTATTACTGGCTATCTTGAATATGTGGTAATCATTTGACGACTAACCAAAATTGATGATACTTTGTTTCTCGACCAACTTGGTAGTAATTTAAAAAGTTACGAGTATCAAAAATTTTGCTTGATCACTTTCACGTACTCATAAAATGTTTCCGACCAACCAAGGTCGGTAAATTTTCCTTCTCGACCAACTACAGTTAGTTGGTTTTTATTCCCGATCAACCATAGTTAGTGGATTTTTTCTTGTCGATCAACTTTGGCACTTTTTGGAATAGTTTTTCTTCCTATCCAACCTTAGTTGGCATTTTTAGGAATAGTTTTTCTTCCTAACCAACCTTAGTTGGCATTTTTAGGAATAGATTTACCTCCTAACCAACCTTAGTTGGCATTTTTAGGAATATATTTACTTCCTAACCAACCTTAGTTGGCATTTTTAGGAATAGATTTACTTCCCGACCAACCTTAGTTGGCGTTTTTGAGAATAGATTTACTTCCCGACCAACCTTAGTTGGCATTTTCGGGAATAGATTTACTTCTTAACCAACCTTAGTTGGCACTTTTAGGAATAGATTTACTTCCTAACCATCCTTAGTTGGCATTTTTAGGAATAGATTTACTTCCCGACCAACCTTAGTTGGCGTTTTTGGGAATATATTTACTTCCCGACCAACCTTAGTTGGCGTTTTTGGGAATAGATTTACTTCCTAACCAACCTTAGTTGGCATTTTTAGGAATAGATTTACTTCCTAACCAACCTTAGTTGGCATTTTTAGGAATAGATTTACTTCCCGACCAACCTTAGTTGGCATTTTCGGGAATAGATTTACTTCCCGACCAACCTTAGTTGGCATTTTCGGGAATAGATTTCTGAGTAGTCTGAGTAGTACTTTTGCTGATTGCGTAGCACGTGTATTCCGCGAAAAATTTCCAACAAAATGAGAGAACTGGGCAGAATATTGTCACTTTATTCATACTAACGAAAATGTTTGAGAGTTTACATCACTGATAATACTTGCGCAAGTGTTCTGCATTCCATGCATTCTCAAACTCCTGCCCTTCTAAAGTTGCTATTCTGTAGGTTCCTGGTCGAACAACTTCTGTAACTCGGTAAGGTCCATGCCAGTTTTCTTCCAATTTGTTGTGCTTTTGAATCACTTTCTTTAGCACATAGTCTCCTTCTTTCAAGTCGCACTTCTTTACCCTCTTGTTGTAGAACAAAGTTGTTCGTTGTTGGTAAGCAGTGTTCCTGATGGATGCTTCTTCTCTAACTTCCTCGAGCATGTCTAAATCAAATCTTCTCATTAAGTCGCTGATAGGGGAATTAAAATTCAGTACTCTGTGTGTCGGAAGACCCAAATCGGTAGGTATAACGGCTTCACTTCCAAATGCCAGCATATATGGAGATTCCCCTGTTGCTGCTCGGGGAGTAGTTCGGTAAGCCCATAGTACTGATTATAGCTCGTTGATCCAATTTGCTTTCGTGTCATTCAGCCTTTTCTTCAAGACATTCACTAGCGTTCTGTTTGTTACTTCAGTTTGTCCATTTCTTTGGGGATGGCCTGGTTCCGAGTGGATCTTCAAGATATTTGACTGATGACAATAGGCAGCGAACTCCTCGTTGTCATATTGTGTTATATGGTCGATAATGAATGCATGGGGAAGACCATATCTACAGACGACATTTTTCCAAATAAATTGATACACCTTCTCGTACGTCATGTCGACAAGAGGCTTAGCTTCTACCCACTTAGTAAAATAATCCACTGCGATGACGAGATATTTAAATCTTCCTCTGGTTGTTGGAAGTGGTCCGACCAAGTCAATTCCCCACATGGAAAATGGCCAGGGGGAAGTAATGGGTGTCAACAACGCTTGGGGAGTTCTTCGGATGGAGGAGAAACGATGACACTTGTCACATTTCTTGGCGCAGGCTATACAATCAGCCCTCATCGTTGGCTAGTAGTATCCTTGCGTCATAACCCTTTGCAAAAGCGTCTGACTTGTTACATGGGCTCCACAGGACCCTTCATGGATCTCTTCAATCAAGTCTTTCACCTCGGTGGGATGCACACATCTTTGCAAACCTGCTATAATTCCTCGTCTGTACAGAATACCATTATTCAGTACATAACGAGCAGCTTTAAACTTCAGTTTTTTGGCTGCAAGTTTGTCAGTTGGTAATTCCCCCTCTTCAATATATGCCCTGATGGAATCCATCCAAGATGGTCCTAAATTAAGGGTAATAAAATTCATCGTCAAATCCTCATCTATACTCCAACCAGCTAAAACTTCAATTGGGATTGCTCTTCGTAGCTCGATACGAGTAGCTGATGCTAATCGAGCTAAGGCGTCGGCCCTCGCATTCTCCATTCTTGGTATTCTGACCATCTGAATAGTAGAAAATTCTGATACCAATTCCCTTGCCTTTGCATGATACCTGATCATTAATTCTCTTTTGGCTGCATATACTCCCATAATTTGATTTATGATCAATTGCGAGTCACTGAAGACAAAAACCTGCTCTCCCCCATGGTTTTTGCCAAACTAAGACCTGCAATCATGGATTCATATTTAGCCTCATTATTCGTATCTTTGAATTGGAAGCGTAGGGCGTATTCCATGTCGACCTCGTCCGGACTGTTCAAAACTATCCCTGCGCCACATCCTGTAGTGCAAGATGAACCATCCACATACAGACTCCATATAGGTAACTCATCTTAAAATTTCTGATCTGACAGAGTTCCTTGGTGGAAAATTTGTTGCTTCCTTTCACCATCTCTTGATATTTCTTGCGGTTCGTCGATCATCTTTTCTTGCCCTTTTACCAACCTAGGCTGGTCTGGGCTTGAATTTGATGACTCTGTAACATCTACTTGCCCTTTTACCAAGCTAAGTTGGTCTGGGCTTGCATTTGATGATCCTGTAACATCCACAGGTTGATCAGTGAGCAAGTTTTGCTCCTCGGGGGTATCAGGATAGGTGAACTCTGCTATAAATCTGCTACCGCTTGCCCTTTTAGCGATGATCTGGGTTCATAAACTATATCATATTCACCAAGTTCTATTGCCCAGCACACCAATCTTCCTAACTTTTATGGTTTATGAAGGGCTTGCCTCAATGGCATATCAGTATATACTACTATAGTATGAGCCTGGAAGTATGGCTTCATTCCTCTACTTGCCTCAATCAATGCTAGTGCCAATTTTTACAGCTTTAGATATCTGATATCTACTTCTCGGAAGGCCTTACTTGTGTAGTAGATCGGTTTTTGTACTCCATTCTCCATTCTTATCAATGCCGAACTAACTGCATTCTTGGACACTGCCAAATACAAGTATAATTTTTCTCCCATCACTGGCCTGGATAACAGTGGAGGTGCTCCCAAATATTTCTTCAAGTCTTTAAAAGCCTTCTCACATTCATCATTCCATTCAAAAGTCTTTCGAAGCGTCTTGAAGAATGGGAGTCATCGATCAGTTGCTCGCGATACAAATCTGTTGAGTGCTGCTACTCGTCCTGTAAGACTTTGCACTTCTTTCTTCGTCGTTGGGGATCGCAGCCCTAACAGAGCTTTGATCTTTTCAGGGTTAGCTTCAATGCCTCGCTGATTGACAATGTACTCGAGAAACATGCCTTCTCGTACTCCAAATATGCACTTCGTCGGGTTCAGCTTCATTTGATATTTATCTAGTTGATCAAAGGTCTGGCCTAAGTCAACTAGATGATCAGCAGCTTTCTTGCTCTTTGTCAGCATATCGTCAACAAAGACTTCCATATTGCAACTGATTTGTTCTGCAAACACTTTGTTCATCAGCCGTTGATATGTTGCACCTGTATTTTTCAAACTAAAAGGCATAACATTATAACAATAAGTTCCCCTAGGGGTAATGAAAGAAGTACTCTCCCTGTGTTCAGGTTTCATTTTAATCTGATTGTAACCAGAATAAGCATCCATGAAGCTCAGCAGCTTGTGTCCCGAGGTAGCATCCACTAGTTGATCAATTCGGGGCAGTGGAAAGTGATCCTTTGGGCATGATTTGTTGAGGTCGGTGAAGTCTACACACATCCTCCATTTGTTGTTCTTCTTTTTCACCATTACCACATTTGCTAACCAGTGTGCATATTTAACATCTTTAATAAAGCAAGCTTTCTGGAGCTTCTCGACTTCTCTTGTATAGCTTGATTCTTCTCGGGACTGAATACTCTTCTTCTCTGCTTCACAGGCTTGATCTCCTTATTCACATTGAGCTCGTGACATAAGAAATTTGGGTCTATCCCGGGCATATCCTCATGATTCCACGCAAAAGTTTGCTTTCTTCTTCTTAGGAAAGTTATCAATTTCTATTTTAGTGAGGCTTCCAACGACGAACTTACTTGAGTAGTTCGTTCAGGGTGCTCGTTGTCCAGAATGATGTTTTCAGTAGCTTCCACCACTTGACCCTTCACGAGTTGCGACTCATCTCTAGGACCCAATGTTTCAATTTCTGCACCTTCATCCACTTGATAGGTAGTAGTCTCTTTCCTTGATTCCTCTAATTCCTCTTTCTCGGCGGATGAATAATTGCATTCCCGAGCTACTTTCTGATCACCTTTCACAACTCCTACTCCAAAATTTATTGGAAATTTTAGGCATTGATGTACCGTAGATGGTACAGCCTCGAACTTCTTCAATCCTACTCTTCCCATGATGATATTTTATGCTAATTGAACATTCTTATCCATCACGAAGAATCGTATTCTTTCTGTTCGATAAGCAGGCCATGTACCAATGAATATATCCAACTTGATCATCCCAAGTGGAAAAACTTTCTCACCAGAAAAACCCAGGAGGGGTCTGTGATAAGGCTCCAGTTGAGATAGTTTTAGATTTAAACTGTCGAAGCACGAGTAGAACATGATGTCTGCCGAGCTACCATTATCTACCAGTACTCTTAAAATCATCACTTCCTTCATCCTCATTTTGATCACCAATGGGTCATCATGAGGATATAGAACACCTGCGAGGTCGTTCTTTGAGAACCAATGACCAATTTCTCTTTGTTTACTTTTTTAGGGCGTTCCTCCTCAACTAGATTTATTCGTTGAATGTATGAGCAAGCTTGAGCCTCACAGAGGTAAGCTTTTCTCTCTGCAGTAAGGTCTCCTCCTCCTGCATCTCCACCTGTAATAACATTACAATCAAATGACCCAAAGCGTATCGAGAATACCTCACGTTCTGGATGCCTTGGTCTCTTGGGAAGATCGAGGTCATCTTTTGGATCAACTTCATGGTCTCTTTTCTTATTCTCCTCTGCTCGACGAGGAGATCTAGACCTCTCTCTTGTTCGGTCGCTATTTTTTCTTTCATTTCTATGATCAACATACTTTGTCAGTTTTCCTCGTCTGATGAGTGTTTCAATCTCATTCTGAAAAGCTATGCAATTTTTGGTCATATGGCCATGATCTTTGTGAAACTCGCAATATTTTGCCTTATTCCTCCTGTCAGGGTCTGCCTTCATTTTCTCTGGCTAGTTTAATTCCTCGTTGTTCTTGATTTCTTCTAGGACATGGTTGATGTCTTTCTTCAAAGGAGTATAATTATCAAATTTCTTCAATACTTCCCATGACGACCTTGTTTTTGAGTGTTTGTCACTACCATTGTTCTTATGCTCTTTCTTCTTAGCTTTATCACTTTCCACCTTGGTTTCTTTGGCATCCATATTCTTCTTCGCAGACATAGCCTCCTCGTCATTCATAATCTTGGTCGCTTTTCCCATCAGTTCTGATATGGTTCTAGGTGGATCTTTGGCCAAAGTGTAGTACAACTTGTTGGGCAGTAGTCCCCTCATCAAGGCGGTAATCGTTGTCTTTTCCTCATAATCAATGACTTCGAGCTTCTCGTTATTAAAACGAGTTATATAATCTCTGGTACTCTCACCAGCTTTTTGTCTAACACTTAACAAATGCGCTACTCATTTAACTGGCTTTGCCCCAAAATAGAAATTCCCAATGAATAACTCGGCCAGTTGAAAGAAAGTTGAGATCTTTCCCCGAGGAAGATTATTATACCATATTTGAGAAGATCCGGTAAGATTTCTCGAGAATGCTCTGCATCTCATCTCGTCTGGAACAACATAGATGTCGGCTGCAGCTTGGTATTGCTCTATATGAAGAACAGGGTCGGTCTTTCTATCATATTTGGGAGTCACAATAGGTGCTTTGAACTTTGACGGTGTGGGAAAATCCAAAATGGCATGGACAAAGGGTGTCCCTTGAAGAAAAGTTCATTGTAGGGGGTTCTTGGCCTTAACTATTTCCCCTAGTCTGTCTTCCAGCCTTTGAATAGAGACTTTTCACGCATTGTTTCCTTCCTCGGGCCTGTTGGTTCGAGCAACTGATCGCGTTGATATGGCTTCCTGGGATCTATCTTGACGAGGAGCTGGTCGCGACTGGGCAGATCCTTCCCTTAAGTTTGATGGTCGTCGAAAGCTCCTCAACGCAGCCTTAGGAGGACTTTTGTTCCTCCTAGGACCTAATCGATCAAAAGGAGATACCCTGCTCAATCTTTCTAGCGCACTAGTCCTTTCTGGAGAGAGAGTGATACGTTGTTCAGTATCTGTGGCTCGTACTGACGAATTTCGTCCAGGTTAATAAGAAAAATCTTCAGACTCCTCAGTACGATATGAATCGGTACGCCTAGTACGCGAAGAAAGTAAACGGGTATTTCTTTGAACACTTCGATGTCCTGAATGGGTCCATACTCTGCCATGAAGGGTTTGTATGAGTTGTCGCATAGTTTCTTGCATGGCTGTCTGGCCCTGGGCCAGATTCGTCATTATTCCAGCCAGATCTGGAATATTTGGCGGAGCAGATGGATTTGGAGGGCTTCCAGCGTTTCGATTGCTGGGTTCTGGATTATCAGCCATTTGTAATGAATTGTTTTTGATGAAAAATGATATTACCAGTCGTTTCCCACAGACGGCGCCAATCTATTGATGTAAAAAATTAGGTTATATCTAATTATTTAATCACAGATAAAATAAAGTGAGACAAAGAAATTTTAAAGTGGTTCAGCCTTATAAGAATGGCCTACGTCCACTGTTTCTGTTATTGCTGACTGTTTGGGAATTCTCGATTACAAGTTTTATCCAGAAATTCCGGTCCCCCTACAATGAGGATGGTATAATGTATTTATAGCCCTCAGTCTGTACATGTGAAAGGGTAGTACATAGTTGTTCATTAGGCATATACATTTGTATGATAATAATAAGCATTTAATGCGCAGTTAATCTGTTGGTTATCCTGCAATTAATGCTCTGTTCGAGGTGGAGCTCGGACCGCCTAAGCTGCTCGGATCGCCTAAGTAGCTCGGTACTCATAAGTTGCTCGGTGTATTAAAGTTCCTCGGAGAGATCTTGTTGGTCGGAGCGTCATGGTTGATCGGGGAAGCAGAGTTCCTCGTTGTAGTATGGTTCCTCAGAGAGCATCTATTGCTCGGAGTATCTGAGTGGGTCGAGGTGTTGTTCGAAAGTGTTTGTTATTGCCACGCAAATTGCCACGTGTCTTCACTCAATTGAGCCATGTCAGCAGACTAAATTTTTTATCAACACTACTAAACAAACAAAACACAAAATATTTTTAAGATTCTCTAAAAAAAATTAAAAAATGACTCAAAAGAGAAACAAAATCTTGTTATATTTTTCATTTAGACATAAAAAATAAAGAATCAAAATACAAAAGACACAAACATCATAGCACTAGTTATAACATATAACATGATGCAAAAAACTAGAAAACACATTCACCATTAATATATAGCGTGTGACGAATCATGTGAAAGCATGCAAGAATCAACAAGTCTAATATTAAGTGCCTCCAAATTATATTTCCACAACCAAATAGATGAATATTTAACGCATTGGGTTTTGGAACCATAGTGACACATGACTTAGACTTCTTAGTACCTCTTATAAAATCAAAACAATACCTCCAAAGGTGAACTTTCCCACCACAGTGTGTGCATGTGTAAACACAAGGAAGACGACCTTTGGAAACGTCCTTGGCAATGGTTGACTCTGTCATAATTTTGGTCTTGGGTTTAGGAGAGGAATCATTTGGGTCATGGTAGCATAGAAATAACTTGTCATTATTGATTTGGATGGTCCCTAAAATTATATCCAATATTTTTTACCTATCTTCCAAATAAAACCTGATGAGACTTGAGTCTCTTAATTCATCTTCTAATTGCAAAATCCTAAGCTCAAACAAAATTTTACACTCATCAAATTTTAAGGAATCCTTCTTCAAATTTTCAAATAATCCACGAAATTTATCTCTCCCCCTTCAATGTATTTGAGCTTCTCCGTGCCTTTAAATCCTTAATCAATTTGTCATTATTTCCTATGGTATATTATTTCAACTTAAACTCTAATTTCAAGTTTGCCTATTTCAATATCAACGACTTTATATATAATTCACTAAAGGACACTTGAAGCTCACTCTCCTCCTTGTCCTCCTCCTCCTTATCATTCATCACATCTTCTTCCACCTCTTTATAAACTTTGGAATAAAAAGACTGAACCTCGAAACTTTCATGCACATGATTATTTTCTTCGTCGAAAGATTTCTCAGTTAAGCTCATATAAGTAGCAATGAAGGTGGTGTAGTTAGGTTCAACGGGAGAATTAGCATCCTCTATTCACTCATTCTCACTAAGGGTAGATTTGTAAACTTTGGCCTTCTTACCTTATTTCCTTAGTTTAGTGAGACACTCAAAAGCATGATGCCTAAACCCTTGGCATTTATAACACTTGTCCTGGCCATCCACCTTCTTAGGGTTACCCCCTTCTTTCTATCACGGTTGTTGCTAAAGATCTTGGATTTCTTAGTAAAGTTCTTATCTTATCTAAGCTTAAGAAATTTTGTATACTTTTTCACAAACTTAATAATCTCTTTGGATTCTAACTCAAACTCACTATCTAAGTGTGACACATCCTCCTTACGTATTTTCAAAGATAAGCCTTTCTCTTTATTTTCTCATGTTTTCTTAGGAGGACACATATTCTTCTCAGAAGTTTGAATATCACCTACAAGTTCTTGGACTCTCATAGTATCAACACTGCCAAGAGAGTCTAAGAGTATGAATTTGGCATTGAATCTTTCAGGCAAAGGCCTTAATATTTTTCTCAAAACTCTCAGCTCAAGGATAGGTTCAGCTAGGTTAAACGAGAAGTTAAAAATATCTTATAATTTAGCATAATATTCATCAAATACCTCATTATCTCCTATTTTAATCGTCTCAAACTTCGTTATCAGATTTTGTAACTTAGAAACCCTAACCATATCAGTCCCTCGTGTGTGGATTTTAAAATTTCCCAAGCATCTTTCGCGCTCTCATAAGCCATAATTCTCCTAATTCTTCAGTAGTGACAATATAAAACATTGCATTCACAACCTTGGAATTAAATACCGAGACATATTTTTTAGTCTTTTTCTAAAAGGAGTACGCTTTCAGTAAACCACCTTCACTGGGAGGAGACCACCCTTGTTCCATCGAGTTTGAAAAGTTCTCATTTGTAGATTTTATGAAAAATATCATCTGGGCCTACCAATAAGGATAGTTTGAACTGTCAAACATGGGAGGGTGGGTAATGGAAGTACCCTCACGATTAAATCTGTCTCAAACCCTAAAACACATTAAATAAAGATCAACACAATAACGTAGTGCTACACGATTTGATATTAATTTGAGTATGTTATTACCAAGTACGTGTGTATAGGTTTGGAACACAAAATAGTAAATTTTAATCTCAAATAAAATTAAACCAATTGAGCAATTCATTTATTTTTAATTCAATCACAGATTAAACATACGTTGTGTAAACGTATCCAATTTTATCTTATCCTAGAATACATCTAGGTGATCATGCAAGAATAAAATAAATGAGTCACACAACGCCACGATCTACGGGGAAAATCCACAATGGGAAAAACCTCATACGACTTTGCCTACTAAAATTCACTATTATATAGGATTTATATAACATTGATACAGAAACTTACTCCCTGATTCAGCGCCTTCAAACCTCATACAGTATTCACCACTTAAACCTTGTTCACAGCAGTATCGCAAGAATCCACCAACGACTTTACAATGCAGTCCTCCAGCATCTCGGTGTCCATCGATCATTGTCCAGCTTTCGTCACCACAGTCATATGAAATCCACTGTGCTAAACAGTAATCAAATTATGTAGAGTAAGATATTTTGGTTCTAAAAATATGAGATCTCAATACATGATATTATATCAATACTTGGATCTCAAAACTAGGGTGTAAATGGGGTTAAAGAGGCTCTGTATTTTTTCTCTAAAAAGTTATTTTTGAAACCCGTTGCTTAAAAATATTGTGCCAGACCTTATTTATATATAAAAATGAAAAAAGATAGTTGCATAAAATCGAGGCAACTCGTTCGAACGAAAATGCCATCTCGTCTGAATGACTTTGGAAATCTTGTTCGAAGAAGATACTAAATCTCGTTAGAATGGGGATCAAACGACCTTCTATGAAAAATAAGGTGCTTGGGCAGAAAGGTCTCATTCAATGCGAAACATCTTTAGAACGAAAACCTTAAACTTCTTAGAATGAGATACAATACTCATTCGACTCGAGAACCGAATAAAGAACATATTTTAATAAGTTAATAATCTCATTAAATTAATTTATTAGCCGGTACGTATAACTTAAGTTAAATCTTAATTATTAATTATTTAAATATGACTCGGTATTATAAGAACCTAATTCATGATCAGTGAGACCCAATACCGAGGGAATAATCTAAACAAATAAATCCCCGTCACCTAATTACTGACCATTCCATAGTCGCACATAATACTAAGCCACTTAAATATTTATTTAGTGAATTAGAGTGTATTCGATAATTTCTCAAGGTTGTGTAAAGAATTCCATCCATGAAATTTGACTATTATCTACCTGACTCGAAGATCTCGGGATGTCTCACCCACATGCCGTCCTCTCTCTCCCATGAAGACTTGACTTCGCTGCGATGTCCTAATTGGACACAGACTACGGTATGACCTTCAATCACAAAGTTTGCGCTCTCCAGTCAAGAATACGTTGAGGTGTCTCCTCCCAAACCCTGTCTGACTGCAACTTATAAGGGAAAGTTTTATAATTGCTCGATGTATTTTCATTTTGGCTTATTTCGTTACACATACACTGCACCTACATGACTACTTCTACGAATTTGAAGATTAACTTGAATATTTTTGGAAGATTGAAGGATCGTTCATCTCAACAACATTCAGAAGAGTTATGGTTGGTTTGGTAAAACCTTTATTTCTTCAAGATAATTTACATTTGTAAGATTCTGCATTTCAAATTGATTTAAAATATTTTTTAAAGAAATTTTAAAAATTTCGATGACTCGTTAGAACGAGCTTCTATTTTTGTTCAAAATAGGTGCATGAGGTTGTTAGGACAAAGTCGCACGATTGAATGATTCGATTTTCTGTCCTTCTATGGAATGTCGTTCGATCGGTCGTTGGAAGTTAGTTCGAAGAAAAATTGATACGCCATTCGAACGAGGTACCAAGTCGATGAACGAGCGCACAAAAAATGTTTATTTGTTCTAATTCATATATCTAATATTTATCCTTTCATAATCAACTTCCATATAATAGAGATGCGGGATTAAAGTCTTTAAAAACTCTTTTATAAGTTTTTCCACACCGTTTTAGAGTTTCATTTGTGATCAAACTCTTCCAAAAACAATCCAAATCCCTTGAAAATTTAGAGATCACTTTAGCAAATCAAGAATAACACTTTCATTGTTTAAATACCTTGTAGAGTTCATCTCTATGACTGATTGGTGGAGCAAAAGGCTTTACTATTGAAGAAGAAGGCTGATCGACAGATACCGAGGGAAGACTACTTCTTGTGGGCGGTGCTGGACTGTGCCGTTTTTGTAGAAGATTTGAAGAATTGCGCATCATACTTAGTGAGATAAGAAGTTTGTAAGTCGATTATATCTGTCCAATCTTGCATGCATACTAAATTAATTCAAACATAAAATTTGGTAAAATTGAATTTGTATGTGGTTAGCCTAATATAGAAATCATTCCATAGAATCTCCACATTCTCAAATTGGTATCAGATCAGGTTGCACTAAAATATTATGTGATCCTTTTTACAACAAAAAAATTGAATATCAATTTTTTTAATTGAACATCGTTGATTTTTTTTATGGATAATTTGTACAACAAGCTTCTTATTTTTAATGGGTCAAATTATGCATATTGAAAATCTATGATGAAATCAATTGATGAAAGGGTCTGGCTTGTATCTGAAAGAGGGTGGACACCACCCACTGTGACTAACAATAATGTCGAAACTCCTAAACCCATAACTGCTTGGGCGAAGGATGAATATAAATGGAGTATGTAAAACTCTCGCTGCTCAAGTGCCATATCTGGAGCCGTCACCCTTTACGAGTTTCGCTGCGTCATGACATGAACCATGTCTAAAGATGCTTGGGATACCCTTCATCTTACTCACGAGAGGACTAATGCTTTGAAAGATTTTAAGCTGCAAAATCTCACCACTCTATTTGAAATTATTTCCATGCTAGAGTCTGAGTCATTTGATGAATTTTATGCACATTTGTTGGGAATATTCAATTCTAGTTTTAATTTAGGTGAGAAAATTTCTAAGACGAGAGTTGTGAAAAAAGTTTTGGGATCCCTGTCAACTTGTTTTATTACTAAGGTTACCGTGTTTAAATGTCAGGGATATTAGATATGTCTAGGTTAGAAGAACTTGCAGGAGACCTTCAAACGTATGGGATCGTCATGTTTCCTAAAACTATTAAACCTAAGGGTATAGGGATTACTTTAAAGGTCCTGTCTAAAAAGAAGAAAGAAAAATTTTCTGATTCTGAGTCCGAGTTTGGTTTTGAGCTTGATGATTTATCCATTTTTACAAAAATTTCCAAAAAAAATCTCAAAGTTAACAAAAGAAATTCTTCAAAAGAAAATATTTTTAAGAAAAATAAAAATGGGAACGAGGGCAAGAATTTTTGTAAGAAAAATTAGGTGAGATGATACAAATGTGAGGGGAAAGGAAATAAATCCCATGAGTGTGACATTAGGCTAAAGATACAAGGCAAGAAAGTTGCACATAAGGCCACTCATAGCGATAGTGACATCGAGTCGATGGATTATGGGGATGAATTACCACATGAACGAAATTTCTATACATTCATGGAAAGTCAAGTTAGCTTTTTTAGTTTTTCCCACGCCAATGAGGACATTTATAAACGTGAGAGCCTCAACGATGTTTTGAATCATTTTGAAGAGAGTGAGAGTGAGGAAGAGAATGTGAGCGAGGGAGAAAGTGGACTCCAAAAAGCCTTAGTGATGTTTACACCGAGACTTTAAAAATGAAAAAACTTAATAAAAAATTATCTTTTTGAGTGATTGATTTAGAGAAGGAGATGAAAGTTTTGAGAGAGTGTGAGGTGTCGGTCAGTCAATTCGAGAAGGTGAAAGTTTCTTTATGTGAGAAGTTGATTGTTATAGGAAGGGAGAAGATCTGTTTGACCAACACCGTGGTTAGTCTTACGAGAGATCTTCTAGCTTTACTGGAGACTCGTGAGAAACTTCAAGACCGTGTATCCCAACTCGAGATTAATATCAACCATTCTCGGGAGGTCAAGGTCACTTTAAAAGACACATTTTAAGAAGGTCGAAAAGACGCTCCTAGGTCGCGCGTTAGGTAACGTTGAGAGGCAAGGAATAGGTTGTGACGGTGCATCCACTACCTATGTCGCACCCGAGCCAGTTTTTGAGTTTGTGAGGGATCCTTATGTCCCTCATCCTAACCCACCTAGGAGATTGAAACCAACAAAAATATCTCGTCCTAGACGTTTTGAGCAAGGTAGGCCCAAGCTCATTTATGTTTGTTCCCATTGCAAATAAAGAGGTCACCTTAGAGAGTTTCGTTTTAAGCTACAGAGAGTTTCTCACATGCGTATTCCTCGATATACTCCAACTCGAGTTCCTACATATTGTAAAACCCCGTATTTTTAATGATTTTTTTTATATAAGATTAATTAAATTAAATATGAGAAATTAATTGATAATTAATCCGGATTTAAATCAATATTAACTAGCAAGATAAGGGTTAGTATTTATTGATGAGAACTATATTAAATATTAGTGAGTGAATAAATTAATATATGATTATGAATATGATTGTGAATTTATGAAAATTGTCGCGAGTGAGAAATACGACAGTTACGGTATTTAAGTCGGGATGCGCGTGTCAGTCGTGTTGGGACTAATTTAATGGAATAAAAAGTAAATATAATTTTAATCACCCATATGGTTATTTATAGTGCGCCAATGTGTCCGTAAGGGTCGAGATAGTAAAAAAAAACCTACCCAGGGGTTTAGTTTGGGTCCCGGGGCAATTTTAAGCCAAACTGGCATCCCAGGAGGGCATTTTGGTAATTTGTATTTTTGAAGAATGATTAATGATGAAAATTGAAGGGATAAAATACCATGTACGTTGTTTAGATTAAGGTTATCAGTTGTTACACACAGAGAGGCAAAAGGAGGAAGGAGGAGGAGAGGTTTTCAGGGCTAGAACCACCACTATTGGACCATTTACACCACCAAGAACACCACCGCGTAGATCGGAGAGCGAGGATCGCAACCATACCAACTAAACCAATGGATCAGACCTTATTTCTTGAGGAAAGTGATTAATCCTTGTAAAACTTTAGTAATAATCATGTTCATGTTAGTATAGGTGTATAATACCCATGTATTGTTCATAACCTTCATGAAATTAGAGAGTTAAGATGATTAATTAGAATCTAAAATTGAATTAGGTTGATCCCTTCATGTATGTAGATTAGAAGTCACGAATTGATGATTAATTATGATCAACGTATCTGGATTTATTATGTTCTTGAATGAAAATTTGAAGAACTAGGGTTTAATTAATTAATTTGGGGATTTCAGAATTGATCAAGATTTGTGTATGATTTAATGACCCTAAGTTGTTAGAAATCATATATACATGTTAGGATATCAATTAGAATAGATTAATTGGCGTTTGGGAATGATCTGTAGAGGTTTTAGAACTTAAAATGGTGAAAAACGCAGCTTCTAGTGGTTAGAGAAGAAACAGGCCTAGGTCGCATGAAGTCGCTTGAAGCAGTCGCGCAAAGCTGTCATTCGAGCAAGATGGCATGTCGCGTGAAACTATTGTTCGAGTGACATGTCATTATCATTCAAACGAGATACTGTCCTCGTTCGAGCGACGTGTTAGAATTCTAGAAAATTTATTTTATGCTCAAAATTTGTGCGACGTAGTTAATTCGAGTGAGATAAAATAATGTACGATGAATTTGAGTATAATGAAGAATTATTGGAATTTATTTGGGTATAATACTTTAAGGTATTTAGAACAATGAGTTATCCTTGAAAATCACGAGAGAGAGAATATCCGTAATTTAATAAATATATTGTAAGTAGTAAGGAGAAGAATACTATGCATGGAATATTTATTCGGGTTGTGTAAATACCTATTGATTTTAATGGTATGAGTGAATACCTATATGTGATTTATTATGTGAATGACATACCTACGTTATTTACTATTCCTGGAGGTTGAGAAAGAGGACAGTCTCACCCTGATGAGCCCACTGGGGGGATTTTTGATTGGTAACTCAGAACATTGAACTTAGGTTGGATACCATTCCTGAGAATAATGGATTGAACGATCATTTTGGTGCGTAGGTATTTGCATATCCCAAAGGCTTAGAACTATGTTCGCCTCCAATATGTGTGATTTGCATTTATGGATCGTGAGAGATACCGAATCGGTTGTCCTAATTTGGTACGAGATGTACCTGGACTTTATAGCAGAGTATGCATGCACCGTAGCTGAGTCTAGGGATGTCGTATTAGGATATATAAAGTGTAGTGATGGATATATACATATATGATTGTTCTATTATCTACTGTGTGAAATTAGTAGATGCAAAAGATTTAAAAATATAAATTAACTTAAGTACGTGAATACTAAATTGTACTTGTGAAAACACTTACTCGAGATATTAAAGGCAAAAGCATTTATTAATATTATATGAGAATTACGGGATATTACTACGAGTGATAGTTAGAAAATCTATATCTACAATCTAGTTAGGTGTGATGACGATGACTAGAATTGTTTAGCGGTACGTTAGGCGTGCACAATAGTTGAGAGGTGAGAATCTCAAGTGAGTGCTCGGAAAGCTAACATGAATATAATATTTTCTTTACTGTAATTTTTAAATACTTACTAAATTGTTTTAAAATCTTTTACACTCGGGCTCTGACCCGTCTCTTGCAAAATCTCTTGTCTCTTGTGAATTTTTTTTAGGTGTCCATCCACAGGGACACCAAGCTTAGACTGTCGAACTATTTGACGTGTTGCAGCTAGTGTGGGAGTTGCAGGCCCTCAGGAGTAGACGCCTCCACTATCATTTCATTCAGTTCATGTTTAGTCATTCCATATAGCGCATGTGTCGCCCATCCTTAGTTCTTATTTATGTCAAAGATATTGCACTCATTATACTTCAGTATTTCATTTCAGTCAGATTGAGTATTATTATGGTTTATTATTTTTTGAGACTTTGTATTGGAGCATTTATTCCAGTCTTATTCATTTCAGCTGTTGGATTACTATTCAGTATTATTTTAATTCATGTGTATGGTGAATGATTTAGTAACTTAAAATTAATGGAATTTATTAATGGTTAAAATGATTAAAATTTAGTTAACGTTTTAGACACTAGCTTAATTAATTACTAGGTGATTATTATAGTATATGTTTTTCGACAGTGATGCTAAGAATGAACCAACCGATTATTATATTTTAAATTTAATAAAGGATAGATCACCCGATATTTAAATGGGCGGGTTGTCACAGGTGGTATCAAAGCATCAGGTTCGAAAGTCTTTTAGGATCTGTACGACTTATTATGCTTTCAGCGTAGAATTTTTTATATGGAGACCTATTATTAGGATTGTTTCATTCATGATTACGTGTTTACGTCTTCAGTTATTTTGAGATTTATTGAATTGAAGACTTATGAAAAAAAATTCTCGTTTCAGATACCTCCCAAACGTGCACCATGGGTCGCCAGGAATGCCCAGCCCGAGCCTGAGCTAACTCCAGCCCCGGGTACTATGAATGCAGTAGAGGTTGCCGCCATTATTGCATAAGAGGTTAATGCATCATTAGTTGTGGTACATCAGGACCCACCCCAGGCACAGTCAGTGGTTCCAGCACCAGTTCATGCGTTCCCTTCTACTTGGGAGTGAGTCAGAGATGCCTTCCAAAAGGCACATCCCCCAAAGTTCCAGGGGAGATCAGATGTGGTTGTGGAGAGCCAATGGTGGAAAGATATCCAGTGGCACGTAAGGATGTATGAGTGCACGGAGGTGAAGAAGAAGATACTAGCTACTTTCAAGTTAGTTGGAGCATTGTTATAGTGGTGGGAGTCCACTACTACTGCAAAGGAGCATGATAGCATGTCGATTCAGGTTTCTAGGTGCGATTTGACCGTAAATATTTTCTTTTCGTAGTTCAGACTAAGATGAGATGGAAATTACTGGACATCACCTAAGAGGGGAAGATGGTAGCAGAATATGAGGAAGAGTTTACTAGTCTAGTAAATCTGGTACCAGATGAAGTACCTACTGAAGAAAAAAAGATTCAGATGTTTATGGATGGCTTGATCTGGAGAATTCGACAGCATCTTCTGGGTAACCTCTCCTTGTTGTCTTATACCGATGTACTCAATGCTGCATTACTACACTGTCAGGATCATCGCTTCCATGTTAAAGGGAGAAAGCGAGGAGGTGAGTCCAACCAGCAGGGCAGGACAAGAGGAGGTAGTGCGAGCTGGGCACCAACAACTCAGAGTTATCAGAGGCGGGGTGAGCAGGGTTCCTATCAGGGAGATTCTGCTAAGAGGTTCAGATCAGGGGCCTTTCATCATGGACATGGAGGTTTCAGGCATGGACACCAGGGTGAGCATGACCAGCAGGCCACCAGGGCCAACAATAGTTTTTCAGGTCCATCAGGGCCAAGGGAGAGGTGGCAACGGCTATCAAGGCCGAGGCCGACAAAGGAAGAGAGGAGGTAACTACGCAGGTAGATGTTTCACTTGTGGAAAGACTGGCCACAAATGATTTGATTGCCCCGATGAGGGAAGTATCCTCAGCAGGGTGCTTACCAGGAGCCCCAGAGGCCTATCTTCCCAGTAGCCCTCCTAGGACCAGCACCATTCCCCGCTTTGCCTACCATTCCAGCAGCCCCGATTCAGTATGGACAGCTACGGTATGCGCGTGACTATAGCGTCGACCAGGCAATAATTCTACAGGCTCCACCCGCACTTGAGGGTGTGTTTTCTATCCATGGATCTATGGGACGTATTTTGTTTGATACGGGGGCCTCACACTCTTTTATAGACACTAGATTTTCACGCGTCACATGGGTGTTAGATACGACTGACAGTACAGTGACGTGTGTGGACTCGACGTTGGGAAATGGGTCGATGATTTTCTTTATAGGTCGGGGTATGAATATAGATATTTGGAGTCTTATTTTTCCTGTCGATATGCTTATTTTAGATATGTCTGAGTACGACGCCATTATTGGCATGGATTGGCTAGTCGTGTATAGGGTCATGATTGACTGCTTTAATAGGAGTGTTATTTTCGCTATCCCGGGTCAAGAGATATTTATAGTGACGATGCCTCACCCCATGGAGGATCGTCCGCTCACTTGTTTTATATAGAGGAGGAGACCTCTATGAGAGTTGTGATTTCCCTTGATTCGATTCCGATTGTTAGGGAGTTTACCGATGTGTTTCAGGACATACCGGGGCTACTGTCGAGTAGAGAGATAGAGTTTGTGATTGATTTAGCATCGGGCACACGAATGATAGCCCGTGCACCTTACCGTATGGATCCTATGGAGATAAGGGAGTTACGTGACCAGATTGAATAGTTGTTGGGATAGGGCTTCATCCAGAGGAGTACCTCACCTTGGGGTGCCCCAGTTATGTTTATGAAGAAGAGGGATGGATCCTTGCACCTGTGTGTAGATTATCGGGAGTTAAATAAACTCACGATACATAATAAATACCCGCTACCTTGCATCGACGACTTATTCTACCAGTTGAGAGGAGCATCATACTTCTCGAAGATAGACTTGAGGTCCGATTATCACTAGTTACGTATCAAGGATCATTATGTGTCTAAGACTGCTTTTCTGATGAGATACAGGTCATACGAGTTTTGGGTTATGCCATTTGGGCTGACCAACGCGTTGGATGTGTTTATAGACTTGATGAATAGGGTGTTCAAAGATTTATTAGATCAGTTTGTCATTATTTTCATAGATGACATCCTGATTTATTCACGTACTGAGGAGGAGCATGCCGAGCATTTGCATCGGGTACTACAGACACTACGTGGGCATCAGTTGTATGTTAAGTATGAGAAATATGTATTCTGGCTGTGAGAGGTACAATTTTTGGGGAATATCATTTTTTAGTTGGGGATATCAGTGGACTCGAGCAACGTGTCAGCGTTAAGGGAGTGGGGACAACGCACGACACCGACGAAGGTACGTAGCTTCTTGGGGTTAGCTGAGTATTACAGACGGTTCATCCGATGATTTTTGAAGATTGTGGTCCCGATGACTAATTTGACACGTAAGGGTGTATTGTTTGTTTGGGATGATGCGTGTCTGTTGGCATTTGATGAGCTTAAGGATAAACTGACTTTAACACCAGTTCTCGCTCTACTCAAGCCGGGAGTGGAGTACCTGGTTTACACAAATGCACCTCTACAGGGACTTAGGGGAGTACTTCATCAGGAGGATCAGTCTATAGTTTTTTCCTCTCACAATCTTAAGCCTCACGAGAGGAATTACCCCACCCACGACTTGGAGCTAGAAACAGTCGTGTTTGCCCTTTGAATTTAGAGACATTATTTATTGGGGGAGAAATTTTTCCTATTCACAGATTACAAGTCACTACAATATTTATTCACTTGAATTTGTGAAAGACTATAAGTTTGAGATCCAGTACCACCCAGGGAAGGCTAATATAGTAGCTGATGCGTTGAGCTGTAGGTCAGTATGTGAGGTGGCTGAGGTGTGGAAAGAGAAATGGAAGGAGTTGGTACATCAGAATGCAATTGTCCGATAATTCATGTCAGTTATGACGGCTACACCCTAGATTGTGACGAGAGTTGTACAAGCCCAGGCAACGAATCCATTTTATCAGGAGAGGATTCAACAGATTTTAGCCAAGGGAGCAGAGTATTACTCAGTGAGTTCCAAGGGAGGCTTGCACTTCAATGGACGGCTAGTTGTCCCAGAGGGAGAAGAGCTGCGACATGTGGCGATGACATAATTGCATAGATCTCTATTTATGGTTTATCCCGACGGGAATAAGATGTACCAAGATATGAGGCGGCAATATTGGTGGAGTGGGATGAAGAAAGACATTATTGAGTTTATCTCTATGTGTGCCACCTGTCAGCTAGTAAAGGTGGACCACCAGAAATCAATCGGGCTTCTTCAGCCTCTAGAGATTCCTATGTGAAAATGGGAGAGCATTTCCATGGATTTCATCACACGGTTACCTACTTCTCCGATGGGTCACGATTCCATATGGGTGATAGTTGATTGGTTGACTAAGTTAGCTAACTTTTTGCCAGTCTGGGCGGATTATACTACGGCACAGTATGCTAAGATTTTCATTGCCGAGATAGTGAGACTACATGGGGTTCCCTTAGATATTGTGTCTGACCGGGATAAGATTTTTGTGTCTCATTTTTGGAATAGCTTCCAGGAGGCCATGGGCACCGAGTTGCAGTTGAGTACGACCTATCACTCACATACGGATGGGCAGACTGATCGGACAAATCAGATGCTGAAGGATACGTTACGTATGTGTGTTCTTGATTTCTGGGGGGTTAGGAGCAATATCTTCCACTGGTGGAGTTTACGTACAATGACTCCTATCAGTTCACTATTGGCATGGATCTATTTAAGGCATTTTATGGTAGGCCGTGTCTTTACACTACTTATTGGTTAGAGGTGGGGGACAACAAGCTACTCGGGCCGGAGGTGATTCAGGATACGTCGGCCAGGATTGAGATGATTCGGACTTGCATATGGGTAGCCCAGGTCAGACAGAAAAGCTACGCCGATGCTAAGCGGTTCTTTCGGGAGTTTAGTGTGGGGGACCAGGTGTTACTACGAGTATCTCATATGAGGGGGATTATGAGGTTCGAAAAGAAAGGAAAATTGGCACCAAGATACGTGGGACCATTTCCTATCATTGAGAGGATTGAATCAGTAGCGTATAGACTTGAGTTGTCGGAGCACTTGTACCGTATTCTTGATGTGTTACACATTTCTTCAATGAGACGGTATCTCCAAGATGAGTTGGCTCACACTCACGTTGCATTGGAGGAGATTGACTTACATCCTGATAGTTCTTATGAGGAGATATCGGTGCCTATCTTTGACCATAACGAGAGGATATTGAGATCGAAGGTAGTTCCACTTGTGCGTGTTCAGTGGGAGCACCATAATGTCGAAGAGTCTACTTGGGAGCGCGAGGCTAAGATGCGCGAGAAATATCCAGAGTTATTTTTATCGAGTATACCTTTATTTTTTGAATTTCGAGACAAAATTCCGTTATAAGGGGAGAAGTATGTAACACCCCGTATTTTTAATGATTTTTTTAAATATAGGATTAATTAAATTAAATGTGAGAAATAAATTGATAATTAATCCAGATTTAAATAAATATTAACTAGCGAGATAAGTGTTAGTATTTATTGACGAGAACTATATTAAATATTACTGAGAGAATAAAGTAATATATGATTGTGAATTTATGAAAATTGTCACGAGTCAGAAATATGACAATTACGGTAATTAAGTCGGGACGCACGGGTTAGTCATGTTAGAACTAATTTAATGGAATAAAAAGTAAATATATTTTTAGTGACTCGTGTATTCATTTCGAGTGCACGAATGTGTCCATAAGGGTCAAGATAGTCAGAAAAATCTACCCACGGGTTTAGTTTGGATCCCGGGGCAATTTTAGGCCAAACTGGCATCCTGGGAGGGCGTTTTGGTCATTTGTATTTTTGGAGAATAATTAATTGAAAAACTATTGCTAAAGCTGCTTAATACAAGAATAAACTATTTAAGTAACTCCGAACTGTTTTTTAAAGAAACTCTTTTCTAGAAATCAATTCAGTTTAATCACAAGATGTGTTTAAAATTATGCACGAGATCTGTTCAAGATTTGTTAACAAGTTTTGAAAAACAAAACTAAAATAGTTTTAAATCAGCGCACTAAACAGAAAGGGATGAGGAGATGTAGAAAGATTAATGACAATATATTTTTAACGTGGTAAAACCTAAACCAACTGAGGAAACATCCACGACTCCTTCTACCGAGTAAAAAGAAAAATCCACTAAAACAAATATAACAGTTACAAACTATATGACACACATGCACACAAATCATACCTATACAAGTTTAGGAATGTACCCACTGGTGTCCTTATAACTTTTCTGCAGTTTCTGATTGTTGATGTTGTTCTCCCAGTTTGCTAACTTCACTTTGTTCCAGTCTTTACATCGACTCTTGTATCAAGATCTTATTACCAACACTTTCAGTGTTGTAGTGTGTAAGTGTTTGTGATGGTGATCTAACACATGCATGCACACACTCACGCTTATTTTTACAAACAGTCCTAGCAAATTACAAAGCAGATCTGTATGCGGAGATTTTCAGTTTCTCTCTTCTTAGGAAACTTTGAACCTTATTTGAAATTTAATATTAACTCAGAATCCACGGCTATCTTGCTCAGAAGACGTATCAAGATCTTAATCAATCTCAGGTTTTGAAAATATTTTTGAGATTAAAAATCACCAAGTGCGATTCCAACTAGGTCAAAGGTTTTGTTTCAAAAGGACTAGAAACAGAAAATATTATTGTTGATTTTGAGTATGAAAACATTTACAGAAAAGAATCAACAATATATTTCTCAAGATGATAAACTATAAATGCAGATCTGTGTGTGATGTAACATAAAATGCCCAGATCTAAAATTTTTATGAAACATAAATGCAGATCTACCTTAATGCTTAAGTTGGAAACAAGATCTTAACACAAAGAGGTTACAGCACGAAACAGCTTAACAAATCAACTCTCAAAACTCTCAAACACTCAAGGTTGTGTTTGGTATATCACTGGTTTTGAAGAGGTTAGGGTTTGAAAAATGTTTTAGACGATTTAGGGTTAGGGTTTCTAACTCTCTCTCTCTCTCTTCTCTCTTATCTATTCTCTCTCTACTTTCTTCTCTCTCTAGAAATGACGAAATGACAAATGTCTGAGAGTAAGGCTCCTTATATAGGGGACTGAGAAGATTCGAGAATGGGGTTCAAAATCAAGGGCTGCGATTTAGTCTTTAGCTGTTGACTTTGATCCAATGGTATAAGAGAAGCGGTGGATTAAAATGCTTTTGATTGGTTTAAGAGGAATTCACAGGGTTTAAGCCAGAACGCATGCAGATCGTTGATTACAACAATCCAAGGGCAGGAAATGAGCAAGGCTTATGCCTCACAAAAGAATCACAAATCGGAGCGATATCAGGCTGACAGTTGTAAGGCTGAGATTGATGCTGAAACGCGTGTTTTGAAAATAATTACTCAAACACCTTTAAGTCTTTAGCGCTTTCAGTTTCTACCCTAGTGAATTTCCAGAGATAAAATCATCAATTCAAAATTACATATTTACCCCAAAACTCTTAATTCCATTTTCAAATTAGAAAAAAATGGTTTTAAAAATTATTTAAAATTCCCAAAAAATCATTAAAATTAAATTTAAGGGAAATTAATATACACAACACACTTATGACCAATAATATGCAATATGAAATGTAGGAATGCAATACTAAGGTGCGTGAATGTTGGTAAATATACCTTAGATCAAGAGGAATAAAATTAAGAGAAGGATTGAGGCTCTTTGGTTTCGACTCAATTTTGTTTCTATTTCCAAACTAGATGAGCACTTATACAATATGGACTCAAGTGAGTCAAGAGTATAAGGTGCTTCATTAATGACAAAAATTAAAGGTAAAAAATACCATTTATGTGGGTTAGATTAGGGTTATCAGTTGTTACGCACTGAGAGGCCAAAGGAGGAAGGAGGTGGAGAGGTTTGTAGGGCTAGAACCACCACTAGTGCACTATTTTCACCACCAAGACCACCACCGCGTAGATCGGAGAGCGAGGATCGTGACCATACCAACTACACCAACGAATCAGGCCTTCTTACTTGAGGCAAGTGTTTAATCATTGCAAAACTTTAACAATAATCATGTTCATGTTGTATAGGTGTATAATACCCATGTATTGTTCATAACCTTGATGAAATTGGAGAGTTAAGATGATTAATTAGAATTTGAAATCAAATTAGGTTGATCCCTTCATGTATGTAGATTAGAAGTCACGGATTGATGATTAATTGTGATGAACGAATCTAGATTTATTATGCTCTTGAATAAAAATTTGAAGAACTAGGGTTTAATTAATTAATTTGGGGATTTCGAAATTTATCATGATTTATGCATGATTTAATGATCATAGGATGTTAGAAATCATATATACATGTTACGATATCAATTATAATTGATTAATTGGTGTTTGAGAATGATCTATAGAGGTTCCAGAACTTTAAAATGGTGAAAAATGCAAGTTCTAGAGGTTAGAGACGAAACAGGCCCAAGTCGCTCGAAGTCGCTTGAAGCAGTTGCTCGAAGCTGTCGTTCGAGCGAGATGGCATATCGCGCGAAGCTGTCATTCGAGCGAAATGTCATTCTCGTTCAAACGAGATACAGTCCTCATTCGAGCGACATGTCAGAATTCTAGAAAATTTATTTTATGCTCAAAATTTGTGCGACGCAGTTAATTCGAGAGATATAAAATAATGTACGATGAATTTCAGTATAGTGCAGAATTATTGGAATTTATTTGGGTAAAATACTTTAAGGTATTTGGAGCGGTGAGTTATCCTTGGAAATTGTGAGAGAGAGAATATCCATAATTTAATAAATATATTATATAAGTAGTAAGGAGAAGAATACTATGCATGGAATATTTATTCGGGTTGTGTAAATACCTACTGATTTTAATGGGATGAGTGAATACCTATATGTGATTTATTATCTGTATGACATACCTACGTTATTTGATATCCTGTTATTTGATATCCTGGGAGGTTGAGAAAGAGGGCAGTCTCACCCTGATGTGCCCACTGGGGGGATTTTTGATTGGTAACTCAGAACATTGAACTTAGGTTGGATACCATTCCTGAGAATAATGGATTGAAAGGTCATTTGGGTGCGTAGGTATGTGCGTATCCCAAAGGCTTAGAACTATGTTCGCCTCCAATATGTGTGATTTGCATTCATGTATCGTGAGAGATACCAAACCGGTTATCCTTATTTGGTAAGAGATGTATCGGGACTTGATAGCAGAGTATGCATGCACCGTAGCTGAGTCTAGGGGTGTCGTATTAGGATATATATAGTGTAGTGATGGATATATACATATATGCTTGTTCTATTATCTAATATGTGAAATTAGTAGATGCAAAAGATTTAAAAATCTAAATTAACTTAAGTACGTGAATACTAAATTGTACTTGTGAAAACACTTACTCGAGTTATTAAAGGCAAAAGCATTTATTAATAATATATGAGAATTACCGGATATTACTACGAGTGATAGTTAGAAAATTTATATGTACAATCTAGTTAGGTGTGATGACGATGACTAGAATGGTTTAGCGGTACGTTAGGCGTGCACATAGTTGAGAGGTGAGAATCTCAAGTGAGTGCTCAGAAAGCTAACATGCATATAATATTTTCTTTACTGTAATTTTTAAATACTTACTAAATTGTTTTAAAATCTTTTACACTCGGACTCTGACCCGTCTCTTGCAAAATCTCTTGTCTCTTGTGAAAATTTTTTTAGGTGTCCATCCACAAGGACACCAAGCTTAGATTATCGAACTATTTGACGTACTGCAGCTAGTGTGAGAGTTGCAGGCCCTCATGAGTAGATGCCTCCACTATCATTTCATGCAGTCCACGTTTAGTCATTCCATATAGGGCATGTGTCGCCCATCCTCAGTTCTTATTTATGTCAAAGAGATTGCACCCATTATACTTTAGTATTTCATTTCAGTCAGATTGAGTATTATTATGGTTTATTAGTTTTTGAGACTTTGAACTGGAGCGTTTATTCCAGTCTTATTCATTTCAGCTGTTGGATTACTATTCAGTATTATTTTAATTCATGTGTATGGTGAATGATTTAGTAACTTAAAATTAATGGAATTTATTAATGGTTAAAAAAATTAAAATTTAGTTAACGTTTTAGACACTAGCTTAATTAATTACTAGGTGATTATTATAGTATATGTTTTTCGACAGTAATGCTAAGAATGAACCAATCGAATATTCTATTTTAAATTTAATAAAGGACAGATCACCCGGTATTTAATTGGGCGGGGTGTCACACATATGTTCCCGCATGCACTCCCACACGTGTTACTTTACATGCTCTCGCAGATCACCGTAGAGATTTTGGGAGTTTTCGAGAGAAATAAGAGTTTTTAGTCAAAACTTCACAATGTTTGATGGAGGAATTTCATAGGATGTATTCTCCTTTTGAAAACTCCCCAGGGCCTAATGATTGTGGTTGATACTTATTTCTAGGATAGGGTGATTGTCATAATCATATCTCTTATTCCTATTGCTAGATAGTATCATCATTATATTGATATGTTTTTTTATATAGTTTAAAAAATTCCAAAAAGAGTTTTGTCTTTATGGAAATTTCTAAAAAATTCCAAACAGATTTTTGATTTTTAAGAAAAAGTTTGAAAAATATTTTATTTTGATAAAATTTATGAAACAAGACAAAAAGATTTTTTTATTTTCGATTTTTCACCTTATATGGTTGAACATTTAAGATATTCGAATCACCCCTACATTTCATCCATTCACGTGACTTTTCATAGTGCTTTGATACATGACTTTGTTTCGCTAGTGTGCTTAATAATGTGTGGATAACATTTCGTTGATCATGGATGATTACTTTCTAAATGATAGACTCTTTGTTGGCTTTATTACAGACGTGCGCATACTTTTTGAACATTTGTACTTACTTATCATGTGTCGAATAAGATGTTATCATCTCAATTCTGCTTGATAACGAATCAAATGTAAAAAGAGATAAGTTGTGCATGTAAGTACCATTGTCCATATTTCATTTTTCAAAAAATATTGATAAATATTAAGTAATGGAATGGGGCTACGAAAGAGCAAAATTTTCTTTGCGTTAAAAGCCACCATTTACAAATTAAAGCCTAAAAGATTAACGGCACACAAAAACATAAGTGTCAAGGCCAATTAGTTTATATTCATTGATGCTTCGATACATATGAGCATTATGATTTCTTTAAAATATTTGAGAGTGAATTCTTATAAATGAGATATTTTGAGGAATTATAAAGTAGAAGATCAATGGGTTTGCACAATGAACTTTCTTGAAAAACATTAGATAGTTTGGAATTATTGTTTTGAGAATCATTAAAATCCATGGCATATTTCATAAGTCGAGTAAATTTCATTTGAATTCAACATTTTAACACCTAAAATTAAAATTGAGTTATTTCTTTAGAAATATGTCATGACTTCGTGCACCTATGTTATGAATTTTTATGTTGATTTTTATAGGAAAATGTTCACACAATTACATTCTATTTATACGGTTATGATATTTAAGTGTTAGTCCATGGTGACTATGTGTTTTTGTACCTATATGTATTTCTTATACATGAAAAAAATATTGAAAAACTTCAAAAATAGTAGGTGGAGAACATATGCCTTTTGAGATTATCATTAAACATGTTTAATTCATTATCTTTGTGATGATATCCTCATCTTTCATATGATGCTTGTTATTCATGCTTAGTTTTTACTCATTTTTCTATTACGGACGTAAAGGGGAGAACAAATTGAGGGGGAGTTTTATTTATATTATAAAACTCGTATGCATCACGATAATTCTTTTGTCCATTGTGTGTAGGTCAATTCTGCCTTGATGATGATTTCATAGACCGCAGAAGATGAAGACGTTTTAGCTAATGACTTATACAACAGTGATTTTTCATTTCTTGATTTGGGAGGGTATTTGTTGTATAGTCTTTAGGGGTCAATTTGTCTTTGGTTTGTGTCCTGTACCGGAATAGCTAAAGGGGGAGATTTATTAGAGCAAGTTTTATAGTTGTTTAATGTATTTTTATTTTGACTTATCCCGTTACACATAAACTTCACCTACATGACTAATTCTACTGATTTGAAGACAAAGTCAAAAACTTTTGGAAGATTGAAGAATCGTTCGTCTCAAAAACAGTCAGAAGAGTTATAGTTGGTTTGATAAAACATTTATTTTTTTAGAGGATTTTACATTTTAAAGAGTTTGCATTTCAAAATGATTTAAAATATTTTTTAAAGAAATTTTGAAAATTTTGACGACTCGTTAGAAAGAGGTTCTATTGCCATTCGAACGAGGTCCTTAGAATGAGGTTCCCACGATCGAACGAGGTGATTTTTCGCCTTCTCTAGAATTCCGTTTTATAGATCGTTGGAAGCTGGTTCGAATGAAAATGGGTACGCCATTTTAGCGAGGTATTAAGTCATTTAAACGAGCATGCGAATTTTTAATTAGATCTAATCCAAATCTCTAATATTTGTCCTTTTACAACCAGCTTCCTTATAAATAAAGATGTGTGAATATAGTCTTCAAGAACTTTTTATAAGTTTTTTCAAACCTTTTTAGAGTCTTATTTGTGAACAAACACTTAAAAATATCATCCAAGCTCCTTGAAAATTTATATATCACTTGAGCAAATTAAGAAGAACACTTTCATTATTCAAAGACCTTATAGAGTTCACCTTTAATGCTGATTTGTGGAGCAAAGGCTCTACCCCTAAAGATGATGGTTGATCGGTGGATACTGATGGAAGACTGCTTCTTGTGGACAGTGCTAGATTGTGCCATTCCTGTAGAATATTTGAAGAACTACCCATCATACTTAGTGAGCTAAGTAGTTTGTAAGTCAACCATGTCTGTCAAATCTTATATAGTGCTGAAATAAAGATTTTTTCCCGAAAGGAATTTTTTCCTACTTCTTCGCGTATTTGCTTCTTTGGTTTGCTCTATTTAATTTGGACTACATCTTTTCGTGCACAATAAATTAATTCAAAGATAAAATTTGGTAAAATTGAATTTGTGTATGGGTGGACTAGTATTAAAATCATTCCATATAAACCCCACATTCTCACAACACGATCCCATCGAGGTCGATGTTTTGGAATGATAACTCGTCCCTTGGGAACTTTCCTCAACATGGACACATAGAAAACGTCTTGTACACGCTGAAGAAGATCAGGTAAGGCACAATAATATGACACCAGCCCACCTTATCAAAGATTGTGAAAGTACATATATATCGGGACTCCAAATTCCATTTGGACCCGAATCTCATAACTCCCTCCATAAGGGAGACATTAAAAAGCACCCCCCATATAAAATTAAATTTATGCTTCCTCCTATTTACGTGGCGCTTATGCCTACTTTAGGCAGTCTTTATACATTCCCTAATTAGCGTCACTTTCTCATACATGTCCCCATCTCTAGCCAATAACTCATTGAACGGCATGATCGACCATACAAGGCCTCCTAGGGCGCCATGATGAATGTCTACTGGTGATTATTGTTATAATATAAATCTACGAGTGGTAAGTTTTTATCCTAATCAAGAAAGCATGCAACATGTTCTCCAAATCAAATTCACCCACTCAGTCTAACCATCCATATTAGGGTAAAACGCAACCCTCATTGATAAATATACCCCCATTACCTCTAGAAAGCTCCCCCAGAATCGAGAAATAAAATTATAGCCCCTGTCGTACACAACGTTGACCGGTACTCGTAAAAATGCACAATCTCATAAATAAAGAGTCGGGTGTATTGCTCTTTGTATATTCTATCTGTACTGGAAGAAAGCGAGCCACCTTATTCAGTCTATAAATAATGACCCAAATGACATCATGTCCCCTTTAAGACCTCGGTAGTCCAATGATGAAGTTCAACGAAATACTCCCCCTCTTCCACATCAGGATCTCTAATGACTATAACTCTCCAGCTAGTCTTTAGTGCTCCACCTGCACTAACTAGCATATAGAACACTGATCGGGCATAAATATTGTATTTTTATCCCCTTAATTTTGGTACCTTTGTAAACCCGAGCGGTGCAATTGATATGGATTTAACTCGTAATTATGCAACTAACATTCATTGGCAAGTATTTTGTGTTTTGTGTTTCTCTTTTGTGTTTTACAGGTAAAGTATGCAAGCGGTGCGAAAGAGAAATCGAAACAATGAAAGAAAGGCTAGGAAGGCAAGTTCAAGGTAATTTTCGTAATTCTACAGTCTGATCCCGAGGGTTGGTCCAGCTGGAAAGTTGAAGATCTCGAAACAACGATAACACTAGAAAAAACAGCACCCAAATCCGAGCTACGGTTAAGGAGTTATGATCATTTGAAGTTGAGAAAAAATCCAAGAAAGAAAATAAGAAAGCATGAAAATATAGTGTTGAATTTCCAGCAAGTTCCACACAACCACAGGGTGAACCAGTTTAGGGGGAAACCGGTTCGGGGTACTTGATGCGCGAATTTTCACTTCAATGCTGATTGGTCCAAAGAGTTCTAATATGTTACAAACTCTTCTAAAATGGATTTGTATCTTTATAATGACTTAGAAAAGATAGTTTTGAATAGTTTTTCATAGAGAGGAAGGTAGGAGAGTAGCTTAGAACCATAGAAAACAATTCTCCATCAAGTAAGTACTTTTATTGTTTGAATTACAAGTTTTTTTTAAACAAAGTTTGTTCCTTTCTTCCTTAATCTCGTAGTTAATTTATTTACAGGATTTCTTTATTTTCGGGGTTTTCAATTCGTTTATACATGCTTAGAGATAGTTTTCTTATTGATTAAATTACATGCAATGTAGGATTCATGTTTTTAAATAATTTCACCATGTTAGGCTAGATTTCTAAGGGTTGGTATGCATGAACCAAACCCGATGTAATTTAGCAATGCAGAAACTAGGGTTTGAATTGAAATTTGAATGAATCGTGTTGTGTAGTTGTCAAAACCATCATATACCTTTTTACCTCGGTTGACCCTAGGTAACCGTGGTCTTTAAGGATGTGATGCGCGTGTAGTTATTGCGACACTGCTTTACTCACCCTTTGATTATGTATGACGCGGGCTTGAACCTCATATATGTAATGCTTGGGAGTACTAAAGAACGGGTTCAATTAAATTTCTAATTCAAAATTATAGCATTCTATACGGTAAATTTACTAGCGTTTAGGGGATTGTATTCCCAACCCATTTTCCCTTCATTCTTATTAGGTCATTTTTAGTTAGTTAATTTTGCTCACGTAGTTAATTTAGTAGTTTAATTTAGTGTGCATTTAGTTAATTAGTTATTTCCCATCTCAGTCATCTTTTTTTTTTCTTTTTAGTGTCAAGTTAGGGTTAACAGTATTACCTTTGTCGTCACGTTCACTCATCCTAGTTCCCTGTGGATTCGATACCTAGACTCGACACTATACTCCACAAGACTGTAGTTAAAGTTTAGATTTTTTTTGTATTGCGGTTGGAAGCCGATAACAACGATTTGCGTATTTACACGGACGCTCGGTTTCCACCTCGATCAAAATGGCGCCGTTGTCGGGGAATTAGATAGACTTTAGGTTAGGTTGGTTAATCCCGAATTTGAACTTAAAAAAATATTCAAAAATATGGGTGTCATATTTTTGAATTGACCAATTTGAAATGCCTTACTCGAACTCCTTTGGTGGGTTTAATTGTTATGATAATAGTGAGGAGGAGGAGGAGGAGGAGGAGGCGCGCAAGATTTATGAACATTGGATCAATATCACTAAAGACGAGTCTCATAAATACAAGCCCAATGCTAAGGCCATCCAAATTTATCAAAATGAATTGCTCGAAGAAAAAAGACCTGAAAAGAATATCGGGGGAAAAATCGTTATTGGGAGCAAGAGTTAGATGCATTATTTGAACCCAATGAGGATTTTCCTTTCGATATTTTTGAAGTTGAAGAATGCTTTCAACCAAATGAGGAATCTGAGGTGCTATAACCAAGGAATCCTACTTTGGAAGAACTCGTGCTTATTAGCAAAAAGCAATCTGACGACCTTGCTGCTACAGAGTTAAAAATTAGAGCAACTTGCAAGGAGTTTAATGATTATTCGAACAGCTTAGAGAAGGTCGAGACTTGCGCTTCACCTAAGACTTTTGAGGTTGAAATCATTGAGAGTGATCCAAGTTCTTTTGAATATCAACCTCTTATAAATATTCCAAAATCTACTGCGGTTGAAGATCATTTGTCTCCTTGTGTACCCACTATTATCGAACCATTAAATCCATCACAAGAACTGGATGAATTTCTTGAGGATGTTGATCCGATTCTTGTATGGTAATGTTTTTTTGAGATACTTCATCTTACGGGCCATACACTTAGACGTGTCACTCCACCAGATCCAGTTAAAAAATTTGGGGGAGAAGATTTTAAGGACAAGGACTTTATGCTTGAATTGTTTCCCAAGATGGACTCTTTCTGTTTGTGTGCTCCGCTTCCCATACTACTTGAAAAATCTTTGGGACATGATTCTATTTTTCTTGGATCCCAATGGTACTTGTCCCCCTGTGCACCCAAATCCCTCATTATCCCCCTAAAAATTTTAATTGGTGATGGTTCATTTCTTCCGTTTTGCACATGCCTTCCGTTGTTCAAACGAAATTCTTATTTTTCGGGAGGCATGCTTTCTAGTGAGGGTACACCATTAATCCGTCAAAGTCATATTGTATTTTGGGTGGACCCTCAAATTTTTCGACATCTAGTGTATAACTTATTATAATTTCAAATCGTAGGTTGTATAATAGTTAGCTTATTTCTTTCTTTTTTTTCTCTAGTTTAGAGTTTTTGTTATTCTTTTTCTTATGCTTGGTTCTAACATGTTTTGTAGATTCAATGGACTCGTACTTTTCGGGGATCGCTCCATTTTAGGTAATATCTTTCTTTTCCTCTCTTTATGTTGTGTTCTTGATTCGCATTGAGGACAATGCAACACTTAAGTTAGGGGGTGTGGGATATTCTTGACGTTTATTGTTTAGATTCATTGATTCGATCACATGTTCTTTCCAAGTGTGTTTTGTTTTAGAAAATTTCAAAAATATCAAATAAAAAATGAAAAATTTTGAAAAAAAAGCCAAAAATATTCTTCTTCAAAATAAATAAAAATTGGAATTTAAATTTTTCAAAAATATCACCTTTATTCTATTTGAAGACTCAAATTATTAAATCTCAATTGCACTAAGCCGAAATTGACCAAAGATGGAAATTGTGCGAAAATTGACGACTTAACGAATAAGTGTGGAGATTAACAAAACCCGATGAGATTTCGAGCCTATCGATCTTTTTGAGTTTTTAAATCAATCTGAGTTAATGGTTAACTCATAGTTCTAATTCAGCGTTTTAAATAAGTCGTTGATGATCTTAATTCTTTGTTTTGATCGATTATGGGAAATGGAATGTTGTCTTGGAAAGAAAAGCGCGCTACAAATCTCTAAATTAAATTAATCTCGAGACGCATATGGTAAATTAATAAGTAATTCGGACAATGAAGTAGGCCATCGTTTGTTACCCCAAAATTTTAGCCATAAAAAGTCGTGAAAAATTATCCCTTTGCTACCCAATTTGAGCCTAATAATTTTTTTCCTTTTCGTTTGATAACCCGAAAACACCAATTAGCCCGAAATTGTGAAGATTGAATATTCATCAAATATAGTCCGAAAAGTGCATAAAAAGGGGCAAGAAAAAAAATAGTAGAAAAATGCTCAACAGAAATAGAAAGTAAAAGAAATATGCAGAAAAAAATAAAAAAAAGAAGAGAAATTGAGAAAATGCCCGAAAAAGCACTAATGGACATCATAAGAATATTTTCCAATTCTGAAGTTCCCAACCATTCCCATATTACCCAATACACCTTTAACCCGAAAAAGTCCTAACTGAGTTCGAATTGCGAAATTGATTACCACGTGGAGAGCTAAGATACAAAAAAGATAATATGAGAGATTAAATGGTGTGAATTTGAGGTGATGTTTCCCCTTTTCCAATTACCGTAATTCGATGAAGAGATCATTTCACTAAATAATTCCGTCTTTCATATTTTTGTGCATGACCTTGTGTCCATTATTATTTACTCTTATAAATCACATATACCGAGAGAAAATAGCCACATTCCGAGTGATTCGTTTGTGAGTGCATCCCGTGAGATTTTGAAATCAAAACAAATTTTCGAAAAGTAACGTAGTTATCAATCAGTGAAAATTAGCGGTTCGATCTTTGGCTTCGCACACACACACGAAAAATTGAGACTCTTTTGAATATGAATTTATGGTGATTATTTTTTGAAAAGTTTAAATTGTACAATTTTTAAGTATTTTGATTTTTCATTGAGTCTAAGTCGAATTTTATGGGTACATTCACTGCAAACCCTCACGAGACAACACTCGTCCTACTGGGGTAACCTAGGGGTTTAACAGCTTGTTGCATATGCTAAATACAATCGCTAGCCTGCGAAAAAGGTATTATATCCCAATTAAGTGTTTAGAAGAGTTGTGACATTATTCTTTTTCTTTTACATTGATCGGGATGAGCAACGTTCTAAGTTAGGGGGGTTCGATCGGGCATAAATATTGTATATTATCCCCTTAATTTCGGTACCTTTGTGAACCCAAGCGGTGAAATTGATATGGATTTAAATCATAAATATGCTACTAACCTTCGTCGAAAATTATTTCGTGTTTTGTGTTTCTCTTATGTGTTTTACAAGTAAAGTATGCAAACGGTATGAAAGAGAAATCGAAACAATGAAAGAAAGGCTAGGAAGGCAAGTTCAAGGTCATTTTTGTAATTATGTAGCCTGATCCCGAGGGGGGCCAATTATAAAGTTGAAGAGCTCAAAACAACGATAACATTGGAAAAAACGGCACCCAAATCCGAGCTACGGTTAAGGAGTTATGATCATTTGAAGTTGAGAAAAAATCCAAGAAAGAAAAGAAGAAAGCATTAAAATATTTCTAAGTGTTGAATTTCTAGCAAGTTCCCCAGAACCACAGTGTGAACCGGTTCGGGGTACATCCAGAACCGGTTTGGGGTACCTGATGTGTGAATTTTCACTTGAATGTTGATTAGTCCAAAGAGTTCTAATATGTTACAAACTCTTCTAAAATGGATCTGTATCTTTATAATGACTTAGAAAAAATAGTTTTGAATAGTTTTTCATAGAGAGGAAGGTATGAGAGTAGCTTAGAACCATAGAAACCAATTCTCCATCAAGTAGGTACTTTTATTGTTTGAATTACAAGTTTTCTTTAAACAAAGTGTGTTCCTTTCTTCCTTAATCTTGTAGTTAATTTATTTACAGGCTTTCTTTATTTTCTAGGTTTCCAATTCATTTATACATGCTTAGAGATAGTTTTTTATTGATCCAATTACATACAACGTAGGATTCATGTTTTTAATTAATTGCATCATGTTAGACTACATTTCTAAGGGTTAGTGTGCATGAACCCAACCCAATGTAATTTAGCCATGTAGAAACTAGGGTTTGAATTGAAATTTCAATGAATCATGTTGTGCAGTTGTCACAACCATCATAGAAATTTTTACCTCGGTTGACCCTAGGTAACCGTGGTGTTTAAGGAAGTGATGCGCGTGTAGCTATTGCGACATTGCTTTACTCACCCTTTGATTATGTATGATGCGGGCTTGTACCTCATATGTGTAATGCTTGGGAGTACCAAAGACCGAGTTCAATTAAATTTCTAATTCAAAATTCTAGCATTCTATACGGTATATTTATTAGGGTTTGGGGGATTGTATTCCCAACCTGTTTTTCCTTCATTCTTATTAAGTTATTTTTAGTTAGTTAATTTTGCTCACGTAGTTAATTTAAGTTTAATTTAGTGTGCATTTAGTTGATTAGTTATTTCCCATCTCAATCATCTTTTTATTTCTTTTTAGAATCAAGTTAGGGTTAACAATCTTACATTTGTCGTCACGTTCACTCGTCCTCGTTCCCTGTGGATTCGATACCCAGATTCGCCACTATACTCCACAAGAGTGTAGTTAAACTTTAGGTTTTTTGTATTGCGGTTGGAAGCCGATAACAATGATTTACGTATTTACACGGACGCTCGATTTCCACCTCGATCAAACACTTATACACAAACTCTGATATGTATCTTTTAAAATTTCCCACTAGTGTTGTCTCCTCATATTATGGTACATCTTGTCACCCCCACGATGCAGGGTGATTAGGGAGTCAAGTGCCTTGGCCAATATTGCATTTCGCAGCTCAGGACCCTCTAGGACATCCAAATGCCCTTGACATATCAATCCTCCATATGAGCTAATTTAATGGAAAATAAGTCCCCTAATAGTTCCCTCACTTTCTCCTGACAAAAGGCGTCTGAAGCTTAGGACTTAATTACCCACGACATAATATCGGACGTAACGGACACAATTGTTAAAAATTCCTCTGCTGTATCCATAGTACATAATGTATCCCACTGCTCTATCAATAAGGCCAATACACTATCCCACTCTCTCTGTCCATAATGCTATTAGACTCATAATCGGTCAATGGCTCAAGGCATCTACTACTACATTTGCCTTTTTCGAATGATACTGAATGGAAAAGTGATAGTCTTTCACAATCCAACCACGTTCTCTGTCGTATGTTCAACTTTTATTGAGCGAACAAATACTGAAGGCTTTTGTGATCCGAGAACAACGTGAATCTCTCGCCCAATAAGCATATCCTACAAATAAGATTAGCAAAGACTACTACAACCAACTCTAAATCATAGGTGAGGTAACCCTTGTGAGGTTTAAGCTTATGAAAAGCATAAGATGTGAGCCTCTACTCCTACATCAATACTCCTCATAGTCCCTGAAGTGATGCGTCGATGTAAATTATATACCCCATTCCTCCCCATGGTAAGCAAGTATGGGTGCGGTTATGAGTCTTTCCTTCATTTCCTCAAAAGATATTTGATAATGAGAATCCTAAACAAATAGTACTCTCTTTCGGGTGAGATGTGTCAGTGGACCGACAATCTTCGAGAACCCCTGAATAAACTTCATGTAGTACCCTACTGACCCCAAGAAGATCCTAACTCATTAGGTGTCGTGGGTTATCCTAACTTCATCAAGACTGACACTTTTCTAGGATCCACATAAATCCCAGCCTCCGATATAATATGCTCCCAAAACCGAACTTTCTGCAACCAGAATTCACACTTAAAGAACTTATTGAATAACTTGTGTTCCCTAAGTGTCTAAACAATCATCCTATAATATTGTGCGTGCTCATCCTTCGATCGAAAGTGGACAAAAATGTTATGAATTAACATGATGATGAATTAATCCATGTACGATCAGAACACTCTGTTCATCATCCATGAATATGGATGGAGCATTATTTAACCCAAATGGCATGACTCAATCTCATACGATCTATACCATGTCAGAAAGGCTATCTTCAAGATGTCTTCCTCCTAAATCCACAACTGATGATAACTCGAGCGCAAGTCAATCTATGAAAGAAAAACGTGATCCTCAACTGATCGAACATATCCTATACAGTGACCTCGATATGATTCTGGTATCGGGTGCCAAATCTATTTAACGGGTGGGTGGTAGCCCCGGTACCTCATCAAATCATCTTAAAACTCTTGACTATTGGTATCGACTTTAAAGATACTATGACCTCCCCCGATGTGCTTGCATCGATGTAATATCAATGTGTGCTAGACCCTCCTTCAAGCCTTAGGTATATCTTTGGGAAACACAACATGCCCGGTAATGGAAAATGTGATAGCCTTCCCTATACAATCGATTTAAGCGTGGCACTATGCTAATTAATCCATACCCAAATTAATATCATACGTCTGCATATATAAAATTAGCAGTTTGGCCTCAACTACTACGTCCCTGCAAACTTAATATAAAGTATCGCCTTTACCCACTAGGGTATCTACATGCAATGAAACCTCGATGGCATGTAGTGTGGCCTGTTGGTCTTGGTGGTAGACGTTGAAGACACATCCGTAGTCCAACTAAGGATGACCCTCAGCTAGGTCTTTGGGTGGTGGTGGCAATGCCAGATAATGCGATGGTGTTGGAAATGCCTAAAACTATGGTGGATATGGTAATGCCTTATGCTACCTTATAGGAATTGTACCTAATAGGTCATATTTATCCTAGGGAACCTATTGAAAGAGTGGACCTTCTCTCCACATTGGTAGAATAATACTTTGAATGGATGGTCGTGCTAGTGGCCATGTTGTCACAATCTACAGGATGGGTCCTACTAAACCTGAACCTATTAGCCCTATCTCCATTGGTTGTGGCCCTGTTAGCCCTGGATCTACTGGACCTCATGGATATATTAAATCTATTATTGGTGTCCCTAACGATGTTGGTTATCTGAACCTCTTAGGGGGTTCCTCCGCATGTGGTGGTCCCCTCTCCTAATGTGAACCTTCCCGAGCTCGGGATGACTCACCACACTCCCCTGTCTTTGACACTTGGTCGGTCCCTTCCTTCTCCCTTTTAAGAGTCAAATCTCGCTGAAAATTATGGTGATCCTACCAATGTAGCAGAGCGGCGTCCCTTATCTGGGTGTAAGTAGTGAAGGTCTGGTTGCCAAGTATAACCTTTCTAATCCTCCATGTAAACTCCCTAATGAATCTGTTTATTTTCTTTGCCTCTGTGTCAACCTCTTCAGGGGAAAAAGATGAGAGATGGGATAAGTCTCACTCGTACTCTGCCATAGTATAGTCACCATATAGTATTCTCATAAAATTTGTCCTCATGCTCGACTGGATAGTCAATGGTAAATTCTTTCCCCAAAACTTCATCCAGAATTGTCTAATGGTCATCTTTGACATCTATGCTATAACACCCCACATATTTTGACATTTAGGGTCATCAGGCCAAAAATCAAAATTAAGGCGAGTCAATACCCACTGCAATAAATATACTTCACTTGTAAGTCCTTTTTCTTCAAAACCATCCAGCTATCCAGCAACCTAACCAGAAATGTTAGTCAAGAGTTATGGGTTAGGACCAATCGCAAAAATACGGTTACTCTTCCCAAATAGGATTTGTGAATGCATTCATAAGCATTATAAGAGATAATACCACAAAAGAGGATTTTAATTCAAGAATAAATATCATTACGATGTGAGTGATGTAAAACTATTACAACAATCCACATATAACAAGCCATCTCACTACCCAAGTGTAATTATGTTTATTTCAATATTAATTAAATCTTATTCTATTATCATACTCAATTTTAATTATCTTTTTCAAAATTAATTGTAAAATTGATGCAACACCATTATAGTCAATTTTCCCTTCTATTGGCCCTGCACACACTCATGGCTGACCTAACATCTCAACACTTCAAATCCACTTCCATTAGTATAGCGAGTAGGCCCATTTTTTGTTAGCCCACACATATCGTGATGTTCTCCACACATGACACGTCACAATAACTAGTTAACCTAGGTTCCGAAATCATCGTAATGGTCGTCCCACTCTGGGCACTGCAAATACTCTTGGCGCCAACAACAAGCCATCAAAGTATCCAAGATAGTATGGGTCCCGTAATCATAGAAATGGTTGGCCTACCCACACCTGCACATACAGTAATCCACATTAATCCGTCTCTAATACCCTTTTATTATTCTAGTCATAATTATCATTTTTATATTATGTTTTCATGATTTACAACAAGCCCCCACAGTATAATTAGAACTGCACATCTATAATCCATTCCTAATACCATACCTAGATGTCACCAAACATAAGTATTACATAGTACCTCACCTAGGAATAATACTTAAACATAATCATTGCATGATCTCACGCCTAGGATAAAATAACATAGCGACGTACTACCTAATCCCATACCTATAAAATACCCAAACATACAAGTGAACACTCCTTAGTCCCATACCGAGAAACGTCAACTACAATTAATATGCCTACTCGCTAGTCCTATACATGTAATATAACATATTATTACAATGATGAAAGTACAAGTACTTACGTAAATCCCATCATCCCAACGGAGTAAATTTGTTAAAGCATACATTTTTAACATTGATTACATTCTTAATCCAACGTTACAATTATTTATTTCACAATTTTAAAAATCCGATTCGATGCACCTTAAACCAGTTATATCTGATGATAAATAATTTCTATAAAATATCCCAACAAGTTGTCCAAATGCAATATTTCAATACGAGTGATAATTAATCGAATTAAATCAAAACTCGATTTAAACATGTGTATTAAATATTTTTAGCACCATATTACCACGTTCTACAACATATAAATCATCTATATGATTTTGAAAATTAACACATATTATCGAATTACATATAATAATTAATGTGCAATTCGTATCAATAACCCAAAATAATAACGTAAAATCATCTAAGCATACTGTATTTTGAGTATTAAAATCAATTTCAAAAGTTTCATAAAGACCGATTTATAATTAGGTTATCACTTTCCCTAATTAAGTTGCTAATTACATTAAAAAAGATATGCATATTTAATGTTTAGGCAAAAATATGGGTGTTGTATACTTTGTTTATATTTGGGAGAAAAGAGTTTGGAAAAGAATGTGCATGTGTATCCCAAAAAATTAATGGTAGATATCTATATAAAAAGAGTCCCCACTGATTTGGAAATCTACTTCCAATTGTCATTCTCTCAAATATCACGTGGCCATTCAAACAAAGAAATAAACATATAAATATAAAGAAAATAAGGAAAATGGGAACTGGTGAAATCCCACGCTAAAAATAAGAGAGGCCATTCAAACCATGTTGGGAACCGCTGAAATCCTTTTATAGAGGACATTTGTGGGCCTCTCTTCCTCTCCTAGACGATGTGGGACACATGAGAATGTTTAAAAAAATTAGAAAAATTGAAAATCGAAAAATATTTCGAAAAAAATCAAAAATAATTCGAAAAAATCGGATCGGAAAAATCAAAAATTCGAAAATTCAAAATTATTTCCAATTTTTTATCCGATTTTTTTCGAAAAAATTGGAAATCGAAAAACCTTATATACGTTCCAAAATCGAAAAATATCGGATCGGATATCGAAAAAATCGGAATGTTCGGAGAAAAAACCCGCCCTAGTCTTTCCCACTAACACAAGATTTTCATCCTTGAAATTCGATACACCCGATCCCAAGCGCATATCCCACAAGTATATATATATATATATATATATATATATATACAACCACGCTCTTTAATACAACTCCAAACAGCATACCTATGAACATGCCCATTTTTAAAAATAATAAAATAATATTTTCAACCAATTTAGTATACATGATCTCCATAATGTGAAGATCATTCACAAAAAATTTCATCCCAAAAATAAAACTTGAAAGTGGTTGAAATGATGATCACAAGTTTTAACGATTCAAAATGCACGTATTCATATTATTTTTAAATTACTTATTTCTAAGTTGTATTTTTAATGAATTTTTTAGTACATGATCTACTCATTAAGGAGATTATGTATACAAAATTTTGTTTTTTACTATTTTAAAAAATGGGTATGTTCATAGGCATGTTTGTAGAAGGTAAGTTGGAGATTCTCCCTGTATATATATAAAGCATAATTATAAAATAAAGAACGCACGACTCCTGCTGACGTTGCTCGACCTGAGCTCTTAGTACAAGTAGTGCATATACCCACAATGCAACCAATGCTGGTGCAACCACCTTAGGTGCTAGAAGTAATTGGCCCTAATGGCCTCGAGTCTTAGGACAAATCGTATCCTGATGCAATATCTCTCCACAAGCATAACAATCGTCTCTAAATGGTCCAAACTTTCTACCCAGTGCACGCTCACCAATTGTCCATATCCTATTCTCGAGGGGCCTGTGGGACACTATTTCCCAACTGAATGGCTTGCTTATCTTTCCCCTCCAAAGGCTTCTTCCACGGTTGGTCATTACGACTGTTGTTATCCCCACTTACCTTGGTCCCATATTGACAACTCAAATCATTCATCTTCCCAACCTTCTTTTGTTCTTTCTCTTCTCTTTCCATAACATCATTACGATGTCCACCACTTGAGAACAAGTAGTGTATGCCAAATTCCCAAAAACCACTTGATTAATTGACCACGCCAAGACTTTAATGAAACATTCGTTATTCTTTTCTTCCGTGTTCACTTCGTCGGGTTCAAACAATGACAAAATTTATGAACTCCAGATCATATTCAACGATAACCCTTCAACCATACCCTAAATCTAAAGGAAAGTATTTATCATTAAATTTCACTAAAAAGTCTCCATAGTTTAAGCGATCACTATCCTCTCATATGGTGACACTCGCCCACCACTATAATGCATTCCCAATCAACTTAAATGTATCTAGCATATGTTCCTGTACATTCTTGTAGTCCACCATCCTCAAATGCCTCTCCATATCATGACTCGACTTCAGAGAAACCATTTGGTCAGATCCCCCAAGAAAATTGGGACATTTTCCCTTGCTAAAGTTAGCCCTTCCCTATCCCATACTGAAGTGGGTATAACCTGCAGTTACACCCCTTTGGCTCCCCAACTCTGTATGCCTACCTTAATACCTATCGTTGTGGCCTCATGGATAATGGTCATTAACTCCTCGTCTCCGAAAGAAAATTTCGCTGCCTAGATTGAACATATCACACCCTACTTTTTAGTATGAATGAACAAGAAGTACATATAAAGCAATGAATCAAAGCTAAGGTGGAATAACATAACTTTATTCATTAGTAAGTAGGTTTACATAGGGTTGTTCCACTGCAGGGGTGAGTTACACGTTTTTAGTACAACTATAATATAGAAAATCAAAAAGTGCCACTCCTTGCTCCCATCTGGCTTATTCTCTGCCCACAAAGTCACATATGCAATCATGTGATCGGTTTCCATCTCTAGTAGGGAACAAATATTATCCTCTTTATCCGGGCGTATCTGGAGAAGGAATTAACACAAATATCCTAAGGAGGCTCTACCAGCTCTATAATAAGTATATACATATATATATATATATATATATATATATATATATATATATATATATATATATATATATATATATATATATATATATATATGAGAGTTGGAGTGTGTATAGCATCAGTGTTTAGCAATGCTAATAATAAAAATAAGCTGATAATCCCATACTTATCAGTTTTATGAGAACAGTAAAAGATTTGGAACTAATAATCCAATACTTACTAGTTCGTTTAAGAAACTGAGGTTCATTTCTAATTTATTAAGGATTGTGTAAAGAAAGCCAAAGAGTCTTGAACTAATCATCCCATACTTACCAGTTCACTAAGGGTATAGAAGTAGTTAAGCCATAAGTAAAACCATAATAACATGTAATCAGCCCAAAGCATTTGGGAAAAAAGTAACCTGTTATATACATAATTAAAGTTGCACTCGTACGTATGTAGCAACAATCAAGGTTCTTAATCATCTGAGACCAGTAGGCCAAGTAAAAGGTTCAGTGGTATAACACATTAGTCTACTCCCTAGTTAATACTGATGCTTATAGTAAAATGGCACAAAATTGCAAGGGTAACTAAATCAATATGAAACATAATACCAGTTATTATATGAGAAATATTAAAATTGATCCTTAGTTTAAGTTTAAATATTTCAAATACCGATGATGGTTAACAAAATATGTAGTATGGCTCTATGCACACACTAAGAGTAAATAGGAGCTATCAAATAGTGATATTAATAGCAGTATGCTAAATACGCTATTAACCAGTCAATTTTGTAGTAAAACTGTATCTTCTAAAGTTTTGGGGGTTTATTTGTAATGATCTTGGGACTTTAAAATACTGGATTTAAGATCATTTTTTAACTTTGGCGTAAGAGACTTTTTGTCTAAAAATATTTTACAGTATTCATAGATAGAATTTGAGGATCAAATTCATAAGTTGTAAAACTTAGGAGTGGTCAATTTGTAAATTTGGAAAAATATTCTTAAGTTAAAACCTTAATTTTTCATAATTTAAGCTAGGAATATCCAAACATGGCCTTACCTTATACCATTTTGACAAGGAAAATTTAGTAAAAATTGGGGGGAAAATCAATAATTCCTTATTGGCAACACACACTCACGCGCGTGGTCAAAATTCATGTTGAAAGTCTTCATCTTCAATATCTCGATTTTGACTTCTAGGGTTTCAGTTTTTTTACCTTGATTTCCTCCTTCATTGTTATACCATTTGTGATGATTTCTTAACCAACTTAGCCTAATTTTTCACGAGGAATCCGAATATATAAGTTTTGTGGATTGATATTCAATATTGATCAAGATTCAAAATTATATGTTTTGCTGATATTTTGATCTGATATTCGTGGATTTCAAGAGTATGGCAAGGTCTTTTATGAACTTGGGTTGGTTTCTACTATATATAAGAGTAGTTTGGTTTTGGTTTCAAAGATTAAGATGGATTATACATGAAGAATTTTGGATTTTCAATTTTTGAGTTCAAAATACACTTTTGATCGATTTGATCTCTATATGCACATTCATGGCTTTTAACCATTACACTAGAGATCCTTAGGTTATAATGAAGTTATATGTAGCTTCAAATCAAAATTTAAAGCATTGTATCAAGATTCACCATTAAAGCTCAAGATTTAATGGTGTTTCTTCCTGTTTTTTCTATCCTAAGTTATTCTACACATAAAAGCTTGCATATTATGATTGTTATAACTATATCAACTACACAGAAAACTATAGGAATTTAAAGAACTGTAAATTAAGCATAAAATCACAAGGTATCTGATTTGAGAGGATTTTTTAGTTTTTGAACTGGGCTGTAAGATGTGTTTGTACTGCTGAATTCATGGGGTATTATACTACATCTTCAGAAAATTTGATTGGTGCCTTTGGGTGGTGGATTGGAGCTATTTTATGTAGAAGTTTCATTATGGGTACGTGTAGTGCACATGTTTGCATGGTGTGTTCATATGTAATTTAACCTATAGTGCTGATGTGGAGCAGTAGGTGGCTAGGGATTAAACTACGATTAAAGAAATTTCCAGATTTGGTTCTTAGTTGGTTAGGTAATTACTTTTATAGTCTTAAAAGCATACTTTTTGTAAAGTATAGGGATATTTTGGTAATTTCATGAAGTTTTCAAAGTTAAATTTATAATTTTATGTTAGTTAGAATTCTGAGGATTAATTTGATGTAAAGTTGGGGTTTAAGGATTAAATATACATCAAGTTATCTTACTTTGAAACTTTCAGGGGATATTTTGAAATTTATTGAAACTTCAAGGGGTTTAATTTAACTTAGCAATAGTGTAGGTTTCTAAGTGTAGAGTCTTTCTTCTAAGAATACTTTTGATTTTGCACACATTATAAGAGTTTAAACATTAGTTGTAGGTAATTTAGGGTTGAAACATTCTCGGTTCTTACAGAACGAAGCCAGAACTGGAGTCCTTTCTCCTATATTCAGATCTCCTAGAAGTGTTTGCCATCGAAAAAAGGTAACAAACAACGTTATACTCACAAGAATTACAAAAACAAATAAGAGTCCAAGATTAGTAACGCAAAAGCTATAATGAACTCAAAATGCTCGAGACCTGAGATCATGCTCTTATATTAACTATAACAACCCTTTCAATTGAGGGCGATGAGGCCATGAAACCAAATTATGTCGGATGCTAAAATTTAATACATATGATAAAAATATGAGACATTTAAATATTTTTCCATATGATATAAATCAAAATCATCCAAAGAATATAAATCATTCACCACAATAAAAACCATCACCATGTTAAATTCCAATAATAAGTCTCAAATCCAAATTTAATAAAACTTAAAATTAAATAATTAACTACATCAAAACTCTCCAACTAAAAACCATAAATAAGTGTGGAGTCGAATGGACCATAAAATATAAAAATAATTCTTATAAATAAATGAATGGAAAGAAACAAAACTAATACAATAAATAAACTCCAATTGCAAGTCCGCTATCTTTAAATCTATACAGCTACCTAACAACCTAACCTGCAATGCTAGTCAACAGACACAAGTGAGGGCCTGCGACAAGAATACCAACTACTCTTCCCATATAGGATTGACGAATCCATTCATAAGCATTATAAGAGAAAAATATCACAATAAATATTTTAAGTAAAGAAATAACATAATAACGACACGATTAAAGTAAAACTATAACAACTACTCACATTTAACAATTCATATCACTACCCAAATGTAATCACTACCCAAATGTAATTTTCTTTATTTCAACATTAATGAAATCTCATTCCATTATCTTACTTAATTTCAAATATCTTTCTCAATATTAATAGTGAAATCGATGCAACACTCTTATAGCCAGTTTGCCTTATTTTGGCATGCACATATTCATGATGTGCCTAACGTCTCAATGCATCCATCACTATACCCCTTAGGCTCAAATTTCATTAGCCCACACATACCTTAATTTTCCCCACATACGACACATAACTATAGCCAGTTATCCTAGGTTTCATAATCATCGTAATGTCAGGCTCACTCTAGACACAGCAAACACTCCTGATGCCATTATAAACAATCAAAGTAGCCAAGATAATATGGCTCCCGCAATCATCATAATGTCCGATCTACCTACACCTTGCACATTCATTTGTTTATAATCCTCGTTTATTATCTTAGGCAATTAATATGTTTTCATTTTCATGTTTTCATTATTTATAACTAGACACTACATTAAAATCAGTGTATCACATCTAAACTATCCCTAGTCACATACCTAGAGATCATCACACCATATATATTACCTAGTACCTCACCTAGGAATAATTAATAAACATAATCATCGCCTAGCCTCATGCCTAGGATCAAATAATATAATAGCGTACCACATAATCTCGTACCTAGGAAATACCCAATCGTAAAAATGAACACTCCCTAGTACCAAAGCTAAAAAGTGCCAACAACAATTAATATGCGTACTCTCTAGTCCATACCGGGAAAGTAACATGCAAATACCTAAAGTAACATATAAATACCTGAAGTAACATACAAATACAAGGGTGAAAGTACAACTACTTACGTAAATCCCAACATCCTAACCATGTCAATTAATTCTACATTAATAATAGTCTTAATCCAATGTCACAATTCTTTATTTCGTGGTTATACAAATCTAATTCAATGTGCATCAATCTAATTATATAATTTTATAAACGAGTGCTACAAAATATCCCAACTAGTTATCCAAATTAAATATTTCAATACGGTGACAATAGATCAGATTGAATTAAAAAGGAGGTCAAACATGCATATTAACAATTTTAAGAAACATATTATCATATTCTACATCATATAAATTGTCTATATGATTTTGTAAATCAACACATGTTATCAAATAACACATTTTTTATTAACATTTGATTTGTCCTAACAACCCAAAATAACAACGTACAATCATCTAAACATGCAATATTTCGAGTATTAAAACTAATTTTAGAAGTTTATAAAGACACACTTATAATTAGGATATCATTTTCCCTAAATAAGTCTCTAAGTGTATTAAGCAAACATGCGCATTTAATATTTACGCAGCATTTAAATCAAATAATACTTAAGCAAAACAATAGTAATATCCTTTCCTGGTGAATAATTATTTTAAAAGTCTAAGTGCACGGATGCGTTCATCTCGTGAAACTGAGTAAGTTTTCTCCTATGACCTTCTTCGAAATATGTGATTAAAGCCTCCCAAAATTGAGTTGAAGCTTTGTTTAATGGAGGTTTAGGGTTAAAAATATGGGTGTTGTGGCTTCTGATTGTATTTGGGAGAAGAGATTTTGAAAAATAATGTGCGTGTGAATCCGCAAAAATTAAAGGTAGATATTTATATAAAAAGAGTCCCCACTGATTTGGAAATTTACTCCCAACCTTTATTCTCTCAAATCTTATGTGGTTGGTAAAATAAGGAAATAAAAATATATAAAAAGAAAAAGAAAAAGGTAACCTTTGAAATCCCATGCACCGGACCATGAGTGCCGCAAGACTTCCCCTGATCACGGGTCAGCACCCCGCGACGGAGACCTAGACAACCGTGATTGCGGATCCTCCCTCCGAGCTGACTCAGTTATCTCTCTCCAATAATTCCAAATTCACCCAGATAAAGGTAATTAAAACCAACTCCACAATTTTCCTTCTAACTCGCATGGGACTACCACCTATGAAAATATTATCCAATTCCAAAATTTTAGAATTTATAAAATTACAATTGATGACCCTAAGGTTTATCCCAAAATACCAAACCATCCAATTATTAATTAAAGGCACTAAAAATTTATCTAATTAACTAGAAATTACCAAATTAAATTTAAATTAAATCATTTCTTATCTAATTCAAATTTTAAATAAAAATAAGCTTTTTAATTAATTACACACTTAATTAATTAAATAATTTGGTTATCTAAAAACATACGGTATTAGATTTGCATCGGTGGTGAGTGATTCCTATTAGTATATCATATCTCCTACTAGCTTAAAGCTAGCCAGAATCTGAATGTGCACATCGGAGCACTCTACCAGACGTAGGTGCCACTTAATGTCTCTCCTCCACTGTTAAGAAACTATGCGATATGTCTAGCAGGAAAACTTTGGTGGATTACCCTTGCTAAAGGCATTCCTCAACTTGTTCCAAGTCAACTTAGTTTGTGGGTAAGGTATATCTACATGTGGTGCAGGTAGTGGATGGTCCTAGCACATCGTGGGTATAGTAGCAACTTTAATTTGTACTATGATGGGAGCCAAATCAATCGGCATAAGGGTTGGTGCCTGCCTTTGTGGTAGTGGCTCGGTTTGTGTTGCTTATGACTCAAATAATTCAAATGAATCCAATATATTATATCTGAAAAATAAAGCTGTCTCCAACTTAAATAATCGCAATACAAAATTTGATTCAAGACTGAATGTATAAAAAGGAAGTCCGAACAACTGAAAGGAAATGCAAAAATAAGGTGTAATACAAGCTCGATGCCTATATCCTAAGAGTATAAAACTGGAACTGGAAGTTGGATAAGTCTCCAACTAAGATTGATCAGGCATGAGGCAGTAGTTGCGGCCTAGGACTAGTAAAAATATTTCCACAAATATGATTAAACCTAGTGACTCTACAGTAAATAAGAATATAACTACATTTGATCCGTAATAATAACAATAATATCTCCCTTGTGTATTTTAATTTATTTTACGCTATCCCAACCCAAACAACCTAAATAAGAATGCGGTAATTTCCAAACCCGAATAAGGACCCTGTGATAAGATTTCATGATTTAATTATGTACTCAATACTTTAATGATTTACTAGTTATAATCACAGTAATAAATCTCTATTATATCCACAATGTATAATAAGGGAATCATACAATTCAATAATCCAAGTGAGTATGCCCCACTCATTTGCAAGTCATATGGGGGGCTATGCTCAAGCCCAAAAAATAAAAGTACCAAGGTATATCCCTAATGCATTCGGGGATCACTCTTGCACTATTAGGTCTAGTTATAGGACCTCCCAACTTTATAACCTCAAAGCAGCATCGTAGGAAAATCACTATGCCATCACACTAAATGTACAAATCAATTCACAAGGCTATACGAGAGGATCCTCCCCATTGTCCCACTTAGCAAAATAGATACCTAAACATATAGGATCTAGGTAAATAGGGCCTAGATAGAGCCTCCCTCTATCACCGGATATACCACGCACGGTTAACGTCTTACACACACAATTACATCCTTCATAGTAGGTCACCCACGAGCTCACACACACTCTCGGTATCATTCCACATAAGTCAAGCAAAACAACAATAAATCGTACACTAGGGAAACATAAAACACTATCTTCAATATTCTATTATTATATATGTTACGTGTTAACCATTTATATAAGATTAAACCCGAACACCTAGGGTTCCTAATTGTGGAATATAATATCTTTAAACCTACTAGTCATAAGTGTTTTTAATTTATAAAATAATTCCCAAGTCAAACTAGCTTTAAAAACCCATGTGAAACCCCAAACCAACCTTAGTAGGCCTGGCCCCCGGACCGGATCGATCCGACCTCCAGATCTAGGTTGGATCGGTCCGATGGGTCCAAGATGATCCTTTTCTTCTTTGTATGAACTTTGACGGCCATAGTCGAATCCAACTCAAACATAAAGCCTCTAATACCTCAAATCAGCCATTCTCCTTCTAGTATATACTTCATACAAGTATTAACATGTTTAGATTAATTTTAGATGATTTAAAACAAGTTTCAAAATCAAATTACAAATTTTGATAAATTAATCTTAAGTTCGTGATCTACACAAGGTTGATCAAATTATCCTACGAACTCAATTCAATAATTAATTATAGATGAGGGATTTTATAGAATACAACTATTAGTATTCATATATAAGGTTTTTAATTTTAGACTACATGTATTAATGATTCAATTTGACAACTCATTATTAACACTACATTAGTTTTTGAATGAATCAACTAGAGTTTAAATACATGATTAATCTAATTACGAAGGTAGGTTAAATTATGAATACAATTACATGAGTTTGATTAAAAGATTCCAACATATTACCATTATTATAACACAAAACTAATTACATTCTTAATCAAAATAGACTTTGCGTGGATTGATTGTTAGAATAAAATCCCCAATTCTTCAATCTTAAGTGGTTCTTTTTTCTCCTTTGATTCTAGGGTTCTTCTCCAAATGCATTATGTGTTTTTTAGTTTAGCTAATTAGGTTATAATAAACATAATTCCCGAAATAAGGCTTAGATCCTAAAATAGCCTTAATCCAACAAACCCAAAATAAGTTCCAAATGGCCTAAAAGTTGGTCCAACCCATTCAGTTATTTTAATCTTAAAATGAAATTTCTAAACGTCCCAAAAATGAAACCCGAAAGGAAACATATATTATAAGTTAATTATCTCATTAAATTAATTTATTAATTGATACACATAGATTAAGTTAAATCTTAATTATTAATCCAGTGTCACTCGGTATTATAAGAATAAATTTCATGATTGGTGAAATCGAATATCGAGGGAATAATCCGAATAAGGAACCCCTCATACCTAGCCCCTGACCATTTGATAGTCGCTCATAATGCCAAGCCACTTGAATATTTACAGTTAGTACTTTCGATAATTTATGAAGGTTGTGTATTCATGAAGCACATAAAGGAATTACGAAACATTGTTATGCATGAAATACATACATACATACATATATATATACACACGCATACACACACACACACACACTAAATTCCATAACACATGTCATAAGAATTTTCTAATTAGCAGTAAAATTATAATTAACTAAAACAATTACATAATTGCATGAAAATACGAGGTATTACAACTTGCTCACTCTAAAAAATTGATTGCACGAACATATTTTTAGTCGTGCGCCCGACAATGTTACATGTGTAAAATTTTCAATAAATAAAGCCTTTTCCTTCCAATTTGAAGAATTAAAATTCCTTTATACTTCCACTACACCACAATGACTATTTGTAACTGTTCATAACACTTACTAAATTAACAATGGTTTTTAACACTAAATTTTTTTGTAAGTGTTCAGAACCGCTGCTATATTTGTGGTCTTATTATTACGCATACCTAAATGTGTAACATATTCCTTAAAAGTGTAAATAAAATTTGCCCTCTTTCACAAAGATGTAAACATTTTCCCTCCCTCATCTTTAAAGGTTTTGTCTTAATTCTGCCTCGCAAACCTAAGGTTTCGTCCTATTTCACAAATCGCAGCATCACAGCAAACCTAGGGCTCAATTTAGTTTCATCCTCCTCTTCTCCTTTTTCACTGACACAGGGCACAAACTTATGGTTCAAATGGAACAACAATGGAAGGTATTTTTTTTAATCACAAATCTATGGCTCAAACCTAATGGTTATATGTTTTCTAATCTCTGTTTTTGTTTTGTTTTGTTTCAGGTGTATTGGTATCAATTGAAAACCTAGGGAACTATTTTTTTTTGTTCTAATTTAGGTATATGCTTAATCTTTAGACAAATTTCCAATTCAGGTATATGTGTGTATCAGTTATACCTCCAATATGCAGTGTCATGGTGTTATAAAGTAATACAATAGGTATATTCTCAATCTTTATACATATTTCCAATTTAGGTGCATGTGTGTATCATTAATAACTCCAATGATGATGATATGCAGTGTCATGGTGTAAATGAGGAATACAAATAACCAAAACTGGAAGGAAATTTTTCCAAACATATGGTATGTTATAAAAACAGAACAACAAAGAAATATGATGTGGTACAATATAAAAGTAATCATAAATTGACCATAAAATTTAAATATTTTCAGATTTCATTTTATCATAAATGAGCTTTATGTCCAATATATTATAGTTGATTCTGAATTACAATACTTTTAACAAATTTACTAATTGAATTATATGAAATGTGTAATCTTGCACAAATTAACAAAAGCATATCATACATCTGTTTAAGATTAATTTTCTTCCTCGGAAACCAACATATCTTTAATAAGTCTACTATAAATAGTGGTTGGAGATTCTTCTATATTTAACATACATTTAGGTATAGTCTTATAGCTTGATCTTGTTTTCAATGATGGTTTAATTATTGTTGTTGGCCATTGGATTTCCTACATTCCTGTTGCAAATGAGGCAATACGCATTTGAAATTTAATCTTTAGTATATATTTTATCAATTAAACTACTAGTATTTTGCAAGTCAAGACCTTTATTATACAAAATTTATGCTTCTTCTACTACATGAGAAAATGTGTAGATTTCAGGGTTGTGAATATATCTTAGACATATGATTATGCTAAAAGTATTGAGTTTCTAGTAATAGAATTGGTCCATCTAATTTAAGGACTCTTGCTTTGTTTTAGGATTTAGGATAAGACCCTTTTGTAATTGACATATGATTTAACCTTTTGTGTTATTCCATACATTCGTTCCCATAATTGATACTCTAAATTAAGGCGTTAAATGGTGAAAGAAACATGTAATAGTGGGGCAAAATATAAGTACTCCTGGTGTACCACATTGACACAGCGTTTTATTGCCTTTCTTATAATATTTATTTGCCCATCCTAGAAATCTGAAAGCTTTTAGACATCATGCATATGGCTACGACATGATACATAGATACATTTTGAATTTCCTAAAAGCTCGTGTGTTGTTAGTTTGCTCCACATTTCTTTATTGTGCTAGGGATTTCACACTGAATTTAGCATTTTTGCTAATTGTATTTCCTAATACTGAACTAGTTTATGTGGACCTTGATCGTATTAAAATGATTTTGAAACCTTTTTTTAATGTAGAAACATCAAAGCATGGTAATGACTTCATTATTTCTTTAGAACAATGCATACAGAAGGTGACACGCCATATATATTCAATAGTTTGGGTATGTTCATAAGTAGATATGAAATGCTTTCGGTATATAGATATTAAATAGCATATATTGATTTTCTAGGAATGTAGATCAACATACAAAATGCCATCAGAAGTTAGCAAAGAGTGAATGAATGAACATGAAATAGGAAGTTCAAAATACATTAGCCAAACCAAATTTTCATACTCATGTATTAAATGTGAAAAAGGAATATTGATGGATAGATATGAGATATATTGTCTTAGGAAAATATTTTTTGTTCCATACTTTAACTCTATTAAACACATTTTTTTTGTTTATGTGTGTCGTATATGAGTTTTGTGTCTTAGTAGTCAACAACGTTATTCCGTGGCATTGGAGGTAGAGAATCCTAATTTTATTCCTTTGTGACTTTAGTTTGGTTCCGTTACAAAAACTGTGACATATAACTTGGTTTTAGAGGCGACAATGAAAGTCCAAAACTTCTAATAAAGAATTTTTTTGTTGCATGGTATGTGGAAATGGTTATTGATAGAATTTGCATCATACTGTGGAGTTTCGAAAGCATACACGATGCTAAGGTACCGTATTGGCATGTACAAGGGGGTTTCATTATTTTTTTTATTATGGGATATTATTAGGTTATTGATAGTATTTAATGTCTTTATTGCCTTAATATTCATTTGTCTTTCATATACCTAACAAATGTAATGCTATATCTAATACATATTCATTTTGGGTAATTATACTATTTGAATGAAGCTCATTTTTTATTTGGTAACTCTAATACTTCAATATCTCTCTCTTGACTGTGTTTGGATGTTGATCTGAGCAAAGAATTTCCATTTTGGATAAGAGAGGTTCTTAACATCACATTTAGAATTTATAATAAACCATTAATGGTGATTATATTGAACCCAATTAACTATATTGCATTCATATGTGCACTAGTTTAATGATATTGATCATGTAACAAAAAAAAACTCATTATTTTTTAGTAACATGTGAAAAGATATAACAAGATGGTCATAAACTTGATGAAGAAGGAGAACTTAATTTCTTCCCAAGGACGACCCATCCTTCTACCACGGGTTTGCTTCCACCCTAGTCACCATTCTAATAGAAAAACAAAATATCTATAGCTAATTTTTTATATTTTTTTCCTCATATTTTAACTTCAAATTACAAATTTGAAAATGAGTACAACATGGTCTGAAAAAGCTCACCGGTTTTGAAACAGTTCTTGAACACCAAAAATGTTGAAGCCTTATATAAATAGATTTGAACAAAAATAAGTATTTATAATTTTATATTTTTTTATAGATCCAATTTTACTGTCTTAATAATCGATAGGGTGGGTGTCCTTTATGTCAAGTGCATCTATTAAGTCTCACGCGCCAGCTTTGTACTCACTCGCCATGATTCAGTCTAAAGATTATATGGTGGGTTAAAAGACACTAAAGACCTTCATGTCGGTGTAGCCTTATGTGCACGTGCCACCTTTTTGGGTCATATCTACGCATTTTGTGAGTTAGGACACTGGTTCTAATATGGTTACGGAGTAACTGAAAACATCGTAGTGGGACGACGACTCCTTGTCCAAGAAAATGCGCATGAGCTCGCATGGTTTTTTGTGATTTGTTAAGTCATCGTCATTTTCTAATCTGGTTACGTGACAAACACAATAAAAGAATATGAGTGTAATGGATATGGGTTCACATCTGTGGAGTGACGTACTGGTACGTGAGGTGCATTCGATGAACCAAAAGATATAGATGAACCATGAGATTATGGGAAAATGTATTTCTTTCACAATTCTATCTATATCTTTGTATCATATTTAAAACAACAAGTACTTGATTTTCATTTGTATATTAACACATGCAATGGAGGGAGTTGTTGAAAGTTTGTTGAATTTTTATATTCTAAAATCCCATTATTCCTATGTCTCTTTGTTGAATGTTTTATAAGCCAATAATTTATAATGTCATCTTAAAAACAGTTTTGGAATGTTTGTAAACATTTGGAGTTGTGTTGAAAATTTATAAAGACATTTAAATAGTTTCATTTGAAGTTTGGGGTCTATATAGGTGACATGGTATGGGGACAGATATACATGTTTTATTTTATTAAAAAATATTTTGGTGGTGTTTGGAAGCCTACGTGGTGGATTGTTAATGTTTCACAATCTACTTGTTGTTGCGGCGGTAATTGGAAGCCTACATGGTGGAGTGTTTGTGTTTTTCAGTGTACGTGGTGGTGTGGTGGTTTTTCGCAGCCTGTGTGGTGGAGTGTTGGTGTTTGGCAGTCTACATGCTGGTGTGGTGGTATTTGGATAATAATTGTTATTTTTATAATTAAATTTTATATAACGATTCATAGCACTTATAAATAGCAATTTTGTTTACATACACTATTTGTAAGAGTTATGAACCATTGTTAATTAATTTTATTACAAATTGAACTAATATGGTTGATTGATTAATGATTGTACAAATATGAGCTTTATACATGTCATTAATTTTAGTTTAGAGAAGATTTATGCAAAGAATCAATTTTATTATTGATAGCCTAATCATATCACTTTACATGATTTGTGTTACATGTATATATGCATGTGTTTGATCATTTGTATCTATAAAAACTTTGCAAAAAAAATAATTTTTGAGAATTCATATACATATTGCATTGCACATTTTGGGAGAGTTTGACTTTGGGGGGTTCATACCAAGTCTTTTTTGGAAAAAAAAATTCCCTAACTCGTGTATTCTTGATGAAAGCATGCACACAGGGACTTTTTGTCCGTAGGCACAAAGGTGAAAAATTCAGCCTTCTGATCTAAATGCCCATATCCGTTTGCATGGATTTTTTTCTTAATGTTTTTTCTAGTTTCACCACTGAGTGTTCTTGAGACTGGTTGAAGGCCACCCGCACTGCTGATATTTAAATTGTGATCACGGTTAAGCCTAGTAAGTTTTAAGTTGCTTTATTCAATAAAAGGGGTTTAAATATTCATTTTCATTAATTTTAAACCTTGTATTCTCTCTTTAATGTTTTTTAGGTGTGATTTTACATTTCCTTCGTGATTTTGTTATCTATTTGTGCATTGAAACATCTTTTGGGTGTTGATTTGAGGATTTAGGATTTTAAATCTTTTTTTAATGGAGTTGGGAATTTCAAGATTTAGTGTTTTAGATTGAGATTGAAGAGAATAATATTTGAGAATCAATTTGGGTTTATTCCTGGGAGGTTAATAATAGAAGCAATCTATTTATTGAGGAGATTAATGGAGAGGTATAGGGAGAAAAAAAAGGATCTTCATATGATTTTTATAGATTTAGAGAAGGCGTGTGATAGGATACCCAGAGATATAATATGGTGGATTCTACATAAAAGAGAAGTGACTCACAGATATATTGATGTGATCAAGGATATGTATGATGGTGCGATGACTAGAGTAAGAACATCAGCCGGTGAAAGTAGTGAATTTTCAATTACGGTAGGTCTACACCAAGGTTTAGCATTAAGTCCTTATCTCTTTGCTCTTGTTATGGATGAGTTGACTGGACAAATACATTATGAGGTGCCCTAGTGTATGTTATTTGCAGATGATATTATTTCAGTGGATGAGACTAAGACGAGGATTAATGCTAGGTTGGAATTATGGAGAGAAACTTTAAAAGCAAGAGGATTTAAAATAAGCAGAATTAAAATAGAATATGTGGAGTTTAATTTTAGTAGTAATAGGAGGACATATGGAGATGTGGTGAAATTGGAGGGTCAAGAGATACCTAGAAATGATCATTTTTGTTATTTAGGATCGATTATCCAAAAATATGGAGATATTAATGATGATGTTATTCATAGGATTAGAGCAGGCTTGGTTAAGTGGAGAAGTGATATCTGAGTTTTGTGTGATAGGCATATACCTTTGAAGTTAAAAGAAAAATTTTATAGGATGGCCATTAGACCCACCATGTTATATGGTACAGAGCATTGGGCAACCAAGAAACAAAATGTGCAAAAAATAAGTGTGGTGGAGATGCGAATGCTTAGATGGATTTGTGGTAAAACTCTAAAGGATAAAATTAAAAATGAACAAATTCGTGAAACGGTAAAAGTAGCTCATATAGAATATAAATTGAGAGAAAATAGACTTAGATAGTTTGGACACATCTAGCGTATACCAATGGATGCTCCTATAAGGAAGAGTGATTTAGTTAGTATTGATGGTAACACAAGGGGTAGAGGTAGGCCTAAATTGACTTGGTGGGATATTATAAAAATGGACATGATGTCATGTGGTTTAATCGGAGATATTGCACTGGATATAATGGAATGGAAAATTGAGATTCATGTAGTCGACCCCAAATAATTGGGAAAAGGCTTTGTTGAGTTGAGTTGAGTTCTAGGTAACCTTTCTAATTCATCCATTTGAGTTTCTCACCAGGTATTTTGATCATTATATTAACATCCAAACACTTTTTGAGTTGTTGTTGGAGATTTTGGTACTCAAGTGCATATTTTCTACACTTTTCTCTTTGATTTTATTTATTTAGCACTTGTTTGAGTATATTTGGTGGTTATTTTTTATTTTTTGATTGTTAACTACCATTTTGACGTTAATTCTAATTCTTCTCGAGTTCCCAAAATGATACTCAAGAATTTATCGACCAATAGACTTCCGAGAAGTCCCTATATCACATCTAAATATAAGGGTTAGCTTAGTTACCCCATTGACACAATTGATAGACGTACGATCTCTTGCATTGATAGTGTCACCGATCTAGTCATTAACTCGGTCGTTGATGCATCTTCTGTCAGGATTACCTATGATGGTGCACCTCTATGAGCTGATTTTATTTCTCTTCCCGTACATGCTAAAAGGGTTATTTATCTTACATATCTCGAGAGGACTCTCGAGGGTTTATATTGTGTGGCGCAGATTCAATGAATGTTAACTTCTCATCTCCTCTCATCGCGTATTATGATAAATGCTTTTCTAGTTCGTGAGTTCTACGTTAATCTTCTAGTTGCATCTAATGCACCATTGACTTTTATCACTTTCGTTCGTGGTATAAAGGTCATTTTAACTGAGGTTATCGTTGCATACTATCTACCACTTCCATAAGCCAATAATACTCAGCTTGTTCCTTTTATAGATCGAGGTATCTATCACCATGCCTTAGTTACTTTCTTAGCAGGTCGGGTTCTCAATGGTTAAAGTCATTATTTTGTCTCTCAGAACCCCATACTTTATTATATATTTTTGTCATGACCTATTGTCTTTTGTCGAGATATAGGGACATAAGACTTTCCACAAGATCTTGTTAGGTTGATTCGTGCCATTATTATGCAAGTTATGATTGATTGTCCTTCTAACCTAGAACTTACTAGTCGAGTTGCGTCTGATGCAACTCATGAGACCTTTCCTTTTGGGAGAATGATTACAATTTATCTCTATTCACTTAGGGTTTTGAGGATCATAGGTGGCATATCTTCTCACGTCACCAGCGCTATTGCGAGAATTTATGTGTCTTGTTCTAGAGTTCAAACAGCGAGAAGACTACCTGAACTACTAGTCATTGATCTAGAGGCTGACATCACCACACAGGCCATAGCTCATCATGCTCCTGCCCAGCACTGACATTGTCATATGCAATGGCATTTGATCTAGCAGGTCTATGAGTCCATCAATAATCCAGAGCTTACATCGAGACATATTTTTTTTATTACATCCACACATTATCATTTTATGAGTAAACTTGATCGCTTTAAAGATCATGTAGAAGACCAATGATTTAGCATGACCTTGACTTCCTAATACAAAGATTTCCTCTACTTTATCGTAGATATTCGACTACGCCATATCCAAAGGTTGCTTCACCTCTCGCATTAAGAGAGTGGATGTTTCTGATTCCAATGAGGACTTTGATACCAAGGCTAGTCAATTCAAGATTTCATTTTCTGATTAGAGATATGATTTATGATTTGATCCCATAATTTTATGCGGAGGAGGATAGTGGTTGTTGAAGACAGAAAATGGCCACTGCCATTTTAGTGGCGTCAACAGCAGATAAATGATGAGGATGAGATTGAAGATGAAGATAAACATTCACATCAAACATATAAGAGACAAAGATTTTTAAAGTGGTTCGGCTATAAGGGAAAGCCTACGTCCATTATTATTTTATTCCCAGGGGTTTACAATAGCACAATGTGGTAGAGAGAGAAAGGATGTGTATCTTGTGTATGGGGTTTCTAGGTTCTCTTGGATCTCCCCTTTTGGCTAAGGGAATACATGTATTTATAGTGATGGGAGATAAAGAGATTCATTGTATGTAGACATTTATACATTATGTCTACATTCAACGAATCTAATTGTTGAATTGCTTGGTATGCTATGTGTTATCATCTACAGTATAAATGTACATTAATGCTCATTAAATGCATAGTTATCCTTTGATCTTCCTGGTTGGTATGCCGATCAACTCTCCTCGGGTTCTGACTAACTCTCCTCGGGGGCTGACCAACTCTCCTCGGGTGCCGACTAATTCTCCTCGGGTACTGACTAACTCTCCTCGGGTGCCGACTAACACTCCTCGGGAGCCGACCAACTCTCCTCGGATGCCGACCAACTCTCCTCGGGTGTCGAATATTGCCACGTAGGATGACATGTGTCCTTTTCTGATTGGTCCTCGTAGATGGAGAATTTTTGCGTTAACAGAAGCCCCCAATGCTCCATGCTTGATGGTTTACTTGAAAGGATGGAGTATTTATTCTGCAGTGTTGCTCGGTGCTCGTGAAATTCTTGATCTACCTTCTTGATTTGTTCAACATAAAGTGCATTATCTCCTGGACGACATATGATGCAGGCTGATCGACGGTTGCTAATCTTTCTTTTGAGGAACTCCGTGTGCTATGTATCACCCCTGGGAATTTGGATGCATCCATGCCATAGTATGCAGCTTGTAGCTTGTCATAATCTTCAAGTATGTTGATTGGTTCGCTAGCCGACCAACTGGCTCCTGTGCCGAGCCACTAAGTGCTAACTTCACGTGCTTGATTCTTCTAATTTATGATCCTCTGAATACTTTGTCGAGTAACATACTAGCTTTTGAACCCAACTCTTCAATCTGATTAGTACCAAGCTAGTGGTGGACTTCAAAACATTTTTATACAACTTCTTCTTCAATATTGGTCGGGATAGTAGTAGTAAAGATCTCAGTGCTGTAGATGCTATATTTGACTTCTGAACTTCAATAGTATGTGCATAATAACTCCTGAATATGCCTCCTGAACTTTTGAATGCACCTCCTGAACTTCTGAATACGCCTCCGTGTGAGTTTGTGAAGTTGAATTTGGTGCTCGACTGCATGATGTTATAAGAATGTGCCACCAAATGAACAAATATATCTGTAACAGAAGCCCCCAAATGAACAAATACTTTATCGAGCACCTCCTAGATCGACCATCCGTGATGAATATCAGGATGCTCAAAGATCTTAACTTCATAAATTCTCCTCTTGCTTTAAATGATCCACCTGCTGGCGAGGAACCTGTTTCAAAAGCAAAGGGGAAGAAACCAATAGAATGAGAATATTGATGTAATAAATTTGTATTTCATTCCTGATGTATTTTGATTTTGATTTTAATGAAAGACTTTCATTTTTGTTCGCAATCTTAATTGCTATTGTCTTGTAAAATACTTTACATTTGTGCATATGTATAAGTTAAAAAGATAACAATATTGTGTTGTTCATCAACCAACTTGGTAATAAAAAAGTTACAAGTATTAGTAATGTTGCTCGATCACTTAATAATAAAGTAATGAGTATAAAAATGTTGAAAATTATTCCAACCAACCAAGGTTGTTAAATTGTGCTCGCCAACCAATTATAGTTAGTGAGAGTTTATACCCTACTAACCATACTTGGTAAATTTTTGTCTTTTTCGTAAAATGTGCCCGACCAACCAAGGTCGATGAATTTTCCTCGTCGACCAACTACAGTTAGTGGGTTTTTATCCCCGACCAACCATACTTGGTTCAGTTTGGAATATTTTATTCTTCGAGGAACTTTTGTATTTTCTGTGATAATCTTACTTCCCGACCAACATAAGTTGGCATTTGAGATAATCTTACTTCCCGACCAACATAAGTTGGCATTTGAGAGCATATCTTGTTTCCTAACCAACCGAGATTGGCCTTTCGTCGATCATCTCGTGTTCTCGCTCTTTTACCAACCGGAGTTGGTCTGAGTTCGAACTATCGTGTTCTCGCTCTTTTACCAACCGGAGTTGGTCTGAGTTCGAACTATCATGTCCACTAACTCTTTTACCAACCGGAGTTGGTCTGAGCTAATGTACGCCTCCTAACCAAAGGAGTATTGGGTGTTCTCGCCCTTTTACCAGCCGGAGTTGGTCTGGGTTCGAACTATCGTCTTCTTTTTACTGCCGAGCAGCGTTGTGTGCCGAGCAGCGTAGTGTTGAACACTAGTATTCCCCGAAAAACTTTCAATAAAAGGAGAGAAGATTGTGAAATATCATCGTTTTATTCATATTGATGGAACTGCTTTACATTTTACATCACTGATAATACTTGCGTAGGTGTTCAGCATTCCATGCATTCTTAAATTCCTCTCCTTCTAGAGTTGCTATTCGGTAAGTTCCTGGTCGAACAACTTCTGTAACTCGGTAAGGTCCATGCTAGTTTGCTTCCAACTTATTGTGCTTCTGAATGACTTTCTTTAGCACGTAATCTCCTTCTTTTAAGTCGCATTTTTTCACCCTCTTGTTGTAGAACAGGGTTGTTCGTTGTTGATAAGCAGCATTCCTAATGGCTGCCTCTTCTCTAACTTCCTCGAGCATGTCCAAATCTAATCTCCTCATCAAGTCGCTGACTGGGGAATTGAAATTCAGCACTCTGTGTGTTGGAAGACCCAACTCGGCAGGTATTACAGCCTCACTTCCAAATGCCAGCATATATGGTGATTCTCCAGTTGCTGCTCGGGGAGTTGTTCGGTAAGCCCACAATACTGACTGTAGCTCATTAATCCAATTAGCTTTAGCCTCACTTAGCCTCTTCTTCAAACCATTTAGTATTGTTATGTTCGTCACTTCAGTCTGTCCATTGCTTTGAGGATGGTCTGGTGCTGAATGAACCTTCAAAATATTTGACTGATGACAATAGGCGGCAAACTCCTCGTTATCAAATTGTGTTCCATGGTCTGTGATGAAGGCATGAGGGAGACCATATCGGTAGATGATGTTCTTCCAGACGAATTGGTACACCTTCTCATATGTCATATCAATCAGAGGCTCAGCTTCTACCCACTTAGTAAAATAATCCACTGCGATGACGAGGTACTTGAATCTTCCTCGGGTCGTTGGCAGTGGTCCTACCAAATCCATTCCCCTCATGGCAAATGGCCAAGGGGAAGTTATGGGTGTCAACAATGCTTGTGGAGTTCGTCGGATGGAGGAAAAACGTTGGCATTTATCACATCTCTTAGCATAGGCTATACAATCATCCCTCATCGTTGGCCAGTAGTATCCCTGTGTCATCACCCTTTGCAAAAGTGTCCGACCTGCTACATGGGCTTCACATGACCCTTCATGGATCTCTTCAATCAATTCTTTCACCTCGGAGGGATGTACACATCTTTGCAAACCTGCCATAATTCCTCGTCTATACAAAACACCATTAGTTAGTACATACCGAGCAGCTTTAAACTTCAATTTCTTGGCAGCGATCTTATCCTCTGGTAATTCTCCTTTCTCAATATATGCCCTGATGGGATCCATCCAAGATGGTCCTAAATCAAGAGTAATAATATTCATCGTCGGGTCTTCATCTATGCTTCGACTTTCTAACACCTCAATTGGTATCGTTCTTCGCAGCTCGGTACGAGTAGCTGATGCTAGTCGGGCCAGTGCGTCTGCTTGTGCATTCTCCATTCTTGGTATTCTGATCAACTGAATGCTATCAAATTCTGCCAACAACTCCATCGCTTTTGCATGATACTTGACCATTAATTCTTCTTTAACTGCATATGTTCCCATCATCTGATTCACAATTAATTGAGAATCACTGAATACCATCACTTGTTGCGCTTCCATAATCTTTGCTAAATTAAGACCTGCTATCAAGGCTTCATACTCAGCCTCATTATTGGAGGCTTTGAATTGGAATCGCAAGGCATATTCCATGTCAATCTCGTCTGGGGTGTTCAAAACAATCCCTGCTCCACAACACGTTGTGCAAGATGACCCATCTACATATAGTCTCCATGTAGGTAACTCGTCTTCAAATTTCTTATCGGATAGAGTTCCTCGGTGAAATATTTGTTGTTTCCTTTTATCCTCTCCTGATATTTCTTGCTCCTCGTCGATCATCTCTTCTCGCCCTTTTACCAACCGGAGTTGGTCTGAGCTCGAATTTGATGATCCTTCCACATCCACAAGCCCTTTTACCAACCGGAGTTGGTCTGAGCTTATGTCTGTTGATCCTGTAACATCCACAGGTTGATCAGCGAGCAATTTTTGTTCCTCGGGGGTATCAGAATATGTAAATTCTGCTATAAAGTCTGCTACAGCCTGCCCTTTTAGTGATGATCTGGGTTCATACACAATATCATATTCACCGAGCTCTATTGCCCAATACATCAGTCTCCCTGATTTTTCTGGCTTATGAAGGGCTTGTCTCAATGGCATGTCGGTATACACGATGATGGTATGGGCCTGGAAATATGGCCTCATTCTTCTACTTGCCTCAATTAATGCCAATGCCAATTTTTCCAGCATTGGGTACCTGATCTCTGCACCTCGGAAAGCCTTACTTGTGTAATAAATTGGCTTCTGGACTCCATTCTCCATTCTGATCAATGCCAAGCTGACTGCATTCTCTGATACTGCCAGGTATAAGTACAACTTTTCTCCCATTACTGGCCTGGACAACAGTGGAGGTGCTCCCAAATATTTCTTCAAGTCTTGAAAGGCTTTCTCACATTCATCATTCCACTCGAAAGTTTTTCGAAGCATTTTGAAGAATGGGAGGCATCTATCAGTTGCTCGGGATACAAATCTGTTGAGCGCTGCAACTCGTCCTGTAAGACTCTGCACCTCTTTCTTCGTCGTTGGAGATCGCAACCCTAAAAGAGCTTTGATCTTTGCTGGATTTGCCTCAATGCCTCGCTGGTTGACAATGTACCCGAGGAACATTCCTTCTCGTACTCCAAATGTGCACTTCGTCGGGTTGAGCTTCATTTGGTATTTATCCAGTTGATCAAAGGTCTGTCCTAAGTCAACTAGATGATCAGCAGCTTTCTTGCTCTTTGTCAGCATATCATCGACATAGACTTCCATATTGCAACTGATTTGTTCGGCGAAAATCTTGTTCATCAACCGCTGGTATGTCGCTCCTGCATTTTTCAAACCAAAAGGCATAACATTATAACAATAAGTTCCCCTAGGGGTAATAAAAGAAGTGCTTTCCCTGTCTTCAGGTTTCATTTTGATCTGGTTGTATCCAGAGTAAGCGTCCATGAAGCTGAGCAGCTCGTGTCCCGAGGTAGCATCCACTAGTTGGTCAATTCTGGGCAATGGAAAGTGATCCTTTGGGCAGGCCTTGTTGAGATCAGTGAAATCAACACACATTCTCCATTTATTATTTTTCTTCTTTACTTTCACCACATTTGCTAACCAGTCTGGATATTTCACATCTTCAATGAATTGGGCTTTATGGAGCTTCTCAACTTGTATGGCTTGATTCTTCTCGGGACTAAACACTCTTCTTCTCTGCTTTACAGGCTTGATCTCCTTATTCGCATTGAGCTCATGGCATAAGAAGTTGGGATTTATTCCTGGCATGTCTTCATGACTCCATGCAAAAGTTTTCTTTCTGTTTCTCAAGAAAGTTATCAACTCCTGTTTTATTGAAGCATCCAACGTCGAACCTATCTGGGTTATTCGTTCAGGGTGCTCGTCGTCAAGAATAACATTTTCTGTAGATTCCACCACCTGTCCTTTTACAAGTTGGGATTCGTCTCTGGGATCCAGTGTTTCAATTTCTGTACATTCATCCACCTGGTAGGTAGTAGTCTTTTTCCTTGACTCTTCAAGCTCCTCTTGCTCGGTAGACGAATAATAGCATTCCCGAGCTACTTTCTGATCACCTTTCACAACTCCTACTCCAAAATTTGTAGGGAATTTTAAACACTGATGTACTGTAGATGGAACTGCTTCGAACTTCTTCAAACCAACTCTTCCCATGATGATGTTGTAAGCTGATTCCACATTTTTATCCATCACGAAGAAGCGTATTCTTTCTGTTCGACAAGCAAGCCAAGTTCCAATGAATATATCCAACTTGATCGTCCCAAGTGGAAAAACCTTCTCGTCAGCAAAACCCAGGAGAGGTCTGTGATAAGGCTCCAATTGAGATAACTTTAAATTTAAACTGTCAAAGCATGAGTAGAACATGATGTCTGCCGAACTACCATTATCTACCAGTACCCTTGAAATCACTACCTCTTTCATCCTCATTTTGATCACCAAAGGGTCGTCGTGAGGGTAAAGAACACCTGCGAGGTCGTTTTTTAAAAAACCGATGACCAGCTTCTCTTTGTTTACCTTCCTCGGGGGATCCTCTTCAGCCAAATTTATCCGTTGAATGTATGAGCAAGCCTGAGCCTCACCGAGGTAAGCTTTTCTTTCTGCAGTAAGGTCTCCTCCTCCTGCATCTCCTCCTGTAATGGCATTACAATCAAATGACCCAAAGCGTATTGAAAATACCTCTCGTTCTGGATGCCTTGGTTTCTTGGGAAGATCGGGGTCATCATCTGGATCGTCTTCATGGTTTCTCTTCTTTTTCTCCTCTGCTCGACGAGGAGATCTAGACCTTTCTCTAGTTCGGTTATTATTTCTTCTTTCGCCTCCCCGATCAACATACTTTGCTAGCTTCCCTCTTCGGATGAGCGTTTCAATCTCGTTCTGAAGAGCTATGCAATTTTTGGTCATATGGCCGTGATCCTTATGGAACTCGCAATATTTCTCCCTGTTCCTTGTGTCAGGGTCTGACTTCAGTTTCTTTGGACACTTTACTTCCTCGTTATTCTTGATTTCTTCCAAGACATGATTAATACCCATTTTCAAAGGAGTATAATTATCGAATTTCTTTAGGACTTCCCATGACGACTTATTATTCTTGAAATGCTTGTCACCACCATTGCCCTTATGCTCTTTCTTCTTAGATTTGTCGTCTTCCACCTTGGTTTCTTTATCCATATTCTTCTTCGCAGCCATAGCCTCCTCGCCATTCATGATTTTGGTTGCTTTTGCCATCAACTCTGACATAGTTGTAGGTGGATCTTTGGCCAAAGTGTAATACAACTTATTAGGCAACAACCCACTCATCAAGGCGGTGATTGCTTTCTTTTCTTCATAATCTATGACTTCCAGCTTTTCGTTATTGAAACGAGTTATGTAATCTCTAGTACTCTCACCAGATTTTTGTCTAACACTTAACAAGTGTGCTACTCTTTTTACTGGCTTTGCTCCAAAACAGAAATTGCCGATGAACAACTCGGCCAACTGAAAGAAAGTTGAAATCTTACCCCGAGGAAGATTGTTGTACCATATCTGGGCAGATCCGGTAAGAGTTCCTGAGAATGCTCTGCATCTCATTTCGTCGGGGATGGCATAGATGTCGGCAGCAGCTTGATATTGCTCTATGTGTAGAACAGGATCTGTCTTTCCATCATATTTGGGGGTCACCACAGGTGCTTTAAACTTTGATGGGGTAGGAAAACCCATAATGGCCTGGACAAAAGGTGTCCCTTGAACAAAAGTTCATTGTAGGGGATTCTTCGCCTTAGCCATTTCTCCCAATCTATCCTCCAACCGCTGAATGGAACCTTTCCACGCATCATTTCCTTCCTCGGGCTTGTTAGTTCGAGCAATTGATTGCTCTGATGTGGCCTCCTGAGATCTATCTTGACGAGCAACTGGTCGTGATTGTGCTGATCCTTCTCTTAGATCTGATGGATGTCGAAAACTCCTTGACATGGTCTTAGGTGGACTCCTATTCCTCCTAGGGCCTAATTGACTGAAAGGAGATACCCTACTCAGTCTTTCCAAAGCACTGGGTCTCTCTGGAGAGAGAGTGATACGTTGCTCAGTATCAGTAGCCCGTATTGATGAAGTTTTCCCAGGTTGATAAGAGAAATCATCAAACTCCTCATTACGATACGCATTTGTACGCCTTGATCGTGAAGAAAGTAAATAAGTTTGCCTTTGACCACTTCGCTGTCCCGAATGTGCAGGTGCACCGCCATGAAGGGTCTGTATGAGTTGCTGCATTGTTTCTTGCATGGCGATTTGTCCTTGAGCCAGATTCGTCATAATCCCAGTAAGATCTGGAGGTGCAGAGGGATTTGGAGGATTTCCAGCATTTCCAGCGTTTCGATTGCTGGATTCCGGATTATCTGCCATTGATGATGAATGATTTTTGATGAAAAACGATAACAACAGTCGTTTCCCACATACGGCGCCAATCTGTTGAAGACAGAAAATGGCCACTGCCATTTTAGTGGTGTCAACAGCAGATAAATGATGAGGATGAGATTGAAGATGAAGATAAACATTCACATCAAACATATAAGAGACAAAGATTTTTAAAGTGGTTCGGCTATAAGGGAAAGCCTACGTCCATTGTTATTTTATTCCCAGGGGTTTACAATAGCACAATGTGGTAGAGAGAGAAAGGATGTGTATCTTGTGTATGGGGTTTCTAGGTTCTCTTGGATCTCCCCTTTTGGCTAAGGGAATACATGTATTTATAGTGATGGGAGATAAAGAGATTCATTGTATGTAGACATTTATACATTATGTCTACATTCAACGAATCTAATTATTGAATTGCTTGGTATGCTATGTGTTATCATCTACAGTATAAATGTGCATTAATGCTCATTAAATGCATAGTTATCCTTTGATCTTCCTGGTTGGTATGCCGATCAACTCTCCTCGGGTGCCGACTAACTCTCCTCGGGGGCTGACCAACTCTCCTCGGGTGCCGACTAATTCTCCTCGGGTACTGACTAACTCTCCTCGGGTGCCGACTAAAACTCCTCGGGTGCCGACCAACTCTCCTCGGATGCCGACCAACTCTCCTCGGGTGTCGAATATTGCCTCGTAGGATGACATGTGTCCTTTCTGATTAGTCCTCGTAGATGGAGAATTTTTGCGTTAACAGTGGTGTATTGGTGTTAATTTTATTTTATTAATATTATTTTCAGACTTGAAAAACGTTATACAGTGGTTCGTTATATGATCAAATGTAGAAATCGTAGACTAGGTCCAAACAAGCCAAATTCAATTTTATCCAATTTTATCTTGATTAATTATATGATACTATACATGCAAGATATTGAATCTAAATTGAACCAAATAAACAACAATGCAAGATATAAGGGGAAAAAACCTTTCTAGAAAACCCTTTTTTCAACACTGTTATAACTGATATATTATAAAATGACATAGCCAGACTGACAAACTTAGACTCCACTAAGTATCACAGTTATGTCTCCTTCCTTATTAATAAAAGAAATGGTGAAAATCCAACAGTGTCCCATAATAAGCTCTATTTGCCGCGTTGTCCATCGATCAACCTCTAAAAAATCATTTCCTATCTTCAACAATGAAGAATCAACTCCACATCTTCAAGGTTTGATAAAGTGGTGACAAAACATCCAAGGGTTTGAATGTGAAAAGTCCAAAGTGTTTGATCACAAAAAGATGTGTGAAAGGCTTGCAAAGAAGTGAAAGTTCGTATCTCTTAAATAAGGATAAAAATTTCCAAGAGATAGACTTGAAAAGATTGCGTTTAATAAAAATAATTTATCGCATGTACGAACAGGACCACGTTTGAATGACTTATGCAAAGTCGTTTGAACGACATCGAACGAGAGATCGAACAATATCGAATGAGACATCGAACGACATCCATAGAGACGAGGAAATTGGATCGCTTGAAGTTTTGTTTTAACTACTAATATCGAACGAGTGTAAGAACCTCGTCCGAATGACCCTTCGTACCTTGTTCTAACAAGCATCTTTAAAAAATATTTTTTGATTAAAAACTTTTGAAAAAATATTTTTTGTTTTCAAACACATTTAAAATACCCCTAAATATAATGATTACACCATATCAACCTCATACACCCTCTCCTATGATTCTAGTGACAATCTCAATTCTTTGATCTTTGGTTGTCGCATTTGGTCACTAACTTGTCTTTGATAGAAGCTCTTGAGAATGTACATGATGATATAGAGGTGTAAAATAATATGCCAAACATAAAAACATAATGAGCAATTATAATTTTTTCTCTTACAAATCTCCCCATTTGGCTATTCTGGTACAAAACACAAAACCAAAAATAACATCCTCTAAGACAAGTTCAACTAATGTCCCTCCTAAACCGAAAAAGAAAAAGACACTTGCAACATTGTCTCTACTGAAAAATATTCATCGTGCAGTCCTAATAACATCAATGAAGAAAATATACCTACACATATGAAACAAAGGATATATCATGATGCATGGAGTTTAAAAAATAAAAACTCACCCTTATTGTGTTGTACCCCTTTTTATTCGTAATAGATAAAGGGTTAGAAGTCAAACCCTGAAAAGTTAGCATCACGAGGAAACAAATTTGAAGTATCGTCATAAAGGATAGACAAGTAAGCATAGGTGATGAAAGTTCTACAGACAAACAAAATGTTTTTACAATTTTTTCAAGTAGCACGAAAACATCAGAATCATGGATATGGAATGAATGTGTGTGAATTTAATGCACATGAAGTCAACAAAGGGATATGTAGTGATAGTGCACGAAGTCAAAGTGACACTCCTAAATAAAGAACTCAATTAAACCTTATGTGAAAGTTGAACATAGTCAAGCTGACTCAGCTCATACAAAATGTCAAGAATTTCAATGCTTTCCATATTAATAATGTACGACTATTTAATACTTTTCCCAACACTCCACATTCCTACTGACCCTGACGGATCTCAAAGCTACCAAAGCTATGTTGTGATATCCCACTCATTCTCTCTCCAAGAATTATCCTATAAATAGAAGGTTGTAGAAGGTGGAACGGTAGGTATATTTAACATTCAAATAGATGAAAAGCATTTGGTTATCTGTATCACAAGAGTTTTAACATTTCACAAGTGTTTATACCCCATTCAATATTCTCGACCTACTGTCAAGAGCTTATATTTATAACTTGGACCAGTTCTATTGTTTGTATGAGTTTTGCATCTTGCAAGAACCATAAAACATTACCTAGGCATCCTTAGATAAGTCATTCAGTTACATTCTAAGGTCTTATTAACTAAGGCCGTAAAACCTCAGGCTCCCTTGACCAAATCTCAAGGGATCTCTTAGACTATACTAACAAACTACATTCTAATAAACATGCATAACACCTTTATACAGTGAACGTAGGACCATCTCCTGAGGTCCGAACCACTTTAAACCTTTGTCTCACACTTGACACTTATCTTGTTTTACTCGTCCGAGGTTCAAAGGGGAGGAATTAAAGGTTAAAAGTCATTTACAATTTTAACACTCATCCGTTTGGCACCGCCCATGGGAATGACAAGTTTTATTCCATTTAAACACACAATTTATCCCTTTTTCGAAAAAGTGAGTAGTTCTGCCTTAGCTAGTTCTTTTAAGGAAATTTACACCCAATAAATAATGCTCTGGGATTTACTGTCTACCATCCTCAATAGGCTTCCTTTATCCACAATAGTAAAATAACCTATAGTACCAGAGCACAATGACGCTGGGGAAAACCATGGGGCCTAGTTAGAGGGAGTAAATGATCTAGAGGGTATGCCCGAGGCACCCCCAAAATTGAAAACTCGCATCCCTATCAAGGATAGGCTATCACTCCTTAGAGACCAGTATCAGGAAAGTTTCAGGGCAGCTAGATCCTGGTATGGATAGATAAAGTAGATGTGAGATTGGTTGGGGAACTTCAACAACTAATACAAGACTAAAAATCCCAACACCATAGAGTTGGACTTCTAGAAGATGTGGTCTCCATTCTCAAATGACATCCAATATTACGCCATTACCCAAAATTATAAGATGCCTAATATTGAGCCTTTCGATGGCTCCAAGGAACCCATCGATCACCTTAAAACTTACAGATCGTTAATTCTCCTCCAGAACGCCCCCGATGAGGTCTTATGTCGAGATCTTCCTGCTACCCTAAGCGGAATAGTTGGGCATTGGTTTTCAAAGTTCAAACTAGGAACCATTACAATCTTTAGATCTAGCAAGGTCCTTCGTTAGCCAGTTTATCGGAGCTCAAAAAATGAGGAAGCCCATCACGTCCCTCCTCCACTTCAGACAAAAGGATGGGGAATCTCTCAGGGATTATGTAAAGAGGTTCAACCAAGATGCTCTCCATGTTGATGACTTAAATGACACCATATGTGTTGTTGCCTTCATCTCAAGCCTCACCTCATAGGAGTTGATAACGTCCTTCAACAAGAAGCCTCCCAAGACTATAACTGAGCTAATCGAAAGAGCTTCGAAATATATGAATGTTGAGGATATTATCATAGCAAGGCGGGTTATAGCTTCTCCCCAGTAAGAAAATAGGAAAGACATTTTTTCTCATTTTAAGGACACCCTTAGAGTAGTTGAGGCCCAACAAAAGGATGGGACCAAAAAAAGTGGGCCTCTAGAGACCAAACACTCCATACTCCTTAGGACTACCTTAGACTAGGTCTTCTCAACTGTAAAAAGGAAAGATATTCTACCTCAACAAAATCGTATGAAAATTGGGGACGATAAGCGAGACATGTCCAAGTATTATTGGTTCCATAAAGATCATGGACACAACATCAATAACGGCTTCATATTGAAGTAGAGCATTAAAGGGGTGATCATGAAGGGTTACCTAAAATAATTTGTAATAAAAGATGCCGACAAAGGTAAACCTAATAACAATAACAACAATAATGAGAATAAAGATGATGTCCCTTTTCTTAACGTCCATTTCATCTCTAGAGGTTTTGTCAAAGGTGGGCTATCTGTCATAACCACAAAGGCCTACCTCAAGAGTTTTCAGCACGATGGGGTATAAGTGAACCATGTTTTTCTACCACATCAAGCCCTCAAGGAGGTACCAATGATGGCTTTCTCAAAAATAGACCTCAGAAGGATCCGACAACCTCACGACGATCCTTTCGTGATCACATAAATTATGGTAAATGCCAACATGAGAAGGAACTTAGATACACTATGCGGACATCCTATTCTTGGATGCCTATGAGGCTATGGGCCTCTCATTGAATTTAATGGGGAGCGAATGTACTCCTTGGGGTATGTCACATCCCCTCATACTCTTAGTTCCAAGGACTATTGCCCCATTGTTTGTAATAAATTCACAGTGGTAGACCTCACCTCAGCCTACAATGTCATCTTGGGCAGACCCACTCTTAATGACTTGGATACTATGATCTCAATTCGCGGGCCGGTACCAAGGTTTCTAATCTCCAAGGGAGTGGGATAGGTCTTTGGATACCAAAAAAAGGCTCGAGAATGCAACATCGCGTCCATAAAGAACAAAAGGTAGTTTATTAGCGCGCAACAAAGCTTAGCAGAGGCTATAACAAAACTCTAAACGATCCCTAAGATCTCAATAGATGTCTTACATCCACGGCCACCAATGCTTGACCTCCTTCTAGAAATCTTGTGCATAGGAACCATAGGCCTATAAAATAAGGATGACTACCACCACAGCTAAGAGCCCAAATAAAGGTTGAGCACCAAGAGCAGCAAAGGCCTTATAAGATATATGCCATCCCCTAAGAACAATTGTAAATCATTTACTCTATTATTTCAATGCAAACATATAGTTTTTGTTACTAATGATGTATCCCTCAAAAAAATAAGTTCTAATGACCCACTATTCAAGTCGCAAGGACATCAGCCTTGGCTTAAGTCTAACAGTCAAACATCTTAGGTAGTGAGATTTTTATCCATAATTCAAAAGGGCTAAGGTCTAAGAACCCATGAATATCCCTCTTTCTTAGAAATAAATCATTTATTTGCCTTGAGTTACACAAAAGATGTATGAATTTTAATATTTCAATTTTTTTCTGAATTCGAAGGTCCCAACCCCTTATAAGGACTTCAGATTACAAAACAAAATCAGTCTGAAGGTCTAATACCCTTACAAGGACTTTGAAATTTTAATTTTTTTTCTAAGTTCGTAGGTCCCAGACCCTTATAAGGACTTCAGATTACCAACATTTTTAGTTCAAAGGTCTCAGACTCTCCATGGACTTTAAAATTTTAATTTTTTTCTTAGATTCCTTATAAGGATTTCAGAAGTCAAAATCTCCTAAGTTTATAGGTTTTATGATCCTTTGTGGGATTTCACATTGCACACTTTTTTTAAATTCAGAGGTCTTAAGACCCTTATAAGGATTTCAGAAGTCAAAATCTCTAATGTTCAGGTGTGTTATGACCCTTTGTAGGACTTTAGGTTTCAATCTTTCTAAATACGGATGTCTTAGGACCCTTATGGGGATTTTAAAAGTCAAAATCTCCTAAGTTCAGAGGTCTTATAACCCTTTATTTGACTTCAGGTTGAACTCTTCTAAATCTAGAGGTCACCCTTATAAGGATGCAGAAGTGAAAATCTCTTAAGTTCACAGGTTTTTATGACCCATGTGGGACTTCAGGTTGCACTATTTCTAAATTCATAGGTCTTATGACCCTTATAAGGACTTTTATATTTCAAATGATGAAGTTCAAGTTTTAAGTCTTAAGGTCTTTGGACCTATTACAGGTTTGACTTCTACATATTTATGCCCAATATGTTGGGGGATTAAGTGTCTGAACAAAAAATTTATGGGCTTTCAATCTCACAAAAGCACAAGAATAAAAAGTGCTAAGGCTCAAATCCCACTACAGAACCACAATCTTGACTTTGAAAAATTACACTAGTGTGATGCTGAGGTCTCAGGGCCCTTAGATCTACTTCAGTAAAATTAGTTCCCTAATTATCTTACTTTATTAAGGAATCTTAGGGGTGGGCTAGGGGTAAAGTACATGCATGTCAGATCTCAGATATCTCAAGTAGTACATAAAATTCCTTTGCAAAGAAAATAGTAAAGCAAACACGAAATGAAGACTGAAAAAAATAGAAAATTTCCATAAAAATACCTCTTCGTTGAAGGTAAAAAGAGAAATGACAATGCGACCCACGACTAATCAACAGTCTATAATAAAAAAGAGGAGATTACATAAAAAGCCTTTCAAGGCTTGAGTATTTGGGGGTTTATTACATGGGATCACTTATTAGAGGCAGAGGTCTACTTTAAAGTCTCTCCCCATTGGGCCTTGGGAGTAAAGTCATATTCAATATCATAACTACCGTTGCCTTTATCATCAGAACTTTATTCCTCCGGCTGAGGGGATTGAGGAAATAAACTAGAGACGTCCACCTCTAGGAATAACGCATGTTCCTTGGCCTTGGAAGCTTCAAATCCAACACTAAAGTTCTGAAAAAAGTACCTTTTAAAGACCTCAGACTTATAATATGTGTCCAGTTGTCTCTGAATTGCAGTGCAGACCTAGCCTGGAGTACTTCGTATTATATCCAGAACCTCAACATAGTTCCCTTGAAACTCCTGACCTTAAGAGGTCAGTTTTGTATTCTCAAATAAAAAGTCCTTGCCTATTTTCCTCGAGAGCTTCACCTCATCTTCTAGTCGAAGGAGTTTACCCTTAAATTTCTAGAGCTCAATCTTCTGGCCCTAAAGGGCCTTTGTCATAACCACATGCTCAACACGATCAAGAGTGCACAACTCATAAAACTTGTTTTGAAGACTCCTAAGTGACAGCTAGTAAATAAGCACTATCTCTGAAAGTCTTCTCATTAAAAATCCTATTATGTTCTAAAAGGGTATTCTGAGCCTTAAAAGTGTCCCTCTCTATCAAGAGCCTCTATACGTATCTTCTAGCCATTAATCATCGGGTTTAAATGCTACCAAGTGAGGTCCCAAATATCGACCACCTCATTTGCCTTTTTTATGCTCTATTTCCATCAAAAGCATCAAAAAAGAGAGCCTGTGTCAAGTGCTAAGTTTGTAAAAGAAAACAATCTGAGGACAAGAAACAGAATGAAATATAGGTAAGAAACCACGAAAATATACAAACAACTTTCTCATTAAATGAATCGGTTCTTAAGCACTGGCAGGGGTACCCCTAGCCCTCGAGGTAGCTACTGTGTCAGTGTGGTCTGTCTTCGTCTTCACTTGAAATGCCTCTACCATCGAGGTATGAGGGTCCACCCCCTCTAGCATACTGGGCACCTTAGTTGCCTCTTTCAAATCCCCCTCTATGTGAGGGAGTACCACATTTCCCGTAGCTTTATCTTTTGAGACGATGGGCTGTAAGCCCCTTGAAATAGAAGGATCTTCCTGGTTGACCCCAGGAGTCGCACCTACCCCCAATTTTGCTTGTAGCAGGGGGTTGGGTTTACCGACCTCTACACCTGAGCCTCCAATAAAGGCAGACCCCATGTTAGATGTCCCCATAAGTTTGATCACGTGTCAAAACGAAGGCGAAAGTTCTAAGATAAGGGAAATTATTAATACTTGGATACTTTTGTTTATATTTAAGGAAAAACTTTATTTAAGGGTGATACACTTTTAATTGAGGGGGGTCTATAACATTTTATACACTTGTGGTGTTAATAATGATATTGATATTATTTAGGGGATATTTATATTGATATGTTTTGGGAGGGTAACCAAGCAGGGGGAGTTACTATGTGTGCACGTCATACCTGCTCGACCTTTCGGCGGTGTTCATGATTTTGTGGGTCTTTTCATGAGAATGTAACTCAAACTCCACCAAAACTAAAATTTGGTTATTTTATCGGCGTATTGGATTTAATGTGTATTGCAACATGCTTTTCTCATTAGATGGCTAGTGTGGAGCAAGTCTTATTTGTCACAATAAAGTATTTTGGGTTTGGTTTTTTTCCACATAATGGATAAATATGTATTCATTTATGGCTTAATTTGGTGTCAAAGCATTTGAACAATGCATTATAAATTAAAAATAATTGATTTCATATAGAAGTTATTTGGTTGAAGGAGTAGTGTTTGTTTGACATTGGTGAAGAGTGATATATAAGATCAAATACGACTCATATACATAAAATACTTTCGTTGTTGCTCATTTGAAGATGCATCCTTTTTTATGACTTCTTGATTGAAAATCTAAGTCTCTACACACACACATTTTTCATTTGACTTTTATAAAACATTTTTGAAATGAAACAAATGACTTTATATATTCTGAGGTGTTATGTTTAACCTAAGATAAATGCATCATATGAAAAATGTAGCTTGTTTAGGGAGAAATATAGTTTTCGCACTAATATATTTGCATGACTCTCTTTCAATCCCGTGCGCACAGCTTGCAAGTTTTAGGCTTCTGCCTAAATCCGTGTACATGGATGGATTTCATATCTGTGTGCACGAAGGCACATTTTTAATGTGACTACTCACTAACAAAAATCTTGCGCACATACCTATTTTTAGCCGTACACACGGCGCTATTAGATTTATAAAAACATCTATAAATGAGGGATTTTCCCTCCAACTTGAAGAATCAACATTCCTCTATACCTCTTATATCACTAGAGTTTTTTTTTATGTTAAGATCATATTAATTGTAACTTTTTAAACAATTCACTTACTCCTTTCACAATTGAGAGAAAAACTATATCTATACTTGATCTAATATTTGTGTGGAGTTGAGAGTATTTCATGATCATGATCATATACACTTAGCTTAGATTCAATATAATTCATCCAAATCAGAATTAAAGATCAAAAATCGAATATAAAATAGGTGTTCGAGTTATTAAAGAGTTCAAGCATGGTGTGATCCTAAGGAGGAGAATATGACTTCCTCGTTCTTTTGATGGAGATTCGAGTGGATCACTTATTGTTAACGAGGGAGAGCTTGATGTTCATCAAAAAACTTATTGTTAGTGAACAACATAGAGGTATCTTCCTGCATTGTATAGAAATTTTTCAAGCTGAATGAAGAATATGATGAATCAAGGTTTTTTTACCCCTAGGTGGGGGGTTTTCCTCATAAATCCATCTTATGGTATGTTTGTGTGTTATTTACATTAGTTATCACATTTTTAACACACACACAACACCTAGATCTAGATTGAATCTACGAAGATCCTTTAAAATTAAACATAAGAATTGCATTTAGTTATTTTTCTCATAATTAACTTTGATCACCTATGTGAAGGTTTAATTGTAGATTTAATTGCCTTATTATCTCACCTAGTTTTATCTATAACTACGATTGCTAAAATTGAAAATTGGGCAAATTTCATTAAGAAACATATTTGCCCTCTCTAGGTTTATTTAAGTGAATACACTCTCACAGCCCCATTAGCGGGACACGAATGGGGAGGACCTTGAAAATCTGTCAAATTGTACTCTGAGATTCAATTATAAATAAAAGCTCTCCACTTTCGTGGACGTATGCAATTCATGTTGAACTACGTACATCTTTATGTTCTATGTTATTTTATGCTGGGTAATTTTTGTTTTTGCATTGTATTTCGTTTGTGTGATAAAATTAACCATACTAGTAAGTTTTGTGCACTTAGAGTTTAATAGGGTACTTGAATACCAATGTAACTAAGAATTTAAAGTTAATCATGTCGTTAATAACGAACATCTAGTGATGAAAACACCAACATCAATCAAGAAGTGGATGGCTAATATATACATGCTGGTTATTTTATTTTAAATTCTAACATGAGTTGTGGGAGAGTTTAGAGTACATAATTAAGAGTTCACAAGATAAAAACGATTAACTTGGGTGTATTGTAAAAAGGCCAAATGAAAGGGATTCTAGAGTTAGACAAATTGTGTATGATAAGATTTAAAATTTTCATATGTTTTGGTTGTAATAAATGTAATTAAATTTTGTTTTTGCCAGGTGAGTATATATTAAGAAGAAAGACAAAAAAATCAAACAGAAAATTATATGAAATATTATGTCATTTATGTGAAAGATAATAATGATAATTTCTTATCAACGAGTCATAAAAAACCATCTCAGCTTACTTAAAGGGTGATTGGTGATCTTGTTAGTTTATGAAGATATTGTTGTTATTTATTAATAGTACATAAAATGAGTGCATGAAAAGATTGAGGAATCTATTACAAGTAATTGAGGTTGTGTTCAAACTGAGGAAATAATTACTCAACAATTAAGTTTGAATGCAAAAATCCACTTCGGGTGGAGAAAGGTGAAAAATATAGACTAAAAGGGAGGAAATAAAATGAAAATGTTAAAATTCATACGACAAGAAAATAGCCCATTATTAAACAAATGATACATTTATGATTTATTTTTCAGTGATAAAATGCAATTATTCTTTTTTATATTAATGGCATTCTTCAATAGATTTTTGGAATGCATTAATGAAGTGAATAGTATTTGTGGCTATCCATCTAAAAACGGTTTCACAATGGGTAATGTTTAATCCAATAGGGTTCGTATTATGTTCAAACATCATTTATCTCATGTCGACATGTTGTGAGTTCAAATTGGATGCTAAGTGCAAGCGATATGATACTTTATCAAAATCTCCTATTATATGCTAATAATAGTATGATCAACCTACATAGTGAACTTATAATTGAATTGTAGTTTTATAGCAATTATTATTTGTAATATTTTTTTGATAGATTGGACTTGAAGAATTTCAAGTGGACTTATTTTGACTCCTCGAATATGAAGTCATTTTTTATTTTTATTTTTATTTTTATTTTTTTAGATTGTGATTTTATTATTTTTTGATAGAATCTATAGTGATATTTTATTTCAGACATGAAATTATTTTTTAACTTTTCATATTATTAATATTTTATTTATTAATTAGTTAAGATGCTACATGCCTTTGGTTCAAAAACACAAAGTGTAGAACTCTGGTGAATAAGACATTAATTATGGATAATCTTTATAAGTGACACTCACCTTCCGTTTTTAGTCATTTGTTCTTTTATGATTACAAAATCAATTTTGGCAAGTGAGTGTCGTGAGGTGAGAATATTGGGAGCAGAGAGAGGAGTGAGGTGAGATAAAAGGAGAGGCGTGAGGTGACATAGGGAGAGAAAGATATATGATAGAGAGTAGTGAGGTGATAGCGAGAGAGAAACAAATGTGAGAGAGGAGAGAGAAACGTGTGTGAGAGAGGGGCAACAAATGTGATGTGAGAAAGAGAGGATACTTACAACTTAAAGGGGAGATAAACGTGAGGATATATATATATATATATATATATGTGTGTGTGTGTGTGTGTGTGTGTGTGTGCGTGTGTGTGGAGAGAGATAGAGAGATAATACGAACAACTTAAAGGGGAGAGAGAAGTATAATAAAAAGATAATAAAAAAAATTATGAGCATAACTCTCGATTTTGATGCCAGGTGCAACGTATATGCATTTAATGTGCACTCAAAATCATATTAAAGAACCATTGTGTGTGTGTGTGTATATATATATATATATATATATATATATATATATATATATATATATATATATATATGTGTGTGTGTGTGTGTGTGTGTGTGTGTGTGTGTGTGTGTGTGTGTGTGTGATCGCGTGCGTACGAACACACACACATATTCCCCATCACCGCTCGAACCCAATTTGAAAAATTAAATTAAGCCCTGTCCCTTCCCCGAATCGAGGATTTCCTTTTGGGACTCAAACTAGTAGGAAATGTTGCCATCCCTTTGGTAAGGGGGTGAAAGCATGTATATGATTTGTTTTCCTTTTTTATTGGTGCATTATTTTATCTTGATTATTAATGGTTGCATTCAAAATATACCCCTTTAATAAAGAGTGTAACTTAACCGAAAAATGTCTTTAAATTCTCTAAACTATTGAAATATCTAACGTCGATGGTTTTCCTTTTTGCTAGAGAACAATCAACTAGAATTACATGCTTTGATCTACAAAAAATTCAAAGATAGAAATAGTAGATTTACCTTAATCGAGATGAAGTTTCTTCGCTAAATTACTTCAATAACCACAACCCTCCACACCCTCCTAAAACTCAACCCTAATCCACCATAACCCCCTTTCTTCCACCCAACAGTTCCACTGCCCCACCTCCCCCTTCCGCCATTATGTTTATCACAATAAATAAATAAAACAAAAATGAGTTCCATTTTCAGTTTTCAGATACATAAAAGAAGATAGGGGAGAGAGAAGTTGACAAAAATAAAAATAAAATATATGGAAAATGCAAATTTCACGAGGAAAAATAACATGCCAGTGTTAAATTTGGATGGTTATGATTGTGGATGAAGTGGGAAATCAAATGAAAAAAATATTTCTTGTTGATAAGCAAATAATATATTTATGCTTTATTTTTTATTTTTTATTTTTTATTTTTTATTCAAAAGACAAAATTCTATTTCTTTTCTTTATATTAATCATATATTTTATTTTATAGATTTTCGGAATGCATTAATTAAGTGAATAATATTTATAGCAATCCATCTTTAGAAAAGATTTTCACATTGGGTTATAGGTTAAACTTGGATACGAAGTTCAAAATAAAATGATACTTTGTCAAATATTTTGTTACACGTTCATAATCGTATGATCAACCTTCATAGTGTGTAATTATGATCATATTGTAAATTTATAGCAATTAGTTTTTTACAAAATTTTCTTGACAGTTTGGACTTGATGAATTTCAAGTGGATGTATTGGGACCCCTCGAATATGAAGTCATGATGTCACCTTTTATATTTTTAAATTGCGAGTGTTTTATTTTTAATCACAAATTTTATAGTGATATTTTATTTTAGACATGAAATCATTTTTTGTTTTGTAAACTTCAAATATTTTATTTATTATTTAGTTAATATGATACGAGACTTTGGTTTAGAAATACAGAGTATAGAACTCCAATGAAGAAGAAATTTATTTTAAATAATATTTTACATTTGAAACGCTACCTTATATTTTTTTTTTGTCTTTTGTTTATTTATGATTACAAAAATAATGTTGGCATATGAATGGCGTCAGGTGAGGATATTCGTAAAAGAGAGCGTAGTGAGATGAGAGAAGATAGATATGAGGCAACAGGGGAAGAGAGAGTTTATAACATCATGATGTGATGGGGAGATAAAATCACGTGAGAGAGAGAAGAGTGGAGAGAAAAACATGCGTGAGAGGGGAGAGAAATGTGAGGTGATAGAGAGAAATAATACAGGCAATTTAAATGGGAGAGAGAAACATGTGTGTCACACCCCAAGTCACTCAAGATATTTGTCTACAAAAATATAATTTTTTTCTCATTTAAAAAAAATACGCAAAGCATTATTTATTTGATTGAATTTTCTTTTTATCTCAAGATCTGTTTTTACTCAAAACACGTGATCAATATTTCTATAATTACATATCTTCATGACTCAATATATATGTATATGTGTGTGTGTGTGCGCGCATGTGAAATTACATCCGAGCAGTTTCACATTATAAGTAATACATAAGATTCTCTCACATCCAACCAAGCACTAATATGCTAAGATGAAATACCACAAGCGGAGGCAAAAGTCGTGATGTCTACTCCACTATCTAGTCGTGATCGACCCTACTCTTTTCCCGTACGTGAACTTGAAAATAATTAAGAGTTACATCATTAGCAATGCGATCGAGTGAAAAATTATCTATATACCAAACCAACGTTTAAATTATGAATAACACATAACTTTAATGCAAATCTTCCCTTTTATATGTCACATTTGCATAACATTAAAATACTCGTATAGTAAGGACCACATCCTTTCATTTATTTTCTTGAACCTCTTGATACCATTTATAATAAAATACATATTCATTATAATATACGTAGGATCTTCGATCGTATATTACCCGACAAGCACACTGACTCTCCGATCGTACTTGTCAGTTAGCCATGGCACTTAAGCCTTCTTCATCATATGTGTACACCTAATCCATTTGTCAATCTGGCTTCACATGCATATTAGTGCACTAATCATAGGGTTGACTTAATCCCAACCAATCACAAAACCTAAGAAATTTAAAACTAAAATATACTTATACAATGAAAAAAGTGAACAACTTAAGTAATATATGGAAAACTCAACCATATAATACCATCATAATTTAAACGTAGCATATAAGATAAAATCACCACCGTGAAACTTGATTCAATATAGGTTAAGTAATTAATTTACCAATTTCATAGGCTTCACATAAGAATTATTTGAAGTTGTTACAACTTGTTATCACCTGTGACACCCCGTATATTTTTAATAATTAGGTTGATCAGGTCTATTTATTAAAATTACACAGGTTGTTAAAATAATTATGCATCATCCTTAACATGTAACATAAATCAGTGGATAATGATAAATCAAAATAGAGAATGATATGATAAATCCTCAAATAATCATGTAAAATAGATAAAAGTCAACCACCGCCACTAAGTAAAGTCAAGAATGTCTGACAAGGACTAAAACATGCCAAATGTCCCAAAATCATACTATATCTAAAACTGAGTACAATTGCTAGGAATAAAGATAAACCTCACATCTATCAAAACATAAAGTAGATAAAGCTAAAATTAGGTTCAACATCCAAAACCCGATGGTGACTAGGATAAAAGACTGCATGCTCAAGTGGAAAACTAACTCAGGTACATTAGAGCACCTAAAATAATTTGATGGGTTAGGCCCACTGTAACAAGGTAATAGATACGGACTCAAGTAGTAAAACTATCAGTCATGATTATTGTAGGTAGTAATTTTCTACAAGTAATGATATTTAATGTGCATAAACCAAACAAAGATAATAACCGTAAGAAGAATAAAATCACACACACTCCACAAGATGTATGTTATTCGACAATATGCTTACATCCACAGGGTGTTAGGGTTTACTATATATAATTCAAGACTTCAGGTCGAAAGAGCTGTAGTACTATTCGACATTATAATAATGCATTCCCCGTTCATGTGGATTGTGTTACATTTATAAGGCAACTTAGGAGAGTCCTAAGCCCCATTAATAGTATTCCTTAAGAGAACGGACTTATCCTCTATCATGAACAGTCATTACAAGTGATTGTGTTGAAAGATTCTTCTCTGACTTGGAGTCTTTATTGAATGTAGGTGCAAGTGGCCAGGATACACATAGACGAGCACGTACCGATACAACTCTTGGCCCTACAATTTACCCAAATTCCAGGGCTCATTGAGGTCGTTAGGCTTTGTGACTTGGTCGATTAGTTATATTGGACGGTTCTTCATTCTATGTAGGGACGACAAGATTCCTCTTATAGTCAAAGGTTGACAATTCTTTGGTACCTATGTAGAAAAATATGTTTGTGTGTTGAGTGCCTTAGGGGTACGCTCGTAAATCTGACTTTTTTACTTCTCTTTGGGGGGAATTCAACCATTGCCTCTGTAGTTGTCGCGTGCTATTTATGCTTTCATGAGTGTAAATGTGGAATAATTATTTTTGGGAATTATGAAGTCATTTCTCACCACAAAACAACCGTTCGATTTATTTGCCTTTTATTTCACAAACCTACGGATTTGAAGAAGGGATTTCATTGCCTCCATTCCTCACTAAGCATTCTAACTTTGCCTTTATTTTTGGCTTTCGAATTATTTTCTTTAGTTATCACTTTGATCAATGTTCATTCTTATAAAATAGTGTATTTTATTAATGAACATACTATAAAAAACTTCAAACTTGAGTATATTCCATACTGGGTCAGAGTAGATTTGGTCGAGGGCCCATGTGAGCTCTATAAACTCAACAAAATCCATTGGCTACCTTCGATCTTCATCGTTGAATGTGGGGTAAGTTTTCCCCCGAATCCATTTATTCTTGATTTTTATCAATACTTCGATGTGGTCTAGACCCATGTCACTGCAAACACTTAAAGGATTGTTAATCGATTCCATCTCATTAACGAGTTGCATGGGAAAAATCTTGGTATTAATGATGTCGTGTATTGTTACTGGTGGGTGTCGACCCATAAAAATATCTACTAGTTGAAAATATGGGTAGCCAATAGAGCTCTGCTGGTTAATCTACTTAATTCTAACAAAAACTACTGAGATCATAGCATTATTGTAAAGAATTGGTAACGCAACCCTCTTCCTGAGTTTAAAAAATATGAGGGACCAAAGTGCCCTCAGATGGGTTGTACTACATTTTTTCACATGATTGATTGTGGATACTTTTTCTTTATTTTTTACAGTCGGCGGTAAGAAGAAACCTCCCTGTAAGGACGATGTGAACTTTATTGGTCTTTAAAAGGTTTGGTCAACTTAGACCAAGATTGGAACTGGTGACCACCCTAGGTCCGTTACCTTTATTTGTGTATACAAGAGTTTGACTACTTCCTTTGTCGTGAGGCATATCAACGAGACTCTGGTCATCCCAGTTGACCTGAACAATCCCTAAGCTTCCATCTCTGAGGGTGAAAAAGAAGATCCCACATATTCTTCCTTTGAACCTATATGTGCTTCATCTGTACCAAATGCTAAAATTTCTCCTGGTACTATAGCCCCCAAGATAAAAGTGGTGAACTTCATCGCTGCTACCCTTAGCCCCAAGCCTTCTCCTGTTCACCTAGTGAGTAAGGTTGAAGCACCTACTCGACTAAGAGCATACAAAGTGAAGTTGGGGGTCTTGATAACCCTGTCGATATTGGGGACTCTCCTACCAAGAATGTGGAGACCCCCCACTAATAAGATGAAGAAGTACAAAGGTCCTCCTCCACGTACTGTGGTGGGGAAAAGTGTTGTTCATAAGGGAAATGTTATTACATATTATGTCGTTGGTCACCCCGACATAGTTATGGGATTGATTTGATCGGCAGTCTTTCCTGATGATAGGGCATATGCCGTTACCTTAACCAGTGAATAGTTGGTGGAATGCACCTACCACAACCTCACCCTTGTAAGTTTCCTCTAGGATATTCATGTATATTTTTCCATGCATTCAATCTTCTTTATAAGTAATTAACTTTTCTCTTGTGCTCTACAGTTCCTAGTTGACTATGACTAGTTATTGAAGAGAGATTTTGAGTTGATGAAGTCCTCCCATGATGTGGAAGTAGCTCTGGACCAAGTGATAAATGCTTTAGATGATGCCCGGGTGACTGGTCAAGCTGAAATCTCTAAGAAAAAGAAGCTTAACCAGAAGGTCCAAACTTTAGAGGCCACTAATGATGACCTAAATAAGAAGCTCAAAGATTCGATTGACTTGGTTTTTTCTACCAACAAGGTAAAAGAGGATGTAGAGAAGGATAAGAATGTTAAGTCCAAGGTTAAAGAAGCGAAGGCCAAAGTTAAAGAAAAAATGGATGGGGTTGCATAGGCCAAGTCTGATTCCTATACTCACAAATGGGATAAGGCACTTGTTAAGGCTCAAGAGTAGATAGGATACATAAGGAATGTATTTTTAAAAGTGGTCAGGATGAGGACCTTGCCAAGACAAGTGTTGTTGATGACTCCGAGCTATTCTAGGATCATAAAGTAGGTCATCCTCCTCTTATTAACTAGAAAGATGATAATGATAATGAGGAGGTGCTACTCAATGAGAATTTAACTGGTTTTGAGGCTGCTGATGGTGGTGTTGAAGTGGCCTCGATCGTACTTTACTAGGATGATGAAAACGAAAAAGATAGCCTTGGGGCCATCGGGGTTCTTAAATTAACATGTTGAAAAAGATAAATACATTCATGAGGCATACCAGGATACCGAAAAGGATAAGGAAGGGGCCACCCAGTTAGAGGACATAGCTTATGTTCACGCTATCGACAAGGAAAAGGTGGGAGAGAATGCACCTCAGAGTTTAGGATATATTATATGTATTTCCTTTTAATTAGTGATGAAGGGGTTTCCCTCATTAACTATCATTCAATGGAATTCAAAGTTTGATTCAACTTTGTCTATTCATTTGCCTTTTGATGTTTTGTGCACTTTCTCTTGTGCCAAGCTTTAATGATTAATCACTTGTCTTTGCACTTTTTTCGTTTGATGCAACACTTGCAATGTTGGGCCACTCATAATGATTTTAGAGAAACGCGTAAAAAAACTCCTTGCTTCAAGTTGTGATGATACTGATGATCTCGATTAGATATTGGGCCCTGATGAGGAGAGCATAGCTATGACAGCCCTGATTGGAGGACTCCAAAAGGGGAAGCTATTATGGAAGCTTGCTGAAGACCCTCCGAGGACAATGGTTGAATTGCTGTCAACAGCAGGAAAGGTGATGAACGCCGAAGAGGCGATGGCCGCAAAATACGAAGACGAAAAAGGAGGCGCTAGTGGGGGTAAATACCCTAAGAAGAACAAAGAGGTGAAGAAGAGGTCTACGGATGACAAGTTCGCTGGTGACACCCCTCTAACGGTCAGCTGTGAACAAATTCTCAATGAGATAACAAGTGACCAATCCCTGAAGTGGCCTGAGAAGTTGAGGGCAGCCCCCAACAAGAGGAACAAGAACATGTGGTGCGAATTTCACCAAGATCACGGCCACATAACAGACAAATGCTTTGCTCTGAAAGATGAGATTGAGAAGACGCTGAAAGAAGGGAAGCTCAGAAAGTACGTCGACAAAGGTACCTTCAAGAGGGGCCGAAGGGACGACCCCAGAAATAAGCGAGGCGATGCATGTAGAGAAGGTCCTCAAAAAAGAGGGGACGACCCTTCTGATGATGAGGACGACCCTGACCTCCCACCGAGAGACGACCAAGGCCCTGTCAAGAGGCTTAATATGATCTCGCTCGGAGTGGGAATGATCTCCGGAGGTCTAGCAGGAGGAGGGTCTGAGGTCGCTGACAGGAAGGCCCATGTGGCTGAGGCCAAGGCAGTGACGAAGACGGTACACTCAACCTCTCTGGAGGTCAAGTCAGAAAAAAGGAAGAAGGTTGATATGGACACCCTGATAGTGGGATTCTCGAGAATGGACTTTAAAGGCCTCCTAGCCCCACACGACGAACCACTAGTCATCACAACTAGGGTGCACGGGTGTGAGGTGCCGAGGATATTGGTCGACGGGGGCAGTTCTGCAGATGTAATGTTTTGGCCATGTTTCAAAGCCCTAGGTCTCAGCTGTGCTAGACTCGTCCCATATCATCATCCATTGATTGGGTTCAGTGGGGAAAAGGTTCATCCCCTTGGAGTGTATGAGGCCGATGTCAGGATGGGGGACGAGTGGCCGAGATGGCTTACCAAGAAGGTCAGCTTCTTTGTGATGGATGAACATGTGTTTTTGGCCTACAACATCATACTGGGGCGTGTAGCCCTCAAGGGGTTTAAAGCTGTGCCATCTACGGTCCATCAGATGATTAAGTTTCCTACCCCTTATGGGGTGGGGGAAGTTCAGGGAGACCAGACAACGGCGCGAGAATGTTACTAAAACTCCGCTTAAGAAAGGGAGGCGCACAAGAGGGCTACAACCACTTACAATATTGATACCCTAGAGCCCAGGGATGAGACGAGGCTAAAAAAAGGAGAGGTCGCGAAAGAGGTAGATTCCATCATCCTTGATGAGGATGACCCGAAAAAAACCGTCCAAATAGGCAAGTCTCTGAAGCCCAATATCAAGGAAGACCTCATTAAACTGTTGAGGAGAAGACGAAGTGTCTTCGCATGGAGTCATGTAGATATGCCGGGGATTGACCCTGAAATCATGTACCACAAGCTCAATGTGGTAGAATGAGTAAAGCCGGTAAAGCAGAAGAGGAGAATTTACTCTAGGGAAAAGTATGAGGTCATTAGGGATGAGGTCAAGAAATTAGAAGACGCTGAGTTTATCAGAGAGGTCATCTACCCTGAATGGCTGTCCAATGCAGTCATTGTACCAAAGGCCAACGGGAAGTGGAGAATGTGTGTGGACTTCACCGACCTCAACAAGCACTGTCCTAAAGACAGCTTCCCTCTCCCCCGCATTGACCAGATGGTAGACACTACCGCAGGCCATGAGCTCATGAGCTTCATGGATGCCTATTCAGGGTACAACCAGATCTTCATGAACCCTGAAGACTCGGAGAAGACAACCTTCATTACTGACAAGGGGACATACTATTATAGGGTCATGCCCTTCGACCTAAAAAATGCGGGGGCAACGTACCAGTGCCTCGTAAATAAAATGTTCGAAGACCAAATTGGGAAGTCTATGGAGGTCTATGTAGATGACATGCGGACTAAGAGTTTGAAGTCAGAGGATCATGTGGCAGACCTGGAGAGGACCTTTAATACGATGGACAAATACAAGATGAAGCTTAATCCGGCCAAGTGTGTCTTCGGGGTCGGAGCAGGGAAGTTCTTGGGGTTCATTGTCAACCAAAGAGACATCGAGGCCAATCCTTAAAAGATAAAGGCCCTTATTGAGATGAAGACCCCCAAGTCCATTAAAGACATTCAGAGGCTCACAGGGAGAGTTGCTGCCTTGAACAGGTTCGTATATAGGGCCACAGACAGGTGTCTACCATTCTTCAAAATTCTTAGAAAAGCCTTCGAATAGAGTAAAGAGTGTGATGAGGCCTTCAAGGAATTAAAATCATACCTGGGGTCTCCCTTGCTGTTGTCACGGCCCGTGCAGGGTGAACGACTTTATGTATACCTCGTCGTCTCAGAGTCAGCCATCAGTACAGCCATTGTGAGAGACGAAGACGGCGTACAGAAGCCTGTGTATTTTAACAGCAAGGCACTCCAGGGGGCAGAGCAAAGATATTCAAGGATGGAGAAGTTGGCCTATGCCTTGATCCATGCATCGAGAAAGATGAAGCCATATTTACAGTCCCATACAATGGTCATCCTCACTGACTCACCCCTTAGGCAGGTTTTGCACAAGCCTGAAAAATTAGGGAGGTTAATGGCCTAGGCTATAGAGCTGGGGGAGTTTAACATAGTGTATCAGCCTAGGACGGCCATGAAGGGGCAAGCATTGGCAGACTTCGTGTCCGAGTTTACCTGGGAAGATGATGAAGCCGAGGGTGAGAGCCTCGAGAAGATAGATACCCGACAGGGTGAGCTCACCGACACACCTGCAGATAAGGCTGAGACGAGCACCTCTAGAAGGAAAGTGGTTGAAAACGAAGAGGGACGATATCTCTTTAGACAAGGGTCACTCACCGAGGGAAGTTTCTCAGAAGAGCACACCGTGTGGAGTCTCTTCGTCGACGGGTCCTCTTGCGAAAGCGGGAGTGGAGCTGGATTAATAGTATCAGCACCCGACAACACAGAGATTGAGTACGCCCTGAGGTTCAAATTTAAGGCCTCCAACAACGAGGCCGAATATGAGGCCTTGATAGCAGGCCTCTCCTTGGCCAGATCTCTTAGTGTCGGCCAGATTTTGGTCCATAGTGATTCAAGGCTAGTAGTGAATCAGATACTAGGAGCCTACGAGGCCAAGGACGAGAGGATGGCTAGGTACCTTGAGAAGGTGAGGTCGTTACTGAAGGGCTTCAGGGAAGTGAAATTAAAGAGGATACCTAGGATCGATAATGGCAGAGCTGATGCCCTTGCTAGGTTGGCCTCGACAACTAGGACAGACACCAGGAGGACGGTCCCAGTGGAAATTTTGCTTCGGCCAACTATTGAAGATGCTGAGGGAACACTTAGCAATTGCTTAAATGTTTCGTAGGAAGCTTAGTGGATGGACCCTCTGATCAGATACATTAAGGAGGGGGAGATGCCAGAAGCAAGGCAAGAAAGGAAGAAGTTGAGATATAGGGATGTAAAGTTCGCTGTCATTGGGGACACCTTGTACAAAAAGGGATTTTTACTCCCCTTACTTAGGTGTGTGCACCCATCTGAGGTCCCATCCCTTTTGCAAGATGTGCACAAAGGATCGTGCTCAATCCACATTGGGGGGCAGATCCTTAGCGAAGAGGGTGATCACCCAAGGGTACTGGTGGCCGACCTTGGGGAAAGACGTCGCGGCATATATAAAAAAAGTGCGATAAATGCCAGAGATTTGCCACCATCCCTCACCAACCCCATCAGCCTCTTACCTCCATTACATCCCCATGGCCATTTGCAGTGTGGGGGATCGACCTCGTAGGACCCTTACCAAGAGCAGTCAATAACTATCGGTTCCTCATCGTAGCTATTGACTATTTCTCAAAGTGGGTGAAGGCCGAACCGATGGTCACAATTACAGAGCAGAAGACCTTCCAGTTCATTTGGAAAAATGTTATATGCAGATATGGTCTCCCTAACACCCTCATCTCGGACAACGGGACTCAGTTCAAGAATACCTCTCTACAGAAGTACTGTGAAAGGGTGAGTATCAAACAATTCTTCTCTACCCTAGGCCGACCTCAGGCCAATGGGCAAACAGAAGTTACAAACAGGACAATCCTAGATGGAATCAAGAAGAGGCTTGAGGAGGCAAAAGGAAGATGGGTCGATGAGTTATATGTCGTGCTGTGGGCATACAGGACGACAGTGGGGACCTCTACCGGAGAGACCCCATTCATTCTAGCTTATGGCTCAGAAGCCGTCATCCCCACCGAGATTGGGTTTCCTACTCATAGGGTCCAAATGTATGACCCTAGGAGAAATACAGAAGAAAGGAGACTCGACTTAGACCTGATTGAGGAAAAGAGGGAAGATGCCGAGATAAGGCAGGTCGCCTACCAGCAGAGGACCGCAAGGTTTTACAATCAGGGGGTGAAACAGAGGCCAATTGCAGTGGGGGACTTGGTCCTCAAAAAGACTTGGCAAAAGCCCAACAAGCTCCATCCTAATTGGCATGGCCCATATAGGGTCATCGATGAAGTCGTCCCTGGAACCTATAGACTAGAAAATCTAGAGGGGGAACCCTTTTCCAACCCCTGGAATGCAGATCATTTGAAAAAATACTATCAGTAGTGTTGTAAGGTCTTGATAGACCATAATTGTAATAGGAGTTGCTCCAACAGAACACCTGAAAAATTAATGAGAAATATCAGTGTTTCACCTCATCCTGTGTTTATCAGTTCTAGTACGCATGAAAACATCTTCAGAAACGTCCCTCGGCTATAATGAGGGTCAATGGAGGGGACGACCCCACCATTGCCCTCAAGAAAGATGAGGGAAGACTTGATTAAAAACCATTAATTTGGTAAAAGGAACCCTCGGCTATAATGAGGGTCATTGGTGGGGACGACCCCACCATTGCCCTCAAGAAAGACGAGGGAAGACTTAATTAAAAACCATTAGTTTGGTTATTGGAACCCTCGGCTATAATGAGGGTCAATGGAGGGGACAACCCCACCATTGCCCTCAAGAAAGACGAGGGAACAATTGGTTAAAAACCATTAGTTTGGTTATTGGAACCCTCGGCTGTAATGAGGGTCAATGGAGGGGACGACCCCACCATTGCCCTCAAGAAAGACGAGGGAACACCTGATTAAAAACCATTAATTTGGTAAAAGGAACCCTCGGCTGTAATGAGGGTCAATGGAGGGGACGACCCCACCATTGCCCTCAAGAAAGATGAGGAAAGACTTAATTAAAACCATTAGTTTGGTTATTAGAACCCTCGGCTATAATGAGGGGCAATGGAGGGGACGACCCCACCATTGCCCTCAAGAAAGACGAGGGAACACTTGGTTAAAAACCATTAGTTTGGTTATTGGAACCCTCGGCTGTAATGAGGGTCAATGGAGGGGACGACCCCACCATTGCCCTCCAGAAAGACGAGGGAACACTTGGTTAAAAACCATTAGTTTGGTTATTGGAACCCTCGGTTATAATGAGGGTCAATGGAGGGGATGACCCCACCATTTCCCTCAAGAAAGGCGAGGGAAAACTTTATTTAAAGCCATAAATTTGTTGATTATAACCCTCGGCTATAATGAGGTCGCATGGAGGGTACGACCCCACCATGGTCCTCAAGACAGACGAGGGAGGGGTTAGTGATATTGTTAGTACAAAAAATCCACAATACAAATCACATAAGAGACGAGCATGGAAGACAGGAAGAGGCATTATATTACAAAATGTTGTTCATTTTACAAAAACAAAGTACAAAAATGGATTACACGAAGAGGGTATAGGCTACAGACAGCCACCCTATGGAGAAAAATCAGAGGGCAAGGCCTCGACATCAATGGGAGATTCTTCTATGACCATGACCGGCCGACCCTCAGACGTGCCCATGCCTTCGACATGCTGAGACTCCACTTGAGCTAAGGCTTCAGCAATGAGGGGATCATCCAGCTGAACTGCTTCAAGAGAAGGTCGAACAGACGACACTGCATCAGCGAACTTTAAGACGACACATCGACAGGCCGTCCTAATTCCCCTCTCCAAGTATTCAAGGCCGAAGCCTTGAAACTCATCTGAGAGTTTGTAGGCTTCCACTGCATCGGTCTCGGCTTTCTTGACAGCCGCGTCTAGATCGGCCTTGTGCTGAACCTCCAAGTTGAGCAAAGCTTCATCCTTCTCCTTTATAAGCAGGTCCTTGGCCTGCTGGTCTGCATCGTGCTGTCTCGTCAGCTCATCTAAGACCATGGCATGCTCAGTCCTGGCACTCTCCAGTTTAGCCCTTGCAGTCTCGAGCTCTGTCTGCAGGTCGGCCTCATGCTCAATGGCCCTCTCAGCTTCATGAAACTTCTGTTGATTCTCAGCCATCCACTTAGTGGTCGAGGTAAAGGCACAGACAGACTGCACAGAAAAAGACACTTGTTAAGAGGCTGAGGAAACAGTTAGTGAAAAATTCAACTAGATGAAGTAAAGATAAGTACCTGAGCCAGTGCGTGCAGACCATAGTCATACACCTTGGCCGGGGGCATCTTTGACAGAAATTCATAATCAGCAGCCGAGGGGGCAGAAAACATGGACGCCTTGGCTGCCCTTAGGTTCGTGATTAAGGAAGATGACTCGGCCTTCAGTGATGTCAAGTTTTGGGACCAGAAGGCTCCCATGCTAGAAGAGGAACCAGCCCCCTCAGATGACTCCACCCTCGCCCTCGTCCTAGAATCCGGCCGAGGGTCAGCAGGGACTTCAGGCTCTTTTCTTTTGTGACCGTCGGCTGTCGGTTCAACAAGTGTCGGCCCCACGGCCTTTGTCTTCCTCGGATCCTGCTGAGGCTCCTTGCCCTTCTTCTTTCCTAAACAAGACAATAAGCTCGGTGCAGTCATTTCCCAAAGTTGATCTGATATACCTGTAGGACGACCTGAAAGGAGGACGATACGTTAGAAAGATGCAGAGACAAAGATAAAACACTTGAAAAAAGTAAAGAATGAGCAAAAATTAATGTAACTCACATAGCTCTGTCAGGGGGCCGACCCTCAGACCAGCTTCTTTGAGGAACTTGGGGGTCATCAGATCTTCAAATTTTGCAATCTCACCCCCTCTCCCTCATTCCCTCAGATACTCAACTATATCTTTCTCATCCAAGCTAAGTCCAGGATCAGACCTGGCCTTCATCGAGGGGTTTGACCATCTTCTGGGAACCCTCGGACTATCATCCAAATGTTGAGACTCGGCGGAAAATTCCCACTCCCTAGAAACGAAGAAAAATATCTTCTTCCAATCGTGGTTGGAGGTCTGTGCCACGTGGAGAAGTTTTTTGTCAGACCTCCTCGCCCCCAGGTGGTAGTACCCAGGCTGTTTGGACGAGGAGGTGATATTGTAACAGGCCAAAAATACGTCGGCCGATGGCTCATCAGTGAAAGCATTCTTCCACAAGGAGATGTAGCCAAGGATCGTCCTCCAGGAGTTGGGAGAAGCTGAGAGGGGGCAACGCCGAGGGCTGACATGATATCTACGACAGCAGGATGCAGAGGGAATCTGACACCAACCTTGAACATCTGTTCGTATACCGCAACCTCTCCCTCTTCACCCTCGAAGACCCTCTCAGACTCAGAGGGAACCCTCATAGTTATATTTGGGGGCACTCCATAGGCATGCCTCCACAGCAAGAGGTCACGAGCCCTAACTGAGGAGACATAGGACGAGGCATGGGAGGTGTCAACCTGGTCATCATCTGAGTCCTCACCCTCGTCCTCTATCCCCTCTCCCTCGGCCTCATCACTTTCCAGAGACCTATGGGGAAAATCCATCTGGAAGGCATGTGGAGATAGGGTTATCACAGGGACAGCCTTGGAAGTAACCATATCCTCGGCTTGTCGGCCTGGGCTTAGGTCAGACTCCTCTCCTCTCCCAGAGGGCCCAGCGCCAGTGGGCGACGACGCTCTCTCGTCCATCTCTCCTGAATAACTCTCGAAAGGACGATAGGACGACCCAAAAGACTCAGACGGCTCAAATGGCTTTACTGTGGCAAGAGGGATGGGAAAAATGGGTCGTACCCAATTAGGGTCGGCCCCTCGTCTCCTCTCCTCCTCTTCCTCTATTCGCCTGATCTCTATGAAAAGCTTCTCTCGCAAGGATGGGAACTCCTCGATCAAATTATAACGCCTCCTAAGCATTAAGGGGGAGACCCTACACTTAGAAGAATTTGGGTAACCTAACGTAACTACAAAAAAATCTCACAATTGACCAGGGTGGACTTTTCTATCAAAACCTAAGAATTGAAGGGTTTTCTATCAAGAACAATTTAAGAACAGCTTACCGGAGGTTACACCGAAAAAGCTATAGAACAGCCTAAGAAAATCTAGCCCTATGAGCTTAAAACAGGAAAGCAAACAGAAATGAAGATAAGTAGGGCACTAAGGTCGAGGTGTTACCTGAGGAGTAATGGCGAAGCTGCTAAGCTTGAAGGTTCAAAAACTGCAAAAATGGCAAGAAGGCTGGAAGCGAGAGAGAGAGAGATAGCTTGGGCGCGAAGAAGAAGAAGAGAATGAATGGTTTCAAAAATTGCTTATATACCTTAGTAATGAGTGGACCCATTACCCAAGCCAAAGCACAGCCCACGAAGAGGACATCATTAGGGCATAAAGCCCCAAGCAACATGCAGTCGCCATGCCTTGAAAATTGGAACGACATTAGATAAAAATTTGACAGCTGTCATGTCAGTTTGACAGGTGTCACTCATCAAATAGACAATACACTTAGTCTCAAAAGCAACATTATCCCTCAGCCATCTCAGCATCATCTATGGCTAAGGGCTGGGGGTGATTGATATACCGTATATACCCTCGGCCATGTCGAGGGCTCCCTGCACCTCATCAGGCTTCGGACGACCCCTTAGGAGGCCGACCCTTCATCAGGCTCCGGACGACCCCTCAAGAGGCCAACCTTTCATCAGGCTCCGGATGACCCCTCAGGGGGATGACCCTTCATCAGGCTCTAGACGACCCCTCAGGGGGTCGACCCTTCATCAGGCTCCAGATGACCCCTCAGGGGTCGACCCTTCATCAGGCTCCGGACGACCCTTTAGGGGTCGACCCTTCATCAGGCTCCGAATGACCCTCCGAGGGTATGACAGTACGAGGCCCAAAGTAGGCCAGACTCATTACCGTAAGGAACTTTTCCCTCGGCCTCATATCAAAGGCCGAGGGTGACATCATCACAGCGCGTGGTTTGGGAGACGCGTGGAACAGTGCGCGTGAGGCTCACATGGCACATGGGAGACCGTTATAACAAAATCACACCCTCACGTGAGGGAATATTATGTCATCATTTGGCATCTACAGGTGTCAACAGGGGATTGGCTAGATCATCATTCACATGCACCATGCATACTTGGGGGGTACACTACACCCCCCAAGACCTATATATACTTTTCACCTACAACCCTACAGGGGAGAGAGATCGATTATTGTAACCCTAGCTAAAACTCTGCTTGTACACACAGTAGAGAGAGAAAGGAGCTTATGTGCATTGTATCCAGGGCCATTAGTGCCCATACTTAGTGGATCACACACTCACATTGGATGTAGGCCAAATTGGTTGAACCACTATACATCATTGTCTTATTTCCTCTTATACTCATCTCCTTCTACACACTTATATACATATACATCTCTATGGCTGCCATGGTTACTGTTTGAGCTCATCATCACTTATCTGGTGGTGCTATATTTCAACATCATCACATCTCCCAAGGGAAAAGAGACCTACTTAGATCTGCGTCGACTTTACCATCGGTATGTAGCAAATAACGTTGTATACCATGACATGATTCTTACCACCCAAGCTAGTCATGAGTAAGCGTTAGTCGATCTTCGAGCTAAGTTTGACAAGAATATGGATTAGATGGATATAAATGGAGTATTTTACCAGAAGTCGGCCAAAATTCAGTCTGTGCAGCCAAAAATATTTTCATTCTGCAAGCCGGCTCCATAAATCAAGGTAGGTTACCATTATTTTTTTAAATCAGAATAATTATTTGAGAACTGATCTTGGGATATGGAACAAATCCTTATCAGATAAGTAAGCTGGAGAACAAACTTCCTTCCTTGAATAGGAGAATGTCCAGATAAGAGAAAAAATGGATAAAGTCCAAAAGTCCTTGCATGGAAAGGATGCAACCATCAAAAGTTTATCTTCCTCTTATGATAAGGAGAGTGGTCGATTGAGGAAGGAGCTACATAAGATAAAGAAATCTTTGCATGATAAGGATGCGACCATCAAGATGTTGTCTGAGAAGCATGATTGTCTCATAATATAACTCCGCAAGAAACATTTCTAAGTGTGAATAGATGGAAATGGTGAGGCTTTTCTCAGCCTAGTTTCTTTTTTGAATGGTGTTCATTGCCTATAAGAATGACGGGCTCAATGCCTTAGCAGTTGTGAAGGTGCCCAATGATTTTGAATATGGTATTGGTACGATCCTAGTTACTAAATTATCATATTCCTCCTTACAATCTTGATGCTTTGTGGATCCCAACGGATGCCATTCATATTCGCTTGATAAGGAAGTATATGGGCAATTACGAGATTGATGGTTATGCTGGGCTTTACCGACCTCCACACTTGGTTAATAGGGTGATTCTTGGAGGGTCATTGAGAATTGGAAACTTATTAGAGGTTATTAGGCCTTCTGCGTTAGATGTTCCTCCTATTAGAGTTGGACCTTTAGAGGACAAATCACTCCACTCGCACAACTGATCTAACTATACTTACTTATTCATTGTAAATTATTTGCCTTTCTAATTTTTAATATCTTTAAGTATTACTGGAAATTTTCATAATTTTCTTTCCCTTGCATTGTGTGGTCCCTGGTCTCATCTTTTAGGTGATGTCATCACATCAAACCTTAGACTTAGAGCTAAAAAAGAAAAAATTCACCTATTTATGAGGTTGTCTCTCAACAAGGATTTTTTTTACTGATCGGTCATGGGTGCGTAGGGTTTTTTGGTAGGCCTTTTAACATTTATGAGTAATTATTTTATGTTTCATTAATCGTCAAAATATTTTGAGTCTATTTAGTGATTGGTCGACCAACCGCTCTGTCCATATGCAGGCATTTCAATCAATGGTGGTCTTTAGATGACTAGTTATTCAGTCCTAAAATACGATATTTATAAGAGATGTGTCCATGTTTGGGGATAAAATGGTGGTCTTTCGTCGACCAGGCAATCATTATTAAAAAAATGTCTGAAAGAAGATAAGAATAAAGGTGATCGATAATATGTCAAGCATAATCCATTTGACTAATCAATATTGTTTATTGAATACTCATTACATCCCACTTTGAACAATTCAAATATATAAATTGTTCCATAATAAAATATATGGGAAAAATCTAAAAGGATGTCTGAAAAGTAACTCCAAACTAAAATAAATTTAAATGAAAATGTAAAACTTCTTGTTTTTGGTCGCATTCCAATCTCGGGGAACTTTTCATCCCTCCATTATTTATAAGTGGTAGTCTCCCCTATGATAACTTTGAATGGATCTTCCTAGTTAGGTTCGATTTTTTCGTATGAAGTCTTCCTTGCATTGCAAACTACCTTCCTTAGCATGTAGTCCCCGACCTTAAAGCTCCTTGCCTTGACCCTCAATTATATTGCTTGGCCAACTGGCGCTAATAGAACTCAAGCTTTACAAGGGCTAACTCTTTTTTTCTTCAGCTAGGTCAAGTTTTGCTCTGATTGATTCTATTAGATGACAGACCTGTTTCTATTAGAATAAATACTTTTATCCCGTAGGCTAAGGCAAAGGGTGCTTCCCCCTTTAATCTCTTAAACATAGTTTGGTATGCCTAGAGAATGTGGGGGAGATGGTTGACCCATGCCCCCTTCATTTTTTTTTCAAACTCTTCCTTATTCCATAGAGGAAAATTTTGTTAGAAGCTTCAGCTTGCCCATTTTTTTGGTGGTAGGCCATTGAACTATAGTAGTACCAAATCATATGCTCATCGTAGAAACTTTGGAAGAGTCTTCTCTCAAATAATGTCCCGATGTCTGTTACGGTGATTCGAGAAATATTAACGAGTTATGATGTTCCTATAAATGAATCTTATCATATCGACATCTCAGATAATTTTATGAGGTTCTCCTTCAAATTATTTAGAGAAATAGTCTGTGACGACCAAAAGATACTTCCTACTACCAGACGCAAGGAGTGGTGGAAAAATAATGTCTAGTCCTCATTGCGTGAAGGGCCAAGGACTTGTGGGGTATTTAGAATCACTGGCGAGCTGATGCACTAGAGGTGAGAAAAATTGGCAGTTTTTTCACTTTCGATCATAGGCAACCATATCCTATTACGTATACAACCATTGATACTCCTCTTTCATAGCCTTGAATGCCAGTGATCTACCCCATGCGTGGATTTCGAATAACCCCTTATGTAACTCAAAGAGGGTTGGTCTACATCTTCTGGATGAACACATTGCAAGTATGGTCCTCACAAAGAGCACTGATAAAGGTTATCATCCAAATATAAATAGAACTGAGCAGACTTTACTCGAATCTTATCTATTTTTTTCTAATTGTCAAGCAAACATCTTGTTTCAGATAATGGACTATTGGACACATCCAACTTAGGGCCCTATCGATGGCCATAAACTGCACGGCAAAATTCCCTTTTTGGGGTCGATGAAGGTATTCCACTTGTATTGTTACCTTCAAATCTCCCTTCATAACTGAAACAGGCATGGCTAAGGTAATGTATGATTGTTGTTCCCTCTCGGTAACTGCTTGACTTGTACATGCTTGAACTGAGTGACCCGGTATTGGTCTTATTCGAGGTACAGATCCACGTGCTCATGCTTGACATTATAGTCGCCTGATATTAAATTTGATACCAACATTGAGTCACATAATATGCCAAAGTGACGGTCACCCTGGGAGATTGCCTTCTTCAAGTCGTCGTTCATTGCTTTATATTTTGCATCATTATTGTAGGCTTTAAATCTTAATCATATTTCCTTCTCGAGAGTAATTTTATCCTATGATATTAGCATTATCCCCACTCCTCCCATCTTAGAATTGAAGGATCCATCAATCGGTTGTTAAACCTTCTCTTCACTTTAGGTGTGAACCTCCATTAGTGCGTGGTCACTAGAGAATTCAGTGATAAATTCAGTTAGGACCTGACCCCTAATTTTCGAAGAAACTAGATATTGAACGTCCCTAACTCTACCGACCACTTGGACATCAACCCAGAGAGATCGACCTTTCAAAGTACTATCTTTAAAGGGAAAGAGGTTAAGATGACTATAGCATAGGCCTCACAATAATGCTTTAACTTTTGGGAGGCTATCACCAGTGCGTACCCAAGTTTTTCCAATATGAGGTACCTATTCTCATCGTTGATAAAGGTCTTGCTAGCATAATATATGGGGGCTTGACTCTCATTCTTCTCACAAACTAGATTCGAGCTAACTACATGATCGGATACTGCCAGATACAAGTACAAGTTCCCCTTTGTGTCTGAAATCATTAAAATGGCGATCGGCTCAAGTATTTTTTTACTTCTTCGAGTGCATGGGTATATTCATCGTTCCATATTTCCTTCCTTTATTTCTCAATGTCTGAAAGAAAGATTGGAACCTCTCCAAAGATCTTGATATGAACATATTAAGTGCAACGAGCATGCCAATCATCTTTTGCACCTCGCGCTTTATGCAAGGAGGTTACACATTTCAAACCTCTTCGATTTATATGGAGTTTGCCTCAATCTCCCTTTGACTGACCAGATACCCGAGGAACATAATCGATTGTATCCCGAAGGAGCATTTGGTCGTATTCAGCCTCATTCTACAGTGGTGAATGACTTTAAAGGTCCTTGTCGGGTCTATAAGGTGATTCTCTTTCTTCCTTCTTTTTACAAGCATGTCATCTATATAAACCTCCATCGTCTCTCCCAAATGTTGCTTAAACCTCTTCTTAACCCGTGTTTGGTAGGTTTCTCGAACGTTCTTCAGTCCAAATTCATTACCCTATAGCAGTACAGCCCGAACAGTGAGATCTGGTGGTACCCTGAATAGGCATCAAGGAAGATCATAATTACTTTAATAATCTTGTTCCTTTACTAAAATTACTCTGAATTCAATTATTTAATTTACATAATTAATGTTCAAGTTCCTAATTAATTAATTTAAACTCCCTTAAAATTATGGGGTAATACGATTTCCCTCTAAATAAAAATAATTTCGTCCCTAAAATTCATAAATGACACATACTTGAGTTAAAAATAATAACACCGCTTATACCTGAATCAAAATGGATGTGGGTATTGTTGCCTCAAGAAATTCTCATACTTTCTAGTTGACTTATCTTCACTGTGGTGATTCCACTGTACACATACTAAGGATATCTCCTTGGAACACAACTTTTGAGTTTGCATATCCAAAATGCACATTTACTGCTCACTATATGATTCATCCGAATCTAACTTGATCTCACCCAAATCAATATGCTAATATGAATCCCTAGGGTGTAAAATCCATCAAAGTGGGAATATGTGAACACTTAATGCAACCGATCTAGGTCGTTTGGATGTTTTAGACGACACACAACCCTCCCCACATTCTCCGTAACCATGAATGTTCCAATGTAATGGGGGATAACTTCCCTATCTTTCCGAACTTCATCACCTCTTTCATGGGGAAACCCGTAGTAAAACCTTCTCTCCCACTTAGATTCCATAGGCTTCCTATTCTTATCGGTATAGTATGACACCCCGCCTAATAAAATATCGTGTGATCAATCCTATACCATTTTAAAACGGGGATCTCATACGTTTCATTCTCAGCATCACTGTCAAAAACCAATATATTACTAACAACCTATTAGTCCCGGCGTCAAAATTTTACCTAACTAATCTTTTTAACCAAACCAACCATAAGAAAAAAAATCACAACAGCTTATATACATAGAATCGAAATGAAATAAGATAATCAAACTCTCGGTTCAGCATAATATACAACCAAATCGAAGTGCCGCAAACTAAAATGCGATAAATGAATACAGTTGGGCCATCAGCCCGAATGTTACTACAATGCCTCCTATCTAGATCACAAGGACAGAAGCATCTAAAATAATCTTGCATGCATCCACAGCTGCTGCAGCAGCGTCTGACTCGAAAGAATCATCATCCAGGCGTCACTGTGACTGGACACCTAAAATATATACATATATAGCAAGAGAAAGGGAAAATAGAGAAATGGCTCAAAGCCCGAGTTTTGAAAATATTTAGCAAGTGCATCAAATGCTATATTTGAAATATGAAATCTCTCATATTTAAACTGCTATCGTACTTCCATGAGATACACCTCACCCCTCCTCTAATAGTGCACACCTATCATATATATTTTTAAACAACCTAGTTAATCTACCCTGCCTAAATAATCTCTTTATTCCATCCTCTGAATTCTCATAACTATCACTTACCCGGCGTGATATAATATAAGTTATACTGTAAGCTATCACATAAGCTTTAATTGATGTAATCATCGATTAGACACATATATATATATAGTTCTAATCATCGATTAGATACATATATATATAGTTCTCATATATATATATATATATATTTATTTATTCATTTATTGTTCATATTATGAAACTTTCACTAATTTAAAATACAATTTTCACTTTAGTATATAAAATCCCGTATATATAATTTTCACTTTAATATACGAATCACACTTTAAATCCGGATAAAAATCTCCGGGAATGAGAATAAAATCTTATTCCTCTTACACTTTACACAAGTCTAAATTATATGATTTCACATCTTCATATACGAGCAATATACTGTGACACCATGCCTAATTAAATCCCTAGTGATCAGTCCTAAATTAAATTAAAACAGGTTTCTCAGTTGGTTCATTCTTAGCATCACTGTCGAAAACGCTTTAATTACTAATCACCTAAGTGAAATTAAACCGTTGCTAAATTTTACCTTTCATTAACCCAAGATAATTTAATCATGCGAAAGTAATAGATAAACATTCACAATAAACTATGAATCAAACCATCTAGCAATATATAAGCAATAAAGTCTTGTCGAGTCAACAATCAGCTAAAATCCAAAACTGCTAAATAAAACCAACATAATCCAAAATTGAACATCTGAAATGATGACTGTGGACAACATGTCCCAATAGAGAGTATAAAAATGAAATCCCACACCAGATCTGAATTAATGAATCACCTATGCAAAGTTCTGCCAGCCTCCACAAAGATGCAACTACAAGTCCCTGGACAGAAGCTTCAAGTCTGGCATCCCTGTGGCTGGACATCTAAAAGGTTTTGAAAATATATTGATAGAAAGAGTTAGTACTCAAAATATTTTTAAAATATTTATCAAGTGATTATCATAATAAAATGAGTTATTTATTACACATGTTAAGATTTCGCGTACACCCTCTTGAGTTACCTCACCCCTCATCCATAGTGCACGTCTAACGTCTCGTACCTAGCCCACCAAGCTATACTACTCCATATAATTGAACCATAGAACTCAATTGAACTCATCTACGCGACTAAGTTACCATAACTCCCATTTAGTATGTAATAGTAATCATATCTCAAGATTTATGTACTTAGATAACCTTTCACGTCTTGTTACCTTTAACTGAATTATAATTAAGTTCTCCTACTCAATTTTCTTTTAGATGTAATCACTGCCCGAGTATACTATTTTGACAAATTCGGCCCTTTCAGAATCATCTGCAACCTCTAAATTATCATTTGAGTCACTTAAAATAATTTCCTATCTCATCCTCAATTTAGTCTACAAGCGACACTCGGTTGAGATATAATTAAGTTCGTCCATATCGCTCGCTATGTCGTACAAATTAACTATCAACATTTACTATTCCCACTAAGTAAATTTGAATCATAATATTAATCCGTGTTTATCTCTCGATTAATATTTAATAATCACAATTATTATTTAATCCCTTAACAATCATAATTATCATTAAATCGCATTAAATTACTACACTCATGTAATTTAAATATTAAATCACATTAAATTACTCCACTCACGTAATTAAATTTAAAAAAATTTAAAACGTATTTTCTATTTAATTACTCAACTAAGTAAATTTAATTACGTGTATTCTAAATACGCAGAAATATGAGGTATTACATATACTATACGCAACATGTATATTTATACCTATATCACAACCATAAGTATAATAACCATCCCACCGAGCTATAACTCGAGGATGCAATCTCGAAGTGCTATCATCATCCGGGTATGCACAACTTAACCCAGGTACTAAGTCTAACTCACTTAAGATCATGGTAAAAATACTAAGTGCTGGAGGCGGTCATATTCCCTCCTGAAAGTGGAATCATCATTGTACCCATATGCGGGACGATATGACCTGGGGACTATACTATCCCTGCTCCTCAAGCGAGGGTATTCACCCGCATCGATCAACCTCCCAGGATAGCACTAGAGATTTATGTATACATATATATATCATTCACATACCGATATAATTATAACCAAATCATATATTTACTGTAACAATACTCGTATATATAATATATATCACTTCTCAATATACCTTGGTTATAATTGCCAAACTCTCATAGCGATAGCCAAAATCCTAAATGTTCCCATTAGTAATAGTATATAAGTATTCACACACTTAAAATACTAAACCTTTAAGTATTCTCTTACTTAAGATTTAACTCACACCTTAATCACTTTTAAGGATTTTATATAAACCTGAATATACCAATTTGTAATAAGTAAACAAGTATACACGCAACTTATTTTAATTCCATAGGTATCGCATCACCTACATAGACGTACCGGATAGTAGCTTAATCCTCTATAGCTCATATCCTAAATTCCATCCTACTACCATCCTAGGATTCACTCAAATTTAATCGGCCAATATTTATTCTCCACGCATAAATATATAAACACACTTGCCGAAGACCTCTCTCGAATGTTACTCGTCCTAAACAGTCATTAAGTTCATACCTTGGATTGTAAACTCAACTAATCCAAGGTTATCTCTTTCAACCCGAGGTTTGCTCACCCTCAATTCTATTATCTAGGAGCCCTAATATCACATCTAGAATCCCCTACAATAATCTCCAATTTATGATTTAACTCCCCCCTACACTTAAGGAAGAGAAATCTTCAATTCCTCTTGATGCGAATCGATTCTCCCCAACTGCGAATCGATTCAGCCAAGAGATTCGATTCGGTCTAAATCTGAATCGATTCGAATAGGATCAGTACTCAGGTATTTCAGGTGCGAATCGATTCGATCCGAATGCGAATCGATTCGACCTGAGACAGTCCTTCAGGTCTTCCTAAGCGAATCGATTCGCCCCAAATGCGAATCGATTCGATCGAACCCGTGCTTACAGTTCGGGCGATTTCATCTTCTCCAAAATCCCAAAAATCATCATAACCTCCATTTTGTGGTTTTTAATCCCAACCAACAAAAAAATATAATCGTCTAATCACTAATTTATAACTAGGACATCATTTATTTATGGGATAGAATAATTTCTCTTGGATTTAAACCCTAAAACCATTTAAACTCTCATTTCTAATTTCATCCAATTTCTAACCATATATACACACCATTAACATGGGTTTAACACTAGAATTCATAACGAGTTAACAATACATCAATTTGTGAACTCAAAATCAAATTTCCCAAATTTATTTCAAGGGTTTCAATCCAAAAATCATATAGTTTACCAACTATAATATGAGATACACACACTCAATTGAATAAAGAAAGTAAACACTTGCCTCGTGGATAAAATCCAACGACCTCGAGTTAAATCCCGCAACGTTTGGCCTAAAATACCCTTCTCTCTCCTTTTTTCCTTCTTTCTTTCTCTTTTCTCTTCATTCTTTCCTTTCTCTCATTTCTCTCGTGACTTATATGAGAGAAATAAGGGCTTGTCCCTTATAAAAACCCAATTTTGACTCATACACTCACTTGCGAGCCCCTACTAGTCCAAAAATCTTCGGAATCCAAATGCTACCCTCGGGTACTCTAGTCTGACTAACTCGGCCATTCTAAAACCAATCATGCACTCAAAATCTCCATCCGAGACACTTAAATAAAATCACTAATCGAACCTAACACTTCTCAACATGCATTTTCTCCAATGTGCAATATTTCTTGTCGCTTTACCCAACTGCGACATGACATAAAATATTCTGACTCATTTACTTAGTCCCAAAAGTAGATGTAACTCACATCGGTAATAATCTAACACTCATTAATTTCAAAATTACTATTCACAATGATTCCTCTAATTATCAAATTACACCCACGTATATAATTTAAATATCAATAAAAGTACGGGGTATTACATACTCCCCCCTACAAAGGGATTTCGCTCGTAAAATTCGGATACGACTTGTACCACCAACCTAGGATCGCCAATCACACTAGTACACAAAAGTCGAATGGTACTAACCCAATAGTACTCTACCATATACTTATTCACGGTACCCCCTATCTCAAGCTTATACTCTAACGCAATAGATTAACCACAAGCTTGACTATATCTCTACATGCTGAAACACTACCTCGATCGTAAGGTTAACTCTAACAACGACGCATCGTACCTAGTGCTTCCATAATCGCATTTAAAGATAACGAGCCTATAATCACAGCTCTATCACTTCGATCTCAAAGGAAAGTCGCATCACACTAAGTTCCCTATTATCTATATCACGACATAGAATTCCCCCAAAAAGGAAACTACACTAGCGTTTGACTACTCCCGCCAGCCTTCCATCTCATCTCATTAACACCTATATACTTGGATTATTACGTACCTCATACGACATTGCATCCAACCCATTCCAATTCCATTTATAACTTCCCCTATACTACGTCCCTTCTATCTCAGATAATATATAAAATCAACTTACCAATGTGCCCACACACCCTATAACCCTTGCATATCTGCACAACTATTTCAAACGTCCCACATATAACACATTTTCTAAAAATGGGTCTCACTTCCTCGGATTGGTGATAACACGTGCGTACTCTAAACCCGAATTACTCGAAATTCAATTCTTCCTATACCTTGAAATTTAATCCTCCTCAAGGTCAACCCACCAATCTTCTCGTGGTTAACCTACTACAATCTCCCTATTTCAGCGCTATCGGTCCCACTGTGTTTTCATCATGATACTTTAGGATCGGTGTGTTTTCCTACACACGTCAAATGAGCACTATATTAACTATATCCCTAGCACCCAAGACCTTTCTCAACTTCCGACATTCGCTCGGTTCCATGCGTAGGACGTCTCACAAAGCGAAATCTAAATAAGGAACCCATTTGTTATACTATTACCTCGCATCGTCGATCAACAAGATATAATGACCTAAAGAACACAATTAGGACGTTCAAAATCCTACCTCGCAAACACACTAACGCGCTTCTACCTCTATGTCTTTCCATTTTGGCAAAATGGAAAGTCTAACTAATCGGGGCGCCTATACTCTGCACCTGTGTTACGAAAATCACACATAAAACATATTACATCTGAATTAGCCTCCTAATCACGGCATGGGTATAAGCCTCAAATCAAATTCCTTAACCTTACCTCACCCATTTACTTACGGTGAGAAAACATTTCAGTGCTTTTCCACAGCACACCAGTCACCATAAGCCCCTAATCATCACATGGCTCTCAGTTTATAGTGTTTTCTACACACTTGGTAATTTATTATCAAAACCAACATCCTTGCATCCAATAACATTTCTCCACTCCCAATGTCATTGAGGTTCATGCATGGAGTGTCTCGCAAGCAAAATTTAAACAAGGAACCCCTCCGATACACTACTACTATTAACTTTATTGGTTGTGGTGGTCGGTTAGCTTAAAATATGCAATCGGGATATTCACATCTTGTCCATCAACAAAATATGATCATAACTCCTACTTATCTCAAGGAGACATACCCCAAAGCGCTTGTACTAACACTAAGTCCTTTGCGCGAACAACAACAAGCTTAAACTCACAGCTTAAAAATAAATGTTGCATACCTTAAATCACATCTATAAGGTCACCACACACTAAAATCATGATAATGAAACATCTACTCATCGAAGTTCCATCTAAACCTATAATAAAGCCAGTGATTGCAAAGCTAGTGATTGCAAATCGAGAGCACATCGAGAGCGAATTTATGTTCTTCCTTTCTCTTGCATATTCCGGCAACCTTCTGAGGCTGTGCGTGGTGGTGCAAGGCGATTTGAAGCTGAGCACTGCAAATTTCTTCATTTCCAGGTGATTTTTCAACCACTCAAAAGCTTTCGAAGTTCATAGTTTTCCTCCCTTTTGATATGATTTGTTTTTTCCTGGATTATTTAGTAGAAATCTAGGGTTTTGTTTGTATAGTTTGCTCTTTCCTTTATATGCTGCACATGACCCCTGATCTTCTAAACGCCATGAAATACATATAACTTTTCTTGGTGTTCGTAGTCGAACTCTTCATATTCTGTGAGTTTGATCTTAAAATGATTAAAAGTTAGATAATCAACTGTTTAGGAGAGAGGTTGCGGCATGATAGGCTTTCAATAATCCATTCCCTTGAATTGATTTGATCATCTGCGTCATACCGTGTCAAATGGTCGCGGTCCCTTAAATTATCGTCTGCGGCATTGAATCACCACCCTTGTAGTTTCAACAGCCTTCAAAGTTTCATGAACCCAATACATATCCATGTTAAATAACTGTAATTGCCACTAGATCCCCTTGAATTGACTTTTAGCAAATTTAGGAATGGTCGTGGCCAGGAATCTCTAAAAGAAATTCGATCTTATAACCGCGGTAGTATATGTTCCTCTGCTGATATGGAGGTGGCCGCGGCCAGTAGGGCCAGAGTACGATCCCATAAGTTCAAGTAGTAGAGTTGGCCCATTAATAACTACGTTAGGGAAATAATTCCAAACACGTTTTTAAGACCTATAAATAATTCTTCCACGGCTTCTTGAAGTCTTTTCCAAACCATACTGGCTGTGGCGCCTAACTGCGAACTCTGCTTTTCAGGTACTGCTGCAGCCATATGATCTTTGACCCAGACGAGTTTCTGAGAGGCTTTTGGGCAAAGCACTTTGGAACCTCTCCTCCTGAACTTACTTTCGTGCCCCCTCTAAGATCAATAGGGCCTTACAAACTAAAAGATTTCCCAAACTGTGTGATACTTGACTCAGACTCCGCGGACTCTGCATCTCGGAAGGATTTCCAATCCGCGTCGATAGAAGAGGAAGCCAACTCAAGCACACATCCAATGGGTGTAGGAGACGATGTCGCGGCAGTTAGAGATAACCCAGGTGGTATATCTGGGAGGTCTAAGACACCTTTGGCTGCACTTGATATCCGCGGCGCCATGACCAAAGATTGGGTTGAGCAGGTGGCTGAGGCCTTCAAATTTCTAGAAAATTTGATGTGCTCGCCTCCTGCCGGGAACCAAAGACCTTGCACGATTCTAGCCGATGATGGAATTTGATTCCCTCTACATGCCTTTATTTATTGGCTGCAGCTGCCTGTTACAGTTCCCATCTGCCGCCTTTTTCAGACAATGAAACTGGCCACAGCACAGTTGGATCCTAATGGTTGGAGAGCCATTCTTGTCGCAGTTGTCCTTTAGGAGAACTTATTCAAAAAAGACATCACTCCCGCGAAATTCTTTCACTTCTACCGCCCGAAGGAGAACTCAGTGAAGTTCGCTGGTTACTACTACTTCTCAAGCCGCGGCAGGGATGAGACCATTTACACTGGGAGACCGACCAGTGTGAAGAACTGGAAGGGGAAATATTTTTACATCTCCGACGAAGGCTGGGAGATGCACCCTGAGGAGAATGAGAGGGAAAGGTCATATAGAATGCCGCGGAAATGGGTGTCTCCCTCAAAATTAGGTACAAAGACCATAGCCGCGTCCTTTCACATAATTTTGTATATTAACTTCCACTAACCTTTACATTGTCTTTCCTGCATCCCTTGACAATCTGCATTTGAACAAGCGACAGGAAAAGAGAGTTGCTGAGGCCGCGACAGTTCCTGCTGAACATAAAAAGTTCAGCACACTTGTTACATCGGCAACCATATTTGAACAGGGTTTTTCACCAACAAGTCCATTCCTCAACAGATGGGAGCGAAAGGTAATTTATTGCGTCATGATTTTTATTCCGCGATCATTTATGCTCTTAAATTCCTTTCCCAATATTTGTTGTTACTTTTTCAGGTGAGGAGGTTGACAGGGAATTACTAGCCGCGCAACTGGCGGAGAAGGACGAGGACGCAGTCATCCTGAATAACAATGCGCGGAGCAGAAAGAGGAAAAGTTCCAAAGCCAAGGGACCTGTCGCGGCTCAATCCACAGAAATAAATGCTACTCCTGTCGCGGCTAATTCCGCAGAAATAAATGCTACTCCTGCCGTAGATAAAATGGTAAATTAAGAGAACCTCCCGCATGGCGAGTTTAATGATGACATAGGGGCAAACTTGGCCGTGGAAGGTTTGACGTCATCTGACGTTCTTGTCCATTCATCCTCTCTTCCGTCGCCAGCTGTTGTAGCGGTTAACGCGGACTTGCCACCTCCTCAATTCCGCGGAGGATCTGGGACTTATGGTAGACCAAGGCCTCAATTAAGGCAGCCTGACCCCAATTCTTCTTGGGACACTACCGTAAAGGCTGCGCGGAGAATGAAAAGAGCCTTCGATGCCCCGGACCTTGACAGGCTGGTGGGAGAAGATCATGACGATCTGGAGGACTATGGCCTCCATAGTCTTCTGAGGGTACGTGCCAGTGCTGTGATTCTTTAACTTTTGTATCCCATATTTTTTCTAACTTCTTTTAATTCAGGCCGCGGATGTGATGGTGGTCCAGAAAAGGAAGTACGAGGCCTTGTACAGACTAAAGGAGTCCGAGAAGAGTACTCATACCGCGGACCTGCAGACTGCACGGACTTCTTTATTTGAGGTTGGGAAGATGTCTGCTGCCGCGGCGCTTCAGGCAGCCCACATGGACCTGGAGAAAGCGAATAAGGCAAGGGAGGAAGCGGAATAGAACTTCAAACAAGCCGCGGAATCCCTTAAAACCACCCAGGCTCAGACTGCGGAAGCAGCCCATGTCGCGGAGATTTCAAGCAGCAAGCTTGCCCTTCTCCAGCAGAAGTACGAAGAGCTGGAAGTAAAGTCCGCCCCGAAAGCCGAAGAGCATGCCGTGGTAATAAAAAAGATAGAGGCTGATCATGGTGACGTCCTCCAGCTAGCCATAGACCATGCCGTAGAGTCATTCAAAGGCTCCAAGGACTTCTTTCTTATTAACAACAGGGCATACCTCCGCAGCTATCAGGAGCTGCGGCAGAGATTTATAAAGAGCTTCCCTGAGACTAAGGAGGAGGTCCTTGCTTGGAAATTAAGCGATGTCGAACATCAAGAGTGCATCGCTGAGCTTAAGGCCGCGGCAGAAGAGAGAGTGAGGCTGAGGGCTGAAGCAGAAGCGGCGGCCACGAATGGAGAAACAGAGACTGGCGCGGACGGAGAGGAGGCTGATGATAATGATGACGCAGCTTCTTAAACTTGCATTCAATTTTTTTTGAACTCATCATTAATACAGGGCAGCGTCCCTCCTTTTACTTTGTTTTTGTTGTTGCTGCGGCCTCCTTTTCTGTACTCTTGACTATTAATATCAAGGTTGCGGCCATATTTACTACTTGTACATACTTGATTGCTTATAATTCCTTGCACTTTTACATTGCTTGCTATAATGAATGGTTGAACGTAACTGCCTTCATGTTTGAAAATGGATCCTTGATTAGATAAACATAATATTTTAAGTCCGTGGACAGCGATCGATTTCTTCGTAGGATAATTATTTGCTAATGTCCGCGCCCACATAAATAGTGCAATGTTTACTTTCGAAGTAAAGGACATTGGCTGCTGCTTCATATAAACGATTTCACTTGATTACCGCGGACATGATTTCAAGGTTGTAGCACTCTGATTATATGGATCTCCGACTGCTTTCATTGCACCTGGTGGTTTGAACTGCTTATCTTTTGTCATCCCATACCCAATATGGAACATGTAGAGAAGGCCTTTCCCCTAGAGCTTCAATTGCCAAATCACCGTGTCAGAGAAGAATGGCTCTTGGGATGTTATACCTTCTTTACTTTCCCTAGTCTTGATACAATTGATTCTCTTATACCGTGGAATTTGACATTGTATCTTTCTCATGCTTCAAGATGCCAGTGCCTCGACACTTTCATGAATAAATGGCTCTTAGAGATCTGGAACCATATCGGTGGGCTGCGGCACATTTCTGGTCCATCTGAACAATGTGCCTCTGTAGGCATACGTTGGTATTTCCAAGCCTTCTCGGGCAGGGTCATGTTATCAATCCACCCACAGCTAATATGCGGGACACTATCAAGCCTCCCCAGGCTGGGTTATGCTATTAAGCCACCCACAACTAATATACGAGACACTATCAAGCCTCCCCAGGCTGGGTTATGTTATTAAGCCACCCACAGCTAATATACGGGACACTATCAAGCCTCCCCAGGATGGGTTATGTTATTAAGCCACCCACAACTGCTGATATATATAAATCCATTCCTGTTTGGGTATTATAAGCCTCCCGGCTCGATGACGCATCCCAAAAGCTAAGAACGAGCATTGTAAGCCCCCGTGGCTAATTACGCTTTCTAAAAGCTGAGAACGGGCATTGTAAGCCCCCATGGCTAATAAAAGCTCCTTGAATTATCACATGCTTTCGCGAATATGATCATCATACGATAAGATATAGTTGCACATCGTGAGGGGAACTTCTGAGCTAATTAAGATCGCAATCCCTCCATAGGTGCATCCCAAAGTAAAATAATCCTTCGAGATAATTTATTATTCTTCCTTTGGAATCTGTTTAAGACAGAAAGTCTTTTTGTGAGATAACAGATTATGAAATCAAGAGAGATATCAGATATGGAAAAATTTGTTAATTCATATATTTATATATGTATGCTCCAGCTAATGACTTTGTTAATAAAACATAAAGTCTTGAATATTAGGGTTATAACGAGCTTCATAAAACATAAACAGAAATAGTTAAAATTGGAAAAACTAAGGATGAGATGCGGTATGCAGCCTCTGTCAGGTCTGGCTGAATCCTTAATGCATTCTTCGGGAATCGTTGTAGCATCCCTTGCCCAATTAGCCTTTCAACTTCATCCTTAAGAGCATAGCAGTGCTCGGTGTCATGGCCATGGTCCTGATGGAATTTGCACCAGGTAGCTTTGTTCCGCTTGTGGAGTGGAGCTCTAAGCTTTTCTGGCCATCTCAACAGCTTGTCCTCTTTGATGAACTCGAAGATCTCTTCAATCGAGAAGGTCAACGGAGTATAGACACCCGATTTCTTCTCCGATTTCTCTGCCCTTCTTTTCTAGCTCCTGCTGACTACTTTCGCGACCGCCTCCTCTTGAAATTCCGCGGCATCAAAGGCTGTTGGTGTGCATTTCATAGGTGCCGCACCCGCTTTGGAAGAGGCCGCGACTTCTAGCATTAGGACCCTCTGAGTGAGATAGTTGACCTGGGTCTGAAGCGAGGCATGGTTGTCATAGAGGTGATTAAGGTGATTGTACAGTTGCACAATCTCATCGTTGACTTCTGTACTCTGACTGGATTCTCCTTCCATTTCTGCTTTTGTTAGTCTTTATAAAGTATATAGAATCTGAGACAAAACTAACAGAAGTGAGTAATCACATAAATAATGGGAAGGAGGGTTTGAACTGCTCCATGATATGCTGACGAGGCCGCGGCAAGTATGGCACATAAGTGCACTGACGCAGCCCTCTATTGTTATTGACCAAGGTTGATCCGAAGGCTACTCAAGTCCTTCCAATGGTGATTTTGAGCTGTTGTCACAGGTCCGCACTAGTAGGGGTCGCGGCTTGAGAGGCTGTTGAACTTACAGGTCGCACCCATGTCTAGGCAGTGGAGAGATTCCAAGACATGAACCCAGAAACTGAGTTTTTCTCCCCCCAACATGTGAAGAAAACCTACTAGGGTCCATCAATGAGATAATTCCCTTACGGTGCGCAAAACGGCACGATTTCAATGATAAACCCTAGATCACAGGTCGATGATAACGAAAAGGGAGTAAATATAACCCTTCCCTAATCATCCCCCTTTTCGGGACTAAAGTCCACCATGCTTTTCAGCATTATCTAGATGGAATGATATCACAAGGGTATGTAAAATAGATCCAAAGCCATCAAATGAAGACCCAAGAACATATCCGAAAATATAAAATACCCGTTTAAGGGGGCGAATATAGAACTGAGCCCGATAACCAGTAATCGACCCGTGAAAAGATGATCCATAGGACCCTCAGGGATCGAATAAGGTGTTTAAGAACTCATATATGTAGAGAAACAAGATTGAAATATCTCGTTTCCCACAGACGGCGCCAAACTGATGATACGAGAAATCGCCCACTAGTCGCTCTCGTATCAATTAAAAAAAATGTGTAAAATATGTATTGAATAAACCAGGCAAGTAAAAAGAGAGAAGACACGATATAGAGTGGTTCAGCCTTTAAAATAGGCCAACGTCCACTGTGTTGCTCCGTTCTCATTATATGCGTTGCATTTGTACAATATAATTGTGCCTAAAGAGGCGTACAAGTATGAGAATATAGGAGAATACATAATGAATGAGGATTTCGATCTGCCGGAGAGGTAGCTGCGTTGCAGATATATGGCCTCCAAGTCGTGTGTTAGGGGGGTGTAGAGGGAATCTGTATTGTAGAGCCTGCCCCGGACGGGTATGGAATCGATCCCCCCCTTTCGAGGTGTGGTCCTCTATTTATATGAGAGAAATGTGCTGAGTCACATGACCTGAGCACGTGACTTATATTAAATCTGGAGTAGTTGCGGATGAGGGGGATGCGGCCTGCAAAGCAAGCAATATTGTATCAAGCTGCGGGGTGCGTGCCGCGCATCATACGGAGGAGTGTCGCGGCCTATAATGGACAGGGTCGCACCCTGTGCCAAGCATCTCCGTGACATCTTGAAGAGATGCCGCACCCTGTGTGAGGTCTGGCCGCGCCCTGTATGACCTATGAGGTATGTCCGCGAACTGAATATAGAGAAGAATACATTCTGCGGCAGGGTGCTATATTTGTACTTTCATCGGTGATTGGCACGGTCTCCCATAAATTGCCTCATACGGGGAGATATAAATGGACTTTTAATAACTATTATTACATACAAACTCAACTAACGGTAAGTAGGACTCCCAACTTCCTTAAAGCCCATCACACATGCCCAGAATATATCCTCTAATGCCTGATTGACTCTCGATTTGGCCATCAGTCCGTGGATGGTATGCCATGTTAAGGTGTAGCTTAGTCCCCGTGTCTTATTGAAAACTCTCTTACAAATGTGCAACAAATGTAGGGCTCCAATCTGAAATCATCGATAATGGAACCCCATGTAAGCGGACAATATCAACCACATATAAGCATTCAAGTTGTTAGATTTAATAATTAGTAAGAAAAAATGTGCCACCTTTGTGAGGTGGCGAGATGTCAAAGGTAGCCCATGATGATGAAGTCCATCAAGATACTATCCCACTTCCACTCAGGAATGGGTAGATGTTGAAGCATACTAGATGGCTTCTGATGGTCCATCTTCACCATCTGAAATTATTGTATTTCAATATAAACTCATATATATCCCTCTTCATAGAGGCCAACCAATACTACCGCGTTATATATTAGTACATTTTATTCCCACCCGAATGTATCGTAAAATGTGATCCTTACGTTTCCTTCATAATGGCCCGTCTCAAATCCTCGTCTGAGGGTACCACCAACCTACCCTTATAATGCCACCTACCATAGAACCCCCTTAAAAATATAGGTACACCAGTATCGATGATCTATGTCACCTTTTCCTTGCACATCACGTCCTGTGACTACCTTCGATCACCCGTATCATAATTTTTGGAGTCACTGTAAATATACCCATGAAGGCACTGGTCAACTCGTCGGTCATCTCAAATGAACCCCATTTAGCTAACTGAAGAGATGGTAGGCTAGCACTAAGTTATCGGCTCGACGCAACTGCCACCACGTTAACTTTTTATGGGTGGGACTGGATCGTGAGCTGGTAATCCTTAATCAACTCAAACCATCATCATTGCCTCATATTGAGATCATTCTATGTAAACATACACTATAGAATATTGTGATCACTGAAGAGACTAAACTTCTCACCCCAGAGGTAGTGCTTACATGCATACAATACAAATACAATGACCGCCAACTCCAAGTCATGAGTTGGGTAATAAACCTCACGCGGCTACAACTTCAGAGAGTCATAAGAAATATACATTCCCTTTAGCATTAATACCTCACACAATCCTTGTAGAAAAGCATCAATGTAGAGAAAAAAACATAATTTGACTCCTAGACAGGGCAAGAACTGGTGCAAAAGTCAACTTCTCCTTAAGAGTGTCGAACGTCTGATGACACTTCACACTCCAAAAGAATACAAACACTATTTAGTCAACTCAACCATCGTCCTCGCTATCTTTAAGAAACCATAAATGAATCTCCTGTAATAACCATTCAAACCTAAAAAGTTATGAACCTTGGTATCTTTCGTGGGCTGTTACCAATCCAACACGGCTGACACGTTACTCAGATCCGCGGAAAGTCCTTTACCCTATACAATATGCCCAAACTTCACTTATCGCTTCTAAAACTCGCATTTAAAAAACTTTGAATAAATTTTATGCTCCCACAACGTCTGGAACGAAATTCATAAATGTTGATCGTGCTCTTCCTCTATTCATAAATAAATCAAAAAAGTTATCAATAAAAACTATAGCGAACTGGTCCAATTACGATAGAAACACTCGATTCATTAAGCCATGATTACAGATAGGGAATCAATCAAACCAAATGACATCACTCGTAAGTCATAAGACCCATTACGATTCAAGAAATTTGTCTTAGGAACATCCTTCTCTCGCACCCTCAACTGGTGATAATCGAATCGCAAATCGATCTTCAAAAAGAACAAAGCTCCCTTCAGCTCGTCAAAAATATCATCAATCCTCAGTAGAGGATACTTATTCTTCGTTGTCACCTTATTCAATGCACAATTATCGATAGATAGTCTCGAAGACCCATCTTTATTCTTCACTAGTCTCAAAGACCCATCTTTATTCTTCACAAACAACACTAGTGCACCCTAGGGTGAAGTGCTATGATGAATAAACCCCTACTCTAATAACTACTTAATATGATCTCTGAGCGTATTGATCTCCATAGGGTCCATATGATGTGGTGACCTAGCTAATGCCTTAGTGCCTAGTGCCAAATTAATGACAAAATTAATATCCCTACTTGATAGTATATTCAAAATCTCATCAAAGACATCAGTGAACTCCTGAACTACAAGAATCATAAATAGGGACACCGTGGTCTCCTCTTAAATCTCCTTATTAATAAAATATAAGTGATAGTAGCGCCACCCTTACATTTAGGAATAATCATAAAATACATCTCCTTTATTAGTATAACAGATAAAATCTCTCCACCAACACAGTCAATCCATACCAAAAATCACATTATATGTGTGAGTATCTAAAATAAACAAATTATCTACGAACCGTATCATACCAATATAAATTCCTACCCTATCACAAGTATACATAATAAGAGTGGATAAACCTAATGGAATAATCATGGATAGTACTTTAGTACATGAAATATAAGTCATCCCCGATATACTTACGAAGTGTCGTGCAAGAAAAGAGTTTGTATCCCATGTATCAAATAACACCATGTCTAACGTGACATGAATAGAGAACACATTATCAACTGCATGAATAGGCATATGATTATTCCTAAGTCCCACCTCATAGACCATGCCATACTGTAACTGAGGCTGATGTGCTGCGGTTGGGGCAGGAAGTGTTATTGGTGCTTGTTGCCTTAGAGATGGGAGAACTGGCACCTGCTAATGCCTCTACCGCTGATAATGATAATTGGGCCTAAATCCTTACTACCACTGACTGTACCTATACTGACTCTATTAGCCCTGACTAAACTATCCATGTTGTATTATTTTGCACCTAGTAAGAAAGTCCTTCTTCATATTGCCAGACCAATGCACTTGAAACATACTAGCGAAGACTGTCCCTGGGAGGTATCACCCTACTTCCCCTGTTGTTGTTATCCTTGCCCATCCTTCTTGGGCTTTTTCTAATTGGACCAAAATTTCTTCCACGACCCTTGGCCTTCATGGCCATAACGTCCATTCCTATTGCTTTCAAATCCTCCCCTGGTCTTGGGCCCACCTACTTTTCGTAAACTTATTTTGATGATTGGTGTGATCCCAACAAATAGTGAGTTCGGCATCTACAATCTTATTCCACATGGTATATGTTGGGTTCACCATCATAATCTGATGTATATGGTATATGAGACCCTTCACAAAGCAACCAATATTTTTCTTATTTGTGTTCACCTCATCCGTTGCAAATAATGACAAATTGGTGAACTCTTTCTCGTACTCGATAACAGTACGAGTCCCCTACTGGAGTGCCAAAAACTCCATCTTCTTCTATGTACAAATGGACTCGGGAAAATACTTGTCATTGAACGTCTGTATGAACTCATCATAAGTCATCTCATTATTCTTCAGGGTAGTAACACACCCTCCCACCACTAGATAGCATCACCAATTAGTCCAAAAATGGCAAAAATCTTCCTCTGGACATCCGTACAAGTCAAGAGTATGAGGTGGCGCTCGATGTCCTGATGCCACTAAATATCCACTAGTTCGGTGACCCATTTTTTATGAATACACCCAGAATATTCTCCCAATCTGCTATGGGAACCCGTACCATTGGTTGTGGTACCTCCACTGGTCTGTCATGCCTGCTTACGGCTAACTCTCCTTATACCGCTTGGGATATAATCTCTAAAAGTCGTTGAGCTCTAAAAGTAATTTGTACCTAGGCATCCGGAGCTAGGATAACTGGGAATGGTATAACTGGTGGTGAAGGGTGGCGTTGGTGCTACTGGATTAGGCTGCGCGACACGTGTGGTAGAAAGAGTCTTCATTTTCAGTGTCGTTTAAAATATTCTATATTAATGACATATCTAAAAAAATGTCCCCAAACAATTCCCTAGGATGATAAGCCCTATAAGGGTTTTAGGTGCCCTAGCATAAGGCATCAAATTGTTTAATTATTGCTTTTCAATTTATGTTTTGTTTTGACCGACCAAGTTTTTCATGAATTTGTGCTAACTCCCACTTATACTTTGTTTTGTGTAGAAGATTCCAAGAAAAAGGAACCTGGCGCTTCCCACGTTAACTAGGCCGAACTAGTTAAAGTTTGGAATTTGAAGAGGTCATTATCTGCTCTTACTGCGCAATCCCAGGTCGACGTCCCTACGTCTTGAATACATAAAGACAAACATTTATTTATTGCGAAGCCTATTGATACATACCTAAGGTCACGGTTCTTTCAAGCAGTGACGGATCTTCTCGTGAGTCCACATCAGCTTTTTTTGAGTTGGTTGACGTTATTGCTATCACTGTTGTGATCCCCGCCACCTCGGAAGAAGAAATAACTTCCAAAAGGAAGATTCTCACTTTAGTGGATGAATCATAACTCCCCACTTATACAAAGGCCTTAACTTCCAAAAGGAAGGAGGTCGGAGGTCCATCTGACTTCATTAACTTGTCGGATTCTCCCGAGAAAAGTAAGGCTCATAAGAAGATCAAGACTGGTGCTTGTTCTTCCACCACTTCCATTGTTCCCACCAATAAGGTGGATGCCCCAATCGACAGGAAGGGTCATTAAATGATGTTGGAGGACAAGAACACTGACTTGGCCCTCGCTCTACTGAGGGGGTTCGTTTTTAATTTGGACAAGGAGCATGTCGGCAAGTTGACTACCGACCTATTGATTTCCCACGCCACTTATGTAAGACCCATATACAACAACGCACTCAAATTCTCAATTTCGACATACGTATTTGAAAAATAAGTAATCCTACCCTAATAAATAAGCAATAGGAAGAATAATTTTGGATTATCACCAACATAAACCTAATAAAAATACAAATTTCAAAGTTATCCTTAAGTTTTCATCATTATAAAACACCCCTTACAATGGACTTTTTAGCTATGTAAGTAACTTATATGTTTCAATATTTATCTACGAACACGTTCATTATTCTTTAAAATTTCAAGTCAGCCCCTCCTAATACTTTCTCAACTTTTAAAATTTACACAAAAGCCCAAAAAGTTTGAAAAATAAAGAATAAACACCTTAAACTTAACCAAAACCTCATAAGGACCAAAATTAAACTTTCCATCGTCTTCCTCATCAGTAAGGCTGATAATAATGGCAAGTAACCTCCATGGGAACTCATGAGAAGACAAAGAAAACCTATACACTTTTACATCCTAAACTTCCCTCATACTTATCCCCGTTTGACCAGCTATACCCCTCCCCCCCCCCCCCACCCCACCCCCAATTTGGACCAATAAACTCACCTTCACTTCCCTTATATAATGCCTCTATCTGTACAGAGAAAACAGTACAAACAGTTGCTAAAAAACCAAAGCTTAAATTTTGACATTTTGGGTCTTCTATAATTTTATGCTTAGATTTTAATTCTTTCACTTTAGTTATTTTTTGCAGTAGGATAGGATTCAATTAAGCTTTTACATGAAATCGTTTACGTAGGAATCATGAGTTAAAGGCAAAAATTATAATATCACCATGGATGCTTGAGCTCCAATGGTGAATTATGAGTTCCTGACTTTAAACCAATTTTAAAGTGGAAATTATTATCCTTATACTTGTAGGATCTCAACTATATAGTTTAATTTTATTGTAGTATCCATAACTGTTCATAATCCAAGCTTTACAACTTCGACAGTTAAAACTTCAAAATCAAAATTCTCCCTATACAAAGAATTAAATCGTCAAACCAAAACCATTTTCTTCACAATTCACACGAAAACAAAATCCCATAATTTCACTACAAGTCTACGAATATCAAACTGAAGTTTTCAAAAATTTACATTTCTTGGAACAAGTCTCTACTCTCCACCTCAACTTTTAAAAGTTATATATTTGGAATCCTTGTGAAAAATTAGAAAAAATGACTTTTGAATAAACTCAAATGGTTTTTTGTAGAGGATTTAATCGAAGGTCAAAGTTTTCAAACCCTAAAGTCCAAATTCGAGAGGTTGAAAACGTGTGTCGTACACGTGCGTGAGTGAAGTCAAATTCAACACGTTTTAGCTTTGACTCGGCGCATGAAAGCCCAGGAATAATAAGAAAATTCTGAAAAAAATTCCCAAAATTTTATTTTATTTTTCTAGTCAAAATGGTATATTACAACACCCTATTTGGTTATCCAGATTTCAAATTTCGACATAGACGCTAAGTTATGAATTAAACTTTATTTTTAATTTTTAAACATAAACCCCCGAAGTTTTTCAACTTCTGTATTTTTATCCCAAACTTTTTCTATAAATTTTTGACATTATTAGAAACAAAAAGTCTGTTAACACCTATCTTAAAAAGTTAAGGAATTTAAGTAATAAAACTTTAACTTTTTTTTCAATTTATATCCCGATACTTATGTATTATGCAATTTTACAGGTTTATCGCACTTTTCAACTCAAGTTACACACTTTATACTTACACCAAATACATTTTCTCTTTAACAAACTTACATGGATTACCACCTTGACCATTAACAACTCTTCGAAACATTCAAAAACCCTAAACACAAGTAGGTGATTTCTTATTTCAGTATTGAATTCACGTAAAGTTTTGAATTACGCCTTTTGTTGATATCGCCTTATGATAGACCCAGTATATCATATTCTCATTGTGATAGTCATTCTAGTAATTCAAACTGTTTATGTACAATTGATTCATATTTTGAAAAGACCATGCAATTATACTAATTCATATGATGCAAATGTTACTCGCTTCTACTATAGCATACACTATGACCAGGGAATAATCATTTGTTATACCCATGACTGTATCATTTGGATTGTTGGACTCAGATGTTGAGGTCCTAGTTATTGCTACCATATAGAATTTTAAATTGACTTAGCACGGTTACTTTTATCTCCAATATCTAGATTGATTATCTTTAAGTATTTTGGATCGACATCATCGTATGTATTTGCTATTGTCCTAGAGCCTCTGAACGAATAATTATGGGTTATTTATTAGAAATCATTCCTAACCATCACCAATTCTAGCCAAATATTTCTATATCATTCTTGAAACAAACATGTTCTCATATCGTAGCATTAAATCTCTTTTATATTGAATTTTCTTGTACTGACTCATTCAGAATTCATGTTTTGAACTGTATAGAATGAGAATTATCTGCTTGGAAATTTTGCTTATGTTTTTTAAATTCTAGATGGTCCCAAGCAATATAGAAGGAAAAATCACCCTGAGCCCGCACTATTCTAATGTATCGCCTCTTGTTACTCTAAGAATTATATACGCCTGAAAAATCAATCGTAGCAATGAAGACACCCTCATACTTCCTTACGTTACTACATATAAATTGATGTAATTAGTATAGTACTAAGGCACATGTTGTACCTTTTCACTTTCGTTTAGTTTATTTTCCTTAATGGAGTACGTAATAAAAGTTCGTGCATCTATTTAGAAGTAATGTAATAAATAATGTACCTCCATACTTTACTTTATATTAAGAAACACTACCACTATTTAAAACTATGTTATACTTTTGCTATTTAAATTTATTTCCTAGTTGCACCTATAAACCTAACCCCATATCACTCCTGATTATTTTAGAGACGTGACAACATGGTATCAGAGCAAGATTATTTAAGAATACGTGGTTTATACTCCTATGTGGGACACATTTAAGTATATAGTTATTTTACATTATCGTAACTTCTTTAGATTACATTCGATACTAATTATTTGTCTTGTAGCCATGAACTTATGGGGACAATATTTACTTGAATACTGGCAGTGTTAACCAAGAGTAGTTTAGTCAAACGATATGAGAAGAGGGATATAGTAAATTATGTAAATCCATTAGGGACATCGATCGGGAATGGTCAATCGCACACTACAACAAATCTTCCGAATTGTCATGGTCATTGACCTTGACAAGTTGGACTTGTCAAGGTCAATGAGTGTGACAATTCTAGGGGTGACAACTTTCATTGTCACGGACTTGTCACGGTCATTGACCGTGACAAATTCGTTAGACTTGTCACGGTCATGTCACGGTCCTTGACCTTGACAAGTTTTGTCACGGTTAAGGACCGTGACAAACATGTGACAATGTTAAAAAAATTATCACGGTCAATGACCATGACAAGTCTGTGACAATAATCCTTTGTCATGGGCTTATCACGGTCATTGATCGTGACAATTTTGGGCAGAATTAAAAAAAATCTGCTGGGCAGTTTGGCCACTGCCACTGTCCAGCAGTATATTTATACCTGTTATATCAACGTTGTACCTGTTCAAGCATCATATATCCAAATAAAATAGAGATAATCCAATTATACATTCAAAATAGAGACAATATGCATCACGATATAATCCAAATATAATTCAAATGTACCAACTTAAAAACAATTCAATTAAAATAATGTCACAACATGTCTTGGCTAAGGTTAAATCCGAGGAGGTGAGTAGGCCACACGATATACAAATTCACACACCCACTGATATACATCGTGCCACATTGTTCGCGCAACCATAATGGGGAGTTCTCCTTCCCGGGTATCACATACGTGACGAGCACCTTGAACTCGATGTCTTAAAGCTCACGTCCATGAACTAGTCCACCCTGGACGATATTCGGGTCCCTCAACCCCCGCCCTATCCGCTGACCATCAAATATGTCCAGTATAAACACGCTCGGTCAACCAAGTGTCGACATCGATCGATCGAAGGGAGCCAAATAGGGAAGTGGATCATCAAAGTCCGCATGTGTCGGCGATAAAGTTGCGACGTCCACATCCTTGTCATCCCGCACCTCCTCCTCCTCCACCACCTCCTCCTTCCCTTTCCCCTTGCATTTTTTGCCCAACAAACGCTTTATGAATGAGAACATATCTTGGATCGTCGCTTCCAAATGGGACAGCTTCGCGTCATGCGAGTCCACCGTTTGAGCTAACCCGATGTCACTCGTCTCCAATCCGATGATCCTAGATTTGGCCACCCGCGAGCTCACCCCCTTGTCCTCCCCTTGTGATCAGAGCCAAGCACTTGGCTGAGTGCGTCTATGGACAAAGATGCCTTGTCGACATCAGACTGCGACTCATGCACTTCCTTAAGCTTTGCCTGAAACGACAAAAAGCACATGATTAGTAAAATAGGTAAATTAAAAAATTATAACGTAATTAAGAAAAAGTAAATTGTCGGATTACTTACAATAATGGTCGCGATGCTCAGGGGCACCTCCTTGTCCTTCCCCTTCTTTGGTCGAAGAGCCACATAAGTATCGAGCCTATGTGGCCTACCCCCAGGGCCACTCCCTGTCCCCTGAAAATAAAATAAAGTAAAATTAGTATCGGGCCCGCAAAGTAACATAATGCAAAATAATATATTTTTGTAGTTATAGAAAATTAAATCTTACCATCATCCTATGATCCACCTCGGCGTAAGGCGATCGGCCGGAGTAGTGCACGTCCGTCTTTTTTGCCCGATTTTCCCTCCTCGATTGGCGAGATGCCAATTGTCGCTCCCCGATCTCATTGTCAACGAACTGTTGCCATTTTGCTAATGAGATCGGCTCCTTAGGCGGGACGAATTCATGTATTCGAATAACGGACTCTCGTGTCTTCCCAAAGTACCAGGTTCGCATAATTTTCTTCCACGTCTTGTGTTGCTCCCTCAACTTCTCTAAGATGGAATCTCGTAGCTTTGGATCCAGGCTGAATTGTTCCTGTCCAACAAATATAATGTTAGTTGCGAATAAATATAAATATAAATATAAAATAAAATTGAAATCGAAATCGAAATCGAAATCGAAATTGAAATTGAAATTGAAATATAAATATAAATATAAATACATTACCTATACTGCCACCCAAACAGCCAACTTAAGCTCATATGGCACCTCCTTCCAACTAATGTACCCCGGGTCGATGATCATCTTTACCCGCTCGAGGAATCTTGCTAATAGCCCCGACTTGTTCTCGATGGACATCCTCAATTTTCCATATTTGAGGAGCCTAGGGGCCGAGGAGCCCTCGTCGCCTCCGCTACCACCGAGCCCAGACGACATTATCATAACCAGCATCATCATCCTCGCCTTAATACCTGAAGGAGACATTTGTTGTAAGAAAATGTTATTAGTACAAATCAAAATGAATTAGAAGAAGACATGCAAATATGTACAATTACTACAAATAGAAATGAATTGTTACTGTTAAACACCTCACTTCTGAATTCCAAAACAACAGCATCTAGCTCATAATATGTACAATTACTAAAAATCCGAAACATCTCCACCCCCACCCCTAATGCCCACACACACGCATACTATATAACCGGATAATATCCCATAAGCTGGAAAATCATGAATTGCCCACATCAACATAGCTTTCAGCGTAAACTCTTCTTTTCTAAAAGAGTCAAATGATTGCACACCCTCTTCCCACAACTCATTTAATTCGTCTATCAAAGGATCCAGGTAGACGTCGATGTCATCACTTGGTGCCTTTGGCCCAGGTATCAACAAATCCATCATCGAAAATCCAGGTCTCATACACTGTGAGGGAGGGAGGTTGAGCGGGGCTAGGATCAGTGGCCATACACTCTGATTGGTGCTTAGATTTTCAAATGGATTGAAACCATCTGTTGATATAGCCAAACAAATGTTGCGTTGTTCTCGAGCAAAATCGGGATACTCATAATTCATCCTCCTTCAGGCTGTAGAATCAATAGGATGCCGCATGATATTACCCATACTTCTGCCCTAACATGCCAAGTCATTGCCTCCGCAATCCATGGTACTGTGAAAAATCGCTTTAATCTAGGCCCAACGGGAAATATTTCAATACTTTTTGAGGCACTTTTGAGCTTGTGCCTTCCTTACTAGTAGATTGGACATATCTAGGTTCAATCGCATACCGGACAACGATCGAGATTTTCATACTCCTTTCTGTATAGTATGCAGTCATACACACAAGCATGAATCGATTTATACTTCATTCCCAAACCTTTCAAACTGTTCTTCATAACAGGATAGCTATTGAATGCGAACGGGTCTAAGGGTTATTGAATGCGTACGCATAAGAACTAGAAGGCTAGTATCTATGCGCACTATATGTAATTTCAAGTATTTTCATTTAATTATCATTTTATATATATATTGTTCGATATACAAAGTAATTTTCAAAAAAAGTAGAAAAATTCCACCCCCATATGGACAATAATTCAGTGGTCATGCCACTTTTAAAATTAACCAACCCAACATCGATCCACTATAATCCAACAACAACGTCAACAACAAATGGGTATCCCGTACTCCTTCTAATTCATCTACTCAATTAATTATATTCATCAATTAAACTAACAATTAAAGTATATAATTATTAATTTACTAATTTACAATGAGGGGCAATCCTACTTTCATAATTAATCATATATTAATTTACTAATTTACAGTGAGGGGCAATCATATATTAATTTACTAAAAAAATTAATAATCAATCAATTTGTTTACAAGGGATACTACGCACAAACACGTACATACACGCACACTACACACACATATACACACATGCGCACATACACACACACAGCCCCTACCCCACCACCCACCCACCCATCCCTGCCCCACCCCCTCCCCCACTACACACACACACACAAACAGCCCCACCACACACACGCACACACACCCTGCCCCACCACCTTCCCCCACCATACACACACACACACAACCCCGCCCACCACACACATGCACACACACATATACACACACACACATACATATACACACACACACATGCACATATATATACACACACACTCACATATATATACACACAGACACATATATATAAATGGAAGAGAGAGAAACTAACCTGAAAGTAGAGAGAGAGAGAGGGAGAACAGTGTAGAGAGAGAGAGAGAAAAAATGAGGGAAGAAATCGGTGGGGGAAAAAAGGAAAGAAAAGGATTTTTTGCTGGGAAATTTGTCACAGACGTGTCACGGTCCTAGACCGTGAGAATATTATACGAATTATCATGGTCAATGACCGTGACAAGTGCAGTTGTCACGGTCATTGACGGTGACAAGTCTTTGTCACGGGCTTATCACGGTCAATGACCGTGACACAAAATGCGTGTTTTTTGTCACGGTTAATGATCGTGACAAGGCTAGCCATTGGAAGGGTGGCAATTTACCCATTTTGGTGTAGTGGCAACCTAAAATATTAAACATCATCTATTGATGTGTCGACTACTAGGAGAGGAACAAGCGATTAAACAAGCTCGAAGATATGTCTAAGCCGAAGAACTCCTACAAATTGCAATTCATCTGGTACGGGATGTTGTGCCAATAGAAGATATATGCATCACTCTAAATGTATTTCTCGAGGATTATGGTCCAGATTTACCATCTCTAGATGCTACCGCATCTTCGTCAGACTCAAGTTCAGGAGGTTCTGAAGAAGAAGGGGAGGACAGGCAACTCATAGATATCTAAAGGATTTATAATTACTATGAAATAAATAAATCTGTATGTGAGAGTAATATACGAATAGATTGTTACGTTACTACTATAGTTAGACTAGGAACTAATCTAATCACAACTTTGACCGAGTGTGCATGTTAAAATTTCCTCGCAATAAAGATAAAGGATATGATAAGATAACTTATTATGTTATATGAATTGTTTTACGATTACGTTATGCTTTAATTATTATTTACTTCTATAGGATGTGAATACTCACAACATTAACACAACACCACGATTTGAATCTACATAAATTATTCCATCTATGGCCATGGATAACATAGCCAAGTGTTTACAAAAACTCATGGGATTAACGCAAGCAAGACAGAATCCTACACCAGGAATCAAGATATCAACAGAGGTTCAAGGCATGAATACTCTGAAATATTTTTTACGAATACGACCTTCAGCTTTTTACAGGAGACCATGAGCATCAAAAGTTAAACGTTGGTCAAGACAAACTCTAAAAGTTTTACACGGAGTGGGAATAATATCCTAACTTCGAGTTGATTTATCTACTTATTTATTTGAAGGCGAGGCGAATCACTGGTGGCACGTAGTAAAATGTATCAGAGCTGTGTTTTGGAGTAAATTCTAGCGTGTCCAAACAGTTTTTGAAGGGAAAGTTAAAATTTGAAATGGTAGGTGGGAGTAGTGCAGAATTACGAGAAAGGGTGCAAAAATTGGAGGAATTCATTACAAATCCTCCAACGGATGTTGTAGTAGAAGTACTCTCAGTCAAGTTGGAAGAATTGTGGTTGGAACTATGCGTGTTCGAACGGTGCTAGAAAATCAAATTCGGAGAAGCTGAAGAAAAGGTTGAGAACCTTGTGGCTGATGTTAGTGTTTTGGATGACGAACTTCGTGCTCATTTGGCCAGACTTGATGATGGTTCTGGGTTGATAAAAAAGGCATGGTTCAACTTGGGTAACAAGGACACAAGTGCTAGAGTTAAGAAGTATAAATTATAGAACCGAAGGCTTTTGTTAGTGCAAGATCGACGAAGGAATTGGAGAATTTCTTGTATGGTATGGAATAATATTTTAAGACTGCTCATATCAACGAAATGGAGAAGGTTGCAATCACCATGGTGTACTTATGTGATGATGTAAAACTTTGGTGGAGAACTCGAACCAAAGACAAGAGAAGGTCTGAAATCAGTTCGTGGAGTGAACTAATGAAGGAATTATGAGATCAATTCTTACCGATAAATTCAGGTTCGCAAATGAGGGAAGCATTGCGATGTGTGAAGCATAACAAGACTGTATAAGATTACGAAAAAGAGTTCACATCGGTGATGCTCTATGTTAAGGGAATGTCCGAGGAAGACAAGGTCTTCAATTTTATTTTCAATCTTCAGTCGGACGCAAGTTGAATTCAGGAGACAAGTTGTGCATGATTTTTAGCAAGCAGCAGTAGCAGTGGATAGATTAATGGATCTCAAACTTGACCGGTCACATGCTGTTTCATCCAACTCCAAAGGTAAAGACAAGGCTACTTCATAATTAGGTAAAGATAGGGAAATAAAAAATGACAAGGGAAAGCGAGCTGATGGATAACCAAGAAAAGGAAAAGGTAGATATATTGGGTGGTTCATTTGCAAGGGTTCACATTGGTCCAAGATGTCTTGACTCATCAACATCCCTTGACTCTTCTAATGTAGGAAAAGCTTATTGCAATTCAAGTGGAAGAGTCAAGAGATGTTGGCCCAAGTTCAGATGGGGGAGATTCTCGTGTCAACCCCTTGGTTTTACTGGGTGGACTCATAGCATTAAAGTCTAAGGAAAAATAAGCATTGATGCCTTGGTATGCGCTGGTTGCAGGAACCAGGCATTACCAAGAAAGACTTCTGCATTGAGGGTGAAAACGTGGAGGATATGGTCTAGCATGGAGGAATTAAACCGAACTGAGTTTGGTTTTGTGTTACACTTGGGTTGAATCGAAGATTTCATAGGCTATTTTCGGTAAAGTCCAAGGTTTCGTTAGGAAATTTTCAATGGAGTTGGAATTTTCTTGATATCGGCAAGGTCACCGAATTCTTTTGGTGGGGGAGGGTTTGTCACACCCTAATTTCATCATGAAGTTATGGGTATGGGCAAACCTCAAAACTAAAGGAAAATGTCTTAGTTCACTTTAGCTAAGGCATTTAGCTGAGATAAAGTGGTCATATAATTCGAAGTTGTCAGATTATGGGAGTTGGGTTCTTGCGATCATTTAGTAGTTGACGTCTACTACTACCACTTAAGAATATATGTAAGGAGGGGGTCCTCCGAGGCAAAATTTTGTCTTTATCCATGAGTGATTCTTAACTCTTGGCCACTTCGTGGTCATGTATAGGTTGTCCATAGATTGAATATGGGTTTAGTAGTGCATAGATTTTGGGGCGTGATCGAGAAATTTCCCTAGTCACCCCTATCTTGTAATATCGGGTTGCATCGATGGGCGGCTGAGGTGCTTATAATTTTGAGGTGAAATTATCTTAATTCGTGGGTTATTTCTAGTTGACTTCAAAGAGCAAATGTGCTTGTCCCCAAAACGGATTTGGATAGTTTTCATGAGAGTTATTGGGTCGAATAGGTGTAAAAAGGAGATTGCATCAATTGGGCACATGTGGATCATGGAATAGCTCCTTGGACACCTGTTGGGATGCTAATGCAGCAATTCTATGGGACTTACTGGGCAAAATAGGTGTAAAAATCGGATTGCATCAGTTGGGCACATGAAGATCATGGGATAACTCTCTAAACACCGATTGGGAAGCTAATACAGCAGTTTTAAAGGCAGTTTCATGGAAAAACTTGGCAACATTATAATTGAAACACTGAAGAAATGCTTTAATGCTAAAAGCTTGTTTACAACGTTAATAACAGAATGTTATAAACTGTGTAAACTCCAAATAAACTTTTTGGACAAAACTCTTTTCGAAAAACATAAGATGTGTTATAAAAACTTTTCTGAATGTATGGTTTTGATTTGATAGTTGATTACCTTCTTTTTAAATTTTAATAAACATCTACTGAAGTTACCATGCAGTCCCAATAACAACAACAGTTAAGAACATTCAAAGAAATAGACATAGGAATTTGTAACGTGGTAAAACCCTTAAACAAGGGAAACATCCACAGTGCCCTCTAAGGCACAAAATAAAAATTCACTAGAATAAATAATCAAGTTACATTACTTAAGCAAACCATAAAGATCCTAACCTAAGTTCAGAATATACCTACTTCAGATTCTCCACTCCAAAGGTAATCTGAATTGGACTGATCTTTTCTTACTGCTTCTTTGCTTTTTCCTTGATCTCCTTCTCTTTGAATTCTGGTTCCAGCAACTCGTTCAAAATCCAAGATTCTCAGACAGAACCATAGTGTTTAAGTGTTCGTGTGAGATAGTGTTTGTGATGTGCTACTACATGCAAACATGATACTCACCCTTTCAAAATTATACAGACACTCCTAACAAATTACAGCAGTTCTAAAATGATTAGGTTATTTTTGAATTTGTATTTTCAAGACCAGGCTTCTTGATCTTTTTATTTATCCACAGATCTCAAGGATACCTTTCTCAGAAGATGGCCAAGGTCTTAAACAATTTCAGTATTTTGAAAATATTTTTGAAATTGTAAACCTCCAATTGAGATCTAAACTAGACTAGAAGTCTATTTTGTTAAAACAGATTTAGACTTAACATGCAGAGACTGATTCAACGTATTTTGACATAAAACTTCTTTTCTCAGATCTATGGTTATGCTTTTAAAACTTTAACTAAAGTTCTTTGTGTTCTTTTTATTTTTGTACTCATATATTTCATAAAACAAGAAATATAAAACCAGAAACACAAACAACTCACTAAATCTGAAAATATTTTGAGACTTAGAAGTTTCTATTTCAAAATTGATTGAAACGGAGTGGATCTATAATACCAGATCCAAAAAGAGAAAATGAAAACAAATTGTGTGATGTTCTCTTTTTAGAAAACTCAGTTTCAAGAATGAAACTTAAGTTTCTCTTAGAGATGAGTTCTGAGAGAACCAGGACTTGAAGAGGTCTTCAAACAAAGAATAACTTCAACACCATATCACAGAAATCCTAAAAATATCTAACTCCCAAGAATAGGTTTTCTGGTGTATGAAACTTTGAGTTTTTTGGTGTTTGGTTAGGGAGAAATCACTCAGAGGTTGAACAGCGAAGAACCTATGGTTTCTTCTTTCTTTTCTCTCTCTTTTCTTTCCCGCTCTTCTCCCTTCGTTCTCTACTCTCTCTTTTATCTCTAGTTTGAAACAATGGCAAAAGTCACTAAATGCTAAGACTTGGGTCCTATTTATAGTAAAAGAAGAAGGATCCAGAGCGTCTAACTCAATCCTATGGCTGGGATTGAATATTGACCAGTTGACTTATAATCTAACGGTTCACCACAAGTGGTAGATTAAATAATTGTTGATTGGTTTACACTGGTTTCACAAGGATTGACTCTCAACGCATGCATATCGTTGATAAGGTTGATCCAAGGGCTGAGAAGACATACACGGTTTGTGTCTTAGAGAAAACACAATCTTAGCCGACGAGAAGCTAACACGTGTACGAATAGGATGCAAGCAAAATGCGTGTTGAAAAATAATTACAAAGCACACCCTTAAGTCTCTAGCACTTTTGTATTCTACCTAGGAAAACAATCAACAAATAAAATAACTTTATGTATACCAAATTTCAACCACAACACTTTTAAAAACATGTTTTAATTTATTCAAAAATTATTTGAAAATTATATAAAATGATTTAAAAATGTTGTAAAAGAATTAAATTGATTTTAAAAGCACTTTAAGTGTTTTAAAAGACCACCAACGCAAATAGGAATGAAATCTTATGTAGTTCGGGTGTCCTATAGTGGTTATAAGATAGAAATCACTTCCTTTTATGTTGATCTTGAGGATTTTCTTAGACGGGATTTCTTTATTATTCTTGAACCTTTGAGGAGATGGAGTACTCATAAAATCTCACCTATTTTATCTAGATATCCAAACTAGTTGGAACTCCTATATATGCAGACTCAAGTAAGTCAATAGATAGTGTGTTCTCAAACACATGTCCTAGCAGTTGGTGATGTCAACTGCATTTGTAACCTCTATTTAAAGCAACTCTCTCGTTATGCTCAGGAATATGTCGATATTGATATTAAGAAATGCAAACATTTTGAATGAGGACTAAAAGACAGTATATAAAATTCTCTCGTTCCTTTACAGATTCGCGAGTTCGGGAAAATAATCGATATAGCCAACCTCATCGAGAAAAATCTAGCTCCTAGTGGAACATCTCGTAGTAATATTTCTTTTCCCCGAAATAATTTTAACAATCATGCAACGAATCTTTCTATCCGAAATTGCCCCAAATTTTAAAAATCAAGGATGATCATTTAGTCAAATTCAACACCCAAGTAGTGGTTCTACCATTCATTTCCATGAATGTAATGCCCTCGGACACATCAGACCTCAGTGTCCTAAGTTTCGTAAACCCAATCATAATCTCAGACCCATTATAAATACCGGTAGAAACTTTGAACCACGATGAAACATGGGAAGACCTCCAATTATATCGGTAAAAGCTACTCTAAAAACTCATCTAGGAAATTCTAATAATTAGGTATCTATGTCCAACGCTGCTACTCAGGGCCAATCTTTTGCATTATTGACGCAAATAGACAATTAGGACGTTATCGAAGGTACTGCTTTTCTTAGTGACCTTATGGATCATGTATTGATTGATTCAAGGTCATCTCATTCCTTTGTTAGTTCAAAATTTATAACTTTTGCAGCTCTTATTCCTATTGATTTAGATCATCCGATTGCCATAAGTATGCCCGCAAGTACCATCAACAAAACATAACAGATTTGTAAAAATTATGAGTTAAGACTCGATATCAGAACTATCATTATTGATAAAGTAGTCTTAGACATAGTAGGATTCGATATTATTATTAGGATAGATTCTTTATCTACCAATAATGCATATATTGATTGCGCAGTAAGAAATGTAATTTTTCGAAACACTACCATCCGAAGTAGTAAATATCAAGGACAACGTTCTAGGACTTTCTTAAATATATCCTCTTATTCTTTAAATATTCTTGATGATTATGATGATGTATTTCCTGAAGACTTACCTGGAATTCCTCCATCTCAAGATATTGAATTTGTACTTAATCTTTTTCCCAATATTTCTCTATTTCTATACCATCTTACCGAATGGCACCTTTAGAACTGTGGGAACTTCAAACCAAGCTTGATGACTTATTAGATAAAGGATTTATTTAACTAAGTTCATCTCCTTGGGGTGCTCCGGTGTTACTTGTAAAGAAAAAGGACGGTTCATTTCAATTGTGTATAGATTACCGTAGGTCAAATCAAGTCACTATTAAAAATAAATATCCTTTACTTAGAATCATTGATTAATCTGATCAATTACGAGGATCCAAAGTATTTTCAAAGATCGATTTACGTTCCGGATATCACCAATTAAGAGTAAAAGAAGAGGACATACCAAAAATAACTTTTAGATCTAGGTACGGACACTTTGAATTCTTAGTAATGTCTTTTGGCCTTACTAATGCTCTAGTTGTTTTTATGGACTTAATGCATCGCGTATTTCGACCATTTTTTATCAATTTGTGATAATATTCATTGACGATATCCTAATATACTCACAAAATAAAGAAGAACACGAACATTATTTACAAATCATACTAGATACTTTAGGATGTCATTAATTTCATGCCAAGAAAAGCAAATGTTATTTCTTTATGAAAGAGGTAAAAACTTTAGGATATGTGATTACAAAATAAGGAATACAAGTAGTCCCAGCAAAAAATGTTGCAGTTCTAGAATGGACACAACCTACTACTGTAACTGAAGTTTGCAGTTTTTTAGGATTAACTGATTATTACCGAAGATTAATAGAAGGATTATCCACTATTGCTCTACCTCTTATGAAGCTAACTTGAAAATATGCACGATTTAAATGGAACCAAGAATGTACTCAAGCCTTCTGTACATTAAAATAACGACTAACTACCACACTTGTACTCGTAATATCTTCTAGTAATGTAAGTTACGATGTATACACGAATGCCTCCTTACAAGGGCTAGGATGTGTACTCATGCAATCAAGAAAAGTCTTAGAATATGGGTCACGGCTACTGAAAATTCACGAACGTAATTATCCACTACATGATCTAGAATTAGTCGCTATTATTTTTGCTTGAAAAGATTTGGCGATGTTAGTTATTTTTGGATCACAAAAGTTTAAAATATATCTTCACCCAAAAGGATCTGAATTTGTGACAACGCAGGTGGATGGAATATTTAGAGGATTACGACTTCCAATTACAGTATCATCTATGAAAAAGCAACAAAGCAGCCAACGCTTTAAGTTGTAAAACTAATGGAAGGACAACTAGAACACTTGCATACCAAATCATGCTCACATTGACCAATTATTACTTTCAAAGCAAAACATCTTATATTCTTCATAAAATCATAACATATCCATCTCTTCAGAAAAGGATAATTGAGCATAAAGCCACCGATAAAATTCTTACCATTCAACAATGAAAGATTGAATGTGGAAAAGATAGCCCAGAATGGACATATCACCTTATTAAGGGAATGTGATTCAAAACCGAATATGTGTACCTTCGGATTCCAAGCTAAAAGAATAACTCTTACAAGCAGGTCATCATTCCAAATTTATTATCCATTCAGGCAACACCCAAAAGAATTTTTGGTGGGAAAGAATGAAATGAGACATTCAAACATTTATTGACAAATGTTTAACATATCAACAAGTCAAGATAGAATACCAATAACTGGGTGGACTCTTGCAACCTCTTCATATACTAGCCTAGAGATGGGATCATATTACTGTGGACTTTGTCAGTGGATTACCTCCCACTGCTTAGGGATATAATTCAATTTGAGTAATCATAAACCAATTGTCTAAGTCGACTCATTTTCTGAGAGTGCGTACTACCGATTCATTACGGTGACTCGGCAACATATATCTTCAAGAGACTACTAGATTACATAGAACTCCTTTATCTATTACATTTGACTGTAATCCTCGATTTTTGGGACATTTTTGGTAAGCTTTATAAAAAGCCATAGGAACTAAACTACTTCTTAGTATCGCATATCATCCCCAAACCGATTGATAATCATAATGATTAATACAAACCTTAAAAGATATGTTGTGAGCATGCACACTAGATCTAGCAGGGAATTGGAGCGATCATTTAGCACTAGTAGAATTTTCATACAACAACAGCTATCAAGCTAGCATTCAAGCCTCTCTATATAAAGAAATTTATGGAAGACCATGTCGTTCTCCACTTTGTTGGAATGAATATGGAGAAAATCGTGTTTTTTATCTTGAAATTATAGCCGAGACTACTGAGAAAGTACAACTAATCAGGGAAAGATTAAAAGAAGCCCAAAGTTGACTGAAAAAGTTATGTCGATAATCGTAGACGCCCCCTTGAATTCCAAGAAGGAGATCAAGTTTTCATAAAATTATCACCTCGAAAGGGAATTATTAGATTTAAAAGAAAGGTAAAACTTGCACCACGATACATCGAATCTTTCACCATTATTTATCGTATTGGACCAGTCGCATATTGACTAATGTTACCCTTTGACTTAGCTCAAATTCACAACATATTTCACGTATCTCAGTTAAGGAAGTATATTGTTGATCTAAGTCACGACATCATTTGGGATAGACTATCGATACAATCTAATCATGACTAGGAATAAAGACCGCTTTAGATCTTAGATACACTAGATTAAATGATTCGCGTAAAGACCATTCCTTTAGTGAAAGTTCTTTGTCAACATCACGATCATGAAGAAGCAACATGGTAACTTAGATATGTCATATATGAACAATATCCTAAATTATTCGAAGATAATTTCGAGGACAATTTTTTTTTGTAGGGAGAATTATAAGACTCGTATACAACAATGCGCTCGAATTCACTATTTCGACATACGTATTTGAAGAATAAGTAAGCCTAGCCTAATATATAAGAAATATAAAGAATAATTTTGGATTATCTCCAACATAAACCTTATAAAAATATAAACTTCAAAATTATCTTTAAGTTTTCATAATTACAAAATAACCCCTAAAGTTTCAATGGACTTTTTAGCTATTTAAATAACTTATATGTTTCAACATTTCTCTACAAACACCTTCATTATTCTTTAAAATTTTAAGTCAGCCCCTCCTAATACTTTCCTAATTTTTAAAATTTACATTAAAGCCCCAAAAGTTTAAAAAATAAAGAATAACCACCCTAAACTTAACCAAAACCTCATAAGGACCTAAACTAAACGTTTCATCGTCTTCCTCATCAATAAGATGATAAGAATGGCAAGTAAACTCCATGGGAACCAACAAGAAGAAAAATAAAACCTATACCCTTTTACACCCTAAACTTCCCTCATACTTATCTCCCCTTAGACCACTACACCAAAATGCTAATTTTGTGACTGCCAATTGGGGTGACAAACTTATAACTCCCGGGAGCAGTCACAAATTTCTTTGTAACTCCCATGAGGAGTGATAAAATCAAGGGTAATAAAAAATTTGAGTCAATTAGTTTGTCACTGCTAAGGAGAGTCACAAATGTTGCCATTTAATTACTTTGACTCGAATAATCACTCATAAATTTATAACTGTCACAAACAGTCACAAATTTATCAGTAGGCCTAATTTATGACTCTAATGAGCAGTTACAAACTTATAATTGCTATGAGGAGTCATAAATTTTGCCTTAATACTAAAATTGTGACTGCTAACGACAATCATAAATTTGTGACTGGTGGTAGCAGTCATAAATTTTGGCCTAAGATTAATTTTTAACTCCCATTGGAAGTCATAAATTTTTAACTGCTCCCGACAGCCACAAATTTTGATCTACGAATTAATTTGTGACTCTTATGGGGGTTACAAAATTTTTGACCTACTTTAATTTTCCTCCTCTCTCCTCACTCTTCTCACAACTCCCGCCCCTCTCTCTTTCATTTTCTGTTGTGAAGAGCTCCCGCCCCTGTCTCTCTCATTTTTCTGTTGTGAAGAGCTCCCGCCCCTCTCTCTTCCATTTTGCTATGAGTTTTCGATTTCATTCTGTTGTGGACATTTTGTATATGTAAATTTTTTATTTCTCTGCTGTGAGTTTTCGATTTCAACACATTTTGCTGTGTGTTTTTAGGTTTATTAAAATTTCGATTTCAAAATATTTTGTTGTACATTTTTAGGTTTATAAAAATTTCAACTTAATCACATTTTGTTGTGGAAACGGGTTTAAGGTCTATCGGTACCCATTTGAGATTTGAGTTTGAATTTGGATTTGGGTTTAAGAAGAATGAAGCATTTGGGTCTGTCGAGTTTGGTTCGGAGGAGGGTTAAATGGGCATCCGGGTTGTGGGTGTCGGAGGTAGGGATGTGGGTAAATGGATTTTGGGTTTTCAAAATCGGCTTAGTGGTTTTGGTGATTGGAAATCATCGGGTTCGTGGGCAGTTCGATTTTGGGGTTAAAACTAGCAGATGGTTAGCTCCGAATTTGACCAGAATTATAGTTGGAATGGGTTTTGAGTTTGAATGATTTGGAAAGTAGGTTCGGATTAGGGTGGTTTAAGGTTGCAAGTTCGCTGCGTTTAAAGGTTGCTGGAATCCGGGTCTGCCCAGTTTGAGGTGGAGGTGGGTTGAATGTTTGATTTGAAATGATTTTAAACATTTCGATTTCGTTCGTTTAATTTCACTACATTTTTAGGTTTTTAGATCTGCGTCTTTTAGATTTCGCTGCATTTTTTAGGTTTAAACATTTAGGTCTGCATTTTTAGGTCTCCCTGTAAAATTATCTGATTATTAAAATTTTGAATAATAGTTTTCGTAATTTGTTGCATATAATTATTTAAGAATATATAACTATATGCTAAAGTTTTTTTCAACTATATCACCAATTTTATACTTTCATTAAATACTGATAAATTATTTGTAGCATTTATCGCTTTAACTATGAGAAATTTAGAATCTATTGACAAATGGCCCTAAAATAAATAAATAAGCTTATTTATTTATTTATTTATTTATTTAAGAAATGTGTTGACATAGTGGGGTTTTGACTATATTAGGTCGATTATGGTATTGATGATTTAAGTCGGTTTTGGGTATTGTTAGTCTTGTGAGTTTTATGTTTAGGTTTTATGTTTGAACATTTAGGTTTGTTTAGGTTTTATGTTTTGTTTATTTTCCTCCTTGTTTCTTGATTATTGCTATTGATTCAAGGCTATAATTCATGTTTTTTTTTTATTTGGGTACTGATTCAAGTTTTGTTTATTTGGGTACTGATTCAAGTTTTATTTTGCAATTTGTTTTGAGGTTTCAAAGTTTCAAGGTTTTCTTCCAATTCATTTCAACCCCAATCAGGTATGATGAAAGGAAGTGCTACTGCTTTTCTGCAATTGTCTTATTTTTTGGTTGTGATTCTGCCAAATAGTGATTATATTATTATTTAGGATTCTTGAATTGTTGTTGACTGGTGAATTTGAACATTTAGGTGTCCATTGAGTTGGTTGGCCCTAGGCATTTGTAGCATTTAAGTTTTTTCTAGGTTTATTTATCCAATTGCTTCAGTTCCATAAAAAATATCATATGTTTCCTTTATTTGGTTCTTTCGTAAATGCTAGTGATTGAATATTCTGGTGTTTTATTTGTTTGGGTATGGATTCATGTTTTGCAATTTAATGACCCAAATTTTATGGTTAGTGTTTATTAGTGTCTGAATATGAATTCAATTTATTTGATTTGGCATGCATTTGATTATTTTCATTTTGATAACTGGAAATCGGATTAGTAAGTGGATTGGATGTGAATTATAATAATTAAATCTTTTTAGAACATCACTTCATTTTGTCTAATAAAATAATAAGAAATTTTAGTGTTGACTTATCAAAAAAAGTAATAAGATATTTTAGTCTTATTAATTTGATATATTTAATCTTTACTCTTAGAATATCAATTCATTTTGTCTACATACATATATGTTTTAACATGACATGTAGAATCTTAAATTACACACGTAATATATATACGTATATATGTATAATACTAAATATATCACTGCTCAAACTTATGGAAAAATATGTAATAATTAAAATACTAATGTTACGCATATATGTATTTATGCTATTTTTCATTATAAGGGACCTACTCATTTAGTTTTATAATTTACTGAGTTTCTATTTATTTGTATTGTTAAATTAGTGGGGTTTCCACAATATAAAGAGCGAATGGGTGAAAGTTCTAGAGTGGTGCAATTATAACTTAATGGGGTGAAAGACTTTATGAATTATGTAATGAAGAATCTCAAAACTGATATTATCCCATGCATGTGCATTCGTTGTAGAAATTGTAAACATTTGAAAGGAGCAGATGTAAAATTACATTTCATTCAGTGGGGTATGCAAGCTGACTACACGTTTTGGAAATTCCACAGGGAGAGGGATTTTATGTATATTCCAGAAGAAATACTCGTTAAGGAAATGGTTCACACAGATAGTGATCCGTTAGCACATGATACGTTAAACGATCTCATAAATGATATATAAGAAGTGCATGTAGCACAAGAAAATCAAGATAGTAGAGGGAATGGTTTAGGTTGTGAGAATCATGTTGACAACGATACTAACCAAGATAGGGATTACATACGGTTAAAAGCAGTAGCCACAACACCATTATACCATAAATCCAACCCCGATCACATAATGTTATATGCCATGATTGGGTTGCACAACTTAAGGAGACAATTTGGCTTATTAGGAAAAAGTGTGACGACAATACTCCTTTGGGCAAAAGATTAGCTCCCCGAAGAACATACACTGCCAGTCAACTATCCAATCATGAAGTGTAATTTAAAAGGTTTGGGTATGAAATACAAATAAATTCATTGTTGCAAGTATGATTGCATTTTATACTATAAGGAGCATAAGGAAAAATGAACTTGTCATGTTTGTAACGAACCTAGATATGAACAAATGATGATAGTAAATTATAAACATTTGTTGAAAGTAGATATGTAAATACCTAAGAAGGTGTTAAAGTATTTCCCTTTAGGTCCTCCATTTGAGAGACTTTACACTATACCTTGGATAGTAGAGGCAATGACTTGGCATGGTCGAGTGGAGGTGGGTGAGAATCTCATGCGACATCTGATTGATTCATCTGTGTAGAAATTTGCAAATGAGCGAATAATTGAACTTTTCTAAATAAATACACAACGTTCACCTCGGAATATCAACTAATGGGTTTAACCCGTTTAGCAAATTGAGCACATATAAGAGTACATGGTTGATATTTACGGCGCCTTTAAATTTGCCCCTATCATTGTGCATGAGATAGGAGTTCTCAATTTTGTCGTTGTTGATACCAAGTCCAAAAGCATCGGGTAATGACATTTATGTTTTCTTAGCACCACTAATAAATGAATTGAATGAGTTATGGGTTGAAGGTGTGAGAGAGTTCGACTCATACAAACATAAGGAATTCACTCTGAGAGCTATGTTGATATGGGCAATTCATGATTTTCCTGCCTACGGGACCTTATTTGGGTGCAATGTACATGGTTACCTGGGTTATCCTATTTGTGGAGAGGCAATTGTAGCCATCTGGCTTAAGAAAAGTGGTAAACTTTTTTATCATAGCCATTGGAGATTTCTATCCTAAAGTTACAAATTCAGGTCAATACGAAGCAATTTTCTCCTAGAAGGCACTAAGACTTTCTGGTTTGGAAATTGAAGAAAGGTCATTAAAGGCTGATCAAAGTTGAGGGGGAAACATCCCATGATTTTAGCCTAGAAGAGTAAAAGAAAGTATGTTGATGTGAAGACGGCGTGGTCGAGGAGATCAATAATGTTTGATTTTCCATACTGGAAAGAGTATCTTGTGAGGCACGTGATAGACATTATGCATGCTAAGAAAAATATTATCGATCATCTCGTAGTCACATGCATTGGTAGTTCTCATTCCAAGGATGGAGAAAAATCCCCTGAAGATCTTCATGATTTGAATATTATAAGATCATATGGCTGAAAAAAGATCCGAACACTGGAAAAAAGTATATGCCAGTTACATCTTATACTTTGAGCATTATAGAGAAAAATATGTTCTTAGAAACATTAAAGGGCTTAAAGGTCCCTACTAATTTCTCATCCAATTTATGCAGGATTGTCTGCGACGCAACAAAAGATTTGAAAAAGTGCAAGTCTCACAATTGGCATATGATAATGCAACTTGTCCCTCTGTTGTTCGGATACTATTTTTCGGAACACAAGGATCTACCAAGGACCATTCTACAAATTAGCATATGTCCATCCCTATTGTGTGAGAAAGTTGTCAACAAGAAGCATATAATGGCAGCGAAAGAAACTTTGGCCGAGGTTACATGTGTTTTGGAGAAGTACTTTACTCTTTCATTATTTGATATAAGCATCCACTTTTTAGTGCATTTATGCGATGAAACACTTTTATGTGGACCAGTAAGATACCGATGAATGTATCCATTCGAAAGATTAATGAAAACTTATAAAGATTACGTTAAGAATACACGGTACGTTGAGGGGTCTATTGCTGATTAGTAAATTATGGAGGAAGCTTCCTTGTATGCAAAGGAATATATGCCTAACCCAAACATTGGAGGTCGTGAACGCTTTATTGATGAATTATAAGAGTTTTTAAATTAGGAGGCTCTTGAGAAGGGTAAGGTAGTGAAGTTAACAAGCACACAATATAACTGGGTGGCGCGATATATATATATATATTTGAGACATATGAAGAAATAGATATATGGAAAATGTGAGTTTATTTAAAATGTTTTGTAAAATAATATAATATGTTCTATATTATATTCATAAGAAGTTAATGTTGACGATTTTAACCTAGGCAATATAATGAGTGCGGGCGTTCAAGAGGATAAAGGGAGGCGAGAGCACAGACAATGACTTTAGGCATTGGGTAGCTTCCAATGTAAACTTTTATTTACTGTCTTTGCAACATATTCACAATGCAAATACTTTCTTTATTTCAGTTATTGAAAGCTGGTGAAGTATCGACGAGGCTTGAATGTCTAGCAAATGGGTCTAGTTTTCTAGCCAAGGAGTTTGGACAATATCGTGTCAATGGTTTTGTGTTCTCTTCAAGCACACACGAGCTAAAACTCATTGGGAAATAAAACAGCGGCATTTCATATAAAGCATTAACTCATTTCAGGACAAGCACAAAAGATAAAAACTTGATAGAAGCTCAGATGATGCATTATGGGATTATAAGACAAATTGTGCTATTAGATTATATATCTTTCAGCATACATGTATTCTACTGTGATTGGGTGAGAGTGGAGGACAAGAATGCATGTATGGTCGACCCTAACGCCCGCATGATGAAGGTTGATTTGTCCAAGTTGAAGTGTAAAGATAATGTGGATGATGATCCATTCGTTTGTGCATTCCAAAACTTATAGCAATTATTTTATGTAAAGAGCCCTATCAACGATCTATAGACTATTATTTTACAACTCCCTAAGCGCTTGACTGCATCGGTAGACGACATAGAGGCACCTATCGATATTCAGTCTATTTTGGAAGATAACCAAGAATTAAAGAAATTATTAGACACATTAGAAGAGTAGATGTTTAATTATAGCACGTTATGTTGTTTTAAATGTTAACTTCAAAGTTATGTATAATTATAGCATTTTCTGTTGTTTTAAATGTTAGACTCAATGTTCGTAGCATGTATTCATAGTGACTTTTCTTCACAAGTTTATTACTACTTTTTCTAGGATGTCATATATTGTATATACATGCAACGCCTTTCAAAACAGGTCTTTGATAGATAACACATCAATTTATCGGGACGACTATCGAAAAATCAAACAATACAATTACTTACGAGATCATTGGTGGAACAAACCTGAACCATATTAATCTAAAGCAATACTACGCACACTACCTTAAAGTTGGGATAAAGCAGTTGAAAGGGTTTTCATACAACACAATCCAAGTAATGCGATGCAGTTAGTACAGTTTTTAGAACTCGAAGAAAGAAAAATCCATCATTTGTGGATAGAACTGAAGAGGATAAGGATGCGTTCATACCCTACCATGAGAAAACATATGAATAACAAAGTTAACATATATTATCATCTTAAGAGATACGGCATACGTCCTAACATGTTTAGTGTCAGAAATGCAATTGTCAACACACTTCCACAAATATAGCCAATAAAAACTTTGCGTGAAATGATAAAGTATGAAACTTATGACATGGTTGAGCTATCAAAACTTTTAGAATATGTTGAAAAGGTATAACTTATGTTATATTTTTTATATATTATTTTCTTGCTCTTGTATTAACATATGGACTAATACGTTAATATATAAATGCAGAAATTGGCGTCTGAGAATGCAATTCCATTATCCAGGTCAGAAAGTTCAAGTCATGATGAACATTCTCCCATTGATTATCTTGTAGAGGTTTGTCTTAACCTATTTGGTTTGCCAAGAATCCTTTGAAAACTCGATCATTATCTTTGTTAAAATCATGTATCGGCTTAAAATCTGAGAGTTGGGATGCGGTTGAGCAAGTAAAAAAAGATGACTTATGGGATACGCTCATGAAAGAGTTTAATCTTTCGGCCGACCAGAAGGGGGGTCCATAAAAGCCATTGGTATTCAATTGAGGACATTTAGAAGTAACCTCCTCTCGGTTTATTTTAAGGGATTGTACAGTGAAGGGATAAAGGCCCTAAAGGATCAAGTACCAGAGAAAGAGCATACCCCTATACATGAGTGGAATGAATTCGTCTTACGCGAAGAATTTGAGGTAAAATTAAAATAAAGACACCAAGGCCGAGTGAACAGGGCTAAAAAGACTGACGTCCATTGTCTTTGTCGAATGTCATATGCTGAGAAAACCGAGGAGATGGTATACACAATTTCTTATTTTAATGTGTATATATATAACATGTCTTGATCAAATAGTTAATGCAAAATTAATTTGTAGGTGATTATAAATAAATGACTTGTTGATCGTTTGGAAGTTTATATCGAAAGGCATAGGCGAAAAACTAGGGAATTTCACCCAAAGGTAGCTTATGATATGGTGAGTTTCATAATCTCAGTTATAATAAGTAAATTCCTTCAAGTTTAGTCGTTCAATCGTTTTAATCGACTCATCAATAATTTTGCAGTAAAAATTGAGTGAGTTGTGACACCCCGACTAATTAAATACCGGGTAGCTACTCCTTTATTAAATCAATAAAAAATGCCAAGTTGATTCAGTTAATAGCCTCACTGTCGAAAACATTTTAAAGATTACTAACCACCTAGTATTTAAAAAGTAAGTTGCCAAATTTTAAATTAAGTCTGATTAACATGCAATACAAGAAAATGGAAGAACAACATAAACCATTCACCATAACAAAGTAATGAAATAACCAACAAATAGTAATAAGTTCGGAGGAAAAACTCCTCACAACAATCCCACGAATGAAATAATAACATAAGTCTGAATCCTGAATTAATTACATGCCCGAAGTCTGAATAACTGAAATAAATGAAATGTCTCTAAAAGAAATGGGCAACATGCCCTACAACTGATAAATGTTGAATATAGAATTCAGATAGATGAAGCGTCTACAAGCAAAGTCCCGTAACTTCCACAAATAGCTACAGCTCGTCACCTGAATGAGGATCCTAAGCATGGTGTCCTTGTGGCTGGGCACCTAAAATGGTTTTTACACAAATAGATTTGAAAGCAAATGGGTCAGAGCCCGAAAGTGGAAATCATTTTAAAAACAGCAAGTGTTTTAATAACATTAAAACATTAAATGCAAAATACATGTTAGGACGTGCACTCACATGAAATTCTCACCTCTCGACTACATGTGCACTCCTAACGAACCATACCCATCTAAATGACATACATATCTAACCAACCCGTAATAAGTTCTACCCCTTACTACACGATTCCCATATTACATTCTAGCTTTATCAATATAATAGAGGGCTTTACTTAAACTCAGATTCTCAATTTGTAATACAGTTCACTATCGGTTAAACCGTTATGTTTTCTCAAAACATTACCATAATTATATTCACAATACCAACAAGAAAGTTCCCATTAATTAAGTGTATATTATTCTCATCATAAATATACAATACAAGCACCCCGAGACTAAGCTGCGGTGCACACATACTCTGCTATCCATCCCGGTACATCACGTACATAAGGATCACGCATTCCGAATCTCTCAGGAATCGTTCTCAGATAACAACAATCACAAACAATGGAGGTGAACACAGTCACATCACATAGGTCATGCACATACCTGCACTCCCACGATCAGCAGACTTATTAACATCCCAATAAGTCCTTCTCTGACCTATGTTCATCGAGGTACGAGTCTAAATCCGGGCAACACAAGGATTAGAGGGCCCTAAGCGAACGTAAACCTCCCGTGATAGCAAGTATGGTAGGTATGTCATACGCATAAAATCAATACATATACTAAGTATGCACACATCTTAGTAATCACCATATTTTATTTGTAGTACACTTCTCATTCTCGTACCTACGTATAATGTTACATAATTTACATATTCCCGGATGATACAATTATACAAGCCTTTAATTGTTCTCACGTTGTAATAGACACTCACGTCCTAATCCATAATTTCCATTAGGTTCAACTACACTTATAGGTTTTACTCCTCATTATATCCCAAATATCCCAAATATATCAATTAATCATCAAGGAAGTGTTATCTCTATATATACACAAGGTTACGGAACACTCGGGATCAAAACAGGCTAAAAAGCCTAAACTGTCAGCTCGTTAGAAGTCTCGTTCGAACGAGGATGTTCGAACGAGAGTTCGTTCGAACGAACTGGGCCTTCTAACGAGATCTCGTTCGAACGAAAGTCATCGAACCAACATCCCTCTCGTTAGAAGTCAAACTGTCAACTCGTTAGAAGCTCGTTCGAACGAGCTCGTTCGAACGACCTGGGTAGGTCTTCTAACGAGTGGCCAGATTCGAGCCCAGAAATTCCTTAACTCGTTTTTTCATCTTTTCTTCCTCTCCAAACTCATCTAAACATCAATCCAGCCATTGCACATGGGTTCTAATCATTCCCAAACATACCTAGGTTATATATTAACGTGTTTGATGGTGTTAATTCATTCTAAACATCATCCAAATATCAAATCTATACATTTTCCCCCAATTTCAAGAACATGAACCCTAGAAATTCTTAAATCCCCAATGAGTCTAATTAAATCCGTTTTTGTTTCATCCAAAATATATTATCATCAGATTAATCACCTACATACAATTCTACATGCAATTCCTCATTAAAATACAGTTTCTAATTCCAATTTAATGGGTTTTCATTAATCTCCCAAGAACAATACAGTTTTATCAATTTCCTACGCATGGAAGAAACATTCTTTGTAATAAACGAAATTAAACCACTTGCCTTATGTGTATCTCTGATTTTGATGACGATCTGATGAATGGTTCTCTCTCTCTCTCTCTGCAGAATTCCTCTCTTTCCCTCTCTACAAGTCTTCTTCTCCAAAGTGAATGGTGGCTAGGGTTTTGCCTTAGGAACTTTTGGGGACTAATTCTAATAACCACCGTAGCCCATTATGTTATTAGTGGATTTAGTGGGTAATTACTAAATCAGATAATTATTTCCTAATTTTCGTTGGTATTAATTCCCAAAAATTCAAAATTACCAAACTACCCTTTTACGTTGCCCGTATGGCCTAAAAATGCCCCGGGACCCAAACTCAACCCCCGGTTAGTGTTTTCTGACTATATCGACCCTTCCGGACGCGTTGCCGCACTCAAAACGACCATATGGTTAATAGAAATAAAATTCACTTTTATAATTAAAATAATTATATTCCTGACGCGACTGTCACACGCGTCTCAACAAAATTCTCAAATTGTCGTATTTCAATCTCACGACAAATTTCATAATTCAATATTCTATATAATCATATATGCACACTATAATCAAATACCAACTCGCATCTCGCTAGTATTTTTAATCCGGATTAATTTCCAATTAATACACATTTAATTCAATTAATCCCATAAATAAATATCACGAAAATACGGGGTATTACAAGCTGAGAAGTAGTGAATGTTCTTCAAGCCAAACCAGTATTAATACAGATGCATTGACTGTCTTTAAAGGAAAAGATAGTAAGATGTGACTCGTGGTGTTTGACCCATGTCTAAAAGTAAACTTAAGGCTATTTCTCTTATAGTATCCCAGTTGACTAGAACAAAGACATTAGAAGAAAAACATGATGAGGATATGCCATTTCTCAAATCATCCGTTACCAGGCTTTTAAGTGCTTTTGAATCGAATGGACTCAAAATACCAAATCCAATTCCTCACGATTATACTCTTGTCCCACATCCAAGTCCTCAAGATTACACTCCAGTCCCTCAACCAAGTCCCCACAATTACACTCCTATCCCCACGTCAACTGAGCCAAACTTTAAAAATTCAACTGAGCCAGACTTTGGAGATTTAACTGATCCTTCACATGCTCCATATGTCAATTTACTAGATTTTTCAAGTCAAAGGAAGATTACAAGTGGAAAATTTGTTGCTTCAGCTGCTACAGGAACGGTGGTGCATGGCCGTCAACGGTTGATATTTGAACTTAAGGTTTACATTAGTAGTGTTAAGCCAGTAGAAGAGAATCATTTGTTATATCGTAGAAGTCATGGGGCGAACACTATTAAGGATGTCAAGAAATCATGGGTGGTTTGGTCATTGCTCTGTCTTTTCCTTAAGTGACCTGAAGTAATTTGTTTCGAAATTTTTGAACAAATTGTCAAAGTGAACAATTAGTAGTGTTTGAACTCTGTTTTGAATATATGTTGCTATTAACAATTGTACTCTATTTTGAATTGCTTGAACTGAATTGTATCATCATGTATTTTGAATTTTATGAACTGAATTAATGCTTAAATCAATGTTTATTTTTGGTTACTATTAGATTTTGGTTACGGATGAGTGTTGGATATGTCAATATTAATTTGGCATAAAATTTGGGTTCCTGATAGTTAGGAGTGATAATAAAATATATATATTTTGGTATTGTTTGATGATTACTGTTTGATGTTATGTTATATAACATAATTGTTATATAACATAACTGTTGAAGAGATTTGTAGTGATGCATTTGAACTCTACTTGAACTTCAGTTATGAACTCCGCTTGAACTTCAGTCATATAACATAACTGTTTTAAGGCCAGTTGATTCTTCATCCCCATGACAGGTATCAAATAATCGTTTTTCCCCCTACTTTGTTTCTGCATCATTTATAGTTATAACACTGAGTGATTGTGGATGGTTTATGAGTATGTTGTTGTTTCTCTCCTTCATCCTTATGGTTTGATGCTCATTCTCTCCATTATGTTTCTCTTTAGTAACTGGTTTATAAGTCTAAAAATATTTTCTTTTGAATTTTGTTTGCACTCACTCTTTCATTATATCCTTTATCTTTATTAGTTGTCCCACATCTGTTTTGGGTTTATCTTTAATTTTTTTTATTTTTGGACTGATTTCACTTTCAAGTAGGGTGTTTCTGTTAAGAGTTTTACATGTTTTTGCCTCATATCCATGTCTTCCACATTGAGAGTTTTATCTTGAATTTTGTTTGCAATTTTTTTTAGAAACTATTTTTATTTAAGAGTGAACTTATGCACTATTATGTGATAGTAGTGAGCACGTTCAAAAAATGGAAAAGAATAATATGTTAAAATTCTAGGAGGAATAATAAATTTAACCTCAAGATGTGAATTGACGACACAAAACAGAAATGTCGATATCACCCTTGGGGTACTTTATGAGGCCCTTTATGAAAAAAAACTTATAAATATTAAAGCATACACTAATCAACACCTCGAATGTAGGATGGGGACAAATCCTCTAAAGATAAAAAAAAGGTTCACTGTACCACTGTAAGTGTTAGTACTTGAACATTCTCTTAAATTGTACCACTGTAACTTTGATATCTGCTACTTAATTGAGATATGTTAACTGTATTATTTTTTATATTTTCGATTTACAAAATTGAGGAAGTGTTTGATGGTGCAGGAATTTGAGAGAACTAGATTTGGGGGTGAGTGAAGTGGAAGACCCGAGTGGTTATTTCCCTGATACTTGTACGTTGCTTGTGTCTCTAAACATCTCTTACTTGGCCTCTGAGGTGAGTTTCTCGGCCCTTGAGCGCTTAGTTGCTCGGTGTCCCGACCTGAAAACTCTCCGGCTTAACCGCATTGTACCTCTCAAGAAGCTTCCCAACCTACTTATTCGGGCGCCACAATCACCTCATGTTGAATTAGTTGAGAAAAGTTCAACTCCAGTAAATAAGATATATAAATTTGATCAATAATGTTTTTTATTTGAGTTGAGATAAGACATTCATAAATTAATTATCACATAATAGTTTAAATCAGGAGCAATAGTAATAAATCTAGTAACTTATTTTCTATCATGATTCAAATCAACAATTAGACCTTGGACAAACCAAGTTGCTCTAAATTGACTTGTGTTCATCTTGGAGAATCAGGGGAGTAAAATTTTTCTATTTTGTTTTTTTTTTGCGATAACCAAATCCATCTTAACACAATAACATGATTCAAACAGTTTACATTTACTTATCTACATAAAAACCAATAACAATAAATCCATATAAAGTAAAATCCATATAAAGATTTTGAAGAAAAAGCAAATCTCACTATTAAAACCATTATAGGAGTGTGTATCATAATCATATATATTTAAACACGTCATACTCGCGATTAGTCATATATATTTAGACATAATATAACTATTGCGTATTATAAAGGAGCTGGATTTACCTAATCATTAATCAATATTCATTGATCGAAACATTAATCAATAATAGGTGCTACTCCTTTAAAAAGGAAGAGAAATAAAACGTTAACGAAAATAACAAAATTTTAATTGGAACAAAGAAATGTAGATGAATATGGAACCTGAAAACACAAATCAACTATACATGAATCTTGGAAATCCCAATATTTGCATCAATATTTAATGCAACATACAGACAAAAGCCAAATACCCTCTGATAAACATGCTTCTTTACTTCTAAACAACGTGAACACTCATATTCAACAATTTGGCAGAGATAAAAAGAAGACAGATTACATTGACACATATGAAAACCAACTAAAAATGAACAGGCTTATAATATACACATATTCAATAACTCTCCATTTATAGTGGCAAGCTGCACGCAGAGCACGAACAACTATATACCTATCCCAAGTTCCTCCACCATATCTTTGGATTGCTCCTTAAAGATTGAATCCAACAACGAAATTTGATGTTGCACAAACTTAATGATATATGGACGCAAGATAGATGATGGCAATCTAGGGACCAATTATACGTTCAATGAGGTTGCCTTCAAGGATAAAATTTGTCATAGTTGATTAAGTGGATCAGACTCTGTTAATGAAGATTGTTTTAAAGGTAATAAGTGAACATGATCATGAGAAGGATGTGACTAAGAAATCCTAGCATGAACCCGAGTGTTAGTAACAATAATATAAGAAACAATAATATGACACATTTGCATTAGATATGAGCTATACAATCGAATAAAGTTCATTAAATAACCCATATAGTTCCTTAAATTAAATTAGAGCATACATTTGCAACTTGCAAGGATGATGTCCTGCAGATCACGAACCATTGTGTATACGTTGAGATCTTAATCATTACATTTGTCAATCAGACGTGTAACTAATTCTAACAATATCCAAATGTGGAATAAAAGGAAGAAAATAGACAAAATAGTTACCAAAATTACACCATATACATAAAACTCCAAAAATCAGAAATAAAATGAAAACTAAATAATGAACGAATCAACTTTAGAAATCACAAACAAATAATAGAGTATCTAACTGTCACTAATCCGAAGATGTTCCAGTAAAAAACCATCAAAAGTAATGGAAACGGTGATGCATAATTAAAAGTGTTCTCTAGTTCAATAAAACACACAAAATATAGCCAATGGAATTAAATATAACCAATGTCAAGGGATCCACGTGACACACGTTTTCGTAGGTGAGGGATCCACATGACACATGGTTTGGCTGATCAGTTTACTTACACCATATCATTGAGTCAGTATATAGTCCTATGTGACTACCGAGAACAGCAGAATGACATAAAAATGAATGTAATTCAATTACAAAAGTATTAAAATCTGAGAGAGATAAGATAATCTTAACATTGAAGACTGAACCAGAGTCTTGAAGTATGTGCACAACATAAGAATATTAGATTGCATCCAAAACATAAAAAATAGATCTAGACTTCAATTAACTCTCCTCGACAAATCGAGAGCATTAAGGATTGTCAAGAATTTCCCTCTAAAATCTTGAACCATAAAAGAAAATTAGATTGCAAATATATGAACGATTGAATTACAAATATATAAAGATCAAATAATAGTGAATTAAATAAACGCTTTTCGATAGGTTGGGTTTCGCCACGGCGCGGGAGTCACCTACGCGAACAAAAACTTAAACTATAACTACACTCATTTAAGGGGTATAACGGCCTGTCCGGGTATCGAATCCACAGAGGCAAGTTGCTAGTATTTTATTGGTTATTACTTCTTAATAAAAGTGTAAAAGATAATTTTGCTAACTAAAAAGAAAAGATAATAAAGTGAAAAGATTATACTAGGCGTGGGTATTTAAACTAGGTTAACAAAGGAATAAAAACTATAGGTTGCATCGGATATCCCTCACCCCGAGTTAATTGGTATAAATGGTTACATGGGCTCGCGAGTTATTAAGATTGCGTCTCGTTTTGACAGTTAATTAAACCCAGAGTTGTCATGCAACTAAATTCGCATAAAAGTCTAATAAGATTTTGGCATCAATAAATACCCCGGAAATTACGCACGCAAGGTCGTAAATACGGAGCATACATGATATACCCCGTTAAATCTCCTAGGCGTAATAATTAGGACAACTCACTCGAAATAAACACGTAAAACTCCATCAGCAAAAGCAAGGCAACCAATCAACCCTTAGGTGAGTTAATTCCAACACAACCTAGACTAAATTAGCTAGAAAGCATGGTAAAAGCGTGTATTTAAAGAAAGCGGTAAATATACACTACAAAGCACGTAAATAAAGCATGTAAATAAAGCAAGAAATACAAACAATAGAACTTAGATTGATGAAGAAGATGATGGCTAGTGTTCTTATACAACCGCGTCGGGCAAACCCCTCTATACGAGCAAACCCTAGGATGGAGAAAACGACACAACCAAAATATCTCCAAACCCTAGCTCCCAAAACAAACCCTAAGCTAAATAATATATTATTACAAGATATCTACAAAAATAAACCAAGTGGTCTATTTATACTAAGTTGGAAGAAAAAGAAATAAAGAAAAAGAAATAAGAAAAGAAAAGGGGTAAGTCCCTAATTAAGGAAACAAAAAAATAAAAGAAAAGGAAATTAAAAATAGAAAATGGGCAACAGGTATCTCGGATAAAAACAGAATACCGATCGACCGGGTAAAAAACCGATCGATCGAGTGAACAATGCAACGACCATTGTCAACAAACCAAGGTAAAACGACAAAATGCGGTCGATCGCGAGTTGTCCACCGGTCAATCGGTTGTGCTAGAACGACCCACCACACAAGCTGCAATTCCTTTACTCAACTGCCATGGCCAACTGCTATAAGCACAAGCGACGACCGACCAATCGCACATTAACAACATCATACCCACATCTGTGAGCCAAGCTGAGAACACCATTTATGAGAATAGAACTCGCTACAAAAAAATGCAAAAGCCAAAGACCCATTTGTCCCACCATCTCCATTAATGGCCAAAGCCATGAAATCCAAGCTCCAAAAATGGCCAAAGAGACCCATATGCGCGTGTGGTCAATAATCACGCTCCAATTTTGGACCAAAGTCCCGAATTTCGAATGAAACCAAAACCCGAGCTAAGAATCAAAATCGCCATTTCAATATGAAGCTTCCTGCAAAAGTGAAAGAGAAAAGAACATGGAGGGAATTAAATAGATTGTTAAAATATTAGATAAAATAACTTATAATTCTTTTCCGATTAATGGTCCGTGTTTAATTCGTTCGGACTCCTATTTGGGCACCATTTACGGCCACACGAAGCTTAGATCGAGACCTATAACTTCCGTGACTGCTTCGAGTAAAAATCCCAAAGTGTGAAATTACCAAATTTCCCTTGAACGTGCGGATCGTGACGAAACTTTACCGGAACGCCCTCAAACTTCACACTAAGCACCGTAAACACCTATAAAAGCTCAATAATACCTCAAATAATACGTTAGCATAAAAAACGGAGGTTGTCTGATTAATGAGCATAAATATAGCAATTACGGTACTCGAGGGGGTAAAATGCATAAGTTCGAGGGCATAAATACGCAAGATTCGATACGAATCACACCCCCTAACTTACACATTGATAGTCCCTAGTAATGAAATTCAAAGTAAGAAGAACTATAATAATATCACAAAACGGGAGATATATACAAAAGCAATAAAAGGGATAAGGCCACTTTCGCGGGCGAACGATTGCATTTATCATATGCAATAAGTCGTTAAACCCCTAGGTTACCCTAGTGAAAGAGTGTCGTCTCGTGAGGATTTTCAGGGATGAAACCCACAAACATCATATGATTTCCTCAAAATATGCCCAACACAACATGCGACAAGCCCAAAAATACGAAAAAGATTTCATACGCATTATTAGCATAGTGAATGAATTCACACAAAAGTTCGTATTATTAATATTATAGAATGAACTTCATCGAATTGAAACCTTAAAATGTGGGAGGGGAGTGATCACATGCAAAGTATGATTTGGCAAAAACTTAAATAAACCGGATAAATATAAAAGCGTGTATAAGAGTTAATCCTCACCAGGTATAACACTCAACAAGTGATATCACTATGAAAATGGAGGTAATACACGGAACATGCGGGCATAAAGAGTAAATGATAATGGAAACTAGGTCGCACACATGTCACAAATGAAGAAATGTATATATATAATAAAAACTGTAATCTCAATGAAAGATATCACTCTTTAAAGGAGATGAAATGCATTTTCACAGATTATCAAATCTATTATGACTTTTAAATAAAATTCACCCTAAGACCACATATGACTTTATAGGGTTGTAATGTAGGTTTAGGGCTAAGGGTATGAAACGAAGGAAATATATACGGATTCAAAGTGTTCGGGGATGAAAACTCGGGATAATGGAAAATGTGGGCAATTTCAAAAAAATAAAATGGAAAATACAATCCATAAAAGGCATTGAATATAACAATGGGGAGAGTAAACAAAGATTATTGAACACTGTACACAACATATAAAACTTTCTCTTTCTTTTCCTCACTTTTTCTTTTGTTTTCTACTTTCTCTTTTTCACTCTTCTTCACTTCTTTCTTTTCTTTACTTTTCACACTCTCACATGCCTAAATTGAAACCATGTGACAATAACATCATTCAATCCCAAGTAACATTCCAAATAAAGGTAAGGAAGGTAATAAATATGGTATATAACTTCAATGTGGAGTTGGTTATGGGATTTTGGGCAATGAAATGAAAGGCTAATATTTAGGATCAAAGGGGTTAACGAGGGGAAACATATAAGGTGAGGTCAAGGATAATATGGGTGATATGGCAAGATTTCTTATGATCATTTCATAAAGTTTACGCAATTCTCGAGTCGAAATAAACTTTGAAAATCATGCTCAAGTAATACATTTCAAGATATAAACTCAATTAATGAGCGATCAAATGAAAGAAAAGTGAGATTACCAATGACTGTAACGTTTTCAAAGAGGAAAGAGAAGTGTATAACACTCACAAATAACGAAATGTACAAAGCTTACTTGGTGTAAGTTTATACAATGCAACAAAATATTATCGAGTTATAAAAATCTTAAACCAAATCAGTAAAGCAAGAAAAGTGCATGTGCTCATGGGATTAAAGTCTAATTCATGAAGTTATTCGTAATATCAATAATTGAGGACTAAAGTCTAATAACTTCTAATATCAAGAACATGCATCATTGAGTTTTCTATTGAATCGGGAAATTATTGAAATATATCATTGAAAACAAAGGTAAAATGCCCAATAAAAGGAGAAAAGGGAAAGAAAATATTTTTGATTTTTTTTTTGAATTTTTACAAGAAAAGCATGCTTGCAAATAACATATAATCAAAATCATGGACACTACCAATGAATGGATAGAATATCCCACACCCCCTAACTTAAAACCTGACATTGTCCTCAATGTAAATTAAGAACTAAGTTCAAGAGAGGAAAAGAGCGATATTACCCAAAAATGAGTGATCTCGTGAAAGTATAAGTCCAATGATTCTACAAAACATGTTAGTACCAAAGCATAACAAAAAGAAGAAATAAAACTTTAACTAATTACACTAAATTATAAGTAGGAAGAAAAATAAACTAACTATTTAAAGCCTATAATTTTAACTTCTAACTAACTATACACTAGAAGTCTAAATTTTTTAGGGTCCACCCAAAATACGATTTGGCTTTGAAAGATCCACGACGGACCCTCCCTCTCACGCATGCCTTCTGAAAAATAGGAATTTCGTTTGAACAACGGAAGGCACGTGTCAGGCGAAAGAAATGAACCATCCCCAATTAAACGTTTTGGCGGAAGGATGGGGGATTTGGATAAGACAGGTGACAAATACACATGGGGCCAAGAAAAATTGAATCATCTTCCAAAGATTTAGCAAGTGGAATGGGAGGTGGAACACATGAAGGCAAAGATACCTTCATGGAGAGCAACTCGAGCAAGTACTCCTCGTCGGTGACTGGGTTAAACGTTTTAAAGTTTGGCACTGATTCATTGGGTACTTGTGACGGTGAGATAGTGTAGAATGAAAAGGGGGAGGAAATAAATTCAAACTCAAGAGATGACCCATCATCACTCAAAGTTGGAATTTCAAAGGAGATAGGATCATTTTCAATGAAACTTTCTTCTTTGGGATCCAAAGACGAAATCATTTCATTGCAAATGGATACTACATCCATTTCATCCTCACTTTTATTCTCTATTAAAGTATAGGTCAAGTCAAGAATGGTTTATTCCAAAGTAGGTGCAAAGTCCTCATTTGATTCAAAACATTCCTCGACTTCCAAAGTTTCGAAAGAGAAATCGTCGTCGAAGTCGAATAATAAATCCGACTCTTCCTCCCAACAAAGATTTTCTTCCCGATAACGATTTTCATATTTCTCATTTTCAAGCATGAGCAAGCCCTCACCGAATGTCATAGGTCGGGGTGCGGATTCTTAAAAATGCGAAACTTGAAAATCATCCTCGGAACTATAGTAAAAAATATTATTATAGGAATTTTGAAAGCTATTGCAATTTGTTTCAAAATTCCTATTATAAGGCATTAGAGGCCCAAAATCATTATAATCATCCTCAAAATACAAGCACTCTAAAGCTCGACTTTTGTTATACTCACCCAAGGACATTTTTGAAATTGCAAATTTTTGGGACTCTAAGTATTGACCAAAAGTCATAGGTATACGCGGATTTTGAGAATTATAATAATGATTACCGAAAGGATTGGAATAAAACATGCTTATCCCAAAGATGGCTCGAAGTGGCGAATTCCATAAAGTGATGCGCGCCCAAAAAATTCAAGCGTTTCTTAGCGCTTAAATGTAAAAGTCCTACAAAAAATACAAATAGAAAAAAAATACTATGAAATACTAAATCAAATAAATTCTAAAACATCAAGTCCCTGAAAATGACGCCATTTGATAGGTTGTATTTTATCGCGACGCGAGAGTCACCTTCGCGCCGGCCGTTTTATTTTCGGCTCACCAACTCTATACAAAAATCTAAACTATAACAACACTCATTTAAGGGAGTATAGCGGCCAGTCCGGGTATCGAATCCACAGAGACAAGTTGCTAGAATTTAATTGGTTTATTACTTCTTAATAAAAGTGTAAAAGATAATTTTGCTAACTAAAAAGAAAAAATAATAAAGTGAAAAGATTACACTAGGCGTGGGTATTTAAACTAGGTTAACAAAGGAATAAAGACTAAAGGTTGCGTCAGATATCCCTCACCCCTAGTTAATTGATATAAATGGTTACATAGGCTAACGAGTTATTAAGATTGCGTCTCGTTTCGATAGTTAATTAAACTCAGAGTTGTCACACCCCTAAATTCGTGTAATACCCAGTATTTTTATGGCTTTTAATTATGGATTAATTAAATTAAAATTGGGAAATTATTTAGAAATTAATCCGGATTTAAATGATAGCCAAACGAGAGTTAGTGTTTGATTATGATAATATTGTTGAATATTAATGAGTGAGTATAGTAATATATGGTTATGGATTTATTAATATTGTCGCGACTCGAAAATACGACAATTTTGATAATTAAGTTGGGACGCCCGTGTCAGTCGTATCAGAATCCAATTTAATGAATTTATAAGTAATTTATTTGTATGTCATCCGTATGATCATTTTGAGTGCGCAAACGTGTTCGGAAGGGTTGAGATAGTCAGAAAATACTAGCCGGGGGTTTAGTTTGGGTTTCGAAACATTTTAGGCCTAATCGGCAACCCGAGAGGGTATTTTAGTTATTTTGACTTTTTGAGGAATAGTAATCCACGAATTTTAGAGTAATGATATCATCCAACACTTCTCCTAGGGTTTTCACAACCAAAAATCATAAACGGCCATTAGAGAGGAAGAGAAGGAAGTTTCCAAAGAATAACCACCATCCTTGGACCCTTTGCACCACCATCACCACCACCGGTTAGATTGAGAAGAGAGGATTACTCCCGTATCGTTTTCTCCAAAGGATCAGAATCTTTATGTTCCAGGCAAGTGATTTATCTTGCAATGATTTAAGGCATATATTTTACATGATAGTTCAGATTTGAAGATAAATTGTGAATAATGGTAATAATGTGAAATTGGAGACTAAATTATTGAACTTGGATAGGTTTGCATGTAGTGGATCTTCTTTAAATATTAAATGGACGAATTTATAAACTAAGAGTTAGGTAATCGTGAAATTAAATTGAGAATTATTACGATTATTGAAGAGATATTGAAGAATTAGTGTTGCAGTAATATTCATGACTTTTGATCCAAGAAATAAACATACCGTGATGGTTTGATGAATCTTGAACGTTAAAACTAGTGTAGATATGTTGATCTAATGCCTAGTACGCTTTATTGGGAGTTTGGGACGTTGTAATGGAGGATTGGAGGTGTAAAAATGGGAGAAATCGTAACCGTTAAAGGAATTCTGGGCAGATAATTGTTCGATCGATCGATCGAGTCAAGACCAATTTCTTCGATCGATCGACCCCTCTGAAAAATGTGATTATTTCCCTTTTAAATAATTGAGTAACTCCCAATCTTTAAAACCCTTTATTAATGATTGATTGAACATATTGGTACTTAGGGAAGACCAGTAGGGATGTATTTGAAGCCCAAAAAATATTAGATTAATTTAAGGTTTAGTGGTAAACTTACGAATATTCGACTAGTGAGATACGATTGGAAGTTGTGAGAACCTGAATATATTTTGCATCAACCATAACTTAAGGTTAAAGACTAAAAAAGGGTAAATTTAATTACTGAGATAACCTTAGAGACTAACGGGAGACTTAGTAACTTGTTGGGTTAGGGCTAAGTACTCGGAATGATACGACGAGAGTTATCGCGCTAATCATATTACGTGTAATATTCGGGATGACACTATGATACGTATGAGACTTAAGATATAGGGCTGGTGTATACCTATATTAAATATGACGATTATCTAAGTTGTCTGATTACTTAGTGTATGGATTATTGTGTGTATGACATACTTACCATACTTGCTATCACGGGAGGTTGATTTTCGAAAAATGACCATCTTATCTTTGTGTGCCTTTGGGGAGATTTAGATTGGTATCTTAAGGACATAGGACTGTGAATGACTTATTTATGAGTTGATAAGTCAGCTGATCATGGGAGCGTAGGTATGTGTGTGACCCATGGGTACATGAACTATGTTCGCTTTCAATTTGTGTGATTCGTATTGTGGCGGTTCCTGAGTGATTTGGAACGCATGATCTTTACGTACGCGATGTACTTGGATTTGATAGCAGAGTATGCGTGCACCGCAACTTAGCCTAGGGGTGCCATATATGTATATATGTAATGAGGTGGATATATATGTACTTGTGACTAGTTCACCGTTGCTTGGTAGATGCGAATTATTGAGTTATTTAAATGGGTTAAAAATGTGAAAATTTATATAGCACTTGAGATAAGTAATTTGATTAATGTAAATGTGGGATATAAATATGAATTTTTTGGGCAATACAAGTAGGCACCCAATATTAGAATGTGAAAGCAGGAGTTAGTACGAACTAATTAGATAGTGGCATAACTTGGATAGAATTTAGAAGATGCGTTTGACTTGCACAATAGTTGAGGGGTGAGGATCTCAAGTGAAGGAACGTGACTAACATGTTTAATATATGTGTTGTTTAATATTGTAATTTAAACACTTGCTATTTTTAAAATATTTTCACCTTAGGCTCTGACCCGTTTGCTTTCAAATATGTCTTTTTGTAAAAACCTTTTAAGTGCCTAGCCACAGGGACGCCAAGCATAGGAGTTCCATTATGATGACGTGATGTAGCTGCTGTGGAAGTTACAAGATCTCGGTATTAGACTCCTCCACATTTATCTTTGGTTCCTTCAGAGTCATTCATAGCAGTTAGGGCATGTTGCCCATTTTTATTTCGAGATTGTAGATACAAACTTTCATTATTTCAGATGTTGGGTAGACTCTTGTGTTGGGATTTTATCTTACTCTGGTATTATTATTGGAGTGTTTACTCCAGACTCAGTTTATTTCATTACGTTGGTTATTCATATGTGATTGTTTATGCGATTGATGGATGGTGATTTAATTACTTGGTTAATTGTTAACTTAATTAATAAAATTTGGCGTCTCTCTATTTTAAATATTAGGTGGCTAGTAATTAAATAAATATTTTCGACAGTGATGCTAAGACTGAACCAACGTGATATTCTGTATTAATTTAATGAAGGAGTAGCTACCCGGTATTTAATTAGTCAGTGTGTTACAATTCGCATAAAAGTCTAATAATATTTTGGAGTCAACAAATACCTCAAAAATTACGCACGTAAGGTCGTAAATATGGAGCATACATGATATACCCCCTTAAATCTCCTAGGCGTAATAACTAGGACAACCCACTCGAAATAAACACGTAAAACTCCATCACCAAAGCAAAGCAACCAATCAACCCTTAGGTGAGTTCAATCCAACACAACCTAGACTAAATTAGCTAGAAAGCATGGTAAAAGCGCCTATTTAAAGAAAACGGTAAATCTACACCACAAAGCTTTTAAATAAAGCAAGAAATACAAAAAATGGAACTTGGATTGATGAAGAAGATGATGGCTAGTGTTCTTACACAATCGCGATAGGCAAACCCCTCTATATGAGCAAACCCTAGGAGGGAGAAAATTGCACATCCAAAATATCTCCAAACCCTAGCTCCCAAAACAAACCCTAAGCTAAATAATTTATTATTACAAGATATCTACAAAAATAAACCAAGTGGTCTATTTATACTAAGTTGGAAGAAAAAGAAATAAAGAAAAAGAAATAAGAAAAGAAAAGGGGTAAGTCTCTAATTAAGGAAACAAAAAATAAAAGAAAAAGAAATTAAAAAATAGAAAATGGGCAACAGGTGTCTCGGCTAAAAACAGAATACCGATCTACCGGGTCCCAAACCGGTCGACCGCATGAACAATGCAAGGGCCACTGTAGACAAACCAAGGCAAAATAAAAAAATGCGGTCGATCGCGAGTTGGCACCCGATCGATCGATTGTGCTGGAACAACCCACCATGTAAGCTGCAATTCCTTTACTCAACTGGCATGGCCAACTGCTATAAGCACAAGTGGCGACTGGCCAATCGCACATCAACATCATCATACTCATACTCACATCTGTGAGCCATGCCGAGAACACCATATATGAGAATAAAACTCGCTGTAAAAAATTGCAAAAGCCAAAGACCCCTTTGTCCAACAATCTCCATTAATGGCCAAAGCCATGAAATCCAAGCTCCGAAAATGGCCAAAGAGACCCATATGCGCGTGCGGTCAACAATCATGCTCCAATTTTGGACCAAAGCCCCGAATTTCGAACGAAACCAAAATCTGAGCTAAGAACCAAAATCGCCATTTCAATTTGAAGCTTTCTGCAAAAGTGAAAGAGAAAAGGACATGGAGGGAATTAAATAGATTGTTAAAATATTAATAAAATATTAGATTAAATAACTTATAATTCCTTATCAATTAAAGGTGCGTGTTTAATTCGTTCGAACTCTGATTCGAGCATCGTTCACTGTCACGTGAAGCTTATACCGAAGACTAAAACTTCCATGAATGCTCTGGGCAAAAATTCCAAAGTGTGAAATACCGAATTGCCCCTAAACGTGCGAATCGCAACGAAACTTTATCGGAACGCGCTCAAACTTCACACTGAGCACCGTAACACCTATAAAAGCTCAATAATACCTCAAATAACATGTTAGCATATAAAACAAAGTTTGTCTGATTAACGAGCATAAATATAGCAACTACGGTACCCAATGGGGCTAAAATGCATAAGTTCGAGGGCATAAATATGCAAGATTCGATACGAATCACTTTTGTAGTAGGTCCAACTCACGCGATATAAAAACATAAATATATATTTCATATTCTAAAAAAATGCAGAACTCAAATAAATGGATTCAACTTAATAACACGATACATAAAACTCATTAATATAAATAAGAATCCAAAGAACACATTACATAAAACTCATTATACGCCCTCCTCATTGCTATAGATAATATAAGAAGCAACACACTGCTGTTAAGCCCTGTCCAAAGAACACACGCCCATCCAAAACACAGTTTTTCACTTGTATCTATACCAAGGTTCTTTGTTTATAACAAACAAAACAACAAATATAGCGGTAATGTAATTTTAGTAACAATATGACCAAAACTAATAAAAGTAATAGAGAGAGAATTACTAACGACAAAAACACAGACAACAAAAACGCATGCTCTGTGTCTATGAGATATAATAAATAAAAAATTATATTTACCTTGCATAACAGAGGCCTACCATGCCTTTAATCTAACTTCACCTATAACATCCCCTCAACAATCACTATAATAAGCCAAATTAAGGACACATCAATTGATAGAATAACAAAAACCATCAATTAAATGTGAGTTATAACTCTTAACTCTTAACCAATCGTAGATAATTAACATGGTAATAACGTAGATTATATATAATAAAGATTAGGGAAAAAACCCAACCATAAGATAGGTCAGAGTTATATTAATGCAATGAATTGAAATGATGAGTGCTTACTTGACTAAGAGAAAAAAGAAATCATCAACCACATAAAAACTCCGTTCCAAAAGCCCTAAGAAAGCAAATCTACGAAAATATATACGAAAACAACAAAAACCTTAAATGCATATAAAAAAACCCTAAAAAATATATCTTTATAAGAAAATTACAAAATTGCACTATAAAAGTGTACGTGAGAGTGAGAGTGAGACTGAGAGTGAGAGTGAGAGTGAGTGTGTGTGTGTGTGTGTGTGTGTGAGAGAGAGAGAGAGAGAGAGAGAGAGAGAGAGAGAGAGAGAGGCACAGGTGGGCAAGAGAGATAGAGCTTACCATTGGGGGGGGGGGACACGAGGGAAAAGTTTAGGAGAGAGGATATTGGGAGACTGGGTAGTGACGTGAGCGTATGAGGGTTTGTGATGAGAGAGTGTATTGTAGGTGTGCTTACAAAGATACCTCATTGTTTGAATTAAAGTAAAAGAGGGGTAAAATTATAGAGAGAAAAAGAGGGGGAAACTCAAAATTTTAAGGGGTAAAAGAGGGAACACAAGAATAATTCATCTTATGACATCATAAGTTATATCTTATGACGTCACGTGAATAGTAAAAATAATGCTCCCTTATATATATATATATATATATATTGGTTTACTTGTCGATTGTATGAAGGGTAGTAATGGGATACTGAGGCGTAAGGGGTGTGGGGCGTACGTAAACTTTCAATCTCTCTCTTTATTATACATATGTTCTTATTGATGATGCTGGAAACAACACCACCCTTCAAGGTGTTTGTAAGCTCAATTCAATGTTAACAATGGCAGTATAAAGGCATATACACATATAAAAGAAGGAGGTGAAGATAAGAGGATTCACACCGAAATATAAGTGGTTCAGCCAATCTGGCCTACGTCAACTGTGCAAGTGTATGATATGTATCACTGTATGAGGGCTCTAATGGCCATAGATACAATCTCTCAAGCTTTCTCTCTCTACTGTGTGTTTGGACAGAGTTTCAGCTAGGGTTGCTAAATTCGGGGGTCCTTTGCAAGGTAGAGGATGACCTCTATATATAGTACCTGGGGGGTGTAATATACCCCCCATGCATGCAATGAGCATGTGCGTATGTGATCTAGCCAATATGAAGAAGACATTTGTCACTGTCACGTGTAGAGAATGATGATGAAATATTCTCCCCACGTGTGGGGAATGATTTGTTATAACTGACTTGTGTCCACGTGTCCTTATCCAAATGTCAATAGGTGCTCGGCCATCGTGCTCGGTCATGACCTCGGCCTGGGAAAAACTGAGGTTGATAAAGTCTAACAGCCCGGGAAAACCGAGATGGGCCATGAAGGTCTCGGCTTAAGCTAAGCCGAGACAAGGGATTGGGGTCGTCCAGAGCCGAGGTTAAGCTGGCGTGTGCTTGGAACATCGATTGATTTCTTGATGAGGTTGACCTTGGTAGAAGTATGGCTTCCTGTTACCTCGGCCAACTCTATGCCGAGGTTGTCATCCCTAGGCGAACTGAAGTGTCGCTGACCCTTGTGATACATGCAGTGCCACCCATGACGTGGCTGGTGGAAGTGTCGGTCTGGGCCGACCCTTCAATGGCCGAGAGTTATTATCACGAACCCAAGGCTTTTCCAGCGTCGGCTACATCCTCAGCCGAGGTTGGTGTCTCTGAGACGAGGTCACACTTAGGGCATATCAATCACCCCCCAGCCCTTAGTTACATGCGAGAGCAAATGACTGGGGGATCTCTACACCACCGAGGTCTTTCTCCAATGTGCCAATGCTCATTTGACACTTGTCCAATACTGGAGTGTGGCTTTTCTGGCAAGCATGTGTTCTTAGCCGTCCTTTGGGGCTCCCAAGGCAATGATGGGCCGTGGGAGATGGGCCCCCATTTTAAGGGTTTAACCCCTATTCTTTCCCTCCTTCTTCCTTATTTCTTCTGCTTAGGGTGACTTTATTTCTGCAGCAACTTCTCTCTCTAGAAATCTTGGGTTTGAGGCGTTTTGGTTGGTGATTCCTTGCAGTTTCTTCATTCCTTCCTACTACTTCTTCCTCAGGTATCCTCTGCCATCCTTTTTCTTTCATTTTTCCTGCAAGCATTCTTACTTTTGCTTTTTTCGGCGAGTTTGGGAGTTTTCAGGCGAGAACTCCATACTTTCAGGCGAACTGTATTTGCCTTAGGTTTTATAGTTTGATCCTTAAACTGCTTTACTTCATTAGCCAATCTTGTTTGTCGTTTAAAAGTTCCTTAAGTGTAGTCTCTTCCTCTGATGCTCAGACCCCTATACCAACTTCTTGAGGAGTTCCCTTCTCTCAGAGAGAAAACTTTAGAAAAAATTTGACAAATAAAAAGAGCACAGGAGGAGGCTCGTAGGTCACAAGAATTCCCTCCTAGACCCATCTTTCCACCACCCCTGAAGGTGATATACCCTGGTCTATTGGAATAATTTAGCCAAACAGAGGCCCCTGCTGAACCGGTACCGATGTTTGAGTCTGAGTCTTCAACCTCCGACCCCATGTCCATGGATTCCTTCCAGGAGGCCATGGACTTCACAACTCGGCAAGATCAATACCCTGATCAAGCCGAGGTCTCTAGCCGAGCCTCGTCCCATAATAATTCAAGCACCTCGTCCTCTTCCTCAGAGGTAAAGATTGTTGAGCCGAGTGTGGCCATTCCACCCATTCTTGACGCTATTCCTCTGTCGCCATCATCGGGGCTGAGTTCACTCAGAGGTTCCCGAGTAATCCATCAATGTCTGCTCCGGCCGACGTTGAGCAAGATAATAACGATGATGATGACGCTGAAAGTGATGTCGACGTCTCTGAGGCGACCGAGATCAAGAGTACTGTTACTGAGATAGACCTTCTTTGCTTCAGATATCTGTACTCCATCAGCCCCTCCATAAAGCTTAGAAGACCTTTGAGGGAAGAGAGGGCTTACCATGGCCAAGATGGTGAGATCTACCTGTACGAGCAGATGTTCAAGTTAGGGATTCGTTTGCCCCTTCATCCCATTATTAGGTCCATCCTTGCCTTCATTAATTTGGCCCCTTCCCAACTATCCCCTAATGCTTGGAGGGTCATAATAGGGGTCATAGTCTTATGGAGGGCTGTCCACCACTCAGACCTTCCAGTTCAGGTCTTTGTTGGCTACTATGTCCCCTCCTCTGCCAAAAATCATCCGAGCTACTATCATTTTGTAGCTCAGAAGCTTGAGAAAAAGATGCTCCAAATAACTCAGACTTCCAACCACAACTGGAAGCCTTGATATTTCTTCACTTCAGGGCCATGGGAATTTGGTCCATGTGTTCCCTCATCCTTGCTAGAGCCGAGGATGTCCCTAAGATGGGGTAAGGTCACCATGTCTGCCAAGGTCGACCCTGGTATGAGCCTACAGAACTTTTAAAAGGTGAAAGTCCTTCAAGATCAGGGGATGCATGGTCTGCTAGTTAAATTCGAACACTTGATGACCCCCCACTACATCTCTGAGACGGGTCTAGGTGGAAGTCCTCTTGCCGAGCTTGGTAAGCATTTTTTACTCGAAGTTGAACCTCTGAGTTTATTCATATCTGATCTTTTAACTCAGACCTTTCAATTTTACAGAGCGTTCGAAGGATATCTCAGACGAGCTTCGGGAGATGGCAGCCCCGAGTTTAATAAGGCTGGCGAAGAAGGCAGGACTTAATTCTCCTCCTCCAGCACCCTCAACCTCGAAGCCTCAAGCCACCAAGAAGAGGGCTCCTACCGAACATGCCCCTGAGGATCAGAGGCAGAAGAAAAAGGGGGCGATTCTGCCATCCCCATCTCTTTTGTAGACGCGCTGACAGCTCGTTTAGAGCAATTAAAGATTACCGACAGTATCGTCGGCCATAGTCTGTAGGCCCTGGATGCCTTCGGCTCTACGATGACCGAGGCAGATAAGCGTTTATTCCGGTCACTGGATACACCCTTGCTGGTTGAGTTCGGCATCCACAGGTCTATTCAGGTATGAGCTCATATTTTTTTGTAACTTTTGGTCTCCAACTTATACATGATCACATAATCTGCAGGGCTTGGCAGCCATGCACCACCTCTCCAACTGGACTCTGAGGAAGTTGCCCCTCATCCAGAAGGGTCAAGAGGCCGAGAAGGTGCAAAGCACTCTGAACGGAGAAATTGACCGCCTGAAGTCTGAGCTGGGTGAGTCTGAGAAGAAGGTGAAGGGGTTGGAGAAGGAGATCTCCCAGCTCAAGAAGGACCATGCTGCGGCTCTGAAGGCCAAGGATGATGTTCTGCAGCAGAAGGTCAACTCGGCAGTGAAGGCAGCCCTTGATGACGCCTCTGAGGGGATATTGGCTGAATACAAAGCCTCTGATGAATTTATGAGCTTTGGCTTTGAGTACCTTGAGAGAGGTATCAAAGCTACTACCAAGTGGGCAACTGTCAAGGAGAAGGAGGCTGGAAGTTTGAAAGCCTCTGACTTCATAGGCCTCGGCTTTGCTAATCCTCAGCTTGCCCAGGCCCTTCAGGAAGTTGAGGAGGAGGTTGCTGCGCCTGTAGAGACTGCAACGCTGGACAGCACAGAGGTTGGAGGGGCTGACCACAGGGAAGACATTGTCGAGATGACCAATGTCGTCCAGAAGGACCAGGCCGAAGACACCAGCATTCCCCCCTCGAACCCTTAAATTCAATTGTGAAGCTTCTTTGTAACCCCTGAATATTTGTAATCTCTGAATAAACATGGTTGACTCTTATTTTTTGAATCTTGACTGTATGGCGATCTCCGAGGAGGATTATTTCATTTTATTAAATATTTGTCATGTGATGTTTTAGGTCTGAAGCTTGTGTAATGGTGTCTGCATGCACTAATTTAGTAGTTTTACCTTAGACCTTGTCACCACTAAATGGTGTTATGAGGGTCTGAGTTCATCACCTAAGATGTTATCCCCGTAATTAATCTCACCAAATTAATGATGTTTAGGGTCTGAGGTCATCCCATTATGGTGTCTGAGCTCAGACCTCTTCACCACTGAATGGTGTTATGAGGGTCTGAGTTCATCACCTAAGATGTTATCCTCATTAATCTCACCAAATTAATGATGTTAAGGGTCTGAGGTCATCACCTAAGATGTTATCCTCATTAATCTCACCAAATTAATGATGTTAAGGGTCTGAGGTCATCCCATTATGGTGTCTGAGCTCAGACCTCTTCACCACTGAATGGTGTTATGAGGGTCTGAGTTCATCCCATTATGGTGTCTGAGCTCAGACCTCTTCACCACTGAATGGTGTTATGAGGGTCTGAGTTCATCATCTAAGATGTTATCCTCATAATTAATCTCACCAAATTAATGATGTTTAGGGTCTGAGGTCATCCCATTATGGTGTCTGAGCTCAGACCTCTTCACCACTGAATGGTGTTATGAGGGTCTGAGTTCATCACCTAAGATGTTATCCTCATTAATCTCACCAAATTAATGATGTTAAGGGTCTGAGGTCATCCTATTACGGTGTCTGAGATCAGACCTCTTCACCACTGAATGGTGTTATGAGGGTCTGAGTTCATCACCTAAGATGTTATCCTCATAATTAATCTCACCAAATTAATGATGTTTAGGGTCTGAGGTCATCCCATTATGGTATCTAAGCTCAAACCTCTTCACCACTGAATGGTGTTATGAGGGTCTGAGTTCATCACCTAATATGTTATCCTCATTAATCTCACCAAATTAATGATGTTAAGGGTCTGAGGTCATCACCTAAGATGTTATCCTCGTTAATCTCACCAAATTAATGATGTTAAGGGTCTGAGTTCATCACCTAAGAAGTTATCCTCATTAATCTCACCAAATTAATGATGTTAAGGGTCTGAGGTCATCCCATTATGGTGTCTGAGCTCAGACCTCTTCACCCCTGAATGGTGTTATGAGGGTCTGAGGTCATCACCTAAGATGTTATCCTCATTAATCTCACCAAATTAATGATGTTAAGGGTATAAGGTCATCACCTAAGATGTTATCCTCATTAATCTCACCAAATTAATGATGTTAAGGGTCTGAGGTCATCCCATTATGGTGTCTGAGCTCAGACCTCTTCACCACTGAATGGTGTTATGATGGTCTGAGGTCACCACCTAAGATGTTATCCTCATTAATCTCACCAAATTAATGATGTTAAGGGTCTGAGGTCACCACCTAAGATGTTATCCTCATTAATCTCACCAAATCAATGATGTTAAGGGTCTGAGGTCATCCCATTATGGTGTCTGAGCTCAGACCTCTTCACCACTGAATGGTGTTATGATGGTCTGAGGTCATCACCTAAGATGTTATCCTCATAATTTCTGACATAAGTGCACAATGTAGTAAGAATCGTCATGGGAACTGATCTTTTATTAATAACCTCTTCATAATAAGATGGTACATTTACATAAAACTCTTTGCAACATCATATGTAATATTTCTTTAGGTGATCAGCATTCCATGGGTTAGCGAAAGGTTCCCCTTCTAGGTTTTCTAGTCTGTAGGTGCTAGGTACAACCTCTTCTGTCACTTTATAGGGACCATGCCAGTTTGGGTGGACCTTATTTGTTTTCTGTAAGGTCTTCTTTAGTACTAAGTCTCCCACTGCGATGGGTCTTGGCTTCACCCTTTGGTTGTAGAATTTCGCTGCTCTCTGCTGGTAAGCTGCTTGTCTGATCTCTGCGTCTTCTCTTCTTTCTTCAATTAGATCTAGGTCTAGCCTCCTCTCTTCCTCATTTTTATCAGGGTCATAGGTCTGAACCCTGTGAGTAGGGAGTCCCACCTCTGTTGGTATGACGGCCTCTGAGCCATGTGCAAGCATGAACGGGGTTTCTCCTGTAGGTATCCTTGACGTGGTTCTGTAGGCCCATAACATAGCGTAGACCTCTTCGGTCCATCTTTCCTTCGCATCTTCTAACCTCTTCTTGATTCCATCGAGAATTATTATGTTCGTGACCTCAGTCTGACCGTTTGCCTAAGGACGGCCAGGAGATGAGAAGAACTGCTTTATCCCAACTCTTAGGCAGCACTTTTCTAGAAAGAAGTTCTTGAACTGGGTCCCATTGTCCGAGATGAGAGTGTTTGGGAGGCCGTGTCTGCATATGATGTTCCTCCAAATAAATTGGAAGGTCTTCTGCTCTGTGATCGTTATCATCGGCTCTGCCTCCACCCACTTTGAGAAGTAGTCAAAGGCAACTATCAAGAATCGATAACTGTTGGCAGCTCTTGGTAGAGGTCCTACTAAGTCAATCCCCCATACTGCAAATGGCCATGGAGAGGTGATTGATGTCATAGGTTGATGAGGTTTATGAGGAATAGTGGTGAATCTTTAACATTTATCACACCTCTTCACGTAGGCTGTAGCGTCTTTGGACAAGGTTGGTCACCAGTATCCCTGTGTGATGATTCTCTTGGCCAAGGGTCTCCCCCCTATGTGGCTAGAGCAAGAACCCTCATGAACTTCCTATAAGACTCGGGGAACTTCCGTGGGATGCACACATCTGAGGATAGGTAATAGAAATCGCTTCTTGTACAAGACGTCTCCTATCATCGAGAACTTGGCGGCCCTATATCTCAATTTCCTCCTCTCTAGCTTGGACTCAGGTATCTCTCCCTCTCTGATATATCTGGCAAGGGGGTCCATCCACGAGTCTCATAGGTTCAAATTGTGACAAGGGTTGCGTACCTCTTCTCCTCGATGGTCGCCTTTCCTAAGACCTCGACCGGAACTGTCCTTCTGACGTCTGTCTTCGTCGTCGAGGTCAACCTTGCCAACGCGTCTGCGTGGCTATTACTTTGTCGAGATACTCTCTTCAGTTTTATCTCTTCGAAATATTCTAACATCGTTCTCACCCTCTTCAGATACTTGGCCATCCTTTCATCTTTGGCCTCATAGACCCCCAATACTTGATTGACAACTAACCTTGAGTCGCTGTGGAGTAGGATTCACCTTACACCAAGAGTCTTTGCCAATGACCTGCTATCATGGCCTCATACTCAGACTCGTTGTTAGAAGCCTGGAAGTTAAATCTCAAAGTGTATTCAATGTTGGCACCATCCGGAGCTGAAAGTATTAGCCCTGCACTGCTTCCACTGTCACAGGAGGAACCATCAACAAAGAGATTCCAAATATCTGTATCTGATGAGAAGGCCCCTTCTGACATGACTCCTTATTTGAAGAGGTACAGATCTTCCTCGTTCTTCGCGACTCTGCTCCTGGCCCTGTTGGATGCGACCTCTTTCTGATCTCGGAAGACGTTTGGTGCCGTCTCTTCCTGATCTCGGAAGACGTTTGGTGCCGTCTCTTCCTGATCTCGAAAGATACCACGATTTGTCTTTTCAACACCCTCTAGGCCATTCTCTGCCTCGACCTCTTCCCATGTGAACTCAGTAACAAAGTCTGCGAGGGCTTGCCCTTTGATGGTTGTTCTAGGTTGGTGGGTAAGGTCATACTCCCCCAACTCAATGGCCCAGATCATCAATCTCCCGGACTTCTCAGGTTTATGTAGGACCTGTCTTAGTGGGGAGTCGATGAGGACAACCATGGAGTGGGCTTGGAAGTAAGGCTTCATCTTCCTTGAAGCATGTATCAGGGCGTAAGTTAACTTTTCCATGCGAGGGTAATTTTGTTCAGAACCTTGAAGGGCCTTATTGTTGAAATACACAGGCCTTTGGATCCCAGCGTCTTCCCGTATTATGGCTGCGCTGATGGCTGATTCGGAGACTTCCAGATACACGTACAATTTCTCTCCTGCTACAGGCCGAGATAGCAATAAGGGAGACCCCAAGTAAGACTTGAGCTGGTTGAAAGCTTTTTCGCACTCTTCGTCCCACTGGAAGGCCTTTCTAAGCACTTTAAAGAATGGAAGTCACTTGTCCGTTGCCCTGGAAATAAATCTGTTAAGTGCAGCCACTCTCCCCGTGAGTCTTTGGACATCTTTGATACTCCTCGGTGTCTTCATGTCAAGCAAAGCCTTGATTTTCTCAGGGTTCGCTTCAATCCCTCTCTGGTTGACGATAAGTCCCAGGAACTTCCCAGCTCCTACTCCTAAGACACACTTCGCGGGGTTGAGTTTCATTCTATATGAGTCCATAATATCGAAGGTCTTCTCGAGATCTGCTACATGAGTGCAAGCTTTCAAGCTCTTCATTAGCATATCGTCTACATACACCTCCATAGTCTTACCTATTTGCTCTTCGAACATCTTATTTACAAGATGTTGGTATGTTGCCCCTGCATTTTTTAGGCCGAAGGGCATCACTTTGTAACAGTATGTCCCGTCGATAATGAAAGTTGTCTTCTCTACGTCTTTCGCATCCATGAAGATCTGGTTATAGCCTGAGTACGCGCCCATGAAGCTCATGAGCTCATGTCCTGCTGTATCATCCACCATCTGATCTATTCGAGGCAAGGGATAACTGTCTTTTAGACAAGACTTGTTCAGGTTAGTGAAATCAACACACATTCTCCACTTCCCATTAGCCTTGGGTACTATGACTGCATTCGATAACCACTCCGGATATATGACTTCTCTTATAAATTCAGCCTCTTCCAATTTTTTAACCTTTTACCGGATGACGTCGTACTTCTGCCTGGAGTAGACTCTTCGTCTCTGCTTGATAGGCCTGGCATCTTTAGTCACGTTGAACTTGTGACTCATGACCTCAGGGTTGATGCCTGGCATGTCTGCGTGACTCCAAGCGAAGACACGCTGCCTCCTCCTGAGGAAGTTTATCAGCTTTTCCTTGATTTCTGACTTTAGGGCTTTGCCGACCTGGATGGTTTTTTTCGGCTCGTCCTCATTGAGGACGATGGATTCTACCTCTTCTGCGGCTTCTCCCTTCTTCAACTTTGTCTCATCTCTTGGGTCAAGCGTATCAATGCTATAAGTGGTGGTTGCCCTCTTATGGGCCTCTCTCTCTTCGACCGAGTTGAAGTAACATTCTCGCGCTATGGTTTGGTCACCTTGCACTTCCCCTACCCCATAGGGAGTCGGGAATTTTAGCATCTGGTGGACCGTCGACGACACAACTTCAAACTCTTTAAGGGCCACTCTTCCTATGATGAGGTTATAGGCCGAGAATACGTTCTCGTCCATTATGAAAAAATTTATCTTCCTGGTCAACCTCTTAGGCCACTCATCATCCATCCGCACGTCCATCTCATACACGCCCAAGGGGTGGACCTTTTCGCCACTGAAGCCCATCAAGGGGTGATGATAGGGTACCAACCTTGCTCTACTAAGACCTAGGCTCTTGAAGCAAGGCCAAAACATCACGTCTGTCGAGCTCCCCCCATCTACGAGGATCCTCTGCACCTCGCACCCATGCACCCTTGTTGTTATTACCAAAGGGTCATCATGGGGGGCTAAGATACCTTTGAAGCCGAGTCTGGAGAACCCAACTACAAGGGCGTCCATGTCCACCTTCTTCCTCTTCTGCACTGTATCGGAAGACGTTAGATTTATAACTTCAAGCTTGGCCACTGACTTGGCCTCTGCCACGTGAGCCTTTCTGTCAGCTACTTCAGAGCCACCTCCTGTAAGTCCTTCGCATATGGTGTCAACACCAAAGGAGATCATACCAACCATTTTCATCGGGGTGTTGTCCTCTTTCGACGGAAGATCCGGATCGTCTTCATCTTCACCTTCTGAATCATTGTCTCTTCTGGATGGGGCATTGTCATGGCATCTCTCGTTTCTCCTTTTCTTAGGGTCATCTCTTCCCCCTTTAGGAGCCTTGCCGTCCACATACTTCCTCAACTTTTCGGATTTTAACATCTTTTCAATCTCATCCTTCAAGGCGAAGCATCTGTCTGTAACGTGGCCATAGTCCTGGTGGAACTCGCACCACAAGTTTTTGTTCCTTTTATGTGGTGGGGCCTTCAGTTTCTCTAGCCACCTCAGAGTCCTGTCATTCTTGATCTCGTTGAGGATGTGCTCACAACTCACAGTTAGAGGAGTATAGTGAGCGAACTTGTCATCACCCGACCTCTTCTTTCCATCTTTCTTTCTTTGGGACTTCCCACTACTACCGCGATTCTCATCCCTGTATTTGGCGGCCATTACCTCTTCTGCATTCATGACTTTTCCCGCAGTCGCCAGTAGCTCCGCTATAGACCTGGAGGGTCTTCCGCAAGCTTCCACAATAACTTTTCTTTTTGAAGACCTTCTATGAGGGCGGTCATGGCTATATTCTCTTCATAGTCTTCAACCTCAAGTTTCTCTTTGTTGAACCTGGCAATGTAGTCTCTTAGGCTCTCGTCCTTGCCTTGTTTGACATACAGTAGGTGAGTGGTCTTCTTTTGAGGTCTTACCCCAAAACAAAAATTGTGGATGAATCGTTCAGCCAAGCCCTTGAAGTTCTCAATTGAGTTCTTCGGAAGAGAAGTAAACCAACTATGCGCTGCTCCTGTTAAGGTCCCAGAGAAGGCTCTTCACTTCATCTCATCAGGTATTGAGTAGATGTCTGCCGCTGACTGATACATCTTAATGTGGTGTACAGGATTTGTGCTACCGTCATACTTGGGAGATACCACCGGTGGTTTGAACTTAGCAGGGGTCGGGAAGCTCACTATCTTAGCTACAAATGGAGAGCCTTATGAGTAACCCCTTTGCAAGGGGTTCCTACTTTTGATGAGGTCTCCTATCTTCTCCTCAAGACGTTGGATAGAGTCATTCCATGGTCTCCTGCCATCAGCCTGGCCGAGGTTATCCCCAGCCACCTCCAAGGGGTGGACTGAGGGTTCCCCTGTCGGATGAGGTCTCCTATCTTGCTCTCAACCCCTTCGTTCTCGGGGTCGGCCTTGGTCAGGCCGACCCTGTCTGTCTCCTCTTTGCGAGGTTGCTGCGCTTCTCGACCTTGATAGCCTCTGCCTTAGGTCGTTCACTGGGCCCAGCCTCTCAAAGGCTGACCCTCTGCTCAACCGATCAAAAGCTGACCCTCTTTGTTGGGCCTCTTCACCTCTTCGGCCGACACAACCTTGGCTCTGCCGAAGAGGTCGTACTGTGTTATTCGACACCTCATACGGCTCCCAACAATCTTTCGGGACCTCTTCCGCCTCCAGATCGTCATACCTGTCCTCCGGGCAAGGGTTTCCTTGCCTCCCCAGACGTAAGCGCCTAGGGTCAGCAACGTCCCTTCTCCGCTGGGGTGCAGGCTGGTCCTTCATTGGTGCCTGGGGTGGTCCTCTGGCGTCAGGATGAGGCTGGACAGCCGCCGGAGTGATCATATCCGGTGAGACTCCAGGTGGCCTCATCATAGTTTGGTTGAGCTGTGCAAATTGTTCCTGCATAGCTTGTTGTGTTGCAGCCAAAGACCTCAAGGCTGCAGCTACCTCTGCCATTTCAGATTGAGGCGATGCCTGACTGGAACTAGGCCCCCCATCACCAGGCGGCGGAAGAGGCGGCGGCAATTCTGGTGCCATGTGTTGCTTAGTAAAGAGCCTAAGTATCAGGTGAGCTTAATACCTTAAAGGACCTCTTTCAATGGTGAAACAACTACACGCAAGGGGTGGTGCCTGGTTCACCACCAGAGTCTCCGGTAAGGTTAATCTAAAGAAGTGGAAGAGATAGCTTCTCATTCCCACAGACGGCGCCAAAAATGATGATGCTGGAAATAGCACCACCCTTCAAGGTGTTTGTAAGCTCAATTCAATGTTAACAATGGCAGTATAAAGACATATACACATATAGAAGAAGGAGGTGAGGAGAAGAGAATTCACATCGGAATATAAGTGGTTCAGCCAATCTGGCCTACGTCCACTGTGCAAGTGTATGATATGTATCACTGTATGAGGGCTCTAATGGCCATAGATGCAATTTCTCAAGCTTTCTCTCTTTACTGTGTGTTTGGACAGAGTTTCAGCTAGGGTTGCTAAATTCGGGGGTCCTTTGCAAGGTAGAGGATGACCTCTATATATAGTACCTGGGGGGTGTAATGTACCCCCCATGCATGCAATGAGCATGTGCGTATGTGATCTAGCCAATATGAAGAAGACATCTGTCACTGTCACATGTAGAGAATGATGATGAAATATTCTCCCCACGTGTGGGGAATGATTTGTTATAACTGACTTGTGTCCACGTGTCCTTATCCAAATGTCAATAGGTGCTCGGCCATGACCTCGGCCTGGGAAAAACTGAGGTTGATAAAGTCTAACTACCCGGGCAAACCGAGATGGGCCATGAAGGTCTCGGCTTAAGCTAAGCCGAGACAAGGGATTGGGGTCGTCCAGAGCCGAGGTTAAGCTGGCATGTGCTTGGAACATCGACTGATTTCTTGATGAGGCTGACCTTGGTAGAAGTATGGCTTCCTGTTACCTCGGCCAACTCTAGGCCGAGGTTGTCATCCCTAGGCGAACTGAAGTGTCGCTGACCCTTGCGATACATGCAGTGCCACCCATGACGTGGCTGGTGGAAGTGTCGGCCTGGGCCGACCCTTCAATGGCCGAGAGTTGTTATCACGAACCCAAGGCTTTTCCAGCGTCGGCTACATCCTCAGCCGAGGTTGGTGTCTCTGAGCCGAGGTCACACTTAGGGCATATCACTTATTATCATGTATTAAGGAGACATGTCTTCTAATATTTTCTTATCTTAACAAATCCCCACTTATATGATTATGTTGTATCAAAGCTTATAATTTATATAAAATCAAACATTAACCCCTCAAATTTATAACTCCATCTTTTGTGTGAATTATTTTTTTTTAACACTATATAAGGTTATACCTTAAAATAATATTAACTATGATTTTATTATTGACTAAACAATATTCATTTTAATTATTATTTTTGTTTATAAAAAAAAATTCCACTTAAACACCCTTTATAATAAAACATGTAAATTAATCGACATCCCCGAGGGACCAAATTAACGATGTTCAATATATAGAATTAAAATAGTTATTATTCGTACGAGGATTCGAAGATTATTTTTAAAACGTCGTCATTGCTAAAACTACAAAATTTGTAATTAAAATTTAGGGTCACTACAGTGCGTGAGACAAAGGGGAGAGAGACAAGAGGTGTGTGTGTGTGAGATAGAGAGAGAGAGAATAAAAAATAACCAAAAATCTATGCGCGTAAAACTTTCGTTTTTGACGCGAGGTGCAATGTCTGTGCATTTACCATCTCTCTCTCTCTCTCTCTCTCTCTCTATATATATATATATATATATATATATATATTCCTCATTCCCCATCCATCTTCAAACCCAATTCGAGAAATAAAATTAATCCTCATCCCCATCCCATTCTCGTCTCTAATCGAGGATTTCCTATGGGGACTCGAACCGATAGGAAATTTTGACATCCTAAGGTAAGGTTTTGAAAGCACATATTGAGTTTGTTTTTCTTTTTCTTTTTATTGGCGCACTAGATTATTAATGGTTGCATTCAAAACATACCCCTTTAATACCGAGGGTAGGGATGAAAATCAATTGAGTTGAGTTAGTCTTAAAATTGATTAAAGCTTGATTTTGTTAATGTAAACTGCCTAAAAATATATTTAATTTTGATTCATTTATTTTATTAAGTGAGCTCAAATGAACTTCAAAACAAGCGAAACACAAATCGAGTTAGAATACCTTAATTATTGAGTGATGTACTCACGGTTTGTTTTACAACCGTAAATGAATGTAAGTTACCCCGACGATATCTTTTAAATTCCCCAAACTTTTGAAATATCACACGTTGGTGGTTTAGCTTTTTACCACAGAGCAGCCAACTAGTCTACAACTCACTCTACAGCAAATCTAGTCGATTCCCCTTACCTTAAGTGAGTCTGAGTCTGAGATGAAGCTTCTCCCCTAAATTACTTGAATAACCCTGAAACCCTCCCAAACAACCTCAATCCACCCAAAACATACCCCGTCCCTTTTGGTCCACCCAAAAGTCCCACTGCCCCACCTCCCCCCATCTGCCATCACGTTTTTCACAATAACAAACAAAACATAAAACGAGTTTCATTTTCAGTTTTAGGATAGAGAATAGAAGACAGAGGAGAGATAGACAGAGAGTGACAAAAAAAAAGAAATTAAAAAATGGACCCAAACACGACCGCCGTAGCGGAAGGCCAACGGTGGCTAAGCATCGCCGTCAAGCTCCTCATGGGCCGGGACCTCGTGGGGAGCAAGACATTCGCGATCCGAGCCCGAGAGTCCGACCCCAGACTCGAGTTCGCCGATCAAATCCTCGCCGTCGTCGACACTCTTCTCGCCGGTGACAAACGGATCAACAACCAACCCGACTGGTACGCCATTCTCCAACTTATCCGCGGGCCCCACCACGAGACCGAAGTAATCGCCGCTCAGTACCGTCGACTCGCCCTTCTCTTAAACCCTCACCGCAACAAACTCCCATTTGCTGATCAAGCTTTTAAGCTAGTCACCGACGCTTGGTCTGTTTTATCGAACCCTTCAAGAAAATCTCTTTATGATAACGAGCTTAATTTTCAGCCTGTAGTTAATTTATTTGGTTCCACTTATGAACAACAACCCTTTCTTTATAAACCCTCTCAACCATCACTCAATCTTAACCCATTCGCTATAAATAGAGAACAACCACCTTCTCAACCTGTAGTAGTAAACCCATTTAGAATAAATCGCCAAGAACAAATTTTCAATCCATTTGGGCCTCCTCTGCCACAGCCACAGCCACAACCTCAACCACCACCACCACCACCACCACCTAGTAACATAGTGGAGGAAGAGGTAGTGGAGGAGAGACAAGTAAATGATGATACACATGGAAATAATGATGAATCTTCGAGTTTTTGGACTGCATGCCCTTATTGTTACAATATGTATGAGTACCCTAATGTTTATGTGGAGTGTACGCTTCGGTGTCAGAATTGTCGGAGGGCGTTTCAGGCGGTCAAAGTGCAGTCTCCGCCCATTGTGGAGGGGAAAGAATCGTATTTTTGTTGTTGGGCGTTTTTCCCGGTAGGGGTATCGGAGGATAAGCAGAAGAACAAGGGTGGGGATTCGGGTTGGAGTCCGTTTTCGTCCATGGTAGCTGTTCCGAAAGATGTGAGTAATGGGGGTCAAAAGAAGGGTCCGAAGAAACCTAAGCCTCGAAGGAGCTCAGCTCCTTGGGTGTATATCGATGATCAGGAGGAGGATATTTTTAGGGGCATTTCAGAAACTAGTAACAGTTCTGACGATGATTGGCGTAGGTCTAGGAGGAGGAAGAAAGTGAAGAGTGCAAGGCGAAAGAGATCTGTGCGTAGGAATGTGAAGCAATCGCAAGGGGATAAGGTAAAAAATGTGAAAGTGGGTGTTAGTCGCGAGAATTTACGAGGTGGGTCTGCAACACAAGAGGGCGTGGGGGTCCCCGTTATGCCTGTGGCAGAGACTAGTAAGAAAGCTGTGAGTCATAATACTAGGAGGCAGTCGGGTAGAGCTGCAAGGGAATTGGGGAAACTGGATTTGAATGTTGAGTTTAGTAATGAGGTTGAAGAGCCTGCTCTAGGAATGAATGAGGGGAACGGAACAGGAAACAGGGAGGAGGATAACATTGAAGGGATTGGGTTTTTTGAGGGCCTTGATGAGTTTTTGAGTAGTTTACCAATACTCTCTGTTGTGGGGGATGACAAGGTTAAGCCAACTTAGGGTGAAGTAAAAGACCTTTTTAGTTGGGGTGGTTGTTTTTGTATTCCGCTAATAATCAATGATGTAGAGCAACCGGACATTATGGTTAATGGCTTTTTTCTGGCAGTTCAATGTAATGTATGTTTAGTGACGTTATGTTCTATCCGTCATATAGTTGCTAAATAGTGATGCTGTGAAAGGAAATCTAATTGTTTGCGCAAACCTGTTTTTCCCCATCTTTTGCTTGGTCGGCTCCATTATCTGCAGCTATGGAAGTCCATCGGCTAGTATGGAGTGGATGCGGCAAAGGGTTGGGCCGGCTTAGGGTTAACATAGTTCAGTAGGATTTTGGTTGAACTGAACCTTGATGACCATCTGTTTCACCCCAAGTATTAACACCATACTTCCTCCAAAATTCCATGCTAGTGTCCATGCAGATTATTGATGAAAATCTGTTGAGCATCTTCCTCTTTTATGTTGCTACTTGACCTTCCTCTTTTGTGTTGCATTTTTCCGTAGCTGATAAATTCCTTTTATGTTGGGGTTGAATTCAGTCACTATTATTTTTTTCTAGTGTTTGAACAATCGGCTTGATTATACATCTTTATACACCACATATGAAAGATTTCCATGCTTGTTTTCATAATGACTTGCTCATCCTTGTTTACTTTCCATTTTTCTTAACTTCTAATTGCTCTATGTGAAAGAGTCTCTTACGTCACTGCTGTTTTCCAATGTGCAATTTGAACTATTCGTTTTATTGATAGTGCCTCTACTTTATTATGGATCATGGTTTATTCACGCCATGTTCATTTCAGTTTTCTCTGAGGACAATTTGTAAAAACGGCTAAGGATCAATATTTTGGATCATGGTGTTGATAGTCATAGCTTAAGGTAAATGTTCTATTTTGCAGAATTTGCACTTAAGGTATCTGCTTCCCTACCAGCATACAAACAAGATGTGAAGCCAGAACTGACAATTCTGCTCATGCTTGGTCCCAAAGTACAAAGACTCTTCAACACCTGATTTTTATGTATTTAATTCTTTATGTTATCTCCTTGGTGTAATTACTTTGTTCTACTTTATGTAAAATCACTTGGAGACAATATCCGGTGTAAATTTTTTTTTTTTTGCTTCCTAGTTTTATTATGTTTTCTTTTAAATGAAGAAGCACAAAATCAGTTTTCCCTACAAACCAATTTTGCAATCTCTAATCTGGGTTTCAAGGTTATTGTCTATCTTATGTGCGATATGATATTTTCTAGTGCATTGTTTAATTGGCCTTGCCCTTTGGTTTTTTTCATAAGGTCCTGATAATCATAACAATATTCTTGTGGGATGTGGAGAGTAAATTCCAAGAAATAAGGAGTTGCTAATCCAGGGATAGATCTTTGGGGCCCTTCAAGCTGGTTGTCCATCGGCTACGTACTTCCTTTCAGTTTTCAGCCACGCATGATGCCACACTGGGTGCCCATTTTGACGTTTCGTGCCGTCATTAATGAAAAGCATCGAACACCGTGAGACAGCTGATCCAAAGGATGGCGAAAGCAACATCAATGGAACAAACAAAGACAAACATCAAGAGTGCCTCTCTCTCTGTCAGTTATTAATATTCTATTACCTGCTAGTGGTCGTATAGTTGACTTGAATGTGTTAGATGACATTGAAAACTTAAAGTCAGATGCATATATATACTGGTCGTATAGTTGACTTGAATGTGTTAGATGACATTGAAAACTTGAAGTCAGATGCCTATATATACCCTGCTGTCCAAAGATTGCATGTTAGAGTATGTGTAAGATTGCATGTTAGAGTATGTGTAATGCATCCATATAGCTGGGTAAGTCACTAGTAGTTGTTTACGTATTCATCTCAATATTTTGATATCCAGAATAAATGCTGTTATCAATCCTGTCGTTCTTACTTGATTATTTGCCTCGCTTTTGGTTTTATGGTTTTTGTTGTTTAGCATGCCTTGCTTGTAGAGTGTTGGTCCTAATCGTCATTTCATGGGATTTTGAGCTGCCTACCCAGGATCTTTGTTGAACTCGAACAACATCGGTATAGTTTAGTTAAAGGTATTTCTAACCTAACCTAGAAGTGGTTTCTGATGTTGATTGTATTTCAGCAATTGCAGTTTTACAAAGTTTTATCATTCTTCTTTCTTTTTTGCCTCCTCAATACTCAGTTCCTTCTAGATTTAATAGTCGAATTCTCGACTGCATCCAAACAATAAAGTTTCAACTCTGAAAATCTGAAACAAGTTTGAACTATTGGGATCTTTATGTTTGTCTCATGTGCAAGCAAGTAATTCTCTGCTTTAGTTTGCATCTATTACAAAGTCAATAAACTTCAGTTTATAATATTGTTTTTTCCTGTATAAAAGTTCAAAAATTACTTAGAAAACGCTTTTATTTTTGTTAATCTCAAATAAAAACTGATTGATATTCCAATATGCCGTTTTCAACAATTCTTTCTTGATATTTCTTTCGTAGTAGGTACCTGCCTTAGGTATCAGCACTATGTCTTTCAACTTGTTATATTAAGTGACGTGGAGTGATTAGGATAGCCTGCTCTGAAACCATATGTCAAAGTAGGAGCATCCAACTCAAAACCTATTGGCGATGGGTGGAGTGTTCCCAGAATTCATATATTGTTTTGCAAGCCTTCGGTTTCTCGATATAAGATCTATGATGTTAACACACAAATATCATTAAGCTCTCATTAAAATTATTTGGCTTATTTATAGTAAATGTTAACTAGAAACCTAAATCTAACAAATAGCTGATAGATAAACCAAGATATATATGGACTCTAACTAGTAGTGGCAAAATGTGGCCCAAATAATAAAACAATCCATATTAGCCCACTCATCTAAATATGGAGCCCATATTTAAAAGCTATGAGTTAAATATGGGCCCCATATTTCAAAGCTATGAGATAAATATGGGCCCATATTTCAAAGCTAAGAATCAAATATAGAGCCCAATTTTAAAAGATACAAATCAAATATATTACTCATTTTTAAAAGTTGTGAGTAAAATATGAGTTTTTTTATATATACTTCGAATTGTAATACTTACTGTAGTAAAAAAACAATGGGTTGGCCTAACTCATATTTGGTCCGTCCATATTTGGCCCGGCCCACATTTAACCCAACCCATATTTGGCCCAACCCACATTTAGCCCAACCCATATTTGTCCCGCCCAAATTAGACCCAACCCATAATTTTGCCAGTGCTAACTCTAACCAAGAGTTTAAAATAAAACTAATTACCTTAGGATAACCTGATATGATATATAATAAAACAAAGGGTCCTGATATTTACACCTAAAAATATCTCCAAAACACCTTTTTATACAAAACACCACATAAGCACCTAATATTTATACAAAACACCGAAAAAACCCGACACAATATGTACCTTCACCCATCTAAAAACCCAAAAAATTTCAATCCTTCTTTTTTTCCCTTTTCCCCTCTCTCTCTCTAACTTCTCTCCCAAATCACCACCCCCCATTAAACCTTACTCCCAACACCAAAAACATACAACACCACATTACCATCAAGCTTCATTTCTGGTATGTTAAACCATTAAACCTTACTCCCATTATTGTCATGTTCTCATTTTGTGCTTCCATTTTGTGTATTAAACCCTAGCATGCAAACTACATATAAGAAATCCATTATAAACTCTTTAAAATGTAACCCTAATTAATCTAACTGCAAATCTATTCCATTTGCGCGAACAAACCTAGGGTTTACCACGGTAAGAAAAAACTAGGGTTTAACGATTTGAAAAAAAGAGAAAAAAAAAAGGTCTGCACCTACGGTTTCCCGTCACCGTAGATGCCAATAATATTCGGTCATGTCCAACCGTGATTACACAATATACGGCCAGTTCTCACCGTGGTTGTAGGTTTCACGGTTAAATCCAACCGTGGTTATTTTTTCACAGCCAAAGCCAACCGTGGTTTCCTTTTTAGTAATTAATGTTTCCAATTTTAATTCTAGAATGTTGATTTGCTAATATAATTTGCTAGGGTATATAAATGTTGATTTGCTAATATAATTTGTTAATTTATTATGTAGGTCATATAAATGGTGAGAAGCTGAAATCCTCCTACCGCATCCGAGCGGAAGAGGAGGTTGGAGGCGGCTAAGGAAGTACGACGACCCGTATCTTCCTCTAGTAGTAGTAGTGCCAGTGAGGCCACTACTTCAAGCAAAGGATATTCTTCGACGATTTCGTTAGATAAAGTGGTAGGAGATTTACTTAATGTTGAGGTGGGTGATAATTCGAAGTCAATTGAGCAAGTAGTTGAGGCGGTTGTAGGTGATTTGATTGGGGTTAGTGAAGGGGGTGAGGTAGTAGTAGTGGGAGATAAAGAGGAGGAGAAAAAAGAAGATAAATCACGAGAGAAAGAGAGAAGGAAAGTGATGAAGAGAGAGAGGAGGAAAGTGAGGAAAAGAGAGAGGAGGAAATAGAGGAGGAAAGAGAGGCAGAGAGAGATGAAGAGAGAGAGGCAAGGAGAGAGGAGGATAGAGAGGAAGAAGGAGAGAGAGGAGGAGAGGAAGATAGAGAGGAAGAAAGAGAGGAGGAGAGGAAGAAGGAGAGAGGGCAGGAGAGGACGAGTCTTCTTCCTCGGAAGATGAAATCCAACCGTCCGCATCGAAAGGGCCAGAGAAGAATGTCCTAAAAAAAATAAGCCACTTTGATTCCCAGCCGCTCGAGGGGTGCCACGCCAAACAACCCCACCGAACTCCTGAAAAATTAACATAACCATATTGGTTATTCTATTTGGAATAGAGATGAGGAGAGGGGAATAATGATGTGCGTGTACCCCTTCAAGAAATATGCTGAGTGGGATCTAGCCAAAGAGGATGAGCGGGGTAATAGAGTTGGTGAGGAACTTCGGGTTGTATGGTCTCCTATCGGTACATAGACTATGTATCGGTGTTGGCATTCATCGAACGGTGGCAGCCGGAGACAAATTCATTTCGTATGCCATTCGGCGAGATGACCATCACCCTAAATGATGTGTACCATCTCCTCCAAATCCCGGTAGCAGGTAAATCGGTGTACGGTAATGTTCCGAAGAAAGCCGAGGAGAATACGGTCCAAATCCAATGGCTTATTAAATATTTGGGTTGTACCGAGGAGGAGGCCAAGGAGGCGTGTAAGTCTGTATACGCTGTTCGTTTTGATTGGTTAATGAATTTGTGTAAGGGGAGGGTTAAGAAGCTAGGGAAAAGTGCTTCAAAGAGGAAGATTGAGCACGCTGCTAGGGGGTACTTGCTTTTCATGGTCGGTTGCTTGTTGTTCCTGGACAAATCGGGCAACCGAGTTTCAGTGTACTACCTACTGTCTGTGCGAAAGGTCGGCAAATGCAAAGACTATGCTTGGGGGATGGGTGAATTGGCCCATTTATATCGGAAGTTGGGGATTGCCTCTCGGGTGGACGTTCGACAAATGGTCGGATATCTTCCCCTTTCGTGGTACATATTTTAAATTTTGTTTTGTAATATAATAATCTCCTAATTAATATGTCTATATTGAAATTTTATTTTGTTTTGACTGCAGGCGTGTATATATATGACCACTTCAATTTGGCAAGGGGTGTTAGAAATCTCCATTTCGAGCATAGCGAGTCACGTCTATGCAAATGGAGGGTGCAAACGATGTCAGGGATGCATTTGCACAGTTACGGGCGCTAAGGGAACCTTAGATGATTTAAAAGCATCAGACGTAAGTATTAGTTGTTTTAAATTTAGTCTTTATTTTATTTATTTATGTACGTACTAACATTTGGAATTACGTTTAGGTTGTATGGAATCCCTACTCTGAAAAAAGTGAGGCCTACCCATTTCAGGAGGTCTCATGGTACAACGGCCTCCTTATCTGCTATGATGTCGGGGAACCCTACTACCCGGAGAGGGTCCTACGCCAGGCTGGACGTGTTCAAGCAATTCCTAGACCGCCAATGCTCCCTTTGTCAGAGGAGCCCGATACAAATTAAAGTTTGATATCGAGAAATGGTATCAACTTAACTGGGTTAACCATGTACTGTCCGATGCCAGACGTTCGACCCCGGTGAGGTCCGTGCCTTGGGAATGTGGGGATGGGTACATGTCTTGGTACCTAGAAAGATCCCATCCATACATTCAAAATCCTGAGAATAGAATACACAAGCTGGAGCTAAAGCACTCGGATAAAATGGTAAATGTTTTGAAATTTATCATTAAATTGATTTCCTTTATTCAGGAATTGTCTGACAAAGTTGATGATAATTTATATAGGCTAAGGGGATAGACGTAGCCATTAACCTGCTCCAAGAAGCTATTGACGGAGGCTCGGACCAGGAGGTTACGGATGTCCTTGAACTATCACGTGCAGCGCTTGATGCCCTTCTTCAGGCCAAGGGGACGCACGCTCATACAGAAAAGGGGAAGGCCCCGGTGCGTGAAGAAACCCGGACCAAGGCACGGCACGATCCAGCCCCCAAGCAAAATCCCCCTAAGCAAAAACCACCTTGACGAAGCGTTTAAAGAGAAGATAGACAAACTTTGTTCAATCAATTTGAATGTAACTGTATTCTTAAAATTTTTGTTTGTAAAGTATCCCAAATTTTGTTATGTGTTATGTGTTGGAGCAACTTTGCGACAATTATGTTGGAACAACTTTTTTGGAACAATTTTGAAACAAATATGTTATGTGATATGCGTTTGATTGTTATGTACTTGAATGCTATGTTATGTACTTCAATGTTATGTTATGTCCTTGAATGTTAACCGTGAACATGCTTGAATGATAACAAAATGGTGGGTTCTTACCGTTTATTACGTCTATACGGTGTGGTGTCACCGTTATACTAACGTCCAAGGTGGGGTGTCACCGCCAAATAAACAACCACGGTTACATTAGACCGTGTAAATTGGGGAAAAAAATAAGTCACTTTATATAATTCACGGGTGGATCAAATCGTGGAGAGTGTATTTACGGCTACAAGCAACCGTTTATGTTGGGGTGAAAAAATAGCCAAGTCTTTGCATATATTTCACGGTTCAAACTCACCGTGGATTAGAAACTCACGACTCTATTTGATCGTGATAGTACAATTCACGGTTACATGAAACTGTGTATCTTGTGTAAAAAAAGTGTCAAAGTCTCTGCATATAAGTCATGGTTGGGTCTCACCGTGGAATGCATAGTTACGGCTTTAACCAACTGTCTATATACCTGTCACGGTTATATTAAATCGTGTATTTTGGGGTGAAAAATTAGCCAAGTCTCTGTATATATTTCACGGTTCAAACTCACCGTGGATTGGAGAGTAATCGCTCAATTTCACCGTGAGAGTACATTTCACGATTACATGAAACCGTGTATGTTGGGGGAAAAAATTGCCAAAGTCTTTGCATATAAGCCACGGTTGGGTCTCACCGTGGAATTTATAGTTACGGCTATAAGCAACCGTTTATATATTTGTCACGGTTACATTAAACCGTGGAGGGTATATTTATGGCTACAACCAACCGTGTATTTTGGGGTGAAAAAATAGCCAAGTCTCTGCATATATTTCCCGGTTACAACTCACCGTGGTTATTTTTTTCACGGTGTGGTGTCACCGTGGTTTCCTCGTTATGGTGTGGTGTCATCGTGTATACATTGTTGCGGTGTCAATGTACCGTGAGTTACTTTCAATACCCCAAGATTTCTAATTTATCACATACATAACCATTGAATATTATAGTAATGATTGCAAAAAGATGGAAAAAGTTCCAATCAATAATTGTTAATAACCAATGAATATAATCAATGATTGCAAAAAGTTACAAAAAGTTACAATCATTAGCACTAAACTTTCTCCAACGACCAATTTACATATAACCAATCCTGATAAATTACAACAAGTTTCCAATCCTGATAATTACAAAAAGTTACAAGAAACCTTAGGAATTTCACCACAGAATTTAAGCCGTCGTCAAGTCCTCGTCCTCATCCGATGATATCAAGCACGGTTTATCTCTCGTCGCCATGTCTTTGGGACAGATTTTGAAACATTTGAAAGTGGGACTTAAACAAAGTAGGCCACTGAAGGGCATCTTCACTGGCCCTTGATTTGCAGTTAGAGCCAATTGGTGGTAGGGGGCAAAATCTTGTACATTTCAAACTCACCCAATGAATATTTGACGAGTTCAGGATATAGATGATGCGATTGTCTTCCATACTAGGTTTTGGCCTAACGTCGAATGGAACAAAAGTTAAGCATTGAAATTTGGATATCAACACAACAATTAGCTTAAGTGCATTCGCCGCAAGGTAGCCGAACTCTGGCATTATAAACCATCGCTCGCTTGCGCATGAGTGTCTAAAATAGTCTAATCTCCTCTCATACTCATTAATATCGTAGGAGGTCATCACCGTAGCTCAAAACGGCTTGTCCCTACGTAGCTCATTGCACAAAGCACTACGAATAGCATGAGAATGTTCAAGTCCATCCCTAACACCCGCCCCTTTTGAAATAGCCCTATATCCACAGTTCCCATCAGATTTTACATTATATATATCCTCCATAAATGATCGGAAGAACTCGGGAACGCCCTTCACATACATCTTCTCCCGAGACCACGTCTCCGGTTTCACTCTCGTCAACGGGGCAATGTTTGTGAAGACTTTTTTAAGTTCCCTTGTGGACGGTTCATCTTGCTCCCAAGCACAAGAGGATCTTTTCGTAGATATGTCGATAGACTTTTTCCCCTTAGGTAGCTTGCCCTTTTGACGAATTTGTACGGGCTCCATCAAGGGTGTGGTAGAGGGTTCGGCAAGCTCCATTAACTTGATTAACATCATATTTCTAACGGCTTCACCTGCCTCATTCCACCTTTTTTTAAAAAATATCATCTCGGGTGTATAGTCAAGGTCACGGTACCGAGGGATGTCCGGGACAATGTCAAGTTTCCTCTAATGATCGTCTAGTGCCCACAGTGGAATTGCTTGGCCTAACTTCTCCCATTGGACCAACTCGTGGACACATGGTAATTCGTATATGGTGCGAAGTACGTGGGAGCATCATACCTCCGTATATTGCGTGCTAGCTCCTGATGCGCTCAATAATGATCGCATGGAATCTATCTCAACAAGAATTAGATCCAATGCATAGTGTGATGCCCTACCACGGATCTCGCGCAACAACGCATCATTGTGTTCATGCTTGGTGGATTGAAGTGATTTCTGAAACTCAGTTTGAATTTGAGTTACTTGGTGGCCAAGTAATGCGTCCATACCCTTCCACACCGTCGCAAACGAACCGGTGCTATTTGTTAAGTGTTTTTTTTTAGTTGCGCATGGGCACCCTCCGCTTTGTTAGTTGTTCGGTTTCCACGGTGGGGTACGTGATTAGTCCATGCATGCGCGAACTGAAAACGAAAAGGGATCCAATTCTTTGATATGTACCCAACCATGTTCGGGTATTCTTGCCAGTTTTGGCCGAAAACAGTCCATGCATTCTCAAAGTCATTCGTAGTCTCCGACTCCAACACCCCAACCCAACCTTGCATGAACACCTTCTTGTCCTAGTCTTTAATGTTGGGTTTCACACATGCACCTTCAATGTTAATCTGTACATGGAATAAGCATAGAAGAACGGTGGCAAGTGGAAACACGCTTGGCAAAGCATTTAGACAAGATTGTTGTTTGTCGGAGACAACAACATGTGACAAAGCTTCTGGCTCGTATAATGACAGCAAATGTTGCAAAGCCCATCTAAACTTCTCTGCATGCAAATTCAATGCAAAAAGATTGCCTGGTAGAATTGACCACAATCATCTCAAATAATGGCATATTGTAACGATTGGTCTTGTAAGTGCAATCGACCACAAGCACACTCGGGAAGCATTTCACCAACAAGCAAGAGGTGGGATGTGCAAAAAATAAATCCTCCACCACATCGGTTTGCTCATTCCTTCGATGCCAGTGGACATAATTCTTCTCCTCGAGCAAATGCATCAACTGTTGCATAGCGGTGCGACCTTGCATCTCAACGTTCTTCATTTTGCTTTTAGCGTTACATATTGTTCGTATTTGTAAGGACACGAATTTCCAATTGAGTCCTTTGTAGTTTTGGCTCAATTTCGGACAAAAACGTTTGAGTCATAGGATAGAGTTATTGACCATCCTTCAAGCCTATGACATACTAAAGTTGAAGACGTAGCGGCCAAGAGTATAAAGCTTCATCAAATATCGAGTTTATTGTGCCTCGTTTCTACGTTAACAACATTTGTTCCGTTTACTTCTAAGGTATGAACGCATTACATATTTATGTAGGAGCTTGGAACAATTTGTATTGGGTGTAAGTTTTTTGTTTAAACTGTTGTTTATTTTCAGAAAGCATCTTTAAAACTTTAAAATAAAGTCTCTAGGCTAAATCTGAATTTTTATACATTCTGGAAAGTCGTTCGAAATTGTCGTTCGAACGAGAATTTTGTTTGAACGAGGTTTGCCAACGACTTGCCATTGGAACTTCGTTAGATATTGTCGTTCGAACGAGAATGTCGTTCGAACGAGAATGGCAACGAGATTTCCCATCAAGCCACTGGAACTTCGTTAGAAGGGTCGTTTGAACGAGACTTCGTTCGAACGAAAATCTCGTTCGAACGAGATTTCGGGCGGGAAATTAAAATGGCGGTTTTGGGCAGTTTTTCCACTACTTTTTCCCACTAACTTTTGACTGACTTATGTAGTGCGGGAACCAACTATTTTGAACTAACTTTTTCATAACCTTCCATCTCCAAGAGAGAGTTTGAGAGCAAAATTCAAAGAAGAAAAAGTTCATGTTTGAGTGTTCATTTTTCAAAGAAAAATCTTTAAAACACTTATGTTTTACACCCATTGTTTGTTTAATCCAAGCTTCCATATAAATATCTTGCTTGGAGTGTTTGGCACCGGTTTTTCTCTATACCTTGAAGAAGAGAAGTTTGGATTTACTTCTAAATCCCTCAAAGAAGAAGTTCGTGGTTTTGTTGCGGCATTCTCACATGGTGAAAGGCACCATGTGTGGTTGACGGTGTACCTAATGTCTCATTGGTGAAGTCCAAGGTTTCGGTGGAGCTCCGGGGTTGTCGATTTGGCGGAGGTGTTTACAAGAAGACGCGTCAAGGCTTGAAAAGGGTCGAGTCGAGGAAGCAAGTCATCTGTCTTGTAATTGTAAAACCATACTTAGTGGACTTAAGGCTAGGGCCGTCCGAGGTTTTTTTTCTTTGTGGGTTTTTTCTCGTACATCGCGGCGTAGTGGTTCATTGTTTATTTTATCATTTGCAAAACTCACCTAGAACGCATGCTTAGGTAAAAAGATAAAATTTGGTTTAAATCACTACTAGTTTAATTTGGTGCTAAATAAATTTGGGTATTGTTTATGTTAATTTAATTCAAGTCATCACTTAATTTGATAAAATTGGTTTGGCCTAATTTGGTAATATTGAAAATATGACTCAGGCAAATTTCTTGGACTTGAGTTGAGTTAATATGTTAAAGTGAAAAATTCATTTGTTAATTAATTTAATTTCACTTTAATTTGTGTTTAATTTTAATTTGTAAAAGAAATTAAAATTTGTTAATTTGTTTAATTGAACCATCTCGCTTCCGCATCTCATCTTAAAGGAAATTACTTTTTGTAGTAAAGATTTAAAAATTGGGGGCCTCGTGTTCCAACAGTATTGATGAACAATTGTATTTCGACCTCTTTTTCAATGTATGGAGTACTTCCTTCGGGCCAATCCCATTGTTTATCATCTCATTTGCAATGTCCACTCTTCTTGGGAGAGTCGGCGGGCATATGGGTGCCCAACAAGTCATTTTGACACCACGTGGTTGTGTACCCCATAAAGAACTTCAACCCCCCAACGGCAATTATCGTGCGGAACTCCTTTCAATCTAAATGGGCAATCACATTTTCGCATTCCGAAAGAACGCTTCCTCTTCTTTTTCAACTCCTCGTCTTTTTTGGGTCTATGAAGCTCGCTTCGCTCACAACCAAGTTCGACCCTACCCTTGCGGACTGTACTGGCCTTGTCGGATTTCAGAATTATCACGACCGCATGAAGCTTGCGACCAACTTGTTAACACCAATCAATCATCTTGTCTCGGTCATAAAAAATCTGCACAAGACGAACATTGTTAAATGAAAGGACATTTTAAATGGAGATTTCGAGTATGGTTGTAAAATCACATTGAGTACAATATCAATAAACAAAACATATCGCAGTTGTGAATTCGACTGTATGGTCTTGATTAATCGCATTAATATCCAATCCTTCTTTTATTTCCGCATCCTAACAATGCACATAATCAAATTATGTCATACAATAATGTCATGCATTAAATATCTTAAGTGTTGGAAATTAACTACGTGATATGGTTTTTTACCATAGACGATGTGAAATCTGGAAACAAATCACGCAAACAAATGGGCGAAGTAGATGCTGATGCTTGTTCAATCATACTCGGTTCACGCATATTCGTTTTCTCGGTGGATGCACATATGTAGGTAAACTTGGTACAATGACATTGTCTATATCGTGCTAAAATGTATCATCTAGAACCGAGTCATTTAACTGAAATGACAAAACAATTATTAGTACATGCATGAATGACAATATGCTACATGAATTATATTTATATTGAACTTATAACGGCCACATTAGACCGTGGGTATAATACCACGGCCCAATAAAACCGTGGTGAACTTATCACGACCAACTTAAACTGTGAATATATAACCACGACCAAGTGAAACTGTGAGTTTATAAACCCGGACAAGAATCATTACACGGTCAAGTGTAACCGTGTTATGTTAATATACGGTAAAATGTAACCGCGATGTGTCATTACACGGCATCTTGGGACAGAAACTCATTGTCACTTACGGTGACGGGCAACCGTAAGTGCAGTGAGTGTAGTTTTTTTATTTTTTCTCATTTTAAATGTTGTTTTACAGATTATATAGTGTGTAGAGGTGTTTTAATACCTCAAAATCATCAAACGAGCATTGAATATTTCGAGTTTGGGAAGCTTGATCATCAACATTCTTTTCATCACCCATTGCAATGTAGCCCCTTGATACTTGGTTTCCGATATAAACAACACAACAAAGACCACAACAACACAACAAACACACGAAAATGGAGATTTGGGAAGGAATGGTGAAGATGATTTCGGCTAGGTTTAGCCGTGGGTTTGAGGTCTCGGTGGGAAGAGTAACCGGTTTGAAAATGTGTCTTTTGGTTGGTTTGTGGTGTTAGTTTGTGTGTAATTTTTTGTTTAGTTTGGGGACATTTTACAAGAAAAAAAAGGAACAATACTTTTGGGTGTTTTGGAGTAAAGTTTGGATTTAATTTTTATGCGGTGTTTTGGGGATATTTTTTGGGTATAAATATTAGGACCCTAAAACAAATAATACTCCCTGAATATTCTCTCTCCTGGCAGACAACCCCCAAGGATAGAATTCCATACATATTATTCCCCCCTCTTCGAAACCCTCGTTCTCAAGGTTGCGCTGAAAATCTAAGAAGTCTGTGCAATTGAAAACAGATATTTCAAATAAAGACCTTGCTTGAATGTGAACCGGTGAAGAATTTGCTTCAAATGAACCTTTCCATAAATCAAAGCACATTTCTCAAAAGTGTAGAACAATTCGAATTTTCAAAGGCCAATAAAAAATTAGAGTGTCTTTAGGGCTCAAATCTGCAATTAAAACAAGTTCAGGGGCTGTTCTGCAATTTATGGGAAATAACTGAAAAGTTTTGGTTTAGGGCCTGTTTAGTTGTAGAAAACATTTTCCATTTTTCCTTTCCATTTCTAGTTTTCAATTTCATTATCCATTGAAAATTGTAGAAAATTAGAATACTCGTTCAAGTACTGAAACCTACGAAGCACAGACACTCCTGGAAGTCATGAGTCGGCTTTGACTAGAGTTGGACAAGCGAAACGCTCCAACATGTTGTCGACACTTTAGGACACGCAAGTCCTTTTTTAGGTTGGACACGCCGGAACACGCAAAAGAATACGTGAAATTAATTTCTGTAAATTATTTAAAAAAAAAATATTTTTATTTATTTTATTTTATTTTTGCTAATGTGATGGTGATTCTGCTTTATTTATGATTTTTAATGTTAAAGTGTGTTTGAATTTTATTTTATATGGTCTATTTTTTTAATTTCATGTTGAGAATGCTCTAATAATGTATTTAATGGAAGAAAATCTGTTTTATTTCATATATATATATATATTAGGAGGGTGGTTGTACTGTGGTCTATAAAGAACTGGAATGAGTGAGGCGTGACCCACTCCAACGAACTCTGTCTTCAAGGTCTCAAGAGCAGCTATGAGATGAAACCTTCCTCTTGAAAAAAAAAACTAGATAACAAGCAGGGGTGGATCCAGAAACATTTTGTAAGGTGGGTGGGCTAATTGAACAACGATTTCTGGGGGTTCGGGGGCAGGAGCCCCCGAGCCAAATTTTTTTAAGGTTATTTTTGAGTATTTACCAAATAATTACTTAAAAAACAACGAAAGATAATATTAATTATAAATTATAAATACCTAACAATTAATATTTTAAAATTAACATTTAACAAATAAACATTTGACAAACACTAACATTTAACAAATCCTAACATTTACATTTTATATACCCTAACAGTTAACAAATTAAATTTAAACAAACCCGAAAATTTAACATATAACAAGCCCTCACATTTAAAATTGATTTGAAAACCTAAAACATAGCAAATAATACCAAGTTGAGATTTTAAAATACACTAAATAAAACTAAGCTAACCTTCAAAGAATAAATAAATCTTCTAAGTGAGCCGAACATGAATAGTTATGAGTGAGTTGGTTGGTTCTCTCACTCTCTACAAGTTTTTTTAGTGTGTATTGTGTTTAGATATTTTGTGAAGTTAAGGTAAGGTGGGCATTTACCATCTTACCCAAAAAAATATTGATATATTATTGATTGACTAATAAATTTGCCTTTGAAAAAAAAATTGCCCCAAATGTTAAGGTGGGCAGCTGCCCACCATAGAGCCTTCCTGCATCCGCCCATGATAACAAGTTTCACAAGCAAAAATGATATCTGGGAGAGAAAGATCTCTTGAGAATAATGGCAGTAATGATAGGAGTGAAGAGGCAAGCACGTTGTCACTTAGGAGAGAGCATAGAAAATACTAGTTCTGATGCTATTTTGGTAGAGTAGCAGTGTAATTTGAGTTTTTAGTCCTGTTCTTGACCTTACCAAAGGGTCTTATTTTTTGGTATATACTAGGGCTGGCTTGACATTTTAGGCGCCAAAAATGAGAGGGAACTTAGGGACAAGGTCTGCAATGTTCCTTTTGTTCCAATTTGTCTGTTAGCTGCCTGTCCCCTCTGACAGGTGACACTTGGTGCGCACCAAAGTAAAAAAGAAAATATGTCGGCTAATAGTGTCAAAATATATGATTTGGTAAATACTATTTCAAACGGTAACTTGTTGTACAAACTTTTATAAAAATTTGCGAGTGGCCATGAGGTCTACTCGCTGATGGTCATTTAGAAAATGCTATTGTGAGCAGCCGCTTGGCTACTCACTTCTTTATTCTAAGTGTAGACTGTTTGAGTGCTTGAGGGACTTCTAGAGTCCCTCTACTAGTATTCTCTCTATCTTAAAGTCATGTGGTTGAGCTTTGGCTTTGCCTAATGGACCTTGTCTCCCAGCCACCAAACTAAAACTCCCAGGAGATCCCAACTAGCCTACTTGTGCCCTGCTTGTAGGGGTGTAAAACGGACGGATACGGAGCGGATACCATTGTATCCACATCCGTATCCGTCAAGACTCCACACTATCCGTATCCGTATCCGCCCGGATAATAATTTAAGCTATCCATATCCGTATCCTCTCGGATTTTCCGGATTCGGATAATATCCTTATCCGTTTTTATTGTTTAAGATACATTAAGATACACATAGCATATTGAACACTAATTTAATCAATTAATTAAATATATAATTTTTCATTCCATGTAAGATATAGAGAATGTGTGAAGCATAAAATTAAAGTATAAAAGAAGGTTTGAGCAAAAGTACTAACCTTTAATGTGCATTTTCTTATTCAATTTTGAGCCATTGAAATTTGTATCCTCTTCAGTTTCTCTAATGTTTGAACAAAAATGAAATGAAGCATCATCTTACCTGAAAAGAATAACTCAATTAAAATATTAACGGAGAAAACAAAGAATATATTACAATAAAGAAGGGATGTTATTTTTTACCCCTTAAGTTCCTGAAGTGTGTCTTTCTCATCTCCTTTCCTTTGTATCCTTTTTGAATTAAGCATTAAGGTAATCACAACTCGCAAGTTAGTAGTAATGCATAAAGATAAGACATTAATTGTTTGAACATACTAATTCACCCAAATAAAACTTCACCAATATATGGTACTAAAAAGATAAATCCATGAGTTTAATAATACATGTAACATAAGTTTTTCTTATACATAAAAGTTTCTTCCACCAAAATCCGCCCCCGTAACACAAAAATTATCATCTTCAACTTCCAAGGTCCCACAAAGCTGTATTGGATAAGAAGAAAGAAAAAGTTATAAACGGATTATTAGCATTAGCTATTCATTATCACAAGAAGAACAATACTAACAAAAATATTCAATTAATAATAATACCTGAAAATGAATTTTCTAGAGCCTAGCTATTCATTATCATCAGCAACTTTCAAATTTTCTAAAATTTTGCAAACAAATAATAAGTTAGTGTTTATTTATGTTTAATAGTAATGACAAATATAAATTTTATTTTGACTTACCCAGTTTCTCTCCAATAGAAGGCAACCAATCTTTCAAACAAAGAAGAGTCTCGACAGTCTCAGAAGCTAAAGATGAACGTGTATCATCCACAATTCTGCGCCCCCAACTAAAAGCTGACTCTGATGCAACGGTAGTAACAGGAATAGCTAAGATATCACATGCCATCTTCGCAACTGTGGGGAACTTTGGCCCATTAGTCTTCCACCAATGCAAAATATCAAATGCAAACTCATTATCATCGTCGAGAGGGAATAAAGCTTCCTCCAAGTAGTGTTCTAATTCAGACTTCTGAACTATAGATGAAGCATTAGAGCGCTCCATAATAAACCTTTTAAATCCTCAGCCAGATCTTGCTTGGGGAATAGTATCAACTTCACGAGTAGACTGCTCACATCTATCCCCAAGTATGATGGGAGAACATGAAGATTCACTATTTAAGCTTTTATATTCAACATATAACTCAAACAAAGTGGTGCGGACTCTGCGAATGTAACTTTCTGCCAAAGAACCATAAATCTCACGATAAGCATAGTGAACAAACTCCATTTTGTACCGAGGGTCCAACACCAGTCCAAATGTTAACACCGAACTACAATCCTCCCAATACTTGCCAAACTTTTCTCGCATTTTCAACGCCATCAAATGAATATAATCCACATTACTTTGCATCCATTTATTCAACTGATAATTAATATTACAAACATCATTGAAATAGTAGTTTGCAGTTGGGTATTTTGTCCCTGAAAGGCGATTTGTCATTTCATAAAATTTTTTCAAACATTCTCAAATTTTTTCCCTCGTTCCCAATCATGCTCAATTGGAAGAAACTCATAATCACGATCCAACTCTGCCAAGCGCTCAAAAGATCCTCTCAATTCTATGGCACTCTCTAGCATAAGATACGTAGAATTCCATCTAGTTTGACAATCTAATTCCACATTCTTTTTAGAATTCAAACGAGTCTGTCGTAACGCAACATTCCAAATTTGATTTCTTTGAAGTGATGACCCAACGTGCTTAACACTATTACGAATTCTCTCAATAAAAGTATCAATCACTTTCAACCCATTCTTAACAATCAAATTAATAATATGAGCAGTGCAACGAGTATGAAACATATCGCCATTTTGGAGAAGAACTTTTTTACCATTCAACCATGACTTAATACGCTCTACCATTGGCTTATTATATCCAGCATTATCAACTGCAATAGTCATGAGCTTTTTATCAATATTCCACTCTTAAGATTCTAGTCTTCACCCATTCAGCTACATTTTCAGCATCATGTGGACATTTGATCCAACAAAAAGAAATTATTTTCTTAGGCAATTTCCATTCATTATCTATGTAATGGCAACTCAAACAACAATACCCAGTTCCTTGATGTTTAGGAGTCCAGATGTCTGTAGTGAGGCAAACCCTAGATGAAAGACTTTCAATGCTCTTGTAAAGTTTTTCTTTTTCACATTTAAAACCTCTTTTTAAATCATTTCTCACAGTAACTCTTGACCGAAATTTATAAGTAGGACAACAATAAGAAAGCCAATACCTGAAGTACTCGTGCTTGGCCATAAGAAAGGAATAATCATGTTTAGCAACCATTTGAGCAAATAAAAGTCTCTCCACATCTGGGTCAAATTTGTAAGTGCCAAACTTTGGAACCGGATCACTAGATGACTTAACTGCGCCAATAAGTTTCTGTCGAATGTCTCCTCCACTCGCAACCTTACGTTTACACGATTTGAGATGGTTGCTCAAGTGTGAGGTTCCTTTTGAACTCCCCGCATCAAACTTTCTTTTGCAATGGGTGAGTCGCCGTAACAGAACTATCTGGGTGAACCTCTCTATTAAAATCAAACCACACGTTAGATGTAAGTTTTTTGTTGTGCGCTTTGTTCTCACTAGCTTTGTTCTCACTAGCAACACTTGCGCGATCCGACAAAATACTCTCCACTGGAACATGAGAAGATTCATGCGTGGAAGGATTGTTTTGATTAGCTTCTGTAGACATATTAAACTGCATCGTGTTGAGGGATAATAAGTGATATGCGACGTTCCCAAATATAATCTATTTTTTAAAAGAAAAAAAATTACAACGTAGAAAAGGCATAAAACTGATCTTTAAAAAAAAATATGAAACTAATTTTAACAGAAATAGAATAGAATAGATAGTTGGATATATTATATTATATTATAAATTACAACGCATACACTAATTTTTATGCCTTTTCTATTCTATTCTTTAAAAAAAATTATACAGAAACCATCATACATCAAATTTGAGCATACACTAATTTTCTTTGATGTAATCTATTTGAGCATACACTAATTTGAGCATACACTATTCTTTAAAAAAAATTATACAGAAACCATCATACTTCGTATCTTTAAAAAAAATTACAACGCATACACTAATTTTCTTTGATGAAAACAGATAATAATACAATAATACAACGCATACACTAGTTTTTCTTTATAAATGAAATGAAGCAATAATACAAGCACAACAAAAACCAAGAATCAACTCCAATAACAAAAACAGAAACAGGAGTGTTTCTTTATAAATGAAGCAAGAATAACAGTTGTTGAACATAATAGATAATCACAAGATTCAAACAGAAATGAAGCAAAAATGAATCAGAAAGAATAAAACTTCAAACCAAGGTAAAAACATTACCTGTTGTGTGTTTCTTCGGCTGTTGAACGTGAGGGTTTCGTCGGCTGTTGGAGAGGGGAACAGGGGAAGCGACCGGCGGGAAGGGTTTTGTCGGGAAGGGTTTCGTTGGCTGGAGAGGAGGGAGGGTTTGGGCGGGCGGGACAAGGGAGAGGGTTTCAGCTCTTGTTGTGTGTTTTTGGCAAATGAGGGAAACCGATTTGGGTTTTTAGTTTATTAGGTAGGTTAGATTTTAAAGTTTTTATAATTAAAGTTATACCCCAACTTTTATTTTAAGTGTTAGTTTATACCTAAAATATTATATAAGTAATATTTTAAACTAATATTAGACGGATACGGATATCCGGTAAAATGGATACTCCGCATCGGATACGGATTATCCGTGTCGGATACTAGTACTATCCGTAGCCGTATCCGTTTTCTCGGATATTTTTATAGAGTATTCATATTCGTATCCATTTCCATTTTTCCGGATAAATAACCGCAAATTCGGATTCGGATATCGGACGGATGCGGATTTTCGAATATCCGTTTACAGCCCTACCTGCTTGCTCAACTAAGACCACCTCTATAAGAAAATAATCATTACTAATTTATTAGTTTATGAGTAATAATCTTAAGGATGGGGCCGCTCGAAGTGGATCCCCTTGCCCTGAGTCGTTTTTATGTAGCATCAACCTTGGGCAGAGGAGCCATTCAAGGTGGATCTCCTTGCCCTAGGTCATTTTCTGTAATATGTCAATTCTAGGCAGTGGGGGTCGCTCGAGGTAGATACCCTCGCCCTAGTCTATTTTCTGTAATATGGCAATTTTGGGCGGTGGGGGCCACTCGAAGTGGATCCCCTCGCTCCAGGCTTTTATAATTTTGCTAACAAGTGAGTGCCCCCACTGTTAGCAGAATGTATATTTAAATATATATTTTATATTATGCGTATTCTAGCGTGTCATATCCTAGTTTTTGGAAAAATCACGTGTCGTGTTGAAACACGTATTACGTGTCGAGTCCGTGATTCATAGATTGAAACTGAAGTCCATATTATCTATTTTTTTCACAAAAATCACTCCCATTGCAACCTCACCATGGTTGTCACGGCATGGATGGAGTAGGTGTGGTGGTGTTGATGGTGGAGGTTGTGGTAGTGAGTTAAAATAAATTTTCAATTCGAAGGAAATTTTTGAAAAACATTTTAAATTGCATTTTCCCAATTTCTGGAAAATATGTTCAACTGGGAAATAGTTTTTTGATTGGAAAAAATAGACATTTGAATGCGTTTTCCATTTTTCTCAGAAATTGTTTTCTAGAAAACAACAGCCCTGGGCATTAGCTGTTGACCTGTAATTTTCAAAACTCGAGGGATAGGTTTTGTATGGGTCTGTAATTTTTTATTTATTTGGCTTTGATGAACTAAGTAAACAGAACATTAAATATGGGGCCTTCGGTGGAGACTTTGTGGGTTGATGGCGAGGTAGACATGCCTCTGACGAGGTTCTCCCTGGGACGACGAGGCTCACTGGTGACCGGGCAAGGCTTTAGGTGTAATGTCTGGCTCCCTAAGTGAAGGGATATTGGGTTCTCCACTTGGATCTTGTGTTTACTGTAGGCCAGAGCTCCAAGAGGTTAACTGGTGAATGATGGAGGGGCTCGGACCACGGGACAGAGGAGTGGTGGTGGTTAGATCTAGGGTTTATAATCTTTTGATGTCATTTTAGTGTCGGTCTCATAAGATCTTGGGCATATTTTGCATTCGACACTATTTTTCGGTATGCCGGAGGGTCATCAAATACGGGTGGCAGTAGTTTGGTGCAACCCAGGGGGCATCAATGTCAGCTGCAGGGCTGACGCTAAGTCGGAGGGGCTTGATGGGGCGGGGCAGCTACAGTTGGGGAAAATAGAATTAGGGATGAGGATAGATAGGCGGACATAAGTGAGGCCAGTGGGATAAACGATGTGTACACGTCATAGGGTTGGTGTTCGTTGGTCGAGGATGTGAGAGGGTCTGGGCCGCTATCAATAGGGTGCCACAAAGGCAGCGGACAGCGACAAGTCTGGTGATGGGGCGGTGTGGGGCCCTGCGTGTATTAGGTGGCTCGCGGTGGATGAGAGAGATTGGAACATGTGGGGACCCGCTATGGCGGGTGTTTTGGGCCAGTGGCTGGGTCATGGAGTTTGCCACTACCGGCTGTGTTGGGGCTGCTGGTAGTGGCAGTCAAAGGGACTGGAGTGGGCGGAGTGAGGATGCTACCAACGCTTGAATATGAATCATCAAGTTGTTGAAAGCCTCCTCCAGGCATTCGGATTTCTTTGGCATCATATTTATTGGTCGAGTCGAGACTGGTCTATGTAGCTCTTATACTACTTAACGTGAAAACACAAATATCAAATTTGATTGGTACAATGCTGGACCAATGGCCTATTTATAATAAAAAAATTAACTAGGGACCGAAATATAAAATAATGAACCAATACATAGACGTAGGTAAATATAGACTTCAGCTAAGAGTTTGAATTAAAACTAATTACCCAAGGGATAAGCTAATAGATAATAATAAAAAACAAAATAAAAACAAGTTAAATCTTCAAGAAAAAATCATTACATGATTAGTTCTGGGGTGATACCACATCTGTTAAATGAGTAGAAAACATTAGGGAAATATATGTAAATTTTAGTATGTATCGAAAAAAACACCGATGGACAAATCAATAAGCTACAATTTATTGTATCTTTTGGATTTGGTCCATATTATTACATTTCTGTACCTTTTTGAGACCCAAACATTGCGTAAATGAATCTGATTTGGATGCAAAGATTACTGAGCACTGAAGCATTTTATTTAATGCTTAATTTTTTCTTACAATTACAAGGCTGAGTTGTGGCTGCCACAAAGTTCCATTGTTAGGACTCTTACCCCTTAAAAATGATTGTGGATGTGGAATTCCCATTTATGATTTACTTACCCTTGGCTTAATTATTAGGTGATTCTCTACATTATAATTCATTATTGAATCGTCAGATTGATATTATTGCATTTTCTTTTTGTTCAGTTTTAAGATGATAAAATTTGTTAGTCACATTTTGGTTAACCCAATCAATGTGCATTATAGTGAATTTCATTACGTCTGCATTTATCTCTTTCTAGGAATGAAAAATATTTGCATGGCAGTCATCATTGTCGAACTTTGGTGGATACCTCTGTTTATGTTTTCCGGGTAATAGAAATAATAGTGTGGTCTGCGCATCATATTTGTCTTAACTTCTAATTAGTTTGGTAGGGCATCAGTACTTTTGTCTAAAGGCAGTCTTTGGGGACAGAAGTGCTTTAAAATAAAATTTAATGGAAGACTGAAGGTTATTGGTAAAGCCACTTTAAAGTTTCTTGGCATCCCATTTGTAGGTACTTATAATTATACATCAATTGAAAAAGCACCTCAACTTTTGAAGGCATCCTACCGCAAATTTTGGAATGATTTATGTAGATTTGATGCGAGGATGAAGCGAAGAACAGTACATGATTCCTTTCTCAGTTTTATGCCCACAAGAATCGCGTCGGTTTCATTAGTTCGGTTGGTTTGGACCATTTTCCTATCTCAATTGTGGGCCAACGGAGAAGATTTTTGAGAGCCCAAGACGCAAGGTAGATCTGAATCTTGTGCTTCCCCATCCTTAGTGATTCAAAGTCGAAGTCATGGATTTTATAGAGGCCTGCACGGATCGAAGAATGTTGAGCTGGTTCAGGTATAAGGTTTTCTTTTAAGGTGTTTTAGGGGAATGCCCAATTTAACTAAGTGTATAAAAATAGTACATTCCACATAATTTTATAAATTTAGTCCCTGTACTAAAAACACCATGAAAAATGACCAATATGCCATTTGACAACTCATAAAAAAAAACCCATCAAAAATTTGAAAGTCTATAACTTCAAATCTACAAAACCAAAATTCGCAAAATTTATATATTTGATATCTAATCGTTGAGATCTATCCAATGACACTCATATTTGATATTTTTTGATAAAAAAATCAAAATCGATAAATTTACTATCTAAAACTTTCATTTTTTTCCGGCGAAAAACCTCCTTCGGCGCTGACAATGGTACAATTGGCGTGGACACACAAAAAAATGAAAGAAATAGATGAAGGGGTATAAATATAAATACCTCTTTAACTAAAACAAATCAAATTACCTGTTTTGTGTACTCCTAATTCTAAAGGGACGACACAAATAAATGTTATACAGGGACTAGATTATAAACTTGAAAATCACTGTAAAAAAAAATTCAAATATATGAAGGAACATGATGTTGACCTTAATTATCTATTTCTTTTAATGGGAGACCAAGAGTGAGAATGAGATGGAGACAAGTGACAGAGAGTGAAATGACCGACCTTTGAAAGAGAAACAATTGACGAAGTAAAAGTGCCAGTGAGGGATTACGAAAGTTTTGAGCAATTATTTAAAATGTATAGAAGTGGTTTGGATACATCGACTTATTTTTAGAACAATCCTTTATCTTTCATATTCCTCTGAAAATGCTTGTTTGATGTTTGTGTAGCCTTTTGACTTCTTAGTACAGTTTGTAGAAAGGCCAGGACTTCTAATGGTCTGGAAATGCTTGTTCGGTGTTCATGTAATTTGTTACTTCATTTGTCAGTACAGTTTGTAGAACAGTAGAGCGTATTTTCTCACTTGATTCGTCATTATAGTTTGTATAAAATTAATGCTTTTGTTGAAAGGCCAGGACTTCAGGGACTGATTTCTTCAAATTTAAGTCTTATTTAAGGTGGTCAGTAAATTTCCCTCATTTGTGTCGACATCCCGTTTTAGGTATCAATATTCTTAAGAAATAGCACTTCAACCTCTAAGGCATCAAATATAATGCACTCTATTTAAATGGAAGCCTGATTTAGCCCCTAGCCTCCTCGACCCCCACCCCCACCCAAATTGTGTTGATTACTTTCGTGGCTGCAGGTATGTATTTTGATATTGCTATTTCATCCATGGTGTCTGATACAATTTGAAGAAGTCGGGGGTTCTAAGATGGCTCCAAAGATGCTGAAGACGGGGAAAGTGGTGTTAACATTGTTCGTGGCGGTGGGAAACTGTACCGGAAAGGAGATGCACGTGGTTGTGTTGTAGCTGACCCGCTTTCTTCATCTGTTTTGGGGACCATGGTTGGGGTTAGAAGAAAGAAAGTGCAGATTGAGTGATGGGTCAAGGGCGACATTGGTGTGGTAGAAGGGAGAATGGAAGGATTTAAGGAATAAAGAGTTCAGAGTTATATAGGGTTAATGTAAATGAACCCCGTTAAATTTGATTTAATTATAAAAACAATCAATTTAAATCATAAAATTCCGACACAAGAATTATTTTAAGAATCAAAGAAAGAACTCTCCCCCCCCCAAAACACACACACACAAAACACTTACCCCGCCCCCTAAAGAAATAAGAATACTAAATAAATCTAAATGTCAATCTATAACGATTTATGAATCATGTAGGACATTTTATGAATCCATATAAAATAATGATACAGTCCAATACATGAAAATTCAGGTATGGAGTACTAAAAAAATAAATTTTGAGGCAAGCTGCAATTGTCGCTGACTTTTGATCTTGACAAGCATTTTTAGTTTTCTTTTTTAAAAAAAATTGAAAAAATTCGTTTGTCACAGTCAAGAGTCGTGACAAATGCTTGTTCATTCTGCTCCTTTGTTTAGCTATCCATTTTAGAGAATTTTTGTAGTACTATAATATTAAGATATATATGAGACAAATCTTTTCCTCGATTAACTCTAAACAAATTCAATTACTAATACCATTTGTAGTCTTATGTGTCAAAATGCATTTTTCTTAAGATATTCACATCTCTATTTGTTTATTTTTCAATTTCCATGAGGATAATCATATTAAGAAATAATACAGTTATACAATAAGAACAAGATTCGATAATCATCAAGATATGGTTTTACAAATTCATAGATCATAAAGGACACTGATGTACCTAAGTGTGGTCTCGTCCTCCCAAGTGTGGTTTCGTCCCCAACAGGTCTCAACTCGGTCAAGGCTTACCTTAGCAGATCATCAAGGGAAACAAACATGGGACGACTCCACAGAAGTCCTATCGTAGGTGGCCTTGTCCTCGGCCACCACTCGACATATCACAACATCATTGATCTCTGTTCTCTTCCATACCTCCTCGGCCTCGTCCATAAACATAGGGCCAAGGGTCATATACATACTCAATTTAGCACACCGAGGGTCGACGGTCGCCCCTTCAGAAGACTGACTTGACAGCTCGGCTCGGCTTGGTCCATGACGACCGATCTTTGACACCTGGAAGAATACACGTGGATTCAATGAGTCACCATCCCACGTGAACAAACCGTTATAACAAGATCTTCATGAGCACGTGAAGGAACATTTCATTATCATTACATATATGTGTTAGGGACAAGTGATTGATTTTAATTGGTTGCCTCGTCCTGTGCATGCTTATTATATGCTCTGGGGTACAATGTGTACCACAAGCGCTATAAATACCTATCATCTTCTTCCTTGAAGGGGAGAAGAAAACCTAACCCTAACCCTAACCCTAACCCAAGCTTTGTTAAACTCACTTTAGAGAGAGAGTGCTTGAGAGCTGTATTTTGAGCCACTAGAGCACCATTGTTTAGTATAAAAACATACAAACAGCTGCACAGTGGAGTAGGCCAATGGTTGAACCACTTATATGATCGTGTTCATCCTCTTCTTCTCATCTCCTTCTATATTTACTCTTACTGCTCTTATTGTAGATTACTAGCTTGAGCTCATTACAAGTTTAAGTGATGATATCTCGGGTATCATCATTTTGGCGTCATATGTGGAAAACGAGGTTTCATCTTCTTCCTCTCATTTTTTGGTTAGTATTTACTTGAATCTCAGGTGGTGATCTAGCTCTACCTTTGCTGGGCCTGTATCATCATTGAAAGGGTTCTAGTTGGGATCTCCAAGTTTCTTTTAACTCATCTACACTCTCACCGGAGAGATGGCTTTTGATCTGCCTCCAGGCCTTGGCCCCGACTGTAATCAGGCACCACCTAATTCAGAGATGGTTGACGTGGCGATGACCTGCGCTCACTGGTGGCCAACCAACAAAAGATGCAAGAACAATTTATGACTTTTAGCCGAACCATGATGGCCAGGACTCTAGGCGCTGCGCCGGAGATGATCACTCCGCCCGCCAGAGATGTTGTAAATGTGGCGACAGGGGGGCGACCACCGACCCTACACAAGGAGCACAATGCCACTAGAGGCAGAGAGACGTGGCCGGCCCGAGGCGACTTCGCCTGGTAAAACAAGTGCAAGAGGGTCCAGACAATCAGGATTGTGATGAGGATGATTGTTGGGAACCATATGAGATTTCTGGTGACACAGTTCGCCCAACACCGGCCAACAGGGGAAACTATACAAGGCCGATACGTGAAGGCCAACCCAAAACTTCTGCCTTTGACAGACATAACTGGGGGTCAGCCCGTCTCGGCCCAATTGGAGACCTGCGAAATTGACTTTCCCATTCACGCAGTAATTCCCCCTCTAGAGGGAATGGTGGATGTGGTGACCGTTGACCTCAGCCAGACCGAGAGGGAGAACAGAGGGAAGTGAATAGTCATCAAAGGAATGCTGACCGAGAACAAGTTCCTGATCTATCCAACAAAGAGGGTGGATGAGACAATACAACGACAACAGAGAAGCCGTGGAACAATTCGATTCAGAGGTTGGAGGATAAGATCGACGATCGGTTGAAGAGTCGAGACTTAATCTATAGGGGCTATGTGGAAGGTTCTCCCTTCGTAGATAAGATAGTAAACTTCTCCACTCTAGCTAAGTTCAAGCCTCCTACTGTAACTCCAAAATATGATGGCAGTACGAAATCGATACACCACATTGAGAAGTATCTGTTGGCAACAAACATTTACTCTGTCTCAGACGAGATGAGATGCCGAGCCTTCTCCGACACTCTCACTGACACAAGCCACATGTCGTATATGTCTCTGCCTAGGAATTTAATCGAGAACTTCAAACAGTTAGCTGAGCGATTCATCCACAACTTTTGCTTCATCATGAACCCCTAAAGATAGTGATTCATCTGTTGTATGGGAAACATGGTAAAGATGAGATGCTTAGAGACTACATTGCTCAGTTAACAAGGAGAAACTTGAAGTGAAAGAATACGAGGAAAATATTGCTATGACAACGCTCATGAGTGGGCTACAGAAAGGCAAGCTGCTCAGTAAGCTAGTCGAGGATCTTCCCAAGTCCATGCAGAACTTCTGGCTATGGTCGGGAGAGTCATGAATGCTGAGGAGGCCATGGCGGCCAAAGGAGAGGACGAGAAAAAAATAAGTGGGAGAAAATCTCAGAAGGCGAAAGATGACAGAGCTCTCAGGTGGCCTGAAAAAGTTAAGTCCCCTCTTCACAAGGGGAACAAAAGCAAGTGGTGTGAGTTCCACAAAGATCACAGCCATATGATAGACAAATATTTTGCTTTCAAAGACAAGATTGAGAAGATGTTGAAGTAAGGGAAAATCCGGAAGTATGTTGACCGGAGTGGTTCCCAGAAAGAATCACGGCATGCCAAAAGATAACATGCTGAGAGGATTTAGGGGTTACTCGTAGTCAACCCGGTCCGACCCAATGGTAAGGTGTGAAGTGAAATGAAACAGCCGACATAATGTTGCTAGTCCAGTTTTATTTTAATTAACGTTTCACTTGTTTAATATGCGATTTCAATTTTAAATTAAACTACGCGAGGGACCCATGGAGAGCATCCCCTAGTCCAAGCATACAGAGGTGTTAAGGGGGAGGGGGATAGATCTTATATGATTTATTTGGAAAATATTTGCCTCATTTTACTTAACAAAAACTTACCAGCTTTTATTATGAAAAAGGGTGACCACTTATCATGCAAGTTACGTTCAATTAACAATTTATCCATAAAACATTTACCATAAGTTAATCCACAAAATAAAACATAAATCCCTGAATTATTAAGACTTCAAATAGTTCGAGTCTAAAACCAAGTTCATCTTATCAGAAATAAGGGATTTCATCAACATAAGTCTACGGGATTAAAAAAGGCACAGAGCTCTCTCAACGACTTTCACTTTTCACGGTCTTTCCAATGTCCTTACCCGACGTACCACTTGTTCTACCCGGGTTTTGGAAAATAGGGTATGAGCGAAATTAGGGGTGGCAATTCGGGTTAGTCGTGTTCAGGTCATGTTGATTTTGATTTGAGTATAAATTTTGGGTACTTTTAAATCTATACAAGCTAATCGTGTCATGTTCGGGTTATTACCATAAACGGGTTATCGTGTCAAAAATTGCCAGCCCTAAGCAAAATGCCCAGTAGGGTGGGAGATAATAGCAATAGTTTTCATAGAAAAATACTATACATATTCAATGCATTTTAATAATTTTGAAAAGCATCAGTGTCTTATATTCATTAATTATCATTAATGATTATCTTAGTTAACATTTAACTATACTAACAATATTAAAAAAGTCTTCATTAGATTCAACTAAGTTATCATTTATCTGTACTAACAAGATTCTTTAACTTATTCATAAATGCACCTACATGCAATGACCTGGGCTACGTGCCCACTCACACTTAGTATTTTAATGTTCCGTGCCAGAAACTTAATCATATTCCATTATGTTACCACATAATAATCCAATGAATGTCTACCGTTCATTTATGCATCTTTCATGAATATTCGATTCATTACTTAACATTATCTTTGGGATTCCGCCGACACACTCACCCATCACAACACACGCCCGCCCACGGTTTCACGAAATTTCACCGCCCGGCACCGAGCACCATATGTTAATTGCAGTTGGTTTGAGGTCTTTCACCACTATGGACATCATATCGCTGCTTAATTATTTAACCCAACATCATCCAAATATCATTATCTTTTATGTATTCAACATTATTCTCAATGTTCCCATTCAACTTATCCGGTTTTATCATTTAAAACCCGTTATTAGCCATTTTCCTAACGAGCCGAGGAGGCTACTTAGTATCAACACCGAACATTAAATATACCAAATCACCATTTTACACTTTAATTTACCAAAATGTAATCTTACACTTTTATTATCTAAAAGCATTTCCTTAGCATTATTTCAAGTATTTTTCATGCAAAAACACCATTTAAGTGACTTTTTCTCATATTTATCAAGTCTGCCACTAAGGCATTATTTAACCAAAAATCACCTTTCTAAGTGGGTTTTATGTACAAAAATCATTCTTTAAAGTACTACATGTTTCCACCAACATCTAACCCATTAATAATGATGAATAATTTATTTTAATATAACTTTGCATATTAGTCCAACTATACTAATATTTAGTCATATATAACATGTTTAAGAAGCTTAAACTAATATTATGACTTAAATGATTTTGAGGCTATTTTTATCAAATTCTTAATCACATGTTTAAACTAACATATTTCATCACTAATCATCTCAAATTTCAAGATTGAATCATATTACACATTTTATACATACAAATGGGTATTCTACCTAAGAATGCAACTAATAAGTGTATTTTTATGTAGTCTTTCATATTCTATGTTTATTTCATGAGATCATTACATTTATAGCATGCTTTCAACATTTATAATAATCTGAAAATTTATCTAAACATCATCTTCTCCATTTATTATTTTTCACAAAATGGATTTTTTCATAGCATAATAAGGGAGAAGAGCTAAAAAAAAACATCACTTTTCTTCATCATCTTGTTCACACTAGCATTTGAAATAAAAGAGTTTAAGAGTGAGGAAAATCCTACTTGGAAATATGAAGAGGAGGAGGTTGAAGAAGAAGGAAGAGGAATACCACAAAACTCCACAAAGCCACAACCCAAAGGCTCCAAAACCACATCTGTTTTACTCCAACAAGCTGTCTTGCTCCTTAAGAAAGATTTAATGGAGTTTGAGTCCTCTAAAAAGGTACAACAATGGTGGAAAATGGGTGGTAAAAGAGACCCATGAATTTGGAAGAGAACCACCTTGCTTTGGCTATGAAAAAAGAGAGAAATCTGATGGAAAGAGATGAACTTTTTGGCTCCAAACCCTCACCCCTTACCAGACTCTTACAAGACAAAATGGTTTTCTTCCATACTATAGCCACCGACTAAGATCTAGGCACTTTCCAAAGGAGTGAAAGAGTGTATTAAGGTCTGAAAATGTGATGGGTGAAAGAGACTACACCACCACATCATGTTTGTCATTTCCCACGCACAAGTTAACACCATAATTAAGGTGTATTTTCGTCACTTTGCTAGCTACAGTATTATTTTTTTTTTGAAACTTTTAACTTAAGAATTACATTCCTTGCCTTTTTGGCTAAAAAAATTATATTTTCCATTATCTGGCCTCCCGAATTGTCTTATACAAGACGCACAAGAATCGGGATATCCCCGCAAAACATGTTTTTTTTAAAATTTTTCTTCACATGGTAATATTCCTTATATTTTTATGAGTTTAAATATATGTTCGGGATATTTTTTTGACTTACCGATTTTTCTAAACAATTCGCGCAAAACTGGACTTTCACTGCAATGTAAAAAAGTGCTGAATTGATTTTTATTTTATTTTATTTGTTCTATACATGATATTTTTCCTTATATATTTAGAGTTCCAAATGTGTGGTCACACTAGTTTTATGCCTCAACAATTTCCCTAAACAATTCGCGCAAAGTTGGACTTTTGTAGTTTTGCGCGCCGTCGGACAATTAGTAGTCAAGCTCGCGTAGCATTTGTTGCTTGTCCGAATCGCGTGAAACTTAACCAAAGTACTTAAAATATTTAACTAATTTTATATGTACGAAATTTAATTGATCTTTGTAGTTTTTCACTCTTACTTACCTTGTTTTAATTAAATACATTTCATAGTTATATACTTTATTTTATGTAATATCAATTAGATTTTAGTGTGTACATTTTCTCCATGATGGAAATACAAGGAAAAAAACACACTAATTCAAACTTTTTTAACAAAAAAATAAAGATCTGACCTGCCCGAAATCGGGCCCAAAGCTCATAATATTTATGATCCGAGTTCGAGCTTAAGTGGAAAAATTTAGTTCGGGCCGAGTTTGGACTTGATCATGTGTAAGGAAGTTCGGGCCGAGTCTGAGCAATCTTAAGCCCGGCTCACCTAGCCCGATTTACAGTCCTAAACCCGGAGTTTCATCCCAATTCGTGTTACACTTCGAAATTATCATTTCATGTTTTTTACCCTTTAACTTTGATTTTATTCCAAAATTACATTCGTTTAGGACCAATTTGTGTAGCACCTTTTTTAACATTTTTATTTCATAAAAATGTTCCACTTTAAGTTAGACTACCATTTTATTACCCAATATTTCAAACTCAACTTTGACTCCATTTTCACTAGTGTTAATTTCTCAAAACACCATTAAGTAACCTACAATAACTTCTTAAGTGTTTTTAAACACCTAAACACCTTTTAACCTTTTTGGAGTAATTTTCCTTTCAATTGGAAACATCTTCATTCCATTGTTTTCCTTCCAGTTTCATAAGCGTTAATCTTTCAAAATATTATTGAGCGACGCACACTAACTTCCCAATGTTTATCCATTAACACTTATCCAACACCCTTACTAACCATATTTTTAAATTACACATTTCTTTACTTCTTAATTCAAGAAATATAACTACACTTAATGACTACTTTTATAAAAAAAATATCATTTTCTTTTTATCAATATATGTAATCTTACAACCTTACGTTCATCACACCTTTAAACATTTTTTCTCACATTTTAAAGACTAGAATTTCTACTTCTTTTATTTCTTGCTTAAACCCATCAAAAGCCCCTTTAAACCTGTTCACATATTTATTATCAAAATACTACAAGTTTATATGCATGAGAAGATGGATTTTAAATCCTAAAATCTTATAAATGGGCTAAACCCACATTTCATTTTTAGAAATTCCTAATACTTGCAAAAATTATACTTTCAAGGCCTAAAAAATATTTATATTTATTCAATCTCAACAAATGTTCATTTTTGATAAAATCTTCATTTTTGCATGAAACTTTAAAATATTATTTCACCAATGTTTTAGCAAAATAAATTATCATTTTCATACATTTTATTTCATAAAATGTTTAACATCAAATCTTTGGGAAAATACACCATTTTCATAAAATATCAACTTTAGTGTTTCAAAACTTTGAAATATTTTCTCAACCTTTATTTTCTAACAAAATGACATTTTGCCAACATTTTTATTCCATAAAAATGTTTAAAATTAATCTACTAGAAACGTCATACTCATGTAATCCAACAAATAGAGTCTTAAACACTAAGGATAGATTTTTCACCTCTAATGGAGCTCCAACAATGATAGACATGAAAGGTCTAAGAGGATGACAACCTCCCACCTCCTAAGGTGACCTCAAGGAGGTTTTCCCACTCCTAAAATAATGCTCCTCAAGTTTTCAAGAAAGAATTCTCTTTGAACTTCATAAATCTTTCATTTCCATCTTTAAATCCCCAACAATAACTCCATAAATTCGTAGCTCTTCTCATCCATAGTGAAAATGGGTATATATAGTTCAAATATGGTGAAATACATAATGAACACGAGGATATAAGATGGAGGGGTGGTGGTATCATGGTGGTTTGTGGTGGTGGGAGAGTGTAGGGAGGTTAAAATGGTGGAGGAAGACTACCCCTCCCACTCTCTGTCTTTGTTTGTCGCTCTTCTTCCAACTCCAACAACACAAATAAGCCCAAATACTCTTATAAAATCCTAAAAATACCAAAAAAATCCCGTTTGACCCAATCTAAGCTCAACTAATCAAAGATCCAATGGTCACAAGGGCAATCAGATGAAAACAATTTTGAGGCACATCATTTGAACGACATAAGCCTCTTTTGAACGATTTGTCCATCTCGTTCGATGCATGGCTTCGCGTGACCTAGGACTACAATGAAGTGAAATCTCATTCAAAGGTAGTTTGAACCCCGCTTCGTGCGACATTGTTTCTCGCTTATAATGACCCCCTTATGTCGTTTCAATGACCCCAATTTTCTATTATTTTATTTCATTCAATTTTGACCCAAAATTTTCTAATAGTTCTCCTCAATCCTCACTCCATTTCAATTTATATAAAATTTAATTGAATTATCCGGACAGGGTATTACAAACTTCCCTCCCTGGTGAATTTCGTCCCCGAAATTCTCGATCTGTCAATCCTTAAGCTTACGGGGTTCACCAACTTTTATTTTAATCGATAGAAATTCTCCAAGACAAAATCATCGAAGTTTTCAATACTACGGTTACACTACGTACCCCATACAGGGGTTGTCACCAAATAATCAAAATGCGACATGTTCTAATCCTCATTATCTCGCTAACCATGAATGTCGTATAATAGACTCCAAGTCTCCACTCACTTGATGGTCATGTTCAAATAATTTCTAGTACTACCTATGCTAGCACTCAAGGCATGCCTACGCCTCCAAGGGTAACCCTCTCTAGCTATCAACACTCACCCAATGTGAATTGTAATACAACCAATCATCGTACTTATCACCAAGTCAATTCCATTTTTAGAGTGCACATCCTACGTTCCATAAATCTTCAGGCTATCCTGACTTCACAACTCGCATGATCTTGCCAATAATCATATTATGCTAGTTTCTCATTCCAAGAAGCAACATTCTTACCCAGTCACCACCGTGCGTTCGGCGTACACCTTCTGCTGCATCACTTTGATGACCCTAGTACTACCTTAGGTGTCTCACCTTAGAGCACACACTTGAGCCTCAGACCCATCCACTCATCGTGGAGAAGCATCACTTTACTAAGTCTTCCTTGATTTCTAACACTATACAATATCCTCAAGCCATTATTCCGCTCTTAACAACCACAGTCACTGACTGCCATGTCAGCTAGTCGGAAAGATCGCTATTCCAAAGAAAGGTCAATACTAAGAGCAAAGTGTGTGGCCGAAAGTAGCCACCCGTACCCAGAACGTTTATACAACAACAAGAATACCTCATATAGGGCTCACCCAGTTACCGAGTTGCATTGACTATACTCGGTCCACCGCGCTCTACTAGGCCCAACCACTCCGTACCATGATATGATACCAATTCGAGTTACCACATATGTAAGAATACTAATCCCCGATTACCGAAGCTAAAAGGGACACACGAGAGTCAGAAGGAATAAGAAATCGTCCCAAGAAATTTAACCCATAAGCATCCAACTATGATTTACCAAATCAAACCTATGCCATATGCTTGAAGTCATGTCATTCACTCCCAAAGTTCTCACCGAGCACTAATCCTAGCCACATACCTTGGCTTGGGTAACTAGCTGTGACGAATCGAATCACAACCATTCATTCTTGTAACACAAAAGAAATGTTCGAATTGGTAGTCTTTTAGAAATTTAACACCCGACTTCCCTCCTTGGGAGTAAGGCCCTATCCTTCACATTCTTGGCACACATGAACCATTTCGACTGGCGGGTGAGTCACACCCTTGTCTACTGACCATGTCCATTTAGTGGTGGCGACATCACCAACCTACTAAATATAGGTTATTATCTGCCTTATTATATCGTGATCTAAATCCCAAATTCCCCTAGGTAGTACTCCGTTCAAGAGATACGTCCACCTTATTGTATCCTTTGACTATACGAGGTTGTCACTAAGCTTACTTCCAGACTTTACCCAAACTGAACTCATGTGTAGACCTGGCAAAATGAGGCACGACACGACACGACAACATGACACGATATGAAATTATAAGTTAATGGGTTTAGTCTTATCGGGTTTGGGTCATTAACGAGTCAACACGGTAGATCCGTTATCATAACAGGTCATGCTTGGGTTTATACTCTTACACGATTAAACCCATTTATACCCATTATCACCCGTTAGTGGTAACAGGTTTTATTGGGTCGTATGACCCGAACTAATATTACACCCGAACCAATATTACACCCATGAAGACTAACGAGTATTAACGGGTACTAACGGGTATTAACGGGTAATATAGAGTCACCCAACCCGTTACCTGTTTAGACCCGTTAATATTAACGGGTCGTGTTTGGGTATTATCATTGGACCCGTTAGTCTTAACGGGTCATGTACGGGTTAAGGGTGTTTTCACCCGTTAACCCGACCCGTTGACAGCTCAACTCATGTGACAACCACACCTGCCTCCATTGGCATTCTAAGAATAGTAAAAATAACACAAGGATACATATTCTAATCCGTACCAGCTTGGAAAGACATGCCAAGGACTAGTGCTTACCTTGCTAAGGCCACCATAGCATATACCTTCGACACACACCGACATTATAATCATGTTTCGATATTACCCCACCTCGGTTGCTATCTTCAAGTCTCTATATGGCATCATCACCCTAAGTCTAGAATAAATTTCCTAGTACATCTCGAAATCGAGTATCACAACATCGATACTAGTCATTCCATGACATCTGAGCATCACTCCTATAATAACACCAGCTATCACCCTACCTTAGGGATTATACTACCCATCTGTGCCGATTAGGAAATCCACACCCGACACGTACTATACAACTCTTTAAAACCTTGACGAAAATCCGAGATCATCACAATCATTACTAGGACGCTAATGCTTCTTTCTACTGGACTTAATTGGTATCCTAAGGACACCAAACACATTCCATGTAAAAGTCCCAAACTTGACAAGATGTCGTCACCCGCACCTTTACTATTGTAGGTGCACTCTGCAGACCTTTCAATACTGACCTCGCGATTATTTGGTGCTCGCAAACACACTAACCTATGAGCTTATACCCATAGTGAACCTTAAGCATCAAACACCTCAAGGCATCAAAACATACGATCTCTATCCCCAATGACACCACACACAATCTTTCCTATGGGCATCCCAAAATGCCTATAAACTATTCTCACACTAGGATTGCCTTGCACATAGCCATTACTTCAGCGGCTAAAACAAGTCTCTACAGTTATATAATAATCTTATCTTTCTTCTAAATGGTTGTGACCACATGCCAAGTACAAACCAGAACTAACGCTACTAAGGATTATGGCAAGGTACAGGACGTCGCTTACAACCTATAGACCTCAAGGTTTGCATTACCTAATCCTCAATGAATGTTCAACCTCAACAACTAAATTGCCTCACTATGTAAACATCATACCTTGTAGTAATCTATAAGTTAACACGACTATATAGATCTTGGTACGATATGGGACGTCGAAAATTGCCTATAAATACCAAGGCCTACACCACGAACGCCATGAGGGATCCTATTCCTCAATACCAAATTAGAATCAAGATATACTAAACCCAAGTCCTCAACCAACGGACCCAATACGTTCTCACCACAGAATTAATACTTATGAACGCCACTCAATCATCTAACCTCCATATGTGGAATACACAACCTTTGCAGCTAGGTCACAACGAACACTACTCACTATCGCCACTACCAAGGCTACTCTCATTATCAAAGTTACCACATAATACATCTCACACAATGGATCACGGTGTTGACGCTATTGTACTATACAACTTCATATGTTCACCGAACTAACATCAATCGTGATATCACCCCAAGGATAAAATTTGCCTAATTACATTATCGGGGTTAACTGCTCGTAAGCATCGTACCTAAGGGCTATAAATATTTTAATCAACAATCATCGGTGCTTAGTCATGACACCCTAACCATCAACCTCTATCGTTGAGCATATGCAATTGTGCCACCTGCCCAATGGGCGTCATCTCACCCTATTACTATCTCAGAATGCTCTACGTCATCAAGGATTGGAATATAAGAACCTCACACTAATAACCACGGTATCTTCACTATTGGCTTTCATGGCCACCATTAAATTACTAACAATTCTAATCAAAAGCGCTGGAGCGATTAATAACTATAAACTTGATCGCATGCCACTTGGTACTAACTTACTTATCGTGCTAACCTCTTTGACTTTACCGTTGAGGACACAAACTAAACCATCAACAAACTAGTATGACTGGCCCAAACCAACGCCGATGTTGAAAGATCCAATACCGACCTCACGACGTCACTCCCGATAGGAACCTTGAACCTGGAGCTCTGATACCACTTGTAATGCCACAACCCGAATTTATGGGTTACCCGTAGTGAATCCGATCCAATCTCAGCGTTAGGTGTGAAGTGCAATGAAACAACCTACATTATGTTGCTAATCCAATTTTATTTTAATTAACATTTCACTTGTTTATAATGCGATCCCAATTTCAAATTAAACTACGTGAGGGACCCATGGGGAGCACCCCGGAGTCCAAGAATACAGAGCTATTAACGTAATATAAAAGAGAGTACTTACCTGTATAACGCTCACAAAATACTAAACCGCACCCAACCTACCGTAACAAAATGAGGGAGTGAGCCACATGCTCAGTGTGAAATATACAAATGTAGTTTATAATCGAATGACAGAAAGAAGACTTTAACATGTTATTCCTACGTGCATGCAACTACCTTGTATACATATATAAACATACATACACATATACTTAATGCATGAAACAATTTACTTCCGAAAACCTTATTTATCCAGATTAATTCACCTTAATCTTGTAAAAGACTTCATTTTTCTCATTTTGACATTCATCCCTTTATTTAACACACACGGTTAAATATTTGGAATAACTCCACTTGAATGATCCGAAAACTATTTATTTGCCGAAATTACCCCTTTCATGTTAACCAATCTATATTAGCATTTTCATTGAAAATCACCCTTTCAACACACGTGAACACCGTGTTAGAAAAATACTTACTTAATCTTTGAAAAACCTTTTTACAACACTTTCTTGTGTTAATGATGGGTTGAACCACTTTGGTCACTTAACCATCCATTTACCTACTTACTTTACCCTTTTCCTTACCTTATGGACATTAATCAACTTCACACTTACTTGTCCATTTTAACCTTTACAGAAATATTTATTAATTAATTAAAGTTAGGTTGTCTTAACACGTTTTCACCATACAACCCATTTCTTGATATATTCCTTATTCCTTTATCTTTTCTCGAAATCTTCCAACAATCGCATACTTCAAAAGGCTCCATACTGCCGGCTATGTTCACCATATTCTCTAGACAGTTGTTTTGGGTCTTTCACCCCAGGGCTTCGGGCCCTTCTTAATAATCCAGGTGTTGTTCTAGTCCTTTTACATGTGTTTTTAATATTTTTCAAATGTACACGCTATTCCTTCTTTCCCTTTTTACCCGACCGAAGCCTAACCCGGGTTTCACCCCAATTTGTGTTACACTTTGAAATTATCATTTCATGTCTTTACCCTTTAACTTTGATTTTATTCCAAAATCATATTCATCTAGGACCAATTTGTGTAACACCTTTTTCCAACATTTTCATTTTATAAAAATGTTCCGCTTTAAGTAAAATTACCATTTTACCCATTATTTTCAAACTCAACTTTTACTCCATTTTCACAAGTGTTAATTTCTCAAAACACCATTAAGTTATCCTCACTAATTTCGTAAGTGTTTTTAAACACCTTAACATCTTTTAACTTTTTTGAATTAATTTTTCTTTCAATTGAAAACATCTTCATTCCATTATTTTCCTTCTAATTTCATAAGTGTCAGTCTTTCAAAATATTATTGAGTGACACACACCAACTTTCTAATGTTTACCCATTAACACTTATCCAACACCTTTACTAACCATATTTTCAAATTAGACATTTCTTTACTTCTTTATTCAAGAAATATAACTACACTTAAGGACTAATTTTATAAGAAAATACCATTTTATTTTTATTAATACATATAATATTACAACCTTACATTCATCACACCTTTAATCACTTTTTCATACACTTTGAAGACTAGAATTTCTACTTTTCTTATTTTTTGTTTAAAGCCATCAAAAACTCCTTTAAACTTATTCACATATTTATTATCAAAATACTACAAGTTTATATGCATGAGAAGATAATTTTTAAATCCTAAAATCCTATAAATGGGTTAAACATACATTTCATTTTAGAAATTCCTAATACTTGCAAAAATTATACTTTCAAGGTCTAAAAAATATTTTTATTTCTTCAATCTCAACAATTGCCTATTTTTCATATAATATACTTATTTGCAAGAAACTTTAAAATATTATTTCACCACTGTTTTAACAAAATAAATCATCATTTTCAAACATTTTATTTCATAAAATGTTCAATATCAAATCTCTAGAAAATACACCATTTTCATAAAATACCAACTTTAATGTTCCAAAACCTTGAAATATTTTCTCATTCTTTATTTCTAACAAAATGACATTTTTCCATCCACTATTTTGGTTCCATAAATTTTTTTAACATTAATATACTAGAAACCACTATTTATTCATGTGTATCCGACTCATGTAATTCAACAACAAAACTATTAATAATATAATAGAGTCTTAAACACTAAGGATAGATTTCCCACCTCTAATGGAGCTCCAACATTGGTAGGCATGAAAGGTCTATGAAGATGGCAACCTCTTACCTCCTAAGGTGGCCTCGAGGATGTTGCCCCACTCCCAAAAGCATGCTCTATTAAGTTTCCAAGCAAGAAGTCTCTTTGAACTCCATAAATCTTCCATTTTCATCTTCGAAATCCCCATAAATAACTCCTTAAATTCGTATCTCTCCTCATCCATGGTAGAAATGGGTATATATGGTTAAAATATGCTGAAATACATAACAAATATGAGGATATAAGGTGGAGGGGTGGTGGTAGCATGGGGGTTTGTGGTGGTGGGGAGTGTAAGGAGGCTAAAATGGTGGAAGAAGACCACCACTCCCACTCTCTCTTCTTCCAACTCTAACAACACAAACGAGCCTATATACCCTTATAAAATCCTAAAAACACTCAAAAATCATGTTTTGCCCAATTTGGGCACATTTGAGCTCGACAACTCAAAGATCCAATGGTAAAAAATGTGATAACACACAAGGGCAGTCAAATTAAAATATTTTTGAAGCACGTCGTTGGAATGACATGAGCCTCGTTCGAATGATTTGTCCATCGCACTCGATGCTTGGCTTCGCGGACCTTAGTGCGATAGGGGACTGTAATGCAGTATAATATCGTTCGAAGGTCATTTGAACCCTGCTTCGTGCAATATTGGTTCTCGCCTCTAATGACCCCTTATGTCATTTGAACAACCCCCTTTTTCTATTATTTTATTTCCTTTAATTTTGACCCAAAGTTTTCTAATAATTCTCCTCAATACTCACTCCATTACAATTTATACAAAATTTAATTGAATTATTTAGACATATTATTACAGAGACGACCGGCCCAGATTGACAAGAAAGATGAAGAGTCAGATAACGATAGAGATGACCAAGATCTCCCCCGTTAAGATCCCTGAGCCAAATGGGCGCATGCATATGATTTCATTTGATGTTAAAATGACTGAAAGACACACGTCATAAAAGCAAAGTCTGAACCCAAACGGATGGAGAGTGTTTGTTTATACAAACATCCTTAATTTGGTGATTTCAAGTTAACACTCTCTCGGCAAAGATGAAAGTGTATGAAGAAACGAGACTCATCCATACACTCCTAAAAATGACTAGAGGGGACTTGTGATTAACATCATTTATTTGGTGACATAAAATTTAAACTCCTTTTCTCGACGAAGACGAGTGTGTATGAAGAGAGGAGACTCATCCATACACTCTAGAAAATGACGAGAGGGGACTTATGAAAAGCATCATTAATTTGCTGATTTCAAATTTAAACTCTCTCTTGGTGAAGAGAGAGTGTATGAAGAGACGAGACTCATCCATACACTCCTAAAAATGACGAGAGGGGGATTGAAGCAAACATCATTAATTTAATGGCTGTAAATTTAAAATCATTTAATTATGGTTATTTCAAACATCACTATGTGGTGAGTTAATTGTCGTCCTCACAATCTAAGAAGCTACGAGAGGGAAATTACGTTTAAAATCATTCGCATGGTTAAAATCATTCGTATGATAAAGATATCATTAGCATTACAACACAAGACTTGGCAAAGATGGAAAAATGATGATTTTCATTGACGAGAATAATAATTACGTTATAAGAGAGAAATGCCAATACTAAAGATGAAGAGTTACAAAAATGTTGAAAAAACAAAATACACGAGGAAGAGGGTATAGGTCATAGATAACCACCCTAAACACTCAGCTCATCGAGATCGGGTGCATCCATTGCTCTCATCTTGGTAGCCTTGTATCTAACTCCAACCCCAACAGCCTCATCAACAATCTCAATTGGGATCTCGACTGTGACCACTTCTGCAGTAGAGGGTCTAATAGGTTAAGAACTTCTTGATCCGACTGAATAGAGGAAACAACTTCAGGGAGTTTCCAAATAGCCCATCGACATGATTTTTAGGCACCTCTTTCAAGGTACTGGCAAGTGAAGTCACCAAACTCCTTTGAGTTCTTGTATGCCTCCGTAACCTTGTCCTTGGCTTTCTTGATGGCCTCAACCAAAATGACCTCATCTCTGGCCTTCTTGACAACCTCAACTATCTTGGTCGCATGTTTGGTCTCCATGGCAGCAAGGCATAATCCTTCTCCTTTCTCAAATTCTCCAAAGCATCATTGTGATCCTTCTTCAAGTCAACGAGGGCCTTTTTATTATCGAACCTCACCTTATGATTCAAGTCCTTATCGAATTGAAGGTCCCTCTCGACCTCTCGAACATGAAGGAGATTCTCAGCCATCTACTCTATGGCATGAGAAAAGGAGCACATGGACTATAAAATCATGACACAAAAGTTAGTGTGAGACGAGGCAAAAGATCAACAAAATCAAAAAAATAAAGAAGAAAGAAAGGTTGACTGAAATGGATACTTGAGCCATGTGGTGAAGTTCAAAATCAAAGACACGTGGAACCTCTATTGACTCAAAAAAGTGCCTGTCAGACGCTGAAGGAAAGGCAAAGACGACTGCCTTGGACCAGACATTGCTTATGATAAGGGAGTCATAACTCGCCTTTACCTGGGCGAGATAAGCTGTAATGGCGGGTTTGTTGGAGGCGTGGTAAAAAGTATACGATGGCCTCTCATCATGAATTTTGGACCTTGTCCTTTTATCCCTCTAATGGGGGAGGTTTTTCCCATCGATTGGCTCTTTTCTCCTTTGCCCGACCTCACCATGTCTCGGGCCGCCAGTGGTTATCTTCTTATCAACAACATTAACGGGTTGCTTATCGCTCTTTTGGCATAAAGCCTCTTCAAGTCTAGGGGACGTCATATTCCAGATGTGATTCGGGTTGTTAGGAGGGTGATCTGTAACAAAAAGTGAAGATGATGATTAGCACAAATATGCAGAGACAAGAATACATTTGCATATTAAACGAAAAGTATAGAGAAGTTACAAAACTCGTACAGGAGGGGTAATTAATTTTTCAAACTCATCTAGACCCCGTCCTTCCCCTGGCACTTGAAGAAGTTAACCCTCATCCTATCGTCAACGTTGATCCCGAGGTCTAACTTGGCAGACAAAAGGATTGGCCCAAATTCGAGGAACCCCCAGCTCATTATCAGCATGCAGAGCATCAACTGCGAACTCCCAAGCCACAAAGATGAAGTACCTTGGATTCAATGATGGTTTGAGGTTTGGTTAACGTAAATAATTTTCTTATCGGGCTTTCTTGCCCCCAGATGACAGTAGACCGATTGGACCCTGATTGATTGGGCGTTATAGCTGGCATTTAAGACACCAAATGAGGGGTTATCCTCCTACTTAGACTCCCAAAGTGAGAAAAAGCCGAGTATAATCATCCATGTGTTTGGTTCCAGTTGGGTAGGAGTAAGTCCCATACTAGTCAGGATGGCTCGTACAGAAGGGTGAAAAGGAAGGCAAAAACTGACCCTAAAATCTGCTAATATATAATAATTTTACATTATCGATCATCAAATGCTCTCTCGACCTTGTCCTGAACTCTCATAGATAAATATGATTTAATGCCATATAGGTGCCTCCAAACAAGAGTGTCAGACTCTGTAATGCGAAAAGGACAAGTTTGTGCATAGAAATGTCAAGTGGTTCCCCGACCTCAGAATCAGAGTCATCAACGAGAACCTCAACGGTAGGGGCCTAATTTGGGAATCTTTTGGTGGAACTAAGGGAACGGACATAGGGGGTGTTACAATAGTTACCCCTAAAACCTCAAAGGACTGGAAAGATTGCTAGGTTTGGGAGGACTTGGTTGCATCAGAATCAATCATATGAGACGAGGAGACACAGAGAGCCTCCTCAAAAGAGTCATCTGGCAAGGCTACTCGAGAGGGAAACAAACCATATCCCTAAGAAGATGAGGACGGGTTTTTAGACATCTCGTCCCCACTAACCTCAACAATTAGAATGAGCAAAAGCTAAGAAAATCAAGAAGATTGGATGTTTAAGGTCGCCTCTGCCTTTTTCTTTTGCCTCGACCTATGCGTTACCTTTCCTTATCTCCATAAAGATCCTATTATTTAAATGGGGGTAATGGTCTAAAAGTTTGTAATTCACCCTAAATATCCAAGGGTTTGACTACAATTGACTAACAAATCTAAAGGGGGAAATTAAATGATTTTTGTCAAGAACACTCAAGAACAACCAAGAACTTAAAAGAACAGATCTCACTGGATAAGGTGATCGGATTTCTACCAGTGAGAATCACAGTAGGCAATCAAGGGAGGAATTAACCTAGAAATGATCCCAAAATGAACTTAACCAACACCAAAAAATCAACACCACAACTAAATTTCCTAAATTAGACCTAAAACCACCCAGTCCAACCAACAAAAAAATGCAAATGTAACAGAAAAAAGAGAAATAAGTAATGATGGCGGGCAATTAAGGGCAGAAAAACTCAAACAAAGGGAACTGGGAGGTTACCTGAGTGAAGAAGAAGGGGGAAAGCTATGGAATCTCTAGAAGCACGTTGAAATGCCTGGAAATGTAGTGAAAAAGAAGGAGAGAAGGTTGGCAGGAACACTTAGGTTCGAAGGTTTGGATGCTTGGAGGAGAAAGAGAAAATGTACGATTTTTTATATTTAAATAAAGAAATGATTAGGCGCGATTATCCAAGAGCCAAATCATTACTTGGAACAACTTATTAGGCCTTTCGCCACCCTAGCTTGGCAGGAACGCTAACCCACACACATGTTGATCGATGCCCATTTCAGAGCATTCTACCTAGAGACATTTGAAATGATCCCTGTACACTCAACCAAATTAGTTCACAGCCTGAACAGTCTCAGACGACGAGGAGACACTCCCATAGGTGACACCTAACTATACCCCTCAGCCTTCCACTCACATTGAAGACTAAGGGCTAGGGGTAATTGATGTACCCAAGTGTGGTATCATCCCCAACAACTCTCAACTCAGCCACGGATGGTAGATCATTAGAGGAAACAAACATGGAATGACACGGTAGAAGTCCTACTGCACGTGGCCTCATCCTCATCCACCACTAAGACATTTTACAACATCAACAATCTCAGTTATCTTCCATACCTCCTCAGCCTCATCCATAAACATGGGGTCGAGGCTCATATACATACTCAACTCAACACACCAATGGCCGCTCTTTTAGAAGATTGGCAGAACACACATGGATTCAATGAGTCACCATCCCACGTGGACAAACCGTTATAGCAAGATCTTCATGAGAATGTGAGGGGATATTTCATCATCATTACATATATTACATATATGTGTCAGGGACAAGTGGCTGACTGCAGTTGGTTGCCTCATCTTGTGCATGCTTATTACATGCTTGGGGGGGGGGGGGGGGTATAAAGTGCGCCCCAAGGGCTATAAATACATAACATATTATTTCTTAAAGGAAAGGAAAAAACCTAAACCCTAGCCCAAGCTCTATTAAACTCAATTTAGGGAGAGAAAGTGGTTGAGAGTTGTACTTTGAGCCATTAGATCTCCATTGTTTAGTATAAAAACACATAAATACCTGTACAATGGAGTAGGCCAATGGCTGAACGACTTATATGATCGTCTTCATCCTCTTCTCCTTATGTATTTACTTTTGCTGCTCTTATCTCCATTACTATATATTACTAGTTTGAGCTCATTACAAGTTTAAGTAGTGATATCTTTAGTATAATCGGACATGTTTTAATTTTTATATTTATTATGATTAGTCTTAAATACTATAACAATTAGTAGTCATTCTAAGTATGTGTATCAACATGAAGAGTGTAAATAAATAATAAATATATCTAAAATAAAAAAGAGACGAGAAATAAAGATGTATATTATCCATATATCTCAAATGAATTGATACATGTAGGTGGTAAAATTCTACATAGATTATTCCTAAGCAAATAGAGCCGAACAGTCAATAAAAAAAACATGATTACACAACACAAGGTATACATGGTTCGACAATGTGCCTACGCCCATAGATATTTCTCTCTCTATTTATATCGGTTAATTTCTAATAACATGAATTATATGCCCTTTTTTTTCCAGGGATGAGGGTTACATTATAGAGAACATAAGGATAATGAATCGTGTAGGACTCTGGGTCCTCTAAATGAAGTTGCGATGTGATCGAACGAATCAAAACTATGATACTCCTTAATTCGACCCCCTTTCGTTCTTATCTTCAAGCTATGAACCTTTATCTGCACTTTCAGACACTTGACAGCCATTCCGATTAGGTCGGATAATTCGAATAATTCCCCCATAATTTCCCCTAAATCTTTGCACCCTGAAAGGGGTGAGGGGGTTTAATCGCTAGTGGAACATGATTCTGATCGACAGTTGAGGATGATCTTAAAGAGCACCAACAGTTATAAATTTTGGAGGTAGAAATAAAATTTGCTCTGCCCATAAAGTCTTGAGGGCACACTTATTATTTTCTCTAATTCTTTAAGGGTACGTTGGTAATATGTACTCTGGGGGAACCAAAAGGCGAGGTGCATCTTCCAACTATCCCCTAGGACTCTATTCCAAATGATGGATCATATGGGAAGTTGGACCAAACATTTCAAAGCTTTTACCTACTGCCATTTTGCATATTTATCTTAACTATTCAAGAAATCAAAGCTTTCTATATTCTTCACATGTAAATTTTCTTCTCTTCTCCTTTTCCATTTTTTTTGTAACTTTCTTCAAACGTTCATCTGTTTTTCTTATTTCTTCATTTTTCGTTTTGAAAAATGGTGTATGCGATAATTAAGAAAACCATAAGAGAGTTTAGGAAGATATTTTTTAATTCCTAACTAGGTCGTGATTGAGTGTGCTGAAAAGCCCGAGGATTGTTATAATATAGAAGGAGAATACTCATTACATACCCAATCCATTGCTGAGGGTGGAATTACCTTTATCTAAAATTAACTATTTCTATAATTTTGCGAGTTTTTTTAGAGTGATACCTGCTCAATGTAATCCAAATACATGAAGTATTGTGAATGGGGTGAACATAACCAATGAGTTATATCAAACTCAAATTGGAATCCCTGAAATTAGGTACTATTATTCATGGATCAAAGTGAATGACAACACCTTATATTTCAAGGCTAGAAGGGACGATAAAGTCCTTGTTGTAAATCTCATTGACTCTAATAAGTGTTATTAGAGTCACAACTTCATTGCGAGGAAGTAACACAATCCACCAATTCCTATGGATATTGATCCCTATAGGGGCTTTAGGTGCCCTAGCACAAGGCATAAAATGGGTTAATTTTTTCTTTTCATATTGTGTTTGTTTTACCGATCAAGTTTTGCATGAATTTGTGCTAACTGCCTCTTATTCTTTATTTTAAATAGGCCTTTATTTGCTGGTGAAAGTTCAAAATTTGGAGAGGGCTTTATCTGCTGGTGCTGAGCATCCTATATCGGCGTCCCTACATCTTGAATACATAAACACAACCACTTATTTTATTACTAAGCCCGTGGATACATAAATGAGGTCCCAGTTCCTTCAAGTAGTGATGGGTATATTGTGAGTCCACTTCAGCTTCTTTTGAGTCAGTGGATGTTACTGCTATCCCTGTTGTGATCCCTAACACCCCAGAAGAAAAAAAAAAAATCCTCAAAAGGAATATTCTCACTTTCCTGTATAAGTCCGACCTCTCCACTTATCCAAAGAACCAAACTTCCAAAAGGAAGGAGGCCAGAGGTCCATCTGACTTCGTTAACTTTTCGGATTCTCCTGATAAAAGTAAGGCTCACAAGAAGAGCAAGACTGGCACAGGTTCTTCCACCATCCATTATTCCCACTAATAAGGTGGATTCCCCCATTAACGAGAAGTATCACCAAATAATGTTGGTGTCTAAGAAACCTAACTTGGACCTCGCATTACTAAGGAAGTTTGTTCTTGATTTGGATAAGGAACATGTGGAAAGGTGGACTACCGACTCACTACAAGTTTCCTATGTCGCTCAGGCACTATATTTTTGTAAGATTTTATGCTTTGATTGGATTTTTAAATTTAGGACTTTTCCTGTAGTACTAACTTGTGAATGTCCTATCGTAGTCCATGGCAGACTTTATCGATATTCTCGACTGAAGAGTCGACCATGACAAAGTTAATGACGACCTAGAGCATGCTTTAGTAAAGTCCCAAGAGGCTTGCAAGGCTGCCAAAAAGACCTACGAGACCAATAAGAAGGCCACTGAGATGGAGCTGTCCAAGCAAAGGTTGAAAAATGAGCAACTGAATAAGGCTACTAAGGAGAATGCTAAAATATTTTTTGAGGCACTAATGGCTAAGGATAAGGCCTACGACCAAGGGTTCGACGACGCCTTTGGATAGGACAAGAAATAACTAGCAAAGCCCATCTTTAAAAATGGCTAAAAATTGGTATTGGCTAAGATTGAGGTCCCCGTTGAGTTCGAAATTTATAGTGAGCATGATTTAGGATCCTCACCAAAGTACGAGGTATAGGGTGAGGCCTCAGGAAGTAGCCCAACAAATGATGGGCTCGAATAAGAGAAGGAGGCTGTCGACCATAATATGGGTCCAGCCAATGAGGAGCAGGTGAAAGAGAAAGAAGGCCAAGCTAGTTAGGCTTAGATTAGGTTTCATTATTTTTTGTATTCCCCTGTATTTTGATAAATACGTTGTAAGGTCTTACCCCCTCCTTTAACTCTTAATGAAAACTTCCATTTTTACCTAAGTGACGGTTGCTTGTGAGTGCTATAGTATATTCCTTTATTTCTGAATGCCTTTTCTTTGATCTTTGTAGTCTGAAAATAATTTGTCCTTGGTTTCAACACCCGAAGGGTGTGAAGACAGGGATCAAATCCTTGGTTGGGAGGATTCTAAATGAGTTCATGAAGCGTTCTTCTCTATTCGACAGACATTTTATAAAATGATGAATGCTTTCAACGAGAATATCCATTTAGTGGAAGGACTTTAGGCTAAACTCAAGGAGGTCGAGGATATCATCGAGCTATTACAAAATGAGAAAAAACCCTTATAGGAGAAGCTTAGCATGACTATGAGGAACTTCAAAAGAATGAGGTGTTCAAGCACATCATGAACCACCAAATAATGAAGTCGAAGTACTCCTTTAGGATGGGTACCCGTGAAGTTTGGGTTGCTGGTTACGAAGAGGACTAGATGGATACCCCTTTGAGCCTATATTAAGCCAAACAAGTGGCCAATAAGCATGGTTGACCCAACACCTTAGCTGTCACAAAGGTCTCCAAGGGCTCCGAGATTTGGTACTAGTCCGTCTAATAGCCATCATCCCCTTGTGAGTGATGAGAGCTCGATTCCTTCTAATTTAGTTCTCCTTCAGTCAGTAAAGGATTACTTATCGGCTCATAATAGTGATGATGAGTTTCAGTCCAACCCATATGATAAACATTGAGCTCTGATTATCGAGATAATGACTCTCTAGTGATTACGACCATTTTTATAATGTGTATATCCATTTTGTGATTGAGATGACTGGGCCTTTTTTGTAAAATGAATGATGTGAATGCGATTATAAGTTAACCCCATGTCTTGGATTTTCCTACATTCTATGTCGAGCATATATTAATCGTTTGCCTTACCTTTTATAAAGTATTGTTACACAATTTTAAGCCTAGGACAAACTATAACAAAAATGCACCTAGTCGCAGGGCCATCCATCCATTCAGGATTTTAGTCCACCCTGGTAGGGACACTTATGCATATGGATCCCCTGTAGGGATTTTTTTTATCGAGAAAATTCTTGATGCTTTTTGTGTTTATTAGTGATGAAAACATGTAACCATTAAGTTTGATTAAGTGTAATATTACCAAGGCATTTAAATTGACGATCAAGGTTTGATTGGGCATTTAAATCCGTGATCAAGACTTGATCAGATAAATAAAGATAGATTTTGCATTGATTGAACTTTTAAATTACTCGATAAGCAGAACTTTGAATATGAACAAAGCTAAAAATATAATTTAATAAGGTTGGTCGCTTTCCAAGTCCTAGGAACCTCCCTGCCTCCCATTGTTCTAAATGGTAGGATCCTTGGAGGTGGTCTCTTATAACTTTAAAGGGACATTTATAGTTAGGATATAACTTTCCATATAACATCTTCTTCGTGTTATCGATCACTTTTCTGAAGACATACTCTCCGACTTGGAACTTTCTTGGGTTGACACCTTTATTGTATTGCTTGGTCGACTACAATGGGTAAGAAGATAGTTTGATCAAGTCTTTCTCCCTCCGTTCCTTGGCTAGGTCAAACTCGGTCCTTTATGATGTCTCCATTCAGACCTTAGTCGATAATGATTGTCTTCATGGTCGAAAAACCTACTTACAAAGGAATATTGGCTTGCATCCCATAAGCTAAGCTAAAGGGCATTTCCCCATTTGACCTCACGAGAATTGTCTAGTATGCCTAGAGGATATGGTGGAGATCATCCACCCAAACACCTTTAGCTTTTTTCAACCACTTTTTCATCCCGTCGAGCATCATTTTATTGGAAGCCTCAACATGGACATTACTATAAAGATAGTCTACCGATCTATAGCGGTGCTTGATGTATGCCGTGGATGTTGCAAAAGTCATGGTTCACTCTAAAATTTCATTCCATTTTCGATGATAATAATTCTCAAAATGTCAAATCCGATCACGATGTTTTTCCATATAAATTTGATCATATCGACATCCCTTATGTTCTCCAAAGGTTCACCCTCCACCCATTTGGTGAAATAGTCCATGCTGAAGATGATATACTTCTTGTTGCCTGGTGCTGTAGGTAGGGAGCGTATGAGGCAAAGGATCATATAATGGTCAATGACAGTAGGTCGCTGGCTGGTTGGTAAAGCATGGGCGAGAACTCTTGACACTTTTTACCCTTCCTAACATTGAAAACTTTATCATTTTGCATGTAAGGCCACTAATATCCCTCTTTAATGGTTTGAATGCCAAAGAACTTCCTTCGACATGACTTCCACATATCCTATTGTGAAATTTGTACAAAATGTGGTCGACATTGCTCGTGTTCACACATAAGAGTTATGGACTTATGAAAGACTACGTGTAAAGGTTTCCTTTATATGACAAGTAGTTAAGAGCAACTTTTACCCTGATATGATGGGCATGCTTCTTGTTGGCTGGCAGTTAATCTTTTGTAGGTATACAATGATTGGGTCCATCTAACTAAGAGATTTTTGGATGGTGAGGACTTGATCGATGACTTTGGACTTGACTATGCTTGGTTGAGCGAGGTATTCCACCTTAATTATTCTTTTAAGGTCGAAGCCAACGGCTGAACCCAAAGTGGATAAGGCATCTTCTTGACTATTATTCCCCCGGGGGAACTATTGAATGTGGACCTTATCAAATTGGGCGACCAGGCTTGGACGACCTTTAAATATGTCGACATTCATTCATCTATGATGTTTTAGTCATTTGATACTTGGTTAGATACGAGGCTTGAGTCGTATAGATTTTAAGTTAACTTGTGCCAAAAGACAAAGCATTATTTAATCCAGTGATGAGGGCTTCATATTCATCCTCATTGTTAGATGCTTTGAAGCTAAGCCTGATCCCTTGATCGATCATGGTTTTCTTTGGAGTGATGTGGACAACTCCTACTCATACCTCTTTTGAGTTGAAGGCTGCGTCGATATGGATTTCCACTTTTTTAATTGATCAAACCCATCATTGGCTATTTAGTCGATGAGCTTCGCATGATTGGTCTCCTTCCTCTAATTAACTTATCAATGAAATATGCTAGTACCCACCCTTTTATTGCAGTCCTTAGTTGATAGTGGATATATAATCTTCCCCGTTCCACCGATCACTTAGACATTCGTCCAGAGAGATTGGCCTTTCTTAGGACTGCATTAAGTGGAAATGAGGTAATGACTGACTCATTGGGATTAAAATTAGTGCTTTAACTTTTGTGAAACAATGACCAGAGTGTAATTTAGCTTCTCTAGAGTAAGGTGATGTTTCTCAGTGTCCATTATCTTTTTCTAACATAATAGATCGGGGCCCAATGTATATCCCTTTTGCACATTAAAGTCGAGCTGACAGCATGGTAGGACATCGTGAGATATAAGTATACTGGATCTCTTGAATTTAGGACCATAAGGAGGTGTGGCCAACTTAAATGTTACTTTATTTCTGTAAGTGCGTTTGAAGATTCCTCATTCCAAGTCAGACCCTTGTATTTTTTCAATACCTAAAAGAATGGTTGACACTTTTTTGAAGATTTTGAGATGAAACGGTTGAGTCTGGTTGACATTAAATTTGCTTTTGATTATTACAAAGTGTTTTGGGTGGCTAAATGTTGTTTATCGCTTCAATATGATAGGGGTTTGTCTCGATTCCCCTTTGTCTTATAAGATACCTTAGGAAATCCTCGGACTAAACTACAAAGGGGCATTTGGCCGAGGTGAGCTTCATCTTATAATAACGGAGGACCTTAACCATCTTTGCTAAGTCCTAGAGATGGTCGATTTTATATTTGATCTTTAAGAGCATATCGTTTATACAAATTTCATGTTATCACCCACTTAATGTTTAAACATCTTCGTGACCAACCATCGATATGTTGCTCCCACTTTCTTGAGTCCAAATGGCATGGATTTGTAGCACAAGTCAAGGGTGATAATGAACGAGGTCTTCTCCTGGTCGAGACTGAGTAAAGGAATTTAATAGTTCCATGAGTACGCATTTAAGAAACTCATCCGTTCGTGACTGGCTATGGTGTCGACCAATTGGTCAATCTTTGGGAGATGAAAGTTGTCTTTGGGATAAGCTTTGTTGAGATCGGTGAAGTCTATGCATACCCTCCACTTTCCATGCTCTTCTTGACAACCATCGGGTTAGAGAGATATTTGGGGAATTGAACTTCTTTAATGAACCTCGACTCGAGAAGTTTCCCCACTTCTTTTTCCATAACATTTACCTTTTCTGGGGTTGTTCGTCACACCTTTTATGTGATCGTCGGGAATGCTGGGTCCACGTGAAGTCGATGGTATATTACTTTAGGATCAATCCCATATATATTGTAAGGCTGCCAAACAAATATATCTTGATTGTCTTCGAGTAGAGAGATCATTCTTCTTTTACGTGATCGATGAGTGAGCTTCCGATCTAAAACTTCTTCTCCGATTGAGATTCGTCAAATATTACTTCTCGTAAGGGTTTCATGATTTTATCTCCGAGGTCCATCCTAGTCTCCTCCAACCCCAATCATCCATACTTAACTACTACTTGGACGGAATGGCCCCGTCCTTAGTTGGCTTATTCATCACCGTTTTTCCCTTTTTCTCTTGATTAGGCCTGATGGCAACGATAAAGCATTACCAAGTAACAACCTAGTTTTTCCTTATCTTTATTATCCCCCATTCAATGATCTTTTTTCTCTTTTGGTGATAAGTGTAAGGAACAACCTTCATGGTAAGAGGCCATACTCATCTGAGGACAACGTTGTAAGGAAAGAAAATGTCCACAAATAGGAATTCTACCATCTTCTAGATATTTCCAGTTCAGACATGTAGTATCACCTTTCCTAATGGCATAGTCATCTTTCTAGCGAAGCTGACAAAAAGGATGGTCGCTTACTTTTGATCTTCCATCTTGAGATTAAGCTTGTTGAATAATTTCAAGTACATAACCTCTTAGGAGCTTCCTTGGTTGACTAGTAGCTTATCCACATCATGGTTAAAAATAATGAGATTGATTACTAACGCACCATAATGCAAAGACTTGACACCAGATGTTCCTTAGTGAGGACTATATGATGGTTATAGTCAATATCTTTTGGAAGTCAGTGATTGCCTAGTGTAGTTTTAGTAGGGTCAATCAAGAAAGCCTCCATCATCGCGGTGACTTTCTTCAATTCCATTCAAACAGCATTACCTTGAATTTGGTTCGGGATTGACGCTCCATGAATGACTGCTAGCTCGTGACCCATCTCATCATTGTCTAGGATGTTGTTAGTCTTGTAGTAATTATCCACGGTGGGCTTAGTTCCATTTTTGTCCATATAGTCATCCAGATGGTCGACTTGGGCCAACTCTTCTAAATGGTAATTAAGAGCCTTGAAATTCTCTATATTGTGCCCATGCTCCTTATGATAGAAGCATCGAAGGGCGATGTTCCACTTCGATGGATTTTCCGTCATCTTCCTTGGCCACTTGAGAAACTATTGATCTTTTATTTTATTCTTTTTTTATGGAAGAGGGATGGAACCCCCACACATTTTATTGATTAGAGGGAGAATAGGCTCTCCCGTAGCATAAACAAGCTTTAAAGGGAACATTCGATAGTCGATCCCCCAATATATCGAATGGAAAATCTATAAATATGGACTTTTATAAACAAGACCATTACAATAAATAAAATAAAATACAAAGAAATAAAGACAATCAACTTCTAAGATTAGGAATTCCCCACCTATCTAAGTTTAAACAGCTTCTGACAATCACAGGAAGAGATGAAAATGAGTTATAAATTTCTTTTTTCTCAAGGGAGATTCCATGATTTGCCAAAGCATCAGCAACTGAATTACCTTCTCTAAAACAGTGGGATAGAGAGCAATTTAAAATTTTCATTAGATCCTTTATTTCTGCTAACAAACTGAGAAAATGCCAAGGAGGTTTCCAATCATGAACTAAGAAATGGATAAACATAGGAGAATCAGATTCAATTTCCAAACTGACTATATTATTTTGAAGAGCAAGAACCAAGCCATATTTCAAAGCTTCCGCCTCTACTTGAATATTAGAACTGAGACCCATATTGAAAACAAAACCAAACTTGAAGGAACCACTATGATCTTTACAAACTCCACCACATGCACTGATACCTGGATTGACTTTACAAGCACCATCCACATTTAATTTCCAAAAAGTTGGAGTCGGTTTTAACCACCTGATAAGCTTGAAATATTTTTTTGATCTCCTGAATTTAATCTGAAATAGTTGAACAATATAAGAGAGGAAAGAATTTGCTAAACCTTCAAAATGAATACCTGTCATCTAAGATTGAACTGACTGGATTATCGAATTAATGATCTGCTCTGAAGAACTTTTAACACTATCAAATAAAGATTTGTTACGAGCCTTCCATATTTCCCAACAAACACACAGAGGTAATGCAGAAAGAAGAAACTTAATGAAGGGCTGATTAGATTTCTTAATCAACCAAGAAATAAACATTGATTGAATAAATGCAAAATTAATAGAGAAGCCCAAGAATATGCAGAAGAAATCCCAAATTGAAAAAACCACTGGGCATTTAAGGAAGACATGAGAAATATCTTCCATCGAGTTATAACACAGATTGCATTTTTAAGCAAGTCTGATACTGAGATGTTGAACATTGTGGTCTGAAGGAATTGAAGACATATTAAGTCTCCAAAAAAATATAGACACTTTTATAGGAATATTCTTGTGCCACATAGCTGTTAAAATAAAGGATTTAGTGTAATGGGGCTTTATAATATTCACTGCAAATTTAAAGGAAAACTCCACAGATGTCGAAAGTTTCCAAATGCACGAATCCTTAATTTTCAAAAAGTGGTCATGAAATAAATCTTTGAACTGAGACATAATTCTTCAGGTAGAAGAACCATATCTACTACTCTTTCCTCTGTATTTTATTTTCATGAATTGTTACCATAAAGAGTTATCCAAATGCCATTTCCACCAATATCTAAGAGTTGAATCTTTAGATAAATCTTCAAGATTGGATAATCCCAGACAACCTTCCTCTTTAGTTCGACAAATAACAGACCAATCTACCCAATGGTGCTTCCAACCCTTTGAATCATCACCTCCCCAAAAGAACTTAGAAAACATCTAATGGATATGATTAATAACATTCTTAGGAGGTTTGAGCGCAACCATGTTTAATAAGAGTGAGTTTGCCACCACTAGATAAAAGTTTATTCCTCCAACCATAAAGCTTAATACAAATCTTTTGAATCAGAGGAGCAAAGAAAGCCACTTTTAATCTACCATAGTGCAGCGAACAACCCAAATAATTTAGAGGCTAAGATTTATATAACATACCCAATTCTGCAGCGATAGTATTAATTCTAGATTTGGGCACTGATTTGTGAGTGGTAAAAGAAGATTTGGCATATTTAATTCTTTTATCAGTGACATCCTCATAGCATCTAAGGATTTGGACAAGTCTTTTTAAGCTTCTTATATCACCATTTGTAAAAATAATTAAATCATCAGCATAAGATAAGTGGGATATTAAAGGACTCCCACTAAGCTGAGAAAAATTTCTTGCTAGCCCTTGCAACATATAGATCCTCAATACCCCTGGATAATAGCTCTACAAAAATCATAAAGAGAGAAGGAGAAATGGGATCTCCTTGTTTGAGCCCCCTAGAGGATTTGAAGTAACCACAAGCCTTGCCATTGACTAAAAGTGAGAACCGGTTATTAGAGAGACATCTCCTTATCAGATTAATAAAAGTTTCATTAAAACCAAGAAGCCTGAGAACTTTAAGAAGCTCCATCCATTCCACTCTATCATATGCCTTGGCCATATCACGCTTAATACAAATATTCGTACCAAAAGCTTTTCTACCCAAATTATGAAACATTTTTTTTGCAAGAAGAATATTATCAAGAATATTGCTATTTTTGATAAATCCAGTTTGAGCTAAAGAAATGAACATAGGGAGAAGGGTAGCAAGTCTATCATTCAGCACTTTAGAAATGACCTTAAAGCAAAAATTGCATAAGCTAATAGGTCTAAAATCAGAACAAGAAGATTGATTATTACCTTTTGGAACAGTAGAGATAAGAGTAGATATCCATCTTTTGGGAAATTCATCTCCCAAGAAGAAAGACTGCTCTTCTTTGATGAAGTCTATTTTAACTACCTCGGAGCACTTTCCTTATTCATAGAAAAAATCACCTTCCAAATTTCAGCCTCTTCCGGAACAGTGGTTAGCATATCATTCATGGTTGAATCAATCTTAGGAACAATATGGGAGAATAACATCAAATTAAGATTGTAATCTTCTGATGACAACTACTTGTTGAAGTGGTCAAAGAAAACGAATTCAATTTTAATAGAATCAGTTTCTATAGTACCCACATCTGTAGAAATTTTGTTCATAAACATTTGAGACCTTTTTTGCTTCACAGAAGAATGGAAAAACTTAGAGTTATTATCACCAAGTTTAAGCCACTTAATATTAGCTTTTTGAGCCCAAAAAATTTCCTCAGTTTTAAGAGCATCCAACAAAGAAGCTTTAGCAGCAGATAGCTGCGATCTGTTATCTTCAGATGGATTTTGTTCTAAACAATTTTTTTTTTCAATCACTAGATCTTCCCACTCCTTGACGGATTGAAAAATATTTTTAAAAGTTGACAAATTCCATTTCTTTAAAACATCTTTTAATCTGTTCAACTTGAGGGAAAATAGTTTCATGGGCTTAGTTGAAATAGGTTCTCCCCAAGACTTTAACACCAAGTATTTTTAACCTTTGTGGTTACACCACATATTTTGAAATTTGAACATTTTAGGATGACAATCCATGCTAGTCTTTATTCGAATCAGAAGAGGAGAGTGATCCGAACATGTCCTATTTTAATGTTCTATGTCTGTTCTTGGGAATGCAAGATTCCAAGCATTATTATAAAGACCTCTATCAAGTCTTTCAAATATGGCCTCACCTCTAGATCTACTATTCCACCAGGTAAATTTAGAGCCAGCATAACCTAAGTCTAACAGAGACTTCGTTGATATAAAATTATTAAAATCATCCACTACAAGATGATCAATCGTATTGCCTACACACTTTTCCTCAGCATTTGAAACTATATTGAAGTCTCCAGCTATAAGATACGGAAAATCTTCTGCATTATTATAGATATCATCTAAAGATTCCTAGAGAGGGAGTCTCTCTTCCTTGGAACATTGAGCATAGATGAATGTCAGTAGAACCTTAGAGGAAAAGAAATGATGAGTCACAACCACTGTTATATATTGATCCTCATTGGATATAATATCCAAAGTAATGCAAAATCTTGAAACAATCCAAATCTTGTTAGAAACATTAAAAAAATATTTCTCAAAACCAAGCTTTATCTTGAATTTATCAATCTTACAAACATCAGGCATAGGCTCCATAATAGCAATTAGAGGAGTTTGATGAGTTTTGGCTAAATTTTTTAAACGTCAAATGGTTGGCTTATTCCCAACCCCTCTAGCATTTCAGGAGAGGAAGGTAATCATTGAGACGGGAAAAAAAAAGAGTTATTGCTGACCTTGCTATAAGATCTACTGATTCTTTTAAATAGGGATAAATCATTCTAGATTTGGACTTCCTCACTTCCTTCTCAATAATTTCTTTTTGAGCAGCCTTCTTTAAATTTCTCCTGACTTTGTCTTTGTTAATTTTCTTTTCTAAGTTTTCAGAGAACATCTTAAGTTCTTCAATCATCACTATACCATAATCAGGTGCTTTCGAGTAAGAAAGAGAAACAACATTTGGATCATTTGATTTTTCATAATCAGGAAGAAATGATCCTCTGGGGGAAATATTACAGTAATCCAAAACCATAACCTCATTGCAGTTTAAGTTGCCTCTATGGATCTTTTCAACATGTTGAGATATTTTCTTAGGAAGTACATCAAAAGACTTCTCAATCTGATTAGACTTTTTCTGTTGATGAACAACCTCATCAGAAGTGGCATCTATAAAAACTTGTTACAGACCATTTTCTTGAATGTTGGATATCTCCTCTTACCTAGAGTTCTTGGAACAATTCTTGATGACATGTGCTTCTTTAGGAATAAAGACTTGTTTGGCAATGCATTTTTCTTGAATTGACTTTTAAGGATATTTAATCATACAAGTGGATGAGTTATGACCTTTTTGTAACAATGATTGAAATACAAGGGAATATCTTCAAACACAATTTCTTGCCAAAATCCTTTATCACCTAAGCCAATCCAGATCCTATGAGGAGGTTGATTAGTAACATCCATTTCCATACACACATTGGCCAAACTAGGGAGATTTAAAGAACTGGTTGAGCTATCAAGTTTAAGGGGCTTACCAATAGCTTGTGCTATCGAGAATAGAGAATTTTTAGCAAAAAAATGAATCGAAAGATTTGGAAAAGTGATCCATACTGGAGAGAGGATGCATTTAATATCGATTCAAAATTCTGGTGTCCACTTCAAAGTTATCAAAGGAAAACTCTCAATATACCATTATTCCCTCATCCACAATCTAATAAAATCTTTTTCACAATTCAATCATATACGAATATGTTTGTTATCCAATAAACCAATATTATATGCTGCCTTGAGAGAAAATGAAAGAAAATATTAGCGAATATTTTCTAATGAAGTTTGACCATGAGAAAACTTACCCACGATAGAGTGTTTGAGTGGAGAAGCAAGTTCTTGAATATCATCTTGAGAAAAAATGATTGCAGGTTCTCCTTTGAATGAAGAGATAGGTTTCATATTAATTTCCTTTCCATGATTATTGTTTACCATGTCAACAAAGGATCTAGACCAAACATTAGAGGGACCAAGAGGCTTAGGTAGAGAAGGAGCGAAAGAGTTAGATGGAGGCTGCATAGCATGCAACCCTAATTAGGGTTAGGACGTCACTAAGGAGAGAGAGATAGAGGGAGTCTTGTTCTTTTATTTTATTCAAGATATTATAAATGGGTTATTTGAGGACAACGTTGATCACCTGGTGGACATTGGTAGGTTTCGTCTTGGCGTTGTTCTTGGATCCACCATTATATTTCTTGTCCCCTTTTTGGGGACGTTCTCTTTATCGCCATTTTTGGTCGTCTTCGATCGACCGTTATCATGCTAGGCTCCAATAACCACATCCTCTACCTTGGGTATACTTCTTTATCATTGACATCTGATCGTCAATTGTATTTGCCTCCTTTTTGGTAAGGGATTGGTTCAACATAGAGTTATTTGGCAGACCAATTTTGAATGAAGCGACCACGGCCTATTCTGAACAGTCCTCCACTTCATTGTTAGTTTATCAGTATTTTCAAGTGTACTATCGCAAGGTTTCCTATGGCTTTTTCCTCATAGGAGAGAATCCATCTTAAGATGGGAGATAATTGTTATGAACTTAACAATGAAAGCTTCTTTGAGCTGTTTAAAACTTGTGTTCAACTTATGTAGTACTTTCTCAAACCACTTATGCATGTATCCCCCAGACTGAAAGGAAATATATGGCACATATGGGCTTCATTGTTATTCCAGAGGGTCATAGCTTGACGATAATAACGAACGTGATGGATGGGATTAGTTTTACCATCATAGATCTTGAATTTAAGAGTAGCGAACTTCTTAGGATGTTCTGGTTCCTCAATTGACCTTGATAACGAGGAATTCATATGATTGATGAGGACTCTTCTAGGAAGTTCCTTGGTGGACCTCACCCCACGATGAGCAGGGTGCTCATCTCTCGCTCTCCAGATGAGATCGTGGAGATTATGCTTATGATGACCTCCCTTCCGATCTCTTCATGTCGGCGGACTTTAGTGCCTGGAGTGCTCCTGATCGTGCTGCGAACTCCTTCCGCATCTACGAGTTTTACTTGCCTAAGGGTTAAGGTTTTGAGAATGATGCCTGTTCTTATCTCCGTGTAGTTTTTTCTCAATTATTTCGAAGCGATGATGCAAACGTGTGTTCTCCTCCTCTTGAAGGTGTGTGTCATCCTCCCGCCGACGGAGTTATTATTCATAAGTATCAACAAGTCGCGAGATTTGGATAGCTCTGGGATGTTCGTTGATTTTCTGAGAATCTACTTCCTGGTGATGATAGCATGAGTTGGGAATATTACGACTCCTGTTGGGGTGGACCTCAGACCTGACCCTAGGTGCTGGAGACCCGTTTTGAGGGTTATCGTTGAATGGCGGTGGTGCACTTTGCGGGTGTGACATGACTTATCATTGATTCTAATTGGTTGAGAAAAAGGAAACTCATTTCCACATAAGGTGCCAATTATAGGTGGTAAAATCATACTTATATTATTCCCAATTAAATAGAGTCAAATAATAAATAAAATCACATGATCACACATAACACAACATATACGTGGTTCGACAACGTGCTTATGTTCATGGGATATTTCTCTCTCTTTGTATTGATTAATTAAAAATAACAGGAATTACATGCCCCTTTTAACCACGGGTGAGGGTTACAATTATAGAGAATATAAGGAGAATGAATCGTTTAGGACTCTGAGACCCCTGGATGCAGTTACGATGAGATAAAATAGACCCAAGCCTAAGATACTCGTTTGATAGGATACCCTTTCGTTATTATCTTCAAGAAATGATCCTTCATCTGAGATGCCATACATGTATCAACCATTCTAATTAAGTCGGATAATTCAAATAATCCCCCCATAAAACATGTATCGACTGCAATTTTGGAATCTTATAAACTAAAGACCCAAAGATAAAACATACACCAATTAAGACTTAAAATGCTGTAAAGAACCTATGAGATCTCAACATAGACTGTAATTGAAATCCAAGAAAAGCAACACTGCAAAACTAACTCATACGGTACTCGAAAATTAATTACACGTGGGTTAGATTCACTGTAAGACAAATGCAAGTAGAGATGCAATAAATGTAAACATCCCGGTTATTATGTTAGTTACAATTAACCTACAACTACCCATATGAAAACTAATATTATGTCACAAACCTCACCCAACTCTCCAACATATTCGTAACGTCTCACTTTATTCTCACATAACCCTTGTCACACCTCTCGACATCACAATAAGCCCTACTCACAAGCTATCACCACTTCTCCTTCAACACAACCATTCACGTCTCCTTAGCACATCTTATATTATCTCACTTTACATATACTAACAAAATCATAACACACCTACTCCGTACCATTACACTAGGTTATCTAAACCATCCCACGCCCCACTGCATTTCTATGCTCTTACAAGATACCTCAACTACAATATAAATATACTATCATCTCTCCCATGCCAACCAATCCCATCGTATACCTCAAAGGCTTTTATGCTCCAAACCATTTCACAACATGTAGTGCAGTCTCCCCCAACCACACCTAATCATATCTTGTATCACATTAAATAGGCTCACACACACCCAATATCAAATATAACAAATTATAGTCACATAAACAATGACATAACCCACATAAATAAATGTCTCATTACTATAGACAACACAATCAAAGATGATAACATCACTAAGACCATCATTTCCAAAACTATGCTTAATTCATGTGTAGCTATCATATACTATTATATATATATACATATATATATGTGTGTGTGTGTGTGTGTGTGTGTGTGTGTGTGTGTTTAAAAGATTGCATCTCTCATATTTTACTCATATAGTTACACCCAATACACACACAAGGGCATATGCCAACAACAAACATCCAAATCATAACACATAACTATTTATGATACACGCACATTGACAACGATCATAATCATATATGATCACTACACTCGGACTTAATATGTACATAACAACAAGATTTACACACACATGGACATAGGATCCAACATATAAGACCACACACCCGGATTATAACACCTATGCTCGATACACGCACATGTACATGGATCCCACTACCATAGACCACCCTCACACATATAAGGTATCTAGGTGTTACAATAACTAACCAACAATATGGTGAAACACCAGGATCCATCTTCATCTTATGTGCACCCATATTCTAGGGGTTATCATTGCAACCCTCTACTTAACACATAAAGTGAGTTTATCAATTTCCTAAGGGTTACATCTCACACCCTTATGAATGACAACATTCCTTAGAGTTTCGGGTCCCTATGGGGATCTTCCCTTAACGAAGTGAGGATGGTGGATCAATCTTGGGGTGAGGTGGGGATAGGGTCTAATTTTAACCCCTGATATGGGTTTGGAGCAGGGGATGATGATGCGGGTGGATTATAGTCCTTGATTCAAATTTGGGACTGATACGGGGCGAGGTGAGGAATGTACCCCAGTTGTATTATATGTTTTTTCAGATGAATAGGTATATGACTATTTTATTTTAGAATCAAACATACTTTGTAGTATAGTTTTGTACAAAAATGTGCCTACATAGTAGTTATTTCTCACATGTAAAATTTAAATGTTGGATTAAGAGGGGTAAAAAATAAAAAGTAATTTTTTTTAACTCAATCAAGGACTCGTAGGGAGTTCGGTCCTTGATAAGTTTAAGAATGGGGATTCCTCACCCCAAAAAATATGGGGGTGGATACGGGAATGATATATATGATTTCAAGCGAGAGTAGGGTTGAGGATGGCTCCCGCCACCCTAATCCATCCTGTTGCCATCCCTACACACTCCTAGTAAGAAATCTACCTAAAATAACTAAATCATAATCTCATGATCTCCCTATATTGGGTAAACACTCCAAACCCACTATCCCAATATTATGGCTAAAGCAAATGCAATTCTCATAAAATTCCCTCTCAGGACCCTAAAGTTTTATCATCTTCTTCCAAGAATAACTTATCTCAATTCCAAGTCATTTTTATCCACTTTTTAATTTCCAACAAATCATATATCTTTATTTAATTTTCACATGTGTAAAAAGATAACCATATTCATTTTTTTGTATGAAACATACTAAGAATTTACAACCAAAATATTCTTTCAATTCTCACCCGAAAAAATCATTCGACAAAAATAGATTTTTAATCCAAATTCACTTGAAAAGTATGGGTTTACACCCGAGAGGTCTTTACAAAAACTTGATGTTTCACCCCAAGAACTAACTATGAGAAGTACTGGGTTCACACCCCAATTTTTTTTTATGAAGATCACTACAAAATTTCACAATTATATAATCTATAAAATATAAGCAAAACATATTATTTAATTTTTTAAAATATTCATTTAAAATAGTTTATCCATTATGAAAAATGGTAAGATTTGTTTGAATTAACTCCCATAATCTACAACTACCAACTCCATTGTAATTATGGTTAAATAAAAATGATTAATTTCATGTTATTTAATCCAATCTCCAATCTAGGGTTCCCAATTACATAATAACCTCATTTTCTCTTATATTAATCACTAATATGTTATTAGCATCACTATATATAAATTTTAAGCATTAACAAATTTCCATGTCTAAAGGTAACCTTAATTAACATTAGGTTTAGGCAATATCTACATTACAACAACAAAGGATAATAGTAGAAAATTCACTCGCCTCTATATAATGATTCAATCTTCCAAACGCCACCAAATCTAGATCCACTCTTCAATCCCCTTGAACTTAGAAGAATCTGCCTAAGCATCCACCTTAAATTATTGGATTATTAGAGAGCTTAGAAGGTGGCTTCTAGAGTGAGTTAGTGTGACACCCCGACTAATTAAATACCGGGTAGATACTCCTTTATGAAATTAATACAGAATATCAAGTTGGTTTAGTCGTAGCATCACCGTCGAAAATATTTAATTTATTACTAGCCACCTAATATTTAAAAAGAGAGATGCCAAATTATTATTAATTAAATTAAGAATAACCAATTAATTAAATTAGCAACCTTTAATCGCATAAACAATCTCATGTAAATAACCTGCGAAATAAAATAAACTGATTCTGGAGTAAGCACTCCAATAATAATATTACCAGAGTAAATAAAATCCCGATACAAGAGTTTGAATAATCCAACATCTGAAATAATGGAAGTCTACATCTAAAATCTCTGGATAAGAATTGGGCACCATGCCCTAACTGATATGAATGGCCCTGAAGGAATCAATAATAAATGTGGAGGCATCTAATACCAAGATCCTGTAACTTCCACAACAACTACAACACGCCATTAGAATGGAACTACCATGCTTAGCATCCCTGTGGCTGGGCACCTAACATGTTTTTACAAACAAAAATAGATTTGGAGGAAAACGGGTTAGAGCTCGAGGTGAAAACAGTTTAAAAATAGCAAGTGTTTAAATTACAATTAAACAACACATATTATAAACATATTAGTTGCGTACTCTCATATGAGTTTCTCACCTCTCAACTAATGTGCACGCATAACATATTCCCTTAACCCATCCTAGTTATGCCGCTAACTAACTAGTCTGTACCACTCCTGCTTTCGCATTCTAACATAGGGTATCTACTCATAACACCGAAATAAGTCATATTCATAACCCATATTCACATTCATTAAATTACTTTTCTCAAGTATTAATTAAATTCTCACATTCTTATCCCAGTCAAATATCTTAATTATTCACATCTACTAAGCAACAGTGAACCAGTCATAAGTACACATATAAATCACTCTCAGTACATATATACATATAAGTCACCCCTAGGCTAAGGTGAGGTGAATGCATACTCTGCTATTAAATCCATGTACATCACGTACGTAAGGATCACGTGTTCCTAATTTCTCAGGAACCGTCTCAATACAAATTACACATATTGGAGGCGAACATAGTTCACATACCCATGGGTCACGTACATACCTACGCTTCCATGGTCAGCTGAATTATCAACTCACAAATAAGTCATTCACAATCTTATGTCCTTAAGGTACCAATCTAAATCCCCCCTAAGGCACACAAGATAAGATGGTCCTTTTCCCGAAAACCGACCTCCCATGATAGCAAGTATGGTAGGTATGTCATACACATAAGAAATCCATACACTAGGCATTCACACAACCTAAGTAATCATATTTCAATATAGGTATTCACACATTCCATATAGTAAGTCTCGTACGTAGTAAGTTTATCCCAAATATCATACGTAATATATATTTAACTTGATAACTCTCCCGTCATATCAATTTGAGTACCTAAACCTATCCCAAAAGGTTACTAGGTCTCCTATTAGTTTCTAATGTCATCTCAGTAACTTAAAGTCCTTCCGTTACTGTTCTTATCCTTACATCAGCATTCATTCCCATTATAGTTTCAATTCGAATGATTTCTAACTGTACCTCACACGGTAGTCCCTCGTAAGCAATAGCATTCAATTACATAAGGTAAACCATTTTTCCGGGCATCAACTAAGACCCTACTAACCTTAACTAAGTCCCAAAATATCAAATTAATCACCCTAAGAATCATCATCCACCTTGGGATCTTCATTAAACCTTAAGGGAAAACAATTGCCAAAAATCAGGAGAGGTTGATCGATCGTCGATCGATCGACATTCTTGGATCGATCGATCGACATTCTCGGATCGATCGATCGATCAAGCAGGTATTGCGAATATGCATAATTTTGCCTACGGGTTTCATCAAACTTAACCCTAAAATCCTCTACTATAATGTCCCAAACTCCCAAATATCTATTCCTAACATCATACCAACATAAATACATAATTTCTAACGTTTTAAAATCATCAAATCCAAATGGGAAATCAATTTCTTGGATCGATTCACATAGTTTTCATATAAATACCTAGTTCTCCTATTTTTCTCAAGAACACTATATAATTCATTACAAATTTATAATTCTCTACCCATGAATCATAATTTCGTGGCTGCTATTATCTCAAACGTTAAACTACATGCAAGACCTACCCAGATTACAATTTTAGTTCTTCAAATCCATTTAATTATCATTATTCAAGGTTGTTCTCCAATTCTAACCTAACATGGATGATATATGCACTAAATTATTGCAAGTTAAATCACTTGCCTGGTAATGAAGATTCTGATCCGATGAAGTAGACGGTATGGGTATGATCCTTGCTTTCCGATCTATCCGGTGGTGGTGACGGTGGTGCAAAAGCCTTTAAGTGGTGGTTCTCCTTTGGAAAATTCCTTCTCTTCCTCTCTAATGGCCGTTTATGATTTTTGGTTGTGAAACCCTAAGGGACTCAAGTGTTGGATGATATGATCCGTCTAAAATTTGTGGGTCACTATTTACCAAAAATAGGAATGACTAAAATACCCTCCCGGATTGCCGGTTAGGCCTAAAAATGCTCCGGGACCCAAACTAAACCCCCGACTTATGTTTTCTGACTATCGCGACCCTTCCGGACATGTTGGCGCACTCAAAATAATCATACGGATGACATAAAAATAAAATACTTTTAAATTCATTAAATTGGGTCCTGACACGACTGACACGCGTGTCCCAACTTAATTACCGAAACTGCCGTATTTTCAACTCACGACAATTTTAATAAATTCAACAATCACATATTACCATAATCACTCATTAATATTCAACATTATCATCATATTTAAATACTAACTCTCGTCTCGCTTGTTATTTAAATCCGAATTAATTTCCAATTAATTATCACAAATTAATTTAATTAATCACATAATTAAAAGTCATAAAATTATGGGGTATTATAGTTAGGTTTAGTTTTTTCATAAAAAGTGCGCTTAAAACAAGAGCCATTAGAAATTCACGCGTTCTTTGAAAGGACAATGTCACTCGAAAGAGGTTGGAATGAAGATCGTTTGAACAAAATGTTTGACCCCAAACCCCAAATCACTTGCTCCACGCTTATCCACTAACACAAACACTTCTCAAACTATGCTTATCTACCACACATGGTCTTACTCACTCACGTTCAAGCTAAATCACTATTTAATTTATTTTAATTTCTCATTTAAAGAAATCATTTGAAAGTACGGGTATTATAATAATATTGTCAAAGTCAATCCAAGGGTTAATCTTGGACCCTACACCTTTAACCTTCTTTTTTTTGTTAATGTTAGTGATAATGACATTGATTGTCAAGGTCAAAACCTTTATGATTCATTTTATTTCTAAATAAAGGTAATTATTTGTCTTAAAATAGGAATGATAATATATATGTTTGGATATTATTGTGCTACATCATATGAATATTGAATATATGAGATATGATGTTAACAAACTCTGATGCATATTACTATTTATCAATTTATACATAATTTTATGAGTAACACATTATATTTGTTATATTTAAATGGATTATGAATCAACACAAAATGTTCATCTTGATGATTATATATATTTATTTATTTAAATTTTTTCTGAAAAATTAGATTTAAATGTGATATTTGCCATTTAAATATATATCAAACTTCATGGACGCACACGAAACTGAACTAATCATTTAAATTATAAATTTATTATGATTTTTAGGTCAAAAAGTATCTCAAGAAGGGGGGGGGGGGGGGGGGTGAATTGGGATTATAGAAAATAATTGGTAATGTACGATTTTCAACTTTTCCCTTCAATTTCTAGACATTATCGCGGTAAGATAATTTTTCTCCTTGTTAAAAACTTATTTGAATTATGTTAAAAACTTTTTTATTATTGGTGTTTATAAACGTTTTGCTCTTTGTCTAATGCATCACACATAACATATGCAAAGAAAGAATGTAAATATGGAAATATGGACCCAAAGGTATTTAATATGGTTCTGTGATAACCCATAACTTACATCCATACTCTATGATGACACTTGAGAAACTTCACTATCCACAACTCTTTATGGTTGAACCAACACCTTGCAAGACAATCCTACCTCCTTGGATATGCAACGATAAAGTAAATCAATACCTCTTTAAAAAATATTAGACCAAGATATATACTGTCTTGAGCCAAGTGATCAAGAGAATCTTACGTACTTGAAATCTCAAAACCAAGACACTACCATCTTTGAAAGTACAATGGACCTTTGAAGAAAAAGAATAACCATAAGAATTTATAATTTTTTTAGAATGTATAAGATATTATGTCTAATTGTGTGAAGTTACTTGGGTCATGTGTGTTGAAATTAGTTTATTGAATACAAACCCCTTGTTGTTGTGGTTTGAACTTTTGACTAAAGTTTTTGTTGAGGAAGACCTTTGAAATCATGCTTACTATTGGAGAACACATTGAGGTTGCTGTTGTGGATGAGGTTGTGTTTTTTGATGAATACTTCCTTGAGGTTGTGCTTGTTTTAGATGGATACTTATATATATATATATATATATATATATTGACGATACCAGAAATGGTATCACCAGGTCACAGATATATAAAGCTCAAACAGGTATACAACAATGGCTATAATCACACAACAAATCAATAAAGAATGAGATGTGGTGAAGAGGATGAACACCTGGATTTAAGTGGTTTGGTCGGAGTCTACATCCACTATGTGTGTGTGAGTGAAATCCACTAGTAAATATGGCTATAATGGCCTGGTTACAACACAAGCTTTCTCTCTCTCTCTCTCTCTCTCTCTCTCTCTCTCTCTTGTATACAAATGAACAGAGTATTATCTAGGGTTTGAATTAATTAATCCTTTATAATGAAGAAGATGAAAGATATATATAGGGCTTGGGGGGTGTAGTGTACCCCTAAGCAGGCATGGAAAGCCAATGAGGCTGTGCAATCTATCCTGTCACATGTATATCATGATGATGAAATATTCCCTTACATGTGAGGGAGATATTGATATAACGGTTTTGTACGCATGGATATGTAACCCATGTACACTCTTCCATGCGTTTCCCAATCCACACGCTCTGTCAGCTTTCACTGTCGATCGTACCCCCAGGCCGAGGCTGAGATGACGAGTCAATCCCCTGGTGGGATTTACTGATGATAGTGTTGTCTGGGGTCAACCGTCATCTCTTGAATGGGAGGATGAGGCCGACGATACACTTGTAGTCAGATCACTAGGGTTGTTCATGAAGATCTGGTATTCAGATTTGAGGTCGAGATGCAATATGAGGGCTATGAGGCCGAGACTAGGAAAATAGATGATGCTTAAACCATCGGATGCTGGGGTAATCGCAGGTCGGCCTTAGTCGTATATTCTCATAAGGACGAGACCGAGGCTTCTGACTGAGCCGATGGTCAACAATTTTCAATTTCTAGGTAGCTATGGATCGGCCTACTAGCAGAGCCGAGGCCGATGATGATCCTTTGGATGACCCACGGATGGGGTAAGGCCTAGCTTAATTATCCCCTCGTTGCAGGCCAAGTATACTGTCAGCTAGGGTGAGGGTATATTTTGGCATATCAATCACCCCTAGCCCTTAGAATTTATGTTATGAGGTAGCTGAGGGGTATTATTATTTTTATGGTAGTCAAGTTGATGAGGCTCCAAATTGACACTTATCAATCATCATGTTGCACCTTCCAAGAATGACGGCTGTCAGGTATACTTTGGGCATAGAGCCCTAATGATGATATGCATAGGGAGCTGCGTGTCATTTGGGTCATTGTGCCAAATCATTATGTGACTTTAAAATTTTGAGAAAATTTTCATTTTCTCTTTCTTTCCCAAATACTTTGCGCATTTCCTCTCTCTCTCTCTCTCTCTAGCTTTTGTGACCTTTTCTCTTCCATCTCTATTTGCAGGCAATAAATCGTGTTCATTTCAAGGTTTAGATTCTCTTACATTTTCCAGCTAACTTCCCTTTGCCATTCTCTGTTCCTTTCCTCCATTGTTACATAACATTTTCCTTTTTTCCATTGTTGGCAACTTAGGATTTTCCGACGACCTTTACTTCATTTAACACCCGCTTGTGGTGGAATAAAGGAGTATACTAGTGGTCATTTAGTTGTCGATAACCCTAGTATCCTGCCTAGGCTTACATAGAGGCCAAAAATCTCATAGTTGCGAAATCCGGTGAGTTTCAGGTCATCTTCTTCGGTGGCCCTCCACAGTGTTCTTTACTTCTTAGAACATAAACGCCTCATTTCTTCTAGTTAGATCTTATGGTCAAACTGGTCAACAACCCCAATTTGTTTATGTTTTCCTATACCTTATTCTAAAAAATCTATAAATCCAAGGTCATCCTTTGAATGCTACAAAGGCTTTATAAGTTGGCCAAGGAGTTTCCCACACTGAGGGAAAGGTGTTTTCAAGAAATTCGTAGGATAGAAAAGGAGTCTGAGGCAAAACGTAGGGCCGAACCTATTTGGGTACCACCCATCTTTTTCATTCCTTTGGACACAATACCACCCTTATTTTTGGAGGTCGTAGGGTCATATCAACCTCAAGCCAAGGGTTTAAAATTTGAAGAGACGGTGGAGGAACTACAACCTAAAGATGGAGGTAACACCGCCAAGACATCTGGACAAGATGACCCATCAATTCCCATTCATCTGGATCAAGTCGAGATTGCACTTCATCTAAATGCTGTTCCGGTATTAGCTACGTCCCCTGCTAAGTTTCAGGCAAGGTTCCCAGAAGGTCCCCATGCTACTGGAGAGGCCATTAGTGGGGAGGCCAATGATGAATCTACTAAGGACGAGAATGAAGAGACCGTTGATGAGGAGCAGGTTGACACTTCATACGCTTCATATTTTCTCTCTTCCATCAAAGATCATGACCTCCTTATACAGAGGCATTCATTCGACGTCAAATCAGATATCATAATGAGGGCCCAAATGAGGACGATAAAGTTTTCCAGGGCCGAGAGGGAGAGGTCGCTGTATATGATCAGATGTTCAGAGTCGACGTCAGACTTCCATTTTATCCCTCCATTAGGTCCATTCTGTCTTCTCTAGGGGTTTCTCTTACTCAATTACCCCCCAACTCTTGGAGAATCATCTTGGGGTATATTTCCCTGTGGAAGATCACTTTTATGGACGAGCCGTCAGCTGAACTCTTTTTATCCTCCTACAATATCTCACCCTCGTCTAAACAACCGGGTTATTTTCATCTAGGTGCCAGAAAGTCAGATAAAAAGATCATCTAAGTGACCCAGACATCAAACTACTATTGAAAAGAGAGGTTTTTCTTTATTTCCGGGGCTCGGGAATTCTCGATCGAGGCCGACCCTGACGAGGATGAGCCTAGGATTCCACGCATTTGGTCAAATCCTTCCATGATTATAAGGTCATAACCTATCCTCAGCCTTGAGGAAAGGTATGTGACTTACTATTTAAGAGAGCAGGGAGTAGAGGGTGCTATTCCCAAATTTAAAGACCTCATGACCCCTGAATGCCTTAAAGAGTCTGGCCTGGGTGTTGACCCCCTTGAAGAGCTTTGTGAGTTGTTTTTCCTTTAAGTCCTCCCTTATCTCATATATTAATTGTACTAACATGTTGTCTTCTCTTTCATGTCGTCCTCCTAACATACTAGACGATATTTGGGAAATGACGGCACCAAGTCTATTGGCTAGCTTGGGAAAGAAGAAGAACAAATAACTGCCCCAAAGAAGACCACTGCTGGGGGACCTGCTACTAAGGCCTCCCGTAAGAGGAAGGGTAAGGAGGTCCCTATTAACACTCGTCCTGACACCAATATAATGCCGAGGGTGGGCTTCACCGAGACTGCATCAGGCTCCGATGTCGGCTCTAATGTAATATCTCGGAGCTTTTTGGTCGTCCAACTTGGCCCAGCTGAAGGTAGACCCTACTTATTTGATCACTAACATCAAGGCTGCAAAGGTTACTATGTTCGCAGCTCCTTCAGTGGTCGACTACGAATTTTTGGCTAATATGCCCCCTGCCAAAATTTATAATTTTGGCCTCCATTATATGGCACAAGTATCATCCTCGTATCTTTAATTTTGATCCTATATTTGATGACATTTCATTTTTATCTGACTTTATGCTCATTTTTACAGTCTGTTTGTACCCTGAACTCAGCCACCAAATGGATGGCTGAGAACCACCAAGATTTTTTGAACGCCGATAGGGCGATCCAAGCTAAGGCTGACCTCAGAACTCAGCTGGCGAACCTTCAAGTCAGTCACAAAAGGGTCGTAGACGAGTTGAAACTTCAGCTGGAAACCAAGGATGGCATCATCATGGAGTGGGATGAAGCTTTAAAGAATCAGGCCACAAATTTCAAGGCCGACCTTGCTGCAGCAGTCATGAAGGCTTAGGTTGATGCTGTTGAAGATTATAAGACCTCAGATGAGTTTTAGGGTTTCGGTCTGGAATACTTGGACGGAGGGATAAAGATGACATGCAGATGGGTCGTCCTAAAATTTTTCGATGAAGTGTCTTCGATTCGGCCATCGTTAAAAAATACTGACCTTGAGGACCCCCTTATGGAAGGGGCTTCATCATACGTTGAATCTCTATCCACGGCTGAAGGAGAGGGGACATCAGCTGACCCTAATGTGGCCGAGGGAGGCAATGCTGATAAGCCGATACTTTCAGCTGATGGTGGGACTGAGGCTATCATTCCTAGTGAGCCGACACACTAGGGTGACCGTCTGTAGTCAATACCCTTATTTTTGTACATGAACCCTTTTATCGCCTTTGTACTTTTCTTTTTATGAAATAATATATTTTATTGCACTTTTATTTGTATTCTCTCTTACTTTTACTTACATGCCTTAATTACACTGTTGTGTTGTCCCCCAAATGTTTGAATGTTATAAATTGACCATAAACTGCTCATGTACCCCCAAGTTCTCACTCGTCTCATCCATGAGCTATCATCCTAGCTGAGGGAGTAATATCACCAAATCAATGACGTCTTTAAATAATAACCATGATTAGTGATTTAAAATTTGCACAAACAAAATATTAGTGTTTTAGGCATTAGTCCTCCTTCGTCTTTTTGAGAGTGTATGGAGGGTCGTCCCAACCATACACTGTCATCTCAGTCGAGGGAGTAAGTCCACCAAATTAATGATGTTTAATAATCAACCATAACTAAGTGATTTTATAATTTTCACCCACCAAATTATGGTATTTTAGGCATTAGTCCTCCCTTGTATTTTTTGAGAGTGTATGCAGGGTCGTCCCATCCATGCATTGTCGTATCAGTAGAGGGAGTAAGTCCACCAAATTAATGATGTTTAATAATCAACCACAACTAAGTGATTTTAAAATTTGAATCAACTAAAGTATGATGTTTTAGGCATTAGTCCTCCCTCGTCTTTCTTGAGAGTGCATAGAGGGTCGTCCCATCCATGCACTATAGTCTCAGCCAAGGGAGTAAGTCCACCAAATTAATGATGTTTAATAATCAACCATAACTAAGTGATTTTAAAATTTGCACCCACCAAATTATGGTGGTTTAGGCATTAGTCCCCCCTCGTCTTTTTTGAGAGTGTATGGAGGGTCGTCCCATCGATGCACTGCCATCTCAGTCGGGGGAGTAAATTCACCAAATTAATGATGTTTAATAACAACAACAACTAAGTGATTTTATAATTTGCACCCACCAAATTATGGTGTTTTAGAAATTAGTCCTCCCTCGTCTTTTTTGAGAGTGATGGAGGGTCGTCCCATCCATGAACTATCGTCTCCGCCAGGGGAGTAAATTCACTAAATTAATGATGTTTAATAGCAACCACAATTAAGTGATTTTATAATTTGGATCCACCAAATTATGGTGTTTTAGGCATAAGTCCCCCCTCGTCTTTTTTTGGGATTGTATGTAGGGTCGTCCCATCCATGCACTGTCGTGTCAGTCGAGGGAGTGAGTTCACCAAATTAATGATGTTTAATAATAATAGGCACCTTTAAATGTTGTTGGTAGTCCATGGACGAGGTTGACCCCATCTGTACTGTTATATCATCGAGGGCCACTTAAGCTTACTTCACCATGAATGATGTTCTGCAGCTTGAGATGAGTTGTTTCATGCAAACGAATATCTAAGTAAATAAATAACATATGACGGAACACTTGAACACCTTATATTTCATTGAATTTCTTTCGTTTGAAGCCTTATACACATGTATTACAATAGAATTCAAATAAGACAGTAAAACTATCATCTCATTGGTAATATTTCTTGAGGTGATCAACATTCCATGGATTGGAGAATGGTTCCCCCTCCAAGTTTTCTAATTTGTATGTCCCCGCCACCACCTCTTCAACTACTTTGTATGGGCCATGTCAATTTGGGTGAAGCTTATTGGGTTTTTTTCATGTCTTATTCAATACAAAATCTCCTACCTTCAGTGGGCACGCCTTCACTCGCTTGTTATAGAATCTTGATGTTCTTTGTTGGTAGGCGGATTGCCTAGCCTCAGGGTCTTATCTTCTTTCTTCTATAAGATCTAAATCAATACTTCACTAATCACTGTTCTTCTCAGGGTTATAGTTCTGAACCCTATGAGTAGGAAAACCTATTTTCGTAGGTACGACTGCCTCCGACCCGTTAGCAATCATAATGGGGTTTCCCTGGAAGGGGTCCTCTTCGTCGTTCTGTAAGACCATAACACATCGTACAATTCCTCAACCCATCTCCCTTTTGCATCCTCTAACTTCTTCTTAATTCCATCAAGAATCGTTCAGTTTGTCACTTTCGTCTACCTATTTGCCCGGGGTCGGCCAGTGGTGGAGAAGAATTTCTTGATGCCGACCCTTTCACAGTACTTTTCCAGGGAGACATTCTTGAATTGTGTTTTATTATAAAAAATCAGGGTGTTGGGTAAGACATATCTACAAATGATATTTTTTCAGATCAACTGGAAGGTCTTTTGCTCCGTGATTGTAATCATCGGCTTGGCCTCCACCCACTTCCAAAAGTAATCTATTTCTACGATCAGATAATGATAATCATTCACAGCTCTGGATAAGGGTCCTACCAGATCAATTCCCCATACCTTAAATGGCCAAGGAGATGTGATTGAGGTCAGAGGCTGATGAGGCTGGTGGGGATTGGCAGCGAAGCTTGGCACATATCACACTTCTTGATATATGTTACAACATCCTTAGCCAAGGTCAGCCACTAATACCCTTATGTGTAATAATCCTCTTAGCCAAGGATCTTCCCCAACGTGACAGGAGAAAAAACCTTCGTGCACGTCCTTCAGGATATATGCTACCTCAGACGGATGGACACATCTGAGCAGGGGAAACAGAAACCCTTTCTTGTACAGTGTCTCCTATGATGGAGAACTTGAAATCTTTATATCTCAACTTCCTTTTCTCAATCTTATATTCTTGTAACTTCCCATCCTTTATGTACCTGATGAGGGGATCCATCTAGGAAGGTCCTATGTTCAAATTCACACAAGACTTTGAGGCACTGTCCTCTTCTTCAATGGTCGATTGATACGGGATTTCTATTGGTTTTGTCCTTCTCATCTCCGTTCTTATAGCTGAGGCGAGTCTTACAAGTGCGTCTGCTCAACCATTGTCCAGCCTAAGTATCCTCTTCAGATCCACCTATTTGAAACTCTTCAATAGTGATCTTACTCTCTCTAAATATTTGTCCATCATATTATCTTTTGCCTCACACGCCCCAAAGATCTAGTTCACCACTAATATTGAATCACTGTAAACTAAGAGTTGGTTATCATTCAGAGCCCGATACAAGGAGAGATCTGCTATGAGAGCTTCATATTCAGACTCATTATTAGAGGCCTTAAAACTGAACCTCAATGCGTATTCAATATCTGCCCCATTTGGTGCCGAAACTATTAAGCCTGCACCACTTTCACTATCGCAAGAGGACCCATCGACGAAGAGGCTCCATACTATTCCCTTCTCAGAGAAACTACCTTCTACCAAGGCTTCATTTTTGAATTAATACAGTTCCTCTTCATTCTCAAATACTTTCCCTCTTGATGAAATTGTCCCGACCTCGACCCGGGAGAGCTTACACTTTTTCCTTATTTACAGCCAGTAGTCTCAAAATTTTCACTGTTGGCCTCATCCCAGGTGAAATTGGCCATGAAATCTGCTAACGCTTGCCTTTTGATGGCCACTCTAGGCTGATAGATAATATCAAACTCTCCAAGCTCTATTGTCCAAGCCATTACTCTTCTCGACTTCTCAGGCTTGTGGATGACTTATCGAAGTGGAGAGTCTGTTAGGATGACCATTATGTGAGACTGAAAGAATGGCTTATTTAAAGCGCTAATCAAAGAGTAGGCTAATTTTTCTATCCTACGGTACCTCTGTTCACCCCCTAGAGCGCCTTACTATTGAAATATACCGACTTCTGTATTCCTTCCTCGTCTCTTATGATGGCAGCGCTAATATCCCACTCTGAGTCTGCTAGATATACATAAAGTTTTTCCCCTTGGACTGGCCATGATAATAATAAGGGAGAGCCGAGGTAGGACTTAAACTCTTACAAGGCCTTATCACATTCCTCATTCCACTCGAAAGCTTTTCTAAGAACTTTAAAAAATGGAGGACATTTATCGGTGGCTTTGTATACAAACCTGTTAAGTGCCACCACTCTCCCCATCAGCCTTTGCACATCCTTGATCGAAGTTGGAGTCTTCATCTCTACCAAGGCCTTGATCTTATTTGGATTGTCCTCTAACCCCCTCTGATTTATGATGAAGCCCAAGAATTTACCAGTTCGTACGTCGAATACACACTTTGAAGGGTTGAGCTTCATACTGTACTTATCCATCGTGTCAAAGGTTTGTTTGAGGTCGGCCACATGAGAGTCGACCTTGAGACTCTTAGTAAGCATATCGTCAACATAGACTTTCATTGTCTTCTCGGTTTGATCCTTAAACATCTTATTAACTATTCTCTGATAGGTAGCTCCATCATTTTTCAAATCGAATGGCATGACCTTGTAGCAGTAGGTCCCCTTGTCAGTTATGAAGACAGTATTCTCTTCATCAGTCGAGTATATAGATATCTAGTTATAGCCCGAGTAGGCATCCATGAAGCTCATCATCCCATGGCCTGCTGTGGCATCAACCATCTGGTCGATTGTGGGCAGAGGAAAGCTATCCTTGGGATAAACCTTATTCAGATCAGTAAAGTCTACACACATTCTCCACTTTCCATTAGCTTTGGAAACTATGACAGCATTGGCCAGCCACTCAGGATATATCACCTCTCTTATAAAGTCGGCCTTTTCCATCTTCTTTACCTCTTCACAGATGACTTTATATTTCTCTCGAGAATAGATTATTCTCTTCTGTTGTATCGGCCTAGCATCATCGGCCATATTCATTTTATGGCAATAGAGTCAGGATCTATGCCCGACATATCCTCATGACTCCATGTGAAGATACTCTGCCTCTCTCTCAATAATTTGATCACCTCTTCCTTTATATATCCTCTCAGGGCTTTGCCGACCTAGATGATTTTTTTCGTCTCGTCATTATTGAGGAAGATGGATTTGACCTCTTTCGTAACCTCCCCTTTCTTCAGTTTGGTCTTATCCCTGGGTCCAGGTTGTCAATACTGTAGGTCGTAGTTTCTTTCTTGTGAGCTTCCCTCGCCCTGGCTAAGTTAAAGTATCATTCACGTGCCAACACTTGATCACCTTGGATTTCCCCTACCCCATAAGGGGTCGATAGTTTTACCATTTGGTGTACAGTAGATGGCACGACCTCAAATTCCTTGAGGTCCACTCTTCCCATGATAATGTTATAAGCCGAGTATGCACTTTCATCCATCATAAAGAAATTGATCTTCTTTGTTAGCCTCTTAGGCCAAACATCTCCCATTCTAACGTGCATTTTATATATTCCCAGTGGGTGCACCTTCTCACCGTTGAACCCTATCAGATGACGATGATAAGGAACGAGCCACTTTTTGCTGAGTCCCAAACCTTTGAAATAAGTCCAGAACCTAACGTCGGTTGAACTTTCCCCGTCGACCAATATCCTCGGTACGTCATACCCATGCACTCTAGTTATAATTTCCAAAGGGTCATCCTGAGGATCTAGGATTCCCTTGATGTCAAGTCTTGAAAATCCCATAATTAAGGTATTCATGTCCACCTTTTTTCTCTTCTCTGACTTTGTTTTTTCTTCGGACGAGTTAACGATTTCAACCTTGGGAAGGGACTTAGCCTCGACCATATGTTCCTTACGGTCAGCCACTTATGCACCACCCCCTGTCAGGCCTCCACAAACCGTCTTTACATCAAACGAGATCATGTGGAGTCAACCTTTTAGATCATTATCCTTTGGCGATAGATTTGGGTCGTCATCATCATCTTCATCTGAGGTGTCATCATTCTTCCCTAGGACATCTTCCCTACACTTGTCAGACCTTCTTCTTCTAGGGTTGTCTCGTCCTCTCTTTTGTCCATCACTGCTCACATACTTCCTTAACTTTTCAACCTTAAGCATCTTCTCAATCTCATCTTTCAGGGAGAAATACTTATCGGTTAAGTTCCCGTGATCTTGGTGAAATTAACACCATAAGATTTTATTCCTTTTGTGAGGGGGAGCTTTCATCTTCTCAGGCCATCTTAGGGACCGATCATTCTTGATCTCATTCAAAATGTGCTCGCAGCTGATCGTGAGAGGAGTATACTCGATAAACTTGTCATTACATGATATCTTCTTTCCATATTTATTCTTCTTCTGAAACTTGCTCCCACTTCTAGTCCATGTCTCATCCTCATACTTAGCTGCCATAACTTCCTCGGCATTCATGACCTTGTTGACCATCGCCAATAGCTCGACCATAGACTTTGGGGGGGTCTTTAACAAGCTTCCAAAGCAATTTCCCTTTCTGCAAGCCTCCTATTAACGTTGTCATCGCAATAATTTCCTCATAATCCTCCACTTTAAACTTCTCCTTATTAAATCTCGCGATGTACTCCCTGAGACTTTCATCCTTCCCCCGCTTAACGTACAACAGGTGAGTAGTCTTCTTCTGGGGTCTTACCCTAAAGAAGAAGTTATGGATGAATCGTTCTGCGAGTTCCTTGAAATTTTCAATGGAGTTCTTCGGGATTAAGGTGGACCATATATGGGAAGCTCTAGTCAAAGTGCTTGAGAATGCACGACATTTCATCTCATTTGAGACGGAGTAGATATCTACGACCGACTGGTACATCTCTACATGGTGCACAGGATTGGTACTCCCATCATACTTTGGAGTAACTACCAGCGGCTTGAATTTGGCAGGGGGATTGAGAAGTTGACTATTTTTGCCACAAAAGGAGAACCTTCTGAGTATCCCCTATAGAGGGTCACGGCTTTTAAGGATGTCTTCAATCTTATTTTCTAACCTTTGAGTTGAGTCATTCCAAGGCCTTTCGACCACTTAAAAAACATAGGCCTGGCCAATGTTATCCCCTGCTACTTCAATTGATAGAACCTAGGGTTCCCCTGCTGCTGACCTCCATTGGCTATTTACATCTCACTGTCCCTCATCTCGTCCACACGGGGGTCGAACGTTTCCCCCCACCCTCCTTGAGCCATCATTAATCCTTTACCTGGATATCCTTTCTCTCAAATCACCAACTGGGCCTTTTGAAGGCCGACCCTCTACTTAGTCGGTCAAAAGCTGAGCCCCTTGGTCGGGAATCAAGACTTAGCCTCCTATCATGACCTCGGCTTACTTGTATGGGGCACACCGTATACCCAGATACTTCGTATGGCTCCCAGCAATCAATCTGAGCATCTTCAACCTCATAATTATCGTAGCGGTCCTTCGGGCAGGGTTGGCCTTGCCTTCGTAGGCGTAAATGCCTATTGTCAGCAACGTCCCTCTGCCATTGAGGAGGAGGTATATCCTTACGAGGTGCCTTGGGTGATCCCCTGGCCTCTCTATGGTGCTCCCCTACCGCTGCCAGAGTAATCATCTCCGACTAGGCTCCCACTGGCCGGACTACCACATTCTGGTTGAAAGTAGCTAGATGCTCTTGGATTTCTTGTTTGCTCACCGCTGAGGATTTCAATGCCACTGCTACCTCAGTAATTTGTGACTGAGGAGGTGCGTTGCTGAAACAAGGACCACTAGCTGGTGGCGGTGGAGGTGGAAATTCTGACGCCATGTGCTAAACCTTACAAATGAGCTGTAGTCAAAGAGTAAAAGACTTGTAACCCAACAATAACTCTTTCAATGGTGAAACAACTCCACAGGAGGGGAGGACTGGTTCACCACCAGATACTTCAGTGAGGATAAGATAAAAAATAGAAGATATGATGTTATTCGTTCCTACAGACGACGCCAGCCTGATGATACCAGAAATGGTAACACCAGGTCACAAACTGTATGGAGCTCAAACAGGTATAAAACAAAGGAAATAATCACATAGAAAGTCAACAAAGAAGGAGATGAGGTGAAGGGGATGAACACCTGAATTTAAGTGGTTCGACTAGAGCCTACATCCACTCGGTGTGTGTGAGTGAAATCCACTAGTAAATATGGCTCTAATGGCCTGGTTACAACACAATCTTTCTCTCTCTCTCTCTCTCTCTCTCTCTCTCTCTCTCTTCTATATATAAATGAGTAGAGTGTTAGCTACGATTTGAATTAATTAATCCCGTACAATGAAGAATAATAATATGACAAATATAGGCCCTACCGTGGAAGGCTTATGATAGATTTGTGCCGAAGCCTTACTGACGCATCCTTACATACATAGGTTGTGGACATACACTATAGGGTGCGGCCTCATATACTACAGTGTGTGGCCACCTATCATTCACATGTTATAGGGTGCGGCCCCTACCTTTCAGTATAACTGGCCGTATCCTGTCTCCATTCACAATTACAACACAATTCCCACATCTCCTATAAATTTAGGTCCACACCTCGAGGTTAGGGGATCCTGATTCGAGTACATTTTTTATACTTCTATCCAGTCCGGAGACCAGGACACGAGAGGAGGCATTGCCAAGCACTCTGCACCCCTCGGTACAGTTTGGGGACTATTCATCGGCATCACAGTCATCTCTCCGACACTCCCAAAATCATCGCAAACATGTATTCTCTTCTCTCATCTACATTGTATGCCTATTATGGCATTGTAAACCGGTACTGTAACACAAATAATGAAATGGGGCACCAAAGTGGACGTAGACTCATTTTAATAACCGAACCACTATATATCTTGTCCTTTTATCTCTTTTTACTAGCTCTATATACTTATTATGTATTTTACACTAGACTTGCGAGTACGAGAACGACAAGTGGACGATTTCTCGTATCTTCAAAGATGAAATATATATATAGGGCTTCGAGGGTGTAATGTACCCCTAAGCAAGCATGGAATGTTCCTAGCCAATGAGGTTGTGCCATCTGTCCTGTCACATGTATATCATGATGATGTAATATTCCCTCATATGTGAGGGAGATATATCTATAACGGTTTTGTACGCGTGGGATATACAACCCATTCATACTCTTCCACACGTTCCCCAATCCACACGCTCTTCTAGCTCTCACTATCGACCGTACCCCCAAGACGAAGATGAGATGACGAGTCCATCCCTTGGTAGGATTTACTGATGATAGTGTTACCTGGATTCGACCATCATCTCTTTAGTAGGACGATGAGGCTAGGGATACACTTGTAGTGAGATCACTGGGGTTGTTTATGCAGATATGGTATTCAGAGTTGAGGCTGAGATGTAATATGAGGGCTATGAGGCCGAGACTAGGAAAATTGATGATGCTGAAACCATTATATGCTGGGGTGATCGTAGATGTTTTTTAAAGACATTTTGAAGGTGTAGATGTCTTTTACATTTTTCAAAGACATTTTGAAGGTGTAGATGTTTTTTAAATCCCTCTAAGGTTATGTATGTGAATCAATTTAGAGCCATGTCTTATAAAATGAAAGTTAATATCTTACATTGAGTCCTAACACTCTTAAAACCCATATAGTCACGCGTTGATCCTCTTGAATAATTTGTGAGGACTTATAAGCTCTTATTTGACATGTTAGGAGATCTTTGTACATGTTTAGGATGGTTGTGAATATTTGTGGATGCTCGTAGACCTTGAATCTTGCTTTTCACCCTAAAATACTTTATTGAGATGTTCCGCGACTTATGAGATGCTTCAATATTTGTGTATGGAGACTTTCTTGAGTTTTTTATCTTGCGAGAGGATTTTTGATCTCTTAGCTTTTGTTTTATGTCCATTATGTTCATTTATCTGGGTGGTATACTTTTGAACTTAGTTGAGTGCTTAATTGCTTGTGATCTTCCTTGAATGAACTCGACCTTGCAACAATGCTTGTATGAAATTTTCTTGGATGATGTTGCGTTTGTTGATGATTTTTTGTGTCCTTGAATATATCTTGTGTTTTATGTTGCTTGAACTATAATCATGATTGCAACACTTGATTTGTTTGCTCATGATTGCAACACTTGATTTGTTTCCTTGTTTAGTAGGGAGTAGTCTTTGGTTGTGTTGATAAAGTTGCCCTTGGTTTCATCGATGTGTCATTAGTTGTGTGTTTATTGAGCCTGAATATGATTGTATTGTGAAATTTTCATTACTTCAATGATTATCTTGTGAATAATCGACTTTAGTTGGTTGATTTTTTGGATGCTTTTTGTCTTTGGATGGTTGACTTGAGTAATCCTTTCTAATTCTTGATCTTCTAGAACTTTGATTTATTTTTATGTATTTCTTGAATCTTGAACCTATAAAAATCTTTGTGATCCTAAAATCTCATATAAGCTTAGAGGAAGATATTTTCAAGACACAAATAAGAATTGAATTATTGTTTTAAGAATCATCTAGTTATTCTTTGAAAATATATATTCACAATATGAAAACTACTCAAGAACTAATACATCATAGTGATCAATTTGGGAGAAACTTGTTAATTACATTTCAAAGTGTTCAAGAAAAATGAAACATTAATATTGAAGATATAATACTATTAATAAATAAATGAGGAGAGAATTAAGAAGGAATTCAATCACTATTCAAATAATATTATGGCCATGGGAGAGAATTATATGTAAGTTTCATATTGAATTTATTTTAGATTATGATCAAGATTTCATTAAATGTGTGAGGTGGCTTCTTTGAGGTCTATTCATCTAACCGGTAAATCTAACCAGTAGCATGATGGTTTCTTGAGGTCACTCGCATGAAAATTAAGTTTGTTGAACAATGAGAAGCACAATGACTAAAGAGTCATTATGAGGAGTTATCACGCGCGCCAAGTCCTCTTTAGTGAATATGATATGCTTCATGTAATCCACTTCTTTTAGTCAGCGTCGCTTCCCCATTGTAGGCTTTTAAGGGTATATTTAGAAAACTTTTATTGCCATAGTCATTGTGAGTGCAAATATTCATAATGAGTGGAATCCAAAGTGAAATGAAAGAAAAAACATTCAAATGTCACACACACAACACACAAATATACGTGATTCGATAAATGGCCTACGTCCACAGAGAGGTCACTTGAATTTTATTAGTTTGTCTCAATGTATGAGACTTATATACCCCTTGGCCCTTGTGTGTGGGCTGTTATTATAGTTATGTAAAACTATAATGTTTCGATTATTCAAGGAACTCCCTTGGATTACTATTGGCTCGTGTGGAGATCCCTGAATATATTGTTCAAGATTTTGGGTAGTCGACGTGAGCTTAACTGATATATTGGTTGTTTCGTTATTATCCACATGATAAATATTTGTATTTATCTTTTCCATTTACATATTGGTCCGAGCGTGTATCAAGCTCTATTGGTCTTAGTCAGGAGGCCTGAGTTGGATCCAATCATGGTTTGGTCCCCATAATTGCCTAAAAAATTCCTCGCCAAAGCGAAACCAGAATTGAGCCAAAGGATTTTATTCTTGTCAAAGGCCCACTTATGTATCCTCTTCTAATGAATTTGTACCAGAAGCTAAACTTGTAAATAAGCTGTAGTTGTAAGGGTTTTCTTGTCTGAGGAAAAAGTGACGCGCCAAAAATTGCTTTGATCCCCGTACCTTATGATTGCACACACTCTTTCAAACTTAGTCTTGCTTCTACACTTATCATCCAACCATCACCTTTGATTCCTATATTTTGCTATCAAAAGACTTAGAGCTCTTATTTGCATTCATCCATTTTATAAGTGTCTTCATCTTCTTTATCATTTTTTGTCTTCTTGCCTTTGTTCTTTCCCATCTCCATTTTCTTCAATTATCACAATTTATTTTCTTGAGAACGGAAAAGACACTCCATAGTAAAAATGTAGATGATTTTAGGAAAACTTATTCTATTCCATCCTGGGTCACAATCGATTGTGCCCTTATGCCTAGAGATGTCAGAGCCATTGATGGGGGACACTGGATTCACACCCTTATTGTAGTCCAGGGGGATTGACTTTTCCACTAAATCCTCTATTCTTGGAATGTTTTGAGTTTTCAGGGTGGTCCCAGCCCAGTGTGCCCCTAAAACATGGTGTAATGTCAATAGGATAAGTAGGATAAACGAGCTATGTGGGACTAACCTTGGTATTCCAGATATCAGGTAGTACTACACCTGGTTTCATACCACATTTGAAATTTTTTACTTGAAGGTGAGGAAGGCCAACGGGGTGTTGGTAGTAAACCTCCCTGATTCCAATAAGAGATATTGGGATCACGGGTTTATTGTTAGAAATTGGCAACATCCACCGCTCCCTGAGGGCGAAGAATACAATAGGTTTCTGTGCCCAGACTAGGTGGTGAAATAGGTTAATGCTTGACCTTATTCCCTTATGTTTCATTATCACTTTATTGTATTATTACTAATAATGCCTTTTATTGTGTCTTTGAGCAGCTCGCATGAAAAATAAGGAGTCTTACCTCAACGACATCAATGTTACTGATTTGTTGAAGGCTTGGAGAGTGAAAGAGTACCTTCCTGATGACGAACACCCATGATCCGCATCTTTAGTTTTAGAGTACACCAACACTACCAGCAGCTTCACTGCTTTCCTGGTAGATGACATTACTGGGCTTTTCATTTCTAACGAGGAAGTATTATCTTCATTCGAGTCCCTTGATGTCAACTAAATCCTACTTGATGAAGGGGATTCCATGGCTCCTCCCAGGAATCGGGTTCTTTTTTAGATGATGATGTTCCCCTCTCCCCCAAGTCTAAGTCCTAGAAGAGGACTAAAAGTGAATCTTCTAAATTTAATGATCGAGTTTTAGTCATCAAGGAGAAGCAAAGAGAAGAAAAAGAAGAAGGGGGAGGAGGAAGAGGAGGAGGAGGAGGATGAGGATGAAGAAAAGGATAAGAGAAAGGCCCTTATGGCCCCTCTTTATTCTAAGAGAAGTGAATTCCCTCCCCTCTCTCCAAAACCTCCTAAGCCACGTCCGTGGCCCAAAATACCAACTTGACCCATGGCCTACTAAGGGAATTAGTGCTCGCTACTGAGGATGATGGGACCTAACAAACTTTCTATCTCCCTTTCCCAAAATTTATCACTGATGAGGATTTTTTTTGCTTTGTTTATGCTTTTGGTAAAAAAAAATTCTATTTTTGAATGTACCTAATACCTGTCCTTGCTCTGTTTTGCAATTTTTGGCGGAGTTTACCAGCCTCTTGGATGTTCATGCAGACCAGTACAAAATTAATAAAAAACTTAGCCCAACCCTTATGAATACCAAAGAGGACATTACTAAGGTCCAAGAGGTTTATGGACAAGATAATAAGGACATCATTGAGGCTATGGACTCATTGAAGACCGAGAACAAACTATTGAAGGTTGAGAATACTTAACTGAAGGTAGAGAATTCTTGATTAATTACTGATTTTGCCGAGTTCCCTGTGTCCAAGGATGCCAATTTTGGACAAGTTTGGGACGAGTCTTGCACTGATGCCAGGATCCAGATAGCCTATTCTCAAAAGGCTATCTTCAAGAAGGGCTTGGATCAAGCCCTGGGGAAAGTTGGAATCTCAGATGAGTATGAGCTATTCGGTGAGCATCACCCTGGTTCCCCTCCAAAGTTGATGAGGAGACCTCCACCAGTAACCTTGCCAATCTGGCCAAGGAGGTGGCGACGAAGGAGAGGGGAGCTGAGGCTGAGGAGTAGGTGAAGAAATGAGGCCTTTAAATTCTAAAATTTTTGCTTGTACTTTGTACTCCTCCTTTTTTGTTAATGAATTGTAAGGGCTCAACCCATTTTGTTTATACATTAATGAAAAAGTCTTTTCATTTCATAATCTGTTTGCACTTGTTTTGAATGTTTCTCTTCTAAATCTTTTTGCTGAATTACTGATTGCCTTGTTTGCTTTTCCATTGTAGACTATTACCGAGGAGATTCCCTCATTTTCTAGTAACTTAGATAATGTGCTTGGGCGGGATGCAAGCGACCAAGCTTGTCGATGTATTTAACCGATTGCAAAGCCTTAAATAAAAGGACTGAGGCTTATAAGGACAAATATACTTGGTCACAAAGCTGGAGGATGACCTAAAGGACTTAGAAGATGTGGGATCCTCCATTCAAAAGGATATAAATGACTTTAGGGCCCAACTTACAAAAACTAATAATGTGGGGGAGGTCGGTGCCCTAATCCAATTAGAGAATGATGATCTGAAAAAGAGACTTTCTCAGGCGAAGGAGAAAGTCTAGAGGAGCAATGCCATGGTTATGGGACTTAATCGTGACGTCAAAAAGATTAGGGATTTTTTCAAAATATGCCCCCAATCTTCCTAGTCGACTGGCTATGATGAGGGATGGCAAGATGCCCCCCTATGAGGCTACAGGAATCTCAAGATATGGCCTACAATCATAGTTCGCTAAACACCCTTAAGGTTGTTAAAGTGCCTAAGGATTCCCAACTATGATATATATATAATGTTGAGTGTCCAGTGTACAGATGACCTCCCTTTGGACGAGATAAAATGTGGGTGCCCTTAGATGCCATTTCCCTTCAGCTTGTTGAAATCTACTTGGAAGTTCATGATAGCAACGACGAGTACCAGCCTGATCCTAACGACAATAGAAGAAATCCATTCGAGAAGTTTTTAGCCAACTGACCATCAACTGATATAATAATTTTTGTACTATGTGTAATAATTTTATAATTGGTATCTTTTGTAATTGGGCATTTGTCAAAAAGTTAAATTAATACCAATATATATGCATTTTTCCATTCCTTTACGCCAAGCATCTGTTATATTTCTCTATCTTACCTTTTTGTTCGTGTCATCACACTCCTTTAGGCCTAGAAAAGATAATAATAAAAATGCACCTGGTCCATGGGCAGTCCACCCATTTAGGATTTTATCTGACCAAATAGAGTTGATTTACTGCCTAGGGATCCCAGGTACGACTTCAAATTTCCTGGGCAAGTCGTGAGGTCGCATGTGTTGGTTGTAACAAATATATAAGGACCTTAATTATTAATTGTAACATGCCAAATTTCCATTTTAATTAAGTTAAAGTCTGATTGACACTTTCAAAGATTAATGCCAATTTTGATCCTGTTACTTTGGAAACAATGTACAACAATTAAATAACTAGGAGTTTAAGCGAATGTAATAAAGGCTTTTATTCATAACTGAAATAATAAACTATGAGAAGCATGAATTTTGAAATGAAAATTTGTAAAAACTAAGTGTTGAAAGATAAAACTAAAAATAAAACTTCTTGAGGTTGGCCGCATTCAATGCTCTTAGTGTCTATCCGCTCTCCATTATTTTTAAGTGATACACTCCCTGTAGATCATCTCTGATTACTTTTAATGGTCCCTCCCAGTTAGGTCCTAGCTTACCATCTAACGACCTTACGATGCTGTCGAAAACCTTTCCCGAGGATGTAATCCCCCACTTAAAACTTCCTCGGATTCACTCCTTTTGTTAATTTGCTTCGCCAACTATTGCTAGTATGAGGCCATATTAATCATAGCTTGCTCTCTTCATTCGTTAGCTACGTCAAGATCAGTGAGAAGAGCATCATCGTTCAATCTTTGGTCAAAAATCTTAGTTCTCGTAGGCATGAGGCCAACTTCAAGCAGAATAACAACTTTCATTCCGTATGTGAGGGTGAAGGGCATTTCCCTGGTTACCCTTCTCAGTGTAGTGCAATATGCCCAAAGGACATGAGGAAGTTTATCAACCCAAGTGCCTTTTTCCCTTTCCAACCTCTTCTTTAGGCCATTGAGTATTATTTTATTGGAAGCCTCTGCCTGGCCGTTACTTAGGGGATAAGCCACTGAACTAAAGTGGTGCTTAACTCTGTGCTCATCGTAAAAACCTTGAAAAGGTACACTTTCAAATTATATGCTATTATTAGCAATGATGGACCTTGGAATCCCCAAAGTGAGTTATGACGTTCCTCCAAATGAACCTTATCATGTATGTATTTTTGATGTTCGCGAGTGGTTCTTCCTCAATCCACTTAGTGACATAGTTTGTGCTGACCAACAAGTATTTATGATTCCCTGGTGCAGAAAGTAGTAGTACCACGATATCCATTCCCCATTGTGTAAATGACCAAGGACTGTTCGAAGGCCTAAGGTCATTGGCCGATTGATGGACCATGGGATAGAACTTTTGGCACTTTTTGCACTCCCGAACATAAATACCTGCGTCTTTCTACATGTACAACCACTAGTAGCCTTATTTGATTGCTCAAAATTCTAGGGACATTACTCATGCATGGATTACAAATATCCCATCATGAAGTTCATAATGAACTTGCTCTACGTCCTTTGGGTGTACACACTGAAGGTAGGGTCCTGTGAAGGATATCTTCTAGAGTTTTCCCTTAGGGTCTAGGTAGAACCGAGCAACTTTCACTCTAAATTGGTGGGATAATTTCTTATCGGTCGATAGTGTCTCATTATGCAAGTGTACGATGATTGGATCCATTCAGATAGGACCCTTTTGAATGGAGGGAATCTTCTCGAAAGCCATGTGCTCGGAGATCATCATGTCAATACTGGGCTTGGCAAAATAATTTCACTTTGATTATTCTCCTGCGATCGGAGTCTACTGCTGAGCTTAGAGCTGCTAAAGTATTGACATGACTGTTGTGCCTTGGGGGAACTATTGAATGCAAACTTCCTCGAATTGCATGAACAACTCATGCACCACTGCGAGATAGGCTACCATCCTACCATTCTTGGCATTAAAGTTCCCATTGACTTAATTAGACACCAATTTGGATTCTCAATAAACATTCAGTTTGTTTATCCCTAGCAAATGGGCCTTGTGTAAGCCAACTATAAGCGCTTCGTACTCGACCTCATTGCCAGAGGTTTTAAAGATCAATACGATCCCTTCTCGATCATTATGTCTTATAAACTTACGAGGATAATAACTATGCCTACTTCTTCGGAATTATAGGCACTATAAACATATAACGTCTAGATTTTGGCCTGATCCTACTCATGCATCTTTGGTTAATCGGCCAACTGTTGGTCAATAAGACCATCTCCTATGAATTCTATAATAAAGTGAGTCAAAATCTCCCCCTGGATTATTATCCTTGGTTGAAAGTGAATGCCGTACGTCCCAAGTTCAATCGACCATTTTGACATTCATCCAGAAAGGTTGGCTTTGCAAAGGACAACCTTAAGGCGAAAAAGGTAATTACAGTGATGGAGTGGGCCTTAAAGTAATGCTTAAGCTTTCGAAAAGAAATCACCAATGAACAAGCCAATTTTTCCAATGGTAAGTGACGCTACTCAATATTTATGAGTGTTTCGATGGCATAGTATATAAGAAACTATTTTGCTCCTTTCTCGCCAACCAAGGCCGAGCTAACTGCATGGCTAGAGACTGTAAGGTGGAGGTAGAGGGGTCCTCTTCATCGAAAAGCGCTAATAATGGAGGCTTACTCAGGTAAGATTTGATTTCTTCGAGGGAACTTAAGCAGTCGCTATTCCAGGCGAGTCATGTCTCCTTCTTGAGCAGCTGGAAAATGGTCGACAATGCCCAAACGACTTTGAAATGAAACGATTGAGCACTGCGAACATCCCAATGATCTTTTGGATCTCGCACAATGTCTTCGGTGGTTGGACACTATTGATAGCCTCTATTTGATCTGGATTGGCCTCGATTCCATTCTTACTGACTAAGTAACCAAGAAATTTTCTTGACTAGAACTTGAATGAGCACTTTCCCGCATTGAGCTTCATTCGGTAGTGCCTAAGGATTTTGAAGGTGTTGGTCAGGTCTTCAATATGGTCTTACTTACTCTAACTATTAATGAGAATGTCATTAGTGTAAGCTTCCATCGTTTCCACCATCTAACGCTTGAGAACCTTTATGACCAATCTCTGATACATAACTCCTGTATTCATAAGGCCGAATGGCATGAACTTATAGCAGTACGGGCCCAATAGTGTTATGAACGAATTTTATTCTTGATTGGGGCCGAACAAAGAAATTTGATTATACATTGAGTAATCCTACGAAAAACTCATCTGTTCATGGGTTGCAGTGGTATCAACCAGTAGATCTATTTTTGGTAGGGGAAAGTGTCCTTGGGGAACACCCGATTAAGGTCGGTGAAGTCTATACAGACTCTCTAGCTATCGTTGCTTTTGTGGACTACAACTGGATTGGAGAGCCACTTCTGGAATTAAACTTCTCTTATGGACCTTGCCTCCAAAAGTTTCCCCAACTCTTTTTTCACTACCCTTTCCTTCTCTAGGGATGTTCGGCGAGCTCTATGTATGATTGATTTGAATGCTGGGTCCACGTGGAGATGATGACAGGCGATTGCAGAATCAATCCTTAGCATGTCATATGGATCCAATGCAAATACGCCTAAATTTCATTTCAGGAAGGCAACCAACTACTTTTTCTCAAGGTTGGCCAGTGCTTTCACGATAAAAATTTCCTCTTCATTCGATTTTTATAAAAAAACACCCTTCTCCATGTTTTTGACGACACTATAAGCGGGGCGGTCTTAGTCTCCTTCACCCATGGTTGGCCATGTCGTAGTTGCTATTTAGAGGCAGTGGCCCCATCCCAAGACATCTTCGGAAGAACATATTTTTTTTTCTTCCTCTACTTGGGTCTAATGGCATCGATGTAGCATTTTAGAGCAATGTCTTCATCTCCTCTTATCTCCACTATGCCTTGATCTATGATACACTTGAACTTTTGGTGGTAAGTATAAAGGAAAGTTCTCATAGAATGAAGCCAACTTTTAATGAGAATGGCGTGATCGGGTAAATCAATATCCACCATTAAAAACTCAATAAGCATTGAAATATTCCCTGCCCTCGCTGGCAGGATCACAATTCCCAACAACATTGTCATATTTTTTACAAAGTCGACTAGAGGGACGATCGCTTCCTTAAGATTTGACATCTTGAGCTTGAGCTTGAGCTTGTGCAAGAGCTCCAGGTACATCACCTTCGAAGAGCTCCCCTGGTCCACTTATAACTTGTCCACATAGAAATTTGCAGTCCTAAGAGTGATTACCAGTGCGTCGTGGTATGGGGTTCTTACCCCAACAAAATCTTCCTCTGTGAAAATAATGTGATTGTTGTAATAGACGTCCTCTGGTCTTCAACACTTTCTCGCCTAACTTTTAGCTGCATCTATTTAAAAGGCCGCATCACGACTATGATCTTCTTGAGCTCCATCTGAATAGCATTCCCCTAAATCTACATGAGGTTAGACAACCCATGTATCACTTCAAGATCGCGTCTTGCCTCATCATCCAAGATATTATCTAGTTTCTGGTCACCATTAGCAATCACCTAGACGAACTTCTTCTCTATATACTCGTTCAAGTGCCCTGCCCGGGCCATCTCCTTTAGGTGAGATTTCACCACCTTACAGTTCTCAATCTTGTGGCCATTTTCTTTATGGAAAGAACACCAGAATGTGTTTCTCCCTTTGGTTAGATCCCTTACCATCTTCTTTGGCCACTTAAAAAAGTATTGATCCTTGATTTTCCCTAGGATCTTGTAGATCGGTTCCTTGAAAACTGTGTTAATGGCTTGAAAAGATTTAGATGAATCCACCTTGCCCTTACTCTTAAACCCATTTTCCTTTTTGTTTCCCTTCTTGGGATTTTTCTCCTTGTCGCCCCCTTTGTTTGCTTTCGCGCGACCAGTTTTTTCCTAGCTAGTCTGGACCACGTCCTCCACCTTGGCATACTTTTTAATACGCAACATGAGATAGTCAATAGTGTCAGCCTCCTTTTTGGTGAGAGAATAATGTAGCATGGAAGTAAGGGGTAAGACGATCTTAAAAGACTCCACGGTAACCTTCTTCGAGTAGCATTCCACTTTATTAAAAGTTTCCCAATGACGATTGGCATACTCGTGCAGAGTCTCCTGTGGCTTCTTCCTCATTGTGAGCAACCAGTTCATTATCTTCAAGTGTGAGTTATTGGTTATAAAGCGACCAGTGAAGACCTCAATGAGGAAGGGAAAATGCGACACATCATAGTGTCATTATGACAACATAAAGTCATAGCTTGTCTGTGCTACAAAAAATGATCTATGGGGTCAGTTTTTCCATCATATATTTTGAAGCTAGGGATTATAAGCTTCTTTTGGGGTTCTGCATCCTCAATAACTCTTGAGAAATGAAACTTCATCTCGGTAATTAAAGATCTCCTTACTAGCTCTTTAATAGACCTGGCACCTGAGTGAGTGAGGGGATGGTCAGGTTCATTTCCCTTTAGACCATACTCCTTATATCATCCATATGGAAATATTTATCTCGATGGTGTTTCCCCTACTAAGTTCCATATTCTGAATGAGTTGGGTAACGCTTGGTGATCTTTCCTTGGATATGAGTCTTGCTCGTTGAAGGGATAGGTGTCCTAGCACAACGTTTACGTTCTTGACAAAGTTCTCTCCCCATTTCTTCTAATCGTCCTAGAGACAAGAATTCTTCTCAGTTTGGAGGTGAGTTGCCTCTTCTTGTTGTTGAAGCCTTACCTCATCTGCATAGACCAGTCATGATATCTGGGTAGATTTAGGCTTCTCGTGGATCTCCTCAAAAGGGTGTTTCTCTGGTCAAAACCTTAGGTTCCCATCTTGATGGACCTTAAATGTGAACCTTAGTGGAGATAAGTCAACTTGCACATCTACAGGTTGGAGTGCACTGTTTGGGTGGTGATACATCGTGGTTATTCTTTTGTAGGGATTGCTTTTCATAAAAAGGAAACCGTTTCCCATAGACGACACCAATTGTGAGTGCAAATATTCACAATGAGTGGAATCCATAATGCAATTGAATGAAAAGCATGTAAATGTCACAGATACAACACACAAATATACATGGTTAAGTAAATAACCTACGTCTACAGAGAGGTCACTTGATTTTTAGTATTTTATCTTAAAGTACGAAAGTTACACCCCCTCAGCCCCGGGGTGTGGGTTGTATTTATAATTATGTAAAACTATAGAGTTTATATTATTTAAGGAACTCCCTTGGATATTTATTGACTCGTGGAGTGATCCCCTGAATATCTCGTCCGAGATTTTGGGTTACCAACATGAGCTTAACTGAAATACGAGCCGTTTCGTGATTATCCATGTGATAAATGTTTGTATTTATCTTTTCCATTTACATATTGGGCCGGGCGTGCATTAAGCACTGTTGGGCTTAGTCGGCAGGCCTGAGTTGGGTCCAATCATGGTTTGGTCCCGATAACTACCTTCTTCATTTGCATACACATTGTGTTTCTCTTGATTTGGTCAAGACTTAATAACCATGAATGATGGTGATTTCTTGCCCCTATTCTATGTGATCAAGGAAGTTATCTTGCCTTTAATTTATGACAACTTTACCTTTACTCAACTTTCTCTCACAAAGTTGTCTTGATTTCACTAGATCCTCCAAATGGGATTTAAAATCCTTATCATCATTAATTTTATGATCATTATCTTTATGATATTATAATCTCAACATGACTTTCCTTTTTGCCATGCGACTGACCATATTCATTGGAAATTTTAAGCACTTCATATCCTTGATCGTGGGGAGGATTTTATATGGTAATTCTTTTATGGCTTGATATGACTTTGGTGGATCTACTTTGTCTCCATTTCTTCAAACATCATTCTGCTTGTTAGTAATTTTTTTTACCCCTATCTCTTTTGTACCATTTCCATTGGCCTTTGTTCGGCAACCACCTTGATCATTTCTGATTACAAAGTCTTTAACTTTTTCATACTTATAAATTTTAAACATGATATCATCGATCGTGCTAGATTTATTTTTGGTTAACAAATAATACACCATTGAGTCACTTGGTAAACCAATCTTGAAGTTACCATTATGACCTATTTAAAACAGTCTTTTATATCATTTTAAACTTCTTAGTATCACTCAGAATATTCCCTGAGTATACTATGTGACTTTTTATTGGCGTTCATCTACTTGATGTAAGAGTTGTTGGTGATGAATTTTTTTGTGAAGGAGTTAGCTAGTTGCCCCAATCTTTTTATGAATCTGACGGGGGATATTTTTAAATGGATTTTAAGATACATTCCCTAAGATAAAGGGGAATATTTGACACAATAGCGTCTCGTTGTTTTTCCACAGAGCTGTAAAGTTCTTGTATCAGAAAACTTAATAGGTGGAATCTATCTTCCCATCCTATATCTTGAATTGTGGTGTAGTAAATTTCTTGGGAGGTCTTACTTCTTCTTGAGATTAGGAAAAAATGATACTTTGTCTTGTTCATTAAATAACTTCATGATAACTCATTTATGGTGCTGTCCTCGACCCATAGCATGGGTCCACCCAAATCTTTATGGATAAGACTCTACATATCATTTTTTTCGTTTGTTTTCATGTCTTTAGGTCATTTAGTGACCTTCCTCAAGCGACAGTTGCCTATGATATTGTGTACTCATTTCTTCATTGCGAGTCTTTCTCACTCGAGGTCTAGGAATTCAAGTGACCTCCTCTTGCCTATATTTATCCCAACAAAGTTGTTGTTCTGCATTCTCATAGCGATGAAAAAGATGATCGTTGTTCTCCTACTTCAGTCGAAAACCTATTTCCTATTCACGGAGTCTCTATTTATAAGCATAAAAAATTCTAGAGTCCTGACTAGGATGATGTTTCCCACATTCTCTATCGAATCGATCTTATCTGGGCTGGTAAGGGGAGCTTGGAGTTCTGCTATCATACAAGGAATGGTCAACGAATATCATCTGTTTCGATGGGGTGGCATGTCATAAGTTTTGTGATTTTTCTCTTGATTTTTGGCTAAGGGTTGAAGTTTTGGGATTGGAAATTGGTTAGTGATATTAAAGAAACTTATTTCACATAAACTACACCAATTGTAAGTGCATAAACTCATAAAATTTGAAATTAATGATCACATAAGCCAAAATGGAAAATAAAAGTATAAAAACGGTGGCTAGTCATGAGGGAGACCACAATATATACATGGTTTGACAAATTTCCCACGTCTAGGAGGGGGGATCTTTTATTGAATCAAGATAGTACAATCTGGCATACGTTTCACAAAATTTTCTCAAGTACCCCACTTGAAATAGAAATAATGAATCTTAACCTCAAATCATCATGGATGGACCATATTACCTCATATATCCAATCAGGAGATCTATCCACATCTTGTAAAGAGGCCTGAAGAATTAAGTATAAAGCCTCATAGTTTATAATCATTAGAGAAGTGCTATATAAAAGAGGTTTTCTCCTACCACTACGTATATGTGTGCATCCTCATATAGAGGTAGAGTACGTCCTGCGTGAAGTGCATGAAAGGTCTTGTGAAAGTCATATAATGAGGAGATCCTTGGCTAAGAGGTGTTAATCAAGGATATTATTGAATGATCACTCATATGAAAATAAGTGTAATGCTTGCCGAAGATACACCAACATCCTTAAAGTGCCTCATCAATAATTCACACCTATCACTGCATCATGGTCATTCGCCCAATGGAGGATGGATTTGTTTAATACACTTCTAAACTAAAGGACAATTTAGTCTCGTAATATTGACTGTTAACTGCTTTACCAAATGTTTAGAAGCCGAACCCATGGTAAAAATCACAGATTAGAAATTATTTTAGTTTATGTGGAGAAAAATAGTATGCTAATACGTAATACCCAAGGCTTTCATCACCAACCAGGGATCATAATTCGATAATAAAGCGCTGAAGGTATAGTGTGAAAGTTGGGGATAATCATTACTTCTTGGCTCCCGCCCACCCATAGACCAATGGACAAACGTAGGTGATGAATTGGACATTATTGGTTGGGTTCAAAGTAAGACTTAAAGACGATAAAGGAAAATAGCTAGAATAATTATACAATATGCTTTGAGCCAACAAGGAAACTCCCAAAACTCCAATTGGAGAAAATCCTTTCATGTTAGATTTAGGATCTAATTTTTTTTCTTATTAAGATCGACTTATCAAGCCAAGAGATTCATATTTTTTATGAGAAACAAAATGACAAGGAATGTGAGCTTGACCTATATTTAATTAAAGAGATAAAGGAATATGCTTTGATTTGATAGGATTCTCAATACTACAACAAGAGTATGAAGATATGACCTTTTAAAGTGGGGGAAAGTGTCCTAAGGAAAGTTCTTTCGAAAGATAATAAGTTGCATCTTAATTGTCATACGTCATATAGATTTATAGATGAGGTCATCCCAAACACGTATTGTCCCGAAAATTTGGATGGATTACCTTTTCCAAACCCTTGGAATGTGGAGCACCTGAATAAATACTAGCATTAGATATAGAAATTGATGTAATAGGTTTTTTCCTTATTGTCTGATGTATGAATGCAATTTCATCAATGAATATATCAGTTCCACTTATCTATATTTATATATCAATTTACATTTCTTAAAAGTTAACTTTATTTATAGCATAAAAGAATTATTTGGGCTGTAAGGACTCAGATATGCACTCTTTGGACTATGTAATAAATGTCGGATTAGAATTGGACAAACAACCATTCGGAAATATTTATAGTCTGAGACAACCCGTAAGAAATGAATAAAAATTGACTAAGTCACTAAAAGTAAAAAGGATTAGTCAAAAGACTCTGTCCATATGCTTTGACTGGAGATAATCCACCAAGAATGTTTTTGAAAAATATTTTACAAAATATAGTTGCCTTAAGGGTAAACTACTAGAAATGTATAGAGTCAAAATTTTAAGATATTATAAGTGAATAAAAGGCATTGGAAAAAGTTCAAATGACACTTAATTGGGTGAAAGTGAACACATATGGCCTCTCAAAATGAAATCCTGTACAAGCTGCTTGTGGTCCTCTTCAGAAATCATAGAGGATTTTATAAGGGAATTTTTAGTGAGAAGTTGAGATTTCACACTTCCTTCTATGATGAATTCATGGTAGTCTTAATTTCTATTGACATTGCCTTTGATAACGGTTGGATGTTCTTGTGGATTGAAGTGGATTCATTTTCAATTTTTCAGTGTTTCTTTAAAAACCTGTATTCCCCTCATTGGAAACTTAAAGGAAGATGGCTATATTATCTCAACAAGGCAAATCAAATGCCCATTACGATCTCTCATATCTTTAGCAAGGAAGTGCCCATGCTGATTCTATTGTCAATGCTGCCTATCTCATGGCTATCAACGGTGGCCTCACATAATGGAGTTTGCAGAAAATGAAGTCCAAAAATACATATAAGGTTTTCATAGATATAGATTTTGTCAGGCTTTTTTTAGATGTTCTCTAAATAAGATGTTCTATAAAGCTGATTGTTTTCTTTTCTTTTACGATTTCTTGTATTATGAAGTAAGGCAATCTCCCCTTCATTAATTTCCCTTTTTTCTAATAAACCTTTTTTTATCTTGTCTTTGAGGTGGCTTTGGGATGTTCTAACTTAGTTGGGAGTCCCTTTCCCTTCTTAGATTTAGCTCATTCCACTTAAAAAGATTATTATTATGAAAATGACATAAGTTTTCCTTCAAATAATACAAGTGTGCAAAGGGCATAGCCCAATTCTTAGTTGTGTGTGTGCATGTGTGTGTGTGTGTGTGTATATATATATATATATATATATATATGTATGTATGTATGTATGTATATGTATTGTTTAAAGTATACACATTTTAAAACTGTTTATCCCACTAATCTCTTCAAATTTTTACCTATTACGTTAAAAAGAAATTAATTGGAGTTCAACTCAATTTGTGTATAATTCTGATATAAAATTAACATAAAATCTACACTTAAACTTAACATTATAATTTCAATACGTTATAACAATTATGGGTATGTAGAGATATCTTTAAGGTATATTAAACGGGCTTTGACATATAAGTCCTACTTAAAATAAATTTCATTATATATGTCTTATTAAAACTCTTGAATTTAAATAAATCTTACTCGAAGAGTTAAGACCAATATACCCCTATATATACAAAACCTAAAATCCTCACACTAACCCACAAAATTTGTAATCAATTACCCCCACAAACACTACTATTACGCTAACCTCATATATTATCACCACCTTCACTAATTGTAGTCACCACACCAATGCCATTATTCACAACCACCACCACTATCAACTAAAATAACCAATATTATCGCAACCCTACATTGTAGGACACTATCTAACTAACACATAATCATATTTATATCGCTATGTGTACATACACAAAGATATATGTGTATAAAAGTAACAATAATAATAAGAATAAATCACAATAGTGGACCTGATCCTTTGTAGAATGTAATATTTTGCTCCTTATTCTTTGTTTACAACACTTAAGTCCTTAAACTATCTGTTCCTTTCACCCGTGTCACTCTCGTTAGGTTTGGCCATTAACATTAATGGAAATATCCATGTATGATACACATGACTATTTATGAGATTTGTGTCATATTAAATACCCAAATGGGTTACCTCCAAATTTTAGCTTTAAATTACCCTTCTACACCTACTTATGACTATTGCCCACGAATCAGAGCGTAAAAATCAAAGGTTTGCATCTATAGGGAAGAAAATTAAAGCTTCCTTGTAGTTATAGTCCTTTAATTTCTAAACCCAAATGCATGGTGAACAATCATATATAGGTGTAGAAGTGTGTTTTAGCACTAAAAAAATTGGAGGGAAGCCAACTAAGTGTTTAAAATGATTCAAAAGCATTTTTTAATAGTCATGTGCCTCACACATTACTATTTTCATTAATGTCATTCGCGAGACATAACATAAGGGTAACAGTTAAAACTGACAAATTAAGGGATATGTATGTGGTAAAATCCTTGTGGTAGTATTCAACACAATTAAATCCAAACATAATATAAAACATGCACACTCACATAAGAATAATATTTACATAGTTCGACAATATGCCTATGTCCATAAAATATTTTTCTTTCTTATTATTGCTCTCGTTCTGATAGTAATGGTTACTTGACCCTTTTTCCAGTGGAGAGGGTTATATTTATAGATGAAGGAAAAGGAAGTTTGAGTCTTACATGTCACTAACTTGGGATAACTATCCATATTGATCGACCATACCTAACTTAAAGATTTTTGTTGGTCGACTTTAACAACCTGTATCTCTTCGTGTGAGATATTTGATAAGATCAATGAACATGTGTTCTCCCTTTATGAGTAGATTAATTATCCCCCATAATTTCCCTCAAAGCATTGCGGTTGGTTGAGGGTACAAAGGTTTGCTTGCTTCTTCCATGGGATCCAGGTCACGATTGCTGATCATGTTGGTTATCCATAAATTCCAATATAAGAGGATACGGTGGTTACTTATGTTTGAATATGACAATTTTATTTTCTAAGATAATAATGGGGGGAATTTCAGTAATATGACCCATCATTTCCAAGGGTACACTGGTAATTAAGCGCCCTAAGTCCAAAGGCAGGTTTCATATGCTAGTCGCCATTTGGGAGCATGCTAGTTAGGGATGAGATTTACCTTGGACATTGTTCCAGGATACCAATACCCTCATTATCGCCAGTTCGGTTCACTATCCAACATTTTAAATTAGCTTCAAGAGATCCAGAGTTTGCTTATGCCTTCATACCTTGTAAGTTTGTTCTTCTTTTTAATGCTCTTCATTTTTTGTAATTTTTTTAAAAGATCCTTTTTTTTCCAGTTTTCAATTGTTTCTTTGTAAAAATGGTTTATATCATCAGCTAAAACACTATAGAGACATTTAGAATTCGTTACATTCCTTCATAGGTGACCATTGAGTTATACTTAGGTCCCTAAATATAGTATGCCATTGATGCAAGACATTGGCTTTTTCCCAGTTTGTGGCTGAAGCTAAAATCTCTTTCCTCCCAATCACTTATTTCTTGAGTTTTTTTAGCTTTTTGACGTTATTTCTGCTCAATGTTCTCCCAACACTTGAAGAATCATCAATAGCATGAATAAGATCAATGAACTCCGTGGGACCCAATTAAGAATCCAAAAGATTCAGTAGTGCTATATGGGGGTCTAAACCAATGATGGTCTCTATTACCTGAAGGCAAAAAGGGCTATGAGGGAAATAAGTTAAATTTTCATAATCTAACAAGGAGTATTAGGCTCATAGGTTTGTAGTTAAAGACTGGTAGCATTTACCCATTCCAGAGGGTTGTGAGTCTTACCATGCTCCTAGATGCCCCAAGAAAGTCCATAAAATAGGTATACATTGGGGTCCACCAATGTTATTTGTGAAGAAGAATGATGGATTTTTAAGACTGTGTATCGATTATCGGGAGTTGAATAAGGTTACGGCGAAGAATAAGTATCCACGACCGAAGATTGATGATCATTTTAATCATTTATAGGGATCTTCTTTCTTTTATAAGATTGGTATACTATCCAGTTACCACCAGCTATATTCATGGACCCGTTCATCATAGTATTTATTGATGACATTTTGATTTATTCACGGATAAATGGGGAGCACAATCGACATTTGTGGATTGGATTACAGACATTACGGGAACATAAGACTTATGTAAAGTTCTCCAAATGTGAGTTTTAAAAGTGGTAAATGAAGTTTTTAGGACATGTGTCAGAGAAAGGATTTTTAGTGGACCCAAATAAGGTGTCAGCCGTGTTGGATTGGGAACAACCCACGACACCTACCGAGGTTCGGATCTTTCTGGGTTTGACCAATTATTATAGGAGATTCATCCGAGGATTTTCAAAGATACTTGGGCCAATGACTGAGTTGACTACATATGGATGATATTCTTTTTAAGTGAGAAATATTGGCAGGTTTTCGACACTCTCGAGGAGAAGTTAATTTGTGCGCCAATTCTTGCCTTACCTCAGAGTGGAGTCGAGTTTTTGGTCTACACCGATACTTTTCTACAAGGATTATGTGGGGTATTGATGTAGGAGGATAGGCCAATTTTGTACTCTTATCAAAATTTGAAGATGCACGAGGTTCATTACCCAACTCATGACTTGGAGTTGGCGGCCATTGTATTTGTGTTGCATGCATGGAGGCATTATCTTTTGGGAGAAAAGTTTTTGTAAGGACATTTTTGTCCATTGTCAATATGTATGTCATATGTCGTTACACCGTTGAAGAAATTCAAAATCGCATCTACATCAACGGATTCGAATATCAAAAGCATCTTCAACTTGAAATTAGTTTTCTGCATAACCGGACCGGTTCGCCTATTTTAAAAAAATGTACCGATCCGACCACGGACCGATCTGCCTCCAAAAAATGGACCGATCCGCTTTTGATAAAATTGAATAGGTCTTATGAGATTTTTTCCACCGACTCAAATTTCCTATATATATACCTATTTCGGTGGTGCATTTTTTAAGTCTTTGAGAAAACGTTTCTAAGAGTTCAAACACAACAAGACTTCGATTTTTAATGTGACAAACATCATTTTTATTCACACACAAAAATCCCAATTACTTTTGTGAATCTTTTGGAACCCTAGAACACAAACTTTGCTATGATTCAACCTTTGTGGGGAGATCTTTATAATCGAGAGCTGTGTGTTATTGCTGAGGGAGTCTCTACAAAGTGTTATGGCTACGTGTTATTGAGGAGAGCTGTGGTTCTTCCTTTGTTGTTTGGGCTGCGAGTCCTTGGAAGGTGCCGCGTGTATTCTCTTGCTGAGTTCAAGACTGCGTGTCTTTGTGGGTCGGCTGTGCATTGATCCATTACATATTTCTTTATGTAATTGTAAGTTGTGATTTATATATTCATAGTGAAATAAAGGTTTTACCCGAAAGGTTTTTTTTCCTGAAATCTGTGTCTCAGCATATTTTTGTGTCACATGCTTTATTTATTTATGGGTTGACACACGCACCTTAGATGCATGTTTAGGGGCTGAATTAAATAAAGGTTAATTGAAAACTTACGAATTTAATTTAATCAATTATCACACAGTCGCATTTTTCAGTTTTGACTCTTCAGCGCTCATAAGAGCCTATGGTATCTTTTAACAGAGAAAGATCTGAATATGAGCCAACAATGATGTTTTGAGTTAATAAAGGAATATCAATTCATGATCCAATATCACTCAATAAGGCTAACATGATGGTAGATGCGTTGAGACAATAACCCAGTGGTGGTCTCTCAGCCCTCCAGGAGGTTGAGTGGGGATCATTAGAGATAATTGACAAGTTGACTAGGGTATGATTCAAACTCTACCCATTCCTTAGAGGAAGTAGATTATTAATTCGATGGATTTTATCATAGGGCTACCTTTAACACCTCTACAACATGATTCTATTTGGGTGATTGTTGACTTCCTTACGAAGGTTGCAAATTTTTTGGCCATTTGTACCGATTATCCACCCGAATAACTTGCAAGTTTATATGTGGCTGAGAGTTTCCATTTATATGGGGGTCCATTATCGATCATTTCAGATTGGGGCCCAACATTTATAGAACATTTTTAGGAGAGTTTTTAGAATTATATAGGGACTAAGCTACATCTTAGGACGACATATCATCCGTAGACGGACGGTTATACTGAGAGGGTCAATCAGACATTAAAGGATATGTTTTGGGCTTGTGTAATGAACTTCAAGGTCAGTTGGGACGCCCATTTTCCATTGTTAGAGTTTCCATATAACAAAAATTATTAGAATTTAATTTCTATGGCCCCTTATAAGGCACTTTATGGAAGATCGTGCTGATTACATATATGCTGGTTATACCCGAGTGAGGGAAGATAGTTGGGACCTGAGTTCGTCCAAGAGACGACTGAAAAGATCAAGTTAATTAGGGAGGGGATTAAAGTTGCTCAGGACAGATAGAAGATCCATGCCGATAAGAATAGGAAATTGATGGAATTTCAAGTGGGTTAGTAGATTTTACTATGGGTTTCCCCTATTAAAGGGGTGATGAGTTTTGAAAAAAGAGGGAAAGTGGACCCTCATTACAATGTGCTGTTCATTGTTACAAAAAATATAGGGAAGGTTGCGTATCGTCTTGCACTTTTAGACCACCTATATCGGGTGCATAACGTGTTTTAATTTTTTCCAATTTTTCTATTTTTACACCCTAAGGTTGCATATCGACATATTGATTTGGGTGAGATTGAGTCAGACTTGGATGCGTCCTACATTGAGCAACCGATGAGTGCTTTAGGTCAATGAATTTAAAAGTTTCATTCCAAAGAGATAGCATTAGTAAGGGTGTAGTGGAATCACCATAATGAGGAAGAGTTCACGTTGGAGTGAGAGGATTTGATGAGACAATAATACCCATATCTATTTTAACTCAGGTATATGAGGATTTAGTATTTTGACTTATTTATACGAGGTGTTAGTATTTTGTCTCATTTATACGAGGTGTTAGTATTTTGACTCATTTATAGGAGGTGTTAGTATTTTGGCTCATCTTCACAAGGTTTACTATTTTGAGTGAGGTAGTTGAGGGGTTAATTGAGAATTTCGAGGATAGTATTCTTTTTGTGAGGGCCCATAATTTTAGATGATTTTAATTAATTAAAATAAATTAATTTGAATTTTGGGAGAAATTTAAATAATTTTTTAAGTGAAAACTTGAACTTTATAATTATTTAACTGAAGAATGAAGTTTTATTTGTGTTGGTGGAAGTTGAAATATAATTTATGAAGATTACTATAATTATAGAATTCATTTGATGAATGTTCGACTTTATGTGATGAATTAGTAAAGTGCTTGGGCCTAATAGTAAATAAGATAAAGTAGGGGCTTTGATTGTAATTGTAGGAAGTAAATGGAGAGTTTGGAACAAAAGAAAATTTAGAATAGGCTAAGAGTTAAAATATAATTAGAAGATTGCGTGGGAATAGGTTTAGGTTAAAGGGTAAATTAGGAAGGAAATGAAAAATAAATTAATCAGGGTTTCATTTAAGGAAGGAAATAAAAAAATTAACAATTAAAATTAAAATTAAAATTAAAATTAAAATTAAAATTAAAATTAAAATTAAAATTAAAATTAAAATTAAAATGAGGGCATTTAAATAAAATGCAGGTAGTCTTTCATTGGTAAAAGAATGTCTCTCACTTTCATTCTTCAGTTTTTCTAAAGGCAGTACAAAAAGCCATACTGCCTCCCATATCCTGTACACAATTTGACCATTAAGCGTCATCGAGGGTAATTGGAGACACAATTCCACCAATTCTGAGAATGCCCCTACAGTGTACTCTTAGGCAATGATGATTTTAATAAACACAAGTCCAATATTTTTCTACTTTTCAAATTTTAATGATTGAGTCTTTAAACCAAATTTAACCCAATTAAACTTTGCATTGATTTAAATTTTACCTTATGGAAAACTAATTTATCAAATTTTATCTTTGTACCTAAATCATGCATCTAAGGTGATAAGAAGATAAAATATAGCAATCAACCCAGAAGATGTAGATGTACGAGGAAAACCACAAAGTAAAAAAACCTCGAACGGCCCAACAAACAGATCACTATGATACGATTTTAAAAAGCATAGACAATAGACTTACACAATGACTCGATTCTTCACAAGCCTTGAAACCCTTCTATCTTCAACCTCTCCTCCAAAGTGTAATACAGGTTTCCACCCATGCAAGCTGTCACGGAACACGAGTCCACGTGCGCCTCGGTATCAAATGATGATGTCTCAACAACCGTCATCGCAATCAACACCTATGGAGCCCACCGCATGAAGGAGGTTCTCTCGAGATGAAAGCAACGAAATTTTTGTGCCCAAACTTAAGATCTCAAAGAAAAAGAATTATGTAACTTGGATCTTAAAACATAAAGGGTGAAAATTAGGGCTTGGAACTTCTGTAAGCAGGTGTAGAAATGTTTTTTGCCAAAAGTTCTTAAAAATTATGAGTTTGAAATGCCTTAGATAGAAAAACACGAATTTCTAGGCATTAAACTCGTTTGAACGAAACCTCAGTTCGTTCGAACGATACTACAATCTCCTTTGAACCAACTTCTAATGAGATTCTAAAGAAGTAAGACCTACTATGTAGAGAATTCTCATTCGATGTTCGTTTGATGCTCTGATTGAACGAGAAGCCAAAGCCATATTAACGAGTTAAGAACTCATTAGAACGAGATTAATCTAAAAAACAATTCTTTTAAAAAATATTAAAAAATAGTTCTAAACATTTTAAAATAAAACTTCCACCCTTAATTTTTTTTCCAAGGGCTCATAATTAATACGCATTCATACATGCGAGACCTTTAGTAAATGTGAAGAAAAACTTGGGGCAATACATATGACCCAAAATATTCAATCTTTGAAGCTTAGTCACAACGTCTTCATCAAACATCATCATTAACTTATAGGATCACTCAAAGTCTATCCTATGACTCAAATAGTATGGTCCGGAATTAATCCAATTACATACAACTTGAGTCGATTGGAAATTTGTTCTTATAAATTCAAATAGGCTTTTCTCTACATTCTTTTAACACTTTTGAGGATTGTTTTTTAATTAAGGCAAGATAATTCTCCTCTCTCCTCTCATGATTTAAATGATAATTTCTATCAAAATTGTCTTTACAGATTATAAAAGTTGTGTAGAAATAATTAGAATGTATTATGCATTACCCCAAACTTTCAAAAATATTAAATTTTGCAAATAAATGAATGAACTCAATTCATTAAATTATATGTTTAATTTATTTAGTCTAAATTAGTGTAATCGAATTAAGTTGAAGAATTTTACATTCTTGGTATATTTTTAATGTTAAAGTAGAAATTTTCCTATGAATAAAATTACATGGAAATTAGGGGTTTTCCTCTTAATTCTATTGTAAAATTTGGGAATGAAATATATGTTGGATTCTCACCAATTAAATATGGAAAATTAAGAATGAAAGCGGAATTATAATTTTGATAAAAAGTGCGTGGACAAATATAAATTCTTTATAAGAATTCTATATCCGTCCTTTCTCTATAATGTACTAAAGATTAAAGAATTGAACATCCCATATATGATTAGTATTTCCAGGCCTTAAAAATTATGTAAAGGTAATGGATTTGGAGGTATTGGTTAGAAGGAATGGATTTTGAATATGATTCACTAACTGATAATAAAGAACAAACACCCCGTGAATGATATAATTCTAAATGATAAAACATATTTGTTATGTTTAGCCTTTATGTATAGAATATACGTTGTTTGCCCTTACATATATGGTGTGGGTACAAACTATTACAAAAATAAAATATATTGAATATCACTAGGATACGCAGTATGGGTCGTATATGATTGTGTTTTATTTCATGGCTCGAATTAGAGTCATGGTATTGCTACATTATTTTATATTTTTTGAGGTGGGCAGAGTGGTGTTCCGATTTGGAGTGAGGAAAGAGGGGTGTGCCAGTTTATTATGTCCACGCTAATTAATAAATGATAGACGTGCGTGCTAGTGACTCGGTATATAGGGGCGAGTCACGGGTTATTTGGTGTACTAGTGACCTCTCAAAAGATGGGTGCTAATGCCAGTTTATATATTTGTATATACATGCTTTATGTTTTATAACATTGTTAGTTGGATTACATCCCAATTATTAGATTATATTTACTAGTTGTCTCTTCTTATATGGGAACTAGTGAGAAATAAAATGGTATTGCTGAACATCTAATTCAAAGAAAATTACACCAGTATGGGTGAGGATAATGGATAATTTAATAAATATAAAATTATAAATTATACTCATGATTAACAGTTTTACTACTTAAACGCGTAGCTATTATCTTATTGTAGTGGGCCTGCCCGTCGCATCGTTTTAGGTGCTCCAGTGTACTCGCCCTAGTTTCCCAGACTTCCATTCCAGTCACCATCGAGTTTTGAAATGCAGGTATTGCACCTAATTTTAGCTTTATTTCACTTATGAAAGAGAGATGCGAGGTCTTGTCTTATTCCTAGCATTTGTACTCAATATAGAAGACAATATGATTTGGGGAGTTTTGGCATGTATCCGTTTTTATCTTACTTAGTTGTGGTGATCGATTCCATCCATATTATATGATCGTTTGAGATTTTATCATATTGTTCATTCTTTGATTATTTTCATTCATTGATTCTCATCTCATGCTAAGAATGATATTTAAATTATTTTGATAAACTGTTTTATTTTAATAAATATACTCGATCAACCTAATTATTAAAAATTATAAGGTGTACACTATCTGTCCCTAAAATTCATTTATAAGAACACACACAACCCACACTCAAGCCTCGCACAAGATGATGGTTGCCCCGAGGCATGGTACGGCAGTTGTGATGGTTGACGATGTTGTTGGTGAATTACGGGGTGCTAATGGTTGTTATAGTGGTCGGCAAGGGTGATGATGAAACACAAATGAGTTTAAAGTGTAAGGTCTTGCCAATGGAAGGTTAAAAAGGTATTTATAAAAAAAATGTAAATAAATAGTTTAAAATTAGGATTAATGTCCACGTGTTTAAAATATAATGGGACATAAAAATTGAAAAAAATTTAGTAAACTCATTTCATCATTGACTAACTAAATGAGACTTGTATACAATAATATCTATATTTAAATAACCTTAGGTAATTTTATAAAGGAATTTTTAAAACTTAAATATGCCTATAATCACCTTGTTTTGAGTTTAGCACCTTTATTTAATTGACTTTGAGTTTGGTATCGTTTTCATTAAGGGTAAATTAGGTTTAACAATCACGTGCAAGGCACATGATATGTGAGGAAATAAAGAAATTAAAATTGAGAAAAATGAAAATTTTGTGCTGAAGTTTGGGGTGTTTTTAAATTTACACCCGATGTTTTAATAGTTACTCCTTTAACCCTAATATTTAGGAATTGTATCAATAAGATCCATTATTAGATTTAACGAAAATCCTGATACGTTATCCTATAAGCACATTTTATTTTTCCGTCCCATTGATGATTAACACATGATCCCAAAAAAATATAATCTCGTTATTTTAATAAACAAAATATTATGTTAAACTAAACACCCAACAAAATTTCACTCCCCAAAAATCCCCCGTCGATGAGAATTACTGGGTTTCCATCCACCACCATTACAACTATCCCCATAAATGTATCAACACCGCCTCCCCAATCTTTCTTTCACTTTCTCCGTAATTCCCCGACCCGAATTTATAGGAAACCCATAGTCAACACAGCCCGATCCGAGGGTTAGGTGTGAAATGCAATGAAACAACCTATATAATGTTGTTATTCCAGTTTTATTTTAATTAATGTATCACTTGTTTAATACACGATTCCAGCTTCACAATAAACTACGTGAGGGACCCATGGGGAGCACCCCAAAGTCCAAGCATATAGATCTACTAACATAAATAAAAATAAGAATACTTACCGTATAACACTCTCAAAATACGAAACTGCACGCAAGCTGCAGTAACAAAGAGATGGTGTGATCCAATGCCCAATGGAAAATATACAAATTAAGCATAGAATCAAACGATAGAAAGGAGACTCGACACGTTATGATTACGTTCACATGCAACTACATTGTATACATATACATATACCAAATGCATTGAAAGGTTTTTAATTGCGAAAATCTTACTTATCTAGATTAATTTACCTTGATCTTATAGAGATCCTTTATTCACCCTTTGCATTTTCTCTGACTCACGGAAGAGAACCTACGTCTTGCACTTGAAATCATGCCACCAATTCCTAGAGTTCTCACTAAGCACAAATTCTAGCCACGCCACCTAACTTGGGTTACTGGCAGTGGTGAATCGAATCACAGTCATTCATTCTCATAATACGACCGCAATTTACGAATCGGTTGTCCTTTAGGAAGTCAATGCTCGAATTGAGCAAGGCCGTACCTTTCACATCCTTGGCGTAATTGAATCATTCTGATTAGCGGACACCTCATGCTATAGTCATTAATCTTGTCCAATCACTAGTGACGACGTCAGCAACCTACTACACCTAGGTTATTATCTTCTTTAACATATCGTGATCGAAATCCCAAACTCCCGTAGGCATCACTTAGCTCAAGCGAGGTACTCACCTAATGTGTCACTTTTGACCACATGAGGTTGCACCAATTACCTTACTATTTCTACCCACACGAAATATTTGTGACGACCACACCCGTCGTCATTGGCACCCTAAGGATAGTAAATACCACACTAGGCTACATCCTCTAACCCACCCATCTTGACAAGACGTGCTAAAAGCTTTTCCTTACATTGTTAAGGCTACCCTAGCATATACCGTCGACATAGTAATCATGTTTCAATGCTACCCACCTTAATTCCCATTTTCAAGTCTCCGGATGGAGTCATCACTCTAAGTCTCGAATACACCTTCTAGTGCATCCCAAACTCAGGTATCACCATACCCATACTAGTCATTTTATGACATTTGAGCATCACTCCTATAAGGACATAACTATCAGCCTACCTTTGGGATTACACCACCCATCTGTGCTAATTGGAAGGTCATACCCGACACGTATACTTCACAACTAGTACTCTGAAATCATCACCTGACCCTCTACATTATCGTTACTAGAATGACACTTCTCCTTTTATCGGACTTGATTGGCCTCCTAAGAACACCAAACACATTTCATGTATAAGTCCCAAAACCTAGTTAGATTTCATCGTCTACACCATTATCATCATAGGTGCACTCTAAAAACTTTTCAATACCCACATTGCAATTACTTGGTGCTCGAAAAACACTAGTTTACGAGCTTATAACTATAGTGCACCTTCATCAAATGCCTCAAGGTATCAAAACATTTGATATTTATCCTCAATAATGCCAAACACAATTTTTCCTATGGGCACCTCAACGTGCCTATGAACTACTCCCACACTAGGATCACCTCGCACCTAGCCATTACATTGGAAGATAAATGAGTCTCTATGTCTAGGTAATTATCTCATCTTCCTTCCAAGCCGTCGTGACTACAAGTCACGTACAAACCACAACCAATAATACTACGGGTTATGAAAGGATACAGAACGTCGCCTGCAGCCTATAAACCTCAAGGTCTGCCCACCCAAATCCTCAATAACTATTTAATTATGGTAACCAAATTTCTTTAACATGTAAATATCATATAGCATGCTAATCTACTCGTTAGCATGACTATATCGATATTAGAAGGATATAGGACGTCAGGTATTGCCAATAAATGCCAAGTCCCACACCACGGACGTCGCACGAGATCCTATTACTCAATACCAGATTATAACCAAATATATTAACCCTAAGTCCTCAACTAAATGAACTAATACACTCTCACCACATAATCAATAATTGTGAATGCCATTCAACCATCTAACCTCTACAGGTGAAACATACAATCTTTACAATTGGGTCGTGATGAAAATCACTCACTGTTGCCACTACCGAGGCTACTCTCATCATCAAAGTCATTTCACAATACATATCACACAAAGGGTTACAATATTTCCACTATTAGCTTACACACCTTCATGTGTTTACCGAAATACCATCAATTATGATTTTCTCAAATTTGTCTAACTATGCCACCGACGCTAATTACTCGTAAGTGCCACACCTAAGGGTTATATTCCTTTAAATGACCAATCATTAGTGCCTAGTTGAGACACCCTAATCATCAACTTCTACCATTGACTATATGCGACGTATGCCACTTGCCTAATGAGCGATATATTTCATTCTATCGACACCTCAAATGATTCTATGTCACCGAAATTTAACACAAAAACCTCACACTAACATCCACTGTGTCACAACTATATGCTTTCATGGACGCTAGTAAATTACAACAGTTCTAAATATAAGTGCGAAAGCGATAAATAACTATCAACTTGATCGCGTGCCACTTGGAATTAACTTACTTTTCGTGCTAACCTCTTTGACTTTACCATCGAGGATACGAACTAAACCATCATCAAACTAGCATGACCGACCCTAACCAACACCGACGTCGAAAGATCCAATACCGACCTCACTATGTCACTACCTAAAGTAACCTTGAACTTAAAGCTCTGATACTATTTGTAACACTCCAACCCAGATGTATGGATTACCCATAGTCAACCCGGTCCGATCCGAGCGTTAGATGTGAAGTGCAATCAAACAACCTATATAATGTTGCTAGTCCGGTTTTATTTTAATTAATGTTTCACTTGATTAGCATGCGATTCCAGTTTCATAATAAACTACGTGAGGGACACGTGGGGAGCACCCCAAAGTCCAAGCATACAGAGCTACTAACGTAAATAAAAAATAATAATACTTAGCTAAATAACGGTCTTAAAATACAAAACCGCACCCAACCTACCGTAACAAAGTAAGGGTGTGAGCCAATGCCCAGTGGAAAATCTACAAATGAAGCATATAATCCAACAACAGAAAGGAGACTCGACACGTGCCAACTGTAATACCCCGTACTTTGATGGATATCAAAATTACATAAGTGGGTGTAATTTAATAATTTGAGAATCTTAAATGAAAAAGAATTTGAAGTGTGGGTTAAATATTAATTGGCGAGTTTTGGATTATTATCGATGTGTGCTATATTTACTTGCGAGAATAAGTAAACAAAGTTGGATTATTTTGTATCATTTCCTGTTTGGGAAAAGTGACAAGTAATAATATTTTATTTGGAAAATATGTGCGGAGTTGTATTGGATTTAAAAAGGTGAATTTTTAGATAAGTGACTCGGATGGGGATTTCGAGTGCATGGTTGGTCTTAGATGGGTGGACATAATTAGAATGAAGTACCCGGGGGTAGTGTTTGGGTTTCGGGGGTGTTTTGGACTAGTAAGGACTCGCATTCGAGTATACGAGTCAATTTTGGGTTTAATAAGGGGAGAACCCTCATTTCTCTCTTATAAGCCACGAGGGAAAGAGAAAAGAATGAATTAAAGAAAGAGTTGAAAGTAATAAGAAAAGGGGAGAAAGGAGGAGAACTCCGACCAAGCTCCGGTGGATCCCAATATTTGGTCGTCGAATTAATCCAACGAGGTAAGTGTTTAACTTGCTTTAATTATTTATGTGTTTTTATAATTCATATTATAGTTGGTGTGAACTATATGGATTTTGGGTTTGAAATCTTGAACAAAAATGGTTTTTTCAGAAATGATTTCATATAATTTGAGGTGATACCAACTCCATATGAAATTTGAGTTTAAATCCATGTTTATGGTATAATTTTTGGGGAGAAATTGGAAGAATTGGATAAAATTGAGGGTTTAACTAAGTTAGGATTTAAATTCTATAGTTAGATTGTTGAGCCCCATGAATCAATTGTTGTGCTGGGTAAAAATAATTGGGTAGATGTTTATAGTGATGATTGTTGATGTAGAAACCATAAATTTTGGAGTTGGATAATATGATAAACTCCCGAAATGAACACGTGGAATCGATAAAATGCGGTTTAGTTTAGGTCACTGGACCGGTTCATTTTGGGGGCCATCGATTCGGTTCATTTATCAGTCACTGGACCGGTTTATTTTTCTGGCCATCGATTCGGTTCCTTTATGACGGTTAAATTTGAGAAATTTTTCTTGGACTAAAAAGATTAGAGAAGAATTCCTTTTGGAGATCAATATTAGAGGATCCTAATTAGAGTGTGAGGATCTCTAAAAGATTAAATGAGTGATATATAAATCTCGGCTTAGCGAGAATAAGATTCGAGGTATAAAGTTTAGGAGTGTTAGGGACAAAGGCACTCAAAAAAATTATTTTGACGGATATAAGTATATTTATGCGTGTAGAATATATATGCCGATAGTATATGAGTGAATCCGAATTTTTGAGTATGATGAAATTATAATACTAGTTGGATGTGTTAAGCTAATATTTGGGAATTTTTAAAATGTGATAATTGTATCATAAGTGAGTGAATACTTATGGGATTAAAATAAGCGTGTGTATACTTATGAATTAATACGAATTTGTATATTCAGGATTATAGGCTAATGCCACGGGAGATAGGCATCAATAGCCGGATTTGATGATGATGTTATATATATATATACGGGCATAGAGACAACATATATATGATATGATTATAAATATATCAGTGTATAAATGATATATTTATGTGAAACATACCCCTTTATTGCTATCATGGGAAGTTACGCGATGTGGGTGAATCACATGGCTTGAGGATCAGGGAGAGTATTATCCCCAGGTCATAGCGTCCAGTTATTTATACAGTGTAGCTCTTTATCATTAGTGACACGTCTTGGGTATGATTCATTCTGACATTCAGGTGAGGAACTATGACCGCTTACCCTATGTTTGTGATATGTTTTTATCAGGTTAGTGCGAGACCCCGATCGGTGGTACCCATGATGATGTGTGAGAAATCCTTGGAAGATGATAGAATTGTAGAGACTTCATCCATTGAGTTATAGCTCTTAGGGATGGTTATTTTACTTATATAGTGTGTGATATATAAGTATGGATATACTTGATGTGTATGGTATATTGTATATATATATGAAGATGTTGAACGATATATATATATATATATATATATATATAGAGAGAGAGAGAGAGAGACTCACCTACATCATGCACTATACATCACATCGTACATCACACCTAATTCCAGGCCCTAATTTTTTTCAAATTTTATATTTTTCTCTTGAAATTAACCTTCCAATCAACCCATATGCAAAAAATTAGGTCAAAATACATTTTACAGCTATTTTTAAAAAATCCACTAAAAACTGCTGGCGCAGACCCTTATAAATAAGGTATTTTTAGCAGTTTTTTGTGGATTTTTTAAAAATAGCTACAAAATGTATTTTGACCTAATTTTTTGCATATGGGTTGATTGGAAGGTTAATTACAAGAGAAAATATAAAATTTGAAAAAAAAGTTTTTAGGGCCTATAATTAGGCGTGATACATGGGTGATGTATAGAGCATGATGTACTATAATGTCTTTCTCTCTCTCTCTCTCTCTCTCTCTCTCTATATATATATATATATATATATATATATATATATATATATATATATATATATATACGGAAAAATAAAGAATGAGGTGTGAAATGATTTTTGGTTCGGGAGAATATAATCCCGAATAAAATGTGAGATACATATATAAAGATGAGAATATTATATACGAGACTAATGACACTAAAATGTGAATAGTGTATAATAACTAGTGAAAGTTATTTATAATGAATGGATAAATTATAAGTGAGAAATTATAATGCATAATCTCGTACGAAAGCTTAGGATATTACATACGCGGGGCATGAGATAGCGAATGGTGACTTAGAGGTTTTGAGAAATGCTAGTTAGGCTGGGTAGCGTAACTAGGGTGCTTAAAATACATGCGTTAGGTGTGCGCTGTTAGATGAAAAGTGGGGGGTATCTCATGTGAGAGAGACACCAATTTAAATATGGAGAATATCATATTGTAAATGTTAAATTATTTTAAACACATGCTAGATATTTTCAAAATGCTTCTCTAACCCACTTGCAAATATTCTAAAAACATTTTAGGTGTCCAGACACAGGGACGCCGGGATGATATTATTCCTTTGAGTCAGACGGTGCTGTAGCAGCTGTGGATGCTAGTAAGGATTGTCTAGATGATTCTATCCTTGTGATCTAGATAGGAGGTACTGTGAGTTATATTGGGTGATGTTGCCCAACTGTTATCATTTATATTATATTCCACTTTTTTGATTGCGCCTATTCGATATGGTTGCATTAATGTTTTATCAAGAATCATCGGTTATTGTTTATTTATTTCAGTTGTTGTGTACATTATTGTGTGTATGGATTTATTGTGTGTGTTAAGTTAAGAAGATTAAAAAGTTTAAAATTTGACACTAGGTCTAATAGGTTATTAGTAATTATTTTGGTTTTCGATAATGATGATGAGAATGATCCATATGAGAATCCTATTTTATTTTGATAAAGGATTGACTATGATTAAAATAGGCGGGGTGTAACACATGGTATCAGAGCATCAGTATCTAGTGCACTTAGGAATTTGTGCGGACGTACTACGTTTTCACCCTTTCTTTCTATTTGATATAGAGCTCTATGCTTAGGATTACTGATTCCTATGGTGGGAGTTCGTTCTACTGACATAATGTATAATTATAGTGAATCTTATATGCGCTCGGGTGTGCTTAGTATGCCGAACAACGAAGGATGACCAGGGCGGGCCGTTGGGAGAATAGCTTGAGGCAGGGCTCAGTTGGAGTTGTAGAATATTTTGGGAACGATGATCGTAGTCGAGGTCACACCTATTGTTGCTCGGGAATTTGGGGCTGTAAGGACTGCTAGGGTGCAACATATATTTTTTCAAGTACCACTATAGCAGAAAGTGGTGCAAAATTAGACTCACCCAATATGGTTGGAATGGAAAAGAGTGAGACGGGTCTTTGAAGAGGACCATCTATTGGAATATTAGAAAATGTGGAGATTGTGTGTGTGTGTTATCCAATGGAAGTAGGATATCCAGAGGCTTTGGAATATAGCAGAGTGTAGTATATCCAAAAGTGAAAAATTGGGGTAATTTTTTTTAGCGCGTGGAGTAGTGTTGTAATAGTGGGAGTCAATCACCACATTTGAAAAGTGAAATATTATGCCAGCGAAAGGATCTTAGGTACGGTTTGACCTCATGTTCCTTCATTTATTGTTCATGAAGAGATGTGAACAAAATTCTGAACTTATCACAAGAGGGTCGGACAGAGGCCCATTTGTGAAAAAGAATTTGGTCAGAGAGTAAGACTGGATGTAACGGTGCTAGAGAAACATTGCAGCGAGACCCATCAGGGGACCCATTTAAAGGATTCATATAGATGAATTCGTACCGAGTGACGGTGGATTCATTCTGGACTGGTAAGTCAAATAGTGCGTTCCTTAGGGTCAACAGCACCAAGGGAACAATGAGGGTGACCATCAGGGTTGAGGCTACCAAGGTACGAGAGAAGAACCAACCTAATATAGTCAGTATGAATAGGAATAGGGGATTATATAGAGATATTTGTATGTGGAGATTAAGACCACATGCACTGATTTTGCCCGAAGTGAGTAAAGGGACAAGAGTATGGTGCCTTGTAGTGGCAATGATCAAGATAGTTTGGTTTCGGATAAGCGTGTCATGTTCAGTAACCATTTGAGCATCTAGGGAGAGTGGAAAGGTTGAAATATGAGTTTTAACCTCGGGTAAATGGGGTATGTTTTGTGTGACATGAGCGAGTCACGGTATTTTGTTAGCACTAGATTCGCGTGTGAGATGAGTTTAGTGGTTTTATCGATAACGTTATTATGTTTATATATTTTCTCTTTTGTAGTGGGGTTATCTTTGGTTTCATCGGTAGGGGAGCAGGTGTAGTCAGTGAGAATATATTTCATTGGAATTATTCATTTTAGTGAAGTTTTATAGAAGTATGATATTATACTAAGTATAGACTGGTTCAAATGATAGTGGGCAGATATTGCAAGGCTATCGTGTTTGCTGTTCCAGGATGTTTTGGTTTGGCGATGCCTCACCTGAAAGAGGGTCGATCTCGCATTTATATTATATTATGATGGAGACTTCGGAGAATATAGTTATCTCGTTATGGTTGATCCCGGTGTGTAAGGACTTTACTGATATCATTCGGGGTATATTGGGCATACTGTTGAGCGGAAAGATTGAGCTCGTTACTATGTTTAGCGCTCAGGACTTGGTGATAGGGATAGCACATTGTTATATCACTCCTTTATAGACGTGGGGGTTGAGTTTTATATTTATATGTCTAGGGAGATGATTTTTTAGAGTCCCTCTATTGTGTTTGCAGTTTATGGAATTTGATTTTCGCCAATGGTGAGTGATAGTGCATTGGGGAAAGTTCCTTGTTTGAATGTTATTACGGGATGAGATACATATAAATCTTGATAAACGTCACGAATAAAGAGACGTTGAATATCACCCCATAAATTGGAATTGAATTATCCTTAACATTGTTCCACCCTTCAACTCATAGTGAGAAGAAATAATTTCAGTGCTCTCTCACGAAATTTCCGGCTCCACTGGCCTTATATTATATAGTAGCTCTCAGCTCAGAGCGTTTTCTCCAATTCAATTCCAATTTATGGGGTGATTGAGAATACCCATGTGTTATAGCCACGTTGAGAATGCGTGGCCAATTTTGAGGAAAGTGTGTTAAGTGTGTGACGTTTTCAGTGTTATGAAAATATGCACAGATTATAGGGTTTATGGGTGCCCTGGTTAGTTGATTTCAAAATCGTCCGAGATAGGAGGACGTGGGAATAAATGTGTGGAATTTATGCATGTAGGTTAGTTATAAACAAAGATGGAAATGGTATGATGGATTGAACGTCATGTGAGAAAGACGATGATCCAAGTATATATGTGCAACGAGATCCATCACAGCCGAGATGGGTTAAAAGGCTGTGGGAAAACATTTAAAAGGATATCTCTTGAGAAGAGGAAAATCCAACTATTGTGGGAAGTAAAGTGGAGTCTTACTCAGAGGAATGTTGTGGGTGGCTTGCGCGCAAATACAATGCTGATGTTTATAAGGTAATAGGTCCCAAAAGTGCGTATTGTGGAAAAAAGTGCACGAACCGTGATTTTTGGTATACCCTAGGGAAAAAATGGGAGTATAAAGTACCACTTATAGTGAGACCTCATAAGTGGGAATTATTGTTAGGTGAAACATAGTGAGATTGTCTCCGGGTGCACCACTCATAGATGGAAAAAGGTTGTATTGAGATGATCAACTAGAAATTTTATATCAAGTCGACGATTCCAGTGATAGAATGGGAAGAGAGCTGGTCAATTTCATTAATAGGTTGTGCCCAAACCTTTCCTTGAAAAGAAGCATTGTACCGGTGCAAGGTGCTGCCCAATATTATTATGAATCAGGATGAGATCCTTGAACCCCACCTCCGATTGGGATTTTTGAGAAGCAGTGGGGATGACCTTTTGTTTTGGGCAAGTCGTGTCACCTATGGACCGATGATTAGATGGAAGGTGATTGACGACTAGTAATAACTCGAACCGATTTATTATGGATAAGGTGCCATTTGAGGTTTTATGTGGAAAGCCTTGTCATTCTCCCTATGGTTGTTTAGAGGTGAGAGAATAACTAGACTTTTGGATCAAACGTGATAGAGTTCATTGTTGAAAGGGGCATTAACCACAAACTTTTTTGGGGTGACTTTTGAGCATTGTGAGAGTTACTTCGCCATGAACCGAGATTTCAAGGACTGACAGGAGTGGTAAAAAGTTCTTCTAGTTTCTCTCCGAATGGGAGTTTTATGTTAGGATGGATACGGGAAGCTGGCACTTAGTGACGTGTGGCCTTCCAATAGTATAAAGGCGATAGAGCCAACGATGTATAGGCTCGTGTTATTCGGATGTCGTTGGTAGAAGAACAATGTGTGATGTGCCGTTATTGAAGTGAGAGATTAAGATTGATGGAGTATATTAGTATGAAGATAATTGAACAAGCATGTCATGAAGTTGGTACTATAGTGATTAAGCCTTTAGACAGGTGGGTACTACTAGCGGGTGTATAGTGGAGTAACCTTTATGATATTTTGAGTTGATTTTGAGTACTAGATGATACCGTTTTGCTAAGTTTCTGAGTCTAAGTACCGGTTGTATTTGAATTTTGAGGACAAAATTCCATTATAGGGGGGGGGGGGGGGGAGTATGTAATACCCCATACTTTTATGGATATCTAAATTACATAAGCGGGTGTAATTTAATAATTTGAGAATTTTAAGTGAAAGAGAATTTGAAGTGTGGGTTAAATATTAATTGGCGAGTTTTGGATTATTATCGATGTGTGCTATATTTACTTACGGGAATAAGTTAATGAAGTTGGATTATTTTATATCATGTCGCGGATGCGAAAAGTGACAAGTAATAATATTTTATTTGGAAAATACGTGTGGAGTTGTATGGGATTTAAAAAGGTGAATTTTTGATAAGTGACTCGAATGGGGATTTCGAGTGCACGGTTGGTCTCGGATGGACATAAATAGTGAAAATAAAGTACCTTGGGGGTAGAGTTTGGGTTCAGAGGGCTTTTTGGACTAGTAAGGACTCGCATTTGAGTATACGAGTCAATTTTGGGTTTAATAAGGGGAGAATTCGTATTTCTCTCTTATAAGCCATGAGAGAAAGAGAAGAAGGAAAGAAAGATATAAAAGAGAGGACGAAGAAAAGGGGAGAAAGGAGGAGAACTCCAGCAAAGCTCCGGTGGATCCCGGCACGAGGTCGTCGGATTTATCCAATGAGGTAAGTATTTAACTTGCCTTAATTATTTATGTGTGTTTATAATTCATATGAAAAAAATGACTGTGTGATAATTGATTAAAATCGCAACTTTCTACGTTGGCAAACTTATTTAATTAGTGTCTATTTTTAAACCAAAATAAATCAGCCCCAAATCATGCATCTACGGTGCGTGCGTGTGTCAAACCATAAAATAAATAAAGTATGCGACACAAGCTTAAGGAAAAATCCCCGCAGGGCAAAACCTTTTATTTCTAGAACTTTGAAAAGCTTACAAGACCATTGACTTACATACCATCTTGCTTTCGCCCACAAGAGTAACGCACAGTGTCTTCGTCAAACCTTCAAAGCAACGGCTAGAAATCTGCAGTGGTTCACGCGCAGCTATACCACAAGGATCGCAATCCTAGACACGCAGTCTGAAATCTTCACAAGGACTCCCTCCACAATAGCACGCAGCTCTCGGTTGTAGAGCTCTCCCCACAAATAATAAACAAGGACAAAAGTTGTGTTCTTGAACACAAAAATAATTCACTAAAGCATATGGGAGTTTTGTGAATTGAAAACAAAAAGGGATTAAAACCCTAAAGGAAGAAGACAAAAGGGATTCTGCTTTTGCAGTTTTTCTGTTCGTCAAAACGCTGTGACTTCTTGATGAAAACGGAACACAATAATGAGATTTATAGAAAATTGCGCCGCCTCGAAAACAGAGCTCGTTCGAACGAGATCAGAAAGTCGCTCGAACGAAGGATAAAAATCATTCGAACGAGATCTATCGACATGCTATGTCATTTGAATGATAATTACAGGTCATTCAAATGACCTATCAAGCTAGATTCCACGCTAACCTGTAGAAAAATTTGATACGAACGCGTGGCTGCTAGTTTCGTATTATTCTGATTTTTTTATGAATTAGTTATGATTTTTCTACCGAAAGGTGTCCGAAAACAAAATCTTTAGAAAATATTTTGGAAAAAATATCCCAAAAGCTCTAAGTGAAAAGTAAAGGTATTTAAAACATAACCTTACTAAAATAAACTTCGTGGAGTCTTGAATGATGAATAACTTGAGTAATTGGGATCCGTCTTTGATGTAGATGTCTCTTTAATGCTCTTCGATGGTGTATCGGTATATGACATAATAAATTGATAATGGACCTATGAAAATATGTCCTTACAAATCTCCCCCTATGTCTATGCCGATACATACATAAAAAATCCGAATTATCAAAAATCAAAATGCCTATACAAATCTACCCTCCCATGAATAAATTTGCAAGACCTCAAAACTGTTCTTAAATCATCTTCGTCAAATCTCAAAGCTTTTATCATCAGGGTGAGCAACATTATGATCTTCAATCTTTGTACCTACACACATGAGATAAAGAAAAAACCTTCATGACGCATCGAGTCTGAAATGATATAAGAATAAAGCATTAATAATCAAATCTCCCCCATCATGCAAAAACTCCCCCATAACATGATAATTCTTTCTCCCCCTTTTTATGATGTCCCCAAATAGACATATAAGAAAAAAATCAAAACATGGTGTGTCACGACAAAATGCATAGCAAACAAAGATCAATCTACGCGCATGCAAAGGAGTATCTCACAAATTTCTCAAACTATTTTTGGATTTTTTAATTTTTCATACAAAAATAAGGTATCACTTTGAAAAATATGATACAAAAATCACACCATGGATTTAAACTCAAACAACCAAGTCATGTAAACGAAATGAATGTGTGTGAACACATTCGATAGGTAAATCAACTCAATCAATTATATGTGCACGATGCATATGTGTACTCCTAACGAATGAATATCAAAAGTATCCTTAGGTGTAAAAAAAATTGTTGAATTTAAATGACATCGACTTATACAAATCAACAAATCAAAGTGAAATGATTTTCGCAACAATAACGTCCAAAACTATTTAGCGCATTTTCAAGACAATTAAGGACGTTCAAACCCGTTTTAATTCACCATCCAAACACCCTCAGATTTATACTTTGAATAGCGGCTTTCTAAATTCTCAAACTTTGGAGAATTGGTGCAAAAACCTAATTGGCCCATAATTGGCATAAATTTCTTTTTATTGCCTTTGAATTTTTTCGGGGTCTTTTAAACCTCTTTGGATCCCGGATAATAAAATTCCTCCAATTTTTAGTTCCAATTTAATGGTGGCTTTGTATTCGCAAAGGCAAAATGAACCTTTCGCAGCCCTTTCTCGTTTTTAAATAAAGCACACAAACTCGCAAAACGCTACTTATATGCACAATTTCCTTATCAAAATTTATCGCGCTTGGTTCGTTTTAAGGACAGGATTGAAGTGAAAACACCCAACCAACATGTGATAAGACAAGCACAATAATCAAACAAATCCGTGCATGTGTGCAATAAAGGAAACATGAGCCAAACATGTAAGAAATAACACTTAATTACATCTTAATGACTCCAAACATTATAAATCACAAGGATGAATTGACCTATTGTCTCAAAACACTATCAAATAGTCACATGTAAACTGGAATGAAGTTGTGACTCGGTCATCCCAAGTCTTCATCCATAAACGGTGCAAACAAAATACAAAAATCTTTTTGGATTTTTCTAAAAATTTTATGAAAATAAAATCTTTTTGTATTTTTCAAAATTTTTCAAAAATAAAAATCTATACAAAAAGTACATGTCACAACACTAGCAAAAATATATCAAAAAGCATAACTAGCGTATGACAAACATGCAAAAACAGTCATCTATATGATATGTAATGAGAAGAATCGTGTGTAAGCAAATGAGAATCAACTATTCTAAAATCTAGTGTATCCAAAAGTGATTTCCTAACCCAAACGGATGTAGCACGTCGACACGGGGTTTTGGGAACCAACAAAACACTAGACTTCGAATTCCTAGGATCTCTTCCAAGATCAAAACAAAATCTCCTAATGTGACCTTTCCTACCACAATATGAACATGTGTAAACGGGTGGAACGACACCTAAAGTGAGATCTTTTCTAACATCCTTTGGAACGGTTGACCCTCTAAAAGAAATAATGGTTTTGGCTTTAGCACTTGAAGCATGAGAACAAGATGAGCCATTACCATAACTTTCAAACCTACTTGAGTCAGTCAAATCATTTTTTAACTTCAAAATTTTTGACTTAAGCAAAGAATTAAACTCTTCCAAAGACAGGGATTTCTTTTTCAAATTTTTAATTAAACTTAACAGTTTATCACGCTCCCCCTCAACTAAAATAAACTTATCCCTAAGAGTCTTTTCATGTGCCGTAAAATTATCGATTAATTTTTTATCCTCGACGGCACAAACGGGTACCCTAGAATTTTTTAAGTCCATTATTTCCTTCTCTAAAACTAGGACTTTCTCATCACACTTCTTTTTGGCAATTTTTAAAGAATCAAAATCAATACAAAAATTACCAAAGTGCTCACGACAAATATCACTATGAGTTTGAAACGCATGCAAATTTTCAATCTTACTTTTAAATAGAGAATATTCTTTTTCCAAAACTTTAATTCTTTTGCAAAGTTTCAAATTAATACTTTTTAATTTTTCAGCACGGTCGTGAACTTTTTCAAAAATAGGCTCCTCATTAAACGGGCGTACCATTGAAAAAATGCGATTTTCACAAAATTGATTTAAAAAAAATCTATATCACACAATATTTGCGGAAACTAGGAATACGCAATAAATTAGCGTAACCCGCTCTGATACTAATTTGAAAAAAAAACGACTGTGTGATAATTGATTAAAATCGCAACTTTCTACGTTGGCACACTTATTTAATTAGTGTCTATTTTTAAACCAAAATAAATCAGCCCCAAATCATGCATCTATGGTGCGTGCGTGTGTCAAACCATAAAATAAATAAAGCATGCGACACAAGCTTAAGGAAAAATCCCCGCAGGGCAAAACCTTTTATTTCTAGAACTTTGAAAAGCTTACAAGACCATTGAATTACATACCATCTTGCTTTCTCCCACAAGAGTAACGCATGGTGTCTTCGTCAAACCTTCAAAGCAACGGCTAGAAATCTGCAGTGGTTCACGCGCAGCTATACCACAAGGACCGCAATCCTAGACACGCAGTCTGAAATCTTCACAAGGACTCCCTCCACAATAGCACACAACTCTCGGTTGTAGAGATCTCCCCACAAATAATAAACAAGGGCAAAAGTTGTGTTCTTAAACACCAAAATAATTCACTAAAGCATATGGGAGTTTTGTGAATTGAAAACAAAAAGGGATTAAAACCCTAAAGGAAGAAGACAAAAGGGATTCTGCTTTTGCAGTTTTTTTGTTCGTCAAAACGCTGTGACTTCTTGATGAAAACGGAACCAAATAATGAGATTTTATAGAAAATCACGCCGCCTCGAAAATAGAGCTCGTTCGAACGAGATCAACAAGTCGCTCGAACGAAGTACAACTGTCGTTCGAACAAGGTCTAACGACATGCTATGTATTTTGAATAATAATTTCAGGTCGTTCGAATGACCTATCAAGAGACATTCCACACTAACCTGTAGAAAAATTCGATACGAACGCGTGGCATCCAGTTTCGTATCATTCTGATTTTTTATGAATTAGTTATGATTTTTCTACCGAAAGGTGTCCGAAAATAAAATATTTAGAAAAATATTTTGTAAAAAATATCCCAAAAGCTCTAAGTGAAAAGTAAAGGTATTTAAAACATAACCTTACTAAAGTAAACTTCGCGGGGTCTTGAATGATGAATAACTTGAGTAATTCGGATCCGTCTTTGATGTAGATGTCTCTTGAATGCTCTTCGACGGTGTAGCGGAATATGACATAATAAATTGATAACGGACCTATGAAAATATGTCCTTACAAATCTCCCCCTATGTCTATGCCGATACATACATAAAAGATCCGAATTATCAAAAACCAAAATGCCTATACAAATCTACCCTCCCATGAATAAATTTGCAAGACCTCAAAACTGTTCTTCAATCATCTTCGTCAAATCTCAAAGCTTTTCTCATCAGGGTGTGCAACATTATGATATTCAATCTTTGTACCTACACACATGAGATAAAGCAAAAACCATCGTGACGCATCGAGTCTGAAATGATAAAAGAATAAAGCATTAAGAATCAAATCTTCCCCATAATGCAAAAACTCCCCCATAACATGATAATTCTTTCTCCCCCTTTTTATGATGTCGCCAAATAGACAGATAAGAAAAAAAATCAAAACATGGAGTGTCACGACAAAATGCATAGCAAACAAAGATCAAGCTACTCGCATGCCAAGGAGTATCTCACAAATTTCATAAACTATTTTTGGATTTTTTAATTTTTAATACAAAAATAAGATACCACTTAAAAAAATATGATCCAAAAATCACACCATGGATTTAAACTCAAACAACCAAATCATGGAATCGAAATGAATGGGTGTGAACACATTCGATAGGTAAATTAACTCAATCAATCATATGCGCACGATGCATATGTGTACTCCTAACGAATGAACATCAAAAGTATCCTTAGGTGTAAAAGAAATTGTCGAATTTAAATGACATCGACTTTTACAAATCAACAAATCAAAGTCAAATGATTTCCGCACCAATAACGTCCAAAACTATTTAGCGCATTTTCAAGACTATTAAGGACGTGCAAACCCATTTTAATTCTCCATCCAAACACCCTCAGATTTATATTTTGAATGGAGGCTTTCCAAATTCTCAAACTTTGGAGAATTGGTGCAAAAACCTAATTGGCCCATAATTGGCATAAATTTCTTTCTATTGCCTTTAAATTTTTTCGGGCTCTTTTAAACCTCTTTGGACCCCGGATAATAAAATTCCTCCATTTTTAGGTCCAATTTAACGGTGGCTTAGTATTCGCAAAGACAAAATGAACCTTTCGAGGCCTTCCTCGTTTTTAAATAAAGCACACAAACTCGCAAAACGGTACTTATATGCATAGTTTCCTTATCAAAATTTATCGCGCTTGGTTCGTTTTAAGGACAGGATTGAAGTGAAAACACCCAAACAACATGTGATAAGACAAGCACAATAATCAAACAAATCTGTGCGTGTGTGCAATAAAGGAAACATGAGTCAAACATGTAGGAAGTAACAGTTAATTACATCTTAATGACTCCAAACATTATAAATCGCGAGGATGAATTGACCTATTGTCTCAAAACACTATCAAATAGTCATATGTAAAATGGAATGATGTTGTGACTCGGTCATCCTAAGTTTTCATCCATAAACGGTGCAAACAAAGTACAAAAATCTTTTTGGATTTTTCTAAAAATTTTATGAAAATAAAATCTTTTTGGATTTTTAAAAAATTTTCAAAAATAAAAATCTATACAAAAAGTACATGTCACAACGCTAGCAAAAATATATCAAAAAGCATAACTAGCGTATGACAAACATGCAAACACAATCATCTATATGATATGGCAAGATAAGAATCGTGTGCAAGCAAATGAGAATCAACTATTCTAAAATCTAGTGTATCCAAAAGTGATTTCCTAATCCAAACGGATGTAACACGTCGACACGAGGTTTTGGGAACCAACAAAACACTAAACTTCGAATTCCTAGGATCTCTTCCAAGATCAAAACAAACTCTCCTAACGTGACCTTTCCTACCACAATATGAACATGTGTAAACGGGTGGAATGACACCTAAAGTGTGATCTTTTCTAACATCATTTGGAACGGTTGACCCTCTAAAACAAATAATGGTTTGGGATTTAGCACTAGAAGCATGAGAACAAGATGATCCATTAACATCACTATCAAACGTACTTGAGTCAGTCAAATCATTTTTTAACTTCAAAATTTTTGACTCAAGCAAAGAATTAGACTCTTCCAATGGCTGGGATTTCTTTTTTAAATTTTCAATTAAACTTAACAGTTTATCACGCTCCCCCTCAATTAAAATAAACTTATCCCTAAGAGTCTTTTCACGTGCCGTAAAATCATCGATTAATTTTTTATCCTCGATGGCTCAAACGGGAACCCTAGAATTTTTTAAGTCCATCAATTCCTTCTCTAAAACTAGGACTTTCTCATCAATCTTCTTTTTGGCAATTTTTAAAGAATCAAAATCAATACACAAATTACCAAAGTGCTCCTGAAAAATATCACTTTGAGTTTGAAATGCTTGCAAATATTCAATCTTACCTTTAAAGAGAGAATTTTATTTTTCCAAAACTTTAATTCTTTTGCAAAGTTTCAAATTAATACTTTTTAATTTTTCAGCACGGTCGTGAACTTTTTCAAAAATAGGCTCCTCATTAAACGGGCGTACCATTGAAAAAATGCGATTTTTCACAAAACTGATTTAAAAAAAATCGATATCACACAATTTTTGCGGAAGTAGTAGGAATACGCAATAAATTAGCGTAACCCGCTGTGATACCAATTTGAAAAAAAAAATGACTGTGTGATAATTGATTAAAATCGCAACTTTCTACGTTGGCACACTTATTTAATTAGTGTCTATTTTTAAACCAAAATAAATCAGCCCCAAATCATGCATCTACGGTGCGTGCACGTGTCAAACCATAAAATAAATAAAGCATGCGAGACAAGCTTAAGGAAAAATCCCCGCAGGGCAAAACCTTTTATTTCTAGAACTTTGTAAATTTACAAGACCATTGACTGACATACCATCTTGCTTTATCCCACAAGAGTAACGCACGGTGTCTTCGTCAAACCTTCAAAGCAACGGCTAGAAATCTGCAGTTGTTCACGCGCAGCTATACCACAAGCACCGCAATCCTAGACACACAGTCTGAAATCTTCACAAGGACTCCCTCCACAATAGCACGCAGCTCTCGGTTGTAGAGCTCTCCCCACAAATAATAAACAAGGGCAAAAGTTATGTTCTTGAACACCAAAATAATTCACTAAAGCATATGGGAGTTTTGTGAATTGAAAACAAAAAGGGATTAAAACCCTAAAGGAAGAAGACAAAAAGGATTCTGCTTTTGCAGTTTTTCTGTTCGTCAAAACGCTGTGACTTCTTGATGAAAACGGAACCAAATAATGAGATTTTATAGAAAATCGCGCCGCCTCAAAAACAGAGCTCGTTCGAACGAGATCAGCAAGTCGCTCGAACGAAGGACAAAAGTCGTTTGAATGAGATCTAACGACATGCTATGTAGTTTGAATGACAATTGTAGGTTGTTTGAACGTCCTATCAAGCAAGATTCCATGCTGGCCTGTAGAAAAATTCGATACGAACGCGTGGCCGCCAGTTTCGTATCATTCTGATTTTTTATGAATTAGTTATGATTTTTCTACGAAAAGGTGTCCGAAACAAAATCTTTAGAAAAATATTTTGTAAAAAATATCCCAAAAGCTCTAAGTGAAAAGTAAAGGTATTTAAAACATAACCTTACTAAAGTAAACTTCGCAGAGTCTTGAATGATGAATAACTTGAGTAATTCGGATCCGTCTTTGATGTAGATGTCTCTCGAATGCTCTTCGATGGTGTAGCGGTATATGACATAATAAATTAATAACGGACCTATGAAAATTTGTCCTTACATCATATTATAGTTGGTGCAAACTATATGGATTTTGGGCTGATATTCTTGAACCTAAATGAGTTTTTTGAAAATGATTTCATATAAGTTGAGGTGATAACAACTCCATATGAAATCCGAGTTTAAATCCATGTTTATGGTGTAATTTTTGGTGGGAAATTGGAAGAGTTGAATAAAATTGAGGGTTTAACTAAGTTGGGGTTTAAATTCTTAGTTGAATCCCATGAATAATTTCGAATAAAATTAGATTGTTGAATCCCATGAATAAACTGTTGTGTTGGGTAAATATAAGTTGGTAGATATTTATAGTGATGGTTGTTGATGTAGAAACCATAAATTTGGAGTTGGAGAAGATGATAAACTCCGAACTGAACACATCGAACCGGTGAAATGCGGTTCCGTTTGGGTCATCGGACTAGTTCATTTTTAGGGCCATCAGTTCGGTTCTTTTAATGGTCACCGGGCCGGTTCATTTTTTTGGCCATCAATTCGATTCATTTATGACAGTTAAATTTGAGAAATTTTACTTGGACTAAAGGATTATAGAAGAAGTCCTTTTGGACATAAATATTAGAGGATACTAAATAGAGTGTGAGGAACTCTAAAAGATTAAATGAGTGATCTATAAATCTCGGATTAGCGGGAATAAGATCAGGGGTATAAATTTGAGGAGTGTTTGGAACGAACGACATTCGAAAAAATTATTTCGGCGGATATATATATATATATATATATATATATATATTTATGCGTGTAGAATATATATGCCGATAGTATATGAGTGAATCCCAATGTGTGAGTATGATGAAATTAGAATACTAGCTGGATGTGTTAAGCTAATATTCGGGACACTACACTAAAACAAGCTTTTAGTAACAAACTTTTTTTTGTATTACTAATTGTATTATGATGTTACTATTTCTCACAACACAATACCGTTACTAATATCTGATAAGTGTTACTAATATTATTTAAATATTTTAAAAGTAATTTAAAAAAAAGTAATTAGCTAGCATTCTCACAACACAATACACTCTAGCATTCTCCAAAATGTCCCCGACTCAAAGAAATTGTCTTCTCCAAAATGCTCTAGCGTGACCTAGGGTTTGCTCTTCCTCTTCTCTAAATCGCAATCTTCTTCCTCTTCTCCAAAATCCTCTAGCGTGACCTAGGGTTTGGAAGAAGTCTCAGTTAGGGTTTGGAAGAATCGCAACCTAGGTTTTGGAAGCATTCAGCACTCACATCACAACCTAGGGTTTGGGAATTGCGATTTGCTTTCATAAGGTAATTATCTCATTCATACCATGCTTTATCTAAAACGTTCTAAGCGGTTTACTGTTCATAAGCGATTTGCTGTTGGGTTACAAGTTTATTTTTTGGTAAAATGCAATGTATTTTTGTTATTGTTGTTGGGTACATACTTTTTGTATTTTTGGTTCAAGTTTTTGATTATTTTGTATTAAATCCAAAGCTTAGAATTTTTTTTATATACTAATTTATAACATTACTAGACCTGGTATTTAATACCCTGTTTAAGAAAATGATTCTTTTTATACACTGATTTATACAATTAAAACACATAATTGTATATAACTAAGGAAATTGCACCCCTCCCCCAAACTTTAAGGTTTGTTCTAACAAAATTACATGTTCTAACTGTGATTTTTCTTATATGTATCAATGATTCTATTTTTTGTATATTATCATATAACTTTTGTGTAAACCATATTTTTTGGTAGTGCAGAATGTCACAAACATTGAACAAAGAGTGGATGAATGAGAGGAATATAATAAGTGAGGTGTACACAAATGGAGTTGTGTCTTTTATTAATTTTGCAATTGCAAACAATGGCCATCAATTCTAGACCTTTCCTTGTCCATGTGTTAAGTGCCGAAATAAGAAGCGTTTTACTGAGGTAGATATCAAGGGTCATTTGATAATGCATGGTATAGACAAGACATATACTAAGTGGTTTTTGCAAGGTGAAACACTATCATCGAACCTAACATATACTGTAGTAGATACTATTGATTGTGAAGGACATAATGAAGCTGATAACAATGAGAATGAAAGGTCGCGAAACTTAGTTGATGCATGTTATGGAGTGCACGAACAACATTGTGTAGAACCCGATCAAGAAGGATTCTCTGAAAAATCGTATGTCGATAATGAGAAGTATGACCAATATAATAAATTAGCGATCGAGAAATTGTAACCTTTATGTGAGGGTCCTGAGACTACTCTCTCTGCAATTGTTGAATTGCATAATTTGAAAAAGCAGTTTGGTTGGTCGGGAAATAACATGACCTCTCTCTAATCGGTTTTAAATAGGTGGCTTCCAAAAGGAAACGCATTACCAGAAAAATATCCGCACATGAAGAGAATAATGAAAGACCTAGGGATGAAAGAAAATTACATTCATGCTTGCGTTAACAACTGTATTTTATACTGGAAAGAGAATGAAGATTTGGAGGAATGTCCTCAGTGTGGAGAACCGAGATATGTAGTGACCTCAAAGAAAGGGAAAAGGATATGCAAAGAACCGATGAAATTTTTGAGACATTTCCCTTTAATTCCAAGGCTAGTTAGATTGTACACTATACCTTGGATAGCGCATGAAATGACATGGCACCTATAATACCCCATATTTTCATAGACTTAAATAATTACGTGATTTATTATTATTGTGGGATTAATTAAATTAAAATGTGAGAATTAATTATTAATTCGGATTTAAATTTGAATGTTTACTAGCATGACGAGAAGTTAGTAATTATTAATATTCCTGTGAGAATAAGTAATATGGAATGACTATTTTATATAACCTGTTGTGATAGAGAAATACGACAGTTTAGTATATTAAGTCGGAGACGCGCGTGTGAGTCGTGTCAGGACTAATTAAGTTGAATAAAAAAAGGAAAATTATTTTAAGTAACTCGTATGATCATTTAGAGTGCGCCGTTGAGTCCGAAGGGATCGAGATAGTCAGAAAACTCTACCCGGGTATTTTATGTGGACTCCGGAACATTTTCAGGCCAAGCCGACACCCGGTAGGGGTAGTTTTGTAATTTGGATTTTTGGAGGAATTAAATGGAAAAAAATTAGAGGAATATTATATCATCTAATTGGAGACAATTAGGGTTAGGTTAAACCAAAATCAAGAGAGAGCCACAATGGGTGAGGGAGAGCAAATTCCAAAGGAGGAGAAGCCATTTTCACCACCTTGCACAACCACCACCACCATCGTGTAGATCGGAACGCGAGGAACACATCCTTACCAACTACATCAACGGATCAGACCTTCGAAATCGAGGCAAGTGTTTATTGCTTTCTTTTATTAGCGATAATTATGTTCATGTTAGTCTAGGTTAATAAACCTTGTCATGAAAATTAATTTGGGTGAAATTGGAGAACTATATCATTATTTAGGACTGATTTGATAAGTATTTGAATACCATATGTAGATAGGATGATGCCTACGAAGTTTGGATGATTTATATGAACTAATCTGGGTTTAATTTGAAGTTATGCATATTAATTTAAGAACTAGGGTTCTTAACGAATAAAATTGGGAATTTCGAATTATATGAATAATTGGTGATGATTTAATGATTATAGGTTGTTAGAATTCATTTACAAATGTTAGGATTCGGTTGGGAATAATTGATTGGAGTTTGGAATGTTATTTTAGAGGTTTTAGGGATGAAAAATGGTGAAAAACGAGGCTGTTAAAGGTTGAGGATGAAACATCGCCCAGTTCGCGAGAAGTCGCGCGAAGTCGTTAGCATGACATTGGTTATCGCGCGAAGTCGTTCGAAAGACACGTGGAAGTCGTTCGAGCGAGATGCCCTTCCGGTTCGAGCGAGATTACCCATAATTAAGAAATTACCTATTTTGCCCCTATGTTAGTAAACGGTAGATTTGAGTGAGGAAAATTAGTGTTCGATGAACCCAATTAAGTGCAGAATTATTGGGAGTTATTTGGGTGTAAAGATTCAAATATTCATGACGGTGAGATTACCTTGGAGATTACGAGAGGGAGATAAATCGTAATTGTAAATGCGTCAAGAGTATTACGTGATAAATACTTACGAAATTAGTTCCGAAGAAATGGAACTTATAAGAATAAAAGTTAGTGATTATGTTGAGACTTCTTATGATTATGTATTAAGGATTTTCGGGTGACATATTATCCTTAGAAATATATTACGAGAGAGGGAATATCGTAAATTAATTGGATGGGTTGTGTTAATACCTATTACTTGCTCGTATTATGTGTATGACATACCTAGCTGCTTGCTATCACGGGAGGTGGTGTAAAGACAGTCTTATCCTGAGGGGATTTTTGACTTGTATCTCAGAACATATGACTCTGAAGACTTACTTGTGAGTTGGTAATTCACTAACTATGGGAGCTGTGGTGACAATTATTATGCAACACAAATAAATATGAAAGAGGTAACAATCAAGAAAAGATAAATAAAATGCCAATCACACAACAACGGGTATACGTGGTTCAACAAAGATGTGCCTACGTCCACGGTGGTTCAGTCAGTGTTATTTCTCTATATTCTGAAGAATAAGTCCAGAGAATACAACTTGTCATTTGCCCCAGACTTAGGGTTTAATTTATACATGTATATCTTGGAGTAGTGGGGGTGATGGGTTCCTCCTTATTAGCCATCTCCCCTACATGGGATCGCGTTCCCCCACAACTTCTCTTCATGGGATCGTGGGGTAATCAGATCAATACAAAAGGTGATGGGCCTGGGCTTTGGACCGCTAAGGAGAGGCTACTCGTCCACGCCTTATGATGCTAAATTCAGGGTACCCACAATTGCCCCTAAATTTATTGGGCCATTTTTACAGGTCCAATGAATTTAAATAATCAGTTATTATGGTTGATTTCTTTGAAAACTGTGAAGTTGCTTTGGCGGTACCCGCTTCGCTATCCGTGCGCTATGATTAGACTTGAAGTCTCATTGGAATAAGGCACATTTCTTTTCGTCGCTTCAGTCTTTTCCAGCAATCTTCTATCTTCTGAGAACTCTTGCGCTTTGTACCTTCTGTTTTCGATCTCTACTTTCGTTGCTTCTTCGCCATTTGACCTGATCTTCTGTCTTGTAAGTCTCTCGTGCTCTTTACATTTTCTCTTTGGTTTGTAGTTTTTCTTGTATTTTTCCAATGGCGAAGATTGGAAATAGGTCAGTAACTGAGTTTAGTAAATTCTATAGTATTCCTAAGTGGGTAGAGTTAAGTGTTGTGCCTCGCCTCCTAGGAACGTTAGGGATATAGAGGATGCACATTGGATTCACATCTTGTTGCTCTCCCAGGGGGGACTTACCTTCCCCCCTAATGATCTGTTTCTGCACTTCTTTAGCTATTTTAGTATTGTGCCTGCACAATGTTCGCCCAACGTATGGAAAATAGTGAACGGCGTACATAGGATAAATCAATTGTATGGCACAAAGTTAGGTCTTGCCGAGGTCTGCTTTTGTTACTCCTTTTCTCGAACGAGTTCAGGTGTTCTGTACCTTAAGGCTAGGAGCCCTGATAGGGCATTGGTAGTAAATCTACCTGATTCCCATAAGGACTACTGGCAAGAAGGTTTTCTTGTCAAGAATTGGCAACTTTCCCCCCAATTTGAAGGGTCGAGGTCTGAGAGGTTCACTGTTCCCTTTTATGGGAAAGAATATATAGGTAGATGTCAGATTATTGTTTCAACCTTTGTTGACTTGTGATTTTTCTAACCTCTCCTTGCTTTTTCGTTTACAGCGAGGACAAAGAACTTGGAGCCTGCTCTCAGCGAGGTTCGTATCTCGGAACTGGTGAAAGCTTGGAACATCAGGGAACCTTTGGGTGACTGCGAGCATCCTAGGTCTGCTGCTTTTCTGCTTGAATACAAGAACACAGGCTCCAGCTTCATAGCCCGACCTGTGGATAATGTTTCGGACTTTGACTCTTCTGAAGAGATTTCTGCTGAGCCCATCTAATTGGACGAAGAAGAGAGAAGCTAGGAGAGTGAGCCTGCAGGTGTTGTGAGTAATTTGGGTGCAGGCAGTGCTGACAGTAGCAGTTCTTCGAGCACTACCAGCAGTTCTGGTGAAGAGATGCCTCCCAGGAAGAATTTAATCAGAGATGATGATGATGATGTGATTCTTGCACAGAGGTCCAAGAAATCGAAGACTGCCTCTAGGGCCATAGCTACTGGTTCTCGGCCTTCTTCTCAGGAGCAAGAGAAGAAGAAGAGAGAGGAGGAGCAGGCGAGAGAGAGAGAGAAGAAAAAGGAGGAGGAGAGGAAGAAGGTGGAAGAGAGAAAGAGAAGGGAGAGAGAAAAAGAGTAGGAGAGGAGGAAGATGGAATTGAGGACCAAAATTGGTCAAGCCCTGGTCCCAGTATCTGCCTTTACTGAGGGGGATTCGGTGACCACCTCTCCTCAGCTTGCCCCTGCGCTGCTCGAGAGAGCAGTCCTTCCTGCAGATCGTGAGAGGGTGTTGGGGTCCCATCAACTGGCTTTGCAAGCTAGACAGAGGCTTGCTTTGGTAAGGTTCCCTTTTAATTCTCAATTTCTTTTGACAAATTTTGATGGTTTGTTCTTCCTGATCCTTTCCATGTTTTTTGCAGTTTGTGACCGACTTCGCTGTGCTCTATCACTCTCGCGACGAGCTGGTGAGAAGGAACGGTGAGCTGGAGCAGTAGAAGTCTACTTTGGTAGCCAGGGGTTCTCAGCTGGAGGCCGATCTGAAGTCTGCTGATGCAGCTCGAGCTTCATCTGCCTCGGCCCTTGCTAATTCTGCTCGCGAGAGAGATGATGCTGTCAGGGAGCTTGGCGAGCTGAGGAAGTCGTATGACCTGGTATGCTCGAGCAAACTAGACTTTACGGAGAAGAACAGGGTTCTTGCCGAGCAACTGGAGGCGGAGAAAGCCCAGGCAGCCACTCTTAAGGAAGATTCGTATAACTCTGGCTGGGCTGCTGCGTATGAGGACGTCGAGGTTCAGATAGGCTATATCAGCCGTCTGAACTTCAAGAAAGGGTGGAACAAGGCCCTCGTGGCTGCTAGGGTGGACGTTGCATCCCCACTCTTTAACGAGCATGATCCAGGGCCAAAGCCAATCGTGAATGAGGACCCAGCCCCAACTGCTGAAGGCACCAATCCTGTTTCTCAGGGGACTCCTACTGATGCTCCCTTGGTCGAGGGGGCAGTGGACACCCCTGCAGAGGGTAATGCCCCTGCTGATGCTGATAAGGACAAGGGTCCATCCACCGAGGTTGCTAATTGATAGGGCTTCTTTGTAATTTTTTATTCTTTTTTGATCTGATGTAACCTCGCTCATTATCAATGAAAAGACTTCATTTTTGTTTATGCTGATCTCTTTATTTTCTCTTGCTTTTACTTGTAGTTGGTTGATGTGGATGAATATATTCCTGTTACCTCCCAACTAGGTAGGACTCTTGGTCCTAATGCAAGCCCTGCAGTTCGCCAGGCCTTTGCTAGGCTTTGCAGGTTTGCTAAGTCAAGGAACCAGAAATATAAGGATCAGATTGAGCTAGTGGCCAAGTTGAAGGACAGGCTCCAGGAAATGGAAGAGATCGGTGCTTCAATGCAAGAAGAAGTTAGCGAGCTGAGAGCGAAGTTACTGGAGGCCACCGAGATCAACCAAGTCATGGAGTTTCTGCAGCGGGAGAATAAAGACCTGAGGCAGGAGGTCTCGAAGCTTAAGGAGCATTCGCCGAGCACCGCTTCGGCAGTCCTACAAGGCTCTTCTTCGTCGCGAGCTGCTCGGCCTCCCCTACCGCGTGCTGGTAGGAGTACCAGGGGTAGGAATAGGGAAGTCGAGGATCATCGTGAGAGGGAAATGGAGGAGTTGCGCGGCGATGTTCGGCGAGCTTATGTGACTGCTGCTGGGCTCCAGAGGGACGTTACCCGACTGCGGCATCTATTCAAGAAGGGCCCTCGCCAAGTGTGGACTGATGGCTATGATCAGGGCTGGCTGGATGCTCCCACAAGATTTTCATAGTTCGAGGAGCTCTCCTTCATCAGGGGGTGGTTGAGTGCTCTCAAAGAGCTGCAGGTCCCGAGGAACTCGATGTTGTGGTATCGGCACGAGATGTCCTCCTCTACTCTGATGCCCAATCCATTCAGGCGAGATGATCGATGGATCCCCATCGATGCTATTCCCCGGTGACTATTGGAGTTGGACGCAAATGAGGTCGTGGAGGAGTTTGATCCTGCTCCTGATGATGGGAGGAGACCTAAAGTTGCTGACTACCTTGCTTGGAGGCTTCCACCTCCTTGATATTTTGTTTTTTTATAATTGTAAATGCTTTGGGCGAGCTTCGCCCACTAAACATGTACTATTATTGTTTGTAAATATAAAAGATTAATGGAAAGTTCGAGTTTTGGGCGATTTTGCCGACTAAACGTGTTCATCCAATCTTTTTATATTTTTGCAGCTTCACAATCCTTTTTATCTTGTCATGTGAGTGTCCGCCCAATCCAGTATTAAGAATACCATTGTGCCCTTCCTTTACCTTTTAGGTCGTGTTGTCACACTCCCTTAGGCCTAAGTAGGGCAATTGGCGAGGACACACCTGTTATTGGATGTCTTTATCCGATCAGGATTTTGTTTAACCAAAGTAGGTTTGATGCCTAAGAATACTCTGTAGGGCTTCATATATTGCCATGGGCAATGCTAAGAGGTCTGTCGTGCTTCATGACGATGACCTGAGGAGGGGTGTTCCCCTGCTATGCCAACCATTATACCTGTGATTTGAAAAGGATGTGCAATAAGATATAATTGTTACTTTTTAGAGAGTGATCAACTGAGAGATTTTCATTGGTGAATTGAGAAATGAACTATCTTTTCCCATAATGAGTACAATAAAAGATCTAACAATAGAACTCCTAAAAATAGAATTTCTTGAGATTAGCTGCGTTCCATGCTCGTGGTATCTCTCTGCCCTCCATCGTTTTCAAATGATAGGCACCTTGCAGATCTTCTCTAATTATATCATAAGGTCCTTCCCAGTTCGGGCCCAGTTTACCGTCTGATGGCTTCACTGTGTTGCCCAGGACCTTTCTTAGAACATAGTCCCCAACTTCGAATTTCCTCGGATTGACCTTTTTGCTGTAGTGCTTTGCGAGCTGTTGCTGATAGCTCGCTAGTTTTACTAGGGCAAGTTCCCTGCGCTCGTCGGCCAAATCGAGTTCAGCGAGCAAAGCCTGATCGTTCTGACCCTGCTCGACAAGGTCGGATCTCATTGTAGGCAATCCTGCTTCTAGTGGGATGACTGCCTCCATACCATATGCTAGTGAGAATGGCGTTTCTCCTGTGGCTCGCCTAGGAGTCGTTCTGTACGCCCATAGGATATGCGGTAGCTCGGTTGTCCACGCGCCTTTGGCTTGTTCTAATCGCTTCTTCAATCCAGCGATCACTGTCTTGTTGGAAGCCTCAGCTTGTCCGTTGCTTTGAGGGTAAGCCAACGAGCTGAAGTGGTGCCTGATCCCGTGTTGGTCGTAGAAGTCCTGAAAAGGGCCACTCTCGAACTGTGTTCCATTGTCAGTGATGATGGTTCTGAGGATCCCGAATCGAGTGATTATATTTCTCCATATGAACCTCATCATGTCAGCATCTCGGATGTTCGCCAGTGGTTCTGCCTCGATCCACTTGGTAAAGTAATCAGTCGCGACCAACAGGTATTTGCGATTGCCGGCAGTGGTGGGCAGTGGTCCCACGATGTCCATTCCCCACTGGGCGAAAGGACAGGGGCTGGTCAGGGATTTTAACTCGCTGGCGGGCTGGTGGACCATGGGGGCGTGAAGCTGGAATTTTAGGCATGTACAAACATATACTGTGGAATCCTTTTGCATATATGGCCACCAATAACCTTCCTTCATTGCTCGGAAGGCTAGAGACCTTCCTCCGACGTGACTCCCACAGATTCCTTCGTGAAGCTCGTGAAGCACTGTCTTGACATCGCCTGGGTTGCATCTAAGGTAGGGGCCGGAGAAAGATCTTTTATACAAGTCGCCTCCCGTGGATAAGTGAAAGCGATCAGCTTTGACTCTTATCTGGTGGGCAGTCCTCTTATCCTCTGGGAGCGTTCCGTTCTTCAAATAGTCTCTCAAAGGATCCATCCAGCTGGGGGCTGGTTCCAATTGGAGTATTGGTTTCGCTTTGGTCAGTTCGCAGTCGGGGTAAATGCTCGGGCAGCTGAGGAAATCGATAGGGATGATCCTTTTAAGGCTGGAATCAACTGCCGAGCTAAGGGCTGCTAAGGCATCAGCGTGGCTGTTCTGCCCCCTGGGAAACTGTTGGATGTTGATTTCTTCAAAGTTCGTCATTAAGTTTTTTACCAAGGAGAGGTAGGCTGCCATCCTCTCATCCTTCACGTTATAGTCTCCACTTATGTGATTGGAAACTAGTTGCGAGTCTCCGAATACCTGTAAATGCTTTGCTCCCAGAGTTTGCGCCCTTTGGAGACCTGCTATTAAGGCTTCGTATTCTGCTTCGTTGTTGGAGGCTGCAAATCCTAGCCTGATTCCTTACTCGAGGACTGTATTTTCTGGAGTGATGAGAACAATTCCTACTCCTACCCCCTTTGAGTTGGAGGCTCCATCAACGAATAGTTTCCAGCTTCCCCCTGTAGCCTGGTTGTTTTGTTATGTTTGCTTAGGCTGGTCGAAGGGTTCTTCGCCTGTGAATTCAGCTATGAAGTCAGCAAGGATTTGACCCTTGATAGCTGTCCTTAGTTGAAATTGGATGTCAAACCGTCCAAGCTCGACTGACCATTTAGACAGTCTGCCCGACAAATCCGCCTTCCTTAGGACAGCCTTGAGGGGGTGTGATGTAAGGACGATGATCGTATGAGCTTCGAAGTAATGCTTCAGTTTCCTCGAGGACATTACTAGGGCGAATGCAAGCTTTTCCAATGGCAGGTAGCGCTGCTCGGCGTCTAGTAAGGTTTTGCTCGCGTAATAGACTGGATGTTGGATCCCTGTAACTTCACACATTAGCGCTGAGCTGACAGTATGGCTGGATACAGAGAGGTAGAGGTACAAAGAGTCCATTTGCTGTGGTATGATGAGCAGTGATGGGGATCTTAGGTAGGACTTGAGCTCGTCTAATGCTTGTGAGCAACCTGGGGTCCATTCTACCGTTTTGCTGCCTTTTAAGAGTTGGAAGAAGGGCTTGCACCTCTCGGAGGATTTAGAAATGAAATGATTTAGAGCAGCGAGCATTCCAGTGAGCTTCTGTACATCGCGGATTGTGCGAGGAGGTTGCACTCTTTTGATTGCATCAATCTGGTTCGGATTAGCCTCTATGCCTCGCTCGCTGACCAAATACCCAAGAAAATTTCTTGACTGGACACCGAAGGAACACTTACTCGCGTTGAGTTTCATTCGGTACTTCCTGAGGATTTTAAAGGTAATTGACAGGTCCGAGAGGTGATTTTCCTTCTCCTTGCTCTTGACGAGCATGTCGTCGATGTAGACCTCCATTGTGTCTCCCATTTGATTCTTGAACATTTTAGTAACCAGCCGCTGATAGGTTGCCCCTGCATTTTTTAGCCCAAAAGGCATGACCTTGTAACAGTATAAACCAACCGTCGTGATAAACGCCATTTTGTCCTAATCTGGGGCATACAGGGGAATCTGGTGATAGCCTGAGTATGCGTCTAGGAAACTCATTCGTTCGTGAGCTGCAGTGGCATCTACTAGTTGGTCTATTTTCGGAAGAGGGAAGCTATCCTTGGGGCAGGCTTTGTTGAGGTCAGTGAAGTCTATGCAAACTCTCCATTTCCCGTTGCTTTTTGGAACTACCACTGGGTTAGATAACCATTTGGGGAATTGCACTTCCCGTATGGACCCTGCATCCAACAGTTTTTCAACTTCTTTTTCTATTGCTCTGGCCTTCTCTGGAGCAGTTCGTCGTGCCTTCTGCGCTATCGGCTTGAATGTGGGATTGACGTGCAACCGATGGCAGACCATATTGGGATCGATTCCTGGCAGCTCATAGGGTTCCCCAGCGAAAACATCTATGTTGCTTCTGAGTAAGGTTAACAAATCCTTTTGCTCTTGGTCGGTGAGTGAGGTACCGATCAGGAATACTCTGCTGTTGTCGCCTTCTTTAGCAATTACTTCTACCAGGTCCTCTACAACACGCTCGGAGGGGAGGAGCCTGGTCTCTTCCACTCCGGGACTTCCATATTTTAATTGCTATTTGGAAGGGATTGCACGTTCCTCCACTTTCTCGCTGGTTTGAACAGCTTTTTTCTCTGGCTTTGGTCGGATGGCCGCTATGAAGCACTTTCTCGCCATCGCCTGGTCGCCATGTATCTCCATCACTCCCCGCTCGATGACATATTTGAGTTTCTGGTGGTAGGTCGAGGAGACTGCCTTCATTGCATGAAGCCATCCCCTGCCGAGGATGGCTTGATACGGTGAATCGATGTCGACCACCAAGAATTCGATCATTTTTGAAACATTTCCAGCGAGCACTGGTAGTACTATCTTGCCCAAAGGCATGGTTATTTTCCCAGCGAAGCCGACCAGAGGAACAGTGGTTCCCTTTAGGTCGGCGATGTTCAACTTTAATTTTCTGAAAAGGTCGATGTACATTACCTCGGATGAGCTCCCTTGATCGACGAGCAGCCTATCGATATCAAAGTTGGCTATCCTGAGTGTAATGACTAATGCATCGTGATGTGGGGTCCTCACTCCCACAAGATCTTCATCCGTGAAAATAATATGCTTGTTGTAGTTGATGTCCTCTGCTCCCCGACGTTTTCCTGCCTGTGATTTTGATGGATCAATCTGAAAAGCTTGCATTATCGCTGTCAGCTTCTTTACCTCCATTCGAGCTGAGTTACCCTGGATTTGCTTAACATCGGATACTCCATGGATTACTGCGAATTCGTGTTCGACGTCGTCTTCCAATACGTTTTCGGGTTTTGCCTCCTTGTGGACAGTCACTCTCTCTACCTTCCTTTCCAAAAAGTCATTCAAATGTCCGGATTGGGCCAACTCCTCGAGGTGGGACTTAAGAGCCTTGCAGTGCTCGGTCTTATGCCCTCCCTCTTTGTGGAAGGTGCATCTCAGTGCATTGTTTCTTTTCGATGGGTCTCCTCCCATTTTTCGGGGCCATTTGATGAACGGCTCATCCTTGATCTTCGCGAGAATTTTGTAAATTGGTTCTTTGAAGACGGTGTTGACCGCCTGGAACGACTTAGCAACGTCAGTGTTCCCTCCGTTCTTGGAGCCATTCTTGCTCCCATTCTTTCCTCCTTTTTTCTAGTTATCAACTTTCTCACTTCCCTTGGTAGCGAGCTTGGCTCGACCATTTTCTCCTACGTTAAGGCGGGTGACATCTTCCACCTTTGCGTATTTCTCAATCCGGGCCATCAGGTCATCAATGGTGGTTGCTTCTTTCTTTGTCAAGGACTGGTAAAGGAGGGAAAAGCTAGGTAGCCCAATTTTGAATGAAGCCACTACCACCTCTTCCGCGCAGTCCTCGACTTCGTTGAATAACTCCCAGTACCTCTTCGCGTAGTCTCGGAGTGTTTCCTGAGGCATTTTCTTCATTGTTAATAGAGCATCCATCCTTTTGGGATGGGAGCTGCTGGTGATGAACCAGGCCGTAAAGAGCTTGGCCTGGGATTTGAAATTTCTGATGGATCGATGAGGGAGTTTCTCGAACCATTTCTGGGCCACGTCATGAAGGCTCGAAGGAAAAATACGGCACATCAGTGCATCTCGGTGATTCCAGAGGGTTATAGCCTGTCGATACTGCCTGACATGATCAATGGGATCATTCTTCCCGTCGTAAATCTTGAACCTTGGAATAGAAAACTATTTGGGAGCTTCTTCTTCTTCTTCTTCAATTTCCCTCGTGAAGGGCAATTTCATCCGGGTCTTGAGGGCTCTCCTGGCGAGTTCTCTGGTCGACGTGGTGCCGCGGTGAGCTGGATGTTGGTCCATTTCTTTGCGGACTAGGTTTCGTATGTTGTCGTCGCTGCGAGCAGGGCTTTGATAGCGGTGAGCTTTTCTCAGTTGCTCGCGGAGGTCGTCGTCTGAGTCGCCACCTTCGAACCCTTGATATTGCCGCCTAGGGCTCCTTCCTCGGCTGCGAGATTTGCTCGCCTGAGGGCTAGGAGTGCGATAGGGGCGTCTTCTGGTATCAGGACGTAGTTCTTTCTCCTGTTTTTCCAGTCTTCTTTTCAAGCGAGCATTCTCAGCCTCATATCTGTGAGAAGACTCCCTCTGCTCGTGGAGCCTTGCTTCGTATGCATCGACCAATCTGGATATCTGAGTGGACCTTGCTGGTCCTTGACTTTCTTCTGAGGCTGGCCTTTCTAAGCGAGCCCCTTGATCTGAACGTCGGACTTCAGACCTAATCCTGCGAGGAGCGGGTGGCTCCTGAATATCTCCTACTTGAGGAGCGTTGCTGCTGTGACCAGACATCTTAGATTTTTTCTCGGCGTGGGCTCTTCTCAGGGAAAGATAAACGCTTCCCACAGACGGCGCCAATTGTGGTGACAATTATTATGCAACACAAATAAATATGAAAGAGGTAACAATCAAGAAAAGATAAATAAAATTCCAATCACACAACAACGGGTATACGTGGTTCAGCAAAGATGTGCCTACGTCCACGGTGGTTCAGTCAGTATTATTTCTCTATATTCTGAAGAATAAGTCCAGAGAATACAACTAGTCCTTTGCCCCGGACTTAGGGTTTAATTTATACATGTATATCTTGGAGTAGTGGGGGTGATGGGTTCCTCCTTATTATCCATCTCCCCTACATGGGATCGCGTTCCCCCACAACTTCTCTTCATGGGATCGTGGGGTAATCGGATCAATACAAAAGGTGATGGGCCTGGGCTTTGGGCCGCTAAGGAGAGGCTACTCGTCCAGGCCTTATGATGCTAAATTCAGGGTACCCACATGAGCGTAGGTATGTGCATGACCCATAGGTATGTGAACTATGTTCCCCTCCATTATGTGTGCTTTGTATATATGGTTCATGGGAGACTTGCGAACCGATAGTCCTTATTTGAGTACGAGAGGTACCAGGACATGATAGCAGAGTATGCAATGCACTACAAGTATAGCCTTGGGGTCCAGTGTTAGTATATATATTATAGTGGTGGATATTTATATATACTTGTGTTATAATTAAAATGTGATAATTGTAGGCTATTTTGATTGGGTTAATACATATATATAATAGTGAAAGATATATATGTATGCTTTTGGTATATCTAATATGAGACAATATTTGATCATTAAGATAGTGAAATCTTCAGTAACGTAAATAGTGAATACTTGACTTTAGTGTGCTAACACTTATTTAAATTGATAAACGTTAAGATCATATATGAAACACTACTACGAGGGGTAATTATATGGATAAGCCAATCACCTAGTAAGAAGTGTGAGATGGCTAGGTTGGAGTAGATGTACGTTAGGCGTTCACACTAGTCGATAGGTGGGAATCTCATGTGAGAGTTCGAATTAACATGCATATAATACTTGCTTTAATTCAGTTTTAAATACTTGCTAAAACATATATTTTTACACATCGGGCTCTGATCCTTTTCTTGAATCTCTTTTCTCTTTTGCTATATATATATGTATTAGTACAGGTGCCCAGCCATAGGGACACCAGTTTTAGTTACTTGGATGGTTTGCCGAGCTGCAGCTGTTGTGGAAGTTGCGGGATATTTGAGATTAAATGCTTCTCTCATTTCATTCAGTTCCTAGTTTAGATATCTCAGTTAGGGGATGTGTCGCCCATTCTCATTAGCGAAGTTTTACTCAGTTTCCTTTGTAGTTTTTCTCAGTTGGTTTGAGTATTTATTATGGTTTGGGTTGTAACTGTGAATTGGAAGGTTTTTATCCAGTCTTATCTATTCAATATTTGATTCAATTAGCATTTGATCCTTGTGTATGGTTTATAATTACATGTTTCGAATTTTGAAATTTATTGGTTTAAAGTTTAATTGGAAAATGTTTTGACACTAGCTTAATTAAATGTTAGGTAATTAATTGGATTTAAGTTTTCGATTGTGATGCTAAGAATGAACCAACCGAACATTCTGTTATAAATTTTATAAATGACTCATCCACCGATATTTAATTGGGCGGGGTGTCACAGGTGGTATCAGAGCATCAGGTTCTAGTGTCCTTTAGGATCTGTACGGCTTATTACATTTCAGCTTAGCGTTCTTTGATGTAGAGCCTTATTCTAGGATTGTTGTATTCCACTGTGTATGCGATTTGTGCTCTCCTGCGATTTAGTTTAGTGAAGTCAATTAAAATGCGAGAGTGATTGGACTTAGTACTCTGAGTAATATGGGACAACCAACGAAGGCCGTTAGTGGGGCTGCAGGAGGAGGAAAATAATTGAAAGTTGTGAAACATTCGGGGAATGGTGATCGCGGTAGAAGTCACCAAAAGTAATATTTAAGTGTAATGGGCTAATGGAGGGAATTAATCCAAAGGCAATAATGTAAAATAGAGTGCAGTAACACTCAAAATTTTTAAATTCACAAGAAATTTTTCTTAGCTTAGAGAAACAACAAAGAGTAAAAATAGTCAATCAGACCGAGATATTGTGTACGGGTTGACCATTTAAAATTTTCCATCTTCTGGTCAGACAGAGATATGGACGAGATGTTGAACTTATCACCAGTAGGTCGGGTAGATACCGATCGTAAAGGATGAGTAAACTTGGTAAGATAACTTCGCAACCGAAGTAGGAGTCACAGAAGATAAAAGGGTCCGTATGTTGAAAATGGACTCATGGGTAGGATACCCTAGCGTTAATGGGAGGTACGACTAAGGTGACTAGTGTTAATGCCATCAAATTATATGTTTATTAGAATATATCAATGCCCCAGAAGAAAGGGAGCCAGTCGAGTTGTGATACCTAGCCGAAGGGAAAGGTTGGATTCAATAGTGTTAGTAGAACATCATCAGAAAGTATACCCAATGAGGGGAAATCGGTTTAAATGATATGATTAAATCTTAACATAATGGTGATAGATTCAGTCAAGACCGGCGGGTCGATCATGTGTTCCATATGCCCTGTAGAGTGCAAGGAACAACGAAAATAACAACTAGGAGTTAAGACTACCAGGTCCGAGAGAAGGACATCCCAAAAAGTCCAAGAGGACTAGTAAAAGGGAAATTACTCTGTATGTAGAGGTAAGGGTTACCAGTATTGAATGTGTTCACGTGAGTAGTGAAATTGATAAGTATCGGGAATAGTAAATCGTGCCTGTAAGGCATACCAGTTGGAAAAGTAAAGTATCCAGTGTGAGAATCGGGTCAAGAGAATTGGATCCAGGAACTAATAACCTGAGAGTAGTAGGTCTAGGAGGGACAAACGTAGTCCTCAATAACTATAGCATACCGTATTTCAGGTCGACGGGGCCCAGGGAAATCAAGGGAAGGCCAGTGAGGCCATATTTGAGGCCTAGAAATAGGGTGCCAATGTATCGATGACGGGCGTGTGAGCCACAAAACAGGATAATTTACCCACCAAAAAGGAAGGGAAAATCTAATGAATGGAATTCAAAAGGTATAACGATTATAGATAATTATGGGTCTCAAAAAGTGCGTGCAGGGACCCTATGGTCAGGCTAAACTGATGAAGCTTTGTTTCGTCCTTGTGAAATGGGGGTGAGTTCCAGTGACATGGGTGTGTCACAACATATGTAAATAGTTAGAACTAAGAATTTGAGTGTGCATTCGGTTTAGTGGGTACGCCGGTGACAACAACCTTATTATGTAAATGACTACCATTTGGTAGCGAGATTTTTCGTGCCACCTGCGGGGAGGAGCAAGTGTGGGCACTAAGAGAAGTTTGTATATGGTATTATGTAACGATTCGTGCTCCTTTGAGCGTTATGATGGTAGAGCATATTATTATTATTATTATTATTATTATTATTATTATTATTATTATTATTATTATTATTATTATTATTATTATTATTATTATTATTATTATATTTTATGGTTACTGGTTACCCAGGGTTTGAATGGTAATAAATTGTGTGATAAGACTATTGTACTAAAAAATTTAAATTTTAAATATATGGTTTTAGCGAGGCATCACCTGAAAGATAGTTGAGCCTGCATATGTGTTGTAATTGTATTGTAGACTTCAGTGAGTATGTTTTCTTGCTATGTTAATCCCGGTGATCAGGGATGTTCTACTGATGTGATTCATTGACTTGTTGTAGAGCGGAGAGAAATAGCTCATAAATTATATAACTCTAATAACTCGTGATAGTGAGAGCCTTGCGTTGTATACAGCCTTTAGTAATATGAGAGTGGACGAGTAGACTTCTTATGTCGCAAACGGGAATTCAGGGATATATGTTATGGATTAAAGACTTAACAGATCTCGACGACCAGCAGTGTTATGTAGTAGTGTATCGGGGGGGGGGGGGTTCCTTGTTTGGATTTCTCTTTGCGAGACATCCCACGTATGAAACTTAGCGAGCGTTGGAAGCTGGGAGAAATTTGTCTTTAGTACATAGATGTAGAATCGTAATGATTATTCATATACGTAGTTATAATCATGAGATAAGGGTTATGTTACAAATTAAGGCTGATGGGGCCGTATAAGAATAATATGTAATAATGTTACAAATCGTTGACAACATGAGCAGACCGGTGGGACAACCTAAGATACGATTAGGTGGAAAAGGTAGGGTGACAGAATAGGACCTTACCAGATAGTCATGCTAAGTATGTGGGCCATAAATTATTATTTATATTTATAAAACGTCTAGTGCGGTGGTGCTGCAATGCACCAAGCATAGGGTGTATGGGCGCCCTAGATATTTGGGTAATAAATTTTTCTTCCTTAAGTGAAAGATTGTGAGACAATGCGTATTACGAGAGTTACTGAATGTAGAAGAGTGTGACTTCAGGATTTGTCTATTTGATGGGTTAGGGCAGTTAGGACCGTTAATTCCCAGATTTGCCACGAGGATATTATAAGAAGAATCCGATAAAGTTTAACTCGAGGAAGTTGAAACTTACTTGATAGGACATGGAGAGAATATGTTTCACGAGAATCTGAAGTTTAAAGGGAGAGAGAAGGACTAGTGACATATAGTGATGACACTGTTGCCTGAGCCATAGATATGGATGTGGTTATAAGAAAGGTAAAATGCATATCGATATAAAGCCGTAGTAGTGATGGCTTAAGCAAAGCAAGATATTTCTGAGCTCCAATTGGAAGTGGACCATCAGGAAATAATAGAGTTCCTTTAGCATTAAGAATTCCTTGGTAGTGACGGGAGAGTAAATCCACGCACAATTACAGAGTTAATTACTTCGCAATGAAACCTCGACCCTATGGGGGTGAAAGTGAGTCGGGTAATTAAAGTAGCTCACATTATGCAAAGTTGGGACAAATCATGACGTATAACAATAAACCCCAACCCTTATTCCTGGGATATTAAGGTTATATGGGGTACAGATAAAGTTTTGTTCGAAAGAGTCAAGAGAGTTATGACTCAATTATTGGGAAGAGTTCTGGGAGGCCCTGAATATCGAGATACGAACGTATTCGACCTAACACACTCGCGGGCGGACGGTAAGTCTGAGAGTTTTAGTTGCACATTGTGAGGTATGTTGTATTTCCAATTATGGGAAGGTTTAGTGTAATATCTTCCACTGGTGGAGTTAGCGTAAGATGACTCCCCTCAATTTATTATCGATAGAATTCCATTCGAGGCATTATATATATAAATCCTTGTTATCCTTGTGCTTATTGGATAGAAGGGAGGACAATAATCTACTAGGTCCAGGGAAATTTTAGGGCCCGTCAACCAGGGTGGAAATGATTGGGAGTTGCATTATTGCATGTTGGAATGAGGAAATTGGTACTGAGTGATGTGGGATCTTTTCCTATTATTGTTAAGTTTGAGTCGATAGCGTACAGACTTAGGTTCCATAGCCCTTTGTGGAGGCAGTATGGCGAAAATGTGTTAACATTTATAGTATGTATCGTGTGTAAGACAAATTTGTATATATCTAAATATCAAATCACCTACTAGTGCGAGTATTAGAAGGCTAAATAATGACTATATATAAGTTAAGTGGTGAAACTTAAAGGGTAAGGCTTGGAGAGTAATTAACCAGATTATTAAGGGTATTCGGTAATGTACTGTATAGGCGGTACTGCTTAGATTACATGCGATGTGAGGTTAATATCCGGAGTTTTCCTTACCATAAATACCTTATTTTCCAAATTTCGGAACGAAATTCCGTTATTAGGGGGAAAGTATGTAATACCCCGTATTTTTGAAGACTTAAATAATTACGTGATTTATTATTATTGTGGGATTAATTAAATTAAAATGTGAGAATTAATTATTAATTCGGATTTAAATTTGAATGTTTACTAGCATGACGAGAAGTTAGTAATTATTAATATTACTGTGAGAATAAGTAATATGGAATGACGATTTTATATAACTTGTTGTGATAGAGAAATACGACAGTTTGGTATATTAAGTTGAAGACGCGTGTGTGAGTCGTGTCAGGACTGATTAAGTGGAATAAAAAAAGGTAAATTATTTTTAAGTAACTCGTATGATCATTTCGAGTGCCCCGTTAAGTCCGTAGGGGTCGAGATAGTCAGAAAACTCTACCCGGGTATTTTATGTGGACTCCGGGACATTTTTAGTCCAAGCCGACACCCGGTAAGAGTAGTTTTGTAATTTGAATGTTTGGAGGAATTAAACGGACGAAAATTAGAGGAATATTATATCAGCTAATTGGAGACAATTAGGGTTAGGTTAAACCAAAATCAAGAGAGAGACACAATGCGTGAGGGAGAGAAAATTCCCAAGGAGGAGAAGCCATTTTCACCACCTTGCACAACCACCACCACCATCGTGTAGATCGAAACGCGAGGAACGCATCCTTACCAATTACATCAATGGATCAGACCTCCGAAATCGAGGCAAGTGTTTAATGCTTTCTTTTATTAGCGATAATTATGTTCATGTTAGTTTAGGTTATTAAACCTTGTGATGAAAATTAATTTGGGTGAAATTGGAGAACTATATCATTATTTAGGACTGATTTGATAAGTATTTGAATACCATATGTAGATAGGATGATGCCTACGAAGTTTGGATGATTTATATGAACTAATCTGGGTTTAATTTGAAGTTATGCATATTAATTTAAGAACTAGGGTTCTTAACAAATAAAATTGGGGATTTCGAATTATATGAATAATTGGTGATGCTTTAATGATTCTAGGTTGTTAGAATTCATTTACAAATGTTAGGATTCGGTTGGGAATAATTGATTGGAGGTTGGAATGTTATTTTAGAGGTTTTAGGGATGAAAAATGGTGAAAAACGAGGCTGTCAAAGGTTGAGGATGAAACATCGCCCAGTTCGCGAGAAGTCGCGCGAAGTCGTTAGCATGACATTGGTTATCGCGCGAAGTCATTCGAACGACACGTGGAAGTTGTTCGAGAGAGATGCCCTTCTGGTTCGAGCGAGATTACCAATTTTTAAGAAATTACCTATTTTTTCCTTATGTTAGTAAATGGTAGATTTGAGTGAGGACAATTAGTGTTCGATGAATCCAATTAAGTGCAGAATTATTGGGAGTTATTTGGGTGTAATGATTCAAATATTCGTGATTGTGATATTACCTTGGAGATTACGAGAGGGAGATAAATTGTAATCGTAAATGCGTCGAGAGTATTAAGTGATAAATACTTACGAAATTAGTTCCGAAGAAATGGAACTTATAAGAATAAAAGTTAGTGATTATGTTGGGGCTTCTTATGATTATGTGTTAAGGATTTTCGAATGACATATTATCCTTAGAAATATATTACGAGAGAGGAAATATCGTAAATTAAAACACGTGGATAGTATTTAGTGATAATAATACTACGTATGGAATATGGCATTTGTTTGTGTGTATACCGTTTAATTGGATGGGTTGTGTGAATACCTATTACTTGCTAGTATTATGTGTATAGCATACCTAGCTTCTTGCTATCACGGGAGGTGGTGTAGAGACAGTCTTATCCTGAGGGAATTTTTGACTTGTATCTCAGAACATATGACTGTGAAGACTTACTTGTGATTTGGTAAGTCGCTGACTATGGGAGCGTAGGTATGTGCATGACCCATAGGTATGTGAACTATATTCCCCTCCATTATTTGTGTTTTGTATATATGGTTCTTGGGAGACTTCCGAATCGATAGTCCTTATTTGAGTCGAGAGGTACCTTGACATGATAGCAGAGTATGTAATGCACTACAGGTATAGCCTTGGGTTGCAGTGTTAGTATATAGATTATAGTGGTGGATATTTATATATACTTGTGTTATACTTACAATGTGATAATTGTAGGCTATTAAGATTGGGTTAATACATATATATAATAGTGAAAGATATATATGTATGCTTTTGGTATATCTAATATGAGACAATATTTGATCATTAAGATAGTGAAATCTTCAGTAACGTAAATAGTGAATACTTGACTTTAGTGTGTTAACACTTATTTAAAATGATAAACATTGAGATCATATACGGAACACTACTACAAGGGGGTAATTATATGGATAAGACTATCACCTAGTTAGAAGTGTCAGATGGATAGGTTGGAGTAGATGTACGTTAGGCGTGCACACTAGTCGAGAGATGAGAATCTCATGTGAGAGTTCGAACTAACATGCATATAATACTTGCTTTAATGCAGTTTTAAATACTTGCTAAAACAAATATTTTTACACATCGGGCTCTGATCCGTTTCTTGCATCTCTTTTCTCTTTCGCTATATATATATGTATTAGTACAGGTGCCCAGCCACAGGGACACCAGTTCTAGTTACTTGGATGGTTTGCCGAGCTGTAGCTGTTGTGGAAGTTGCGGGATATTTGAGATTAGATGCTTCTCTAATTTCATTCAGTTCCTAGTTCAGATATATCAGTTAGGGCATGTGTCCCCCATTCTCATTTGCAGAGTTGTACTCAGTTTCATTTGTAGTTCTTCTCCGTTGGTTTGAGTATTTATTATGGTTTGTGTTGTAACTGTGAACTGGAAGGTTTTATCCAGCCTTATCTATTCAGTATTAGATTCAGTCAGCATTTAATCCTTGTGTATGGTTTATAATTACATGTTACGAATTTTGAAATTTATTGGTTTAAAGTTTAATTGAAAAATGTTTTGACACTAGCTTAATTAAATGTTAGGTAATTAATTAGATTTAAGTTTTCGACAGTGATGCTAAGAATGAACCAACCGAACATTCTGTTATAAATTTTATAAAGGACTGATCACCCGATATTTAATTGGGCGGGGTGTCACAGCACCACCGGGCAACAAGTTTATGGGATTATCAGTGACATCCCTATGATTCATCCCAATGGAGAATGATAAAAAGTAGATGGCCCGATTTCACCGAGGAAGGGCGCAATGTTTGGCTTGCAATAGAAACAGATGTGTTTAATCCCCATGGTATTCCGTCTAGTAGTTATAGTTGCTGGCCTGTCATGACCGCGCCTTATAATGTGGTCCCTTCTTTGTGCTTGAAGCGTGAGTTCAAAATTTTATCTTTGTTAATTCCTGGGCCAAAGGGATCGGGTCAAGACATTGATGTTTTTCTTCAACCATTAGTAGATGAGTTAGAACAACTATGGGAAGAAGTTCTAGCTATTGACATACACAAAATGCAACCTTTTATGTTGAGAGCTATGTTGATGTGGGGGATTCATGATTTTCCCGCATATGGAAACTTATCTGGGTGTGTAACACGTGGTTATAAAGCATGTCCTATTTGTGGTGATGACCCTCCATCCATTTGGCTAGAACATAGCATGAAGATAGTTTACACAAACTATCGTATGTTTCTTAAAAGCGATCATCCTTTTAGGAGTGGTAGAGGTTTGGGACTTAGGACACAAGAAGTTGGACGTCCCCTGATTTGACTAAACGGAGATGCACTTGTGGAGAAGTTAAGAAGTATAAAGTATGTAACTAGAAAAGTCTTAAAAGTTCCCGCTACGAAGAGAAAGTCTAATAATGTTAATGGGAGTGCTAATGTTGAAGTTAAAGAAGCTTGGTATAAAAAATCTATTTTCTTTGATTTGGAATACTGGCCATATCATCAAGTTCGACATGTCCTTGATGTGATGCACATCGAAAATAATGTTGCAGAGCATTTAATAAACACAATTCTTGATGATAATAAAACAAAGGATATTGAAAAGGGTCGATTGGATATGAAGGGTATGGGCATACACAACGGTTAATGGCTTCAAGTTGATGGACGCACTGGAAAAATGATAAAACCAACAACACCATTTATCTTGGATAAAGAAGAAAAAAGACAATTCTGCCAAATTTTGAAGGACTTAAAGCTTCCTACCAATTTTTCCTCTAACTTGTGCAATATAGTAAGTCTTAGTACCCCATCTTTGCACTCCTTAAAGACGCATGACTATCATGTCAAAATTGAACATTTGTTACCTGTGTTGTTCCAACATGCCTTTCTGAACCATCGAGATTTAAGAAGAGCAATCCAATAATTAAGTTTGTTCTTTAACAGGTTGTGCTCTAAGGTCCTAATTCGGCAAGATATCCAAATAGCCAAATACATGGTTATTGAAGCATTGTGCGTGTTGGAAAAATATTTTCCACCTACGTTTTTTGATATTAGCATTCACCTCACTGTGCATCTAGGAGATGAAGTCGTAATTTGTAGACCCACCGACGCTCATTGGATGTATCCATTCGAAAGGTGATTTTTTTTACCTTTTAATATAGTAAAATATGACTCATTTAAGTTAATAATAATTTTTATTACCTTATATAAATAGGACGATGAAAGATTTCAAAGATATACCCAGCAATAAGCGGTATGTTGAAGGTTCAATTGCAGAATCCTACGTTATTGCTGAATCTCTTAGATATTGCATGGAGTACATGCCAAATCCATCAGATGGAAATCATAAACGCTCCCATGAGGCCTTTTTAGAGGAAGGTGGAGAGTTCTCTGATGAAGGGTGAAAAACGTCGTATGCGACTGTGTGATACCGATTAAAAAATAACTCGCAAGTTTCCAAGTAACCCTTATTTAACTAGCGTCTACTTTTAAACCAAATAAATTCAACCCTTAAACATGCATCTAAATCAACCCATCAAATATAAAGCATGCGACACAAAGTTAAGGAAAAATACCCGAAGGGCAAAACCTTTTATTTATAGAACTTTAAAGAATTTACAAGACCATTGACTTACATACAACCTGATAATCGCCCACAAGTGTAACGCACGGTGTCTTCGGTAAACCTTCAAAGCAACGGCTAGAAACAGTGTGACACATAAATACCCGCAGGTGCCGGTTCCTATGTCGGTGGCTGGAATTTTCCCTTTCCAGGAGGGCAGCAATGAAGAAGAGAACGGCTTCTCCACAAGGGTTGAACAAACCAAAGTTGTGTTCTTGGGTTACACAACAAGATTCACAAAGGTTTGGCAATTGTGTGAATCAAAACATGAGTCTTGGGACTCAAAAATATGAAGACTAGAGTAATTTGGACTCTTAAAAACGTCTTCTAAAGTCTTGCAAAACAACTCCCCCGAAGTTGGTATTTATAGGAAAAAATATGAAGAGTCCCATGTTCTTAAAACTCTAAAATTCTATCCACCGTACAAAAAAAATAGCATTCTTTAAGGAATTTTCTCCATCTTCAAAAGGTCATAACTCCTTCATCGTAGCTCGGATTGAGGTGACGTTTTTTCCAGTATCTTCGTTGCGGCGAGATCTTCAACTTTCCAGTTGACCAGACCTCCTAACTATGGATGTGAAATTACGAAAATGCCGTTGAACACTCCTATCGTGCCTTTTTTCACTGTTTTGACTTCCCTTGCGTACCACTTGCATTAAGTCCCTAAAATCGTGGACCGTGAAGTCATTGAGGCAGATGTGGGACATATTAATGGAGATGTTGAATGCTTGATTCCCGGAATTCGGATTGAGGCCGTCGAGTGACATCTTGAGGTGACGTGCCAAATGTAGCGGCGTACGACATACATAAATGTAACATGTTGGACATGAGAAAAATGTCCTTACAAATCTCCCCCTATGTCTATGTCGGTACATACATAAAAAATCCGAATTATCAAATATGAAATTGCCTATACAAATCTACCCTCCCATGAACCCAAAACTGGAAAAGGTACAAATGAATAGTCTTCATCGTTTGTTCTTCAAATCTTCAGGAATCTCAAATCTTTTCTCATCAGGGTGTGCAATTCAGAGATCATCAATGCAGTACCTACACACATGAGATAAAGAAAAAAATACCAAGTGACGTATAGAGTTTGAAATAAGATAAACATAGATACCAATACATGATAAGCATAAGTCAAATCTCAAAACTCCCCCAAAATTCAAACTCCCCCATAAAATGATAATTCTTTCTCCCCCTTTTTATGATGTCCCCAAATAGACAAATAAGAAGAATGAATCAAACAAGCAAGCAAAATCGGGGCGTCACGGTATACAAATCAAGGCATCAATCAAATGACAAACGTGCTCTTGCAAGGAGATGCTAAAAAAATCTTCGCAAACTATTTTTGATTTTTCAAATTTTTCATACAAAAAAAAAAAAAATAGATACCATTTGAAAAAAATGTTACAAAAATCACACCATGGATTTAAACTCAAACAACCAAGTCATGGAAACGGAATGAATGGGTGTGAACACATTCGATCGATAAATCAACTCAATCAATCATATGTGCACGATGCATATGTGTACCCCTAACGAATGATCATCAAAAGTATCCTTAGGTGTAAAAATTTATTGAATTTAAATGACATCGTCTTATGCAAATCAACAAATCAAAGTCAAAGTGATTTCCACACCAATAACGTCCAAAACTATGTAGCCCATTTTTTCAAGCATTTCAAGGACGTGCAAACCCGTTTTAAATTCTCCATCCAAACTCCCTCATATATATTTCTTTTAGAGGTAATCTAAATTCTCAAACTTTGGAGAATTGGTGCAAAAATCTAAATGGCCCATATTTGGCATGAATATCTTTTTATTGCCTTTCAATTTTTTCGGGCTCTTTTAAACCTCTTTGGACCTCGGATAATAAAATTCCTCAATTTTTTAGGTCCTTTTCAACGGTGGCTTTTGCGCAAAGGATAGATGATTACCTTTCGCAGCCCCTCCCCGTTATCAAACAAATCACACAAACTCACAAAACGGTTTTTATATGCACAATTTCCTTATAAAAATTTATCGCGCTTGGTTCGTTTTAAAGACAGGATTGGAGTGAAAACACCCAACCAACATGTGATAAGACAAGCACAATAATCAAACAAATCCGTGCATGTATGCAATAAAGGAAATATGAGTCAAACATGTAGGAAGTAACACTTAATTACATCTTAATGACTCCAAACATTATAAAGCACATGGATGAATTGACCTATTATCTCAAAACACTATCAAATAGTCACATGAAAAAATGGAATGATGTTGTGACTCGGTCATCCAAAGTGTTCATCCATAAACGGTGCAACAAAAAAAAAAAATCTTTTTGTATTTTTCAAAAAAATATATACAAAAAGTACATGTCACAACGCTAGCAAAAATATATCAAAAAGCATAACTAGCGTATGACAAACATGCAAACACAATCATCTATATGATATGGTAAGAGAAGAATCATGTGCAAGCAAACGGGAATCAACTTGTCTAAAATCTAGTTCCTCCAAAAGTGATTTCCTAACCCAAATGGATGAAACACGTCGACAAGTGGTTTTGGGAACCAACAAAATACTAGACTTCGAATTCCTAGGACCTCTTCCAAGATCAAAACAAAATCGCCTAAGGTGACCATTCCTACCACAATATGAGCATGTGTAAACGGGTGGGATGACACCGAAAGTGTGATCTTTTCTAGCGTCCTTGGAATTAGTTGACCCTCTAAAACAAATAATGGTTTTGGCTTTAGCATTAGAAGCATGAGAACACGATGAGCCATTACCATCACTATCAAACCTACTTGAGTCTGTCAAATCATTTTTTTACTTCAAAATTTTTGACTCAAGCAAAGAATTAGACTCTTCCAAATTAAGGGACGCCTTCTTCAAATTATCAATTAAACTTAACAGTTTATCACGCTCCCCCTCAATTAAAACAAACTTATTCCTAAGAGTCTTTTCACGTGCCGTAAAATCATCGATTAATTTTTTATCCTCGACGGCACAAACGGGAAGCCTAGAATTTTTTAAGTCCTCCAATTCCTTCTCTAAAACTAGGACTCTCTCATCACTCTTCTTTTTGGCAATTTTTAAAGAATCAAAATCAGTACACAAATTACCAAAGTGCTCACGACAAATATCACTTTGAGTTTGAAACTCTTGCAAATATTCAATCGTACTTTTAAAGAGAGAATTTTCTTTTTCCAAAACTTTAATTCTTTTGCAAAGTTTCAAATTCAAACTTTTTAATTTTTCAGCACGGTCGTGAAATTTTTCAAAAATAGGCTCCTCATTAAATGGGCGTTCCATTGAAAAATTGTGATTTTACATAAAACTGATTTTTAAAAAAATCAATATCACACAATTTTTGCCGAAAATAGGAATACGCGATAAATTTGCGCAACCTGCTCTGATACCAATTTGAAAAACGTCGTATGCGACTGTGTGATACCGATTAAAAAATAACTCGCAAGTTTCCAAGTAACCCTTATTTAACTAGCGTCTACTTTTAAACCAAATAAATTCAACCCTTAAACATGCATCTAAATCAACCCATCAAATATAAAGCATGCGACACAAAGTTAAGGAAAAATTCCCGAAGGGCAAAACCTTTTATTTCTAGAACTTTAAAGAATTTACAAGACCATTGACTTACATACAACCTGATAATCTCCCACAAGTGTAACGCACGGTGTCTTCGGTAAACCTTCAAAGCAACGGCTAGAAACAGTGTGACACAGAAATACCCGCAGGTGCCGGTTCCTATGTCGGTGGCTAGAATTTTCCCTTTCCAGGAGGGCAGCAATGAAGAAGAGAACGGCTTCTCCACAAGGGTTGAACAAACCAAAGTTGTGTTCTTGGGTTACACAACAAGATTCACAAAGGTTTGGCAATTGTGTGAATCAAAACATGAGTCTTGGGACTCAAAAATATGAAGACTAGAGTAATTTGGACTCTCAAAAACGTCTTCTAAAGTCTTGCAAAACAACTCCCCCGAAGTTGGTATTTATGGGAAAAAATATGAAGAGTCCCATGTTCTTAAAACTCTAAAATTCTATCCAGCGTACAAAAAAAATAGCATTCTTTAAGGAATTTTCTCCATCTTCAAAAGGTCATAACTCCTTCATCGTAGCTCGGATTGAGGTGCCGTTTTTTCCAATATCTTCGTTCCGGCGATCTCTTCAACTTTCCAGTTGACCAGACCTCCTAACTATGGATGTGAAATTACGAAAATGCCCTTGAACACTCCTATCGTGGCTTTTTTTACTGTTTTGACTTCCCTTGCGTACCACTTGCATTAAGTCCCTAAAATCGTGGACCGTGAAGTCATTGAGGCAGATGTGGGACATATTAATGGATATGTTGAATGCTTGATTCCCGGAATTCGAATTGAGGCTGTCGAGTGACATCTTGAGGTGACGTGCCAAATGTAGCGGCGTACGACATACATAAATGTAACATGTTGGACATGAGAAAAATGTCCTTACAAAGGGCCTTTGCTTGATGATAAGACTATAACGTTGGGGCATGCACAGTTTCAACAAATACGTCGATGGGTATTATTTCGACTAAATGTTGATGGATTTCAAGAGTACTATAGGTTTGAGTTCTTTCGTTTGTTTATAGTTAAGAATTAATTATCATTTTGAGTTATAATTACTTATATCAAACTACATATTGCAGTGAGTATGAAGCATCACTGAAATTCGTTTCTCCTCCTAAAAGGAAGGGGATTGAAATGACAGAAGTGGAGAGACAAACTTCTTTTATCCCTTGGTTATCCGAGAAGGTGATTATATAAATACTAATATTTTTATTAATCTTTCCATTAAGTATGATGAGAATTGAAACATTGTAGTAATTATGATTTGTTTTCATCAAACAGTTGCTGAAATCAGGAGAGACGAAGACAAATGAAATATTATGGCGGTTAGTTCAAGGGCCGCAATTCAAGGCTAAAACATATAAAAAGTATCATGTAAATGGTTTCCTATTCTCTCCTAAGTATCATGACAATACTGTTGTCACACAGGATAACGGCGTTTGCTTGAAGGCATGGACATAATTTCAAGCTAAAAAAAGTGATAAGAATATCACAAATACTTGGACTATGTAGTATGGAGTTATCAAACAAATTATTGAGTTGGACTATACCTTGTTTAAGGAGGTGGTATTTTATTATGATTGGGTGAGAGTGGAGGATAAGACTAATGGTTGTAAGCTTTGTACGAACTCCAACTTAGTGATGGTAAATTTTGATAAGTTTAAGAGCGTTGATAATGAGTATGATGGGCCTCCCATTCTCGCATCCGAGGCTAGTCAAGTATTCTATTCGAAAGATCTTAAAAATCCCAATTGGTGGGTTGTTATACAGTCACCTAAGAGATTGATGAGTCAAGTGGACAACTTAGAGACACCAACAATCTTCCAATCTATTCTTGAAGACCAACCGCACTTGGAAAGTTTTCTCAAGCAATACGACTCGATTTAGTTGTTTTAATATTTTCTTTTGGATATTGTAACCGTTGAAAGCTGTTTTGTTTTACCAACATGACTACATTTTCTTTTACCTCGTTGCTAATATATAAATTTATTGGTGGTATGTTAACCGTTGAAAGTAGCGTCTTGTGATTTTAATGATATCATCCTGTGATTTCTATATATATCTCTATCAATATGCTAATGTTGTATTAATATGATAATTCAATACATATTATTTTCAAACTATTATTTATATTGTTGGCATTTGTTTTTTGTTCTGGCAGGATTGTATTGGGCGGCATGGCTTCAAGTGCAAGTGGTAGTTCGAAATAACAAATGTCATCAACACCGCAACAAATATCATCCACTCCGCATCAAGAATTAGTCGATGGAGGTTCGAAGAAACCTACCTCAAGTGAAAATAAAAAGAAGCAAGACGAAATGGATAAAAAGGCTAAACAATCATAATATATGATCGAAGATGGTAAAATGAAAGTCACTGTTCAAGTGGATGGGCGTGTAGTCGGTCCATAGAGTGGTAGATGGAGAATTCGTGTCGGTGATCTTGTTAGATCTTATATTCCGACTAGTTACGAAGATTGGAGAGTTGTGCCAAACAATTACAAAGATGATGTTTGGAATGCTTTAATGGTAGGATTTGAGTTAGATGTTGAATCGGAGGTGGCTCGCCCGCTGATGGAGAAACGGTTTGCACAGAAGTTTAGGACACACAAAAGTAATATGAGATGTTTTTTGCCTACCGAAGACAATCCTGGAGTCCTACCAGAAGGTGTTGATCCCAACATATGGAGATTATTTTGTGAGAACGAAAGGAAAGCAAAAAAGAAGTCACAAAATATTCAAAATGCCAAGAATGGAACCAATTTAGAATATTCCCATGCACTTGGGCATCGCACCTATGCTGCTTTGCAATATGAAATGGTATGTATCATAATGTTTTTCAAATATCAACACTACTTTTGTGTATAACATGTGATATTTAAATTGTAGGTTCAATCGAACCCAGAAGAAGAATTAACGCGAGTAGACACATGGCTTGCGGAACACGAGGATAAAACGGGGAATGTCTTAAACAGTGCTAAGCTTTACTATGTGCGTATTTACATGAAAAATAATTGTATTTTTAGTATTATTTATTGTGTTTATTAATGAAATTTTCTCATTCTGATTTATAACTATCATTTGATAGGATAATGTAAAGGATACGATGGAGAAAAGAAAGAGAAACAGTGGAGAGGGTAGTAGCAAGAGCCAATGCATAGAGAATGATGAGTTGATAGAGGTTTTTGGGAAGGAGAAAAATGGAGGAATTCGTGCAGTTTGTCCCCTAATTTCGAAGAAGCAGTTGATGCATTTAGGGGTGGCAAATGCCAAACTTAAACAAAGAAAGAAGGAAAATGATGATGTGGATGCATTGAAGGAAGATATCATCTCTTCCGTCAATAGAAGATTTGAGGAAAATAACACACAAATTATGTTATATATGTATTTTATATAATTTCATTTATTAAAAAGACCTATTTAGATATAATAGATATTAACTTACTATCGTTTGATCCGTTTTTTCATACGATGCTATAGAACGTTTGGTTGATGCTTTCAATGCTCAAAATAAAAAGGGTCCACCAATCACACCGATAAGTGATCATTCATCCAATACAAGTTTACAACACAGGAATCTATGTTAAAATTTGGATAATGTTTTTGCATCCGCTTCTCGTCCTATTTGCGTGACCACACCTTCTCTTACCAACAATCCCAAAGTCATCTTGTTTGATAGGTATAATGAAGAACTGGCAAAGGGGTATGTCATGACAAATGCAACAAAGGATATATGTCATGGTAAGCGAGTTGGAGTCAGGGAGAGGAAAGTATATGTGGAAGAAGTGATGAAGCCTAATTCTAGGTTATTTGATGCTCCTCAAGGTGGACAATTCACTTTTGCTGACCTAGTCTTGTGGGGATATTTGATTTGGCTGGATTATTGGCTTAAATATGTTTAGTTTATATTATGAACTTTGTTTGAGCTATATCTATGTGGACTTAGTTTGCATTATGCATTTGTTATGAACTTTATTTAAGTTATCTATATTTGGACTTAATTTGCAATATGTGTCGTTGTGAACTTTGTTTGTATCTATCTATATTTGATTTGGAATTAATTTGCACTATCTTTTTTATTATAAAACCCCTTTTAACTCCGCCAATGCTAATATTTATTTGAGCATTGTCGGTCCCAAGCCCTGATAAAGGAGGAGGGACTTGAGTTCGCCAATGTTTAATTTTGAGTTCTCATTCTTCGTTTTGCTTTTCTTTCTATCACAAATGTCATTGATTTGGTTTCTTTATGCAGGGACTTGAGTATGGCCTATTAAAACATTTGGTGAATTTGAATATGGACTTGAGTATGGCCTGACTCAGAAATCAAATGAGCTGCTTGGAAAATATCCAGAAGAAATAAAAATATGGTGTTCTATTAATGAGTTGGATGAAGACAGTGCTACAGGTCATGATGGTTTTAGTTGTTTCTTCTACAAGAAATACAAGAACATTATAAAGTATGGTATCATAAAGGCTATTCACTTGAGGCAGGTTTGCTGAGAATTGGACTTGAGGATGAGAATAATGGGCTGCACACTAAGTCTAAGGTAATAAAATGAAGCACCTTATACTTTTGACTTGCTTAAGTCTATATTGTATAAGTGCTCAACTAATTTGGAAATAGTGACAAAATTGGTTGTCTAACCTAGAATCCAAAGAGCCTCAGAATTAATCTCTCTAATCCTCTTCAATAATCCAAAAAGGTATAAATTGAATCACACTACACACATTAGAAGTGCATACATGTGTATATATTGCTTAAAATTGATTGTGTTAAATTCCCCTTAAAATGTTGTTTTAATAATTTTTGGGAATTTTTTAAACATTTTTAAACATTTTTAAAATAATGTTTTCTTTAATAAAAGTGTGTTTATAAAATTTGTGGGGTTAATTTGCTATTTTGAAAAATTCATTTTTCATTAGAATGTTTGATTGGGTAGAATGTAAATGCGCTAGAGACTTTAGGGTGCTGCCTGTAATTAACTTTGACGCGCGTTTGTAAGCCACTTATAGGCCAACACTTGTCACCTTCCTGATGCATCAATTTGTGTTTGTTATGTGAGAGGGTTGCCTGGTGGTTTGCTGATCGTTAGATCAATCCTTATCGATGGCCTGCATGTGTTTTAAACCTATCCTTGTGCTATCCTGTGAACCAATCACATTCGACTTAACCACCGCCTTCTTATAACCCTTGGATCAAGTCAATTTGAAGAAGACTTAATCTCAGCCCTTGATTGCCTTCGACTATCCAGAACCTTCCTCCACTCCTATAAAAGCCCTCTAATTCTCAACCTTTCAAGACTTCTGGCAGTCGTCATTTTTGAGAGAAAAAAAATAGAGAGAAGAGAGAAGTGAGAGAGAAGAGAGAAAAGAAAAGAGAGAAGAGAGAGAAAGGGAAAACTGTGTTAGCCAAACCCTAACCCTAACCCTAAACACTTCAAATCTGATTCAAACCTCCGTATACACATAACCCCAAACACAACCTTAAGTGTTTTGAGAGAGAGTGGTGTTCCTTGGTTGTTCATATTGAAGTTGTAACCTCTTAATCAGTGATCTTATTACCAACTTAAACATTCGTGTGAAGATCTGTATTTCTTCTTCATAGAAATTGTAGATCTACACTCTGCATGTTATATTTCACTAGATCTGCACGTTTCTTTCTAGATTTAAGAAAATCCTTACTGATTTAGTTTTAAAAATGTTTTATGGTTTCTATTCTTACGAAACTTAACCTTGACCTAGTTGGATTCACACTTGGAGATTTTCAATCTCAAAAGTATTTTTAAAACATAGATTGATTAAGATCTTGACTGATTTTGAAGCAAGATATCCGTGGAATCTGGGATATATTTAAAGGTCAAAAATGTTTTCAAGTTCTGTAAGAAAGAAAGAAAAGAAAATCACAGCATATAGTCTTTATATGTAATTTTCTAGGACTGTCTGTAAAACTAAGTGTGTGTGAGTTCATGCATGTTGATAGGAATCACATCACAAACACTTAACACACTACTACACTGGAAGTGTTGTGAATAAGATCAAAGATTATTGAGTCGACGTAAGGAAGCTAAAGCAAAAGGAAGTTATCAAACTGGAAGAACATCATCAACAATCAGATCTATAAGAATTTAGAAGGACACCAAGTGGGGTATATTCCTAAACTTAGAATAGGTTGATTTGTGTGCATGTATGTTGTATTGTTTGTAACTGCTATTTGTTGTTAGTGGATTTTTACTTTTGTGACTTAGAAGTCACCGTGGATGTTTCCTCTATTGGGAGAGGTTTTACCACGTTAAAAACTGTGTGTTCTGATTATCTTCATCTACTCATCTCATTCTATAGTGTGCTGAATTTTTGGAACTGTCTTGTTTTAAAACTGATTACAAAGTCTTGATTACTCTCGTACATAAGTTTTCATAAACACATCTTGTTGTTTATCATTTTTATTTTCAAAAGAAAAGGGTTTCTTCAACAAACATCTCGGAGTTGTTTATACAGTTTAATCTTGTATTAAACGGCATTAGCAACGTTTTTCATAAAATTCATTATTTTACTTTGCTGCAATCAAGTTAGTAAACAACCCATTCTTCTTCACCTTAATAAGCAACTCATTAACTGCTTGCTTTTTAGAGTTTTTTAATAACTGCAAGTGTTTTTGGGGAATTCTCATCAGTCTCTCTCCCCCTCTATTGGGAGGGGTTTAACCACGTCAAATATGTATTCGCTACAGATCTCAAGCTGAAGTGGAGCTACGGTGTGGGCCTAATAGTGTGATTACTTTTCGAGGGGTATTATGGTTAAAACCATGGTATTGGTGGTCATGTCCTGTCCTGTCATGGTATGAAATGGGGAAAGTCGAGTTCTATAAGTAGCTTTGAAGAAGTAGGAAGTGGGAGCTATATAGATGTAAAGAGGCAAAATAAAAGGCGATGGATGAGGTTATGAATGGAAAGTTTAAGTTCCTTGTCAGTCAACTTTTGAAATCCGTGGGTGTTGACTTTGGAGGTAAAGATGGTCATAGTTGGGTGGATATAGTGACTTCTTTTTCATGAGAAGTTGCTTCTCATTTGTGAATCTCGACACTGTTGAGGGTAAGGCAATGGATCCAGATGGATATGTGAAGATTAAAACAGAAGAGTTATTCACAAAACTCACTAATATCTCATTGAAATTACAAAAATGCTAGACTCACAATCATAAAAAAGTTGATTAAAAATTACTCCCTATACACTCGTGAATGTATATGATTCTATAAAGTTTAACTATTCACAAGTTTCATTCGGTCAAACACATGCACTATACTATTTGGTGAGTTTAGCATTATTGTTGGAACTATTTGTTTCTTTTCAAATTTATGTCTTTGTTAATTAATCTAGCATTGTTTAGTGATATGAACTCGATCCCCCCTCCTATTCCTTTCCTTCTTGTATATAGAATAGCAGAACCTGTAAATTACACACACCATACTACTCCCATCCACTGTCTCACTTCACCAACACTCTCCTTCATCATATTACCTTGCATACCAATCTATAAATATCTATCCTCTATCCAAACTCATAAGTATTACAAATTACCCTTTTTATTTATTTAATGCAAGATTTTCTTATTGGAATTTTGTTGTGCTTTTCAGATGTGCTGTGAATAATTATGTGTGATCCGCGAGGAACATGATTTGTGAGATACTTGAGTTGTTGGTTGACAGGTTGAAGATTCAACAGAGGAATGTGTTTAGTAAGCTTTTGAAAGATGAACAGAGTGACTCCGTTTTTAGGCTCAACCACTACCCTCCATATCCTGATCTTAAGGAACTAAACGATAGGAATTTGATTGGATTTGGAGAGCACATTGACCCACAAGTCATTTCTCTTGTGAGATTTAATAACACATCTGGACTTCAAATCTCATTGAAAGATGGCTGCTGATGATTTACTCAGGTAGTGAATTATTCATATTTGGTTTGTATTTGTAATCTCGAGACTTGTACTGAAACTAATATCTATTATAATTTATAAATTATTATGTATAAAAAATTCTCAATTTTTCTAATTAACTCTTTATGTATAAAAGATTCTCAGTTTTTCCTTGATTGGGATTTTATTTCACTGAGCAGAGCCATGCTACAGCCTCAACTCAATTTCTATTTTTATAATTATTACCAACTTTCAAATTTTCCCATTTTAGTCACATTTCATCCGTCAATGGTCAATCTATTCACACACATTAATTTCATAATTGATAAATGATTAATTTTTCTCTCTCGATGTGTTACATCAGTATTAACTAATTCACCCTCGGCCAATATCCGCTAAGTAGAAAAATAAAACTTTTACAACTGTGAAGAATGAAACCATTCTTATGGAGGTGAAGATGCCCTAACATATGCATGCTTCATCAAGGAAGTATATTATCCAGGAGGGTTATCAATTTACTTGTGTATTACTAGTTTAGCAATGGCCTGCTATTAATTCACTTGAGTTTAACTCTGTTAAAATCAGACGACGAAAAGCTGATGTTGCTCCTCATTTATCAATTCCTTTTAATCCGGTTTAAGGCTCAATAATCCCATTTTTGATAGGGCTCGAACTCTGAAGGAATGATTAGTTGCAAAACTGTGGATAGGTAGCTTAAAGCATGTGCTGATTGTGGAACAACTAAAATCCCTTTGTGGAGAAGTGGTCCAGCTGCCCCTAAGGTAATATTTCGTTATTTATTTCACACACAATAAATCTTTGAGATGGTCCAGCTGAATTAGATAACGCTTTATTGAGTAATGGAATAGAATCAATAGATAAAGATGATGTTGTTGTTGATAACAAGGTTCTAAATGAAGAGTTTGCCAAATTTGCATTTCGACCTGCTCACCGCAGAAATAAAGAGAGTCCTCTCAGTTCCGTCGCCATATTTAAGCAGGTTTTGATTACTCATATATGTGTCTTTAATTAGTGTATAATGTATTTGTTTTTACATATATGTGTAAACTTGTATTTTGAGATTTCTAGATCTTCTTGTAATCTTTGTTTCATATGTAGTAAAGGTTCTGTTTTTACATATATGTATGACCAGACTTTTATTTTGAGATTTCTAGAGTTTCTTTCTTTTAATCTCTGTTTCTTATTTGATCAGTGGATACTTAGAATTGTCCAAAAGTGTTAACTTTCTCATTACTTGATATATACATTTATTAGCAAATTGTTCACACACACACCATTTCTCTAATGTAATATATTATAATTTGTTGATTGAGTCAGTACACATTTTTTATCTGATTATGCCCATTAAGGTAGATTTGTTATTGACTATGTAACTTCTTATCCGACAATAGTCATGAAATTTCTATTAGAATTTTTTTTTCTCCTATTGATTAATAATGCTGGTGTGCTAGAGAATAATCGTGTGACCACATCGGAAGGGTACCTCACATTCCTCTTTGATTACGCCAGAATTAGTATATTTCATTAATTATTATTAAATGAGGCAGATTAGTTAATTCAATGTCTTTTTTGCTCCCTATAACACCAAATACGAGTTTAGTTTCGCAGTTACATGCGACTTGGGGTTGATGATGAGTTTAAGTATACTTAAACTCATAATCACTGGAGTGAACCTCCCTTCCATCCCTGGAGTGATTTTACCATCACTATGCTTTCTATTTTTTTCACTAGGGACTGCCAATTATAAATTCCACTAATTTACACCTCATTCACACCTATGTTATTCTTATTTTTCATGTTTTTCTTGTATTGATTTCTTTATCATACAGACACGACGAGGGGGCTTACATGTTTGGACGAGTAGGTCTATGTAATTTTTTCCTTGAGCACCCTACCATCTCTCGATTTCACGCAGGCATATCTTTTTTTTTTTTAATTTACTCATACATATGAAATTTTCCTAGTGCATGTGTTACCTCAATAAGAAATTATAGCCACTAAAAAATTTTCATGAAATATCACATGTCCAAATGTCTGCCTATCAATTGAGTAGATGCTGTCAACTTCCTGAATATGGTTTTGATATTTCAACCAATTGAATCAAAAAATTTGGAGATGATGAAAAACCTTCTTCTTTTCGGATGGGGGGGTAGTATTCTGCCTATATCTAATATGTGTGTGTAAATTAGCCCTGCTTCCAAAATATAACTAATAAATTTAAAGTTCAAACCACTTTCATTATTGTTTTCATTTGAAAAAGAACTTAATTGCGAGACTTGAGAAGAGACTGGTGTTTTGGAAGCACTGCTACTTATTTTAGGGAGGGGAGCTCGCCCCTTGTTGATTAAGAGCTATCATTTAAGTATCCCCGCCTATTTCCTTTTTTATCCATTCTTCCAATTGCATTCTGTGTCAATAAGACTTCAGACAAGTGCATTAGGGACTTTTTATAAAGGCTAGTGATGATGAGTTTAAGTGTACTCAACTCAACTCAACAAAATTGTCCCAACGATTTGGGGGTGCATGGATTGTGCTGCACAATTGATTAGAAGTAACTGCACAACTGAATTTGTTTAACAACCGAGTTTAAGTTATACAATTGATTAGAAGTAACTACACAACTTAATTTGATTTCTTTATTGAGTTTGTGTTTACCAATGGTTATGATTACGAATTCAAGGTACTGATTTGATTTCTTTACTGAGTTTGTGTTTAAATTACTATTGAAGTCCTAATGTATGTTTTGATTTGTCTCTGCTCACTTATTTTAGGTTTCGGCGATTCAAAAATTGGGAGAAAATATTTTTTGATAAAAAAGGTGACAGTGGCGGGACCGCGGGACATGCATACACGGCAATGAGTAATGCAGGATATCTTGACGCTAATCTCATAAGCGTCATATGTTGAATATTGTTGTGTTATTTTTTTATTTCTTAAACATAGTGGATAGTCCTATGAATAAAGGAAGCGCTGTTCAATTTTTTTTATATTATTTACAATTATTTGTGTTATGTAATAAATATTTTTGAATTAAGTATTGGTGTTATTTTCACGAATTGAGTTGGCATTTGTTTATATGATTTTTAGGACGGATATTTAGTATTATTGTTGGAGTATTTTTTCTTTCTTAAATAAGGTGGACAGTTTTATAACAAAGGAAACTCTCCAAAAAATTTAAATTGCCCGTGTTTATTTTCGAATTGATTAGTTTGAAATATGATTAGGTCACTATTTTTGTATATGTTCTTTCGATTTAATTAGTCCTCCTGATTTTAAATTTAGGTTATTGGATCCTGATTTTTTTTTAAAATATGTACTCAGATTAGTAACATAATTTTACCTTTACTATTAGTAACATAAATTTACCGTTACTAATTTTGAATTTTACCGTTACTATTAGTAACATAATTTCACTGTTGCTACTCACGAATTTTTCATGACTATTAGTAACATAAATTTCCGTTAGTAATTCTGAATTTTTTGTTACTATTAGTAACACAACTTTAGCATTACTAATTCTGAATTTTACCGTTACTATTGGTAACATAATTTTTCCGTTACGAATTTTGAATTTTACCGTTACTATTAGTAACAGAATTTACCATTACTAATTCTGGATTTTACCGTTACTATTAGTAACAAAATTTTACCTTTACTAGCTTCGTGCCCCACGCCTTTTTTTAAGGGAAAAATTGTGTTACTAATACTTTTAGTAACGGTAAAATTGTGTTACTAATGGCGTGTTTTGGTGTAGTGGGAATTTTTAAAATGTGATAATTGTGTCATAAGTGAGTGAATACTTATGGGATGAAAATAAGTGTGTGTATACTTATGAATTAATGCTATTTGGTATATTCGAGTTTATAGGTTAATGCCACATGAGATAGGCATGAAAAGCCGGATTTGATTATATATATATATATATATATATATATATATATATACGGGCATAGAGACAGTATATATATGATATAATTGAGAACGTATGTGCTTGCGTTCAAATGAGCAAATTATATATTAAACCCTTTTTAACCCAAACAAACCCTAAACATGCAACAATATGTGATTGAATAAGATGATAATCTAAGCAAGAACATTCAAACACATGAAATTGAGGAAAAATCCCCCAAAGGGGCAAAACCATTTATTTTCACTATAATTTGTAAGAAAACGGCTTACAATCAAATTACAATGAAAATACAAGTGACTAAGAATTACCCTCAGGTATCAGATTCTGTAGTCGCGGTTGGAACTATCCCTTTCCAGTAGGGCTGCAATAGAGAAGAGAAACAGCTTCTCCACAAGGGTTGAACAAGAGCAAAGCTTCGTTCCTGGGTTGCAAAGAGATTCACAAATGATTGGCAATTTGTGTGAATCAAAAACCTAGAGTCTAGATGCTCAATAGGTGAAGACTTAGGGCTTTCTGTACTCTGAAAATCGTGTGTTTAACTCTTAGAAAACCACTTCCCGTAGTGGGATTAAATAAGAAGGCTCGGGCCTTAAAAAACTGAACACGATCTGAACACGATCTGTTTGAGGTTATCCCAGGCGGATCGGTCCGGCTTGAGGGCGGATCGGTCCGGTTGACATCGGATTGGTTCTTTTATTTCATGCGGATCGATCCGGATGACATCGGATCGGTTCTGATTTCAGCTTCATCGGTTTGCCATCGGTTCGGGGTATACTGGCCTTTTTTCAGCAGGCGAACCGGTCCGGGTCTAAGGCGGATCGGTTCGGATGACCGGATCGATTCTTTTATTCCAGGCGGACCGGTCCGGTCCTCAGAAACCAGATTCCTTCGAGGTATTCTCTCCATCTTCAAAGGGCCATATCTTCTTCGCCGTAGCTCGAAATGAGATGCCGTTTCTTCCAGTATCTTTGTTGCGGCAAGCTCTTCAACTTTCCAGTTGACCTATCCTCCGGACGGTGGATGTACAATTACCAAATTTCCTTTGAACTTGATGTGGGACACATGATGGAGATATTGGATGCTTGATTCCCGGAATTCGAATTGGGGCCGTCATATGTGATCGTGTAGAGACGTGCCAAATGTAACGGCGTACGACATACAAACAGTAAGATAACGGACATGATAAAAATGTCCTTACAAATCTCCCCCTATGTCTATGCCGGTACAAACATAAAAACAAACATCCGAATTATCAAAACAACTAAAAATGCCTATATAAATCTACCCTTCCATGAACCCAAAACTGGAAAGATACAATTGAATAAGACTACAACGTTTGCTCTTCAATTCTAAAGGAATCTCAACGCTTTTCTCATCAGGGTGTGCAATCCAATGATAATCCATGTAGTACCTACGCACATGAGACAAAGCAAAATACCAAGTGACATATCGAGTTTGAAATGATGAGATAAACACATATATATATATCAAATCTCCCCCATAATAAGATAATTCATTCTCCCCCTTTTTATAATGTCCCCAAATAGACAAATGAGAGAAACAAAGCAAATAAGCAAGTGCGGGGTGTCACAAGGATAAAATCACTCCATGAATGAACACAAAGCAACCAAGTCGATGATAGAGTAAATGAAGTGGTGTGATAAAATTCGATCAGAAAATCAATGCATACAAACATGACATATGTGCACGATGAATATTGGATATTCCTAGCGAATGAACTCTAATACTTCCTTTGGTGTAAAAGAATGACAATATAAGATATTGACTCAATCAAATCAACAAATCAAAGCTCAAAGTGATTTTCACACCAATAACGTCCAAACGATTTTATGCTTTTTCAGGACTTTCAAGGAAGTGCAAACCCGTTTAAAGATTCTCCAACCAAACTCCCTCAGATATAATTTTGAATAGAGGCATTCTAAATTCTCAAACTTTGGAGAATTGATGGTGAAACCTAAGTGGCCCATATTTGGCATGAATTGCTTTTTATTGCCTTTAAATTTTTTCGGGCTCTTTTAACCTCTTTGGACCTCGGATATTAAAATTCCTCCATTTTTTAGGTCCTTTTTAACGGTGGCTTTTGCACAAAGGATAGATGATTACCTTTCGCAGCCCCTCCCCGTTATACAAAAACACACAGTCTCACCAAAACGGTTTTTAACATGCATTCCAATCTTGTCAAGTTTTATCGCATATTTTACATTGTATAGACATAATTGAGATGGAAACACTCAAGCCAATATGAGATAGACAAGTGCAATAATCAAATATACCCGTGCATGTGTGCAATAAAGGATATAGGAGTCAAACATGTAGGAAGATATCACTAATTACATCTCAAAGACTCCAACCAATGTAAAGCACATAGATGAAATGATGTAGCCTCTCAAATCTCTATCAAACAATCACATGGATAAATGAAATGAAGTTGTGACTTGGCTACCTTAAATTCTCATCCATAAAAGAAGCATAAAAATGAAAATCTTTTTGGTCTTTTGTCAAAAATTTTATCAAAATAAAATCTTTTTGTGCTTTTCTAAAAAAAATTTCTTAAAGGAAAATCTTTTTGTATTTTTCAAACGAAATATAAACAGCAAAAAGAATAAATACAAGCTGTACAACAAAGCAATGATACATATAAACAGACTAGCAATAAGAAGCATGTGATATGAACATGAAGGAGCAACCTATTCTAGACATAGACCAACCCCTCAACCAACTGTGCAAATCCCCAAAGACTTCCTAAGACTCTCAAATCTAAGGGCATTTAACGGTTTCGTGAAAATTTCGGCTAACTGACGGTCGGTGGGAACAAAACTCAGGGATACAGTGTTTTCCTCAACTAACTGACGAATAAAGTGCTCACGTATCCTGATGTGTTTTGTGCGCGAATGCTGGACGGGATTACGGGATATGTGTATCGCACTCGTATTATCACAAGAAATGATCATGGTGTCTTGTGAAATCCCATAATCCTCCAGCATTTGCTTCATCTACAAGAGTTGTGTGCAACAACTCCCGGCGGCTATGTACTCAGCCTCCGCAGTGGACAAAGAGATGGAATTTTGCTTCTTGCTCAGCCAGGAGATAAGAGCAGAACCAAAATAAAAACACCCACCAGAAGTTCTCCTACAACCATCTACATCCCCAGCCCAATCGGCATCCGAATAGGCGGATAAACGGTCATCGGTATCAAAGGAATACCAAATACCGTATGATAGAGTCCCACTTACGTATTTAATAATACATTTTAGAGAAAGTAAATGTGACTCTTTCGGGGACGCCTGATATCGTGCACAGACTCCAACACTAAAAGCGATGTCGGGACGACTGGCAGTCAAGTAAAGAAGACTACCTATCATACTCCGATATAAGGTTTGCTCTATGTCCTTGCCTTAAGTGTCCTTACTAAGCTTGGTAGTGGTACTCATAGGTGTACGTGCATTCTTAGCGGAGTCTAAACCAAATTTCTTCACTAGGTCTCTAGCATACTTGGATTGGGAGATGAACATCCCATCCTCTAGCTGACGAACCTGGAGACCAAGGAAGAAAGTAAGCTCACCAACCATGCTCATCTCAAACTCACTCTTCATTTCCTCCTCAAAGTGATGAGCATGCTGGGAGCATGTGGATCCAAAGACTATGTCATCCACATAGACCTGGGCAACCAAAATATCACCGTCATCTCTCCTGACGAATAACGTCATATCTACTACCCCTCTCTTGAAGCCACAAGAGATAGGAAGTAAGCCTCTCGTACCAAGCACGGGGTGCTTGCTTCAAACCATATAAGGATTTTCTAAGATAGTAGACGTGCTTTGGGTGCTGAGGGTCTTCAAACCCTTTTGGTTGTTCCACATAAACCTCCTCCTGTAGAATGCCATTCAGAAAGGCACTCTTGATATCCATCTGGTATAACTTGAAGCGCAGATGACATGCGATGGCGAGCAGAAGACGGACAGACTCAAGCCTCGCAACAGGAGCAAATGTCTCCCCAAAGTCCACACCCTCTATCTGTGTGTAGCCTTGAGCGACCAACCTAGCCTTATTTCTGATAATGGTACCATTTTCATCCATTTTATTCTTAAAAATCCACCGGGTACCTATCACATTTGTCTCACTAGGTCGGGGGACAAGTTCCCAGACATTGTTCTTTTTAAACTGAAGCAACTTATCCTGCATAGCAGATATCCAGTGTTCATCCTTGAGTGCCTCTTTATGGTTCATGGGCTCGACTTTAGACGTGTAGCAAAGATGGCTAACAACGTTCTCTAGCTGAGCACGAGTCTTGACCCCTAGAGTGGGATCGCCAATAATAGCAGACGGGTCATGACTCTTGCGAACCCAAGCAGGTGTGTCCCCTAACACAGGAGTAGGGTCCACAGAGTGTGAGAGAGGAACAGGTAAATCACTGTCAGAACAATCCTCATCCTCACACTGAAGGTTAGGATCAATAACCGTCAAAGGTTCGTCATCTTGCACGGTGACGTTTATTGATTCCATAACCTTAGAGCTTTTTAGGTTAAAAACTCGGTACGCTCTGCTATTCGATGAATATCCTAGAAATATTCCCTCATCGCTCCGGGAGTCGAACTTTCCTAATTGATCTCTATCCCGTAGGATGTAGCATTTACTCCCAAAAACACGGAAATATGCCAGGTTGGGCTTCTTGCCAGTCCACAACTCATAAGGAGTCTGAAGTGTGTGTGGACGCAAATAAACCCTATTCACCGTGTGGCATGCAGTAGACACTGCCTCTGCCCAAAATCTCCTAGAAACTTTACAACCTAGAAGCATAGATCTAGCCATCTCTTGGATCGTTCTATTCTTTCTCTCAACAATACCATTTTGCTGAGGAGTTCTCACAGCAGAAAACTCATATTTGATCCCGAGGCTATCACAGTAAAGGTCTACCTTTGCTTCTGTGAATTCAGTGCCATTTTCACTACGCATCCTGTTAATAGTGACACCGTGTTGATTTTGCAGGACACGGCACTTGGTCGTTAAAAAATCTACAGCATCAGATTTCTCTCTCAAAAAACCTAGAATGGAGTACCTGGAGAAATCATCTACCATCACGAGAATGTACCTCTTACCACCTAGACTCTCAGTACGAGTGGGACCCATAAGATCCATGTGAATCAACTCAAGAACACGAGAGGTGGTAATGGAATGCAACTTCCTATGAGGACTACGGATTTATTTTCCCAACTGACATGGTCCAAAAACGGTCAAAGTTGACTTTCCAAGAGATGGTAAGCCACGTACTAGGTCCTTTTTAGCTAAGCGATTGAGATCTCTAACATTCACGTGACCTAGACGTTGGTGCCACAGATCCATAGGAGTGATCGTAGCGCTGTTGCAGACAAGTGAGGATGCGGGCTTAGTCCCATAGCAATTATCCTCGGTCCTCACCCCTTGCACTAATATTTTACCGGCTTGATTATAGACTTTACACGCGTCCCGGTCAAACTTTACTGCAAAGTCAGCGTCGCACAGCTGGCTAATGCTGAGAAGGTTTGCTTTCAAACCTTTGACGTACAAAACATTTTCTAGCTTAGGGAATCCAGGTAACTCGACAGTACCACATCCTATAATGCTAGACATGCTCCCATCTCCAAAGGTGACTCTGCCATCCTGATAGTCCTCAAGAGTCATAAAAAATGAGGCATCACCTCTCATGTGTCTGGATCATCCACTATCAAAATACAACTGTGAGGTATTATGAGCTTTGAGAGCAACATGAACAATGAAGGCCTTTTTATCTTTCTTAGGTACCCAAACAAGAATGACCTTTTGTTTGCCTTTGTTGTTGTTGGTTTTAGCTGGAATGTGAGAAGCATTCACTAACGGCAAAGACATCCGTCAGAATTCTTCCATTAATCTCTGAGTTGTGGCAGCTAAGAACTCAACTTGCTCTCTCAGACTAGAAAACTCATCAGTATGACGTGGTGGAGCAATAGTACGTCGTGTCCGACCCATGCTATAGCAAGACTCCCTAAGGTGGCCTTTTCTTTTGCAATAAGTACAAAAGAGTACGATCAAAGGCGGACCTTGGTTTGCCTTTCTTGGTCAAACTCTCCTTCGAGATTTTTGTCGGTGACCATAAGGAGTGGTAGTAAACTCAGGAACTGGTCCAGGTTTAATTTGGGACGTGGAGGTACCATCATATCCAATTCCTTGCCGATCACCAAAACCTAAAGCGGGGCCGAGGAGCATCTTTCCCATTTTCCCAGATCTGTCCTCGATTTGTACCTTGACTTCCCGTGCTTTCTCAAGATCATGAGTCAGCTGGGCAACAAGGGCTTTAAGTTTCTTCCGAGTCTCCACGGAGGAATGGATCTGACTCGTAAGACTAGCCACTTGTTTAGTCAAGTCCCCTCTCTCTTTCTCTAAAACACACTCTCTCTCTCTAAATATAATCTCTTTCTCGACACAGGCAGATTCTCTCTCTCTCAGGGCGGTGACGGTGGAGGACTCTCTCTCTCTCAGAGCAATTCCCTTATCTTTAGATTTAGCAGTTTTAGGGAACATATCAATTTCATAAGTTTGCAAATCTCCTACAAGTTCTTCCAATTTTAGCGTATTTAAATTACCCATAGAATTTAGAACAGTGACTTTAGGGATAAAACGCTTAGGTAAAGAACGAAGAATATTTTTAACAACTCTAGCATTAAGAATATGTTCACCAAGATTAAAGCTAGTATTCACAATGTCAGAAAGTCTAGCATAAAATTCATCAAAGCATTCAGATTCATGCATGGTGATGGTTTCAAATTGAGTTGTCAAATTTTGCAACTTAGATTCTTTCACAGCATTAGTTCCTTCATGGGTGAGTTGTAACACATCCCATGCCTCTTTTGACGTGGTGCACATCATTATACGTTTGAACTCACCAGGTGTGACAGACCCAGAAATAGCACTTAGACCCTTAGAATTAAAAGATGACCATTTAAATTCTTCATCAGTCCAAGAAGTGTCAGGTTTCAAACTAATCACATTATCAACAGTCACGGAGGGAGGAGTCCACCCTCTTTCTACTAAAATCCAGACACGTTCATCAATGGCTTTTAAAGCCGACTTCATTCGGGCTTTCCAATAAGCATAATTTGTCCCGTAAAAAATAGGCATTTTATTATATAATTTCTCCATTTGAACACGCACTTTTTCAAAAATCAATTTTATCAGAAAATTGATATCTTAGAAAATTTTTACGAAAAATAGGAATACGCGATAGATTAGCGTAACCTGCTCTGATACCAATTTGAGAATGTATGTGCTTGCGTTCAAATGAGCAAATTATATATTAAATCCTTTTTAACCCAAACAAACCCTAAACATGCAACAATATGTGATTGAATAAGATGATAATCTAAGCAAGAACATTCAAACACATGAAATTGAGGAAAAATTCCCCAAAGGGGCAAAACCATTTATTTTCACTATAATTTGTAAGAAAACGACTTACAATCGGATTACAATAAAAATACAAGTGACTAAGAATTACCCTCAGGTATCGGATTCTGTAGTCGCGGCTGGAACTATCCCTTTCCAGTAGGGCTGCAATGGAGAAGAGAAATGGCTTCTCCACAAGGGTTGAACAAGAGCAAAGCTTCGTTCCTGGGTTGCAAAGAGATTCACAAATGATTGGCAATTTGTGTGAATAAAAAACCTAGAGTCTAGATGCTCAATAGGTGAAGACTTAGGGCTTTCTGTACTCTGAAAATCGTGTGTTTAATTCTTAGAAAACCACTTCCCGTAGTGGGATTAAATAAGAAGGCTCGGGCCTTAAAAAATTGAACACGATCTGAACACGATCTGTTTGAGGTTATCCAGGCGGATCAGTCCGGCTTGAGGGCGGATCGGTCTGGTTGCCATCGGATCGGTTCTTTTATTTCATTCGGATCGGTCCGGATGACATCGGATCAGTTCTGATTTCACCTTCATCGGTTTGCCATCGGTCCGGGGTATACTGGCCTTATTTTCAGTAGGCGAACCGGTCCGGGTCTAAGGCGGATTCCTTCGAGGTATTCTCTCCATCTTCAAAGGGCCATATCTTCTTCGCCGTAGCTCGAAATGAGATGCCGTTTCTTCCAGTATCTTTATTGCGGCAAGCTCTTCAACTTTCTAGTTAACCTATCCTCCGGACGGTGGATGTAAAATTACAAAATTGCCCTTGAACTTGATGTGGGACACATGATGGAGATATTGGATGCTTGATTCCCGGAATTCGGATTGGGGCCGTCATATGTGATCGTGTAGAGACATGCCAAATGTAACGGCGTACGACATACAAACAATAAGATAACGGACATGATAAAAATGTCCTTACAATAATTATAAATATCTGTGTATGAATGGTATATTTATGTGAAACATACCCCTCTAGTGCTATCATGGGAAGTTGCGCGAAGTGGGTGAATCCTCTGGCTTGAGGAGCAGGGAGAGTATTGTCCCCAGGTCATAGCGTCCAGTTATTTATGTAGTGTGGCTCTTTATCATGGGTGCGATGTCTAGGGTATGATTCGTTCTCACTTTTAGGTGAGGAACTATGACATATTTCCCTACGTTTGTGATATGTTTTTATCAGGTCGATGTGAGACCCCGACCGGTGGTACCCAAGAGGATGTGTGAGAAATCCCTAGAAAGATGATAGCATTATAGAGACCTCATCCATTGAGTTATACCTCTGAGGGATGGTTATTATACTTATATAGTATGTGATATATAAGTATGGATATACTTGATGTGTATGGTATATATATATATACACGGACAAAATAAAGAATGAGATGCGAAATGATTTTTGGTTCATCCGGGAGAATAAAATCTGGAATAAAATGTGAGATACGTATATAAAGATGAGAGTATTATATACGAGACTAATAACACTAAAATGTGAATATTGTGTAATAACTAGTGAAAGTTTTCTATTATGAACGGATAAATTATACGTGAGCAAATATAATGCATAAACTAGTACGAAAGCTTAGGATATTACATACGCGGGGCATGAGATAGCGTATGGTGACTTAGAGGTTTTGAGAGATGCTAGTTAGGTTGGATAGCATAACTAGGGTGTTTAAAATACACGCGTTAGGTGTGCACTGTTAGATGAGAGGTGAGGGGTATCTCATGTGAGTGCGACACCAGTTTAAATATGGAGAATATCATATTATAAATGCTAAAGTATTTTAAACACTTGCTAAATTTTTTCAAAATGCTTTGGGCTATGACCCACTTGCAAATATTTTAAAAACCTTTTAGGTGTCCAGACATAGGGACCCCTGGATGATATTATTCCTTCGAGTCAGACGATGCTACAGCAGCTGTGGATGATAGAAGGGATTGTTTAGACGCTTCTAACCTTGTGATTTATATAGGAGGTACTATGAGTTATATTCGGGCATGTTGCCCAACTGTTGCCATTTATATTATTTTCTGCTTTTTCGGTTGCGCCTATTCGTTATGATTGTATTAATGTTTACCGATAATTATCAGTTATTGTTTATTTATTTCAGTTGTTGTGTATATTATTGTGTGGATGGATTTATTATGTGTTTAAGTTAACAAGATTAGAAAGTTTAAAATTTGACACCGGGCCTAATAGGTTATCAGTAATTAATTTGATTTTCTATAGTGATGCTGAGAATGATCCATATGAGAATCCTGTTTTGTTTTAATAAAGGATTAATCAACCGTGATTAAAATAGGTGGGGGTGCCACACCTACGTGCACATGCAACTACATTGTATACATATACATACATACATATACATATAACAAATGCATGAAAATGTTATTAATTCCGAAAACCTGACTTATCCAGATTAATTTACCTTAATCTTATAGAAATTTCCTTTATTCAACCTTAGAATTTTATCACTTTGTTTAATACACCCGGTTCAACACCTAAAACCATTGCGTTTGACTTATTCAAACACATTCCTTTACCGAAATCATCCCCTTTAGGTTTTCTAATACACTATTGTATTTTCCACGAAAAATCACCCTTTCAACACAAGTAAGTGTAAGAAAATACTTATTTAAATTTTGAAAACCTTATTACAACACATTCGTGTCTTAATTATGGGTTTAACCTCTTAGGTTTCTTAGTCACCCATTTGCCCACTCACTTTAATTTTTTTTCTTACTTTATGGACATTTATCGATTTTACCTTTACTTGTCCATTTTAGCCTTTACCGGAACATTTATTTATTCATTCATTCAAGTTAGGTTGTATTAACACATTTTACCACTCAATAAATTTCTTGACATGTTCCTTATTCCTTTATCTTTTCTCGGAATCTTCCAATACCGCATATTTTAACGGGCTCCACACCGCAGGCTATGCGCATCATAAGCTCTGGCCAATGATTTTGGGCTTTTCACTCTATTGCTCCGGGTTCTTCTTGCTTATCCTGGTATCATCCGAGTTCCTATTAATGTGTTTTAACATTTTACAAATATCCACATTATCCACTTTTTCTTTTTGCCTGGTCGAAGCCAAAACCCGGGGTTACATCCCAATTTGTGTTACACTTTGAAATTTTACCATTTATTATCCCTTTCATTTAAACTTTGATTTTATTCCAAAAATCATATTCATTTAGGACCATCTTATGAACACCTTTTTTCAATATTTTTATTTCGTAAAAATGTTCCTCCTTAAGTAAAATTACCATTTTACCCATTTGTTTCCAAACTCACCATTTACTCCATTTCTACAAGTGTTAATTTCCCCAAAACACTATTAAGTCATCCATACTAACTTCTTAAGTGTTTTAACACATTTACACCCTTTTTAACATTGGAGTAACATTCTTCTTAATTAGAAATATTTTTACCTCTTTTGTTATTTTCAACTTCATAAGTGTTAATATTTTTCTACTAACTTTTCCATATTAACCCATTAACACTTATTCAATAGCTTTATTGACAATTTCCCAAACCACATTTTTCTTTACTTTCTTTATCCAAGAAATTCATTTATCCTTAAGACTACTTTTATAAGAAAATACCATTTCTTTCATCTTACATGTAGTCTTACACTTTATCTTTATCACACTTTTAACCTTTATTTCTCACATTTGAAAACTAGAATTTCCATATTTTATCACCCCATGTTTAACCCAACCCATTCTTCTTTAAACTTATTTATACATTTGGTGTCAAATTACTACAAGTTTATATGCACGAGAAGATGAATTTTAAACCTTAAAATCCTACTAAATAGTTTAAGCATATTTTTCATTTTAGAAATTTACCATACTTGCAAAAATACATTTTTAATACATAAAAGATATTTAATTTCTTCAAACTCAATAAATGTCCATTTTTCATTAGATCTTCATTTTTGCAAGAAACTTTAAAACATTATATCACCAATGTTACACAAATCATTATTTTCAAACATTTTATTTCATAAAATGTTTAGCACTAATCTTTCTAGAAAATATACCATTTTCATAAAATATCAACTTTTAATATTTTAAAACTTTGAAATAATTACTCATTATTTATTTATAATTAAATATCATTTTCTCAATATTTTTATTCCATAAAAATATTTATTAATTCTACACATCAATTTCACCATTCATTAAAATACACCTTACCCATGTAATCTAGTTACCAAGACTACAATATGCAAATATAATCTCTATACAAGAGTAAGGTTTTTTCCACTTTATATGGAGCTCCAAAATGATTGGCATGAAAGGTCTAAGAAAATGGCAACCTCCCACCTCCTAAGGTGGCCTCAAGGAGGTTGACGCACTCCAAAAGCATGCTCCATCAAGCTTCCAAGCAAGAACCCCCTTCAACTCCATGAAAACCCACCTTCACCTTCTCCTTCTTCAAAAATCCCCCAAATATTCATCCAAAATTCGTAGTGTTTCTTTATCAATGGTGAAAATGGATATTTTGGGCTTGAATATGATGGAATATCACACAAATGGAGGTGAAAAGGTGGTGGAATGGTGGTTTGGTGGTGAGTGGAGGTGGAAGATCACCCACCTCTCACTCACTCTCTCTCTCTCCTTCTTCCATTTCTCCCAACTCAAAATAACCCCAAACAACACCTTATAAAACCTCCCTAATATAAAAAAAAAACTATTTTCCCCTTCTGGACTGATCCGGGATCGATAACTCAAAGATCTAACGGCTAAGATTGTGATAGTGCACAAGGGTAACTGAGATTAATAATCTCGAATTACGTCGTTAAAACGACTATCCTATGTTGTTCGAACTGTAGATCGCGCGACCCATCGTGCGACCTGCCACTGTAAACCAGTAGCACGTTCTTAGAAGCTCTGTATCTCGCGACCTTCTCGCGACATACCCTTATCGTTCGAATGACAGCCCCTTGTCGTTTGAACGACCTTTTTTTTTCTTCTTTTATTTTTCTCCAATTTTATCCACAATTCTTCTATAATTATCATTAACTCCTCAATTATAATCCATATATAATTAAATTAAATTACCGGAGCAGGATATTAAACACACACTCTCTCTCTATCTCTCTCTCGGAGAGAGAGAGAGAGAGAGAAAGAGGCAGGTCCTGTGCACACTAAAGTTTGCATATCATTTTTTTAAAATAGCAAAAAAAAATATTTTTGACCAGATTTTTTTGTGTGATATTTAAACATTTCAAGGGACTCATATAAAAACAAATAACTCAGAAAAACATTTTTTTGCTATTTTAAAAAAATCGGTCAAACTTTCGCAGATTTTAAAGTGCTTAAAAGCTGCGAAAGTTTGATCGATATTTTTAAAATAGCAAAAAATATTTTTTTGAGTTGATTTTTTTTGTGACATTGAAATATTACAAGGAATCCATATAAAAAACCAGGTAATTTTTTTTTTGCCATTTAAAAAAATCTAATGTGCAAACTTTAGTGTGCACAGGAGCCTATATATACACATCAATTTGTGTAATATATACACACTTTTGTGTATATATTACATAAATAATGTGTGTGTGTGTGTGTGTGTGTTCATATAGGTATATATGTGTTTGAGTGTGTATATTGTGTGTGTGTGTATTTTTGTTCATGTGTGTATACGTGTGTCTAAATGTATGTATGTGTACATGTGTATCTATGTGTGTATATGTTGATGGGAATAAGGAAGAGGCAAGAAATGGTTAATGGTAGTGGGTGGAGAAGTATGTAGGGTGGGTAATATTTGTGTGGTTATTTTTAATGGGTGTTTATTTCTCGCATATGGTGTTTTTTATCTTTTATATATATTTTTGTAAAATTTCTTTATTTTTCAAAGGTGGCTTTTTTAATTAATTATGTGTAAGCCGCACGTGAGTCATTGTCACTATATTAATTTAAAAACCTTAATTGTGCGCCAATTAGCATTCCATTTCATCTTCTAACGAAGATGTTATGGGGGTTAAAATTGCAGAATTTCTAAAGTTCAGAGTTTATATTGCAACTTCTGAAACATTGGGTCTAAAATTAAAAATACCCCAAACGGTAAAGTTAATTTTGCATTTTACCAAAAACAATTTAGAAAATTGAACAAAATCAGGAAAAAATAAAAACATAAAAGAAAAAAACCTAAAAATAGAAAAAAGTAAAAATAACACAGAAAGAAAAAAGTGGAAAAAAATTTCAACAGAACTTAATTAATGGTTGACTAACATAATATGATCTATATGCAAAAACCCTTAAAAATAAATAAATAATTTAAAATTAGGACTAATGTACTTATGTTTAAAATATAGTGGGACATAAAGATAAAATAAAAAAGTGTAACAAAACATATTTTATGCTTAACTAACTAAATAAGACTTGCATACAACAATCCCCATATTAAGGAGGAGAAAAACTTGCAAGCCAATAATAGCCCGTCTCAAGCCACAATCAGGGCCACAAGTTGGGCCTTTGCATTATCCAAACCAAACTGAAATTAATTTGCTTTGTAGAGTTGGTTTATTTCCTGTTACCAATACCTACCTTTTATACAGTTACCAAAAATCAGTTGGTTTGCATTCTGAGTAAAAATAACATAGATTTCTCCGCCATCCTTGGACAGAAACAAGTGTTGTTTGATCTAGCCACCACGCAGCAACACACACATACACACACCAACTTTATAACTTAGTGTCTGCCTTTATATATATGATGGCTAAATTCATCAAACAAGTGTCATCTTCATTCCTCACACTCCATAACAAAGACCCTCTATTTTAGACTTAAAAATAATATCTTTCTAATGGCTCAGGCAGTTTTTCGATCTCCATCCCTTTCAAAGTCCTCCACAGACCTTCACAAAACATCAGTTACAACCTCAACGGTAATCAAATATGTATGTATGTATGTATGTATATATGTATGTATGTATCTATGTATATGTCTGCTTGTAATATTTATTGATGATATCTTGTTTTGGTTTCTGTAGCAGATCTTTGGTTCCAAGTTGAAATGTGTGGAGAACAAGCAGACCCATTTAAGATTACTGAATTCTTTCGAGTAAGCCTTTATGTCTCCTTCCTTCTCAATCTTTGTTTGTGTTACATGAATTGTAATTCATTTGCACTTCCACCCTGCACTATAAATGTGTACAAAAAACCCCTTAGCAATACATTTTTTACTCTTAAATCGTATTGTTTCCAAAATTTAGCAGATGTACGTACATTTTGTTGAATTAGGTACAAATTTGTTGGAATTTGATGCATACCAGTGTCACGTAATGCATACCAATGTTTATAATAATTAACAAATTCAGTACATTTGTCAATTTTTTCTCCATAATTCTTCCAAATTGATGCTTTCCTGTTAGAATATTTGATGGATTTTGGTGGAAATGACGTTAATTGTAAAAGTTGAAGGGTTTGTTTGCTCAATTGAGGAAAAGCAAAACTGGACTGCCTTTTCACCCCTCTCCTTTTGCTTTTCTGCTATTGATTCTTTTGGATTCGTATCATATTCATACTCATGTTGTTGTTGTTTCTGGTTTCTCATTTAAAATTTCAAAGGTGTAATGTAAGCTGATTCTTTTATTAGACCAAATTGTAGGATTTGTTGTGTTGAAAATCAGAGTACACAAACTCTAATACTCATAAGAAAAGAAGAAACTTACTCAAAAGAGAAGTACACACCAAAAATAAAAACACTCAAAAGAATACTCAACTAAAGCTTTAAGGGCTCATTTGGTTCGAGGTTTGGAAAACGAATGGGAATCCTTGAAATAATTCCTGAAATCTTCAATTCCTTTCCATTGTTTAGTTCAAAAAGAATTTTTTTCCCGACATTTAAAATTATTTCCCCATATTAGGAATAATTTAACTAAAATACCCTTCTACTTGATTTGAGTGCGTGTGCGTGAGTGTGTGTGCGCGCATGTAGGTGCAAGTGTATGTGTATGTGTATGTGTATGTGTATGTGTATGTGTGAGAGAGAGAGTGTATGTGTGTAAGAGAGAGAGAGAGAGAATATGTGTGTGTATGTGAGATAGAGAGGGTGTGTGTTTGTGAAAGAGAGTGTATGTCTGAGAGTCTATGTTAGATGATATTTTTGTCTCACCATAAAAGTAAGCTAGAGTATCGAGGAATATAGGATTCCCCCATTTTAGAGGGGAAAGGAGAATTCCAATTTTGTGGGACTTCTAAATTCGAGTTCTAAGGTCTACCCAAATTTCCAATCAAACATTGTAATTCTAGACGAGGAGAATTCTAACTTTTAGAAATCCTAAATTCCCTTTCCAAACCTCGAACCAAACGAGCCCTAAGTGTTTATTACTTAGGCTTGTTTCTGAATGATTACAAATATTGGAGAAGGGAGGTATTTATACTAAAGAAAATACAATCAACACCACACATTGTAGTTAAATAAACAAACACACTTTTAATAAAAAACACACAAATATTAAAGCACAAATTAATTACATCCATCCAAGTTGCCCATTATGCAACCTAACTTCCACTAATTTCTCCACTTACTTCACCTAATTTAGGAAGCTTTTATGGGACTCCATTGGGTCATATGATGTTGATTCTTAACATGTTGTTCAATGTTTGAGCTAATGGCTCACTAGTTTTGATCGCGGTTGTTGTATATTTTAGATTTGGTAATGTCATTTATATTGAATAATGATTGTTCCCAAAATGTCTGTTATGGTCATAGCATTACCATGATTTTTGCTCAAAATTGTTATTCATCTTTGAAGAGCTTCTCTTATCAATTGGTTTCATCAAATCAAGGACAATAACTTCTTCTGAATGTTGTGGTTCTGTTTTTATTTATGAGAACTTTCAATTCTCTATTCTTAATTTTGTCTTTCACTTGCAAAATTCGAAAGTCGGGAGATCCCCCACTTACTTGGTGAGTTTAGGAAAGGATGTTTAAGTTGATGTCTAAAACTATTTTCTTTTCATTAATCTAGACATGGCTATGAATGCATCCTAGTAATTTGGACTATATATATACATGTGCTTTGTGCTTCATATAGTTCTATAGTCCCCTCCTTGAGCAGCGTTTAACACCTCAGCTACATATTTCCTCTCTTAGTAAAGGAGCTTAATTAAGTGAAATACTGCAATTCATCACAGGCTTCTAATTTCATTATTGATGATTTATTTATAGGAAAGACATATTTTTAAGATTACAGACAACCGTTCAACCTTCAGGATTGAATCCAAGAGATAAGAATGTCTTTATCTTGGTTTAATTCATCTGTACTAATCTGTTGGTACTTTAGATTTACTAGAAATATGTTCTATGCTCTACTTAAATGTCCGCTTTTAACATTCACAGGAGCAATCCAGCTCTGGGATTGAGGGACCCAACGGATACACCAGGATTGACTCAAGAACTTACAAATAACAAACAGAAGAGTATAGAGGGGACTCTGAGCGGGGGTGACCCGTTCAATGAGATGAAACATCGGTTTTTGAGTTTCAAAAATAATAGATACGTGTAAGCTGAAAATAATTTTGCCTAAAATTGCTTTGGCCTCCTAGAAATTTAGTTTCCCACTAATTGGAGCTATTGTTTTTGAATAGGGAAAACTTGGAACGCTATCAAAATCTTGCAAAAGCGCAAGCCCCAAAGGTGATAGTGTGTTTTCTCTCCGTTCATTATTTTTGCGATAATACTATCCGTCCTCCATATTAGTTTATGTATTCTCTATCCGAAACCTTGTCTGTATTCGCTTGGATGAAAAATGCATCTGTTCGAATCCTAATCTGCCTGAATTGCCCCAAATTCGATAATATCTGCATCCGCATCCATATTCATTATATCTACATAAATTGTCCATGGCTCAACCTCAAAAGAATTACAGAAATGTCTTTGACATCATGTAAACATGGTAATATTTCACTTGAAAAGCAAGATAAGAGGAAATCCGTGATTCTTTGTTGTTGTGAATTTGGGATACTAAGGTCTTAGATGAAAAACAAGGAGAGAAGGCAAAAATGAAGTCGAGATGGAGTAGCAGATGAGGGAAGGGGAAAACAAACAATATTGAGTTTCTATTTTTAGTGATGCTGGTACCAAATGATTTAACGGTGTATCCTTATGAACGATCCAAATGATTTTAGTATAATTGTGTATATATATATATATATATATATATATATATATATATATATATTTATGTATATCTTGAGAGAAATAAAGAAACATTTAAATTTTTTTGTGGTTACGGAAATCTGAAGATGTATATGTACAGAGTCTCTTAGGATTGGATTATCCATGTCTTGATATCCGCATTCATGTCTATTTTTCTGAATATTTAAAGGTGCTACTCGAATATTTAAAAAAAAAATCTTTTTGGATAAATATCCACGAAATTTGAATTTTATCACAAAAATTTTACAATATTCAATTACACCCTTAACCATCTTGATTGCTTATATTCAACATTGATTTTTTGATGTAACACTTGTAGAAATTTTGTTAACTGACGATTTCGAGAACACAGTTCTTGGTGATTTCTTGCGCAGATTCAAGGGTTTGTCCCTCTTACATTTTAGGATTTCAACCTGGTGAAGCTTTTGTAGTTCGCAACATTGCGAATCTTGTCCCCACATTTGAGGTATTGTATACATTACGTTTGTAGCCTTAAAGTAGCTTCTGATTGATAATCATAGATGTTTTACATATATGATTATATATCCCAACCATGTAGGATTATATATCTGAACCAGCTTACTTTTCCTTAATTCTTTTTCTTTTGCAGAGTGGGCCCTCAGAAACAAAAGCTGCCCTTGAATTTACTGTGAATGTCCTCGAAGTAAGTAAATTCTGCCAACAAACTACCAGAATGGTAAATGTAATTTTGATCTCACGGGTAATGCTAAAAAGATTTCAGTTACCCTGACGGAGATCTATAGCTTCAAAGTGAGCATAAAGCTAGGCATTATAATTAATCATAACAAGTAAAGAAACATGGCTTTTCATTCTTGTATATTTAACCCAGGGGGTGTGGTAGAGCGGAGGGGGCTCTTCCTCCCTTAACCAAACCAAGTATCGGGGGTTCGATTCCCGCCTTGGGCATGGAGCAGCCTTAAATCTCTGGGCTAGCTGTCCCACCCATCGAGGTGCCTACAAATCAGCAAAGGGATTAGTCACTAAGTCGCTAGTGGATACCCTGGTGTAACCAAAAAAAAAAAATTCTTGTACATTTGAGGGAAAACTAAATGGTTTCATTTTTGAATTTTGATGACAAAGTCACTCATAATTTTTATTATTTCATTGGGCTGAATGGAATTGTCCTGACTGACCTAAATGGACCACCTTAGGTCACAAACACAAGTGGAAGACATCGTTTTTCCTTTAGAATTGAATTAATTAAAGTATTGTTTTTGCAGGTTCCAAACATACTAGTAATTGGCCACAGCTGCTGCGGAGGCATTCGTGCCCTAATGAGTATTCAAGATGAAGTGAATTCAAGGTTTGGCTAGCACAATCTTTTATTTATACTTTTTTCCAGCGGCATCTCTCTCTCTCTCATTCATCTGACTTAATGTCTTCCAGTAGCTTTATAAAAAATTGGGTAGTTGTCGGGAACAAGGCAAGGTTAAGCACGAAGGCTGTTGCTTCCCACCTCAGCTTTGACCAGCAGTGCAGACTCTGTGAGAAGGTTGGGCGTCCTTTAGTTTCGACAGTATAGTCTTGCCATGTTTAACATATTTACGGTTTAATGCTTTCAACAGGATACTTATTAAGAGAAGAAACAAACACTGTCGTAAAGGGTTTGCTCCCTGCTGAAGTTCTGAGCCATTTTTCTTTTTTTCAGGAGTCCCTCAATGGTTCATTGTTGAACTTGCTCACTTATCCCTGGATAGAAGAAAAAGTGGCAAAAGGCTTGCTTTCTATTCATGGTGGCTACTATGATTTCGTTGACTGTACATTTGAGAAATGGTCTCTTGATTACCAGGGGAAGCCAAGTTCAAATGGTGGAAGTGGCGGATTCACCATCAAAGACCGAGAGTTTTGGTGGTGAGCTATATTCTCTCTGTTGGTAGTATATTAGTGTCTACTTGGTTTTATTTAATAGGACTTCACTACAGTAATGGGACCATGGGAAAATTATTTGATGTATCTACATTGTTTTATTTGTGGTTTGATGAGAAGCTTCGTTATAAGTGTGTTTTTTGTGATGAAGTCAATTTGACTCGATTGAAAATTTGTGATTAAAATAATTTTTGAAACATATAGTTGTTTTGATCTGAGAACTAGAATACACCTAGTTGAAATTAGGAAGACATTGTCCAAAAGGAAGTTTATTTGTGCTTTGGAAGTGGTAACAGAGGCTTGTGCCACACGTAGTTCAGATCTTGATGATGATTATGAAGTGGAGAGCTATTTTGAGGTGTTTAGACTCGTGTTTGAGCAAAACTAAGATGGTCAACACCTTTTATCTATCATATCCTTGCTGGCCCTCAAGGTGGTGTAGCTCGGAGTTCTTGATCTAGGACAACACTTTTTTTCCTCAATTTTGTTTGGATGAAATGCTATTTTTTTGAAGTACAAAAACGGTGAAGATAGTAAAAGTTTGTTTGTTCAAATCTCGAACTTATAACTAGGCATGGCAATATGGGTTTAAGAGCACAAATCTGCCCGTAACCCATTTGGAAACAAGCCGGGCGGTTTCACTAAATATGTTGTGTGGGTTGAAATGGGTTTGGTGGCTGAACAAATCGATTTACACGCGGGTAAAACAACGGGTCAGTTGCGGGTCAACAACCCTCTCATTCCACAAAGCATTCAGCTGTTCTATCTTCATGATATTCACCATTGGGGTAATGAAGCTCTCTCTTGTCTTTTCCTTTTAATTATTTATTTTTTATTTTATTTAGAGTACAACCCGTTTCTCAAACCAACACCCCCCCCCCCCCCCCCCGGTCAACCAAAACCATAATTATCCCGTCCATATCAACCCATTTGCCTGGTTTACTAATAACGTTTCTCGTATGATGTGCACAATAAGAAGGTGGGATAGGATAAAAGTTATTCCAACCCAACGGGATAAAATAATTCCACCTCTTAGGTGGTATGATTTTATCCTACACCTGCTGAGATAAGAGGCTTACTTGAGATAACTTATCTCACTTGTAATATTATCCCATTTCCAAACCAAACATGGAATGGGATAACTTATTCCACTTGAAATCCTTTCCCATACCACACCAAATATAGGATGGGATAATATTATCCTATTCCACCTCCTCATCCCGTGCATCAAACGAAGCCGAGCCCTTATGGTTCGGGGTAAAATGTTTTTCACCGCGGTGAAAAGTAAAATGGTGGAATATGTTTTCACCTATTTAGAGTTAAATTTAGTTAACTATTTTTGTTTGAAGTTACATAATTACATGGTGTGTTATTAAAATAATAAAATCCTACTTTTAAAATTTAATTCTGTAGATGTTGCCAAACCTACTAATCTCCAACACAATAAGTTCGACCAAATTTATTAAAATAATAAAATCCTACTTTTAAAATTTAAAATTTACACCATAATCACACATTCAAAGACAATGAACAAGATTATCTGCGTTGCGCCTTACATAAAGAAAATGAACAATTATTCCATACTATGAGAAAAGAACTACTGCCAAACCTACTAATCTCCAACACAATAAGTTCGACCAGATTTATTAAAATAATAAAATCCTACTTTTAAAATTTAATTCTGTAGATGTTGCCAAACCTACTAATCTCCAACACAATAAGTTTGACCAGATTTATTAAAATAATAAAATTTTCACAATTTCAAACTAATAAAAAATAAAATTTAAATATGTGAATGTATAATTAAAGGGCCATTGGTTTTGTATTCAGAAAACTCAATTTAAACACTGTTTTAAATACAGTTTTAAAAATCAATTTTTTGTGTTTATAAATATTGGTGAGCATGTAGTAAACTTGTTTTTAAATATATTTTTTTAAAATTTGACAAAATTGACGAACACGTGTGTGTGTGTGTGTGTGTGTGTGTGTGTATATATATATATAATGCTCTTGTGTGGACTGTTCTGCATTTTAACAGTGCGGACTGTACATGTGTCACCTGACGGTGAGCTTAGAAATTATCGGCTAAATTATAGACATTTTTTTTAGCTCACCGCCAAGTGACACATGTCTAGTCTGCACTGTTAAAATGCGGGATAGTCCGCACAAGAGCAGTATTGTATATAAATATATAATGATATTGTATGTATAATTCACAATAAAACTATATACATACATGATATGATAATATTTTTTAATACATATGTATTATATATGTAAATTTTATATTATTCCATGCAATAATAATACTTGTATAAAACTATATATAAGTATCATGTATCCATTGATAATATTATTTAACATATGGATCTTAGTATATTATATAATTTAATAAAATATAAATATACATAATTTTATGTACATGTACATATATATATTTTATTTATAAAAATTATACACTTATTAATGTATTATGTATGTGTATTATATATTAAGGTATAAATGCAATAAAATATTAATAATGAATAATTCTGAGTTGAAAAATCAAAAACAGAATTTATAAAACATCATTTTTTTGTTTTCTGAAAAACTTGATTATAACACAGAAATATTATAATTCAGCGTTTAAAAACAGCTGTGCCAAATACAAATTTTTATCGAAATTGTATTTAAACATAGAAAATAGAATTATAATTGTAAACCAAATAGGCAAAACTCAAGCGACAAAAGTTTATTAATAACAAAAAATAGTACATCAAGAATACTTGCACAAAGTTATACAAGGAATTCCAACTAGGGTAAATCCTCATTTTTAACACTCTTATAAAGTGAGAGAATACAATTATATATATATATATATGGGACGTCTCTCCGACGGGCTTATTTAACGAGCTTAAATAACGGGTTTAATATCATCCACACGATTTATGACCGCTATCATCTATTGGACCACCTTTTGGGGACCACTTTGTCTTTTTCTAATGTTATAAGAATAGAATTTTCTACCCCAATAATTTCTATGGTCTTTTAAGCTTATTTTAAAGCCTAATTAGTCTGGAAGTCTAAGTGTAGAAGTTTCAGGGCTACTGCTACTTCTTAAGCTTCTTCCGTCACTATCGTACTGGAGTTCTGAATATCAAGGATTATCTATATAAATAGTTTCTTCAGGGAGTCTAGAAATTGCAAGCGATTTTGCAGGGAAATATTCTAATCTTAAATACCTTATACGGTATTGCAGTTTTATCAGTCTAGTTTATTTATATATTTGATTAACAATATCAATTATATCGTCTTCTATAAATTTGTCTAATTCGTTATCTCCGTAAGATGACAAAAATCTTCTATATGTTCTAGGGGCAACTGTCTCTACGTTTTTAAAGAGAGGTCGGATTCCTCCGGCTCTAATTAAAATAGCCTTTATTTCAGCTAACCTTTTTCGTTTAATATATTTTAATACGTCTATACTATCTTCAAGTATTCTAGTGTATTCTTGATATTTTTTTCGGTCTTGAAAGTTCTTCTGCGAATTCTATAGTTCTTATCTTTTGTCTTAAGAGATCTCGGATCCTAGTTCTAATCATTTCTATTCTAGGTACTTCTCGTGCTAACCATTCAATAACCTGGTCTATATATTTAAAAGTAGCACCTGCGTATGTTAAAGCAGTTTCTATAAGTTCTTTATCTTTAGGGTCTGTGAGAGTCCAATCTTGAATTTCTCTAGTTAAGTCTATACTTGTTTGATTAACAAGTTCTAAAAAGTCTGTAGTGATTTGTAGGCTCATACAAGATTATTTTAAAACAATAATATGTAAAATAACTAAGAGTTTGGTTCGAGTTATACCCTCCTTCTGGTCTGCAATATCTTTATCCTCCTTCCTTCTTCTCTTCAGCCTTGTTACTATTCTTTTCCGATCTCGACCTCCTATAACCTTCTCTTTATGTGTCGCACCTCAATCCACTATTTTGGCGTTGAACCCGTTTACTGCCTGTACACCTTCACGCCTAACGCCCACCTGGCTAACGGCTCACGGCAAATCGGCACCTGACGGCGGTTCACCAGTATAACACCTTGTGTGCTACACCAGAGGTTCCACACAATAGTCCTCTATGAACAGAAAATTGGAGGCAATTTGGAAAATAATAACAACTTAACATAAGAGATTTCTGGAAAAGAAAATACTTTTATTGCATAGCATAAGTAAATACAACTCTCCCCTCTCTCTTAACTATGAGAGGTTTACTCACTCATGTACATATTACTTACTACAAGCTTACACACTCTTTCTAGTTTCTAAACTTTGATATCTATTCCTACTCCCTACCTCTCCTTTTATAGCATAAGGAGGCTTACAGATGACTGGTAACCGGTTACAAAAAGTGATCCGGTTGAAAGCATACAATTATTAAAGAGAAATACAATAATTAAAAGTCTGAAGCTTTGGAATCTTTTGAGTCTTTACTTTTTTTCTTTTTCAAAAGCAATCTTGGCGTCTTGCAATTATCGTGCACCTAACGTCTTCAGTTGTTTTCTTTTATCTTTATGAAAGGAGGCTGTCTGGGCTCATATGGGGCAGGTCTGAGTTGTCTTCATCTTTATTCTGCAAAGGAATCATCAGTCTAAATAATATCTTCTTTCTTTAATAATTCATTGAGTAGAGTGGGACCCTTATCTATTCTATCTTTATCTTCCTTTATCTTTATCTTCTTTTGCCTCGTCTTCGTCTTCTCCTGGTAGGGCATTATTGTTGAAGAACTCATCAATGAGGCCTACCACTCTAAGGCTGGCTGACAAAGCAATCTCTACCATTTCCTTAGATTCTTTCTTGAGTCTTCCATTAAATGGCTCATCATCTTGGATAATGAGGTCTTCTTTATGGTATGCCGTATACCATCGGTCTTCGCCTATTAATAGTTCCATGATTTCTATCATCTTCATAGCTTGGGCAATTTGGAGCTTGGAAATATTAACAATTAAGTCTTTAGTTTCGTTTTCTGCTAGAATCTCTACATCTTCAAAAGAATAATTAGAAAATCTAACAAGTTTAAATTCCTCAACTCTCATTCCTCTGCAAGGACTTGGAGAAATCTGGTAGATTCTGGCGAATAGGGGAAGGAAGTATTCTACCTTTTTAACATACTCATGGACTATTTTTCCAAGAGCAATAGCGTCTTCTACCGTCTTTATCTGGATGAGTCCAATGAACCCATAGTCTGCTAAGGTGATCTGGGATATGTTTGCTTTTCCAAAAAGATAAATTTTTGGAACATCCCATTAATTTCGGATAATAACATTTTAAAATGTTCAATAATGTTATTAACGTCTTTCTGATAGTCTTATGATATAGGAAGATTATTATGACCAAAAGGTATAACAATCTTAGTCTTAAAAATCTTTTTCTGATAACAAAAATCAACAGGTCTAGTTTTGGAGGATTCTCCAAGAGTCCGAGTCTGAGGTCTAGGCATAGCAGTACCACTAATTTGGGTAACTGCAAGTCTTTGAGTCCTCATGAATCTCGCAATGGCTACCAAATTTTGTTTGAACTTTATCCATAGTCTATTCTTCACGTTACACCATATAGCGTCTATGAGAGTATTTTCATAATCTGAAAATTCTCGTCTATATTTTATTAAGTCTGGGTATCTTTGATCAGGTCTATATCATCTTCCCAGTGAGTCTATTTTGAGAAACAATCTCATGTCTAGATTTTCCAAGAGGAACTAGGATATCATCAAAGTTCTCTAGGATTGGTCTTTCTTGAGAGTCTTGAATATGAGTATGTCTTTGCGTTATACCAGCATTTGTCCTTACGCATCTAAGATAGTCTGCAACGTCTTCTTTGTTCAGTCTATTCGTTCCAGAGGAATTCATGCTGTCTAGGTCTTCTGTTTGCAACACAAAACATGAAATCATATTAGTGTTGGCAAACATTGGCACTCTTGATATAATATCTGGAATGGTATTTTTACTTCCCTTAATATGTATAACAGAGAAGTCATAACCATTAAGCAATTGTTGCCAGCTAATAAGTCTATTAGTCATTAATTTGGACAAATCTAAATCTCTGAATTTTGCTGCATAAGAAGAGTCAATATATAAAGTAAAATGTTTAGGTCTAAGAAAAAACATATATTTTTCTATTATCCTTACTATAGCTAAAATTTCTTTTTCATGGGCAGTGTATCTTGTTTCTAGGTCTGTAAAGGTTCCAGAACTATATCTACAAAGTTTCTTCTTTTTTGTCTGAGGATCAATTGCAAAGTATACTGCTCCCCATTATTTATCAGAGGTGTCTGTTTTTACTATAAATTGGTCTTCTGAATTAGGCAACTCAAGTAAAGGAATGTTCTTGACTGCATCTTTAATTTGTCTTATGACTTCAAAATCATCTTTAGTCCAATAAAAAGGGTTAGTTTTGTCTGTTCCTTTTAATTTGGCAGTTAAGCTTTGTCTTTTTGAGGCAAGGTCTTTAATAAAGTCTGCAGCACAATTAAGTAATCCTAAAAATGATTGTAATTGTTTTCTATCTTTAAGTTGGTTTGGAAACTCGAGAATCTTTTTGGTTATGTGTTCTGCCAAGGATAATTTTCCTTTATTAATATGCATTCCCACAAAGTCTATTTCAGTATGAAATAATTGCATTTTCCTTTCGAAAATAACAATACTATATTTGTCTAATTCTAAAATAATCTTTTTAAGATGGTCTACATGCTCTATCTCAGTCTTACTGGCTATAAGAATATCATCTATGTAAACAAGACAGAATTCTGAATAAGGTCTAAATATATTATCCATTCTTCTTTGGAATACTTGAGGAGCATTCAAGTATCCAAATGGCATTACTAGCCATTCGTATTTTCCTTGGGGCACACTAAAGGCTGTCCAAGTAATACTTTCTGGATGCATCTTAATTTTCCAGAAGCTTGATTTTCAATCAAACTTACTGAATATAATTCTATCTTCAATCAGATTGATTAAATTATTCTTGTCTGGTATCTTATAAGAATCAAATTCACAATTCTTATTTAACTGTCTATAATCTATAACCATACGTCTTTTTCCTCTTTTACGTTCGGATTCATTTTGAATATAGAAGGCATGGCTATTATGTCTACTTTTACTTTCTCTAATAATGCCTAACTTAAGCATTTCATCTATGTCTTTTTTGAATTCTTCCCTATCTTCTTGTGAATATCCTTTCTTATAGGTTCCACCATTAATAGTGGCGTCTGGGTTAATAGGGATAGTTTCACAATAACTTTGGTCTTTATCCCACTTAGCGATGGGATTTTCTCCTAAAGTAGGCTCTGCTAGTTTCCTAATCTTTTCCTTTTCTACTTCTATATCCATTTTCTTCTATTTGGATATAGCTTGAACCTATAAAAAGGTATGCTGGGCTTGATCTAAAATGTCTTGTTGTATAAGTGCTATTTGCTTATAACACTTTTGATCTGGACACTTACAATCGTTTTGTAAGGGTTTGGTTAATTCTAAGGCTTCTTATTAGGTTGTAGGTCTAGGTCCAACACGCGCAGCTGAAGAGCTCTGATATTTTATAGGTCTATAATTTGGTTTGACCTGCATAAGGTCAAAGGTAGTCTTGTGATCTATTAGAGGGGTTTTAATATTAAATTACTCTGTATCACTAATTAATATTTTATCGTTATACTGAGTATAAGGATCATATTTACTAATAAAGTCTTGTCCTTAAATAATGTTTCCTGTGAAACTAGGACGAGGATCCATTATCCAAAACCGATGATTAACGGTTTTGTTGGTCTGATTTCCTAATTTAAAATAAATAGGAATGGTCTGAAAATATAAGGTAAATGGATCTCCATTAACCACTTTACCATAGATTTCTTGATTACTTTCTAAAAAATAGTCTTCAGGGAAGGCATTAGCCTTATAAATACTCTGAGAGCATCATGTATCTATAAAAGCCGAAAGTCTTTTAGGATAGTCTTTATGTTGAACGAATAATTCTACAAAACAAGCATATGGTTTACTAGAAATTCCTAAATTATTCTTTTCCAAAATAGATATTCCTTTTTGAGGTTTATTTATAGGATCTAAGGGTATTAAGTCGTCTTAACTACTATCAGAGTAGTATTCTTCTAAATCATAGGAAATTCCTTTTCCTTTGAAGTCTTCATTATCTTGCAATCTTTTGGATATATTTCTATCAATGTCTTGATAATATGTTTTAATATCTATGTCTATTTGAGCATCATACCGGTTAATATAAATTGCTATAAATCTATTTCTCCAACAGTCTTCATGGTAGTGTAATTGACAAATAACACAAACCATAAACATTCTGTTTGTATAATCTCAAAGCATTCTACGCATCTAAAATCTTTCTTGCTACATTTCATTTCAAATGTGCAATAATGTTTTTCATCAAAGTAACATCTAGGTATATACATTAGTAATTCAGGATTACTAACTATCAATCTTTTCTTTAAAAAGTGGCTTAATATACACTTATACCAAGCTTCTTCAAAGTTTATATATTCATTATCTAAATCGTCTTGATCAGTTTGCATCATATATAAGTCTAGAGTATCCTGATAGTCTTCATACTCATCAGTATCACTATAGTCTTCTGAATCACTGTCTGTGTATGCACTATAGATACTAGTATTACCATCATCTTCTATGTCTGATATTTCTATAACATATAGGATCTCTAATTCTTCTTGATCTGCATAATCTAATATTGTATTAATAATCTTAATACCTTCTTTATCTTTCTTATTAGGGCAGTCTTTAGCAAAGTGTCCTTCTTTGCCGCAAGTCCAACATTCTTTGAGGGTAGTCTTAGATTGAGCTACTTATTTTTCTTTCCTGTAATTAGGAATCTTCTTGTATTTACTAGTATTTTTCTTAAAATATCTTCTTTGGTTAAATTTATTTTTCTTAGTCTTAGTGCTTTTTTCCCTAAATGTAGTAAATGGTCTAAATCTACACTTCTTTGGAAATCCTAAAGGTCTAGTCTTAAACTTCCTATGTTTCCATTCTAATTTTTTGAATTTCTTAGATTCACTACCACATCTCCATTGGATTGGAGCGATATCTCTTTCGTCTTTGATTGGATGGATCTGCTTGAAAGTTTCTTCTATTAATTTTCCATGAGTTATATCACGTCTCTTAGTTATGATATAGTCTTTGGCAAAATTGATTCTTTCACCGAGAGAGTTATTCTTAACTCCATCTACTCCTGGCCAATTCCTATATTCATTGATTAAGATTTGTCCTATGGATGATATCTTCCTAAATTATTCATCTTTTAAAGTCTCTCCAAATTCTTTAATTTGGTAATATAGTTGTTCATAATTATTGCTATATTCATTTATCTTATCTAGTTTGCAAATGCTAAGGAGATCTAACTTAGTTTTTGCTAAGTCTTATTCATTGATTTGAGCTAAATGTCCAGCTTCAATGAATTTTGATGTGAAAAATTGAAGGTATTCTTCAATTGATCTTTCTTCTAGGTTTTCCTTCATTTTCTCAATCTTAGCTAAGGATTCTTCCTCTGTAGCCTTTCTTAAACTATCTAAATAGTCTTTTGCAATACCTCTAATAGATTGCTCAGCGTATTGTTTACATGAACTTGCATCCCATTGTTCATTAGATGCAAAACACATGTTCATTTGATTACACCATTCGTCTCAGGCCTTCTTCTTATCTTGGACATTGTCTAAGTTAAGGTATATCCCAACTGGATTTATGGCTTGGCTTGCCATGGTATTAACAGGAGTAAAACTCTTATCACTGGTTGGAAAGTCTTTAATATAATCAGGTTTGGTCTTTACTACAGTGCTTGAGTATATAGGAATATTTATTCCTATTGGTTTACTAAAAAGTCTAGGAGCATCTTCTAGTCTACTACTACTTCCTATCTCTTGCTTATTAGGTTCTGCTTGTGTAGCTGGCATTAGTTTTTCCTTTTCTTCTTCTTCTTCTTCTTCTTCTTCTTCTTCTTCTTCTTCTTCTTCTTCTTCTATTAGTCTTAAGTTTATAAGAAATTCCTTAGTATTCTTAGATTCTTTTAATTTTAATATACGCTCTTGAGCTATCATATTAAATCTTTCTCTTTCTTGAAATCTAACATAATGACTTTTCTTAAGGTGATCTTTAAATGTATTCATGTCCAATTCTGAGGGTTCATGTCCAAAGTTTTGGATCCTAGCTTTTTCTTTAACTAAGTTTTTATTTTTAAATGATCTTCTAGGTCTAATTATCGGGGCTTATCTTAGTAAACTAGCACTAGTCTTACTACTACATTCTCCTTCTGAAAGACCATTGATTATGGTTTCTCCCATATTACTAAATCTAATTTCTTCAGTCTGGATATTCTTATTGACAATCTTAGGAGGACCAAACTGGATGGTAACATTTCCAGTGACATCGTCTTGATTAATAAACAAAGGTTTATTCTGTATAGTCTTAGTTTCTTGAAAGTCTGGAAATTGCCAAAGGGTCTTAGCTTTTTCTTTCATATGTCCACTATTCTTAATACTCTAAGTATGATTGTAGTCTGAAACATTGGTTCTAAATAAATTTTTTTCATTAAGTCTACCACTAGGAATTCCCAATTGCATTCCTTCATAAGGAAATTGGGAGAACTTCACATAGCTTTGGAATTCTATATTTATATTAGCGTCTGGGATAATATAGTCTTCATAGCCACTAACATATAAGATTAACTTAAAATGTTTGACTGTGTCTACGGTTACTGTAAATGCCGGAATGACATTAAAGTATCATATGTTGTCTGACATTTCTAATTGGGCTATCCCAATAAGGCTTTTCTTAAAATATTTTCATCTTTTATCTACTAAACAACATAATATGTTGATATTATTCTAAGGTCTATGTAATTCTTGGATCCTTGCTTGAAAGAGTCCAAAGGTTAAGAATTGGAACTTTCTATCCGTTCCTCTAGATCTAAGCCATTCTGAGTCAAATACTTGGAGCTTAGTATAGGATTTATCTAACACAAGATTCCTACAATGGTAAGTCACGTTATAATTAGGAGTCTTAGGAGTGACACCTTTTTTTAAACAAGTCTATGTATCTGACGGCTAGAAGTTGTCCATTATGAATGGAATCTTCAACAATCTTCCAGTCAACTTTACCCCATTCTTTCCATTAGAGAGGATTGGTGAAATTTCTCTCTTTCCACCATGTTCTAACATTAGAGGACGAGTCCTTAAGTCTTTGGAGTATATGATTACTCTGTCCAATGTTTGGGATAGAGCTAACTATCTTACTAGTCTTGTCTAATCCATCATTTATGATTCTTCGTCCTATGGTCTTCCCTTCTCTAGCCTCTATAGGAGGGGGTTCTCTAAATTTACAGGTGATTACCTATTTTTTTCAAGTCTTTTTTCAATTCTTTCTAAGAAGTCTGAATAATCTTTTTGTCTTTTTATATGACTAAGGATTTCTTCTTTAAAATTCTTATTCTCTTTTCTAGTCTTCTCAGAAATTTATTCACTATGTCTAGCTAGAGAATTAACTAGGGATTTTGCAACATTTTTAATATAGTCCTTTATTTCATTATATTTTTCTTGTTGTTGCATAGTTCTAACTTCTATTGCTTCTAGAGTCTTTTCTATTTTATCTAAACGAGTTAGAATAAAAGGAGAGTCTATATCTGTTTGGGAAGGTTTATTATATACGGCCTTAATTTCATTTATAATTTCTTCGTATTTTTCTTTTACTTGGTCCATGTCTAGTCTAAGTTCATCAATAATACTATCCATTTTGGATAGGTTATGGCTTTCCATATTATTAAGATAATTTGCTAAATTTTGTTGGAATTTAACAAAGTCTGTGTAAAAAGTGGTTAATCCTTATGGCTTGGCCTTTAAATCTAAATGTAAGTCTTTAACAAAGCTACTGTTATAGTCTTGGGTAGCTGCTATGGAAGTAGAGATTAAATTTAATCTTTCTAATATAAGTCTAGTTGCTTTAGCAGCGTTGGCAATCTCATTTTCATTTATCTTATAATAAAATATGTCATCATTTATCTTTTCTAAAATTCTTTGGTAAAAGTTTGATAAGGTCTGAATGAAGAGGTCTCTTGGTACCTCATTACAGTCTGATCTAACTATCTCTATTAGGAAGATAACTATCTAATCTAGGGATAAGCTTGGTTTGTTCTTTAGTAAGTTTAATTAACTCACTGTCTTGATTTTTAATTAAAGTTTTAATTTCTAAAATGTCTTTGTTAAGGACTTCTATATGATTAGTCTTAATATTTATCTCTTTTAGAACATGTACTAGGTGTATTGGGATTTGGTTATCTATTTCTAGTAGTCTTTTAGAGATATTTTTTATCTCTGTTTCTAGGGTTTGAGTGTCTTTTATTAATTGTCTTAATATAAGGAGTATACACTTATTTTGGTATATTATGCTATTAATAGCACTAGCAGTAACTTGTCTACTATCTGCGTGTTTGGCTGGGATGTGTTCAGTATGTGAACAATCGTTTATATGTGAGGTTAAGTAACCTACTAGGTCTGAATCAGTTATAGGTATGGGATGGTAGTCTGGTTTGGTTCCAAAAATATCTTGTTAAATGCGAGGGATAAATCCCAAGGGTATTAAAGTCTTTTTACTATAAGCCTAAAAGGACCGTCTTATGGCTCTGATACCAGAATTAGGGGTTTGGTAGGAATTTTGTGAGTTTCTAACGTTCTTAATACCAATTTGGGTCTAAATTACAATTCTTTTAAATATATAGTCTTAAAATAGGGTTTTTGTATAAGACAAGAGGGGGACCATCTAAAGAAAATAACAAAATGTCTTAAGGACCACGAGGGGACCACAACCGGATAAGGACAAAAATCCGTTAATCCGTTCTTTAAGGAAGTTCGCTTAGGAGAATGGCTATATATATATATATATATATATATATATATATATATATATATATAAAATAAGGAGTAGAAGTTTGGTTACTATTCAATAAGATTATAAGCTGAGTAGTGGTTGAGATTTGGTCAACAATGTAAGAAATAAAGGGTTGAGATTGATTTATTTTATTTTACTCTTTTACCCCTTCAATTTTGATTTCCCCCTCTTTTGCTTCACTCCAAATTGATTTCTCTCTCTTACTTTAATTCAAAACTTGGGCTAAATTAGTAACTTTCTTTATCTCTACTGGAAAGTACCCACTTCCCCTCTTACCGATGCAAACTTTCTTACCATACCAAACCCACATCTTGAGCAAACCAAAATCTGAGGCATAAAGACTCCAAAACAACAACGAAAACAACCGTGAAACACTCATCAACTTCAGCTCCAATGCTGTCGCCACGCTGCTGTCCTCATCGACCACCTGCATCCGACAGGTAATCTCTCCCTTACTTTTATTTTCCATTTCTTCGTTAGGTTTCAAACACATGTTTTTACGAGTAGCATTGTTTTTACGATTGGGTTTGAGGAAAAAATTTGGGGTTTGACATAAATATTTTATTTTCTTTATTTTCGGATTAGCTTATCGTTTTATAGATCAATGATTTTTTTTAGATCTATGAATATCAATAATTTTTTTGTTGAATTGATTTCAAAATTAGGGCTTTCTTATTTTTTTCGTATGAAAATACGAATTTCTATTTCACCTTTGAATTTTCAAAATAGAAATATGGGGTTTTCAAATTAGGGGGGTTAAATTTTAAAATAGGGCTTTTGGGTTTTCAGATTCGGGGTGTGAGATTTTAAAATAAGAAAGTTGGGTTTTCAAAATGGGGGTATTGGATTTCAGGCAAAAATAATATGCACATCAGTGTACAATGGTGAGATTTTATACTTAATTCATTGTTGTTACTTAAATGAATTGAGGGATTTTGATTATACTTTATACTTATATGTTTTGTTGTTAATGTTCTTTCATTTTTTCTCAGATTCGACTCTATCAAAACCTAGGTATACCTTTTACCTTATATTCTCTATATCTGTTATTCGGTTGTTAATAACCTTTAGGGAACATACTGTACGTTTGTTTATAAGAAGTTGACTACATCATGATTTGTTTGTGTCCTAATGTTAAGTCACATTTGTTATTATTGATGCGTGCAAACAAAAATTGATTCTCTTACATTTGTTATTATTGATGTAGATTTCTTCATTTAGTTATATTTGTGGTTTTTTTCAGACTCTCGAGCTATTCATGAAGTTTTGGTTTAGGTATCACTTACCTCTTATTGCGATTTATTTCGGAAATTGTTTATTGGAAAAAAAATCGGATGTGTTCATCACCATTAGTGGTGACCATGGAGTCTACTTTACGATTCGGATGTTCATGTCAGATGATGTTTCCATTTGGATTTTATGAGCGCTTCTGTCTCTTAGATGATGTTTTCATTTATTTCTAATGTTACATACTTTTATTTGAATGTTAAAAGGATCTCTTTATTCTTTGTCTATTAAAGAACCTTATATTTTTTTAGTTAAGAAGAAATTAGTGGTGTATTGGACAAAATGTATATATGGAATGTTTGAGTAGACATTCAAGATGATGTTATGTTCTTATTCAATAAGGGATATTGTAGCTGTGTGGATTTGCATCGATTTTTTTTATGAGTTATACACCAAAAAATGAAGATGAGAGGAAACTAAAGTTAATCTAGGCAGATATGACATGATTTATACATGTTGCAAGGGTGTGTTAGAGGCACAAATACACCATAACAAATTATGTTTCTATTTCTCTTTTTCTTTTTTCTCTTTTTCTATTTTTTGCATGGGTGATGTCTTTTGTACAAGCCATTTGTTTTTCAATAAAATTATGTTGTTTAAACACTAAGCCCTTTTTACTCTTTTATTTTACAGATCAAACACTAATCGGTCTTCGAAACCATCACGGGGTAATCTTTGTTCCTTCTATCATCATGGTTCAAAATATTTTGTTTACATTAAAATTTTAACCTTTTTGGAGATTACTGGTTCGAAATGATACTCAAATCAAGATTTTTGAAAGATTAGTTTTAGTTTGGTTTTGGGTCTTTTAAAGGTTATTGTTTTGTCCACTCTCAAGTTTTTATTTTTCATTCCGTTAAAATTGAGTTTAGATTTTTTTTATGTTGAGGTGCTTCTATATCTAAAATAAAATTGTCTCCCTATCATTCTATTCTTCCTTATTGCGATGCCTCTTAGAGTGCAAAATGATGCTTGATCCATATCATGTTATTATGTTTTTGATGTCTACACGCATTTGTAGCATGATTTTTACGAGAGCAGCATGATTTTAATTGGAGCAACATGTGATGATTACACACGCCAGTTTTACTTCTTAGTTATCTTTCTTAGTATAATAAGAAAAGTATTTTCTTTGTTGAGTTGAGTATCTTGCGTGGTATATTTTTTTCAGCATGGTACACTTATTTATGACGAAATACTTGATCCTTATCATATTATTGTATGTTGATTCTTTGAATATAGTACTAACTATCAAAGCTACCTTGATAGGACCAAGTGTGGTGAAGGAGTCATAGTTTATTACTCCTTGAACAATTACTTTCCACAAATTGACTTCTCTCTTGATGATGACAAGTCCAAGTTAAAGCTCACATCAAACCTCATATGCTTCTTCTCTACCTCACCGGGACTACAATTCATCTCTCAGGTCCGTATAACTATAATGGCAGAATTAAATGCACATATATAATTGGAATGGAAATTTTTTTTATATCGAGAAAATGGCTTAGGCTCAATGTATGTACATATATCGATTTCCTTTTCTACTCCAAAGACCCGATCAAAGAGAATCTCAAGTATGAAGGCAATATTTTTGGTTTTGTTTTTGGTTAGAGTAATTTGTAGTTGTTTGAAGTCGCAGTTTGTTTGGATCTCTAAGTTGTGCTATTATTATGTAACATCTGTACCTGAAATGGAAAATATTGTATTAGTGGGTTTTAATTTTTGTTTCGTGATTTCAGTTTGTTGCTTTGATTCTTCAACTTTGGCATAATCTCTCATTGTTTCATTTCATGTTTCTCAATCTCAAGAGGTCATTCATTCAATTGCGTTTAAAATTTGTAATAAGCATTTTTGTTCGATCAATAGGATTGGAATTTGAATGTAATTTATTTTTTTGCTTATGAGATATGGTTTTTGTGGGGACTTTTTTGGTCCAGTTTACATTTTGTACACCCTAAGTTTTGGGCGTTTTCCTTTTTAACCTTTTGGGAATCACATTTTGTTAATTGATCATTTCTCCTTTTTAAACATCCCGGTTACTTATGTGATATATTTTTCTTGATGCTTAACTTTACTAAGGAATTTTGGAGTTCAGTTTCTATCTTTTGTTATTTCTAGCTTTACTAGGGATATATGATTATACTCTCCGTTTGTCGGCTGATGTGGTTTTTCTTTCGTTTTGGTGTCCAAGCCTAGGTGAATTTTAAATGACTCGGGAACTTCTACGACACTTATGAAACTTAATTGAGGTTCACATTAGGTAGTGCATTCATCACGCAACACTGCTATGATATAGTCATTTTTACCTTGTTCACTTGATTTAACAACCATTAAGTAAAGAGACAACTCTGTTGTACTCTGTTTAGATATCCCCTTTTTTTACGATGAGCATGTTGTAATCTATTTAGATGTCTATTTTTTTTACAATTACCATATTAGTGTTGTGTTTGTATGTGTACCTTATGAACATATATTAGTGAACATATTTGTGATGTGTTTATATGTGTACCTTATAATGACCGTATTAGCGACCATATTGTTACAATGACCACTCTATGTCATGTGTGTTTATGTGCACCTTATATATATCTTTCATACTGCTTAATTAGATAACACTGATAGGAAACGAAGGCGATTTTATATATCTTGCATACTGCTCCAATGCGAACTTAACAATAATACCAACGAGGTAAGGGGCAAGGGTAGCAGATGCCGCAGTGCCAGTCCATGACCAAACTAAAACCAATCCGTTGTTACAACTGGGATTACAAGACTAAGTACCAAAATAACAACATTTACAAGTTAGTCTACAGGTTGGTCTATTTCTCAATGTTTTCCCTTTTCTCACATTTTAAGTGCATAAATCATCTTTCCCTATATACTATTTCATTATGCATTTTATGTTTTTGCTATCCCAAATACTATTTCAGTATGCATTCATGTTTTTTACTGTTTTTGGTATTCTCAAATTAGGAACTTTATGTTTTTGCTATTCTCAAATACTATATCAGTATGCATTCATGTTGAGGTACCCTGTTTTTAGTAACTTTAAACCAGTATATATGCATTTTTCTTATTGGGCTTTTGTGTTGTGTTGTCAACATTTTTATAAAAAGTTTTCCTTTTCGTTATCTATATTTTTTATTGGTTAATAATAATATTAGTTGCAAGATTGGATTAAAATTTATTTCTATCTTCCACATGATCATAAAGTTTAATAATTTCTGAATGACAATCGTTATTACTGTTGAAGATTTTTTTCCAAATAACATTCAATGAAGATACTGAACAAATAAAAGAAAATAACATTCATGATAGGTGCAATGATGCGTGTGCCATTTGATGTTTTGGGAGTGTCAACCCCCCCATGATATCCAGCGTTATGGACCGATCACTACATCAACATTTGCTTTTGCTCTGGCCTCTGCTACTCCTGAAGCTCAGCGAAGGATGCTTAGAGAACAATTATTTCCTCTGGTGGAGTATGAGCGTGTGAGCATACACGAGATGGTATGTATCATCCAACATGTCTATGTTTATCAAGCATTCTTTGTTTAATAGGTATGTTAACTGATTGTGCGTAAAAAGTGTGTTCGTGTAAGGACACAGTCGTTGTTTTTGTTTCGCCACGACAATAGAAAAACCTAAGTTACGACTACACTTGCGAGGCAAGCACAGCGGTAAGTCGGGTATCGACAGATCCACTGAGACGAGTTGCTAGAATTCAACTGATTTAATATTCCTAAATAAAAGGGAAAAAGATGATTACAAACTAAAAAGGAAAAGATGCATAAAAGGGAAATATTAATCTAGGCATGTGTATTGAAAACTAGACTAATAAAGCGAGTAAAACTATAGGTTGCGTCGAATATCCCTCACCCGAGGTGATTTATATAAAATGGATACATGGGTCGACGAGTTATTACAAATGCGTCTCGTTTTGACAGTTAATTAAATCAAGGGTTGTCACACCCCTAAATCCGCATAAAAGCCTAATAAGATTTTGGCATCAACAAATATCCCGAAAATTGCACACGAAAGGTCGTAAGAACGGGACATACATGATATGCCTCGTCAAATATCTTAGGCGCAATAAATAGGACAACACACCCGAAATAGACCCGTAAACGCCATCATCAAAGACAAGAAACGGGTCAACTCGAGTGAGTTCCATTCAAACACAACCTAATTTAAATTAGCTAAAAATCATGTTAAAAACGCGATAAAGAAATGCAATAAATAAACGCGATAAATCTACACTAGAAAGCAATAAATTAAAACATGTAAACCTAATTTAGAAAGCTTGTAAACCTAATTATCAAAGAAAGAAATAATGGAAAACAACTATATTAATTGAGAGGGTAATGAATAGTCAACTTACATACCAAAAAGGGTGTCAATCCAAGAAGAAATGAAGAAGAACTAACAAACCTAACCTATCCTATCTTCTAAAACTATATAAAAATGTTCTATATCTGTTATTACAACAAAAAAGTCTTATATAGTAAGTGGGAATAGAAATAGAAAAGAAAAGAGAAAAGAAAAGAAAAGGCAAAATATCTCCTGGAAACAGGGGATCGATCGACCGACCTCTTTGGTCGATCGATCGATCATGAACAAAATATCCCATGTTGAGAAGGATCGATCGATCGACCCCTTTGGTCGATCGATCGATCAAGCAGGGCAGAAACAATTAGCCTAATGCATTCCCTTTTCTTCCTCTTCTCCTCCTTTTTTGGTTTCATTGTTTTTCCCTCCGTTGAAATCGCCGTAACTTCATCATACGAACTCGGAATCGCGCACCGTTCACGACCACACGAAGCTTGCGAGGAGGGATAAAACTTTCGTGAGATGTTGGGCCAGGTGCCCAAACTGTGAATTGGTCGAATTGCCCTTGAACGTGCGATTGCGTATAGAAATCGAGAGGAATGCGTCTGTACTTCACACTTAGCATCCAATTACCTATAAAAGCTCAATTAACCCCTGCAAAACATGTTAACGTAGAAATCCGAGGTTGTCTGGTTAACGAGCATAAATATAGGGAATAAGGTACTTAAGGGGGCTAAAATGCGTAGGTTGTAATATTTGCGTATCATCACACCCCCTAACTTACACATTGCTAGTCCCTAGCAATGAAATAGGATGCAACAAGAACTACAAGCAAACCAAAAACATGAATAGTACAAAAGTATGGTATAAAAGAAAAAGGCCACTTTCGCGGGCGATTCGATTGCATTTAGCATATGCAATAAGCCGTTAAACCCCTAGGTCACTCTAGTGGACGAGTGTACTCTCGTGTGGATTTTCAGGGATGGTACCCACAAACATCACACGGTTTCCTCAAAATATGCCCAAACCAACATGCGACAAGCCCAACAATAGGGAAAAGGATTTCATACACATTATTAGAACATTGAACTAATTCAAACAAAAGTCCGAAATCATCAACATTATAGAATGCACCTCATAGAATTGAAACCTTAAAATGTGGGAGGGGAGCGAGCACATGCAAAGTGTGATTTGGCAAAAAACTTATATAAACCGGATAAACATTAAAGCAAGCATACATTCAATCCTCACGGGCATTACACTCATAAAGGGAATTCACTCAAAATAGGGAGGTAACACACGGAACATGCGGGCATAAGTAGTAACTGTAAATGGAAATTAGGCCGCACACATGTCACAAATGAAGAACGCTATATATAAAATGAAAAACTGTAATCTCAATGAAAGATACCGCACATTAATAGATGCGAAATGCATTTTCACAGATTATCAAAACTATTATGACTTTTAAATTACATCAACCTAAGATCACATAGGACTTTAATAGGGTTGTAATGTAGGCTAGGCTAGGGTGCGAAATGAAGGAATGTATGTACGGATTCAAAGTGTTCGGAATGAAAACTTAGGATAATGGAAAAATGCGAGCAATATCAAAATTGGAAAACAAGTTCCAAAACGGCATTAGATATATCATCGGGGAGAGTAATCAAAGCTTATTGAACTATACACAACATTTACAACTTTCTCTTTCTTTTATTTTCTTCTTTTTCTCATTTTTCTTTTGTTTTCTTTTGCTTTTTGCTTTATCTTTTTCATCACTTTTTTCACTTTTCTCTTTTCTTTACTTTTCACACTCTCATATGCCTAAATTGCAACCGACATCACAATAACATCATTCAATCCCAAGTAACATTCCAAACAAAGGTATGGAAGGTGTATATATGGTATAAAACTCCAATTTAGAGTTGGTCATGGGAATGGGGTTATGAAACGAAAGGCTATATTTAGGCTCATAGGGGTTAACGAGGGTAAACATATAAGGGTGAGGTCAAGGCTAATATGGGTGATATAACAAATAATGGCTATGATCATTTCCAAAAGTTTATGCAATTCTCGAATCAAAACAATAAATGAAAATCATTCTCAAGTAGCACATTTCAAGTATGAACTTAATTAATGAACGATCAAATGAAAGAATAGTGAGATTACCAACGAATTCAACGTTTTCAATGAGAAAAGAATAGTGTATACACTCACAAACGATGAAAGGTACAAAGATTACTCGGTGTAAGTATATACAATGCAAAAAAAGATTACTGAGTTAATAAAAATCTTAAACCAAATCAATAGAACAATAAAAGTGCATGTGCTCATGGGATTAAAATTTAATTCATGAAGTTATTCATAATATCAATAATTGAGACTAAAGTCTAATAACTTCTAAAATCGAGAACATGCATTGTTGGGTTGTCTATTGGATTGGGCAATTATTAAAATTTATCATCGAAAACAAAGGCAAAATGCCCAAAAAAGGAGAAAAAAGAAAATCTTTTTAAATTTTTTGAATTTTTCTAAGAAAAGCATGATAAGTAACTAACATGTGAGCAAAAACATAGACTAACAAAGAAATGGATAGAATATCCCACACCCCCTAACTTAAAACTTGACATTGTCCTCAATGTGAATTAAGAACCAAGTTAAGAGAGGAAAATAACGATATTACCTAAAAGTGGAGCGATCCCCATAAGAACAAGTCCAAAGAATCTACAAAACAAGCTAGTACTGAGCATAGCAAAAACAAATAACAAAAAGTTAACTAATTACACTAGACTAAAAATAAAAAGAAAGAAAGAATAAAAAGCTAACTATATACAACCTATTATTTAGGCCTCACACTAACTATACACTAGAAGTCTAAATAGCTGAGGGTCCACCATAAGAACAATTTGACTTTGGAGGATAATCGGTGTACCCTCACATACAAGCATGCCCTCCAAAAAATATGAATTCCTTTTTAAAAACGGAAGGCATGTGTAAGGCATAATAAATGAACCATTGCCAATTAAAAGTTTTGGAGGGGCGATGGGGGGTTTGGATTGAACGGGTGAAAAAAACAAGTGGGGACCGAGAAAAGCCAAATATCCTCCCAATGATTTTGATATTGGAATGGGAGGAGGCGCACACGAAGGCAAAGATGCAATCATGGAAGGCGACTCAAACAAGTACTCCTCATTGGCGAAAAGTTTTAAAACATTAAAGTTTGAAACCGAATCATCGGGTACTTGAGATGGTGTGATAATAGAGGATGAAAATGGGGATAAAAGAAATTCAAACTCATGAGATGAATCATCATCGCATGAAGATTAAGTTTCGAAGGAAATAATATCATTTTCAATGAAATGTTCTTCTTTGGGGGCCAAAGAAGAAATCATTTCATTGCAAATAGATATTACGTCATTTTTATCCTCACTTTCAATATCTATTACACAATGGGCAAAGTCTAGAATGGTTTGTTCCAAAGTAGGCACAAGTACCTCATTTGGTTCAAAACATTCTTCGACTTCGAAAGTCTCGGAAGAAAAATCGTTGTCGGACTCAAATAATAAATCCAACTCTTGTTCCCATGAACGATTTTATTCCCGATAACGATTTTCAATTTTCTCATTTTCATACATACGCAAGCCCTCACCGAAGGTCATAGGTCGAGGTGCGGATACTTGAAAATGGGAACTTTGAAAATTACCATCGGACTTAAATGAAAACTCATTATTATAGGAATTTTGAAAACTATTGCAATTCGTTTCAGAATTCCTATTATAAGGAGGTAAAGGCCCAAAATCATTATCATCATCATCAAAATTCCAATAATCCAAGTTTTTACTTTCGTTATACTCACCCAAATCCATATTTGAATTTGTTATACTTTGGGATTCTAAGTATTCACCAAAGTCATAGGTTTGCGAGAATTTTGAGAATTATAACAATGATTACCGAAAGAATTGGAATAATACATGCTTACCCCCAAAAAAGGCTCGAAATGGCGGATTCCACAAAGTTAGTGCACGCGGGAAAAATTCAAGCGTTTCTAAGTGCTCAAATATGGAAGTCCTACAAAAAGATTAGAAAATAATACAAATAGAAAGAAAATACTATGAAATACTAAATAAAATAAAGTCTAAAACAAACTCATCCCTGGAAACAACGCCATTTTGATTGCGCGTGAAATGTGTGTTCGTGTAAGGACACAATCGTTGTTTTCGTTTTTCTGCGACAATACAAAAACCTAAGTTACGACTACACTTGCGAGGCAAGCACAACGATAAGTCGGGTATCGAAAGATCCACTGAGACGAGTTGCTAGAATTCAATTGATTTAATATTCCTAAATAAAAGGGAAAAGGATGATTACAAACTAAAAAGGAAAAGATGCATAAAGGGAAAATATTAATTAAGGCAAGTGTATTGAAAACTAGACTAATAAAGCGAGTAAAACTATAGGTTGCGTCGAATATCCCTCACCCGAGTTAATTTGTATTAAATGGATACATGGGTTGACGAGTTATTACAGATGCGTCTCGTTTTGATAGTTAATTAAATCAAGGTTTGTCACACCCCTAAATCCGCATAAAATCCTAATAAGATTTTGGCATCAACAAATATCCCAAAAATTGCACACGAAAGGTCGTAAGAACGGGACATACATGATATGCCTCGTCAAATATCTTAGGCGCAATAAATAGGACAACACACCCGAAATAGACCCGTAAACGCCATCATCAAAGACAAGAAACGGGTCAACTCGAGTGAGTTCCATTCAAACACAACCTAATTTAAATTAGCTAAAAAGCATGTTAAAAACGCGATAAAGAAATGCAATAAATAAACGCGATAAATCTACACTAGAAAGAAATAAATTAAAACATGTAAACCTAATTTAGAAAGCTTGTAAACCTAATTATCAAAGAAAGAAATAATGGAAAACAACTATATTAATTGAGAGGGTAATGAATAGTCAACTTACATACCAAAAAGGGTGTCAATCCAAGAAGAAATGAAGAAGAACTAACAACCCTAACCTATCCTATCTTCTAAAACTATCTAAAAATGTTCTATATCTGTTATTACAACAAAAAAGTCTTATATAGTAAGTGGGAATAGAAATAGAAAAGAAAAGGCAAAATATCTCCTGGAAACAGGGGATCGATCGATCGACCCCTTTGGTCGATCGATCGATCATGAACAAAATATCCCATGTTGAGAAGGATCGATCGATCGACCCCTTTGGTCGATCGATCGATCAAGCAGGGCAGAACCATGCAACCTACTGCATTCCCTTTTCTTCCTCTTCTCCTCCTCTTTTGGTTTCATTATTTTTCCCTCCGCTGAAATCGCCGTAACTTCATCATACGAACTCGGAATCGCGCACCGTTCATGGCCACGTGAAGCTTGCGAGGAGGGATACAAATTTCGTGAGATGTTGGTACAGGTGCCCAAACTGTGAATTGATCGAATTGCCCTTGAACGTGCGATTGCGTACGGAAATCGAGCGGAATGCGTCCGAACTTCACACTTAACATCCAATTGGCTATAAAATCTCAATTAACCCCTGCAAAACATCTTAACACAGAAATCCGAGGTTGTCTTATTAACTAGCATAAATATAGGGAATAAGATACCCGAGGGGGTTAAAATACGTAGGTTCGGAGGATGAAATACGCAATATTTACGTATCATCATTAACTTTCTGCCTACCCATGTCTATGTTTATCAAGCATTCTTTGCATATACTGTTTCTTTAAATGCCACATACATGATTGGCGTTGTAGAGTGATGTTAATGGTGGCATGTGATATGCTTATTGGTGACATTTTATCGTCATTATTGCAGTTGTTAGTGTTACTATTCCTGTTTACAAGCATATGTGGGCAAAGGTACGAGATGTTTTGAAGGTATGTGGACAGCGTGTTGAAGATAACGATTCACAAGAAACTTCAAGTATATTTTACTTCATTTGGATGACTTATGTTTTCCACACTAGATTATAACAATGTTTGATGTTTGTTTAAATATAGTGTGATTGCATTTTGTGAGACTCCCACTTCAAGACACATATAAGGACACATTTACACAACTAGAAGGGGGGTTGTATGTGCTATATATGTGCTGCTATATGTGCTGCCAATGCCATTAAGAACCTCCAATGTTATTTTTATTATTGATTGTTTCAAAAATTGTTCATATGCTTATGACTGGTGAAGTTTTATACGAAGGATATTAGAGGTGACTCGAAATCAAGACAAGATGCGAATTTTCACGGCTTCTTAAAAAAACATAAACAATTTCTTAGGTAAGTTGATATCAGTGTCATGATTCTCTCCCATATTTTGTTTTGTCGATTTCATCTCAGTGTCGATCAAGTTAGCGTGCTTCTGTTAATATTTTTTTTATTTTTTCCTATTGCAAAAGTTTCAAATGCGAAAGAAAGTCTTAATTTTATACGTTTCAAAGTTATCCCAATTTATATGTTTTTATTGTTCTTGAGTTGTTCTTTTTGTATATTTCTAGATACTGTTAATTTTATATGAAATCACATTCAATCCCCTTTCTAAATTGTGACGTCCAAGCATCACTAATTTCTCATGATAATTTTGCAGCACATTTGTAAATAATTTGTGGTACATCAAGATACTTTCGCCCGAGGATGTACAAAAGCTGGGGATGCAAGAGGTTGAAATCTTTGAGTGTGGAGCAAATAAATGAACCGATAATTGACATTGATATTAACAAATACACTTCTCAAATTTAGAGTCAACATCTTAAATTAAGGTGATAGTTAAATCATTATATTTATGCTCACTGTTGGAGCCTGCAATTGGCATTGTGTAGTGTTAAGGGGGAAGGGGGGAAAAGTTTATTTATTATTTAAGAAAAATATTTATTTAATTGATTTTAGGACATGATATTCATTTGTCAAATTTTAAATAAAAAAAAAATAAACTTTTGACATGACTAATAAATTCAACTTATGAATTTGTCCATGAAAAACCCTGTAATACCACACTTAATCTATCGAAATAAAGTTCACTGAGTATGACAACACAATAGTCCAAATCCCCTAATAAAGTTCCAAAATATTAATTAAAGTGCTATAAATATGAATCTTAAACATATTATGAAACGGTCAACAGAGTGTCTAACGTCGAGTCACACCCTCCGCATTCTTACCGAGATCCTTTCCAGTGTCACCAACTGAAGTACCTGGGGTGGGAAAAAGTAAGGGGGTGAGCGAATGCCCAGCAGGGTGGGAAATACTAAGCAATAATTTGATAATAAAAATACTATACATATACAATGTCTTTGGGTATTTTGTAAAATAATTTCCAATTCATTAAATGTTAATACAACTACATGCAATGCACTCGGGCTATACGCCTAACTCACACTTAAGTATTTTTCATGTGTCTTTCCAGGGATTTAACTTATTAATCCAACTATGTTGCCATTTAATAAGATCCATTTATTCAATTTCATTAATCCATTCATTTTCCAAATCCATTTATGAATATTACTTTTAATACTTTGGGGTTTGCCAACATCCACAATTTCACGGCCTTTCACCGTCAGTATCGAGCACACATATGTTACACTGGCGAGGTTGTTTGGCGTCTTTCACCACTAGGGACGTCATGCCCTCCTTAATTATTCTTTCCGGCAACATCCGTATATCATTATCTTTTCATATATTCACATTCTTCCAAATATTGACATTCTTACAATTATTCTCATTATTTCAAGTACTCACATTAATCTTTCGGTGTTCCTTCTTTACTTCATTATTTGCCTTACTTTTAAAATAGCCAAGGAGGCCAACTAATAATAACATCGTACTTTGAACACTAACGTCCAATCATCATTTACCCTATTTATTCATTAATGTCTTAACACATTTTTAGTACCTTTAAAATGATTTTACTAGCATTTAAAGTAAAGAAACATTATCTTCTACTACTTTTTCACATAATTACCAAAATTGCCATTATGCCATTTTTTCACAAAAATACATCCTTTAAATGGATTTTCAAGGAAAAACATATCTTTATAAGACCTTACTGTTTTTCAATAATATTTTACTCATTTAATCCTAAACTTAATTATTAAAATTTTTGTTTTAATATAGGGTTCAAATATAAGGTTTTAAATGAGTTTTCTACACCATTTTAAGTCATTATCATCACTTTTTAACATCATCAAAATAGGGGCTGAAATTTATCATTCTTTCAAAACATGATGAAATCTATCTATTTTATTTCAAAATATATCATTTATCATGGCTAAAAATTATTCAAGTATATTCCCATGAAACGGGGATTTCTACCTAAGAAATCCATGCATATGCATCGTACACATTCATATTCAAGTAGTATATGGTTATAACATTTTTCTTTAACAATTTTCATGTTCTAATCATTCATTTATACAAGAATGATATTATGAAATTTAATCAACAAAGCTAGTTCATTTTAACACAAAAAAAGCATGGGTTTGCATAATAGAAAATACAAGAACGAGCAAATTTTCTACAAGAAATCATCTTTCATCAACATGGGTGTTCTAAGATTTTTGAAAATATAATTTAGGAAGAGAAAATCCCAACTTGATTTATGAAGAGTAGATAACTTTGGAGAAGAAAACTTCAGGTCCTCCTAGAATGCTCCTAAACTCCACTCCTATGCTCCCAAAATAAAGCTTCCAAGCCACACCAAGTTGCCCCACCCCTTGTGTGATGTTTTAATGGAGTTTTGAGCTTCTTTAATGGAGTTTGAGGTGAGAGAATATGGGTATAAGGGTGAGCTACGAAATTTAGAAGTATTTTTGCCCTTGGGGATATAAGAGAGAGGAAGAAGATGGAGGAGTTTATATTTTTTTTTGGTTTACTAGCTTCATGAATCCCCCCCACCCTTATTTATATCAAATTAAAGCTTCCCTATTCAATATCTTGACTTATTTAAGTCTCCTAGGCTTGAAAATATAAGTGAAATATATTTTCTCCAATATAAAATAAATTATGCGCGGGACCCAAGGGAAGCGCCCCCAAGGCCAAGTAAAAAGAGCTACTAACGTTAATGCAAGTAAATATTACCTGTATAATGCTCTCAAAGTATGGAACCGCATACAACCTGCCATAACAAAGAGGAGGGAGTGAGCGAAAGGCTCAGTAGGATTTATACAAATGCAACATAGAAACGAACAGCAGAAAAGAATACTCACTCACTATATGCTCATTAAAATATGTATATATCTACATATATACTTTTGAAAATACATGCTCCGATGTATTAAATCATTTTATTCCAAAAATATTATATATCCCCGTTCATCCTCTTTGACTTTCCCAAAATAGTCATTTTTGATAATCTTTCTTTAAAATTACATTCTTTCCCATTAACGCACACGATTAATCATGTATAGGAAAAAAATTTCTTTTCCTGAAAATAGTCATCTATTCAACGTTTATTAACTCACGCTAGAGTTACTTAGCCATTATTTTAATATTCTCATTAAAACAATCTTTATGACACACACACCTCGTGTTTGGAAAATATTCATTTTCATTGAGAAACTTATACACCACATGATACAAAATATTTATTGTTTCATGAAAACTTGTTTACTTCCCTTTTCCACCTTTTGCAAATCTCAAGTCTTATTTGTATGAATTTCAAGAATATTCTCATTCTTTATTTCTTATTATAAGAATTTATCAACTTTGCGTTGGAGTCTATACATTATTCCTGGATTTCACGGGCTCTATATATTTTGGAGTCTTTTGAGGTGGGAAAAATCTTACCTTGATTGAGGTTTAGAGTTTGATAATGTTTAGAATGATATTACATATATTAGACTTGATATATGTAGTATTTTAGCTAATTTACATCTTTGTGTTGTTTAGTCATCATATCATCATTTGGTGTGTAGAAATGAGTTTTTAAGGCGTAATTTTGATGGGTTCAAAAGGTGGATAAGTTTCAGAATATTAGCCTTGAACATTTTATAAAATAAAATGTGTTAAAATGATGTTTCAAAGGTATATAATATAATTTCATGTTTAGAAAAATATTGGGCTGATATAGGCCATTTTTACGAAATAAAAATGGGACATTCTTACCAAAATGATGAAGTAGAAGAAGAAATTGGACTTTTACTTAACTGAGTGTTATTGAGATGCATAAACTCATAATAAGAAATATTTGGGGTTCATATGTAAATAATCAAAGTATAAAATACTTACTTTTAAATTGATGCTTAAGTGTAATTAAAAAATTAAAGAAGGCCAAATGTGTTGATAGTAGTCAAATGGGTATTTAAAGTGTGTACAACTTATTTTGGAAAGATAAATTGAAATAAAGTCTTTTTATAAAATTTGGAATTTATTACCGAAATTATGTTGGAAATATCATAAATACACTGTTAGAAGTTATAAATTGGTTTTTGGCGAAATTAGTATATATAAACCGATTTAAAAGTATAATATTTGTGTGAAACAAATAGTAGTGACATTGTCGTAAATAAGGTGGATAGTATGCTGTCAAGAAAATATTTGGCAATTAAAAATATTAATTAAGTTTGATAAAAGGAGATTAATGATATATTTTTGCTAAGTGAAAATAATGAGTTTCACTAAAATTATAAGTGTGAAATATTGGTGAAAATATAGTTTTTGGGAAGTGTTAAGTGGTTAAAAGTATTTTGAGAATTAAGTTGGACACTTAGTAACTATTTTGGGAACAACATTTGTTAAATGGCTAAATGCGTGTTTGACAAGAAATGGGTAAATTGGTAAATTTACGTAAAGCGGAACATTTTTATGAAATAAAAATGTCACTGAATAGTTTGGAAGAAAAAGGAAAGAATTGATTTTCCAAGTGAGAATAAATGTGAACATGGAGAATAATGTTGAAACACATGAAAAAGATAAGAAAGGATACTTGCCTGATGACAAGAATTAAGGAGGGCATGACGTCCCTAGTGGTGAAAGACCCCAAAGCCTGTACAGATGAGCATATGGTGACTGGAGATCGATGGTGTAGAGCCCGTGAAATTCAGGAATAATGGCTAGACTCCAAGGAAAAGATTGATAATTCTTGTAATAAAAAATGAAGAATGAGAATATTCTTAAAATTAATGCAAATAAATATTTGAGATTTGCAAAAGGTTGAAAGATGAAAATAACCAAAGTTTTCATGAAATAATAAATATTTTGTGTCGTGTGGAGTATAAGTCTCTCAATGAAAATGAATATTTTCCAAACATGAGGTGTGCGTGTCATAAAGATTGTTTTAATGAGAATAATAAAATAATGGCAAAGTAATTCTAGCGTGAGTTAATAAACGTTGAATAGATGAATGTTTTCAAGAAAAGAAAGGTTTTTCCTATAAATGATTAACCGTGTGCGATAATGGAAAAGAATGTGATTTTAAAAAAAGATTATCCAAAATGACTATTTTGGGAAAGAAAAAGAGGATGAATGTGGATAAATTATATTTTTGGAATAAAATGATTTAATACATCGGAGCATGTATTTTCAAAAGTATATATGTAGATAAATATATATTTTCATGAGCATATAGTGAGTGAGTATTCTTTTCTGCCGTTCGTTTCTATGTTGCATTTGTATAAATTCCACAGAGCCTTTCGCTCACTCCCTCCTCTTTATTAGGGAAGGTTGTATGCGGTTCCGTACTTTGAGAGCGTTATACAAGTAATATTTACTTGCATTACCGTTAGTAGCTCTGTTTACTTGGCCTTGGGGGCACTTCCCTTGGGTCCCGCATATAGTTTATTTTATATTGGAATCGCATGCTAAGAAAAGCGTAATCTTATTTAATAATAAAATTGGAATAGTAACATCATTTAGGTTGTTCATTGCACCCCACACTTGACACTCAGATCGGATCAGGGTCGATCCAAGGATAACCCAATTTAGACCCAATGTGACGCCCCAAACCGGATTTAATGGTTATTATAGGATCGACCCTGATCTGATCCGAGTGTTAAGTGTGGGGTACAATGAACAACCTAAATAATGTTACTATTCCAATTTTATTATTAAAAAAGATTTCGCTTTTCTTAGCATGCGATTCCAATATAAAAGAAACTACGTGCGGGACCCAAGAAAAGTGCCCCCAAGGCCAAGTAAACAGAGCTACTAATGTTAATGCAAGTAAATATTACCTGTACAACGCTCTCAAAGTACTGAACTGCAACAAACTGCCGTAACAAAGAGGAGGGAGTGAGCGAAAGGCTGAGTGGGATTTATACAAATGCAAGATAGAAACGAACGGCAGAAAAGAATACTCACTCACTATATGCTTATTAAAATATCTATATATCTACATATATATACTTTTGAAAATACATGCTCCGATGTATTAAATTATTTTATTTCAAAAATAAAATTTATCATCGCTCATCCTCTTTTTCTTTCCCAAAATAGTCATTTTGGATAATCTTTCTTTAAAATCACATTCTTTCCCATCAACGCTCACGGTTAATCATTTATAGGAAAAACCTTTATTTTCTTGCAAATATTCATTTATTCAACGTTTATTAACTCACGCTAGAATTACTTTGCCATTATTATAATATTCTCATTAAAATAATCTTTATGACACGCACACCTCGTGTTTGGAAAATATTCATTTTCATTGAGAAACTTATACATCACATGACACAAAATATTTATTATTTCATGAAAACTTTGGTTATTTCCATCTTTCAACCTTTGGCAAATCTCAAAGATTTATTTGCATTAATTTTAAGAATATTCTCATTCTTCATTTCTTATTACAAGAATTATCAATCTTTGCCTTGGAGTCTAGCCATTATTCCTGGATTTCACGGGCTCTACACCATCGGTCTCCAGTCGTCATATGCTCATCTGTACAGGATTTGGTGTCTTTCACCACTAAGAACGTCATTCCCTACTTAATTCTTGGCATCATGCAAGTATCCTTTCTTATATTTTGCATGTGTTTCAACATTATTCTCAATGTTCACATTTATTCTCACTTGGAAAATCAATTATTTCCATTTTCTTCCCAACTATTCATTGACATTTTTATTTCATAAAGATGTTCCGCTTTACGTAAATTTACCAATTTACCCATTTCTCGTCAAACATGCATTTAACCATTTAACTAGTGTTGCTCCCAAAATAGTTACTAACTTTCCAACTTAATTCTCAAAACACTTTTAACCACTTAACACTAGTCAAAAACTATACTTTTACCCATATTCCACACTTATCATTTTAGTGAAACTCATTATTTTTACTTAGCAAAAATATATTATTAATCTCCTTTTATCAGCCTTAATTAATATATTTAATTGCCAAATATTTTCTTCACAGCATACTATTCACTGTATTTACGACAATGTCACTACTATTTGTTTCACACAAATATTATACTTTTAAATCAGTTTAAACATACTAATTTCGCCAAAAACCCATTTATTCTCAAAGTGTATTTATGATATTTCCAACATAATTTCAGTAATAAATTCCAAATTTTATAAAAAGACTCTATTTCTATTTATGTTTCCAAAATAAGTTGTACACACTTTAAATACCTATTTGACCACTATCAACACATTTGGCCTTCTTTACTTTCTTTAATTACACTTAAGCATCAATTTAAATGTAAGTATTTTATACTTTGATTTGTTTACATATCAACCCCAAATATTTCTTATTATGAGTTTATGCATCTCAAAAATACCCATTTAAGTAAAAGTCCAATTTCTTCTTCTACTTCATCATTTTGGTAAGAAACTCCAATTTTTATTTCGTAAAAATTGCCTATATTAGCCCAATATTTTTCTAAACATTAAATTACATTATTTACCTTTGAAACATCATTTTAACACATTTTATTTTATAAAATGTTCAAGGCTAATATTCTGAAATTTATTCACCTTTTGAACCCATCCAAACTACTCCTTAAAAACTCATTTCAACACTCCACATGATGATATGATGTATAAACAATACAAAGTTGTAAATTAGTTAAAATACTACATAAATCAAGTCTTATATATGTAAATATCATTCTAAAAATTATCAAACTCTAAACCTCAATCAAAGTAAGATTTTCCCACCTCAAAAGTCTCAAAAAATGGTGGTGTAGGAGGAGTAACCGCCACCTCCCCTCAAAGGGGTTACAATAAAAGCCCTCCATTAGAGCTTTCTTCCAAGATCTTCTTTTTCTTTATCTTTAAGTCTCCAAAGAGATCCATAATCCCCCACAAATCTCCAAGAATAATATCTCCAATGACCCAACATAATGTCTATGATTATAGTTGAGGAAATAAGGTGTTTCTAGGCCAAAATATGGTTGTTTCATGGTGGTTTAAGGGTGGTATAGGGGCACCTACGAATTTGAACATGGCTACTGGTATTGGGGAGCTTAAGGGAGTGAGAGTAATGACCATAATCTGATGGGAATGAATGCCAATTGCAAAATCTCTATTATAATAGCAAATGTCAACTCAAAAGACTCACATAACCCATGTGAAGCCTTCCTCACCACTCAAGCATGCCAAACTTTACAACCAACATTTGATAAGGTGGCGGGACAACACTAGGATTGAGGGAATAAGAATCCCAGAAAAATAAGTGTATTCAACAAAGAAATTTAATAAATTTGGACCAAAAATGTATTAATAATGGGTCTAAATGATTTTTCCCGGGGTTGTCGAAGAAGGAAAAGTTGTTCAAAATAAAATTCTAAGTCAATCTCGAATTTATCAGAATTTTCTGAGCACTTTTATTGTTTTGACGAAAAATAATTTTTAATTATTTTTTATGTATTTTTTGACTTTTGACCTCATAGTATTTTTATATGTATTTTTCGGGTCCCAAATTTGTAGTCATATTATTTTTATTCTTCTCTAATTGTCCTACAAAAATCGCGCAAGTCCGTGTTCTACGAGATATGCACTCACAAAAATCGCGTTATATTAACCATGAACGTATCACAGTCATTCATTAGAATTTTTGCATAAAACTAAACCAACATACTTACTAGGACTATTAGGACTTAAATGCGCATCCATGAGAACCATGCAACGTGGAGATTCTTTTTCTCCATAATTATTTTCATAATGTGTCACTTTTCATGCCATTTTGGCGTAATTCTCTTATATATTTATTCCTAAAGTTTTTCTTTCGAATAAAATCATCAATTTATTATTCAATATTTCTTTTCTAGATCGGGGTATCACATTATTCCCTCCGTAAGAAATTTCGTCCTCGAAATTTATAACTCATCAATCTTAATCATTCACTCATATAAGCAAACTATTTATAACTCTGGAGTCTCCTAACCTTTATAGTTAAAACTAGAAGATTCCATTCACTATAATTATCATAAAGTTAACTCAATTATGGTAAGGTTTTTCATTAATAATACCCAAGCAAGCCTAACTTATTCATCCCAACGAATTTTTCGAAACAATCGGTATTCCTCAAACATCATGCCATCATTGATGAATTCATCATCACGAGTTAGGATTTAAAAATCTATGTTTTTTCAAATTTTGAATCACGTCAAGACTAGGTTAATACATCTGTAACACTTCCTAGTCATTCATATCACGAATCTTTAAAAGAGTCATTTTATCACATTGGCCTGAAAGACCGAAACCTCCCATGAGATCTTCATATTAACCTCGAAGCATCCTAGACATCATAATCCAAATTATACATATCAGTAACTATATCCTCAATTCGGAGTGTAACATTTGCACTTAAGCTCTCATTAATTCTGATATCCACATAATTCCTAAAACGTATTGTTGAACCTGTGACTGAAAAGTAACTAGCTATACTGTAACTCCAAACTGTAACTAGTTTTATCGGTAAACTAATAGGGTCGTTAACCTAAGATACTCGATTTACACATGCAAACTATGAGTAACAAATCGCGAGACCATGCGCACACACAAACTAATGAAAAGATTAGGGTGCTTCCAACAAAGTGTGCACTCATTTACTGTGACTGATCCTATGCAAATTTTCCATTCTTACTGAAGTATAAACTAATTCTTTTGGGAAGTTAAAACACAAGGCTTTCCTCCTTATTGCTAATGTTATGGGTTACACTTTTATATTTGTACGTACTTTGCCAATTTCACCAAGATCACCATTCTCATCTTTTATCATAAATAGCCGATCCATCATACCTAGGTCTCCAAATTTCAATACGTGGTATCTAACATCAATTTTCAATTTCAACACATGCATAGTCTCAAACATCTGAATTTACCAACAACTTCCTAACTCTTAGCAACATCCTATGCAATCCTGAATATCACACTTTAGTCGAAGCTGGTGCTTCTAATCTCATAGGTAGGATATTTGCTCACCTTGCACTATCACTAAGGGCTATGCTAGGCGAATAATGATTTCTTTTTACTATGGTTATCCCCAGCGTATTGGTAGCACAAGAGGGTGCTATGATCAATCTTAACACTTTATTCCAAGAGTTATTCATTAAATATCGATACAACCACATTACTCTATGTTCTCCCAACCTAGCACTTACCATAATGCTTTTACGACACAATCCTCAAAGATTATATTAAGACTAGTTTTACGATTCATGGTACTAATCTCCAAGGTTTTTCCAGAAGTCAACATGTATGATAATGATTCATGAACACCTAAACAATCCCTAATACTCATATTCTCCAAGGATTTATGGATAACTTCCGTAAACTTATAGTTTTTTTTAAGGTGTATACACAATCAAATGTAAGAGTCCTCTGTCACACTAAAATCTTGTCACGCTCGATGTATTAGAAATAAATTCTAATTAATCCCATCCAAGTGCTTGTCACAAAATTCAGATATAGTTACCAACTTATATTTCTCCAATAATTATATCAAGATACGTGTTCATATTCTGAATCAATTCATTTTATATCACCAATGCTAAAGCATTTCTGCACGTTAACACGATTTAGTCACTAATGACCTATTATTATTTTATGAAATCCTCAATGTAATAATTCTCCAAAGTTTTAAAGCAACATCATCAAATTTAGCCATTTACCAAACTAGCATACACGACCAACAAGTGTTTCACCTTAACAAGAGCATATCATAACATTGTCCTAAAAAGGTACTCTACTCAAGTCAACCTAACTGATTATCATAACGATTTTATTACAGTTACTAATCTTTAACATTTTACATGGAAATTTTGTATTCTTCTAACGTAACATTAAAATTTTTCTAGTCTTTATGGATAACCTCCTTAAACTCATTAATTTCTCCAAAGAGCATATACAATTTGTGTGCAAGAACCATCCTGAATCATTAAAATTTTATCACACTTAATGACTTAGAAATAAATTCTAATTAAGCCCACTCAAGTGCCTAACACAACAATCGAACTTAATTACTAACTTATATTCCTCTAAGATGGTAATCACCAATACCAATCACACTGACATTGTACTATATTCCTAATATCACATTCTCAAAAAATAATCTGACTTACCCTTATGTCGCTTCAAATTACCGTCTCCACATAAGCGAGTAATATGTCTATCACTTAGGGACAACAAATCAACCTTAGTTTTATTTACGTTATACAACCTCAAACGTATCGCCTAGAAATACTAATAACTTGCATTAATATTTTCTTAAATAAGCCTTAGTTCTTTATCCTGAAAATAATTTTTCATAAGATCACATATTCACCTAAATTACTAACCTGTAGTAAAATTCACTAAATCGCGTCACATAAACCTCAATTTGTGTCTAATCATAGATGTATCTTGTCTCCAATATGTGATCATCACACCATACGATAAATCAGTAGTTGATATTTACTAAAGACTAAGGTAGGATACGAGACGATGGGTATTGGCTATAAACATCCAAGACCATACATCAAACGCCACAAGAGATCATATTCCTCAATACCATATTATTATAATCTCCCAAAATTATCAATTTGATACCATTATCAACATTGTGCCACAAGAATTTTTTTATTTAAGTCCTAGGTTACCTCAAGTCATCATGGTTATCTAATTCCACCTCATAACCCAAATATATACATCATGGTATGCTAAACCCAAATCCTTAACTAAAGGATGTAGTAATTTATCACAGAGTCAATACTAACAAACGCACTGCCCGAGATATATAACCAAATACAATTAACCAAAGTCTTCAACTTAGTACACTCTCACCACGAAGTAAACACTTATAATATACATTCAAATCACCTAATCTCCAAAGTTTAACTCAAACAATCTTTCCAGCTAAGATTTAATTCACACTATTTGGAGCATTAACTTCTCTTATTCCTTGTCACCATTAAAATGAGCACACAATATATCTCTTATACAATGGAATTACGATGTTGCCGACATTAGCTTAAGCTGACACTTATAATTACTAACACATCTATATCAGAAATACGGAACCGATTTACAACTATCAACCTGATTGTGTGCCACTTGGCACCAACTTACTTGTCATGCTAACCTCTTTGACTTTATTGACGAGGATAGAAACTGTCACCAAACTAGTGTGACTGACCCAAACCAACATCGACGTCGAAAGATCCACTACCGACCTCACCACGTCACACCCGAAAGAAACATTGAACCTAAAGCTCTGAATAATAACCACGGGAAAATATTGGGTCTAAATGATCTTATAATAACCCCGGGAAATTAGATTTTGACCCAAATTAGGCCATTTTTTAGTTCGATCAGACCACCTTTTCGAGGGGTATTGAGGTAGTGAGTTAAATCTTGTTTTAATTCTCAACCATCCATTATGGTACCATCTACTCTAGCCTAATATCTTACCAAAATTATTGTGTCTTTGAACATTCATTGAATGAGAGAATTTTGGGTTAAACAAATGAATTAATGGAGTGGTTGGTGGCGCACCATTGATCTCAACCATCAAATATTGTTTTGATCCAACGGTCATGGTGACTCAGCAACTATAAATATGCCTTGAATTATCTCATTATAAACACACCAAGAATATCAAACACTAAGAAGAGTTGGAGAGTGAGAAATATTTCATTTGGAAGTTTGGAGCTTAATATTGAAAGTCTTTAAGCTTATATTTTGGAGATAGAGTTGGAGTTTTAGAGCATTTCTTGGAGCTTAAAGAAGGAGTTCCTAGAGTACATTTAGAGCTCTCATGGAGGATGCAATTGGTAACCCCTTGAGGCCACCTTTGAAGGGGGGTTGCTCCTCATACACCACCATTTTTGAGTCTTAAGAGGTGGGAAAATCTTACTTTAATTGAGGTTTAGAGTTTGATAATTTTTAGAATAATATTTACATATAGTAGACTTTGATATAGGTAGAATTTTAGCAACTTTACAACTTTATGTTATTTAGTTATCATATCATCATTTGGTGGGTAGAAATGAGTTTTTAAGAAGTAATTTTGATGGGTTCAAAAGGTGAATAAATTTTAGAATATTAGTCTTGAACATTTTATGAAATAAAATGTGTCAAAATGTAGTTTCAAAGGTAAATAATGTAATTTCATGTTTAGAAAAATATTGGGCTAATATGGGCCATTTTTACGAAATAAAAATGGGGCTTTCTTACCAAAATGATGAAGTAGAAGAAGAAATTAGACTTATACTTAAATGGGTGTTTTTGAGATGCATAAACTCATAATAAGAAATATTTGGGGTTGATATGTAAACAAATAAAATTATAAAATTCTTACTTTTGAATTGATACTTAAGTGTAATTAAAGAAAGTAAAGAAGGCCAAATGTGTTGATAGTGGCCAAATGAGTATTTAAAGTGTGTAAGCCTTATTTTGGAAACATAAATGGAAATAAAGTCTTTCTATAAAATTTGGAATTTATTACTGAAATTATGGTGGAAATATCATAAATACACTTTGAGAAGTTATAAATTATTTTTTTGACAAAATTAGTATGTTTAAACCGATTTAAAAGTATAATATTTGTTTGAAACAAATAGTAGTGGCATTGTCGTAAATACAGTGAATAGTATGTTGTCAAGAGAATATTTGGCAATTAAATGTATTAATTAAGTTTGATAAAAGGAGATTAATGATATAGTTTTGCTAAGTGAAAATAATGAGTTTCACTAAAATGATAAGTGTGGAATATGGGTAAAAATATAGTTTTTGACAAGTGTTAAAAGATTAAAAGTGTTTTGAGAATTAAGTTGGAAAGTTAGTAACTATTTTGGGAACAACACTTGTTAAATGGATGAATGCGTGTTTGATAATAAATGGGTAAATTGGTAAATTTACGTAAAACAGAAATTTTTTATGAAATAGAAATGTCAATGAATAGTTTGGAAGAAAAAGGAAAGAATTGATTTTCCAAGTAAGAATAAATGTGAACATTGAGAATAGTGTTGAAACACATGAAAAAGATAAGAAATGATACTTGCATGATGCCAAGAATTAAGCAGGGCATGACGTCCCTAGTGGTGAAAGACCCCAAAACCTGTACAAATGAGTATATGACGATTGGAGACCGATGGTGTAGAGCCCGTGAAATCCAGGAATAATAGCTAGACTCCAAGGCAAAGATTGATAAATCTTGTAATAAAAAATGAAGAATGAGAGTATTCTTGAAATTAATACAAATAAGACTTGAGATTTTCAAAAGGTTTAAAAGGGAAAATAAACAAGTTTTCGTGAAATAATAAATATTTTGTGTCGTGTGGTTTATAAGTTTCTCAATGAAAATGAATATTTTTCCAACACGAGTTGTGCATGTCATAAAGATTGTCTAGCATGAGTTAATAAACATTGAATAGATGAATATTTTCAAGAAAAAGAAAGATTTTTCCTATAAATGATTAACCGTGTGCGTTAATGGGAAAGAATGTGATTTTAAAGAAAGATTATCCAAAATGACTATTTTGGGAAAGAAAAAGAGGATGAACGGGGATAAATAATATTTTTGGAATAAAACGGTTTAATACAATAGAGCATGTATTTTCAAAAGTATATGTGTAGATATATACATATTTTCATGAGCATATGATGAGTGAGTATTCTTTTCTGTCGATCGTTTCTATGTTGCATTTGTATAAATCCCACTAAGCTTTTCTCTCACTCCCTTCTCTTTGTTACGGCAGGTTGTATGCGGTTTCGTACTTTGTGAGTGTTATACAGGTAATATTTACTTGCATTAACGTTAGTAGCTCTGTTTACTTGGCCTTGGGGGCACTTCCCTTAGGTTCCGCACGTATTTTATTTTGTATTGGAATCGCATGTTAAGCAAAGCGTAATCTTATTTAATAATAAAACTGGAATAATTACATTACTTAGGTTGTTCATTGCACCCCACACTTGACACTCGGATCGGATCAGGGTCGATCCTATAATAACCCTTAAATCCGGTTAGGGGCGTCACAATTTATGTGTGCTCGATACCGATGGTGAAAGGCCGTGACAACGTGGATGTTGGCAAACTCCAAAGTATTAAAAGTAATATTCATTAATAGATTTGGAAAATGAATGGATTAATGAAATTGAATAAATGGATCTTATTAAATGACAACGTAGTTGGATTAATAAGTTAAGTCCCTGGCACGAGACATGAAAAATACTTAAGTGTGAGTTAGGCGTATAGCCTGAGTGCATTGCATGTAGTTGTATTAACATTTAATGAATTGAAAATTATTTTACAAAATACCGAAAGACATTGTATATGTATAGTATTTTGATTATCAAATTATTGCTTAGTATTTCCCACCCTGCTGGGCATTCGCTCACCCCCTTACTTTTTCCCACCCTAGGTACTTCAGTTGGTGACACTGGAAAGGATCTCGGTAAGAATGCGGAGGGTGTAACTCAACGTTAGACGCTCTGTTGACCGTTTCATAATATGTTTAAGATTCATATTTGTAGCACTTTAATTAATATTTTGGAATTTTATCAAGGGATTTGGACTGTTGTGTTGTCTTACTCAGTGAAATTTATTTCGATAGATTAAGTGTGGTATTACATGGTTTTCATGGACAAATTCATAAGTTGAATTTATTAGTCATGACAAACGTTTATTTTTTTATTTAAAATTTGACAAATGAATATCATGTCCTTAAATCAATTAAATAAATATTTTTCTTAAATAATAAAGTAAACTTTTTCCTCCTCCCCCCTTAAGACCCCAATTGGGATTTGAGTTATCCCAACGGTAATCTAAATCCGGATCGGGGCGTTACAACTTTTAAGATTGCTGATACGAATGACTAGGAAGTGTTACATATGTATTAACCTAGGCTTGATGTGATTCAAAATTTGAGAAAACATAGATTTGTAAATACTAACTCGTAATAATGAATTCATTAATGATGGCATGATGTTTGAGGAATACCGATTGTGTCGAAAAAATTATTGGGATGAATAAGTTAGGCATGCTTGGAAATTATTAATGAAAAACCTTACCATGATTGGGTTAACTTGATGATAATTAACGTGGATGGAATCTTTGAGTTTTAACTATAAAGATCAGGATACTCCAGAATTAGAAATTATTTGCTTAGATGACCGAATGATTAAGATCGATGAGTTATAAATTTCGAGGATGAAATCTCTTAAGGAGGGAAGAATGTGATACCCCGCCCTAGAAAATAAATATTGAATAATAAATTGATGATTTTATTCAAAGAAATTTTTTTAGGAATAAATATATAAGGGAATTATGTCAAAATGATAGGAAAAGTAATTAAGGAGAAATCTTGGAGAGTGAGAGGCCTCGTTTCGATTGTTTGGCAAGGTTTATGCGTTTGTCAAAGAAAGTGGTGAGCAACGGTACCAGTTCAACTTGTCCATGAATGGGGATGAGAAGCACCAAGGGGCAATAGACTTGTCATGGAAGAGGTAAAGTGGATATGGGACTGCCTCAGAGAAGCCACCTGGGAACCAAGAAGATTTTTCAAGATGCGCATGAGCCAGGAAAGGAGAGTAATTGTCTTCATGAGTGTTAGAAGGGGTCGATGTTGGTTTAATCTAGTAGTAAGAAAGAAGGAGAGTAGGGTACAATTTCAATGGCCAGAGGAGAATGTTGGCAACGGATGGCACGTGGTGGGGGGAGTATTTCGGAGTATGGAGAGAAGGTAGTGGGTTGTAGTAAGCACGTGTCCTATTCGGTGAAGAGGGCTGCATTGGCGGATGGACGGTCTTATCTCCAAGCATGCATTGTTCATCACTGGCCAATATCTAAAATAAATATCATGAATGAACTTATGTCTGGGTGCGACCTAGTGGTGGATGATGCATCAAGCAACTACAGAGTTCTTTTCTTTCAAAGAGCGATGATCGTTCGGGTTGGTAATTTGGAAACGATGCCGTCGGCGCTGAAGCAAGGGCGGAGGTAGGATTTCTCGGAGGGGTGGACTAAAATTAGTAATGAACCCGAAATTTTTTGTCAATGGGGCGGAAGTCCCGGCCAATGTCCGAAATTCAGGGCAATTTCTAAGAGGAGAAATTTATTAAGTTTTTGTATCTATTTATCAACATTATTTTTTATTTTCTAGCAATTTTTAACCTTTACAAATTGTGGGATTATTTTGCAATAACATTTTAACTTCAAGTAGCAATTTTTAATCCTTACAGATTTTTTTTCCCAATTTGGGAGGGGTGGGCTACAGCCCTGGATCCGCCCTTGCGCCGAAGAAGATGAAGCTGTGGGTCTTGGAGAAATGGGGCTCTATAGGGCATGCAGAAGTCAGGGCTCTACAGTCTTCTTTATTCTTGGTTGTGTTTGCTTCAGAACAGCTAGCAAAGAAAGTAGCAAAAAAAAAGAAATGGCTTTTCTATGGAGAGGATTTATGGGTACAAAAGTGGAACCCATTAACTAGTCTCTCTATGGCATCAAACAATTCTGAGGTCCGTTGGATACGAGTCATGGGACTACCACTCCATGCATGGGGTTTGGAAGTTTTCCAAGCCATTGGCGAGCTCTGTGGTGGGTATGTGCAAACGGATCACACAACAATTACGGGGGAAGAGCTACAGTGGGCGAGGATACTGGTCAGGAGGAGCAAACATATTCCAGACCGTATCAAGCTTGGAGTTGGGGGATGGAGGTTGGAGTTAGTTGTGTGGGATGAAACACAGTCATGTTTGTCCATGGAAGGCAACTGCAGTCATCTAGCGGTTGAGAAGAAGGGGAGAGAGCAGCCCGCCTCATTAGAGGTGGCGTCGACGGAGATTAAGGGACAAATCATGACAAAAATAAGATCAGACGTTACTGAAAATAAACCGGAGGCGCAGGCGGTGGATGACCCCGCGGACGGGTACGATGGGGGAAAGGAGCTGCTCAAAAACTCGTTAGTTCGCCTGCAGAAGTTCCCGGAGAGTTTGGTATACGCAGTGGCAGACGTCGCGATCGCTGTCGAGAACGGTGCTGGTCTGGGAGATAATGATGCGACCAAATCCTTGATGGATATACAACCGATGTCACCTAGGGGACTGGCATTCGCAGAGATAGAGGACGCATCCGATGCCGGGAACAAAGGAGGAACATAGGTGTTCAGACCCTCGCTAGTCCGGCAGTCGAGGTCACCTGGGAGAACGGATCTAGCGGTTGCTATGGCGTGCGACAGTGCTGGGCAGGTGCCTATGGGCATGGGGGAAGAGAAATCGCTGGAGGCGTGCAAAGGTATGGGTTCAATCCCAGGCTTTCTTTTGGCAAAAACTAGTATTGAAAGTAAAGAAGTGGATGCGCATGATGCTAAGATTTCCCAGGTGACAGTTGTCTCTTTAAAAAGAGATAAGAATAGTAATATTCCAGATGCTAGCATGAGAATTAGGGGAGGGAAAAAAGATGGTTTGTTGGCCACTAAGACTTCGGTGCAGATTGTAAAAGGGAATACAAATATTGTTCCTTTAGTGGAATCTGGCACCACTTTATCGCAAAAAAAGAAACTTGTTCCTATGCATAGGAATGGTGGCTTTAAGGTGGATAATTGTACTAGCTCCAAGAATAGGCGTGGGGTTGACAATGTGGACAAGTGGGTTGATTCAGAGACAGGCTTAGGCTCTAATGCAGATATGATAGAGGGGCAAAAAAATATTAATTCACGTGATGTTATTTGTCATGTACGTAGTGCAAAACTTAATAAGGGAGGAAATAATCAGGGCAAAAAGTTGGACAATCTTTCAAGGCCAAATTGTGTGAGGGAATCAGTTAATGAAGTATTCGAGGTGGGGGAGATGTCACTACATTATGAGATAAATAAATTTTTCCCAGTGGATACAGGAAACTTAGCTTTAATAAAACGGTCATTAAAAAGCAAGGAGGATGCGAAAGCAGCCAAGGAAATTCAGAAAAAGAAAAAAAATAAAGAAGTTGTTATCGATAAAGGGATGCTTGGTCTAAAAAATTTTAACACCTACAGAAATTCGGGGAAAAATGCAACAAAAAGAAAGCGGTGGGGAAAAAGGGTGGTAAGTCAGTGGTGGTGGCGAGTGAGACAACACATTTGAGAGGGCGGGGGATAGGGGGAGGATGATCGCCTTTGGACGAGTTAAATAACTCTAGGCTATGGGTGGAATTAGAAATCCCGAGTATAGAGGGGAATAAATAGGGTAGCATGTACATAGGGTGGGATGAAGATCCGGAGGGGTGGAGGGAGGACTTTTTAGGAGCATTTAGTAACGACACGGGAGTTGGTTTTGAGGGGAGCGAGAGTGAGGCATGGGATTTGTTCAAAAAGATTCATAGTGAGGACAAAGGGGGTGGGGAAGGTAAGGTGGGAGAAGGAAGGAAGATCTAGATAGTTATTATCTTTTAATGAAATTGCGCATTGTTTCGTGGAATGTGAGGGGTTTGAATGATACAATTAAAAGGGGGGTTGTTAGTGGGGCTATTGCTAGATGGAAGCCCGATATTTTGTGTTTACCAGCGACAAAGATGAGCTATATGGATGATTGTAGCATTAGATCTATATGGGGAGGGCGCGGGATCAAGTGGGTTAGTATGAACGCGGGGGGATCTTCGAGAGGGGTAGTAATTTTGTGGAATTCAACAGTGGTGGAATTGGAGGGGAGTCTGGAGGGTAGGTGGTCGTTATCCTGTCTCTTTAGAAATGTGGAGGATCGGTTTTCTTGGGATTTCTCAGGTATCTACGGGCCAGTCGAGGACAAGAAGCGGTGGAAGTTGTGGGAGGAATTGGCAGGGGTGAGTAGGGTATGGGATGTCCCGTTCTGTTTTGGTGGGGATTTCAATGCGGTGCGATTTGGAATTGAGAAAAGTAGTGGGGGTAGAATCTGCAGGTATATGAGAGAGTTCTCCGACTTTATAGATGAGATGGAGATGATTGATTTGCCTCTTGAAGGGGGCATTTATACTTGGTCCAGTTTTAGGGATTTGCCTTCTATGTCTCGTTTGGACCGCTATCTTATTTCGCAGAGGTGGGAGGAGTAGTTTCCAGGGGTGATTCAGTCTTGCTTGCCTAGGGTTACTTCTGACCATTGTCCCATTTTGTTAGAATGTGGGGGGTGGAGGGAGGGAAGGATTCCATTCAGATTCGAGAATATGTGGCTCAAAGAGCATGATTAATCTGAGAGAGTTAGAGTCTGGTGGTCAGGGTATGGGGTGGAGGGGAATGCCAGATTTAGGTTGACAGTTAAATTGGGGTTGCTTAAAGAAGACATTAAAAGGTGGAACAACGAGATTTTCGGGAATGTGCGCCTGGTCACAGCCACTTATTTGGAGGAGGTGAGGAGATTAGATGAGAAGGAAGGGTCATTTGGGCTAACAGCGGAAGAAAGGCTGGGGAAAGAGGTTTAAAAAGAAGAGATAGGGTTGAGGTTAATTCAAGAAGAAATTAGTTCGAGGCAAAAATCAAGGGCTTTGTGGTTGAGAGAAGGGGATGCGAATACCAAATTTTTCCACTCGGTTGCCAACTCACACAGGAGGGGTAACCACATTGGGAAAATCTCAGTAGAGGGAGAGGTGTTCGAGGAAGATAGAGAGGTGAGGGAGGCTATTGTGCAGTTTTATGAAATCTGTTCAGGGAAGAAGAGGAGTGGAGGTCGTCTCTTGATGGGGCCGAGTTGGAGAGCATTTCGGCTACCGCGGCAGGTGACATCGAAGCCCTTTTTCTGAAGAGGAATTCATAGAGGTTCTTAAGTCGATGAGTGGGGATAAGATGCCGGGGCCAGACGGTTTCACGATGGCTTTCTTTCAGCAGCTTTGGTCTGTTGTCGGGGCTCATGTGATGGCTTTCTTTAGCGAATTCCATGATCGGGGTTATTTTGTGCCGAGGCTGAATGCGACTTTCATCACTTTGATATCTAAGAAGGGGGGCTCAACTGATATCAAAGATTTTAGATCGATCAGTTTAATTGGGAGTGTGTATAAGATCCTAGCCAAAGTGTTATCCGTTCGGCTGAGAAAGGTCATTGACCCTTTGATTTCAGATTCCCAAAACGCCTTCATTGGTGGGAGGCAAATTCTCGATGCTGTTTTGGTGGCTAATGAGTGTGTGGATTCTAGGATTAGAAGTGGGAGTCTTGGAATTGTGTGTAAGCTCGACATTGAGAAGGCGTATGACCACGTAAATTGGAAGTTTCTACTTTAGTTGCTTATGAGGATGGGCTTCGGGGTTCGGTGGTGCCGTTGGATTCAGAGATGTGTGTCGACAGCTCGGTTCTCGGTTTTGATTAATGGGGTTCCTGAGGGTTTTTTCTCGGGTACTCGTGGGCTTAGGCAAGGTGATCCGTTATCCCCCTTCCTGTTCATCCTAGTCATGGAGGAATTTAGTCAAATGATGAGGCGAGTGGTTACGACAGGGTGGATCAGGGGTTTTAGCATTGGGTCTGGCAGCTCTGGCAGGATTATGGTTTCGCATCTCTTATTTGATGATGATGCGATTATCTTTTTTGATGCTGAACGTGGCCAAATACGTGCTCTGAAGATGCTTTTGATCAGTTTTCAGGAAATTTTGGGGCTTCTAATCAATGCGGGGAAGTGTGAGATGATCTCAGTTGGGGATGTGAGTGGTGTGGAGGATCTTGCTGGCTTTCTTGGTTGCAGGATTGGGACCTTCCCAAGCACTTATCTTGGTTTGCCCCTTGGAGCTAAGTATAAGTCCAAGGCGATCTGGGACCCGGTGTTAGAAAGAATGAGAAGGAAGCTAGCAGGGTGGAAGAACGGGTTTCTTTCGAAAGGGGGGAGACTCACCCTTATTAAAAGTTGTCTGTCTAGTTTGCCTACCTATTACATGTCGATTTTGCTTTTGCCTTCGATTGTACGGTTAAAAATGGAGAAGCTTATGAGAGATTTCTTATGGAGAGGCACTGAAGAGTCATTCAAGCACACTCTAGTAGGTTAAGAGGAGGTTTGTAAGCCCATTAAGGAGGGGGGAGGGCGGGTGTTAGGAACTTGGGCATTTTCAATAGAGCTCTGCTAGGAAAATGGTTGTGGCGTTTCTCTCGAGAGGGAAATAAATTATGGAGAAGGGTGGTTGGAGCGAGGTGGGGTTCTTCGCAATCGGGGTGGAGGCCGGTTGTGGGGTCTATAGCCCATGGGGTGGGTATGTGGAAGCATATTGCGAGGGGTGGGTGGATTACTCTAGATACACAGAGTATATCTTAGGGAAAGGGGACAAGATAAGATTCTGGAAAGACAAATGGGGAGAGAATGGATCTATTCAAGAATTATTCCCCAGGATCTTTAACCTAGGAACGAATCAAGATGGCATGGTGGCAGAGCATGTGAATGTCAGCGGTGATAGTGTGACATGGCTTCCCCAGCTTAGGAGAAGACTATGAGATCGAGAGCTTCAGGAGGCTGATTTGTTCTTCGAGTGGTTGGGATCGGCTCCCCTTCCGATGGATAGGGAGGATGAGCGACAATGGGTCTCTCAGGGTTCGTTTCCAGTGGAAGAAGATTTGAAAGGTTATGGCGCCGCCTAAGGTAAGATTTTTTGTTTGGACGGCAGCTAGGCAGGCTATTTTGACCATGGAAGGTTTGCAGAAGAGAAGTTATCGCCTGGCTAGTAGGTGTTGGTTATGCAAGGAGGATGAAGAGAAGACCAACCATCTCCTTTTGCACTGTCGGGTGACGAGAGGTTTGTGGAACATTTTTCTGGCCTTAACTAAGACCGTTTGGGTCATGCCGGCGGCAGTGAGTACGCTTTTAGAGGTATTAAACCCACCCTTAGGTTGGTTGGGTGATGACGGCTCTGGCGGATTATTCCTCACTGTATCTTTTGGACAGTTTGGAAGGAGAGGAATGCTCCTTGTTTGGAAGGTAATGAGATGGGGCCCTCGAGACCTTGTTATTATTTTTTGAGCACCCTACTTGGTTGGTACAACGTGAAGTGCTCAGGTACGAATCAAGAATTCCTCGAGTTCGTGGAGGAGCTCCACTCTTCTATTTAATTTGTGTGTTAGTGTAGTTTTTTAGCCTTTGGCTTTGACTTTTTTCTTAATTAGCTTTTCTTTGTATACTTCCTGTATACGGGTTCGCTTCCTTAGCGCTTGGTTTTGAATACAATCATTTATTTATCAAAAAAAAGAAGAAAAAGAATCTCTACATTTCATGGTTCACTTGGATGCGTATTTAAGTCCTAATAGTCCTAGTAAGTATGTTGATTAAGTTTGATGCGAAAATTCCAATGAATGATTGTGACACGGTCATCGTTAATATAACGCGATTTTTGTCAGCACGTGTCGCGCAGGACGCGGACTTGCGCGATTTTTGTAGGACAATTGGAGAAGGATAAAAATAGTATGACTACATATTTGGGACCCTAAAAATACATATAAAAATATCATGAGGTCAAAAGTCAAAAATTAAATAAAAAATAATTAAAAATTATTTTTGGTCAAAAAAATGAAAGTGCTAAGAAAATTCTGAAAATTATCATACCGACTTAGAATTTAATTTGGAGCAACTTTCTCTTCTTAGACAACCTCGGAAAAAATCATTTAGACCCAATTTAAGTCATTTTTTAGTTCGGTCAGACCTCCTTTTTGAGGGGTGTTGAGGTAGGTGAGTTAAATCTTGTTTGAATTATCAACCATCCATTATGGTACCATCTAGTCTAGCCTAACATCTGACCAAAATTATTATGTTCTTGAACATTTATTGAATGAGATAATTTTGGGTTAAACAAATGAATTAAAGGAGTAGTTGGTGGGTTACATTAATGGAGTGGTTAGTGGCACACCATTAATCTCAACCATCCAATCTAGTTTTGATCCAACGGTCATGGTGACTCTTAAGCAACTATAAATAGGCCTTGAATTATCTCATTATAAACACACCAAAAACATCAAACACTAAGAAGAGTTAGAGAGTGAGAAATAGTTCATTTGAAAGTTTAGAGCTTAATATTAGAAGTCTTTGAGCTTATATTTTAGAGATAAAGTTTGAGTTTTGGAGCTTAAAGAAGGAGTTCCTAGAGCACATTTAGAGTTCTCATGGAGGATGCATTTGGTAACCCCTTGAGGCCACCTTTGAAGGGGGGTTGCTCCTCCTACACCACCATTTTGGAGTCTTAAGAGGTGGGAAAATCTTATTTTAATTGAGGTTTAGAGTTTGATAATTTATAGAATGATATTTACATATAGTAGACTTGATATATGTAGAATTTTATCTACTTTACAACTTTATGTTGTTTAGTTATCATATCATCATTTGGTGTGTAGAAATGAATTTTTAAGAAGTAATTTTGATGGGTTCAAAAGGTGAATAAATTCCAGAATATTAGCCTTGAACATTTTATGAAATAAAATGTGTAAAAATGATGTTTCAAAGGTAAATAATATAATTTCATATTTAGAAAAATATTGGGCTAATATAGGCCATTTTTACTAAATAAAAATGGGGCTTTCTTACCAACATGATGAAGTAGAAGAAGAAATTAGACTTTTACTTAAATGGGTGTTTTTGAGATGCATAAACTCATAATAAGAAATATTTGGGGTTGATATGAAAATAAATAAAAGTATAAAATTCTTACTTTTGAATTGATACTTAAGTGTAATTAAAGAAAGTAAAGAAGGCCAAATGTGTTGATAGTGGCCAAATGAGTATTTAAAGTGGGTACAACTTATTTTGAAAACATAAATGGAAATAAAGTCTTTTTATAAAATTTGGAATTTGTTACTGAAATTATGGTGGAAATATCAGAAATACACTTTGAGAAGTTATAAATTGGTTTTTTGACGAAATTAGTATGCTTAAACCGATTTAAAAGTATAACATTTGTTTGAAACAAATAGTAGTGGCATTGTCGTAAATACGGTGAATAGTATGCTGTCAAGAAAATATTTGGCAATTAAATGTATTAATTAAGTTTGATAAAAGGAGATTAATGGTATATTTTTTCTAAGTGAAAATAATGAACTTCACTAAAATGATAAGTGTGGAATATGGGTAAAAATATAGTTTTTGACAAGTGTTAAGTGGTTAAAAGTGTTTTGAGAATTAAGTTTGAAAGTTAGTAACATATTTGGGAACAACACTCGTTAAATGGATGAATGCGTGTTTGATAAGAAATAGGTAAATTGGTAAATTTACGTAAAGCGGAACATTTTTATGAAATAAAAATGTCAATGAATAGTTTGGAAGAAAAAGAAAAGAATTGATTTTCCATGTAAGAATAAATGTGAACATTAAGAATAACGTTGAAACACATGAAAAAGATAAGAAATGATACTTGCATGATGCCAAGAATTACGCAGGGCATGACATCCCTAGTGGTGAAAGACCTCAAATCCTGTACAAATGAGCATATGGCGACTGAAGACCGATGGTGTAGAGCCCGTAAAATTCAGGAATAATGGCTAGACTCCAAGGCAAAGATTGATAAATTCTTATAATAAGAAATAAAAAATGAGAATATTCTTGAAATTAATACAAATAAGACTTGAGATTTGCAAAAGGTGGAAAAAGGGAAGTAAACAAGTTTTTGTGAAACAGTAAATATTTTGTGTCGTGTGATGTATAAGTTTCTCAATGAAAATGAATATTTTTCGAACACGAGGTGTGCGTGTCATAAAGATTGTTTTAATGAGAATATTAAAATAATGGCAAAGTAACTCTTGCGTGAGTTAATAAACGTTGATTAGATGAATATTTTCAAGAAAAGAAAAGTTTTTCCTATAAATGATTAACCGTGTGCGTTAATGGGAAGAATGTAATTTTAAAGAAAGATTATCAAAAATGACTATTTTGGGAAAGTCAAAGAGGATGAACGGGGATAAATAATATTTTTAGAATAAAATGATTTAATACATCGGAGCATGTATTTTCAAAAGTATATATGTAGATATATACATATTTTCATGAGCACATAGTGAGTGAGTATTCTTTTCTGCCCTTCGTTTCTATGTTGCATTTGTATAAATCCCACTGAGCCTTTCGCTCACTCCTTCCTCTGTGCTACGACGGGTTGTATGCGGTTTCATAGTTTGAGAGAGTTATACACGTAATATTTACTTGCATTAACGTTAGTATCTCTGTTTACTTGGCCTTGGGGGTACTTCCCTTAGGTCCCGCACTTAATTTATTTTATATTAGAATCGCATGCTAAGCAAAACATAATCTTATTTAATAATAAAACTGGAATAGTAACATTATTTAGGTTGTTCATTGCACCCCACACTTGACTCTCGGATCGGATCAGGGTCGATCCTACAATAACCCTTAAATCCTTACAAGTTGTCGAAGAAGGGAAAGTTGCTCAAAATTAAATTTTATGTTAATCCGGGTCCGCCGCCACCAAAATTAAGTCGGGGGTTAATAAATTAAATATCATCCTTAGCATGTGACAGATGTGAGACATATTAATTTTAATTCACAAAATAAATGATTTAAATCAATCCCAAATATCAAGAACATCTAACTAATTTCATCCAAGTGCGATATAAAGTCCGTCACATGCAATCTCCGAATATCTTAATTATTACAATAAATCAAATCCAACTAAAATCTCTTAAGACAACTTTGGAACAGAAAGGCCCAATGAAACTCAAATATAGTCTCACAATAAATACGACTGAAAAGGGGAAGAAATAAATGACTTAAAATGATAGTATAATTTCCAGCTGCATTTCCAAAGGATCTCCAAAAATATCTATGCACCTACTCCAATTTAATTCCTGAAAATATTAGTCAACGCATGTGTCAAAGTCAAAGCGCTGAGCATAAATACTGGCTACTCATTTCAATTAGGATCCTTGAACCCAGACAATAGTGCTATACATATCGACCATAACAATAGAATATTTTAATTAAAAGAAAGTCTATAATCCTTAACAATTAAATTTCCTAAGTACCCCCAAGGTTTAAATGTGCCACATCAATATTATTTTAATTTTAACCCAAACCCCACGATATTAATGTTTCTGAATTAACCAGGATGAATTGTTCTCACTTTATTATTAGGTATGGCGGTCCTCCCGTCGTGGGTGATAAACACCAAAATAAATTAATATTACCACACATCCCCTTGTTAAGACCGCCGTCTGATCCGATTTTATTCTGCGGCCCTCGACATATGACAAGGTTCCACACACACACCCATTCCCTTGTCATACTCGCCGTCTGACCCATTTTTATCATGCGATCCTCGACATATGACAAGGTTCCACACATGACACGACCTAAACGCCCTCTGACCCGGTTAAACTGTCGGCCCTGGACTCATGATGTGGCCATTCAATTTTAATACCAATTTAGTCTGGCGGTATTAATTTTCTAAAATTTCTCACACTAGTTATTCACAATGAATTTTCCCCACCCTTAATAGCGATGTGAAAATCCTCAAAATAATTCTAGTCCCAAATAAAAGTTTTCAAAATACAATTTCATCCCATCATAAATAAATGATGATTATAACAATTTTACTTCAACTAGATATCAATTTCTAGGTTATCACATCAACAGTAAAAATAGAGAATTTGTCCCCACCCCAATTTATATAACCTGCATAGATTGATATTAATTAGTCCCATACCTAATTAGCATAAATCGCAACTAAGGCCCACTTTATTAGTCCTATACCTAACAAGTGTACTATAACGAGGGGTGAAAACCAATTATCTAAAATACCAACGTTCTCGAAATATTTAATATTATAATATTCCATAATTTACATAATCAACAATTTATGATAATATTTCCAAAAATATTAATTTCCCAATAAATGATTTTTAATCCAAATATGGGGAAATTAAGAACACGTAATTATTATGATTTTTCCGAATCATCATAAATCGAGAGTTCCATGATAGTTATTTATTCATTTGCACAATTAATTTAATTATTTTAGGAATTTACATAAACATCCAATTTAAATTACTAAGGGGTCCTCTACATGTATGTGTCCATAATATCACCAACAATTCAAATATCAACAAAATTATATTTATTTGGTATAATTAAATTATTTTTACAAAACAGCCCCATAATTATTTTCTTCAATATATTAAGTTCTTAAATTCTTTTAGAACCCATGAGTTTTAATAGAGGTTATAATAAAGACATATATATCTAAAGGAAAAGAATAGGGTAAACATGCCTGATTTTTTGATGTTGAAATTGACGAGAGATTCAGGTTCTCCTCGGAAAATTGATCGAAAAACTCTCTTACACCACTTTGAAATAATTCTGTTTTGACCCCCAAAAATAAGTTTGAAAAACTATTTTAATGGTGTTTTGGGTTTTGGAGATTAGCATGACAAGTAAGTTGGTGCCAAGTGGCACACATTCAGGTTGATAGTTATAAATCACTTCCGTTTTTCTGATATAGATGTGTTAGTAATTACGGGTGTCAGCTTAAGCTAATGTCGGCAACATCGTAATTCCATTGTATAAGAGATATATTGTGTGCTAATTTTAATGGTGACAAGGAATAAGAGAAGTTAATGCTCCAAATAGTGTGAACTAAATCTTAGCTGGAAAGGTTGTTCGAGTAAAACTTTGGAGATTAGGTGATTTGAATGTATATTATAAGTATTGACTTCGTGGTGAGAGTGTACTAAGTTGAAGACTTGGGTTAATTTTATTTGGTTATATATCTCGGGTAGTGCGTTTGTAAGTAATGACTCTGTGATAAATTAGTACATCCCTTAGTTAAGGATTTGGGTTTAGCATACCATGATGTATATACTTGGGTTATGAGGTGGACTTAGATAATCATGATGACTTGAGGTAACCTAGGAGTTAAATAAAATTTTCCTTGTGGCACAATGTTGATAATGATATCAAATTGATAATTTTGGGAGATTATAATAATATGGTATTGAGGAATATGATCTCTGGTGGCGTTTGCGGTATGGTCTTGGATGTTTATAACCAATACCCATCGTCTCGTATCCTACCTTAGTCTTTAGTTAATATCAACTACTTATTTATCGCGTGGTGTGATGATCACATATTGGATACAAGCTACATCTATGATTAAACACAAATTGAGGTTTATGTGATGCGGTTTAGTGATTTTTACTACGGGTTAGTAATTTAGGTGAATATGTGATCTAATGAAAAATTGCTCTCAGGATTAAGTACTAAGGTTTATCTAAGAAAATATTAATGCAAGTGATTAGTATTTCTAGGAAATACGTTTGAGGTTGTATAACGTAAATAAAAATAAGGTCGATTTGTTGTCCCTAAGTGATAGACATATTACTCGCTTATGTGGAGATGGTAATTTGAAGCGACATAAGGGTAATTCTGGTTATTTTTGGAGAATGTGATATTAGGAATATAGTACAATGTTAGTATGATTGGTATTGGTGATTACCATCTTAGAGGAATATAAGTTAGTAATTAAGTCCAATTGTTGTTTTAGGCAGTTGAGTGGGCTTAATTAGAATTTATTTCTAAGTCATTAAGTGTGATAAAATTTTAATGTGTCAGGATGGTTCTTGCACACAAATTGTATATGCTCTTTGGAGAAATTAATGAGTTTATGGTGGTTATCCATAAAGACTGGGAAAAATTTAATGTAACGTTAGAAGAATACAAAATTTTCATGTAAAATGTTAAAGATTAGTAACCGTAATAAAATCTTTATGATAAGCAATTAGGTTGACTTGAGTAGAGTACCTTTTTAGGACAATGTTACAATATATGCTCTTGTTAAGATGAAGCACTTGTTGGTCGTGTATGTTAGTTTGGTAAATGGCTAAATTTGATGTTGTTGCCTTAAAACTTTGGAGAATTATTGCATTGAGGATTTCATAAAATAATAATAGGTCATTAGTGACTAAATCGTGTTAACGTGCGAAAATGCCTTAGCATTGGTGACATAAAATGAATTGATTCGGATTATGAACAGGTATCTCGATATAACTCTTGGAGAAATATAAGTTGGTAACTATATCCGAATTTTGTGACAAGCACTTGGATGCGCTTAATTAGCATTTATTTCTAGGACATCGAGCGTGACAAGATTTTAGTGTGACAGACGACTCTTACATTTGATTGTGTATATACCTTTAAAAAAATTTATAAGTTTACGGAAGTTATCCATAAAGCCTTGGAGAATATGAGTATTAGGGATTGTTTAGGTGTTGATGAATCATTATCATACATGTTGACTTCTGGCAAAACCTTGGAGATTAGTACCATGAATCGTAAAACTTGTCTTAATATGACCTTTCAGGATTGAGTCATAAAAATATTATGGTAAGTGCTAGGTTGGGAGAACATAAAGTAACTTGGTTGTATCGATATTTAATGAATAACTCTTGGAATGAAGTGTTAGGATTGAGCATAGAACCCTCTTATGCTACCAATACGCTAGGGATAACCCTAGTAGAAAGAAATCATTATTCCCCTAGCATAACCCTTAGTGATAGTGCAAGGTGAGCAAAGATCCCACCTATGAGATTAGAAGCGCCAGCTTCGACTAAAGTGTGATATTCAGGATTGCATAGGATGTTGCTAAGAGTTGGGAAGTTGTTAGTAAATTCAGATGTTTGAGACTGTTCATATGTGTTGAAATTGAAAATTGAGGTTAGATACCACGTATTGAAATTTGGAGACCTAGGTATGATGGATCGACTATTTATGATAAAAGATGAGAATGGTGATCTCGCGTGAAATTGGCATAGTACGTACAAATATAAAAGTGTAACCCATAATATTAGCAATAAGGAGGAAAGCCTTGTGTTTTAACTTCCTAAAAGAATTAGTTTATACTTCAGTAAGAATGAAAAATTTGCATAGGATCAATCACTATACATAGGAGGAACATTGGTTATAAGTTGTGGACCTTAAGAACACTTGTGGGTTCATACTTTGTGAAGATGATTATGGAGAAAAAGAATCTCCACGTTGCATGGTTCGGATGGATGCGCATTTAAGTCCTAATAGTCCTAGTAAGTATGTTAGTTAAGTTTTATGCAAAAATTCCAATGAATGATTGTGACACGGTCATGACTAATATAACGCGATTTTTGTCAGCGCGTGTCACGCAGGACGCGGACTTGCGCGATTTTTGTAGGACAATTGGAGAAGGATAAAAATAGTATGACTATATATTTGGGACCCTAAAAATACATATAAAAATATTATGAGGCCAAAAGTCAAAAAATAAATAAAAAATAATTAAAAATTATCTTTAATCAAAACAATAAAACTGCTCAGAAAATTCTGATAAACTCCAAATTGACTTAGAATTTAGTTTTGAGCAACTTTCCCTTCTTCGACAACCCCGGAAAAAAAATCATTTAGAGCCATTATTAAAAGATTTTTGGTCCAAATTGGATAAAATTTCTTTGTTGAACACACTTGTTTTCCTTGGATTCTAATTCCCACAAGCCTAGTGTTGTCCCACCACCTTATCAGATGTTGGTTGTAAAGTTTGGCATGCTTGAATGGTGGGAAAGGCTTCACATGGATTATGTGGGTCTTTTGATTTGGCATTGCTATTATAAGAGAGATTTGCAATTGGCATTAATTCTTATCAGATTATGGTCATTTCTCTCACTCCCTTAAGCTCCAAAATACCAGTAGCCATGTTCAAATTCGTAGGTGCCCCTATACCACCCTTAAACCACCATGGTCATTTTATAAAATAAAATGTGTTAAAATGATGTTTCAAAGGTAAATAATGTAATTTCATGTTTAGAAAAATATTGGGCTAATATAGGCCATTTTTACGAAATAAAAATGGAACTTTCTTACCAAAATGATGAAGTAGAAGAAGAAATTGGACTTTTACTTAAATGGGTGTATTTGAGATGCATAGACTCATAATAAGAAATATTTGGGGTTTATATGTAAATAATCAAAGTATAAAATACTTACTTTTAATGTGTTGATAGTGGTCAAATGAGTATTTAAAGTGTGTACAAATTATTTTGAAAACATAAATAGAAATAAAGTCTTTTTATAAAATTTGGAAGTTATTAGTGAAATTATGTTGCAAATATCATAAATACACTTTGAGAAGTTATAAATGGGTTTTTGGTGAAATTAGTATGTTTAAACCGATTTAAAAGTATAATATTTGTGTGAAACAAATAGTAGTGGCATTGTCGTAAATACAGTGAATAGTATGCTGTCAAGAAAATATTTGGCAATTAAATGTAATAATTAAGTCTGATAAAAGGAGATTAATGATATATTTTTGCTAAGTGAAAATAATGAGTTTCACTAAAATGATAAGTGTGGAATATGGGTAAAAGTATAGATTTTACTAGTGTTAAGTGGTTAAAAGTGTTTTGAGAATTAAGTTGGAAAGTCAGTAACTATTTTGGGAACAACACTTGTTAAATGGTTAAATTGGTAAATTTACGTAAAGCGGAACATCTTTATGAAATAAAAATGTCAATGAATAGTTTGGAAGAAAAAGAAAATAATTGATTTTCCAAGTGAGAATAAATGTGAACATTGAAAATAATGTTGAAACACATGAAAAAGATAAGAAAGGATACTTGCATGATGCCAAGAATTAAGCAGGACATGACGTTCCTAGTGGTGAAAAATCCCAAAGCCTGTATAGATGAGCATATGACGACTGGAGATCGATGGTGTAGAGCCCATGAAATCCAGGATTAATGGCTAGACTCCAAGGCAAAGATTGATAATTCTTGTAATAAGAAATGAAGAATGAGAATATTCTTAAAATTAATGCAAATAAATCTTTGAGATTTGCAACAGGTTGAAAGATGGAAATAATAAAAGTTTTCATGAAATAATAAATATTTTTTGTCGTGTGGGGTATAAGTTTCTCAATGAAAATGAATATTTTCCAAATACGAGGTGTGTGTGTCATAAAGATTGTTTTAATGAGAATATTAAAATAATGGCAAAGTAATTCTAGCGTGAGTTAATAAACGTTGAATAGATGATTTTTTCAAGAAAAAAAGGTTTTTCCTATAAATGATTAACCGTGTACGTTAGTGGGAAATAATGTGATTATAATGAAAGATTATCCAAAATGACTATTTTGGGAAAGAAAAAGAGGTTGAACGGGAATAAATTATATTTTTGGAATAAAGTAATTTAATACATTGGAGCATGTATTTTCAAAAGTATATATGTAGATATATACATATGTTCATGAGCATATAGTGAGTGAGTACTCTTTTCTGCCATTCGTTTCTGTGTTGCATTTGTATAAATCCCACTGAGCCTTTCGCTCACTCCCTCCTCTTTGTTATGGAAGGTTGTATGCTGTTTCGTACTTTGAGAGCGTTATACATGTAATATTTACTTGCATTAATGCTAGTAGCTCTGTTTACTTGGCCTTGGGGGCACTTTCCTTGGGTCCCGCACGTAGTTTATTTTATATTGGAATCGCATGCTAAGAAAAACGTAATCTTATTTAATATTAAAATTGGAATAGTAACATTATTTAGGTTGTTCATTCCACCCCACACTTGACACTCGAATCGGATCAGGGTCGATCCTATAATAACGCTTAAATTCGATTTGGGTCGAAATACAAGTACGTAATAAAAATTGAGTTCGTACTTTGTGAATAACAGTTCGTTGCCTAAATTCGATTGTTATCCTTTGGCTCAATATTCACTTAATTCATTTTGATTTCATATGTTTCATGTGATCCCAGTAATGGGAAGTTGTTATTCGGTTGTATTCTGGGTGTGACACTACATAAGCTGAGTAGTGGCGCGGGTTAGGCCAGTTGTGGCTGATGCAACACAGTAAATGAGTGCGCACTTTGTTGGAAGCACCGAGTCTCAAGTGTGGGGTGCAATGAACAACCTAAATAGTGTTACTATTCTAGTTTTATTATTAAATAAGGTTACTCTTTGCTTAACGTGAGATTCCAATATAAAATAAATTACGTGCGAGACCTAAGGGAAGTGCCCCTAAGGCCAAATAAACAGAGCTACTAACGTTAATGCAAGTAAATATTACCTATATAATGCTCACAAGAGAGGAGGGAGTGAGCGAAAGGCTCAGTGGGATTTATACAAATGCCACATAGAAACGAACGGCAGAAAATAATGTTCACTATATGCTCTTGAAAATTTATATATATCTACACATATACTTTTGAAAATACATGCTCCGATGTATTAAACCATTTTATTACAAAAATATTATTTATCCCTGTTCATCCTCTTTGTCTTTCCCAAAATAGTCATTTTGGATAATCTTTCTTTAAAATCACTTTCTTTCCCATTAACGCACACAGTTAATCATTTATAGGAAACACCTTTCTTTTCTTGAAAACATTCATCTATTCAACGTTTATTAACTCACGCTAGAGTTACTTTGCCATTATTTTAATATTCTCATTAAAATAATCTTTATGACACGCACACCTCGTGTTGGGAAAATATTCATTTTCATTGAGAAACTTATACACCACACGACACAAAATATTTATTATTTCACAAAAACTTGTTTATTTTCCCTTTTCAACCTTTTGCAAATCTCAAGTCTTATTTGTATTAATTTCAAGAATATTCTCATTCTTCATTTCTTATTACAAGAATTATAAATCTTTGCATTGGAGTCTAGCCATTATTCCTGGATTTTACGGGCTCTACACCACCGGTCTTCAGTCGCCATATGCTCATTTGTACAGGCTTTGTAGTCTTTCACCACTTGGGACGTCATGCCCTGCTTAATTCTTGGCATCATGTATGTATCCTTTCTTATCTTTTTTACGTGTTTCAACAGTATTCTCAATGTTCACATTTATTCTCACTTGGAAAATCTATTCTTTCATTTTTTTCCAAACTATTCATTGACATTTTTATTTCATAAAAATGTTTCGCTTTACGTAAATTTACCAATTTACCTATTTCTTGTCAAACACGCATTTAGCCATTTAACAAGTGTTGTTCCCAAAATAGTTACTGACATTCCAACTTAATTCTCAAAATACTTTTAACCACTTAACTCTTGTTAAAACTATATTTTTACCCATATTACACACTTATCATTTTAGTGAGACTCATTATTCATATTTAGAAAAATATACCACTAATCTCATTTTATCAGACTCCCTTAATACATTTAATTGCAAAATAAATTCTTGACAGCATACTATTCGTTGTATTTATGACAATGCCACTACCATTTATTTTTCACAAATATTATCCTCTTAAATGGGTTTAATCATGCTAATTTCACCAAAAATCATTTTATAACTTCTCAAAAATATATTTATGATATTTCCAACATAAGTTCAGTAATAAATTCCAAATTTTATAAATAGACTTTATTTCCATTTTAAATAGCTAGAAAACCCATATTTAAGCCTTTAATCTTTGTTTCTGAAATTATGAAAATAGGGTAGCATTTTTCATATTTCTAAAAACATGTTAAAAACAGTATACTCCATCTTCAATCATCTTAATTAGTGAACTCATGAATTACTTCAATATTTTACACAAGTTAAATGGCTTTCTACCTAAGAAATCCTCCAAAATGCTACTAACATGCTCATAATTATGAAGTGTTTCACCATAATAATTTTCTCAATATTTCATATTATAATGATTCATTATAAATATAATAACATAATTTATAATTATTTCAATTTCAAAACTAATTCTAGCATGAAAATTATAATTTTCAATAAAGCAAAATAAGTAAAATACTTCCATTTTCAAGCATGGTTTTCACTACTTTAAAAAATGATTCTAAGCTTTAGAAAAGAGTTTGAGAGGAGAACCCTACTTGGATAATATGGAGGATGAGTATAATTAAGAAAGAAGTCCAAGAATAAGCTCCAAAAATAACTCCAAAATAAGCTCCAAACTTCCAATATTAAGCTCTAAAAACTTGCTGAAAAAGATTTCTTCAAACTTTTCCACCCTTATGTGGTTATTCTAAGGTGTTTATATGCTAGAAATACATTTTCTCTAATACCAAGTTGTGACGCCCCGAACCAGATTTAAGGATTATTATAGGATCGACCCTGATCCGATCCGAGTGTCAGGTGTGGGGTGCAATGAACAACCTAAATAATATTACTATTCCAATTTTATTATTAAATAAGATTACGCTTTTCTTAGGATACGATTCCAATATAAAAAGAACTACGTGCGGGATCCATGGGAAGTGCCTCCAAGGCCAAGTAAACAGAGCTACTAGCGTTAATGCAAGTAAATATTACCTGTATAACGCTCTCAAAGTACGGAACCGCATACAACCTCCCGTAACAAAGAGGAGGGAGTGAGCGAAAGGCTCAGTGAGATTTATACAAATGCAACACAGAAACGAACGGCAGAAAAGAAAACTCACTCACTATATGCTCATGAAAATATGTATATATCTACATACATACTTTTGAAAATACATGCTCCGATGTATTAAATTATTTTATTCCAAAAATATAATTTATCCCCGTTCATCCTCTTTTTCTTTCCCAAAATTGTCATTTTGGATAATCTTTCTTTAAAATCACATCTTTTCCCATTAACGCACACGGTTAATCATTTATAGGAAAAACCTTTCTTTTCTTGAAAATATTCATCTATTCAACGTTTAATAACTCACGCTAGAATTACTTTGCCATTATTTTAATATTCTCATTAAAACAATATTTACGACACGCACACCTCGTGTTTGGAAAATATTCATTTTCATTGAGAAACTTATGCTCCACACGACACAAAATATTTATTATTTCATGAAAACTTTGGTTATTTCCATCTTTCAACCTTTTGCAAATCTCAAAGATTTACTTGCATTAATTTTAAGAATATTCTCATTCTTCATTTCTTTTTACAAGAATTATCAATATTTGCCTTGGAGTCTAGCCATTATTCTTAGATTTCACGGGCTCTACACCATCGGTCCAGTCGCTATATGCTCATTTGTATAGGCTTTGGAGTCTTTCACCACTAGGGACGTCATGCCCTGCTTATTTCTTGGCATCATGTAAGTATCCTTTCTTATCTTTTTCATGTGTTTCAACATTATTCTCAATGTTCACATTTATTCTCACTTGGAAAATCAATTCTTTCATTTTTCTTCAAAACTATTCATTGACAATTTTATTTGATAAAGATGTTCCGCTCTACGTAAATTTACCAATATACCCATTTCTCGTCAAACATGCATTTAACCATTTAACAAGTGTTGTTCCCAAATTAGTTACCAACTTTCCAACTTAATTCTCAAAACACTTTTAACCACTTAAAACTTGTCAAAAACTATATTTTTACCCATATTCCACACTTATCATTTTAGTGAAACTCATTATTTTCACTTAGCAAAAATATATCATTAATCTCCTTTTATCAGACTTAATTAATACATATAATTGCCAAATATTTTCTTGACAGCATACTATTCACTGTATTTACGACAATGCCACTACTATTTATTTCACAAAAATATTATACTTTTAAATCGGTTTAAACATACTAATTTCGCCAAAAACCCATTTATAACTTCTCAAAGTGTATTTATGATATTTCCAACATAATTTCAGTAATAAATTCCAAATTTTATAAAAACACTTTATTTCTATTTATGTTTCCAAAATAAGTTGTACACACTTTAAATACCCATTTGACCCCTATCAACACATTTGGCCTTCTTTACTTTCTTCAATTACAGTTAAGCATCAATTTAAAAGTAAGTATTTTATACTTTGATTATTTACATATCAACCCCAAATATTTCTTATTATGAGTTTATGCATCTCAAAAACACTCATTTAAGTAAAAGTCTAATTTCTTCTTCTACTTCATCATTTTGGTAAGAAAGTCCCATTTTTATTTCATAAAAATGGCCTATATTAGCCCAATATTTTTCTAAATATGAAATTACATTATTTACCTTTGAAACATCATTTTAACGCATTTTATTTTATAAAATGTTCAAGGCTAATATTCTAAAATTTATCCACCTTTTGAACCCATCAAAACTAGTCCTTAAAAACTCATTTCTACACACCAAATGATGATATGATGTCTGAACAATACAAAGTTGCAAATTAGCTAAAATACTACATAAATCAAGTCTAATATATGTAAATATCATTCTAAAAATTATCAAACTCTAAACCTCAATCAAAGTAAGATTTTTTCACCTCAAAAGACTCTAAAAATGGTGGTTGAATGGTGGTGTAGGAGGAGTTACCCCCACCTCCAAAGGTGGCCTCAAAGGGGTTAAAATAAAAGCCCTCCATTAGAGCTTTCTTCCAAGCTCTTCTTTTTCTTTATCTTTAAGTCTCCAAAGAGCTCCATAATCCCCCACAAATCTCCAAGAATAATATCTTCAATGACCCAGCATAATGTCTATGATTATAGTTGAGGAAATAAGGTGCTTCTAGGCCAAAACATGGTTGTTTCATGGTGGTTCAAGGGTGGTATAGGGGCACCTACGAATTTGGACATGGCTACTGGTATTGGGGTGCTTAAGGGAGTGAGAGAAATTATGCTAATTGCAAATTTCTCTTATAATAGTCAATGCTAACTCAAAAGACCCACATAACCCATGTGAAGCCTTCCCCACCACTCAAGCATGCCAAACTTTACAACCAATATCTGATAAGGTGGTGGGACAACACTAGGCTTGAGGGAATAAGAATCTAAGGAAAAGAATCCAAGGAAAACAAGTGTGTTCAACAATTTTTTTATACCCAATTTGGACCAAAAATCTATTAATAATGGGTCTAAATAATTTTTTCTGAGGTTATCGAAGAAGGGAAAGTTGCTCAAAATTAAATTGTAAGTCAATTTAGAATTTATCAGAATTTTCTGAGCACTTTTATTGTTTTGACGAAAAATAATTTTTAAATATAACGCGATTTTTGTCAGTGCGTGTCACGCAGGACGCGGACTTGCGCGATTTTTGTAAGACCATTGGAGAAGGATAAAAATAGTATGACTACATATTTGGGACCCTAAAAATACTATGAGGTCAAAAGTCAAAAAATATACCGTGTCAAAATCATTCATTGGAATTTTTGCGTAAAACTTAACCAACATACTTACTAGGACTATTAGGACTTAAATGCGCATCCATGCAAACCATGCAACGTGGATATTCTTTTTCTCCATAATCATTTTCTTAATGTGTCACTTTTCATGCCATTTTGGTGTAATTCCCTTATATATTTATTCCTAAAGTTTTTCCTTCGAATAAAATCATCAATTTATTATTCAATATTTATTTTCTAGGCCGGGGTATCACATTCTTCCCTCCTTAAGAAATTTCGTCCTCGAAATTTGTAACTCATCAATCTTAATCATTCAGTCATATAAGCAAACTATTTCTAACTCTGGAGTATCCTAATCTTTATAGTTAAAACTCGAAGATTACATTCCCTATAATTATCATCAAGTTTACCCAATTATGGTAAGATTTTTCATTAATAATACCCAACCATGCCTAACTTATTCATCCCAACGAATTTTTTGAAACAATCGGTATTCCTCAAACATCATGCCTTCATTAATGAATTCATTATCACGAGTTAGTATTTAAAAATCTATGTTTTCCCAAATTTTGAATCACGTCAAGACTAGATTAATATATCTGTAACACATCCTAGTCATTCATATCAACAATCTTTAAAAGAGTCACTTTATCACATTGGCTTGAAAGAACGAAACCTCCCATGAGATCTTCATATTAACCTCGAAGCATCCTAGACATCATAATCCAAATTATACATATGAGTAACTATATCCTCAATTCGGACTGTAACATTTGCACTTAAGCTCTCATTAGTTCTAATATCCACATAATTCCCAAAACGTATTCTTGAACCTATGACTGAAAAGTAACTAGCTATACTGTAACTAGTTTTATCGGTCAACTAATAGGGTCGTTAACCTAAGATAATCGATTTACACATGCAAACTACGAGCAACAAATCGCGAGACCATGCGCACACACAAACTAATGAAAATATTACGGTTCTTCCAACAAAGTGCGCAATCATTTACTGTGATGCATCAACCACATTCGGCCTAACCCGTGCCACTGCTAAGCATGTGTAGTGTCACTCCCAGGTCACAACCGAATAACAAATTCCCATTACTGGGATCAAATGAAACATATGGAATCACAACGAATTAAGTGAATACCGAGCCAAAGGATGACAATCGAATTTAGGCAACGAACTGTTCTTCACAAAGTATGAACCCACAAGTGTTCTTAAGGTCCAAAACTTATAACTAATGTTAGTCCTATGTACAGTGACTGATCCTACACAAATTTTCCAATCTTACTAAAGTATAAACTAATTCTTTTGGGAAGTTAAAACACAAGGCTTTCCTCCTTATTGCTAATGTTATGGGTTACACTTTTATATTTGTACGTATTGTGTCAATTTCACGCGAGATCACCATTTCATATTTTATCAAAAATAGTTGATCCATCATACCTAGGTTTCCAAATTTCAATACGTGGTATCTAACCTCAATTTTCAATTTCAACACATATGCACTGTCTCAAACATCTGAATTTACCAACAACTTCCTAACTCTTAGCAACATCCTATGCAATCTTGAATATCACACTTTAGTCGAAGTTGGCGCTTCTAATCTCATCGGTAGGATCTTTGATCACCTTGCACTATCACTAAGGGTTATGCTAGGCGAATAATGATTTCTTTTTACTAGGGTTATCCCCAGCGTATTGGTAGCACAAGAGGGTGCTATGATCAATCCTAACACTTCATTCCAAGAGTTATTCATTAAATATCGATACAACCAAGTAACTCTATGTTCTCCCAACCTAGCACTTACCATAATGTTTTTACGACACAATCCTCAAAGATCATATTAATACAAGTTTTACGATTCATGGTACTAATCTCCAAGGTTTCGATAGAAGTCAACATGTATGATAATGATTCATGAACACCTAAACAATCCCTAATACTCATATTCTCCAAGGATTTATGGATAACTTCCGTAAACTTATAGTTTTTTTAAGGTGTATACACAATCAAATGTAAGAGTCGTCTATCACACTAAAATCTTGTCACGCTCGATGTCCTAGAAATAAATGCTAATTAATCCCATCCAAGTGCTTGTTATAAAATTCGGTTATAGTTACCAACTTATATTTCTCCAAGAGTTATATCGAGATACGTGTTCATAATCTGAATCAATTCATTTATGTCACCAATGCTAAGGCATTTCCGCACGTTAACACGTTTTAGTCACTAATGACCTATTATTATTTTATGAAATCCTCAACGCAATAATTCTCCAAAATTTTCAGGCAACGACATCAAATTTAGCCATTTACCAAACTAACATACACGACCAACAAGTGTTTCATCTTAACAAGAGCATATCGTAACATTGCCCTAAAAAGGTACTCTACTCAAGTCAACCTAATATCTTATCATAACGATTTTATTACGGTTACTAATCTTTAACATTTTACATTTAAATTTGTATTCTTCTAATGTTACATTAAATTTTTCCTAGTCTTTATGGATACCGCCTTAAACTCATTAATTTCTCCAAAGTGCATATACAATTTGTGTGAAAGAACCATCCTGACACATTAAAATTTTATCACACTTAATGACTTAGAAATAAATTCTAATTAAGCCCACTCAAGTGCCTAACACAACAATCGGACTTAATTACTAACTTATATTCCTCTAAGATGGTAATCACTAATACCAATCATACTTACATTGTACTATATTCCAAATATCACATTCTGATAAAATAACTAGACTTACCCTTATGTCACTTCAAATTACCATCTCCACATAAGTGAGTAATATGTTTATCACTTAGGGACAAAAAATCAACCTTATTTTCATTTACGTTATACAACCTCAAACGTATCGCCTAGAAATACTAATCGCTTGCATTAATATTTTCTTAGATAAAACTTAGTACTTAATCCTGAAAGCAATTTTTCATAAGATCTTATATTCACCTAAATTACTAACACGTAGTAAAAATCACTAAACCGCGTCACATAAACCTCAATTTGTGTCTAATCATAGATGTAGCTTGTCTCCAATTTGTGATCATCACACCACGCAATAAATCAATAGTTGATATTTACTAAAGACGAAGGTTGGATACGGGACGATGGGTATTGGCTATAAACATCCAAGACCATACCGCAAACGCCACAAGAGATCCTATTCCTCAATACCATTTTATTATAATCTCCCAAAATTATCAATTTGATACCATTATTAACATTGTGCCACAAGGAAAATTTTATTTAACTCCTAAGTTACCTCAAGTCATCATGATTATCTAAGTCCACATCATAACCCAAATATATACATCATGGTATGTTAAACCCAAATCCTTAACTAAGAGATGTACTAATTTATCACATAGTCAAGACTTACAAACACACTACCCAATATATATAACCAAATACAATTAACCCAAGTCTTCAACTTAGTACACTCTCACCACGAAGTCAAGACTTATAATATACATTCAAATCACCTAATCTTCAAAGTTTTACTCAAATAATCTTTCTAGCTAAGATTTTGTTCACACTATTTGGAGAATAAACTTCGCTTATTCATTGTCACAATTAAAATTAGCACACAATATGTCTCTTATACAATGGAATTATGATGTTGCCGATATTAGCTTAAGCTGACACCCGTAATTACTAACACATCTATATAAGAAATACAGAAGCGATTTATAACTATCAACCTGATTGTGTGCCACTTGGCACCAACTTACTTGTCTTGCTAACCTCTTTGACTTTATTGATGAGGATACAAATTTTCACCAAACTAGCGTGACTGGCCCCAACCAACATCGACGTCGAAAGATCCACCACCGACCTCACCATGTATAATATGTATATATCTACAATAACCCCGGGAAAAATCATTTAGACCCATTATTAATAGATTTTTGGTCCAAATTGGGTAATTTTTTTTTGTTGAACACACTTGTTTTCTTTGGATTCTTTTCCTTAGATTCTTATTCCCGCAAGCCTAGTGTTGTCCCACCACCTTATCAGATGTTGGTTATAAAGTTTGGCATGCTTGAGTGGTGGGGAAGGCTTCACATGGGTTATGTGGGTCTTTTAAGTTGGCATTTGCTATTATAAGAGAGATTTGCAATTGGCATTCATTCCCATCAGATTATGGTCATTTCTCTGACTCCCTTAAGCTCCCCAATACTAGTAGCCATGTCCAAATTCGTAGTTGCCCCTATACCACCCTTAAACCACTATGACACAACCATGGTTTGGACTAGAAACTCCTTATTTCCTCAACTATAATCATCGACATTATGTTGGGTCATTGGAGATAATATTCTTGGATATTTGTGGGGGTTTATGGAGATCTTTGGAGACTTAAAGAAAAGAAAAAGTAGAGCTTGGAAGAAAGCTCTAATAGAGGGTTTTTATTGTAACCCCTTTGAGGCCACCTTTGGAGGTGGGGGTTACTCCTCCTACGCCACCATTCAAGCACCATTTTTGGAGTCTTTAGAGGTGGGAAAAGATTACTTTGATTGAGGTTTAGAGTTTGATAATTTTTAGAATGATATTTATATATATTAGACTTGATTTATGTAGTATTTTAGCTGATTTATAACTTTGTATTATTTAGACATCATATCATCATTTGGTGTGTAGAAATGATTTTTTAAGGAGTAGTTTTGATGGGTTTAAAAGGTGGATAATTTTCAGAATATTAGCCTTGAATATTTTAGAAAATAAAATGTGTTAAAATGATGTTTTAAAGGTAAATAATGTAATTTCATGTTTAGAAAAATATTGGACTAATATAGGAAATTTTTACGAAATAAAAATGGGACTTTCTTACCAAAATGATGAAGTAGAAGAAGAAATTGAACTTTTACTTAAATGGGTGTTTTTGAGATGCATAAACTCATAATAAGAAATATTTGGGGTTGATATGTAAATAATCAAAGTATAAAATACTTACTTTTAAATTGATGCTTAAGTGTAATTAAAGAAAGTAAAGAAGGCCAAATGTGTTGATAGTGGTCAAATTGGCATTTAAAGTGTGTACAACTTATTTTGAAATATAAATAGAAATAAAGTCTTTTTATAAAATTTGGAATTTATTACTGAAACTATGTTGGAAATATCATAAATACACTTTGAGAAGTTATAAATGGGTTTTTTGGCGAAATTAGTATGTTTAAACCGATTTAAAAGTATAATATTTGTGTGAAACAAATAGTAGTGGCATTGTCATAAATACAGTGAATAGTATGTTGTCTAGAAAATATTTGGCAATTATATGTATTGATTAAGTTTGATAAAAGGAGATTAATGATATATTTTTTCTAAGTGAAAATAATGAGTTTCACTAAAATGATAAGTGTGGAATATGGGTAAAAATATAGTTTTTGACAAGTATTAAATGGTTAAAAGTGTTTTGAGAATTAAGTTGGAAAGTTAGTAACTATTTTGGGAACAACACTTGTTAAATGGTTAAATGCGTGTTTGACAAGAAATTGATAAATTGGTAAATTTACCTAAAGCGGAACATCTTTATGAAATAAAAATGTCAATGACTAGTTTGGTAGAAAAAAGAAAGAATTGATTTTTCAAGTGAGAATAAATGTGAACATTGAGAATAATGTTGAAACACATGAAAAAGATAAGAAATGATACTTGCATGATGCCAAGAATTAAGCAGGGCATATCGTCCCTAGTGGTACCAAGTTTTGAAGCCCCGAACCGGATTTAAGGGTTATTATAGGATCGACCCTGATCCGATCCAAGTGTCAAGTGTGGGTTGCAATGAACAACCTAAATAATGTTACTATTCCGGTTTTATTATTAAATAAGATTACGCTTTTCTTAGCATGCGATTCCAATATAAAATAAATTACGTGCAGGATCCAAGGAAAGTGCCCAAAGTCCAAGTAAACAGAGCTAGTAACGTTAATGCAAGTAAATATTATTTGTATAACGCCCTCGAAGTACGGAACTACATACAACCTGCCGTAACAAAGAGGAGGGAGTGAGCGAAAGGCTCAGTGGGATTTATACAAATGCAACATAGAAACAAACGGCAAAGAAGAATACTCACTCACTATATGCTCATGAAAATATGTATATATCTACACATTAACTTTTGATAATACATGCTCCGATGTATTAAACCATTTTATTCCAAAATATTATTTATCCCCGTTCATACTCTTTGTCTTTCCCAAAATAGTCATTTTGGATAATCTTTCCTTAAAATCACATTTTCCCCATTAACGCACACAGTTAATCATCTATACGAAAACCATTTCTTTTCTTGAAAATATTCATTTATTCAACGTTTATTAACTCACGCTATAGTTACTTTGTCATATTTCATGACTTTCATTTAACACACGCACATACTGTGTTTTAGAAAAATACTCTTTTTCCTTTGAAGCCTCGTGTAACACACGCTTGTGTTTATTATGATTCAAGTTTTATTAGGTAGCTTAATATCATTAAGTCACCTTATTTAATCATCCCATGTTACCACATGAACATTAAATATTTAATGCGCTATTCTTGCATCAATAAATCTTTGGATCATTACCATCCATTTATGTCTTTTTCATGAATATTACTTTTATTACTCTGGGATTTGCCAACATCCACGATTTCACGGCCTTTCACCGTCAGTATCGAGCACACATATATTACACTGGCCAGGTTGTTTGGGGTCTTTCGCCACTAGGGACGTCATGTCCTCCTTAATTATTCTTTTCGACATCATCCAGTATCATTATTTTGACAATGTGTTCAACATTTTCATACGTTCACATTAATTTTTCCTTTTGAGCCGAAGCCAAAACCTTGGACTTAACCGTCCATTTTTCCATTAATCATTTAGGAAAAATCATTAAATTCCATAGAAGTCCTTTTGTTTTCTTTCGCGTTGATTTTACACCAAAAATCATTTCCTCTTTAAGGATTTAATTCATTATTTCTTCATATGTATCAAAACACTCTTTAATATTTTCTTTTCATAAAATGTTGTACCTTAAGTAAAATTATCATTTTACCCATTTGTTTTCAAAATCGCCTTTCACTCCATTTCATAAGTGTTAATTTCCCAAAACACAATTTAGCCATCGACATTAGCCACTTAGGTGTTTTTAATCATTTTTTTTCTTTTTACATTTGGGAGTAATCATTTACTTGACTGGAAATATTTTTACACCTTTTCCAACACTTGTGTTATCATAAAAATGTTTATTATTCCATTTCCGCAAAAATACACCGAGATGACATTTTCTTATATTTTTATTTCATAAAAATGTTTATTATCAAATTTATTGGCAAACACACTAATACAATATCATCTTATGCTTTTATCACCATAAAAATATCCATTATTTCCTTCTTGCTAGGAATACACATAATAACCATTTTCTAACATTTTTATTCCATAAAAATGTTTATTTTCGATTTTACAAGAAAACTTCACAAATAACATTTCCTTACATTTGATTTCACAAAATGATAAAGAATATATTCTGAACTTTTTCCATGTTTCAAACTCATTAAAAATCATCCTTTGAAACCCATTTACCTATGAAATCATCAAAACTCACTCATCTATCTCATGGATGCAAACTATTCACAAATTCTACATATATTAAGCCTAATATATGTAAATAACTAACTAAAATTTTACTCATCAATAAAAATAAATCAAGGTTAGTACATCCCACCTCTAAGACTCCAAAATTGTGGTGTAGGAGGAGCAACCCCCACCTTCAAAGGTGGCCTCAAGGGGTTACCAAATGCATCCACCATGAGAGCTCTATATGTGCTCTAGGAACTCCTTCTTCAAGCTCCAAGAAATGATCCAAAACTCCAACTCTAGCTAAAAAATAGAAGCTCTAAGACTTCCAATAGTAAGCTCTAAACTTCCAAATGAACTCTTTCTCACTCTCTAACTCTTCTTAATGTTTGATGTTTTTGGTATGTTAACTTCTCTTATTCTTTGTTACCATTAAAATTAACACACAATATATCTCTTATACAATGGAATTACGATGTTGCCGACATTAGCTTAAGCTGACACCCGTAATTACTAACACATCTATATCAGAAATGCAGAAGCTATTTATAAATATCAACTTGATCGTGTGTCATGCTAACCTCTTTGACTTTATTGACGAGGATACAAACTGTCAAAACTTGGTATCAGAGATTTAGGTTCAATGTTTCTTTTGGGCATGACATGGTGAGGTCGGTAGTGAATCTTTCGACGTCGATGTTGGTTTGGGCCAGTCACGCTATTTAAGGGTTATTATAGGATCGACCCTGATCCGATCCGAGAGTCAAGTGTGGGGTGCAATGAACAACCTAAATAATGTTACTATTCTAATTTTATTACGCTTTTCTTAGCCTGCGATTCCAATATAAAATAAACTACGTGCGGGACCCAAGGGAAGTGCCCCCAAGGCCAAGTAAACAGAGCTACTAACGTTAATGCAAGTAAATATTACCGGTATAACGCTCTCAAAGTACGAAATCTCATACAACCTGCCGTAACAAAGAGGAGGGAGTGAGCTAAAGGCTCAATGGGATTTATACAAATGAAATATAGAAATGAACGGCAAAAAAGAATGCTCACTCACTATATGCTCATGAAAATACATATATATCTACATATATACTTTTGAAAATACATGCTCCGATCTATTAAATTATTATATTCCAAAAATATAATTTATCCCTGTTCATCCTCTTTTTCTTTTCCGAAATATTCATTTTGGATAACCTTTATTTAAAATCACATTCTTTCCCATTAACGCACATGGTTAATCATTTATAGAAAAAACTTTTCTTTTCATGAAAATATTCATCTATTCAACGTTTATTAACTCATGCTAGAATTACTTTGCCATTATTTTAATATTCACATTAAAACAATCTTTATGACACGCACACCTCGTGTTTGGAAAATATTCATTTTCATTGAGAAACTTATATTCCACATGACACAAAATATTTATTATTTCATGAAAACTTTGGTTATTTCAATATTTCAACCTTTTGCAAATCTCAAAGATTTATTTGCATTAATTTTAAGAATATTCTCATTCTTCATTTCTTATTACAAGAATTATCAATCTTTGCCTTAGAGTCTAGCCATTATTCCTGAATTTCAAGGTCTCTACACCATCGATCTCGAGTCGCCATATGCTCATCTGTACAGGCTTTGGGGTCTTTCACCACTAGGGACGTCATGCCCTGCTTAATTCTTGGCATCATGCAAGTATCATTTCTTATCTTTTTCATGTGTTTCAACATTATACTCTATGTTCACATTGATTATCACTTGGAAAATCAATTCTTTCCTTTTTCTTCCAAACTATTCATTGACATTTTTATTTCATAAAGATGTTGCGCTTTACGTAAATTTACCAATCTACCCATTTCTCGTCAAACACGCATTTAACCATTTAACAAGTGTTGTTCCCAAAATAGTTACTTTTCAACTTAATTCTCAAAACACTTTTAACCACAACACTTGTCAAAAACTATATTTTTACCCATATTCCACACTTATCATTTTAGTGAAACTCATTATTTTCACTTAGCAAAAATATATCATTAATTTCCCTTTATCAGACTTAATTAATACATTTAATTGTCAAATATTTTCTTGACAGCATACTATTCACTGTATTTACGACAATGTCACTACTATTTGTTTCACACAAATATTATACTTTTAAATCAGTTTAAACATACTAATTTCGCCAAAAACCCATTTATAACTTCTCAAAGTGTATTTATGATATTTCCAACATAATTTCAGTAATAAATCCCAAATTTTATAAAAAGACTTTATTTCTATTTATGTTTCCAAAATAAGTTGTACACACTTTAAATACCCATTTGACCACTATCAACACATTTGGCCTTCTTTACTTTCTTTAATTACACTTAAGCATCAATTTAAAAGTAAGTATTTTATACTTTGATTATTTACATATCAACCCCAAATATTTCTTATTATGAGTTTATGCATCTCAAAAATACCCTTTTAAGTAAAAGTTCAATTTCTTCTTCTACTTCATCATTTTGGTAAGAAAGTCCCATTTTTATTTCGTAAAAATGGCCTATATTAGCCCAATATTTTTCTAAACATGAAATTGCATTGTTTACCTTTGAAACATCATTTTAACACATTTTATTATATAAAATGTTCAAGGCTAATATTCTGAAATTTATCCACGTTTTGAACCCATCAAAACTACTCCTTAAAAACTCATTTCTACACACCAAATGATGATATGATGTCTAAACAATACAAAGTTGTAAATTAGCTAAAATACTACATAAATCAAGTCTAATATATATAAATATCATTCTAAAAATCATCAAACTCTAAACCTCAATCAAAGTAAGATTTTCCCACCTCAAAAGACTCCAAAAATGGTGGTGTAGGAGGAGTAATTTTTCATATGATCGCATATTCACCTAATTTACTAACCCGTAGTAAAAATCACTAAACCGCATCATATAAACCTTAATTTGTGTCTAATCATAAATGTATCTTGTCTACAATATGTGATCATCACACCACACGATAAATCAATAGTTGATATTTACTAAAGACGAAGGTTGGATACGGGACGATGGGTATTGGATATAAACACCAAGACCATACTGCAAACGCCACAAGAGATCCTATTCCTCAAAATCATATTAATATAATCTCCCAAAATTATCAATTTGATACCATTATCAACATTGTGCCACAAGGGAAATTTTATTTAACTCCTAGGTTACCTCAAGTCATCATGATTATCTAAGTCCACCTCATAACCCCAATATATACATCATGGTATGCTAAACCCAAATCCTTAACTAAAGGCTGTACTAATTTATCACAGAGTCAATACTTACAAAAGCACTACCCAAGATATATAACCAAATACAATCAACCCAAGTCTTCAACTTAGTACATTCTCACCACGAAGTCAACTCTTATAATATACATTCAAATCACCTAATCTTGAAAGTTTTACTCAAACAATCTTTCCAGCTAAGATTTAGTTCACACTATTTGAAGCATTAACTTCTCTTATTCCTTATCACCATTAAAATTAGCACACAATATATCTCTTATACAATGGAATTACGATGTTGCCGACATTAGCTTAAGCTGACACCCGTAATTACTAACACATCTATATAAGAAATAAAGAAGCGATTTATAACTATCAACCTGATTGTGTGCCACTTGGCACCAACTTACTTGTCTTGCTAACCTCTTTTACTTTATTGACGAGGATACAAATTGTCACCAAACTAGCGTGACTGGCCCCAACCAACATCGACGTCGAAAGATCCACTACTGACCTCACCATGTATAATATGTATATATCTACAATAACCCGGGAAAAAATTATTTAGACCCATTATTAATAGATTTTTGGTCGAAATTGGGTAAAATTTCTTTGTTGAACACACTTGTTTTTCTTGGATTCTTTTCCTTGGATTCTTATTCCCTCAAACCTAGTGTTGTCCCACTACCTTATCAGATGTTGGTTGTAAATCTTGGCATGCTTGAGTGGTGGGCAAGGCTTCACATGGGTTATGTGGGTCTTTTAAGTTGACATTTGCTATTATAAGAGAGATTTGCAATTGACATTCATTCCCATCAGATTATGGTCATTTCTCTCACTCCTTTAAGCTCCCCAATACCAGTATCCATGCCCAAATTCGTAGGTGCCCCTATACCATCCTTAAACCACCATAAAACAACCATGTTTTGGCCTAGAAAGACCTTATTTCCTCAACTATAATCATAGACATTATGTTGGGTCATTGGAGATATTATTCTTGGAGATTTGTGGGGGATTATGGAGCTCTTTGGAGGCTTAAAGATAAATAAGAGCTTGAAATAAAGCTCTAATGGAGGGCTTTTATTATAACCCCTTTGAGGCCACCTTTGGAGGTGGGGGTTACTCCTACTACACCACCATTCAACCACCATTTTTTGAGTCTTTTGAGGTGGGAAAAGATTACTTTGATTGAGGTTTAGAGTTTGATAATTTTTAGAATGATATTTACATATCGTGACTGGCCCAAACCAACATCGACGTCGAAAGATCCACTACCAACCTCACCACGTCACACCCGAAAGAAACATTGAGCCTAAAACTCTGATACCAAGTTGTCGAAGAAGGGAAAGTTGCTCAAAATTAAATTCTAAGGAGGGGAGAATGTAATACCCGCACTTTTTATTACGTACTTATATTTCGACCTATTTATATGTCAACGTGCCATTAACAAAAATAATATACAATTGCATGCTCACATGGGAATTTATTTGTGTTTATATGGTTTATTTAAGTACCTTGGTAAAATTTTACGTAATTTGGACAAAATATATGTATAAATAAATAAATAAATCTTTTTTCGTCAAAATAATGAAAATACTCAGAAAAATATGAAATTTTGACGAAAAATATAAAATTTAATTTTGAACAACTTTCCCTTCTTCGTCATCTTAAAAAAAATATGTTTTAGACCACGTTTTAGAAGGATTTATGTCCAAAATAAATAAAATAAAATATTTTATTTGGTGGCTAACTCATTTAGTGGGTGGTTGACTCTTTTAGTGGGTGGATGGATGATTTGGTGGATGTCTGGCTGATTTAGCGGATGGATGGCTGATTTTGTGGATGGGTGGCTGATTTAGTGGGTGGGTGGATCATTTAATGGATGTGTGGCTCATTTTGTGGATGGGTGGCCCATTTAGTGGGTGGTTGCATTTTGTATTTTGCAACTTGGAGAAAATGTATTTCACTTATATTTTCAAGCCTAGGAGACTTAAATAAGTCAAGATATTGAATAGGGAAGCTTAAATTTGATATAAATAAGGGTGGGGGGATTCATGAATCTAGTAAATAAAAAAAAATATAAACTCCTCCATCTTCTTCCTCTCTCTTATATCCTCAAGGGCAAAAATACTTCTAAATTTCGTAGCTCACCCTTATACCCATATTCTCTCACCTCAAACTCCATTAAATAAGCTCAAAGCTCCATTAAAACATCACACAAGGGGTGGGGCAACTTGGTGTAGCTTGGAAGCTTGATTTTGGGAACATACGAGTGGAGTTCATTCTAGGAGGACTTGAAGTTTTCTTCTCCAAAGTTATATCCTCTTCATAAATTAAGTAGGGTTTTTCTCTTCCTAAATTATATTTTTAAAAAGCCTAAAACACCCATGTTGATGAAAGATGATTTCTTATAGAAAATTTGCTAGTTCTTGTATTTTCTATTATGCAAACCCATGCTTTTTATGTGTTAAAATGAACTAGCTTTGTTGATTAAATTTCATAATATCATGATTGTATAAATAAATGATTAGAACATGAAAATTGTTAAAGAAAAATGTTATAACCAAATACTACTTGAATATGAATGTGTAGGATGCATATGCATGGATTTCTTAGGTAGAAATCCCCGTTTCATCTGAATATACTTGAGTGATTTTTATCCATGATAAATGATATGTTTTGAAATTAAATAGATAGATTTCATCATGTTTTGAAAGAATGATAAAATTCAGCCCCGATTTTCATGATGTTAAAAAGTGAGTATAATGACTTAAAATGGTGTAGAAAACTCATTTAAAACTTTATATTCGAACCCTACATTAAAATGGAAATTTTAATAATTAAGTTTATGATTAAATGAGTAAAATATTATTGAAAAAATGTAAGGTCTTATAAAGATATGTTTTTCCTTGAAACCCCATTTAAAGGATGCATTTTTGTGAAAAAAATGGCATAATGGCAATTTTGGTAATTATTTGAAAAACTAGTGGAAGATAATGTTTCTTTACTTTAAATGCTAGTAAAATCATCTTAAAGGTACTAAAAATGTGTTAATGCATTAATGAATAAATAACGTAAATGATGATTGGATGTTAGTGTTCAAAGTACGATGTTATTATTAGTTGACCTCCTCGGCTATTTCAAAAGTAACGCAAATAATGAAGTAAGGAAGTAACACCGAAAGATTAATGCGAGTACTTGGAATAATGAGAATAATTGTAAGAATGTGAATATATGAAAAGATAATGATATACGAATGTTGCCGGAAAGAATAATTAAGGAGGGCATGACGTCCCTGGTGGTGAAAGACCCCAAACAACCTAGCCAGTGTAACATATGTGTGCTCGATAACGACGGTGAAACGCCGTGAAATCGTGGATGTTGGCAAACTCCAAAGTATTAAAAGTAATATTCATAAATGATTGGAAAAATGAATGGATTAATGAAATTGAATAAATGGATCTTATTAAATGACAACATAGTTGGATTAATAAGTTAAGTCCCTGAGACGAGACATGAAAAATACTTAAGTGAGAGTTGGGCGTATAGCCCGAGTGAATTGCATGTAGTTGTATTAACATTTAACGAATTGGAAATTATTTTACAAAATACCGAAAGATGTTGTATATGTATAGTATTTTGATTATCAAATTATTGCTTAGTATTTCCCACCCCGCGGGGCATTCGCTCACCTTCTTACTTTTCCCCACCCCATGTACTTCAGTTGGTAACACTGGAAAGGATCCCAGTAAGAATGCGAAGGGTGTGACTCGACGTTAGACGCTCTGTTGACCGTTTCATAATATGTTTGAGATTCATAATTATAGCACTTTAATTAATATTTTGGAACTTTATTAAGGGATTTGGACTATTGTGTTGTCTTACTCAGTGAACTTTATTTCGATAGATTAACTGTGGTATTACATGGTTTTTCATGGACAAATTCATAAGTTGAATTCATTAGTCATGTCAAACGTTTATTTTTTTTATTTAAAATTTGACAAATGAAGATCATGTCCTTAAATCAATTAAATAAATATTTTTCTTAAATAATAAAGTAAACTTTTCCCCCCTCCCCCCTTAACACCCGAATTGGGATTTGAGTTATCCCAAAAATCTATTAATAATGGCCGTAACAAAATCCATAATGATATGCTCCCACTTTCACTCGACAATCGGAAGTGGTTGCAACAATCCAGCTGACTTCTTGGGTTCGGCCTTCACCTGCTGGCATGTGTAACACCTTGCCACTGTAATACCCCGTGATTTTCAATGACTTTTAAAATGGGTTATATTTTAAATTAATGGATTAATTGGATTTTTTTTATAAATTAATTCATTTGGGTTTTTATCAGAATTGTGGATATTAAAATGTATGATTCTGAATATTACTTAAAGATATTTAGGTAATATATGGATGTGATGATATTGATATTGCTGTGAGTTATTAATTCAGTAATTTAAATTTTTAGTCGGACGCGGTATGGGACGTGTCGGGACTAAATTGTGAGATTAAATAAGAACTTATTTTTATATCGACCTTACAGTCATTTTGACTGCGTCGTTGCATCTGGAAGGGTTGAAATTGTCATAAAAGTCTATTTGGATGTTAATTTTGAGTCTCGGGTCATTTGGAAATGAAAGACAACCCAAAAGGGCATTTTGGTCATTTTTACAAGGGGATGAATAGTAATTTCGAATTTTGTCTTTTTATAAGTATTTGGATATTAGTTGAACGTGGGTTTATTCATCTCTTCTACATAAATACGAAAGTTCATCTTCTTAGAGAGAGTGAAAGGTTTCTTGGGAGAAGAAAAGCTTGCTTGGAAAGGAGGAGAACTAAGACCAAAGGTCACCACCACCGGAAGTTGGCCGGAAATGGGAGAACCACCTGTGATATACAACACCAAAGGATCAGATCTTCATTATAGGCAAGTGTTTGATATTTTCAATCTACGTTTGTATATTGTCCATGTAAGAATTGTTATAAAAAAACTGAGATTTTACATGTTTGGAAGTGAAAGGATAGAGTTGTTAATGGATTTCTGGAAACTGAAAATATATGGGAATCAAACTCATGTTGCAGGTAAATAGTAATCCACGAATTAATCAGTAAGTTATTGAAGAAATTATGAGAATCATTGTTGTGTTCTTGAAGATATTATGTTGATAATTTTCTGGAAAAAGAGGATATAAACATGCTTTTAATTCAATCTCTTGATGATTCTAGAATGTTTAGAGAAGTAGAAATCATTTATATATGTTGATATATCATGTAGTAAGGTTTATAAGTCATTTGGGTTGTTAATATGAAGGTTTGATTGATCAAAAATGGTTAGACCCGTAGTAGAAGAAATGCAGAAAACTGGGTTGTTAACTGGGAGATCGATCGACCTCCCCAGAATTCCTATAGTTGTTTCTTTTTAATATTTAGTCTTATCCCAAACCTTCTGTAGATCTTTGGTGATTGTTAATTGGATATTATGGGACTTAGAGAAGATCAGTAAGCCCTAGATAAGATTTGAATTGATTTGATTATGATTTAATTGATTAGAATTATGTTAATTAAATTAGAAGAAATTTCGGTTGCTAGATTCATGTGTTGGATTCTAAGTTGTATGCTTAAGGATTAAGGATAGGTCCAGTAGGGGAGATTTAATATAACACCTGGGTAGCCTTAAGGTTACAATTTGAACATCAAGGACTGAGCTTAAGCTCATTATTGATTGTGAAAGGACTAAGTGTAGTACAAGCACTTAGTGGTATGGCTCCTGGATAGAGATGGGATTTTAGACCACATTGGGTTGAAAGAGGGGATGAAGTTATCCCGGTTGCATATTTGGAGTTGACAGGCCTCCACGATCGACAAAGTTAAGTAGTAGTGTATTGTAGGGGTTCCTTGTTTGGATTTCGCTTTGCGAGACGCTCCGCGCATGAACCTTAATGACGTCGGGAGTGGAGAGATGTTATAGGATGTGAGGATGTTGATTTTGTTGATAAGTCATATAGTGTGAATGAAACACTATAGACTATGAGCCATGAGATGATGGTATTTAATCCTAGTTGATAGAAGATGTGTTTATAAGAGATGTGAAACTATCGGTTTTAACCCTAATTAAAAGGAGAATTTAATTCGTAGTAATTCAGGAGATATGATGATATGGACCAGTAGGATATTAGTGACTTCTTACTGAATATATGTTGGGGTAAAACCTATTTGAACCATGAGTATTGAGTGAGGCTCGGGGATAATTAAATTAAGAAGTAATGTTGTCATATTTTAATACGTGGGATTTAAGAGATATAATGCTACATATGGGAATAATCTAAGGGTAATGTGAGTACCTTTTTGATATTATATTATAGGTATGATAATGCCTATTTGATTGATTGATAATTTATGTGTATGACATACCTAGCTTACTTGCTATCGATGGGGAGGTTTGCGCGCGAGGGCAGTCATATCCTGATGAATCCATGGGATCTTTGATTTGTCGCTCGAGAACATAGGTTTATGAAAGACTTATCGGGGAGTTGATAAGTCCACTGACTGTGGGTACGTAGGTATGTGCGTGATCCATGGATACGAGAACTATGTTCGCCCCCAATGATTGTGTTGATGTTTGTGGTTCGAGGAATCCTTATCGAACCTTTAGTCCCCTATTCGGCGACCAGCGATGATGGGACATGATAGCAGAGTAATGCATTGCACCGCAGCTGTGACTCGGGGTGCCGTATTATATATGTATATATGTATGATGAATTAAATGTATGTATATATAAAATGGTTAAATCAATCTACTGTGTGATAATTGTAGATAACGGTGAATTGAGTTAAGAATTGAAATAAGTTAATGAATATTTATTGAAGATCTTAAATCATATTAATGAGAAATGATTCATGTTAATGAGAAACATATATGAATAATTATATGACGTGTGGTATGGGACATACGGGGTTATGGTATAAGATGGAATCATAATATGGAAACTAGTGAGGAAGAACCCTTAACTAGGAGGTTAATAGGAAACGTTAAGTGTGCACTCTAGCTGAGAGGTGAGAATATCAAGTGAGCGGCTGGTTACTAACATGTACATAATAAATGCTTTATTGCACTTGTTAAATATTTGTTGTTTTCAAAATCATTTTCACATCGGGCTCTGACCTGTTTCCTTGCATATTTTCTTTTCTATTGTACCTTCTATATTAGGTGTCCAGTAACAGGGACGCCAATCTTAGAGGATTATGACGAGCTATGGAGTATTGCTTAGACGCCTATCTTCATTTGATTCACAGTATTCTTATAGTTAGTGCATGTCGCCTAAAAAGGAATTCAGTTATCTTTTCTATCGAAGTCAAATACTCTTGTACTCGTGTCATTTTAATACATTTACTATTGTTGGGATTACTGAATTGGATTATTATGTGGGAATATTTATTCCAATTGCATTTAAATTTTTTTGTGCTATCTGTTCGATTATTAGTGTTGTAGAATAATATGTGTAGTGTAATTTGTAAACTAAAAATGGTCTTTATTGAAATTAAAATTTAGCAAGTTTTTTACACCAGCATAATTGGGTATTGGGTGATTAGTTAATGTCTCGACAGTGATGCTAAGAATGAGCCAACTGTATATTCTATTTTAATGAATATTTATTGAAGAGCTTAAATCATATTAATGAGAAATGATTCATGTTAATGAGAAACATATATGAATAATTATATGACGTATGGTATGGGACATATGGGGTTATGGTATAGGAAGGAATCATAATATGGAAACTAGTGAGGAGGAACCATTAACTAGGAGGTTAATAGGAAACGTTAAGTGTGCACTCTAGCTGAGAGGTGAGAATATCAAGTGAGAGTCTGGTTACTAACATGTACATAATAAATGCTTTATTGCACTTGTTAAATACTTGCTATTTTCAAAATCATTTTCACATCGGGCTCTGACTCGTTTCCTTTCATATTTTCTTTTCTATTGTATCTTCTATATCAGGTGTCCAACAACAGGGATGCCAACCTTAGAGGATTATGACGAGCTATGGAGTTATGGACTATTGCTTAGATGCCTATCTTCATTTGATTCACAGTAGTCTTTTAGTAGGGCATGTCGCCCAAAGGAATTCAGTTATATCTCTTCTATCTGAGTCAAATACTCTTGTAGTCGTGTCATTTTAATACATTTACTATTGATGGGATTACCGTACGGGATAATTATTTGGGAATGTTTATTCCAAATGCATTTAAATTCTTTTGTGTTATCTGTTCGGTTACTTGTGTTGTAGAATAATATGTGTAGTGTTATTCGTAAACTAAAAATGGATTTTGTGGAATTAAAATTTGGAAAGTTTTTAACATCAGCTTAATTGGGTATTGGGTGAGTTGTAAATATTTTCTACGGTGATGCTAAGAATGAGCCAACTGTATATTCTATTTTAATTTGGCATGGGACTGGCCACTCGATATTTAATTAGGCGGGGTATTACAGGTGGTATCAGAGCATCAGGTTCTAGTGTCCTTTAGGGTTTATACGGCTTACTGTGTTTTCAGCTTAGCGTTGTTTGATGTAGATCCCTATGTTTAGGATTGTTGATTTCTTTGGTAAGATTCCGTATATATTAGTTAATCATATTTGCGTTCGAACGGGTTCGTACAAGAAGTATGGCAGATGAGGGCCATTAGACGGATAGCGGAGATCGTAATTAGGAGGTTATGAAGTATGTTCGAGGATGATGACCGAAGTCGAGATCACCCCTATTATGGAAAATTGAGGAGAGTCATCAGTAGAAGTCTTGAAATGCGGGAATTGTGTGTGTTACCTAACGAAGGCAATATATTCAAAGGCTTGGTCATATAGTGGAGTGTGGTTAACTAGAACTGAAAATTTGGGATAAATTCTTCTTGACTCATCGGAGCAAAGTTATATTAGTGCGATTCAACAACCACCACCTGCGAATGAGGGTATGTTTTCTACCTAAGGAATTATGAGGCGTATATTGATTTTTGTAGCGATTAAGATTGTATGGGCAATAGGGTTGCTAAACTTAGCCTATAGCACTGTTTTTTACGTAGACTCACCGAGGAGTGTGGGATACCTATATTTTCATGACATCACGTGGGTTTGATTTTTATCACGGAATTACTTACTTTGGGCATGTTCGAAAACGATGTGACTATCGGCGTGGATTGACTTGTGGTATATGAGAGCGTATGTACTACTATAGCTAGCATCTTGTCTTTAATAAGAGAGTAGATGAGTAGAATTTTATTTGTAATCGATAAAACCTGTAGAGAGGTTATAAACTATTGACTAAGGACCTGAGGAGTTTCGATGACCGACTACCTTAGGTAGTAGTGTATCGGGGGGTTTCCTTGTTTGGATTACGCTTGCGAGACACCCCACGGATGAAACTAATAACTGTTGGGAGTCGAAATAAGTTAGGTCTTTAGGAGATGAATTTATAACCTTTGCGATAAATATTATAATGAAAGTTGTACGATAGGGTGTATGGGCACCCTGGATGGTTGGATTGTAGTAGTTTTCATAATTGTGAAATAGTAAGTAGTTATGACTTCAGGATTTATTTGTTTAATAAGTGAGGATCATTTTTCCCAACCTTTGTCAAGAGGATGGTATAGGGAATATTGGGTATAGTTTAAATTTGATTCAGTTGGATCTATATGGTGACACTTGGTGTAACATCAATGGTTATTTTCGTTAATGTACTGTATGGGCGGTACGACATAGATTACTTTCGATGTGAGATTTATACTCAGAGTTTACCTTACCCGTATGATTTATTTTTCCGAATTTCGAGATGAAATTCTGTTATAAGGGGGGAAGTATGTAATACCTCGTGATTTTCAAAGACTTTTAAAATGGGTTATATTTTAAATTAATGGATTAATTGGATTTTTTTTATAAATTAATTCATTTGGGTTTTTATCCAAATTGTGGATATTAAAATGTATGATTAAGAATATTACTTAAAGATATTTAGGTAATATATTTATATGATGATATTGATATTGCTGTGAGTTATTAAATCAGTAATTTGAATTTTTAGTCGAACGCGGTATGGGACGTGTCGGGACTAAATTATGAGATTAAATAAGAAACTTATTTTTATATCGACCTTATAGTCATTTCGACTGCGTCGTTGCATCCGAAAGGGTTGAAATAGTCATAAAAGTCTATTTGGATGTTAATTTTGAGTCTCGGGTCATTTGGAAATGAAAAGACAACCCAAAAGGGCATTTTGATCATTTTTACAAGAGGGGATGAATAGTAATTTCGGATTTTGTCATATTATAAGTATTTGGAGATTAGTTGAACGTGGTTTCATTCATCTCTTCAACATAAAATTGAAAGGTCATTGATCGAGTGGAAAAACTGAGCGTCCGTGTAATACGCTAGTCGTTGTTATCGGCTTCCAACCTCAATACAAAAAAAAACCTAAACTTGTAACTACACTTCTTAAGGAGTATAGTGGCGAGTCTGGGTATCGAATCCACAGGGAATGGTTGATAGAATTTAATTGATTTATTACTTCTAAAGAAAAAAAATGAAAAAGATGATGATGGTTGAAAAGGGAAAAAAATAGGTAAATAATGAAATTAAATTAATTAAGATGAATGAGAAAATAGGGTAGAGTACAATCCCTCAAACCTTAGCAAATTACCATAGAGAATCCTAGAGTTGTAAATTGAAATTTTTGACTAAATCCAATCTTTATAGATCCTAAGCATTACATATATGAAGGATCTTGCCCGCATCATATGAAATCAAAGGCAAAGACAAAGCGGTGAAAGGAAAATTTCACTTGCATATCATTCTTAAACATCCCAAGTACCTAGGGCAAGAGAGATTAAAAGATTGACTATGTTTGTATAATTTTCATTCACGATTCGGTCAGAATTTAATTTACACTCTATTTTCTACACAGGTAATTTATACCGGAATGAGTTCATGTACCCCAACCCTTGAAAATTTAGCTAGACATGATTTTATGGGAAATTTTTTTTCATAACAATGCATATAATTGTGGATCTAAGAAACAAGGTAAAAACAAAAATTACAAAACAAGAAAAGATGATTAAATTGAAAATAAAAATTGAGATTAACTAAGAGAATGGAATTTGATACTTGAAATCTGCACTAGGGAAGAGAGATGATTGAATCCAGAAATATTCTTCTTCTTCAACCTTACAAACTAGGGTTTATGAAAATTTTTATGTAAAGAAAAACTAAGAAAACTCTCTAAAATCTGACTTTCTCTCTCTAAAATTCTTTTCTACTCTCTAGAATTCGTCTCCCTTTGAAATGAGGTAGGGCTTGGTCTTTTATAGCACCAAGTAGCACGAATTTGACAGCTAGAATCGCTTGTTGCGCAAGTTTTCACCAGCTAATCACCTCAAAATCTGCATAATTAATGCCAGCAATTCGCACCGCCGGACCGGTCCGGATAGCCCTCGGATCGGTCCATTTTTCAGCCACCGGTTTGGTTCTTTTTTTATTCTACCGGATCGGTTCTGCTGTCATCGGTTTGTCATCCATCCGGAGTCTACTGGACTTGAGTCATTTCGAATCGGTCCGGATATACACCGGATCGGTCCGATTTCTTCCAGGTTGACTTTTTCCTTTTCTTCTTTGATTGGCCATAACTTTTGATCTTGAGCTCCGATTTGAGTGTCGTTTCTTCCGATATTCTTGTGAAATCAAGGACTTCAACTTCCCTTTAGGTGTCGAATTCGAAATCAGGATAGAAATTTACGCTTTTGCCCTTTGAATTTTCTTCCTTTCATCATTTCCTTTCTTCCGGTTTCTTTAACTGTTTTGAGTTCTCTTTCGCACCAATTTGCATGAAATACCTGTAAAACACATGAGAAATACACAAAACACGAAATACTTGCCAAAAGGGGTTAGTAGAATAAATACGAGATAAATCCAAGCTATTTACACTGCACAGGATCATAAAAATACCGAAATTAAGGGGATAAATATGAAGAATATGTGCCTAATCACACCCCCTAACTTAGAACTTTGCGCGTCCCGAGCAATGTAAACGAAATTAGTTTAAAGTTCAAATCTTGAAAATTCTTTTATTGGGATAGAATACCTTTTTCGCGGGCAAGCGATTGCATTTAGCGTATGCAACAGGCCTTTAAACCCCTAGGTTACCCTAGTAGGACGAGTTTTGTCTCGTGAGGGTTTGCAGTGAATACACCCACAAAATTCTTTATTGACTAAAATAAATATCAAAACACTTAAAAATTGTACAATTTAAACTTTTCGAAAAATAATCACCATAAATTCATATTCAAATGTCTCAAACCGTAGTGTGTGTGTGCAAAGCCAGAAATTAAACCTCAAATTTCCACCGATTGATCATTACGTTACTTTCCAAAAATTTGTTTTGATTCAAATTCTTACGGATGCACTCACAAACGAATTGCTCTAATTGCGGCTATTTTCTCTCGGTATGCATGATATAAAGAGTAAATATAATGGACACAAATTCATGCATACAAAATTGAAAAGAAGGAAATATATGGTGAAAAGATCGCATCATCAGAATACAGTTATTAGGAAACGGGAAACATCATCTCTTAATCACACCATTTTAATCTCTTTTATTATCTTTTCATATCTTATCTCTCCATGCAGTAATTAATTTCGCCATTCGGACTCGGTTAGGACTTTTCGGGTTAAAAACTGTAAAGGGTAAAAATGGGAATGGATGGAATGTTCGGAATTGGAAAATGTCCTGATGACGTCCATTAGTGCTTTTTTCGGGCATTTGGTCATTTTTCTTTTCTTTTTCTATTTTTTTTTTGACAATTTTTTTTTTACGAAGTAGTGAGTCAATTATAATCTATAACAAACACTCCCCGGCAACGGCGCTATTTTTTGATCCAGGGGAAAAATCGAGCATCCGTGTAATACGCTAGTCGTTGTTATCGGCTTCCAATCTCAATACAAAAAAAAACTAAACTTGTAACTACACTTCTTAAGGAGTATAGTGGCGAGTCTGGGTATCGAATCCACAGGGAATGGTTGATAGAATTTAATTGATTTATTACTTCTAAAGAAAAAAAATGAAAAAGATGATGATGGTTGAAAAGGGAAAAAAATAGGTAAATAATGAAATTAAATTAATTAAGATGAATGAGAAAATAGGGTGGGGTACAATCCCTCAAACGTTAGAAAATTACCATAGAAAATCCTAGAGTTGTAAATTGAAATTTTTGACTAAATCCAATCTTTATAGATCCTAAGCATTACATATATGAGGGATCTTGCCCGCATCATATGAAATCAAAGGCAAATACAAAGTGGTGAAAGGAAAATTACACTTGCATAGCATTCTTAAACATCCCAAGTACCTAGGGCAAGAGAGATTAAAAGATTGACTATGTTTGTATAATTTTCATTCACGATTCGGTCAGAATTTAATTTACCCTCTATTTTCTACACAGGTAATTTATACCGGAATGAGTTCATGTACCCCAACCCTTGAAAATTTAGCTAGACATGATTTTATGGGAAAACAATTTCATAACAATGCATATAATTGTGGATCTAAGAAACATGGTAAAAACAAAAATTACAAAACAAGAACAGATGATTAAATTGAAAATAAAAATTGAGATTAACTAAGATAATGGAATTTGATACTTGAAATATGCACTAGGGAAGAGAGATGATTGAATCCAGAAATATTCTTATTCTTCAACCTTACAAACTAGGGTTTATGAAAAAATTTTATGTAAAGAAAAACTAAGAAAACTCTCTAAAATCTGACTTTCTCTCTCTAAAATTCTATTCTACTCTCTACAATTCGTCTCCCTTTGAAATGAGGTAGGGCTTGGTCTTTTATAGCACCAAGTAGTACGAATTTGACAGCTAGAATCGCTTGTTGCGCAAGTTTTCACTAGCTAATCACCTCAAAATCTGCATAATTAATGCCAGCAATTCGCACCGCCGGACCGGTCCGGATAGCCCTCGGATCGGTCCATTTTTCAGCCACCTGGTCGGTTCTTTTTTTATTCTACTGGATCGGTCCGGTACCCACCGGATCGGTTCTGCTGTCATCGGTTTGTCATCCATCCGGGGTCTACTGGACTTGAGTCATTTCGGATCGGTCCGGATATACACCGGATCGGTCCGATTTCTTCCAGGTTGACTTTTTCCTTTTCTTCTTTGACTGGACATAACTTTTGATCTTGAGCTCTGATTTGAGTGTCGTTTCTTCCGATATTCTTGTGAAATCAAGCACTTAAACTTCCGTTTAGGTGTCGAATTCGAACACTGGATATAAATTTACGCTTTTTCCCTTTAACTTTTCTTCCTTTCATCATTTCCTTTCTTCCGGTTTCTTTCACTATTTTGAGTTCTCTTTCGCACCAATTTTCATGAAATACCTGTAAAACACATAAGAAATACACAAAACATGAAATACTTGCCAAAAGGGGTTAGTAGAATAAATACGAGACAAATCCAATCTATTTACATGGCACGGGATCATAAAAATACCGAAATTAAGGGGATAAATATGAAGAATATGTGCCTAATCAGTCATCTTCTTAGAGAGAGTGAAAGGTTGCTTGGGAGAATAAAAACTTTCTTGGAAAGGAGGAGAACTAAGACCAAAGATCACCACCACCGAAAGTTGGCCGGGAATGGGAGAACCACCTGTGATATACAACACCAAAGGATCAGATCTTCATTAGAGGCAAGTGTTTGATATTTGCAATCTAAGTTTGTATATTGTCCATGTTAGAATTGTTATAAAAAACTGAGATTTTACATGTTGGGAAGATGAAAGGATAGAGTTGTTAATGGATTTCTGGAAACTGAAAATATATGGGAACCAAACTCATGTTGTAGGTAGATAGTAATCCACGAATTAATCAGTAAGTTGTTGAAGAAATTATGAGAATCATTGTTATGTTCTTGAAGATATTATGTTGATAACTTTCTGGAAAAAGAGGATATAAACATGCTTTTAATTCAATCTCTTGATGATTCTAGGATGTTTAGAGCAGTAGAAATAATTTATATATGTTGATATATCATGTAGTAAGGTTTATAAGTCATTTGGGTTGTTAATATGAAGGTTTGATTGATAAAAAATGGTTAAACCCGTAGTAGAAGAAATGTAGAAAACTGGGCTGTTAACTGGGATATCGATCGATCGACCCCCTGCCTTCGATCGATCGACCTCCCCATAATTCCTATAGTTGTTTCTTTCTAATGCTTATTCTTATCCCAAACCTTTTGTAGATCTTTGGTGATTGTTAATTGGATATTATGGGACTTAGAGAAGATCAGTAAGTCCTAGATAAGATTTGAATTGATTTGATTGTGATTTAATTGATTAGAATTATGTTAATTAAATTGGAAGAAATTTTGGTTGCTAGATTCATGTGTTGGATTCTAAGTTGTATGCTTGAGGATTAAGGATAGGTCCAGTAGGGGAGATTTAATATAACACCTGGGTAGCCTTAGGGTTACAATTTGAACATCAAGGACTGAGCTTAAGCTCATTATTGATTGTGAAAGGACTGAGTGTAGTACAAGCACTTAGTGGGATGACTCCTGGATAGAGATGGGAGTTTAGACCACATTGGGTTGAAAGAGGGGATAAAGTTATCCCGGTTGCGTAGTTGGAGTTGACGGGCCTCCACGATCGACAAAGTTAAGTAGTAGTGTATTGGAGGGGTTCCTTGTTTGGATTTCGCTTTGCGAGACGCTCCGCGCATGAACCTTAATGACGTCGGGAGTGGAGAGATGTTATAGGATGTGAGGATGTTGATTTTGTTGATAAGTCATATAGTGTGAATGAAACACTATAGACTATGAGCCATGAGATGATGGTATTTAATCCTAGTTGATAGAAGATGTGTTTATAAAAGATGTGAAACTATCGGTTTTAACCCTAATTAAAAGGAGAGTTTAATTCGTAGTAATTCAGGAGATATGATGATATGGACCAGTAGGATATTAGTGACTTCTTACTGAATATATGTTGGGGTAAAACCTATTTGAACCATGATTATTGAGTGAGGCTCGGGGATAATTAAATTAAGAAGTAAAGTTGTCATATTTTAATACGTGGGATTTAAGAGATATAATGCTACGTATGGGAATAATCTAAGGGTAATGTGAGTACCTTTTTGATATTATATTATAGGTATGATAATGCCTATTTGATTGATTGATAATTTATGTGTATGACATACCAAGCTTACTTGCTATCGATGGGGAGGTTTGCGCGTGAGGGCAGTCATATCCTGATGAATCCATGGGATCTTTGATTTGTTGCTCGAGAACATAGGTCTATGAAAGACTTATCGGGGAGTTGATAAGTTTGCTGACTGTGGGTACGTAGGTATGTGCGTGATCCATGGATACGAGAACTATGTTCGACCCTAATGATTGTGTTGATGTTTGTGGTTCGAGGAATCCTTATCGAACCTTTAGTCCCCTATTCGGCGACCAGCGATGATGGGACATGATAGCAGAGTAATGCATTGCACCGCAGCTGTGACTCGGGGTGCCGTATTATATATGTATATATATATATGATGAATTAAATGTATGTTTATATAAAGTGGTTAAATCAATCTACTGTGTGATAATATTAGATAACAGTGAATTGAGTTAAGAATTGAAATAAGTTAATGAATATTTATTGAAGATCTTAAACCATATTAATGAGAAATGATTCATGTTAATGAGAAACATATATGAATAATTATATGACGTATGGTATGGGACATACGGGGTTATGGTATAGGATGGAATCATAATATGGAAACTAGTGAGGATGAACCATTAACTAGAAGGTTAATAGGAAACGTTAAGTGTGCACTCTAGCTGAGAGGTGAGAATATCAAGTGAGAGTCTAGTTACTAACATGTGCATAATAAATGCTTTATTGCACTTTTTAAATATGTGCTGTTTTCAAAATCATTTTCACATCGGGTTGTGACCCGTTTCCTTACATATTTTCTTTTCTATTGTATCTTCTATATCAGGTGTCCAGCAACAGGGACGCCAACCTTAGAGGATTATAACGAGCTATGGAGCTATGGAGTATTGCTTAAACGCCTATCTTCGTTTAATTCACAGTATTCTTTTAGTAGGGCATGTCGCCCAAAGGAATTCAGTTATATCTCTTCCATCTGAGTCAAATACTCTTGTAGTCGTGTCATTTTAATATATTTACTATTGATGGGATTACTGTATTGGATAATTATTTGGGAATGTTTATTCCAAATGCATTTAAATTCTTTTGTGTTATCTGTTCGGTTACTTGTGTTGTAGAATAATATGTGCAGTGTTATTCGTAAACTAAAAATGGATTTTGTGGAATTAAAATTTGGAAAGTTTTTAACACCAGCTTAATTGGGTATTGGGTGAGTTGTAAATATTTTCGACATTGATGCTAAGAATGAGCCAACTGTATATTCTATTTTAATTTGGTATGGGACTGGCCACCCGGTATTTAATTAGGCGGGGTGTTACAGCCACAGACAAAGCCACATCTCGTTTCATCCCTGACCACCAAAAATCTCTACAATGGTCCCTATACATCTTAGTAGCTCCCGGATGTATACTAAATCGAGAATGGTGAAATTATGTCAGAATCTCAGCTTGAAGCTCCTCAATTGCTGGGACAATCAACCTACCCTTATGTCGAACACCACCATCCTGATCAACTATGAGAGTATCAAATTCCTCGCCGCGCTGAATGTGGTTTCGAAAAATCATGGTCTCATCATCACATAATTGAGCACCCAAGACCTTCTACTGAATGACTGGCCTAACCATCAGACCCCATAAATAGGCCCTATCGTTATTTCGCTGAACTTGCAAGTCGTAACGCTGAAGTTTGGCATACATCCCAATTGGAAGTTTGGAGCTTATTTTGGAGTTATTTTTAGAGCTTATTCTTGGACTTCTTTCTTAATTATATTCATCCTTCATATTTTCCAAGTAGGGTTCTCCTCTCAAATCTTTTCTAAATCTTAAAATCATGTGTTAAAGTAGTGATAATCATGCATGAAAATGAAAGTATTTTACGTATTTTGCTTTGTTGAAAATTATGATTTTCATGCTAGAATTAGTTTTGAAATTGAAATAATTATAAATGATGTTATTATATTTATAAGGAATCATTATAACATGAAATATTAAGAAAATGATTATGGTGAAAGACTTCATAATTAAGAAACATTTAGTAGCATTTTGGAGGATTTCTTAGGTAGAAATCCATGAAACTTGTATAAAATGTTGGAGTAATTCATGGCTTCACTGATTAAGATGATTAAAGGTGGAGTATATTATTTTTAACATGTTTTTAGAAATATGAAAAATGCAGCCCTATTTAATTAATTTCAGAAATAAAGATTAAAGGCTTAAATATGGGTTTTCTAGCTATTTAAAATGGAAATAAAGTCTATTTATGCATTTTGGAATTTATTACTGAAATTATGGTGGAAATATCAGAAATACACTTTGAGAAGTTATAAATTGGTTTTTTGATGAAATTAGTATGTTTAAACCGATTTAAAAGTATAATATTTGTTTGAAACAAATAGTAGTGGCATTGTCGTAAATACAGTGAATAGTATGCTGTCAAGAAAATATTTGGCAATTAAATGTATTAATTAAGTTTGATAAAAGGAGATTAATGATATATTTTTGCTAAGTGAAAATAATGAGTTTCACTAAAATGATACCAAGTTGTGACGCCCCGAACAAAAAATTCTTTTGTTCTATATTTGTCAATCATTATATTTGTATATATTTGTACTCACTTTTTGAATGTTGTTCGATTGGTTGTTACCCCTCAAGCAGGGTGGATAGTTCAATAAACAAAAGAAATTATGACAATTTTTTTTTAAAAATTGACACTTTATTTATTTGAGTCACAATGTGATTTTCGTTCATGAATATTTATGTTTCATGTTATATGTGAATTTATTTGATGAATTTATACTACTTGAATGTTCGACTATTTATTATTTGTTAAGAAGGGTGGATAGTCCTATAAATTATCTTATGTTCATTTTTTTTAAAATTACACTCTCTTTCGTTGGTGAACGAAATGTTTTCGTCTTGTGATTACACATTTTGAAAATTTTTGCTGTGCCTTTAGGCACGGGGAACGAAAATTTTTGACGTTTTGTAGTTACATACTTCGGAATTTTTTTTTCACTTTGCGATTACGTATTTTGGAATTTTTTGCCGTGCCCGCTAGCATATATAATATAAAGAAGATTTCTGACGAGTCACCCAAAATGGGTGTGTTTTTAAGATTATTTGGATTTTGGCCTCCACTATTTATACTCGTTTGGGTTTGGCCCCAGTTAAAAATTGTTGTCTATATGGCCCCCATTTTTCAATTTTAGCGACACTTTTTGGAAAAAAGTGTCACTAAAATATCAAAAAATCAAAAAGTGTCGTTAAAAGTGAAAAATGATGGCCAAACATACAATAGTTTTTAATTGGGGGACAAAATCCAAATAGGTATAACTAGTAGGGCCGAAACTCAAATAACCTTTTTTTTTAAATTACCCAACAAATATATTTTTTAAAATATTTTTGTGTGGTGTTTAAACATTTCACGAGACTGATGAATAAAATCAACTCAAATGCATCTTTTTGCTATTTTAAACGAATAGGTCAAAATAAGTCAATTGTTAGGTTGTTAAAACTCACATATATTTGACTTATTTTTTTTAAAATTGAAAAAAAATACATTTTGAGTTGATTTTTTACAAGTACTCTGAAATGTTTAACACAAAAGAAACGACATTTTTGGTATTTAAAAAAAAACAACCGTTATGGGTGACCTGTCATAGATCCCTTGCGTGTGCGCGCGCGTCTGTGTGTGTGTATTGCTCTTATGCGGACGAATCCGTATTTTGACAGTGCGGACCGGACATGTGTCATCTGACGGCGAACTTAGAAAATATTGGTTAAATTATATGCATACTCTCTCTCTTTTCTGCACTCACCACCAGGTGACACATGTCCAGTCCACACTCTTAAAATGCGGACTGGTCTGCACAAGAGCAGTACTGTATAGAGCTAAATTATAGGCATACTCTCTTTATTTTCTGTGCTCTTAAGCAACTTAAATAAAGACTGACAAATTTTGACTGAATTTTTTAAAATAACAAAATAAATCAATCTGAGCCTATATTTTTAGGGGTCCACTAAAATGTTAAAATACAATAAAAAATAAGCTTAAAAATATTTTTTTACTATTTTAAAAAATTGTGTGCATTGATGAACCTCATTTATGGTATTTAAAAAAATCGGTCAGTATACGTCAGTTGTTAACAGTTTAAAAACTGACATATATTTGAAAGAGTTTTTTAAAATAACAAAACTATTCATTTTGAACTAATTGTTTTTTGTATATTCGTTAAAATATTTAAATATTGTACCAAAAAAATCAACTGAAAATATTACTTTTACTAATTTTAAAAAATAGCCCATTTTTTATCCTCTTTTTTATATATGTTGGATATCCTCGGTGTATGTATGTGTATATAAAGTGCGAGTCCTTGGCACGAGCCAAAGGGGCAACAACACAGGGCCTCTTTTGGGTGTGTGATTTGAGTGTAAATGAGGGGCCCATAATTTTCATACAGATAGTTTGGTGCCTAAAAATCGTGTAAATACACATAAAATAGAGTTGTAACCTGATTAATAAAAATTCTCCATCTTTGATAGTCCCATTAATAAAAAGTCCTAATTTTACTCTTAATTTTCTTCTACACATTTTCCTCTCTCTCTTTCTCACACACACACACATCTAGGTTTTTTTCTGCATTATTAGACTATAACTATTCGGTTTCTCTCCTCTCGCTCTCTTCTGTTGTCACCCTCCATCACAAAACAATTTATTAACCAAATTACAATCTCTTTTCTCACCATCCACAAAGCAGTTTGTTGAACATATTGCAAATATGATAAGACTGTCACTATTAACAAATAGTTGGACAAATTATCAATTTATCAAAACAATTTTGGAGTCCCATGTCCTATGTTTCCATATTATTGTTAATTTTTTATTAAAGTTATTAATATTCTTGTTTGTGCTTTCTTTTATTAGAAATTTATATTATGTAAAAGTAAAATGTTTTCCAAACAACCATCCGGATATGAGAAAAGGAAAAAAGAAAAAAAAAAAAAAAACAAGAATAAATGACACAATTTCTAACTGGAGCTCTTGATAAATTTTTAGTTAAAGAACAAATGAGTCAAGTGGAAGAATTACCAAAAACTTAAAATACTATTAATAAAAATATTGGTGATGTCAACAATATGAAAAATAATGAAAAAGAAGATGATAATTTGATTGACGAACAATAAAATAACGCGATTAATATTTATGATAAAAGAACTTGGAACAATCTTGATATAAAATCTAGAGATGTATTTGTAGAAGTAACTGTAAGATATTTATTGATAGAAAATGGCCCTAAAGATAAATTATCTAGACATTTTTCTTCGGTACATCATACACGCCTTTTACTCAATGGAGAGAAATCAGATAGGACATGACTAATATATTCAAAGGAAGCAGATAAGGTTTTTTGCTTTCGTTTTAAGTTGTTTAAAAAAGGCCTAAACAAAATTGATGAATTAACAAATGATGGCTATGACGATTGGGGACATCTTAGTGTTAGGCTTAAAGAACATGAAACAAATAATGAACACATGAATCACATGAGTGATTGGGTTGATTTGCAAACTAGATTAGAGAAAAATGAAACAATTAATAAACAAATTCAAGGACATATTAAAAAGGAAAAAGAACATTGTGTTGGTTTTGGCTCTCCTATGATGTTTGGGACAGAACTGAGATTGAGGCAACTTTGTGTTGTGTTATTTTGAGTTTTGGTTTATTTACAAATTTGCCATTTTGGCTCAAATCTATAAATATAAGTGTTATTTCTAGGTTTTGGTAGAGGACAAGTTTGAGAGATATTTTGAGAGTTATCAAAGCTAAAGAGAGATAGAGCTCTCATTTGAGATGTGAGTTCTTATGAGGTTGTGAGTGACTTTCTAAGAGAGATAAATTGTGTGTGTGTGTATAACCTTTGGGTTCCTCCATTTATCTATAGAAAGAAGAAATCCTCCTTGGTGGATGTAGCCCAAATTTGGGTGAACCACGGTATATCGTCATTGTTTTGCTTTGATGATTGCTTGTATGTTCTTATTGTCTCATTATTGATGTTTGGTTGAATTGATTGGGAGTTTATACACTAGTTCATTTTCGGAACAAGGTCTCGGGTGTTTTTCGCACACCAAGTGTTTGATAAAATTTCCGAGTGAGTTTTATCGTCTTAGTCGCTAGAGATAGTATTTCTTTAGCGCAACAAGTGGTATCAAAGCCTTGGTTGCATTGTTTTCCTGGTATTTTGGTTCGAGGTTGAATCAATTTTGACAATTTTGGCATAGCTTTTATTTTTGTTCCAAATGATGGAAAATGTGGAGAGTACTCGAGCATCAACCTCTACGAGCGGAGGCTCTAAGAGATGGTATCCGAGTTATGGATCGAGTGGCTCAATGAAGATGGGCATGAAGGCTTTTGATGAGAAGATCAATTTTGAGTTATGGCAAAGACGAATACGAGGCGTTCTTGTCCTACAGAGGTTGCAATTAGCATTATTGGGGGTAGAGGGACGACCGGTAGGCATGACCGATGCCAAGTGGATTGACATTGATCAAAGAGCGGCTTCGTGTATTGAGATACTTATCATGGATGATGTGTTGAATAACGTGATAGCGGATACCACGACTAAAGGCATGTGGAATAAGCTAGAAGAGATTTATTTGGGAAATTCGTTGTCCAATAAATTGTTCCTCAAGAAGAAACTCTTTAAGATTGAGATGAAGGAGGGTGAGGATGTGATGAAGAATATCAAAGTTTTTAATTCCTTGATAAATGACTTGAACCGGATAGATGTTCAATTCATTGATGAGGATCGAGCATTGTTATTGCTTGCATCATTACCCGATTCATACGAGCATTTGGTAACCACTCTCATGTTTGGGAAATCTACGCTCTAGTGCAATGAGGTTGTGCAAGATATTCAATCTCATGTCACGATGAGAAAGAAGGAAGGTGGAGGTGACAGGTATTCCCATAATGAAGGCCTTACGGTGAGAGACAAAGGTGGGAAAATGGGGGGAGGAACTCCAATCGGGGATTTAATGACGGTAGTAGGTCTAGATCGATGGGTGTTGGTGGTAAAGGGCCGAAATGCTACAAGTGCCAGGAATGGGGTTATATGATCCAAGAATTTCCTTTGTGGAACGATAAGGTTAAGGGCAAGGTTGATTCCGAGAGGGCAATGGTAGCGAGTGCGAATTATGAAGATGAACTTGGAGAACTTCTCACAATCTCCAAGGTTAACTCTCTTTCCCAAGATGATTGGATATTAGATTCGGGATCATCGGATCACGTTTGCTCTAAGAGGGAATATTTTGATACTTTCACGGAAAATGGAAAAGGTTTCATGTGTTTGGCTAACGGAGAGAAGGATTTCATTGAGGGTATCGGGATAGTGAAACTCAAGATGTTCGATGGGGTGGAACGCACTTTGGGTGGTGTGTCCTATGTCCTAAAGTTGCGAAAGAATTTGATATCCATTAACCGTTTGGATTCCAAGGGTTGTCGAGTGTCGGTGGCGGGTGGAGTTTTGAAAGTCACGCGCGGTTGTATGGTCCTAGCGAGGGGAGAGGAGAGAGAGGGGTTGTATCGTCTAAATCAGACTTCGAAAAAGATGGGGAAGTGGCGTGCACAAGTGATCGAACGTTCGAGGCATGTCTCGTTTGTGAACAAAGAGGAGACATTGGATGCTAGCTTTTCGAGAGTAGACGGTAGTGATGGGAGAATACCTACTAGTGGAGGGGATGGATCGAAGTCCCCCACCAGGACCAACGGGTGATGTTGACCCGGTTTAGTTGCACACATGCATTGGCCGATTGGAATCGAGGAGGTGTAGGACTGTGATGGATTTGAGGTGTGTGTAGCTAGTTCAAGGAGGACCGATGAGTTATTATTTGCGAGCATTGGCAAACGGGAATTTTTCGTGACAAAGACTTGGTACATCTTTCGAGGGTGAGATTTGGAGGGTATGAGAGGTGAGGAATTTTCCCTCTCATCTATGGATATTTTGTAATACCCCGTATTTTTATGGCTTTTAAATTTAAGGATTTATTAAATTTAATTGAGATAAATTAATTTAATTTTAATCCGAAATGTTGTTTTAAATATTTACTAGCGTGACAAGAGTAAGTAATTATTGGGAATATATTATTTGTTGCATATTACTGGATGAGTATAGTAATATATGAGATTTATTTTTATAATATTGTCACGTGTGAATAAAATGACAATTTTAGAAATTTGAGTCGGGACACGCCCGTGTCGCGTCGGGACTAAATATTGATAAATAAAAGTAAATATTTTATAAGTTATCCGTATGATCGTTTTGAGTGCGCCAACGCGTCCGAAAGGGTCGAGATAGTCAGAACAGTATACCCGGGGGTTTGATTTGGGTCTCGGGGCGTTTTTAGGCCTAATTAGTACCCCGAGAGGGCATTTTAGTCATTTTGTATTTTTGGGTAATTAAACCCACGAAAATTAAAGGGGTTATATTAGATGTTTAGGTTATATCCTAGGGTTAGATAACTCAAAACACTAGAACGTCCATTGGAGAGGAGATGAGAGAGCTTTCAAGGCATTCCAAGGCTCAAAACTCAACCGTTTGCACCGCCGCCACCGCCAACGCGTAGATCGCGAGACGGGGAACACAACCACACCAAATTCAACACCAAACTAGATTTCTGAAAATTCCAGGCAAGTGTTTATCTTACTTATTTCGTTGATGCATCTTTCATACTGGTTTAGGAATGATTAAGAAGAATTGTATGGAAGAAAAACCCAATTTGAGATAGGAAATTGCATGTAGTGATGACTTAAATGATATTCTGGAAACCTTTTGTGATGTAGAGGATTAAACCACGAAATTTTGATGTTGTATAAGAAGGAAACCTTAGAGCGAATCAGAATAAAGGAGGCAAATTCGCGCATCAGGCCCCCCGAACCGGTTCGCATGTACCCCGAACCGGTTCGCCCCCCAAACCGGTTCGCCCCTGGGTTCGCGAATGTTTGCTGGTCTGGGGTGCTTTTTCTTCCATTCAACACTTACAATTTTTTTCTTGTTTTCTTTCCTTTCTTCCTTGGATTTTTCTTCAACTTCAACGGGTCATAACTCATCAACCGTAGCTCGGATTTGGGTGCCGTTTCTTCCAGTGTTCTCGTTGTTCCGAGATCTTCAACTTTCTAGTTGACTCCTCCTTTGGGATCTGGATGAATAATTACCAAAATGCCCTTGAACTTGCCTTCTTAGCTTTTCTTTCATTGTCTCGCTTTCTCTTTTGCGCTGCTTGCATAATTAACCTGTAAAACCAATAAGAGAAGCACGAAACACGAAATACTTGCCAACGAAGATTAGTAGCATAAATGTGCGTCAAATCCATATAGGTTACATCACTCGGGTTCACAAATGCACTGAAATTAGGGGAATAAATATACAATATTTATGTCCAATCACGTAGTAAGTTGGAAAAACCCTTCGAATTAAAGTTAGAAACGAACCATTATACTTGATATATAATAATGGGAAAATAAGGATAAATGTTGTGAATGTGGGTTATGGGATAAACATAAATTGATATAATAAAAGTGGTATATTTATATGATTGTGTATGCATATATTATATACTTGTGAAAATCATGCCCGCGCTACTTGCTATCCCCGAGGTTTCCGCGCTGGGACGATCTTATCTCGTATGCCTTATGGGGGATATTGACTCGTACCCTAGAAGATAGAAATCCTAGGTACAGGCTATCGAATCGGTAGTCACGGTCCTAAGAGACGTGAGGGTATGTACTGACCTCTTGGACTTGGAAACTATGCTTCGCCTCAATATTGTTTGTGTATGTATTTATACAGTTCGAGAGTGATTCCGAACTTGTATTCCCTTTAGTACGATTGATACGGGGATTGGATAACCGAGTATGCCCGCACCATAATTTTTATGTGGGGTGCTGTTAGAATATATATATTATACGAGTATTTAATATATATATATATATATATATATAAACTTCTGAAATTTGGGAAACTGCCTACTGTGTTATGGTAAGTAAGACATGTGAAATGACTCAAATTGGAAATACTTGTTTTGAAAAATATAATATGATATTGAAAAACTTTATGAATCAATAAAGTTAAAATGAGCGTTTTGTATTAAATGAAATTATCCTTTTAAACCATGATGTTGTTAAATCATAAATCTTGAGAGTCACCTAAGATAAGTTAAATCCTTGGGGAAAGATAGTGTGATATATGATGAGATAAACCATTGGGAAGGTTAGTGCGATAGGAGTGCACATTAGAAGAGAGGTGAGAATTTCTCAAGAGAGTGTCGCACTAATATGTTGTTGCATTGGCCTGTATCAATTTAAATACTTGTTAAACGAATTTTTAAATCATATACACTATCGGGCTCTGACCCATTTCTATTCCTCTTTCTCTCTTGTATATATATGTATATATTACAGGTGCCCAGCCACAGGGGCGTCTTGCTTAGGATCCCTTGGAAGGAACGTGCTGCAGCTTAGGTGGGAGTTGCAGGCCACTTGATTAGACGATTTCATTTACTTGATTCCACATCTATCATTCTCAGTTATTGGGGCATGTGTCGCCCTTTCCACTATTTAGCTGTTTTATTGGGACAATTGTATTTCAGTTATTTCTAGTACTGTTACTTTGGGATTTATTCAGCATGCATGTTTTACTTTAAGTTTTAAATACTGGGATTTAGTTGTTGAATGTTTAAATTAATTGGATTATATGTTCCAGGATTATTGTGGTGTGATTCTTTTAATATTAAATTGTTGTAGATAATTAAATCTTTATTTTCAAAATAAAATTTGGAAAGAAATGTTTAAAATTGGTTTTGACACTTAGCTTAATTAAATAGGGTGTTAAATTTGGAAAAGTTATTTTTACGACAGTGATGCTAAGAATGAACCAATTGTTCACCTTGATTTTAATTTAATAAAGGAGTGATCGCCCGGTATTTAATTAGGCGGGGTGTCACAGGTGGTATCAGAGCATCAGGTTCTAGTGTCCTTAGGATCTGTACGGCTTATTATGCTTTCAGCGTTGCTTTGTTTGTTATAGAGCCCTATGTTTAGGATTGTCGATTCCTTTGATGAGATTTCGTTCTCCTGCTATAATGTGTATAAACTAGTGAATTCTAATTTCGTTCGGATGTGTGCGTGTGCCGAGCGATGACGGATGTCAGAAGAGGACCGTTAAGCGTACGTCAGGAGGTAGGGCTCAGTTGAGATTATGAAATATATCTGAGGATGATGACCGTAGTCGAGGTCACCTCCATTATGGCACGAGAAGCCACGACTAGAAAGGCGACTAAGGTGCAGCAATGATTTTCAAATGCTGTTATAGTCAAATGAGGTGCGAGGGTAAACTTACCCAACGTATTACAAAAACGTGTAGAGACTGTCAGTGGGAAATTTTAGAAACGCAAAAATTGTATGTGTTTACCAAAGGAGGTAAAGTATCCAAAGGATTAAATATAGGACGGAGTGTGGCAAACTGAAAGTGAAAATTTAGAGAAAATTTTCTTGGCTTTCGGGACCAAATTATATTGGTTGGAGTCAACCAACAATTTTAGAAGTGGAATGCTATGCTTATAGGAGAACCTTAGGTACAGTGTTGACTGTATGTTCCTTCCTCAACTGTTCATGATGAGAAGCAAACGTGGTTCTGAACTCATCGCAGGAGGGCATGACAGAAGTCCAATTGTGGATATGAATCGTAATCGTTAGCAAATTTTGTATCGAAAGAGGTAGATACTAGTGGAGCAAACGACTCCAAGTGGGAGACCAACTTGTAATAATAGTTGATAATACTCGAAGAGGAAATTCTGATGGACGACCGATTCAGAGGTTGACAATGTCATATTTTGTTAATATAGATGATAATGCTTCTTTGTGGGGGAAGTTAAAGGAATCGAAGAATTTAGTCGAGAATAAGGCTGAATACAACAGTGGTGGTATAGCACCACAAAAGGATGTGGATACACATCAGGAAAACCATTTAAATGCTCCAGATAGTTAAATTCTTACCAAGTGATGGTAAATTCAGTAAGTACTATTATAGATAGTAACATGATCTTTATGGCCTAAAAAGCTAAGGGAACAACCGGGATGGCTAACAGGAATCGAGTCTACTAAAGTCCGAGAGAAGGACAATCCTAACCTAGTTTGTAGGACAGGTGATAAGTGGATTATGTGTTGAGGTATTTTGGTGCGGAGTGAAATTTCTCGCGATAATATGTTCCAAAGTGAGAAAAAGGGACAAGAATACGGTGCCTAGTAAAGGACGACGATTAAAAATAATTTTGTTTTGGTTTGTGCAGACGTGTTACGTCCGAAAACCATTTGTGCAGTCAAGACGATTGCCAGGATGGAAGTATAAGTTGTATCTTTAGAGGATGCGGCGTGTTTATGTGACACGAGCGAGTCACCATATTTTGTTCATTGCTAGATTAGCATGTGAGACGAGTTTAATGCATATCATTATAAATGTTACCATTATGTGAATATTTTTCCTTAGTATAGCGGGGGTTTTCTTTGGTGCTATCCGCGGGGGATAAATGAGTATATTAACAAGGTTTTATACTTTATTGAGGTTACTCGTTGTAGTGATGCGATACACGAGTATGATATTATCTTTGTTAAAATGTTATAGAAATGGGTAGTATGATAGTGGGCATTTATTGTAAGGCTATCAGAGTAGTTACATTAGTGCAAAACGTTTTGTTTTGGCGAGGCTTTACCTGTAAGAAGGTTGGACTCGCACTTATATTATCTATCCTAGAGACTTCGGAGGAGACAGTGGGCTCGAGATATTCGATACCAATGTATGTATAGACTTTGTCAGTATGATTCAGTATGTACCGGGATTTACCGTTGAGCGAAAAGACTTGACTCGATATTATGTTTAGCACTCCGGACTTAGTGATAGGAAGAGTGCAGTGTTATATTTATCCTTAAGAGATATGGGAGTTAAGAGTTATACCCCTAATGTTAGAAAAAGGAAATTTAGAGAATTTCGATCGTATGTATCCGAGGTTTATAGAATGTAATTACCATCAACCAATATGGGACGATAGTGAAATTGGTGAAACGTTCTTTGTTAAGCATAATTACGGGAGAAATTGTAACTTTTCTGTCAAGGGACGGAATAAAGGGGTATATACTATGGACGGAGGACCTAACGGATTTCGATAACCGACAATGCTAGGTAGTAATGTATCGGGGGGGTTCCTTATTTGGATTTCTCTTTGCGAGACATCCCACGCATGAAACTTAGCGTAAGGTTGGAAATAGGGAAACGTTTGGTCACTATTTCATGAGTTCGGTACCCTGGTCGAAATGGGATCAAGTAATTATGTATGTAAATTGGAAGTTGAATTTTGTTTTAAGGTCATTGGAGCCGGATTTTTGTGGTAGGAAAGCATTGAAAGTTATCCCCACGAGTTGAGGGGTGGAAAGATGATAAGGAGAATTTAAGAATTTTGATTTCTAGGGTGATTGAGAGTACCCAAATGTCATAACCGCGTACAGAACACACGGTGAATAAAGAGTTGGAATGATCTTTAGCATGGATTATCTGGAAAGAACTTTATATTATACAAAAGAGATGACCTGTAATTATTTTGATGAATAGAGCGTTAGTGATTTATTTTGGTTGTTGTACCTATTTGGGAAAATTGTTGTACTTATCTGAGGAAGGTTGAGAATTATTATTCCTCTTTTATTGTCATGGAATTTGAATACCCTATTCCTTCTATTCCGTTGAATTTAGTTAGTCCTACATATGAGTAGCACGCCGTTCGCTCTCCCAGGGCGGTCGGAGTGTTGCAAAAATGTGGGCATTTTGGTTAACTACAGTTAAAATAGTTCGAGTCGAAGGGACGTGGTAATAGACGTGTGAAATATATGTTTGTGGGACTAGTATAACAAAGTGGAAGTGATAGAGTGGATTAAACGTCACATGACGGGCGATAATCCAGACATAAGTGTGCAATTAGAATAGCACGCCCTAACTTGATTGGAAGGCTGTGGGAAGCCATTCAAGAATTGGTATTCCTTGAATAAAGTAGAATTTAATTGTTATGAAGCACACCCGGAGCGGAGTTGTTATTAGTCAAGTGTGAGAGCGACTTGCGCATACAAAGAGTAATGATGTTAGTATAGTATAAGAGATCCAGAAGTGCGCTTCGTGGAGAGAAGAGCATGGGTCAGAACATTCGACATACTCCAAGGAAGGAAGGGGAGTATTACGTGTCACTTAATGTGAAACATTTCAAGGGAAGAATCGATGTTTAGCGAGACGTAGTGACTAGTCTCTACATGCACTGCCCATAGGTAAGGTTTGGTTGAAAGAGGAGAATCAACCAAAGAATTTTGTGTTTATCGAAAATTCCTGAAATTGGAAGAGGTTGGTAAAGTCGGTAAAGTTCTTGGATGGGTTGCCATCCTCAAAACAAGATCAAGGGTTTTTCCCGAACATGTGAATTAAGTCGCCGAGAAGGAAGTGATTGATATTCCTTTGGGCTGGCTTACAATATTAACTAGTATGCCCCAGACTTCCTTTTAAAGGAAGGATCGCGCCAGTGCATGGTCCGACGCAGTATAAATTTCTGAATCAGGATGAGATTGGTGAATCCCACCTTTGATATGGGATTTCAAGAACCAGCGGAGATAAGATTTCGTTTCGAGTAGGATGTATCACCCTTAGCCAGGGAATAAGCGCATGGTGATTAAAGATTAGTGGAGCCACGTGAAGGAGATTTTGGAATCTTGGTACAATGATTTCAAGAATGCTCTGTAGAAGAACTCGTACCTGTTTTTCGCGTACGAGGTACTTATTAAGGTTTTGTTATGGAAGAACCTCTACTATTCTCCTTCCGTATGTTTAGAGGAGAGTAGATAATCAGAATTTTTGGATCGGTCGAGAAAATATCCGATAACTATGGTGGAATTCCACGACTGTTTTAGGCAGTCAAGAGTGGTCAAATGTTCGTATGATCTTCTCAGAATGGGAATTTTGTGTATGAATAAATCCGAGTAGTTTTCATGTAGTGAGGTGCGGCCTCCTAATGATAGTGAGATAATGGAATTTATAACGTATAGACGTAACCTATTCGAATGTTGTCAGTTGGGAGTGCAATGTGAAGTGTCTCCAATGAGAATGTAAAACAATGTTGCTGTGAGCAAAAGCTATAGTGATTGAGCGCCGTACTATGTAGATAGTTTGCGTACTGACAAGGATATCCAGAATTGTGCTACCTGGTAGGCCTTATTTTCCGAATTTCGGGACGAAATTCCGTTATTAGGGGGGAAGTATGTAATACCCCGTATTTTCATGGCTTTTAAATTTAAGGATTTATTAAATTTAATTGAGATAAATTAATTTAATTTTAATCCGAAATGTTGTTTTAAATATTGACTAGCGTGACAAGAGTTAGTAATTATTGGTAATATATTATTTGTTGCATATTACTGGATGAGTTTAGTAATATATGAGATTTATTTTTATAATATTGTCACGTGTGAATAAAATGACAATTTTAGAAATTTGAGTTGGGACGCGCCCGTATCGCGTCGGGACTAAATATTGATAAATAAAAGTAAATACTTTATAAGTTGTTCGTATGGTCGTTTTGAGTGCGCCAACACGTCCGGAAGGGTCGAGATAGTCAGAAAAGTATACCCGGGGGTTTGATTTGGGTCTCGGGGTGTTTTTAGGCCTAATTAGTACTCCGGGAGGGCATTTTAGTCATTTTGTATTTTTGGGTAATTAAACCCACGAAAATTAAAGGGGTTATATCAGATGTTTAGGTTATCTCCTAGGGTTAGATAACTCAAAACACTAGAACGGCCATTGGAGAGGAGAGGAGAGAGCTCTCAAGGCATTCCAAGGCTCAAAACTCAACCGTTTGCACCGCCGCCACCGCCAACGCGTAAATCGCGAGACGGGGAACGCAACCACACCAAATTCAACACCAAACAAGATTTCTGAAAATCCCAGGCAAGTGTTTATCTTGCTTATTTCGTTGATGCATCTTTCATACTGGTTTAGGAATGATTAAGATGAATTGTATGGAAGAAAAACCCAATTTGAGATAGGAAATTGCATGTAGTGATGACTTAAATGATATTCTGGAAACCTTTTGTGATGTAGAGGATTAAACCACGAATTGATGTTGTATAATAAGGAAACCTTAGAGCCAATCAGCATAAAGGAGGCAAATTCGCGCATCAGGCCTCCCTAACCGGTTCGCCCCCCAAATCGGTTCGCCCCTGGGTTCGCGAATGTTTGCTGGTCTGGGGTGCTTTTTCTTCCATTCAACACTTACAATTTTTTTCTTGTTTTCTTTCCTTTCTTCCTTGGATTTTTCTTCAACTTCAACGGGTCATAACTCATCAACCGTATCTCGGATTTGGGTGCCGTTTCTTCCAGTGTTCTCGTTGTTCCGATATCTTCAACTTTCCAGTTGACTCCTCCTTCGGGTTCTGGCTGAAGAATTACCAAAATGCCCTTGAACTTGCCTTCTTAGCTTTTCTTTCATTGTCTCGCTTTCTCTTTTGCGCTGCTTGCATAATTAACCTGTAAAACCAATAAGAGAAGCACGAAACAAGAAATACTTGCCAATGAAGATTAGTAGCATAAATGTGCGTCAAATCCATATAGGTTACATCACTCGGGTTCACAAATGCACTGAAATTAGGGGAATAAATATACAATATTTATGTCCAATCACGTAGTAAGTTGGAAAAACCCTTCGAATTAAAGTTAGAAACAAACCATTATACTTGATATATAATAATGGGAAAATAAGGATAAATATTGTGAATGTGGGTCATGGGATAAACCTAAATTGATATAATAAAAGTGGTATATTTATATGATTGTGTATGCATATATTATATACTTGTGAAAATCATGCCCGCGCTACTTGCTATCCCTGAGGTTTCCGCGCTAGGACGATCTTATCTCGTATGCCTTATGGGGGATATTGACTCTTACCCTAGAAGATAGAAATCCTAGGTACAGGCTATCGAATCGGTAGTCACGATCCTAAGAGACGTGAGGGTATGTACTGACCTCTTGGACTTGGAAACTATGCTTCGCCTCAATATTGTTTGTGTATGTATTTATACAGTTCGAGAGTGATTCCGAACTTGTATTCCCTTTAGTACGATTGATACGGGAATTGGATAGCAGAGTATGCCCGCACCATAATTTTTATGTGGGGTGCTGTTAGAATATATATATTATACGAGTATTTAATATATATATATATATATAAACTTCTGAAATTTGGGAAACTGCCTACTTTGTTATGGTAAGTAAGACATGTGAAATGACTCAAATTGGAAATACTTGTTTTGAAAAGTATAATATGATATTGAAAAACTTTATGAATCAATAAAGTTAAAATGAGCGTTTTGTATTAAATGAAATTATCCTTTTAAACCATGATGTTGTTAAATCATAAATCTTGAGAGTCACCTAAGATAAGTTAAATCCTTGGGGAAAGATAGTGTGATATATGATGAGATAAACCATTGGGAAGGTTAGTGCGATAGGAGTGCACATTAGAAGAGAGGTGAGAATTTCTCAAGAGAGTGTCGCACTAATATGTTGTTGCATTGGCCTGTATCAATTTAAATACTTGCTAAACGAATTTTTAAATCATATACACTATCGGGCTCTGACCCATTTCTATTCCTATTTCTCTCTTGTATATATATGTATATATTACAGGTGCCCAGCCACAGGGGCGTCTTGCTTAGGATCCCTTGGAAGGAACGTGCTGCAGCTTAGGTAGGAGTTGCAAGCCACTTGATTAGACGATTTCATTTACTTGATTCCACATCTATCATTCTCAGTTATTGGGTCATGTGTCGCCCTTTCCACTATTTAGCTGTTTTATTGGGACAATTGTATTTCAGTTATTTCTAGTACTGTTACTTTGGGATTTATTCAGCATGCATATTTTACTTTAAGTTTTAAATACTGGGATTTAGTTGTTGAATGTTTAAATTAATTGGATTATATGTTCCAGGATTATTGTGGTGTGATTCTTTAAATATTAAATTGTTGTAGATAATTAAATCTTTATTTTCAATTAAAATTTGGAAAGAAATGTTTAAAATTGGTTTTGACACTTAGCTTAATTAAATAGGGTGTTAAATTTGGAAAAGTTATTTTTACGACAGTGATGCTAAGAATGAACCAACTGTTCACCTTGATTTTAATTTAATAAAGGAGTGATCGCCCGGTATTTAATTAGGCGGGGTGTCACATATTTCTCATGGTGGAAGATGGTGTTGATGTGTTTGAATGTTTCGTGTAAAGAGGGTGTATGTTATATGTATTGTGTGGGGGTGTACTCACCGGGTTACATGAGGAGCGAGATTCACCGTATGGTTACATGGGAAGCATTTAGATGCATGAGATGGAGAGTTCTTAGTTTAGAACTTGGTTCCTCGGCGGGTGGAGTCGTTTGGAGTTTTGGAGTGAAGACTTGCGATATCTCACTTCATGGTTGAAGTTTGGGGTGGCTTAGTGTCGGGTGGAGCATATTGGCTTGTTAGACGTCGGGATGATCTTCGAGCGGATTCAATGTTTGTATTCCGAGTTTGGTTGGATCGTGAGGATCGCCTGGGGGAATCGCATTAGCTTGGTAGATGGTGGGACGGTCTTCAATCCGGTTCAATTTCAACATTCTAGAGATTGGTTGGATCGTCAGGATCGCCAAGGTGGAGTTTGTTGGTTTTGGCTCTCCTATGATGTTTGGGGCAGAACTGAGATTGTGGCAACTTTGTATTGTGTTATTTTCAGTTTTGGTTTATTTACAAATTTGCCATTTTGGCTCAATTCTATAAATACAAGTGTTATTTCTAGGTTTTGGGAGAAGATAAGTTTGAGAGCTATTTTGAGAGTTATCAAAGATAAAGAGAGATAGAGCTCTCATTTGAGAGGTGAGTTCTTATAAGGTTGTGAGTGACTTTCTAAGAGAGATAAATTGTGTGTGTGTATAACCTTTGGGTTCCTCCATTTATTTATAGAAAGAAGAAATCCTCCTTAGTGGATGTAGCCCAAATTTGGGTGAACCACGGTATATTGGGACAAGGTCTTGGGTGTTTTCCGCACACCAAGTGTTTGATAAAATTTCCTAGTGAGTTTTATCGTCTTAGTCGCTAGAGATAGTATTGCTTTAGCGCAACACATTGGAAGGGAGTATTAGAAAAAATAATTTCTCTTGTATAATTTTTAGCTAAAAATAATGAAATTCACTATCATTATCTTGGACATGAAATTCAGAATGAGTTGAAAAATATGTTAGCTTCAGAAGTAAAAAACACAATCATTACATAGATTAAAAAAGTAAATTATTATTCGGTGATACTTGATTGTACTCCTAATGCAAGTCACCAAGAAAAATTGTCTTTAATATTACATTGTGTATATGTTTCCAATTTTTCATTGACAATACAATAGTACTTTGCAGAATTTTTAAATGTGGATGATACAACATGACAAGGCCTTTTTAATGAATTACAAAAATGTGATAAAAAAATCTTAATCATGATATCAATGATACTAGAGGGCAAGGATATGAAAATATGTCAAACATGAAAGGTAAGCATCGAAGTGTCCAAAAAAATTACCAGATATAAAACCTAGAGCATTTTACACTAACAAAAATAACAAAGACATATTCTTGGATGTTCTTGAGAAAACTTGACTTAGATATTCAAAACTCAGGTTGAAAGTATAGTTGAATGGGATTTTGGTTTTGTAGACAAGAGGAGGTAAAAATATGGAAGGCTATTGCTTTTTTACAAAAGTAAAAATATGTTTTAAAAACCTTAAACCCGTGCCTTTATATTTTAATAAAAGAAAAGAGTTTGAGTCCTACACAAACACTACAAAAAAAAGACTAATTTTCACTCTGTTAAGGGTTGTGAACCGGTTCAAATCCCCTGCCAAACCGAGATCCCCCATTTTTATAAAAAACTATAATTTCTCGAATTAAATCACGAATTCAATTCCAATTAAAATCTCATTTTACATCAATCAAAACCAACATTTTTAAGTATAAAAATTAATTAATTTCAAATTTTCATTTTTTTCGAAATTTTAATTTATAAAAGATTTTAAAATTTAAAATCAAGAAGTGTTACACCTTAGTACTAAAAAAATGTGTTAAATGAATGATTAAGGAGTTAACCCAAAAACTCCCCCGACATACCATCACGCCGTTCATCTACCATACACTGCAATGAACAGGTGCATTTTATTGAATATATTAATTTTTCTAATAATGAACTGAACATGCAAAGCTTGCTTCTGTAATTAATAAATGTAGATTGAGAATGGTTAGTTTGCTGGTATACGGCCCCTACTGCCATTAGTTTTTGGTAGTTGGAGTTAGACCTCCAATGACATTTGAGGATAGTCTATCTTTAATTGGTTGACAATTTATTGCAGTACTGTTTAGTGACAGTAGGTTTTTCATTTAAATACTGGAAAGTGACCGATACAATTTTTTAATAAATTTGATGCAGATTCTTGATGTGAAGACGTGTTAGGTAAAAAAAATTATATTTCTTATCATGTGTCATTAAATTTATGAAACGAATAAGAATTTAAACACAGTGCTTGTTTCAAGGGCAAAAACTTGGGAAGATAATTTTAATTTATCTACTGGAACTGTACTTCGTAACGACTAATTGATTTCTTAAACAAAACTAAATGTTTTCTTTACAAATTCAACCCTCTGGAGTCATGTTTTCAAGTAATCAAACGCAGTCAAGGCTATGATCAATTCATATGTACATGGCTAATACTATCATTATATTGTCGCTAAAAGAGAGAAATAGTAATATGTGTGGGAACATGAAGTTTTCGTACTCATAAATATCGTATTCTTATTTTTATCAGTACCAATACTTGGTGCCTTCCAGAGATGGTAATACCAATTTTTAGAGACACGGGATTTAAAAAATAATTCAAGCAGTTTTCTCTCTTTTTAAACAATTAATATTTCAGAGTGTTTATAAATTGTCCAGGCATCTCAAATTAATGTAAGTACTAATTTACTTAAACAACCTTGTCAAACCGTTTAATGATTTTTTATTTTCATTTTTTTTCTTTGTTGATGGTATCAACTCTCCTTTCTCTATCTATGTACTTAGCTTGTTGAACCCATTAGTGATTCACAACCACATTTAACGGCCCTTAAAGCCAAAGACGAGATGAGGAAGTTGCTCTAAATTTACATTTCATGGGGGAAAATATGTAACTACTTAGTACAATTAATTTTAGAATTATTTACTGTTTGTGGCACGTTTGTTTATAATATTTGTGACATGAGGTACGCTAATTTTCGTATTAATTGGTTGGATATTATTTTAACGGTTTCACTAAGAGCTACCTTTTTCATTATTTACCCTAAATACCCTTATGGTTAAATATCCTTATATCATTTTTAAACCCTCAAATCTTCTCTCTCTCACACACTTTCTATCACATCCGTCTAAAAATCGGAGGTTTGTTCGGATGCTTTTTTCCATGACCGAATGCTTTTTTTCAGATATTGTTTTTTTTCTTCACATGTTGTATTTTTCCAAACCAATAAAAATCAATGGTTTGATTTGCATTTTCAGATATTGTTTGTTATTTGGTAACCATAGCAGCTCCGGATTGGGGGATACCTTAACATCTACGGATTTGTTAATTTAGGAGCAATTACACATGTGTTGGTAACCATAACAGATATTTTTCAAGCTCCAGGTTTCATTTGTTGTTCGTTTCGGGTTCAAGCTGTGGGTAACAGCTCCAGGTTTGTTCAATTTGTTGTTTGTTTCGGGTTCAAGCTCCGAGTTTGTTCAATTTGTTCTAAGATTTGGTGTTCGTTTGGTGTTCTATCCAAGTTCAATTTTTTCTTTGATTTCTCTGATTTCTCCGCGTTCTGAGTTTTCTCTGATTTTCATTTTTTCAATTTCTTCTAAATCTTACTTCTTAAATTAAGATTTACAAATTAATTTTTCATTTCAAAAATATTTTTTTTGGGAAATAATTAGTGGAATTTTTTTCTTCTGGAAATACATATATTTTTTTGGTTGAAATTCTTTTTTTTATAGCTAGAATTTATAAACAGTTTCTATATACCATTTCTTTTTGTGAACAATTTCTATATACCATTTTTTATAGATGGAATTTATAACCATTTCTATATAATTTTTTCTTAAATCATTTTATAAAGACTTTTTTAACTGAAAATCATATTTAAACATTATAAACATTTTTTTTAACATTTTATAAACATTATAAACATTAATTTATATATATATTTTAAATATATTGTTTAGTTTAAAATCATTTTATTTATATATAAACAGTTTATATATAAAAAATCAGTTTATATATTTAAAAAAAATGTATAAACAGTTTATATAAACAACTCATGCTTCAATTTTTTTTTAAATCAATATATATATATATATATAAAATAGTATAAAAATCAGTTTATATATTTTTTAAATGTATAAAGAATTTTTATAAAAAGATTATATATATTTTTTAAATCATTTATATAAAAAAAATTATATTTTTTAAATGTATAAACAGTTTAAAAATCAGTTGATATATTTATATATAAACAGATTATATAAACATATTATATATATTTCAAATGTATAAAAAATTATTTTATATAAAAAAATCATTTCATTTTATTTATATATAAAAATGTAGAAAAAATTTGTGTATATTTTTTTTATTTATATATAAATAGTTTATGCATAAATGTTTTTGTTCTTGGTGGAAATTTTTTTTTTCTTAAAAAAACTTTAATATTTTTATATATAAACAATTTATATCTAAAAAATCAGTTGAGAAACCGAATAGGTTCGGTGTGTGATAATGATTTAAATTAAATTCGCAAGTTTCCAAGAACCCTTATTTAATTAGTGTCTACTTTTAAACCAAATAAAATTAACCCTTAAACATGCATCTAAATCAACCCATCAAATATAAAGCATGCGACACAAAGTTAAGGAAAAATCCCCGAAGGGCAAAACCTTTTATTTCTAGAACTTTAAAGAATTTACAAGACCATTGACTTACATACAACCTGATAATCGCCCACAAGTGTAACGCACGGTGTCTTCGGTAAACCTTCAAAGCAACGGCTAGAAACAGTGTGACACATAAATACCCGCAGGTGTCGGTTCCTATGTCGGCGGCTGGAAGTTTTCCTTTCCAGGAGTGCAGCAATGAAGAAGAGAACGACTTCTTCACAAGGGTTGAACAAACTCAAAGTTGTGTTCTTGGGTTACCAAAAAGATTCACAAAGGTTTGGAAATTTGTGTGAATAAAAACCCTAGAGTCTTGGGCTCAATAGGTGAAGACTTAGAGTATTTAGGACTCTGAAAATCGTCTTGAAAAGTCTTAGAAAACCACTTCCCGTAGTGGGATTAAATAAGAAAACTTTGAGTCTAAAAAATCTCTAACAGATCTGGCCGAATTTATCCCAGTCGGACCGGTTCGTCTTGGGGGCGGATCGTTCCAGTTGACCGGATCGATTCTTTTATTCCAGGCTTCATCGGTTCGCTTGCAGTCCGGGGTATACTGGCCTTCAGCAATCGGATCGGTCCGGGTATGAGGCGGACCGGTGCGGTTAGCCGGATCGGTTCTTTTATTGCAGGCAGACCGGTCCGGTCTGTCAGACTTTGATTCCTCTTCCTCTTTTGATATTCGGATCCGTTGATGAATGTATGAATCTTGAATTTCTTCAACGGTGTAACGGCGTGCGACATAATAAATTGTTAATGGACAAAAATGTCCTTACAAATCTCCCCCTATCTCTATGCCGGTACATACATAAAAACAAAACATCCGAATTATCAAACAACTAAAAATGCCTATACAAATCTACCCTTCCATGAACCCAAAACTGGAAAGATACAATTGAATAAGACTACAGCGTTTGCTCTTCAATTCTTCAGGAATCTCAACACTTTTCTCATCAGGGTGTGCAATCCAATGATAATCCATGTAGTACCTACACACATGAGACAAAGCAAAATAGCAAGTGACATATCGAGTTTGAAATGAGATAAACATATATACCAATTTATGAGCAAACTCAAACTTTCAAATCTCCCCCATAATAAGATAATTCTTTCTTCCCCTTTTTATGATGTATCCAAATAGACAAATAAGAAGAATGAATCAAACAAGCAAAATCGGGGTGTCACGGTATACAAAAAATACACAAACTATTTTTGATTTTTTTCAAAATTTTCATACAAAGATAGGATACCAATTTGAATAAATATGATACAAAAATCACACCATGGATTTAGACTCAAACAACCAAGTCATGGAAATGGAATGAATGTGTGTGAACACATTCGATAGGTAAATCAACTCAATCAATCATATGTGCACGATGCATACGTGTACTCCTAACGAATGAACATCAAAGGTATCCTTAGGTGTAAAAGTTTGTTGAATTTAGATGACATCGTCTTATGCAAATCAACAAATCAAAGTCAAATGATTTCCACACCAATAACGTCCAAAACTATATAGCACATTTTCAAGAATTTCAAGGACGTGCAAACCCATTTTAATTCTCCAACCAAACTCCCTCATATATATTTTCTTTTAGAGGTGATCTAAATTCTCAAACTTTGGAGAATTGGTGAAAAAAATCTAAATGGCCCATAATTGGCATGAATTTCTTTTTATTGTCTTTAAATTTTTTCGGGCTCTTTTAACCTCTTTGGACCTCGGATAATAAAATTCCTCAATTTTTAGGTCCTTTTTAACGGTGGCTTTTACGCAAAGGATAGATGATTACCTTTCGCAGCCCCTCCCTGTTATCAAACAAATCACACAAACTCACAAAACGGTTTTTATATGAATAATTTCCTTATCAAAATTTATCGCGCTTGGTTCGTTTTAAGGACAGGATTGAAGTGAAAACACCCAACCAACATGTGATAAGACAAGCACAATAATCAAACAAATCCGTGCAAGTGTACATTAAAGGAAACATGAGTCAAACATGTAGGAAGTAACACTTAATTACATCTTAATGACTCCAAACATTATAAAGCACATGGATTAATTGACCTATTGTCTCAAAACACTATCAAATAGTCACATGAAAATAATGGAATAATGTTGTGACTCGGTCATCCTGAGTGTCCATCCATAAACGGTGCAACCAAAAAAATCTTTTTGGATTTTCTCAAAATTTTATCAAAATAAAATCTTTTTGTATTTTTCAAAAATTTTAATAAAAACAAAAATTTATACAAAAAGTACACATGTCATAACACTAGCAAACAAGTATAAATCATGAAACCACAACTAGTGTATGACAAACATGCAAACACAATCATCTATATGATATGGCAAGTGAAGAATCATGTGCAAGCAACCGGGAATCAACTTGTCTAAAATCTGTTGCCTCTAAAAGTGATTTTCTAATCCAAATAGATGTGAAACATCGTGTGGGGGCTTTGGAAACCACGGGAACACTAGACATAAACTTCCTAGGACTTTTTCCAAGATCAAAACAAAAATGCCTAAGGTGACCTTTCCTACCACAATGTGAACATGTGTAAACGGGAGGAATGTTACCTAAAGTGTGATCTTTTCTAACATCCTTGGGATTAATTGACCCTCTAAAACAGATAATGGTTTTGGCTTTAGCACTAGAAACATGAGAACAAGATGAGCCATTACCATCACAATCAAACCTACTTGAATCGTTTAAATCATTTTTCAACTTCAAAATATTTGATTCAAGCAACAAATTAGACTCTTCCCAAGACAGGGATTGCTTTTTCAAATTTTTAACAATTTCTAAAAGGGTATCCCTCTCCACCTCAATTAAAGCAAACTTTTCCCTAAGAGTCTCTTCACGTGCCACAAATTCATTGATTAAAATATTTTTTTCATCTTTGGCACAAACACAAACCATCGAATTTTTAAGGTCCTCTAATTCGTTTTCTAAAACTTGGACCCTATCATCACACTCCTTCTTGGACAATTTTAAAGAAACAAAGTCATGGTCCAAGGAAACAAATTTTTCACGATAAAAATCTCTTTGATTTTAAACCGTTTGCAAAAGATCCATCGCGGATTTAAAACGATAATTTTCTTTTTCCAAAACTTTAATTCTTTTGCAAAGTTTCAAATTCAAACTTTTTAAATTTTCAGCTTGGTTGTGAACTTTTTCATAAACAGGCTCCTCATTAAACAGACGTTCCATTGAAAAATTGCGATTTTTCACAAAATTGATTTTTAAAAAAAAATCAATATCAGACGATTTTGCGAAAAATAGGAATACGCGATAAATTAGCGTAACCCGCTCTGATACCAATTTGAGAAACCGAATAGGTTCGGTGTGTGATAATGATTTAAATTAAATTCGCAAGTTTCCAAGAACCCTTATTTAATTAGTGTCTACTTTTAAACCAAATAAAATCAACCCTTAAACATGCATCTAAATCAACCCATCAAATATAAAGCATGCGACACAAAGTTAAGGAAAAATTCCCGAAGGGCAAAACCTTTTATTTCTAGAACTTTAAAGAATTTACAAGACCATTGACTTACATACAACCTGATAATCGCCCACAAGTGTAACGCACGGTGTCTTCGATAAACCTTCAAAGCAACGGCTAGAAACAATGTGACACAGAAATACCCGTAGGTGTCGGTTCCTATGTCGGCAGTTGGAAGTTTCCCTTTCCAGGAGGGCAGCAATGAAGAAGAGAACGACTTCTCCACAAGGGTTGAACAAACTCAAAGTTGTGTTCTTGGGTTACCAAAAAGATTCACAAAGGTTTGGAAATTTATGTGAATCAAAAACCTAGAGTCTTGGGCTCAATAGGTGAAGACTTAGAGTATTTAGGACTCTGAAAATCGTCTTGAAAAGTCTTAGAAAATCACTTCCCGTAGTGGGATTAAATAAGAAAACTTTGAGCCTAAAAAATCTCTAACAGATCTAGCCGAATTTATCCCAGTCGGACCGGTCCGGCTTGGGGGCGGATCGGTACGGTTGACCGGATCGGTTCTTTTATTCCAGGCTTCATCGGTTCACTTGCGGTCCGGGGTATACTGGCCTTCAGCAATCGGATCGGTCCGGGTCTGAGGCGAACCGGTCCGATTAGCCGGATCGATTCTTTTATTGCAGGCGGACCGGTCCGGTCTGTCGGACTTTGATTCCTCTTCTTCTTTTGATATTCGGATCCGTTGATGAATGTATGAATCTTGAATTTCTTCAACGGTGTAACGGCGTGCGACATAATAAATTGTTAATGGACAAAAATGTCCTTACATCAGTTTATATAGAAAAGTAAGTTTGTATATAAAAAAAAGTTTTATATATAAAAATAGTTTATCTATTAAAAATAGTTTGAAAAAATATTTAAACATTTTTCTAATATTCATATACATATATTAATGTATTCGGGGTCTAAAGTGGTATTTTTAGTTAAAAAAGTTCCTCAACTAATGGTTAAGTGAGTCAACTGACGTTCCCGTTAGTTTTGGACCCAACTAACTAATACGAAAACTAACGTACCCCAACCCCAATTATTATAAACAAACGTACCCCAAATAGTAAATGACCCTTAATTTTAATTATACCTTTGCGCTGAAAATCTAAACTAAATTATCATCTCATTGTTACAAGTCATTTTGACGCACGTGTTTTCCTTATTTGATTTTTGCAAGAAATGCAGGATTGGATACTAGAGTTACTCATTTATTGAAAAAAAAATGTCACAAATCCAAGGGTTTCTTAGTAATAATAATATTTCTCTTGTACGAACCAGTTCACATTTTAAGAGTGCGGACCGGACATGTGTCACCTCACGGTGCGCCCAGAAAAGAGAGAGAGTGCCTATAATTTAGCCAATAATTTTTAGGGACATTGTCAAGTGACACATGTCTAGTCCGCATATATATATATATATATATATATATATATATATATATATATATATAGAGAGAGAGAGAGAGAGAGAGAGACTTATTGGGTCTCTTAATTTATAATCATTATGATGTATGCGTGTGCGTATGCGTATGCATCAACTTACTAGGGCATGCACAAAGGTGGATGCTCTAGAATGGCAACTTTAGAAAACCAAATTGTCAGAAGCCGTTTCATATTTGGTAAACTCCACGATAGTGGAAGTTTGAAAGTTGGCAATTGAAATTCCTACGAACTACTTTTATTCCTACGAACTAAAAACCCATTTCTTACGAACAACATTTGTTTCTAGGAAGTTTTACGGATAAATATTGTTAGTAAGAACCCAAATATATAATAAAAATAATTTTTTATATTTGTACGAACTTCATTTGTACATAGGAATTCCTACGAACAAATGAAGTTCGTAGGAAGCATTTGCAAATTCACTAACTATTCAGTAATTTTGCCAAACAACTACCATTTTTCATACGGAATTTGCTGCTTTCGCTACACCACTGTAGAGCATCCGATTTGCAAAATCACAATTTCTTTCGTTTTTTAGCTTCACCATTGTGGATGCTTTTAGGAACATGACTTTGTATTCTTTAACCAAGTCAAACAAAAAACCCATGTGGGCAATAAATGGACACCGGGCCATTTTCATGCATTTTTCTAAAGAAAAATAAAACAACACATATAAACTATCCAAATCATTTTCTACCACATTTTTCTAAAAAAATCTACCTCTTAAAAGATTATCTAAATCAATTCACAAAATTAAAATATTTTTCAAATCGAAACATAAATTAGAATACCTATTAATGATTCTCGCTAGAGGGTACTTGGAGGAGAATCTGAAAGATGTTCCAAATGACTCGTATATAATAAATATCTTCTATAAAGACAGATTGTACGTGAAATCATCCTTCTTTCATTAGTCCAATAATATATAACATTACAATTTAAAGAAATTAGACATTATTGCGCACCTTCTTTTGAAAGTGGGTTTTTTCTATATAAATACATATGGTAAAATAATCATTTTGACATTAGGCCTGTAATATATATCACTGCAATTTACACATATTGGATCGTTATTAACACATGGAATATGACAAAGACAAACAACATAATGCGTTGATGGGTCTATTTTTATGACTTATCCCATACATGCAGAGTCTCAACTGTCACCATAAAAGTCTCCAGACCGAATATATTATATATATGGTCGAATAGAATGATCGAAGCTATCACACTCTCTCTCATCCTTTTTTCAAGCAAAAACATGAGAGTTTCCAAGTTAATCATCTTGACCATTTTGGTAGCGCTGTCATTTTCAGCGATTGATAGAGCCCTCGCGACTCGTCACCTTCTTACTCCAACTTTTTCTGGTGTTCCCACTTACCCTTTCCCCTTCCCCTCAATCCCAACTATGCCAGATCCCTCAGCATTTCCACCACTTCTCCCATCCCCTTTTCTTCCCACCATTCCAGAATTTCCTCCCCTCACTACATTCCCAAACAACCCTTCTGTTCCCTCCTTCTCAGGAATTCTAACACCTCCTTCAACTTGAAAACAATCCAACAAGATTCTGTTTACTTAATCTACATGTTACGTAGGTTTTAATCTGAACACTGGAAGGACTATTTACATCATTTATGTTAATGTCACCTTGGTGTCACTCAGAAGCTAATGTTATGTAATCCAGCTAGTTACATGTTTGATGATGTAATATATGTTATTGGCATTCCTTTTATTATTATGAATGTCAAATAAGTAATCCCATATGACAAACAATGCATTAAGACAGTTTATTCGTATTTGTTATGAATGAAGGTCAGCAACAATAGCTCACACATAATGTCAGTTTCTACAAAGGGCAATCCTTAATTATTGTGAGTATACGGCTACACAAAATCGATAACACTTGTATTGACTCGTGTTGAGCCCACTAACAAGAGGGCCCAAACACAAATCAATATGCGGCACGTGCCGCGCAAATGTGTCGATTCTTTTTTTGTCGGCTTAAATCTTATTGTGACTGGACACAGCCAATTGTCGTTTATAAGTACCAGCAACTTAGATATTGTTCAAACAAATTTTAACGTCGTTTATATAAAATGTGAACATTGTATTTGGTTTATCTCTCAATCTTTGTGAATGTTTCTGCCATCAAATATGGTGAATCCATTTATAATAAAGTAACTAACCAAATTTTATGGAGAAGAATGCCGTTATGCATGCACACATATACACTAAGAAATTGACACCGCAGACTCCACCAAGTGCGTTAACTTCACACCAATGATACCATGTATTTATTATAGGGATAATTATATTTAGGTTCCATTTGTCGGGTCAATATGCTAATAAGTCCTATTCACTTTTCAATAATTCCATAGGTCCTATTCCAACTTTTTAAGGAATTTTTCACAATTTTATCCTTTTATAACTAATCATCCGTAACTTCCTTTAGAAAGTTACATAAGTGGTTGGACTTTTTTTTTAATCTTTAAATGATCATAACTTTTGATTCACAAATCCGTTTTTCGCAAAATTACTATTTTTGAAATCTGCTCAACGAGATCTATCAAACAAGATCCATGAAGGCTATAAAATTCCAAAGAAAAAAATTTACACAAACAGTAAACTTTACTGTATGCACTAGAATATGAAATAGTTTTATATATGTGATATTTTCACAAATAGACAACAACATTTACTGTGGTAATACTACACAGTATATATATATATATATATATATATATATATATATATATAGGGTGGAGCTATTAGCACTCCACCCTTTTCTTCTCACACTCCAAAAATTTGTATAGTTACAAATTTACCCTCCTATCTCTAATGCTCTTCAAGTAAAATTTAAACCTTTATCTCCTCTCAAATTCAATCATTTTTTTTACAAATATTACTAAAAATCTGCATAAATATCAACATTTGAATAAAAATATTTCAAAAATAATTTATAAAATTAAATATTTCCACGAAGTATAAAAAAGCAGTAAAAAGTAAAAAAAAATATGAACAAATGATCCCAACAAATAAAAAAGCGACAAAAGTAAAAAAGAATCTAAAAAAATAAAAAAAGTAGAAACACGACATGACACGAAATATTATTTTAATTTATTTACAAAAACAGAAACGCGCCCGAATAAAAAAAGATTTGATCGTATTGTGTGGGATTTTAATTTGATCGTATTGTGTGGGATTTTAATTTGGTTGTATTGTGTGGGATTTTAATTTGATCGTGTTTCTGTTTTAAAACGCAACTAAAAGAAAAATATTTTTTGTCAACTCAACAAGAACACAAGCAAATATATCACGACATGACTTGATTCAAGAACGCGACATGACACGAAATCTTTTTTTTTTTATCTAATATGAACGCGACCAAATTAAAATGCGACACAATACGAAATCTTTTTTTTTACGAAACAAAAATATGGCGAACTAAAAGCGACACAACGTGATTTTTTTTTCAAACACAAATATTTTTTTTTACCAAATGCAAACACAATTTATTTTACCGAGCACAAACACAAAATATGTTGTGTTGTTTTTACTTAGCCATAATGATAAAAAAAAAAAAAAAGATTTCGTATTGTGTTGCATTTTAACTATGTTTGTATTTGGTAAAAAAAATATTATTTGTGTTTGGAAAAAAAAAATCTTATCGTATCGCTTTTACTTGGCCATATTTGTGTTTTGTAAAAAAATATTTCGTATCGTATTGCATTTTTATTCAGCCGTGTTTCCGTTTTTGTAAATAAATTAAAATAATATTACGTGTCATTTCGTGTCTCTTTGACTTGGATTGTGTTCGTGTTAGGTTAAAAAAATATTTTGTGTTCGTTAATGATAAAAAAAATAAAATTTCGTGTCGTGTCACTTTTATTTGAGTTGTGTTTTTGTTAGATAAAAAATAAGATTTCGTGTTGTGTCGCATTTTAACTGGATCGTGTTCATATTTGGTAAAAAAAAAAATAAGTAAGCACTAAAGTGAGTTTAATTCACTTTATTTTTACGATGAGTTATTTTGAGTTTTTCCTTCGCTTTTGTGACCTGTTTTGTAAAGTACCCCAACTTTTTTAAAAATTTCCAATGCACTCTCATTCTGTTAATTGTATCGCTTTTACTTGGTCATATTGATTAAAAAAAGATTTCGTATTGTGTCGCATTTTAATTGTGTTTGTATTTGGTAAAAAAATTATTGCTTGTGTTTGGAAAAAAATCATGTTTTATCGCTTTTACTTAAGCATATTTGTATTTCGTAAAAAAAAGATTTCTTTTTTTTACAATACGAAATCTTTTTTTACGACACAAGTACATAAGTACAATACGAAATGTTAGTATTATTTATTATTAAAACTAAAAGTTATCTAAAAGATTTTTTTATTAAAACTATTATTTAAAAATAAAAGTTATCTAAAGAATTTTTTATTAAAACTATTATTTAAAAACAAAAATGAGTAAACTTATTTTTGGTATAAAGGAAAATCACTTATTAAAGAGGGAGAAGGAATAAATGATAAATAATGAGATAAGGGTTTATTTGTCATTTTCAAAAATTGAAAATCAAAATGGAGTGCTGCCAGAATTTTTGGAGCGCTGATAGCGGCTCCCTATATATATATATCCGGTGGATCCAAACCCTCTTTTTTCGAAAATACCTTATATTTAAAGGTTCGCGCTAACGACATCCAATCCTTATCACCATTGTTGGATCTTCAATGACCTTCGTCAGAGCTCCGATTTGGGGTGGGTAAGGGTGGCATTTGGTGCCGCTGGCGCGGACCTTTGAAAATAAGAAACTTTTGAATAAATGGGTTTTGGATCCACCGGAGTATCATGAGGTGCCGCTGGCGCGGACCTTTGAAAATAAGATTGGATAAATGGGATCGGGATCATCTGGAGTGCCAATTTGGGGTGAATGGGGTGGCACAGAACTTTAAAAATAGGAGCATATTGGATATATATATATATATATATATATATATATATATATATATATATATATATATATATATATATATATATATATATATATATATAGTTTGTAAAAATGTCATAGATATTAAACTTTATTGTATACACCAGAAAATGAAATAGTTTTATATTTGTGACATTTTCACAAACAATAACATTTACTGTGATAATATTTTTATGAAATAGTTTTATATATATAACATTTTCACAAACAGTAACATTTACTGAGTTAATATTATAGAATATATATATATATATATATATATATATATATATATATATAACATTTTCACAAACAGTAACATTTACTGAGTTAATATTACATAATATATAAATATATATATACATACACACGGTAGATCCAAATCACTATTTTTTTTTTTAAAATTACTATATTTTTAAATGTTTACGCTAGCGACATTCAATCCCCACCACTACCCACACCCATTGTTGGAGCTTCAACGACTTTCATCAGAGCTATGATTTGGGTTGGTAGTAGTGGCATAGGGTGCCGCTGGCGCGGACCTCTGAAATTAAGAGAATATTAGATAAATGGGATTTGGATCCGCCGGAGCTCTGCTTTGGGGTGAGTAGGGGTGGCATTGAGTTAGGTTTATATCTATAACATTTTCACAAGCATTAACATTTACTGTGTTCATATAACACAGTATATATATATATATATATATATATATATCCAAACCTTTTTTTTCTGATATTATCTTATTTTTAACGGTCCGCGCCAGCGGCATCCAATCCCCACCACCACCCACCCCCTTTATCGGAGCTCCAACAACCTTCATCAGAGCTCTGATTTGAGGTGGCATGGGATGTCGATGTAACATTTTTAGAAACAGTAACATTTATTATTTGTGAAAATATTACAGATATAAACCTAATCCAATGCTACCCCTACTCACCTCAAATTGGAGCGCCGGTGTATCCAAACCCCATTTATCCAATATTATCTTATTTCCTAAGGTCTGCGCCAGCGGCACTCCATGTCACCCCAAATCAGAACTCTGATGAAGGTTCTTGGAGCTCCGACAATTGGGGTTGGTGGTGGTCGGGATTAGATACCGCTAGCGCGGGCCGTTAAAGATAAGACAATATCAGAAAAAAAAGGTTTGGATCCACCGTATATATATATATACTGTGTTATAACACAGTAAATGTTAACGTTTGTAAAAATGTTATAGATATAACCCTAACCCAATGTCACCCCTACTCACCCCAAATCGGAGCGCCAGTGGATCCAAACTCCATTTATCTAATATTCTCTTAATTTCAGAAGTCCGCGCCAGCGGCACCCTATGCTACTACTACCTACCCAAATCATAGCTCTGATGAAAGTCGTTGAAACTTCGACAATGGGGGTGGGTAGTGGTGGGGATTGAATGTCGCTAGCGTAAACCTTTAAAAATATGGTAATTTAAAAAAAAAGGTTTGGATCTACCGTGTGTATATATATATATATATATATGTATGTATTATGTAATATTAACTCAGTAAATGTTACTATTTGTGAAAATGTTATATATATATTGTGTAATATTAACTTAGTAAATGCTACTGTTTGTGAAAATTTTATATATATAAAACTATTTCATAAATATATTATCACAGTAAATGTTATTATTTGTGAAAATGTCACAAATATAAAAACTATTTCATTTTCTGGTGTATACAATAAAATTTAATATCTATGCCATTTTTACAAACTATATATATATATATATATATATATATATATATATATATATATATATATAAATATATTATGTAATATTAACTCAGTAAAGTTTACTGTTTGTGAAAATATTATATATATAAAACTATATTATCACAGTAAATGTTATTGTTTGTGAAAATGTCACAAATATAAAACTATTTCATTTTCAGGTGTATACAATAAAGTTTAATATCTATGCCATTTTTACAAACTATATATATATATATATATATATATATATATATATATATATATCCAATATGCTCCTATTTTTAAAGTTCTGTGCCGCCCCTATTCACCCCAAATTGGCGCTCCAGATGATCCCGATCCCATTTATCCAATTTTATTTTCAAAGGTCTGCGCCAGTGGCACCCAATGATACTCCGGTGGATCCAAAGCCCATTCATTCAAAAGCCTCTTATTTTCAAAAGTCCGTGCCAACGGCACCACATGCCACCCTTACCCACCCCAAATCGGAGCTCTGACGAAGGTCGTTGAAGCTCCAATAATGGTGGTAAGGATTGGATATCGCTAGCGCGAACCTTCAAATATAAGATAATTTTGAAAAAAAAAGGTTTGGATCCACCGGATATATATATATATATATGTACTGTGTATTATTACCACAGTAAATGCTACCGTCTATTTATGAAAATGTCACATATATAAAACTATTTCATATTCTAGTGCATACAGGAAAGTTTACTGTTTGTGTAAATTTTTTTCTTTGGAATTTTATAGCCTTCATGGATCTTGTTTGATAGATCTCGTCGAGCAGATTTCAAAAATAGTAATTTTGCGAAAAACGAATTTGTGAATCAAAAGTTATGATCATTTAAAAATTAAAAAAAAAGTCCAATCATTTATGTAACTTCCTCAAGGAAGTTACGGATGGTTGGTTTTAAAAGGGTAAAATTGGAAAAAAATTTCTAAAAAGTTGGAATAGGACCTACGGGATTATTGAAAAGTCAATAGGACTTATAAGCTTGTTGACCCGACAAATGGGACCTATGTGTAAAGACCCCTTTATTATATGATACATGTTTATCTATATATAAAATTTCATTTATTAGGATAACATCAATTTGTAACATACAATACTAGTATGGAACCGACGTGATGGGCGTATGTTTTATAAAAAACCTGCTAAAAATTTATTTAAAACAGTTCATAATATAAATAGGTAATAATTAATAGCAATTATAAATATGTTATGGTGAATATTCAATTAGTTGGTACCTAATTACTTAAGCAGAATTGAGAACAAACAGTTGCTAGATGAATGATCTTAGATTCTTAAAAGTTAAAAATGAAGAAGTAAAAGGAGCCAAATAATTCTTAAAAAATTTGACAATAGAACCATGAGAAATCTTTTTTCTTATAAAATAGGCACTAAAAAGTTAAGTAAACTAAAAAGAAAATTTTTTATACCAACAAAACCATATTTTAATTCCGAAATCAAATATACGTATACATCTGAAAAGGAATAGGCACGCTAGAATATTTCTACTTATTTTGGCAGATTTTTTAACCTAATTGACTATTTTGAATATTTATTGAAAATTGTCAGATAAACTAATAATCGTATATCATCAACTCATATAAAACCATATTTTTATCCCAAAATCAAATCTACTTTTTTTTTCTATCACATATGTTAATTTGCTAAGCAAATTAACTATATGACATGAACTGTTTTGAATATTTATTGAAAATACAACAATTTTCTAATCTAATTAACTGAAGAATTACGAACCTTGTTGATTTAATCATTTTTTCCGTTGAGTAAACTGAAAATATAAAATAATATATACATGAGTAAATGAATAATACAATCAATTCATAAACCTTTGATAAATTTCTTGAAATGTTAATTATAAAGATATAACTACATATATAAACACCAATTAGAAGAGGAAAAGGAATCCAAGTCATCTCCAAATGTAATTGAAATATTTACAAACAACTAATATAATTTACCAATATTTTCAATTGCTTCAAAACACCTAACACTAACGCTACTGAATGCCATCAACATCATAATATACACATCCAAACAGCAAAAAAAGTTTTTAATCAAAATAAAAAGGAAGATTGTTTTTGAAACACAACTTAAAATAAATCATGCGAATTAGAGTGATATGGAAGTCATACATAAAGTAATAGAATTATACATAATACCTACCCATTAAAAGTTCAAAAAATAACTCAAACATATTACATTGTGTATATATGTTTCAAGAGAGCCCGGTCATTTATATATCCGTGTTACCTATGGTCGATACACTGGTGGGCCCCAGCTCCAAAGCCAGAAAAATCTTCATGTAAACACAGTCCTCATACCTTTTCTCTAAAAACATGTCCGGGTCAAAACGGTCAGTACAACAAACACCTGAAACAATGGTTCTGAAATGAAGGGGAAGACTACCAAACCTAAGATATATCAGACAACTTCGCACCAAAGAAAATAATAGTCTGATGCAGACTTCAGTTATTAGAATTTGGAGTATCTGCCTTCAAGATTGCCACTTGCTTTTAAGACTTCGGTGAACGGTATATTTTTTGTTAGTTTCGCACTTGTAGAGGGGGCTTGAAGGTAATCCAGAGTTAGGGATAATCCCCCCATTAGAAACAGTGTTTGGGATTAAGAAATCGAGGAAGCTCAGCGTGGCAGCTCAAGCGTGGAAACTTGTACTTTAGCCTGTTGTGTTGCTTAGTCATATTGTATCTTTGTTTATATCGACTATAAGCTATAACGGTTGTAATGATGTAACGAGAATAATAATGAGTTTGTGTGAGGTCAAACGGTACTCTCGAGAGACCAGGCTTGGCAGGGCCTGGGAGAGCTTTCATGCTCTATTGAATGACTTCGCCGTGGGAACCTTAGATGGACTTGGTTTGGAGTATTGAGAAGTGAGGCACCGTTGGGGCTTGTCCTGACCATCTCAGATACACCTGGTAAAACACCGAAGAACCCTGACCGTGGAACCTCGGGGGGAGCAACCTTGAGTTCCATCGGGCATTGAGTTGTGAGCCAAACAACCCTCTACTTAATGTCACGTCCACTTTATCTGATGTCACTAACTAACTAGGCAATGTCAGACCTACACTTGAGTAAACCACCGTGGTATTTGGGGCTGTCAAATAGTTGGTGAGCCACCTCTGTGACAACAGCCCCCTGACACATAGTGGTTAGGCAAAAGGCATGTCTTGGCATGTAATGTTTATGACGTGGAGACAACTAGTGCATAAGGTATTTAATGTTTGTGACATAAAGTATGAGGGATGTCTTTCACAGGCATTAATGACGGAGTTTCCTCGGAGATGGTGTGGGAGGCTATTTAAGGACCCCAACCACCTCAGAGAAGAGGATGATCTTTTTTTAGAGTTCAGAAGTGATTACTAGAGAGTTATTAAAAACCATAGAATTGACTCACTCTCCATTGTCATTTATTTCGAAGCTTTTAATACTTGAGGGTGATTGGTGTGTTTGGCTGCCTGCCAAGGTGTATCTAGGGCTTACTTCTCTCTCCCTCTAGCTAAGTTACTTTGAAGTTTATTACTACCTTCTGAGTTATACATGAGAGATCTGTGAGTTCAAACTGAGTCTATCTTCATTGAGTAGTGTTTGTATGTCCTATGGTTAATCAATAGTGTCGCTATTTAACTTATCATTACTATACTCAAAAAGGGGTTACGCCTCCATCTTATCTAAACTACCCTCTTACATTTGGTGACTCCGCTGGGAAGGCATTCTTTAAAGCAAGGAGTATGGCGCAAGATAACGTTAATCGAAGGATCAGCTTTGATGATATTCCACACAATGAAGAGCAGCTGGTGAGAGAACTGGAGGCTCTAAGGGATGGGGCCCCTCGAATAGAGGTACCTCCAATTCAGGTGACGATCGGCGTTCTGGGGGTGACTCAAGCTTCCACGAGTGCTGAGTTGGGACCAGCCCAGGTGGCACTACTCATGAATAAGTTTTATGAGTTTTTGTAAACTCCGGTAGCTTCAACGGTGTTGGGAGGATTTGAAACCAACTCCTTCGTAACACCAGGGGCAGCCCCACCAAGTGCAGGCGTAACGGGAACAGTCCCAGCAAGTATACCATCTGTTGTGAATCCATCAGTGGGAACCTTGGGAGTATCAACAACTATAGCTGTGATGATTTCTCCAACTGCAATGGGCACTCATCCCATGGTCCCGTTGGTTATTGCCCCCGTAGCATCACCCATGGAGGAAATGAGGAAGGAGATGCAGAAAGAGATGCTAAAGTTCATGCAAGCCTCCTCACAATCTGATGGCGAGGTAGCTTCGGTTTATGATGACTTTCGAACACCTTATCCCCAGGAATACAATGATGAGCCCTATCCAAAAGATTATATTCCTTCTATTTTTGAAAAATACATAAGGAAAGGTGAAAACCCGAAGGAGCATATTAAGCATTTTGTTGAACACTTGGGGGCGCATTGTAATAATAAGAAGCTCAAGTTAAGGGAGTTTTCTAAATCCTTAACCGATAAAGAATATACCAGGTATTCTCATTTGGCTCCCAAGAGCGTTTCTACATGGGAGGAGATGCATGTTTTGTTCGTCCAAAAGTTCTTTTTAGTGAAAGATGAGTTTACCTTGACCCAACTGGGGAAGGAAAAGTAATGACCCGGGGAAGAAGTGGTGGCGTATGTTCGAAGGTTCAGGGAAAGATCCCTCGATGTGAGGGAGAAGGCCAAAGAATCTAAGTTATTGCAGATCTGTGCGAAGGGGCTGCTTCCTGAGTATATCAGTCATCTCATTAATTAAACGCGCGAGGGGACTTTTTCGACGTTCTTAAAAGCAGCAAGAAATATCTCCTTGGTGGTGCGACCAAATTCGGTGGTGGTGCCCATGATGCTTAGGCAGCCGATACAACCTATGGGGGGGAGGTCTCAGCCCCCAGGGGTAGGGTACATCGAGGGAGCAGATGGGAGTAAGGCGCCAAAGAAGGAAAATAAGAGGAAATTTAGAAGAGACAAGGAGGACCCACCACTATTGCATTGTATAGTGGAGGAGGCTCTCAGCTGTTACAACGCAATGGTCTAAGGAGAAACAGTCTACGAACCAAAGGGCATTCTTATGGGGGAACCCGATACGGCGACAAGGGCGGATCCCAAATATTGCCAGATTCATCAGAAGATCCAGCATCTAACAGAGAGTTGTTTCATGCTGAGGAGATTCATTGACAAGTACGTAAAGGCAAGGGTGTTGCAAATCCCTCTGCAGAATGTTAACAACAATCCACTCCCAATACATGGGGCCAATATGGTGGTGACCTATGATGATGAGGCAGAGAGAGAAGAAAGAGAGCCAACGTCGAAGAAGGAGGAATTCAAAGAAGCTCTGGAAGATTGTACGAAGGGAATGCCTAATGTAGTAATATCATGTGATAAGGCAAGCGCCAAAGATGTGGAGGACGTATACAACATTGAAGGTGAGGAAGCACCCAGTCCTAGAGTACTGTGCAGTTTCAAAATCCCCAAAATTCACCTGGTTCTTCGACCAGGTGGGGACATCGAAAGAGAGTAGGTTGGAAATAACCCAGGCAATACTTGACATTACGAGGAAGAACGAAGTCCCTTCGCTGAGATGGAAGGGACCCATGGCCAGGTTGGTGAGGAGGTTTCTGTCAGAAGTAACCTTCAGCGATGCATATAGGGCTGTAAGATTCCCTCATAACAGGCCATTGTATGTGACCGCCAGCGTCAACGAAATTAGTTTCGCAAGGACTCTTATGGATGGGGGAGCTTCCATCAATATTATGCCAATCAACTCCTTCCACGCAGCCAATATTCCAGAAGAAAGGTTGGTCCCCATGCCTTTGGTGATTTCAGGGTATGATAACCAATCTTCTAAGTCCATTGGGTATGTTAATGTTGGGATTGTAATGGGAAATCTGAGTTCCCATATCAAGTTCCACATAATAGAGAGTGCAACTTCCTATCATCTGCTAATAGGAAGGGTGTGGATGCACAACCAAGATCTAGTTCCTTCTACATACCTCCAATGCATTAAGCGAACATCAAGGGAACAAAGGTAACCATTAGGGCTACGAAGAGGCCCTTCGCTGTCGAGGAAGCTCACTTGGTAGACGCGGTATTTTACATAGAGTTGGAGGAGGATGTTCGGGTCCTAATGAGAAGAATGGAGGGATCTTAGATTCCCTCGATCAGAGAAAGGATGGGGCCCTTGAACGAATAGAATAAGGAGGTGCTGAGCCAATTTTTAAGAAAAAGAGTGGTCGAGGCTTCTAGAAAGAAGAAGAGGAAGGCAACTACAGCTACCAGTAGACAGTGCAAGAAGGTCGTTACCGAAGAAGGAAATGTTATATATCGATTATAATGGTGTGAATGGGCGACTGAAGAAGCTGACAATGAGGCTGACCCGGTATATGAGTGCTTTTTAGTGGATCGGTGGGGACAATATATAGTGATAGATAACTCCAACATACGGGAATTTTTAGAGGAAGTCATCGAGGAATTAGAATACATGGCAGATCAACCGAAGTCGCAGGCGCAAGAACTGGAGCAGTTGAACCTGACAAAAGAAGAGGAGGACCCAAGGCCTAATTTTATCGCGAAAGATCTCAGTGAGGAGAAATTAGAGGCTTTGGTTATGTTGATTCGAGAGTTTATAAACGTTTTTGTGTGGAAATACACAGACATGGAACGGATGGATGAGAGAGTCAGCTATCACAAATTGAACGTAATCCCTTCAGCTATTCCGGTGAAATAAGCAACAAGAACATACAAGCCTGAGCTAGACTTAAAGATAAAGGAAGAGGTCCAATGATTAGGCATAAATTCTTCACATTTATCCCCTTAATTTCAGTATTTTTATGATCCCGTGCAGTGTAAATAGATTGGATTTGTCTCATATTTATGCTACTAACCCTTTTTGGCAAGTATTTCGTATTTTGTGTATCTCCTATGTGTTTTACAGATATTTCATTCAAGTTAGTGCCAAAGAGAACTCAAAATAGTGAAAGAAACCAAGAATCGGGGAGTTAAAGGGCATTTTCGTAATTTTTCAGCCATAGTCTGGAGGTGGGGCCAACTATAAAGTTGAAGAGCTTTCAATTACAAGAACAGCGGAAAAAACGGCACCTCAATCCGAGCTACGGTGAAAGAGTTATGATCCCTTGAAGTTGCGGAAAAATCATAGAAGAAAGGCTAGGAAGGCAAGTTCAAGGGCATTTTCGTAATTCTGCAGCCTGATTCCGGAGGTGGGGCCTTCTGGAAAGTTTAAGATCTTGGAACAACAAGAATACTGGAAAAAACGGCACCCAAATCCGAGCTACGGTGAAGGAGTTATAATCATTTGAAGTTGAGAAAAAATCCAAGGAAGAAAAGAAGAAAGTTGGAAAATATTCTAAGTGTTGAAAGAGGCCCAGAAACCAGCCAACTCACCCGAACCGGTTCGCCCATTAGTCACGCTCAGAATCCGTTACTAAATTAGTCACGCTCCAGGTCCGTTACTAAATTAGTCACGCTTTCTAAGTGTGACAAATTGGCAGATACGGGATTTTTATTTTGTGCTTATCTTTTAGCCAAAAGAGTTTTATGTTTTGGGGACTCTTCTAAACGACCCTTAGCCTATATATTTAGTCATTAGGACTCTTTTTATGAAGAATTCATTCATGTAAAAGCTCCATAACAAGTAGGAACATTTAGGAGAAGAATTTACATATTTTGCACCATTAATTCAAGAGCTTTTCCGGTTTTTCTTCAATCTTTGATTTCTTCTTGCATGTTCTTGTTCTTCAATCGTGGTAACTTTAATTTCCAGTACTTTTATTATTATTTACCATGTTAGGCTAGGTTTTTAAAGGTTGGGATATATGAACCCAACCTGAAGTGTTAATTGCATGTGTATAATATTAGTCCTCTGAATTTAATGATTGATTATGACCGTATTGCGTAGTTACACAACAATTGTAGATCTTTATATCTCGTTTGCCTCTGGGTACTCGTGATGATTTAGAGTGCAATTCGAATGCTACTATCGCGATACTGATTTACTCATCCTCAGATTAAGTATGACGCGGGCTTGAACCTCGTATACGTAATGCTTGGGAGTACTAAATTCCGCGTTAAATTAACCAGTTAAATTTACGATTAGTTTTATACCATCAATACACTAGGGTTGGGGGATTGTGTCTCTACCTTAATTTTCCAATTAGTTTTAGTTAACTTCTTTATTTTTTCCTTTTTCCTTTCTCACTCAATCATCTTATTTTTATTTCTTTTTAGTGTCAAGTTAGGGTTAACAGTCTTACCTTTGTCGTCACGTTCACTCGTCCTAGTTCCCTGAGGATTCGATACCCAGACTCGCCACTATACTCCGCAAGAGTGTAGTTAAAGTTTAGGTTTTTTTGTATTGTGGTTGGAAGCCGACAACAACGACTAGCGTATTTACACGAACGCTCGGTTTCTGACTCAATCATCCAACGCTTATTGGCGGCAGGGTTTATCAAACCGATACAGTACCCGCTTTGGTTGTCTAGCATTGTCCCGGTAGGAAAGAAAGATAAAAACCAAATAAGGATCTGCATGGATTTTAGATATTTGAATAGATCTTGCCCCAAGGATGAGTTCCCTCTGCCCTCCATTGATAGCTTGATAGATGCAACGACTGGTCATGAGATGTATAGCTTCATGGATGAGTATGTAGGGTACAACCAGATTAAGATGGACCCCTCAGATGTAGAGAAAATGGTGTTCAGGACCCCGTTGGGAAATTTCATGTACAGAGTAATGCCGTTTGGACTCAAGAACGCTGGGGCTACTTACCAGAGAACAATGATGGCCATTTTCTACGACTTCTTCCACAAATTTATGGAATTCTATGTGGATGATTTGGTTATCAAATCAAGGAAGGAGGAGTCCCATCTGGGCAATTTGAGGAAGGTGTTTGCTCGATGCATGAAGTATAAATTGAGGATTAACCCACTGAAGTAAGTCTTTGGGGTAACAAGTGGGAAATTTCTAGGCTTCATGGTTGATCGGCATGGGGTGCAGATGGACCAGGACAAGCGAGCGATCTTGGAGATGCCAAGTCCAAGAACGATGAAGGAGCTGAAGAGTTTCCTCTGTAAAGTCTCCTATCTTAGGAGATTTGTGTCTGGGTTAGCCAAGATGACACATCCATTGATGCAGCTGTTACGAAGGAACACGAAATTCAAGTAGAATGAGGTTCACCACGATTCACTCGCTGGGCTGAAGAAGCTGCTCATTTCACCACAAATTATGGTTCCCCCACAAGCAGAAATACCGTTGCAGCTATACCTCACATCCACCACGAGGTCCGTGGGAGCTTTTTTGGCACAGGAGATTGATGGGGAAGAACGACCGGTCTACTACCTCAGCTGAATCATACATGGGCCAGAAGTAAGATATGATAGCTTGGAAAGGCATTATTTAGCCTTAGTTTTTGTAGCACAAAAACTTAGACATTATATGCTGTCTTTTACAATTCATATTGTAACTAGATGTGATCCTTTTAAGTATTTGCTAGCAAGAACTATATTGATTAGTAGAGTATCTAGGTGGTTCCTTATCCTCTCTGAGTATGACTTGAAGTGTGTGGTTCATCGCGCAATCAAAATCCAAGCGTACGCCGATTTATTGGCAATTTTCCCCTCGGGAACGTTTGAGCCACCTAAAGAAAGTATTCCAGGAGATGATTTGTAGGCCAATCACCTAGACGCAATGGATGAGGAATGGACAATGCAGTTCGATAGATCTTCGACAGAAAAGAATGGAGGAGAAAGGGTCATTCTTTCAAAAGGAATGGAGGAGATTTTCCTTTCCTACAAATTAGATTTCCTTTGTTCTAATAACGAGGCAGATTATGAAGAATTGGTGCTAGGGTTGCTAGAGGCTCTTCGAAGGGGGATTCGTTCACTTTGCATCAAAGGTGATTCAAATTTGGTGGTTCAGCAAGTGAATGGAGAGTATGTGTTGAAACACATGAGCCTGGCACCATACAAAATAATTATTCAGAGGCTTCTCTGCCAGTTCCATCGAACCAAGATTAAGAGACATCCCAGAACGATGAATCGTCCCCTAGACGCCTATGCCACCATCGCTCAGAAGATGGTCATGAGGAATGATACAACTACTATCGTGATCCAACGAAGAACATCCCCTTCGATAATATAGTTAATTATATCGATGGAGGAGGATGCAGATTGGAGGAAGGAGATTAGAGGGTAATTAGAATTTGGGGAAGGAGCGATGGGGCTAAGGGAATTGGCCAAATCCTTCACGAACCAGGGAAACCTTTACTTTAGGAATGCTGGAGGATGGTTGTCGAGGTACATCGGTCCAGAAGAGGTAGAGCGGAGATTGAAGAGAACACATAAAGAGCACTGCGAGACAAATGAGATACCCCTCTACCGAAGAATGCAAAAAGAGGGGTATTTTTGGCCCAGAATGAAACAGGACGCGACGGAGCTACAATGGAAGTGCAACAAATGCCAGTTATTCTTCAAAGCAGTTGAATGTCATTTTGTGGAAGCTCAACCTGATTAGAGACAGTCGTATATTGACTTTATCAGAGATGGAGTTTCCCCAACATAGAAAATTGATGTGATGGGACTCAAGCGAAGGGCCCCAAGATTCTACGTTCAAGAGGGGCAGCTTTATCGAAGGGGATACTTTAACAGGCCGTTGCATTGCATCACGAAGGAAGAAGCAGCCGAGGTCCTCAAACAGGCGCACGATCCAGCTCACATAGGAGGGGCCAAGTTATATGACCAATTGATGATGTTGGGGTATTATTCTGCTGAGTTCGTTTGAAAATGCAAAGCTTGTCAACTTTATAGAAATATGATCCATGCCCCATCGGTAGACCTACACTCCCTGGTGACGCCTTATCCTTTTCACACTTGGGCGTTCGACCTGGTAGGGGCAATACATCCTTCTTCAAGGGGGAAGATATGGATACTAGTAGCAATGGAGTGCTTCACAAAGTGGGCTAAAACGATACCACTGAGAAGGGCAACAACGGGGGTGGTGAGCAACTTTATCAGAGAATACATCATTTGCCATTTTGGGATCCCAAAGGCTATCCTTTCAGACAATGGAACCCCTTTTGTCAATTCAGAAGTAACGATGCTCACAGACAAGTACTCCATTATCCATCATACTTTGACGGTGGCATATCCAAAGGGAAACGGTCAGGCCGAAGCAACTAACAAAACTTTGGTTAATATCTTGGCTAAAATAATGGAGGATTTTCCAGGAGCGTGGGATGATAAGATACCAGCTGTATTGTGGGCCTATCGAACAACTAAGAGAAAACCCACAGGGTATACTCCGTTCTCCCTCATTTATGGGGCTGCGACAATCCTTTCGGTGGAGTTAGAAGTTACCTTCGCTCGATATGCCTTGTGAAGTAGCAAGCTCCCTCAAAGTAGACTTGTGCAGCTGGAGGCGTTTGATGAACACAGATATAATGCGATGCAACACTTTCAAATGTATACAAAATAGCTTTCCAAGGAATATGATAACTTGGTAAGACCGAGGAAGTTTGTGGAGGGAGACCTCGTGTTAAAGACAACAGTGAAACACATCAGGGGGCTTCCTCTACCCAAGTTTGCAGTAAATTGGGAGGGACCTTTCATTGTAAAAGAAGCTCATGACTCAGGTTATTATTTAATTTCTAGGATGGAAGAAGATAAACCATTCAAGATTAACAATAAATGGTTGAAAGTCTATCATGTGTAAGCAATTAGGTTTGAACCACTGATGTATCTAGCTGTTGTTATGAATACACAACTTCTTTTTTATGATGAGTATGCAAGTTATTTTTATTATAACTCAAGTGGAGATGAAATAATCATAGAACTTCGTAATATACGCAAATAGTTATAACACAAAGGAAAAGTATAAGAAAACATATATCAGTCTTCATTCATAAACTTTGGGGCATTACAAAATTGGGAGCTATTGCCCAAGAATTACATAAGAAGAAGAAAAAGAAAAATATATACAGAAGTTCATTAGCCTAAGAGGAACCATTGATCTGGGGAATAGAAAAAATCTCCAGGAAGGCCCAAAGAAGCTTCCAGGTAAGACTGTTGGGCATTCATAGAAACCTCCAGCCTCGTTTGCGCCTGTGTACGCTCGATGAGGAGCTTCTCTCGCTTTGACTTTGCCAAGCATAGAGGTTCTTTGAGTTTCCCCACCTCTTCGTCAATGGATTCAAGAAAAGGTTCTAACTCAGCCAACTTGTCTTCCTCAGACCGTTGATCCTCCTGATGTTTCTAGAGAAGTTCCCTCTGGCTATCCAGTCACTGGCTCTTCAAAGTGTTCAAATGCGTAATAAGCCAGTCAAGACGAAAGCCATCACGACCCAACTCCTTCAGGTGACCCAGGAATTGGTTAAGGAGGGATCTAGTAACGGTTGAGGTCGGAGTACTGGCAATCTCAGCCACAACGGTAGCCATGCCCTGAAGCCTGTAACTCATCACAGAAATGTTAGAACGTAGGCAATCTACGGTGAACGTTTTGGGATGGTGGTTTGTAAAAAGCTCAACTACCAAGCGATGGTTGACAAGCATCTAAGGAGAACGCTGGAGAACCATCAGGCAGAAGATATGAGGAGCCAAGTCGGGAAAAGGAAGATCACATCCAGATTCACTCTCAGCAGCAGCACCAGTCGTGGAACCTTGATCGTTGTGGATGGAGTATTCTGAAACAACGGGTTCCCGGTGGGATGAGGAGGTAGGCGAAAGAACTGGTGGAGAATCCTCCCGAGCAACCTGAGAACAGTTAGAGGAAATAATGAGTTTATGAAAAACTTTAACAAGTGTTTTCGTTGTTAAGTCACCGATATAGGTGGAGTAAGTCACCGATATAGGTGGAGTTTATGAAAAACCTTAACAAGTGTTTTCGTTGTTAAGTCACCGATATATGTGGAGTTTATGGAAAATCTTAACAAGTGTTTTCGTTGTTAAGTCACCGATATAGGTGGAGTTTATGAAAAATCTTAACAAGTGTTTTCGTTGTTAAGTCACCGATATAAGTGGAGTTTATGAAAAATCTTAACAAGTGTTTTCGTTGTTAAGTCACTGATATAGGTGGAGTTTATGAAAACTCTTAACAATTGCTTCGTTGTTAAGTCACCAATATAGGTGGAGTTTATGAAAAACCTTCACAAGTGTTTTTGTTGTTTAGTCACCAACATAGGTGAAGTTTGAGAGACTAAGAAATGCAGAGAAATTAGCGAAGTACCTCACCAGTAGCATCAGCGAGAATAGGAGCCACCGTGGAGGCCTCAACGGTGCCCCCAACTGAAGTAGCCTCAATGATCGGCAAAGCTCCCTTGCCAACAAATGGTACCAAGGCCAACGAAGGAGTTTTGCTAAAAGAACATGAGGAACCTGCAAACGAGGCCCCATCATGGGCAGGCACTAAAGAATCACCACGCGGGGCAGCAGCATCAACCATGGACTTGGAAAGAGAAAAGCCACTAAGAGCAAAGGGTGGGGTAAGGCTTGGTGAAAGCTTCAAATACAAAACCAAGTGTTAGACACAAGGAGCAAGTACAAGAAAAAAAGGCAGGAATACATCTAAATGTTACTTACCTCCGTTATGGCACCAAAAAGGGGAATTACAGTCAAGGGTCTCGTCAGCGCGGTGGGAAGAAGAATGTTTGCAATCAGAGACGCCACTTCCACCTGAAACATCTTAACATAACAGAATGATAAACAAAACAATGGGATAAGGAAAAGACGTGAGACTTGACAAGAAATTTACCTCGGGGGAACTCTCCTCAACCACAACGATGGGAAGAGGGACCTCTTGCTCGGATGGTAATTCAGAAGAGGCTAGAGCAGTTGCCTCTGGTTGGGCAGATATTCCAACAAATCTAACGGTGGCAGCCCCCACGGCAGCATCTTTGGACCGTTGGGAAGACAAACGGTGAGAATAGGTAAAATCTATCATGGGGGAATGGGGAAGAGTAGTATCGGCTTGAGAGACACCGAAATGTCCCCCCACGAAATGTCTCATGGGGGGACTGGGCCTTTCTTCTTCAACTCCCTGCACCAAAGTTATCAAGAAATGAGCAGATGAAGAATGCCTTAAGAAAAGGGGAATACGAACAAAAAGAATGCACTCATACCTCAGATCCAGAAGGAGAACGATAAGGTATAACCACTGGTGAAGGTGGAGAGGAGACAGCAACAAACGGAGCTGAGGATGGATGTATCTCGGCTATTCATTTCTTCTAAGACTTAGTACCCATAGTTTTCTTCCTCATGCCCATTGCATTAGCACCTTGAGGTACCCTCAAACTTTTTCTCCTCTTTGTCGTTGGCTCAGTTGGATCAACCACGATCGTGGGAAAGGCAGCCGAAGGAGGAACGACGACAGCGCACCATTGAAATTCAGCATTTATTCTTTTGACCTCAGCTTGAACCTGCCTCCTCAGCTCTTCACTTACCTTTGCAGACATAGGAGGGGGAATGGAGGCAATAGGGAACGCCTCCAAAGGAGTATGTGCTCGAGATTGGGACTTGGACTTTGAGGACTTGGATTTTGAGGAAACCCCACTTTTGGACTTCTTAGTCTTTTTAGCAGGTGGCTGAGAAGGCCCTTCCCCTGTTGCAGCTTCGGTCGAAGGGGCAGGTTATTTGCGAGTTATAACGGCCTTAGGCTTGGGCATGGTAGTGGGGATCATGGGGAAATATGGAGGAAGTTCAGTAGGAGGTACTTTGGGGGTTCAGTTTAGATGGAACTCAATCCCAAGAACAAAATTACCTTTTAACCCTAACTCTAAGGCAGAAAATGAAAGAACTGGAGGATACACGGGATCCCCCTCGATAAACTTAAAAATTTGGGCCAGTTGTTTCGGCGAGTACTTTGTTGCAAATAGAGGGGTCACGTCCCCTTACCTGGTGATGCTGGGAATGGTGACTCGCCCAGCCATGGTAGAACTCACTCCCCACGCAGCAGTTGAGGAGAACAGGGAACATGCCTCGCTAAAAGAGACCTTGGGGTTAGATGATTGAAAAACTAGGCGAGGAGCCCCTTGATCGAAGCCAAACTGACGGCTGCATCGGTTGGGATTGTAGTGCTCGCTGGTGTATCCCCACTCGGTGTAAGGGGGAAGTTATCCCAACGAAAATAGAAGAACCACAGCTAGTGAAGGGTCTTCAATAATGAGGTCTAAAGTAGTTTCCTGGACCACTCTTGCTTCATGTTTGAAAAAACCACAAGTGTAGAGAAAGATATCCTTTTGATAGGGCCTCATCATAAAGTTTGAAAAATCATCGATAATAGAGGTCAACTCCTTTTGGCTTTGTCTCTTGTGATAAACAAATGAGCGTGAGGGCAAAATTATTTCCCCCAAAGGAGGGCAGTTGATCTTGGCTGCTACGGCGGGGAAACGCACATAGAGTAAGCCTGTTAGGAGGATAAAGTTGGCAAAGTTGGCCAGGTTATAACGTCCCAGAGATCGTTCTATGTCGAAAATGGTTCTATCAACCCATGTGTAGAGGGATCTCAGGGAGATTGCAACCAGAGGAAGCTTGATACCCCGGGCCAAACGAAGCGATATGTTGATGAGGTCCCTTCGAGGTTGGTCGTTGGGTTTCCCTGTTAAAAGGAAGCGAGAAAGAATGACAAGGATATAGGCAGAAAGTTCCAGTGATGTACCTTGTCCAGGGGCACCCTCGGAGGAACTACTTTCAGAAGGATCCTTGAAGAAATAGTTGATGAGTGGAGTGATAGTGGCTTTGTTCGAAGAACCTATGCACCTTCGGCATATACAGTCCAACTCCAAATGATCAGCAGCTTCCTGGGCATCTAGGGCCTCATCAGAATAAGGCTCATGGTATATTTCTTCAAGGTCTAGGAGCTCACACACATCTTCCAATGTTATTGTAAACTCGCCCCACGCAGTAATGAATGTATGAGTGGTAACGTTCCAGCGAGACACCAGAACGGGAAGGGAAGCATTATTCTTGGATAGGGTGAACTCACCAAACCAATTAGTACAATGAAGCCCAATTTTGGTGAGAGTATCAGCATGGGAACTCTGCATATGGGAGTTCCAGGAAGCAAAGTGAGCAGGAGAGCCCCCATGCCCTTCGAAGTCCATATGGGACCATGGGAAGTCCCCTCGCTCAAGAAGAAATCGGAGAGTCCCCTCTAGAGGTAGAAAGCCCTAGTCATCAGCACTTTCATCTTCATCATCAAGCATCAGGGCATCATATTTGGCATTAAAAATGAAAGTCTTATAAAACCCAGTAAAGTCATCACCTTTGCCAAATATAGGGGACCGGCGGTAGAAGCGCAGATAGTCCTGGCGAGCAGTAGTCAAAGAGGTGGCAGTAGAGGTGGTGGCAACAGGAGTGGCAGACGGAGCACTGGTGGCAGAAGTGGTAGGGTTGCTTGAGGAGGCCATTGCAGACAATAATGAAGTACGAAAAAAAGAAGCTCGATAAAATAAGGGTTGGGAATGAATATGGAGAAGCACAACCACAGGTGGTGGCGTAAAAGATGAGAGAAGGAAGAATCTAGGTAAGAGCTTGGTAAATAATGGAGTTCGCACAGTGTTCTCTCTCTAAAGAAGACGGGATCTTGAAGAAGATGAAGGAAAGAGAAGGGGTTTTGAAAAAAGAGATGTTTGAAATCTTTTAAACCTGTCTATTGAGTTCCCACTGCCACACGTGCAAGGTTGCCTATAATCATTTCAAATGAACACATGGCACTTCGGGAAGTGTTTTGACAACTGAAAAGACAAACCCATGTCATTTACGAAGTGACGCCTGGGGAATAGAAATGGTTGCCTTCTTTAGCAAGTTTGAGTTTTGGCGCCAAAATTTTTGTCAGACATATCCAATAACTTCCAATGGAAAAGATGTCCTAACGATTCAAAAATTTACGATGACCCCTCGCTACAAGTTTAAACGTTGTTTAAATGGTGACTCGACTACATCGGGGAGAATTTCTACTTTTCAAACATAGTGAAGTGTTACAAGGGAGAATTTCACTTACCAAGAGTTAAAAGGAGTATTTTAGAAGGTTAGCAGGCATTTCGGGAGAATTTAAAATAATAAAGTTAGAACGATTGAAGCTCAGTATAAGGAAAAAGTAGCGATGTCCCTTCGTCAAAGCACCAATAAGCTGTAATTCTTCGGTTCAGGTACATCGGGGATAATTTTACTTTTTCCAATAGATTCTAACGCAGTGGTTCTAACGAAGGAAAGGATACTAGATTTTTACTCAAAGATGAAGATTTATCGGATTGAAAAGTTTTCGTGCAGACATTTCTTGTACCAAAAACAAATCTCTCCATGAAGGGGCAAATGTAGAGGGGGCTTGAAGGTAATCCGGAGATTAGGGATAATCCCCCCATTAGCAACAGTGTTTGGGATTAAGAAACCGAGGCAGCTCAGCGTGGAATCTCAAGCGTGGAAACTTGTACTTTAGCATGTTGTGTTGCTTAGTCATATTGTATCTTTGTTTATATCGACTATAAGCTGTAACGGTTGTAGTGATGTAATGAGAATAATAATGAGTTTGTGTGAGGTCAAATGGTACTCGCAAGAGACCAGGCTTGGCAGGGCCTGGGAAAGCTTTCATGCTCTATCGAATGTCCTCGCCGTGGGAACCTTAGAGGGACTTGGTTTGGAGGATTGAGAAGTGAGGCACCGTTGGGGCTTGTCCTGACCATCTTAGATACACTTGGTAAAACACCGAAGAACCCTGACCGTGGAACCTCGGGGGGAGCAACCTTGAGTTCCATTGGGCGTTGAGTTGTGAGCCAAATAACCCTCTACTTAATGTCACATCCACTTTATCTGATGTCACTAACCAGCTAGGCAATGTTAGACCTACACTTGAGTAAACCATCGTGGTATTTGGGGCTGTCAAATAGTTGGTGAGCCACCTCTGTGACAACAACCCCCTCACACACAGTGGTTAGGCAAAAGGCATGTCTTGGCATGTAATGTTTATGACGTGGAGATAACTAGTGCATCAGGTATTTAATGTTTGTGACATAAAGTACGAGGGATGTCTTTCACAGGCATTAATGGCGGAGTTGCCTCGGGGATGGTGTGGGAGGCTATTTAAGGACCCCAACCACCTCTGAGGAGAGGATGATCTTTTTTTAGAGTTCAGAAGTTATTACTAGAGAGTTATTAAAAAACATAGAATTGACTCATTCACCATTGTCATTTATTACGAAGTTTTTAATACTTGACAGAGATCCTTGAGGGTGATTGGTGTGTTTGGCTGCCTGCCAAGGTGTATCTAGGGATTACTTCTCTCTCCCTCTAGCTAAGTTACTTCTAAGTTCATTACTACCTTCCGAGTTATACACGAGAGATCTGTGAGTTCAAACTGAGTCTATCTTTATTATGTAGTGTTTGTATGTCCTATGGTTAATCAATAGTGTCGCTATTAAATGACATCATTACTATACTCAAAAAGGGGTTACATCTCCATCTTATCTAAACTACCCTCTTACAGCACCAGAGAAAACAACCTGAGGCAAACTCTAGTTATCGTAATTTGGAGATTCTACATGATTGGCGTTGGTTTTTAAGATTCCATTGAAAGGTATTTTTTTTATTAGTTAACGTTTATGGGCATTGACTCTTTGATTTATAGGGGAGCCAGTAAATGTGAATGAGAGGGAGGGAAATGGAAAAAGGCTATAGAGAGTTATTGAAAAATCAATACGTCATTTGGATTTCAAAGGTTGATGAACGTTTAGCTTTGTAAGTTTAATAACTATGCTGAGTTTAAAAGAGAATGATAAACTATATTAAATGGGATTAATACCTCTAATATTATTGCATTAGAGGTATAACTAGCATTTATCACGTGCAATGCGCGGGAACTTGAAAAATCTGTTACGATAATATATATATATATATATATATATATATATATATATATATATATATATATATATATATATATATATATATATATATATATATATATATATGTGTGTGTGTGTGTGTGTGTGTGTGTGTGTGTGTGTGTGTGTGTGTGTGTTTATCTTTTAAATCTTTTTACTTCATATTGGTTAGAGTTTATTCGAGAAACCTAAATAATCTTACGGAAAACGATTTTTGTAGGGTAATGGCTTTGTATTTTTGTTCGTAAAGAACAATTTTTCTCGTTTTTAAATGAGTTTTTCATATGGCTTGCACCCTAAAATTTATTATTTGAAATTCAAATAATTACTACTAATGACATGTGTATCAAAAAATTAATCAAAAATATTGAAAATGTAATGGTCTCTGAAAATGGCGTTAGCCATATTTGGCTTAATAGGGAAGGAAATGTTAAAAAAAGGCTAGAATATGGTAGAACAATTGAACATGAAAATGAAGGGGATGTCATGGCTTGTGACTCTATTAATTTTTTAAATATTAAAATTTAAGAAAAATTTTAAGGAGACCCAATTTTTGGATCCAATCTTGAGACACAGTGATGTGTAATATTTTTAGTGGAACTCATGTGATACACACACACAACTCAATATGGGGATGAAATATCACCGTGTTTCAAAATAGTGTCCAAAAACTCTCCTTAGCGTTGCTCAAAATTTAATTATTTGAATAATGTTCTCTGTTAATCAAACCAAAAAAATCCTCGAAACAATGAATCATAAAAAATAACTTCTGCAATTTCATTAGGTGAATGGGTTCTTTATTAATCAAATCAAAAAGACCCTTGAAATGAATGACTCATAAAGAACAAAAGAAAATCTTAAAAAGTGTTAATATCAAATTTGGTGTTTATACTCACACATCTAAGGTAAAATTCCTAAAACATTTTGACAACACAACAATACAAAGAAAGGTAATATTATGTAAATGAAAAGGAAAAATCACAGAGATTACGCGTAAGTATCTGAACATGAGTCGGTTATGGGTGCAGCGGTGCTAAAATTATCATCTTTAACCTTAATAAAAGCCTAGAAAA